>CM042822.1:11441754-16241754 GCA_009982885.2 Hyles vespertilio
ATGATTTAGTGTGCCCACCGCGGTTTTAAACCGGTTAAACATCTGTACAAATACCGCTGACAAGAACTGACAGGGCGGCCATCGGTCAAGCGTTTTTTCACCGTGTATGTCAACTTAGTGATGTTCCACAAATAAGTCTGTAGTTTGGTGTCCTGGTTGGGAAACATTGCTTTTAGTGGGATTTTAAATTGTTTGGGGGCTGCGGTACAATATTGAAAAGCTGCCATGATCAATCGACACATCATGTGTGTAATTGAAAAGAAATATGTCATAATTCTAATCAAATATCCAAAATAGACTAGACGACTTTCACGTGCTTTCCGTCGTTTTGTGCCATCCTATTACTCTGGATCAAGTATACACTCACACAATAGGGTCACCTTGACATTAAATAATATCCCTTCCCGTGGTGCTGGTACAGCGTGGCGTTCTCCGGCGTGATAAACGTCTTTTTATGGGAGGTCTTTACACTCTTTAGTTCATTTTTGGTCAACCGCTTCACGGAGTCAGTGACATTATTGTTATTTCCAACTCCGGCCTATAATTTAAAGACTTTCTGATTCATTTCGTTGCGGGTTAAATACAAGTTAGACCATTCCCGAGACCTCGCCGAGCTTATGCTTGTGTCATGTACATTGCGTGCACTTTTATCCTGCTTACATGAGTTGGGCAGTGCCGGGTGTGAGGCGGGTACAGTCTCATAAACTATCCAAAGAATGTAATAAACAAATAATAAAGCCACCCCAACATTCAATTTTTAGTCTCAGAACCCACACAAAGAGGTCTAGTCTTGTGTCTGGTATCAGAAGTCTACAACACGACTTTGCGGTCTCACTAAGAGCCAGACCCAAAAAAAATACCTCTAACTTGCACACAATAGTGGTTTCGGTGCGGGAAATCGGACCCGAACAATATTATGTTACTATATTAATTAGGAAATAGGATCTATAATAATTAGATTCATTTTTACAAAAATTGCAAAAAAAAACTGCAATACAAACTAAAATATGACTTTTCTGACATCTATTGCGAATAATATGTGTTAAGCCATTCTGTGCTAGCCCCCATTAATTGTGTAACAAGTCGCCCAGCTACCCCGATACATATAGAAGCTACCACAGCGTTACTGGTGTAACAGCGCCTGTCTGCCGCCCCGGGCCGCCATGTTGTTTGGGTAAATGTAGGCGGTAGTTACTGGGATCGCGGGTGTAGGATACGCGGTAGGCATGTGACGTGGATAACCACTACGTTGTCGATGCCGCGTGTAGGTAGCAGAGCCTTATGCAGGCACCGCTGGACTAACATAAAACGCCCACACAAATGCGTACACAATGGTTTACTGTGGTAACACCAAGTCACACGAATGAACAGTACATTCACGATCTTTAAAGTCTAACACACTGACACTACACGCAAATGGAGTCTTACACTACCCAAATAAATCTCAGTCCACTAAAAAACTCAAAAGGAGAGAAGCGACAGTTTATAAGTCACAGCTATAAGTACTATTAATATGCAAAGCGGCGTCACGTTTGAAGGCAGCAGCGAAAGCGTAAGACCGGTTAAGCGCCGCAATCGTAAAAAAAGCCTACTGGCCGGCGGCGGCAGCAAATTGGCTGCGCCGGCGCTGGTCCGGTTGACGACACAGCTTACCTGAGCGCCGGCGGTCACTGGTCCGTGCTTTGCCATATATAGATGTGTGGGTGTATGCTTGTAATTGAGGAATATCGCCACATGTTGTTTACAACAACTGCGTCGATAGACTGTATTTTCTTTTTAGTGGCATTGCAAATGTAATGCCAGAAAGGGTGCTTTGTGCAGTGGATTATTGTTCAGTGAAATACGTGTAGTAACGTGCATGTAGATGACGTCAAGGAAACAATTGTGTCGAATATTTTGGAAAATAATCTCTAACTTATAAGAAATCATGCTCATGCAATTCAATAATAAAAATGTAAATAATTCTCTCCAAATTTTGTATTGATTTATATGGATGTACATCAAACATAGCCACATCGTAATTTTATAAAGACATGTATATTTTTGCATCCTAATATAATTCAATTGAAAATGTTATTATTATCTAAAAGTCATGTCTTTTGGGCGATGTCGTTTTTTGTGGGTATTTACTACCCCCTATCAGTATTATTTTTCATATAACTATTTAAATGACAGAATGGTTAAAGTCAAGTACCAAATGTTTCAAATGTTAATAATATCTAGTTTTATTATGATGAAAGATTTCTATACTTATAACATATACACATGCCTTTGTAAATATAACTCATAATAAGAGGCTTTTACCAGTTTTTCGTATCAGTGTACCAATCCCATCACGGTCCGGCCAGTTGGAAACTTTGGTACAATTGTAGCTGACGTAGCAAAAGTGGTCTTTACTTCACTTAAAAAATGTGCCATTTTGTTAATAACACATTGTGTATATTTCGCGAATACTTGGGGTGTATAAATTAAATGAACTAATCAGTGGTTTATAGCATGTGAAGGGTATTTATTCGAATCTACACAAATAACTTAATCTGAATGTCGAAAAAGTTACATCAAGGTGCATTCTCTTTGGCTAATTTGTTTTTATATCCCTAAAATGAACCTATTTTCAATGACATAGGTGTAGCTTTTTGCGTGAACCACCCTGGCGTTTCCGACTGTCTAACCGTCTACAGATCCCGACAAACACAGTCTAGGTTAAAGATGAACGTATTTACGATACTAGGTTTATTAAAACCCCAGTATTCACTTCGAATACGGCGCACTGGTACGAGCAGAAAAACGTATCAGTATGAAAGTACGGCGGGACATGCGCGAGAGATCGGACTGGACTACAACATTCACACATACTTGCATAGGAAAACGATTCATAATAAATATTAATAATAACCACAATCGTGGATCTGCAATAACACATCTTTTAAACTTCAAAAGTATTTTTTTATTCAGACTATTTTTGCTTACTTACGTTTATGTGTCCTTCAATACGGTTGAATTCCTCTTCAGTATTTTCAAATTATAGGCGCCCGCGCTATAACGTTCGGTTTTGCGCGCGAGGAACTTGACAACTATAACACAAAAATACTTCCATAAACTATGCCTTAACTTAGTAAGAATAGAATCACATCGTATTCGTGAATAGAAAATGACTATACAAAGTTTTTTTTTTATTGGTGTTTGGTTTGCCGACTCATACTTACAAATACTTGTACAATATTTTAGACCCGGGTTTTGAACCCTAGTGTGTTACGTACTCGTACTGAAAGCACTGGTATGGTTTTGCAAGTATATCTATCCGAGGTCTAGGGGTTAAGCGCGTCGGCCGTCTGTAGTAATACTGGTCTGTGGATACTTATTTGCAGCGCCGCGCCGTTGTCTTAAATCCTGCAAACAAAAGTTGTGTGCTTGCAAATACTGCTATTATCCTTTTAGTTACTATATAAGTCATCTAAACGGACGAAGTTTTATTAAAATATCTGTGTATGGCAAGTCAAGCACTGCATTCGCTAAGGAACGCACCCCTAAAAGTCTATAAAATTATATTTCATCATTTACAGAATGAATATGTATTAAAATAGGATTTCTAAAAACACATATTAAACAAACAAAAAATACCGATAAAGTTCAGCGATCATCGGGTGTTATTTCTTACACTCGTTCTTGACTGGCAACATTAATCGTAACCGGAACGGGAGTCACTAACAATAAGGCAAAACGCAAAACGAAAAAAATAGGTTATGTATCATGGTAGATTTTTTGTTTTTTTTTAAGATAAGAAACATTTAAGTACTAAATAGGGATATCAAAAGAAAGTTATAGATATACTTTATGTACAAATGGATTTAATTGGTAGTAATTATTTAATGGGTGAAAACATGATGTGAAATGAAAAAACAATGAAAATCGACCTGTATCGAATTTTATTTGTTTACAACACATTGAATACTTTGCAAATAATTGTACATCTAAGAATTAGCATAGTGTTAGATATTAAAGGTATTTATTTCCCTGTACTAGAATGGTAATAATATAATGCTTATGTTTATGAATATTGAAAACCGGGAATCGGAAGTTCGTCAAAATAATGACAGTGACGTGGAAGTGTGAGTGGATATACTGTAAACGGACGAAAGAAATGGCTCAAATCGATGAACAAAATTCTTTAATATAGGGGTCAGTGACAAAATGATCAATGAAAAGAAAGAAAGATCCGTGAAGATTGAATGATTATATAGGAAAAAGCAATGTGGGGCCAGTGTGCATAGATGTAGAATAGAAACATAAACTCGACGCACCAAAGAAGCCGTAGACGCGGCGCTGATATCGATAAGACAACAATGTTGCCAGTAATCATTCTATGTTTCCCGTTTATAGTGAAGGAGATTTCCGTGCCCCCAAGTAAAAGATTAGGTTTTTTGTCAAGCGAGTAATAAATAGGTGCACCAAACCTATTGATCAACCTAGCAATCAATAGACTTGCTGGTATACATATATATATATATTATAGAAGATATACGGGTATCTCAGCTCTCCGAAACGAAGCCCGGGTGGTAGTTTTAGGACTACAAAACAAGGCAACTAAAAATTGCGCAATGAACGCACAATTATTTTTATGAATTTAAAATCGTAATGTTTTGGGTGGTAAATTATAGTTGTGCTAAAAAATATATTAAAATTTTTAAACCTTTCCTAGAGTATATAAGTAAAAGGGTATCACATTATTTTAGGAAAAAAATTCTTTACCACCAAATAGGGCCATAGAAAAAATAACAAAAAAAATTGACACTTTTTTTTGCAACTTGTCGGTTGCAATGGTCTGAAGTCGCTTCAACAACCACCGGCTCGTTTCGGTAGCGTCCATGATATACCCTGTATAATTACATGGTGATGGATCCTAACATAGAAAAATGGCGTGATCTAATAGGAACCTTTAAAAGGGGAAGATAAATATCTAACATATTTAGTAATGCAAAATAATGGAAATAAATTCGATATGATATAAGGAATAAATGAATGAAAAACAATATTTGTAACTTAGTTGGACGAAAAAAAACAAAGGAGTAGTAAAAATATATTATTTAAATTTTTTTTGCCTAACTGTGGTCACCATTGGGCTTCATGCCACTCATGGAACAATCACTGTCACGTCTGCGTAATATTGTGGTATCGGATCGTTCACTGCCACTTCCACACTTTATGAAGCGTACATCGCCATGTCCATTAATCAGCATTTTTATGTATTAGCTTCAAGGTGCTCCACATGCTAAATTGAATTTGCAAGGATTCTGGAGTGATGCTTTCAAAAGCTGATTCGTTAGTTGAACTAGAATTTTAGCATCTTGGCTACATTTTTTCCGCCTCCTCTCTTTACGGCTCCAAGTTTTCAATCGGTTAAGGTCACAGGTAGGGGTACCTTAAACCTCAGATGGTGGTTGTTCAGTAATTCTTCAACCGATATTTGGTGATCTTTGTTGCTTTTAATATTATAAGAACAGCTTCTCAGTTTTCCTCGAATATAGTTTTATTTCTGAGCCAATTGCAGCTCACCTTCAGAGTAACACTGTGGCCCTTTGTCATGTGTACAATGGTATGGAGCATTATCCAGTACAACAAGACAGTGGGTGGCAAGTTGGGAACACTTTTCTGTCATCCACACTTTAAAAGTTGTTGGCATTCATATCGTCATGATAATAGAGGACTTCGATGAGATTTGAAAATTAGCAAGGCATTTACAATTAAACCATTTTCGGAACCGGCATGCGCAATGATCCAGCGACTTCCAACCGAGTCAGATACCAGAAACTCCTTGTTCTTCATTGCTTTGCCAACACTTTTTCATGTGATAGGTTGCATGTTATATACAGGGTATATCAAGACTGCTACCGAAAACGAAGCCGGGTGGTAGTTTAAAGCGACTTCAGACCAATGCAACAGAAAAAGTTGCAAAAATAAGCGACCAATTTTTTTTTTGAAATTTTTTCCTATTGCCATATTTGGTGGTAAATAATTTTCTTTCCTAAAATAATAGTGTATACCCTTTAATTTATAAATACTCTAAGATATAAGAGAGTTTAAATTATTATTTTAGCAAAAACTATGGATTACCACCCAAAAATGACGATATTTAAAAAATCATAAAAATAATTGTCACGTTTCTATGCAAAAATTTTAGTTGCATTGTGTTTGTAGCCACTAAAACTACCACCCGGCTTCGTTTCGGTAGCAGTCTTGAGATACCCGGTATGTTTCATCTAAGTATACAACTGGTCGCTTATCTACCAACCTATTTTTTCTCATTCTTCTTTCCAAATATCTAGCACGCCAAGCAGTAATATCATACCTTTCTATGAGAACCTTACGTTTTGTCTGACATCTCTTAAATTGGAATCCAATGGACTTCAATATTCTGCGTAATGTAGTGTTGCTTCCCTGGAAATTTATATCTTCTTTCAGTTCAAGTCTCAATTTATTCACAGCAATTCTTCTTCACTAAATAGAAGTGATGAATTTTTGACGTATTACCGACAGATCAAAGTCATCCAACAATTTTCTTTGAATGTGGCCGACTTTTTCCTAGTGTCACAATCTTTGTAGATGTACTTGCTGCAACTTTTCCTTCTTTTGTGATCCTTGACACCGTTTTCTCAGATACACCTGAAATGGAAACAAAAAAGGTTAAATTTTCCACAATTACTCACTCTTATGAGTTATGAGAGCTAAAAAGTATTCAAAACTAGTTGTATCAAACAAATTTTCAGCATTGGATTAGATCTATTCTAACCTTTAAATTCCAATAGAAAACATGGATTTACCTACCCTAGTAAGTAAAAAGAAATAAATCTCAATACTAGTTATTTCATAATTTTGAATTAACTGAATAGGCTTGGTATGATCGGTCAACAAAGATTTGCGCAGACAACAAGTACAAACTAAAATTAATGTTTTACATTCTGAAATATGTTAAGTAATCCCCGCGTGTTATTTTTTTTTTGCCTAAATATTTTTACAATCCCAAGAGATCTACAATGATGTAATATATATAAAACAGAAGGAACTCTCCATACTTAGGACCATCATAATAAGAATATAATTAAACCACTTGTTGATTCCTGAGGTAAATTATTAATTTGTTGTTAACACCAAAACTTACCGGTCATGGCGGCGACTCGTGCACGAACATTATTTAATGGGATCAACACGTCTTTATTTTTCATCTCTGCTTCACAAAACTCCTTCACCTTGAGAATCATTTCCCGGCCTTCACTCTTGACCACTTTTGGCATCGTAAACGAAAATTATAAATGAATAAATCACGAAATACTTGGGAGCGTAACGACGGCACCAAACAAGCAAACGAACAATGACATGAGTTGACACCTACAACATGGCGGAGCTGTCAATTTTAGTTCCTACTTTTTCCGCGGGACTTCTTTGGTGGCGTCGAGTTTAGATCGGCAATGTGTCATTTTGAGCGCGACCAAAACTGATTTACGATGGTGTGCGTGAAGTTTACATGTGTGCTTGACATTTAATGGTGTACCATGCACTTTCGTTACCGTCGTATCAATATCGATATAGCTGTTGGCCTGTAGTAGTGAAATAATATTTTATATGCGACATTTATTATATATTAACAGAAACTTATTGGTGTGTTTATTTCAATACAGATACATAACACACAAATAAATAAAGATAAATTGTCATATTATTATAAAACATTTTGTTTGAGATGTTTTGTATGGGTCTTTACGTTCCCCTGATCAAAATTATTTTTTCGTTGTGATGTATACATAGTACATACACCTAATTAAACTGGGAACAAAAAACACACATTTATGAAATAAATCTATTATTTACAAAGTTTTCGTTTTCGGTTTATTTTTTTCATTTTTAACTTCCCGTCGTGAAGTTTCGATTACTTTACAGCTTTCGTAGTCACAGGGTGGACTCAGTCTGCAACAAAATCCGTGATTATTAGTTTTTTTCAATGAGTAACATTCGCGTAAATCTAAGAAACACATTTTTACTATATGTATACTAGAGTTAAAAAAATATGCTTATTTAAGTCAATTTAATTTAACACATTAGGAAGTGTTGGACGCCTGCTAGGCCGCGTTGAAGGTGGACGGAGGACCTGGTTAAGCTTGTATGAAGTCGTTGGATGCAGAGAACCGAGACTGAAGAAAGAGAAAGTTCAATAAACTATGAAGCTTTTCTCAATCACGTCACCTAAACTAATGTTTTTCCTGTGAGAATTTAAAATTTTAAACCTATACCTAATGTTATAATAAATGAATAATTTTGCTTCAAGGTTTGGACAATTATATTGTGCATAGAAGTATCGCATACTTTATAATAATATCTAATATGTTCTTGTTTTACTATTATAGATTGACAGCCTCTTGGCAGACATTGAAACAGGCTGTAAATTCAAAAATCACACACATGAAGTGTCATAATAATTATTCTACAAATATAAAAAATGAGAAAAAGTAAAGTAATAACTAATATTGTAGAATGAATACTATAATAAATATGGCCGGGATAACGCAGGTAGAAGTAGAATGCACACTATCACAACATACTATAGTTCTATAAAAATGTAAGGAAACATGTGTTGTCATCGACTATTTTATCGACAACCTTTTATTGATCGAACCTGTCAGTCAATCCCTAGCAACTTTTGGTTGGAATTATTGTAAATTCACGTATTTGATATTATTTTTTATACGCAATGGATGCTTTCAGCACATTTATATAATGAAATACTATATTCTTATCTATCGATATGTATACACGGATTTCCATTTAATTCTATAATATCGTCACAAAATAGTATTGTGCAAAAGTGACCGGTACCTGTAAAAACTGTGATTATTTCGGATTTTATGCCTGCATTAACCACACCTTGGCACTGTACAATTCACTATAATAAACTACGTTTAATAAATATAACCAAGTACTGTAAAATTAAATAAATTATGAAAATAAGCGAATTTTGTTGCTCGCTTAGTTTGACATATTTTGACTCTGGGTCACTGCAGGCTACTCCTGTGTAAACGTATGGTCGCATCATGCATCTCGCTTTAACATATTAGTTAAATTATTCTATCTCTTTCACATTGCCGATCTATGTTTTATACTAAATCTATTGATGTGTGAGTTTTCATAACGTGTTAAAAAATTTGTATGGAGTTGGCTCTTGTTTAATAGTCTGTGGAGTTGGCCGTCTGTATTTTTAGTAGAGATGTGAGGTTAATGGAAAAAAATCGATTAAATTTAAATCGATTTTTCTTTACTCAATATTAATCGATTTGTTAAAAATCGATTATAATAAAAAATAATCGATTTTTACGAAAAAATCGATTTTTTTCCCTTATTTCAAAAATCTAAATGCTTTTCATATTCCAATTATAATTCTCATTTTCATATTAACAATTTATTCAAATAAAAATCAAATAAATTGATATGAATAAAAAAAATATCAGATTCAAAACTAAAAATCAAAGTGAATGTTCCTTTAAACTTTCAAAGTAAGGAATGAGGAAACCAAGTTTATTTATTGATACTAATTTCCAGTACAATTAATCATTTATTTAATAAAAATGAAATGATGAGCATTGCAATAAAATAAAAACTTTATTGTCTCAAAAACTAAAATATTAACAAATTTTTAAAAAATGCCATAAATGTCCAATACTATTTCATATTTAGGCCTACGTTCAACTGTGGACAGCAATAGGCTGATATGATATTAATAATTTTACATGTGACTAGTTTTAAAATAAAATTCTTTAAGAAATAAACGTCTGCGCTGTCTGTAATCTCAAAAACAAAAATATAAAACATATTATTATCTTTAAGTTTAAACATTGAAAATATTAGAAGTAATTACTGTCACCAATGTCCACTCCTATTTTACATTTGACTAGTAATTAAATAAAATACTTATAACAAACTTAACGACTCCGTTATGGTCTCAAAAACTAAAATATAAAACGAATACTAAAACGAATATTGGTGGTAGGTCTCTCATATGTGAGAAGCTCCAGAGATGACAGATTAAATAGAGATGCTACCGGCTACGTCATAACTCACTCATAACCATGGACGTAGTATATAAACAGGACTGCGCACTGTCATCGGAAAAACGAGCCGAGCAAGAGGTGTAGGAAGGGGGAGTGTGTCCCGTTCCTATAGGGTGACCATATTTTTTGGGATATACAGGAATTTTAGTAAAATTGGCTAATATAAAGTCGAATAAAGCATTTTGTTTTTGAGGTAACAAACGTGATATTGTCTAACCGTGTAAAAAAATATTTGACCAAACCAACATATTGGACCATTAGGACCTAGCAAAAAAGTTCAAAATCATAGTTTATTACGTATACTTTTAATAGGTGAAATGAAAAATGAAAATAATAATAATAAATCTTTATTGACAGCAAAATTCAGTTAACAATCTTCTCGTCTGTTCACAAAGTGCGTATGTTGTGTGTTATCAGTGCCAGTCGTCGTCGGGGGTGGTAGCTGGGGTCAACCCAGAGATTCTTACCACCCTCTGCCCCGCCGTTACCGGGGCCGCTACCATAACCAGGAATAGCGGGGCTGCCGGGGACTGGAGTCCTGGTCCTGGTTTTAACAACTATTAGGCTTTTTTATTGTTTATGCCAATACTAACCACACTTGGCAGGTGGGTTCGCGAGCGCAGGAGGATTCGCATTGATGACGCTGCTGTCCGTCTTCAACTGGGGAAAGGAAATAGAGTTTGCGGCTAGAAGATGTTGTTGGAAAGGAAAGTATGGAATATAGAGATGGATACTACAGTCACGGAGGGGAAAGTTGGTAGTGATTGCAGTAGTTCGGGGGCCGAGGTCGTATACTCGTAGCACCTATTTTAGGACAGGCCAGGGCCACTAGCTAGGAGCATCGCTGACCTACTTAATTCCAGATACACATTATTATTCATACCTAATCTTGTAAAACCTAACGGCAACGTAGTTGTCCTACCATCTCATACCTAACAAATATCTTAATCGAATCATTAACAAAGTTCAAAATGGCGGCGATAACTATAATTCTGAATCTCAATTTAAAGGGGAGGTTTAAATTTCGAATTTCAGACCAATCGGATCAATAACAAAGAGTTTCTTCCTTTCTGCCATATTATTAGTGATATTTACAAAAAATATATTTGGTTTTATGTATAATATTTCATCCCTTATTTCGACCCCATAATACTATTTTTCTAATATTACTCACGCCATTATTTTTCATTTGGAATAAGGTTTCCATAACTGTAACGGCTTAAATTTTTATGTAACATTTCAACCCCTTTATGGTTAACTTTAAGAACATAAAGTGTGCAGTTATTTTTGTTCATAAATGAGTAAAGTTTGACATCTGTAACTTCAACAGTTTAGATTTTTCCATACATTCTGCCATCTCGTTGTTCAATCCCTTCAAGCGTTGTCTATATAATAAAAGGTAACCTTTTGCCCTTACCCAAGGTCTAATCTATCTCTGTATCAAATTCTATCAAAATCGGTTCAGTGGCTTAGGCGTGAAAATGTAGCAGACAGTGGACCAGTTAGTGTAATACGTTCGTGCCGAAATCTTACATCACTCAGTAAATAAAAACTATCGCAAGAAATAAATATTTTTTAATCATACTTAATTCATCATCAATTCTATTAGAAAAACTTTTATCATGTTTATTTTCACTTAAAACATAGTAGGATGCAAATTAACGTGTATAAATTAAACATTACTTTAATAATAAAATTGTAAAGAAAAAAGAACTACTTTTAATATTCAAGCAGATTAAAAGTTATTCAATAATTCATCTGAACTTTGAATTGTCGATCAGGAAAGTTCTAAGGCGGGTTTTGTTATGGTCACCGTAGCGAATGTTTGTAAACAAAAATGGTAAATCTCATGAAACCACTCACTTTTGAATCGATATACAACAACCACCATATTATTCACTTATACAAATCATTTTGCAACACTTTTTAACCAATTTCCGTTAATAAATATCGAAAATAATTTGAAATTATACATCTGTGACATTTCGTATAAGCCAGTATAAGCCATGACATATTTTATTTTTATTATCAAGTGGCCAGAGTTATAATTACAAATTCTCCTATCATGCATTTAACCTACCACTGTAATGCCATGAATTCGTTTATGGACCCATAAGTAAAGTTAAATAATAATATTTTTCTATATGTCACTATAGATATTCTGTGTTTATTTTTTATCGAACTAATTACCTTTTCGCGAATGTAAAATAATCTACTAGATAAAATATTTTTTTTTGGTCTGGCTTGCAAATGAAAAGGGATAAAACCCCCTCATATTGTATACACTCGGTTTCGGCCTTCCTCCATGTCATTTTCCATAGTAAATTAAACCTTATGCTACATGCACATGTCTTATTTCAGGATGACACCATTTTCTTCGTGCGCAATCCTGTTTATATACTACATCCATGCTCATAACATGATAATAATATTGAACAGTATAAACTTACTTCGAGTTTTTTCATACGTCGCATAGATGGAGCTGTTGATAAAAATCGATTTTTATGGATAATTTATATAATCGATTTATAAAAAATCGATTAACAGTATTTTAATAATCGATTATAGAGACTTTCCCGCCCTCACACCCGCCACTGCAACTCCTGTCAGCCAGGATCAACAGTGGCACACAAAGATATGACACCGAGCTCCGGAGCTCGGCGAGTCTCTCAGGGACACTAGTTTGTCTTTAACCCGCATCGAAATTAATCAGAAAGAAAAAAAACAAAAGGAGGAGTTGGAAACAAATAGTTGTTCACTTCCCTCCGCAGCAAAGCGGGTGACAAAAAATATTGAGTCGAGAGGTATGTATCCTCTTATATAAAGATATACAACTGGAGAAGCCAGATGTATTAAGCACCACGGGATAAACAAATTACATGGGTCCTATAGTTTGAGCTGCTAAATTTGGGTCCAATAATAGGTATGGCAAAAGCGCCGGAAAGCACGGAAGTTCCTCCTAGATTCCACGAGGTCCGTATAGTATGCAACACCAGAAGTTATTTGCATATTGTTCAACATTATGCCGCGTTCATCGGACCAGCGATCACACTCCCAAAGTATATGATGTGCAGTTTGTTCGTACTCACAGTCAGATGTAGAGTATTGACACGCAGGCGATTCAACCAGCTTAAAAGTGAATAGTTTGCTCTTAAAGTTGCCATGTCCAGTTAGGAACTGTGATACACAGTGATCAATTTCTAGCCACGATTTTCTTAAGCGATCGCGAACGGACGGAAAGTATTGATATAAGTGACGCCCCTTTGAGGATATATCCCACCGGTTCTGCCATTCGTCAATTAATTCAGTGTACGCAGCAGAATACGGTTTAAATAATCTGCTAATCTTTAAAAAGTCTCGGGATGCAATAAAGTTAGTGTCTATTGTCTCTCTATTTGAATAATATAATGCGGCGCGTCTTTGCACCTCCAGATCGACCGGAAGCACACCCGCGAGAACCGGCAAAGCCTCTGTACTAACGGTTCTGTAAGCCTTACACAAGAATATCAAGGCCAGGCGTTGACTCTGGAGCAACTTCCTACGAACAGCGCCAACAGTAGATCTATCGGCCCAAACTGGAGAACCGTAACAGATACAACCCAAATAAGTTGCTCCATAGATAACTTTCAAAGTATTAAATGATAATCCCCACGTTGCCCTTGATATTCTCGTTAAAGCATAGAAGTTATTTTTCGATTTTTCTCCGACGGTTCTAATGTGTTCAATAAATGAGAAATTTCTCTCTAAAATTAATCCGAGGTAACAAACTGATTCCTTTCTTTTAACTGGTACATTGTTAAATTTAATACGCGGGGGTGTTTTTAAAATCCCTTTTAACAACATTTGAAAAGTTTTTTGAGGTGCGAATGTTAGTCGATTTCGTTCACCCCAGTTCAAAATTAAATGCAGACTCGTGTCAGCCGAACTCTCGAGCCCGGTTCTACTATTGGATTGTATAAGTAGGAGTCCGTCATCTGCGTATCCAGTTAAAGAACAACCCGGCGGAAAAGGAATTGAGAAAATATCATCGAACCCCAAATTCCATAGGTATGGACCGATAACCGAGCCTTGAGGGCAGCCCATAGTCAGCGCCTTCGATACGGCATGGTGGCCAAGTTGTAATTTGGTTGACCCATGACAAAAATAGGAATATATCATAGAATATATATTCCTAGGGCAACCTCGGATCTTTAATTTCAATAGTAATATTGGCCACCAGGCATTATCAAATGCGCCGGAGATGTCCAAGAAAATTCCCAATACGTACTTGTGATCCGAGTTGACGACAATTCTTCTAACCGATAAAGCCGCGTCCACAGTAGATTTACCTTTGGTAAAACCGAACTGTAGGTCATGAAATTTTGGACCACCCGGTAACAGACGAGGGACAATAAGCCTTTCAAGTACTTTACCCAAAGATGGTAATAATGTAATTGGGCGATATGACTTAGGGTCTTCAGGGGGCTTATTTCCACTTTTAGGTATAACACGAATGAAACCGCAACGCCAAACCCGGGGAAAAATGCCCTCATCAATACACCGATTAAAAACTTTCAGTATAGTGTCACCCGACGACTTACACGCTTCCTTTATCATTTTATTCGATATTTTATCTTCTCCCGATGCTTTGTTAATTGGCAAAGAGTTTACTATGTTAAGAAATTCGTTAAGAGATGGATGATCTGATTTTGGGGAAGAAGGTAGCTCCAAGGCCCAGAGTCTTATTTGTTTTTGGTATTCGGAGTCATTATCTACACAATCGTCAGGTATAAGGGAATTCAAAAGAGTTTCCGTGGTCTCCTCGATACCAGTAGTATAGGTGTTATTTACTTTAATGTTTTCTATATAGGCCAAATTAATTGACCTATTTGCTTTGAATTCGTGGTAAAGAGGAGACCAGGGACCCTCTCTCTCGAGGCGTTCTACTATTTTACGCAGCAAGTTACCTTTAGCTTTTGTTACCGCGGCCCTATAGTGAGACCTGGCCACTTTAAGTGTGATGAAAGCACTCGTGAGTATGTCTTCAGGAACGATTCGTTTTTTAAGCCTATTAAACCGCCTACGCGCTCGTCGAAATCTTTGTCGAAGGTGGAGTAATTTACTATTCCACCAGTCACATCTGCGGGTATTGGTTATAGGACTGCGACCAATGGTTAAATCCGCGCAGTATGTAAAGGTGTCAGACATTATTTCAGCACAGTTTTCAGCTGAGAGATCATTGCGAGTGAAATCTCCGGTATGACGCGCGAAAACAGATCTAAACAATTCCCAATTAGCCCCTTTAGATTTATACCTAAAGTCAGAGATGTTGTTAAGCGGACCCCGTATAAATCCGGGTAAGAACTCGTACACTATCAGGCGATGATCACTACATGACGCGTCAGGAATAACGCGCCACCTAACAATCTGGACGTCCCCACAAGAAAGTGTGACGTCAATAGAAGATTCGCCAACGGGGCTGCAATAAGTTGGTGGTGCTTCAGGGGTGTTATGTACATTGAGGTTCCATTCGGCAATAAAGTCTTCGACAGCACAGCGACGTTCTGCATCGGTTTGACGATATTTGCCATACCAAAGGGTTGACGACGCATTAACGTCGGCGCCTATAATAATTTTATTGCCGGCAAGAGATCGCAAAACACTGCGAAGGTGATGTATATGTGGGCCGACAGGATCGGAGTATTGAAAGTAACAGCTCACAACGTAAACTTTACTTGATGGAGATGAAACCTCCGCGACCGCACAGTGCGATGTCATAAGATTACGCACAGAGGTTATGGTGTAGTTTGAACTCGACACATAAATGCCTGCTCGCGCCTTGTTATCGAGTTGTACCAGCCTACCACGTAAGCGCGCATGTTGATATTGTTCTTGGACGAGGACTATGTCAAGATTATATTCGGTAATTAATATATTTAATTCTGACGTCGCCGCCCTATCATTATGAAGATTTAACTGTCCGATCGTGAGGCTATCCATATCCTATTTATATTGGGTCGACAGAAATAACGCCTGCAACTTCTGTTTATAAGTAGGGCAATCTTGGGAACCACAGCTGTGATCATGTGGTTTCTTTAAGCGTTTACATGACGCGCAAATCGGTTTAAAATCAGAACGGGATTTATGAGGACATGTTTTTGTTTCATGTTCCGCAGCACACAGCGCACAGGTTGGCGTTTTGATAGTGCAAAACTTGTGTACATGTCCGTACTGTTGACAATTCATACAGCGAACAATTTCTAGATCATCAATAAATCTACAAGTTGCCCAGTCGATGAATAATTTGTCCTTAGTGGTCGCGAGATGTTTACGTACGTCCGCGTCTAATTCGATGCCTATCCATTTGCGACCATTATCCAAAACACGCCTACGAACTATTTTCACCGATTTAAGGAAATCATCCTCCTTTACCAGCAATTCGTTCATAATATTTTGCCTATATAAAGCGCTAATAAAGGCGCGATCTTCCATTGAGGCGGGCACATCTTTAACGAGGACACGCGGCCTGCGGCCTTTAGGTTTTTCTAGGCGTAAACCCGCTGATTTAATTGCCTCGACGGCCTCAAGTTTCTTGAGTTGTGTTTCATTGGCAACACGAAGCACAACGCGAGACTTGGTGGTTTTCTTAACGCCCACAATTTGAAAACCGTCTTCACTCGGATTAATAGCCTTCATTAAGGCGTCTTTTGTTGCGGACGATGACGCGTAATCAGCTGACCGCTCAGCTGTCGGACAGGCAACTACGCACGGAAGCGGCACGCGCGACTGCACGGCGGGTGTGACTTTAGGGAGACGCAAACTTAATTTATCCGCGAATGATTCTTTGCTCGGTTTAATCTCGCGTGCATTATGATTTTTTTCCAACTCGAGTTGTATATTCGCCAATTTCGTTTCGTTACAAGATGATTTTAACGCAAGCATAGACACAATGGCAGTTAACTTTTGAGGCAGATCCATAATCGCCGATTTATTTGCGATGTTAATACGCGAGCCCTGATCATTAACAAGTTCGTTTATTTTATTTAAATGGCATGACGCATCGCTCACTAACGCACAATAATCAAAACGACCGAGTTCGCCGCTACTATTGTCAGACACGGGTGAGAAGTTATCGCCAATACTGGGTCCGGATGGTTTTGACCTCTCAACGTTCGACAAAAGGTTTGACGGTGAGATTTCGTTAAATAAACGTTTAGGTCTCGGATTGTTAGGCGATCTAGGTGTCACATTACTTTTGCCGAAAGGGTCACCACCGCGATCCGGCGGATCATCATTATACAACGACATGATTTAACGATAAATGAAATGAAATACAAATTAAATCGTAAATAGACACTATGAAATGATAAACAAAGCAATTAGCATCAATTAACTAACGAGTCGCCCGGCTGATTTGTGATTTGACCTACCCCCACTAAAAAAAATAAAAGTACTTACCGAGAGAAGATTCGTTAATTACAAAGAAATCCAATGTAAATCGCCAAAAAACTTACGGACAGGAACACACAAACCAACAATACACAACTCGAAACAATTTACGAGCCGGCAATCTAACTCCGAACACGATAAATACAATATTAAAGCGCAGCGCGTTTCACGTACACCGCACCAAGCGAATGCGCGGAAGGAAGTGAAGTTTTAATAATCGATTATAAAAAAACGATTATAAGAAAATAATAATCGATTAAATTAAAAATCGATTATTTTTTAACATCTCTAATTTTTAGTCGTCTGTGGCGGCGCGTGCGTGAAGCTGACGTCCGTTATGGTGAATTTTGAAAATATAAACAGAAGAAAAAGTTAATTTATCGGTATTTTATACGTATCATGTTATTGTGCAGATCTGAAACAGTGAAATTGTGACAAATAAGTGTATTTAAGTCAAAAAAATAAATTTACACAATGGATAGTGATAGTGATAACGACATTCTTACAAACAACGTATTTACGTTTCAAAATAGGAATATGGTTTGTATAGAAGTATTATTTGCGTAATGTTTTAGTGAAAACTCCCGTATCGTCTGAAGGAGAAGGCGCAAATATGTATGGACTCCAGCCTACGAAGCAATTTGCAAGCATTATGGATATGTTATTGGAGAGGTCTTTTTATTTGCTAGAAATTTCCTTTTGGTCAGAAATACCAATTCGCTGTTTGAAAGAAAATATTGCGACATTGACAGTCTCTGTGGCGTAGTTGGTTAGAGGCCGGCTGTGACTATTGGGTGTGTCTATTAGTATAATTATTTATTTATAAAGGTATGACGAGTAACTATATACTAAACTACTACTACTACTATAACTATAAACTTGAGCGCCTTCAAAACTTTTGTATTAGATTCATATTTGGTTTACGCAAATATGATCATGTTTCGGAATTCCGTGCTAAGCTCAAGTGGTTGCCCATACGACTTCGTCGGAATGCTCATATTCTCTTTCTTCTGTACAATATATTGTTTAATCCTCTTACCCCCTCTTACCTCAAAGATCGATTTGTATTTCTCCACGACTCACATACTAGATCCCTACGGTCGTCAGAGAGTTTGGAGTTGAGAATGCCCGTGCACACCACCACTTTCATGGACAAATCGTTTACTGTTAAGGCTGTTCGATTATGGAACGCATTACCAGTTGTGGTAAGACGGGCACGATCACTATCATCATTCAAAAAACTTGTCAAAGATTATTATATATATTACCTTTCTCACTGAACTGACACATTGATGTGGATAGCATTCCTATTTGCATGTCTGGAACTTTATTATATATATATATATATATATATACATAATATATATTATGTATATGTATGTATTTTCTGATGTATGTATTCTTATGATCTTATATATGTATATATATATATATTTATGTATATGTTTATATTACATAATATGAGTATTTATGATTATTTTAATTAGTATTTTGCAATTTTTTTTCCCTTTCTAGGTAGGTTCTATCCTTTACACTTTTGACTGCCCTCTGTTTATCCTATTCTTAAATCCATCCCATGGTTGTCTGTAAGACATTGCCTTTCGGTGATAAGACAGCCAATTGTACTTTTTATATATGTAATTTCTCTCTGTATTTGTTGTCTTTTTGTGCAATAAAGTGTAAATAAATAAATAAATAGACGAGTATCATAGGTCTAGAATCCTTGATTTTACATATTTATTTCTATGGAATTGTGGCGGTAGCAATACGCCAACTTAGATTTAGCTTATAAAATAACACACTTATTATTTGTAATTTGAACATTATTTAAACACGCATTTCATTTTAAGATATGACTGCAGATGTTTAACCATAAAACATCTGCGAGTCGTTTTATTACAGTAAGAATTTTTGTGTACCTTATTGTATAATATTAGTTAAAAAGATGCTGTTCTAAATTATTGTTTCCTAATTGTAATGACCCTTTTATGCCAGGGCAATAAAACTGTATTAGTTAAGTTCTTTAGTGGCAGCAATCCTTTGCAACAAATTTATGTTTTTTAGGCAATAGTACACATGTTTGGGTAAACCTTTCGGTTTGGACAATAGCCCAGATGTTTGGGCAGACCTTAATTTTTAGTTGAAAGGATAGACCCTATTTTATGGCTTAAATATATTTTCTGGAAGATTTATCCCCACCGATCCTCATTTGGGTAGTCCTGTAAAAGGGTCGGTTTATTTGGATGAGAGGACAGTCTGCCATCTCTCGTCAAGAGCACATCTCGCTCCGAGTCGCATAGTTATAATTTGACTCTGTCTCTGTTTGTATTAAGTGTTAATTTACAAATATACAATAGTTAGTTCCTGGAAGTGAGTACTTATTCTAATACTTATAACCACCAAAGAATTAAGAATTTGAAGCATTTAAAAATACCTTTCCATCGACGATATATCACATTATGTTGTTGTGTTATTGCTTACCTGCTCAGCTTAATACATACATATGCTTGCGACACAAGTCTTGATTTTTTTCATACAGTGACTTAGTATTTCCTGCCAAAAACAAAGTTTTATTATTTGAAAAATCTTTTCAATGTCATTTCGCTTGTTGCTATTAGCCAGTAGGCTGGGATGCCCCTTCTTCTTTATTATAATATTTGTTATGTTATCTAGTAAGAACTAGTAGCTACTAGTACTACTACTGACTGCCTCGGTAGCGCATTGTACCATGGTATGTTTGCAAAGCTGAAGTCTCAGTTTCGAACCCTGGGGTCGGACAAAGTTATATTGGATTTTTAGTTCATTATCAACCAGAGTCAAGAATTTGTACCTAATACAGTGATACATTTGTTCACTGTCACATAACGGGATGGAACATCATACTTGGTTAAATGCATGCACATTTCATGAAAAATAAATTACCATAAAGTAATAATTAATACTTTAAATAAAATATGAATAAAAACTAAACAACTAAATAAAACTAATTATAAATAAAAATAAAATTAATCTAAAAATCAATAAATAAAATTTATAAATAAATAAAGCAAGAAATTAAAATAAGTAATACTAAATATAGAAAATATATTGTATATAGAGATTAAGTTATATGTGTATTGACTTGTCATAAGAGCTCTTAAATTGCTTACGTGACCAATACATACATTTCATTTAATTTCATTTCACATTTCTTGGTATTACCTCTGCCTATCCCTCCTAAGGAAAAGTTTTACATTTACGGTTTACATTTGAGTTAGCATTTACAATCTTCAATCAAGTTTCCTTACTAGAATTATTTATTTATGATAGCAGCTTATTGTTGTTATGGCTCTACCAATGTTAATGATTATTTTCTCCAAACCAGTGGAAATTATATTTTAATGCACACAGGAAAAAGTTTCTACTACTTCATAATAATTTGTGTTGTATATTGTGCATACCTACAACTTCACTGAATACAAAATAATTTTCTTTACAGACAGTATGTGCAAAAGGACCAAACATGACAAATACAACCGGCATAAGCTTTCTAAACAAAGATCTATCGTCGACTATGCGAATGCCTCGAAATATGGAACATTCTAGATACGCCGGATCTGTGTATGAACAAAGAAGTATTTACTGTAGGAGGGAAGTATCTCCTATGTCTGTGCGGAGTGCCTATGACTTCCAACCAAGGAACTTCAACATGTCTCACTACCCTCGTGGCATGAGCTCACAGAGGTCATTAATGAATGGAAGAAGTGGCAGCCCTATGTCCATGAGTATGATCAGTTTAATTTTCTTTACTTTGAAAATATGTTATTATTCCATAACTATAAATGATTCTTGTTTAGGGGGACCTATAATAGGGTCGGGTTATTTCGAATAGGAAAATTGCTGAGTTTGTGAAAAGAAACGGTGGTAGGAAAATATACTTCGATCCAGTTAGCGTCATTTTATTCACCCCCGGAAGTTTTCTCAATCGTAGACATCCGCTATCGTTACCTCGCGCGCGACCTAGTAGTCTTGGCTGGCCAAGAGAAACAAGTGTAGCACTCGCATTCACATAGTTGCGAACCGATCAGACTATATCCCCAAGAACGGTATCGTATTTACGAAACCGCTAGGATTGACCACAACATAAGGACTCACATCCTAAACCTGTTGCCACAACGAGGGTCACTAAAATCTCAGTGGACCTGTGTGTGAATAGGATCACAGTCTACCATATCTCGTCCTGACCATATCCCCCTTCCAGTCGCATTAGACTTCGATAGTAGTTATTATTTTACTCTGTCTGTACCTTGTGTTTATTCATCAAAATACGATAATTAGTTCCTGGAAGTTCTCAATTAATATTATTTATAATTTTCAATTATCAACTTTAATGGCCCATTGAATCAGCTGATGAGTTATGAGCACAGATTTGTCTATTCAGAACATGTGAAAACAAATTTCTTATTTTATCTGGCATATGAATGCCAGACAAGCTATCAGGGAATTTATAAGCAACTTGTGAAACTGGCCCTAAGTATTATAATGCTAATACATAATTTAATTTTTGTGTTTCAGCCTCTACAGCCACTGTAAGTGCTATTGATATTGCTATGGCATTTAAAAATGACCAATTTAATAAACATGACTTAAAAATAATATCAGAAGCATATCACAAATATGTGAAACGTAAAATCAGAAAGAAATATGAAAAAAGAAGAAATCTGAGATTATTTCTTAAAGGAGCTAGACGGAGGTCTGGTGGTGAGTCTGGAGAACAAGGAAGTGATTCCTCAATAAGTGATGATGACTGCCGGTCTAATAAGACCTCATTATTCAAGGAGAATATGTCAAGTTGTAGATCCACAAGAACTGACCTCACAGACATTAGGAGAACAATGCAAGAAAGCAATATGTTCAATGACTGCTCGGCTAATTTTAAACAAAAATCCTTCAAAAATGCATTTTCTATTGACTCCAGCAGTCTTAATACTAATGTAAGTATAAAACCACAAAATACTTCATTACTAAAAGATCGGTTCAAAAGTGGATTCCTTTTACCATCACAGAGGTTTAACAAATCTGTTGCTGCATCAGCCATACCGGAAAATGTAGAAAAAGCACAAAGAAATAAAATTCAACAGCCTTTGAAGCAACATTTACATACAGCTTATAATAGACCTAAGAATTTTATGTCAACTGACAGTGAACAAGAGGAAATATTTTCAAATACTAATAATACTGTAGTGCATAAAGAAGTGGCAAAAGAAACACAACCAAAGAGAAATTTAGAAAAAGATGATGAAACCCTTACCCCACATAAAAAAAGATGTAAGTTGTCACCCATTAAAAAGATAACAGATAAGAATATCAATGATAATAATGAAATTAATCAAAATAAAGAGAAGTTTATTTTTGCGAAGCCTTCAATCCCAAGAAAGAAGTTGTCGAATTTAAAAGTGAAAGAAAAATTAATTTTAAAATCACCACATGTAAATAATGTGTTAGCAAGAAATGATAAAGTGACCCAAAATCAGGTGCCAAATGTCCAACATATAGAGATGAACAAAGAAAAAGAATTAAGTCAAAGCAAAGAACATCTTGAGACTACCCAACTTAACAGTACTGATGTTTCCATGAGACCTAGCTTTATAAAAAGGAAGCTCTTCACACAAAAACTAGATGTTGCAGAAACTAAAAATATAAACTCAGATGTGGACAGTCCAAAAGCTGTATACAGTGGGATGCAAAAGGAGAAGCATAAAGCAAGGAAATTAGTGACAAATCAATCATGTTTAAGCAGAGATGTACTTCAGGAAGACAATCTATTAGATTTGATTCACAAGATTGTACCAGCTGAGAAGATTAATAGCACAAACCAAATAAACAGAAGTGATACACAAAGAAAAAGTAAAGATGTTGAGGATAATTGGGATATCACTTCTATAATTTCAAATATAAACAATGATGATGTCAGTGATACCTACACTGATGAAGACATATTCAACAACACATTTGCCAAAAATAATAAAAAAGAGAAAAAAAATTCAAGCAAAAAGGGTTCAAGCAAGAATAAACAAGAGTGTCAAGTAGTCATTGAAAGAATAGTTACCCCTGCTAATAATAAGCAAAAAAACACCAGAACGAAGAATAATCCTAAGAGAAAAGGAAATAAGGAGAATGGAAATATTCAGAAACCAACAATTACTACAAGTAAGTATATTATTTAAGACTACACAGTTTTGAATAGGCCTGTTGATTTTATAAACTGTGTATATAAAAGTTTCCGTTATTTTTAGATAAGTAACTGAGGTAGGTTTTAGCATACCAATGCATTTACTATTCATTAAAATTATATTCCACATAAATTGTGTCCCACCATTTGTGTGTGTGATACCCACCATCACCAACTACGAAAGACTTTTCGATCTCACAAACACCCAGACCCGAATAAATACTTATGGTTCACACAAACATTTGTTTCTGTGCATGGTTCAAAACTGCGGCCTCTCGGTTCACTTCCAGCACTCAACCAATAGCGCCAAGGACGTTGTGGAAATGTACTATCATATATGTATAATTACTTGTGGAAGAACCATTTCTATGCCTTATGGTAGTGCAGATGTGCATAGGCGGCGGTAATCACTAACCATCACACGAACCTTATGCTCGTTTGCCAGACCCATTGTATGAAAGAATTATAGAATAATCAATACTAATATATAAAGCTAGTTTATTTGTTACATCCAATCTCAGAAACTACTGGTTCGAATTGAAAAAAATCGTTTTGTGTTGAATAGGTCATTCGATATACCGGGTATCTCAAGACTGCTACCGAAAACGAAGCCGGGTGGTAGTTTTAATGACTACAAACACAATGCAACTAAAAATTTCGCAAAGAAACGCGACAGTTATTTTTTATGATTTTTTAAATATCGTCATTTTGGGGTGGTAAATCCATAGTTTTTGCTAAAATAATGATTTAAACACTCTTATACCTTAGATTATTTATAAATAAAAGGGTATACACTATTATTTTAGGAAAAAATGTATTTACCACCCAAATATGGTCATAGGAAAAAAATAACAAAAAAAATTGGTCGCTTTTTTTTGCAACTTTTTTTGTTGCATTGTGTCTGAAGTCGCTTATACTACCACCCGGCTTCGTTTTCGGTAGCAGTCTTGATATACCCTGTATATTGTAATGAAGCAGTAGTAAAAAATCTAACAAATATATGACGTTTTATTCGTTTTTTGTGGTCCGTTCTAAATGATTGATGGATTGAACATTTTGGGCGATATTTCGCAAAGTGTATCTACTATCTACACCCGGGCGGAGCCGGGTGGACCGATTCTTATACAGGGTATATCAAGACTGCTACCGAAAACGAAGCCGGGTGGTAGTTTAAGCGACTTCAGACACAATGCAACAGAAAAAGTGGCAAAAAAAGCGACAATTTTTTTTTGGTTATTTTTTTCCTTTGACCATATTTGGGTGGTAAATGCATTTTTTCCTAAAACAACAGTGTATACCCTTTTATTTATAAATAATCTAAGATATAAAAGAGTTTAAATTATTATTTTAGCTAAAACTAGGGATTTACCACCAAAAAATGACGATGTTTAAAAAATCATAAAAAATAACTGTCGCGTTTCTTTGCGAAATTTTTAGTTGCTTTGTGTTTGTAGTCACTAAAACTACCACCCGGCTTCGTTTTCGGTAGCAGTCTTGAGATACCCGGTATACGGGGTAAATCCAGACTGCTACAGAAAACAAAACCGGTGCTGGTTTTAGTGACTCCAAACACAACGCAACTAAAATACAGTTACTTTTGGTGATTTTTTAAATAGCGTCGTATTTGGATGGTAAATCCATAGCTTTTGCTAAAATAAAAATCTAAATCATCACGTATAGCGTCTTTAAAAATATAAGCGTGCACACTACTATTTTTGAAAATAAAGATTTTTTTACTACCCAAATACAACGATAGGAAATAAATCGTCGCTTTTTGTGCAAAAAACTAACACCCGGTTACGTTTTCGGCAGTAGTCTTGATATACCCTGTATATAAAAAAGAACCACCAGGAAGCAGATGGAAATGACAGCACATTTACAAATATTGTCTTATGTTTCAGATCCAAATCAAAATAATATCAAAACATGCATTAAGTCATTTTGGGATACTGATATGGAAAGTGACCTAGAAAACCATGAAACGATCAGAAGGATTAATACTCCTATTCATTCACAAAAAATAGGTAGGTATAACAATTTTTATGCTTTTACTGTGGATTTACTCATATTGATTTTAATAAAATATTTAATTTCTAAACCTGGAGACTTAGAGATATGCAGTAATTATCCATGAAATATAACTCGTTTGTTGTGTTGCAGGTATTAATAAAAGAGCTGTTGACCAGCAAACAAAAAAATTGGAGACAAAGAAAACCGCACCAGTTGCAGTAAATAATTCAATCCTCAATAGTACAACAGCTTCAGTTCAAAAGTTTAACAAAACTACCTTGGGCATAAGATCACACAGAGTGCCCAAAAAGAAAAAGTGTTGTGATGAACAAAATCAAACAATTACCACTTCATATCCAGCTCAAAGTAAAGAAGATTTATTAGCAAAAAATAATACGATTTCATCGTATTCTTCAGCAGTACATAACGTCAAATCAAATAACAAACCTCCGGTTGTAGCGGAAAATAAAAGTAAAAATGGTCGCGTAATACGTAGCTGTCGCACTCCGAAGCAAATTCCTAAAGAGATCCCCCAAAATCAGAATAAAAAAACAAACAAAAAAACAGAAGTTAACCGAACATTAAGGCCAAGAAAATCAGATTTATCGAACAGTTCCTTGAATTACTCTGTAACCACCAGAAGTCAAGCTAAGAGAAATAAAAAAAGTTAACACTTTCAAATATAACGCCCTGCATATTGAGTAACTTTATTTAGTAAAATGAAATAAACAAAATACTATGAAAGTCTAAAAGAAAACCGCTATAATATGTACAGTAATTTATTCATACAAGTGGCACTTGTGTTCTTTTGTCGTGTATATGTCCGCCACTATCACACAAGTAAATTGTTATTTACAATCACTAATAATGGAAGGCTCTGAAATTTTACATAACTGATGTACATTTGCAAACATCATGATTTATTCTAAGTACTTTGACATTTTTACTACATTTTATGTTGAGGAAAGTTTTAATTTCCGACATAATATTTTTGTAGGGTAATGAAATATTAAGATTGTAAATATAATATGTTGTGAATAAAATTATATTTGTCAAGTGACTCATTAGTTTTATTTTCTCATTGAAATTATTTACTTCCATATAAGTTACCAAATGATTTGTAGAAAGGGAATGCCCTTGATTTCATGATCATCTCAGCCACATGAAGTCCACTGCTGAACATAGGCCTTACCCTAGGAACTCCACACTGTTGTCGTCGACCTGCATTCAGCGACTTCCTGCAACTTTAGCTAGGTCGTCCGTCCACCTTTTAGGCGGGCGTGCGACATTTCGCTTGCCTGTATGTTGCCTCCACTCAAGAACCTTTCGGCCCCAACGGCCACCGGTTCTACGCGCCATGTGCCCATCCCACTGCCACTTCAACTTGCTCATCATATAGGCTATGTCGGTAATCTGTTCTACTACGGGTCTCCTCATTTCTGATTCGATCTTGTTGGGATATACCGAGCATAGCCCGCTCCACAGCGCTTTGAGTGACCTTGGCCGTCTCATGAGGCCCATAGTGAGAGGCCACGTCTCGCCCTTGATTTATGAAGTAGTTAAATATTTGGTGTAAGTAGTAAGTGCGTGGTGGCCACGGTTCACATGTTCACGGTGGTCGCGGGTTCGAATCCCAGGGCACACCTCTGACTTTTCGGAGTCATGTGTGTATTGATAGTCAAACACCACGCACTAAAACGATGAAGGAAAACATCGTGAGGAAACCTGCGTACCATAGCGATTTATAAAAAAATCTATGGTATGCAAGTCCGCCAACCCGCACTAGGCCAGCGTGGTGGACTATACGGTCTAACCACTCTCAATCGCACTTACGATTGTAGAGTAGGCCCGTGCCCTGCAGTGGGACGTATATGGGCTGATACAGATATAGAAAATATTTCACAAATAGACGTGTCGTACATGCTAATCCATAATGCACTCGACGGAAGGTAAGGGGAGAGTATATGCAGGGTGGCGCAAGACTGAAATGGTTGATTCCAAGGAGTCGAGTTCTTAGTTAAGAGTTTTAGTTTAGATAATTCTTACTTAAGAGTAGAACTACCCATTAATATGCACAAGATGCAAACAGAAATATTATGTAAAATGAATGAATTTTAGTGTACGGTCCTACTAATCCGATACAATTAGAGATAGCTTATCAATTGAAATTTGAAAGTATTCATTATATTTCTCGTGTCTGGTTCTAAAATACTGTATATATAGGCATACGCATAGCTATGTAGTGACTAATGACAAATATTTGAGACCATCGCCATGCGTGTCCATTTGAAAAGGTGTACCACCCACGCCTATCAAAATGTATATAATGTGAAACTAGTTAAACTAGTCTAATTAGGAAGGATCTACATTCTAAGCGCAGTTTTGTGCGTGGCTTCCAAGACTTTGATCGGGGTGTTTTATTGACACGAAGAATTTTGAGCCATTTTGATCCATAACTCAAGCCCTAATTACTAAATATTAAACACATATCGATATAATGGATTCGAAGTATTATTGGTGTCTCTAAAAAGCTTAAATGCGTTGATAACTAAAATAATATAACCATGTTAATAAAGTTATTATTTTATTCGATAAGACATTCACAATCTGAAAACCAGAGGCAATTAATATCTGCTGTTAAGGCAATTTATGAACGCTAAAGTAAATAAATTATCTATATTTATCTTAACCAGCGAATAACATCTTTTCTCGCCAACAAGTCGTTATTTATCCCGAAATTTCTGGGATGTTCTACTCAATAAAATATTCCAATTTTATGTATTAGTACACTTTCTATAGATAGTTAGTCATAATAGTGCAAGGAATCGTCAAGTCTTGTATTTGATTAACCTAAATCATGGTCATGTACATAGATCACATAGCATGTTACGCTCGACATTCCGACTTTAAAATTATATAATTTTCATTAAAAACATCTTCAGATCTACGTTTAATTCGCTCGTTAATACAATTTAGAACAAAAATCACATTTTAGCAACTGCGAAACCATTCAACAGAATTAAACAAGTAACACTAAATACTTTCCAATCGTTTAACAATTATTAAATGCATGTATCTAGGCGTCAGTGGCCCAAAAATGATGGTCGAGACATTACAAAAAACTTCCTTTGCTGGTACATTGCACAATACACAACCTCATAACATTCTCCATACATTTATTCAACACTTAGAAATGGATCATTCCATCCAGAATACACGGAATTAGAAAGAAATTCAGTCAAGAAATCACGCTCCCAATGATATACAGGAATGTACTTAGATATGACACAGCCATGTACTAGGATGATAATACTACCAAACATGATTTTTTATTTGCATCAATGATAGCGTTCGTGGTCGAGTGACTACACATTACGAAGCATGATGTACGAACCCAAGAAGAACCTTTGACTAATAAAGTCGACAACAGCTAATTTAATAGTCATCGATTGATCTTTGAGCTGTAATCGAATGAGGATGAGTGTGAAACAACTATTATTAGGTAATGGAGCCATTTAGGGGCCACTGTATCCATATTCACTAACCTACATATACGACTCATTGGCTGTGAAATTCTAAGCACTCGATACCGTCGATGATTGTTTAAGCGAGATAATTTCGATTTGATATAATATACAAAGAGCACTATGATACGCGTTGTTATAACAGTATGATTTTTCAATACTCGTCTTCTTCCGGCGGGTGTGGGTTGTCACCGTCGATCTCTTCTGGTGGTGCGAATCCGTCCTGCAAATAAAGCAATTGATGTACATGTTAACAGGCACACAAAACAATTCGACACTAATAAATATGACTCGTATAGTAGGTATCAGAAACTACGGGACTTTTCAGAATATACACCTTTTAGACTCGAAACAAACATTTCCAAATTACACAATTATTTGTCTCCGCGCGAAATCGAGCCCGCGAATGATGGTTCAATGCATCATAAAGACCATCAAGTAATGTACACCAAATACTTTGAATAGTGGTCAAAGACCTTTATTACCAGGTCAATGGCTAATGAGGCGGATGAGAAAATGTAAGAACATGTATATAAATTCCGCTCTAATTACTTAAATTTTAGGCCTCAATTTACAACCCAAGAGAAAATTTACTGCCATGATATTGTAAATTTTATAAAAAACGTAGTTTCGAAATGGTCACGTGATGATGGCCGAAATTTTATTGTTTTATGCACGCAAGTGTTTCAAAATTTCTTCAGATAAATTTCTATAGGCATCAATAACTGAAAAACTAGATATGGAACTCTCACTAATAACGTTGCGTCGAGCGCGCTCCATATAATATGAAATTACATTGTTTGCTATCAAACACGTACAAAAAATGCGGTTGGTATCAAAAAGCCTTATGTACGCCAGACACAATTTTACACTCCATTGGTTATAGTATCGAATAATGAACAAGAGTTATTTTAGATTCTTTTTTATCTTCATGACGTAAACTAATATCGGATGTGAAACATTCCCGATCGGTAGATTTGTGCCAGGAAAAGATATACAACATTCCAAAACCAGCAAATATAAAGAATATTTATATGTAAAACATTAATACGCTCACGTCTTAATTTCAGATTCATTTCTGTCCTGAGATGTTACACAATAACTGAAGGACTCGTACGAAATGAAGTGCAGGGCATGGGAATCAACCCAGACCCCGAGATTAAAACCATTTAAATTTAATATTTTTAGAGTTAACTGGGATTAAATTACATATTCAGTACAATGCTAAAATGGATATTAATAAACATGGGCAGGTAAAATTAACAGGAAAATATAAATACACATTATCAGTACACATACCTCAGTGGCATATAAAATATCAAGAATCTTCTGAACAATAGGAGCATTTTGTTGTTCTTCCATTTCCTGACAGATCACTTCTATGTCCCGGAGTTTTCCAAAATAGAAATCCCGTTCCTTCTCAAGTCCATCTACTGTCGCTTTTAATTCATTTAACTGAAACAAAATCAGTCAGTACAATAGGTGTGAGCAGTGTTTTTGCATCTATCAAACGACAAATTTGAAAGGTAATTTACCTGATGATTAAGCTCGTCAATAACTTTGGAATCGCCCTTCGCACTTTGGTTTAACCTTGAAAGGTTGACTGGAGGAGATCGAACTGTGCTGTTAGCCTTTCCAACTGGCAAAGAAAATATCTATTAATTTTAATGTACAGAGTAAACAGTAACAAATTATGTGTTAGTAGCTTATTCATATAATTCTATAAATGGTATATGATACAAATATACACATACACATACTCTAAAAAATCTATCACAACAAATAAGTGCACAAATAAAAATAAATGAAACAAAAGGCACAACTATAGAATGGTGACATGCAGTGTAATACTATGATGAACAGGTGCAACAATGAAATAATTACCTAATTAATATGTACAAATTATACTTATATATGTACACCATTGTTTGCATAAACTTAAATCATATAATATGCCTAATTACTCAAATTGGACTGAGGATTGCGTAAAATATTTTAACTAATAATTAAAGTGCAATGGTTCCAATATAAAATAATATCATACTTTGTTATCACTTGATAAGCTTATGTCTTCCTCATAAGCAACAAAATTATATAAGCAATATTTATATCGTTAAATACAATCAATGTAAAGAAAACAAAATAGTACTGGTTTGGGGTCTAGCGGCGACTTTAGCAACGGGTGCTGTCGGTTTCTTAGCGGCTGCGGCGGCCCGCGGGGCAGATGAGCCCCCGTGCCCCATGGGCAGACCCTCGCGTTGCGCCACCGCGTCATACTCTGTGCCTCCATAGTTGGCGTCAAAGAATTTCTTGAACCATTGCAAAAACTCAAAGTTATCTTGGAAACGACCCTTCACCAGTTTGTCAATGGGTACTATCTACAAAAGAAAAAGTGAAAAGATAAACAAAAAGTATAAACAATGTCTACAAAAGGTGCTGGCTAACTGCACGGGAGTCTTAAGTCTAGAGTTCACTGTACCACACTTAGAAATGATGATATGCAACATGTCATGGGCTTCCACACAGTAGTGATGTTAAGATATGCAATGCTGATGAGATTTCTGAGTGTGGCATGTATTGTGTGTATTACGGTAGTCTTGAGATGCGTACTGCCAGAGTGTTGGATGGGTGCAGGTCGGCGGGCGCGCGTGGGCACCTGGCCTATACCGCCTATGGCGCCGGCACACAACGGAACACCAGACTCGCAAGCCCCTGAACCAATAGTGATACCGCCTCGCGCATCAAAAGCGTCATATTCCCGCCCGTCATAGTTAGCATCAAAAAACTTTTTAAACCATTGTAAAAACTCAAAATTATCTTGAAATCTGCCCTTTATCAGCTTGTCCACTGGTATTACCTATAAAGTTACATGTTTTTAATAAATTGATATTTATTATTAGGAGATGACTCATTGTTGTCATCAGAATTATTATCAAACTTAATATCAACCACAACAACCTATTTGTGAACCCAGACTTTCTATGAGTAATGGTACTCCAGGATGTTATTTATTTGTCATCAGCTACTTGATTGACTCACTTATTCAACCACTATAAATTTCCTTAATTAATTCAAATAATGGTGAAAAGTTTACCTTATCAACACCCATTTTTTTAAATCCAGCTTGCAATATTTTAAAGTTTTGTATATATTCATGTTCGAGGTTTGTCTTGAATTTGATCCTCTTCATGGGAACACTCCCGGGGAACAACATGTCCATGAACTGACAGTATGCGGCTCCTGTGCATAACTCCTCGATTTTCGCAAAATTTGACTGCAGGCAATCATTCACCCACGCCAGCATGTCGTGCCGAGATAGATTCTCCGACGTTACATTTGTCGAGTACACATTCACTGCCATCTTGTCTGATCAGTTTTTATCTACAACCAAACACCACCGGCACATAAGTTCGTGAGGAATTTTAACACACCGGCTTGCAGGCGACAGCAATGCGCCTCGGAAAAAGAAAGCAGATCTAAAAATAGGTCGTAGTGTATCCGTAGTTTTGAGAAGCCACGTTAAATTACCAGAGTAACAATTCATAAATATCACACTTGCTGTTACAATGCGTAAGACATCACAATCGTAGTTAAAGTAAAAAAAAATATAACAGTAAACGTTCTGGGTAGCGGATGTGGTGATATGACAGGGGACGAGTCTAGACGACTCATCAAAATCAGTCGTACCGCATGAGGAACGTTTCAAATTAACTATTACAATATAAAATTAAGCCGAGCGATACTCACTTCCGATTTAATTCTTCTGAGACTACACTTCTCTTCGATTTTGCATAAATATATTTGAGCAAACTAATGGAAAACGTTAGATTTTGTCCAAAAAACTCGCCTCGTTCTTTCCGAGTTACCATAGACAAGACAAACAACTTTTGACACTTATTTTTTTCAAAATTGCTACACCCACACAATAGTTGAATGCGTTTTCTTGATGTGAATATAGGTGCAGTCCAATTGCATGAACATAGTTTGACTTACAGTGGTGTTGCCACTTAATAATAAAGGCAACTTATATCGTAGTAACTGGTAGTACCTTTGGAAGTATTAAGCGGTAACTCTTAGAATAAACTTCAACCAACATCAATGAACATTGATGATTATTACATTATATACTACAGTAGTAGTTATTAACTGTATGTATATGTTTATGTACGCTTGATGAGTATTTGGGTGAATATCTCGTAATGGTAACAGTGTGTTGGACGCGAGTTATCGGTATTATCAACAATAATTCCCGATATCAATTTATTACTAAAGCTGGACTATAGTTCAATTTGTTTACGGATAGTTTTATAAGGTGGTTTAAAAAAAATAATGCGTATCAATGAATGCGTAACATGTGTTGAATTTTTAACAAAGTAATTAGCAAGTCATAATTAATTCATATTTATTGCAGATTAAAAAATGACGGATAGTGAGGAACACCTCGTAGAAAATGAGCCCGCGGTTGATACAATAAGTGAATTACCGAGCAGGAAGTTTAATTTGACCATGGAAATACCTTTATTCATAATTATGTTAAGTTTATCACTTACAGGTAAATCAAATTGATCGCAACTAACATTGAATCTATCTTTAATAAGTATCTTCATTTTGCAGCCCATAATTTTCATACATAATAAAATGTGTATTATTGCATAGGTTAAAAAATAAAAACAAGAAAATGCGATGTTGACATAATATGTTATACATGTAAGTTCTTCCTAATTTATGAGATAAATTGATATAAATCTATACTGAAGACTTAGCACAGAGATGTATTTAGATTTTTTTTGTTTTCTTTACTTGGTAAACACACACAATAAAAATATTTAAACATTTCTTATTTTATATAGCATAATATTATGGCGAGTAACGAAAGATTTTTTTATTACACATAATGCAATTTTCTTATTTTTAGTTTAAGAGCGTTTATACCCTGCACGCGCTTTTTGGCTTAAAAACAGGACTTTTCAAATGAGTTAATAGCCACCAATAAACAATTTAAAGGAAAAATAATTATTACTAATTTTAGAAAAGGTTCTCATCTAGGGATTTTGGTGGAAAACATTATAGATTGATGGATAATTTGTGAGTACTATACGGATTACTGAACACAAGTTTCGTTATTTAGGCTTTAAATGGCAATTTAGAAGCTTAAGATATCCGAAACCACTAAATATAAGATGAAAATAAAAATATTATCAGACTAATAAGACCCTTATGGAGGGATTTTGCTGAGAAAAATAAGCTTTTTGTGTTTAGTTCCTGAAAAATAAAAATTTAAACAATGCGAAATTATTCAGAAACTCTCGTCAAGATCATTTTTTTTTCACCGACTTATCGTACATAATTTTTTATAGCAATTGCATATTACAATAGAAGAACATCTTATCAATAAATTACCATTTTTATATTTCAACAAAATTAGTTTTCATGTTTTCTACAAATATTTTAAAAACGCGTTACACGCGCGTAGTAAAAATAGCCACGCGCGGAATGCGATTACCACATCTTAGTACTTTGGTAGTAAAATATTTAATTATTTTTATTACCTACAATGATTTTGTAGTGAGTATAAATTATGTTTCAGGTAATATAATGGGATGTAATTCCGAGGCTAAATTATGTTATGTATTGTAATATAAAATTAAATATATTTCGTAATTGTAAGGGGTTGTAAGGCCCCTAACACTATTTATGTGTTCGAACACGAAATGATTAATAAAACGTCCGTAGTGTATACTGATTGAACACTGATTTGAATGCAACTTAACAATGTAATAATAACGAAAATATGATTAGTATCCAAAATTTGTATTATTCTTTGCTTGCAAAGTAATATTTGTCTACTTATAATGCAAATAAAATATTTATATGATATTATATTACAGTTACATTTCAATTGAATATTTGAAGCGCACGGATCAAAGTTGTTTGAGCCGATTGTATAGCGAGCCGACGCGGCAGCTCTACGCACACAGCTTTGGTCGCTTATGTGTGCGTGAAATTAACGAAGAAATACCTATAGTTGACTTTGCGCGCAAGGTGTATACGCTCTTAAACATTATGTATATTTGTTGAAAATAAGATGCCTTCTCTTAAACCATTATAATTAGCCACCGAAGTTAGAACATTGAAAGAAACGCATTTCATGACGGTTAAAAATGTATTCAAATATACTTCTCATCAGAAAAGTCGAAAAACCTGACGAGTCTATGTGTTGTAATGATTATCAAAAAATATGTATGGGTAAATTTAATTTGAATTTAGAAAATCTACATTAGCATTCAAAAACCTTTTGTCGAATGATTTACTATTATTATTCCTAAATGCATTTTTTTTCTAGGGCCAGCGCGACGCCCTAGAAAAAGAGTTAAAGGCTCATCGTTTGCGCTGGCTTGCCATCTCGAGCGGATGGGGGAGGATCGGAAAGTAAAGGAAGCATATTTGGATCGGCCAACCGGTCGACGGCCGGTGGGTCGGCCCAGATATCGCTGGAGCGATTCCGTGGAAGATGACCTGCGCAAACTTCGAGTCAGTAATTGGCGAGAGGTGGCGGAGAATAGAGATAGGTGGAAAGTTCTCATTTCGGAGGACCCACCACCCAAGACCCACTTCGGATCGCTGAGCCAGCGGAGTTAGTTAGTTTTTTTTCTGATAATCCTTACAAAACCATAAACTTGCAAGGTGTTTCGATTTTCCTGATGAAAAGTAGAGAAGAAGAAGCATTCATATGTATAACTTTACATCTTCATTAACTTTATCATTTAAACTGTTTGGTAATGCTCAGTACGATGATAAATTATTACATACATTTCTAATTTGTATAATGTTTATCACAGAATGTCTACCTTCGAGTAGCTTTGAGCATTCTCTCGCGCCCCCAGCGGATTTTTAGGATTCATTTAAATAATAATTAATTAAATGTGATGAGAGTTTTTAAATTCGTGATAGCATTAGTGAAATCTATACTTAATATAATAAGCCGAAGAGTTTGTTTGTACTCTCTAATCTCAGGAACTACTGATTGATATTTAAAACATATTTTTCACTCAGGACGGGATATAGCATTGTGTGTCTATATAAAACAGTACGCAATATATTTAGTTTCTCTTGAGGACTGGAATCAAAAAGTATCTGCACTCGCGCGGAGCCGAGCCGGACCGCTAGTTAATTATAAATAAATAAATACACCCAACAGTCACATACATAGTCATGACCCCACACTAAGACCGGGTCTTGTGTCGTGTGTATCGGGAACTACGAGACACTTTTCGGTCTCACAAACACCCAGACCCGAATCAAATAACTGTGGTTCACAGAATTTGTTACGGTGCCGGGATCGAACCCGCTTGAATTCTAGTAAATATTGTGCCCGCTAGAAAGTTAGTAAATATTGTGTACAGTGTATAAAAAATATAAACATTTGAAACAGGAACAAACTTATACCATCCGCCGTTTTGCATCAACGCAAGGGTTTAAAATTGAGTATTGACCCAAAGTTATCATCCATTTTAAACTTTTAGGAGCTGCAGTAAGTAATATAATCCTGTACAGAACGTGTGTGCATTCATTGGGCCACCCAAGGGAGGAATGTAAAGTGTTTCTATCGCTAGATAAAAACAATGAAACCCAAAGCTTGGAGAAGGAGGTGCAGAAATACGCAACGTTTGTGTCGACAGTCAGGAGTATTATAGAATCATTAGCGCCGGCAGTTCTGTCTCTGTTCCTTGGTGTCTGGTCAGATACTCATGGAAGGAAACCGCTGGTCGTGTGGCCTTTATTTGGTGAGTTTTTGGACCTCTTAATCAGGTTAAACATTGTGAACCTAAGTATTCATAGCGTGAAAGCCGTACAAATTTTAATTTTAGAGATTGGAGATAAGAAATTACCATTTATATTATTATTTTTATTCCACAGCATTTCTTAGGACAAATATAATTAATTACCAATTAAAGTTCATCTTTCGCCTACCGTGTAACCGTTACGTCTTTTAAAAACTTTATCCACTTTTCTATACATCACACCGTAGTTCTTCTAAGTTAATATACTTTTTTTAAATGACATTTTTCGCATTAGTCTTTATTCGTCTACGGTTGACCACCAGCCTCATTCCACATGTACCATTGAGATCAATCCTTTATACTTTGGGTCCAGTTATTACAGCTCTTTTTATTTATAAGCCATTACCAAAAGTTATATCTATTGGTACATTTCGAGAACTATGTTTTACCCAGTGAAGCGCAACGTTTTTATAGTAAATATTTGCGCGAATAGCTCACACACTTTGCACTATACCTAATTGCAGAAGAATTTTGCAGTCATGCAAAAACATTTAGGTACAGTTAGTAACATAAGTCGCTACATATTTATGATATTCAGAATAATATCCTCATCCAAAGATCATCAAAAATTATAATTAGTTCCAATATCTTATAGCACTTATCGATAAAGATGTCTTTATATTTTATGCCTACAAAGTAGTAATTAGTAATTTTAATTATTATTTTTTTTTCAAAAATGTTAAGTGTACTACAGCATATGCTGCTCATTGTAGGTACTACTGACGAGATTTATTCACGATATTGTGAGATTTCTATTTCATGGAAACCTAGTAGGTACCTACATACATAAGTTTACAAACATAACGTATGTTTATATTTATAGCCTAGTATTTTACTTTCTGCACTAAGCCGAATTGTTTATCTATACATCTATACATATAAATAAAATTGAAGTGTCTGTTTTAAAAGTGAAAAGAAAAAAAAATGTCCAACTACATATCGTTATATACACGATACCTGTGCCGAAAATGATCTTTAATTTTTTTTGTCTGTCTGTCTGTCTGTTTGTTCCGGCTAATCTCTGAAATGGCTGGACCGATTTAGACGGGACTTTTTTTGTCAGGTAGCGGATATAACAAGGAGTAACTTAGGCTACATTTATTTTTCTGTATCAGCCCATATACGTCCCACTGCAGGGCACGGGCCTCCTCTACAATCGAAAGTACGATTGAGAGTGGTTAGGCCATATAGCCCACCACGCTGGCCTAGTGCCTAGTACATTTATTTTAGAAAAATCTTTTATTTTAGAAAAATACAGTAGTACTGTCCAGTACCGCGCGCAGTTCACGCGCATGCCACCACTGGGCCGTCACGTCAGGCGTCACGAATCAATATCACATTTACAAAATATTGTACATAAAGAAATTTTTCAATAAAGCTAATACAAAAAACTGAAAATAAATGTGTAACGGGAGTTTACCGCCGCTCGCTAAGAGATGGCGCGACCTTAGAATTAGATCGCGTTAATGTTGATAATTAAAATAAAAATGCAAAAACCAAAAAAAAAACTAAATAAACTAATTAACTTTTTGTTAAATTCCACGCAGACGAAGTCGCGGGCACAGCTAGTCTATACATATAAATAAAATTAAAGTGTCTGTTTTAAGAGTGAAAATAACAAAAAATGTCCTACTACATATCGTTATATACACGATACCTGTGCCGAAAATGATATTTAATTTTATTTTGTCTGTCTGTCTTTTTGTTTGTCTGTCTGTTTGTTCCGGCTAATCTCTGAAATGTCTGGACCGATTTTGACGGGACTTTTATTGTCAGGTAGCTGATATAAGAGTGAAAATAAAAAAAAATGTCCTACTACATATCGTTATATACACGATACCTGTGCCGAAAATTATATTTATTTTTTTTTGTCTGTCTGTCTTTTTGTTTGTCTGTCTGTTTGTTCCGGCTAATCTCTGAAATGTCTGGACCGATTTTGACGGGACTTTTATTGTCAGGTAGCTGATATAATAAGGAGTAACTTAGGCTACATTTGTTTTAGAAAATTTCATTTATTTAAAAAAATAACTTAAAAAACTAATTAACTTTTTTGTTAAACTCCACGCGGACGAAGTCGCGGGTATAGCTAGTTTTTAATAAAATGGGTGATAAAATAATTCGGCGACCGATAGGCAGACTATCTCCAAATTATTCTCGCCGATGTTACGTTTTTATTTTGATAAATACTGTACATCCGCATATATTCGATAAGTTGATATTCGCATGTTTATCGCACATAAACTTAACATAAATTATTTATTTTCCTAATTTTTCCATGAAGGAACGTACGATTAATACTTAAATAACTTTGTATCTTTCTATGTAAATACCCTTAATTAATGATGTGTGTACATTTCAGTGATACAAATCCAATTCTCTTTGTTTTGTTATTTTTAGTGTCTAACCAGTTCCACGCGACATTCAACCGCAGATTAATTTTATAGAGCCGATACATTGGCTTTTGAATTTGCTAAAAATAGTCACAAAGAAATACAACCACTGTAGGTTTATGCGACAAGTATATGACCTGTTTATTTTATACGCATTTTTTGCGAACTTACATAGGTAGTCATTTACTTAATGCCTAGTAACATATATATAAAACATGTATATTAGGTATGAAAACTACTATTATTTATTACTTAATTAAATATTTCATAAAACAAAAACTCATCATATTTATTGCCATTTAATATGCTTTCAAATCTTCTTTTCTATGGATACGACGTCCAATAGAGGATTCATACATTTTGTAATTCATAAACAAAACCTACCCTGGTTTCCTTTAATGGTCTGTAATTTATGAGAAAGACAATTTGTATCGTCATGTACGTCGAATGTTCGATCATTCGAAATTCGTGTCGGAGCATAGACTAACCCCCCAGAATATAGGAGTACTCATTTATAGCATATTTTCACAGGGCGTGCTTGCACTTGATGAATAAATTGTCCAAAAAATATATTTATCGATACTTCTGTAATAATGAGATGGAACAGTTTATGTTGGTTTCTACTAGTCTACGTATTCTGTATCAGCCCAAATACGCCCCACTGCAAGGCATAGGCCTCTTCTACAATTAAGAGGACTATTGAGAATGGTTCAGCCATATAGTCCACCACTCTGGAGTCTGGCCTAATGTAAAGTCCGCCAAACCGCGACTTTACATACCATAGAAATTATTATAAATCGCTATGATAAGCAGGTTTTCTCACGATGCCTTCCTTTACCGTTTTAGTGCGTGGTGATTGACTGTTAATATTCAGATAGTAATGCTAATTGCAATAAAATACACTGAACGCTAGATAAATAGCTTATAATAATTAGGTCATAATAGTGTGGCAGATGCGATGTCCATTTCCTCTATTTGTTGAAATGAGGACAGATTAGAATAATTTACAATGCGTAATGTGCAGTTTTGATATTGTTTATGTATTACACAAAGTGAACATTTACAACATTAAATTGGTCATTGTCACAATATCTACAAGTATTATTCGTACACCTGATTCTGCCCCAACTTTCGTCCTTTTCTCTTATATCCATCAAATGGTTGTCTATCAGAAATTGCCTTGTGCGATAAGACCGCCAATATTAAAATTCCTATAGTAATCGATCGATTCGATAGCTTCTGTGGTGGAATCAAACTTAAAAGGAGAAGTTGTGGGTTCAATTTCCACAAAAATAATTTATATGTTACCTATGAAAAGAATTGCTTCCAATTCTAAGACAAACCTTTTGTGTGTCTTAGTGTGAAATTGAGACTATATTGCTATGCAGTCAATCAAGCAAGTTGCTTCCAACAGGTTGATGAGGAGATCATTTGGAGAGGCTTATGTTCAGCAGTGGACATCCTGTGGTTAAAGAGAAGAAGGAGAAGAAAAGATGCTTAGTACATAATAATAAGTAATTTGATGTCACAAATGACTTATTAGGGAATCTATCAAGTTATGCACATACATATTCTTACCCTTATACACTTTTCGGTAGGATTAAGAAGGATTTTATAAAATACGTAACACCGTGATACAAGGATGGAAGGGGTAAGAACGTAAACTCATATTAAATATAGGTGTTTACGTTCTTACTCTTATCCTTTACGCACTAATATTTTGATGTTGCCCCAACGCAATTTACCAAATTATTTAAATGTGTCATATTTAACAATTAATGTTATTATTTTTGCGTTGAAAGTATTGGAGTAAGCGGCATTTTAATTGTGCTAGTGGGGAATGATTCTTCAACAGTCAACAATATTTATAATCACTATCTGTTAAATTGATCGATGAATCATTATTGACAGTGATATGAATTCCTAATAATGCCGATGTATAGATATCAGACATTTGAATATTAACCCATGCGTTGTGATATTACCTGACAATTGCCAAATATTCCATTGTCCAAAGTTGTCAGTTCATTTTTTGGCAAAAGTAGTTATGGGCTCCGCCAAGCTAATAGGCGGAATAGTTTTCTTTAGGAAAACCTGAATATTATGCTTCGTGACTTGCTTAAAGATGATAATAAAGTAAAAGCCTATCTTACCAACCTCATTAGACTTTTTGCAAAAATCTGAGAATGATTCATCTAAGCCCCTTCGGACCAAAGTTCAAGATAACGACTAAATAATCTGTATTCAAATAGTTGTCTTCACTAAGGAACGTGCACTAAAGGACGTATTCGATGTGTATGCGGAATATGTAATGTTGCATACATTCTTAATATACTTATCAAATTATTCTGTGGAGGTAACAATAGCTGCAAGACAACTCATGTATAAGACTCAAATCCATAATTTTTGTTTTTATTTATCTGGGATAATTTAGGTGACTACCAAAAATATTTCAAATAATTCATGCTTTCATCAATCAATTTTATTGGTAGAAACTTAGTGTAGAAGTTTTTAAATTTTTTAGATTCATATAAGTATAAGAATTAACATTCTGGTTGATTTCGTTGAGGGTTAAAGACAAGTTAGACCGGAGACTCGCTGAGCTTCAATGCTCGGTGTTATAACAATTCGTGTCACTATTCATCCTGGCTTACAGGAGTTGCAGTGGTGGGTGTGAGGGCGAGACAGTTTCCTGTTATAAGAACTTCACATAAGTTCTCAATCCGAAAACTTATTGTACATTCGAATTTTAAGGAACAGCTAATTTGATCAATTGTTTCATATTGTAGGTATGTCGATAAGCGGGATATTACTTGTGGTCTACAGTTTATTGGATAACGTGGGACCATGGTGGTATATACTGACGACGATACCTGCGTCTCTGAGTGGTGGTTTCACCATCATATTCACCGGCGCGTTTTGCTATATCAGTGATGTCACTTCTTCGGAAAAAAGATCTTTGAGGTAAATCTATATATATAAAAGAAAGTCGTGTTAGTTACTCCACTTATAACTCAAGAACGGCTGAACTGACTTGGCTGAAAATTGGTGGTGAGGAATCTTAGAACCAGGAGAAGGACATAGGATACTTTTTATCACGTTCCCGGTTTCCCGAGTTTCTATTAGCTTATTAACAATTTCTCATACAAAATATTCATGGGTTCGTAACTGTCAAACATTTAATGTTCATCCCGTCGATACGGTAAACTCTTCCCTCAAATTATAGAACGTATTTAAATAAAGGTTTCGAATCGACAACATATATCCACAATATTCGATTAATGGCATATTTTAGATTTTAAAGATGTAAATTAATGACATTAATTAAACGGATTGACGTTTAAATTGGTTGTCAAATAATGCGTTCAATAATGTATTTTGTGTGAACTAAGGAGAATATATCAAGCTACATAAATAGAGACAATTAAATAAATAATTTGCACATGTAAAAAGTTATATTTATTTCCTTTCAAGGTCGAATGTCACTTTATCACGAATTTTTACAGTAGCCTTTCCTTCGCTATAATTCACTGATAGAAATTAATGTATCGTCTCTTAGTGAGAAAGGTTATATTTTACCTAAATATTACTTGCAATATTTTTGGAAAAGCAGCATTGTGGGTGTGAAATAAGGGATGGAATATTGCATGGATAATCAGAATCACTAAATTTTTTAATGTCAAAAATTCATAAGGCACACTATTTGGATATAATAGAGTGGGAGGTACGGGAGAGAACTGGGATAGCTGGCAGATTTGATAGGACGAAGTGTAAATGCACGGTATAAGACGGAATGGATAATGAAGAGAAAGGACGGGACGGATCGAGAAGAGACTGAACAGACGGGTAAGACGGGATTTAGCAGGACAGTAGGATAGTTACGTCAAGTGTAGGCATACAAGGTTTCAAGTTATTATGCTAAATAATTGAATATAATATGAATCCTATGATAACCAAGGCAAAGCGAAGCGTGGCCGGGTCAGCTAGTATATTATATTTTTCGAGAATGTCTGTTTTGGCTTGGTAAAATTGTATATTTTATATTCAAAATCTTCAAATATGAAAAAAGTTGTGATCTTAGAGACCTTGGGATCAAATGCCTAGTCCAGTGGGGTTACTCTGTACTCCGACATGATGAAGAATAAATAAATAAGTAACACCCAACAGCCACATACATAGTCTTGACCCTATAGTAAGATCGAGTCTTGTGTCGCAGGTATCAGGAACTACGAGAGATTTTTCGGCCTCACAAACACCCAGACCCGAAAGAAATATTTGTGGGCCCCACAAATATTTCTCTCGGTGCGGGGATCGAACCCGCGGCCTCTCGATTCACAGACGGCGTCTAACCGACTGCGCCACGGAGGCTTTCAAAATGTTCTTGTCAAAATGTTGCTGAATGTTCGAACATCACACGTAAAACTGTACGAATATGCGTAAAGATTTTACAAAATGATCAAATACTGTATCGTACGTCCTAAGCTTAGACTTAGTTCGGGTACGCACATGGGTACAGGCAGACCTGTTGCGTGAGGGATGGGGATAAGCTTGGCAACCTATAAATAGTACTTGTATCACCCCTGCCTATTCGGAGACAAGGATATTTTTATAATAATGAATGGCGACACTTTTTCGAACCGGAACAAAGCAATGCTTTTACACTGCTGGTTGGTGGGAGATATACATTTCGGCCTCTCACAAATTATAGACCAGCCACTAGTTAATATTTTCATATCGAACAGTAAGGAATCGATTTAACAGAGTGAATAAAAGGATACTGTATAGGTGTACCTTTAGGTTCAGTCACTAAAGTAAATAAATGTTTGTTTCGTCAAAAATATACCATAATGAGTCAATGGTCAAGAAACCTATTAATCGCTTAAATGTTAAAAAACTTTCGTTTGATAACGGCAATGTTTGAACTATGAATTACAAAGTAGCGTATTGTAGAAGCTACGTCAGTCACCCTATCGCAGGTGCTGGTGAAATTAAAGTTCGCGAAATGGATTTCCGCGCCGAAGCAATATGTTTTGGTGATTCAAAAATATTCTTTTTTAAATCTGGGTTTTGTGTGATTGAGATCCTTCGTAGTTATTGGTAACCAATAACCATAATTACCTTATTGCCGGGCCTAGGTCCCAGACTAAATTGCCCTACACCGCATAGTGACGTCACAATTCTAGCTGTGCTTTTATTTTTAATTATATACATAAATACACTTAACATTTACATACATAGTCCGGAACTCCGTACTAAGATATTACAAATCTTCTTGTGTCGTATCTATCAGGAACTACAAAAGACTTCGTTCTCACACGAATTTTTTTTCTCGATGTGGGCATCAAACCCGGGTCTTCTCGTTGCACAGCATATGGAAGGTGAATTAGTATTGAAAGTATTTGTTGCTTAATAAATGAGCCTTACTGTATTTATTTGATTTTTTTTTCTATTTTAATATCAGTACGGTGTTAGAAATTTGTGCCCGATATGGCGATAGGCTCGCCCTCTATCACTTCATATGACGGAACATGCAAGGCGAAATGTGAATGGCCAGGCACCACTGTCTACCCCTATGGGAAAAAGAAGTGAGCTTATGTATGTATGTACTGTATGTAGGTAATGTAATGTTGTTTTTAGGATGACAATATTAGAAGCAGCAGTGTCAGCTGGAAGTGTTGTTGGTTCTTTGTTGAGTGCGCATGTCCTCAGAGCGGTTGGCAACGTGTATCTACTGCTTATTGGAGCTGCCCTTAATGTATTCGCGTATGCATTCACTAACATACGTATGAAGGAGTCATTAACGGGAGCTATTGAGGTATGTCCTAGTTTCAAACTTCTCCGAATGTTTTAACTGCATAAACTCTTTATTTATTAAAAGTCAAAAGGTTCCGTAGTTCCCTTGCTTTGAGCACGATTCACAAAAATCACTTATAAAAAAAATACGTATGTGATCAATATTAATTGCGTCAGACTTTTTATGGTCTTAATTATATGGTGGAACATTTTTGCAATCAGATTATGTTACGACGATGTTTTTTCTTTTTGCGGTCTGAGTCCAAAAGGAGACATAAGGTATATTGACATAAATAACGACTTTAATGTTGTCATTATAAAAAGCGTCAGATATTTTTAGAACAAACCCTTACACAAAGGAAAAAACTGGTTTAAACGTGACACTTTATTGTATGACTTTTATTTTGTATTTATTTTACGTAAAACTCCAAACAAAGAGATTATTAAGAAACATGAATCATCTTAAACGCTGTTGATTATGGTAATAAAACATACACACAAAGAACATTAATTACAAATCCTAGATCACAAAAGTCACAACGGATGCAGAGCACTAAAAAGCCTTTGTTATTTTAGTTTAGATGTTAGTTACTTTATTTATATCTTCTTATTTTAAAAAATATTCGCTCCTCGATAGCTTTCCCTTTAAAATATTGATTTAATTGTAATTTTCAATTTGATAGATCCACTTCATAGCACGGCAAATTATGAAACTAGTAGACGGTATTGATTTGGAATGCTTATAATTGATTATAAAAAATATATTTCTTTAATGCCATCGCAAAACCCTGCCGCATTCATTGCGGTTTGCCGGAGCACTTGGCAGGTTTCCACACGCAGCAGGCTTTCCCAGTCTTTGCCCTGTAGGAACGCAAATACAAGATGAATATGTTAAAAAAATAACTCCTTTTTCTCTATCTTCCCGACTATCTCACATCTCAATGGGTTAACATTTGTTAATTTGGTTCAAACAAGCATGGCATGCTATCTAGAAAAACACATTTTAGCAGGTCTCGTTTCAACACCCTTCCTCATGTAAATTCTAGAAAAAAGATGCTCATTTTAACGTGATAACGGTTTGTGACATGCCCCATAATCTTAATCTAGCATTTCAAACACATCTGACCCATAAGTAGTACACAAATTGAATAAGTATGCAAGCCCATATGAACTATGCGCTAAGCATTTTAGTATTATCTAGAATACATCGGAATATTTTTTTTAATTTTTCTCTTTGGCGGGAGAAATAGACATTGCGGTGATACCCACTCAAGTGGCCTCTCACATATGAGATACCTACCACCAGTAAATATTTCTTCTTCCCAGGGGATCCCTAAGTATTACCATGCATTCCGATAAATGCAGTGCCGTGAAATCTGTGCCATTAAAGTGAGCCTCGGCCATCGCATGTACTCTACAGTTATAAGAAACGGTACCCTGCAAGGTCGTGATTGCTCATGAGTGGCAATAATCTTTGCCAACTTCAAGTCAGGTGATCGACCTTCTTGTTTATCACCTTTACTATTATAAACACCTTTTATTCTTCAATCCTTATAGTAATTACCTAATTACAATGTTTGCTGTTATCACGAGACTACTTTGTAAATGACTATTTGTTATTTACATATAAACAGAACACGTGCATTTCTATCGGGCAACTAGACATCAGTAAGCTTCTAAAATGCAACTATTTGTATACTGTAGGGCTAAAGTAACCTATACAGCATTTAGCAACTGGTAGTAAATATAGTCTAGACAGATAATCCGCAGGGAAAGATAATCATTTATCATCGGTCGTATCAATTATGTCGATTTTTTTGGAAATTTAAGAACTAAATATACTGACTTGTCTTAAGATCTTTTTAATTGCCTACATGACAATTGACAAATGAACCAATTTCATTTAATTTCTCGTATTCCGATATACATAAGTTTACTTACAGCGCTATGTAGCATATAGTGGCGTGAGTTATAAGTTTTTAGGCTGTAGTAAAACCAAACACCATGTATTCCAAAGCAATGCTTGGCATGCCACTGCGATCTCCATGCATATTGAGACTTAAAATCTTATGTATCAATATGTCCAGTAGTTAATCTGGCTATAATGTACTTCAAACCGGAATGCAACAATACATTTACTCTGATGTTTGGCGGGAGATATAGGCATTGCGGTGGTACCTACCCACGCGGCCTTTCACATGTAAGAAACCTCTCACCAGTAAAATGTACTTTAAACAGTCTACTCCACACACACCACGCCGCATACGTATATCTATTTTCATGTTGATAATTATGTTTATTGTTTGATTTGATTCTAGAGATATATTGTAATCTCGATGAACATTTGTTTGATAGCAACACAATGACATGCAGGCTTAGCTTCATGTCGCATGTTAGATAATTGATTCATGCAATGTGCACGCTTGCTTACGTATTTTATCGCTTATATTATATCATTGTATTAATAAATTTATTCTACATGTATTAGAGTAAGACAAATTAACAAAGGTGATAGTCAATCACCACGCATTAAAACGGTGAACATCGTGAGGAAACCTGCGTACCATAGCGACGAATTTCTACGGTATGTAAAGTCCGCCAACCCGCATTAAGCGTGGGGGACTATATGGCCTAATCACTCTCAATCGTACTCTCGATTGTAGAGGAGGCCCGTACTTTGCAGTGGGACGTATATGGGCTGATACAGAAATTAACAAATCTGTACGCGCGGGTTATCAGCTAGGCGCGAGAGGACTGATAGATAAACAGCATTGTTTAAACGGTTCTCGCAAATATTAATTGAGGATTGTTATTATTATCGTTGATTTACTGATGTACTAACACGCGATCAATTACACTGGTCTACAAAATTTAACTTTTTGTTTATCTGTAAAATAAATGCTTTATTATTTTACTAATTTGGGGTCACTGAATACGAAAATATAAACCAAATTTGAAAGTTAGCTCATATTTTAAAATTATGGCTGGTATCGAAATATATGACGTAAGAGTAAAATTTCATAGAATATAAATCATTCTTTTTTAAAAAAGACATTTTCTTTACTTTTTCATAAACTTTTTACATGAAACTGAGTATTTTAAAATATTTTCCAAGTATTTAACCTTTACTATTTAATAATTTCTCTTTTTTTCGTTTTCCTTTTGGAATTATCTTTACGAAAACCTTAAACCAAGTTCTAGCAGTAGTCCGCTAGCATTGACGCATTCTATCGGCCGTTGTATTTCTTTTCCATTGTCAATAAGTCTTGGTGAAATCGTTCACCATGTTCGTCAGTCATATTACCGCAGTTAGGAGGAAAAAATCGAGGTGAGAATGAAGAAAGTGAATTTTTGGGGACATATTGCGACCCATTTGCTGATACTTTTGCAGAAGATTGTTCACAAGCTCGTGGTAATTTTCAAATCTCCTATTGCCCAAAAAATCATGAACTACTACTGCTCTAAAAGATTCCCATGCCTCTTTTTCGATGCCCTGTGAAATCGGATCAAAGTTTTGGTCCTTAAGAATCTCTCATATTTGAGGTCCGACGAAAACTCCCCCTTTTATTTTGGCGCCGCATAGATGTCGAAATTCACTTCGCAAGTAATCAATTACTTGCAAAGTGGGTGCGAAAAAAGGTGGACCAACCTTCAAAGGTTGGTCAACCTTTGTTGAGAGGATTAACCAAGGTCTTCATTAATCCCAATTTCATATGCGATAGAGGGAGAAAATTTTTATGAGGATCGACTAGGGGAGGATATTTAACGTTATTTTCTCCAGGGCACAGACTTTGTCTTCAAGTCCAATCTTTTTTAAAGTAATGTAACGATCTAGCCCGACTATCCCACCCACACAAGAAGCACCAGCACTTGGTGTAGCCCATTTGCAGACCCAACAAACCGTAGTTTGTGCAAATTGTAGTTTTTGCAACAGAAATTTGTCGAAAATGAGAAATAACTTTTAAAATTTCGCGTTTTAACAAACAAATGAAACGCTAATACTATAAGACACATGAAACGAAAGCATAATAATAAAATTAACGCGGCACTCTCACAAAATTATTTGAAATCTCATAATATAAAGTGACATCCACCAAGTTACCCGGTATTATCTTAAATATAGCATAAATTAATAATAAGAGCTAACTATTAATTTTAAGTTCTATATTTAGATTAAGGGGGTCGAATACTAAAGATGTATAGCAGTTTCAAGTAAAAGGCAATTTTCATGTTGACCAGTGTTATTATTGTTCTAGTGTTATTTCGTCTTTCTATAATGCCTGAAATAGCATCAACTGTCAAGGTTGACTCCGGTCCACATTTTCTGTTACATAGCTATCTGACACTAGATGGCTCATCTGATAGTTATCACCGCTTATTATAAACATCTACAACACCTGGTTTCCAGGTGCATTGATGGACACCATATCTATAATTTGAATAGGCATCGACAGTAGGTAGAAAGGAAAAGTGATAAAAACTGGGCCACCGAAACTTGCGATTCCTAATATTAAACAATCGACAAACTCTGTAACAGCTGATTGATATTCTATTGTTGTATAGTATTTAGGAAATTAGAAGATCAAAACTATTCTAGTCATTCGATAGTTATTATTAATAGAATATGTCCGAAACTGAATACCGGAGCACATGTCAGTGACCACTAACCCATATCAAATTTTATTTACGATCTTTACTTTTTTAAACTGATTAGGTTAAAATGAGACAAAAATATATAGGCAGGCACAAAAAAGGTAATTTTATTAGCGTCGTATTCAATTTAACAAATATGACGCTGCCAGCATATGGTATATCTAATACTATGCTTTATCTGACACAACATATTATGTAAAAATATCAAAAGAAAATATAAAAAAAAACATTTAGGAACAGCTGTTCTCCAAAACAAAAGACGCTGCGCGGCCAATTGTGAGCAGCTAAATTTTATTTTAGTCAGGGGTTCCATTCTGTAGGTAGTAGGTATGGATGAGAAACAGATAAAAACTAATTAGCTATGGCTGATTGAAGGCTTGGTTCTCGGTAGTGCAATTATATAAATCGCATGTACTTTGGCAATATCAATTCTTAATAACTCCATCATAAACAAAACATTCACTCAATCAAAATATTGTGGATTACCCACAATCAGGCTATTTTTCGTTAATTTTGTTGCTAATTTTGATTTCATTTGATTTTTGGCATCCACAAAAACGTTTTTTACAATTAGTTTCTGAACATATATTACGTATATTATCATAACTATTTTCTTCTTTTCAGGGAGGTTTAAGTACAGTACTAGACTTTCTACTGGTAAAAGAGATGATACGGGAATGTTTTAAGAAGCGAGGCAATAATGGCCGAGCCCAAATACTTCTACTTACTGTAGCAAACAGCTTATCAATATTCCTTCTATACGGGTTATACGGCCTAGATTACCTGTATGTAAGGACGAAATTATCCTGGGCGTTGAAAGACTACACTTTATATTCAGCTGTTAGTACCACTATATCCTTCTTGGGAGGATTTATTGGAGTGCTTGTGGTACAAAAGCTGTTTGGTATAAGCGATTTAATGTTCGCTAATATAGCGTTTTTGTCGACAATGTTGGAGTATCTCATCAGAGCGCTGGCTGTATCAACATGGCATATGTATTTGGGTGAGTCAGAAAACTATTTTTTACTATATCATCGTGAATTGGATAGTGTTTAGATATGAGTCAACATATTTTTTACTAGATCCTCCTGAGTAGGATAATATTATTTAGATAGTTGTTTAAGCTGCTTAGGTATTTGAAGAGTAATATTTTATATTGATAAACTAATGTTGTCTATTATGTGGATAAAATAATTATTATAATTCTATATTATGTACTTCAACTTTTGCAAACGAATAATATTATTAAAGAATTTATTAAAATTTGTAATCACCTTGTCGAAAATGAACTCATGCTCCGATATTATTTTTTTTATATTCATTAGGAAGGTACGAGAATTAACGATGCGCATGAATAATACATGATTTTACTTATTTAAAATATTTAAGAAATGTTACTATATCTTTCTGCGCAAGAACTATTGGACATCTAATTGTGTGGAAGGCTAAGGAGATAGGATCTATACTTAAATAGAGGATTTCGTTAAGATTACTTGATGATTGTGAGATATCTAATTGCAATGACCTTTGTCTGTCGTAATTTTGCATCATCGGTAGCCGTAGAATCATTCCGATAAGACAATGGCAAACATGTTAACTATTTTTATAGTTCTAAATTTAACGTTGTTCATTTTCTAATAAGTCGGTAGGGTAAATAATTTATAATATTTTACGACCTGTAGAATTGTCTTTTTTTATTGGTTTATTTACTTTACATTGAACACACATTAAAAAGGACATAAAAATGTACAGAAAAAAAATCTAAATACAAATGGCGGTCTTATCGCTGTAGGCGATTTCTTCCAGACAACTTTGGTATGGATATCATAGAAGGAGAAAGAGAGGTGTAGAAGTAAAGAATAGAGATCAAGATTAAAGTATTTCGAAAACCAGTAAAGCTTTAATAGTTAATAGTTTCTTGGAAATAAATAGTCCGTATTTTTCATGAATTCGATTGCAGCTGTTCAAAATATAACCATTTCTATATCGTTTCAGGGGCCGGTGTGTCTCTATTCAAAGGGCTATCAGCGCCTTTGATAAGATCATTATTAACAAAAATACTCCCGCTGGAAGACATAGCGAAGGTTTTCGCCTTGATGTCCGCCATAGAGGGTATCTGCCCTTTGGTCTCACCGCTTCTATACAACTGTGTGTATGAGTACACAATATCGACTTTACCGTCTGCTATATACATCATGAGTTGTGGTGTAGTGGGCATCTGCATCATGCTTGTAGGGTGAGTATATTTTATTTACTTATTTATCCTTTTTACTGTAAAGGTCTAGTATACGAGCATATGGTTCATGATGAAAATATGAAACATATTGTTACTAGACTAACTGTAAATATTTTTTTAAACCATATTAACTAATAAAATATTTAAAACAATGTTGTATTGCCTTAAGAAATCATTTTAAAATTAAATAAATTTTCGAGCTTGACCACGTGACTAAAAACGCACGCCATTGGTTGCATTTAGAGTGACGTCACTTTCTTGTTGTCAGTCGATTTTTAGAACATTTCCTGAGCGTTTTCCTTTGTTTTCGCAGTAATTTCTGAAATATTGATCCCATTGCGCCGTTAAGGGCACACTGCGAACTTTATCTGTGATAATTGTACGTTGGAAACTAAAATATAAAAGCTGACAGTGGAAACATAGACGCAAAGATAGACGCGATAGTGGTCGGACTATTTTTTTAAAACAACCCTGACTTTTACGCTGCTCAATTAAATTATTAATGTCAACCCTTATAAACATACCTATGTAAATAGGTATCACTATTAGTTATATTATAAACTAAAGCATTTTCAAGTGGTAGGTGTCACATCTATGCGAGGCCGCCTGGGTAGGTACCACCCTTAGAGTATTTATATATAGAGGGAGCGCTGTCATACATTCGCGTTTTGAAAAACGTAGATATTTTCTTGTTCGTAATGTTGATAGCGCACCTATATTAGTAAAAATTGAATTAATTATTTAGCAATAAATTGCTATAAATTCCTTTGATAGCTGAATATATATTTAGCTATTATCCTTTTAAAACGAGTTTGAGTGAAATTAAATAGACATAAACTATTTATTTATTTATTTATTTCAAGTAATTTATGTATGTTGCACAACCTGTTCAAATATTAGCCAATAGGAGGGCAGAAAAAGGTGGCCCGGCACCACCATTTTTATCTACGTTTTTGAAGTACCAGCGCTTCCTCTATGTATAAAAACTCTAAGGTACCACCGCAATGTCTATTTCTCCCGCTAAATAGCATTTTAAATGCACTGTTGTGTCGGATTGAAGGATATTGTAGCCAGAATAACTACTGGACATATTGTGACTTAACATCTTATGTCTCAGGATGGCGAGCGCAGTGGAATGCCAAGCATTGCTTTGTATTTCAAGGTGTTGTTTGGTTTTGCTACTGTTCAGGAGCGGTCGTATCGCTTACCATCAGGCGAACGGCATGTTCGTCTCCCCATTAAATGCAATAAAAAAAATTACTAAGCTAACAATATATAAAAAATACAAGAAAATATTGTATTCCACTATTATATCATATAATCATTCCATTATTATAAGAGCGAGTTTTAACCACTTTACCCGAATCTTGGTGTTCTTTGTAATGCTTACGAACATTTTATTCGGTGTTTTAGTAGATGTATTCGTGCATTTTGAGACTACACACCTGTATTAAAGGATGGGAATAAATTTCGCATCTTTTGAGGGAGCGGCTCTGTAGTATTTACAAATGAAACAGCAACGACAACGATTCAAAGTGTAATGAATTTTCAAAAATGACTCTTATAACGAAGCGCCTGCGGGAATTATCATAATATAGGTATGCTTATATATTTAATTGATATTAATAATATACTAGAGCGTAATTATCGTAAAGAATTAACTTAAACTATAAAATTAATGGAAGAGATGCCGCAACAAATTTTTAGCTGTAACCTGATCAATGTTATTCTTGATATTGAATCAAAATGTTTGTTTTGCAAGAAAGTCATGTAATAATATCACGTGACCCGCATATATGGCGTCCATAGGCGGTCTTATTTATCATTCAAACTTTAATCATGATTTTTAGTGAAAATATAGCAGTTCACAAAGAAATAATCAAATTGCAAGTGTATTATGGTAAAATGAACAATTTGAGATAATCAATCAATCAATCAATCAAAATATTCTTTATTCAAATAGTCTTTCACAAGATCTTTTGAATCGTCCTTTTCTGCTACCACCGCTTCGGAACGTGTTGTAGCTGTGAAGAAGAAGCGGCGCAAGAAACTCCCTCAGCAACACGAACTGTCTTCTTTTTCTTTTGTTTTTTTTTTTATATCACCAATTACAATTACAATAACAATGGTTCATGTCACAAGTAACAATAATGTCAATTTGATGCAAAACATGATAAATTTATTCCCTGCAAGCAGTTTTATCTTCCACATAATCTGTGATTCTATAATATGCCTTTTTACACAGCTTAACTTTTATCACTTTTTTAAACTTATTAATTGGAAGTTCTCTTAAACTGTTGGGAAGCTTGTTATAGAAGTGTATACTTTGACCCATAAAAGAATTATTTATTTTGTGGAGACGAGTAATGTGTGAGACAAGATTATGTTTGTTCCTAGTGTTCTTACTATGTATGTCACAAGTACGCTTAAATTGAGTTATATTTTTACGAACATATAATAAATTTTCATAAATATATTGAGATGCAACAGTAAGAATATCTACTTCTTTAAACTTTTCTCTCAATGAAACTCTTGGACCAAGTTGATAAATGGCCCTAACAGCTCTTTTTTGTAAAATAAAAATGCTATTTATATCCGCAGCATTTCCCCAGAGAAGAATTCCATAAGACATTATACTATGAAAATAGCTGAAATAGACAATTCTTGCCGCTGCCTCATCCGTTAAACGCCTAATGGTTTTAACTGCATATGCCGCTGAACTTAATCTACCAGATAGTTTATTGATATGCGGCCCCCACTGGAGTTTAGCGTCGACCGTAATGCCCAGAAACGTAGTAGACGCAGATAGTTTCCAAAAAACAGTAAAATACCCTATTGGTGCATTGGTGACCCTTCAAAATAAACAGAGATGAGGTAGAAAAAGGTGTGTTAGAAGGGGTAAGGCTATTAGGGGTAAAAAGGCTATTAGAACTCTGAGCCTCTATAGTCTCTACTGTAATTACAGTTTTAAGAAATATATATTGAGCCTATCGCCGTCCACTACTGGACGTAGGCCTCCCCAACTAAACACCAATTATCCCGGTCTTGAGCAGTTCAAATCCATCCGCTACCCACCGTTCTTTTCAATAACTCCCGTCATTCCATCGCGCACAGGACATCCTACACTACGTTTACCAAAGCGCGGTGTCCACTCCGTCACTTGTCTACTCCACTGACCATCCTTTCGGCGCTAGAAGCAGCCCGCACACTTTCACTTCAGTTTGCTAATCTTACGGGCAATATCCGTGACCCTACTTCTCTGGTGGATGATTTCGTTTCGAATTCTTTCCACAAGAGAAACGTCAAGCATTGCCCGCTCCATAGCACGCCGAGTATTTTTTTTGTTGACCAGATCGCTAGTGAATGTCCAAGTTTCGGCTCCGTAAGTCATTATGAGTAGGTTACACTAATTGAAGGCTCTAGACCAGGGTTTCTTAAAAAATTAAAGTTAAAAAGTGGGGGGTAAAATTAAATTCTTAATGGGGCTACGGACCCCTTAAGGGTCCGTAACATTTGTGCCAGGTTTCCACAACAGCTTAGTAAACTTTTAATATTCTTATTAGTAAATTATTATTTAAATGCCTTTAATATTAAAAATATTGTCCATGTTCATCCTTAGTCTTATTAGTCTTGAAGAACGGTCAAGACTGTAAGAAATGTCTATGTATCCCGGAAAGTGTTAGTTGGAGTCCTTATTTTACAAATGTATAAAAAATAAATATACGATGGAAGGCTTTATCGTAAAAAAAATGTTCTGCCAAGGAACCTTATTACCACTTATTTTAAAACATGTTTGTAACCTGTTTATTTTAAAACAGATAAACGAGGTGGTTTTCCATGTTCTGGGCCTCTTTTGATTTTAGTTAAACTTTTGGTGATATTTATTTTTATCGCGAATTTTAAGTGAAATTAAATATGAGACTAATATTTTCACTGTTTTTCCATGAAAATATAATAAGATTAATACGGTTTATTGAACTTTATAAAAATAATTTGCCGCTCATCAAGATATTATATCTTTACTCGTCCTTATCTCACCTTTAATAGGGTTGGCGAAACAAGTTTTCATTTTCGTTGATCTATTAATAAATTTTAAAACTTTGTTTAAATGTAACATATTATAAGATTTATGTATATAATTAAGTATGTTTTCGGATTGGATGATTTTACCGATCGTAAAACCACAAGGCAAGTCCTTTGTGTAACGTTATAAAAACGGATGACCTATAATTGTCATTAGAACAGGTAGAAGAAGCTGTTATTTTTAAATTCATTTCGTTGTTTTGATCGTAGATAGATCAGAGGCTCTGGTGCTGTCTTGGGTTATTTTCGGAGTAAACTTCGGTACTTTTTGCACCTGTCGAACCCCATCATCGAATATAATTTACTTACTTTCACTGGTACTCTCACACTCTTATATGTGAGAGGCTGATAATATTTTAAATAATGTACCATTTTTTCCCCCTATACAGGGTATATCAAGACTGCTACCGAAAACGAAGCCGGGTGGTAGTTTAAGCGACTTCAGACACAATGCAATAGAAAATTTTGCAAAAAAAGCGACAATTTCTTTTTTTCATATTTTTTTCCTATGGCCATATTTGGGTGGTAAATAATTTTTTTCCTAAAGTAATAGTGTATACCCTTTTATTTATAAATACTCTAAGGTATAAAACAGTTTGAATTATTATTTTAGCAAAAACTATGGATTTACCACCCAAAAATAATGATATTTAAAAAATCATTAAAAATTAATGTCGCGTTTCTGTGTGAAATTTTTAGTTGCATTGTGTTTGTAGTCACTAAAACTACCACTCGGCTTCGTTTTCGGTAGTAGTCTTGATATACCCAGTATAAATGTAAAAAAGGTTTATTTTACTTCATTTCTGCTTCACCTAAAGGTAGACTTTATGTATGTGTACCGTTTGGTATATATGAAGGCCGCCTGGGTAGTCACCACCAATGTCTATTTCTCCTACCAAAATATAGTGTAAATGCACTGGTGTGTTTCGGATTGAAGGACGTTGTAGTCATTAGCCAGAGTAACTACTGAACATATTGAGACTTAACGTATTATATCTTAGGATGTCGAACATAGTGGAATGCGAAGAATTGCTTTGTAATTAAAGGTGTTGTTTGGTTTTGTTACTATTCATGAGTGGTTGTACCGCTTACCATCAGGCGAACGGCAAGCTTGTTACGCCATTCATTGCAATAATAAAAAAATAGAACGGAATATGATATTATATTTAAGTCAGGACTCCATTCTTTAAGCTGACACCGCGTCTTTTAACTGCCAATTGACATCCAAACCCAATTATTATAAAAAGAGTAAAGCAGCAGAATAAAAATGCAGCGCCCCTATCCCTAAGTTTCTAACTTATGATAAAACCAACATTGACAATAGGTATAGAAACAAGATAAAATATATTTATTATGTCTACAATATCCAACACAGCAACAACATCTCGTTGCATTTAAAACACCAATGCGTTATGACTGCACTTATGTGATATGTCCCGTGTATAGACGAGACGATTGGTTCGAATACCAAAGGACGAAGTGCAATTTGTGTGAGGTTGATAATTTAGAATTTGTACTCAATATGGCAATAGATTCGAAAATAAGAGCCAGTGGTGACCTGCTGGCAAATGCTTACGGTGGTCGCCGGTTCAAATCCCTGGGCTCTCCCCTTACTTTTCGGGAATCATGTGTGTATTGATAGTCACTCACCACACTCTTTCACGGTGAAGGAAAACATCGTAAGGAAATCTGCTGGTATACAGGTTTCCTTACGATGCAATGTAGCGAATTTTAAAAAAAATCTATCGTATGTAAAGTCCGGCAACCCGCAAAAGGCCAGTGTGGGGACCTCTCAATCATTCCCTCGATTGTAGAGGAGACTTGGATTCTGCAGTGGAACGTAATATGAGCTGATATAGATTGTGTGCTGCAAATGACAATAAGTACTCAATAGGCACCCCGCCTTCTAATATCGCGTATAAAGAATTTGGGTGGTAGTATGAGTTTTTGTGTTTCTATCATCTACGAAATTGAAAACTCATCATGAATGGCAAATAACATAGCTTAAATCATATTATAGATAACTTGCGTGACAACTTTTTACAAATGCTTCACGTGATTATTAGTATTTTATGTTTTAGCCGTGACACAATATCACAAATGAGGTTATTAGCTTCGGCTATAAATGTTCTATAAATTACATGAATTTTTTTTTTATTACTAGAAGTTAAAACAGTAATTTTTATTCCACTGTGGCAAAAAGCTAAATAAAAGTGTACGTAATCATTTTTACAAATGTTTACAAACATTAAAAAACGTTATACTTTTAATAACAAATTTAACAAAAATTTAACAAATTTTGAAGAGTTAAGCATTGCTACGTGATATTAAGATTTGTGAGTTGTTTTAAATGAATTTGTGTTCTTTTTAAGCAATTCTTTATTATGGCATAAGTAACCTAGACAACCTTTTGTGGTGATTTCATCTATTAGATAATTCGACATTGTGAACCTTTGTTTAGGATTAATTAGCTGTTGGCATATCTCTCGTCCAGATAAGCTGGTGTCAATTTATTCATTAGTCATGCTCGTTAATCACTTTTCGTTTGAGATATTAAAAATATTGAGCTGACATGATCTAAATTAATCAATTACAGTTCCACTAATAAATCAATAGTTTATAAATAACATCGTTTCGGTAAGCTTCTAAAATTAACAATATTAACTTTCGAGAAACAATTTTTTTTATAATTGGAGCAAATTATTCTGGCCTTAAATTAATGAACAATACAGTCATTCGACCTTTTACTGTCATTTTCAGTTTCCGATTTTCATAATACATGTAGGTACTAATTATCAACGGTTTTAAAAACATTAAAGTTGGGCAAATGAGTAAAAATACTCAGTTACGTCGAAATTGGCACCAACTGTTTAAACTCGTTCACCTTGCGAGGCTAGCTCGTCCTACGGCGAAGTTTTTTTTTAAAGGAGTGTCCAACTGATCACTAATTAAAAGTATCGACAAATATATTTTATCACAATCAAATCAGCGATATGGGTAGTAGTACAGGCAACGAAGCATTTTTTCCTGCATAATTTGCCAGGAGATTTTGTTTTCATGAAGAGGTGGCATATGACCCCACTAAGTTAAAAACCCAAAATACTTACAAAAATGGCGTCCGCTAGAGCCGCCATTTTGGAAAACGCGTTTGAAGCCATATCTCCGGAACCGTCCACTTTAGGCCCATCATGCTAAGGACTTTACTTGTAGATAATTAAATTTCCCAACTTTTTTGTTCAATATTTTTTTTTGTACCATTAACCGTTCGCGTTTACAATGTTATTAATATTCGTTTCATGCTTTTTTGCCGATATCTTTGTTAATAATTGTTTAAACAAAAAATTGTTAATGACTAAACTTTTAAATCAATAAATTCCTTTTCTTAACAACTAAAATCAATATTTTAGAAGTTATCGCGCGTTGAATGGTGTACTACCGAATCAAGGTCAATGGAAACGAAGGATGCATAGCGTAATTATGAAATCCAATGATTTCTCCATGATTATCACGTAATTAATTAAATACTGATGGCATAAGGGAACAAAGCTATGAGGAAATAGTAAATTTTGTTAAAAATCCATGTAAAATTAGTTGTAAAAAAGGTATATAATGAAAATTAATAACATTGTAAATCGCGAACGGTTAATGGTACAAAAAAAAAAAGTGCGTGGTGGCCTGTTGGTAAACGGACTAGACGCGACTGCCAACATGTTCACGGTGGTCGTGGGTTCGAATCCCAGGGCACACCTCTGACTTTTCGGAGTCATGTGTGTATTGATAGTCAATCGCCACGCACTAAAACGGTGAAGGAAAACATCGTGAGGAAACCTGCATACCATAGTGATTTCTAAAATTTCTATGGTATGTAAGTCCGCCAACCCGCACTAGGCCAGCGTGGTGGACTATATGGCCTAACCACTCTCAATCGTACTCTCGATTGTAGAGGAGGCCCGTGCCCTGCAGTGGGACGTATATGGGCTGATACAGAAACAAGAAAGGTCCTTAGCATGATGGGCCTAAAGTGGACGGTTCCGGAGGTATGGCTTCAAACGCGTTTTCCAAAATGGCGGCTCTAGCGGACGCCATTTTTGTAAGTATTTTGGGTTTTTAACTTAGTGGCGTCATATGCCACCTCTTCATGAAAAAAAAAACTCCTGGCAAATTATGCATTGCGGACAAGAGTAACCCGTTGCTTCGTTGCCTGTACTATAGGCATAGACAAAGAGGTATCAAATAATGTGTACAAAACATGATAAGAGTTAGCAACGAAATAAATTTTCCGTAATTGAACATTATTTTGCAGAAAGATTCAACCAAAAGCGTCAGTATTGTTACTATGCCGAGCATGTATAAAGCAAAAATATACCATTCATTGTCGTGTAGATTTATTTTTATACTTACCTAACAAAAATAAAAAAAAGTGTCCTTGAACGTTCTAACCAGTACAACGGTGCCAGTTTTTTCAACTAACGTTTCCAGCAAATCATTATCGTAGGAAAAAGCATATTGTTCTATAATAATGCCAGAACTTAGCAAAAAGGACATGTTAGTAATTCATTTTTTAAATAAATGAACCTGCAACAATGATCTATTGCTGGCACTTGTGCGTTGCCATGTCGGTAATTTACCCAATTACGAGTAGGTATATGTATTCCCAGGTAGAGAGGTAGACTGTTAATCTAATACAACTCTAATTTTATGGTTTCTAAATAAATACAGTGCATAGAATAATTTATCCATAAAATAAACCTAAAATTGATGACGCGATGGTTTCCCAAAATATCATAAAGGCAATGTAACCATGTATGGAATTTGGATCGAGGTTCATCATTTGCATATTCTCGGATAGAGATTTGATGTAGTATGATATCATTTTAGTTAGTGCGTGATGGCCTGTTGGTAAACGGACTAGACGCGACTGCCAACATGTTCACGGTGGTCGCGTGTTCGAATCCCAGGGCACATCTCTGACTTTTCGGAGTCATGTGTGTATTGATAGTCAATCACCACGCACTAAAACGGTGAAGGAAAACATCGTGGGGAAACCTGCATACCATAGCGATTTAAAAAAAACTATGGTATGTAAGTCCGCCAATCCGCACTAGGCCAGCGTGGCGGAATATATGGCCTAACCACTCTCAATCGTACTGTCGATTGTAGAGGAGGCCCGTACCCTGCAGTAGAAAGTATATGGGCTGATACATTTTAAACTGTAGGAATATTACAATTGTTAATGTAGCATTATGTAAAAGACAATTATGTATTTTTACATTTGGTATGCCGCCCGTTTTGGGTTTTAATGGGGAAGGCTACACACAACAAACGTTGGTATTTTTGCCTTTTTTATCAAACTGCAGAGGGTTTTATGTAGCGTGCTCGGAAAACTATAATTGATCATATTTTATTTCTTCGTTATAAAACTCTAATTTTATAGAAGAATTATGTTACGGGCACAAGTATTTTTAAGCATTCGAAGTAATTTTTATAAACGGTAAATACATCAATACTATTTTGTTTCAGGATTGTCCAATACTACAGATGGAACTGTGCGCATTATCAACGGCTGGAAACCGAACCCACCACATAAGAGTATTTTTAATAGTTATTAAAAACAATTTCTTCCGTTGCCCATGTGATATGAGTTACGCCTACGTTTAGCTTGTAGACGCGTTGTTGTTATAGTAACTCACAATAAATTGTATTGATGTGTTCAGCAGAACGTACTTTACCAAATATTTTAAAGCTTGAAGCAACACAAATTATCTACTGTTCGTATTACACAAAAGTGTAGATGGCACATGCTGTGGCAGAATATCCAGCATTGTATGTAGTTTAACTTGGCAATTGGCATAATAATGTCATAAGGAGGAAAAGACTGCTGTATAGACTGAAGAGTCCTTAAATCTATTACCATCCCTTTCTCTAATATACCATTGTTATTTGCTCTTGCACTGTAACTAGGAGTAGTAATTTGCCACTTCGCTTTTGCTACTTATATTGGGGCCTTATATGAAGAGTTGATATCAATTTATGACGGAACCAAAGCGGTTACCTTCTAGTACTTAAATTCTGCTCGTCTATATTACGAGTAAAAAAACAAATTTTCAATGTGATATTAGCGAACATTTTTTATAGATTTGCAATTTTAAATCGCTTAAGTAAAGATATAAGTACTTATAAGTTATGTGGTATGCTTTTTTATTCATCATTTATCTAATGAAGTGATTTTAATACCTGATAACTTTTATAACACCAAATATGACCTATTTGTCATGCTATGTCAGGTAACTTACGAGTTTTAGATCAAATATTTGTTAATTAAAGTGATAGATACAATGTGTAGAAAAAGACTTGTAAAACCGCTCTTTGCACGGGTTAGAATTTTGATCTCTTTAGCAAAATTTGTATAAAAATATTTATACGCGTTGAATGCTGTTTATGTCACAAGTTAATGATAGATCTACGGTTTACTTTAAAAAAGAAAACCTGTAGATAATGTTATTTTATTTTAGCAATGGTAGTGACGACTGTGTTCATATTTACCAACTGATGTAAAGGAGTTGTAGCAGAATCTTGGATAGTTTTTAAAACATATCATTTATTTGTAATTGCAATTTTAAAGTTTTTTGTAAAATTATTACAATTTTACCCAGTGATAACATTCATACTGTATTTTATTTTAAGAATAAATTTGAATTACGACTGTTTTGAATACTTCCATATTTTAAAACTGTTAATAATATTCAATTACATTATTTAGAACAAAATGCCTGAAATAAAATATATCGTAGGACATATTATGTGATCATATCATATTTGTAAACAATATTTCAATGTCGTTTACGGATCAACTCAAAATCCTTCCATGGTTAATTAAATCATTAGATAATTGTGATGAAAATGTCTTTATACATAAGTAGTAGCTAGTAAATGCAAAATAACGGAAAGTAATTTTAAGGATATCTATACTAATTTGAATGCACCCCGAAAACATATCCCGACTGAATGAAGTACCGTCTCCTACTCTTGAATTTACTTTAATTAATAGTTGGGCGAAAAGTAAAAAGATACAACCGTTATACCATTTTTACAATTGTAATTTGTACCTATCAGTATCTATAGTGATAATTTTATGCTATTTGACACAACCAAAGCCATAAAATGGCCTTAATAATGTTATTCCTTTTAGTTACTCACACTGATGTATTCATTACAAACAATAGTCGTTTTTTAAGGCATCTTTTATACGAATAAAAAACAAAGTGAAATATGTGTTTTAATATTCCCAGTAACCCAAAGACCAGATCTTATATTTTTTAATTTGGATATGATATTTTATTTGGATCCCTAAAAATCGATTTTATTTTAAATAAAAATCGATCTGTAATTTATGAAAAGTATTTTTTTTGTTCACATTTTTAATCAGTATCAAAAAAAATTGAATTCGTGCACCTTTTCAACATGTGTCGGGAAACCTCCCACATGCTCGATCTATACAATAAATTGAAAATCACATGAATCCCAGCTGTTTATTGCCATAGAGATATTTTGTAGGCTGCCAAATGTTATTTTAACTCAATGGATGTCTGTCCTCTTAGTGTTAGTAGGTATAATATGTTTATCATGATGAGTAATGTTTTATTAATATTAAAATCTAATTAGGTACTTCCATATTACAGAAAGAACAAGAGTGAAATTCGTACTGCTTATTTTAATTTGGGACTGCTGAACGAAAAGAATTCGAGGCAAAAAAAAATTGCTAATAAAAAGTTATTAGTCATTTAGGATGTATCACAGGACCACTCACTCAGTCACTCACACAAGGCTTCAATCTAAATGTACACAAGTTATTCCCCGTTGCAAATACTCACATATTATAATGAATATCTTCCAATTGAAGCTCCCGTCGGAAACCACAGTTATCAGTATAACACTGTGTGAAGTGTCCAACAGTAATTCGCAATAACATTTTGTTCATTACTCAATTGTATTTCCTTTGTTTAGGGATAATTTTGTAATGTAAATCATAAAGTGTGTTTATAATAATGATGTGTTTATAAATTAGCCAGTGTTAAATTTATATCTGATGCAAAATGACCGATAGTGAAGTGCAATTTGTAGATTATGAAGCTGAAGCGAATCCTGAATTGCCGGCTCAGAAATTGAATATAGTAATAGAAATATCTTTGTTCATTGTTATGTTCAGTTATTCCCTCACAGGTAATTTATATATTTTTTATTAATATTTGGATATAATTTCGCAAATATCTATATTTTTGAATATTTTCCCGCCATCCGTGCGTGTGTTTTAAATTGCCTCATTTTTTTATCACTTAAAAATAATATGTGTAGGAAAATAACGAGATTGACTTTGATTTGATTGATTGAGATGAACGATTTACTAAATGGTGTAATTCTAAATAAATACATATATAGGTACAGTAAAATAATTTTGGTGCCCGTATTATTCATTACGATATTAGCAGCAAGTGAGGGCTGTGAACTATAAGGCTCTGGGTTCGAATCTATGATTCAAAATATCTCGTTTTATATTTCGATTTCAAAAATGTTGTTAGTTTGTGCACCCAGTATTGAAATATGTCTGTCCGTCTGTATCACAGTGAATGCTCTGAAGAATTGTTGAGTTTCATCACCTCCTCTCCATTCCTAAACAGAACCACTCGTGCTGGCTTGCGAAGCCATAGCTTGATGGTCCAAACGTCCAAACCGTCTCAGTGCGAACCAAAAGGTTCACAAATTCTTTTATGTGCCGCACCATCAAGTTGTGGAATTGTTTGCCGTCACGGGTGTTCCCTCCTTCCTATGATCCCGGATCCTTCCGCCGTAGTGTGAAGAGGCATCTCAACAGGCCGGCATAATTGTATCAAATCTTGGGACTGTCGTCTGATACCATTCGATACTCTGCATGGACGGCATTTGCGCTTACCATCAGGCGCAGTGTTGTCCTTATGAATTAATAATAATATTAAGCGACCTAGCGATAATATTAAGCGACTTCAGACACAATGCAACAGAAAAAGTTGCAAAAAAAAGCGACAATTTTCTTTTTGTTGTTTTTTTCCTAAGACCATATTTGGGTGGTAAATACATTTTTTCCTAAAATAATAGTGTATACCCTTTTATTTATAAATAATCTAAGGTATAAAAGAGTTTAAATTATTATTTTAGCAAAACCTATGGATTTACCACCTAAAAATGACAATATTTGAAAAGTCATAAAAAATAATTGTCGCGTTTCTTTGCGAAATTTTTAGTTGCATTGTGTTTGTAGTCACTAAATCTACCACCCGGCTTCGTTTTCGGTAGCAGTCTTGAGATACCCAGTATATATATATATATATATATATATATATATATGTCCAATATTGAGTGTCAATCACTACGCACTTTGACGATGAAGAAATACATCGTCAGGAAACCTGCATACCATAGCGATTTATAATAATTTTTATGTCGCATTAGGCACTCTCAATTGTACTGCTCTCGATTGTAGAGGAGGTCTGTGCCCTGCAGTGGGACGTATATGTGCTGATATATCTTGTATGCATATTTGAGAGGGCAGTAAGTTTGTCGTAATGTAGGTAGCACTACAGTCACCTCTGCTTACCTTTCAAGCCAAATGATCAGCCAGGTTTATTTTTATAGATGTTGCAATAACCAACTTAGTATTATACAGAACATGCGTGCATTCGTTAGACCACACCAAGGAAGAATGCGAAGTGTTCCTATCGGTGGATAAAATCAATAATACTGAACACTTGGAGAAGGAGGTTCAGAAGTACGTAACATATGTTAGAACTGTAAGAAGTATTATACAGTCCGTAATGCCGGCAGTTCTGTCTCTGTTCCTTGGCGTCTGGTCTGATACTCATGGAAGGAAACCACTGGTTGTGTGGCCTCTTTTTGGTGAGTGTTGTGATTATATATATATTTTTTTTTTAATAAATTAAAGTATTTATTTTAACTGGTTCCTCAAGACACAGGCAAAGCCTAATTTGAGAACCCCTGCAATATTCTTGTTATTTAGGTAAAATTATTATTTTTAATAAAGATTTTTTCTTTTTCATTTTTCATTATGATACGTTGTTATTGTGTAACTAACTCGATGGCGCATTTGTACTACGTTACGATTACAATGCTTAGATCTCGGATTCCAATATGGCGATTCACGTAATTTCTTGACGCGCCGATCAAGTTGCGGTGCGGTTACAATTAAGTTTACGTTTTGGTACAAAATGGTATTCTTGTAAATGTTTAGCTGCGCGTCAACTGTACGTCAGACATATGAAATTTGTTTGACATACACATTTACGCGCAGCAGTAGAATACACTAAAGCGCTCTAACGTAGTGTTTTAAATTCTCTTTGAAGCGCTCGCGTGATGCGAGCGTATTACGAGAATACGAAAAGGGCTGTTTTGATCGAAACGTAACTGCAACTGCGCCGCAACTGAACTTATTTAATTATGTTAATCGCCCTACTGGTCGGGCAGTTATATTGTTTTTTTTTTGTTTACTATTAGCAGGGAGCCAGTTTGTGCCGGATATAGCGATAGGCCCGCCCCCTATCAGATCGTGGGAATACCAGGCGAAACTTGGGTGTCTTGTTAGCACCTATACCTATTTACTTCATCTAAAAAAAGGCGAAATATTTGGCGAAAATTCTTTTATTCCACTTTGATGCACAAACTGAATTTCATCAATAAATCACTGAAATATACCGCAGTAGATACCAAAAATCACCACCACGCTTAGGTTTAATACATTTGAAGGAACTTGCATTATCTACATTCATATTTGTGGTTGAGTAATATAGAATAAACTAATAAATAATGATGTAACACGTGGTGTTTCAGTAATTATTTACAAGGATACTTTTTTTTATTAAATGTAGTCCCCCGCAGCTTTCAACCGCTGATTAGGTAATTTTATCTTTCCTTGTGCGGGATGAACCGCTATAAATAGGCACAAGGAAACATAATTAAATAATAGTTAAAAAAACTAAAATACACGCTTTAATAAGATATACAACTAAAAAAGTAAAAATAATTGATACTGAATTTAAGATAAGAGAATGGAGTAAAATACATATATTTTATTGTTACAAAGCGTGGGGTGTTTACAACAATTACTTATCCTCCTGCACCCCACGCTTTGTAACAATAAAATATATGTATTTTACTCCATTCTCTTATCTTAAATTCAGTATCAATTATTTTTACTTTTTTAGTTGTATATCTTATTAAAGCGTGTATTTTAGTTTTTTTTAACTATTATTTAATTGTTTTGACTAAAAACATCCATCTACGGCTGTATTTCCAGAGGAAGTTAGCGGCGTGCAAAATATCCATTTTTTTTTTCAAAAAATCTATTTTTTTTAAATTATTGTATTGTCATCGGTCTTTGACAGGTGTGCAAAATTTGAATGAAATCTGTCCGTTTAAAGTGGGTCAAAATCGCGTCTTAAGGAGTCGGTTACAAACAAACATACAAGTGAAGCTAATATAAAGCGTGTAAAAAAAGGTTTTTTTCTGACATCGGCCTCTACTCTTCTCTCCGTTTTCTGCTTAATAAAAAATATTTACTTTAAAAAAAATATTTTTATGTGTTTTCTGGGAATTAAATAAGTACCATTTGTACCATGATAAATATTTAAAAAAGTATAAATATAAAGCATTAAGGCTGCGGGCACGAAACTAGCGATGTCGGAGCGGTGGCGGGGCGATGCGGCGGCGGAGCGGCGGCGATGCATTCAAAAGCATGGACAGTATAGGTGACGCGCACGAAACACGCGACAGCGGGGCGGGGCGATCGAGCGTTGCACAGGCGGCAGGAGGGCGACAGCGGCGCGGGTGTGACGAATAAGATTAATGTTACGGACAAATAGGTAAAAATCGAAGTTTTCGTTTATTTACATACATTGGGAATTGTAAATATATGTTTAAATTAACCATATTTTTTTAACAAAAGTATAATCTAATAGCGTGGTGGATTATACTTATAGCCTAACCACTCTCAATCGTACTGTCCAACAGCCCGTACCCTGCAGTGGGACGTATATGGACTGATGCAGATATTCTAGTAGAATACATCAATTATAGGTACTGTTGTTTTTAAAATCTATCTAATATTGTAGCCTTAGAAATAATTAAAAATTTATAAGTTGTTAAACATACATTATCATATTTTGTTTTTATATTTTATTTTACATTATTCTGAAACAGTAGGTAGAAATGTAACAAATATATGATGTGTAGTATCTGCAGCAATGCCGACTTGATCTATATTTCCCTGTCATAACTAATAGACCAAGAGCCCGTGGCCGCCAGACCTTCGTTATTTTATAAAAGCTGAAAGTTTGTGGGCGCATGCCTCGGACATAAGCATCACACGATCAGCTATTATGAAGTGCCGATCGTGGTTGCTTTGGAAGTTATGAGCTTTAATGTTTCTGGCAAGATGAAAGAACCATCAAAAGTATCTGAATACTAAGGAAATATTTTTTTATAGTTGTTTTAACAACATATATAAAATTCAGCTTTTATACTACAACGCTGACAAAATTGCATTATGTTACAGTTTGAAAATAGCGTAATATTTAATAACATGTAATTTTGCCGAAGTTATATTATAAAAGCCGAATTTTATATATGTTATTAAGGCAACTATAAACAAATATTTCCTTGGTATTCAGACACTTTTGATGGTTCTTTCATCTTGCCAGAAAAATTAAAGCTCATAACTTCCAAAGCAACCACGATCGGAACTTCATAATAGGTGATCGTGTGATGCCTATGTTAGAGGCATGCGCAGACAAACTTTCAGCTTTTATAAAATAACGAAGGTCTGGCGGCCACGGGCTCTTGGTATATAAGCGACTGATCGACCGTCATGTTTCGTGCCCACGCGAAATACTACTCTTCATCGCCCCGCTCCGCCGCCGCATCGCCCCGCCACCGCTCCGCCATCGCTAGTTTCGTGCCCGCAGCCTGAGGCTACTAAAGTAAAATTATCTGTAATTTTTTTTTCGGTAAGCAGGTACTTATTAAGTCATTTTAAGCAACATTCATTTTTCTTGAAAAATATCCCTGTTATTTTGTTTCGAAGTACCCTAGTGATTGATATATACAATTCGTGCGGAAAACTAAAATATGGTAGGCACGTTTTCGAAATCGCTTAATTAAGTATTTATGTCTCTAAATAAATAATATTTGTAAAGATCATTAATAATTATCTATACCTAAATTCCAATTTTTTAATTAGGTATGTTATGTATGTTTTAATTCCACTTTTCTACTTCACTTGTTATACATTCTTCAGTATCAATTTTGTTTTTGTACTTGTCTTTGCGAATGGAAGACTACCTATGCTTTTGCCTTTTATCTCTGGTAATGATATAATTTTTTTAGCGTTTGTGGACTATGAGAAAGCCTTTGATTCGATCGAGACCTGGGCTGTGCTACAGTCTCTTCAGCGGTGCCACATAGACTATCGGTACATCGAAGTGTTGAGGTGTATATACAACAACGCCACCATGTCGGTCCGAGTACAGGATCAGAGCACGAAGGCTATTCCACTACAGAGAGGCGTGAGACAGGGAGATGTCATATCTCCGAAACTGTTTACTGCCGCGCTGGAAAATGCCTTCAAGCTCTTGCAGTGGAAAGGATTCGGCATCAACATCAACGGCGAGTATATTACTCACCTTCGATTTGCCGACGATATTGTAGTCTTGGCAGAATCGCTGGAAGACCTTAGCACTATGCTCGAAGACCTTAATCGAGTTTCCCAACAGGTGGGTCTTAAAATGAACATGGATAAAACGAAGATCATGTCGAATATCCATGTTGTGCCCACCCCCATTGGAGTTGGGGGTTCGACTCTCTAAGTTGTAGACGAATATGTCTATTTAGGACAAGTGGTCCGGTTAGGCAGGTCCAACTTCGAGAGAGAGGTCAATCGGCGAATCCAACTCGGTTGGGCAGCGTTCGGGAAACTTCGCGACGTCTTCTCGTCCAAAATACCTCAGTACCTAAAATCGAAAGTCTTCGATAGTTGTGTGTTACCAGTGATGACATACGGCACCGAGACGTGGCCTCTCACTGTGGGCCTCATTAAAAGGCTCAAAGTCACTCAACGAGCCATGGAGCGGGCTATGCTCGGTGTTTCCCTACGAGATCGAATCAGAAATGAGGAGATCCGTAGGAGAACCAAGGTTACCGACATAGCCCATAGGATTGGCAAGTTGAAGTGGCAGTGGGCCGGGCACATAGCTCGTAGAACCGATGGCCGTTGGGGCCGAAAGGTTCTCGAGTGGAGGCCACGTACAGGCAAGCGAAGTGTTGGACGCCCGCCTACAAGGTGGACGGACGAAGTCGCTGGATGCAGGCCGCTTCCAACAGGTCATTGTGGAGATCATTGGGGAGGCCTATGTTCAGCAGTGGACTTCCTGTGGCTGATATGATGATGATGATGAATGATATAAAAGTTTTATTTACTTTAAATTTAAAGCTCGACATTATATGGCATGTTATTTGGATTTTGGTATTTACCCCGCCCAATTGTTTTAGGCCCTATCGGGTTATCTATTATGAATTAAACGTACCTAACGGTTTTTTAGATGCCGATCACGGATTAGCAAAGGCTAGGCAAAGTGATAATTTCCATAAAGTTGTTATGACGGGAAAGCAGTGGGGTGCTATAGACTGAAGATGGCTATTAACATAAGCCTTTCAAAATTTTACTGGTGGTAGGTCTCTCATATGTGAGAGGCCGACTGAGTAGGTACCACCGCATTGTCTATTTCTCCCGTCAATCAGCAGTGTAAATACACTGTTGTGTTTCGGGTTGAAGGACATAGTAGCCAGAGTAACTACTGGACATATTAAGACTTAACATCTTACGTCTCAGGACGGCGAGCGCAGTGGAATGCCAAGCATTGCTTTGTAATTCAAGGTCTTTGGTTCTGCTACTGTTTATGAGCGGTCGTATCGCTTACCATCAGGCGAACGGCATGCTCGTCCCGCCATTTATGGCAATAAAAAAGAAAATAAATAAATATTTACAATAAATACCGTCTAGGTACTCCGGTATATCTAAAAGGGAGACTTAGAATTGCATAGAATAGACAATTAGTGACAAAATACCTATTATAAATTTCAGGTATGTCAATAAGTGGAATGTGTCACGTGGTATACAGTCAATTGGACAACCTGGGACCATGGTGGTATCTACTGACGGTTATGCCCACATCTCTGAGCGGAGGTATGGCGATATTATTCACCGGCGCGTATTGCTATATCAGTGATATCACTACTTCAGAAAAACGATCTTTGAGGTAGTTAACTACTTTTTTTCATACATATACAAGAATTGTAGAATATGGACATTTAGTGAGAATATCCTGATAAATTGAGGATGTGAGTTCAAAATTGGCCTTACCTGGCACGATTTTTTGCAGTTTTAGGCCACTGTGGCACTGACGCGCGTCCTCAATTATAACTACTTAACTCATGTTATGCTCTTTTAGGATGACAATGGTAGATACATCTGTGTCAGCCGGCGGTATTCTTGGTTCGTTACTGAGCGCGTACGTACTTAGAGCGGTTGGCAATGTATATCTGCTGCTTATTGGAACAACACTCAATGTATTGGCATATGCCTTCACAAACATATGCCTGAAGGAATCCATAACAGGAGCTATTGAGGTACATTCTACTTCTAAATATTATAACTGCGTCTTTCTCTAAAGACCTGTTTTTTAAATCTTGTCAATACCCATCTAACAAGCCCCCATTTTGTAGCCTATTTGAATTAGTTTTTGTTTTCAGGGAGGACTAAGAACAGTACTTGATTTTCAACTTGTAAAAGAGATTGTACGGGTATGCTTTAAAAAACGAGCCAATAATGGCCGAGCACAGATACTTCTACTTATAATTCCTAACACCTTAGCAATATTGTTATTGTATGGATTGAATGGCTTGGACTACTTGTATGTAAAGACGAAATTATCATGGGCCCTCAAGCAATATACTCAATATATAGCTGTGAGCACGGCGATATTATTAGTGGGAAAAATCCTTGGCGTGGTTGTGGTACAAAAGTTGTTCCAGTTAACCGACTTAATGTTCGCTAATATAGCATTTTTGTCCACACTGGTGGAGTATTTCATCACGGCACTGGCTGTCTATACGTGGCATATGTATTTAGGTGAGCTCTGAAAACTTAAAATAATTTTCTCGGACTAAAACGAAACAATATTTTGGCCATTAACGCTCTGCCTATTTAAAAATACACTCTACAGTCACATACATAGTTCGGACCCCACATTATAATCCGAGTCTTGTGGCGTGAGTATCTAAATCTACTAGACTTTTTGGTCTCACAAATACCTATGGATCACACAAATATTTGTCTCGGTGCGAAGGTCGAACCCGCGGTCTCCCGTGACATAGTCAAAACAACTGAAATATGAATAATTTATCTATTTTAATTATTTGAATGTGAGTGTTTGCAGAATTGTAAAATCTACGTCGATAAGATGGCGTCACCAATTTTTTAAACCCACATTAAAAAGAAGATTCTCAAATCAACTAGGTTTTCCTAAATCAAAGCCATTATCAAGTTTTTTATAAGAATGCACGACGACTAACAATAATAATAGGGCGCGATATGCTATCGCTCTTTTTTAATCAAATTGTAACCCACAGGTATAGCCATAGGTGTAACCATTTTATTTGTTTCAGGGGCCGGTCTGTCTCTTTTCAAAGGGCTATCAGCGCCGTTGATAAGATCTTTGTTGACAAAAATACTTCCGTTGGAAGACATAGCAAAGATATTCGCATTGATGTCCGTCGTAGAAGCTCTGTGTCCTTTAGTGGGTCACATTCTGTTCAATTTTATATATCAGTATACGGTATTTACTTTACCGTCTGCTATATACATAGTGAGTTGCGGAGTGATTGCTGTCTGTATTATTCTCGTGGGGTGAGTCTTTAGGTTTCTTATAATACATAAATAATATTGTTAACAAATATTTAGGTGTTGGCACTCAAATTCTGTAAAGTGTAAACGTAAAATCTTTGTTTTATTGATGTATATGCGTGTTCGTTGCCCAAAATAAAATTAAAATAAACTACATTATTGTGGATCGCTTCTCGGCCTTTGCGCAGAGGCAATATCGTAACCAATGAGGTTTATCCGAGGTGCGATTATTGCTAGTTGAAAACTTTTTATTTTGCATTTTTGCTACTTGTATTCTTAGTGTCACTACTATATCTCTAGTATTCTGAGTGTCACTACTATATCTCCCGTATTCTGAGTGTCACTACTTGCATCTCTTTTTCGATGTAAAGTACGACTAAGGGGCCTACTTTCAGTCTTTAGGGCTGTGCTTAAGGGTTGCTAAGTATATTTAGTGAGCTGTGGTCTCTCAAGTGGTCTGAATGGTTGTGGTATTCGCCGCCCGTGTCTATCGCGGAATACTATAAGCTAACTATCGCCCAAAGCTAAACATTATCGATTTTGTTTCAGGATTGTGCAATACCTTAGATGGAATTGTATGCAGTATCAACGGCTGGAAAGCGAATCCACCGCATGAAGAAAGCATTGCAACTCAGTACCTTTTAATTGTGAAGTATTGATATATTCAGTATTATAAGTAAAATAAAACCACAGAGGTGCCTTTTAAGTTCTTATTTCAAAAGTAACATCTTAAAAAAGTAATGAGTACAACAACTATATTCTAGAGGTCACAAAAATAGGATTTGAAAATATTACATATTATAGTACTGTTTGTACGGATGTATAAATTCGTGCTCTCCTGCAATGCTGTCTTTTAGATCAACTAAATCATAGACATTTTAACTACTCTTTATCTATGGCATAATGTTATGATGAAGTCATACAACTACTTATAATAATCATCACAGATTACAAAATATAATATCTTATGTGAAAATATTTTTGTACAGAAAATGAACGATTGCGCAGTTGCCTTACACGCCATTTTATAAAATGAAGAAAACGACACCGAGATTCAAAATACTGTTGGTTTGACCATTTACTTTTAGAAATAAAATCATCTGTTAAACTATTGGCAATGAATTTTATCGTATAAAAGAGTTGAATCTTAAAAGATAAAACTATTCATATGCAACTATGTTAAAATTTAAAGTGAGCAACTTTATATTAAACATCACAGATTTAGATCAACTCGTTTAAAGATTGGCCGATAGGTAAACAGTAATAGCGTAAATTTACGTAGCTGCATCAACATGCGAACACAAAAATAAAGTGTTATATAAAAAAAAACGCAACCTTTCTTGTCCTAATTCTAAACAAACAAAAACATAAGTACAACAGAACGATGTTAGTATGCGTCAAAATCAATGGTTCTTATGCAATCGGTAGTGATCATGTCGCAGAATTATGCGAATCTTAAAATTAACACTTAAATTATTCTAAAATACTTGACGAAATAAACGCAGTCTTGTAGTGTAATGGTCTATAAATAAGGATGGTATATTCCTAAATAGGAACAAATTGTTCTTTACATTAGCTCAAACAGAGTCCGTTCCGAACGACTCATAAGCACCAATGATACACATAAACACGCACTCTAGCTGTACAATTATCCATGCATCCAGACAGCAGTACAACCTTTCCAAGTTTCGCTTTATAAAGCAGACTTGCCCCTTGCATGCAAGTTACATACGCACGGCAGCTAATATAAATCTAGTAAATTATAAGGCGAAAGACTGTGGAATCGCACTCCGTAACATACAAACGTAGGATTCTTACATCACATTGAAAGTTTATATCGAAAAGTTGTACAGGTGTGCGGATGCTTAACAAAACTTATCAATAATCACTGTTTTAGTTCACTTTATGTAATTTCAAGTAGTCTTTATTTCTACCACTCTTCTTCCGGCTCCTGCCCCTGTTCCGCTACGGGCGCAGCGGCATTGTTGAAGTTCTGCAAATGAGATACGTTTATAGGATACTGTTTTTACGAATAACGGGAAAAAGTTCAAAATTATGATGTAGGTATTTCTTGCGAAATTAATTGGTTTATCAAAATTGACATTATTTCCACGGCAACTTGTAGGTAGCGGCCTATTTTCTGAATATTTCCTAAGTAAATAGATCACGAATCTCTGTCCTATAACATTTTGTGATGCACAAATTCTAGGACACATTATATGAAGTAAATTCAAAGTAGTTTCATATTCTGTGCGATTAATCAATCAATATCGTTTCAAACATGAAAAAAAACTAGCAATGTCGATATAAGTATTTAATTGGTGTGTGGACGGCGAGCCATAAGCCACGATATTTATAAATAAAGCACTAAGGAATTATAAATTGGTAATTCCTGTTTTTCTTGCATGTATTATTGAGCAAAAGTACCTCATGGTGATCTGTCCTCTTTAGTAGCATGTGGAAAAATAGCTCATTAGTACCATGAGTATTGACACAAAAGATTAAAAAAAAAACACTGTTTGTATTTGTGATATCTACCTATGACCTCATAAGAATTATGATATATAAGACACTTGATATACCGGGTATCTCAAGACTGCTACCGAAAACGAAGCCGGGTGGTAGTTTTAGTGGCTACAAACACAATGCAATTAAAAATTTCGTATAGAAACGTGACAATTATTTTTTATGATTTTTTAAACATCGTCATTTTTGGGTGGTAAATCCATAGTTTTTGCTAAAATAATAATTTAAACTCTTTTATACCTTAGAGTATTTATAAATAAAAGGGTATACACTATTATTTTAGGAAAAAATTTATTTACCACCCAAATATGGCCATAGGAAAAAAATAACAAAAAAAAAATTGTCGCTTTTTTTTGCTACTTTTTCTGTCGCATTGTGTCTGAAGTCGCTTAAACTACCACCCGGCTTCGTTTTCGGTAGCAGTCTTGATATACCCTGTATAACTAGTACACCCATCACCCATAATTTCACTGCTGTTTATCAATATCTCATAACATTAATTCCCTACTTGTAATCTATTAACTATACTGCAGTGTTATTCAGGTACTCTATTTATTTAGATACTACTATGAGTAAAAATTAAACCTTAATTGCATCTATAAACTTTTACGATACAAATATTTAACATATTACAAAACATTATTTTATATGCCTTAATAAACAGTTTTTAAACCTATTTAAGTCATCGTATGTCTTGTCCGATTAGAACGACTTTTAAATTCAGTTCGGGTGAAGAAGACAAATAAGGAATGAGGCCATATAAGTTTATCACAATATAACTTTAGGGCTTTGGAATCGGATAACAAGAAAAATATCTAGTCTAGATTATAATAATACCTATGATAACAATGTCAGTTGTTTGTTGCAATTGAGAATACACAATACTTCCAAAATATATTAGAGGATAAAACTTACTCTTATATCGCTACCGCCGTATTTGTTGCCCTTGTAAGTGGCGGTACCGCCGCCTCCTTGCATGAAGTCTGGCACATTTTGTTCAGCTTGTCTCAGGATCTTGGCCAAATCCGCTACAAGCGCTGCATCCTGTAAAAATACCTATCTCCAGTTCGCTATGTCATACTTAGAATGGTTTGTATTACTTTTGAATACATTAAAATTCATTCATATTTTTATTTTTAAGACAAATTATGACTTTGCTACTTGATTAAGTTGTAAATAAAATTTGTAGTATTTATTATAGAGATGCAGTTAAAAATTTAAATCAGCTACATTGGCAATCCCTAATCCTGCAAGAACTTCAAAAACAAGCAACCTAGAAGAATAATTCTAAAAGCGAATGAATTTATTTTTGTTTTGTGTCTATATTTAAAATTGACAATATATTTGGGTAAGTTAAAATTCGACGACGTGCTATATCAAGGTATTTCTTTCTACGTATTGAAAAGCAGCAATTATCATTGAAGAGAACATGAAATAATGAATAGCAGCTGCGCAAATGATGTATGTGGTGATTAATCACATTCAAGATCAGTGAAGGTAAATTGTTGTACCTTATTTAAATGGAACTGCAATACAAAGGTTACAATAATTGGTGCACAACTTACTTGATCAGTATCAAAGAAAGAGACAGCTTTTCCTCTGTTGCCGACACGTCCAGTCCTGCCTATTCTGTGGACGTACTCATCAATACTTTTTGGAAGGTCATAATTAACCACAATGTCCACATTCTTTATGTCTGAAACAATATATTAGTGCATAAATATTATATTCAATGCAGCTTGGGTGTTTAGTTTAAGAGCTTTATTCAATATTCATTGTTGGGTTTAATATAAACAGTAATTATTATTCCCGAGTTGAAAAGTTGTTGTTATTGTGGGAAAAATTTAACTCAAAACATTAAGTTGACACTTTCAGCTTCACATACTTTAAATAAGGTAGGTCATAGTATATTGCAAGACTTCCGCTCTGGAGTTGAGACACAGTTGTAGGGTGGCAGATAATATAGCACAATAATATGTAAATTACATTGGAGAAATAGTTGCGACTAGACCCTGGCCACCACCAGGCGGACCACACGTTCCTTTTGCTACAAGCCTGTCGCGTTCACGCGTTTACTTTGGACAAATAAAAAGCGTATGTACCGAGTCCTCTTGCGGCGACGGCGGTGGCGACCAGTATGCAGTGCTTGCCGGTCTTGAAGTAGTGCAGCGCCTCCTCGCGCTCGCGCTGCTGGCGGTCGCCGTGGATGGAGGACGTGAGCAGCTGCTGCTCCGACAGACGCGCCGCTATGAAGTCCGCGTTGCGCTTCGTCTCAACGAACACCAGGATGCGCTTGTTCTCTGCAAACGTTCAAATCATAATATTCTTTAATCAAATAGTCACAAGATTCTTCGGAACGTTTTGGAGCTGTGAAGAAACTCCCTCAGCAACATGAACTGTCTTCTTTTTTCTTTCGTTTTTTTATAGCCATTTAAAATCACTATGGTTCGTGTCACAAGTACAACAATCATGTGGGTGTATAAGATTAAAATGTTAATTATTACAATTGAACCAGTCGAACAATTTATTTTTAGGAGGTTTTGTCTAGTTTGAGATTCTATAATATGCCTTTTATACAACTTAACTTTTAATACAACACAACACTTGCTACTTTGTTATTGAGTAACTGGAACAAGTTACAAGTATTCATATTATAACATCATATATTTCAATAAAAAATCTTATTTACAGGTAAAAAGAACTTTCCCTACCAAAGAAATGAATTTGATATGTTTCATCTCTTTAACCGTTAATATAAATGAACGCAAATTAATATGAATGTTATACGAAAATTTGTACTAAAAAAAAATCTTACCATTTTCTTCAATGAGTTTCTTAAGTTCAGGCAGTTTCTCATATTTGGCGACTTCGTAGAAAATTTGCTCCACATCAGTACTGGCACCGCCAACAATGCCAACAGCGACGAACAAATAGTTATTGAGGAATCTACCAGCTAGGTGCTGAATGTCTTCAGGGAATGTTGCAGAGAACATCAGTGTTTGACGTTCGCTCTGTGGAGTTATAAAAGTCATAGTCTAGAACCAAAAACTTCATTTATTTTTACGATAAATATGAAGCAGGAGTTGCCGAATCTAGTAACATAACTATGTCAAATCTCCATTGATTAGTTAATTATTCAAAACTTACATGACAAAACAGCCACAACTGACTAAAGTACAAAGCGATACCGTAACAACTGACAAGATAGCTCTGTGGTGTTCACAAGATACTTACACTAGGCGTCATGGAGGGATGTTCCATCATCTTCTCAACGCTGGGCATGAAGCCCATGTCGAGCATGCGGTCGGCCTCGTCCAGGACCACGAAGCGCACGCTGTCGAACGACACGCGGTTTCGATCCACGAAATCGTGCAGCCGCCCTGGTGTAGCCACTAGAATGTGGCATCCTCTCTGTGACAACAAATAATTTATTTTTAGTAGGAAACATATCTACATTCGAACATTATCAGTGAAAAATTATAATTGGCCTTCTGTCACATATTTTTGCAAGTTACTACTTTATTTGGTGTTACTTTTCTGAATGTAAAAACAAATAATATGTACAATGCAAGAAGGCTTTGTAATTAATTGATTGAATTTTTAATGATCACGAAATTAATTTATTTGTTTCTATAAATTATGGTACAGACTCTCCTATACTAAATTATATAGCAGTAAAATCAATATCAATGCAAATGACTCAGAGCAACTGAATCCCAAAGCATATTTGTTATCATAGATATAATCAGCAATACAATAAACTACATACAGCAATATTGTCTCCTTGATGGCGCACCGCAGTACCACCGTAAGCGACGGCGATTTTTAAAACCGATCCATACGAGAATTTCCTTGCTTCATTGAATATTTGCAGCGCGAGTTCCCTCGTAGGCGCTACTATAACAACCTGCAATGTAATGCACGAGTTGTTGGTTAATTTTTCTCAATCGCGGATAATGTAAATGTATGCACATATGGAAACGTTAGTCATGCAATAAATAGCGCAATTTGTATTATGTAAGTTCATTAGACAATCGTGAATGTTGGAATTCTTGTATCATTCGTTGGTATCTGACAACATGGTAAGCATACTGTTTAAAAAAACAAAACTTTTACATTTTTGTATTCTCATATTCGTATTTCAAGTGATGACCAATAAAGTCCAGTTAGATTTTTTTAAATTAATGTTAAATGTAACAATTTCTGCCAGCTTACTGAGTGGAACATTTTTTTTATCAGATACTTTAGTGTGAAGTGTTTCTATTTTCGAAGTATGTACTTTTGTATCACTCATTTCACATACGAGGGTGGTTCAAATATGATCGAGACAAATGCTCTGGCACGTTATTTATTATCGAAAAAAAATATAAAAATTTACAGTTTTTCTAGGTACTTTCCCTCACTAATTACACATTTTGTCCACCTTTCCGGAAGCTTTTTGATGCCGGTATCGAAGAATTCCTTGGGCAACTCGGACAGCCATGTGCGCACGAACTCTTCTACCTCGTCGTCTGTATTGAATCTTCGTCCGCCGAGGGCTTCTTTCAGTGGTCCAAACATGTGGTAATCGCATGGTGATAAATCCGGACTGTAGGGGGGGTGTTCCAGTACCTCCCACCCCAATTTCGATATTGTATCGAGCGTGAGACGCGCGGTATGAGGGCGTGCGTTATCCTGGAGAAGAATCGCACTTCGTGCTGGAATGCTCCTCCGTTTCGAACGATAAGCGGGTTTTACGTGTGTTTTCAGAAGATTAGAGTAGTATGCAGCATTGATGGAACGTTGTGTGCGCAGGAAGTCAACGTACAGCACGCCCCGCCGGTCCCAGAACACAGTACACATAACCTTACCCGCAGATCTGGTTGTCCTCGCTTTGATTGGCGCCCCTTCCTCCTTCTTCCTCCACTCTTTAGACGACACCTTGCTTTCGGGAGTGTAATAGTATACCCATGTCTCGTCTGTAGTGAAAATTCGTGTTAAAAAACCGTCCCCCTCCGCCTCGTATCGCGCCAGCAAGCGGCGACAAACTTCCAACCGTATGAATTTTTGCTCGAAGTTCAACAGTTTGGGAACCCATCGCGCCGTTATTTTGCGATATTGAAGATGTTCGTGAATGATAAACTCTACACTACCAATACTAATGCCGAGTTCGGCCGAAATGTCTCGAACATTTATCCTACGGTCCTCTAAAATGAGTTGTTCTACGCGGCGAATGTTGTCTGGTGTGATGCTGGTTCGCGGTCGACGATCATGCGGCTGATTCTCGACAGTTTCGCGGCCATCCTTGAACGCTTTGGCCCATTTAAATACAGCAGCCCTACTCAGGCACTCACTACCGAACTGATTTCGCAGACGCAGAAAAATTTCCGTGTTTTTAACGCCTTCCCACACTAAAAAACGAATGACAATACGTTGCGCAACAGCAGTCGGCACTTGACGTTCACTCATGGTCGTAGCACAGGCGTGACACGTGCGTTCGCGACAAAAACTATGCCGCACTGTTCGTAAGGGATGCAGCTATCACATACTGAAGCCACGATATTCAAAACATACATGCGCGCCATCTATAGCGTTTGTCTCCATCATATTTGAACCGCCCTCGTAATACACCAGATACGATCAGTTTCAGCTGCATGCATACATTCTGGCAGATATAATTATTTTGTAGATAATTCTTTGTACATTATCTGTAATAAAAATACTTTGATAGTAAATTACCTGTGGTTGGGCACAGCCATTGGGTCCGACGATTAGTTCTTTCTGATCTTGTAGGAGGACATTTATCATTGGAAGTAAGAATGCAGCCTGAAACAAAATTAAATAGTAGAAGATCTACCATTATGAAAATTCAATGAAATTGATTTTTAGATATGCACATACTTGTAATTGTTGTACTTGTAACTTATAATTAAAAACAATTATCCTAATTTGTATCCTTTGTTTTTAAGACATAGTTATAGGCAACAACATTTTTAGAATATTTTGTGATTGTTATTATCATGTTTGTTGATCAACGATTGAATTAGATATGGTTTATCTAGAGTCAAGAGCTCACTGATGTGCTTTTATAATAAAAATTCTACTGTAGAGGCTGAAATGTATCCATAAGAATTCGAAAGGTATTATATTATGTGAACACTATCAACCACATTAAACCATTGTGGTTTAAATATATTAACAGCCAGACACAAAATTATAAACAATATAATTCTGCAACATTGCCCACAAAACTCATCTCTTGTAATTGTGGAAGAGGGAGGAAGAAAATTACAATGCGAGTGTACGCAACATAATGAATGTAGTTTACTACTATACAGATGAATATACATAATAAAAAAAGGTAATGATAACTTACAGTTTTTCCTGATCCAGTTTGCGCACAACCCATCAAGTCGCGTCCCGCCATTATGATGGGAATTGCATATTTCTGTATGGGTGTTGGTTTCTTGTAGCCAGACTTGAGTATGATTTCGAGCACATACTTCCGAAGGTGGGCACTCTCAAAACTTTCTATAGGCAATGGGGGATTTTCACCACTTACCTAAACAAAGCGTAAAGAAATGTTCCAGTTAAATAATGAATGCTTCAAATAGGAAAGTAAACAGTCTTTTCTATTTGAAAAATAGAATAAACATAATTGTAATCTCTTATGTAATACAGATGAAGGTTTACGCTTAGCATCAGGACATTTTATATCATACAGCTATCATATAAATGTTAAGTAGGCTATTATAGTATTGATTCGCTAAATGCATACAATGCATCTAAAGGCGACTGCAGTGTTGTTCAAATAGACAACTCATTTTTAACTAGTCGACACTCTTAGCACTATACAGCTTGTTTTGTCTGTTCATGCATCTATGCAAATGTTTAGCAATTACTGCAGCACAACTCACTTTAACGGCAATATGATCGAACTTGTCGAAGTTGATGCCCGAGCTGATGGTGCTGCCGAATATCTCCTCTTCGTTGTCGGTGGGCTCGGGTGGAACATATGTGACTGGCGTCTTCTCGGCGACGGGGGCTCCGTCGTCGTCGCCGGCGTCCCGGCCGCCGCCGTCCCGGCCGCCGCCGCGCCCGCCCCGCCCGCGCCCGCGGCCTCCTCTGTCGCCGCGGTCACCACGGTCACCACGGTCACCACGGTCACCACGGTCACCATGGTCACCACGATCTCCTCGATCCCCACGATCTCCACGGTCGCCACGATCACCGCAATCCCTGTCCTCGTGGTAATCACCTAAGGAGTGTAATAGTTTCTTAGATTTACGCGAATGTAAATGAAATAAAACTATTCGATTACTTTAGCTTTCGTGGAACGTTCGAAACGTCGGGAAGATGAAAAGACCAAATCCGCGATAAAATCCGTAAATATTAGTTTTATTTCAATAAGGGGAAATACTTAGACAATGAATACAAGCAGTGCTCCAACATATAATAACAAGCCTGCGTGGCCCATTTACCACCAGATGTCGCAGTTAGATCTTTGTATTAACACGAAAATGTCGGGTCCGGGTGTTGTGACATCAAAAACCCTGAAGTTTTTTGTCAGCCACGCACATGACATTGTATCATACCGTGGCGCCATGATAAGTAAAGCTGATTCGTGTATTTATTATTATTATAACACAAGTATATCTAATGATTGTTACCATGAACATAAATTACGCACACGATCCTTTTTAATAAGGCAAATCGACCCCTCAACTGTTTGCATCACAACAATCTACAAACATAACTTTGGTCCTAAATAAACAAACCACTTTAAGGTCTTTTAAGTAGGGCAAAAAAGGGCACGAATGTTTATCTGATAATAATTTAACACAGGCAGTTTGAACACGTGTTCAAGTGGAATGAAGTGGTAATTTAAGATTTTAAATAGCAAAGTAGAAGTAGTTCAACTTTTTGCTTTGCATATTGACTTTGATTCTTAGAACATTGTGGTGAGAAATATACTTATTCAGCAACTATTTTTAAAAAGTAACATCTAAAATCAATTTGTCAGACACCTATCTGTAAATATTGGTGCATGGTATTAACACATATGACAACACTCTTCTGTATATCGGCTATAACTCGGCAGCGTATATTTTATTACATAATACGTCCGAACTACACCAATGAATAGTTCGGGGACTAAACTTTTTGTATATTCATTACGATCAGAACAATATGCACCTATTTACCTGTATGAAGAAATAGTGAAGACATGAACAAGTTCGTTGAGTGCTTACCATTTCTTTCGTGGTCTCCGCGTTCCCTGAACCCGCCGCGTCCGCCTCTGCCGCCGCGCGGGCCGCCACGACCTCCGCCTCGACCGCCCCGGCCTCTTCTATCTCCGAAACCGTTGCTTCCGTTCACATTATCTAAAAAATATTGTAATAAATATAATTATATTTGTATTCATAATATCAAATCATATCTCCGTTTCGAAGTTGATTGAAAGATTGTAGAGTTGATGACGCCAGCTGTGATACAACAAGGCGCGTGTTCGATCCACGCGCCGCGCTGTGGCTAATATTTGTCCGATGTTAAAGGGCTGGGTGTTAGTGAGGCCTAAAAGTGTTTCGGACAATACGAGACACTTTTAGGCGATCCGTACCGACGTCACTAAGATTCTATCTTAGTGCGAGGGTACGACTATGTATGTGACTGTTGGGTGTATTAATTTATACAAACACCACCATTTATAAAAGCTAAAAATATATTATTACCTACTTTTTTATTTGTACATACATAGAGGAAAGTTGTTTAATAAACTGGAATTTACATATACAGTATTTGTATATGTAAATGTAAAAAAGACACGTATTCATGCACCTAAAAACATATTTTACACTGTTTCGAATATTTATACCATAAATAAATTTAAGCATAAAACTATATTCTTTGTATGTCTAATGATTTTAATTAAAATCTCTATTGAAATCCAACAAAAATTTATGATTTAAAAAGCGCGCATTCAATGTAAATGTGAAACCATGAACCAAATTATCATTGTAGTATTACTGATAGAATTTAATTGGTGTACTAATATCTTTAATTGCACGGTTGACTACACAATAATCACAATTAAATTATCCATGAGTGTAAAGCGACGAGACCCGGTTTTAAGCAGATTTATTTTGCGATATACCACATATTTAATACAAAGTGTCAAAAATATTACACTATTTTAACACTATTTGTTGCAGTCTTCATCGCTATTGCTTTTTAGATAAGAAAATCAAATTACAGAACCATGTGGCGAACATTTATGTACAAATAAACCACTGTAATCTATCTACAAAATATTTTCTATCTTCTTATCAAAACTATTGTTTGGATTCTAGTTTAATACTATACTATCTAATGTAGGTTGTGAATGGACATTAAACCCATGAAAGATGAATCATAAGTATTTTTAAATATAGTAGTAAGCACTAACCTTCAAACTATTAGTTTGATTTGGTAATACTGAAATGATCATACACCAAAGGACCTATCGAAAACTCAGTTATAATCCATAATTACTCACTAGCACTTAAGGTTCCAACTAACTAAGATAATCTATTGAGATCAAATTACCATGAGTGTGAATTCTAAGCATATTAATTAAAACTTGGTTACTGTAATGTAATCATAATGTTATGTCTATGATATAAGTTTGTAATTTCATATGGGCATTGCTATTATAAACTTGTTTTATCAAATACTTGCGTAAATAATTCATGGAATTTGTATACTTAACCTTTAAATTAGTGAATCTTTATCCAAGTATGTTATCTACTAAATGAATATATTAAAGTTTTCAACATACAACAAAAAAGTACAAGTATATCTTATATTATTAACTACAGAATCTTTTTCATGGGCTTCATATAGCGATATATAATAATGGCTGCACTCAGATGTTTAATGTCACTTAAATTGCTCCTCAGTATACAGGGTATCTCAAGACTGCTACCGAAAACGAAGCCGGGTGGTAGTTTAAGCGACTTCAGACACAATGCAACAGAAAAAGTTGCAAAAAAAAGCGACAATTTTTTTTTGTTATTTTTTTTCCTATGGCCATATTTGGGTGGTAAATACATTTTTTCCTAAAATAATAGTGTATGCCCTTTTATTTATAAATACTCTAAGGTATAAAAGTGTTTAAATTATTATTTTAGCAAAAACTATGGATTTACCACACAAAAATGACGATATTTAAAAAATCATAAAAAATAATTGTCGCGTTTCTATTCGAAATTTTTAATTGCATTGTGTTTGTAGCCACTAAAACTACCACCCGGCTTCGTTTTCGGTAGCAGTCTTGATATACCCGGTATATTTTGTCTGTATAATCTACAATAAGTATTGATTTAAACAACAAATGACTGCGAATGGTGTTAATATAACTTTAAAAATAAACATACCTGTTTACCATAAATGGAATACCAGTTACTAAGATAATGCAAGAATGACAATAAAGAGGAAAGGCATAAAAGTTAAATTCATATATTTATTTACCTTCTTCATCATGAAATGTGGGGAATCCTCTTCCTCTGGACAAACTGTGTCCCTCGTCAACATCATCATATTTGTTGTTGAATGATGACAGAGGTGGAGCTACCACCTGCAACAATCAATAAACCCAATCAGATTTGACCACCTAGTTTCTTTTGTTTATTTAATTGTATTAGAATTAAAAACTATTTTTTTCTGTATCTGTATCAGCTTATGTAAATCCCACTGCACAACATGGACTTCTACAATAGAGAGTATTACTGGGTGAGGGTTGGCCATAGTCCTGAAGTAACTGTAGTGTTGCTAATTTATAAAGGAGTAGATTATGAATTTTCTTTTTACTACATATTTGCAACAAAATGAAATGGAACAAAATGAAATTAACAACTTGAAGAAGCAAAGAATTGGATGTACAGCCAGATTGCTGCAACTTTTTAAATGTTGGGGGTAAAGGGCAGGCAGCAATAATAGATACATTGATGGTGACAATAACAGTTTTATGAACAGTCCTGTGGTTTGGATTGAATTAAGTAACCTAACAATCATCAGGGACTCTAGAAATAACAGTACAGTAGTTTTTTAGGCATAGGCAACAAAATATAAATCAATTAGAAATAATATGAAATATACTCACAACCGATGGACTATCATCCCAATCGTCATCCATTTCTGTAATCAAAGAAAAATTGTGATTTATATCTCTATATTACTAGATTGTAGACCCTCATAATATTATGCAAAGAATAGTCGTAGACACCAGCATTTCAATTTCTGCCACCAATCAGCCACATGGAAACAATATTGTTTTCGAGTGTGAATATTCTAGAATCTAGTCAGTAATTTAACACCTAATGCCTAGTGCCTGGTTCTCTTGTTTATGGACAAGCGTGACGCTTTAAATCAGATGAAAATCCTGCTTGTTCATCAGTTTTGTTAGCAAAAAAGTTAAAGGTAAAACTACTAAAGTGGTATAAACACCAATAATTTGTTTTAAGTATTATTGAATTAGATTATCTGTTTATATTTCTTTCACATAACCAATATTATCTTAAGTGTATGGGCTGTGGTGATAGCCCTTTTGTAACAGTCTCTAATAGGAATTTAGTTCTAACTAAGAATTGTAGACTTTACAGTTGTATACTATATAGTGTTTATTGCCTCTACATTCTAATTGTATTAAAATTATAGATCAAGTGGAATCACTTCTTAGAAAAGTGGGTAGTTTAAAAAACGATTTATAATTATGACACAGAACTCAATAGCCTGCAGAATTATTCATTTAATACACTGAACCATGATTCTTTATTGTTGTTCCGCTTATTAGGCTATATTCCAATTAGAAGGTATATTTAATGCAAACCATAACCATTTAAAAAAAAATTAACATAACAGAAGAACTCATGAATTCAAATGTTATTTTATTTATCAGTGTACTCTTTTATTAATAAGGGGACTAAAACGCAAGACGGTACTAGTCTACTATCAGCCTAAAGTGGTTACAATTGTGGTAAATAATGTGCCAAAGTTAGAAAAGCATATCAATAAATAGTAATTTTTGCATAATGATAAATCTTTTTAAAAGGTATTAACCTTTTACTTATTAAACTACACATGCAAAAATTATTCAGGATACCGATCGTACAAAATTTAATAAAAATAGTTTTAAAACTGCCATCTTGCAAAAGTCCTTGGCAACAACTTTCAGTTAAACAATAAAATGTTAAACGTTTAAATATTGTTTTATAAGAATATATCGTGTATTTTGTTCTCGTGAAGCTAAGAGAGTAGAAATATTGGAAATTGATTCGTCATGATATTGCATTCATGAATAATTGAAGCATAGATTATAGTAATATAAATTGAAGAATACCCTCAGAATTTTTTACTAACGTTAATTTCAGATTTAAATCACAATCTTAACAACTTCGGCAGTGCGCGAAAATGTTCGAGTAATAGTTTTTACAATAATATTCAAAACGAATTTACAAAATGAGGAATGTTGTAATAGTATTTTAGTAGAAAAAATAGTTTACCGATATTAATTTAAATTATAATTAGCAAGATTAGCTAATCTAGCAATGCCATGTATTGAGTTTCAACATCTACAGTACAAATAACACAAGTAATATTTAGACACAAAAAAAATAATGAAAACAAAGCTCTGCCGGCGCCGGTTTTTGGCAACCGTTGGATTTTGCACGTGCCGCAAACTACAGATACACTCTCATTTGAATATTTACGTTTATTGCTGGATAATAGAAAATAACTTACCAGAAGATAATACAAATGAAAGTAAATCTCTTAAGACTTTGTTGATATAGCAAACAATATGCTAAATTTAAACAAAGACAACGAAGATAGACAATGGCGGACGGCGGCTGCGCAAAGTGCGCAAGTTGCGCGCGTCAATAGACACTTGATTTGTAGTGGGCGTAGTGGGGATGGACCAGGATGGACCATGAAACCATAGACAATTGTGTTTAGCTGATAAAGTTGTTCACACGCGGACAGTTTTATTTGACGACTTTAGTTCACAATTAAAATTGCGTATTATAGTTTCGAGTCTTTCGTCAACCTTCAAGCAGTTGAATTAATGCAAGACTGTCTGAGGAATAGCAAGATATGTAGGCATAAATGTTCAAATTAACATTAGTCTAACGTGACAACCCTGTTAAGGCAGCCCAAAATAAAAAAATTACTGGAGAATCCAACTAAGAAGTAAATAAATAACGATAAATAATGAACAAACTGACCGAATCGATCTTAAAGGTAATATTTTCCCGTATTTGTATCGTCTGTGGTAGGCAGGTTTATCTGGGTTTATCTATGGCAGATTTACAGACCATAAACAAGAGGACGAGTAAAGTGACAAGTGTCATTGACACAACGTGAAAATAAATAAAGCGACCAAAATTATTCCGAATACTACGACGCACGTAGATTTTGGTTCAATGATAAAAATAAACATAATTTGGATAATGTGTCTAATGTGATGCAGATATTGAAATAAGTGCAGCAGTGCTCGAAGATGAATAAAATGTTTAAAATCGGTATTGTTCTATGTTTGCATTTATCAAACTGGGCTTGAGTTGTTATCTCTGTTGGCGTCCTCTTGTTTTTTATGGTTCAAGTTCACGATGGCAACAGTAGAGGAGACAGTTAAAGTATCGGTGGTGATTGACCGCACGCCGAATATAATACGATGTTCTAGCACATTTACAGCTGAGGAGTTGTGTATCATTTTATGTAAGAAATATAACATACCTCCCCTTACGCGGACATTGTTTGCGTTACGAGTTAGAGGCACGGATTACTTCCTCAAAGATAATTACAAAGTCCTATCCAGCTCGAGGGATTACGAATTGAGAATTCGTTTCAAGGTTTGATTATGTTTATTTTGTTAATAACTTTGTTACATTTTGGCCGTAAGGTATTCATATATTTACCATATATGATAAAGGAGAATGCCTATTTAATTATGAAACAAAATATATGTATCGGTGCAAAGATTTTTGAGACTCGATGAAACCAAATTTTTTTGTGTAGAGAAAAATATACATTTCCAATAAATTATAATGTTTATATAATTGCTACCCAGACACTCAACTTTAAATCCAATATAAAATATTTTTTGTCTTAGGCTTTGGGAACAAAATGTAAAATGTGATAATTTATTTTATCAAAATCTGTTGTCTGGGATAAAACAGGAAAATGTTGCAGGACAAATAAAAAAAAATGCTTTAATGAATCTTAGCAGTGTCAGCATCAGAATCAATAATATTTTTTGCCAATACTACAAATGGGCATTATCTTCTTATTACAAAAACCTTGCCTATGAGTTGAATATACTTTTCTAATTAAAATATATTGTGTTTATTTACAATTTGCAGGTACCAAGATTGGGACTGCTCATAACATTAGATGAAACAACATATGATTATTATTTTCAACAAGCTCGGAATGATGTAAATGAGAACAAAATACCTGAAATTAAATATCCAGAGCATAAACAGGAGCTGCTAGGATTGGGAATAACTGATATGTAAGTATGCAATACCCTTTTGAATACAATTTTACTGGTGACACTTATAAAATATCTGAAATGTTTCCCAATCAAGCAATCAAACATTTATCTATTTCACCTGTGGTACATGTTTTACAACTGTTATAAAACAAATAAGTTGGTGTTCTATAACCATCCTACATATTGAAATATAAGTGACACTTCCATTAAATATCAAATCCAGAAGAAATTAACACAAACTATTGCAATATGTGTAACATTTGCGTCATTCTAAGAAACCATTAAGCATCATAAATTAATACATATTAGATATATTTACCATTAAGATGGTTTGAAAATGATTTCGGATCTAGTGGAATCATCAAAATTTAACTATGTCTTTGTGGTTTAAACCACAGGAATGTAAACATTTGAGATGTAAAATGTATGGGATTGAAATTTCCAAATTATAAATTTAGTTATTGTCATGGTTAGTTGCAACTGAGCTTTCATGTTTTTGCTGAAAAGTCTTAATATTGTCGTTTAAAAACACCAATAATTGACAATTGATAGTCAATCACAACACACTATAACGCTGAAACTAAACATTGCGAAGAAACCTAAGTACTCTAGTGATTTTAAAGATTTTCAATGGTATGTTTCATAATCTCCCTAATCTGTACCAGGTAGGAGACATGCAGCTACTCTGTGTTGTGTCAAATTTATTATTCATTAGAGATACTCAGTATAGATTCTAAAATGGAATAAAATAGTTCTGAGTATTTGACAGTTTAAATGTACAATTCTAGTAAGAAATAGAATTATTCTAACAATTATTGACAGTTTAGCCTCATTTCATTTACATAAATTAGATTATTTTCTAGGAATGTATAAAACTAGTGTTTATACATTTTGTGAAAACAATATTCCGTTAAGTGTAACTTTATTATTCTTTACTAACTTTGTTTTAGCTTACAGTTTGTGTTCATCCTGATAAACCACACACAGGTTTTAAGGCATATTATGTAGAATTATTAATTATTACTTAGAGCTTTAACGAACTCTAGTAAAATTGCATCATTTTATATTTTTATAATTTTCTAGTTATGATGTTTAAAAATCTCGTATAGAATATTGTTTTTAATTTGAATACCATGACATCAAAATATTATGATATATGTTGTAACACAAATGATAAATTAATATAGCAATACTCTAGCAATCATATCACATTGAATATTACATGAACAGCTTTTAATAGATTGTGTCAATTACTCATTATATTCCTGTTTTCACATACTGATGGAATAACAAGTTACCTTGTATAGTACAAACTTCTTTTTTGAGACACTGTTTTCATTTAAATTTTTAAGTCATTGCCATGTGTGTTTACAAACTAATGAGATTAATAAATATGTAGAGGTCCAGTGTGAGAACTGTTGTCGTGTAGAGAGTGGTAATTAATAAATGTTTGTAATCTCTGATATACATTTTAATTGCCTAAGTGGTATTTCATAAATTACATAAAATGGTTGACATTTCACAACTATTTTCGAAAGTCTGTAATAATAGGGCCATGGTTGAAGTAGTTTTTTATACTTGGTCTTGATAAAATTACGCCAACATATTTAAGGGGTAGGCAGAGGATTATCTCTCCCATTAGGGAGACGTCATACGCAAAGGTAGACATACAAATAAAATTCTATCCACATCTTGTCGAGCGTATTTCCTCCCCAAGATATAAAGGACATTTTCTGTAGATAACCAGAGTAGGATTTTGACCTTGACTTGGCTGTTTTAATCGCGTTTTGATAGGGTCGTAAATGTTAAGGATGTTGATGCTTAAGGGTCACTAACCCCGACGTTAGCTAGCTAAATAGTAATTGGAAGGTTCGATGTAGGCGTGTTCTTAACTAACTGTATCCGACGTCTTATTAGGCTTGACCAACCAACACATACAGGGTATGTCAAGACTGCTACCGAAAACGAAGCCGGGTGGTAGTTTTAGTGACTTCAGACTCAATGCAACTTTTTTTTGCATAAAAGGTGACGATATTTTATTATTTTCCTTTCGTCGTATTTGGGTGGTAAATAAGTGCATAGTTTTTAAAATAAAATGTACACCCTTTTATTTTTAAAGTCGCTACGGTTCTCGCGGGCTTAAATTATTGTGTTAGCAAAAACTATGGATTTTACTTTCAAACACGATCATTAAAAAATCGCAAAATAAAATTACACCTTTCTTTGCGATATTTTTAGTTGTATTCTGTTTGTCAGTTATCACTAAAACTACCACCCGGCTTCTTTTTCGGTAGGCAGTATGTACTATTTTAGTTTATAATATGTATACTTCAGACGAGTTCTTCGGACTAGAATTGGCGCCCAACATGGCTAAAGTAAAAATTATCGATTGCGCATGACAACATATAGCTAAATTATTTATCAGCATAAAATGGTATATTTAATTATGTTAACAGTAAACATAATATATATTGGTTTATATTTATATTTATACTAAAGGATTTACGTTTAGACTATAGAGTATAGACATCAACCATCCCATCGACCGTATGTAAATACCGTATGTATATTGCCGAAAGATGATGATCTTAAGTGGTTAAATAATTCAAACTTTACACAAGTACAGAAGCCAATATTTTTCGATAAATAAAAAAAATAACCTGCAACTTTTCAATATGCATTTGAATCCATGTAAACATAATTTTCCGTTGAGAATTTCTTCTTCTAGTGACTGGTCTATCGAAAGTATTTGGGAAGCCGAGATGTTTCATTATTCCCATTGCGTGGTCTCTAAAGGCAAATGTAAATACAGTTCGGAGTGCTAAGGCCTATTTGTGCCAATAATATTCAAAAGTAGTGCTCGTTTATACACAGAGGCTGAATCGATGCCTTGTATTATGCCTATTAGATTTTATTTTGTGCCTGGAAAACCAACTTTACAAAAATATGATGTACAACGTAGCACCAATAATAAGTTTTCATCGTTATATAACAAATTGAAGAAAAACGGATTCAAATAAAACACTAAAACAAAAACTTTTAGAGAATAATATAAGTAAAAATAAAAATGTATACAGTAACTTTAGAAATCACTACACACCAAGATATTAACCATAGTTCATTCTACCAAATTATTAAAAAAATAAGGTTGAGTTATTTCCTAAAGGAGACGGTCCAGAAATGTATGGACCTTGGGCCATAGTGCAGTACATTAGACCAAATATAGTTAGGGAAATTGGCATTCGATTTCTGTATAAAATACTAGTACCTGGATGACCGAGCTTTGCTTGGTTTTTTTTTGGACTAAAGGAATAGGACACTTGAAGAAATTACTCCACTAAAAGTCTTTTTGTACTTTTCACTATTTATAATTCCAATACAGTTCAACATGGTCTTATTCACTTTTGCAAATTATTTCTAGTACCGCTCCGCGGAATATACCGTACTTTATATATATATTCTCTCTCGATCGCTCGATCAATACTCGCTCTATCTGGCAGTATATTTTTAATAATCCATGATTGAAACAAATAGCCATATCCAAAATTAAACGCCAAATTACCAATGGCACTTATTATTTTTAAAGTTTTGACATACTCGTATATCTCAATAAAACCTAACAGCTAATAAACAATTGATTTTCTTAGTGCCGCTTAAAAACGCCATCTGCTGGAATATCTTTAGTGTTATTGTATCGTTAAGCAGTCAGTAGCAAATAGTATTATTATTCGCCAATAGATGTCAGGAAGACTCATATTATCAGTATATTTTATTTTTTTATAACATTTTTTAAAAATGAATCGTAGCTAGATCGATTTATCGCCCCCGAAACCCCTTGTATACAAAATTTCATGAAAATCGGTGGAGCCGTTTCCGAGATTCAGAGAATATACAGGGTATCTCAAGACTGCTACCGAAAACGAAGTAGGGTGGTAGTTTTAGTGACTTCAGACACATTGCAACAGAAAAGGTTGAAAAAAAAAGCGACGAATTTTTTTTGTTATTTTTTCTTATACCCTTTTATTGTGTATACCCTTTTACTTATAAGGACTCTAAGGTATAAAAGAGTTTAAATTATTATTTTAGCAAAGACTATAGATTTTCCACCCAAAAATTACGATATTTAAAAGATCCTTCACTTGGGGCCCGCAGCTTCGTGAACTTAGTAGAAAGTTGTTTGCCTCGGCAAGGTCCTTGCGAAGGTTAAGCAATCTTCTGCCCATTACCACGAAGATTTCACTTGCGCAAACTCTCCTACTCCCCATCCTTGATTATGCCGATGTCAGCTATCTAGATCTCACCGAGGACCAACTTAATAAGCTTGAGCGTCTCCAGAATTTTTGTATAAGATTCATATTTGGCCTTCGCAAATATGACCATGTTTCTGAATTTCGTACTAAGCTCAAGTGGTTACCCACCCGGTTTCGTCGGAATACTCATATTCTTTCACTTTTATACAATATAATGTTTAATCCTCTCACGCCCATTGTATGTATGTGTATTTTAATATATTTTGTTGGTATGTATTTGTATATACGTATGTATATTATACCGGGTATCTCAAGACTGCTACCGAAAACGAAGCCGGGTGGTAGTTTTAGTGGCTACAAACACAATGCAATTAAAAATTTCGCATAGAAACACGACAATTATTTTTTATGATTTTTTAAATATCGTCATTTTTGGGTGGTAAATCCATAGTTTTTGCTAAAATAATAATTTAAACTCTCTTATATCTTAGAGTATTTATAAATTAAAGGGTATACACTATTATTTTAGGAAAAAATGTATTTACCACCAAAATATGGCAATAGGAAAAAAATTAAAAAAAAAAATTGACGCTTTTTTTTTATGTTTTTGTTTATGTAGTGTAAAATTAATTTACCACTATTAGTTACTAATTTAGAATAAGTTATTCATAAAACAACGTTGTTTAGAGAAAGATGACATAAATGAAAAAAATCTTCATAAATACACATTATTGTTACCCTACTTTATACAATATGAATTCGAGTAGAAACTTCTAAATCTAAGTAATAAAATCCTTTGATCGCGCCGCCCTCACCGCCGCGCCGCCGCAAGCGCAAGTACAAAGCGTGCCGCCGCGCCGCGCCGCCCGCTCCCGCGCCGCCGACACCAAACAGGGATCTTGCCACTTCCTCAGTCGTGCGAAATTCGGTGCCGAGTGACGTTGTACGAAATTATTTTGGTTATTGGTTAGTGTCTTGCGGTCAAAATGAGTGATTAAACGAACAGTGAGTATGTGACAATAATGACATGCTATGTTCGATCCAATGAAAACTTGGGTCATGCAAGAAGGATGTATGCAGATCCAGAACATCTGCAGTCTTTGCGTAGGAATGGTATCATGAATGATGAATCCACGAGTTCCCAGCACAAGAACTATTTTAACGACTTATCCGAGGCTACTCGATCATGGTAAGTTCAGACTTCCTAATCATGCAAGAATCCGTGACCTACGACAGCGAAGTCGTCTATTCTCGACTTTATTAAAACGTTTAAATAAAAACATATGCAGCTTTTGCTAAGATAGTAGGTACGTTATGAAAATAATAATGTAAATCTTAACAACTTACCAACAACTAAATTTACTTAAATGATCCTAACACACTAAAATTCTAAATAAATCAAAATGTTATATGGTAATATTTAGAGTAATAATACCGATAAATAGGCGCAAAGTAAGTTCAAGGTCGATGCGCGACAGTCAGCTGTTGTGTGGCGTGACTCATACACTCGCGCGCCTGAGTATTGACATTTCGTTGCACTTTTAAATGTAGGGTGATTTAGATAATATGCGTTTTGAGGATATCTTGTACTGATGTTGTTTATGGGGTAGTTTGTAGTTTTTAATGATAAATTTCGTATATAACGTTAATTTCACATACACAATACACTATTAAATTTTCCGGACGATAAGCGATTCCACCCAGTATATATATAATTATATGAAATGGCATGATTGACAACCGATGTCAAAACTACAATTGTGAAATATGAAGTCGTAATTCGTTTTCCTATAAATCAAATATTATTTTTAGTCGTCTGTGCTATAAATTACTGTGCTCTTTGTAACTCGTAAATGTTTTTACGTCAACGGAATTTGTATCATACTTTATTGATCATCTCATATAATATAACACAATGTCTATACAATAAACAGAATCTTGTAATGTTTATAGTTATTTAATGTTTAGAAAGTGTACCTATATCTGGCCGTAAGTGCGGTGCATAATACCGGCTAAACAACCTATTTAAATAATCCACAATAAAAATCTGATGGGAATGAGATACAGCACGGCACAGACTTTAATCAGTTGTCGCGACTAGTATATGAATAAATAATGATATTATTATTATGCATATGCACTTAATAAGCTCTTAGTTTTTATAGTCCATACAAATGAATACGCTATAAAAATGGAATCTAATCTGATAGCAGCCAAGTATATTTCTATAACTTAATATCTAGTAAAAGAACTTACTAGCAATTATTTCTGTACAAGCTAACATTTTAAACATTATATTTGGTCTACCCACACATTAATGATGTAGATACTAGACTTCTGCATACTTAAAAATAATATTATCCTAAGATCTAAGATATTATTTTTTAAATAATGTATTTGACATTAATTCTAACTGGTTATTTCTGAGCACACATAAGGAAAAAGTAGGATTAATTGATGAAAGAAAACTAAAATCAAACAAAACTTGAGGACAATAAAGTAAAACCAGATCTTGCTTTATACTATTTTATTCATATTCGCCTAAAAACATTTTCCAGTCAAAACATCTAGGAACAATGCCGGTGCTCCTATATTGTACTACTGTCTAGCCCAACCTAAAGGCTAAATACCACAGTATGATCATGGTATGCAACACATGTACAGCAACCCACTGTCCGTTGTCGAGCTATGTTCCTTTCAACATGAAGCGCTTGTGGGTCTTATATATGTCCAAAGAATCGAGATTGATACAATCTTCTTGCGGCGGAGTTGGAATAAAATCTTGCTCATTGTCTACACCTTGATTTATTTGCAGCCAGCAGTTTGTCTTTGTACAGATACTTGCTTGTTATGATAACTAAAACAAAATAAAAAGATTAAATATTGAAGATATAATATAATAGATAAATAAATAACTCTTTGCAGTCACGTGTGTTCCCTCCTTCCTATGATCCCGGGTTCTTCAGCCATAGTTTGAAGACGCATCGTCTTCAAACTATGGCGGACGAATTTCAGAGCGAAATAGAAAAAAAAATCATTTAACAATTTAAACAACAATATAGAATATCACTTATTACATATTTATGTACTAGTAGACTTGTTCTGTGGACACAATGCAATTCGGCTCTAACATGAATACTTTTGTAATACTCCTTACTTTGTATTGACCTTGATTAATTGGCATAAAACATAGATTTCCCAAGTTTATGAAAAAAAAAAGAAAATAGAATACATACTTCTTGTTCTGCCATTTCAGCAATAAAACGTCTTGAAACACTCTCTACAAGAGAGTGAATTGGCATCCCATGTAGTTACTAAGATTCTGTTCAATGATAGAAACCATTTTAGAATTCGACCGAATAAATGTTGACGTAGGATTTGATTAGATTGCATTAAATAAAACAAAACTAAACTAATTTTAAGAGAATTTGTTCATTTGTTCTTTTGTTCTTTTGTTCTCCTTTTGAAGAATTTTTTAATACATTTTAAACCATATTTAAATTTTAATGCGATAGAAACAAGTCCATTTCTTTGTATTACTTTTTATTTTTGCCTTGTTACTTTTTATTTATTATAAATTCTCTAAATTTATCTCATTAACATTTTATGGTTTGTTTTAATTAAAGATAACTTAATGAAAGTAACATAATTTATAATTATCTTTTTTCACATTTTCTTAATGACCTTAATATTGTTATTACCATTTAATATTTTGTTCAAATGTTTTTTTTTCATTATTTTCTTTGTTGTTGATTGTATTCTCTTTTTTTTATTTTATTTGTTTGTATTTCCCACAATTTGAGCAAGCTGTGTCATCCTGTAATTTAAGACGCACAGAGATCATTTTTTAAAAATTATGTAATTCACTGAATGTATGTTATGTATAGTCTTAGTTGGAGACCAATAAATAAATTAAATTAAATTAAATTAAATTTCATATAAGCAATTACAGAAGTGCAATTCAAGCAAAGCGCCATTTTTGATGTACTGAAAAGCAGAATTGTGGGTTAAAAGAGAAATATGAACATGGAAAAACATAAAAGTATTACTTAAATGTGGCATTCTAAATAATATACATGTTTACTCACCAAAATACGAACTAGTAATTGCGTTTAAACGGCAGGATATATCATCTGCGAGAATCAGAATCCATTAAACAAAGCCAGGTCAACAGAGAAGCAAATACTCATTTGCGAAATGTTTGCGAATAATTAAAAAAATCTGAATAACGGCCACAGAGTTTTGCAATTGCTGTCATGTTAAACATTTTCGTTCTTACACTAAAATCATGTAATATAAATAAATTAATAAAAGTGACGTCTTTAATAACTTATATCGACATTTGAAAAGCAAAGAATATAGACAACAATTATAATTAGTAGGGGGTTTTTAAAAATAAGACATATTCAAGTTAAAGATAATGGGATGGTGTATTTTTGAACGAAATGACAATTAGGCATCATGGATGACAGAGTATCGAAGAAAATATTGCTCCTGTACTAAAACAATCACATTTCTGTATAAAGCCCCCCGTTGACCAAGAAATCTAAATGTATTTTATTTGAATTCCATATTTTTTTTCTAGTATTTGTACTGCACGTACACAACACGGCCCAAAATAAAACATCTCCTTTCAACTCATAGTAGGTATAGGATAGGCTATACCTACTAATGAAATCTAATCTAAATCTAATCCTATACCTAATGGAAATTCTGCATATTATTTATTAAAGTCTCTTGCTGCTCGAATTATAAATATTTTTTCTCTGTCTACAGACAAAAAATATTCATAATTCGAGCAGCAAGAGACACATAAAGAGGAATTAAACCTAATTATAGGCATAATTATTGGCTACTGTAATCAATAATACGTTAATACATTTTTAAATTTATATCATTATACTTTATTAGAGACATAATGTTAGAGAACCGACCATTTAAAAACAACACTCCTTAAAATACGGTGGTGTAACAGTTAACAGTATAACGCTTTAATAAAGCCTCATTTAAAATTACTTTTGACAGTCTCCGTGGCGCAGTCGGTTAGACGCCGCCTGTGAAACAAGAGGTCGCGGGTTCGATCCCCGCACCGAGAGAAATGGTTGTGCGGCCCACAAATATTTCTTCCGGGTCTGGGTGTTTGTGAGACCGAAAAGTCTCTCGTAGCTCCTGACACCCACGGCACAAGACTCGATCTTACTGTGGGGTCAGGCCTATGTATGTGACTGTTGGGTGTTATTTATTATTTATTTTAATTGATTGTGAAAAGCCTGACGTGCAGACAGGTGTAGTTTAAAAGATAACCGTAAAAAGTTGTTGCGTGTCCATAAAATATGAAATAAAAGGACTAGTAGATGAGCGTGTACTCTGTGCGGTTAAGTGGGTTATTGTCACCCGCAGTAGCGACGCGTATTCTATTTATGTTCAGACAAGTATCAAATGTACTAGAGTCAAATCTATTTATGTATAAAAATAACTAAATAATGCAAGGTCTAAATAGTTGAGTTTGAAGAAACAACATCGGTCGATAGCTTTTAGGCGTATTTCGGTTTTTTCTAAGACGATTATTGGAAATTTAATCAATACAGTTTGTAGTCTGGCAATGCGAGAAACGATTTTTTTTGTCTGGGCCCGTAAGATTTGGTCAGAAAAAATATTAACCAACACTAAGCTTTTTATAAATTCGTCAGAATAAATGATCGTGTACAAAAAGTAATTGTATGTATTCTAAATATTAATATTTACCTTGCTGGCCATTTAAATCTTGTTATCAAAATGAGTATTAAAACATACATGCCTGTCAACAAAAATATGAAATTAATTAAAATATTATGTTAATGAAGATATAATATTTTTGCAATGAGTGGTGACGCATATCTAGCGCGTGATAGGAATAAGAATCGGTGAACGTTTGACACGGAGTGAGATGACGAAGCTTCAGCTGTCGTCGGTAGTGATTTGAATATACCCTGGATGCTCGAAGGTGCCATTAGTGCTACGTAGCTTTAACGCCTGGATGCTCGGAAGGTGCCATTAGTGCTACGTAGCTTATTGAGCTTGTGGAGACTGTCCCGCCCTCTCACCCACCACTGCAACTCCTGTAAGCCAGGATCAACAGTAGCACGCAATGTAATGACATCGAGCATTGAAGCTCGGCGAGTCTCCGGGAATGTCTAACTTGTCTTTAACCCGCAACGAAATTAATCAGAAAGTTAAATTAATAGGAGGAGTTGGAAATAAATTATTGCCCACTTCCCTCCGTGCAAAGCGGGTGACAAAACAATGAAATAAAGAGGTAAATAACCTCGCAAAAAGACTTTTACAGCCGGAAAAGCCAGCTGTAAAGCACCACGGATCAAATCATTATTACATTTAAAGCATTTGCTTATTGAGCTTGTTTAATTTCTCGAAGACTAACGTTACGCCGGCAAAATTTTTGTACGGGGAATTCAGATGTAATTATGCGCATATAGTGAAATGGCGACCTGAAAATAAAATCCAAAAGTTCGTACTGGTCACGCATTCTGCTAATATGCCTCAGGCATTAAGTCCCCTTTTATACATGATTGTATATGAAGCATAAATAAATTATATACAATTTTAAACTAATAGAAATTTCAAAAGCATAATTATTGGATATGTGCAATTGTTTTAAGTTTGATAAAGTCTTCGTATAAGGTATTAACACGTGTTGTTTGAGATCACCTTGGGAGGGGGGGTAAAATCAGTCACCCTAGAGGGGAGTGTGGGGTAAAATCAGTCACCCATAGATCTTAGGGGTAACAGACCTAAAAGGTAATGTGTATAATACGTGCATATTATTGTAGAGAAATCTATATGCATCCGGGCGAAGCTGGGCCGGGCCGCTAGTGGTCTATAAGCGATAGTGGACGAATGCTCATTTCTATGCGGGCCAAGGGGCTTTAAACCCATTATCTCGAGTAAGGGTTTTAGTAATCTTAAAGCAGGACTGTGTGAACTGCTGTGCCTAAAAAAAAACCTCTTGCATGATACCTGGTAGCCTGGTGGCCTCACAGTCGTCTACATAACCAAGAAAAATAATTGCATCGCCACACATGCGGGTATCAATATTTCTTTACAAGGGCCTATATTTTTTACATGTTCCATACATAGCATCACGCAAGTTCATTCATCTGAATCGAAATCAGGTTCGTAGCCCATGTGCGTTACTGTAACAATACTTGTGAATAAAAAAAATCGCAGGAAAGCTCACTTAGATTCTTGAGACGCTTATAATTGAAGTTGAATGCAAGAAATGAATAACTGGATTATGAAAATTCTGCGGACTGATTAACACTTTCCATGTGAGTGAATCTCCATAAGCGAAGCCGAGGGAAAATTATAGTTAATGATGAAATGAAATGATACATATACGTAAGCCTCAGTGCCCAGAGGTAGGTTTTAACAGGGACGTAATGAAGCTTTGAAACTATGTATAACAGCTATTGGATATTCAAAATAAAAAATGTATTTATTATCCGTGATTGAAATTATTGGAAATTTATCACTGAACCTAAATGATTGTACATTTATGACCATGTAACTGTGTAGTAGCGCCGGTATAATAATCGTACATTCGTAGGCAGATCCGAAACTGTGATTATATTTATTGGCCAGCGGATTTCTAAAAAAATATACATACTTGCATTGCTAATATCCGTTAACACATTTTTTAGTTGTTATCCACACTTTTGTCACACATAAACAATTATTCAGCTATAATTTATCGTATTAACATTTTCTTTTAGTCGCAATTTGTTCCGTTTACGCGGCGCTCATTAACATGGCACGATAGAATTCGTTGTAGCTTCTCAGTAAGTATAAATATTAATAAAATGCATAGGTCAGAATGGATATGTCAAGTGTGGGTAATGATTAATCATTAAGTGGCACGTTTGCAACACCTTTGCTACATAACAATGGACAATAAAAATTTTAATTGCGTTGTAACAGGAAAACAATAACCATCAAACATATCGATTAACATGTTGTATATTGGTAATAGCGATTTTGGACGCCATATATTGTGAAAGAAAGGTCCTTTGACGATATATCTTTCTATTTATTAAAACTTGAGGCAAGTCCGGGATGTTTTTCGGATTTAGGTATAGATATATTTTCTTATAATTATAGTTGTTCGGGATTAGATTTTGGTGGCTCTACTGGCATAGGCAAAGATTCATTCAGGGATACAGTTGTGAGCTCACGAATGCATTCAGAAGACAAGTAAATAAGTTATTATGTATGCCGAAAAAGGACTGGCAAATTCCGTATTTTTCTAATGGTATCGCGATTCCACGATAAATTGAGGGGCGAACCTATCGACATATTAGGCTGAAGAACATAATTTAATTAGTGATTTAAAATGAAAAGTTCACAAAAAGTTTCAAAGCCTAGAGGTTATGTATCGATCTCAAATCATCACAGTTACTTCGTCTGTAGGATGAAAATTAAATTGGTTCAGTTTTGCTCACATATAACACGTAATTGCGTTTTTTTAAGTTGATTGCCGATGTATTCGGCCCAAAAGCCCAAAAGTACTTAAATTCGATTATAATTAACACAGCCAAAACGTGTGAATGTTACATAAGGGATTTACTATGTCAAGATTAATTAATTCGTTATTGATACGAAAAGACGAAACATAATGGGAATATTTTATTTCTATATGTTAACGGAAATGTATGTAATCTGTCATTGTATGCAATTCCTAGGAAATCTATGTAATTCCTAAAATCGCCCGGAAATGTGTAAAATAAATTACATTAGACACATTTCCTAGGAAATCTATACATTTCCTAAATAGTAATCGGAAATGTAAGATATTCAAGATATCAAGTGGTAAGCGGGGATAGCAGAGCGAGGGGAGGGTATTGCATCACCCGATCGGGCGCTCGGCGCGCTCGCGCTAGTGCGGCGTAAAAGGTCAATGCGTGTGGGTTAGGTTAGGTTAGGTTTTTTTTTTATTGCTGTTAATGACGAGACGAGCATGCCGTTCGCCTGATGGTAAGCGATGCGACCGCTCATGAACAGTAGCAAAACCAAACAACACCTTCAATTACAAAGCAATGCTTGGCATTTAACTGCGATCGCCATCCTGAGACATATAGATGTTTAGTCTCAATATGTCCAGTAGTTACTATGGCTACAATGTCCTTCAATCCGAAACACAACAGTGCATTTAAACTGCTGTTTGACGGGAGAAATAGACATTGCGGTGGTACCCACCCAGGTAGCCTCACATATGAGAGACCTACCACCAGTAAAGTGGTAGGTTAGGTTAGGTTAAGTATTATAGAATTTAACGCTATGATTGTTACCTGTGATAAAAATATTACTCTCATTTGAACAACGTGTTTTATTACAGAAACCATTATTCTTATACATTTCCTAATACGATTTTGGAATTTTATACAATGCCTAGGAAATGTATACATTTCCCAGGATATGTAGTATAAAATAATTATTGAAAGAATATTTTATACATTTCCTAAATAGCTTCGGAATTGTATACATTTCCTAGGAGCTGTATACAATTCTTAGACTTCATACATTTCCGGTAACATATACATATATTGTTAGCCCTAATTCAATGTTGAAAATAACATGAGATTTGTGTCTTCAAAGTTTAAAATAATGTTTTACAACTCTTACTTTTAAATTAATTAATAGCATATATGGACTTAGTCAGACCAATTCTCTAGACTGTTTTTACATGTACCCCCATGTATTTATTATTCATAAAAACACGCTAATCAACCACATTAACGGAAATTAATTAAATCATGTTAAGGGGAGATAACACGTTCATTAAGTTATGCCATTCATAATGGTTTTTACTACGTTTTTTAACAAACAAGTCCACAGACTAAAAATATCTTGTACGTTGCCACTGCACAAAAATAAACTGATTTCATTCAGTTGACATTACTGTCAACTATTACCATAGATGTAGTATAGAACATAGATCGGCAATGTGTCATTTCGAGCGCGACCAAAACTGATTTACGATTGTGTGCGTGAAGTTTACATGTGTGCTTGACATATAGTGGTGCACCATGCACTTTCGATACTTTCGTATCGATATCGATATAGCTGTTGGCCTGTAGTATTGGAATAACATTTTATGGATATATGCAACATTTTATTATATATTAACAAAAACTTATTGATGTGTTTATTTCAATACAGATACATAAACACACAAATAAATAAAGATAAATGGTCATATTATTTGAAAACATTTTGTTTGAGATGTTTTGTATGGGTCTTTATGTTCCCCTGATCAAAATTATTTTTTTCATTGTGATGTGTACATAATACATACACCTAATTAAACTGGGAACAAAAACACATTTATGAAATAAAACTATTATTTACAAAGTTTTAGCGTTTTCGGTTTATTTTTTTCATTTTTAACTTCCTGTCGCGAAGTTTCGATTACTTTACAGCTTTCGTAGTCACACGGTGGACTCAGTCTGCAACAAAATCCGTGATAATTTGATTTTTCAATTAGTAAACACATTTTTACTATATGTATACTAGAGTTACAAAAATATGCTTATTTAAGTGAATCGAATTTAACACATCAGGAAGTGTTGGACGCCTGCTAGGCCGCGTTGAAGTTGGACGGAGGACCTGGTTAAGCTTGTAGGAAGTCGTTGGATGCAGACAACTGAGACTGAAGAAAGATAAAGTTTAATAAACTATGAATTTTTCTCGATCACGTCACCTAAATTAATGTTTTTCCCATGAGAATTTTAAATTTTAAGCCTATACGTAATGTTATGATAAATGAATAATGTTGCTTCAAGATTTGGACAATTATATTGTGCATAGAAGTATCGCATATTTTATAATAATATCTAATATGTTATTGTTTTACTATTATAGATTGACAGCCTCTTGGCAGAGATTGAAAGAGGCTCTAAATTCAAAAATCACGCACATGAAGTGTCATAATAATTATTCCACAAATATAAAAATGAGAAAATCAATCTCTAGCAACTTTTGGTTGAAATTATTGTAAATTCACGTATTTGATATTATTTTTTATACGCAATGGATGCTTTCAGCGCATTTATATAATGAAATACTATATTCTTTTCTACCGATATGTATACACGGATTTCCATTTAATTCTATAATATCGTCACAAAATAGTATTGTGCAAAAGTGACCGGTACCTGTGAAAACTTTGATTATTTCGGATTTTTACGCCTGCATGAACCACACCTTGGCACTGCACAATTCACTATAATAAACTACGTTTAATAAATATAACCAAGTACTGTAAAATTAAATAAATTCTGAAAATAAGCGAATTTTGTTGCTCCCTTAGTTTGACATATTTTGATTCTGGGTCACTGCAGGCTACTCCTGAGTAAACGTATGGTCGCATCATGCATCTCGCTTTAACATATGAGTTAAATTATTCTATCTCTTTCACATTGCCGATCTATGTTTTATACTAAATCTATGACTATTACTATCAAACATCCAGTTGGCGGATCTTTGCAATTTTTCTGCTTAAAATTTGCTTTAACAAAGGTCTCGGCCATTTTAAAGTTAATGAGTTGATACATAACTGATGTGTGCTTTTTGACGTCTATGAATGACGTTTTTGAGTTAGCTTATATTAACGGTATTTGAAAACTGCGTTAATTCCTCATGAGGAAAAGGGAATTAGACTAACCCCCTTGTTCATGAACAAGGGGGTTAGTCTAATTCCCTTTTTGCCCTTTGAAATCAATTTAAATATAGTTAACTATGAGTTGGTTTAACGCATGGGCTTAGAAGTGACTATAGTGATTAAATTAAGATTAAATCCACGTAAGACTAAACACGACTAATTTACATTATAGTGATTTAATCACATAAAATATTATCAAAAACCCAAATTAAATTGCACTACATTTCTAAATAAAGTATTATCACTTACAGTGAGCGTTTGAAGTAGTTAAAACATTTTGTTTCTTATATCAAGTACCTATTCCATTAGCCAGGTCAAATGTTATTCCTCGTGATAATATTGAAATAACTACATAAACATGTAGTTATTCACAATTAGCACTTATCGAGTAAAACTCGCAAGTAATACAAGTACAAAAAGAAATGTTTGCGTGATAATAGTAAAACTTAATAGTAACATTTTGTTTATAAATAAAATCTATAAACATTCGAAGTTCGTATCGTTTCATAAAGTAACCCCCCTGAATTCAAAAGTCGTTCGCAAGTTACAAAACACTGGAAACTAAAATGGGTTTTAAAACTGTCTATGAATAAGGCCGTTACACATTAGCGTTGTTTGCTTTTCAAATTCAGTCTTTTTAAATACCACCCGGTTCGGAAAGCGGTTTTCACTAGAGAAGATCGGGCAAGAAACTCTAGTGTTGTTCTTTTCAAAACTTTTAGTGATTATTAAAATAAATACAAGTTGGTTTAAATCAGAGCAGTTCATTAATAATTTGTTGTATAAGTTATTAGGACAACTATCAACAAATATTTCCTTGGGATTCAGACACTTTTGATTTTTGATTGAGTTCTTTCATCTTGCTTGACACATTTAAGCTGATAACTTCCAAAGCAACCACGGTCGGAATTTTATAATAGCTGATCGTGTGATGCCTATGTTAGAGGCATGCCCATACAAACTTTCAGCTTTTATAAGATGGCGAAAGTCTGGCGACCATGGGCTCTTGGCAATGGCGGATCCACGGGGAGGTCATGACCACACCCTGGGCTGGCTTCAGATTAACAGAATTTATTTATTATCTTGTTTATAAAATTTATAAGTACAGATAAATTATTTTATGTCGATAATTAAAGTAAAAAGTGTGTATATTCACAAATCACAAACTTTAAAAAAACATTATTACGAATTTGAGTACTGAAATTGTATCCAGTGTTCTGAAAAGAACTATATGACCCCCACCCCTCCTGGCTAGGAAGTTGGATCCGCCCTTGGCTGTTGGTCTCCAGTTTCATATGTGAGAAGTGGGTTAGTGTGATAGCACACGAGCAAAGTAAAGCTGGGCCCATTTTTGTCCTTGTCTTACAGCCTATTATTTATGCAATATGAAAAGCCTAATACCTTTTTTATTATTCGTGGTTCTGTCTATCATTACTTATAAACAAACTACAGCACTATTACTAAATTGCGTCCTACTTACTGAGCACTCAACTACGGTTATAAATTATAATATTATGATAATGTTTGGGTAGATACTCAAGTATTTATTACATAGACATGATTAATGAATGTCTTTTTATTCATTAGATTCTTATGAAAAGTACGAATAAATAGGTAAATACACACATACATACATAAACTCACGCCTTTTTCCCAGAAGGGGTAGGCAGAGGTGCCAGGACACCCACATTTCGCCTTGTATGTTCCGTCCCACGATGTGATAGGTGGTGAGCCTATCGCCATATCGGGCACCAATTCCTGACTCTGGGCTGATAATGAATAGAAAAATCCAATATAACTTTGCCCAACCCGGGATACGAACCCAAGACCTCAGCTTGGTAACCGTACCCTAGTACAACTACGCCACCGAGGTAGTCATATTTTAATAATTATATTAAATACTAGCTGTCGGGCCCGGCTTCGCCCGGGTGCAGATAGTTTTTGAGTCCAATCCACATCAAGAACATATTATTTCGCGTGTCTACTAACTATATTTCCCGCGTGCCGTCGACTATATTTCCCTTCCGTAGGAGAGGACATCCCGTGCCAACAATTTGAATTTGAAAGAGTAGAAAATATGTATATTTGGTTTCCTGACTCATCCCACGGGAACACTACATTTTTCGGGATAAAAAGTAGCCTATGTGTTAATCCAGGGTGTCAGCTATCACTATACCAAATTTCATCAAAATCTGTTGAGCCGTTTTTTCATGAAAGAGTAACAAACATCCATACATACATACAAACTTTCACCTTTATAATATTAGTAAGGATGTCGCTGTATAATTTTTTATGAACATGTTAATGTATTTCATGTTTATTTACTTTCCAAGAACATGTGCCAATTTACAATCTAGTTGACAGTAGGGTGTGGGCCAAATTTATATTCTGTTTTGTTTTTTAAACTCTGCAATAAAAGCTTTTTTTTGTAAAAAATAGTGTTTGTATTTGATTTACTCAAGTTTCATGAGTGGATTTACAAAAACATTCAACATGCTCAAATTCCTAGAGCCAGAGCAATATCTGTCATTCAAACATTTACCTGTGTGCTGACCCAAAGCACATCGCGCAGGAAACCAGCATAATAGTCACTCAGTGAAATAGTTGTCAATGTTGGCAGCGAACCAAGCTCACAAATCAGGGGGCGGATTTTCCAGCTCAAGATAGACCTCGGATCGAATTATAGAATTTATGTGTATTTGTAGGAAATCATTCCTTACTTTAACGGAGAACACAACAATAACATAAGAACACAAGAATTTTAAAGATTTGTGAAGCCCACCAAGCACTTGGCCTAAACACCTTTTAATTATACTGGAGGCCTGCACTTAAAAGTAGTTCATTTTGTAAAAATCCATTGGCAGTATTTTTTCATTTGATGATCCCAATAAACTATTTCATTTTCGAGGTAATATTTAAAATACAAGATATAATTTGCAATCATGGATATATGTTTTCGTGCCTTAATGACCTTTAAAAAATAAATCGATATCGGACGCATTTTAACCAGTTCCGAGAATAAGCTATCTTCCTCCACTGCATTACGTTAATCGCTGTTTGTTATTTTAAATATTTTAGCTACTTATTATTAAGCTTTTCCTTGTATGAATTAGTAGACTTCTAATTCAATCTTTTTATCTCTGTGTTCGGACAAAAATGACACATAATATCCTTTTTTATTCAACTGACCTTTCATACGAGATATATTGAATTTTATGATAACCACAATGTTTTATTGAGTATCGATTATTGAGAAACACACAATTGTCGGCACAAGTATCCCAGGAAATGGAATGCTATGACGATGTTTTTCACTAAGCAGATCACTAACAGCCGTTTTCTATAATCTATCTATCTTTAACAAGAGATTTTATTAGGTATTTCGCTGCAATTTACGTTTCAGTTAACAAAGATAGAGAGGTATAGATATGGTGCATATACAGGGTATATCAAGACTGCTACCGAAAACGAAGCCGGGTGGTTGTTTAAGCGACTTCAGACACAAAGCAACAGAAAAAGTTGGAAAAAAAGCGACAATTTTTTTTTGTTATTTTTTTCCTATGGCCATATTTGGGTGGTAAATACATTTTTTTCTAAAATAATAGTGTATACCCTTTTATTAATAAATACTCTAAGGTATAACAGAGTTTAAAATATTATTTTAGCAAAAACTATGGATTTACCACCCAAAAATGGCGATATTTAAAAAATCATAAAAAATAATTGTCACGTTTCTATGCGAAATTTTTAGTTGCATTGTGTTTGTAGCCACTAAAACTACCACCCGGCTTCGTTTTCGGTAGCAGTCTTGAGATACCCAGTATTTATAGATAGCTAGATTAGATATATGTCCATTTTTGTTTAATGAAACGTAGAATTGTATCGACATAGTCATGGTAGCTTTTGTAACCCCGTGTTAAAGATAGATAGGATATAGAGAACGGCCGTTAATGAAGCCTAACTCCTTTTATTTACTAAATAAAATGGGAAAATATACTACAATAATAGTGAATATCTATATCAAATAACCACGAGACTACGCCTCGGCAAGCGTAGCGTACACAGATCACTTCCAATGCATACCGCATTACGATAGTTTTGTTTTGAACTGAAAACGCCAACGAAGGGAACTGCGCGGGGTGGGCGGGTTGCAGCGCGGCCACACGTGGACTTCATTGGAGAGATGCGACACAAGTCGATAAATAAAAAAAAACGTATCGATAGTTGGATTTGCCAGTAAGTTCATGTGTTATGATCGCTTCTATAACTTGATTACCAACTTGTTAAATGTTTGATAAAATTTTTCACCGTCCTGATCTAATAAATTATAACAACCGGCAACCGCTAACTACTTCACTATGTATTTTTGTATACCATCATGGCGAAACACCCAAATTAAGTTGGTATAAAAGATCAGATAAAAATATGAAATATTAAATAACTAAACCTCACGCCGTAAAGGGCTACAATGACTTATTCTGTTTCTTGAATTTCAACGGCGCGGCGGCTATAATAGATAGTAATATCGGCCAGTGACAATGAAACCCACTTGACGAATTATGAATGTTTTTGAGATGATATATACAACGTTTGTTAAAATTAGTGCAATGGCTTGTACTACTGATTCTCAATAAACTTAGTATACTAAAACTTATGATAAATACCTTCCCATGATATTTGAAGACGTATATCGCTAGAGAAAAAAAAAGGAATCTTAATTATGCCAAAGATAGAAAAAAAGATGTGGGAGGTATACTCTATCTAGCACACTAATAAACACTTGTAAACGAAGCGAACAAGCTATTCGGGTAGCATTAACGAAAGGGCAAAAATTCCATTTCATATATACCAAAAAATGGAGAGCTTCGTTAGTGGTCAGTTTGACCATGATAGCTTACCGTCTCTCATTGACTAAGAGCATAAAACAAATCAAGCAAACCCCCCTTTTATCCTATAGGCAAATATAATCAGTGCACCTATGTTTCGCCTTGTGCTCCATCCTATGATGGGATGGGGGGCTAACCTAACACAATATAGGCCACACATTACAGAGGCCGGAGCCGATACTGAATAGAAAATTCCTATATCTTTACCCAACTTGTAATTCCAACCTGAGACCTCAGCGTGGTAGTCCAACATAATAAACCACGACACTTTAGCTAAATGAGTCTTCTAGATATACATAGTAGATACTTGATTCGAAAATAGGATCCGAAATACCATCAGACGAATACGCTTAAACGAGCTTCATCTCAAAGCTATAAATGTTAGTCTTGGATGCTGGACAAAATCAATAAAATAATATTGTATTATTTGATTAATTGTGTAATATAATAATATTGTATTATTTGTATTATTTGAGTAATATTTAAAATATTTTATCACACTGAATTACAAAATCATAAATTTTTAAATAAATAAAAATGTATCAAAATTGCTAAATATTCTATCGGAACAGAAGTATCCATTAGACGACTATTATTTTTCATTGGGATAAAAATTTTTTGGGTAAAATGTCGTGAACAAATTACGCTATTTTTTATAGGCCACCAATCATCACCTCGACATTTTGCATCTTCCCATATTTTTTTCCTTTCGGGACATGTGGGGAATCTAAAAGAAGAATAATATTGTTCAAACATAATCCATCCATCCATCCATCAGCCAAAGGAAGTCCACTGCTGAACATAGGCCTCCCCCAATGATTTCCACAGAGACCTGTTGGAGGCAGCCTGCATCCAGCGACGTCCCGCGACCTTTACCAGTTCGTCGGACCATCTTGTGGGTGGACGTCCTACGCTGCGCTTTCCGATACGCGGCCTCCATTCGAGCACTTTCCGACCCCATCGGTCATCAGATCTCCGCGCTATGTGCCCTGCCCATTGCCACTTCAACTTGCTAATCCGGTGGGCTATGTCGGTTATTTTAGTTCTCCTACGGATCTCCTCATTTCTGATTCGATCTCGTAGGGAAACCCCGAGCATAGCCCTCTCCATAGCTCGTTGAGTGACTTTGAGCTTCCTAATAAGGCCCATAGTGAGAGGCCACGTCTCGGTGCCGTAAGTCATCACTGGCAACACACAACTATCGAAGACTTTCGATTTAAGGCACTGAGGTATTTTGGACGAGAAGACGTCGCGTAGTTTCTCGAACGCTGCCCAACCGAGTTGGATTCGACGATTGACATCTCTCTCGAAGTTGGACCTGCCTAACCGGACCACTTGTCCTAAATAGACATATTCGTCAACAACTTCAAGAGTCGAGCCCCCAACACCGATGGGGGTGGGCACAACATGGACATTCGACATGATCTTCGTTTTGTCCATGTTCATTTTAAGACCCACCTGTTGGGAGACTCGATTGAGGTCTTCGAGCATAGTGCTAAGGTCTTCCAGCGATTCTGCCAAGACTACAATATCGTCGGCAAACCGAAGGTGAGTGATATACTCGCCGTTGATGTTGATGCCGAATCCTTTCCACTGCAAGAGCTTGAAGGCATTTTCCAGCGCGGCAGTGAACAGTTTCGGAGATATGACATCTCCCTGTCTCACGCCTCTCTGTAGTGGAATGGCCTTCGTACTCTGATCTTGTACTCGGACCGACATGGTGGCGTTGTTGTATATACACTTCAACACTTCGATGTACCGATAGTCGATATGGCACCGCTGGAGAGACTGTAGCACAGCCCAAGTCTCCATCGAATCAAAGGCTTTCTCATAGTCCACAAACGCTAAACAAAGCGGCAAGTTATATTCCTCGGTTTTTTGTATAACTTGCCGAAGCGTATGGGTGTGGTCTATGGTACTAAAGCCTTTTCGGAAACCGGCTTGTTCGGGAGGCTGCAAGTCATTAAACCTGCGTTCGAGACGATTTGTGATGACCCTCGAAAACAACTTATAGACATGGCTCAGGAGCGAGATGGGCCTATAATTCTTCAGCAAAGTGTCCACTTCGTCCACCACGCTCCCGCTCCATGCCTCTGGCGTTGAGCCCTCGAGGAGAACGGAATTGAAGAGCCTCTGAAGGACTTTCAGTATCGGCGTTCCGCCTGCTTTCAGAAGCTCTGAAGTTATTCCGTCCTCGCCCGGCGCCTTGTTGTTTTTAAGTTGCTTCAGGGCCATCTCAATCTCACACAGGCTGATGTCCGGGATATCATCGCTAAAGTGTCGGATCAACTCGGCTCTCGGGTCTTCGGCCGAGCTAACAGCAGGTTTGGCAACCGAGGTGTAAAGCTGTCCGTAGAACCTCTCGATCTCCCTTAATACCTCTGCCCTCGTCGATACCACGCGGCCGTCTTCCGTCTTCAGCCTAGACAGTCTGGCTTTGCCCAATAGACAAGTCTCTTGCAAACACTTTGGAGCCTCCGTTCCGCTCAATTGTCTCCTTAATGCTCACAGTATTGTGAGCACGGACATCGTGTCGCAAGGACTTCCAGATCCGTCTATTGAGCCGCCGATATGCTTCGGCGTCAACGGAAGATTGCAGCGCTAAAGATCGACGTTCGGCCATGAGGTCAAGAGTGTGGATCGAGAGTTTTTGTGGTCTATCTCTACGGCGAGGTCTAAAATACTTAGATCCCACCGTATGGACAGCTTCTACAAAACCGCTGTTTAGCTCGTCCACTGCAAGGTTTTCTCCTAGACAAAGCGATTTGTCAGCTCGAGTTGAAAGCTCTTGGGGTTTTGGATATGGGCGCGAGTAGGTCGGAGCGTAGATTTCATCAAGCGACGCCTTTCCGATTGGACATTGATATTCAGTGTGCCCCTAACCATTCGGTGATCACTGCCGGTTTTCACCCTGTTGATCACAGACACATCTCTGAATATCCGTCTATTCGTCGTCAAGATGAAATCTATCTCGTTTCTCGTAGAACCGTCAGGACTCAGCCAGGTCCATTTCCTGTGAGGCGGCTTCTGGAAAAAAGAGTTCATCGCAAAGAGTCCCTCTTTCTCCAGAAAGTCGGCCAGCCTCTGACCCCTGAGGTTCCGTTGCCCATGTCCAAATTGCCCCACTTTCAACTCTGCATCGCTTCCCTTGCCCAACTTTGCGTTGAAGTCTCCCATAACAACATTGAAGTAGGTTTTGGAAGTATGTATGGCCCGACTTATGTCCTCATACATTTCCTCCACTTCTTCATCTGGGTGTGTCGAGGTCGGAGCGTATACCTGTATGACCTTCAACGAATATCTTTTAGATATTCTGAGTATAAAGTATACTACCCTGCTCGACACACTTTCGATGGATACGATGTTGTTGATGAGAGACTTGTGGACGAGAAATCCGACACCTCCTCGGGACTGTTGGTCGTCCCCCCGGTAAAAGAGCAGGTTACCAGACTTCAGGGTTATCGTGTCCTCCCCGATTCTTCGGACTTCCGATAACCCCAGAATATCCCAGTGTAACCTGCTCATTTCTTCTTCTTGTTCCACAATCTTCTCGTCTGTCCTCAATGTGCGTATGTTGTGTGTTACCAGGGCCAGTCGTCGTCGGGGGCGGTAGCCGGGGCCAACTCGGGGATTCTTAGCACCCCCTGCCCCACCGTGACCTTGACCGCTACCATAGCCAGGAATAGTGGGGCTGCCGGGGACTGGGGGCCTGGTCTCAATTTGTGTCGCCATTAAGGGGGGTATTTGCCAATACTCGCCACGCTTGGCAGGCGGGTTGGCGAGCGCAGTAGGGGACTGGCGTTAATGACGCTGCTGCCCGCCATTAACCGGGGAAAGGAAATAGGATTTGTGGGTAGAGGATGTTATAGGAAAGGAGAGTATGGCCTGAGGGAGTGGATACTGCAGTCACGGACGGGAAGTTAAGGTGACTGCAGTAGCTCGGGGGCCGAGGTCGCGTACTCGTAGCACCTATATTAGGGCAGGCCATGACCACTAGATAGGAGCATCCCTGACCATAACATAATGTTATATACTTACCCACAGTTTTTACCTGACGATAGCGAAGCAAGAAAAAATGGTAGAATACAATTATTGGAAAAGTACCTAGTTAAAAACTTTACCTTTTTCAAATTACATGAAATAACGTAGTTATGGTGATTTGCAATTTTATTTAATACAATCATTGAATACAATATATATTTTGTGACATTGTCATTTAATAAAATTAATTTACATTATTGTTTTAAAATATCGATATTTCTGGGAATTATATTATAAACGTCAAACACTAGAAGATCGTGTGATTTCACCATAAAGAGATGGCTTATTACGGTTATTGCTATGCGAAAAAGAGACGGCTGATTCTCGATTCCAACTCGACTGTTTGGCATCGATACATTAACCAGTATAAATTAAGCTCGCTCGGGACTAAATTAATTTAAAGAATATTGGTTACCGATAAAAAGTTATTGCGTTTTTTTTGATACTTAAATTTTTTGAGTTATTGCACACTATTTTATTGAGCAAGTCATTTTTTACACGCTTTATATTAGCTTCACTTGTATGTTTGTTTGTATGTTTGTAACCGACTCCTTAAGACGCGATTTTGACCCACTTTAAACGGACAGATTTCATTCAAATTTTGCACACCTGTCAAAGACCGATGACAATACAATAATTCGATTAAAATATATGATTATCCTGATTAGATTCGCCAGGATTCATTAATTTCGTTCCGGATCCTTTGCATGAGAGTAAGAGAGAGGGCTAGTGCGCGAACTACGCATGCGCGTAGGGACTCTTATGGCAATTGCGTCTTGTTTCGTATACATACATAGATGTCAGCCTAAAACCTACCATCGACATTTGATAAGACAGACATTTGAAAATAAGAAAAAACGCTCTTATAAATAAACCAAACTAAAAAGTAGAAAATAAATAATAGTTTAAAAAAACTAAAAAACACGCTTTATATAGAAAACCCAACTAAAAAAATAGAAAATAAATTTTAATAATACTGAATTCGCAGAATTTCTCGCAGATGATATATCCTGCCGTTTAAACGCAATTACTAGTTCGTATTTTGGTGAGTAAACATGTATATTATTTAGAATGCCACATTTAAGTAATACTTTTATGTTTTTCCATGTTCATATTTCTCTTTTAACCCACAATTCTGCTTTTCAGTACATCAAAAATGGCGCTTTGCTTGAATTGCACTTCTGTAATTGCTTATATGAAATTTAATTTAATTTATTTATTTATAAAGTGCGTGGTGGCCTGTTGGTAAACGGACTAGACGCGACTGCCAACATGTTCACGGTGGTCGCGAAAGGTCGAATCCCGGGGCACACCTCTGACTTTTCGAAGCCATGTGTGTATTGACAGTCAATCACCACGCACTATAACGGTGAAGGAAAACATCGTGAGGAAACCTGTATACCATAGCGATTTATAAAAAATTTCTATGGTATGTAAGTCCGCCAACCCGCACTAGGCCAGCGTGGTGGACTATATGGCCTAACCACTCTCAATCGATTACGATTGTAGAGTAGGCCCGTGCCCTGCAGTGGGACGTATATGGGCTGATACAGAATACTGAATTAAGGATAGTGTAAAAAATTAACAAGAAAAAAATATTTTTTATTGTAAAAAAAGCGTGGGGTGCTTTTTAAGATATTATCAAAATGATAATCCTTCTACTTATATCTGTCGATAAAATAATTATATCTATTGAAAACATGCACCCCACGCTTTTTTTCCAATAAAAAAATATTTTTTTCTTATTAATTTTTTACACTATCCTTAATTCAGTATTATTAAAATTTATTTTTTATTTTTTAGTTGGGATTTCTATATAAAGCGTGTTTTTTAGTTTTTTTAATTAACTGTAATATTATGTTCCCAAAATGTAATTTTCGCCAACGTTCGACGATATGTGCGAGTCCACTACTTGGACGACACTGATGACGCGACATTTGGCATCGGTTTATATCTATCCGATAGCTTATATGTGTGGCGCGCAACCTCTGCCTTGCATTAGGTATCTATTGGGAGTGATCTGTGGTAGCGTAGGACGCCCTTCCAACGAGGTGACGATATCCGAAAGATGGCTGGTAGCGGTTGGAGACGATGGGCTGAAGATCGAGTCTAGTGGCGTGCCTTAGGAGAGGCCTATGTCCAGTAGAAGATGTGAATAGGCTGATGATGATAATGATGATGATATCAAATATTTTTCACTTATGTGTATTTGCTTTCTTTCAGGACACGTGCAATAGCCGAAGAAAGACTGCTCCTTAATGACGTTGTAAGAAATTATAAAAAATATATTCCTAAAGTGATTGTCAGACGGCACGGCCCGTTTCCGAAGAAGTATGCACACGACTACCTACCGCAATTGTGTTCGGTTGGACACAATGTCAAGTAAGTGGGCTAAATCGAATAAGCACTGCTCCTATTTCCCCACCTCTTTCGTGTTCTTTTATATAGCTCAGTAATGCGAGCTAGATTTTTGTATCAATTATCATGATTATTGTCCATTCAGTAAGCTTGATTGTTAGGTGCAGTATTCCCCAAAAACAATAATTTAATTAGATTAAAATCACGTGGATAGACTATGTGGATCTATTGCTACATGTAGTAAGTATAACATTCTGGAAACTAGAAATTTTCGCTTAAACTGTTTTAATCCATTATTGTTGCGATGCAGAAATAATAAACAGTTGAAACATTATTCAAAGCATAGTGTTCAAAATATATATTAACATTTACTTTATTACCATTTCTATATATTTTAAAATTATGGTTTTGTATAATTTTCTTAATATATTATGTAGTGTATTTTAATCTAATCGTTTCTGTCCTTGAATCGGCAGAAAAAAATGTCGCATGGATTTGATCATACATTTATTATATTTTACAGTTTTAACGTATTGTGGCATTATCATAAATGACCCTTGGTACTTTGTACATTAAAAATCAACACATTCGCACATAACTCAGAGATAATGTGATACACCGATGACGCATATAAAGCTTTTACTGATGCACGTTGTAATAATTCAGTAATAAAATAAAGCACGTTTTTTTATGTTATCTTTTTTTTAATTTCATTGAACTTAAAACAAAACAATACCATGTAATATATTATATTTAAGTATTTATAAATAAAAAATGCTTACGTCAATCGTAATATTTTCTTATTCATCACATGTATGTATGTAATAATAGTCCAAGTAAAATAACGCATATTTTGTGCGTTGTAGTCTCCCATATTCTGACGAAGTCCATCCCTATGATTTATAATATTTATGTGTGTATCTATCACATCATAACATCTCATCATTCCTAAATTAGTGAAAATTGAACTGATTATTTGACTACACATTGCTATAAATTCCTTTGATAACCAAAGTGTATTTCTTTCTATTTTTCTTTTTAAAGTAATTTATGCATGTTGGATAACTTGTAAAATATCAGCTACTAGCAGGGCAGAAAAAGATGGCCAGGCACCACCATTTATATCTACGTATTAAATACCAGCGCTCCCTCTATATTTTAAGTACTCTAAGGTTGCATTGTAGATTATATAAGCACTTTATAACCGGTAAGATAATGAATTATTCTTAGAACATGCCACAAATTAATTAAAGCATAGGTGATAAATGTGCAGTTCACGGAACGTATAAATATGTAATTGCAGCTATGTGAAGAATTTGTACCTGCAGCAGCTGTATGCTTTGGCGCCAAATTATTTGGCCGAAGAGTACGAGAACGTTCGATGGCAGCATGGTGTGGACTTGATACCTGTGAGAGTGATGGTGGCGCCTTTCCATCCCCACCAACCTGGCATAAGACTGTACAATACTTTGAAAAGAGAGGTAGGTTATTTTGCTTTTCCATTTTTTTTGTTTATTGATCCCTTTTACATACAGGAACAGTCTATTGTATGTGGTCTTGATTTAGGAAATATTTTTATGATTTAAAGGTATAATTCTGTATTTATCATTATAAAACATATGGGTGTATTAGCACCCTTATTGACATTTTGCGACTTTTTACCGACACTAGTCCGAATTTTGTTACTATTTAATAACACTCACATATTATTTTTATTTATTCATCTAATACCACACAACGACACATTTTTAAAAATTGTTTCAGGACTGTATTATTTATATGATGTACAAATAATTATAATTTGTCTTACCGTATTTTTTCAGTGGTTTCACGCATGCACGATAGAAGAACTGATATACCTGACAAGGAACGGTGACAACTCGCTTGAACTGTCTCGGAGAGGCACGCCGATATTCCTTAAATTCACCACAGAGGAGCAGATATCATCATTTATTTCTGTTTGTGACGGATATTATAGGTGAATTCAATTTTGTATACCTAATAATATCTACCTAATAATGATATACCTAATATCTTACATAAAATTACTTAGTATAATTATTATTTTGTTTTCCAAGAGTTCTGTTCGTAGTTTTTTTATTCCTTACTTATGTGGTTTTTTTTTATTGCAATGAATGGCGAGACGAGCAAGCCGTTCGCCTGATGGTAAGCGATACGACCGCTCATAAACAGTAGCAACATTCCACTGCGCTCGCCATCCTGAGACATAAGATGTTAGGTCTCAATATGTCCAGTAGTTACTCTGGCTACAATGTCCTTCAATCCGAAACACAACAGTGCATTTACGCAGTGTTGTTTCACGGGAGAAATAGACATTGCGGTTATGTGATGTGGTATTGTAAATTAAAAACAAATGTTAAATTATAGCCGCCTTTACTTCTTAGTTATTATTTCTGTAAACTTATTTTTATTTATTTAAAAAAAAAAGATAAATAAATACGTTATCACGAGTATATAAAATAATGTGTGTAATGTAATTGTAAAAACAATGTATATTTGTAGGCTAATGGTGAAATGGACATTCAACCTTTCAAAAGACGACGAGACACCTTCGCTGAAAGATTTGCACCGGATAAAATGTCACGGGCCTGTTGGGTGAGTGTAGGGTAATGTTACGCATTGATGCGCAGGTTAACTCCAATAGATACTGATATAAACCGATGCCTTACTTCGCTTTTTTTAAATTATTTTATTGCAATGAATGGTGACGAGCATGCCGTTCGCCTGATGGTAAGCGATACGACCGCTCATGAACAGTAGCGAAACCAAACAACACCTTGAATTACAAAGCAATGCTTGGCATTCCATGCGCTTGCCATCCTGAGATATAAGATGTAAAGTCTCAATATGTCCAGTAGTTACTCTGGCTACAATATTCTTCAATTCGAAACACAATAGTGCATTTAAACTGCTGTTTGACGGGAGAAATACACATTGTGGTGGTACCAACCCAGGCGGCTTTTCACATATGAGAGACCTACCAGTGGTAGGCTACCACCTACATTAATATAAGGCAAGTAGGGACGCGCACGTATCATACAACGTCGAGCGTGCACGTCGTGACGTCATCTTACATAAGATGTGTGCGTGTGGTTTGCAATCAATTTTGATGTTGTTTTCGAATTTATGGTTTTATAAGGGATACTGTTTAGGAACCATTCTATACTGTTCAAAATCAAAACTTGGGCACAAACCTATTCTTTCTTGTGCCGCACCGTCAATCTATTGAGTGGTTTGCTGTTTCATGTGTTCTCTCTTTCCTATAACCCTGGGTCCTTTGGTATAATTGTTTCGAATGGCATTGGACTGTAGTATGATGCCATTCGACGCTCTTTCTGGACAGCATTATGCTTACCATCAGGTACAGTGTAGTCACATTAATGTGCTGAAAAAAACTATTGTTTCATATCATTCCCTTGGGTTTGGACTAATAGTATACGCATTGTTTTTAGGGGCGCGTTTTCATACAGAAAATTGGAGGAGAAACGTGGAAAAAAACACGGCTGCTATATATTGAGGCAGTGTCAGGACGAATATAATGTTTACTATTTAGACGTTTGCAGCAAGAATAGGCAAGTATTTGCACGAGTTTCTAAGTAATCAAGATGTAGGCATATGAATATTTTTTTATTAAGCTCACAAAATATACACACACGGTCCAATTAATAACTTAATTGTGTTCTCTTAAGATATGTATAATTTACTTATTATAATTCTTAGTCACCATAAAAAAATTTTTTCTGAAGTGGCATGTTTATAGTGACATTTGATGACTACTATCAGTTAATATCATATTAAATATTAAATTATCAGTAATAGTAAAACTGACTTATCAGGCTCTAAGTTCAAGATTGATGTAGTTTGGTACTAACTGGCTACATTTTATATATCCAAAGTAACATATTATGAACACATACAACCTTATTTATAGATAGTTTATAATCCTATTTTAGTAAACGAATGTGTTTTTTGTTATATTTTTTTGTTTATTCAGGATAACAAACAGTAGTATATATTACAGTAAAGTCTTATTATTATGGAAACAAGAAATGTAGAGATTCTGCCTACAACGTTATCAACAAATTACTGATGTTAAAGGTTAAATCAGTGACGTGAATTTAGTTATAATAGTATTACGTTAATAATGATTTTTCCCTTCCCACGACTTTTGAATTCAGTTTGTGCAAAGACAAAACATTCGATAGCTGATATAGGTCTATGAATGAGGCCGTAAAACTAATAATATATTTTATTACAGCACAACAGAAACATACAGAATAGAATTTAAGGGTCATTGTTACATATTTAATTCGGAAGAATACTCAAGCATAGAAAGACTAATTGATTGTCACCAAAACCCCGAAGGAAGGATATTCCTCAATGAATGTATACCACCGTCTGAGTACGGTAAGCGATTGCGTTACTATTTATATTATTTTTAAGGCTTAATCACTTGGTGTTGGTATGAAATTTGTTAGGAAGCACTATAAGGAAAGGTATACAATTTAAAACCGTGAAATTGCACGTTATTGTTTTTGATGTCATAGTTTGCAATAGGCTATTTGACTAGTTTCTGGAAACTATACCACATTATGAAGTAGGGTCTATAGACCTTACAAATAAAGGTTATTTATAATTACTAAATCTATATCATTTAAAAATAAATTTACAAAATACACTGAATAATTACACTGTCAAAACGCTCTGTCGGACAATGTGGCGTCCAGTTTGTAAACATCCGCTCCACAGATTCGTTCGCATATGTCAAAGAGAATTTAAAACACTACGTTAAGAGACGGGACTCCATACATATTTTTTTTATTTATTTATTATTTATTTATTTAACACTTTATTGTACACCATATATACATAAAAATTACAAAACAACATGAAAAAAAAATGCACAAGTGGCGGTCTTATTGCTTGAAGCAATCTCTGCCAGACAACCATGGGATGGATAAACGATAAGAACGTAACGTTGGGGCTTCAGGTGTACGAATAATTCAATTTATATAGTAATATTACTAATATTTATATAATATTATTAAGTTTATATATAAACATACATATATATGTTGAATAATCATATAAATACACAAAATACACATATAATATATGTACCTCTATATATATATACAACGTGTAACAGGATTAATTCACAACCTCAGACACCCCAACTTTAAAATATTATTGCAATCAAAGTTAATGCTTTGAAATCGGACTACCATAATTACAAAATATTTTATTTATGAAATTAGTTATACCAAATGTAGGCACTTAAGATGGTCACCTTACGAGTTACAAATAAGAGTGTACTACTTACACACGCTCGCGGACACGCACACATGTACACAAGAGCCATTCACACGAGTACCTAACGCCGAACGCTGCGCCGGCAGAAACAGCTGACAATAAACGAAATACAAATTACGTACGTAACTGATTACTGGGTGGTTTGGTAAACAAATTGTTAGTAATTTAATCTGTAAGCATAACATTTGTGTTTTAGCTATAAAATTTAAATATTTTACTTACTAGATATAATGCGTACGAACCCAACGTAAGACAATATTTTTCATGAATCGGCTATAAAATATTATTAATTTCACTTCCGCTAAACTTCGTTCCTACAGGCGGGTAGGAAACGGGCGTCATTTATTTTGAATTACTAATGAATAAGATAATTAGATAACGCAATATCTAACAACGAAGACTAGATTGGGAATCACAACACAAAAAAATACAACAAAATTAACTTACGTGTTACATGGCTCTCATGCGGCGATTTCTTTTTAAAATATGTTCGAAATCTCCACCACCTTGATACACTTTGATGCACATTTGCGTAATTGTTCACGTAATTTATGTAAAACTTCAGTGTCACTCTTCACTTTTAGGAAGGCTGCCACTATTCTACTTTTTAGTAGTCTAGTCTAGTTTCAGAGATTTATTACGTCCCCACAAAAAAAGTCAAGAGGCGTCAAGTCGGGTGACCTAGGAGGCCATTGCACAGGTTCGCCGCGACCTATCCAGCGCTCTCGGAACTCAGCATCGAGATACTGTCGGACACTACACTGTTGCCGTGCCTGTTGTTAAATGTTCTGCATGCCAATGATACATTATCACCACACAGTGCCAAAGTTCTCACCATTTCATTGTATTCAATATTCGAATACCGAAAAGACATCGCGCGCGAAAGTTATCGAAATATCTACTAAACACTTAAACACAAGTAGACACAGATAACTGCGGTGCACGACTGGATTTTTTTCACATAGTCGGTGCCCATTTAGGGATTGCAATAACGGGATATTAGACACACCGGGATTCCGCATACATTGTAGCAAAATTACAAACCGAATTTAATCACCATTTTAACGTTCCGCGAAATTATTTTTCATAGAAATACCTACTTGTTGTTTCATTTCATAGTGTTTTTGTTACAATTTAATTTGTTTCATTTAAGTGCATGTATTGCGCGGGATTTGGATCGCCCGGTCCTTGCAAATACCGGGAGTAATTTTTTTCGCGGCGCATCCCTATACCGGTTGCCAAACCTTTTGATGTACCGCCGCGCCGCGCGCGCCATCGTTTGTCGGATGGATCAAATTGCATTAAACAATAGCTGCATCCTGCTCTATCTAGTTGTAGTGAAATGTGCGGAAAAGAGAATATGATAGTTATTTATTTTGGTAGCTTATTACGTTTATTGAGGCCTATCGTTGTGTGCGTTTGATTAATGATAGATTGCTTAAATAAACTTTATGATTATCGAAATAAAGTTCATTTTTGTTAATTATTTAGTTTATTAGAGTATTCGTTTAGTGATTCATTTAAAAATGATCTTATGTCCTGGATTTACGTTTCAATTTCGTTTGTTCGGAGTAGTAAATGAAAGAGTGTCTGTAATTTACTTGGTCTTAACTAATTATTTTGAAAAAAATTACCTACCAAAAAAAATGTTGATATCGGTTCAGTAGCTGATTCTGAACGTACTACTTTCCGCTTTTACATTTAAATCTGTTACATATGGAATACAAGGACCCAGCCGAGACGAATAGCTTCCTACTCAACTCTCGGAGTTGCGGACCCCAGGTGAGATTTTGATCAATGGTAATGCCAAGGTTTCTAACGCTGTCACTGTAGGGAATAGTTACTCCATTACAGATAACAGCTGAAATGAACGACCAGTTGATTTTAGAAATCAACCTGGGGCTGCCGACTACAATGACCTGCGTTTTGGAAGGATTTATCATAAGTCCATATTCTTTACTCCAGTCACTTATGAGTTGAATATCCTTATTAACTGCCGAGACAGCATCATTTAACTGGAGAAGAGGTGCCTGAGAATAGATTTGGAGATCATCTGCATAAAGGTGGTAGAAAGATCGAAGTTTGTTTGTAATAGAGTTGATAAAAACTGCGAAAAGTAGGGGAGATAACACGCCGCCCTGTGGCACGCCAGCAGACATCGTGTGCCATGACGATACGTTATCGTCGACATAGATCCGCTGCCGGCGTCCAAACAGGTAACTACGAAACCAAACAAGCGCTGTTGGAGATATGTTAAACGAACCTAATACGCTCAGTAGCACATCAAAATCGACCGTATTAAAAGCATTGCTGAAGTCGAGAAGTGCTAAAACTGTCAGCTTGCCTCCTTCCATGGCCGATCTGATGTCCTCCGTAATATGAACTAGGGTTGTAGTGGTACTGTGACCAGGACGGAAACCGGATTGGAATGGATTAAGGAGTTGGTTTCTATAAAGGAAATCAGCGAGTTGGGCGTAAATTAGGCGCTCGAGGACTTTGGATAGGAATGGTAGGATAGAGATAGGGCGGAATTCGGAAAAGGTAGTAAGATTACTTTTTTTAGGTAGAGGAATTATGTGGGCCTCTTTCCAAACTGCTGGAAAAGTCCCACTGGCAATGGAATAGTTGAGGATATGGGTGATGATGGAAAGAATTTCATCAAGGATAGGGATAATCATATTATGTCAGAGGCAATCGCTGCCAACAGCATTGGAAGCGATCAGCGTAATGTTCTTTCTAACATCACAATTAGCGACTTGTTTAAAAACTAAAGGGGGACAATCGGGAGTTTTACATGAAGAAAGGTATTGTATTGTTTTGTTTTTAGTAGTCCCATCTAAATTTGATGGAGAACAGAAGTGTCGGTTAAGAGAGTTTAAATCAATATTATTAGAAATTGAATCGTGGCGCGATTTTCCAACTCCCATTGACTTGAGAAATTTCCAAACTTTCGCTGTATCTGCATCTACAACAGAGTTATGAATAAATCGGCGTTGAGCATCTCTACACACCTTATTGCAGTGATTCCGGATCGTCACATATTTTTCCCAGTTTGAATCGCTGGGACGTCGCTTAAATCTGGACTTCGCCGATGTTTAAGTTTGACCTTGCGTACTGGCGCATGCACATCATAAAGTTTCATTAGTTGGTCTATGAAAATATTGACTTTGACATCGACGCAGTCGGAGACCATGAGCGCACTCCAGTCAATGTTGACGGCATCCCTACGAAGATCAGCAAGATTCAAACCCCGAAAATTTCGCTGATGGAGGATTTTAGGAGAGGCTTTGGGTGGACGGACACGATATGATAAAAAGATGAGGTCATGGTAGGAGAAGCCATCAGTAGGGCATTGACCATGTTCGGTAACATGGCTTAGTGCCAAACTAACGGAGCAAATAGTGCTGGTCTGCTCGTGCGTGCAATGCGCCTGATTTTATAGATATCAATAAAATTTGTGGTCAGGGATGCTCCTATCTATCCTTTCCCCGGTTAATGGCGGGCAGCAGCGTCATTAACGTCAGTCCCCTACTGCGCTCGCCAACCCGCCTGCCAAGCGTGGCGAGTAACGGCAAATACCCCCACAATGGCGACACAAATAGAGACCAGGTCCCCAGTCCCCGGCAGCCCCACTATTCCTGGCTATGGTAGCGGTCATGGTTACGGTGGGGCAGGGGGTGCTAAGAATCCCCGGGTTGGCCCCGGCTACCACCCCCCCCGACGACGACTGGCCCTGGTAACACACAACGTACGCACATTGAGGACAGACGAGAAGATTGTCGAACTGGAAGAAGAATTGAGCAGGTTACACTGGGACATTCTGGGGTTATCGGAAGTCCGAAGAATCGGGGAGGATACGATAACCTGAAGTCTGGTAACCTGCTCTTCTACCGGGGGGACGACCAACAGTCCCGAGGAGGTGTCGGATTTCTCGTCCACAAGTCTCTCATCAACAACATCGTATCCATCGAAAGTGTGTCGAGCAGGGTAGTATACCTTATACTCAGAATATCTAAAAGATATTCGTTGAAGGTCATACAGGTATACGCGCCGACCTCGACACACCCAGATGAAGAAGTAGAGGAAATGTATGAGGACATAAGTCGGGCCATACATACTTCCAAAACCTACTTCAATGTTGTTATGGGAGACTTCAACGCAAAGTTGGGCAAGGGAAGCGATGCAGAGTTGAAAGTGGGGCAATTTGGACATGGGCAACGGAACCCCAGGGGTCAGAGGCTGGCCGACTTTCTGGAGAAAGAGGGACTCTTTGCGATGAACTCTTTCTTCCAGAAGCCGCCTCACAGGAAATGGACCTGGTTGAGTCCTGACGGTTCTACGAGAAACGAGATAGATTTCATCTTGACGACGAATAGACGGATATTCAGAGATGTCTCTGTGATCAACAGGGTGAAAACCGGCAGTGATCACCGAATGGTTAGGGGCACCCTGAATATCAATGTCCAATCGGAAAGGCGTCGCTTGATGAAGTCTACGCTCCGACCTACTCGCGCCCATATCCAAAACCCCGAGAGCTTTCAACTCGAGCTGACAAATCGCTTTGATTGTCTAGGAGAAAACCTTGCAGTGGACGAGCTAAACAGCGGTTTGGTAGAAGCTGTCCATACGGTGGGATCTAAGTATTTTAGACCTCGCCGTAGAGATAGACCACAAAAACTCTCGATCCACACTCTTGACCTCATGGCCGAACGTCGATCTTTGACGCTGCAGTCTTCCGTTGACGCCGAAGCATATCGGCGGCTCAATAGACAGATCTGGAAGTCCTTGCGACACGATGTCCGTGCTCACAATATTGTGAGCATTAAGGAGACAATCGAGCGGAACGGAGGCTCCAAAGTGTTTGCAAGAGACTTGTCTATTGGGCAAAGCCAGTTGTCTAGGCTGAAGACGGAGGACGGCCGCGTAGTATCGACGAGGGCAGAGGTATTAAGGGAGATCGAGAGGTTCTACGGACAGCTTTACACCTCGGTTGCCAAACCTGCTGTTAGCTCGGCCGAAGACCCGAGAGCCGAGTTGATCCGACACTTTAGCGATGATATCCCGGACATCAGCCTGTGTGAGATTGAGATGGCCCTGAAGCAACTTAAAAACAACAAGGCGCCGGGCGAGGACGGAATAACTTCAGAGCTTCCTGAAAGCGGGCGGAACGCCGATACTGAAAGTCCTTCAGAAGCTCTCAATTCCGTTCTCCTCGAGGGCTCAACGCCAGAGGCATGGAGCAGGAGCGTGGTGGTACTGTTCTTCAAAAAAGGTGATAACACTTTGCTGAAGAATTACAGGCCCATCTCGCTCCTGAGCCATGTCTATAAGTTGTTTTCGAGGGTCATCACAAATCGTCTCGAACGCAGGTTTGATGACTTCCAGCCTCCCGAACAAGCCGGTTTTCGAAAAGGCTTTAGTACCATAGACCACATCCATACGCTTCGGCAAGTTATACAAAAAACCGAGGAATATAACTTGCCGCTTTGTTTAGCGTTTGTGGACTATGAGAAAGCCTTTGATTCGATCGAGACTTGGGCTGTGCTACAGTCTCTCCAGCGGTGCCATATCGACTATCGGTACATCGAAGCGTTGAAGTGTATATACAACAACGCCACCATGTCGGTCCGAGTACAGGATCAGAGTACGAAGGCTATTCCACTACAGAGAGGCGTGAGACAGGGAGATGTCATATCTCCGAAACTGTTCACTGCCGCGCTGGAAAACGCCTTCAAGCTCTTGCAATGGAAAGGATTCGGCATCAACATCAACGGCGAGTATATCACTCACCTTCGGTTTGCCGACGATATTGTAGTCTTGGCAGAATCGCTGGAAGACCTTAGCACTATGCTCGAAGACCTCAATCGAGTCTCCCAACAGGTGGGTCTTAAAATGAACATGGACAAAACGAAGATCATGTCGAATGTCCATGTTGTGCCCACTCCCATCGGTGTTGGGGGCTCGACTCTCGAAGTTGTTGACGAATATGTCTATTTAGGACAAGTGGTCCGGTTAGGCAGGTCCAACTTCGAGAGAGAGGTCAATCGTCGAATCCAACTCGGTTGGGCAGCGTTCGGGAAACTACGCGACGTCTTCTCGTCCAAAATACCTCAGTGCCTTAAATCGAAAGTCTTCGATAGTTGTGTGTTGCCAGTGATGACTTACGGCACCGAGACGTGGCCTCTCACTATGGGCCTTATTAGGAAGCTCAAAGTCACTCAACGAGCTATGGAGAGGGCTATGCTCGGGGTTTCCCTACGAGATCGAATCAGAAATGAGGAGATCCGTAGGAGAACTAAAGTAACCGACATAGCCCACCGGATTAGCAAGTTGAAGTGGCAATGGGCAGGGCACATAGCGCGGAGATCTGATGACCGATGGGGTCGGAAAGTGCTCGAATGGAGGCCGCGTAGCGGAAAGCGCAGCGTAGGACGTCCACCCACAAGATGGTCCGACGACCTGGTAAAGGTCGCGGGACGTCGCTGGACACAGGCTGCCTCCAACAGGTCTCTGTGGAAATCATTGGGGGAGGGCCTATGTTCAGCAGTGGACTTCCTTTGGCTGATGGATGGATGGATGGATGGAATAAAATTTACGGAATCTAATGAAGCCTATTTTTATACATTTTTTATGAATTACTAAATTCCACATTATAACCACAATTTTGTACATTGGAGAGTCTTAATACAATATTATGCTTAATAGTAACCGAAACAAAATAAAACGACCTTTATGAAATGTTTATTTTTATTGATTTTTTTTATTAGTCTTTGGGAAACAAACATAACAATAGTAATCTACACGTTTAAAATACTAAATCCAACAAAGTTTCGGGCGGACGGAGTCCGAGGTCCGAAGTTCGAATCCGCGATATCCGTAAATAATAGTTTTGTTTCAGTAATTGAAACAAAGCGATTTCTTACAGAAGTGGAATTAATGAACAAAGGAAATGGATCATATTTTAAGTTTTGTAATGGTACTGCAGATTTCTTAAGGCGATTTTGTTTCCAATTAAAAGATGTCCTCTCAAAGTAGTTTCCACATACATATTTCAAAGTATGAATTATGAAGTAAAGTATTTTCAATAAACACTTCTTCTTCTTGTTCGTTTAACACAAATTTAACCCACTGCTTGCATCTGTTAAACAAAGAACAATAACGACCGAGTTCGATAATACAATGATTTACAAGAGTCGCAGCTTGGTTTAATTCAGAACAGTTCATAAATGATTTATAATTTCGACATATTATGCAAAAACCTGTGCAGAAATGAGTTGGCAAGGAATTAACTTAAAAATATGGGATTTATTTAAATTAATTATGTTTTTAAAGTTATCGATAATAAAAGTATGTTAACATCCCTAGTGTATAGTAAACAACATAAATTTAAAATTTTGGTTGAATACAGCCTGGTGTCCCTACCTAACAGTAAATATTATCATGTAATTTGCTTACCAAGCCTCATTCAAAGGAATTGTAGCAATAAACTTCCTATTTTCTTGTTTTCTTTTTTTTTTTTTTTAAATGGCCTGGCATAGTTTTTTTGCTACTAGTACGATCTCTACAAATTTCACATGTTATAAACCGTTTTTTTTGGTGACATTTTAAGAAAATCTATCAAAGAACTGTATGAAGCACTTCACACTTCTTTTATAATTATTTAATGGAATAAACACAAACTCGTAAAAAAATAAATATTACAAACAAAATTGCTGACAACAAAGAGTGACAACTGACAAGTGTTGACATCTGCAATCAGAAAGAGAAGCGCGCCAAATGAATGCAATAGAAATAACCCATAGATAATACACTTATTTATGACAATAATCCACCATTATTTGCCATGCCGACTCCATCTGTATCAGCCCATATACGTCCCACTGCAGGGCACGGGCCTCCTCTACAATCGACTACCGATTGAGAGTGGTTAGGCCATATAGTCCACCACGCTGGCCTAGTGCGGGTTGGTGGACTTACATACCATAGAATTTTTATAAATCGCTATGGTATGCAGGTTTCCTCACGATGTTTTCCTTCACCGTTTTAGTGCGTGGTGATTGACTATCAATACACACATAGCTCCGAAAAGTCAGAGGTGTGCCCTGGGATTCGAACCCGCGACCACCGTGAACATGTTGGCAGTCGCGTCTAGTCCGTTTACCAACAGGCCACCACGCACTTAGCACCATAGATCAATTAATCAATCAATCGTCCGAATGAGTTTTTGTAAAAAAAAAATAGAATTATTTTTCTTTCTTCACATTATTACATTGGACATGATAATATTATTAATTCACGGGAATCACGGGTATAAATGACAAATAATGCGTTTTAATAGGTATTTTTAATATTTAATTTGCATCTATGCCGTTATCAATCCCATTCATTTCCTGTACGTGAGTAGTTCATACTAATGCATGACGTCATAGCCAATCAAAATCACGTGGCGCGAACTCAAAATAAATTAAATTGTAATTGTGGTTTTTAGCTAAAATATACAATATTTTTAATGTATGATACTGAAATATGTATTAAAATTAAATTATCTACACGGATGGAAACAAATAAGTCAATATTTTTATACAGTCAAATAGCCTATTATGGTTTAATCTGGGTTGGCGAATGATGTACAACAAATTTTAGCTAAAAATTGATTTTTGCAGATAAATCGCAGCTATTATTATGTGGCGAGCCGGTTAAAAGAGGCGTTCGTATCGACCAGGCGGAGTTGCAAGAAATACTCAAGGACAACAAAAGTCCTCGCTGTTTACCGAACAAAGACATTTTGCTGTACACAGGTACATAATAAATAAATACTCCCAACAAAAATATATTTTTCAAATCAATTTAATTTATTTATTTTAATATTTCTCAGCAATATAATTTTATAGAATGATTTGAATACACAGATCACTCCCAATAGATACCTAATGCAAGGCAGCGGTTGCGCCCAACACATATAAGCTATCAGATAGATATAAACCGATGCCAAATGTCGCGTCATCAGTGTCGTCCAAGTACTGGACCCGCACATGTCATCGCACGTTAGCGAAAATTACGTTTTGGGAACATAATATAACAGTTAAAAATGATTTGTTCAATAAAATGGTGTGCAAAAAACTCAAAAAAAAAAGACGGGTTGCACTCCGGGAGTGCCGGCAGAAGTGAAAACTTGATTATTAACGTTGAGCATGTTTGATATTTTGGAATGGTTAGGGAATAATTTTGCACTAATTGCTTTATCAGTATAAAAGTACTATCATTTATGTGGTAGAATACAATATTCATTTATTGCGCTATCGTACACAAACATGACAATTTATATTACATTAAAAATTTAACACTTTAAAACTATTACAATTATTTTACATTAAAAAGTTTATCTCTCCGAAAAATCAACTTTCATCCATAATTTCAACGACTTTTTCACCATCATCATTACCAGAACTATCATCGCCAATCTCTAAAACTGATACGATAGGTTTATGGTAGCTGAAGTAAGAAACGAACAGTTTTGATTCGAACCTATTTAAATGTCTAATAAAGACCGCATCAATAGTAGTTTTGTATTTCGTTGTGCTAAGATTGCGATCATTCGACATAGTTAAACCAAATTCATTATTTAAAAATTCAATTAATAGTTGATTTTTATCGTCTGCGAAGTTTATGTTGAAATCTCCACTCAAAATCATTGGCAATTCATCAAAGCTTTATAAACTGACAGCTAACTGACAGCTGTCTACTCTCCATCCGTCTTACGCTTTTCGTCTTACGATCAGGTCACGTGTCCTGACGCGAGTTTAAGATTTTATACCCATTACAGAAAAAGTGCTCAACGCCGCTAAAGAAGTTTTCACTTCAATAAAGTATCTAAAAAAACGCAATAATTTTTCATCGATAACTAATATTCTTTAAATTCATTTGGTCCCGAGCGAGCTCAATTTATACTGGTTAATGTATCAATGTTAAACAGTCGAGTTCGGATGGAGAATCAGCCGTCTCTTTTTCGCATAGCAATAACCGTAATAAGCCATCTTTTTTTGGCGAAATCACGCGTTCTTCTAGTGTTTGACGCATATATAATTCCCAGAAATATCGATATTGTAAAACAATAATGTAAATTAATTTTATTAAATGACAATGTCACAAAATACATATTGATTTAAATAAAAATTGCAAATTACCATAATTACGTTATTTTATGTTATTTGAAATAGTTAAATTTGTTAACAAGGTCCTTTTACAATATTTTTTTATATATTTTTATCTTTGCCGTAATTAAATTTCCTTTTTTCCCTCTAGTTGTATACGTTTTCAAATATAATGGGAGGGTATTTATCATAAGTTTTAGTATACTAAGTTTATTGAGAATCATTTGCACAAGCTATTGCACTAATTTTAACATGCGTTGTATATATCGTCTCAAAAATATTCATAGTTCGTCAAGTGGGTTTTGTCACTTGTCGATATTACATTTACTACAGCCGCCGTCAGAATTCAAGAAACGGAATAAGTTATTGTAGCCCTTTAGGGCGTGGGGTTTAGTTATTAATATTTTATATTTTCTGATCTTTTATATCAACACTTAATATATTTTGCCATTATGGTATACAAAAATACACGGTGAATAATAGAAATAAAACCGTTACATACTAAAGTATAAATCTTAATCCTATTTTATTCGTAGTTAACGGTTGCCGGTTGGTATAATTTATCAGATCAGGCCGGTGAAAAAATATTATCAAACATTTAACAAGTTGGGAATTAAGTTATAGAAGCGATCATAACACATGAACTTACTGACAAATCGAACTATCGATACATTTTTTTATTTATCGACTTATGCCTCATCTCTCCAGTGAAGTCCACGTGACCGCGCTGCAACCCGCCCACCCCCCGCGCAGTTCCCTTCGTTGGCGTTTTCGGTTCAAAACAAAACTATCGTAATGCGGTATCTATTGGAAGTGATCTGTGTTTGAATACATAAAAAACTAGAGAATTTGATTCCTAAATCCCTTAATAATTTGTTTTTCAGGTTCTGAGAAAATAGGTTCAGAGAACATAACAACAACTTACAAAGCGCTGTGGAGGCTTGATGAAACCAAGAAGCTATTGGTTGCATTCAAAAGCTTGCAGAGAGAGAAAGCCAACGACTATTTGAAGGTAACTTGGACCAATGGGATCGACTGATACTTTTAAATTTTAATTTTAGCTACTATATATTTTTATTATTATGTAATTATTATTCTTCACTTCTTGATTCATAATTCGATGATAATGCCAAAAGATGTACTATTGTTGCTAAGTTAAAAATCAACCTTATTTGTAGAATATTAAAGTTAATATTTCATGTTTTTTTCAGGACTTCGTAGAGTTAGCGAATAAGTGGGCGTGCATTCAGTCCAGTTCCATAGTGAGATTGTATGGAGTGACTCTTAGTTCACCGACGGCTATGGTTCTCGAGTACTTACCCTATGGACCATTCGACGATTATCTCAGGTAAATACGAGTAATTTATGGCATGTGAGTTATTTTTATTCATATCTGACTCTACCTATGAAACCAGTTTGTTTTACAAAGCATTGATTGTTATTATTAGAGATATTGAAATACTCTCTTATTAGATTTTAATATGATCCAAACCACCACTTAATTAAAAGGAATAATGTTTATTGTTACCTGCACTTGATTTTAATTTAAGATTTTTTTCTATATCTCGTAGTTTGAAATTATAATGTATAATAAACCACCTTGGCTACTTTTGGCGCGCGATTTTCTTCCGGATTCTGTATGTAGTATATATTTTGAACCATTTCAGACCCTATATTAAATTCTGTTTCAATTCTGAAATAAATTATGATTTCATCATTATCATACTGATGTTGGTGCATAATCAATCTTGTTGAACTGTGTGATATAATAAACTATACCACACCTCACCAGAGAGCACGGTTCGCGCATAAAACCTCTGCACCTGAAGAAGGTGTCGGCGGGCCTGGCGCGCGCGCTGTGGGACCTGTCCGAGGCGGGCGTGGTGCACGGAGACATACGCTGCCGCCGCCTGCTGCTCGCCAGCGTGGACGCCGACCGCATACTCGTCAAGCTGTCCGGACCCTCGCTGCGGAATTATACGCATGCCGAGTGAGTGTATACTGTATACATACTACGTATACAGGGTATCTCAAGACTGCTACCGAAAACGAAGCCGGGTGGTAGTTTTAGTGACTTCAGACACATTGCAACAGAAAATGTTGAAAAAAAAGCGACGATTATTTTGTTATTTTTCTCCTTTTGATTTATTGCCATAAATGTCGAGACGAGCAAGCCGTTCGCCTGATGGTAAGCGATACGACCGCTCATAAACAGTAGCAACATTCCACTGCGCTCGCCATCCTGAGACATAAGACATTAAGTCTCAATATGTCCAGTAGTTACTCTGGCTACAATGTCCTTCAATCCGAAACACAACAGTGCATTTACGCAGTGTTGTTTCACGGGAGAAATAGACATTGCGGTGGTACCTACCCAGATGGCCTCTCACATATGAGACCTACCACCAGTCGTCTACTTCCTATCGTCGTATTTGGATGGTAAATTCATTTTTTTCCTAAAATAATAGTGTATACCCTTTTATTTATAAGAACTCTAAGGTATAAAAGAGTTTAAATTATTATTTTAGCAAAAACTATGGATTTTCCACCCAAAAATAAGGATATTTAAAAAATCATAAAAATAAAAAATTCGCGAAAATTTTAGTTGCATTGTGTTTGTACTCACTAAAACTACCACCCGGCTGCGTTTTCGGTAGCAGTCTTGATATATCCAGTATATTCAGTATTTTTAAATTTAGAACATAGTGTCCATCCATAAATTACGTCACATGATATTTATGATTTTTTGGCCCCTTCATTCAGATATGAAATAATATATCTTCAAAAAATATGATGTCAAAAAAAATTTAAAATATCCCGTCCCTTGTCACATAAAGTTACGTTACGTCTATCCCCTCCCTCCCCCTTAACGTGTGCATAATTTATGGCTGGCCCCAAGTGGGCGGATGGCGCACATAATTTTGATTAAATGCTACGTAATATATTTTTCGTATGATATCACGATTCTTTTATTATACCATGGTCTTTAATCTATACTAATATTATAAAGCTGCAGAGTTTGTTTGTTTGTTTGTTTGAACGCGCTAATCTCTGGAACTACTGGACCGATTTGAATGATTCTTTCAGTGTTGGGTAGTCCATTTATCGAGGAAGGCTATAGGCCATATATACAGGGTATATCAAGACTGCTACAGAAAACGAAGCCGGGTGGTAGTTTAAACGATTTCAGACACAATGCAACAGAAAAAGTTGCAAAAAAAAAATCGTCAATTTTTTTTGTTATTTTTTTCCTATGGCCATATTTGGGTGGTAAATACATTTTTTTCCGAGAATAATAATGTGTACCCTTTTATTTATAAATACTTTAAGGCATAAAATAATTTAAACTATTATTTTAGCAAAAACTTTGAATTTACCACCCAAAAATGACGATATTTAAAAAATCATAAAAAATAATTGTCGCGTTTCTTTGCAAATTTTTTAGCTGCATTATGTTTCTAGTCACTAAAACTACTATCCGGCTTCGTTTTCGGTAGCAGTCTTGAGATACCCGGTATATATATCATCACGCTATGACCTAGAGGAGGAAAGCAGTAGTGATATTTCTAGCAAATACGAGGAAATTTTGTTCGTTTTTCGTGGTCCGATTGGTCGATATTCTAAACTGATAGTCAGAATTAAACATTTTGACCGCCATTTTAAAACGTGTATGTACCCGGGCGGAGCCGGGCCCGACCGCTAGTTTCAGAATAAAAAGGGAATATACTTTATACCCGTATTTAAAGATAATATTCGAAAAAAATTAAGACTATTTACTAAAAATACACGTGATGTTGGACGGGAGGGCGGGTACTGTACTGTACTGTATCAGCCCATATACGTCCCACTGCAGGGCACGGGCCTACTCTACAATCGTAATCGATTGAGAGTGGTTAGGCCATATAGTCCACCACGCTGGCCCAGTGCGGGTTGGCGGACTTACATGGTGGGAGGGCGGGTAGTCTTAAATATTAAAGTTTGTAGGGAGTGTGCCCTCCGTTTAATTGGTGTTACAAATTAAAACAGTTAGACTAGAATAGCTAAGTTAGTAATATTTCCACATAAATTATATTTGTAAATTGTTTATATTTTGATTTACTAATATGATACATTTCATTTCTTAAATAATTTTAGATTAGTATTGCTATAACGCTACGTTACATTTCACGTAACTTATGACAGTTTCCCACTTTTAGTACGAAACATGCTGACCATACAAGCGTAATGTTCCGCCGTTTGTAATCCCTTTCTCTATTTGTTCGAATAGTAAGGTCATTTTTTTTCGTAAACTAGAAGATAGCCCTGAATGAAACTTAAAATGTTACCCTTTAATAAAACTCTAAAATGCCTACTTTAGTCTATCTAAGAAAATACTGCTAGTCATTTTCCATCTGGATTATATCCAAACGACGAACGTATGAAGTAAATAAATATTTTGTTTCAGTGTTCATTGGATGCCCGTAGAATTCTTCTCCGATATGAATTTAGCGAAAAGGTCCGTAATAGGCGATATCTGGGCGTTCGCGACCACGCTTTGGGAAGTGTTCTCGTACGGACAGTCGCCCACGGAGACTAATCCAGTTCTCACTGCAAGGGTGAGTGTATTTGACATGATTTTAATTATTTGTTTAACGTATTATCATAAAGAAATATTATTATAATAATAAATAATACATGCATTTATAATAAATGTAAAAAATAATAATAAATTAATCATTTAATTTAATAACTTCAAATCAAACTAGCAACAGCACCGATTAGCTAAAACAAGAATAAAATACTCCAATTTCAAAACTAGTTTTCTTATATTTATTTTATTCACTTTACAACTACTTAAATACATAAACTTATTTGCAAAAAAAAAAACGGGCACCTAAGCAATGAACCATTTCAAATGTTACTATTGGTTTGTTTGATAATTATAGGTAGTAAAGCTATCTATAATTACTTTCACAATTTTTTAAATTAATAAGCAAATAATCGTTTTCGTCAGTATTATCATAAAATTTTGATAAAATTTATGGGTTTTAATGCTAAAGTACACTAGTAGTGTATGCTCGCTAGTAGTGCATATGCTCGTGAAGTAAAAGTTAACAAAGATTTTTGTTTGTTTTTCTTTAATAAAGTAAAAGCAGATAAATGTTTAGTATCGAGTGTGACCCCCTTTAGCTGAAATCACAGCTTGAATTCGTCTGGGTATGCTAGCGAAGATATCCCGGATACTGCTTGCGGAATACGTTCCCACTCCGCGGTAATCACATTCTTCAGCTCTCTGATGGTCTGCGGAGCCGGTTGTACTGATCTCACGCGTCGTTTCAGAACGTCCCAGACATGCTCTATAGGATTGAGGTCGGGACTTCGAGCTGGCCAATCCAAACGACGAATGCCGACCTCTTGCACATACGCTTCCACATCGCCAGACCGGTGGGCGCGAGCGTTGTCGTCCATAAAAATTGAGTCTTCGCCTAAAGCGGCCAATGCGGGTTGTGCATGAGGAATTAGAACTTCCGTTATGTATCGATGTCCAGTCAGTGAGCCGTTTTCAATGAAGACTAACTCTGTACGATCCATTGAATTTATTCCTGCCCAAAACATAACAGAGCCCCCACCATAAGGCAGTTGTCCCACCAATGACGAGAAAACGACTAACTATCGGCTATTTTCTCGCTCAAGAAACGTACAATAGATATACTTTCCGTGTGAACAAAAGAGATGCATATACAAACAGTTGATCGCTGACTGTTCACACTGCCGGCGAGCACTCGCTTCACTAGTTTGTCGCTGAGCGACAAGAGCTATGAAAGATAACACTCGCTCGGCGATACTCGCCAAGCGATTAGAACTCACGCCGAGAGAGCAACCAGTGGTAATTTCTCTACAGTGACTGTACTGTGGACTGTACGCTTGACTGCCGCGAGCGAGTGATGCGAGTAATCGCCCGCCTCACTCGCACACTCGCTTATAGCCGAGCTACACAAATATCGGAACTACGCACTCGCTCCCCGCGTCTCGCTAACTCGTTTCTAGTTCTAGCTCTACTCGTTACTCGTTAATCGTTGCCGGTGAGACAAGTGCGTAAGGTGTGATTTCTTCAAAACAAGCCTCTGCAAAGCGTTCTCCTCGTCTTCGTAGCACTCGCCGACGTCGATCTTCACCGAACAGAGATATCCTGGCTTCATCGGAGAACAATACCCTATTCCAGTCTTCTTGAGTCCATGACTCACAATTTCGAGCAAACCTAAGCCTGGCAACTCTGTGCTCACGGAGTAACTTAGGGCCGCGGGTCGGGCGATGACTGCGTATATTGGCCGCGAGAAGCCTCCTCCTGACCGTCCATAGACTAATATGTACATTTCTTACTTCGAGGTTGTTCTTAAGGTCCACATACGAAGACTTGCGATTTCTCAATGCGCGACTCACAAGAAAACGATCATCCCGTGGTTGGGTACATGGTTTTCTTCCAGAACCAGGCCTTCTCTCGACGGAACCGGTGTCTTGATACCGCTGCCAGGTCCTTTGAACCGTCGAGCGACTCACACTTAGCCTCTGAGCCACGAAGCATTGGCTGCAACCCTCTTCGAGCAGCGCAATAATTTTGGTAGCTTTTACCACTTTCTCTAACATTATTGAGACAGCTAAACAGCAATAAATGAAGCTTTGACAATTAAGAATATGAAATAAATTCATAAAAATTGACTAAAAGTTATGAAAACTGATATTATCTTTTGGAACTTCGCACCAAAAATGTATGATAAAAACTTAGAGTATTTATATATAGAGGGAGCGCTGTCATACATTCGCGATTTGAAAAACGTAGATATTTTCTTGTTCGTAATGTTGATAGCGCACCTATATTAGTAAAAATTGAATTAATTATTTAGCAATAAATTGCTATAAATTCCTTTATTAGGCAAAATTATATTTAGCTATTATCCTTTTAAAACGAGTTTAAGTGGAATTAAATATACCTAAACTACTTATTTTTAATTTTTTTTCAAATAATTTATGTAAGTTGCACAACCTGTTCCAATATTAGCCAATAGGAGGGCAGAAAAAGGTGGCCCGGCACCACCATTTTTATCTACGTTTTTGAAGTACCAGCGCTCTATTTATATATATACTCTAAGGATAAAAAGTGGTTTTCTGTAAAAACGAGCATCAAACGAAAATTTGAATTTAGAACGTACTGTTTTAAACACCACGGTATTTTTAAAACCGGCCAGTAATATGTACAAATGATTGAAATCATTTTGGTACCGTATTTTTTAAAGAAGAATTAAAATCAAAACCGCCCGTTTTTTTGCAAATGAGTGTATAATAACGATAATAAAATACATTAAAATCTTAGACTATGTGCTATATGTAAAATACGAAATGTGACGTATGTATGCGTGTGCAGAGCTACGAGATGGGCGCTCGCCTGCTGTCACCGGCGCGCTGCCCGGCCGAGGTGTGGGCGCTCGTGACGCAGTGCTGGCAGCCCGACCCGCTGCGGCCGCAGGAGATCATGCGGGACATGAACCACATGCTGCACAGAGGTACTGTACCGCGTCTCGTGTATCATCTTCATCACCATCTTCACCACACCTTATACTTCTATTACCAGTTATAATCACCACACGTCTACATCACCTCTATCACTGAGAATTCTCACAGGTTATACATAACATAAACTAAAACAAACCCACTACAAGACACATCACTTCTGTCACCAGTTACACTCACAACACGTTTCATATCATCCTTTATCACCAGTTATACTACCCACAACTTATATCATCACCTCCATCACCTGTTGTAGTTACCACACGTTATACGTTACATTAACCAACACAAGCCCTCCATACGTCATACATCACTTCTGTCACCAGGTACACTAACAACACGCCACACAACACCTTTATCATCAGTTATACTCACCACGCTTCACCTCGATCACCACACATACTTTTTTAATAACCCATTCAAAAGTCACTGCATCGGGGTCTTCTTTTTTCTTTCTTCGGGGTATTGTAGGCGCAATCAGGCAACAGCTCATTTACAATAGCTCTGATAGGTTACAAATAACAAAAGTAAAGTACATTATTGTTTTGTTTTTACAGAATACGTCCCAATTCACCACTACGAAGAGCCGAAAATAGAACTCGACTACGTTAACCATCACGAGACTGTTTCAAGTAAGTAATCTAATGTGGATAATCTATTGACCTTGTCTCTGATATTCTGTTTGTCTGTAATATTAGAAATTGTTTAAAATATATAACAGATGTAGATAAAATAATTTAATGACTTAATTATTTGTAGGCGACCGGTTCATCCCGAGTGAACTTAGCGACGCTGGAAGCAACAAGTCTCTGATATCAGACAACAGCGTGTTGTCTATGAATGGTACTATGTCCGACCAGTATGATAATGTGAGTATTCAGTATTGTTTTAGGAATATCATTTGTGCTTGTAGAACATACCTTGTTTTCTATCGAGCTTTTTTGTTGGTGATCATAAGTACAATGCGATTAGCCGCTAATTATTTCAAGTCCATTTTTATAACGGTATATGAATATAAAAATATTTTAATTATTCATAGTCCTCACTTAAATAAACCGATGAAAGATAGCTCTGTATTTATTATAATATCTGATTTATTATTGGTGATACCAGCTGGTTACCAGTACCAGTCAAAAAATATAACGATATATGCGACATTACATGTCGTACGTAAAACTATATGAATGTTTTAATTTTCTATCCTACGTGGTAACCATGGACTAACTTTGGAGTTAATCATAAGTGTCATAGAGAATAGTATTAATTTTTAGAAGTGGAAAACTTACTTCGGACGTCGAACATTGGAACTTCATTTCCCATTTAAGAGTAGCCCCCTTGTTCTATACCTCGATTCCAGCTTGACGATAAGGAACGAAACACCCTATGCACACAATACAGTACATTTGATTGTCAGTTTTGCGAACAGTTCGGCGACAACAAGAGCTCGAACTCGTTAGAGAACATGAACGCGCTCGCGTATGCGTTGCGGAACGAGATGTCGGGGCGGACGAGTAGCGTGGGCGGCGCCGCGTGCCTGCCCGCCTGCCTGCCTGATGATGACGCGTGGAGTGCGCCCAGGCTCATGGAGTCCATCGTCAGCCAGGGCAAGACGTACCTCGTCACTATTACTAAGAGGATTGGGAGTGTTAGTATTACTTTTTATTAACATTAAAAAATATTTAAGGTCCTATCCACACTACTTTAAGGTTCAATTGTTTTTTATATGTCCTTTAAATAATTCATGGCCTTAATTAATTCAGTAATTACAGTGACATAGAGAGTTAAAATCCATCCATCCATCAGCCAAAGGAAGTCCACTGCAGAACATAGGCCTCCCCCAATGATTTCCACAGAGACCTGTTGGAGGCAGCCTGCATCCAGCGACGTCCCGCGACCTTTACCAGGAAGTTCGTCGTTGGTCGGACCAGAGAGTTAAAATATATGTACCTTATTTATATGGATATTAAGTTCACATTACATTGACAAACCTTTGTAAAGGTCGGTGTGACAACGGTGTATATCTCTTATCCATCCCTACGGTAAGAAAATGGAAGCTTAGCAGTTATTTTTCGGAAAAAAATTGACCTTAATATATTTTATAACAGCCTTAACTCAAAGTTAACAAGTATTATTTTAACATCGTATTTTCTTATGAGAAATACTCTTCTATCTACTTGATTGGTGGTCAAAAAATTAAAATTATCTTATTTAAAAGTCAATGTCACATTCTTTATTAATATTATTTACACACTTTAATATTACTATTAATAATTAATTAATTTCGCTACAGGGCAACTACGGGCACGTGTTTAAGGGTTGGATGGAGCGTGATAATCAAGAATCTCAGAGGAAAGAGGTGGCAGTTAAAAAACTCACGCGACAAGCTTCCGAGAGGAATGGCACTTTATATGAAGACTTTAAAAATGAATTAGAAATTATGAAGGTATTATTATTATTGCAACTTTACATTGTGGAACAATTGGTACATTATTTTCTAGAACTGGGATGTTTTTATAGAGTGGTTTTAAATTTATCTTGGGGAATTTCACTGCCAACGTAGGAAGTCTGGGTGTTAAGATAACAGAAGAACGAATAGTATTTTGCCTCTCCTTTAGTTTGTCGTATTTGATTACTTCCCAGAATTTGATCTTTATTAACAATATTATCGAATGGTGTAATAATACAGCATGTGTTTTGTTTCAAAATCACCTGGTGTCGATTCTTCACTAGGCATTATATAAATATGCAGTTTTAGTTTTCATCAAAATCGGCGTCATGGCTCCTTACAGTATTTTACAATATGTCTCAGAGTATAGGATTTGGCCATTCACACCTACTTCAAAAAATCATTCTGTATAACATATAAATATATTATTAAACTGTGTTTTGTTCCAGTCGCTGCAACACATCAACATAGTAGAGATCCTTGGCTACTCGTGGGACCACGGCTCGGACGTGCTGATCGTTATGGAGTACCTGGAGGAGGGCTCGCTCAATTACTACCTCAAGTTCCAGGGAGACAAACTGCGCATCTCGCACCTGCTCAAGTACTGCAAGGATATTGCCACGGTTGGTGTTCTGTATTCTGTCTCTTTCCCCCTCTATTCTACCCTATATACCTGTCTCTTTCTCTTTGGGTACGGGGAGTCTTCTGAACATCTGTATCCTCAAATGATTTATAAAGAGACCTGTTGGAAACTGTCTGCATCTCGCAATCAGTATTTATATTAACACTAGCGGCCCGACCCAGCTTCGCCTGGGTGCATATATTTTTTGATTCCACTCCACACCAAATACATGTTGTTTTTCGTATAAACTCTTGTATGCCTAAACTTGACGTAGCTATCCTACTGTCCGGCTCAATCCCGTCTCATCCGCCTGTTCAGTCTCTTCCCAATCCGTCCCGTCCCTTCTCTTTATTATCCATCCCGTTTTATAACGTGCATTTACAGTTCGTCCTAACAAATCTGTCATCTATCCCAGCCTTAGATTATATACTCGTCTAGATTGAGCAATGCCAACAAACGATGCGCTAAAAGTGTCCTCACTTTCTTTGATATGTGTGAGTATCGATCGTGTAATTATTGTAATCCAACTGTCAAGGTGTGTGTGTTTAGGGATGCCTACTCCAGATTTATTTACCTTTTCTACATTATTTGATAATATGAACGTTAAACAAAATAGGTTAAGTAAAGTACTCAGATTTATTTAAAGTAATTATATATTTATGGTATGGTATGGTAAGTATATATATATATATATTAAGCATTTTAGTAAAAACAATACATTTAATGGACAAAGTATACAGCAATATTAGGTCAAAATCCATCTCTTTGTGTTTGTTTTCGAAATAGTTTCCTCTTTGAATTTATTGCCTGGGCTATGTTATCTGATTTACATATGTGATGACATCGTATTTGCAAATATTTTTCTATTATTAGTTTTAACAAGCTTGTTTGGTGATATTGACAACAATCACCGATATTTTTGAAATAAGTATGACCAACAAACTGACTAATTATTTTAAGACATATTTTTTCATAATTAGAGGATGTTGTTACTATATAGCCCTGTTTTATAAAGTCTCTTATTACGTATTCAGAAGCCTTACAAATATTGAATGCATCCTCTGAAGCATACACAAGACCACCCTCATCTCGAACACTGACTAATTTATGAAATTTTAATATTTCGTTTGATTTTAAAGCCTGGATACAGCTACTACATTTGATCAATCCACAAATACGTCGAACAACAAACCCTGCTATGTATCCTACTACTTGCTCGAAATAATCTGCATATTCTGGATTAATTAATAAAGAAATGTCAGACTGGGTTACAATATCATGTCGACCAGCGCTCACAGTATCGCACTCATTGTCATCTTCTGCTCGCGTTTGTGATGTAGTTTCATTTATGCATTTTATTGCAGAAGTACATGTTAGGATGCTGACGCTTTCTAAAGGCACGCAATTACCAGTATCAACTGCTTTGAGTTCCATGTGGCATAGAAGCTTTCTAAAAATTCCCTTAAATTGTCTCGCATTCGGGTTATCATTGTGACCTCCATGCATTCGTACAGCACCAAAAAATAACTCAATGTGATCTTGACTTAAGCGGTATGTTGTCAAATATTTTAGTTTTTGGGTGGGTATAAGCGAGTCATACAATTTTCTTAAGCTTTCGATATTAATTAAGATCCCTAAGAAACCGGTAAATACTTGTGATTTTAAAACAGGTGTATAGGTTTTTATAAAAATTGTTTTTGAATGTTCTTTTTGTTTATAAGTTCTTTTTCTAGAAACTTTAAGACTCAAATTCAAGATGCATTCTTTTGCTTTATCTAATAAATCGAATACCTCCTCTTTATTAAATATAAATAATGGATGGCAAAATCCATGTTGGCTTAGATTTCTGCTATTGAAAATATCGAAAACATTATTTATTAACATGATGAACTCTTCGGTATCTCTACTATTCTCAAAACCTAAGATTTTTAATTCCATCCGACAAAATTCTATGGATTTTGCAACGCTTCTACTAAGTACCTGTGTTGCAAGTTTGACATTCATTATTGAGTTTCTAAAATTAATGTGTTTTTTTGTGAGTTTATTAGCCAAATGCAAGCCCGTTTTACTTTGTAAATCACATAATTTTGTTATGTATTCCCATCGTATTTCTTTTTTATTTTGGTTCAAGAAACATTCTTTGGATTCAAAGTTATTTCTTATTAATTTTAACATATGGCAGGGATCCAAAAAAACAGCAACGTCGTAATCAGCGTAAGGGTGTTTAAATGTAGTTTTTAAATGCCTCGGATTAGATTTAATGTCGCAACCCAGTATTTCCATTGCAGACAGGTTTGAAGGATGTCCGTCAAAAGTCAGTGACACAACGTCGACTCCTACATCGTTGCATCTTCTTAGAATAATCTTAATAATGTTACTTTTTTGAACGCCTGTCATCCCGTGAATGAGAAAATAGGCAACTGGTAATTTCCAGGGTTCATCAAGTGAAACCAGCATAAAAACGTATGCCTCTGTAGCCAGTATGTTTATATTTTCATCGGGACCAGAACCGATGTCAACAAGCCCGTCGTCTTTATGTGTTCTATTGTTCCAACATTTTTGTCGACGAATGGCCATTTCGTCTGCAATTAGTGCGCAGATAAGGTTCCTTTCAGATTGTTCTCTTTTGGATTTCAATGTTTGGAAGGCATCATCATTGAGTCCTGGGGAACCATCGATGTTGCAGTACCATTTAGTTAAAGTTTTCGGATGTGGCAGGCATGACTCAAATTTTCTTCTGACATAGCTATAAGCACGTGGCGACAAAAAGTGCAGTGTTAAACAAAATTTCCGATATTCCGGGGAGTACTTAGCAGGCCGTTTACCTTGACCTTTTATTTTTTTTGACATTTGCGAGTATAAATTAGTGGCAAATAAATTTCCTTCTAGGATATCGTGCACATCTTCATCGATGAATCTTTGTTTTTTCAAAGTCTTGATAATGCTTTTGAGAGAGATATTCTGCTTTTTCAGACGATTGTTCTTCTTTCTTAATGAACTAATGGTAGCCTTATGTTTACTCTCCAGTTTTATTTTGCGACGTAATGTACGCCGTAATTTAGCTTTACGTGGTGTATCAAACACCGATTCCAAGTCTGAAAATTCCTGTAAAACGGTCGTAGGCTCATCATCACCACTCACCGGCTCCTTTGAACATGAAGGTTTAGGTTCATTCATTTCATTTTCAATATTAATCGCCATATTGGAAGCGGACGGGTCCTGTTAAAAATAAGTGATTCGAATAAGAACTAATGAATAATATTTGTAAAATGAAAAAGAAATGAAATGAAAATGAAAATAATTTATTGAATCCATTAAAATGTTCAACATCGTTTAGATTCAGTCATTTATTTTATCTACCACCCGGTTCGGAAAGTGGTTTTTACTAGAGAAGAACGAGCAAGAAACTCTAGTGTTGCTCTTTTCAAAACCAGTTCAAAATACAGCGATTATTACAAAATTTACAAGTTGGTTTAAATGAGAGCAGTTTAATAATAATTTGTTGTAAATTTACAATAAATATTTTTAATACGAATATGTTTACGTTATAATAAATATGGCTGAGTGAAACGAAGTCGCCCAGAACGAAGAATCAGTATACTCTTTTTCGCTAAAGCAAAATATTTGCGGATAATTGCGAAAGCCTTATATACTCCATCAATCAATGCGTTACAATGTAAGCGAATCGGATAGACCAGTCTACGCAAGCAGCACCCGTTCACGAGTATGACGCATGTGCCAGCCATCGGCCTCCTCAACCATACTACAGGGAAGTGACCGACCCGGCACACGACGCCACCGCAAGTACAGACTTTTTAGCGAGTATGACATACCCAATCACTTACAAAGCAAAAAAATGGCAAATGTAATAAGTTACTTAATTTAATGATATTATACAGAGCACACTAAGACGTCCGCTCCGAGATACTACAAATTAATTTTGTTATTTTATTCCCAAGCCTTGCTATAATCTAGATATTATGAAATTTTGTAATATGCTTTATTGCATGATTTTTGCTTGATAGTTGCTTTGATTTGAGTAATAGATAAAGCTTTAATATGACTGGGAACTTTGTTATAAAAGTGTATACAGTAACTCTTGAAAGATTTGCTAATCTTGTGGATTAATGTATATATTAATTGTAGCCCACCAGATTGGGCTCGGGCACTTACTTCTTTTATATTTATTGAAGATTCCATTTCCATCGCTGACAAAAACAGACACTGGAACGTAATTATTTGAGATTATAAAAAAATAAAGATTATCCTGCATTAAATAATCTAAACACATTAAGATGTGTGTCATTAAAATCCATACTTTACAACTGTTTAGATTAAAAAATGACGTAGTTGTACTAGAGTACGGTTACAAATTGAGGTCTCGGGTTCGAATCCCGGGTTCTGCAAAGTGATATTGGATTTTTCTATTCATTATCAGCACAAAGTCAGAAAAATTGTGCGCGATATGGCGATAGGCTCGCTACTTATCACATCGTGGGACGGAACATGCAAGGTGAAATGAGGGTGTCCTGGCACCTTTGCGTACTCCTTCTGGGATGAAGGCGTGAGTTTATGAATGTATTAAAAAAAATGATCTAATATAGGCACATCGTACCTTGCTCGGTACCGAACCTTTCTTTAGCCTCCGTAATCCGTTTTTTGTAAAATATAAATCAGCATCAGAAAAATGTTCGGAACACACAACTGAAGTCTTGTGAGGTTTCCAATGGTCTTCATTTCGTGTCTGCTGTATAATGTCTGTCCAACGATTTGCTTCTACGGAATCCGTAGGAAATCTAAAACCCAAAATATAAGAAAGAACAAATAAAATTACTATTTAGTGGGTGACGTCATGTATTTAATTTATATTATATGTAGGTAACTTATTATTTACTGATCAAATAAATAATTACACCTTTAAAATAATAATGTTATTTTGACCGAAAAATGATGTAATGTTATTTGAATTTTTTTCCCATAGTTTCAGCAAATCTCCCTAGTAATAAAGTGGCAACACTGGCTGATGAAACTCACCTTCAAAAATACGACTTAAAAATTCGTATTTTCTTGCAGTAATAGTTGTTGAATAACAAAACTTACCGATGAAAAGTGATTTTGGTGTTATTATACAGTTTTCCCACATAATTGCGACACAATTTGACAACACAAGCCGGCATAATGGATTATTTTTCAGGAGCACAATAACCATATGAAACTCAAATGACACTGACGTACGTGAGAAGCGAGTCTACCAAATTTGGTAGACTTTTTTTGGGCCGTGCGGTGAGGTGTGATGTGTCATCTAGACGAGTATATAATCTAAGATCCCAGCCCTCTCCCGTACCTTCGATTCTATTTTACTTTATGTCCCTTCTCTCCATAAACATCCATATACATCTTATATATAAAATAGGAATTATTAAAATTTAATATGAGAGTTACACTGAGATAGCAAAATAATAATTGTTAACGTTACTACTACACTTGATGCATAAACAATAATCGTATTGTGTGAGAGAAACAGGAGACCGGCTTCGTTCTCATCCCTACTCCGTGCTGTTTACTGGGTCAGAAGTGACACCTGTAGACATCTGGCGGGGATAACTAATTAAATGACGATTGATCAGTTTTCGACCGGAGAGGAAAAATGATTAAATTACTAAAATGGCTATTAAAAAATAAGGGTTGATCGTAGAAGGGTGAAAATTGAGGATTGTATGTATTTTTGTATGTTGTATCATAAAAAAATAGAAATTAAAAATTTTGTCTAAAAATAAAAATAAAAATTTAGGGGTGGACTACCCCTAACATTTAGGGGGATGAAAAATAGATGTTAGCCGATTCTCAGACCTACTCAATATGCTCACAAAATTTCATGAGAATCGGTCAAGCCGTTTCGGAGGAGTTCGATTACGCACCCCGTGACAGAAGAATTTTATATATTAGATAATTGGTACTATTAACTGTAGTGGAAATTATGAATTTATGTGGATGGGTTCGATGATTCTATGGGCTGTGGAGTATACGTTCCCTGATAAGTTAATTTATTTTTGTTGTAACATATTACAGTCGATGGAGACCATAAAGTTTCTAAAAGGACAGATGTTAGTAGGCTAATTTTAAAATAATAACCTAAAACTTTCAGCGCTCAATCTAACCACGCAACTCTTACATTGCGTGGTTAGATTGAGCGTAGATGTCGTAAAGAATAAACTGGATACAAAAATGTTTGCCAAGTCTGAATTCGCATCCACAGTCTTACGGACTTAAGGTACATTAAAAAAGTAGATAAATTAAATACAATTTTCTATAGTAGATATATCCTTTCAGGGAATGGATCACATGTCTGCGAAGAACGTGGTGCATCGAGATCTCGCGACGAGGAACATACTCGTCGTCAACAAGTACCACGTGAAAATATCGGACTTCGGACTTGCTCGGATTATACCTAAGGAGGAGAGCGCCTACAGACTTAAGACTGAAAGACTACTGCCTATTAATTGGTAAGTGTACATACATAAGCTTACCATGTTCATGAGATAATACAAGTAAGATTTTAGTTGAACCATGTGTCGCTAGATATCGCAACGTTTAGTTTGTATTTAAGCGCTATTTAATATAATTATTTACCTTTTAAAATAATTGGGATGATTTTAAGATTGTGTAAAAAAATTCTAACGTTCCAAAAAATCTATCAACCAACAAGATCTGTTAACGAGAAGGGCTGTTAATTGAGAATAGGCTAGTTTCATACATTTTTATTTTTGTTTATAATAGAAGGTTAGTTTAATTTTTATTTTTGTTTATGATAGAAGTTACGCATAATCATAATCAGAAAGAATTTTTAAAATCCGTTAAGTAATAAGCAAGTTACAAATATATGAAAGTTGGTGGTAGGAGTGATAGAAAAGGATGCAACATGCACGGCGTGACGTCATCTTCCATTAGGTGGACGCGTGCGAAAGAGACAACGAGTGTCTTCACTGTACTATTAAATGTATTGATATCTCAGTCATTTTACATTCAATTTTGATGCTGTTTTCAAATTCGTTTGTTTTTATAAATGATGCTTTTAAGGAATGATTACTTACTGCTCAAATAAAATCTTGGACACAACCCTATTATCGGAGATAAGATTCTGATTTATTTGTCACTCTGATTTCATAGTTTGGTTTATCTGCAATTGTCGTATTATGGTTGCGTTGTGGGTCAGCCTGTATATGTGTGTATGATATACATGGTGTACATGTTTGTTGCAGGTACGCGCCGGAGTCTGCGGTGGAGCCGTGGCACTTCTCGACGAAGAGTGACGTGTGGTCGTACGGCGTCACGGCGTGGGAAATATTCACGCGCGCCAAGGAGGAGGTGCCCAAGTTCGACGTAGAGAGGCCGCGCGAGAGGGCCTCTTGGTAATTATACCTTCATTATTGTAACTAGTGGTGGTAACATATTATATCAGAGGCCGCCTGGGTGGGTACCACCGCAATGTCTATCTCTCACGCCAAACAGCAGTTTAAATGCACTGTTGTGTTTCGGATTGAAGGACATTGTAGCCAGAGTAACTACTGGACATATTGAGACTTAAAATCTTATGTCTCAGGATGGCGAGCGAAGTGGAATGCCAAACATTACTTTGTAATTCAAGATGTTGTTTGGTTTTGCTACTGTTCATGAGCGGTCGTATCGCTTACTACCAGGCGAACGGCATTCTCGTCCATCCATTCACTGCAATCAATAAATAAAAAAAAAAACAAAAATAAACCTCATCTTCTTACTAGGAATTCTACTGCTGAATATAGGCCCCCCAAGGATCTCCACATCGACCTGTTGGAAGCAGTCTGCATCTAGCGAATTCCTGTAACCTTTATCAGGTCGTCCGTCTAATTTGTAGGCAGGCGTCGAATGCGCTAATAAAGTATTGGCTACGTATAAAACGTGGAGATAATAATAAATTTTGGCTACGTAAATACTGCATTGAATTCCAAGTGAAGTGTGTGTGTAGTCATGCTGCACTTATACAATATAACATTACAGGAAATTGTAATGGTGTGGATTTAATCCAAGGAATACACATATTAATTATTTTTTCAATTTTTATCTTTAATTTTACAATATTAACACGCTTCAGAAAGCGACAAAGCGACTGATTGGTTAATACAAAATCTTATTGCTGTAGATTCTGTTTATTAATTTAATACATCTATTGCTTTGAAAAGGCTGAAACAAAATTTCGAGTATTAGGCATGCAATTGTTTTATCTTTGGTCAACATCTTCGCCAGTATCATTTCCCAATTGAATAGTAAAAAATTATTTAATGTAATTTTTTTACAGTTTCCAAATACCAGACGGCTGTCCATCAGAGATATTCAGGCACCTGATGAAGGATTGTTGGAACCTCGATCCAAACCTACGGCCCAAGTTCATCGACCTCATACACACATGCAAGAGATTCATGGCCGAATACAAGTAACTCTTTAACAATGCACAGATCAATTGAAATTATTGAGAGACAAACAGGTATGTGAGATTATAGACATTTCGTAAGTATAGGCTTGTTCAAGAGGGCGACTAAATTCAGCTACCTCAAAATCAAGTTGATTTAACGTTGCCCAATCAATATGGCACTGTGTTAAATAAATAATGTAGTCGTAAGTAATATAAGAGCTTTGGAATTCAGATTTTAAATGTTATGTAGCTTTGTTGATCGCTGTTTGTCTCTTTAAATAAATTAATTATTGTAACAGGGATGTTAATATAGTTGAGATTTTGATATGTGAATCTATGTTGAAATTTTACGAGATAGGAATAAGATTTTGGAATCGGACTTTTGTAGCACACGGATCAATGTAATGTTGGCTCGAATGTCTAAAATAAGGTTTGGGAATGGATATTTAAATGTAAAAAAAAAATGCACTCAAAAAACATTTTAAAAATATTTAGTAGATTTTCGAAGTTGCGATCGAATTCGCCGTTGTAAAATCGGAATCTATTTCTCGATAAGTAAATATTTTTTTGTATATTTAGAAGCGACGTTTTGACAAATGACATTAATGTGCACAAATGTTTAGTTTTTTGCAAATTGTATGTTTTTGTAATTGTAATTATGTAATTGTATTTGTGGTTCCTCGAAGCATTTGCCTTAGTTGTGTACTGTAAGTTTTTGTTATGTAAATATTATATACGATAGTATGTATACTTGTCGAGCAATCACGCATCTGAGTTCTGTGGAATCTGATTATGTTAATACAATCGTGCAATGGAGTGAAGTGTGTAGTTTTTTTTAATTGATTTTTAAGTTTTACGCTATGCTTTTTTATAATGACGATGAAAATACTTGCCGAGTATGTTTTTATACGAATTGTGACTAATTTCAAAGTCAATTTTTAGAATAAATGTATTTTATATTTTTGTGAGTGTGTATAAATGTTGCTGGTTTAACCATTCTGGGTGATAAAATTCTAAGAGGTTTTATATTGCATATAGGTTCGTCCGTTTATGACATTTGAATCGTTGTTTTCTAATTATGTTACTTATATTTAGTAATATAGATAGTCATCATTGGCATAAACGATAGGCCTAAAAAATATGAATTTAAAATAGTTTAATACAGGTTTTTATATTTTCTATAATTCTTTGGATCACTATGGTACTATGACCTATGGTGCTTTATAGCCCTTGTTGACGTTAATATTATTTCGCCTTTAACTAGTAAACACTTATCTAAATGTCGATTAGCACAGTCAATTTTATTCTAAAAATTAGTATTTTTCACTCTCATATAAGTGTAAAATTGGATAATCGGACGTATTTTAGTAAAGATTGATGTTAAGGTATAATGTATTTTCTTTTGGGTAAAGTTCAACGCCCTCGGAATGGTTACTCGCACTGTTTGGCTACAAAACCAAAGATGATATTAAAATGTTATTGTAATATCCGATCAACATGTTTATTATAAGAATTTTATTGTGTACATTTTATTAATTTTTAATTTACTTAGTTTATAAGTTTATTGCAATTTACTGTTGTGACAAATAATTAAGAATATATAATTATGTTTAAAATATAAAATTGTATAATGAATCGATGTAATACTATATTTAATTGTTTATTCAGACGATATTTCTGAAATATTTTATAAAATTGTTTTAAAATGAAATTGTATGTTTTATGATTGGCAACATCTCATTTAATATAGCAGGTAAGTGTTGACCGTGGGATTATTATATTTCATCGAATTACTGGAGCGTTTATTATTTTTTTATATTTAAAAATAAACGTTATGCTTCAGCAATATAGTTCATTTGACTCATGCCCATGAACGAAAATGTCCCTTTCTCACACATGGTTAAGTTATTATTGTCTCCGCGCTTGTTATTTTAGTTTTTTAATATAATATAATAATCCTACGGTAATGGCATGTGATGACAGAGACTGAATACGGAGTTGTAGCGGTGCTATCGACTAGCATGGAGCGTGGGGCTTAATGTTACTGTTTTAACATGTAGTATGAATACGAATACGGACATCATCATAGATTAGAGCTTATACCGTTTGCCTTTCACACGTTATATGTCGTATTGTGATTGCAATTATCCTTTTGATTAATGTTTTGATACTGCTTAAAATATGTATACTAGAAATCAATATAGTGGTTTTTCATGTGGGTGCAAATTTAGAAAAAATCATTTTGCCTTTAAAAGGTTTATGTGCAATCGATTTTAATCGATTAAAGTTATTATACTGCTAAAGCCACAAGAACTCAATACACTCGTATTGTGTTAATGAAAAATATTAAGACGCGATAATCGTCACAAAGCATCAAAGGGACAGTTCTAGGAATCAAAGTAAAAATATACAATGATTTGATCAGGTTGACATACTGTGTCAATTGGTGAGCAATAATCGCTTATTGCGTGTGGATATCTAACTATACATTCATTATCTAAAGGTTATCAGAATAATCAGATGCAGTGTCACTTTTCTTTCCAATATAAAACATGGCATTTTAATTAAACTTGTTCAAGCAAGAAAACCCTTGAATTTTTAGGAATTCTCTTGATTTTTTTCCTGCCGCTGTTCAAGGAACTAAAATATAGAATATTTAAAATTCTCATAAAAAGATGTTGATATCTTAAAAAAAAACAGCAATATATGACAATCAGCGTTCAATTGATGGGACTAAATGACGCAACAACGAATTTAATCTTTTTAGTGTATTTTGTCTATGTAAATGAGGAGGTCACGCAGACGTTTGTCTGTGAATTTACAAAACAATTTATTATCACTTGCCGCCAGTACATTTAGTTTTATCTTTCCAGATTTTTAAAGTTGTTTGTTTTTCTTCTAATAACTGATTCTGGCATAGGAGGCGTAGTAGATCAAAAGTCTGCGGAAATTGTGGAGTTATTCAAATAACGTTTTCTAATTCATTATTTTTGATGCCCAGTAATTCTTCGTTGCTCCGCTTTTCCTGCTTTTCAATTTCAAAAGCTGGCTAAGTACCAATGTTCTTAAAAATGATTTTGAAAATACATTAAATCCGTAATTGAAACGTTTTATTAACTTGTATTTTGTTCAAAACTCAGTAAGCTACACTAATATATAATAGTATAACATAAAATAAATATAATTTCCTATAAGAATAATTATAATGTATTAATACATTATTTCTGTTTATTCTTCATATATCTACATGATATGTTTTATAGTTGTAATATTATGTTTATTACTAACGTCCAATAGTTCCAGGGTAAATTGTTATTAAAATTATTGCTAGTAACTCATTGAATATGAAATACGAACGTAAAATTCATTTTGTTTTACCATAGACCTCGATATTAGAAAAGAATAGTTTGAAAATGCGAAAACTTGTATCAATATTTTAGTTAAGAGTTCTTTTTAAATGTAATATTCCTGTCCTTTTCAGCATTCGATCAATCAATCAAATTCAATCTGTTTGTATTAAATTTAAAAAAATTGACGTAGTGTTTTTGCAGACGCTTTAAAATAAATTGGATGTTCTAAGTTTTTTAAGCAATTGAAATTACTAAAAAAATATTTGCCTGAGTTCAACAACTTGTAAAAACCAAAGTCGTCTACAATTTGAGCTTAAAAATATTACTGACAAGTTCCCAAGTATGAGTCAAACTGATTTCTTTTTTTAATGTGTATAGTGTAGGCATGTAATATTATGATTGAGAACGGTGTGATAGTCATTGGTCAGCACTCAAAATTGTTATCTTGTAATTTTGGCAAACCAAGTGTGGATATGAGCAGTTGGGCGGTTTTTTTTACACAGAATGTGTTTTCATAATATTTTATTATTTGGTTAATACAGGTGTTCCTAAAGTTATAAATTTTGATTTTTTTGGTACACTACAACCAAACGTATGTATGAAATGATATGAGTTAAAAAAAACCTAATAGTATGACTATTTTTAAATCAGATATCGGCAACTTTGGTCTAAATGTGGGTCAAATTTTGGGATGCTAATGAATACGAAATCTATTGTTAACATGTGATCGTGGAATTGAAAATTTAATTATCTTCTATCTTGTTGTAGTGCGATCAATACAATATTTTCCTACAATTTTAAATTAAAGTGAGGTCCAGTGGTTGCCCGTATATGATTTAAATCATACTTCTTAATTTAATCAAATGAAAATAAGTAAACGATCGCAATTTTTTGTCTTTATGTCGTTACAAATGCACGGAATCTACAGTGGGTCGTCTGCTTGAAATGTTGCTGTAAATATTAGTTACATTGTACGATGTAAGTGGATTTTACATATTATATTTTAAGACTGGTCTCGTCGTTTTCGAACAATGTAAATGGCGATGTAATGAAAATTTACGTATCAACGAATGTTTCGATTCCGATTTACGTAGGTACGCAAAATTCGGGTCGTGTAATGTCGTTATTGACTGATGGTCCATAAAGTCATATTGATACGGTTCATTAAAATAGTATAAGATTTAAAGGCAGTTATTGTGATATATTCTAGCAATTTCTTTCGTTCTGTGAATTAAATGTTGTTGAGCATTATATGTAATTACGTACAACGAACGTATAACTAGAGATATTTAAGCTGTTGCTTTTTTACATTGTTCGGATTAACGCCATGTCGATGTTATTTGCCATGAAATTTAAAATAAATTATTATTGGTACTTGATGTGGTGATTTTATTTTTTAGTGGCTTCATAACCAAAAGGTGAGGTAAATAATATAACTTTTTGTTCCAAGACTTCCTCGTTACCATTTCTAGTCTTATAAATAATGGAATTATTTTATCTTAACATTCATGTTCAATACAGTTAATTTCGATTTATGCGAAATGAAACGTATTTAATGTGAAGTTTATTCCTATTTCTAGGCTTAAAATCAGTCAACGAGCTATGGGCTATGCTTGAGGTTTCCGTACTAGATTGAATCAGGAATGGGGAGATCCGTAGGAGAAATAAAGTAACCGACATAGCCCAGCGGATAAGTAAGTTGAAGTGGCAATGGGCGGGGCACATTGCGCAGAGATGGGGCCAAAAAGTTCTTGAATGGGGGCCACGTACCGGAAAGCGCAGCGTAGGACATTCACCCACAAGGTGGTCAGACGACCAGGTAAAGGTCGCGGAACGTCGCTGGATGCAGGCTGCCTCCAACAGGCAACTGTGGAAATATTTGGGGGAGGCCATGTTCAGCAGTGGACTTTATTTGGCTGATGGATTGGACTGGATTAATCCTATTTATAGATCATCTATGATCTTTTGGTGTCCGAATGCGTTATTGTCGTGCTGTTGTAAAGTGATTAGATTTGAGACACTTTTTTTTCTTTTCACATTTCATTAAATTAGACATGTTAATAACCTAGTTATCGAGTATAAGCTTATAAATATTATAAAATTTTATTACAAACAATGAGTTATATAGTAATATTTTAAATATAATTTGTAGTAGTTGTAAATATAATTTATAGTAATATTTTAAATACAGGGTATATCAAGACTGCTACCGAAAACGAAGCCGGGTGGTAGTTAAAGCGACTTCAGACACAATGCAACAGAAAAAGTTGCAAATAAAAGCGGTTATTTTTTTTTTGTTATTTTTTTCCTATGACCATATTTGGGTGGTAAATACATTTTTTCCTAAAATAGTCCATCCATAATTCCCAAAAACGACGATATATAAGAAATCATAAAAAATCATTGTCGCGATTCTTTGCGAAATTTTTAGTTGCATTGTGTTTGTAGTCACTAAAACTACCACCCGGCTTCGTTTTCGGTAGCAGTCTTGAGATACCCGGTATAATTTGATGAATTTGTGGTAGTTTCAATAGGGTATTTGACTGTTTTTTGGAAAGTATCTCTGGAATTGTTCATTTTACCATAATACATTTGCAATTTGATTATTTCTTTGTGAACTGCTATATTTTCAATAAAAATCATGATCAAAGTTTGAATGATAAATAAGACCGCCAAAACGCGATGGACGCCATATATGCGGGTCACGTGATATTATTACGTCACTTGCTTGCAAAGCAAACATTTTGATTCAATATCAAGAATAACATTGATCAGGTTACAGCTAAAAATGCCTTATAAATGGTGTTGTTGCGGCATCTCTTCCATTAGTTTTATAATTTAAGTAATTCTTTACGATATTACGCTCTAGTCTGTATCAGCCCATGTACGTCCCACTGCAGGGCACGGGCCTACTCTACAATCGAGAATACGATTGAGAGTGGTTAGGCCATATAGTCCACCACGCTGGCCTGGTGCGGGTTGGCGGACTTACATACCATAGAAATTTTTATAAATCGCTATTGTATGTAGATTTCCTCACGATGTTTTCCTTCACCGTTTTAGTGCGTGGTGATTGATTATCAATACACACATGATTCCGAAAAGTCAGAGGTGTGCCCTGGGATTCGAACCCGCGACCACCGTGAACATGAAGGCAGCCGCGTCTAGTCCGTTAACCAACAGGCCACCACGCACTTATACTCTACTTACGCTCTAGTATATTATTAATATCAATTAAATATATAAGCATACCTATATTATGATAATTCCTGCAGGCGCTTCGTTATAAGTGTCATTTTTGAAAATTCATTACACTTTGAATCGTTGTCGTTGCTATTTCATTTGTAAATACTACAGAGCCGCTCCCTCAAAAGATGCGAAAATTATTCCCATCCTTTAATACAGGTATGTAGTCTCAAAAACATCTACTAAAACACCGGATAAAATGTTCGTAAGCATTACAAAGAACACCAAGATTCAGGTAAAGTGGTTAAAACTCGCTCTTATAATAATGGAATGATTATATGATATAATAGTGGAATATGTCAAACAGTTGTTCTGAATGGCTACCAATCTGCCACTATAAACATAACTTCAGGAATTCCACAGGGGTCGTTGCTAGGGCCGTTGCTTTTTATAATTTTTGTTAATGACATAGGTTCATGCTTTACGCGTTGTAAAATAATTATGTATGCTGATGACATGAAAATCTTATGCCCTATCTCACAATTTTCTGACTGTCTTGCCCTCCAACAAGATTTAAACGCCCTGCAAAATTATTGCCATCTTAATAAATTAGACTTGAATGTATCCAAGTGTTTTGTTGTCTCATATACTCGAAAGCCTAATTCTATTGTCTTCAGTTACACACTGCAAGGAGGTCCACTTATCAGAAGTAACATAATGAAGGATCTTGGTGTCATCTTTGATTCCAAATTACTTTTAGATGCTCATGTCGAAAATATTATAAAGAAAGCTAATAGGGCCCTTGGCTTCATTTTGCGATTGTCAGCAGAGTTTGAACATATAAAAACTATAACGATAGTTTACTGTGCTTTTGTTCGCAGCCACTTAGAGTATAAGCAAAAGTTATTCAACTGACTATGTAACACGATGTAAAAAATTTCACATTTTACCGTTAGAGGAACGCAGACGCATAGCAGACCTTATTTATCTCTTTAAAATTGCAAATGGTACAATTGATTGTCCAGAATTACTGGGAAAGCTGGGCTTCGTAACGCGACATATATCGTTGCGAAAACCAAGTCTACTGCGCATACTCCCAGCACGTACAAGTTATAGGCAGAACTCCTTCACAATCCGTGCGTGTAAATCATTTAATCAACTTGCCGGTAAGCTGAACTTAGATTTATTTTTTACGAGTGTGTCTCAACTCAAATATCTTCTTTCTAATACGTTTTTCAAGGTTTAATTACTATTACGATGCTTGTTTTATGTGTCTTTTTCTTACGTAAAGTGCTATATTTTAATTCTATTGTTCTTTGTATTTTACTCTGTATCTCATTAAGTTAAGACCTAGCCGACTGTTACGCTATTTAAGTACTAACATATTTGTGAAAACTTGTAAATGGCTTTATAAGTATACCTGTATTATCTTGATTTACTATAAGTTTGCTGTAAGTTTTCCGAATAAATAAAAATAAAAAAATAAAATAAAATACAATAATTTCTTGTATTTTTCATACATTGTTAGCTTAGTATTTTTTTTATTGTATTGAAAGGCGAGAAGAACGTGCCGTTCGCCTGATGGTAAGCGATACGACCGCTCCTGAACAGTAGCAAAACCAAACAATACCTTGAAATACAAAGCAATGCTTGGCATTCCACTGCGCTCGCCATCCTGAGATATAAGATGTTAAATCTCAATATGTCCAGTAGTTACTCTGGCTACGATGTCCTTCAATCCGAAACACAACAGTGCATTTAAACTGCTGTTTGACGGGAGAAATAGACATTGCGGTGGTACCCACCCAGGCAGCCTCTCACAGATGTGAGACCTACCACTCGAAAATGCTTTAGCTTATAATATAACTAATAGTGATATTTACATATGTATGTTCATAAGGTTTGACATTAATAATTTAATTGAGCAGCGTAAAAGTAAGGTTTGTTAAAAAAAATAGTCCGACCACTATCGCGTCTATTTTTGCGAAGTTTCCACTGTCAGCTTTTATATTTTAGTTTCCATCGTACAATTATTAGAGATAAAGTTCGCATTGTGCCCTTAGCGGCGCAATTGGATCAATATTTCAGAAATTACTGCGAAAACAAAGGAAAACACTCATGAAATGTTCTAAAAATCGACTGACAACAAGAAAGTGACGTCACTCTAAATGCAACCAATGGCGTGCGTTTTTAGTCACGTGGTCAAGCTCAAAATTTTAATTAATTTTAAAATGATTTCTTACGGCAATCCAACATTGTTTTAAATATTTTATTAGTTAATATGGTTTAAAAAAATATTTACAGTTAGTCTAGTAACAATATGTTTCATATTTTCATCATAGTCAAATACCCTATTGTCGCTACACGTTAATAAAATTTAGATGAAATGTACCTACGCACTTTGAAATCAGATGGTGTAAATTGCAGTTCAAATTTTACCGACCGGATTTCGTTCCACCATGAAATAAAGACTAGCATCGACTCTGTTACCATCGTGGCCTCAAACCAAGGCAGAGCACATAACATTGTAAACCAAAAAGCACACTCAAAGAGAATTGCCAAAATTGAAAATCGAATTCAGGATCTCACTATTCATAATCCGTATATGGCATGGCACTAAGGAAACATAAAAGTATAATTATTGGTGTTAAAAGCGCCACGAAATATAAATCGTGTGAGTTTCTAACACGACACAGTCAAGTCACATCAGTGTTATATGGAAGTAAAAGCAAACTTCGTGTCAAACATGAAGTTACCCAACTTTTCAAGCTATGAATTAAATTTGCCTTCGCGTATCCGTAAGTTGGGACAAGTTTTAAACTTATAATATAGTGTATTTAAATGTATTCAAAGATCTTATTTATATGGCTTTACATTTTTTATTTGCTGAAGATCTATTACAGGGATTTGATAGTATAATAATTATTGTATAGTGCATTTAAATGTAGTCAGCAACATAAGTCGTTGAACACTTCACATTTTTTGATAACCTTTTTATGAATTAAAATTTGTACGTACTACTCTGTAGTCATAAAATATAACCAAGTAAAGTCATGTATGCCGAGAAGTGCCATACGATAATGAAAATAATTATTATTTTGGCAATTCCAAATCTCGTGAATATGTAGTGACTTATGTTGTTGACTGTCATAAACTCGCGCATTTTTAAGAGGAGGGTGGGGCACACGTACATACAACCAATATGAAAAAAAAAACATTAGTTAACCATCCTCTAGCCGCAATTACATTTGTTTGAAATAAATCTATATCGCATTGATCACTAAACTTATTAAAGTTTTATAATGAAATTTGATAATGTTCTCTAAAACCTTGAAGTTATACTTACAAACTCCCCAATACTCGAAGAGTAATAACAACACAGAAATCGTAATCTACCAAGTTATTTACATAAGTTCTGAATCTAATGCAATTCATATTGACATAAACAATGGTTTTGTAATATCAGTGGAGCTAATCGTTAAACTTTGCTCGCTAACATAGATATTATTTGAAACACTTCAACTAAGTTTTATTTAACATCTCCTTGATGATAATTTCTGTTAATTTTAGATAAATGTTTATTTTTTTGGATAGTTCCGGCAAACGAGCAAACTGGATGATAAATGATTACTGCCCTCACAGAGTACTTTTTTTTATGTCAGTGTATGGCGATACGAGCATGCCGTTCGCCTGATGGTAATTAATAATAAGTACTTTGTTATAAAGGACTGCCGCCCAAGAACATCCATTATGCGTGGATCATTGATGTGTTGTCGGCCAATAAAATCGGGAGGGAATCGGAAAAGATAAAGGATGAGAAGGGGGAAAGGCTATTGGGGATCCGCCAATCTCACTCACTTACCGAATAAAACACCGCAGCAAAGCTGTCGCTTCTAGTCGATCTCCTGTGAGGCCGCTCCGGACGAGTCTGCCCATTCATGCCGAGTCATGACTGACGACAGCGTGGCCTTCAAAGCGTACCTTTAAAAATGTATACGTTTCTGCTTATTGCTTCTGTTGGTAACGGGTCTGCTAAAATGGTCAAGTTTACGTCATATCTTTTGAGATAATCACTTCTTGCCATCTTTCGGCACTTAACGCGGGTCAAACTTTTCGTATGATTTTGGGGCGTGATTGATTTCCCAGGAATTTTGGTTTAATTTTCAAAACACCAATTCTCTTCAAACGGCTGACGGGCCTGCGGGTGAGCGAGCGGGGGGTGGGCGAGCGTGGAACAGCGGCTCGTTTCTTGTCTTTCTTTGGAGAGGTCCTCTTCTGGCGGAGCCCGGAGCGAAGTAGCCGATACGGCCAAATCGCCCCTCTTTTATACCATTTCTTGGCTCCATGCTCACCCCCCTAGCCCCTCACCCTTCAGCACCCGTCATAATCTTTATTTCTCAAAATGTTACATATTTCATATTACAATTCTGTTCAACGCTACACACTAATGTGGGGCTTATCCCCGCGCAACCCCTCACACCATGCACCTATCCTTAAGGACTCCCGAGGTGTGAATGCGGGCTGGGTTTTGGGTGCGGACGGTTTTGTTCAACGACACCCCGTTCCGCGTGTACCACGTGACCGAGGCGCCCCCCTGCCCCCTCACCTCGAGAGCCGCACTGCGCATGCGCAGTAGGCGCATAGTGCGAGGATGGGAAATTAAACACCATAAGGAAGTAATTCTTTATTGTCGTGTACAATTTTCATTTTGGTTAATATCATGGATATAGTTTGGTGTACATAAATGCAATGACAAGGGATATAATATAACTATGACTATTTTCCATTTTGTCAATATCACTACAAAATCATTAGAAATGAATCGGAATTGAAATTTTGTTCAAAATATCTTTTCAGTGGGCATTTGTGTAGTCGAGTTAGAATTGAAAACTTTTTTTGTCAACATTGGAAAGTTTGCACTTAGGTACTGAAAAGTACATACATACATAAACTCACGCCTTTTTCCCAGAAGGGGTAGGCAGAGGTGCCTGAACACCCACATTTCGCCTTGTATATTCCGTCCCACTATGTGATAAGTGAGTAAGTAGTAATCAGTCTGAACACATACCTCTGCATCGAGGCGTGAGACAAGGGGACGTAATTTCCCCCAATTTTTTCTCAAATGCATTGGAAGATATGTTCAAGACTCTAAACTGGAAAGGACGCGGCATCAACATCAATGGCAAATATATTTCACATTTGAGATTTGCGGACGATATCGTCATAATGGCTGAAACCGTGCAGGATTTGCACTATATGTTGAGCAGCTTAGCTGACTCTTCAGCACGCATCGGTCTCCGGATGAATTTGGATAAAACCAAAATAATGTTTAATAAACATATTGAACCGGAACCGATCGTTATGCATGGAGCTTCTCTTGAAGTTGTTTCATAATATATCTACCTTGGGTAGAAACTGCAATTAGATAGAAACAACTTTGAGAGTGAAGCTCGAAGAAGAATCCAGCTGAGCCGGGCAGCATTTGGGAAATTTCGTCGGGTCTTTTCGTCGCCCATACCCGTAATGCCGTAATGACATACAGTGTCGAGACGTGGACACTGACGGTGGGACTGGTTCACCAATTTAAAGTCGCTCAACGAGCAATGGAGCGGGCTATGCTCGGGTTTTCCCTGAAGGATAGAATCAGGAATGAGGTTATCCGACAGGGAACCGAGGTGACTGACATAGCCCAGCGGATCAGCAGGTTGAAGTGGCAGTGGGCTGGTCACATTTGTTGGGGAACCGACAACCGTTGGGGTAGACGTGTTTTCGAGTGGAGACCGCGCCTCGGCAAGCTTAGTGTAGGACGCCCTCCAACGAGGTGGAGTGATGAAATCCGAAAGATGACTGGTAGCGGTTAGAGATGTTGGGCTAAAGATCAAGCCCAGTGGCGTGCTATAGGAGAGGCCTATGTCCAGCAGTGGACGCGAATAGGCTGATGATGATGACTATGTGATAGGGGGTGAGCCTATCGCCATATCTGGCACAAATTCCTGACACCGGCATTCGAACCTTTCGTTTTGTAACCGTACAACAACGTCACGAAGGAACTTACAAGTAGAGGCGTGTATTAAATATTTCAAAAAAAGTCCTAACAAAGCTCCATAAATATCACAGTAAATCGTAGGTCTGTACTCAGTAACGTTGACTGATGCTTTTTTATTTATGCTGTGCATACAAAGTTACTGAGCAAGTTATTACATTCCAGTTTCCACTAGGTTGCTGTTACTAGGATTACGGCACCGTTTTGTATCCTTTTTTATTACAACACATAGTTTTTTGAGCACCTCGTATCGTTGTGAACGAATAACGTTGAAAATGATAGTTATTCTCCTCCTTCTAAATGTCTTTATTTTCTTCTATAGTTAAACAGAAGACAACATATTGACCTGTCCCCGGATGTAGGAACCGACGAGAGAAAATATAATCTATACATATAAATAAAATTAAAGTATCTGTTTTAAAAGTGAAAATAAAAAATAATGTCCAACTACATATCGTTATATACACGATACCTGTGCCGAAAATGATCTTTAAATTTTTTTTGTCTGTCTGTCTGTCTGTCTGTCTGTTTGTTCCGGCTAATCTCTGAAATGGCTGGACCGATTTTGACGGGACTTTTTTTGTCAGGTAGCTGATATAATAAGGAGTAACTTAGGCTACATTTACTTTAGAAAAATAAAGTAATGTTGCAATGCCGAAGTACTGTCCAGTACCGCGCGCAGCTCACCCGCATGCCACCACTGAGCCGTCACGTCGGGCGTCTCCCACCACTTCTCCCACCAACGAATTAATATCACAAAAAACAACAACGAATTAATATTAAAAAAAAAAACTAAATAAACTAATAAACTTTTTTGTTAAATTCCACGCGGACGAAGTCGCGGGCACAGCTAGTGTGTAATAATTTCATGAATAAGTATTTGCATGGGTCTTTAGTAAAAGTTCATAATTATGTTTGGTTTCAACAAAATGCACGAGTAAACGCCTAATAAAAGCAAGGTATTTTTATACATTTTATGAGACAATACCAAATAGTATTTTATTCCATGAATGCGTATTGCGTACGTCATTTTTAGCACAGTGTTACGATATTAATATTGAACCTAGAATATTACTGGTCATCAAGGACTCAGCAAAAATATAAATAAATCAATTAGCCCCATTGACTATTAAAGTGATGTGACGTAACATCCAAAAGATTCCAGATAATGCTGGGAAAGTTATGAGCTTGTGTCAGAGGAGGGTATTTACGGGCGTCCGGCACAAAGTTTGACGTGACGCATTGGCGGGGTTCGTGTCACGTTGTATCGCAATCAAGTAGCATGAGATTCTCTACACTGACACCAATTGATAGGGTGAGCCATGCGAGCGGGACTTATCGCAAGAATATTCTAATATTGCTTGTTTATACGCTTCACTACATACGGGTAATTATAGCTTGTTAGTTCGCCGTTTTATTTGAAGATGCAAATGCTATGTATCCAGGAAAGTTTATTTGGATAAAATGGTAGATTTTCTCTTTTGAATAGATATAGGTAATAGGAAAAGGTAATGGTATAAACATTTATATGGTCCTGAATTAGTTCATTAGAAATTGATCAAAATATAATTAGATTAACTTACCAAAGCTGGATTACCTTACCAGCGTGGCGGACTATATAGCCTAACCACTCTCAGACGTACTCTCGAATGTAGAGAAGGCCCGTGCCTTGCAGTGGTCCGTACATACATATATGGGCTGATACAGAACTTAAATAATAAACCAATATATAACCTTACCGACTGACCTAAATGCTAAATACAATATTGTCGGTCAAACTACATAAGTATTTGTTTCGGTTTGGGTCAGATCAGTCATCAGCCAGATGGGTGAGATCAAAAAGTCTCTCATAGTTTTTCATATCTTAGACATAAGACTTGGAATGTGTAGGGTGTATGAATTGAATTAAATGGATTTATTTTTCTTTCAAGATGTTTTCATCTCGTTTTGTTTCGGGCTTCGGCTAATGTACTCTGTGTTGTTGTGTCCGTTCTCGCAAAGCAAATCCGTGATCCGATTGAATAGTATACATAAGAATCTTCCAGTATGCGTTTCCAATTATTGCCTATTCGATAAAACGATTCACATTAACGTCGCCCTGCAAAGATACTATTATTTGCCAATTTGAAGCAGAATTTGTTTCTTTCAAACCTGTGAATGAAACCAGCGCGCCGCGCACGTCCGTGTAGCACGGACCTGGGTACGAGTACATCACGACTTATAACACGCGCCACATTACACTGGTTACGTGTCCCACTGCAGGGCACGATCCTCCTCTACAATCGAGAGTACGATTGGGAGTGGCATTGCCATATCGTCCACCGTCTTTCTGTATCATTCCCTATACGTCCCACTGCAGGGCACGGGCCTACTCTACAACCAAGATTGACAGTGGCAAGGCCATATAGTCCACCACGCTGGCCTGGTGCGGGTTGGCGGACTTACAGTATGCAGGTTACCTCACGATGTTTTCCTTCACCGTTTTATTGCGTGGTGATTGACTTCAATACACACATAACTCCGAAAGTAACTATAGTTATTAGCATTTCCAAATATATTTATCGTTTACAATTTAGCGGTATTGAGTACAATTGTTACTTTCCGTACTGCTCAAGACACACGTATAAACATATTTTAAAGGCATGAACCTATTGCTAATAATTCTATCACGTTTCAGAAATTAACATGTCATTGCAAAGAAATGAATACAATATGCGCATTGCTTAATAAATAAATACAAATTAGAAGTAAAATGTTTTCAATCAGTTGTGTCTACAGTCTAAGCAAGGTACATACATTCGAAAGAGTGTTTTGGATTTACCATCACTGTGTCAGAGAATCCTGAAGTTCAGTAGCAGCTTTACTGATAATTACTTTACAAATTTACTATTTTCATAGTTACTTTTATGTTGGCAGACAGCAAGCATCTTCGAATGTGCTCCTCGCTTCAAATATGTTACATATATTTGGGTCTATTTTATGGTCACCACATATCAATTTTTTCAAAACGAAAATGGAATATAATGTCAGAACAAAGATCCGAAGCCAGGATCTTACGGCTTAAAGCTAAATCAAGCGAAGATTCTCATAAAGGTATTACAATTATGAAGAAATTACAAACACGTATCAAACAAGAAAAATATGTCGAATCTAGTGACAAGTGTTTATAGAAGAAAAGAAAATAATGGTTTCTTAGATTTACGCCAATGTTACACAAAAATGTTCGTTAAATTCCCGAAACCTTACAAAAAATTGCCTTTCCGAACAGCTTTTGCATAAAACATTTTACCTTATTATTTAAAGGCACTAACATCCATCACGAAATTGCTTTCTTGGGCTAATGTGAAAGTCACGTTGGGTGATATTTTTGCTCCTAATTTATGCGTACCCGATTTATGGCCTCGTTAATTATTAGCTCCGGGGGTTTTCTTTGGAGATTCCGGGGGTTCTCTATTGTCAATGCCATATTGAGACATACGATGGTAATGTCTAGTAGTTACTCTGCCGACAATATCCTTCAAACCGGAACATAATAGTGCATTTACACTACTGTTTGACGGGAGCAATAGACATTGTGGAACAAACGATAGAGCACACAGAGAGAACCGAAGCCTCTCGGCAGTATCCTAACGATATTAAAATTACAATTATTTAAATTATTTTCACGCTAAATATGTAGTTCCTATGTTTCATAAGGGGACTGGAGTCAAAAAGTGTCTACACCCGAGCGAAGGCGGGCCGGACCGCTATTTATACATAAAGATTAAACATAGCTGTTAGCTACTGCCATTGTTGTTAACATACAAACTAATATCAGCAGTTGTACATCTTGTATGAAAGAGTGTAAAAATAAAGTATACACCAAATAAATAATACTATCGCGAAGATGCGAAGAACAACAGCTCGTTTCCCAGCATCTAATACATAATGTTTAGAACCTCTTTAGTTTCATAAAAGCGTGGAAATGTAAACCTTTTAAACTGAAATGGTGTTTAGTTTGGCGAACCTTGTTTATTTCTACTCTAATATAAATAGAATAATACGTTTCATTCGGTTGTATCAATGTTTGTGATGTTTAAGCATGGACATAAATCTGTCAATAAAAATCCAGTGACAAGGCGAAGAGTATGTAAAGTGTTCCGACGAAACTGGTGCGACGCACAATTGCATCTATGGTAGAGCGTTACTGAAATAAGTCGTCACTCACAACGATTTTCAAAATGCTTGTTTGTAGTATATTAAAAAAATATACTAATTTTTATCAACGTTAAGGCAAAATCAATTTATTCGCGATTTTCATGGCCATCTTTTTGATACTCCAAATGTACTGAAGGGCCCGTCCTTAGGTATTAAATCACTGTATTTTAGGAGATCATTACTTAGTTGGTTCAGCATTTTCATTATTATAAGTACTGGTATATTCTAGGCTCTGCATAAACACAACTAGTCGCACTACCTGTGTACATAATCCCCAATCTAACCGTTAAAATCACTTCACTATTTTAGCAGAACACGAGTATTAACTCCCCTGTGGCCTAAATCGAGCACCGTAGTGAGAGCTCATGCAAGCTTCGATTGACCTAATCAATATGCGTCTCGTCACTCTTGGTTAGATCTGACGTGGCTTAAACCCTTTTTCTATTGAAGGCAAATACAAGCGCTACACTCAATTTCCATTATTATTAATGGCATTTATTTTTAGCACATATTTGATTACCAAAGTTTTAGGGACCATTGTAAATAATGGTGGCAAAACGATATAGTGACTCAGTACTGCCTCGGTGGCGTTGTTATACTACGGTATGCTTGTAAAGCTGAGGTCTGGGGTTCGAGCCTGGGTCGGGCAAAGTGGTATTGGATTTTTCTATTCATTGTCGGCCCGGAGTCAGAAATATATGCCCGATATGGCGATAGGCTCACCCCTGTCACATCGTGAGACGGAACATAAAAGGTGAAAATTGGGTGTCTTAGTAAAAATTAAAACCTTTGCCTACCCTTTCTGGGAACGTGCGTGAATTTATTTTTGTATGTGTATGACTCGTTTAAATGTAACGCCTTTTGAGTGTATCCCGTATTAATCCGGAAACAGGTTCACAAAATTGTGTCATCAAGCAAGACATGGCCCTCTCGATACGGTTTTTCTGAAGTGTAGGTACATACCATGAAATAAATCTGGTCCTTCCGGCATAGCGTTAAGAGGTGAAGATTCATCTTAGCAGGCCGGCATTATTGTATCGATTAGGACCGCCCTCAGATGATATTCGATACTCTGTCTGGACGGCATTTGCGCTCACCATCAGGTGAAGTGCAGTCAAAATAATGACCCAAAATTTAAAAAAAATACTCTCTTTATCGAACCTGTATAAAAAAACACGAAGGGAATCTAATGCGATTTTTTACGAGAGTTTAATAAATGTCGGATTTTTTTAGCGTTTTTCCATCAAACTGTTTGAAATATAGAAACCAAGTTTCTCAATTTTATTAACTAAACCGTAGGTAGCACTGAGTTAAGTTAGTGGGTCAAAGTATTCCTGAACTGCATTTAGGTGAAACTCTTTGAAAGTTTTCGGAGTTACGACCAAGTATTAATTCACTAAGGCGATTGTTGGCAGATTAAACAATGTCTCGCAGTTACTTAAAAGTATAAAAAATTAAAAAAGTATAAGTAGTTTAATTTTTGCAACGAAAGAAAGTTAAGGTTATGCCTAGTTTGGAAATCTCTGGCAGTTGTTATTAGTTTTAGAAATTATTTTAATTTTATCTAGTTTTAAGTAATAAGTAACTGTAGCACATTTTCGTTGATGAATAAACGTATTATGATTTATTATTTTTGGTTCCCTTTTCTGTTCTTCAGTCAAAGAAATTTCGTTGCTGAAAACAAATATCTGAAGTATAATGTAAAAGAATTTAACAATATTCAAAAAGGTGTAATAGAAACTGACCCGTATTCAAAACGTCGGGGTGTTTTCTCATAAAATTCTCGTCGTAAACTTGTTATTGCTCTTTTGTTTCAATAACCGAGATAATTAATTACAGTACATGTTTTATTACTTGGAATTTCTTTTTTGAAGTATAAACGTTATTAAAAAAGAAAAATCTCTTTTTACAACTCTCGATCTCAATATTATGAAGGCACACATTCTACAAACAATAATGGTGTTTGTTATTTTTTCATTCTCTCAGATTTTGATGTTCACAGCGGGTTCTTTTAAGAGAAGTTTTTTTTCCAAAGATATACGTACTCAATAATTTGTATTATTTAAATTGAAAGTCTTTGACAAGACTGCACTAGAATGCTGTAAGTTCAAGACGATGTGTTTGTTGAAGATTTAAAATCGCACTGTTTGTGTAATAAACTTACAAATATATAACAAATCAGTACAATAGTCCTGACGCAGTAAGCTGACGAATATCGGTCACGTCACGATGAACGTCTTGATTGAAATAATCTTGTACGGCATTTGAGTCACGTTCGGAAACGCCACGGGGGGCGCAATCTGGAGAAAACGGGCGCGCGCGTACACAATTTAATTTAGATTCAGTTAAATTAGGTGACTAAGTGAAAAATGTAAGCTGTAGGACTGTTCAATATTTTCGTCAAAGACTGCACAGAATCGATGTGATTGGAAGTATTCGACGGTACATATTATGTAAAAGAATATCAGGAATATGAAAGATTGCATGGGAGCGTTTCAAATTGAATATAGGTATCTGTTATAAGGACATGTGAAGAAAGTGGAATACATGAACTTGGCCAGTGAAACATTATAAGTTTTTCCTCCGTAGACTTTAATGCTATGATCGATTTTGTGGATTATTTTGCGTAAAAACCAATCATACAAATATCATTAAAACAAAAAGTCTGTGAAAACAGTATTAAAGTAGCTTGTAACATGTAGGCCCCATTGCAACATATTTATTATCTAGAGTAATTACTACGGAAACTGTAAAACATACTAAATATAGTGCTACCGGATTTAACTAAATGCGCGAGTTTTCATTTGCGATGCAAATCGAATGCGTTTTGCCTTTCCTGCATTTTGTGAACGCATTTGAAAGTCCTATCTGGAATTAAAATAAGGCATTATATGTGTGCGCTATACTTTGTTCCACGGGGAGTGCTCCGAGGAATTGCTCGAGATTGTACCACTGTCGCCTTTCTACCATCGCACCACCCTACACCTGAGTAGTGTTCATTCCTACCACCTGGAAACTATCCGTTCCCGAACGGTGCGTTTGTAGCGTTCTTTTTTAACACCAACGTGCAAGCTCTGGAATGAACTCCCTGCTTCGGTGTTTCCCGAGCGTTATTACCTGTGCTTCTTCAAAGAGAAAGAAAGAAGCTTAGAAGGAGTTAAATCCCAACGGTAGGCAGCAACTTGGCAGTGCTAGACCCTGGCATTTCGAAGGTCCATGAGCGGCAGTGACCGCTTACCATCATGCGGGCCGCATGTTCGTCAGCCTGCTAAAGGCCAATAAAAAAATGTATGTATACAGGGTATATCAAGACTGCTACCGAAAACGAAGCCGGGTGGTAGTTTAAGCGACTTCAGACACAATGCAACAGAAAAAGTTGCAAAAAAAAGCGACAATTTTTTTTTGTTATTTTTTTCCTATGGCCATATTTGGGTGGTAAATACATTTTTTCCTAAAATAATAGTATATACCCTTTTATTTATAAATACTCTAAGGTATAAAAGAGTTTAAATTATTATTTTAGCAAAAACTATGGATTTACCACCCAAAAATGACGATATTTAAAAAATCATAAAAAAAAATTGTCGCGTTTCTAGGCGAAATTTTTAATTGCATTGTGTTTGTAGCCACTAAAACTACCACCCGGCTTCGTTTTCGGTAGCAGTCTTGAGATACCCGGTATGTTGAAATAAAATACTTATCCTTCCAAATCACTTTAAATTTATCAACGTATATCAGGAATAGCACCATAGAGAATAATAAATACTGCCTCTGTGGCGTAGTTATAATATGCGGTTATAACGCTTAAATCTCGGGTTCGAATCCCAGGTCGGGCAAAATAGTATTTGATTTTGCAATTCATTATCCGCTCGAAGTTAGAAATTTGTGATAGGTGTGCGATAGGTCCCTTATAACACGGGAGGGAACATACAAGACGAAAAACGGCAGTCCTGGTTCCTGCTAGGACAATCTCTGCCCACCACTGACGGAAAAAAAGCGTATGTTTATGTATTATGAATAAATAATCTGCAAAAATAAAATGTTCTTTATTGCATCCAAATATATCCCAACTTCTTAGTTTGGTGTCAGGACTATGTATGTGATTGTTCGGTGAATTTATTTATTTTTAACCATAGAAGAATATTCGTTTAGTACAACTACTCGAAACCTTTGAATCCCTTTTCTCGTACAAATCAAACTAGGACTAAGTTCCTAAATATTCCTCGCATATGAAATTCCGGCACAACTTTTAATGGAGAACTTCTAAGAATGTTTGCATAGAGTTTTGTTAATTTCACGCAGGTATAAATACACTTGGCTTTTCTGTATTTGTATTTCTTTGAGAAAACTAATGAAGGCGTGATCATAATGCACACGACTTTTTATTTTTTGTTGCATAGGCAAATGAGCAAACAGTTCACGCAAAACATTTATTTCGGTGCGGGTATCGAACCCGCGGTCTCTCGTTTCACACCCGGCGTCTAACAACGGTATCACGGAGGCTGTCACATTTTGTTTTATATCTATTTAAATATAGCTTGCGTACAAAGATTATCTGAGTACCAATACAGTTGATTTCGACATGGGTGGACACCCACGTCATAAATCATAAAGGGTCAGCTAAAAATAATGCGGTATAATTTATATGGGTCTTTTCCGACAAGTAGGTACGCCATGGATGATAAGAGAGGGTAAAAATATTACTTTTTAATTTATCCGATTTAGCTTATATTCCAAACATTTGTCTTTAATAACATTAGCGATAGGAACGAGCGCTGAATGTAAGGATATTGAACTAATATATTAAAACCGACTGAAATATCACAAACATGGATAATAATTATGTATTTTATTTATTTATTCTTAACTGCACAAAAAGGATAAACACTTATATATATTACAAATGAAAAAAAAAAGTACAGATGGCGGTCTTATCGCTCTAGGCGATTTCTTACAGACAACCTTTGGATGGATAGAAGAAAAAAAAAAGAAAAGATGAGAGGGCAGCCTAGAAAAAAAAAGGATACAAGCTCCAATAAAATAATAATAGACGAATTATTTATAATTAGTATTTACACAATATATGATACATAATTATATACATACACCTATTATAAATATATATATATATATATATATATATATATATATATTTCTACAGATATATATATACATACATAAATAAATATACTATAAATTACTTTTAGGTTCAAATGCAAGGAATTATACTTTTCATTTTGGCTATTCAGAGAGAAAGGTAGTGATCTTTGACCATTTTTTTTGAATGCAGTTAGTGTTTGAGCCTGTCTCACTTTAACAGGTAGTGCATTCCACAGCTTGGACTGTAAACGACTGATCCATGAACTTCGTGGTATGCACTGGCATTCTCAACTTCAGGTTCTCCGACGACCTCAAGGACATCGAATGTGTCTCATGGAGAAATAGAAAACGTTCTTTAAGATATGTAGGAGTGAGAGGATTAAACAAGATATTGTAAAGAAAATGAAGAATATGAGCATTCCGACGAAGTCGTATGGGTAACCACTTGAGCGTAGCACGAAACTCGGAAACATGATCATATTTGTATATGATGTTTTATGTTTTATGATGTATTATATTATGTAGTTAACAAAAACAGCAATGAAAGTAGGTACATTTTAGATATTTTTGTATTGCGATAAATGGCGAGACGAGCATGCCCTTTGCCTGATCGTAAGCGATACAAATACTCATGGGGAGTATAAAACCAAACAACATCATGAATCACAAAGCCTTGCTTGGCATTCTGCATCCTGCATCCTGAGACATAAGATATCATTATGTCCAGTAGTTACTTTGGATACAATGTCCCTTAAACTAGAATTCAAGAGTGCATTTACACTGATGTTTGGCTGGAGATAGACGTTGCGGTGGTACCAACCCAGGCGGCTTCTCACATATGAGAGACCTACCACAAGGAAGAGATATTGGTGATTTGTGCTTTCTAAATAAAATAGCTGAAAATTGTTGATAAACAATCGGTAAACTGTTCTATTCTTAAAGCGAAGAAAATATAAAATAAAGAAACTCTGAAGTTAACACTGAACAGACACATAACTTGGACATAATACCAAATACGTGTCTTGTATCGTAAGCTTGAGAAATAAAGAGCGCTTTTAGTTATCACTTACTCAGACCTGAGACAATTTGTATACGAAAATTTTATTAAATCGCCAACTTCTCATTAGAAGTTTCTACCCACAGGTTCTCGTTTATTTCCAGAGTGACTACAATTCGCAATAATCTACATTACATTAATGTTGTATCAGCCCAAATACGCCCCACTGCTGGACGCGGGCCTCCTCTACTACAATCGAGAGTACGATTGAGAGTGGCTAGGCCACATTCATATAATTTTCTAAAATTTACTGTTAATTGAACAAAAGACGCACATATTTCATTTCTATGAAAGCCCTGTCGGATGGATATTCAAGCATGAAGCATCAAACTTTACCGAAAAAGACAAACTGGAGTTCACGTGTTAACATTGTTGGGTGAGTTATATCCTTACTTGCTCGTAATAGAGCGGAATACTAGAATGTTCTTTAGATTTAAGTTACAAAGGCAGGGGTGCATTCTACGACATGTCGTCGAGCTCGTGAGCTTACCGCTTTATTTTTCAACAACAAAATTAAATTCTTGGTGCCATTATAGATCTGATAATAAATAATAGTGCGACGGAGCAAAGAACAGACAATATTTTTTGTAACAAAATATTTTATGCGCTATGGTCTTTTTAGTGATGTAGACTATTTTTTGATATTTCAATAAATGCTTGATTTTTAGGATACCAGTAGATTGGATAGTGTATAAATATCAGTAAATTGCGATTCAATATATTTATCGTCCGACAAAAGACCAAAATCTCTAGATACAAAAGCATTTGTATATAATTTAAAAGATTTTATATTTATTATGGTTTAAGGAATGGCGAGATTAGCATGCCATTCACTTGGTGGTAAGCAATGCGACCACTCATGGACAGTAAAAAACCCAACAATGCCATGAATTACAAAGCAATGTTTGGCATTCCACTATGCTCGCCATCCTGAAACATAAAATGTTAAGTCCCATGTCCAGTAGTTACTCTTTTTGTTCTGGTTACGCTCCCTTAATCTAAGGCAAATGTGTTACTGAACAAAGAAAGTTAGATCACACTTGGCTGATTGTTATTACTTCTACGAAACAGTAAAGCTGAAAACACACTGTAGGTTTTTGTCTTACGCATAGAGTTAAGACTTAGAGTTTTTATACATAGAGGGAGCGCTATCATACATTCGCGTTTTGAAAAACGTAGATATTTTCTTGTTCGTAATGTTGGTAGCGCTCCTATGTTAGTAAAAATTGAATTAATTATTTAGCAATAAATTGCTATAAATTCCTTTGATAATCGAAATTATATTTAGCTATTATCCTTTTAAAACGAGTTTGAGTGAAATTAAATAGACATAAACAATTTATTTAAAAAAAAATTCATGTAATTTATGTATGTTGCACAACCTGTTCAAATATTAGCCAATACGTTTTTGAAGCACCAGCGCTCTCTCTATATATAAATACTCTAAGAGTAAAGAGTACAAAACTATGGTAAAGAGCGCGACTGATATGGTTCGCACGGTTCGTCAGAGGGCCCACGTACGTTTTCATTTCTTTTATTTCCATTGACAAAGGACCGTTTTCTCTTCTGCCTATGACTAAGCTTTTAGGGATGGAAGAGTCGATTTTTATGTATTCTTTATCTCATCTCTTCATAAACAAATAAATGCTATTTTTTTCAAATGAAATCAATCCTAGTTGGCATATATTATAAACAGTTCTAAGTCTGTGATAACCTGTGGTATTATCACATCCGAGTTTGCAACGGTTTTATTGTCAAAATCAATGATTCAATTAATATTAAATCACACATCAATCAATTATATAATCCTATGATTGATTATATTCTGTACGCAAACATAGATTACACTTTGAGAATAAATTTATTGTGAAAAAATGTTAAGCAACAATGCTGTGTACACATATTAGAAATACTTATGTATAAAATGTGTGAATTCCAAAGTAGGCAAGGTCGTGTTTCGAGCACACGTCTTGATATTATTATTACCAGTTTCAGTTTAAAAGAAAACAAATGATAAGATAAACTTTTTTCTCATTATAATTCCTAAAACAGCGCGTGTAATTTGAAATTTTAACATCAATAACATAATATTTGATTGTATAAAAAATTACTCGGTTATCTTTAGTTCAGTACCTATTTGTTCCCATACTTTTTACTTTAAGTGAGCATATTTGTATTCTTAACATTTAACATTATAAATAATTTCTCTATTATGCACATCATACTCTAATCGTTTTTCTTCCATTTTTTAAATGAACGCACTGACTAACTTTTGGCTAATTACTGATAATTAAATATATAAATACACCCAACAGTCACATACATAGTCCTGACCCCACATTAAGATCAATTAAGTGTTGTGTTGTGGGTATCGGGAACTACGAGAAACTTTTCGGTCTCACAAACACAAAGACCCGAGACAAATACTTGTGGGCCTCACAAACATTTGCCTCGGTGCGGGGATCGAACCTGCGGCCTCTCGTTTCACAGGCGGCGTCTAACCAACTGTGATGAACTGTCAATTACGTCCAGTCTAGTATTTACAAACAACTCGTCAAAGAACTCACAAGACTCGATCTTAGTGTGGGGTCAGGACTATGTATGTGACTGTTGGGTGTTATTTATTATTATTATTATTATTAACTGCGGTGTTTATTTCTATTAAGAGCGTATACACCTTGCGCGCAAAGTCAACTATAGGTATTTCTTCGTTAATTTCACGCACACATAAGCGACCAAAGCTGTGTGCGTAGAGCTGCCGCGTCGGCTCGCTATACAATCGGCTCAAACAACTTTGATCCGTGCGCTTCAAATATTCAATTGAAATGTAACTGTAATATAATCATCATCATCATCATCACACAGGAAGTCCACTGCTGAACATAGGCCTCCCCCAATGATCTCCACAATGACCTGTTGGAAGCGGCCTGCATCCAGCGACTTCCTGCGACCTTAGTCAGATCGTCCGTCCACCTTGTAGGCGGGCGTCCAACACTTCGCTTGCCTGTACGTGGCCTCCACTCGAGAACCTTTCGGCCCCAACGGCCATCGGTTCTACGAGCTATGTGCCCGGCCCACTGCCACTTCAACTTGCCAATCCTATGGGCTATGTCGGTAACCTTGGTTCTCCTACGGATCTCCTCATTTCTGATTCGATCTCGTAGGGAAACACCGAGCATAGCCCGCTCCATGGCTCGTTGAGTGACTTTGAGCCTTTTAATGAGGCCCACAGTGAGAGGCCACGTCTCGGTGCCGTATGTCATCACTGGTAACACACAACTATCGAAGACTTTCGATTTTAGGCACTGAGGTATTTTGGACGAGAAGACGTCGCGAAGTTTCCCGAACGCTGCCCAACCGAGTTGGATTCGCCGATTGACCTCTCTCTCGAAGTTGGACCTGCCTAACCGGACCACCTGTCCTAAATAGACATATTCGTCTACAACTTCGAGAGTCGAGCCCCCAACTCCAATGGGGGTGGGCACAACATGGATATTCGACATGATCTTCGTTTTATCCATGTTCATTTTAAGACCCACCTGTTGGGAAACTCGATTAAGGTCTTCGAGCATAGTGCTAAGGTCTTCCAGCGATTCTGCCAAGACTACAATTTTTCTTGCTTTTTTGCTAGGTGGCGCCCATCAGTAATTACAGTTTTTATATAGCTCCTAGGAAATTTAAATTGAAAATTATTTTAAGCGTATAATTCCATTTAAAAGTATTTGCAAAACTTTGATCGTACTCCTCTGCATATCTACTAGTGTTTGTGTGATATTCTGTGGACTAAAAGTGGCAATAAACGGTTCTGAACTTTTTTTGACCGTTACTTAACTTCAACTGTGATAGTGCTGGATTGTGTGATGACACGTCTGTGAAACTTTCTGTAAGTGACAAGAGCATCTTTGCACTTAAACAACCCGGTAAAATACATATTACAAGGTATTCTAATTCAAACGTCCCAGTTTTGATTACATTTAGTACGCGAATCAGCGCCATCTCTGATCGCATTTCGTTCTATAGACAATTCGATACACTGTGACTAGTTGTATAAACTCTCTTTCTACTTGTCGCTAGAGGACGCTAATCATTTAAAAATGAATTGTGGAGTCTGCAATAAAATCATTAAAGAGGATCGTAGCTCCGAAGACACTATATTGAGCTGTATCTCATGCTCAAATAATTTTCATCTTGGCTGCCTAAACTTAACAAGAGCAGAGACTAAATCTGCTCGTTCTGCCGGTTTCAGCCAATATCACTGCAATTATTGCAAACTGAAATCAAAGGAGTCCCTGTCTGATGTTACCCCACTTTCCTCCAGGAAAAAACATAACAAACCTAGAGGCTTATTAGAGGACACACCCTCAGGTGTAATACCTATTAGTTCCGAAGAGGAAGTTTTGTCGTCCATACCAGCCGATGTCTTGAAATCCTTCACTCAGTCCCTATTGCTATTACAAAATTCTTTTGACAATATGAAACGAGAAATGCAAATGTTCACCACTTCTCTAAATTCCACCTCGGAGGATATAGAGCATTTCCGCAAGGAGATTGGCGACATGAAGAAGGAGCTGAAGCATCTGGAACAATACAAAGCCGAGGTTGTTGACCTTCGAGCTGAGGTTTGCCAACTTCGACTAGAACTCGAAAACAGACAGCAGCAACAATTCCTTAAGGATGTTGAGCTTACTAGTATTACAGAAAACCAGGGCGAAAACCTCTCTCAGATTGTGACGAACCTTACAGCCAAACTCGGTATTAGTCTGGACCCCCATGATGTGGATGACATTAAACGAGTTGGACAACGTACTGCCGGAACGAGTGGTAATGACAGACCTCGCCCGGTGATCATTACTCTAACCCGACGGGCCCCGCGTGACCAGCTTCTGCGGGCCGCGAGAGTACGACGCGGCCTCACCACTGACATGATCAATGTTCCTGGAAACTCCCGTCGTGTGTTTGTCAACGAACACCTAACAAAATCCAACAGAATACTTTTCAGCAAAGCGCGCGCCGCCGGTTCTCAACAGAAATTTAAATATGTATGGACATCGAATGGCAATATTTTTATGCGAAGAACTGACACTAGCTCTGTACTACGTGTGACATCTGAATCGTTCTTGGACAAATTAACTAACAAACAAACAGGTAATAGAAGCCCTACGGTTGATAGCCAGTACTCCTAATATTAACATTCATATTAAAATTGTACCTACTTGTTATTATTTTTCTCGAATTGTCAATGTTTTTTTAGTCCCGGTCAAGACTGTTGTTGTATGGATAGTGATCATAGTCTACTTAGTACTAAGTCGTAAAATATGCGTCCTGTTAATCTTTGACTCGAATATTAAACCTACTATCTTCTGTTTCAAAGACTGTTTTGTTGCTCGTTATACTTTAATATTTAGTTTTGTTTTAAATTATGTTATTTTGAATTTTTCTATGCAGTGTGTAGTGCAATTTGTTATGTTTTTAACAACATTTTTATTGTTCACTCAAGGTGTAAATGTTGAATCTCATTATGTTTTAAGTTTTTTAATTAGTATTGTAAGTCGTTTTATACTTACAGAATGCTGGCTTGCGTCTACTTCAGTCATAGGTCACATTCCAGGTTATAATTCTTTTTTTACAAAGCGAAACTTAAATCAAAACGGTGGTGTTGTCGTATATGTAAAAGAGCGTTGGAGTGTAAATGTTACAGAACCATTTGTGGCGGATGCATGTTGTATAAGCATTGAAATACCTAAACAGATAACCATCCTAGGAATTTATCGCTCCCCTTCTTTTAGGAATTCCAACGATTTTATTGACTCGCTTGATAAAGCACTCTGTAACTTAAAAAATAATTCTAATATAGTTTTAGCGGGCGATATTAATATCGACATTTTGTCTAAAGATTTTATTTCACATGGCACTTCTGATTATTTATGCAGGATTGCTGAACATGGTCTCCTTCCGGCTGTCACTCTCCCTACTAGACTGGAAGCATGTCTTGACCACATATTTGTAAAGTCATCCAAACCAGCGATAAGTGTTGTCTGTGATACTGATATTACTGACCATAAAATAGCTATATTGGGTCTAACTGATAAGAAAAATAAACAGAAACCTCCCCGACTAAAATTAGTAACCGATTTCGAGAAGATAAGAGACGATCTAAAAGAAGTAGACTGGGCTCCGATGCTTCAGATAACTAATGTAAACGAAGCGACAAATCACTTTTTGGATATTTTTTCAGCAATAGTACAAAATCATACCAAAGAAATCAAAACCAGCAGATCAAAATATAACATAGAACCATGGATTACTCCGGGTTTACTACGCTGTATTAGGCATAGGGATCGTCTACACATGCAAGCTAGAAAATATCCGGACAATGTCATTGTTACTACCTCATTTCTGAGGTATAGAAATTTCTGTAACGACTTGTTAAGGAAAGTAAAATGCGATTTTGAAAAAAAGGAAATTGGGAAAAATAGCAGCAATCCTAAAGCATTATGGGACACCATCAGCAAAATATGTCATTTCAAAAAGAAGAATAATGCACCTTTTGGATTATTATCTAAATGTGAGGACCCTTCCGAATCACTCAATGAGTGTAATAACTTTTTCGTTTCTGTTGGACAAAATCTGGCGAACAACATACTCACAAAAACAAGGGAATCTGAAGATAGTTTAGCTTCTAAATTTAGCATCACCAATGGACCACTAAATTCTTTTTATATCTCTCCCACAGATAATAACGAAGTCGAAAATTTGATTTGTAACTTAAAAAATAGCAGCGCCCCTGGTCTAGATGGTTTCTCGAATTCATTATTAAAGTTTGTCAGAGTCCACATTTTATCACCTCTCACTCACATCTTTAACTTGAGCTTCAGCAAAGGATGCTTCCCAGATGCTTGGAAAGTTGCTTCAGTCTCGCTAATTCACAAAGAAGGGGCTAGAGACCAGCCTAGCAATTATCGACCAATATCGCTCTTGAGTGTGTTCTCCAAACTGCTAGAAAAAATCATGAACAAACGTTTGACTCGATTTTTGGAAGATTGTTATCACAGCGGCAATTTGGTTTTAGAAGAGGCAAGTCGGCAGAAGACGCCGTGGAAACGCTTGTCAACTGTATAGCTTCTAATTTGGATAAAGGTCTTAACTGTTTAGGCGTGTTCCTCGATCTCGCCAAGGCTTTCGACACTGTCTCAGTACCAATTCTAAGACGAAAACTGGAAAATTTTGGAATCCGCGGTGCCAGTCTAGATTGGTTTCACAGTTACCTATCCAACAGACGGCAGCTAGTTAAGATAGATAAATTACACAGTTCCACTCGTCCCATCACCTTCGGCGTGCCCCAGGGTAGTATACTCGGACCACTACTTTTTATTATATATATGAACGATATCCATGATCTCCACTTAGAATCCGCTGATATAGTATGTTACGCTGACGATACTGCGATTGTGTTTTATGGCCGAGATTGGAATAATGCAAAGACTGCGGCAGAAAAGGGAATGATCTTGATTTCTAAATGGATGCAGCAAAACCTATTAACACTCAACACTAGCAAAACGAAGTACATGTGTTTTCACAAGTCTCCCAGAACACAACCTCCCTGCTCTCTTGACTGGGTCATACACAAAACGAGGCGAAAATTTGTATAAAAAAAACATGGTCGGGATTTTTACGAAATCATTCTCATTCAATATGATATTATCAGAATATTAAAATTAAAACATAAAACAAGATCGTTTCCTCAATTAGGCTAAAAAATGAAATTATAATAATTTTTTTTCGAGCACAGAAGGGTGTTGTGTTTACACAAAAGAACAAACATATCAAAAATAGTTACAAAGCAAGTGTCTCCATCGCTAAATTTATTTTTTGTTTTTTCGATGGTGCAATTGAGTTATCTGAATCACTAAAGTTAAAGAATGATGAACGGCATTCACATAATTCGCTATCATATGGAACATGGTTTTATTCCGATACTGAGTAATAATTTAATATTATTATAAGCTAAATACATTACTATCGAGCCCACAGCACTCCACGTCTACGTTTACAGGCAAGCAAAATACTGCTTTACTTGTTAAATCATTATTACTTATTTTTTTCTGTAGACATTGTCTTTCGTGTGGACTTATAAATCCACAGAAAAGATGTCCACAGAAAGGAAATTCTTTAAAAAAAATTAGCAATGCTAATTTAGTTTTAAGGGTAGCCAAGTAGGTAAATTTATTCCACAACTACTCCCCTTAAGCTATTTCGGCAGCATGTGAATTAATAAAACTAATAATTATTTACTCAAGTACACAAGGAACAGAAAAGAAGCACCGATCTTTGACAATAACACTATTAAAGATCTCAATATCTTAATGAAGAACCTACGCTGGGCTCAGTCATTAAATCCACGTGACCGATGCCACTCGTCAGTGTGGCCAGTTTAATTTTTTTTTTTTGTAAAATAGTATTTTATTCAGGCCAATTTATTCGGTTGAATTTAAGGTCCACAGAAAAGTCGCAGTACCTACACGGTACAGTTTATTGAAATTTTTGTGGAGTCACTTTAACATATATTAATTTACTCAGTAAAATTTTAATGGTCAGTATATATACTAATGATATTTAATATAACATAAATAGATAACGCATATCAAGTATGAGAAATATCTATCAAAATATGCCAAGTGCGTTTACGAACAGTCCACAGAAGGGGACATTTGAGGAAATTTTTGTTGTTATATTAATCATTTCTGAAGATAATTCATTATTTGGTATATGTCTTAATAGTAATACTTGTAAGGCATTTACCAAAATTAAGTCAGAGAATCAATCCAGAAATTTGAAGATAATATTCATTCTGAACATGCGTATGTGTATGACCCGACTGCAAAATTCATACATGCGACTTCACCTCCCCATCAAATTGTGGCTGTGTTACAATCGAGCGATCAAAAACTTTAAAATACCTAGGTCTTACCTTAGATGAACGACTGAACTTTGAGTGTCACCTAGCCACCCTTGCAAATAGAGTCCGAAAAATTATAGGCATAATGAAGATGTTACGCTGGTCAGCTCCCATTGATACTCGCAAACTCATTTATTACGCTCTGTGTCAGTCACTGCTCACATATTGTATTGGAGTTTGGGGCGGCGCAGCCAAAACTCATTTGCTACTTGTCGAAAGAGCTCAGCGTGCCGTGCTTAATGTCATGCTATTTAAATCTTTCAGATTCCCCTTTACGGAGAAATAAAGGTTTTAAGGGTCCGCCAGCTTTACGTACTCAAAGCATGTCTTTCCGCTCACAAATTGACTCTTAACTCTCCGATTCATGACATTTTACTAACACGTAGAGTATATAGACTTGATCTTCCATCAATCAACTCAAACTTTGCAAAAAGATTTCCTCATTATTCTCACTTATTAATATACAATAATGTTTTAAAATTTTGCAATATAAAGAATGATCCTGTTAAGAAAGCTAAAAATAAAATTTCAAGTTGACTGGAAACTCTTGACTATGAGGAAACAGAGCGATTGGTAACAAACACTATTTTGATATCTTATTAACTTTTATTTTTATGATAAAAATTTTATTTTTATTTTTATGATAAAATTTGTAATATGTATGTATGTTTGTATATGTACGCATTTACTTTTCTCTATGTGTTACACCACTCCTCTTTATTTATATTGGATAATTGTAAGCTTAACATAACATTTCAAATACTCATTTAATATTAATAAATCTGTTAAATGGACAAAACGAAATATATATCACATACTTTTTAACTTAGTCTTAATTTATTTTTTGATTTTTTATGTTGTTTAAAAATAGTCCTTAAATGGGCCCACTAATGTGATAATTCAAATATTGTAATTGTTTTTTGGTATTCCAAGTTACAGGCTTTGCCTAGTTTGGATACCTCTGGTAATACTATTTGTTTCATGTCATGTTATTTAAATAAAGATTTATTATTATTTCTCTTTATTTTAAATCTTTTTTTTTACATTTTTATATATATAGTATAAAAACAAAATACATATAAAAATATAAAAATTCATCCAACAATGGCGAGGCTCGAGACCCAAGCCACCGGTGGTTAGGACCCCAAAGTGAGGAACCTCCTCACTATACGTGCCGTGTCAAGCAATACTGCCTTCTGTATCTGACTCCTGACCCAAACGCCGATTGAGAGCCTCTGTAGATGTTGGTCGAGGCTCTTTGGTATCAACCCATGAGCAGAAACGACAATCGGGACAATAATTGTTGAGTCGACATCCCACATGTCGGTAACCTCGTGTGCCAAATCTAAATATTTAGACATTTTGTCTTTTTCGGCTTTGACAAGGTTATCGTCATGCGGAATGGTGACGTCAACAAGTATAGCCCGGCGCGCCAATCGATCTATTATCACAATGTCAGGCTTATTGGCTAGAATAGTCCTGTCTGTGATAATAGATCGATCCCAATACAGCGTTGCATGACCATTTTCGAGAACTGGTTGGGGCACATATTGGTAATATGGCACTTCAGGAGTCACAAGTCCATATCGAAGAGCAATTTGCTGATGTATGATCTTGGCTACTAGGTTGTGTCTATGCAAATACTCGCCGTTAGCAAGATACGAACAACCGGAAATAACATGCCTGATGGACTCGCCAGGACGGTGGCATGCCCGACAGATGTCGACCGTACCGTCCTTCAGGATGTATTTCCTATAGTTGTTCGTCTTAATAACTTCATCCATAATTGCAAAGACAAAACCCTCGGTTTCCCCAAAGAGGTTACCGAAGCGTAGCCAAGACACAGACGCTAGCCGATCCACATCAGGCCCATGAAGGGCTCGATAGAATCGACCGTGCAGCTCTTTGCTCTTCCATATGTCCTCGCGATCCTTGGTGCCTACCACTAGAGGTTTCCGCCAGTTCTCAATCGCCAAAGAGAGCGGGGTAAATCCTTTATCTACCATAACTACAACCCCATGCATATCCACGTCACTGTGAAGGAAATAATCCCTAAGATTGCACACCTCGTGATTATGTAGGTCCTTAGCATTAAGAATGCCTCGGCCCCCACATCTCCGCGGGATGTACAATCTCATCACTGATGATCGTGGATGATGCATACGATGTGCAGTCAGGAGAGTTCGGACTTTACGATCCAGGGCGTCCAATTCAGTCTGAGTCCATTTGAGTATGCCGAAAGAGTACATGAGTACAGGCATAACCCAACCGTTAAAAGCGCGAATCTTGTTTCCACCTGACAAAAAACTGTTAAGTACTTTTGTCAGGCGGCTGAAGAAACGCTCTTTCAACGATTGTTTTACATTTGCACCCATGATACCTAAAGCCTCAGGCATACCCAAATATTTGTAGGTTTCCGTCACAGAGAGGGGTCTGAGTCTTACAGTCTCTGAGACTTGTATGTCATCAGAGACCGCAACCTCCCCTCGCTTCACATGGATAACCGCACATTTATCTACACCAAACTCCATATTGATTGAATTGCTAAATCTTTCTGTTATTTTTAACAATTCAACCAATTCGGTTTGTTTTGATGCAAATAACTTGAGGTCATCCATGTACAGCAAGTGAGAAATAGGCTCAGACCCTCTCCGCAGACGGTAGCCTAACCCTGAATCCAACAACAGAGTGCTGAGGGGATTCAGGGCCATGCAAAACCACAGTGGACTCAGACTGTCGCCCTGGAATATACCCCGCTTAATTCTAATCGGCTCATCACAATCAGGAGGAGCCGTACCACCTGGATATCTCAGGACAGTGGTCCACTGCCCCATACAAGACCCAAGGAAGTTGCATAAATTTGTATTAATTTTATACAAATTCAACACCCTCATGAGCCATGTATGGGGCACCGAATCATAGGCCTTTTTGTAATCTATCCAGGCAGCCGATAAATTCCTCCGGTTGTGACGAGCCTGTTGGCAAATGGTCATGTTAATGAGAAGGAGTTCCTTAGTACCACGGGACCCATTCATGCAACCTGTTTGGCCGGGAAAAAGAATTTGGTTAGAAGTGATGTGGTCTGTAATTTTGGATCTAATTATGGAGGTCAAAATTTTATAAATAGTTGGAAGGCATGTAATGGGTCTATAATTTTTTGGTTCCGTGGTACAACCGGACTTAAAGAGGAGGTGAGTGACACCTTTTGTCATAAATGCTGGGAGGGATCCTGCCTCAAGCGCATCCTGAAACTGCGCTGCCAATCGAGCATGCGAACTTGGAAACCATTTTAACCAGAAGTTGTGCAGACCATCCGGACCCGGCGACTTCCAGTTTTGGGTCCGTCGAATTGCAGTTTGCACATCTTCCGAAGTGATTAAAATGGTCTCCATAGCCGGTATTGACTCGCAAGCTCGATCAACAACACTAAACCAGGAGGCTTCAGTGTGAGAGACAGGCGACGACCAGATATTCGTCCAGTACTCACGCATTTCGTGAGCACCAGGCAGCCGCCCATCCACCACACCCTGAGAAGAATCCTCCCAACATCTATAAACCCTCTTTTGGTCACTTTGGAACATACGATTTTGTTGGAAACGATCCCATCGCCTCCTGTAGCGACGAATGCGGTTCGCCCACGCATAGACTTTTTGTTTATAGAAGTCTATGCGTTCTGTGACGCAAAGCCTATAATTCTGAGGACTTATATTGGTCCCCGAAAAAGCCTGCGTCACAAAACGCATAATCCTTGGTCTGCTATTTCCTTCTGAGAAGGAAATTAGCTTGCCGATGAGAGTTCGGGCCCTGTTGATACGGTCCTCAATCCTAAGCTGCCAGGCAGGCACAGCCGCAACATCTCGAGTAGCTCTATGTTCTTTTGGGAATTGAACATTAGCCACTCGGCATGCTGCGACGGCCGCGCAGTAAAGGATCGAGTGCGTATCAACAAGATCCCGACTGGACTCCAAATATGTAGGTAGCATGGAGTCCAAAGCTCCCATCAGCGCCAAATTTCTTCTATGCGTGGGCAAACGCAGCAGACGCGGTCTACAAGACGCCGATACGGACACAAAATCCGAAATCGCACGCACCAAAGCCCCTCTCAAATGCTGTTTATCTTGGGGACTTACATTGTCATCCAAATTGTCCGTCAGCTCGAAATCAGCAACAGGTGTTGGTGTTGGACCTACTGCTTGATCTCCACTGACGGGCGAGACATTGTCGTCTTGGACAACACACAAGTCTGTGCGCAACCGCTCAAGTGTGTCATCATCCAACAACTTACGCCGCTGAATAAATCGCACTTGATCCGATAGTCGTTGGGACGATACATCAATCGTTGGTTCTAAAGCCTGAAACAGAGACAGCATTTTAGCACGATACGCAGTGAGGTTAGTTCCTCCCTTTGTTGCCCCTAAGTAGGCCCGCATGACATTCTCATTGATTTCACGAGTCCATCTCATGCGGCGCACTACCCCACCGGTAGCGGGGACCGTAGGTGGGACACTCGGTCCCACAGGTCCCAAGCCCACCGCTGGAGGGGGTTGTCCTCTTCGCCGCGCAGGTCTTGGTGGCGGCGGGGACGACTGCAGCTCGTCGCGTAGGCTCAACGCGTCGTTGTCCGGCGTCACCTCGAACACGTCCGAAGCCGACGCCCACGACGCGGAGCTCGACGAGCTGGGAGATCTTATGCGTGCGTTTTGTGTCGTTCTGGCCTTTCTCTTGATCATCTCTTGAATCGTATTATTCGAGTATTGTCACAATTTTTAGGCAAAATAACTAATTTCTTGAAGTTTGACATTGTCACTCATTAATTTTTTCGTTCTTCGTTATTAATTATTTATATTTACAATTATAGCGCTTCAATAAAACATTATGTAGTAATTAGAAAATAAACAATTTGGTCCGATATTAGATTAAAACTGTAAATCTTTAGATAAATAATAAAAATCCATAAAAATATATTTTTTTCTGAGATGATCTTTAGTGTTGCCAGGTTAATTATTATTATTATTATTACAATATTATTATTATTATTATTATTACAATATCGTCGGCAAATCGAAGGTGAGTAATATACTCGCCGTTGATGTTGATGCCGAATCCTTTCCACTACAAGAGCTTGAAGGCGTTTTCCAGCGCGGCAGTGAACAGTTTCGGAGATATGACATCTCCCTGTCTCACGCCTCTCTGTAGTGGAATAGCCTTCGTGCTCTGATCCTGTACTCGGACCGACATGGTGGCTTTGTTGTATATACACCTCAACACTTCGATGTACCGATAATCTATGTGGCACCGCTGAAGAGACTGTAGCACAGCCCAGGTCTCGATCGAATCAAAGGCTTTCTCATAGTCCACAAACGCTAAACAAAGCGGCAAGTTATACTCCTCGGTTTTTTGTATAACCTGCCGTAGCGTATGAATATGGTCTATGGTACTAAAGCCTTTCCGGAAACCGGCTTGTTCGGGAGGCTGGAAGTCATCAAACCTGCCTTCGAGACGATTTGTGATGACCCTTGAAAACAACTTATAGACATGGCTCAGGAGCGAGATGGGCCTGTAGTTCTTCAGCAAAGTGTTATCACCTTTTTTGAAGAACAGTACCACCACGCTCCTGCTCCATGCCTCTGGCGTTGAGCCCTCGAGGAGAACGGAATTGAAGAGCCTCTGAAGGACTTTCAGTACCGGCGTTCCGTCCGCTTTCAGAAGCTCTGAAGTGATTCCGTCCTCACCCGGCGCCTTATTGTTTTTAAGTTGTTTGAGGGCCATCTCAATCTCAAACAGGCTGATGTCCGGGATATCATCGCTAAAGTGTCGGATCAACTCGCCTCTCGGGTCTTCGGCCGAGCTAACAGTAGGTTCGGCAACCGAGGTGTAAAGCTGTCCGTAGAACCTCTCGATCTCCCTTAATACCTCTGCCCTCGTCGATACCACGCGGCCGTCTTCCGTCTTCAGCCTAAACAACTGGCTTTGCCCAATAGACAAGTCTCTTGCAAACACTTTGGAGCCTCCGTTCCGCTCAATTGTCTCCTTAATGCTCACAGTATTGTGAGCACGGACATCGTGTCGCAAGGACTTCCAGATCCGTCTATTGAGCCGCCGATATGCTTCGGCGTCAACGGAAGACTGCAGCGTCAAAGATCGACGTTCGGCCATGAGGTCAAGAGTGTGGATCGAGAGTTTTTGTGGTCTATCTCTACGGCGAGGTCTAAAATACTTAGATCCCACCGTATGGACAGCTTCTACCAAACCGCTGTTTAACTCGTCCACTGCAAGGTTTTCTTTTAGACAATCAAAGCGATTTGTCAACTCGAGTTGAAAGCTCTCGGGGTTTTGGATATGGGCGCGAGCAGGTCGGAGCGTAGACTTCATCAAGCGGTGCCTTTCTAATTGGACGTTGATATTCAATGTGCCCCTAACCATTCGGTGATCACTGCCGGTTTTCACCCTGTTGATCACAGAGACATCTCTGAATATCCGTCTATTCGTCGTCAAGATGAAATCTATCTCGTTTCTCGTAGAACCGTCAGCCAGGTCCATTTCCTGTGAGGCGGCTTCTGGAAAAAAGAGTTCATCGCAAAGAGTCCCTCTTTCTCCAGAAAGTCGGCCAGCCTCTGACCCCTGAGGTTCCGTTGCCCATGTCCAAATTGCCCCACTTTCAACTCTGCATCGCTTCCCTTGCCCAACTTTGCGTTGAAGTCTCCCATAACAACATTGAAGTAGGTTTTGGAAGTATGTATGGCCCGACTTATGTCCTCATACATCTCCTCTACTTCTTCATCTGGGTGTGTCGAGGTCGGCGCGTATACCTGTATGACCTTCAACGAATATCTTTTACATATTCTGAGTATAAGGTATACTACCCTGCTCGACACACTTTCGATGGATACGATGTTGTTGATGAGAGACTTGTGGACGAGAAATCCGACACCTCCTCGGGACTGTTGGTCGTCCCCCCGGTAGAAGAGCAGGTTACCAGACTTCAGGGTTATCTTATCCTCCCCGATTCTTCGGACTTCCGATAACCCCAGAATGTCCCAGTGTAACCTGCTCAATTCTTCTTCCAGTTCGACAATCTTCTCGTCTGTCCTCAATGTGCGTATGTTGTGTGTTACCAGGGCCAGTCGTCGTCGGGGGTGGTAGCCGGGGCCAACCCGGGGATTCTTAGCACCCCCTGCCCCACCGTAGCCGTGGCTGCTACCATCGCCAGGAATAGTGGGGCTGCCGGGGACTGGGGGCCTGGTCAATTTTTGTGTCGCCATTGAGGGGTATTTGCCAATACTCGCCACGCTTGGCAGGCGGGTTGGCGAGCGCAGGAGGGGACTCGCGCTGACGACGCTGCTGCCCATCATCAGCGGGGGAAAGGAAATAGGGTTTGTGAGTAGAGGATATAATGGGAAAGGAGAGTATGGCCTGTAGGAGTGGATACTGCAGTCATGGAAGGGAATGTTTGTAGTGACTGCAGTAGCTCGGGGGGCCGAGGTCGCGTACTCGTAGCACCTATTCTAGGACAAGCCATGACCACTAGATAGGAGCACCCCTGACCTGACTGACTATAATATAATATCATAAAAATATTTTATTTGCATTATAAGTAGACAAATATTACTGTGCAAGCAAAGAATAATACAAATTTTGGATACTAATCATATTTTCGTTATTATTACATTGTTAAGTTGCATTCAAATCAGTGTTCAATCAGTATACACTACGGACGTTTTATTAATCATTTCGTGTTCGAACACATAAATAGTGTTAGGGGCCTTACAACCCCTTACAATTACGAAATATATTTAATTTTATATTACAATACATAACATAATTTAGCCTCGGAATTACATCATGAAAACATGAAAACTAATTTTGTTGAAATATAAAAATGGTAATTTATTGATAAGATGTTCTTCTATTGTAATATGCAATTGCTATAAAAAAATATGTACGATAAGTTGGTGAAAAAAAATATGTTCTTGACGAGAGTTTCTGAATAATTTCGCATTGTTTAAATTTTTATTTTTCAGGAACTAAACACAAAAAGATTATTTTTCTCAGCAAAATCCCTCCATAAGGGTCTTATTAGTCTGACAATATTTTTATTTTCATCTTATATTTAGTGGTTAAGGATATCTTAAGCTTCTAAATTGCCATTTAAAGCCTAAATAACGAAACTTGTGTTCAGTAATCCGTATAGTACTCACAAATTATCCATCAATCTATAATGTTTTTCACCAAAATCCCTAGATGACAACCTTTTCTAAAATCGGTAATAATTATTTTTCCTTTAAATTGTTTATTGGTGGCTATTAACTCATTTGAAAAGTCCTGTTTTTAAGCCAAAAAGCGCATGCAGGGTATAAACGCTCTTAAATAAACTGACGATTTATGTACCATTTTAAAAGATTTTCTTCAAAAAAACCATAATACAATTTTATTTTAGCCAGGCATGAATACAACGTTAGGCTTTGCATTTCGTTAGAAAACTTTAATTACATATTTTCATATTGATCAACGAAAGTCTGAAAATAATTGGCATTGACATGCCCTCGAGAAGTTTGGAAAGGCGTTAACACTAATTTATAATATTGCTGAATATAAACAATAAATACCCAACCATTTGGAGATTTAAACCGATGATAAAACAATCATCTAGCAGAACGCTCGGCTGAATATTTTAATTAAGTTTCAGTAATCGCTCTCGCAGAAGTTTGCAGTCGTTTTATGAGTTGTAACACCAGCAAATCGTTTGTGACTGACTCGCAGAATGGCCGCAGACCTTTGTTTATGTTTAATGGATTTCTGCGTAATTCATGTATTCTAATGTGATGTATTAAACAGATCCACCCCGAAATGTTATTTAGAAAAACGTTTTTAATAGCACCTGCCTGCATTTTAAACTTGGGTATTATACGATAGGATACAATTTAAAGTGTATTATTTTTTTCTAGTAAGACATAATTTGCCCACGAATGCTTTTCAACAAGTTGTAGCTAGAGTCTGTCCGTTTATCATACTGATAACTTTTAATCTATTTTAATGAGTTGTTGTGAGAAAATTATATTTATAGCAAACTTTCACAATCCGTGATTACAACTCTGTATGACGATACATGTTAATTAATTCAAATCTAATTTAGATATTTAGTTTTTTAATCAATTGATTTAATAAAGTTTCACACTGAAATAAATTAGGTTGATAAATTTTTCTTATGTTTTCTTCATTTTACGCTTACGTTTAATTAAATAAGTTATCTCTTAAAGCAATTTCGGGAATAAAAACGTGTAAAAATGTTGATAACCTTTTTTGAATACAAATCTTTCTGTACGTAATATTTTCGTATTACTTTTAGTGTTTTTTTGCAAGTAATTATACAGGCTTTTGTACTTTTGGTTGATTTTAAAATTATACCGAGACCTAGGAGATCTAACAAAAGTATTCCGAGTAATGTATTTGCCATCAGGGTTTTTATTCACTTTGTCATGCCCTTTAAATTTCAGAATGTAGCTTTCAAACGCTTTGTAGTTTATGTCCAATTTCAAGGAACACAAATAGCTGCCGTGCAATAATATGACACAAAAGGCAGTGCCCGATATGGCGATAGGCTTGCACATCGTGGCACGGAAAATACAAGACGAAACGTGGGTGTCCTAATAGCACTTTGCGTAACTATTCTGGGAAAAGGCGCGAGTTTATGTATGCTTGTAGAAAAAAGGCGTTCTAAAAACTAATGTAGCAAGTACCAAACCAGCCCATCTACGTATTACGATAAAGGTTACACAATGACGTAGACTCATTATGTTATCTTGACCAATTATGTTTACGAAGTAATCAAGTGTATTTTTGTATGTCCATTTTATCTAGATACCGATGTTTTGCGTAACCTATTTACATTTAGATTACAAATCCTAGATAAAGGATTCAACTCCGAATTAAATTGATCCAGATATTCTCATGATTTTGTTGTTATGTTGTTCGTTCTAATCTATTTTAACTTTGCCAAGCGCTGAGTGGGAGTACCTAGAACAGGTTTCAGGAAGCTGAACTGAATGTTAGCCGCTTCCAATAGGCATGAATATTAATGGAAGACCCCTAAGATTAGCAGTTTATTGCCAGCGGTAAAAGATTCTTTGTCTCTAAAATATTACCTGTTGAACCACGTTTGTGTTTGCATTCATCTCTTGATAGTTTTACAGAAGTTTCCTTATTTATTTTGTTATTATATTAATAGAATATACGAGAAAACATATATAACTAGTGGGTTATGCTTTTTTTTCACAAAGTTTAAGTTTACCAAACCTTCAATGCACCTCATAATTTCATTGTCTCAAATAATTCTACCATAAAGTTATATCACTTTGGTATTTTCTCAATCGCATATACCGCCTTCTTCGCCCGGGTTCATTTTTTTTTACCTTATTCAATAGTTTCATTACCACTTCAAAACGATTGGAAGCAATCTAGGATGTCCCTGTTCATGGTTCCACTAGATCAGTACGGTTAGTTTACATTATAGACTTAGGTTTTTAATTACAGCGCAGTATTTGGATGATAGATAGAAAGCAGAGTTGAGTGTCCAAGAAATCATGTTCCAAATCCTTTTGCTTTTTAGTGCTTTGTTCGGCACTACACTAGATTAGTGATTATCTAAGTAAATTATGGTATTGATACACTTTTTGATGTTACATACTTACTGCGAGATAAGTAATTAGTTAATGGTATGCAGCTATAAAACAGGTACTATGTTTGCCTCGTCAATCGATCAAAATAATGTTATCTCGCTATCAAATTGACATTACTTCTTACTTTTATAACAATGTTTTGGAGTTTTTTCTCAAACATCATAAATATATTTGACACGTGCACTGAATTCCCTACTTTTTATACCATAAATATCCGTAGTTTTTACACAAAATTGACTAAAGGCTCAAGTAAAAATATATCAATAGATACGAACAATATTAAAAGGCAATATAATTTATGTTGAGGTACATTATTTAATATAGTCTTTCAATTATTTTCTCAGAAACCTGTTTAAAAGGTATCTATTTCGCAACGTCTTCAGATTTTTATTATACCATGTTCTTACTTTGATGTAATTATAGATAATTTATTTAATTTCAGCTTAAAACGACTGTTTCTTTGATATAAATTAGGAAAATTTATTCCAGTTTCAAACAAATTAATTTAACCGGTCAACAAAATTAATGAAAACAAAGCGTTTCCTTAAAACAAAAAGTTTCATTCCAAGAATTACTTAAATTGTTTTATCGTCAAGTTTTAGAAAGTCACTGTTAATGGCTTTTAGTATTACGAGAGAAAGCGATTGGAAACAAATAAAGATATAAATGAGTGGTCAGTAGATAAAGATATATTTATTGGAATGTGTACACACATTTAAATTTATGTACATGGTTTTTACTTATTATTGGATTGCTTTATTAAGCTAACAATCTAAATCAATTCGTACTAGGATATTTTTATGTTCATGGGACGATTTTAACTTATCAAGTTACTATTATACGGGATACCTTCCCGTATACTTAGACTTTTTACAAGTACGCAATGTATTATAGTTTGCGTTTCGAGTTTTATTTATTATATCTTATTAATGGAAAATAAAAATATATTCATTAATTTTGTGTTCACAGAATCTGGCATATTAAGTTACTATAAAACAAAAGTTTATCTTAACTTTTTAAACAATTATTTGATAGAGATTTTGTCTTTTTTTTTATTGCAGTGAATGGCGAGACGAGCATGCCGTTCGCCTGATGGTAAGCGATGCGATCGCTCATGAACAGTAGCAAAACCAAACAACACCTTGAATTACAAAGCGATGCTTGGCATTCCACTGTGCTCGCCATTCTGAGACATAAGATGTTAAGTGTCAATATGTCCAGTAGTTACTCAGGCTACAATGTCCTTTAATCGGAAACACGACAGTACATTTAAACTGATGTTTGTCGGGAGAAATGTACATTGCGGTGGTACCCACCCAGGCGGCCTCACATATGAGAGACCTACCACCAGTAATGTCAATAATATCCTCATACCCAGTATATTTATCATGAAAATCTCAATACACTATCAAATAGAATTAAAACAAGTCGATACTAACACCCCCGGCCTACATTAAGCTGAAAGTAATTCTGTGCATGTAACATTTACTTCTTAAGCTTAGACTAAAGCAATCACAGCAGTCCGAAGATTAATCGGTTGATAGAGATCAAGCGGTGTCCGGACTAAGATCTGTCCCGAGTGTTTGTGACGTCACCAGCCTACCCGTTTACCCAAAAACCGGGATAAGTTTAGGGATATGTGCAAAGGCCCTTGATCTGAGCATTAAGCTGAGGTCATTTGGGCGAAACAATTACGCAAAGTATGTTTTTGTTGGTCGCCAAAATATATTTTAACTAGAAATTGTTTTCTTATCTTTTGCCAGCATTTTGTTAATTTTACAAACTTGACAAATCCTAGTTTATCTTTAATGATTTTCGCATTAGTAGGCTTTTGGAAACTGTGAAAATTCCTTCGAGAGAAAGTGATGCGGAAGGTACTTTATATATATATATATATAGTATACCCTCAATGGAGTCAGACGTCGCTGGACACAGGCTGCCTCCAACAGGTCTCTGTGGAAATCATTGGGGGAGGCCTATGTTCGGCAGTGGACTTCCTTTGGCTGATGGATGGATGGATGATACCCTCAATACTGAGGAATATGACGGAAAGAGGAGACTTTCGGAAAGTGATTTTATGTTTTCTGTTTTATATCCGTTAAAATTCAAAAATGTATTTTCTGTTTTAAACTTAATTCTTAGAAAGACTATTGCGAATGTTTTTCCAGTGTTGTGTTTATTTACTTTTCCCTCACTGACCGATTACATGAAAACATAATGTATCGTACAATTTATACATAATGCTGCTGGCCAAGTCGATCTATTCATTTAAAACGTAAAGGATGTTTAATATTGATATGATAATAACTTACGTAATAACTTTATACAGAAGGTCCCTTAAGCAAGGACTAAATAAATTAATCGACTTGGTATTACTTTACTTTTTACTTTTACTAGAATATCAATAACGATTTTTCTTAAAGCCTCTGTCTTATGGTTTTTTCTTATTTTTGTAGTTATCAATTTATCAAAAAATATAGCGGATTTGGTTACTAGTGTTCTTTATTTCATTGTAATTGATAATTTCGAGCTATTTAGTCTATTTATTTGCAAGTTTTTCTTCTTCATATTTTTCTAGAGGAATGTCGTATAGTTTCATGGGCTTAATACACCCTTTCCCTCTCTATACCCGCTCCTGTTAAGCCTCATATGTATAAATACCTATCTACAACTATTATTCTGTTATATACGAGTACAATGATTGATTAAATGTAACTTTGTAATTCTATACATTTTAACGGGATTACAAAGTTATTCACGTGGTTGGTGTATCTAGAAAACTAGACAGAAATTATGAAATGTTTAAATTTTCCCTTGATGTAGACACTAAGCACTAATTATATTCTAAATTTAAAGGTTCTATGTCTGCTAAAAGTGCCTTAGACTTTTGATGATCGGTCAGTGAGTCAGTGAGCGACAAAATTAAGAAAGTTTGACAAGTTACAATTCATAAACTTTCAAAATTGAATGAAATTTTAAATATACCGTGTTTACACCATGCCTGCTTAGTAACTGAAAATTCAGGCTTCTTGCTTTAACCACAACAAAGTTATAGGGGTTAGAAAATGGTCTGAATTGCTTCGAGAAAAGGATGGTACGACAGTGCCGCTTTTTAGCTCGACTTGGAGGGGGAACTGTCGTGCCCCCAGATAATTGTTAAATGAGAGTAAAATTTACGAAAGAACACGTTATATTGTATCATAAATGGACGTAATATTAAGTCTATTGAGACATACAGGTGGTAGGTCTGTCATATGTGGGAGGTCCACTGGGTGGGTACAACCGCAATGTCTATTTCTCCCGCGAAACGGCAGTGTAAATGCATGTTGTATTTCGGGTTGAAGAACACTGTAGCCAGAGTAACTACTGGATATATTGAAACTTAACATCTTATGTCTCATGAGCGCAGTGGAATGCCAAAATTGCTTTATAATTCAAGACGTTGTTTGGTTTTGATACTGTTAATTATCTTATTGCTTACCATCAGGCGAACGAAGCTAGTCTTGCCATTGCTTGCAAAAAATATATTGGAAAAAGGTAAATAACTGAATAAGATTAAGTACAGCGTTTTGTGATTTGTTGTTATCTGTTTTGATACATATACCTATTTGCAATCTGGATGCATATTATGCGATGATAGTACTAGGAATGTAGATCAAGCGGTTGATAGTAATTGATCTGATGACAGCATTTTTTAATAGTATCATTTGTTATTTGTTCTACTCGATATAATATCTTCCGATTGTTTTATATTTAGAAAAATATGTTATGTACTGTTCAGTATCAGCCCATATACGTCCCATTGCAGGGCACGGGCCTGCTCAACAATCGAATAGTTAGGCCATATAGTCCACTACGCCGACCTAGCGCAGGTTGGCGAACTTTTACTTACAATAGGAATTCATACAAAACGCAATGGTACGCAAGGGTTTAAATTGTTATAATAATAATTTAATAACACAAACAACAACGAATTATCAAGCATTACACTTGATAATTCGTCAAAAAATCGTATTTTTGTTACGAAAAAAGTCACTAAAATTGCCTGGCTTCGTTTTCTGTCGCAGTCTGGATATACCCTTATTAATAAATTCTATTTGTATTCGGATTACAATTTACATGTTACTCATCTAATAAGTTTGTCAATAAAGTTCGTGCATCGAACCGAGTGCTATACCCTCATGGAAAAATACAGCGAAATCGAACCGTTTATTTCTTACGGTTCCGCATATTTATTTATTTTACACATTATACAAATTATATAGTACAGGTGGACTTAAATCCTAATCGCATTTTCTACCAGTCTATTTTTAGGTAGTGCAGAGAGACGGAGGCAGGTGTATAATAAATAATTAAGGGTAAACAAGAAATATAATAATAAAATCAATAAAACAAGATAATAAAACGTACAGATGATAGTCTTAGGGCTAACAATTTTCCAGATAAAATTGACGTTAGGCAGGTTTCGGTCTTAAAGGTCTCTTCCATATTTAACTAAGGTTACTTAAATAATATAGATGACAATTTTTAATTTCAGGAAAGTTCCATGCTGGTATCACGTCGTGTCATTACGGTGCTCCAAAACACTTACAACAAAATTTACGAGTTGATAACTTTCACATCGCATCGTATTTTGTGAAGGTGCCGCAGATTACACAGTGGAATTGCGTCAGTATTGACAGCCGATTAGCTAGGGTTAAAAAATGGCTTAAATATATAAATTTGGATCCTAACAGGAAAACAATGTGCTCGTATAACCCATAGATACTACTTTCACACACAATTTTTGATTGTAAATGCTCCCACACGACATATTTATACAGGCTATATCCAAATTGCGACCGACAACGAAGCCAAATGGAAGATTTAGGAATAGTTTTAGTAAGACACAATTATACAAAAAAAAAACACTAAATAAGCAACGATTTTTTTATGTGGTGTCGTGTTTGGATGGTAAATACGTAGATTTTCCCCAACAAAGCTGAAACTTTCAAAAAAACAAAAATATTCCTTGCTTATTTTGCGCGAATTTAGTATTAGTAAGCATTGCAAGGTGTTGTATAAGGTCCCCCACTCCAAGACACCAGTTAAGACTCTTAGCTTAGAATTCACTGGCTATAATGTCCTTTAAGTTGGAGTACAATAGTACTTACACGTTGCTTGGCTGCGGTACTTACTTTGAAGCTCTCTAATACTTACATTATGGGTCCACAACAATAATATAGTGCGGGTTCAGGCGATTTCCTTTTAAACATTCCTTTTAAAAGTAAGCAATTAATCTTTCTATATCTAGACATATATATATATATATATATATATATATATATATATATATATATATATATATATATATGTATATATATAGTTATAAATTTAAATTAATTTTATTTAAAAAAAATATTTTATCACAATTAATTATAGACTTAGGTAGCTTTAATACATTTATTTCTTAATTTATCAACAATTATATTTAAATTGGAATGTCATATGAACAGAAAGACAGTAATGGCTCAACGTCCGTCTATTCTCGTTGTCACGATCCAACTGAAGCGATGCGCTGGCGCTGCCCTGAGCTGTCCTCCCACCATTCCACAACACTCCTTCCACAGCCTCTCCTTCCACCCTTCCACAACTAAAATGACGTCACACAGACCACGCCCCTTCCAAAGCTTTTTTTTTCCTTATTCGGCCTCTCCTGACAGTGATGCGTCCTCGCATCTAGTGACGTATGGTTGTGCCTGTGGTTGTAGTGGCTGCAGATCTTCAGAATTAATTGCGGAGCCTGGCAAATGTATGTCGTCTCTCACGACCTGTGGTTCAGTACATGGATCCCCAGCGTTATTTTCGCTCTCATTGTCGTCGTCTGAAACAGCACAAATATTTTAAGCATTTTTTTTTAATTATTATTATTTTGAAACTCTTAATACATTGAAGTCATACAAATGAATAATTCTAATCTTGAGCAGAGCCCTCGGGATGCTCACATGTGCAGAGCTCTCGAGTTGCACATCTATTGGCAGAGCCCTCAGGATGCCCACTGTACAGAGCCCTCAGGATATTCAGTACAAACTTCATACGCAAAATGTTTATAACAGTCGCAGAGCCCTCAGGTTACGACAACTAACGTCAGAGCCCTCAGGTTGACCAAGACAGAGCCCTCAGGATGTCTTATAAATAAAGGTAACACAAGTAAGCTTACTCTCAAAAAATATAGCACACACATCGGGGGTCCATTCTCCGTGCCATCTCACCATATACTCTGCTGCAGCCTGTGTGGTTTTGCCGAAAGACCCCGACAGTAATTTCAACTCATAACGACCGTGTGGTAAGGATCTTTTTACCACATAGGGTCCGCGCATGCCGGAGTCCAACTTGCCCGTAGTTTGATTGTCTTTACGCACAAATACCATGTCGCCAATATTGAACAAGTGCGGGTCCTTGCGCTTCTTATTAACATAAACATCTTGACGGGTGCGATTTTTATCCAGGAGCCTGGAGGAACGTTGTCGGGCAAGCTCACGTAGTGATTCGCGGTTTGGACTTGTAGATTCCAAGGCAACATCGCGTACCAGAGATCGTATAACGGGTGTTGCGCCATTACTGCCAACTAACAAATTCAGTGGCGAACATCGAGTTGACTTTTGTAATGTAATGTTCAAGGTGAGCTGTATTTTCCATAAAACATTTGACCACTCTTCATGTCTGAAATTTGTCTCTATACGGATTATATTCGCTATAGTGCGACAATATCGCTCAACTTGTCCATTACTTTGATGCATTCCAGGAGTAATGAAATGCATCTCACAACCTTGTTCATTAACCCAATTAACAAACAATGCGCTCTCATACATCCGACCACGATCAGCAACTATTAATTTAGATGTACCAAAAGTGAGAAAGTATTTTCAAAAGCTATTCTCAACTCATTTGCATCTTGCTTATGCATCGGATATAGGAGGCAATATTTAGTGAATGCGTCTACATTAATTAATACATATTTGTAACCGTTTGAATCGGGAAGTGGTCCTAAAACATCACTGTGAATTGTATTAAAGGGTTGATCGGGCTTAACCCACGATTCAATAGGTTGCAATGGCTGCCGTGGTACTCTTTTGTGAGAGAGGCAGACAATACAATGCTGAATATACTTCTGAACAAATTTTCTTAATCCAGGAAACCAAAAATGTTTTAATATTAAGTCTACAGTTTTATCAGCTCCAATATGCTGATGTTCGTCATGAAAGACGCGCAATAAACTAAGTCGATGTCCTTTAGGTATGTAGCACAGCAAACGCGATTGTTCACCAACTACATTAGTTTTATAATAGAGGACACCATTATGATCGACATATCGAGATGAATCAATTTCACAGGCTTTGAGCTTTTGCAGTAAATTTTGCACCTCTTCGTCACCGGCCTGCGCCATCTGAGCCCAATTTCGAGGTCTTTTAATTTCACAAACATTTACTGGATTTCGACTTAGATAGTCGGCATGAGATAGCGCAGTCCCCTTACGATATTCAAGCTCAAAGTCGTAGTCTTGCAAGAATATCCACCACCGAGCAACCCTCGGCAATAAATCCTTCTTACGCTGAGTTAACTTTAATGCATTGCAATCCGTTACAACTTTAAATTTTATACCGACTAAATAGTGTCGAAAATGTTGTAACGACTTGACAACAGCCAATGTTTCCAACTCGTATGAGTGGTAACGCGGTTCAGCGCCCTGGGTGGCTTTACTAAAATAGGCCACGGGCCGTTTATGTTCACCATTATGAACTTGGAGCAAGACAGCTCCATAACCATGTGCTGAAGCATCAGTGTGAACTTCAGTCGGTAGAGAGGGATCAAAAATAACTAATACTGGTTCATTGGTTAATCGCTGTATTATATCTTTGCGAACCTTCTCATGATTTTCACCCCATAAAAACGGAATACCCTTGCGGGTCAAATTAGCGATACATGCTGTAATTTGAGAATATCCGGGAATGTACCGCCTAAAATATCCCGCAAGGCCTAAAAACTGTCTTACTTCCTTTACATTACTAGGCACTCGCGAATTCAACAAAGCCTTAACTTTATGCTCGCTCGGCCTTACCTGACCATTACTAATTGTTCGTCCTAAATAATCTACTTCAGAGGCAAGGAACTCACACTTTTTTAAATTAATGGAGAATCCTGCATTAGTCAGGATTTCCAGGACTTCTTGAAGCGTTTGCAAACCTTCATCAATGGTAAAACTCGGCACTAATACATCATCTATGTAGACACAAACTTTACCGGAGTCAATTAGGGGTCTCAAGGTATTGGATATAATGCGCTGGTACACTATTGGCGCATTTGCAAGACCATAAGGCATTTTAATGTACTCATAATGACCTTCTGGCGTTACGAACCCCGTGCGGTGAATAGATTCGCTATCCATTGGGATCTGATGGAACCCGGTGGCCATATCAAGACTCGTAAAGTATTTGGCCTTGCCCAAACGATCGATGTGGTCATCTATCAGTGGCAATGGATAGTGATCTGTTATTGTATTCGCGTTCAGAGCTCGAAAATCTACGCAGAGCCTATCACTTCCATCTTTCTTTTTTATAAGAAGGATGGGACTGGAGAATTCTGATTCAGATTCTCTTATAATGCCTTTGTTTAACAAGTCTTTAATAATTTCCCTTACTCTCAATTTTTCATCGTAAGACATTTTATAAGGCCTGTAAACTACGGGTATTTCCTTTTGTAATCTAATGTGCATTGAACCCGTTTTAACCGTAGTAGATGCGGTACCGACAACAAGATAACTCACGAATTTCTCAAGAATTTTTAACAAGTGTTTTCTATAATTACCAACTAATGGGGTATTGATTGACAGTTGGGCGTCGGCCGTAATGTTAAGCACAGAGTTGTTTCTTGTAAGCCGCTGTGTACCACGTGTTCGAGTATAGATTACACCATCTCTGTTAAGTACGTCGGTACCGACAATGACGGGGGTGTTCATAAATCGGTTAGGCACAACATGAAATTCAACTTCGAGGGAAATTTTAGGAAATTCTACTGTTAGCGTAGTGCAATAGCATGATTCTACTTCTTGACTACCTATACCACGCAAAACGCGAAATGAAGGAGTCTGCGTGCACTGGAGGTGCTTTGCGACTGTTTCTGATATCAACGAAATTGTTGCTGGTAAACTGGTACACCCTGAATCACCGCAGTTGCAATGTCATTCTTTTTATATAAATCGGATGTCTCTTGACAAAAATTTACATTGGACTTGCCACGTGATTCGCTGCGTTGTTTTGCAAAACAGTCATCGACTTTATGACCTAGCTTTTTACAAAATGAACACGGTTCACGCTTCGCTCTGGAATTAAAATGATCAGAACTAGTACTAGGTAAAGTATTATTTGTCGAACCATCCATTCTGGGCCGTTTAGTGCATGAATTTTGCTTATGGCCAAAGTTACCGCAGGAGAAACATCTTGGTAAACTACTATTCACGCGTTTCCTAGAGTTTGATTGAGAGTGGAAAGTACCGCGAGGTCGGTCGCGAGATGATGTCAAGTGGGTAGGTTTTACATAAACTGATAAAAAATTTACCATATCATCAGGTAATAAATGAGCGTTTGTCGCTACTGCACGGATGTGAGGATCTGTTATTCCACGGACAATAATTGCCGAAATTAGTTGGTCACTCAATCCACGAACTATACGTAGGCGTAATAAAGAACGGCGGGCATACTCTGCATATGTAGGGTACTTATCGGAATCAGTCTTCATCACGTCAAACAAAATGTTTGCAAAATCTAGTCGGCGTGGACATAGAGCTTTAAACTCTCGCTTGAAACTAGACCAACTGCGATCGTTACTTGCCCACTCGTGGAGCCAAAGACGCGTATCTCCCTTCAGGCAAGTACCAACTCGTGATAAACACTCGCGATCGTCCCATTTATATAATACGCGCATATGATCAACATCCTCGCACCACGTGTCAAAATCATGCAAACAGGGATCAAAATTGGGGATAAAAATATGGTTTGATCTTACCGACATAGAGCTGATTGTGTTTACTAACTTGTCAGCTACCTCACTCATAACCATCTCTGTAGAGCGAGCATGGTTTTCAGTCGAGGTGTCCAAACCTGTCGAACATGAGGCGCTACTTGATGGCACAGCTAACGCACCCGATGATTCAATTGGCGGAGGTTGCGGCACTGGCGTGGCAACTAGTTCAGGCGGCACGATGTCACTCGGGTCACACAAACCACCAATATTATTATTGCTTGCACGTCGAGCTTGAGAATTATCTTCTAGCGCGGTTAAGCGATCAACTATCGCTTGAAGCTGTTGTTCCAAACCAGAGACAGGCGTTTGGTTTTGCCTGCCACTGCGTCGTTTCGGTCTACCAGACATGATTGATAAACACGACTTTACAAAATAGTTACAATGGTTTGAATTTATTGATGAAAATATTTTAGCAGGAGTGAGCGAATCCCACTTCTGAAGTTATAAATTTAAATTAATTTTATTTAAAAAAAATATTTTATCACAATTAATTATAGACTTAGGTAGCTTTAATACATTTATTTCTTAATTTATCAACAATTATATTTAAATTGGAATGTCATATGAACAGAAAGACAGTATTGGCTCAACGTCCGTCTATTCTCGTTGTCACGATCCAACTGAAGCGATGCGCTGGCGCTGCCCTGAGCTGTCCTCCCACCATTCCACAACACTCCTTCCACAGCCTCTCCTTCCACCCTTCCACAACTAAAGTGACGTCACACAGACCACGCCCCTTCCAAAGCTTTTTTTTTCCTTATTATATATATGTTTTATATATACAGGGTATATCAAGACTGCTACCGAAAACGAAGCCGGGTGGTAGTTTAAGCGACTTCAGACACAATGCAACAGAAAAAGTGGCAATAAAAAGCGACAATTTTTTTTTTTATTTTTTTTCTGTGGCCATATTTGGGTGGTAAATACGTTTTTTCCTAAAATAATAGTGTATACCCTTTTATTTATAAATACTCTAAGGTATAAAAGAGTTTAAATTATTATTTTAGCAAAAACTAAGGATTTACCACCCAAAAATGACGATATTTAAAAAATCATAAAAAATAATTGTCGCGTTTCTATGCGAAATTTTTAATTGCATTGTGTTTGTAGCCACTAAAACTACCACCCGGCTTCGTTTTCGGTAGCAGTCTTGAGATACCCGGTATATATAAAACAGTACGGGAAATAACGTTGCCGATGTGGCCTGGGTTCAAAACGTATCTGCAACCGGGTGGACCCCGGCCCATCCCTAGTTTAACCAGAAATTCACAAATAAGCTAAATAAACAGAAATGTTGGTATACCACAAAAATACTATTTGGTTTATTATTTGAAATTCTATTTTACTCGCCTCGATACCGTTAAGAGATATGAAATATGATACATATAAAGAAACAATAATAAAACGGTTGAGTTTGTGTGTTTACATTTACGTAGACGTAACTTATTTTATTATCAATATGATGAGGCAAAGACTATACATTAAATAGCCTGAAATTTTAGTTACAGTTTTTAGTCTGTCAGTGTATTAAAATAACTCATAAATCTGAAATAATTTGATAAATTGTTATGAAAGAAAGAAAGAAAGAAAATTATTTATTTGTAACAAGTAGCAGTAACAAACCAAAATATTAAAACAAAGATAGTGATACAAATAATGCTTGTTACAAAAACGGACCACACTCAGCATGTGCTGGTGTTACCAGCGCTGGTCTTCCGTGTGGCCGTGATGTGATGTCACGGGCGTCAAACAAACAATATATGTTCATAACTAACTTAAGACAAATCATAATAAAAAAAGGAAAAATAATAATAATACATTAAAAAAAAATTGCTTATCCAATAACCATGTAATCCATTGAGACAACACAAGCGCAGTACAATACTTGCACCAAAATACCTCAAACTCTTATCTTATGGTTTCGGTGCTATCAAAATATTATACACAGTCAGGTCATAAGTATTGTCACACAGTAAAAACTTTTCTTTTAGAATGCTGGCCACAAAAAGTTTATTGAATTCGAATTTCGAATTATTCATGAAAATAAAAATGTATACTTTTTAGAATTTTACTCATTTTTAAATATGGAGTGGACGCTTAAAGAAGACCGTGTTGCAGTTATTGCGTTGCATCGGTTTTGCGGTTACGCGCCAATTCAAATTTTTGACATACTGAAAAATTTGAATATAACCAAAAGATTCGTTTATCGTACCATCAAACGATACAATGAAGACTCTAGTGTAGATGACAGGTCAAGAAGTGGTCGCCCTCGGTCTGTTAGGACTCCAGCAGTGATAAATGCTGTGAAGGCGCGAATTCAAAGAAATCCCAAACGTAAGCAGAAACTGTTAGCCCTTCAGATGGGGTTAAGCAGAACCATAAATGGTTACATAATGAATAAATTGGTTTCAATTATTTTATATTAAACATGTGACAGAATTTATGACCTGACTAGGTAACATAGATGGGGATAAAATCGTGCATTCAACATTAATAAGTATTTTTTTACCTATTCAATGCAAGCAGAAAGAAGCCTTTTTCCATATTGCAAACAAAAACATTCCAAGAAAATTGTTTTACCCGTAACTTATTTGCCATAACAATCTATTATAAGCGGCCATAATTTACCATAATTTGGCTATAATATTTTTTTTCAATTACCTTATTTACATTAAATAGTTTTTTAGGAAAATTATTTCTTTAGTTATGAAAATTTTCATTTTAAATGTCATACAATTCAAACAAAGCTTTATTCTACAAAAAATCAAATTAACAAATAAAGGTAATCTAAAAGATGCTTGGAAGAGATTGCCTCGAGCAATGAGGCTGCCGATTGTACTTATTTTTAAATTTAGTTATACATATTTCATCCTGGTGTACAATTATGTATAAAGAAAATGAATTAATAACACATTGAATTATTAATATAATATTTAATACGGCATATCAGTAATTTCACCTGCGTTATCACGGACGGCACTACGCGTCGCTTTCAGTCGGGTCGGTATTGGCAGCCGAGACGCACACCTTGCGCTGCCGAAACTCGAAATACTTACGAGAACGTTCAAAACATACGAACAATTTCGGTTCAGTGATTCAGTGATTTTTTTGTGCTCTTTTTCGTGGTTTGAATGTAAGTATTGATGTTTTTGTGATAGTGTGAGTTTTTTTTGTTGTGACCCTTTATTGTAAAATAAAAAATAGGTTATAATTATATCAGATTTGTCAATAATTCCTAATGTTATCAAACAATTTGTTGCATTTTTAATGTATTTTTGAAGAGGAAAATAGACGTCTTCGGATACATGCCAATGAAAACAACAATTTGCCCCTGTAGTTTATTTGATAATACTCTACTTATATTATCAATATTTATTTTTAAGTTTATCATTGCGACGATGTAGAATTGAAAAATATTACTCTCTGAATATTTTACACAAAAAGATCAAAAATTTTGCATAATGTAACTTTTCATTACCGCAATCCCATTTTTTCAATCACCAATTAAAACTAACCTATTTAAAAAAACGGTTTATTTCTTAATTTTCTTATTCTCTAATAAATGACGTTCCTAGTTTCCTACAATTATATTTGCCTCTATTTCGGCAATGGTTCGCTATCTTTTATCCGGCACTATATCAAGTTTATTAGCTATAGTATGCGATTGATGGTCATTGCAAGTGGTATTCATTATTTTTGGACGGTCATATTTTTTTTTATTTGTTGCCATCACTCCTGTACATTAGGAAATGTAGGTGGTCTCACACATTTGTCTGACAGCTAATAGCGATATTGCTTCAGTGGTGAAATGTATAATTAAAGATGTTTTTAAAAACATTCTGTTACGTAACATATCAACAATTATTATTTGTGAAATATGTTTTTATTTTTATTTATATATACTTTATTGTACACCACAAAAAATAAACAATTAACAGATTGAATACTTAAAACTAAATACATGGTAACAATTGGCGGCCTTATCGCTAGCTGCGATCTCTTCCAGGCAACCTTTGGATGGACTGGATTATTATAATATAGAACTATTGGGGCAGTACAGAGGATGAGATAAAAGAAAAGAATACTAGATGTACATGTTATGTATGATTTTTATGATTAATGTTGATTCAACGTTAGAAATAGTTTTAATTGCAAGTTGCACTCTTACCTAGATTTTTATTATGTAATTAAATATATATTTTTTCTTGAACAGAATTTCTTCTTGAAATATATAGTTCATGCCTTCTATACTACGGCCTTATTATAGACAGGTATAAAACTTGCTTGAAATATTTTGTCTTGTCTTCTTCACTCAAACCGAATTTAAAAGTCGCTCGAAAGGGACAAAACATTCGATAAATAAAATAGAGTTTAAACTGTCTATGAATAGTTCCGTAAGAGGCTCTTCAATTAACCATTAGATGAATGTGTGTGGCAGTTAGAAAGTTTGATTTATATCGTAATGAGAAATGGCTAGATCCATATTCAATTACATTGGGCTCATTGTTACAGCTCTAATGGCCATTCTCTATATCCTATCTATCTTTAACTCTTATTTGTTACTAGCCTATTTGAAACCCTTCTATGTTTCTTGACCTACGAGTAAGTTTAATAAACTCCTTGCAAGTTCAATTAATCTAGAATTAATTATTCTAATTTGACAGCCTACGTTGCGCAGTTGATTATACACCCTTTTGCCAAAGAGGGCAGCAGATTCGATTCCCGCACTGTAACACATATTTGGGTGATCCACAGTCTGGGTGTTTGCGCGACCTAAAAGTCTCCCGTAGTTATTGATAACCACAATACAAGACTCGATTTTAATTTGAGGTCAGGACCATGCATATGACTGTTGCGTGTATGAGTGTTTAATGTATACAAATAGTCAATAATAATAATAGTGAACATATGTAAAGGACAGTGGCAGTATAAATATACATATATGTGTATATATGACAAAACATTTTAGAATAAAGGAAAAAAATGACAAGCTGCTTCTGCAAATAATATTGTATTCTACGTCACCAATGTCGCTGTACAAAAATAGTATGGTTATCATAATTTGCGGCGTGTTCCGAATTGAACGTATGTATCATGATTTGTAAGTGTATTAATGTTTATTCACGAACCCACTCTATGTTATGTATATTTAATGATTTCACTAAAGATATAGGCTATTATTAGTAAATATGGCTCGTTTACATACGGTTTGTTATAAAGTAACATAATTAATTATATATATTTAATGTATTTTTTTTCTGGATATTATAATGTACATACAGTAAGATTATTTAAATAATTTTTACGCCCAAATACTGCAACGCAAATTAAATATAAATGGCGCTTAACTACGTTAATCCCCATTAAATGTACTGGCTGAGTGGGCCGTGCGCTGTTAAGAGCAACTTATTATTTGAATGGCGTTCCAGTATTCGGGCGTTAGATAAATAAATTCTTATTCTACTACATGGAGTTATCCCGGACGAATCCAGGGTCCGCATTCCGACTAATTCTCTTACATTTCACCCCATCTTCAGTAGGCATTGAGTACAATAGTAAGGCCATTGAGCCTCCTTCCTTGACGACATCGAGCCAGCGCTTCTTTGGTCTACCCTTCAGTCGAGGTCCGGGAGAGAGCTCAGGCACACATTGCCAACATGCTGTGGGTAATACCAATTACTTCAAGTAAATAATAGTAGTTGGTTGATGGTTATGACGTGAAAGGCCGCAGGTTCGATACCCATTCGTCCCAAATGTAGCAAAGAAAAGAAAATTCGCGCGTGCTTGCTAATTCCCTTACCACAAAACTTGTTTACTTATTTACCTTTTAGCCGGCGTAACTACGTTAATTAATATTGGACATATTGAGACGTAACATCTTATATCTCCGCATGACGAGCATAGTGGAATGCTAAGCATTGCTTCGTAATTCCTGGTTTTGTTTGGTTTTACTGCTATCCATAAGCGGTTGTTTACCATCAAGCGAATGTCATGCTCGTCCCTCAATTTATAGCAATGAAAAAATAACTGGTGTGGTCAGCACTATTGTATGCTTGTTGAATGTATTTATTATTGTTGTTCAGTCAACCGGACGGCGAATATGCCTATTCAGCGTTTTCATTTATCTACGGTGATTATGCAATAATACCAATGTTATTTCTAGTTCATGGATAGCACTAAATTAGTTTGCATTACCGTATAATGGGAATGCTATGTTTGACAAAGATATCAAAAACGAATTTTAGCTCTCAGAAATTAAATTCATATTTAATTGCTAAGATATGTGAAAAAAGCGATTGCCAAAAAATCTATTGGTGTTTCTGTTTTAAGCCTCCTACAAACTATGTGAGTGGTATTTACAGCAGGTTTGTGCCGCGCGGAAATACGAGGACTGATGTATTTGTCACAAAACCTGGCATAATGCCGCAGAGCATCGTGTCAATAGTGACAGTAATGTACACTTTGTACTTATAATTATTTATGATGTCCCATGAAGCTGTGAACATCGCTGTTGCGACTGTGACATTAATTTTAATTATGAAAATAACCAAAGAAGAAGGAGATTAATAGGTGTGTCCAAGTTTTGCATAAACTGCCGAAGGCTTCCCACGCAACGCGCCGGAACATCTTTTTTTGTAATTTTTTACCTATCGTCGTGTTTGGGTGTGAATTTGCCAAAAGGACCGCCTGACTTCGTTTTCAGTCGCAGTCTAGTTATACGCAACATATAGCCCTAGGCGTAACTGGTATTTTGCAGTATCTCGCTTGTTAGTTTTCGGTAAAACCTGAAATTTTGCGGAAAATAAAGTCTCAGAGGAAACTATAGTCTTTCTAAGCGTAAAACAGACGTGAAGTTGGTTAACCAATCTGACAATATAGGTTAATTGGAGTTTATTTATTTAAAGCGTCATATACTGAACGTATACAGGCTGACTTAATGCCTGAGGTATTCTCCAGTAGTTTATTTTAGGGTAAGTAGTTTCATGTCGATTGAGGATAGAATTTCGAAAAATGTCATTTTGTTAAGTACTCTCCTTCAAATTTAAATGTTTCAACGTCAAAGCTTACGGAAAACATCCTAGTCCTAGACAAATCTCTGCACTATTGAAACATGAAATAGAATAAAGTCGAGTAGTCAATCTGGGAATTTAGGTTAACTGCCCGTTGAATAAAATTGTTCGTAAATGTCAACCTAAAAGATGTCATTTTTAAATTGTACTCGTAGATGGTATAGACTTCCTGTCGTAAAATTGACAAGCAATATGCAATATACTTACACACGTAATTTGAATGGATAGCAACGATAAGAGGTATACATTTTTTAAGTAATTTTCTTTACTTATATACGGCTGCATACCTGTAAAGATAGGCAGTGGTACTAATGGGCATAGGCGCCATATCCACTACATCATCGCCGATCTCATTTCCGCCTTTAGCTGCGATCGTGAGCAAGCCTTCCGCAATGTTGGACACAAAATCCGGTTCTAGGCAACTGCTTTGAGGTTATTCAACACAAAAAAATCACAATCTAAATGTATTTTAAATGTAGTTTTTTTTTTGAAAATCCAATAAATCTAGTATTGCTTTGTGTATCAATATAACTATTTGTGTATAACTAACGTCCCGGCCCGGCCACGCCCGGCTGCTGATACACTTTTATGAAAATATTCTATCGTGTTTATTCATCAGGGATAACATACAATTTTAATGGTGTCAATTTTTTTTAATTGGTCCTATAGTTTCAAGGCCTATTTAATGGACATCATCATCTTGCCTACTTTGGAACCCATATTTTGCATACTTAATTAATTGTAAAATGTGTACCTTGTATTTTGTGTTTTCTTGGAGGTTTTCCGCAATAAATTTATTCTTATTCTTCTTAAATCTTTCCTCTTTATAATATTAATTTAGATAGTAACTGGAATTCTGAACTCTGAACATTCAGAAGTGTTACAGTTTATCATGTTACATTTATTTTAAGGCTACAGTTTATCATCCTGAGTCCTGACCCTTCCCGCCTTAGGAGTTTAGTTGAATAATAATAGGTAGCCTAAACACATATATGGTGAATCTATAGGTTATTCGTGAGACAAATTCCATTATGATATTATGTTAAGTAGTTAAGCCATGTTAATCGAAGTCTTATTGTAGAGGACTCCCGTGCGTAATAGTGAGTGATTATAGGCTGATAAAGTTGAGGTTTGTAAGCGATATAATGTCACATTCGAATTTCATCATCATACTTTTACTGTCCACTACTAGACAATGGACTGCTCCAAATTGCATCATTTCACCCTGTCTTCGGTTTGTCGCATCCAGCATCTGCGGCCTCTCGCAAATCTTCCCTCTACCTAGCTAGAGGCCGTCCTACAATAGGTTTGCCATGTTTAAAGTATATCATCCTGGACTCGTGCCCTGCAGTGGGACGTATATGGCCTGATACAGATACAGAATAATTTGTATGCAATGATACGATAAGTTGAAATTCTCATAAATAAATGTAAGGTGTCGTAACTGTATCAATGTATGTGATCTGGCATCTATTTCCTCATACATTTGACGTTATGTGTATTAAATATAGCTGTGTATAGAGCCACAAAGTTATCTGACCCGGTGAGAGAGTCGCTGTAATCGAATTTGGTGTTGCCATTAAAAATAGATATTGCAATAAATGGGGTAAAGTAAGATTTTTCAATCCGATCAATAGTGTCGAGAAAATGACCAGTTTCATCTGCATATTATTTTTCCTTCACACGATTTCTAACAAATCGCTCCCCAAAACCCTTAAAAAAGTGTATCTGTATTCTCCTCCACAATCGAGAGTGCGATTGCGGGAGGTTAGGCCATATCACAGGCCATATAGCCCACCACGCTGGCCTCATGCGGGTTGGTGGACTTACATACCATAGAAATTCTAATAAATCGCTATGGTATGCAGGTTTCCTCACGATGTTTTCCTTCACCGTTATCGCGCGTTTTTATCAATACAAGCATGGCTCCGAAAATTCAGAAGTGTGACCTGAGATTCCAACCCGCAACCAGCGTGAACAAGTTGGCCGCCGCGTCTGGTCCATTTCGCAACAGGCCACCACGCACGTAACGTAAAATGAGACGAGTAAGATACATTTTAGTTTATGATATGTCCATCCATCCATCCATCAGCCAAAGGAAGTCCACTGCTGAACATAGGCCTCCCCCAATGATTTCCACAGAGACCTGTTGGAGGCAGCCTGCATCCAGCGACGTCCCGCGACCTTTACCAGGTCGTCGGACCATCGTGTGGGTGGACGTCCTACGCTGCGCTTTCCGCTACGCGGCCTCCATTCGAGCACTTTCCGACCCCATCGGTCATCAGATCTCCGCGCTATGTGCCCTGCCCATTGCCACTTCAACTTGCTAATCCGGTGGGCTATCTCGGTTATTTTAGTTCTCCTACGGATCTCCTCATTTCTGATTCGATCTCGTAGGGAAACCCCGAGCATAGCCCTCTCCATAGCTCGTTGAGTGACTTTGAGCTTCCTAGTAAGACCCATAGTGAGAGGCCACGTCTCGGTGCCGTAAGTCATCACTGGCAACACACAACTATCGAAGACTTTCGATTTAAGGCACTGAGGTATTTTGGACGAGAAGACGTCGCGTAGTTTCCCGAACGCTGCCCAACCGATTTGGATTCGACGATTGACCTCTCTCTCGAAGTTGGACCTGCCTAACCGGACCACTTGTCTTAAATAGACATATTCGTCAACAACTTCAAGAGTCGAGCCCCCAACACCGACGGGGGTGGGCACAACATGGACATTCGACATGATCTTCGTTTTGTCCATGTTCATTTTAAGACCCACCTGTTGGGAGACTCGATTGAGGTCTTCGAGCATAGTGCTAAGCTCTTCCAGCGATTCTGCCAAGACTACAATATCGTCGGCAAACCGAAGGTGAGTGATATACTCGCCGTTGATGTTGATGCCGAATCCTTTCCACTGCAAGAGCTTGAAGGCATTTTCCAGCGCGGCAGTGAACAGTTTCGGAGATATGACATCTCCCTGTCTCACGCCTCTCTGTAGTGGAATAGCCTTCGTACTCTGATCTTGTACTCGGACCGACATGGTGGCGTTGTTGTATATACACTTCAACACTTCGATGTACCGATAGTCTATATGGCACCGCTGGAGAGACTGTAGCACAGCCCAAGTCTCGATCGAATCAAAGGCTTTCTCATAGTCCACAAACGCTAAACAAAACGGCAAGTTATATTCCTCGGGTTTTTGTATAACTTGCCAAAGCGTATGGATGTGGTCTATGGTACTAAAGCCTTTTCGGAAACCGGCTTGTTCGGGAGGCTGGAAATCATCAAACCTGCGTTCGAGACGATTTGTGATGACCCTCGAAAACAACTTATAGACATGGCTCAGGAGGGAGATGGGCCTGTAATTCTTCAGCAAAGTGTTATCGCCTTTTTTGAAGAACAGTACCACCACGCTCCTGCTCCATGTTTCTGGCGTTGAGCCCTCGAGGAGAACGGAATTGAAGAGCCTCTGAAGGACTTTCAGTATCGGCGTTCCGCCCGCTTTCAGAAGCTCTGATGTTATTTCGTCCTCGCCCGGCGCCTTGTTGTTTTTAAGTTGCTTCAGGGCCATCTCAATCTCACACAGGCTGATGTCCGGGATATCATCGCTAAAGTGTCGGATCAACTCGGCTCTCGGGTCTTCGGCCGAGCTAACAGCAGGTTTGGCAACCGAGGTGTAAAGCTGTCCGTAGAACCTCTCGATCTCTCTTAATACCTCTGCCCTCGTCGATACCACGCGGCCTTCTTCCGTCTTCAGCCTAGACAACTGGCTTTGCCCAATAGACAAGTCTCTTGCAAACACTTTGGAGCCTCCGTTCCGCTCGATTGTCTCCTTAATGCTCACAGTATTGTGAGCACGGACACGGCAGTTATGATATGTACTTACATATTATATTCTACTAGTACGTACATAATTCTGTTTTCGTGGAATTTATTTTATAAAGCTGACAACACAAACCTTTGGTGGCAGCTACGCGTTAATACAATTTTTCGAAGGGTATTATTGATGTCGGAAGACGCTTTTCATCCTACCTAAAATTTAATACCTGAAGTATAACGTTCCTAGCATCACTTTTTAAAGCTTTCGGCATTTTTCACTAGTTTTAAATAATGCAGGAAAAATAAATACACTGAGTAAACAACCAATGGCGGATATGTCAGCAACTGGCAGCTAGATTGACAATTTCAAACGACGTCTTTGTTTCCAGTTTTGGCCACCGGGCCAGATAACTTTGTGGTTCTATACTCAAGTTTTATTGATGACTGATGTGTGCGCGATAAGCCGAGATATATCTGTCTCTTAAAACGTGATTTAATAGCTATATATATACACACTAGCGACCCGACCGTGGCTTATCTCGGGCTCAGATACTATTTTTAACGAGTCCTTATTGGAAACATATTATTATTTCGCGTACGAACTGTTTTATATATAACTCAACGAGATTGCCATTTTCTACGTTGATTTTTACGTTCCATTCGTTATATTATATTCCATCCCGCCCCAGCACTCAAGGTTTGCAAGCCTGTCCTTTCCTGTCCCACTTTATCCACCCACATTTCTACTCATTTATATATATTATTTATACTCTATCTCATAACATTCCTGTGAGTTTGAAAGACTAGTAAATATATTTGAATTTTTTGTCGTCCCACGGAAACATTGAATATTTCGGTACCAAAAGCAGGCCATATTCTGAGTGTCAGCGGTCTTCGTACTAAATTTAACCAAAATTGGTTCAGCCATTTTTGTGTGAAGATGAAACAAACAAACACACCCACACACTTTCGCCTTTAAAATATTAGTGATATTTGTCCCGCCTCATTGATCTTGTTGTAATATTTGTATGTTGTGATCCGTGAGGTTCTGGATTTGAATACTAGGAATCAAATCGTTCAAATACGGACGTTTTTTTTTATTGCAATGAATGACGAGACGAGCAAGCCGTTCGCCTGATGGTAAGCGATACAACCGCTCATAAACAGTAGCAAAATTCCACTGCGCTCGCCATCCTGAGACATAAGATGTTAAGTCTCAATATGTCCAGTAGTTACTCTGGCTACAATGTCCTTCAATCCGAAACACAACAGTGCATTTACGCAGTGTTGTTTCACGGTAGAAATAGACATTGCGGTGGTACCTACCCAGATGGCCTCTCACATATGAGAGACCTACCACCAGTAACGTCTTTTTACTTACTGTCTATCCAGGGGCAATGCCACTGTAGGGATGCCAGGAAAATGGGATCAACCTACGTTGCGCGCGGTTGAATTTAAATCGAGTGTCCGTTAGGGTCGCCGGGTCGTCGAAAAGAAATCAGTCCAGAACACGAACACAATAGAGTTTATTTTTATACAGCACACAAGAATAAGAAGGAGTACAAACGAACACAAAGGCAGTAGAAACACATAAGCTAGCGCAATAGATATAACGCACGGAACAGCTGATCTGTAGCGATAAGATATTGCGTCATGCGTCTCGCGTCACACGGTTGGGAGCAGACTGGCGCGGCGGCCGGACGGCTGCGCGCGCGCGGCGAGGTAACCGTTCGGCTCCGAGCGGCCACTTCGGCCGCCGTTCGGGCGGTCGGCCGAGCGCGCTGTGCATAACTATATAAAATATTTTAATGCAGTGCGCCGGTCTGTCCGTTCATTAAAACATTTTTTGTTATCACAATTTGTAACACTATGACATTAAATACAATGCTATCTTAATGAGTATAATTGCTATTTGCATATGCAAGTAAAAATAATAATATTATAAAAAGTGTTGATATAATTATATATGTCGTTAAATAAAAAATGAAATTTAAATAGCTCCGCTACACCACTTTTCTGGGATCTTGAGATATTTTATCCATACGCAAAGAAAAACCGGGAGAGATAACTATCTATCATCACATCAAACACTATTCAGACACTACTTTACATCCCATTAGGTGTAGGTTCCAATAAAAAAACCGGCCACAAACTTGCATTGAGTTACTTAATCCATTTGTATGTAATACGACCTTCACGACATATTGTGTTAAACAAATTTCTTCACTCGAAGCCAGTTCGTAACAAATGGAAAACTGATTTCTAGTTTATGCAAAATACATACATAAGTTTGCCAGCGTCGAGATAGCGTCGCAAACACTTCCGTCGATTTGTCTCGAATTTGTACTTATTTTACTCTATTGCAGTAATATTAGTTTGTGAACTAAAAACTTAGTTTTAAATCAAAATATGGTTAACTCCAATTTGCTTGCAGCTTTGTCCGTATGCTTAAGATGAAATGACAACCTCTGTGGGTTCGATCCCCGCATCGAAACAAACAGTTGTGTGGACCACAAGTATTTGGTTCGAGTCTGGGTGTTTGTGAGACCGAAAAGTCTCTAGTAGTCCCTGATACCCTCGACACAATATTCGATCTTAGTGTGGGATCAGGACTATGTATGTGACGGTTGGGTATATTTATTTATTCTTTAAATCAGGAACAGTGCTTTTTCTAGGTATCAGAATTTCTTCTAAGTTGCTTAATTTATATCGGTAGCCCGAGACGAGACGAGACTCCATGCTGAACTATATTTTCGACTTTTATAGCTTTTTATTTCATCCCACGTAAGGGGGCTTGTTTTCTGGTTGAGTTTTACCCTATGACCTTTTCTGAACTCCTGACAACAACGTGTAGTTTTTTTCATATTGGTGGACGAGGAGATAAGCTGTTCAAGCCTGACCAACAAACAAACAAACTCACTTTCGGATTTTTCCGATAATAGTAATAATACAAGTTGTCCATTACAAGATCGGCTATTATTTATTATATTTTTATTTAAACTTCATTGTACATCTGAGACTAACAATCAAGAAAGAAGAGCAGAAAAAAACGTAAAAAAGGCGGTCTTATTGCTCGAGGCTATCTCTTACAGACAACCAACCATGGGATGGATAAGAGGGAACGACAGTTTTAGGGTACCGTGAGGTGTATGCAAGGTTAAATAGACATATTATACAATATATAGATGGATAAATTGTCGTTGAATTTGAAATTGTCTATTAAATCGTCAAATAATGCTACCACTGCTTCGGAATGTGTTGTAACCAAAACATCATTGGTTGTAACTGTGAGGCAGAGACGGTACACCAAACTTTTTTATATACAATATATCCGGCAAATAAGCAAGCATGTCATTGGTGGTAGGTCTCTCATATGTGAGAGGCCATCTGGGTAGGTACCACCGCAATGTCTATTTCTCCCGTGAAACAACACTGCTTAAATGCACTGTTGTGTTTCGGATTGAGGGACATTGTAGCCAGAGCAACTACTGGACATATTGAGACTTAACATCTTATGTCTCAGGATGGCGAGCGCAGTGGAATGTTGCTACTGTTTATGAGCGGTCGTATCGCTTACCATCAGGCGAACGGCTTGCTCGTCTCGCCATTCACTGCAATAAAATATATATATCTGATAATGAACCATTCATTATCACTGCTGCTAAGTGATGAACCATAACGTGGGTGAACGAATAGGGATGAGAAAAGGAAAGGGGTATTGGGAATTCGGCAAACTGCTAGTTACACCGACTCCTTATTTTGTTATCCTTTTTTTGTTCTGACTTTGTATTAAAATATTTGCAGATTACATAGATGAGTAGCCGAACTGAACTACACTTACTTGCTAGGGCCATATTTTCACAGCCTCCGTGGCGCGGTTGGTTAGACGCCGGCTATGGAACAGGAAGCCTCGGCTCTATCGGTCATTCATGTAGTTGTGAGTTTCATATTCCGCAATAAGATACGATGCTTGAGTCGTGGGTATTGGAAACAAGGGGCAATAGGGAATATGCATGCCATTTTTTTATATTTTTATACAATTCTGTATGTCTACATTATCAGAAAAAAATATAAGTCTTTGAAAATATCAATAAAAAAAAGTACAAAAAAATAATCAAAACTGCTATCAGTTTCGAAGCATTTAAACGTCATGTTGGCGCGAACTCGCTGTGACGTCAGAGGGTACGATATGAACAACGTAGTATTTGGATTAAGTTTCTTTCATGAATTGCTACAGAACTGTATTTCGTGACAAAATAATCCATTATATTTTATAGTATAAAGAAAGCACAAAATAACTCATAAACAAACATAAAACAACAAGCTTCATAAGAACGTGCCCTCTGACGTCACTTTCCTTTTCCAGCAATAGATCGCGTTTTGGAAAAAATGCGCGGCAAATTTGAAATGTCATTTTCATTCATTTTCAAGTATTTATTTTACCGATTTAGAGTTGATAAATTTAAAAAATATCTTTAAGGTATATTTCTATATTAATCGAGTTTCCCTACAGGTGGGTCTTAAAATGAACATGGATAAAACGAAGATCATGTCGAATATCCATGTTGTGCCCACCCCCATTGGAGTTGGGGGCTCGACTCTCGAAGTTGTAGACGAATATGTCTATTTAGGACAAGTGGTCCGGTTAGGCAGGTCCAACTTCGAGAGAGAGGTCAATCGGCGAATCCAACTCGGTTGGGCAGCGTTCGGGAAACTTCGCGACGTCTTCTCGTCCAAAATACCTCAGTGCCTAAAATCGAAAGTCTTCGATAGTTGTGTGTTACCAGTGATGACATACGGCACCGAGACGTGGCCTCTCACTGTGGGCCTCATTAAAAGGCTCAAAGTCACTCAACGAGCCATGGAGCGGGCTATGCTCGGTGTTTCCCTACGAGATCGAATCAGAAATGAGGAGATCCGTAGGAGAACCAAGGTTACCGACATAGCCCATAGGATTGGCAAGTTGAAGTGGCAGTGGGCCGGGCACATAGCTCGTAGAACCGATGGCCGTTGGGGCCGAAAGGTTCTCGAGTGGAGGCCACGTACAGGCAAGCGAAGTGTTGGACGCCCGCCTACAAGGTGGACGGACGATCTGACTAAGGTCGCAGGAAGTCGCTGGATGCAGGCCGCTTCCAACAGGTCATTGTGGAGATCATTGGGGGAGGCCTATGTTCAGCAGTGGACTTCCTGTGGCTGATATGATGATGATGATATTTCTATATTAATAAAGATTAGAAAAAAAAATATTTTGACTTATTTTGAAGTCTGATGCATATTCCCTAATTAAAATTATAAACATTCGTCGTGTATTCAAATTAGATAACAATCTGGCACATCCCCTTTTAAGCTAATAACACAGGTCTGCGGTGAAAAAGTTTTTTTAAATAAATTCATCGAAAACATGTAGATATTGGTCTGTATATAGTAAATATATACGTTGTTTTAACGTATCACGTCACATTTTTTTTGCATATAAATATTTAGTTTGGAAAATCGGTAAATTTGTTTTTTTTACATACTTGATTCCTGGATCTATATTTTTATTATATACTTTATGACCTATTTAATATATTGTTACTAACCTGTAGTACCTACTAGTAAATACATTATTATCGCCATTTCCAATTAATAGCACCGCCTGGTTATTTTTGAACCCTTAGCATGCTCTATATTTCTGCTATTGCTAATTACCCTCCACCAGAATTTGTAAACATAAAAACTGACCATAATATATTATAACCATTTATCACAACTAAAATTAAACACACAAATTTGATTGTTTAGTGTCTTCTTTAAATGGGTTCGTAAAAAACTCACTCTTCCATAGACTACACGAAATCTTATAAAAATGTTAGCCGGTCGGCTTTGTGAATCATTATTGCAATAGTGATCGCAAAATTTTGCTTATTTATATTACTTGTGAAATGTTATTCCTACACTACTACTCGTAACCTGTCTTTCTTCCTGTATGAAAAGTAACAAAAAAAGTTTGCTGTATTTTATGGCTTAAACCGTGAAAAAAACTTGTATTAAAATATTGTTTTATTAAATCTGTAACTATGGTCCCTTGGAAGAACTTGATGATCTTTGATTACCTAAGAATGCTGCAGAAATTCTCGGTTCTTAACGAAAGGAAAACATTTAGATTCATCAGTAGATTTAGCGGAATCTTTTTTAAAGGAAAATGTTCCTGGAAATATGTCTAAGTTTAACTTTCAAAAGGTAACCAGTTGTCAAATAATAAAGGCTTTCAAGCAAATTAAAATAAAAACTACAGAAGATATATGGGGACTGTCTGTTAAAGCTATAGAAGCTATTATTGTTAACATTGCACCGTTATTAGCTACTATTTTTAATTCCTGCCTAAGTGACGGTATCTTTCCCGACTTAATGAAAATTAGTAAAGTCGTACCCATTTTTAAGTCAGGATGTTCGAACAATCCGTCGAATTATAGACCCATTTCTGTACTACCGGCTCTTAGCAAAATCTTCGAAAAGCTTTTACTTAATCAAATGCTAGCACATTTTGATGAAAATAAGTTAATACATAGGAATCAATTTGGTTTCACAAAGGGTCGCTCAACTCAAGATGCCGGGACATCACTAATCACGTCGGTTTTAGAAGCCTGGGAGGCATCTCAAGATGCTCTAGGAGTTTTTTGTGATCTCTCCAAGGCTTTCGACTGTGTTGACCACCAAACACTTATTATGAAGCTAAGGTACTACGGAATCAGTGATACGTCACTTGATCTCGTAATGTCTTACTTGTCGGGTCGTGAACAAAAGGTTTCTTTGGACGGGCTCACTTCGGTAGGATCAAAAGTTAAAATTGGGGTTCCGCAGGGCTCCATTCTGGGCCCCTTTTTATTCTTAGTCTACATAAATGATCTTCCTTGCATGGTTCAGAAGTGGTCAGACATAGTTTTATTCGCTGACGACACCTCTATAATATTTAAAGTTAATCGGAAAGACGATAATCTAGATACACCTAACAATATTCTTAATTTAATTTCGGATTGGTTTTCTGCTAATAATCTACTATTAAATGCTAGTAAGACTAAATGCGTCCGTTTTGCTTTACCGAACGTGGCAAGCGTAAACACGCGTATCGAATTAAATTCAGAAATTCTAAATTTAGCTAATTCCACAATTTTTTTAGGGATCACTCTAGATAAAAAATTACAATGGGGTCCACAAATTGAGAGATTATCAGCTAAACTTAGCAGCGCAGCGTTCGCGGTCCGAAAAATAAGACAACTAACTGACGTTGCAACGGCTAGATTGGTATATTTTGCTTATTTTCATAGTATAATGTCATACGGCATTATTTTATGGGGATCAGCGGCTGATATCGAATCGATATTCATCTTACAAAAAAGAGCAGTCCGTGCTATTTATAATCTAGGAAGCCGCGATTCTTTGCGATCTGTTTTTAAAGAAAGCAATATACTAACCGTGTCATCTGAATACATCTTTCAGAATATAATGCACGTTCGTAAAATATTAATAAGTTTTATAAGGTCAGTGACACCCACACCATTAATACGCGGAATAAAAATAAACTAGCAATACCCTCGTTTAGACTAGAAAAGTCAAAAAAATCTTTCTTGGGTAGTTGTATTAAATTTTATAATAAACTTCCCAATAGGATAACGCAGCTACCGGACAAACTATTTAGGGTCCATATTAAAAACAAACTTATGACTAGGGGTTATTATAATATTAAGGAATATATTGAGGATAAAAAAGCCTGGGATTAGGTGTTCTCTTGCACATTGCGACCTCCTGGGGCCCTGAACTATTCGCTTATTACACCACTTAATTTAAATAATTAAAAATATCTAAAATTGTGAACTCAAAAATTAAGCTATATACAATCAAATAAATCAATTAAATTATATGACGACCGATCGAAAAAATCATATAAAAATAATAATTAATATGGCAAATCCTTGTAAGACAAGTCACAAATACTTATTTTAGTAAATTGACCAAAACCAAGCCCACTGAGTTTGACTCGCTGGATCTACTCAGAAATGGGTCGCGCCGCGTAGTATCCAGTGGTAAAGTAAAGCCCGCTGAGTTTGTTCGCCGGGTCTTCTCAGTCAGGGCCGCGTTGGATCCGGCAGTAAGCCTAAACATACGGGACGTATCGGAAATACTTATGGTCGTTGTCTTAAGTTGGACCCAAAACAAGCCCACTGAGTCTTAGTCGCTGGATATACTCAGGACTGGGTCGCGTCGCGTAGTTCCAGTGGTAGTGTAAGCCCACTGAGTTTGTTTCGCCGGGTCTTCTCAGGAAGGGCCGCGTTGGATCCGGTGGTAACTATAAACCGCTACGCACCGTTGTAATATTTATGGTCCACAAATAATATAATTTAATTTGACTAACGTAAATAATGTATTTCTTTGACAAATAAATTACTATAAAGTAAAAACTAATACTTTAAATAAAATATGAATAAAAACTAAATAAATTAAAAAACTAATCATAAATTATAAATAAAAATAAAATTAATTTAAAAATAAATAAAATTAATAAATAAATTGATAAAAGCAAGAAATTAAAATAAGTAATAATAAGCATAGGAAATATATTGTAAATAGAGATTAAGTTCTATGTGTATTGACTTGTCATAAGAGCTCCTTAATTGCCTACGTGATCAATAAATACATTTCATTTCATTTCATTTCATTTCATTTCATTTCATTTCAGGAAAAGAATTCATTGGATTATGATACATATTGATATTTAAATTAATATAACGCATAATAGGACCTATATTTGGTACTTGGAGGCCAGCCTTCAGTGTATTACGCATTTATTTCGATTTGTTGGTCAGTCAATTCAATAAGCAAGTTAATCAGCGGGTACAAGAACAATGAAATAAATATTATTTTTTGCTTTGCAGTGGTATTTTCATTATTATTTTTTACTTTTTAAAAATGTACGTCACATTTATTATATTTACAATATCATATAAATATAATAAATGTGACGTGATATATATAATATGAATACCGTTTTCTATTACTTTTAAGACAATTAAAACAAATATTAATGATTTAACAAAAAAACGTTCCAAAAAAAAATTTTGGCAGACCTGTGTAATCATTCGGCTGAAAGCTTTTGAATAACAGTTTACCGGATTATGCTTTGGTTAATCACTGTTTTCGTGATTAACGTTTGTCTATGTTCATTGTGATTCCAGGAATTGATAATAATTGTTGAAGTTGTTGGTTATATGGTTACGAATACTAGATATATACAGGGTATATCAAGACTGTTACCGAAAACGAAGCCGGGTGGTAGTTTAAGCGACTTCAGACACAATGCAACAGAAAAAGTTGCAAAAAAAAAGCGACAATTTTTTTTTGTTATTTTTTTCCTATGGCCATATTTGGGTGGTAAATACATTTTTTCCTAAAATAATAGTATATACCCTTTTATTTATAAATACTCTAAGGTATAAAAGAGTTTAAATTATTATTTTAGCAAAAACTATGGATTTACCACCCAAAAATGACGATATTTAAAAAATCATAAAAAAAATTGTCGCGTTTCTAGGCGAAATTTTTAATTGCATTGTGTTTGTAGCCACTAAAACTACCACCCGGCTTCGTTTTCGGTAGCAGTCTTGAGATACCCGGTATACAGGGTATATCAAGACTGCTACCGAAAACGAAGCCGGGTGGTAGTTTAAGCGACTTCAGACATAATGCAACAGAAAAAGTTGCAAAAAAAAGCGACAATTTTTTTTTTGTTATTTTTTTCCTATGGCCATATTTGGGTGGTAAATACATTTTTTCCTAAAATAATAGTATATACCCTTTTATTTATAAATACTCTAAGGTATAAAAGAGTTTAAATTATTATTTTAGCAAAAACTATGGATTTACCACCCAAAAATGACGATATTTAAAAAATCATAAAAAAAAATTGTCGCGTTTCTAGGCGAAATTTTTAATTGCATTGTGTTTGTAGCCACTAAAACTACCACCCGGCTTCGTTTTCGGTAGCAGTCTTGAGATACCCGGTATATATGACAGCCTCCGTGGCGCTGACGGTTAGACGCCGCCTGTGAAACGAGAGGCCGTGGGTTCGATCCCCGCACCGAGAGAAATGTTTGTGCGGCGCATAACTATTTCTTTCGGGTCTGGGTGTTTGTGACACCGAAAAGTCTCTCATAATTCCAGATACCCACGACACAAGACTCGATCTTAGTGTGGGGTTAGGGCTATGTATGTGACTGTTGGGTGTTATTTATTTATTTATATCTATTTGCGGGAGTAATAGACCTTGCGGTGGTACCTACCCAGGCGGCCTGGGCAAGTATGCCCAGGCGCACTCTCACATATGCCTACCACTAGTAAATGTTTTGGCACATTCTAATTATGTTGTAGAATTATTTAACGAATCAAAAGACGTTATATAGAATATTGAATATTCATTGCCTAGTATTCTGATACTTTATTGTGATCTGATTTGAAATTATCTATAACATTCAGTTAAATAATGAAAACAAGAAATAATTTTAATATTTATATTCGAATCTTCTTAATTATTGTTTGTTTTGTTGTAAACGAATTTATAATTATGGCGATCCCTCGGTCTTAGTTTAATTCTGCTATTTCAACTTGACAGCCTCCGTGGCGCAGTTGGTTAGACGCCGCCTGTGAAACGAGAGGCCGCGGGTTCGATCCCCGCACCGAGAGAAATGTTTGTGCGGCCCACAAATATTTCTTTCGGGTCTGGGTGTTTGTGAGACCGAAAAGTCTCTGGTAGTTCCTGATACCTACGACACAAGACTCGATCTTAGTGTGGGGACAGGACTATGTATGTGGGTGTTGGGTGTTATTTATTTATTTATATATATTTGCGGGAGTAATAGACCTTGCGGTGGTACCTACCCAGGCGGCCTGGGCAGGTATGCCCAGGCGCACTCTCACATATATGTAGGATTTGAATGTTATGAAGAAAGATGAGTAGAATGGAACGTTGACGTATGACTGATATGGAACGTGGTTTGTGTGAAAGAGATGACTAATGAAAGTATTTAAGATGGAAAGAGTACGAGGATGAATGATTAAGATGTTGAAGTATGCAAGGACGGAATATAGAAGAGAACAGTCTGGAAGACGACGGAAGACGTGAAAGACGGAAGACGTATGAAGTGAAGACGAATTTATTTAAGACGACAATATATTGAAGATTATCCAAAAGATCTTTGTTTGATTTGACCCCTTACGGAACTATTCCCACATATACCTACCACTAGTAAATGTTTTGGCACATTCTAATTATGTTGTAGAATTATTTAACGAATCAAAAGACGTTATATAGAATTATTAGCCAATTAGACAACCTATAGAACTTGTGGTAGGCTACGTGGCTATGATGGATAGCTGCTAGGTTCTAGATTTAATGGAACAAAATGTAACTAAACAGGAAACTGAACGCTGTATCTATGAACAAGCAACCGAGCAAAAACCCTGTAATGTTAGCAAGAACTTCAGTAATATTTTAGCAGTCGGAACAAAATGTGGAAGAAGGCCAGGAATAACAAATCACGGTAGTTGTATCCAAAAGCGAGCTATAAAATATAAATATTGTTTTACTAAAACTGGAACATTTTAACACGTACTCAAGTATGAACATGAATAACGATAAAATTCTAGTTTGTTTTAGCTTGTTCTACCTTGTTACATATCAATTTCGATAAAGACAAGAAAGCGTCACAGAATTGTGATAAAATTTGTGCTTTATACATTGGAGGGTATCAAAATTTACTGCAAGCACGGATCGCTTGCTATCTTTCAAGATAATTCAATATCAAAGATGCAACTTTTCGTTTCAGCGGGCACGAAATGTATGAATGCAAATATTTGTGACGGATTCATTATATTTTATACTATCTTATAAAACAGCATAATTTGTATAAAAGTTAAGTAAGTTAGGGTTCAGACACCATATTATTTATTTATCTATTGATTTATTTGTGATGGAAAATGTTGCGATGATACCTGCCAAAGAATTTTCTTAAACAATTACAAAAGCATTTGAAATCTACCTTGCATGATGTATTATAGTCTATAGACTAAAAAGCCGACCCCGGAGAGGTCACTTACATTAATAAGTGTGGAATACGCGTATGAAGAAGCAGAAAAAGACGATAAGTAATATCAGGTCCCTAATTTTAAGAATTGTAGATTGTTTGTTTTTGTTTTATGCAGCAAGGAGGCAAAGAATTGTCATTAGTTTTTACATTTTGAGGGACGAAAAGATATACAGACATATTTCATCCCGTAAAAAATCACGGTTTCGTCGGGACAAATTGTCGGATTGTATATAATAAAATTACGGGTAAAGTGAAGTTAAAAATGCGAAGTGTCCTTCCTTGAATGTTTTTCTTAGAACTTAAAGGTCTCAACAGCGTTTGACGAATCTAGGCTTAGGGGACCATAATATCACATAAAAGATTTAGAATAATATTAATATTGCCACTAACTTATTTTTGGACGAAATATTTAGGTATTTCCACATAACATAACTTATTCTCTAAGACATTTGATATTACCTTAATATACAATAAATTTTCTGAACATTCTGTATTAAATCAATCGTGCTATGAATAGATTTCTTAAGGCTTTCGATAGATGTTATTTCAGTATTTTTGACGTTCAATAGCCCATTGTAGCTTTGTCCTGTTATTCTTATTGAGTGTATTGTGGTTTCTTTATCGAGATATTTATGATTTGCTAAATCAAGCTTATTCAGAATTATGTTTACCCTTTTCTAAGATTCTTTTTAATCTCGGTAGGTGTATTTCATTGTATTGCTAGTACATTTCCTTCTTTACGGATTTTAATTTATTTTCTTTGGATATAAACTAAAACCTTTCTATCAGCAACTTACTTGCTATGACCAAATGTATAAAATTTGGCTCAATAAAGTATTTCCATGTTTGAAAATAATTACGTAAATTGGAGCAGTAGTTTTCAAGTTGTAAGTGTAAAAACATACAGATAGACAGACACATTATTTAAATGAAAGAAACAGGTAAAGATGTAACATAGAACTAGTTTTGAAGTAATTTTAAGTGTTCTAGTGTAACTTTCCTTGTTCAATTTGCAAATGAAAATAAGTATTTAGTTTTGTAAGTTTCTTAGTAAACAAGGTGTTTGCGAGAATTGTTTTAATTAAGGATAGTGGTTTTGAAACTAACCGACATTTAATTACAAGTTATTTATTTTCACGTGAGACGGCATTATTTATAAGAATAGTATTATAATTGATAGTACACATTATTTTGAATAAGAGAAAATGCGTTTTTCTCACTGAGCTTGTGAATGGCCTTAAATATGTTGTAATAATGGTTATAATTTAAGGATTCCTTTTGAATTTGTGATTTATTTTTAATTAAAAAAAATCTTGTTAGTCTGTAACGTAGCGTATTAAATAAATCTGAGTGCAGGACAACATATTTACTATTCTGTGACACTAATAAAATTATGTTTTGCCAATACATGGTTAATGCGGGATTAGGTAGATAGGGAGATGACAGATAAAATGTATTTATCTTAAATCAGAAACATTTATTGTTTTATTTAAAATAGGTGCATGATGCATCAACAGCAAACACATCAATAGCACTACATATGCATAAGACAAAGCATACAAAATGATGGATATGCATGTCAATTCAAGACGTACACAATATTGAGGGAAGGCTTTTGTGAAGCGACCATTTCCTCACCAGAACTTGATAGGATAAAATAAAACGTTACAATTAAAAACCAACATGAAAATCAAAGTGTCCGGTTATCACGATATAAATGTGTTCTTCCTTAATGTAGAGCCTTAGATAAGCTAAGGACCCTGCTTAAAAGAAATTGTAATAAAAGATAACTCGTCTCTACTAATATATTTGCTCATTAGTAAAGTTTGATATTTGGGACATTACAAGATTTTGGTTATACCTTATTTTAGTTAATCGATAGAAATAGAAAAGTATTTTTTTGAATATTTCGTCTTTGAAAATGTGTATCTTATAGCAGTTCAAGGGTATGTTTTTTATTACAATTTATTTATTACGACGTGAAGTAATAAGATATGGTTTTGTGAAAGCTTTTATGGCTATATCCACGTTTAAAGAAAACTTCGGATATAGCATGATTTTAAATATTTATTATATTTTTGTATGAAGCGAACAAACCTCTGTTCTTAATCGAGTGCCTATTGAAGTATTTTTTTTATTAATTGAACCATAAAACAATAATGCGGGTATCAACTAGTCTACTATGTAAAAACCGAGTACGTAATATACAAAATATTTATATCGTAATATGTTGCACTAAATACATTTAAAATACTTATTTGAAGGCTTAACGTTGAGACGTTAAATCGTTGATTAAGGTGTAGACCTTTGTTGAATTTAAGCTTTGTCTAGGTTTAGTGGACCTTAAGTATCTTAAAACCACTTAAGAGATCTCTCATATACACAAAACCTCCCGATTTTATTCTTCATCGTTAACATAAGCTACAATTGAAACGAATAACTTTGAAAAGCAGTAATGTTTAATAGTTGAAACTACGACCTTCGAATTCATAGTCTAGTTTATTACCAACTGAGCTATTAATTTAATTTAAAACTATAAAATAAAATATAGCAGTTTTATGTACCCTCGCAGTAACTCTTTTATCCTTTGCTTATTATTTTGTGTCATGATTTAGTGAGGACGATGCGCTGCTAAAGAAAATAAAAGAATCACTCGGCTTTTAACAAGGTTGAAAGAAAAACAAGAAAATGGAATTAAGCGATAAATTCCAGGAACTATGATTCCACCGGGATCGCCTTCAAACAACTTGAGATGTTGAAAGTTGAAGTTTTTTTAAAATTCCTCTGTATTTGTGTTGGAGATATTGTCACATAAAATATTATTTATCTATTCTACATCAGCCCATATACGTCCCACTGGGGCACGGGCCTCCTCTACAAACGACAGTACGATTGAGAGTGGTTAGGCCATATAGTCCACCACGCTGGCCTAGTGCGGGTTGGCGGACTTACATACCATAGAAATTTTTATAAATCGCTATGGTATGCAGGTTTCCTCACGATATTTTCCTTCACCGTTTTAGTGCGTGGTGAATGACTATCAATACACACATGACTCCGAAAAGTCAGAGGTGTGACCTGGGATTCGAACCCGCGACCACCGTGAACATGTTGGCAGTCGCGTCTAGTCCGTTTACCAACAGGCCACCATGCCACCACTTTAACTTTTCAAGTATCCGCTCTAATAGTTGGAGTCTTACACAAATTGGTAAACGACAGTTTCGTTAAGTAATATATACTCGTAGATACTAATAAACAAAGTAATAATCAAGAACAGGAATGTAATAAAACTTGTAGAAAAATCTGGTAATAATGCGTTAAATAAACAGAATCACGGCTCGGAAACCGAATTCAAAGATCATTTAATAAAACAATAAGTTACGCTTTTTATTTACTGACGGGAATGAAACCCTAATAAAAATTCAGGCAATGTTAGGAGTCAACGACCCGGCTACCTGTATAAAATATCAAATTAGTTAACTGATATTTACGGAGCTACGGAATATTTTTTCCCCTTTTTATGAGGGTAGTATATTATGTCAATTTTTGTATTGAAGTTGATTTCATGAAGACATGTATTATTGAATCTATTATTCCATAAATTGAATCTATATGCATATTTTGACCTTACCAATTTTGTATACCATACAGACATAAACTCACGCATTTTTCCCAGAAGGGGTAGGTAGAGGTGCTAACAGGACATCCACGTTTCGCCTTGTATGCTCCGTTCCGCGATATGGTAGGCGAGCCTATCGCCATAGCCGACACAAATTCCTGACTCATTGATAGAAAAATCCAATAATAATTTCACGGAGGTTCATAAGTAGAATTTAATAACTTCAAAACATGGTTTTTATCAGTTATTTACGTCCATAGCAATAAAACTAATTATGTGTTTGAAATGAGGATTCCAAATCTCTGTATAATATTTCACAATCTTTGACGAATTCGGAAGCAACCTAAATGTTTCTTGTTATATTGTACAATGTTATTTCCGCTGTTCTGCAACAATGGCTCCTTTAAGCGGGGCAGGAAGATACGATTATATACGCACATAGCAATAAAGACCTTTGAGATATTGTAACGTTTGTCTTCGATTGAAATTAATTTTCTAACCGCCCTGTGTTGAATGCAAATCAATACGAGTTTCCTTGGCCATCGCATGAAAACATAATGTATCGTACAATTTATACATAATGCTGCTGGCCAAGTCGATATATTTAATTAAAACGTAAAGAATTTTTAATGTTGATATGATATTAAATTACGTAATAACTTTATACAGAAGGTCCCTTAAGCAAGGACTAAATAAATTAATCGACTTGGTATCACATGGATCTCACAACTTTTTGCGGTAGAAAAACTGAGCTGCGAGACTTGAAATTTTTTTACAGGATGTTTTTGATGGGATCTCATGTCTTTTTGTAGAGTCCTACTTTTTTCCTTTTCGGTAATTTTTACTTCTAGACTATCAATAACGATTTTTCGTAAAACCTCCGTCTTATGGTTTTTTCTTATTTTTGTAGGTATCAATTTATCACAATTATAGCGGATTTGATTATTAGTGTTCTTGCTTTCATGGTAATTGATAATTTCGAGCTATTTAGTCTATTTATTTGCAAGTTTTTCTTCGTCATGTTTTTCTAGAGGAAAACATGAAAAATATACCTATCTACCTATTTAAAACTATTATTCCATTATATAAGGGTACAATGATTCATTAACTGCAAATATAACTTTGTAATCCTATACATGTATATGGGATTACAAAGATGCACCTGATGGTAAACGCAAATAACAGACAGAGTATCCAATGGTATCAGGCGGCCATCCCATGTCATCCGATACAATTAAGCCGGCCTGCAAAGATGCTTCTTTACGCTGCGGCGGAAGGACTAAGGATTATAGTAAGTAGGGAACATGTGTGACGGCAAATGATTTCACAGCGTGACGGTGCAGCACAAAAAAGGGTTGGCGAATCTTTTAGTTCGCGCCGAGATGGTTTTCACTATTAAGGTATAACTTTGCACGCCAGCTTTTTTGGTTCCGTTAAGGAAACGAGAAGAGAGGATCAAATTTGGGCCTCTTACAATCTTAGTCAACGTAAGAATCACAAACGCAAAGTTGTCGCTATATCCGTATATTGGTTTTCTGTGGGATATACAATACTAATCTATGTGTGGGACATTGCGGGTCGAACCAATTGTAACTATATTGTTGTCTATTCAATGGAATGAATATATTAACAAAAGACTATGTAGCATTTCTACATACTCTTATAAGGATATTAATGTCGCTGTTTTTTTTTGGTATCACAAACATTTTTGCATTTATATCGCAAGTTATACCTCTAGTACTTGAAGTTAAAGAACTATAATAAATTCTCAGTCGATCTCAATTTGTATCTCTTACGCTCGTATACTCAAACGCCAAAAATAATATTATGTTGCATTTAACTACGAAAGTTTTGCTTAAATGTACTGTGTAAGTGGGATGTGTGTAGTTGAGTGCAACTTAATATTTTATTCGCGTTTCAGAATTCAGTGCGCGTTTTCGGGCGTTCGACTGACATAATAATTATACATATGTATTTATGCAAAACAAGAGCTAATAATTTTTTTCTAATAATAACATGAATTATTCACAACCGACGGCAAACATGTTTTATGTTTGTCACTGGCTAAAATGGAAAGTAATTAAATCAATTTTTGTATCTACAAATAATTAGAGGAAAAGGTGGTTATGTGACCTCTGTTTCTTGCCCCCCCTTATGTACATTTTTATAATTTAAAAACAAGCCATCTATTTTATTGTAAATATGTGCGTGGTCTGCAAAGCTCTTGTGACAGCTATCGAATTTAACTAACAAAATCCGTGACATGACTTTCGTTTGACAATTGAAGCAGACGAAATATGCAACTGGAAAGCTTTTGAATCCGCTCTGCATTTTATACATTTTTTAGACAATCTTACAAACTTTACCTTTGGTTATTTGAACATTATGTTTGACAACCATTTTCCGACTAGATTTTAAAAGTAATTATGCAAAACTATATGGATAAATATGTGTATTTTACCTTGGTTAAATATTTTTTAATACTTGTAAGTTGACTTACATTGTTCATATTCCAATATGCATATACTAGCTTGAAAGAGAAAACAATAAACACATATGGGAATAGTTCCGTATGGGATCTAATAAAAAGAAGATTGCTCAGATAATCATCAATGTATTGTAGTCTTCTATAATACATCTTTAATGCGTCCGTCGTACGTCTTATCCCGTCTATCACACAGTTCTCTCGTATTCCATCAATTTTCGTACTTCAACATCTTAATTATTCATTCTCAAACTCTTTCCATCTTTAGTACATTCATTCGTCATCTCTTTCACATAAACTACTTTCGTTACCAGTAGTGAATTGTGTGAAAGGTAAGATGAATATCTTACCTTCCACTATACCTATTTTTCATTATATTCCAATCCTACATCCATATATGAGTGACAGTGTATACTCTTACTCTTTATTTTCATTTATCACATTCATTTAGCTCCAAGGCTCTCACGCGCAAGTGCGACACCAGCTTTAGTTACGAAAACTAACTTATAGATTCATTATTACAGTCCACTGCACCCAGTTTGCACTTCCTACTAGAGCGATAAAAATGTGCCACTAGTCAGAACATTCAATTTTATGACAGAGGATTGTTACTTACCACCAATTTGACTGTGAACTTTATGAGTATTTTGATAATAAAAATGGATGTTGTCAAAACTACAACGCGAATGAGTCTACTCGACCTAGTTGGTACTGCTTTCCCAAAAATCAACGAGAAGCTTTGCTGTTGCATGTAGATCAGTGAGTGCGAATTCCGAGGACTCGACAATGTTCGTATACACTCGATTGCTATCTGAGACCTCCAGCATCGGAATCATCACATGAAATGAAATTACTTTCCTCAATCATCACATGAATCATGATCAATCATCACATGAAATGAAATTACTTTATTGAAACTTTTTATTATTTAAAATAAGTCAAAGTCAGTTACTGGTGGTAGGTCTCTCATATGTGAGAGGCCATCTGGGTAGGTACCACCGCAATGGCTATTTCTCCCGTGAAACAACACTGCGTAAATGCACTGTTGTGTTTCGGATTGAAGGACATTGTAGCCAGAGTAACTACTGGACATATTGAGACTTAATGTCTTATGTCTCAGGATGGCGAGCGCAGTGGAATTTTGCTACTGTTTATGAGCGGTCGTATCGCTTACCATCAGGCGAACGGGTTGCTCGTCTCGCCATTTATTGAAATAAAAAAAATAAAAAAATAAGTCAATTATTGTACCACTCGGTTCACTACACGGCTGCTTTCGCCATAGAAGAACGGGCAAGAAATTTTAGCATGCGTGGGAAATACTTCAAAACGATCTGCGCAAGTATTTCTTCCGGGTTCAGCTTATGCAAACCCAGTTTCAATATTTTCTATATTCAAATTCAATAATTTCTATAAAATTGTTTGTATGCACTATTTGCATACACTGCGATTGCCTCGGTGGCGCAGTTGTATTTCGGAATAATTGCAAAACCAAGATCTCGGGTTCAAATCCAGGGTCATGCAAAGTGGTATTGGATTTTTATATTCATTACCAGCCTGAAGTTAAGAATTTGTGCTAGATGGCGATGGGGTTACCTATAACATTGTGGGATGGAAAATGCAAGGCGAAACTTGGGTCTCCTGGTTGCACCTCCGCCTACACCTTCTGGGAAAAAGGCGTGAGTTTATGTATGTATGTAAACTGCGCTGAATTATTATTCGGTGCATTGTACTAATTTCCTTGCCAATGTAACAACAACATCGTAGCGTGATAACACGGGAACGTAAACTGGGACGCATTGAGTTTCGCCGGTAAACGTGGGCGCGGAGCAAACACCTCCACTGGTATGTACATTTAGGCACTACACGTGATATAAGACGCAGAGAGTAGAACATCGCAATCAGGGAGGGATTATATAGGAAGATGTTTTTGTACACGACCCTCTTGGATTTTAAATTCTTGTATGGTGTATTAAGAAAGTTAAAAAGTAAGCGCCTTAGATCAACTAGAAAAAATCATTTTACGATAAAACGAAGTAATATGTAAATAGCACATTAAATGTATCAAAAATGCATTTACATGGCAACAAGCGTTTGTTTAACTATGAGACTTGTAAAAGTTAATATTATAACAATCTAGTAAGAAATACATCGAAGTATTTGTTTCAAAAAGTAATATTCCGAACAGGAATCTTATCAAACAAGCCTTCATTACCGTACAAAGCCCCTATTGTGCTATTAATAACACATTAAAGCAGTCTAGTGAAAACTCCATTGTCAAACATTAAATACAGCCCCTCGTTATAAACCTGGTTCCGGCCTCCGTTGCGAAAAGTAAATATGTTACAAGTACTTGTTATTTCTGCCCGTGACGTAATGTAAGACGTGTTGGAAAAGTATGTGAGTGGCCATTTCACGTGTTCTCAATGCGCTGAAATAATATTCACAAATGGTTTTTCTATTTATAAGTTATCATTCGGGTATATTAGTTGATGGGCCATTCGTCTCGAGATGCCGTCTAGATACCAACGCAAGGGTATTTCTCCCGCCAAACAGTAGTGTTAATGCACTGTTGTGTGTGAAGAACATTGTAGCCAGAGTAACTATTGAGCATATTAGTGGGATTTAATCTTATGTCTCAAGATGGCAAGTGCAGTGGAATGCCTAGTATTGCTTTGTAATTCATAGCGTTGTTTGGTTTTGTTACATATTCAATTATTTTTTTGTTATACCTACTACGACTTTATGGTCGGTCTGATAGTAGGGGTCTGAACTTAGCTATAAAGCTAAGTTACAACATCTCAAATATTGCTACGACTCTTACGGCTAATTTACATAATTTATATACTTTTCAATTCTTGCTCATAAAACTAACAGACTAACAGATAAGGTTACGTGATGAGATGGTTTTCAAACTTTGGTCCATGAAAATGTTAACATCTTTTAACTTTGTAGATAATTAAAACTTTTCTCGTGAAACAAGGGTTTCGGAAAAAACCATTAGACTAATCCGATCATTGAGGCTCTACACAACATGTTTTTCTCTTTCATACAACTTAATCCATTAGCAGTCTTACAATAATACGGGTTATTTGTACAAGGACAGTCAGCAATCTCGTTAGTCAATATTTATAATGTTTTCGTACATTACGATGCATAATTATTGTTACACCAAGGCAGCCCGGGTAGGTACCACCGCAATGTCGATTTCTCCCGTCAAATAACAGTGTAAATGCACTGTTGTGTTCTAGTTTCAGGGACATTGTAGCCAGAGCCACTGGACATAGTGAGACTTAACATCTTATGTCTCTGGATGGCGAGCGTAGTGGAATGCCAAGCAATGTTATATGCATGGTGTAGTATGATTTTGCTACTATCCATAAACATCTCGTCATTAATTGCAATAAAAAAAAACACTGTATGTGACGACAAGGGCACGGGCCTTCTTATTTTGCATGTTGAACATTTCTAGTATCCATTTGCTCACTGGTAATCTGTTCCTTTTATAAGTATCTATAGTTCTGTGTTAAAATCTCTCAGATCTTTTACGCTTATTTCCTTGAACGTAAAACAATATTATTTATAAAGTGAAAATGTTGCGTACACCAATCCTCGTACAGATAAGATGTATTTTAGTCCATTCTTGAACTTTAGGTACGATTTTAAAGGCATACTGTACTGGACAGTATTTAATCACTTCACTACTAAGCGTGACACTCCTGTACAACCGAGAGTGGATTGTGTTGTGCCGAGTGGACTTTACGTGCGATAAATTATCTTGTTAGAATCTCTATGGTTTGCACGTTCATATACTCTGTCAAAGCGCGTGAAAATTTACTACCAATACAAACATTATGAAACTAAACAATATGTGTTTACTTTTGCTTACATAATATTCAGTGTTAGATCTTTAAGCAAAAGCATTTGGTACAAAACAATACAACCAAACATAACTAAACTATCATGAATTGATCATGCCAATATGAGCAGAACGGAAATAGTTATGGCTTTAAGGCTTCGCTCGGGACATGTTCCTCTAAATAGATTTGCTTACCTAATGGGTAGACTGCCATCACCTAATTGTTTATTTTGCAATATTATAGAATATGTCCGCCATATTTTACCGGAGGGTGTTCGGAACGAGGCCCAAAGACAACTACTTCTTCCCCATATTAAAAATAATATGGGAGTTTGTAACATTATTCTATCTTCCCCTTTATCAGATGAAGCAAGATTGTTGTATAAATTAGCAAATTACGTTGTTATAAATAGAAATAAAGTTCATTTGCATATTTACTAGGGTGATATATCGCTTTGTGATAAAACCCTTTCAATAAATAAAAAAAAATAAAAATAATATTCAGTGTAGCACAGCGGAATCTTGTTTTATTTGTTTGAAATTTAAATTTTGCTTTGAAAAAATTGCTTTGTTTATGTATAACTTAATTGTGGAAACTTCATTGGATCATTAACTACTAACTGTATCTTGCTCATATGTTTTATTGTTCTGTATATTTCCCAAATACATATAAAATAAAATAAAAATAAAACATGACTCCGAAAAAACAGAGGTTTTCATAATTGTATACAGAATTAAAAGCATTTGATATGTGATAAGCGTAAGCCGTAAACAAGTTTCTAGCCGCAACCAAAAAAAAAAAAAACGACAGTAATGTGACATTGAATTTCTACAGAACTTGACCTATGTTCACAGAATTTATGTTGAGGCGAAAGTATGCTAAATGCTTAATTTTCCATTACCAGAAAATAGTTTTAGTGTTTACAAAACTTGGCACGAAATTAGGATGGGGATTGTGAACTCTTAGAGTGTTATCTATGAAATAAATGGTATACGCTGTATGCTGGTGTTGAACATTGTAGCCAATAATTATGAAGCATTAAAAACTTATCACTTACAGTTTTAAAATCTAGTTTAATTATCGAATGTTTTGTCCCTTTTGGATGACTTTTGAATTCAGTTTGAGCGAAGAAGACAAATGGGCAGGGCACATAGCGCGGAGAACTGATTACCAATGGGGTCGGAAAGTCTCCAACAGGTTACTGTGGAAATCATTGAGGGAGGCCTATGTTCAGCACTGGACTTCCTTTGGCTGATGGATGGATGGATGGAAGAAGACAAATCATACGATAATGTCTTGGAGTAGCATGTACAGTGTAGAGCTATGCGGTGCTGAATAATAATTAATTTTAATTATTTTTGCTCGTATTTATGAGCAAGTGTGATAAAAAGTGAAAAAAACGTGATCCTAAATAATAATAAAATAATAAATAATAAAAAAAAGCATTTTTTTAATTTTTTTTATTATTTATTATTATTATATTCTAAAGATCTAATCATGTGAGATACTGTTTGAATTCCTAATATGTTTATTGAATATTATATAGGAATGTATTAACTTATAATAAATAAAATTAAATATTGTTACATTATTCATACTCCTGAAGCTGTCCCAATTTTCTTTCATTTTCATATATCCATCCCATGATTGTCTAGCAATTTGCTTTGAGCAATGAGACCCCATGTTTGTTGTTTTATTGTTGAATTTTTTGTTGTGGTGCAACACAATGAATTACGGGGAAATGTTTGACATTCCATGCGCTCGCCATCCTGAGACATAAGATGTAAATTCTCAAAATGTCCAGTAGTTACTTAGGCTACAATGTCCTTCAATACGAAACACAAAGATGCATTTACACTGCTGTTTGGCGGGAGAAACAGACATTGTGGTGGTACCTACCCAGGCGGCCTCTCACATGTAATAGACCTGCCACCAGTTGTGTCGTGCGTGTCATCGCTTGATGCAAAATCTGGACACTATTGCGATTATCTGAAAGTCCTGCCTATAAATTTACATATATTAAAACTTCCTCACTAATATGGACCTCATAAAGTAATTATATTTTTACGACAGATGTTACTAAGCGTTTGTATGAGCAGAAAAAGTAATTACTTTCAAGAATATTCGCAGTAAATGGCAAGATTATTTTTTCCTGGTATTAATATAGAAGTAAGCTCCTACTTTGGTATTACTTGTAATATCCCTTATTTCTTTTTTACTCCTTATTACTTTTATATCCTCGTTCGACAGTTTTGTTCCTGATAATCTAATCTTATTGATGAAAACAATTACGCATTATCGGCAGCCTCTGAGGCGCAGTTGTAAAAGTGAAGGTTGAGGAAAGTTGAGGTTGCGGGCTCGATTCCCGCAACGGGACAAATGTTTTTGTGAACCACAAATATATCAGTCTGTGTCAAGTCTGCGTGTCAGTGACACCGAAAAGTCTCTCGTAGTTTCTGATACCCACTACACAAATCTCGATCTTAGTGTGGGGTCAGGTGTCAGGACTATGTATGTCACTATTGCAAGTATTAATTTATTAATTGTACGAATCGTAAACAGAGTAGTTTGACTTGGGAATCATAATCATAAAGGTAGGAAAGCTTGTTTACACTAAATAAATATTTTAGTCCATAATTGGATTATGAAGATAAAGGTTGAGACTGTCCTGAATAAAGATACACAACATGACCGAGCTATATTATAGAGTAGTACGCCTTAAAAATCAATCATATTCACGAGATATAAATAATATTAGCTTTGTCTTGTCACATGGTGCAGTAACAAGTTTGTATATAAATTAATGCCGCCCTATTTAATCAATAAATTAATACACTCAAAAGTCACATACATAGTTCTGACACCATTAAGATCAATCAAGTCTTGTGTTGTGGGTATCAGAAACTACGAGAGACTTTTTGATCTCATAAACACCCAGACCCGAGACAAATACTTGCAAATGTTTGTGAGGCCCAAACAATTGTTACGTTGCGGGGATCGAACCCGGAGCCTCTCGTTTCACAGCCGGTGTCGAAAGTCTATGCTTGCGGTGGCGTCGTGTGCCGGGTCGGTCACTTCCCTATAGCATGGTTGAGGAGGCCGATGGCTGGCACATGCGTCATACTCGTGAACGGGTGCTGCTTGCGTAGACTGGTCTATCCGATTTGCTTACATTGTAACGGATTAATTAATGGATTACATAAGGCTTTCGCAATTATTCGCTGCTTTGGCGAAAAAGAGTATACTGATTCTTCGTTCTGGGTGACTTCGCTACTTTCGGCCGTAGTAATTATAACATAAACATATTCATATAAAAATATTTTTTTGTAAATTTACAACAAATTATTAATGAACTGCTCTGATTAAACCAACTTGTAAATTTTGTAATAATTCCTACATTGTAAACTGGTTTTGAAAAGAGCAACACTAGAGTTTCTTGCCCGTTCTTCTCTAGTGAAAACCGCTTTCCGAACCGGGTGGTAGATAAAAAATGACTGAATCTAAATGATGTTGAACATTTTAATGGATTCAATAAATTATTTTCATTTCATTTCATTTCCAACTGCTGCACGGAGATTGTCAGAAAAAAGTAAGATCACATCTTTATTTAATGTCAAACAAAGATATCTTAATTCAAACAACATGCATTGTATTTGCCGTGAATGATAAGAGTGGCCTAAAAACTTGACATTAATTTAGTAATTAAATTTTAATATGACTAATAGAAATAATGCACGCTAAAACATTTCAAACTTCAAAGAATTTTTTTCAGTGAAACGTTTGCCACTCCTTTTTTATTTATAAATTGTGTCCAATGAGATTTCCCATCTAATATTTCCTGCAGATAACTATTCCATTTTTGAAAAGAACAAAACACAAATTAGTTTACTCTTACTATTTTGAAATTGTGAATTCTCGAAAGTCATTTTTCAGCCGTCTGTTCTAATCTATAATCTACGCTATCATTTACGCATTGCTAGTTCGTATTGTAAGAGTTTTATTAAGACTATTTTATATTTATTACCCCTTATTGCATGTCTGAGTAATATACATTTCATGCCAACTATGAGGAAAGAGCAACATATTGCGGTCTAAGCGTGCTTAAGGTAATTTGTAAAGACCCTTGCAATGGAGATATATAATAGAAAATGATATATTAAATGTTATGGTAAGTGAGCTCGCATAAGTTATACGTAACGCAATTAATAATACATATGCTTGCACACATAAATAAGTCAAGGGTCTTATAATTGATGACGCTGACAAGGAGAATTATATTGAGCAACCAGGCGAACCATGGCATTAAGCGGTAGAAAACTAAATAGGAGAAACGAATACGCACAATAATGTATGTAAAGAAAGAAAGAATATTTATTACTGGCACAATAAATGACAGAGGAGTTAGTAGAAGAGATTAAGGTAAAAAGATTAATAAAATAAAGATAAATATTGCGCCAGCAAAGGTAGCTCTTATTCAGCTAATATGCTGCAGCACCACCTGAGTAGCACTGCAACGCTGATTTTCAATGAGAGATCTTCATGAAGAAATGATTCTTTTAAAAATATTAGGTATTAAATTATTTATTAAAAAGAATAGGAGAAAGAAATATTCATTTTTTTATGGGTAAGGAAAATAAACTCTTTCTTCAATAGCTATAATGTTTTTCAAAAATATGTGTTAAAGTGGGTAAAGTGTTGCTTGAATTACTTCAGCATTCCCGAACTGAAACTCTCAGTAATGAAGTCGTTACGCAAGGGGTCCTACAGTTTTAATAATGTTTTCGCAGCGTCACCCGACAAAACGTTCCACTTTAACTCTGATCTTGTTTCAACTTGAAACTTTATCCATTTTATATAACAGTATAATATTTTTGTTTCTGAAACTGTTGATATCTTATTCCATTTTTGGGATACCAAGGATACACCTACGCAGCTAGATATTTTTGGTAGTATTGTTTTATATTTTTTTTATTGGATAGAATCACAATTTATAGTTGATACAATATTTAGAGAGATACTTGTAAAAAAAAATTCTATTTTTTTTCGTAACTTAAAATTGCGTGGACCGTAGAAATCGCACGATATAATTTAATAAACGAGTGCAGACAAGATGTAAACAATTTTAGAAAATAAATATAGTTTCTATTGTATCTGATAAAATTTATTACTTATAGACATGTACGATATACTTATACTGCATTTACCACTCATACCGGGTATCTCAAGACTGCTACCGAAAACGAAGCCGGGTGGTAGTTTTAGTGGCTACAAACACAATGCAATTAAAATTTTCACCTAGAAACGCGACAATTTTTTTTATGATTTTTTAAATATCGTCATTTTTGGGTGGTAAATCCATAGTTTTTGCTAAAATAATAATTTAAACTCTTTTATACCTTAGAGTATTTATAAATAAAAGGGTATATACTATTATTTTAGGAAAAAAATGTATTTACCACCCAAATATGGCCATAGGAAAAAAATAACAAAAAAAAATTGACGCTTTTTTTTGCAAATTGTTCTGTTGCATTGTGTCTGAAGTCGCTTAAACTACCACCCGGCTTCGTTTTCGGTAGCAGTCTTGATATACCCTGTATATTGTTAGCTGACTTCTAAAATCAGGAGGTTCTCAATTTACAAGTATTTTGTTATTTATTTATTTATGGAAAAATATGATATAGTAAGATTTGTTTTGACGTATAAACCGTAGTCGGGCATTTGATATTTATTCCTGTTTTAATTTCCTACACGAAGATAAATAAAGGGTCACGTCTCTACGTGCAACGGAATTCTCAACAAGAGACTGCTCCAAGGCAAAATTTAATTTAGCGACTAGTCACAATAGACCTAAATAAACTCCAACACGCCCTTCCGTTCTATTAAATAATCAAATATTTAAACAGCAACTTCATTTCTTACGTATTTTTATTAGGAAACCGGGGACATTAATTACATTTCAAGTACCTGCCAAAGAAAAGGGGAAGAAACTGTTAAGAAGTTTGGTAATGTTGCTTTGCAGATTCTATGCTGGTTACACAGTACACCACGTATTTATAAAATACATCATAAAAGAACAAGGGACCATTGCAGCAAAAGTAATGAAATTGATAAACGGCTCTTGATTTGTTAATAAATACAAAATAAGGTAGATAGTATTGTATTTTTCAAGAATGGGTGAAGTTTTTCATTCTATAATTGAGGAGAATGGTTTGATAGTACCTTGCAGAGTTTCCATTGATCTCGTTTTTAGACAGGAATTATCTATCTGATAAGGATTGTCCTTCTTCACAACTTTGTAGTATTTTGCGGAATAAAAGATAATCTAAATTCTAAAGTTTGAAGAACACAGACAATAATCGTAAATTATATGTTGCCATGCTTTTATCAAAATATTGGGAACAGCTTTTCTCTTTTCATACTTTTAGACATGTTGATACTATTAGATTACGAGTATAGATGTTTGTTGTTTATAATAAGAATACATATCTCTAACATAGAGTACAATAGAGACAAACTGTTCCTAATATTTTGACAACAGCATGACAACCACACATTTGCACGCCATAAGACCGTCGACCATTTCATATTGCGTATGAAATTCTTTGCAAAACAAATAAATAGAAGTAAAGTTATCATTGATATCAAATATGTTTTCCGCATGAGTTGAATCAAACCTTTAACATTTTTTCCTCCTTCTCCTTCACATACCTATCCCCTTATATTTATATGTAGCAAAAAATAGCTTCCTCGTTTCTCCCCATTTTATTAGTGTTACGCGATATCACGTGCCGACAAATTTTCACGTATGGTTGAAGCGCAGTCCTGTTTCACAAGATAATAAAATTAAGGGTACCGAAGTTTAGTTGCTCGTTTTTGTTGCTTAAAAGGATCTCTGTAGTTTAATGGCAAAATACTTTCGTGTTATTTATTTCAGGGCCTTTGAATAGTTCCTCTTCTGCCTGTCTTCATCGTACACTTAATTACTTTTTCATTTATTTCTCATAATTACAAAATGAAACAATTTTAGTAGGGTATGTTTAGCATTAAATAAATTTATAAAACACAAAGATTTGGGGGCTTGAAGAGTAAAGATAAAGATAATAACATAATAAGAGTTAATGTAGGAGTGTAAGGACTGAAGAGTATATGACTGATTTATCGGAAAATTAATTATCTTACGACCAGCTTCTCCTATGTTATTGTATTCATCTTTTCGATAGTAGGCGTTTCAGTTGACCATACTGACCGAATTCATTCGGTAAGTTTTACATACTTTCAAAATACTTCTTGAGATTTCTCAGGCATGTAGGTTTCTTAACGATGTTTTCCTTAATAGTTCAAATTTTGTTTGCGCTGCATGATTATAAGCATTGGGAATGAATGTAATTTATTTAAGAATTAAGAAAGTAAGATTCATTTCTTTCATTTCTGGATTAATATAAAAGAAATGATATATGGGAAATCAATGTGTTAGAGAACCGGACAATAAATTGTTAATTTTTTTTTCATAACTATTAATGGCGAGACGAGCATGCCATTTGTCTTATGGTAAGTGTTACGACCGCTCAGGACAGTAGCAAAGCAAACAACATCACGAATCACAAAGCAATGCTCAGCATTTCACTGCCTTCGCCACCTTGAAACATAATATGTTCAGTCTCAAGATGTCCAGCAGTTTTTCTGGGTATAATGTTGTTCATACCTGAATACAACAGTGCATTTACATTGTTGTTTGGCAGGGAAGTAGACATTGCGGTGGTACCAACCTAGGCGACTTCTTATATATGAGAGATCTTCCACCAGAAAAATATTGAAGAATCAAGAAAATATGACACTATATTTTCCGATTAACATCGAAGAAACGATAAATAATAACGAAAATCAATGATTGTGAGAGTCGTACAATATATTATTAATCATATCTACCTCAAAATCTTTGTGATTAAATATTAATTAATGGAGACGATATTTTAATGTAATAAAAAAGCTACTTTATGTAAACTAGCTTTTTCCCGCGACTTCGTCTGCGCGTTTATGTTATCATAATACGGACGTAAAAGCAATAAATTATATGAAAATGAAAATGTCATCCCTTATTTCACCCCCTTAGTGCTATTTTTCTAAAAGTAGTTTGATAATTGTAACTCTAACGGTTTCGATTTTCCATACAACAGTTTTTTACCCTTTCCACCCCCTTAGGGGATGAATTTCCAATAATCCCTTCTTAGTGCTACTCTATATTATAATAGGTACCCTTGTACAACATTTCACCTTTCTAACTCCAGTAGTTTCGGCTATGCGTTGATCCGATAGTTCAGTTCTGCAAAATTTCAACCCTTATTTTTACCCCTTTAGGGTTGATATTTGATAGTTGAAAAACTAAGTATGCAGTTATATTTGCCTTAGATTGGCTAACTAAACTGCAAAGTTTGAGAATTGTAACTCTAACAGTTTCGATTTTCCATACAACAGTTTTTACCCTTTTACCCCCTTAGGGGTTGAATTTCCAAAAATCCCTTCTTAGTGCTACCCTATGTCATGTGAACCTCTGTGCAAAATTTCACGTTCTTCGCTTCAGTAGTTTCGGCTGTGCGTTGATACGTCAGTCAGTCAGGTTCCTCTTTTACTGTGTATATTAAAATTACTTTTGTCGCATCCACACAGAAATATTAATATCCTCAATGTAAAGATGCTTTATAGTTTATTTTATACTACGTAATGAATAAAAAAGATCAATGAACGTAACTGAATAATTCATTACATTTAAATTCACAAACTAAACTAATTTTAATGTCGAACAGTTTCATACTTTTTGGCGTGCAACTTTATAGATTTCAATAATGTATAATTCGATACTAGTGGATGATAGTTTCGCTTGCAATAGAGATTCTCAAAGTTGTTCTGTTGGTCTCGAGGATTATCCACACTGCTTGGCAATTAAAACAATAACTAAATATCGATTACAGATTCCTTTATTATGAACACATTTTGATTTTCTCATTCATAATATTCCTTTCAGTTTTCTTGTCCTCCCGCAGCAGGGTTTAAAATCAAGAGTACTTTAAAGAGGCATTAAGCCATATAGTCAAACACGTTGGCCTAGCGCGAGCTGGTGGCCTTTTACATACTATTGAAATTCTTTCAACAACAAGATTATAAAGAAATTACTTCGCAGTATCCCCTATAGAGTAAATAAAGCTACCATTAGTGATACCCATAATTTGTATAGGTAAATGACATCCCAAAATTATGCTAATATTTTTTTTTATAACAAATTATTATTTATTTGGGTCTTTTACCGACTCCTATAAAAGCTCCTAGCGTTGGCAAGGGGCGTTCGTCCAATAGTTTTAGAAACACTGTTACAAGTTGTGTAAAACATTTTAGACTCATACGAACACTAAACTTTCCCCGCGGCTCTACTTTTGTTGAAGTTGCCTAGTAAATTACTCCTGCACTTTGCCTTGAAGCTAATGCTTGCTTGCAAACAAATTACCCACCTTGTACTTTCTGTAGCACAATAAATAGGGAATTAAATTGAATATCCCCAAAGTTCATATGTGGCTGACATATGAACTTACTTCTAACCCCACACTAGGTTCGAGTCCAGTTTTGCGAGTATCAAAAATTATGAGAGACTTTTCGGTCTCATAAATACCCAGACTTGAAATAAATACGAGTGGATCACGAAAACATTTGTTTCGGTGCGAGAATCGGACCCGCGGCCTCTCGTTTCACAGCTCGCTTCTAAAACACTTCGCCACGAAGGCTGTCGAATTAAAACAACAAATTAAAAAATGGCAATTCTGCCTCACAATACAAGTGTCTCAAAACAAGCAATAAGTGAACCTACTTTCAATATTCAATTCCATGCAGCTCATACAAACCCTACCTCGATCAATGAAAATAGACTAAAACCATGTGCCCCTGTAGTGTTCAATAGTACAAAGATATCAAGTTTTCTACCCGAAGTCCAAATTTTAAACATCATCGAATTTCAAGAGAATACGAGTACCATCTGTGCTTAATTAATGTCAAAGAGTATTAACTAAAAGCTATTTTAAATTTCAATTATATGAAAATGAAATGAAAAATTTTGGTTTATTTTCAAAAGTGACTCCGTTGCCAATTTTCGCTCGTAAGTATATTTTTCCTCCGCTAGCGTTTTACGAGGCGCCAAATAAACACCAACATTGCTCTTATCATATTTCATACGTCGACGTTTGGAATGGGGACCGTGTCTCGCTAAAGAACTACCGAAAATAGACCGACAAAAAGGTATTCATTGAAGATATTTTTACCAATAGGCTTTAGTTCGGTAAGTGGTGCTTTTGATGTCTTATTATCTTATATTTGGATTTATTTTATATTGGACTGTAAATAATGAGAATTATCATCCAATTCCTAGTACATGAATCCTCTATAATCGATAGTTTGATTGAGTGAGTTCAAAGTCAACAACGCTGGCATAGTGGCGGATTTTGCATATCATACGTAATATAGAGGATATCTACGGTTTGAGGCTTTCCTCACGATGTTTTCTTTTAATGTTAAAGTTCGTGGTAATTGACTAGCTATTAATACACACATGACTCCGTAAAGTCTGTTATAAAATACTGATCACACATTATTTCTTTTATGCAGTGCTTTTAACTTTTAACTTATTGTTTTCAATTGCAACATCCAATCTCCTAACAAATATTGGTAGATCCTAGAAACCGATCACTCGGAAAACCAAAAGGTTTTCTATTCGCCAATCGTTCGTCTAAAGTTATAAAAATGTGAGGGTATGTTTGTCAGAGTTTTGGTATCTCCAGCTTTCATGCAGCAAAGGTATTTTTTTGTTGAAAAAAGTTTGTTTCCTTTCAGTTTTTTTGATGCAGATTGTATGAAATAAAACAAAAATTGTTTAGAATTAAGTCACAATTACAGAAATAATATTGTTGACGAACCACTTACAAGTCATTACACGTGATCACGTGTGTTCTAAGAAGCGATTCTGCTAGACTTTTTTGGTCCGTTCTATTTTAGTTCTTGAGTTTTGCAGTTACGTCGCGTCCGATTTGATACGGTCAGCTGAATTCAGACCTTCCAACTTCTTCGATGTAGTTTGTCCTCCAGTAATCGTTGGGTTGTGTAGGCTTTCAATTGTAAATATCCATTTCTGTTGAACTACCCGTAAACTTATTTGGTTTCGCGTCAAACAAACTTTTATTTGTATCGTTGGGAGTTTCATCAGGTTTCTAATATATTATGCTTATGTGGGATCAAATTTTAACAGCTTTTAGGGACTTTTAGGATAATTCACATCATTATAATTTTGCGGCGTAATGTATTTGGGAAAGGATTACAGTTTTAGTATTATGTTTCGGTGCTAAATTTAAATTTAGTGCTAAAAATCTATCATTATTTATCTTAGTTAACTCTTTATTCCTCTTTATGTTTGTCCATAGTTATGGTTATGTATCTAAACGGAACTTTCAGAACTAACCAGATTGCAGATTGTATAATTTCCGCACAATGCAACGGTCTAAATTTCAAAGCGTTTTAGAAAAGAATAGAAACATTGAACACCTGGCAGGCAAAAGGCATTCGAAAAAAAAATAAGACTTAGTGAATATTTTGCGAAGCCGCCTAAAGCCTATGAGTGTTGGCAGAGAGCCAAAATATCTGGTTTTAGATTTTAGTTTCTCCCGTCAAGGGAAATTGGCTGGATCAAATACTTCGACAGTCTTGCCAGCATAGTGATTCGATTTATTTCACTCTGTATTTTTAAAGGAAGCTCATTAGCCGAAATCGGATTTTATACACGAAAATATTCTTCAAATTTATACGAGTAAATTTTGTTTGAAGAGCTCTGTAATTCAATACATCCCGAGAGAAAAGATAATTTCGGACACAAAAGATATGATACAGCAGCAGAAAATGTGATGTAAGATTTTATTTCATATACTGCAGACGTTATTGAAGTAATATTCATAGTTTAGGTAATAGATACTTTGAAGGTTAGATAAATGATTGCTCCTTGTAGTTCATTTCTATTTGATAAATTTATTTATCATTTCATGTTAATTTTACATCCTTACGTAAAACGTTCTACTTGCCACAATTGCGGATTGGACAATTTTTAATATGGATATTATATCATATGACTGATGAACCGTAGCAGGTGTGATAAACCTTCCCCCGTGCGGTATCTTGACAAAGTAGTTACGAGGACGGGCATAATTTTTACTTTTCACTGGTAGAGCCACGCTGTTGTCAATCATGATTCAGCATGAATGGGCTGGCTCAACCGGGGCGGTACCACTGTTTCACAGGAGATCAATGTGAAGTGGCAGCTTCGCATTTCGTTCGGTGAGTGAGATTACCGGATCTTTTCCTCTTTCTATCCTTTTTCCTTCTCGCTCCCGATCTGATGGATCAGCAGCACATATATGCATGTGACATATATGGCAGTGATCACTTACAATCAGTATACCTGTTTGCTCGTTTACCCGACCAACATTATAAAAAATATATAATAAATTTCATATTAATCCTCACACGATATTGTAAAATATAGAATACTTATTCAAACGATTCAACCAAAGCATTAGAAGAACATTTTAATATATCCTAGTTACTGCAAAGCTTATTTCCTTGCGAGCAATTTTTCATTCGCCTGTGATCGTACACCGTGTTTATGCTTATAATGTCACACAAACGGAATTAATATCTCCTTAGAGACACTTCATGCTAGACTCAGTGCTCCTACTATAAGCGTAATCTGCGTCATAATATTGTACTTTCCTATACTAGATTTTGTACATACAGGGTATATCAAGACTGCTACCGAAAACGAAGCCGGGTGGTAGTTTAAGCGACTTCAGATACAATGCAACAGAAAAAGTTGCAAAAAAAAGCGACAATTTTTTTTTGTTATTTTTTTTCTACGGCCATATTTGGGTGGTAAATACATTTTTTCCTAAAATAATAGTATATACCCTTTTAATTATAAATACTCTAAGGTATAAAAGAGTTTAAATTATTATTTAAGCAAAAACTATGGATTTACCACCCAAAAATAACGATATTTAAAAAATCATAAAAAAAAAATGTCGCGTTTCTAGGCGAATTTTTTAATTGCATTGTGTTTGTAGCCACTAAAACTACCACCCGGCTTCGTTTTCGGTAGCAGTCTTGAGATACCCGGTATATTTGTTTGTATACAAGCGAAAATGTTATTAATATTGATCTATGATCTTTTGGCGAATGCGTGGTTGTCATGCTGTTGTCAAAGTATTAGGAACGGTTTTTCTCTTTTCACATGTTTTTATATTGGACATGTTAGTACTGTTGCATGCAGTGCGTGGTGGCCTGTTGGTAAACGGACTAGACGCAACTGCCAGCATGTTCGCGGTGGTCGCGGGTTCGAATCCCAGGGCACACCTCTGACTTTTCGGAGTCATGTGTGTATTGATAGTCAATGACCACGCACTAAAACGGTGAAGGAAAACATCGTGAGGAAACCTGCATACCATAGCGATTCATAAGAATTTCTGTGGTATGTAAGTCCGCCAACCCGCACTAGGCCAGCGTGGTGGACTATATGGCCTAACCAGTCTCAATCGTACTGTCGATTGTAGAGTAGGCCCGTGCCCTGCAGTAGGACGTATATGGGCTGATACAGATACAGATGTTAGTACTGTTAGATTACGAGTATAAATGCTTGTTGTTTTTATTTAAAAAACATATATCAAACAATACGTAGATAGAGAAAAGCTATTCTTAATTTTTTGAAAACAGAATGACTACCATGCTTTCGTACGCCAAAAGACCGTAGACGATCTATAAAAAGTGTTTATTTCACAACATAAAAGTTTGAAAATAAGGCTATCAATATTGCTTCAAACAGAAATAGTTATGTCACAGAAGAATTATGACGTCAATATTGCTGTGCTCTCTGCTGTTGGTTCATAAATATCGCCATTATTTGAAAGGTTTTTAAATTGAAACAATTTTAAACATCTAGATTTACATTATTTTTTGATAATTTACTCAAGTTACATCTTTACGTAAGGATGTAAAATGACATCATTTTTAAAATATCTGTGAACCTTTGCCCGCTCGTGTAAGCAATGACCCGACGGGATGCGTGGAGGACAAATTCTACATACAAATAATAATTGACACTTCAACAATGACGTCATGAACACGCTTATAATATCTTCGTGAGACATTAATTTATATTTTTATATTAAGAACTAGACTTTGCTCGTAGATTCACCCACGTGCTTAAGACAGCTCTAGAAAAGAGTCTTTACCAGGTGCTCGATTTTCGTCCAATATTCATAATTTTATGTCCCTCAGTTATTCCGTTGCAATATGTTCATGTCTACAGGCTGGGTTTTTATTTTGTAAGAAAAATCGTCTTCACTTTATTTTTCTATCCTTGAAGAACAATAAACTAAAAAAAAAAAACAAATTTAATTATGATGCTATAAGTTAAGATAGCATGTCGTTTTGACGAAATCACTTTCAGTTTTTTTATCAGTGAAACTGCTGAATTTACAGCCAGCCATATCAACATTTAGGAAATCACCAGGAGTTGCAGTGCAAATGCAAAATGCAAAATCTAGACACTTCTCTTTATTACCGATTTTAAATTATATCACGCTAACACATTTATCTTTGTACTCCGCTACAAACCGCAATTGTATTATGCTCGAGGTAGGAAAATCTAATAAAAGATAGGAAGGTGAGTAATCCAACCAACAACCTATCCACTTTTGTGTTGTACCCAGACTGCTACGATTTTGAGAAAGTCGGCATCATTTTAGCAAGTCGACATCATTTTAGCGACCAGCAAAGATCTTTTTTATACAACAGGTTCTGAAACGAGCAAACAGGTTACCTGATGATAGATGATCAATGCCACCTATGAACCTTCCTGACCACAATCTTTGGATTTTATACACAGGGTATATCAAGACTGCTACCAAAAAGTACCGAAGCCGGATGGTAGTTTAAGCGATTTCAGATACAATGCAACAGAAAATGTTGCAAAAAAGCGAAGATTTTTTTGTTATTTTTTTCATATGGTCGTATTTGGGTATACAGTTTTATTCCTAAAATATTCGTGTAAACCCTTTTATTTATAAAGACTCTAGGGTATAAAAAAGTTTAAATTATTATAATAGCAAAAACTATGGATTTACCACCCAAATATAACGATATTTAAAAAAGGATAAAAAAAATTGTCGCGTTTGTTTGCGATATTTTTAGTCACTGAAACTACCAGCCAGCTTCGTTTTCGGTAGCAGTCTTGACATACCCAGTATATTGCCGGCCAACCAAATCCGTAGGGGAAAAGGATGGGAAAGAAACAGAGATATTGGACATCCGACAATCTCATTCACCGAACAAAACGCGACGGCAAAGCTGTCAGAAGTTGAGAAAGAGACAACGATAAAATAAATTCACTCATAATTTTCACGCTTCTCTTCTATAGGGGGTTTCCAAATGCGAAGGAGCGAGGGACACAAAACATTCGATGATTAAAATTTGGTTTAAAAATAGACTATGAATAAAGCCTTAAGTGCTTTACAATTCACTTACTACCAAGTGCATTAAAGTAAAATTGTCGTGAACGTATAAAAATATAATTTGCATTCCATTACTTACCTATTTCTGATAAATTGAATTTCATTTTGCAAAACTTCAGAAACCTCTTTCACTATCAATATTTTTCTTACAATTATACTGTGCATTGTAAAAAAATTGATTAAAGCTCATAAACCTATTTTCTGTGTAAATTTGTGCATTTCATTTCTTAACAAAAAAAGCAATCAATTAAAAGTTTTTGGTAACGGCCTGCCTACAATTAACGGAGTAAAAAAATACTCCCAATTAATTTAGTTAATTTTCTGGAGGCTCATTTAGGTATGGACGCTACTTAAGGGAGTAAGAATACGCGTTTGGAATTAATCAGCATAGTTATAATTAATTATAAATATCCCAGGAGCTCCACAGTGGCCGAAACAAAATATCGTCGATTCTTTAATTTATTAATGTTAAGAGATTCTAATATAAATGGGTTTGGAATGTATGGATATTGCTGATATAGAATAACCTACAATCCTAAAATTCGATGATGTCGATGTCGCCTCTCTAAGCGTTCTACCGCCTGTATCACGGTGAGTGCTCTGAAGAATTGTTCAACTTGCTCCCCTCCTCTCCATTCCTAACCAGAACCACGCGTGCTGGCTTGCGAAGCCATAGCTTGACGGTCCACACCATCCCGGCGCGAACCAAACGGTTCTCAAATTCGTTTTTGTGCCGCACCGTCAGGCTGTGGAATTGTTTGCCGGCGCACGTGTTCCCTCCTTCCTACAATCCTGGGTCCTTCCGCCGCGGTGTGAAGAGGCACCTTAGCAGGCCGGCATAATTGTTTCCATTGGCATATATACTCACTACTACTACATATATACTCTGCCTGGGCGGCATTGGCACTTTTCATCAGGTGCAATGCCGCCACTATGCCAGGCCATTATAAATAAAAAAAAAATATTCTAAAATCTGATATCCACTATCGGATAACATTTTAAGTTCTGGACAACACTGAAAAGTTAAATGTTTATTAATTTTCTCCCGCAAACAGTAATATAAATATACTGTCGTGTTCCGGGTTGAAGAAAATTGTAGCCAGAGTAACTACAGGACATATTGAAACTTAACATCTTATGTATTAGGATTGCGAGCGCAGTGCAATGCAAGGCATTGCTTTATAATTCATGGTGTTGTTTGGTTTTGCTACTGTCCGTGATCAATCGTATCGTTTACTATCAGGCAAATTGCATGCTCGTCTCAACATTTATCGCAGTTAAAAAAAGGGTTTTCATTGCGAACATATTTACATTTGCTTATTAAAATTTCCCAAAATATTATTTGTATTCAGAAATGAGATATTATAAGTGGTCAAATCAGTAGAGTTGCGCAAATAAAATGAATGAATAATTAATAAAATCGTATGAAATGTATTTATTCACAAAATTAATTACTGTGTAGCTCAGAACAGCTTTTTAAATATAAAATAAAGTTGTGAACTCAATATGTTTGTGCTGCAAGGGAATTCAAGTCGCGGTCTTCCTACACTTAGTTTAAAAGTCTGATGTCTCAATTTCACATTTCACAGCGAAACACTTGTGTACGAGTACAAAGCGTTATTTTATTCACTTGTATAATAATTACTTACATGAGCTCCCTACACAGGGTTTCCCCAATAGTAAGCCCAGAAGGAGATGGAGGGACGAACTCTAATCATATCTCCCGAAGTCACAGCAATAAGCTCTTAACAACTGACCTCTAGAACTGAAAGGAAAGTAGTCCTCCCTCCTTGTCTTTGCCCAGAAGTGGGAATCACTTACCATCAGGTTTCCAGTTGCTCGTTTGCCGGACCTATACAAAAAAGAAAGGAATAAAGAAAGGAAAAAAGGATGAGGAAAGGATGAGGAAGAGAGGGGGTATTGGGCAACTGGCAATCTCACTCTCCAATCGAACCGCGACAGCAAACTTGTCACTTTACGTGGATTTCCATTGAGACAGTGGTATCACCAGCTGAGTCAGCAGCAGACAACAGCGTGGCTCTACCACTTTATATATTTAAAGTTAAATATATAGAGATAATTGTTTCTTAGATTTACGCGAATTTTCGACATTACAATAAAACTGTTATTTACGTATTTTATTCCGGATTGCTTTAATTCTTACAATTTTTAAATTCCCGACGTGACGTTTCGATTACTTTACAGCTTTGATGGTCACAGGACAGACAATTAATAAGAACTCCGCTATAAAATCCGTAAATAATAGTTTTATTTCAATCTATAGAGATGATTAACCTACAATCTCAGCAGAAATAACTAGCAATAGACAATTCGAAGAGTATGAGAAAACTCCCGGCAAATAGCTTGTAATTACAAACTCGAAGTTGTAACTTCGCTTCAATTTATCCGAGGCGAGATAGTGCTACCGCAGGTGTAGATCGTATCTAATCACCATGCATGTAATAGTTAGTGTACTAGTTAATTGAATTTGAAGGATTTAAGGTAGATGCAACAATGCAACAGCAGAGAGTGTATCACATTTTTTAATAATTTTATGGATTCAAGCTTGTGCTTGTGCTGTACTGTTTTCGATATTCTCTTTTTCTTATTTTTAGTACTTGAGTTTGCTTTAGCTTAATTGGTTGTTGAGAAATTTTAGATTTGTGAAGACTGAAATAACACTCCCTAAATACACATACACACACAAAGTCACAGGCAAGCGAATTACGTTATTAAGTATAATAGTTAATTTAGTTTTTATAATAAGTTCTAATTAGTAACCACACACTTTCGAGTCTCAAGATACAAGCTTGCGTGCTTAGTTTGAGACTCATTGAATAATGTACAAATTGTAAATTGTATTGTTTTGTTTTTATCTCTTTTAATTTGGCGTGTAGATAATTATGTATTTATAAGGTACGACGAGACTGGCATGTATTTTCTGATAGTATAAAAATAACTTTCATTTTACTGAATAACAAAAAAGTTTGTTGCTTTTTGGGTTTAGCTTTTTTTTTATTGCAATGAATGACGAGACGAGCAAGCCGTTCGCCTGATGGTAAGCGATACGACCGCTCATAAACAGTAGGAACGTTCCACTGCGCTCGCCATCCTGAGACATAAGATGTTAAGTCTCAATATGTCCAGTAGTTACTCTGGCTACAATGTCCTTCAATCCGAAACACAACAGTGCATTTACGCAGTGTTGTTTCACGGGAGAAATAGACATTGCGGTGGTACCTACCCAGATGGCCTCTCACATATGAGAGACCTACCACCAGTAGTTAGCTGTTAGCTAGTTAGCTCGTTTAAATAGCTAGTTTGGCTCAGGGAAGAGGTATCGAGAGGAGAAAATTATCTTCTAAGCAATTCATAATAATCATCAGTCATCATCACCATTCAAACATTAAGTTGCTCCACCACACTAAGCCAGTACATTTAAGCGGGATTAGCGTAGTGTAGGTGCAACATAATATTTAAGACCCATATGCAACATAATATTTAAGGGTATTCGGACGTATATATGTTATGGGCCAAGTGATTAATCTGGGAATTATTCATAATGCCCGGGCAATATGAATAATGCCCAATAAGAGCGGGCAATGTGATTATAACCAATAAATTTATCACATTGCCCGGGTATTATGAATAATGCCAAGTGCCTATTGGGCAGAGTGATGTAAAGCGAATCAAAATGAGCCGAAGTGGTAGAATTTAGAATAAGGCAGCACGAGGGCTGGGTTGGGAGGAGTGGAGGGGGAGGGGGAGTGTCGCACGTCCCCTGGTACCACTCCCATGAAAAGGTAACGCACCATTCCTGAGAAATATCTATTATAGCAACCTAACCCTTAAAACATTTGTTGTCAATACAAATTAGCTTCTGCATCGTCTCCGGCGCTACGGGAAGTTCAGCCCCTTCGCCCTTGCGTAACAAAAGATAGGCAACCTTCCTTCCAATCCTTCGTTACAGTGGGCGGGGGCTGCTCTCCCTCCGCACCTCCGGCTTTTTATATACACTCTAGGGTCGGTAGCCAAAAGACTACGTGAAGTCGGGGTGTTCCGAGTCGGTTTTGGGGCAAAGTCTGATCCATAAAGTGGGTACACTAATTTTCTTCCGAAGATAATGTTTCAGACGTTAAAAAACAACTAAACATAAGCAGATCAATTTACCCTTTCTAATTCATGGGTCCATCGCAGATGCGACAATGCGGCAGTGCACCACGTAAAAAATCACCTATTAATCACATTGCCCAATCATCATGTAGCCATATTCATAATGCCCGGGCAATGTGATAAATAGGTGAGTTTTGATTGTAATTTATCACTTGGACCGATATGGCTCGGCAATATTCATACTGCCCGGGCATTATGAATACTGCCCGCATTAATCACTTGGCCCATAACATATACTTCAGTATCTCCTTAGATACACTTAATGCTAGACTCAGTGCTCTCACTTTAAGTGTAATCTGCGTCATAATATTGTACTCTCCTATACTAGATTTTGTACCTATATTTGTGTGTACACAATCGAAAATGCCATTAATATAGATCTTCTACGATCTTTAGGCATACAAATGCATTGTTGTCATGCTGTTGTTAAAATATTAGATACAGTTTTTGTCTCTTTACAGTTTATCGTATTGGTCATGTTAATACTATTAATACACTAGTGTGAATGCTGTTATTAATATTATGTTAACATATTTCAAATATGCGTTATATAGATATGATTTAAATTTTATTTGTAGTTCCAAATTACGCCACAGTCAATAGAATTTAGTGGAATTATATAAAATTATCTTAATTTGTTATTCATTTTATGTTTTTAAGTAAAAACAAAAAGACCTAATTTCATATAAATTGAATAAGTTTTAATATAGCTTGGCAAAAAAGTCTGTTTTTGATGAGGGCGCTAAAATCGAATTTAATAATAATAATATGGCAGCCCGATATACTACGATGGGAAATGTTTAGACACTTGTGATTTTTATTTATTGTTGCTAATAATCTCTGTTTATTTTAAATCACAAAACAAATAAAAACCTTACGAAAATGGATATAAAAACCCAAGTATAAAATTATTTAATGAGCAAAATGATATTTTTAGTATTGTCATAATTGTTTTTCTTTAATGCCAATTGTCACCGTATTGTACCCGTTTTTGCCAAGCTATACAACATTATGTCTTTTTATACTGCTAATAATAATTGGCTCCGTATCGTCATAAACACTAAATGCCAGGCTGCAGTGATGGGCAGGCAGTGTGTGGTCTTTACGATGCTTTAGTTCACTCGACTTTATTTTACAGCCCGAGATACGAGTCACGGCCTCACAAAAACTGCCCGATATAGTTTATTGATAGTTTATAGTGTATTAAATATTTTTTTATATACTTTTTGGTACGTTTCATTACTCAGCATGTGGTGTGTAGTATAGTCATGATATTTAGATGTTTTTTTCAATAGCTATTTTGATTCTAACAAAAGTGTCATCAATGTCTGTATTGTAGGTGTAATTGGCTTGCACTTTAGAACTTTTCGACTTCATAGCCTGTCAATTGTTATCATTTTAATGTTGGAAGAGATTCGTGCCCATCTTTTTATTCGCATTTTATTTATTTTGGTAACAAAATTTTAAGATATATAGTAGAATACGTTGTTTTTTTTATTGCTGTGAATGGCGAGACGAGCAAGCCGTTCGCCTGATGGTAAGCGATACGACCGCTCATAAACAGTAGCAACATTCCACTGCGCTCGCCATCCTGAGACATAAGATGTTAAGTCTCAATATGTCCAGTAGTTGCTCTGGCTACAATGTCCTTCAATCCGAAACACAACAGTGTATTTAAGCAGTGTTGTTTCACGGGAGAAATAGACATTGCGGTGGTACCTACCCAGATGGCCTCTCACTTATGAGAGACCTACCACCAGTAATTTTTTTTTAAACATAAGAAATTTATTTATTTTAAATATAAGAAAGAATAAATAAAATGATGACATACAAAAGAATGTATACATTATACAAACAATAAGTTCACTGATCGACGTCAGAATACAATACAGCAGTCACATTAAGTTAATTTATTATACTTAAATTACTTTATTTACTCTACTGGTGCTGGGTATCTCAAGTGAGAGGCTGCCTGAGCAAGTACCACCGCAATGTCTATTTCTTCCGCCAAACAGGAGTGTAAATGCACTTTTATGTTTCAGTGTGAAGGACATTGTAGCCAGAGTAACTACTGGACATATTGAGACCTAATATCTTATGTGTCAAGATGGCGAGCGCAGTGAAATGCCACTGTTCATGAGCGGTCGTATCGTTCACCATCAGGTGAACAGCATGCTTATCTCGCCAGAAATTGCAGTACAAAAACATATGAATAACACAGTACGAAATAATATTATGTTGCTGTTGTAGATCGGACTCAAACTGTATCTGCACCCAAACGAAGCCAGGCCGTGGTACAAGTATCGCAATAAATCTCTTTGACTGAAATTATAGGAATATAAAAGCATATTATATAAACGACGCAATGAATATACGTATATGTAGCGGTTTGTATACCTGTTCCAGTTTATAATAATTTAATTTAACATAATATCGTTACATAACCCTCACGAGAACATAACCCGATACTTAGTCTTAAACTTTTACTGCGAGCACCGCAAACTCTAATAATAAACTTATTTCAAGTAAAAAGTTATGTTTGTTCGTTGCCATAGGATATACGTCTTGTGATGGATAGTATTGGGTTTGTATTGGATGGAACTGGCACTTCCGACCCCAACGTAAATTGGATATACATTACCCGTCGAGGACGCAAATGGTCCCCGTGACGGGAACTTAAAGAGTAATGTATGGTGAGCTTATATGAGGGTGTTTATTATTGGATGGGATCGGTAAATAGGAGACACCACCTGTGTTTTGGAGGACAAAAGGCAACGACTGTTTGGACGTGTTATTAGTTATAGTAGCTATTCCAGAATGGGTACCCAAGATACAGGCTTGCCTACTTTGGGACACATATAGAATTGTATAATAATGTGTGTTTGTGTGGAGACTCTTCACAATAAAAATGTAGTTCTTATCATCTTTATTGCTAGTTACAATATCAAAGCAAATTTAAAATGTTTAGTTTCCTATAAAAATGTCATTAGGAATTCATTTCTGACTACGAAATTATGGATTAAAATATAACATATAACATAATTCTATTATCTATTTTTGCTCTATTTCTCCGCGTTTAATCAAAACTCTAGGCAATAAGCCAAAGATAACCAAAATAAGTTTCATTAGACGGTAGGTAACTTATCTCAACCTTTTAAAATATTAAATAAACATTAAAATACCCGTTGCTGATAAAGTAGTGAAGACGTGGGACAAAGATAGTGTTATACATTATCTCACAGTTAATTGTGGGCCATTACTTGTTAGCCGACGTTAGAGGCCATAAATACGTCTGCTTTACCCGAGCTCTCACCCTTAAGATAGAAAATGTGTAATCAAATTTTCACCTTACTTCGGCGGAATAATTTTACTCTGTTACTTCTGCGAATGTACTGAGGCGATTTTCATAATGCCGAGGTTCGTCGTGCCAGTTTTGTGCCTACTAAGTATAAGACTAAATTCGCTCATGCAAATTGCTTGGCTTATAACTGAGATTATTGGTTTGAGTTGGAAGATTATTTTTGCATGTAAGAGCTTTTTTAAAATCTAGAATTTTTCAGTTAGTTTATCGTTTGGTACTCTATGATAAGTGCGTGTGGGTTGCGGCTGCTAGCATGTTTATGGTAGTCGCGGGTTCGAATCTTACGGCACACGCCTGACTTTTCAGAGTCATGTGTGTATTGATAGTCAATCACCATGCACTATAACAAGGAAGACATCGTTAGGAATCCAGCATACCATTGCGGTTCGTAAGAATTTCTATGGTATGCAAATACCACCAACCCGCTTTAGGGCAGCGTGGTAGACTATATGGCCTAATTACTCTCAGTTGTAACCTATATGGGCTGATTCACTACTCTGTGATCTTAAGTGTGATGCAAATAGAGATTATTTTAATAATAAACCAGTCACCACAGCGTTTCTTGTGAGCCAAGATAAATACGGGGAATAAAACAGACGATCGAAGTTCGGGGAATCTCTAGGGAAGAGGAATGTTACAGCGATATTAATTAGAAAATTAAATAAGCCAAGTTCAGTCATATGCCTACATTTCGCGAAGCAAGATTATAATATTTATTAATAAAAGAATATGATACTTTTGCGGCTATGAAAATATGAGTTGTCTGAGCCTGGCATTTTATTTTTTTATTTCATGGAATGGCGAGACGAGTATGTCATTCGCTTGATGGTAAGCGATAGGACCGCTCAGGAACAGTAGCAAAACCAAACACCTTGAATTACAAGGCAATGCTTGGCATTCTGCGCTCGCGATCCTGAGACATAAGTAGTTAAGTCTAAATACGTCCAGTAGTTACTTTGGAAACAATATCCTTCAAACCGAAGATTGAATGTATGTAAGAAAAAAAGTAAAGTCACAAAAAAAACTTTTTTACATACATAAATAATACCATTAAATCGGTAAAAATACGTGAAATAAAACAAGTTTAAAAAGTATTGATTTTGTCCGCTAGATTGGTTCGAATAAAGTCGCTTTAGCAGTGTCAGGTAGATAAGACTGTCGTTGAAACCAGGGCGGTAACAAGTAAATGTAATGGTTTGGCCGCGTGCCACACTGTCCGGCTTCTTTTATCACTTATTCCATTAAGACTTGTCTGATTTCTGCTGTCGTACAGTCAATTGTTTTCGGGGATGCTAAATATTAGAATTTATTTTTGGAGAGGCAAGTTATTTTTATGCTATAAATGTAGTTATTTTAGGCAAGTTATTATATTTGTTTAAGATAAAAAAATGCATGATGGATTCTTGTTTAGATAAAAAAACTAATTTCTTTGAATGGATATTATGGCTTGCTTTTCGCATTTTTATTTTAATTATGTAGTTTTTCGTACACTAGGACTAACTCTTGGACCGTCGGTGTCTTCACAAGGTAGTTGGAGCATCTCTAGTTATGAGTTTAATGTAGTAAGCCTTTTTGTGTTAGTTTATAATTTTTAGATTTAGCACTTTCTCGCCACAAGGTCAAGTCTATACAAATAGTGAATTCAGTATAGTATGTATAAGAAATTATTTATTGCCACATAATTAGCTTGCTTAGTATGAATTTACAGCACAAATGCATCAAAGGTAAAAATATATTTAAATATTATTCCTTCACAATTTATAACAGCTTTCAATTTGCCTTTGGTATTGAGGAAAGGGTGTGAAAAGGGAAAAATCATTTTCCAATGAAAGAAGTGCTTTGAAATCGTTTCGAAGGCGACGGTAATCGCCAGTTATTATATTTCGATCATAAAATGTGTTTTATAATAGAAATGTTATACTTTATATTTATGGCGTCGTGAAAAAGACAACGTGACACTGTAAAATGAGGAAAACTCGTTAGAACTCAATATGCACATTATATAACAACATTTTGTTACTTAAAAGCTTCGGCTTTCAAAGGGCATAAAAATACCTGAATCTCGTTTAATATTTCGACAATTAACAATTTGTTACGCACAGTATTATCACAGATTGATTAGACTTTGTAATGCCATAATTATATTTTAATTACTTTGCTGTAAGGTAAAATACAAATAAAAAAAAATAGAAAATAGAAATAAAATACTATAAGCTAAACGTACAAAAGGCGGTCTTATCGCTCGAGGCAATCTCTTCAGACAACCAACCGTAGGATGGATAAGAGGGAACGACCGTTTTGGGGTACCATAAGGCGTTCGAAAGATTAAAAACGACAAATAAATATTGATGAAATATTGTTTCATCATCATTATTATCGACCGTTTCAGTCCACTGCTGGACATAGACCTCTCCCAAGGTACGCTACAGAGCCCGGTCTGTTGCTTTATGCAACCAGTCGCTGCCGGCCCAAATATTGTTTGTTTGATCAAATTAAGTAACGTGAATAGATGTTATTTTATAATAAGTTTATTCTAGATAAATAAGCGTCAGTTAGGGTATAAATTATCCGTATTCAAATCTTACAACAGTAAGTTCACTGCTGAACATAAGCCTTGTCTAAGAATTTTCACAACGGCTTCTTAGATTCGCCTTTATCTTAACTTTATAACAGAGTGCTAGTCTTCCTTGAGGGTGAACCTATGGAGCTGCGCTTGCCATAAAGTCTGCTAGAGACTATTATTTAATTTTACCTAATACCTTCATTTTACATACATCCATAAACTCACGCTTTTTTCCAGAAGAGGTAGACTGAGGTGCTAGGACACCCACATATCATCCTGTATGTTCCGTACCACGATGTGATAGAGGACGAGCCTATCGCCATATCGAGTACAAATTCCTTACTCCGGGCTGATAATTAATAGAAAAATCCTATATTACTTTGCCCGAGCCAGGATTCGAACCCGAGATCTCAGCTTTGTAACCGTACTGTAACACAACTCTGCCATCGTCCATCGAGGCAGGTCTTCATTTTAATAGATTGTTATTATAACTTATCTTTTTAAATTTACTCATATAATTAGTCTAATTAAAATTAAACGAAATCTATGTGGGATTTCTTTTTCAAGATTTCCTTTCCGACAGAATTTGTTTTTGATCAAGTAAGCTCATAGTACTTAATGTCAATAAGATGTTAAGCCGATCGACCGTGAGCGACGGTCTTTAATCGATCTTACGTCCTCTCGCCATAATATTTGCCGCGCTAATAAAAACTCAGCTTCCAATTCTTGTAGGTACCATTTCAACTTTCGCTATCACAAGATCGTGTGAATTACAAGCAACGGTATTCCCCGTAGGCAACAAAGGGCCTTTGTTTCTCAAAAATCCTTTCTCTTTTAAGACGTATGCGTAAAAAAACAAGTCAAGTGCGAGTCGGATTTGCGCAGTGGGTTCTGTAACACCACGTGATTATTCAATTTGTATTATGTTTTATTTCGCTTGGAAAAACAAAACAATCAATTAAAATGAATTATAAATAAAATTTCAAATGAAACATATTTTTGATACCTTTAAAGTCACTGCTGTTTATATTTATTGTTAGTTTATTAATTTTTTGTTGCAATGAATGGCGAGAGATTGCATGTCGTATGGCTGATGGTAAGCGATACGACAGCTCATGGGTAGTAGTAAAAACAAACAAATCATTAATTATTATAACCAACTATTATATACCTAGGTACGCGACTGTATTACCTACATCAGTTAATATTAAATCGAAATTAAAGGAATTTTAGTTCACCAGTATTAAAGGGAATAATAATAGAAAGAATAATAAAAATTGTTCATTAGTTGTTACTACTATTACTATAATTCCTTCCAATTGCGTCATATTTCACAAAAGAATATTGTATATAAATTGACTAGTTTAATTGTTTATGTTCACCAAGCCCGGTGCAGTGAGCCGGTAAAGTTTCATTAGCGTTATTCGGTTACGGTACCCCAAAAATACTAAGGCAAAAGAAGTTGCGCGTATGACGAGTAAGCTGAGATTATCACGCGCTTTATAGTTTTGCATAAACATCGAGTCTCGTTAAATATGTATGAGTGATATGTACCTGCCAGCGTTTTTGCAGCTCTGAGATCAAAATTTTCGCTCTGACAGGTGAAAACTTACGTGTATTTTGCTGTAAAACTTGTAGACATTGCGATATTGTATCAAACATCTATTTAAAATGTAATTAAAGGCTAATTTGCTCTCGTATTTATCAAATGCCTCTTTTGTCAATTTCCCATTAGAAAGGTTTCTGAGAATTAACAATAAACGAAGTGTTTTTTGTTTTAATCTTACGCCTACGCAAATTTATTTGCTACACAAAGCTTGAACATTTTGTGAGGGCATTATTGAAAAGTATGTGGTGGCCTATTGGTACACGGACTAGACGCGACAGCCAACATGTTCACGGTGGTCGCGGGTCCGAATCCCAGGGCACACCTTTGACTTTTCGGAGTCATGTGTGTATTGATTGTCAATCACCACGCACTAAAACGGTGAAGGAAAACATCGTGAGGAAACTTGCAAACCATAGCGATTTATAAGAATTTCTTTGGTATGTAACTCCGCCAACCCGCACTAGGCCAGCGTGGTGGACTATATGGCCTAACCACTCTCAATTGTACTGTCGATTGTATAGTAGGCCCGTTCGCTGCAGTGGGACGTATATGGACTGATATAGAAGATTATTGCAAACCTATACAGTTTTAAACTCCGTAAAAGTAGATTGTATCATACAACCGCAATATTGGGCCACTACGATATGCAACAAAGCATTATTAAAGTTTATGCTTGTGCAGATAATAAATGTTGTTATGAAGCTATAAAACGCAGAATTACTAATATTATCGTGGATATTTTCATATGGAACTGGTGAGCGGCCGCAATGTGCCCGCAGCGACACCACAGATTGTTTTGTAACAATCACACACTTTTTACCAATATTTTGACATCATATACACTTCAACTCACGCATTATTCCCAGAAGGGTAGGTAGATGTGTTATCAGGGTACCCACGTTAGGCTTTGTCTGTTTCGTCCCACGATGAGATAGGGGACGCTCCTGTAGTCTATACCGGATACAAACTGACTCCAGGCTGATAATAAATACAAAAAGCCCTGAAGTGGGATATATAAGGGTTGACACAGGATTGTAAATATTTATGCTAAATAAAGATTATGTCACATCTTTAGTGTTCTACCAGAACTAAACTTTATATGTATTTGACTAAAAGCTCTTTTACTATATAATGCTTTTTTAGAAACATAATCAGATTGCACAGAACATTTTGACAGCCTCTGTGGCGCAGTTGGTTAGGCGCCGCCTGTGAAACTAGAGCCGTGGTTCCTAACCTGGGGGTAATTACCCCCGCAGGGGTAAAACTTGTATTTTGCGGGGGTAACAATGAGCTGGTTATCGTCTTAAGTGAAACAAAGCCTAATATTACCAAACTTGTAAAAGCTAAGCAGTACCTCATGGTACTGGTATAAAAAATTTAAACTAATAGAAATTTTAAAAGCATAAAAAGTTAAATAAATAAAAATAATAGCGGGGGACATATCACACATGGCCATCTGATCTGCTATGTGGCCAAAGTAAACCAGTTAAAGCTTGTGTTATCCATATCGGGCAGATGGTATATACATATGCATACATACATAGATAAATACCCAAACACAAGTATTCGTCATACCAACGCATGCCTAAAACTTTTAACTGATAATTGTAAAATCACTTCTAAATTATTTTATTTTTAGTTAGTATTAATTATTGGTTATGTGCAATTGTTTTAAGTTTAATAAAGCCTAAGTATTAATACGTGTTGTTTGAGATCATCTATGGGATTAGGGTAAAATCAGTCACCCTAGAGGGGAGGGAGGGGTAAAATCAGTCACCTTTAGATCATAGGGGTAACGGACCCAAAAGTTAGGAACCACGGAACTAGAAGCCGCGGATTCGATCCCCGCACCGAGAGAAATGTTTGTGCGGCCCACAAATATTTCTTTCGGGTCTGGGTGTTTTGAGACAGAAAAGTCTCTCGTAGTTCCTGATACCCACGACACAAGACACGATCTTAGTGTGGGACTTTGTAGTGTCAGGACTAAGTATGTGACTGTTGGGAGTTATTTATTATTATTATTTACTATAAATGTGTGGGTTTATGTTGCTAAACGCAAAACTCAAGAATGGCTGGCTATCTTTGGTCTTAAAATGCGTTTAATAATATCAAAATTAGATTCCTACGAAGGATACTCTTTGAAAATCTGTAGTAAAAGTCGACAAATAGCATGAAATTATGTACGAAATTCTTAATGGAAATACGTGGTGATATTCAGTTCGAGATGTTTACATTATTTTTTTTGTATTGTATCAGCCCATATACATCCCACTGCAGGGCACGGGCCTACTCTACAATCGAAAGTACGATTGAGAGTGGTTAGGCCATATAGTCCACCACGCTGGCCTAGTGCGGGTTGGCGGTTTACATTATTAAATGATTGAAAATAAATTAATTGAAAAGCCATATTTACGTTTGTAGAGCATACTTATTTATAGGCATTTGTCTTATTATTTTAGATTGCGAATGTTTGTGTCTTGTTCGCTCAAACTGACATCAAAGGTCATTCGAAAGGGACAAAATATTCTAAAACTAAAAATACGTTTACAAACATTATTTAAATAAGTCCATTCTATTATAGTTGGTACATAATGTAAGTTACTAGAACACTAGAAACTATTATTCAAGTTCGATTGCTATGATATTTGGAAATTGGAATAGATGTTTATTTAGCTGAGTGCACCTACACTAAGAACGAGTTTGTTATAGCCCTTTCGGAAAATATTTCGGGTACTAACAATGCATAATTTAGATGTAGAGAGATGGGTTGGGATACAGGGGATCTATGGGATTGGATGAGTGAGGATAGGATTGCATTTGATAGGACATAATGAGATCGCATATAACCGAATGTAATGGCACCGATGAGATTGAATAAGATAAGATTGGATAGGATAGAATGTAAAAGAAGAAGAAGGGATCAACTGGGACGGCAATGGTAGAGAAAGAATGTGACTGAATCTAAATTATGTATAAAATTTCACATAACATACATAAACTCGCGCCTTTTCTACTGAAGGGGTAGGCAGAGGAGCCAGAACATCCGTATTTCGCCTTCTATGTATAACAATTTAAAGATAAAATGAAGTATTTTCATTTCGATAGTATTTAGTTTCTAAAAAATACTATTATGAACACGTTTTTGATTCAAAATTGTATTGGATATTTAAATACGATTTAATTTTACGAAATAGAATTGACGTGAGGTAGCATGATCTATAATAATGAATTAATTTATATGAACAGAGGAATATGAAATTTCTGTGTATGAAACAATAACAATTACCACAATGGAATTAAAATCGTGTTTTGCGTTTACTTTGTTGAAGGAATATTTATTTCATTATTTTCATAGATTTCTACGCAGTTATATATTTTCCATGGTATACGTTGGATATTAAACTAAAAAGGTTTTTATTGAGAACAACTATCATCATACTGTAAGGCAAAAATGCTATTTAACTAGTGCTTATTTATTTTTATTTCAAAGTAAAATAATATTTAAAAATTACTTATCGATTATTTAAATCAATTTTCCAAATATGAAAATTTTATAATCCGTTTGAAATGTTATCCGGCCCCTGTACAGCATTTATAACTTGCTGTTCAAATATGTACAAAAATTTTAGGTTCAATTTACCGAACGAGCACAAATAAAATAAAATGTGTTTACATTCATGTGTAAATTTTAAAAGCGAACACAATATTCCTATACAAACGATTTATAAAAAAAGTATTAAAACAATTTCGAATATATGCATAATACTGGAGTTATTACCAAAGTACTTAATACTGTAGCTGCAGATAAAATAATGTTTATTAATAAAAACTTGAGATGATAGTTATGTCAGTGTCCGGAACTAGAATGGTGCCAGTGAGGAAGCAATCATGAAAATAATATTTGCTTTTGTTATTGCCATTAGGAGATGTTGTGGTGCTTTAATAACGTTTGTACGTGCTTATTATGGTTTATTTCTATTGTATTGTTTTTAAACTCAGCAACATTGCCTTTAGGCTTTTTGAAGATGATGTGTTAATCTTTATAAATATAATAAATGAGAAGTTCTTACTCTTTGTTTTCTTTCCATGAATTTTGAAGGGTTTATGTTGGGTTTTACTAAAATCACTTTTAAATTAATTATTAAATTATTTTTTTAAATGCAAACCCGCATTATGCCAGCGTGGTGCACTATATGGACTAACCACCCTCAATCGTACTCTCGATTGTAGAGGATCGGAGGCCCGTGTCCTGCAGTGAGACGTATATGGGCTCATACTACACAATACTTTTAAATTTGAAGTCGGAATTATTATTAAAAAACTTGACTAACTTCATATTCGTATGAGATAATTTGTGGTAACAGAACTTATTTTTCCTCATACTTTAAAAAGTGCCTCATGCTGTAAAAAAGTTGTGGTCAACTAGGGCAATGTCGAAAGCTCTTAATATCTCTAATCAAAGTTATAACAATTGTATCCGACAAAGATTATAACAAATCTCCACATAATTTAGGAACTATTTACTTTTTGACTGCCTCGGTGGCGTAGTTGTACTATGGTACGGTTGCAAAGCTGAGGTCTCGGGTTCGAATCCCGGGTTGGCCAAAGTGATATTGGATTTTTCTATTCATTATCAGCCCAAAGTCAGGAATTTGTGCCCGATATGGCGATAAGCTCGCCACCTATCACATTGTGGGACAGATCATACAAGGCGAAATGTGGCTGTCCTGGCACCTCTGCCTACCCCTTCTGGGATATAGGCGTGAGTTTATGTATGTATGTATGTATTTACTTTTTATTATTTGGCACGGAGCGATTTATTACTTTATCGAGGAGTCTTAAATTATACTTTACCAGATCTATATTTTGTTTATTATTTACTTAATATTATATTATTTACAAGCCAGGTATTACAGCAGCTCTCAAAATGATACCTACATTTTGCGAATCTCTTGGGGACCCTAAACCCAGCCTTTACCAACAAGGAAATTAATCACCAACAAAACAAATAGACGTCGCAAACAAATATGATTTATGTAAGCGGATAATCCTCTCGAGAACATTAAGCGATTACTTACGCACATCTATCTTGTTCCAGGTGCTATGAAGTCCAGCGAGCAATGATCGTATAAACATCAATCACAACACAAAAATGTCTAACCGATCGCAGACACTATTGGATATATTCCAAGAAATATTAGCCGCGTCCGGGAATTCATCAGACAGTATCAATGAGACGCAAATCGTTTCGGTGTTGCGAGAGCAGGCGACTAAGGGAGGCGCGGGCGAAGAGTTCGAATCACTAATCGTCAGAATGATGAAGGATGCCAAAAGCAAACTGAATTTGACGCTAAAACCCGATACATGCGGCTATTGTGAGGGTGACTTCAGGGATGTCATTGAAGCGTACAATAGCATCCACGGATACGTCAGTTTGTTGGTAAGTATTAGCATAAGTAGTTTAATATGAATGCAAATGAGGCGTAAAATGAAAAGGGATCCCCGATGTTCACAAAGTATATTTATTAGAAAATATTTTCGTTTTTCACGAGCGGTTTGTAAATAAATGTTAATTCTTTTTATACGTGAATGAGAAAATGTTGTATAAATGAATATGTTACAGAAAGTTATAATGTGATATTTCAATAAAAAATGGACTCATTATTTTGTAGACATGAAAGCTATACAAGTCCATCGATTTATTTAAGAAGTTCCAAACTATATCTATTGTCTCCCAACTTTGGCACGTGTATATTGAGTTTGTTTGAGGAAGTGGCAACATAATTGGTTGGGTTCTTAAGTGAACAATAATTAGACTGATGGTGCAGCTGTGTGTAAACAATAGGGTTTGTAAGTTCAACTTTTGTGTGTTGCGAGTATCTTGTAATCTTATTATCAGAGGGGATAATTTTATTCAGGCGTGATATATTGATTCTACAATAACTTTACATTCGCTTACGTTTAGTTTTGGCTCTCGAGATATAAAAAAAAAACTTCTTAAGATGAAGAATGTTTTTTTTTTGTAATGCATGGTGAGATACGCATTCTGTTCGCTTGATGGTAAGCGATACGGCCGCTCATGGACAAAAGTAAAATCAAACAACACCATATATTTCAAAGCTAAGCTTGGCATTCCACTGCGCTCGCCATCCATAGGCTTAATAATATGTTAAGTCTCAATATGACCAGTAGTTACTCTGGCTACTATGTGCATTGACACTACTGTTTGACGGGAGAAATAAACATGTATAAATATATCCATAGCAACAAAGTTCAAAAAGTGTATTTTTACCTCGTATTATTCAATGAAAAGAATATCATTCGTTTTATTACGTGGAATAAAAAAAAGTAATGAACATTGTTTGTGTTTTTAAAAGTGTTGTATCAATAGCGTTGACTGTTTCAGTTTCAAAATCATTTTCAGAGCACTAGTGCAGGATATGTAGTGTTAGATATGCAAACTGAATTTTGATAAATACTGGAAAATGAAGTTTAGCTGTTTGTATTATAAATATGAAAGGTTTTTGTATTGGATGTTTATGACAGATTTACGCAGATGCAAATTCTACTATACTGGAAAGATTTTGTTGAAAACTTTGACCGTTTTAGCGTATTGAACAGGATAAAATATATACCACATAAATTCTGACATATTTTTAATAAATGTGCCAAGTTTTGATGGTGTGTTTCGTCAATCAAAAAACATAACTAAAAGGCATTTTGCGTCAAGATAGAAAAAATATTCCATCATATTGTATAGGTATATCCCTGGGGGAGGCCTATGATCAGCTGAAGACTTCCTGTGGCTGAAGAGAGAGAGAAAGTTATAGGGCTAAAACGGACCTCTTGTTTCCAGGCGAAACCGGGTCAGGGCTCTAGTGTTTTTAAATTGGAATAAAACGTGGGAAAGCAATACTGAATTCTAATAATGATGGAAAGGCAATGTTTAACTCCTGTTTCCCATATCAGTCCATTCAATAAATTCTAATTACAATTTGTTGTCCCAATGTAATTGAAAAGACAAATGTTCATTATTAAAATATGATTGGATAAAACTATTATCACTGAACTTTTTGACTGTAGGTATTGGGTTCAAATCCCGGGTCGATGAAAGTGATGTTTACTTTGTATTTCAATTCATTATCAGCCAGGAGTTAGGCATATATGAAGATAGGGTCGCCCCCTATCACATCGTAGGACGGAACACGCAAGACGAAATGTAGGTGTCCTAGTGCACCTCTGCCTACCCCTTCTGGGAAAAAGGGGTAAGTTTATGTATGTGTAGAACTATTATTTGAGATAATATAGTCGCTGTATTTATTAATTAAAGTTAGAATATATGAATCAGTGACACACAAATTAAGCAACTTTTCTTTTAAATAATTTTGCAATTTAATTAACATGATAACAGTGATGATGGCAACGAAATTAATAAATTTAATATTTTTTCATTTTGTGATGGTATCGTTGATTTTATCTGTACGAAATTTATTTTAAAAGAAGTGCTAATGAATATTTGGGCATACAGGGATACATTCTTTGTTTTTGCTGTATATAGATAATAGAAATTGATATTACACTTTCAAACAAAATTAGTGTTTTTTTTCGCCAAGGCATTTCTGGTTAGGTGAGCATCATTGATACTTTAACATCAATTAGTGGTCTGGACAACATCTGAGTAGCGTGGTGAATAGATGTGTGCCGAAATATTAAACTTTAATTAATCTAGTAGTGTTTTTTCGGTTATAGGTACCTACCTACTACGTACTTAAACACTAGTGGTAAAGAAGAAGAAAAAACGTGATCGAGGTTAAACAGAGCTAAAGGTTCTACAAGCCCGAAATGTAGGATGAGAGTGCTTTTAAAGACATTTAATGAGAACTATCTAATTAGTCTTATGTCAGAACTTTTTTATGATGAGAAACCACGTATGCCATACTAATCATTGATTAGACTTAATTTTTTGATAATGTATTATTCTTGCAAAATGGAATTGTTAATAATTTCGTACCAAAGAACCATGAGACGTTTCAAATAACAACGAAAAACGATCTTTAAATATTTTTTTTGCAAGAAAATGTACAAGTTAAAGAAACATATATTTCCAAGATAAGTCTCAAACCTTTTTCAATCCTAGATTGTGACAGAGGTAAGGCAACCCTTTCAAAAGAATTGCTGCCTATCCGAAGAGCTTAGTTGGTCTGTTTTAAGGTAGATTTAACATTTGGTGTACCATGACGTACAAAAAATACCTGTATTCTGATAATTTATGTTTGACCAGCGGCCCGACCCCTGCAGATGCTTTTTGAGTCCAGTTCACTTATTTATATGGATTATTTTGCTTGATAACTAACTCTTTTAAATATTTAAGCTCAACGCTACTGCCGTACTTTAAACTTCCCATCCACTTCTTTGAGTTTGAAAAAGTATTGAATATATTTCATCTCCTTGCATATCCTATGGGAAAAAATACATTCCAAGAGGAGCCTATGTGTTAATCCAGGGTGTCAGGTCTCTCCATGCGAAATTTCGTCAAAGTTGGTCAAGCGGTTGGAGCGTGATGAGGTAACAAGCACACGAAATCAAAACCAAAGTTTCGCATTTATAATAAGTAGAAAGTAGGATTTGCCTTTAAGTTTATTTCAATTAAAAGCACCGCCTATGTCTCTTGTTTTTGTTTTTCCTATTCGAATGGTTGTCTGAAAAATATCGCCCTTAGCGGCAAGGCCGCCTACTGATTCATCAAATCTATAAATGCATTATTATATGTATGTTCTGTATATCGTGTTATAATGGCAATTCAATACTGTTACATTATTATATTATTACGTTATTTGAAGTATGAAAAATAAATATGTTTTTGAAAAGCTTTAAGACATTAAAATGTTTTTATACCAATGTTAATATCGTAGAGAATCTCATTGAATTTACATTACAATCATATCATAATTACGAGTACATTGAGTGATTCGCGTATGAGCACCAACTGAGCCACGATGTAATCAATTTTATTTCGAAATATCTGCAATACGGCAAAATATGATTAAGTGTTGTAAAATAAAATAAAATAGTATGGTGTCTCGTTATAGCTATATCAATAAATATCTTATAATACGTGGATGATATTCGACATGTCATTGAACCAGTGATCGTATCGCAAGATGACGTCACATGTCCTGTGCTCACCCAAGCACCAAGGTTGTTTCCATCACGTTTAACAGCTACGTGATAAATGACATTCCAAAACTGTAGATCACGTACTATTTCATATATTTCACTTAATATTTTATTACTGTATATTTATATATAGATGAGATTATATTTACGATACGTATTTAATGGTTTTGGTCTCTCAGTATATACCGAAATGTCTATTTCTCTCGCCAAACAACAGTGTAAATGTACAGTTCTGACGGACATATTGAGACTTAACATCTTATGTCTCAGGATGGCGAGCGCAGTGGAATTTGACTACTATACTGTTTATGAGCGGTCGTATCGCTTATCACCAGGCGAACGGCTTGCTCGTATCGTCATCCATTGCAATAAAAAAAAATATATATTCTCTCCATTCATGGAATAAAAAAAGTGTATAATATATCTATGTTTTTATCGCACGATGTTTGTTCATGTTTTTTTTTTCAACTTGGGTGAATTTAAATTCAAAATGGCCGCTGACACAATGGTGCATAGGTGCACTTCAATAGATACAAAGGAAAATATAGTGAGAAAACCCAACATAGTTTGAAGTGGTCTGCAAGAATTTCACAGATCAGTGCATTCTACCAATCGCACTATGCCAGCGCGCAGCGGGCTGGATTTAGCTTTTAATGCATCTCAATCGGATAGGATTTTCTGGTTCCTATATGTACGAAAACGTATTTCGCAGGTTATTTTTCTATTTTTGTGAGGAGGTTCTTTAAAATGTATCCTTATTTTTTAATTTTTTAATTATAATAAATTACAAACATTGTTTACGAGAAATAATATACTCATAATTTAACTTTGGTGCAAGTTCAAGTTCCGGATGGGATACCAGCGGTGGTTTTGAGGGCTTGTGCAGCCGAGTTGTCTCCAGCACTGACTCGCCTCTACCGAGCGTCCTACCGCACAGGTGTTGTGCCAGAATCTTGGAGGGAAGCCAATATGCAACCGATCCCCAAAAATGGTGATCGGTCGGACCCTACCAATTACCGCCCTATCGCTATCACCTCAGTGATGTGTAAGGTCATGGAGCGGATCATAAACGCTCAATTGATCCGCTACCTGGAGGATCACTCGTTGATCAGTGACCGGCAATACGGTTTCCGTCATAATCGATCGACGGGTGATCTTCTAGCGTTTGTCCTGCATCGCTGGGGTGAGGCGATTGACCGGCGTGGCGAGGCTCTTGCTGTGAGCCTCGACATTGCCAAGGCGTTTGATAGGGTCTGGCACCGTGGTCTCCTGTCCAAGCTTCCGGCATACGGTCTACCCGGCAACCTGTGTTCGTGGATTTCCGGCTTTCTGAATGGGCGTAGAATACGTGTAGTCGTTGACGGACACACTTCGGCGCTCATTTCGGTAAATGCCGGAGTTCCTCAGGGCTCGGTGCTGTCGCCCACCTTGTTTATTCTGCATATCACTGACATGTTGTCGCTTGGCAACATTCATTGCTATGCAGATGATAGCACGGTTCATGGGCGATACCACTGCGGGCCTCCAGGTTGCCGAGTCGAAACTGTGAAGGGACGCGAAGATCTTGTCATTGAGCTCAACCGGACCTTGGATCTCATTTCTACATGGGGTTCCAGGAATATGGTTGAGTTCAATGCCAAGAAAACCCAGGTGTGTGCGTTCACGTGCAAAAAATCCCCGTTCTCTCCCCTCCCCATTCTTCAGGGTACTCCCCTCTCAGTGCGGAATGACCTGAGTGTCCTTGGTGTGGATATCCGCTGTGACCTCAATCCAAGAAATCACATCGAGGGCATAATATCTGCCACATCACGCAGGGTTGGAGTCCTGAACAGGGTGCGTCGGTTTTTCACGCCCGGTCAGCTTTGTCGCTTATATAAAGCGCAGGTCCGGCCGGGTATGGAGTACTGCTCGCACCTCTGGGATGGATCCACCCAGTACCTGCTCGATGCCTTAGATGGATTGCAGCGGCGGGCCATCCGCATTGTGAATGATGCAGACGTTACGAGCAACTTGGAGTCGCTACAACTCCGGAGAGATGTCGCCTCTCTAAGCGTGTTCTACCGCCTGTATCACGGTGAGTGCTCTGAAGAATTGTTCAACTTGCTCCCCTCCTCTCCATTCCTAACCAGAACCACGCGTGCTGGCTTGCGAAGCCATAGCTTGACGGTCCACACCATCCCGGCGCGAACCAAACGGTTCTCAAATTCGTTTTTGTGCCGCACCGTCAGGCTGTGGAATTGTTTGCCGGCGCACGTGTTCCCTCCTTCCTACAATCCTGGGTCCTTCCGCCGCGGTGTAAAGAGGCACCTTAGCAGGCCGGCATAATTGTTTCCATTGGTATGGGACTGCCGTCCGATGATCCGATATGTCCGATACTCTGCCTGGGCGGCATTGGCACTTTCCATCAGGTGCAATGCCGCCACTATGCCAGGCCAGTATAAAATAAAAAATAAAAAAATAAAAAAAAAGTGCGTGGTGGTCTGTTGGTAAACGGACTAGATGTTCACGGTGGTCGCGGGCTCGAATCCCAGGGTACAGTTCTGACTTTTCGGAGTCATGTGTGTATTGATAGTCAATCACCACGCACTAAAACGGTGAAGGAAAACATAGTGAGGAAACCTGCGTAACATAGCGGTTTATAAAAAAATCTATGGTATGTAAGTCCGCCAACCCGCACTAGGCCAGCGTGGTGGACTATATGGCCTAACCAGTCTCAATCGTACTGTCGATTGTAGAGGAGGCCCGTGCCCTGCAGTGGGACGTATATGGGCTGATACAGACAGATACAGAATTTAACTATGTACTATTCAATTAATCATTAATCAATGATAAATTTAGGCTTTAACAATTCAAAATCATTGTGTTGGCGAAACAAAGTATACTGATTCTTCGTTCGTTCGACTTCGCTTCACTCAGCCATATTAAATAAAACGTAAAATTGTTTGTATTTAACATTTTATAACAAATTATTATTGAACTGCTCTGACTTAAACCATTTTTAACTTTTGTAATAATCACTATATTGTAACTTGGTTTTGAAAACAGCAATACTAGAGTTTCTTGCAACTCCTTGTGAAAACCGCTTTTAGGGCCGGGGCCAAAATTACTAAATCTAAATGATGTAGAACACTTTAATACATTCAATAAATTATTTTCATTTTTATTTTATTTTCATTATTGTGCTATTGCCGATAGTGCTATATACATTTTGTGTTGCTATGATATCCTTGACTTTATCTCTATGAAATTTATTTTGAAAGAAGTGTTATTGATTATGCTGGCTATACAAGGATATTTTTAATCATTCTTTATTTTTGCTATATAATAATTATTGTATCAGCCCATAAACGTCCCACTGCAGGGCACGGGCCTCCTCTACAATCGAGAGTACGATTGAGAGTGGTTAGGCCATATAGTCCACCACGCTGGCCTAGTGCGGGTTGGCGGACTTACATACCATAGAAATTTTATAAATCGCTATGGTATGCAGGTTTCCTCACGATGTTTTCCTTCACCGTTTTAGTGTATATAATAATAATTGTTAGTATATTTTTACTAAACATATTTCAAACAAAATTAGTGTTTTTTTTTTCGCCTAGGTATTTTTAGTCAGGTGAGCATCATTGATACTTTAACATCAATTAGTGGTCTAGAAAACACCTGAGTATCGTGGTAAATAGATGTTTACTGAAATATTAAACTTCAATTGATCTAATAGTGTTTTTTTGGTTATAGGTACCTACCTACCTACTATGTACTTAAACACTAGCTGTAAAAACCGTCAGCGAAAAAGTTCGTGATCGAGGTTAAACAGAGCTAAAGGTTCTACAGGCCCGAAATGTAGGATGAGAGTGTTTTTGAAATTTTATTTCGGAAAAGGTTATTTCGGACAAACTTCGGCATTGAAAGATATTGAAATGAAGTTTAATTACGAACTCGGTTGATAATGGTGAAGATATTAATAAATCATGAAAATAAACTTTTCCTATAAATTATTATATCATTATTTCATATTATTATTAGTTAATATTTTATATTCAATAATAACATTATTATTAGATATATATATTGGTGCATATTCTTTATAATCTGAGGAATAAATACAAGGCACATTTGAACAATTTTGCACTAGTACATTTTTTTGAATTGCAATGCGTTTAACATCAAGTGAGCTGTAGTAATTTACTCGGGCCAATATTAAAAAAAAACACCAAATATAATGGAACAGCTTAAGTATTACTACTGTTGGAATGTTCAAAGTAAAAACGTATTAATAAAAATTAAAAACAAAATCTGTTAACACAAGTTTGTAAACATTAATTAACGGGAGTAGTGTTTAAAAGTATCGTTCCAAAGACAAGAACAACTCAGCAACTCGATTACACAACAAATGAAGTCGCGTGCGGAATTAAGTCCGGAGAAAATTGTTCGACCTCCGCAAGCTTTGTAAATCCAGTTACTATAAACAAATTAATAGAACTCGGGGCGTCGCAGCCTAAATCTCAATTAGTTGACAGGGCCCACCGTTTTAAAATTAGAACCTCTTTGTCGCGACCTACTTTTGTTCCATGTGGGTCGTACTTTATTTAATGAATACTGATGCTGATTGATAAAGAAATTTTATTTGCGTGCCCGTGTACATCATCGATTACGAAATCGATATATTTATATTTAAAATTGTTGCTATTTTATTTTCCCAAATGAAGATTTATTATATATTTTTTAATGGTTATTATTGTTACATATGTAGCTAGTTTGACGCTCGTACGTCACTTAAGATGTCCACTGAAAATTAGCGTTTTGTTGTGGTTTGCACCACATCACAACATTAAGCTGATTGGACGCACATCCTTCACAGATACGACCAGCCATTTTTTTGTTGTGTTTTATTCAAGAGTTTTATTTCAAATTGTTTTTTTTTACATAATCCATTGAGTCTGTGACTAATAAATCGTTTTTGTTTGTTTCTTCTTTCTTATTTGTTTTTTGGTATTCTTGAGTTTTCAATTACGAGTATTATTTGCGGCGTTAAGGTTGCGTGGTTAGGTGATCGCCCAGAGCATTTTTTAGATTTGCGCTTTATACTATGAGTCTTTTATTTGAAGTCTGAACACGAAAATATGAACTACAGCACTGCTTAAGTAAATAATGATTTCGTAATTTTCGTGTATATTTTATATTTCGTATTAAGCTTTATGCCACACTAAGTCGCTGGCTATACCCAGAACATCTTGTAGTTGCCACTATTATAATAAATAATAATAAATAAATAACATCCAACAGTCACATACATAGTCCTGACCCCACACTAAGATCGAGTCTTGTGTCGTGGGTATCAGGAACTACGAGAGACTTTTCGGTCTCACAAACACCCAGACCCGGAAGAAATATTTGTGGGCCGCACAAACATTTCTCTCGGTGCGGGAATCGAACCCGCGGCCTCTCGTTTCACAGGCGGCGTCTAACCAACTGCGCCACGGAGGCTGTCATAATATCAAAGAATTTAGTAAAATGTATAAAGTAGGAATATCAGAACGCGATCTAGACAGAGCCCGATCAAAGGCAATTCATTTGTTACTCGATTTGTTAATCAAGTGTTTCCACTATTTTTATTCGAAGCCCTAATTTGCACCGATTGGTTTCTTGCTATTTTAGAATGGATTTAGATTCCGATTTATTTTTTTCCAAGCGTACGTTAAAAAAACTATTCCATTGGTGCTACGGTACTTGAAATGACTCACGACCGATTTCTTTATGTTTTATTTCGCACTTTGTAATTTCACACTGCGTGGGCTCACAGCCTGTGTGGTACATTTTAACACTAGAATAAATGCCAAGTGAAATTAGCGTGAACACTCATCAAACGAAATGTTCAATGTCACATTCGATGTGTATTGAGTATTGACCGTGTGAACGAAAATCAAAATCGTTTTGCTCATTTTCTATTTAAAATGATGGAGTAGGCTAAGTTGGTATGTAAAATTCGCCAATCCGCACTAGGACAGCGTGGTGGGCTATATGTCCGGAACACTCTTAATCGTATTCTCGATTGTAGAGTAGGGCCGTGCCCTGCAGTGGGACGTATATGGGCTGATACATCCAGGTGAGGTTAGGTATTCGATTGGTTTAATAATTTTTCATTGAGTAACAGTATTGATTGTGACAGTATTTTTTGTGGCATTTAACAAAGCAATTTAATTTTTGTCGTCCTAGCAATGTGTACGCAAAATTTTATGATGATCGATTAAGTTCATATATAACCTTCAACAAACAAACAAATTCTTACTCGCATTTATTGATCAGATTTATCGTTTACTATCTAAATATACAAAATACATGCGAAGGTCTAAAATGTCGGCACGTTCGATCCCTGCGATGTTTATAATCTACGGCGCATTTCCATAACCATTTTGCAATGAGATTATGATCTAATCAGGTTACTATTACAAAGGATAATAGGATTAATGATAAGAGCAATATGGATCCATTTGCTTTCAATTCAGAAGTGTTATGACAATATTATATGTTTCCTGACAAAGCTAATCGAGGGTCTCAGAGTATAGACCACGAATTTAGGATTTCGCTTATGAACAGAAATTACCACGAATTTTGGATTTCGTTTATGCGGGGTTGCTATTATTTCTTCTGTGTGAATTGTTTCTACTCTATTTTAGATTACGCGATACCTTATGTTATGCATAGAAGAATAGAAGATCCATAGATATTCAAGAATATAAGATTCCATAGAACAATTGAACCTAAGTTCTTATCGTAGTTTTTTGTTGTATAGGTTTGGTAAACGAGCAAAAAGGTCACCTGAAACCTCCATAACCAAGCATTATGGATGTTATTACTGGCATTATTACAAATACAGACCTGCCATGTGTTTGCACAAAAATATTACAAAATCACTATGAAATAATTTCAAACAGTGTTTTAATATTGACGACATCCGCAATGTAATCAATTTCATTACAAAAATACTATAATGGTGTTGAATAAAAGAATAATATCTTCCTGCAACGACAGGGTCATGCGGGGGCGCGGAAATATATTGACATTAACTGCTGTCTGTGTGATTGATTGTGGGTCGGCTGAACGGGTCTTTTGATACCGGAAAGAAGAAAACTTAATTCGGTTAAAGTAAATTTAGAAATATATTTTATTGGCTTTCATAGTTTTTTTATAACCTAAATAAGCACACAACAGTCACATATATAGTCCTGACTCCAAACTAACTTGTAAGACGGAGGTTATTTTCGTCAGAAGGCTGTGGGTGATCGCCCATACCACCCATCTAGCGCTGCTTTTGCTTGTGGGCGTTCTTGGGCGACCGCAATCACTTTCAATCAGTTCAGTCGCCAGTTCGTTAGTCGGACTTTTTTTAAAAACAGCAAAAAATAATACGAATTGGAATTGGCCTTTGCAACGTTGTGTAATCGCTTTTATTGTAAACACGAAAGTATTTTAAATGGAATTGGGTGCCAAGGATTAAGAGTGGAACGTTTTTCATTTTTACCGTTAGAAATTATTTCCAATTTCAAATACGTTTTGTTGAACGGCAATCATTTTTTCAATATTTTTTCCGGTATTATACCTTTCATTGTCTATTTGTTTTGTGTTGTATATAAATGTGTTTGTCTATACTTTATACGCAACTCTTTTTAACTGCAATTTTTTTGTGTTTAAGTTTTATTCTAATCTCTAGAAAAAGTTGTCTGTTTCGAAAAAAATACTTACATCTAAAAACGCACGATTATCTTTATAATATTTACCTTTGGTGCAACTGTTATTTTTCCTTGATGGTGTTTATTTTCAATAGTTTAGTTTTGTCCGCAAGATTGAATGGCGTCTTTGGATCTGTTTGAGAGATAACTCAGTATAGAATGTATTGTAGATTGAGTGAAAAGAAGGAATGTTCCGAGTAACTTTTTAAATCTGCTTTTTGTATTTTAAGTTTGTATGGAATATTTAAAATACTATTTTATATTTTTTATAACTATTGTCAGTGAATTCATTGGGTAGTCTAAAATCTTGTGAATTTATGTTTAAAAATAAACGCAGGATTTATTTTGGTCTTTTCTATTAATATAACCTTCTTTTTTGTGCTGTCAAAAAAGTAAAGTAACATGTCCACTCATTGTACGTGTTTCGATCTAACACGCTAAAAACAAGAGGAATATTGAATGCCCAATGTCAGGTCGAGTGTATTTTATTAAATTACTTACACCTGCACGAATAAAGCTTTGTCACATGAAATTATATTTTACCGAGTGAATGTATCGATTTTGACCTCTTTGGGAGATCATACTTTTTGTATTATAATTTTTGTTCTCTAATACTATCCATTCCATTGTATCAAGACATTGTATGAACAATGGACATTCCATTTTGAATTCCAAATTTAATTTTGTTGTTTTATTTGTTAGAGTGATGAGACGAGTAGGTCATTTTCTAACAATAACCATAGAGTAACTTATATAAAGTGACAACCATAACCAAAAGCTTGATAAAACTAAGCATTGCATGATATTGTATAACGCTCGTCACCTTAGCCATTATAATTAATACTCTAGGTAATTATTGACTACAATGTCTTTCCAAACTGAAGCCACCTTACAAACTGGCAGCACCAAGCAAATGCAATTTTATTTCATACCCTAGACATGGCAAAGGCTTATATTCCAACTCAAGTGTCAACACAGGCATTAAGGAGTGACATATAAAACGAATGTACAACCAAGAGATATTAATCAGATAGTGGGCAGCTGTGAGACTTATGTTCTATTTCGGTGAATGCAGCCTGATATTATAACTATCATATCATATTGCAATCAGACTTGCATTTATGAAATGAAAATTTTGTGGCTTCTAGACAGTAATTGACTAATACATATAAACTCACCCCTTTTTCCCAGAAGAGGTAGACAGTGGTCCCCTTGGTAGGATGGACAATCACGTTTCGCTTTGTGTTTGCGTCTTACGATAAACAAGGATGTGAGCCCATCGCCATATCGGGTACATATTAAATGGAATAATCCAACTATCGTCACTTTCTGTCACTTTTCTCGCCCCGGGAATCGAACCCTATCGGGTTATCGCCGAGGTAAGCGTTGTAAGCATACTATATTTCAACTACGTCAACGAAGAAGTCACAAAATAAACTGATTATAAATACTATAGATGGTCTTATGTATATTAGTTATAGCTACGCTTATAATATATACTCGATGTGGAAGGCAGAGGTATCATTAGAGGCACTCCCTATTGGCAAACTTTATTTCTAATGGATGATCCTTTATTTAAAAGTGTGCGAGCCTCCACGAATGTTAGGAACTTTGAGCCTCTAGTAAATCATGAATCTCATTGATATGCTAAATATTACCGCCATTGACAAATGGGCTATATTCCGATAGAATAAAACTCTATTAAAGATATTAAAAAGAGTCAACACTTTACGATTATGTACGTAAGCTGATATATAAACATTTCTGTTATAACCTGCATACATAACAAAAAAGCTTCCTCGGAATAAAAATACAAGCAAATTGAATGGAAATAATAATGGTCTGTAAGTTGATACGCTTAGGAGCTAAGGTCACATACGTGGTAACTTATCTTAAGTCATTACTTATAATGTGGGTTTTGACAGTTTTGATCCGGGGATTCGCCTAGTTACGTGCTCATGTGATGTTATGGGAGCAAGATTCTACCTTAATAATAAAAGTTATATGGTAAGAATTCCAGTGTATGTTTTGAGTATAAAATAGTCGAAATATAAAATACATTCAGCGGACTATTTTAAAGGCGTCGATCGGCATTAAAAATCGAAGTAGAGACACAAAAACTCACTCGTGAATTTCGAAGGGGTCACTAGTGTAGATTGGTTCAAATTTTTATCACAAGATATTCGCTATTCCTGTGCAATTCCTTATAAGACATTTTTAAACTGTCACAATTTGAAGTGTGTGACTTTTCAATTAAACCAAGCACATCATTAGATACCACTTAGGAGACTTTATAAATATACCCATTATACAGTATACAGGGTGAATTTTTCTAATGGGCGTGGATACTAGATCCGAAACTATGAGAAATATTGAATATTGGTCAAAAGACTCACGAGCCTGATTTTGAATAAACTAAAATTGCATACTGTATTAATATGGGATAGTAATACCATAGCAGTAGATAGAGGGAACCTGATCCCAAATTCAATCAAGTTTTGTGTCGTGGGTATCAGAAACTACGAGAGACTTTTTGGACTCACAAACACTCAGACCCTGAGACAAATACTTGTACGCCTAACAAATATTTGTTTCTGTGCGGAGATAAAACTCGCGTTCTCTTGTTTCAAATCTTCATCACGTAAATTTTCTCCCCTGATGTACAAACATATTAAACACAGAATATAGTTTCAGAAATATAAGAGTGCAGCTACGTATAAATGCTAGTGTAGCAGAATACACAATGAAGGACATACTTTATAAATTCACATTGAATTTCGCTTAAGAACTGAATTACGTTGGCCTCAACAAATATAAAGTTTATTAAAATAGAGGACTATTTTGTTAAGTACTCGTAATTGTTTTCATTGCTTCAAATAAGACTTGGTATTTGAAGCAACTTTTATAGGTTTTGGAAATTTAGTCTCAATCTCAATTTCATAGTGGTGCAATACTACTACGGTACCAGAGATCTCGGATTGGAATCCCGGGTAGTGCAAAGTAATAATGAGTTTTTATATTCATTATCAGACTTTCTGAAATGGCCCGGTATGGCGATAGGCTCATATGCTATCACATCTTAGCATGTCTGCCTACCTCTTCTAGTAAAAAGGCGTAAATTTATGTACATATGTATGTTCATGATTCAGTTGTATTTTGGAGTAGTCTGTCAATAATTTCCACGTGTTTATCACTATTGACGCCTACGATGCCTGTGGATTTCGCTTTAAAGGTTAAAACCTTTTAGGATAGCGGAGTTAGAGGAAATAGAGGTAGAAAATTGGCCTACGGTATTCTCAGTAATTACACGAAACGGTAATTTCTCATCGGATTTCTGTTGGTCAGTAGTATCGACTTCGTTGAAATTATGAATCGCAGATACGCAATCTCAGTATAATGCCAAGCATTGCTTTGAATCAGTGTAATGTTTGCCAAGCTTTGCTTTGTAATTTATGGTGTTACCATCAGGAAAATAAATAAGTAAATAAATAACACCCAACAGTCACATACATAGTCCTAACCCCACACTAAGATCGAGTCTTGTGTCGTGGGTATCAAGAACTACGAGAGACTTTGCGGTCTCACAAACACCCAGACCCGGAAGAAATATTTGTGGACCGCACAACCATTTCTCTCGGTGCGGGGATCGAACCCGCGGCCTCTCGTTTCACAGGCGGCGTCTAACCAACTGCGCCACGGGGGCTGTCAAATGGGATGCTCGTCTCGCTATTCATTGCAATCAAAAACGCAAGTTTTCTCTCCATATTTTCGAGCAATACTAGTAAGATTTAACAGTAAATGAAAGCGTAATTTTTGTGTGAAGCTAACAAAATTGTTTGCATATAACATTAAATTTACAAAATGCGCATTATTCGTTATATGTTTAGTTATGAAAATGAAAAATAAAAATAGTTTATTGAATCCATTAAGATGTTTTACATCATTTAGATTCAGTCATTTTTTATCTACCACCCGGTTCGGAAAGCGGTTTCCACTAGAGAAGAACGGACAAGAAACTCTAGTGTTGCTCTTTTTAAAACCAGTTTACAATTTGGTGATTTTTACAAAAGTTACAAGTGGTTTAAATCAGAGCAGGTAATTAATAATTTGTTATAACACTAAAAAATACGAACATGTTTACGTTATATTTAATATGGCTGAGTGAAGTCGAACAAACGAAGAATCAATTACTAAATTATCATCTTTAACAGTCTTGAACATATTATAAGTAATTTACGACACAAAATACATCGCATCAAAACAAATCCGTTGCAACATATTTTATATTTATTGTCTCTATCTGAGTTTGTTTAACATCTCTTCCCGTCTATTACACTTAAATATGCAGACGTTGGAAATAGCATTTTTTCGTGGGCGTAAATTTCTTTCCTCCCGACACTAATTACAAACATGCTGTATATAACATTTTATTACGTCATTTGACAATACAGATGCGATTGCAAGGTGAGTTTCACACTAGTCGATATTCAAGACTAAAATCGTACACTTAAGTATGAGACTGAGTTTAATATGAAAATTAAGGCTCCGAGCACAATCTTAGAAAACTAGAAGTGTACAAATTTGCTGATGGTCGCTTTATAAAATTGTACCAACGGTGTTTTGATTAAGCCAATTTAACCAGTTGTGCTTCTCTAGAGAGTTGAAATCAATCATTGTTTGTTCTATTAGAACTACTATCAGATTCGTTGTAGTCACTTTGCAAGCATTTAATTGCACTAAGCTAATAGACTTTGTGTGATTAAACATCCATTACATTTTATTCCAAATGTAGACAGCCAGCAATATCACGAGTACATCCAACGCTTAACGCTCTCCTTAAGAAGATATTGACCTCGTGTTTGAGGCTGGAGATTGGTTTGATTGAGTATTCTAATTTACTTTGGTGATGCGGTACTGTTAATTTGAATATCCTACCCAGAGTATGCTACCCATGAATCTGCACTTTAGCTCCTATAATCAAAGATAAGAAAGAATATAAAAATAAATGTATTGGCTACAAACCATACAATCAAGACGTACATCTGATGAAACAATAAGAAAAAGATAAAAAAGTGTTTTATATTACATGTATCTAGAGATCAAGTTGAGTAATGATTATCATGGCAAAGTATTGACACCAAGCATCAAAGCTCGAGGCTTTGTACACTAGGCCTCACTTTTGTTTTTAATATAGGTCCGGCAAAGGAGCAAACAGATCACCTAATGGTAGGTGGTCACTGCCGACCATGAACACACATGATACTTGCATCATGGATGTGTGGCCGGTACATCAAATCAGGAGGGGAGCGGCAAGGAGAGAGGGGGTATTGGGGATCCGCCAATCTCACTCACCGGACGAAATGCGTCAGCAAAGCTGTCGCTTCACGTCGATCTCCTGTGAGACAGTGGTACTGCCCCGGACGAGCGTGGCCATTCATGCTGAGTCATGACTGACAACAGCGTAGCCTTAGCACTTTCAAAATCACTTTTTTGAAAGATGTTTTAGTTAGTGGCACTCTACAGTTCTTATCATTTTTTAACCGCCGCGGGTTCGATCCCCGCACCTGAACAAATTATTGTGTGAACCACAGGTATTTGTTTCTAGTCTGGGTGTTTGTAAGACCGAAAAATCACTCAGTTAGTCAGTAGTTTCTAATACGACACTAGAGCCGGTTTTTTTTGTGGGGTCAGGACTAGTGATGCAACTCGAGCGAATTTTTACTCCAGGGACTCGAGTGAATTTGTTTAACTCGTAACTCGAGTGATAACAAATGTAACTCGAGTTCGTGTGCACTCGAGTTATCTAGTCAACTCGGTGCGCCGAGTAGATTCGGTTTTTCATGTTACCAAATATTCCTAATTTAAACAAAAATATTTGAAAATTTCCGCCATCTGACCAGAATGCGCCGGATAACTAGTCAGGACTATGTATTTATGTGACTATTAGATGTGGTTTATTTATTACTAGCTGTACCCGCGACTTCGTCCGCGTGGAATTTAACAAAAACTTTATTTTTCTAAAATAAAAGAATTTGTCTAACGAATTTTTCTTTCGAATAATTGTAGCCTAAGTTACTCCTTGTTATATCAGCTACCTGACAAAAAAAAGTCCCGTCAAAATCGGTCCAGCCATTTCAGAGATTAGCCGGAACAAACAGACAGATAGACAGACAGACAAAAATAATTCTATGGTCATTTTCGTTATAGGTATCGTGTATATAGCGATATGTACTTGGACATTTTCTTTATTTTCACTATACAAACAGACACTTCAATTTTATTTATATGTATAGATTTATTCTCATGTCCTTCAAAATTTAGTGAAACTTTATCAGAGAATTTCATTACTCACGGTTTTAACGCCCCCTTGGGAAGTTTAAAACTGACACCAATTTCCCTGCCTTTGAAGGATTCAATCTATTTAAGTTAAAGTGTGTAGATCCTAACGTATCTTCAACTCGCAAAAAAAAAACAGAAACAAAACAAATACTCTTTCATTAATATACATAAATAAATTCACACCCTTTCCCAGAAGGGATAGGCAGATTTGCTACCAGGACACCCACGTTTCGCTTTGTGTGTTTCTTCAATGATGTTGTGTCATGAGTTGGTCGAGAGTAGACGTATCGCAAATTTAGTTGGCTACATATATTTGTCAACTTCCCCTATAAACAGTGTTAATTAATGTTACTGGACTAATTAAAAATTAAGTAATTTAAATTGCGAATGCATGTTAGGAATGTGTGTAACCGCCGTGTTTTGGTGCAAACCACATAATGCTTTATTTATATACACGTAGATGTGTTTTTTGTTTTTCATTCATTAATGCACACTAGTTTCAACCGCTGTTTTTTTCAATTTATTATACTTATATTTATTCTTTATTGTATGCAATAAACATAACAATTTACACAGATAATATTATGACAACAAGGTACAAATGGCGGTCTTATCGCACTAAGGAAATCTCTACTAGACAACCATTGAATGGATTTATGAGAAGGAAAAATCATTTTGTGAAAATTTGGTGTTTAAGATGTGATTAGTTATTAAGATGTATGTTGCAAGCCACAGAGTACATGCCTGGAGTTTTCAAGTAATTGATTAAGTTATATATATATTTTTTATTGCATTCAATGGCGAGGCGAGCAAGCCGTTCGCCTGATGGTAAGCGATACGACCGCTCATGAACAGTAGCAACATTCCACTGCGCTCGCCATCCTGAGACATAAGATGTTAAGTCTCAATATGTCCAGTAGTTGCTCTGGCTACAATGTCCTTCAATCCGAAACACAACAGTGCATTTAAGCAGTGTTGTTTCACGGGAGAAATAGACATTGCGGTGGTACCTACCCAGATGGCATCTCACATATGAGAGACCTACCACCAGTAACTGACTTTGACTTATTTTAAATAATAAAAAACTAAATGTAAACAAAGCATAAAAAAGGTTATTTAACATTGCCATTTCTCATTTCAAAATTAATTGAAGACAAAAAAAAAAAATGGTTGCCTGTAAAGTCGGTTTTACGGGCGAAGATTTTACGTGACAACGTCTTTTTCTCGGTAGAATATTTATTGATATGAATATAATTAAATTGCACAATAGGAACAAGGAATTGAATGAAAATAAGAATTGCACAAATTTTAACTATAGAAATATATTTTGTTTACTAAAACATTGTACATGTAATGACGAATCTAAGCACTCCATATTTTCACTACAGACACAGCTGACGATACTTTAACCACACGTGTGAACTTGTATTGTGACGCTTTCTTGTTTTTCCAACGCCAAGAACGTTCGAGAAAGACAAAGACAGAGACACAAGCATGCGCCGATTCAATGCGCCTAATTCTCTAGTGCTGCACGCGCGGCAGACCGATCATAGTTGAGTGGGAGAGAGACGCAAGGCATTCGGCGGGCCTCTCTCTCGTTCGGTGACTCATCGTAACGTTACCGGGCGTTACACTTTTTCATAAGTGACTCCCAGCCGCAACCTAATTTAAGACGTTGTCACGTCAATAAATTTTTTGGTGGTAAAATATTTTTTTTTGGGGGGGTAATTTTTTGCGTAATTTGGGATTTCTGGCGGGGTCAATTTGTAGCCCTCACCAAGACGGTTCCGAGGATACCAAACTCGGTGGGTCTACGATCTATATTGGCCGAGATAGGATTGGGGGGGTGAGGTAAATTTTCGGGGTGGGGGTAAGGGAGGGGGGGGGGAGGAAGGTTTCGTGGGGAGGCTAACTTAAATTAATTGTTTTGGAGGTAAAATATTTTTTTTTGGGGGGATAATTTTTTGCGTAATTTGGGATTTCTGGCGGGGTCAATTTGTAGCCCTCACCAAGACGGTTCCGAGGATACCAAACTCGGTGGGTCTACGACCTATGTTGGCCGAGATAGGATTGGGGGGGGTGAGGTAAATTTTCGGGGTGGGGGTAGGGGAGGGGGGGGGTAGGTTTCATGGGGAGGCTAATAGGCACTATTTCGGAATAAGGGTGGGGGAAGGCAGGGGGGGGGCTATGGGACAATTTTGGAAAAAGTGGGTGAAACTGAAAAAAAATATAATTAAATTGAGTGGGAGAGAGACGCAAGGCATTCGGCGGGCCTCTCTCTCGTTCGGTGACTCATCGTAACGTTACCGGGCGTTACACTTTTTCATAAGTGACTCCCAGCCGCAACCTAATTTAAGACGTTGTCACGTCAAAAAGTTTCAATAAAGTAATTTCATTTATACAAATATTATCAGGAAACTTACAAGTGGTAGGTCTATCATATGTGAAAGGTCGCCCTCGTGGGTAGGTACCACCGCAATACCTATTTCTCCCACCAAACAGCAGATTAAAAGCACTGTTGTGTTTCGGATTGAAGGACATTGTAGCCAGAGTAACTACTTGCCATATTGAGACTTAACATCTTATTTCTTATGATAGCGAGCGCAGTGGAATGCCAAGCAATGCATTTCTGATTCAACGTGTTGTTTGGTTTTGCCACTGTTCATGAGCGGTCGTAACGCTTACCATCTGGCGAACGACATGCTCGTCTCAAATGCAATAAAAAAAAAAGAAGAAGAAATCACCGATATTTGATACTGAATTGAATTTTATTCATAGGCGGATGCGAGAATCAATACGCGTTACTTTTTATTTACCACCCAAATATGGCCATAGGAAAAAAATAACAAAAACAAAAATTGACTTTTTTTTTTTGCAACTTTTTCTGTTGCATTGTGTCTGAAGTAGCTTAAACTACCACCCGGCTTCGTTTTCGGTAGCAGTCTTGATATACCCTGTATAGCTACATCGAAATATAGTATTTTTATATCAGGTTATGTTTTGATTCTAACAAATTCTTATTCTGTTTAAAGAGTGGGAGTGACGACAAATTTGTTTGTTAATACTCATGTAATACCTAAGTACTGAAATATGTATATCGTGGGTGGAAAAAATATAATGAAGCAGCATTTTCTTCTATATTTATTCCACACCTACAGTTGGATAGCATCAACGTAAAAATAGTTTACGATATAAAAGCCTCCTGTCAATATGAAACCTCATGGGAAATAAGCAAATCCTTGGCAGTTCTTAATTTAAACATCGAAAATCTCTTCTGTTAGCGAGAAACTTATTCTAGAAGTTTTAGATATGGAGTATGCGGAGTTTACGGGCAGCAATGATCAGATTCGTCTTTACAATGCTTATGTTAGATACGAGAGCTAACCAGCAATAGAAACCTGGCCTGGAAAGCCTGGCAAACTAGTTTAAGCCCTCCAATCGAAATCTCGATTATAGGAGTCTTGTGCCAAGGGCGTTTATACTATTTTCCGAAATGACGTTAAAATGTTTGAACTATATTTATTTATTTATCATTATAATAATACGAATAATTTATTTATAATTATTAACATCCTAGGAAAGAATATCCTACTAATATTATAAAGGCGAAAGTTTGTGTGTCCAACGGCTGGAATAATTTCGATGAAAGTTGCTATGAAAGTAGCTGATACCCTGGTTTAACGCACAGGCTACTTTTTATCCCAGAAAAATGTAGTGTTCTCGTGGTATGAACAAGGAATTCAAATATGTATACTTGCTACACTTTCAAACTTACGGGATAGTTTGGGATAGAATATGGGTGAATGAAATGAGATAAAGGAGGACAGGAGTGTATGCCTTCAGTCATGAAACAGATAGAGATGGGACAGGACGGGATATAACAGGACAGGACGAGAAAAACAGTATAAAGGAAGGCAGTTTAATTTAAAAATATAAAAAATTTATTCGCAAAATAATATGTCAAAGCCGGGCCGGGCAGCTAGTAGGTAATAAAAATAAATAAGATTATTTTTTATGCTTCTGTAGCTTTCAAAGAGAAATATGTTTTACATAAAGATGTTATTTGGCAAAAGTGACACAACAAATTCTTATCCTCTTAACCCCTGGCTTGTCGTAAGCGCCATATTGTGTCCTTGAATTAAAATAGCCCCTATTTCAATAACGTTAGGTTGCTTTATTGCTTGAAGTCCGACGAACCTGAGCGCGGTTCATCCGACGGTCCAGGGGTTAAATCACTTTGAAATATAAACATCAATAAATCTTTCATGCTTATAAAATATGACTATAATAAAACAAAAGAAAGTTATGTTCCATGTTATCAAAATTGTTTTCAAAACGCACTTAACCCCCGCATACTTACTGAATTTAAAATTAGTTACTAAAATGTTGTTCAACCAGGCACGAAGTTTTCAGCAGATCGTTTGGAATACGTGAAGAAATTCTGCTTTCCTTTCAATTACCGTCACGTAGCGTGTCCCAATACCGGTCGCCCGTGGCAACCATAAACTCGGAATAATATCCTCCAGATTAAATTGTTTAGTCCGGTCATTTTAGACATTTGAAATTACAAAAATTCCGACAGAGCCAAATTTTTGTGGACAGCTTGGGTTCACCATTAGAAAGAAATCTTCAAAAGTCCCCATCGATCCCATGTGTGCTTAAAAAGTTATTCGGGGTCAAATGTCAAAATTTCAGATTTTTTGGATTTTTCTCGAAGATGGCAAGTTTTTTCGAAAAATAACCTCAGACCAAATTTGTAGATCCGAAAATTCTCGACAAAAAAGTTTCAGTCATTTTTTTTTCTAAGAGTCACCATTTCTGAGATTTCGCGACTGCAAGAGTAACGTTATACATGATATGCACACATTTCCACGCCACCTGTGAGGTAGTGTACTCGACGCGTTTTTTTTAACGTGGTTTCCCCAGTAGGCCTACTCCACGCGCTGTCAAGATGTAAATTTCAGGGAAAATTCTATTCTAAATGCATAATGAATATTGATATTGATATTGATTTTTATTGGGTATTGAGTTTAAGTGTAGTTCTGATTTATTTTCATATTTTAGTCTGATTCATACTCTTCAAAGTCTACTTCATATAGTCATGTCTTATATAATCAGCTGTTTCTTCATCAAAATCACATAAGCCTTTCTCTATTGTATTCAATTCAACATTTGAACAAGACTGACCTCGGCAATTTGTACACGCTAGAGAACATAGTAACCCTACTTTCTTGCAGCCACATTTGCCGCTGCAATCTTTTTTGCAATTACAAAAAATGGAATTAAGAAGTTTCCTGGTGCGGGTGGCAGTAAAGTTTGAATCGGTACCAAAGTATTATCTATTCTTTTCCAACCCCAGTCTTCCGGGTTCAATTGATTGCCTAGCCACGTCTGAACTTGATAATATACCCAATACAAATGTTGAATAGCAGATGCCGATGTTGGAGGAAGACATGACAGTTGTACTTGCTTCTTGTTTCGTGTATTTTTGACAAAGGTTGAATATCGGTGTTTCAATTTTTTTTGGAGCTCCATAAACAGCAAGAAGAAAGTGAATTCCTTTGGTAATTATTGTTTGAGGTAAAGAATCAGAGTCTGTAAATACTTTTGCGCAGTCTTTTTTGCAATTGCAAAAAAGATTGCAGCGGCAAATGTGGCTGCAAGTAGGGTTACTATGTTCACTAGCGTGTACGAATTGCCGAGGTCAGTCTTGTTCAAATGTTGAATTGAATACAATAGAGCAGGGTTCCCAATTTTTTTCAGTCGGCGGCGCACTTACAAGTTTAGTATTTTGTCACGACTCCCTTAGCTATGTACTTTAGCTATGTAGTTGATATTGACAGTCAAGATAAATAGGTACCTACAATAATAGTAGTTAGATAGATAGGTACAGAAAAATAAAAATACTCAATTTAAAGTTGACTTGAAATATATTTGTGACGAATTTTTATTGAAAGAGATACTTTAGAAAATCAATACTGAATCACAAAAACATTCAGTCAAATCAATGTGAAGGGTCAAGGCGTGGGCGGGGAAAGTTATGGATGCGTGAGCATGAGTTCGAAACCGGTTACAAATGAACGAGCGTATGTAAGTAGTTACTTGGGAAATGAGCCCTCAAAATATTGTTAAAAATATTCATGGTTTCGGAAAATTATTAAAATGGGGGATCGGCTCACGGCGCCTTTTCTTACTTACTGCGGCGCACCGGGGTGCCGCGGCGCACACTTTGGGAACCCCTGCAATAGAGGAAGGCTTATGTGATTTTGATGAAGAAACAGCTGATTCATCTTCATTTGAACAATTTTTGAACATCCAGGAAGAGGAAGAAGGAGAAATCAAAGAAGACATGACTATTGAAGTAGACTTTGAGGAGTATGAATCAGACTAAAATATGAAAATAAATCAGAACTACACTTAAACTCAATACCCAATAAAAACCAATATCAATATCAATATTCATTATGCATTTAGAATAGAATTTTCCCTGAAATTTACATCTTGACAGCGCGTGGAGTAGGCCTACTGGGGAAACCACGTTAAAAAAAAATGCGTCGAGTACACTACCTCACAGGTGGCGTGGAAATGTGTGCATATCATGTATAACGTTACTCTTGCAGTCGCGATATCTCAGAAATGGTGACTCTTAGAAAAAAAATGACTGAAACTTTTTTGTCGAGAATTTTTGGATCTACAAATTTGGTCTGAGGTTATTTTTCGAAAAAACTTGCCATCTTCGAGAAAAATCCAAAAAACTGAAATTTTGACATTTGACCCCGAATAACTTTTTTAGCACACATGGTATCGATGGGGACTTTTGAAGATTTCTTTCCGATGGTAAACCCAAGCTGTCCACAAAAATTTGGCTCTGTCGGAATTTTTATTATTTGACCACTATTTTTATGTCTAAAATGACCGGACTATGTTCTATGTCTCCTATATTGGTACAATATGTTAGGATCAATTGTGATTTATTATCACAGTAATAAAAATGTATGTCTTTTTCTTTTTATTTTTTTTAGAGCGCAATGCTTGCCGCCTTTTTGATCACAAAAGGGTCAGAAAATGTAATGTCAGACACATTTTATTATTAATTTTACAAATGTTACACATAAACTATTTTTTATAGATTTTATCGCGGATTTAATCGATTACTTTACAGCTTTCGTGGTCACGGAGCGGTCTCGATTGAAATGTCGCGTCATGTATAATAATATTATGTCCATTAATTACTCTACTTATAATGTCCTCCAAACCAGAACACAACAGAGTATTTATACACAATTGTTTAGTGGGATAAATAAACATTGCGGTGGTACCTACACAGGCCTCTCACATATGAGAGACCTACCACCAATAATAATGAAAAAAAAAAAAACGAAATCCGCGATAAAATCCGTAAAAATTCAAACTTAAAATACATTATAACTATTCGTTGGCTTGGATAACCGGGAAACATCTATGGTTTCTTTCCTGAAAATAATTATTTTAAACTATATCAATACTTGGTAGCATAAGGTATTAGCGTAAGAATGATGTTCAATTAATTATTCTGCGAACACGTCATACATTAATATTCAAATATTATGTTTCAAGTCGGCATCGTAAGTGAAGTGAATATTAACAGGCAGTTTGTAGGCGTGGGGTTCACATGACGCACCACTGTGTATTACTTATTAGTGTAGGAAACGGGCAGTGAACCATGGCGTCGATGCTTCAGACTTCAGTTGCTTAGGTTATTTTAATTACCTATGATCTTCAATGGGAAATGAAACTACTGGTGGTAGGTCTCTCATATAAAATACCAGCTGGATAGGCACCGCTCATAAGCAACTAATACTTTAAATAAAATAAGAATAAAAAGGAAACAAATAAATAAAACTAATGCTAAATAAAAATAAAATTAATTTAAAATAAATAAATTACATAAATTAATTAATTAAACCAAGAAATTAAAATAAGTAATACTAAGTATAGTCCTCTCCTTGATTATGGTGACACTAGCTATCTTGATCTCACCGAAGCCCAATTCGATAAACTTGAGCGTCTTCAGAATTTTTGTATACGGTTCATTTTTGGACTTCGCAAATATGACCATGTCTCTGAATTTCGCACTAAACTCAAGTGGCTATCAATGCGTCTTCGCCGAAATACTCGTACCCTCTATCTTCTCTACTCTATTTTGTTTCTTCCCAACACACCTTCTTACCTAAAAAATCGCTTTAATTTTCTTAGCAATACACACACACGTTCACTAAGATCGTCAGAGAATCTGACATTGGAAATTCCCAAGCACAATACTGCATTTCTTGCGAACTCGTTCACTGTGAACGCTGCTCGCTTGTGGAACCAATTGCCGCTGTCTATTCGTCAAGCTAAATCCCTGCCTATTTTTAAAAGACTCGTGAAGGAACATTACTCGTCAATTTGATTTTTTTTTTCTTTCTTGTTCCTCCTCTTTATTTATTTTTTCTATTGTTTTTACATTGCACATCCTTATTTTGTTTATATGTATATATTTAGTATATATATGTATAATAAATATGTATGTAGGTATTATATATTTATAGTATGTTAGGTAGTAGTCTTTGAATGTTTATTTTTGTTTGTACATGGTAGACCATTCGATTTTTACTCATAATTTACTTTATGACATGTCTACCCCCGTTTTTCTACTTCTGTATAGTCCATTCCATCCAAAGGTTGTCTGGAAGACATCGCCGAAGGCGATAAGACCGCCGATTGTACTTTACACATAGGTTAAGTGTTTTTCATTGTGTATTTTTTCATTTGTTTTATGTGTACAATAAAGTGTAATAATAATAATAATAAAAAGTTGTTGGAAATATATTGTTTATAGAGATTAAGTTCTATGTGTATTGACTTGTCATAAGAGCTTTTAAATTGCCTACGTGACCAATAAATACATTTCATTTCATTTCATTTCATTTCATATGTGAGAGGCCATCTGCGTAGATACCACCGCAATGTCTATCTCTCCCGCCAAAAAGCAGTGTAAATGCACTGTTGTGTTTCGGTTTGAAGGATATTGTAGCTAGAGTAACTATTGCACATAATGTGGCTTATGTCTCAGGATGGCGAGCGCAGTGGAATGTCAAGCATTGCTTTGCCATTCAAGGTGCTTGGTTTTGGCACACATGAACGGCCGTATTGCTTACCATCAGATGAACGGCATGCCCGTCTCGCCATTCACTGCAACAATATAAAAAAGAAAATTACATGTTTTTGTCGTGACACATAAAATAAGTATTGTATTCATTTGCTTTATGTAAATACACTCGAAATAATAATAATTAGTAACACCTTTCAATCGTGCCCTCGATTGTAGAGGAGGCCCGTGTCCTGTGATTGTAGTGAAACGTGGATGGGTTGATACAGACGCAGGTACATAAATTACCTACAACAAAATACTATTTATTTATTTTAAATCTTTATTGTACACATAAAAAAAATACAACATACAGAAACAAAAAAATATAAAAAGTACAAATGGTGGTCTTATCGCTTAAAGCAATGTCTTACAGACAACCATGGGATGGATTTAAAAGAAGGAAAAAGAGAGGGCAGTGTAAAACAAATAATTAAAAACCGCTAAAAACCAAAAAATAACTAAATAATAAGTACCACTGCAAAGCAAAAAAATAATATTTGTTTCATGGAACTTGCGCTTGTTGATTAATTTGCTTAATGACTTGACTAGCCAACAAATCAAAATATATGCGTAACATATCGAAGACGGGCCGCCAAGTACCAAACATGTAGGACCTATGCCTTATATTAATTTAATATCTATTGTTTTTTCAAAAAAAGTTGACCACTTCGTCAGGATCAACAACGGTGTCAATTGATTTAAATGTAATTTCATTACCAGGCAATGACTGTTGTATTTTAAAATTGATGGCGTCTACATCTAAATTTTTTGCAGCTAAAATAGCTCGCTCTCGTAGCCATTCATGATTAGTATAGTTATATCTTAAATCTGGAAAGATACTATTTATTAATTCATCTTTGGTAGCCACCATGTTGCAAAAGTTCTCTGGAAATTTAATAAATTGGGTATCTTCATACAGTTAAATTTTACCGTTGCCAATGTCTAACAATTGTTCAGAGAATCCTGACGCTAATGGATCATTTTGTAGTTGAACGCGCATATTGATAGTAAGGCTCAATTTACTGACACTCCGCCATAGATAAGATTCCTTCAAACATGCGTTTACTTCGTCTGCATATGTCGCACGTGGAATTATTGGCAATGTTTGCCTGAAATCACCAGACAGTAGCAGTAGAGCACCACCGAAAAGCCTAGTATTATCTTTGATATCCTTCAGGGACCTGTCGAGAGCTTCAAGCGAATGCTTGTGGGCCATTGTACATTCATCCCAAATAATAATTTTGCATTTTCTCAAAACTTCAGCCATGCCGGAATGCTTCTTTATGTTACACATTGCTTCGGGATTTGTATGAACATTCAAAGGTAACTTAAGTGCTGAATGCGCAGTCCGTCCACCATCAAGTAACGTCGCTGCAATGCCTGATGAAGCAATGGCCAATGCAATATGATTTTGTGATCGAATGCGCGCAAGTATCAGTGAGATGAGAAAGGTTTTACCAGTGCCACCTGGTGCATCCAAAAAAAAGAATCCACCTTGTTGTGCTGCAATTGATACGTTAATTTGATCATATACATTGCGTTGTTCAGCTGTAAGCAATTGTTCATTATTAGCAACAAAAGTAGCCAACGAAGTCTTATCAAACTGGTGTTCACGTTGAACATCACTGTTGATGATATCTACTGCTGGGCGGTTCGGCGCCGGCATGCCAAAATGGATGAGTGGCATGTTTGAAATAAGAATACAAATATCCTCAATCATAATTAAAGCCTCATTGTATATTTCTGCGGAGAATTGAATATCAGGATTTTGATTAGTAATTCTAATCCGATGCAAAATATCTTCACTCATTGAGTCTTTATATTTGTTCCAGAGAGCAGATGCTTCAGACGGAAAACACGTTGTTAATATTATTGAAAATAATTGACGAATTTGTTGTGGAGATGAGCTCAGTGCTGCATCTGCAAGTGTGAGATCCCAATGGTTATCATCCTCCAATAAATGTAACTCACGACACGCATCGAAGAAAGTGTCGTATAAAATACCATTGACTTTTCGTAAATATTGGAAGGATGTCGGTCCAAGAACATTAACCAATAACAAACGCAAAAAAAAACATTCGCGTTGCTTAGGATGAACTGTATATAGTCGACCTAAAGTATTTGTCATAAATATGTCGGCGAATCCTGGGACTGGAATCCCTCGTTTTCGTGGTTCCCAATTTTTCGATTGCTTATTCCATGTAAAAAATTTAGGAACATCAGTATACATTAATGTTTTTGCGAATTGACCAACAACATCTTGTCGATTACAAAGATTGAAAAATTCAGTAAGAGTTGTTTTTGGAGCCGTTAATGCTTGTTGTAGTGCAGTCTGTTCTGTAAAATAAACACGCTGTCCGTTTTCAAGATGCACAGCCAAATGTATAACTGCAGGATCCCTTTCATGTATAGGAAACGTAAAAATGCGCCAGACAGCTTCATTGCTACTTATGTATCGACCCATTTGATAACGTGTTATTTCGTCATTGTCATTTACATTTTGAACAGCAAATATAGCTTTATCACTGCCCTTGTGAACGTACTTACAAATGTATTTGATAGATTTCACCGAACTGCACAGTTCAACGTTTATGTGCGCTTTATAGGTTTTGCATAGTAATGGCGAATATGGAACCACCCACCGATTATCAATATCTACTCTTACACCGTTTGACAGTCGCAATTCATACGATTGACCGCCATTATCTACGTCTCTGCGCCGGTAAGATGGATAACCGTCAATATTGGTGATAGTATCAGTTTGACATGGTTTTGGAAAACGTTTCGTACATTTTCCATCATTCATGCATGGTGACATCATGTTTAGAGTACCGCATGGACCATGAATCATATTAGTAGTAACAATGTTAAACAGTTCTTGATCAACATTCGGATCTGGAATTTCCGCTGAAATAATTTTGTCAATTTCTTCTGGGCGTACTTTATCCACCAACCAAATCAAAATATGCGCATGAGGTAAACCTCGTTTTTGCCACTCAACAGAGTAAAGCCAACAACGTGTTTCACCAAAAACCGAGTAATGTGTGATCAAATTCATCAAAGATTTTAATTTTTGTTTAAAGACACGCGCAGTGATATCGTGGCGATGCATCGATGTTTGACCTGACAACAGCAAGTTTTTGATTTCATCCCAATTTGGATTACATGTAAATGTGATAAAAAGATCTGGTCGACCGTATGCACGTACGTATGTCATAGCGTCTTGAATATATTCTTGCATATGACGCGGACTACCAATATATGATGATGGGAGAATATATGTGGTACCGATGTTGTTAATGACGTTTGTTGCATCTACATTACCGATTACTGCATCACGCAAATGAATATACTCTTCAGCTCGAAGTTTTGCTTGATTGAATTTTATATACCTTAATCTTTCACTTTCAATTTTTACATACATATCGACGATGTACTGATGAAATAGCTGTCTACAGCGGAGAATATTATTATCTTCATTAGCACGAATCATTAACCGATATGCGTAGAAATTCATGGCACTAACTTTCTTGGTCAGTTCTTCACCTGTAAATAAATATAATTATGAGATAAACAAAAATTATTTATTCAAAAAAAAATTGTAAGATAATCTATAAGTTGTACCTGTAGTTGGATTCCGTTGTTTAATATTTAAATGATATCCGTCTTCTCCTTCCCAAAATATTAACGGATACTGCAAAGCATCGTAAGAACGATGATTGTCTTGAATTATTTGTATCGTATTATCTCTGCGTTGTATGCGAATGTCTCTACGTTCACATGGGTCACCAGCCATAACAACTGCCACTTCATTAATGGTTGGAACATTACATGTGCCTGCGTGCTCTCCATAGGGTACTTTGTCTGCTTTAATAACAATGACATAGTTATCGTTTTGCAGTGTGTTAGAAAGAGTCTTGAACAATTGTACTAATTGGTTATGGTTTTGCAAAAACCTTTCCAAAATGTCCACAATTTCTCGTTCCTCCATCTGTTCTATATGGTTGTAAACGCAGCGTGTATGTGATTGTTGCTCTTCATTCCCCATAAAATAAATTTGTAAAAATTTTGGATCGGCATCAGGCATTGGAAGTAACGAACCAATTTGGTGATATACTTGGCCTTGAATTTTGAATGTGGATTCAAAATTACGGCCATCTTCATTATGAATAATTTTTGTTGCTGCAAATGATGTCATTTGGAAGCATGAATTTAATTTACGAATTTTCCGTAAAAATAATTTCGATTGAGATGTGATTCCAGCTAAAAGCGTTTTTAAAGGTTCTGGTGGTGGTTTTAGCGGTGGCAGTGATATTTTTCCAGATGCGCAACATAAACCAGCTGATTCACCTTTGTACTTGAAAGCATGACAATGTTGACACTCTTTGTCCATACTACCAATCGTGATCAATGCATGTGATGAATAATCTATTTCAGGATCATATTCAAACGCGAGACGATTAAGTGATGCTCGTGCCAATGCTCGATTATCTTGTACTCGCTGTTGGATACGTTCTCTATGTGCGTTGGTCGCTCGTTGACGTGCCTCTCGTTGTCTTAATGTATTAGCACGAAGACGTTGAGCACGTTGCTCTAAATTTTCATTTGCACGTGTACATGCAGCTCGATCTCTTAAATTTACATTATCCATAGAATGTTCTTCTACTGTTCTATTCAATCGATGATCATGAACTAATTGCGCGTGCTGAGTACGTCGACCAATATTTCTTGCTCTTCCACGAAGACGTGGCATTTTTCTACAAAAATAAAATATTGCAAAATAATATACAATGAATATGAGTTACTTAGTGATAATGAATTTTTAATTAATTAACTCAAAAGATTTATTATGACAAATTTTAGATAAAGAACATGTAATCGCATTTTGTGAGTTTTTTTATTTAATATCTCCAAAAATGAATTAATTGTCAATAAAAATAATTAAAAAAATTCAATCCTCTAACTACACAAATAAACTTGAAGGTTATGTTGGTTGTTAATAAACGCACGTGTAAATTAAAAAAGATAATTTATAAAAAATATACTCACTTCGATTCCGCATTAAATTTACAAAATGTATAAGTTATTTATATACACTTCAGAACTCTTCGAAAACTAATTACATTAAATATTTTAATTAGCAACTTCACTTGAATAACACAATTATAACATAAAATAACGAAATACTTTTTCAAATTGATCGTAGCACTATCTGACATTCCAAAATCAAAAACTCCTTACAAATAAAAATTAATTAAAAAAACGTCTGAATTCACAAAATTATTTATACACACTTCAAAACTCGTTAAAAAATAATTACATTTAATATTTTAATCAGCACATGAATTGAATAACAAAATTTTTTTCAAATTAATCGTAGCACCATCTGTCGGGACAAACTAAAATTGAAATAGAATAATATTGAATGCGATGATAGCGCCGTCCGCCGGATCTAATGTAAAACATTCCAAAATCAACAACTCCTTATAAATAAGAAATTAATTGAAAAAACATTTTCCAGTAGACCAAACTGTAAATCTAAACCATTCTCGAATCTCCACGAACACACACAAAAAATTTCATCAAAATTGGTCCAGTCGTTTAGGAGGAGTTCAGTCACATACACACGCACACAAGAAATATATATATTAAGATAAATATATAATAAATACAAATTTAAAATTAATTAGAAGTAGGAAATAATATTATCTACTAAAATCTGTTTATTTAGAGAGATAGAGGTAATGTTCTTTGATTTGCCTCTTGAATGAAGACAGCGATTGCGCCTGTCTCACCACAACAGGAAGCGCGTTCCACAATCGAACTGCTTTGACAGTAAAAGACTTGTCCATAAATGTCGTGGTGTGCACAGGCATTCTCAGCCTAAGATTCTCGGACGACCTCAAGGACCTCAAATGTGAGTCATGAAGAAAAATAAATCGTTCTTTAAGATAAGATGGGGTGAGAGGATTGCACAAAATATTGTAAAGAAGATAGAGAATGTGAGTAGGTAACCACTTGAGCTTAGCACGAAACTCAGAAACATGGTCATATTTGCGAAGACCAAATATGAATCTTATGCAGAAATTTTGAAGACGCTCAAGTTTATTTAGTTGGTCTTCGGTGAGATCTAGATAACTGACATCGGCACAATCAATACTATGTATGTATTGTGAATGTGGTTGATCATAGAAAATAGTGCCATTTGATTCTGTTTAGCACGTGTCGCGTTAATTAGGTCGCATCGTGTTTTAATGGTATGTTTCCGCCTTTGCACACAAAAACATTACACGCATTTTTCAGACCCGGCTGAAATCTGCAGGTCCGAGACCAATATTAGTACGATCCACAGATATTTGTTTCGGGTCTGGGTGTTAATGAGACTGAAAAGTCTCTCGTAGTTTCTAATACCCGCGACACAAGACTTAATATATCTTTATGTGTGGTCAAGACTATGTATGAGACTGTTGCGCGTATTTATTTATTGTACCTGTAATGCAGTATGATGAGTGCACTACACTCCAAATCCGCCGACCCGACGATAAGATGGCAACTTTTTGTCGGCGGGCAACTTATGACGTTGTTGAATGTCATCGGGCTACTAAGCTGACCACTTGTGTCGTCGACATGCCGCAAACGTGTCGTCGGGCGACACGTGCGCCTGTTGCCGACATGATTATTTTCTAATAGGCCACCGTACCAGGTTGTGTCGCCAGGCTTTTAGTATGTTGTGCATCTTTAACAAAGATTCAATCATCTGGCCGGGCTTCATTAATAAAGCAAAATGTTTTAAATATAATAATAATAACTTGCAACGATTTTTACAAGTGGCTGTAGTTTTTTTACTTTTACTATGACGTCCATTTGTTGTTAAAAACATCGACATTCTGTTCACAATTAAATTCAAGAACTGTAGAAATCCCATGAATTTGTTGGTCCTATTCATTTGAAAACAGGCAATAAAACCTACTCAATGGCCTTAACTCAATGGCTTCTACAATCTATGTTGTTTGTTAACTTTTCTATGGGTAAAAATATGGTCCAAATATATAAATTTAATGGAAACTTGTAACGATATTTTATGCTTGGAATATCACATGGAAAAAGTCTGTAGGCGTTTGGTTATTAATATTTAAGCCTCTTCATGAAACGTGCCCGAAAAACGAGGACGGAATTTATTCGGTCCATTTTGAACGCTTGTAATTTTATTCAGTAGCGATCATTTTCAATAGTGTTATTTACGCAATAATTTCATGGAAATATTACGTTTATGAGTTTTAAAATATACCTCAGTTAATACAGCACTTATATTACTTCAACTGTTTTCGAAAATAAAAGCTTTACCATCCAAGGGATAGGTAGAGGTACCAATAAAATCACTTACATAGCTTTTTATCTCGAAACTTATCGTAGGTGAAGAGCCATTTGTGATAATCAACGAAAATTACATTATCATTCGGAAGTGCAATAAAATACTTTGAGAAATCCTATAGTGACTAATGCGCAGGTTGTTTTTTGGTCAGTATTTACTCGTCTTAACGTTAACATTACCTTGGCTTTAAATTAAAATAAGTGCTTTATACAGGCTAACCCAAGCTAAGTTTTCCTCTAACTATCCACGAGGCATCGCCCACGATACAACTTTAGAATACTAGTTACATAAATACATGTTAATCTTAGAAGAAAAACCCACACATTTTTCAATTGACATTTGCATGCCCTATATTGCCCGTCGGTTATTCATTAAAATGTCAAATGATTGTAAAATTTCTACGTTTCATCTGTGTCTCGTTATTAAATTCCTTTTTTTGGTACAATTAATTACAGACTAACAAGATTCCGTCCTTAATGAAATTGTTGGAAAAATAATTATGAATTCAATGAAAGGTATTGTGAGACGTATTGTTACAGGCAAATTGACAGAAACTTTTCTTGTATTAATAATTTATACTTTATTAATTATACGGCCAAGTCAGCATTAATTGTTCTGACATTACAGCATTAACGCGTTTGATTGATATTGTCGACAAAATTATGCCTCGACATAATCCGCGACTTATTTTACAGCCGACTTCAAACCAACTACGCTACGAATGTCAAAGATAATGACTTAGGCTTAGACTTTAGAGTAATTACCCAGGCTTAGGTCAATAATATTTATTATTTTTTTACGGTACGACAGCTTATGGACAGTAGCAAAACCAAAAATCTTGAATTACAAAGCAATGTTTCGTATTCCACTGCGTTCGCCATCCTGAGACATAAAATATTATCTAACCGTTTCACATTCAAAATGAAGGTTCGTGATTTACTGCTTAAGGAAGTTGCAGAATCATATATATATATATATATATATATATATATATATATATATATATATATATAAGTAACAAACTATTGTGATGACTATTGTGATCTAAACAGTATAAGTAATATATTTTTGTTATAATTATTCATACACATAACTATATATATGCACTATATTATATCATGTATTATACCCTATATTTGTATGTATTTATGTTTCTATTTTTTTTTCTGTAAATATTTATTCGCCCACTTCATCTCATCTCTGCATCACCCAAAGGTAGACTGTTAGATAATGCCTCTGGCATTAAGTCCGCCTTGTATACAATGTATATGAAGTATAATAAATAAATAAACAAATAAGTATCAAGTCACAATATGTCCAGGTGTTACTTCTAACCGAAACACAACAGTGCAATTACACTGCCGTTTGGCGGAAGAAATAGACATTGCGGTGGTACCTATCCAGATAGCCTTTGACATTGAAAGAACTACCAGTGATATGAATAAAAGAGAGTATTAAAGAGACTAGATTGTTTCAGTACGTATAAAGGTTGAATTGTACAATCTTTGTTCCAGGTATGCACAATCGGGGTACTGGCGAACACAATGAACATAGCGGTGTTGACGAGACGGGATATGGCGGCTGCTCCAATCAACAGACTGCTGAAGTGGCTGGCCGTTGCTGACGTCTTCGTGATGGTGGAATACGTGCCATTCGTCATATACAGGCATCTGGTAAGCGTCGCTTCTCCAAGGTATATTTTATATAAGGTCTACTAGGTAAACTATCGAAACTGTCAATTCGATATTGTACGTTACGGTTGTGTACGTTACGGTTACAAAGCTGAGGTCTCGGATTCGAATCCCGGGTCGGGCAAAGTGATATTGGATTTTTCTATTCATTATCAGTCTGGGATCATCATCACATTGTGGGTTGGAACATACACATATGAGGCGAAATTTGGGTGCCGGCATCACTGCCTACCTCTTCTGGGAATATGGCGTGAGTTTATAAATGGTGCATGTTAATTTCATGCTCTTTCAATTTTATTGGTTTGGAAAACAATTGAAAGTTTAAAATTTGCATGTATAAGATTTATAAATCTTTATCCTTACTTGCAATCAGAGCAATAAAACATTTTTTTTTAGTTTCGATAGTTTACGTAGGAATCGACGATTTTCCGTTAGAATAAGTTTTAGGTTTGTACTAAACATAATTATATTCTTTTTGATATGAATTTTTCAGTCCTTGCTAAGGGAGTGGTTTGAATAATTAAATCTCTGACACAAAGAAAGCTATCAATAATAAAAACACCATACAATGAAACATAATCCTAGTAGGATATAAGTTTTGTGTCGAATATCAGAAACTACGAGAGTTCGTGGTGAATGTGTGCATGATTGCGTCCCTTTGATATTTTTACTTCTAGCCAACTTTCATCTAGAATGTATCTAACACACACAAATTGAATTGAACGGATCGGCACCGAGAGACGAGCTTAACATATTTCCACCACCACAGACCAGTATAAATGAAATGAATATAATTTATAGAGTCATATTTTATTTCTTGGACAAGAATCTTTTGTTTTTTTATTATGCTTTACAGTACTGTGATTAGGGTTATAGAGCAATATGGAAACTTTCTTCCACGTATAACAAAATACCCCGTTAAAATATGATTCATTATCTAAGCCTAAAATATTGTCAACCCTAGTAAGCTGTCATATCAGGGAAACAGATTATTTAACAGATATTTTTCTTTCATAAATGTTTGCTACCTCAATACAATGACTCAAGTACTGGTTTCAAAAAAAGTCAAGTTGGAAAAAAAAGATGTAGTTCATTTCAAATGTTCAAATCGAATCCTACATCTGTTTCCAAATCGTGTGACGAGCACCCGTGTCTCCAAACACTAGGGTAGGCACCGATCTGGTTGTGCCAGTTCCGTCAAAGAAGTGAACTGCGAAGGACCACGAGCGGCGGTGACTACTTAACATCAGACGGGCCGCATGCTCGATTCTCATGCTGCATTAAAGATTAGCTTATAAATAACTGAAGCCACAATGTATGTTTCTTATAAAATGTTATTTTACTGTAATATCCTCGTCCCTAGTCGTTCGCTCAACGAGGATCGTGACCCTTGCCACTTGGTCGAGTCTTGAACAGCTGATCGCCAAGCTTGACGGTCTTTCGCCAGATTCATTGCCTCTGGGATAGTCATGGCTAGCGTCTTGCTTATTTGATCAGTCCAACAAGCTGGTCTGCAACCACGTGGTCTGCTACACTCAACTTTCTTTACAAGATAGATCATTCCAGGTTGTCAGGGTTTTTCAGCGCTACATGACTATTACATTTAAGTGATGATATGGGAATATTTACATTACAGAGACACAATAGTCCTTTACGAGTTACGACAGTAATTATTGAATAAGCATTAGTTTGCGACGAAATTTACCCTTAATGTTCTTAGTACAAATCTTTGAATAATTAATACTCCGTTGTTCCTTTTGTTCTACAAGCCCAGTCTTCAACACATTGCCATTGAATTCGGGTTCCCCAATTACAGTACGAAATTCTATTGTTATCTTGTAAGTGAGTATTGATCGTTGATAGTTTGGGCTAGATAAAATTGCTTTAGATATGACTTACTTGTATACGTAAATTTTGGTTCTGGGAATATCGCTAGGCTAAATGCTTGTATGAGTAACTAAATCCGCTGGATTTATATATGATATCGTCGGGGATAGTGCAAGTCCGCGAATCTACCACACGTAAAGTCCGCGTATCTGCCATAGATCAAGTTTTACAGGAGAAGGTTAAAACTTAATAAGTTTCCTATTTCAACAATTTTTTTCATTTTTACATTAAGTGATTATTTAAATGTACTATATCTCCTGTTATGAAAAGATTTTCCTGAAAGAGCATAATCTAGGCTCTGCGACAATTACGCGGATTTGATTTGACCATAAATTTACTAAAATGGGAACCTAATAGTAAGTTGCGCGGTATTGAAATCGGACAATTGATTGTTTTACATGCATTGGATCATCAAGTCTAACTTCTGCCGTCCAGCACTGCCACCGCTGAGGTACCCGGAAGGGTCGCTGGCCCACAAGCCGCAAGAGAAAGCCGCCTTACTGGTACATCTCTTTGCGGCTTTGAGGACTGTGATTCCTTCACCTGTGCTGCCTGATTGCGTATTCTCAATGGCAGATATTCGAATCAGGCAATGTGATGTGCGGCGTGAGTTACGGGCGCTCAATGTGCGGAAAGCCAGTGATCCGAAAGGAATACCAGTGGTAAAAAATTAAAAAATTAAACAATGCGAAATTATTCAGAAACTCTCGTCAAGAACATATTTTTTTTCACCAACTTATCGTACATATTTTTTTATAACAATTGCATATTATAATAGAAGAACATCTTATCAATAAATTACCATTTTTATATTTCAACAAAATTAGTTTTCATGTTTTCTACAAATATTTTAAAAACCACTATAAAACACGCTGTCCGACGTGGATCAAATCAGACCGCCGCAAGGCCTTCTAGAGGGAGGACGTATCGCTCGTCGCTCCGGCCTGGCTGCAGTCGATTATGCCGCGCGTAGTAAAAATAGCCACGCGCGGAATGCGATTACCACATCTTAGTACTTTGGTAGTAAAATATTTAATTATTTTTATTACCTACAATGATTTTGTAGTGAGTATAAATTATGTTTCAGGTAATATAATGGGACGTAATTCCGAGGCTAAATTATGTTATTTATTGTAATATAAAATTAAATATATTTCGTAATTGTAAGGGGTTGTAAGTCCCCTAACACTATTTATGTGTTCGAACACGAAATTATTAATAAAACGTCCGTAGTGTCTACTGATTGAACACTGATTTGAATTCAACTTAACAATGTAATAATAACGAAAGTATGATTACTATCTAAATTTGTATTATTCTTTGCTTGCACAGTAATATTTGTCTACTTATAATGCAAATAAAATATTTTTATGATATTATATTACAGTTACATTTCAATTGAATATTTGAAGCGCACGGATCAAAGTTGTTTGAGCCGATTGTATAGCGAGCCGACGCGGCAGCTCTACGCACACAGCTTTGGTCGCTTATGTGTGCGTGAAATTAACGAAGAAATACCTATAGTTGACTTTGCGCGCAAGGTGTATACGCTCTTAATAGTTGCAATTAATTTTTCGCATTAATAGGCCGCAATCAAGCAAAGAAAATAATGGTAGCAAACAACGAAACTGAACAAAACCTAGCGGAAAAAGTTAAAACAAATTCAGGCACAGCAAATTCCTTTTTTCTCTCATCCAACGACTCAACGGAAATGGGAGAGTTGATATCCAATCTAAAAAATAACAGTGCCACGGGCTTAAACTATTTCCCCAACACTCTCATAAAAGCTGTCAAAAATTACAGTCAATTTTACTTCTGGTCTTTTTCCTAATGCTTGGAAGATAGCTTCTGTAACACCGATACACAAAGCAGGGCCGAGGGATTTGCCGAGCAACTATAGACCCATCTCTCTACTAAGTGTTTTTTCTAAATTATTAGAAAATCTTACAAATAAACGCCTAACAGCCTTTTTGGAAAATAACCTAGGTGGTTATTTAAATATACAATTCGGCTTTAGAAAACATAAGTCTATAGAGGGGGCCATGCAAGAACTAGTAAACAGTAGTCACGCCTCGATTCTGGTCTTAGCTGTTACGGAGTTTTCCTCAACCTTGCCAAAGCCTTCGACACAGTCTCAGTTCCTATTCTGTTACGAAAACTAGAAACTTTCTATATTCGAGGCACTGCATTGAGCTGGTTCCGAAACTATCTTTCCGACAGAACCCAACACGAGGAAGTTGCGGCGGGTTAGGCCGCCCGCAGGTAGGGGTAGGTAGTTAAATGAGAACTCAGGGTAGTTACGTGGTTCGGGCTTTAATAATTTCGCATCACTATTTACACCCGGCACTGTTGCTGGTGGTATGCAACAGGAGTCACTGGCCTTCACTGGACACTGATCCGGGTCTTCGGCACGTGGCGGAACCCGGCGACAGCTCGCCGGCGAAGTCAGCTGCCACGTGGCCGGGCACGGTGCGCAGGTCAGCGGCAGGCGCAGGCTCGGATGCAGTCCGGCAGGAAGCGGTGCGGAGCAAAGCGGGCAGTAGGCACGGAGTTAGCGAAAAAAACGCCAAGTACGCCAAGAACGAAGAAGAAGAACCTGGAATCAGCGTCCAAGAAATCGGGATGCAAACTAGGCTTGCATTCCGTGCCAGCGACTCGTGATAGTTCACAAGCCCGGCAGACAGAATACACTGACAAACAAGCAGTTAAGCGGTTAGCAGTTAATCTTACACAGAACACTCACCCCAGCGGGTTCAGAAAGACGCGTGGTAGCACGCGGCTTTCAGGTTAGGGAAAAGGACGCGAGCGCCGTTACACGCGTATTTAAGCGAGCACCGATGACAGTTCGTACGTCACATCTGACAGATGTCAGATGGAATCAACCAATCAGCGCAACGGAGGCGTTGATTGGCATAGACAATAGGATTTATGTCGACTATTGAACTATAGATCGCAAATATAAAAGGTGACATTCCCACAACGTCACAAAGTTGATTCCCTAAAAAGCACTACGCTCCCTATAAACGGTGTGCCTCAAGGCAGCATTTTGGGCCCATTGTTAGTTATCATGTATATGAATGATATCCACGAAAAATGTGTAGAATCAGCAGAAATTGTGTGTTATGTAGATGACACTCCTTATTGTTTTCTTCGGACAAAATTGGGAAAATGCTCGTGTGTTGTTAGTAAGTAAATGGTTACAGAATAATCTGCTGACTCAACACCGAAAAAACTAAATTCATGGGCTTTCATAAAACGTCGCGTAGCAAAACTCCAGAAGCAGTCGAGATCAAAATCCACTCTTGCGATTTCGCATATAATACACACTGCAATTCGATTCATCGGATCAATCACATAAAATACCTTGGTCTAATTCTGGATGACCGGTTGAGTTTTGAGCCGCATATTACCAAATTAGCAAGTAGAATCCGCAAAGTGGTTGGTATCATGAAGATCGTAAGCAACTCTGCCAATATCAATACTCGTAGACTAATTTACTTTGCAGTCTGTCAATCTCTGCTCAATTATTGTATTTCGGTATGGGGTAGTTATTGCAAATCCTACATGCTACTCCTTGAAAGGGCGCAACGGGCGGTCTTAACAGTAATGTTGCAGAAGCCCTTTAGACTTTCCAAAGATACTTTGTATAAGGAAGCAGATGCCCTCAGAGTCCGCCATCTATTTATTCTCAAAATGTGCATCTGGCAACTGGCTAACTGGCTAATTTTAAGTAAATACAGAGTTTTCTAGAAAGAACACAAACACTCTCGCGGTCACATCAAATCACTTACGCGGTGTCGACACTTGCCGGCGGAAGATACACAGTATTGTAATTTAGTGATTCCTTGCTTTCTGTAAGTCGAACGGAACTCACATGAACACAGTGGCAGCGCATCAAGTCTTAGCGTGGATTGCCCGCGAAAACTTAAATCAGTTACATTTGTCAGATACGCGGAATTATCCAATGCTAGTTACGCGAATTTACACTATCCCCGACGATATGTATCTGTTCTGATTGCATGTTGACAAATTGGCTTTTATTACTCTGTTGGTGATATGCCGCTGTGATTATTTATAACGACTCAAAGATTTAGTAATATAAAAAATATGTTTTGTTAAAATATCGGTTAGGTAGTAGAAAAAAAAACTATAAAATAAAATAAAATAAAAAATAAAATATACTATAAAATCTGTTAATTAAAATCGCGCACAAAACAGCGGAAGCATCAACAAAGCATATATTGCACTTTTAGAATTAGAGTGACCTAACTAAAAAAATCTTATTTTTTGGGAAACGTTCATTATAACATAAGAAATTTTGTACTTATGGAAGATACACATGACAGCCTCCATGGCGTAGGCGGTTAGACACCGCCTGTGAAACGAGAGGCCGCGGTTTCGATCCCCGCACCGAGATAAATGTTTGTGCGGCCCACAAATATTTCTTCCGGGTCTGGGTGTTTGTGAGACCGAAAAGTCTCTCGTAGTTCCTGATACCCACGGCACAAGACTTAATTGATGTTAATGTGGGGTCAGGACTATGTGTGTGACTTTTGGGTGTGTTTATACATCTAGAAGACCGATGTATACATATTTCTGCCTTTCATGCGTCATTAGGTCCTTCTTTAATAACGAGTCGATAGGTTATTTTGAGCCAAAATATGATTAAAGGCCAAAATCTAACTTTTTTGGATTAGGTCACTCTAATTGTAAAGTGCGATACGATTATAATAATATAGTACATCTATATCACTTACCAAAATCTTGCTGGACGACGCCGACAAAAAGGTTGATCTTTGTAACACCCCACAACACATTCACTACACACAAAAAAAACTAAATTTGTCAAGAACTAGTAGCAAAGGCTCACGCGTATTGCTATTGCAAGTGTTCACGGAAAACTTAACTAATAGTCGAGCAAGATGACACAAGAATACTACAGCTACCCTCTACTAGATAATATTTTTTATGAAAAATATAAAATGATAATTTGTCAGTTGAAACTGAAGCGTTTGTTTTTAATGAATTGTTTGTCATATTTAGTATTTTGTTTCGTAAAGTCTGTGAGATTAGAGAATTAAAACCACGATCCTGGTGACTAAATTTATTCTATATTTATACATAAATATTATAGGTGTTACATGTGGTGCTAAGATTAAGTGATATAAGTATCGAGTATCATTATACTCGTAATTTAATATAATATGTAATATTTTTGACAGGGCCCAGGAAATACAACGTAAAGAGAGCGCTTTCGTACGACAATACATCGTAGACGATCTAGTAACTATAGACAAGAAAAAAAAAACACAAATACGGCGGAGGAAATCTCTCTTGATTGTGGAAGCTTCACTGGATCATTTGTTACTTACTGTGTCTTGCTATATATGTTTTATTGTTCTGATGGTTCCCAAATAAATATAAAATAAATAATAAAAAAATAAATTTGATCTAGGATTAGGTTCAATGGTATTCTCTGTGTTTTATTAAGCCTTTGTGTATCAGAGGGCTGAAAAAGGCTTATAATAAATACATTTTCGTACTCAAAATAAAATATACATACAACAATAAATCCTCTGTATATCAGATGCAGAATATCAGCTTTCTTTTGTGGCTTATTTGGTTCACTACACGGGTTATTTTATTTCACTTTGTCTCGAAATACTAAACAAAGAATTCACGTGTACAAAATAGCGAATATGCAAGGTTATTGTAAATATTACTACACAATGACATGTCCAATAGAGTTGTCTACGTGTTGTGAACTCAATAAAATGTGTATATTGAGGTTGCGGATCTTGCGGATTCTATTTTCAATTTAAGTCTTGTTTTGTCACGTACAACGGATTCTTTGCATTTGTATGGAGTAATATGTGGGTGTGGTCTTATTGGAGCCTTGCATGTTCCCGGGTTTTGTTAAATAATTGAGTGTAGATACTCTTTTGTAAAATTTATCTCAATTCTTATACAACAATGGACCGTTTGGATAGGATCTTTTTATTTCTGTAGGTTGACAGCAGAGTAAGATCTTTCCGCTTTCTTCCTGATAGGTAGCAGAGTAGGATAAATCTCTTTTTACTTTCCTCCCGATTTGATAAGGAACATATCTATGATCCAAGCGTTGGGGGTGTTTAAAGGCGGTCGTGATCACTTACCATCAGGTGATATGTTTGCTCGCGTAGACAGCCTCCGTGGCGCAGGTGGTTAAACGCTGCCTGTGAAACTAGAGGCCGCGGGTTCGATCCCGCACCGAGAGAAATATTTGTGCGGCCCACAAATATTTCTTTCGGTTCTAGGTGTTTGTGAGACCGAAGTCTCTCGTTCCTGATACCCGCGACACAAGACTCGACCTTAGTGTGGGGTCAGGACTATATATGTGTATGTATGTAGTACTATGTATGTGATTGTTGGGTGTTTCTAATTATTATAGATTAGAATTATATAAAAGGATTTGCTCGTTTGCTAGATCTATGAATTCATTTATTGACTTGCAATTTAAAATTGCACAGAAAACCGACGTGAAGAAACATTTTGCCTTTCGTTTGATGAGTGACATTACTCCGTACACTGGCATATTGCGCTATGTACGTAGGTAGCGTTCTGGTTCTACGTATCGAATAAGTCGGAATAATTGGACTGTACAGGAGACCCTTGCCCTGCAGTGGGACGTGTATGGGCTGATACAGAAAAGTAATGGTTTACCTTTGACCCGTCGTAAATGGTTCTTGCCGGTCGATAATCTTGTATTTGTCTACTTGGGCCGAAGTAAATTTATCACAAGAAATCAATGCGGCTATATTGCCGTGCATACAGGAACCTTACTTTTTCCTATCCTACGGGGCTTTTCCTATTTCATATTTGGGTGGTAAATACATAGTATTTTCTTAATTAATATCGTATACCATTTTATTTTTAAAGACCCCATGGTATGCAATTATTTAAATTATTATTTTAGCAAAAACTATGGACTTGCCACCAAAACAAGACGATATTAAAAAAATGATAATAAAATAGACATATATATTTGCGAAATATTTAGTTGCATTGTGTTTGTTGTCATAAAAATTACAACCCGGCTTCGTTTTCCGTATTTGTCTTGATATACCCTGTGTAATAAATTAATTTATAAACAGGTAGTCTTATCGCTTTAAATAATTATATCTAATATTCAAATGAAATGAAATGAAAATATTTAAATGAAATGAAAATATTTATTGAATCCATAAAATGTCATACACTATTTAGATTCAGTCACTTTTTTTTCCACTACCACCCGGTTCACAAGGCTGTTTTCGCCAGAGAACAACGGGCAAGAAACTCTAGCGTTGCTCTTTTCAAAATAAGTTTACAATACAGTGATCATACAGGAGTTGTAATTCAGATGTTTATATTCATCATTATATCATTAATATGGCAATCTTTGTAAGACAAGTCAAGTAAGACAAATACTTATTTTAGTAAATTGACCAAAACCAAGCCCACTAAGTTTGACTCGCTGGATCTACTCAGAAATGGGTCGCGCCGCGTAGTATCCAGTGGTAGTGTAAGCCCACTGAGTTTGTTTCGCCGGGTCTTCTCAGGAAGGGCCGCGTTGGATCCGGTGGTAACTATAAACCGTTGTAATATTTATGGTCCACAAATAATATAATTTAATTTGACTAACGTAAATAATGTATTTCTTTGACAAATAAATTACTATAAAGTAAAAACTAATACTTTAAATAAAATATGAATAAAAACTAAATAAATCAATAAAACTAATTATAAATAAAAATTTAATTTATTTAAAAATAAATAAAATTAATAAATAAATTGATAAAAGCAAGAAATTAAAATAAGTAATACTAAGTTTAGGAAATATATTGTAGATAGAGATTAAGTTCTATGTGTATTGACATGTCATAAGAGCTCCTTAATTGCCTACGTGATCAATAAATACATTTCATTTCATTTGATTTCAGAGCAGTTCATAAATTATTCATAATAATAATTTTATACTTTGTATATGGTACGCCTGAGTTAAGAGCGTTTACACCTTGCGCGTAAAGTCAACTATAGGTATTTCTTCGTTAATTTCACGCACACATAAGCGACCAAAGCTGTGTGCGTAGAGCTGCCGCGTCGGTTCGCTATACAGTCAGCTCAACCAACTTTGATCCGTGCGCTTCATAATTCTAACATTCAATTGAAATGTAACTTATGATTTATATATTGGTAATAATAAATAAAATAAATAAATAACACCCAACAGTCACATACATAGTCCTGACCCCACATTAAGATCGAGTCTTGTGTCGTGGGTATCAGGAACTACGAGAGACTTTTCGGTCTCACAAACACCCAGACCCGAGAGAAATATTTGTGGGCCGCACAAACATTTCTCTCGGTGCGGGGATCGAACCCCGAATAATATCATAAAAATATTTTATTTGCATTATAAGTAGACAAATATTACTGTGCAAGCAATGAACAATACAAATTTAGATACTAACCATATTTTCGTTATTATTACGTTGTTAAGTTGCATGCAAATCAGTGTTCAATCAGTAGACATTACGGACGTTTTATTAATCATTTCGTGTTCGAACACAAGAATAGAGTTAGGGGCCTTAAAACCCCTTACAATTACGAAATATAGTTAATTTTATATTACAATACATAACATAATTTAGCCTCGGAATTAAATCCCATTATATTATCTGAAACATAATTTATACTCACTACAAAATCATTGTAGGTAATAAAAAGAAAAAATATGTTTTACTACCAAAGTACTAAGATGTGGCAATCGCAGTCCGCGCGTGGCTATTTTTACTACGCACGGCAAAAATCGACTGCAGCCAGGCCGGAGCGACGAGCGATACGTCCTCCCTCTAGAAGGCCTTGCGGCGGTCTGATTTGATGTACGTCGGACAGCGTGTTTTATAGTGGTTTTTAAAATATTTGTAGAAAACATGAAAACTAATTTTGTTGAAATATAAAAATGGTAATTTATTGATAAGATGTTCTTTTATTATAATATGCAATTACTATAAAAAAATATGTACGATAAGATGGTGAAAAAAATATGTTCTTGACGAGAGTTTCTGAATAATTTCGCATTGTATAAATTTTTATTTTTCACGGACTAAACACAAAAGGATTATTTTTCTCAGCAAAATCCCTCCATAAGAGTCTTAAAAGTCTGATTATATTTTTATTTTCATCTTATATTTAGTGATTTCGTATATCTTAAGCTTCTAAATTGCCATTTAAAGCCTAAATAACGAAACTCGTGTTCAGTAATCCTTATAGTACTTACAAATTATCCATCAATCTAAATATAATGTTTTCCACCGAAATCCCTAGATGACAACCTTTTCTAAAATTATTACTAATTATTTTTTCTTTAAATTGTTTATTGGTGGCTATTAACTCGTTTGAAAAGTCCTGTTTTTAAGCCAATAAGCGCGCGGAAGGTATAAACGCTCTTAAGTGTGGTCGCCCAGACCGCGGAATCGGTATACACTGTTCAGCAAAAGGCAATAAAAAATAAAAAACACATAGTAATTTAATATTATCATTATAAGCAAATTGAGCAGACCAGTCTACACAAGCAGCACCCGTTCACGAGTATGACGCATGTGCCAGCCATCGGTCTCCTCAACCGTGTTATAGGGAAGTGACCGACCCGGCACACGACGCCGCCGCAAGCACAGACCTTTAAGCGAGCATGACGTACTCAAAGATACATTATTTATAATTCTAGGGAAAACAGGCTTGATTTTACTAGGGATTAAAATGTTTCGCGTAGGCGGATAGCTTTGGAATTAAAAACACAATCTTACGAAAATAAGCTAAGCCGACTCCACGCAATCGCGGTTAAAGACTGATAGAATGAGTGTTTTTTTTATTCCTTTCAACAAAACAATCCAGTCTATACCAAGCCAAGCGCTTTCGTCTTTTATATTTGTATTTATGAAACCATTTTGTGAAAAATATACGTGTGTCGCGGTTATAAAAATGGGGGCGATATGTTTTGGAGCTCCACCAAGAAAATTTGGGGCGGCGGAAATGCACTCCCGTTGGCTACAGGCTCTATGCACATGTTTATCATTAAAATTTATACTGTCGAATAAATGCAAATGAAATAATTACATATTCAGATTCGAGGAAATTTGTTGGATATTCCAGAACGTTGGTTCATTAATAAGAGCGAGGAGTGAAAGAGTGACATAATGTGCAGTGAATAAACTGTAAAATATTTTCGCTTGCCCGAAATAAAACATACATGATTTAATATGGGTTTATATTACATATATTGATAGGAATGGGATGGATAGGAAAGTCCCAATCACTAATAAAATAGGGGAATGTTAGGACGGATGCTGTTACATATAGTTGATACATACCGGGTATATCAAGACTGCTACCGAAAACGAAGCCGGGTGGTAGTTTTAGTGACTACAAACACAATGCAACTAAAAATTTCGCAAAGAAACGCGACATTAATTTTTAATGATTTTTTAAATATCGTCATTTTTGGGTGGTAAATCCATAGTTTTTGCTAAAATAATAATTTAAACTGTTTTATACCTTAGAGTATTTATAATTAAAAGGGTATACACTATTATTTTAGGAAAAAAAATATGGCCATCCAAATATGGCCATAGGAAAAAAAAATGTCGGTTTTTTTTTGCAAAATTTTCTATTGCATTGTGTCTGAAGTCGCTTAAACAACCACCCGGCTTCGTTTTCGGTAGCAGTCTTGATATACCCTGTATAGGCAACGAGATGTGACAAAATTCTTCTCAGAAATCTCTATGTTTATGATGTAGCTTCATCGATGCCTCTCCAAGATTGAATAGATATTGAAATGAAATTATCTATCAGCGCATAAATTGTACAATACGGCCTCCTTAATGGATATTTCCGTCCATTTCTGTATTGTGTCTTAATTTACTACTTTAATATACCGCTTTGTTGCTATACTTTAATGACATACTGGTGTTAGGTCTCTCATATGTGAGAGGCTGCCTGGGTGGGTACCACCGCAATGTCTATTTCTCCCGTCAAACAGCAGTTTAAATGCACTGTTGTGTTTCGAATTGATGGACATTGTAGCCAGAGTAACTACTGGACATATTGAGACTTAACATCTTATGTCTCAAGATGGCGAGCGCAGTGGAATGCCAAGCATTGCTTTGTAAATCAAGGTGTTGTTTGGTTTTGCTACTGTTCATGAGCGGTCGCATCGCTTCCCATTAGGCGAACGGCATGCTCGTCTCGCCATTTACTGCAATAAAAAAAAATCATATGTTCATAGTTCATTATAACTCAATGAGTGATATATTATACAGCTCACGCGTATATTCTCGAAGAGGTAGGCATAGGCGATACTAGCTAGCGCCATCTGAAATAGGTATTATTTTTGCCTGGGTTATTGTAATGGTTATACTCTATCCACAGAGTACATTTTACATCTCTATCGTCTACAATGGTCGCTTTTGCGGCCTATACTAACTAATTATGTTAGCATTTTGCATAAACAATATTATAGAAAATACTTTGTTTTAATAAACAATCGCTTTTAATATACACCAGCCACCAAATCAATTTAAACCACAACAGGTAGACTTTTACACAAAAGAATTTTCCGCAGCGCCTCTCACTTGGAAATTGAAAACTGTCTCTTGGGAATCACATTTGATTCCGTGTAAGAGTGTGTTTATGTGCCGTACTTTCATGATTTTAAATATTGCAATTTGACTTCAGTAGTCACAATCACAAAGAAGAATACAAGAATCTGACAGCCAATCTTCAATACTGAATCACGCAAAGAAAAAAAAAGAAGTCGTAATGATTTATTTTTATTACGTTTGTATAAAAAGATTCTTTTGACAACACTCCGATGATTGAGTTCAAATATACAAGAAGAAACATGATCACATGTAGGGAAAAAATTGGTGTCGGGTGGAAATTGGGACAAAACGAAACACAATGTCAACCTATCATTCATGCCACGTGATTTCTATTCTCTGTTAACTAGCTGTATGAGGTTTATTTGTTGCAAATGCAGGTACTATAAAACAAAAATGTCAAAATTATTTATAAAGGTCAGTTATTGATATTGATTACAAAAGCATTAATACATGAACAATTATTTGTACCAAAAAATCTACTAAGGTCTATACCAAAGCTGAGATGAGTTTAAAACAGCACATATGTATTGTAAATAATATTGTAGTCATTTCCGACCTTGTAATTAACATAATACCGTTAAGTATATTGAAAGATTGTTTAGATATACATTTTTGAACTTTAACTTTATATTAGACGGTGTGATATTTGTAACTAAAGGCCTTATTCATAGAAGTTATAAAACGTATTTTAGTTATCGAATGTTTTGTCTCCTTAGCTCAAACTAAATTCAAAAGTCGTTCGAAGGGGCAAAAAATCGATAAGTCATCGCGAAAATTATTTAGTTTTTGGTACGACACAAGACTTTATTGATCTAAATGTAGCTGTAGGGCAATGTAAATGTTGGGTGTATTTATTTTATTCCAAATTTTGTCTTATGGGTTAGTGTCTGCATTCATCACTACATAGTATAAAACAAAGTCGCTTTTTCTGTCCCTATTTCCCCTTGTTTGCAATCTTTAAAACTACGCAACGAATTTTGATGCGGTTTTTTTAAATAGATAGAGTGATTCAATAGAAAGGTTTACATGTATATTAACATCCATTAAATAGTGGAGAAATATTGTTATTTTTGAGGTTTCTATTGTGATGTCGTTAATTATCAATATTTTTCCGCTTACATTGCAAACGCAGTCTGAACCCTACGAGATTTATCAAAATAATGTACTACATATTTGTACACATTGAAAAGGTATACAGAAAACTCCGCGATGGTATATGTCTATCTCTTATGGATATCCTACAATAACATTTTTTTGTCATTTACTTTTTACGACAAATAATGGCTAATTTTCGAAGCGATTTTAACCAATACAGCATTAATCCTTATCCAATTAAATAGCTTAAATACATTGTTGATTTAATATAGATGTAAGTGGTCCTTTACAGCATAAGATTTAAATGAATATTTTCGAAGACATTACAGATTTAAAATTGCGGGACGTAGCGCTTGCGGCGGTACTGGCCGGCCGGGGCGGCGGCAGCGTGCCTGTATAGGAATGTTTATATATATAATAATAATACGTACATATTATTGTACAAAAATCTATTTGTACCCGGGCGAAGCTGGGCCGGGTCGCTAGTTGAATTATAATTAATATTTGACTGCCTCGGTGGCGTAGTTGTACTACGGTACGGTTACAAAGCTGAGGTCTGAATCCTGGGTTGGGCAAATATATTGGATTATTCTATTCATTATCAGCCGAGTTAGGAATTTGTGCCCGATATGGCGATAGCTTCGCCACCTATCACATCGTAGGACGGAACATACAAGGCGAAATGTGGGTGCCCTGGCACCTCTGCTTACCCCTTCTGGGAAAAAGGCGTGAGTTTATGTATGTATGTATGTATCATTAATATTTTTTTCATTGTCTACAGGTATTGCCAGAAAAACTAGATTTTCCGTACTCATGGGCGATGTACCTGCTGTTTCACATGCACTTCGCTCAAATATTACACACTGCATCAATATGCCTGACACTTTCATTGGCTATTTGGAGATATATCGCGATAAAGTAAGTACTGATTACATAGATAAGTTATATTTAATGCGGGAATGACGATCGAAGAGACGGCTGGGGACAGATTATCTTCGATATTTTTGTATTTTAATCCTATACCGGGTATCTCAAGACTGCTACCGAAAACGAAGCCGGGTGGTAGTTTTAGTGACTACAAACATAATGCAACTAAAAATTTCGCCAAGAAACGCGACAATTATTTTTTATGATTTTTTAAATATCGTCATTTTTGGGTGGTAAATCCATAGTTTTTGCTAAAATAATAATTTAAACTCTTTTATACCTTAGAGTATTTATAAATAAAAGGGTATACACTATTATTTTAGGAAAAAAATGTATTTACTACCCAAATATGGCCATGGGAAAAAAACAACAAAAAAAATTGTCGCATTTTTTGCAACTTTTTCTGTTGCATTGTGTCTGAAGTTACTTAAACTACCACCCGGCTTCGTTTTCGGTAGCAGTCTTGATATACCCTGTATTTGAAATTAGAGCAAAACAATACCAAAGAAAGACAAGGACAAAGAAATGAAAATCACATTCACTGCCAAAAATGGATTATTGATGACTAGCTATCACCGTCATCTGTGACTCATGACAACCATTGAATAAAAAGGGAAGGCAATTGGGGAGAAATGGCTTAGTATTTATTTCTATTTGGTTCAATATTAACAAAAATTTAAGAAAACTAGATATATAGATGTGGATGTGATCATAAATACTTCAATTAGCTCCTAGCCGAGAAAACAACTTCCACTGAAGATTATGTAAGGAGACAATCAGGAACCTCGTTATCTTACGTTTTCTCGCGAAACGTTATTAGTCAAGATGAGAAATGGCACCACATTTATCAGCCTTAATTAATGCTTGTCAGATGCGGATTTAGATCTGAAGGCACAAAAATTTATCGAACTTTGGTCTAGACTAAACACTGTAAGAATTATAATAGCTAACTTTATACCTAATCCACGATCCACATTTTCGACGTCTCACTACGAAACCTTCCTTCATATGGTATAATAACTCGGTTCTTTGTCCATTCCAGCAGCAATATGGCTCCAATGATTGGGGTAAAATTTAGAATAGGGTAGCACGATGTGGTAGGGTGCGGGGTACGGAGGGGGGGAGAGGGAGTGTCCCATCTCACCTGGTACCACTCCTGTGAAAAGGTAATGCACCATTCCTGAGATATATCAATTTAAGTAACCTAACCTACAAAAACACTTGTTGTCAATACAAATTTGCTTCTGCAACGTCTCCGGCGCTGCGGGAAGTGCAGCCCCTTCGCCCTTGCGTAACAAAGGATAGGCACCCACGCTCACCTCTGCAGCTTCGGCTTGCTGGTCGCCTCCGGCGACCAGCCTCAGCCGCTCCGGCTCGCACGGGCGCCTATCCATTGTTACAGCGGGCGGGGGCTGCTCTCCCTTCGCGCCTCCGGCTTTTTATATACACTCTAGGGTCGGTAGCCAAAAGACTACGTGAAGTCGGGGTGTTCCTAGTCGGTTTTGGGGCACAGTCGACCTAACCGATTCATAAAGTGGGTGCACTAACTTCCTTCTGAACATAATTTCTAAGGTGTTATAAAACATATTATAACACAACAAAACACAAACAAATCAATATTGGTATAACGCAGATACGAAATCCGCCAAAAACCATCAACAAAACATTCATAATTTTTTGTTGACATTGACACCTGAATCAACTCACATAGTTTTTACGGTTTTTTACGTTCCGTTTCACCGATTTTTACACCATAGACTACATATTTGACTTAGTACTGATGATTTGTTTGTAAATCGCCCATAAAAACGTCCCGTTTTACCCAATATGTGATTTGAGGTTAGGAACTATTTATATTAATTTCTCGAAAACTATACATTTCCTTTTAATAGGAGTGATAACATTGTAATCAGGAACTCAATCCCTATCACCTGTGATCACTTTTAGCCCTCAACTCGTGCTACCGTCGTCGTCCGCCCAACGATTGTATTGAACGGTCCTTTGTGAGAATTTTCATCCATCTGTAGGGTGTCTTTCATGATACTTCCAATTTTAGTATCGTCGAAATGGCGTCCATCTATATTTAAGGCTTAAAATGACTTCTTTATCCCCAATAGTTGTCTAATTTTAATGGGGTTATATATTGCACAGTTTTACGCAGGACTTTGAAATGCGGAACTGTGCATTTTTATTTGTAAAAATAATATTTTATGATTTTTAAACTTTATGAGGTCGTGATCCTTACATCCTCGGACATCCAAGACAATTTGTAAGATTCCAATGGGGGCAATGTCCAATAAAATAACAATACATTTGTGAATTTAATGTGTTGTAAAACCATGTTTACTTTCAGATATTCTGACAGGAGTCACATTCTGTGTACTGAGCGACGGTGTAGCATCGCAATATTAACCAGTTTCATATTACCGCCAATTCTATGCACGCCCACGTTCATGGTAAGTTGCCAATAATTGAATACTCTGCAAATGTAATTGTTCGCTTTCAAATACACTGCGCACGTAACTTGCATTCGGTTACAATACAATGTTAATTAACATGCAATGTATGCTAATTTCTTTTTGTTCTGCAGGTTTTTGACATTCACACAAAGAATGTGACGGATGCATTCGGAAATCCTGACATCGCTTACCATGTTGACTCCGACTACCAGGGAAGGTTGTACCAAGCGAATTTTTGGGTTCACGCCGTTCTAATTAAGCTGCTGCCGTGTTCTATACTCACTGTGATTAGTGTCTGGTTGATTAGAGCTTTGTACAACGCCAACCAGCATCAAAAGAATTTGAGAAATTACAGCGCCTGTCCGGCCGCTGAGAAAATGGTCAAAAGACAACACAAAGCTGATAAACGAACGGACAGAACAACAAAAATGCTGTTGGCCGTGCTGCTTTTGTTTTTAGTCACCGAATTGCCGCAAGGAATTTTGGGGCTAATGAGCGGGTTATTGGGGTGGTGCTTCTTCAAGCGGTGCTACGATTTGTTCGGAGAGCTAATGGATTTCCTGGCGCTGTTGAACGGGGCGATAAACTTCGTGCTGTATTGTACGATGTCGCGGCAGTTTCGACAGACTTTCCGCCAGATGGTGCTGCAGCCTCCCTTGGCGAGGTTCATGCCTCCGCCCGTCTCACACTCCGACTCACACAACCAGAACACGTGAGTTATCTAACTACGTATTCGCTTCCTCTGTGTTTACTATGTGCTTAAACAGATTGAGATTTAAAAATTAATCCTCATTCGCAAGTCGCATGCATGAAACAAATACGATTCTAAACGTAGCTTGTCTTTTGATCATGAGCCGTGAAATTGTTTTCCTCCCTGCAGGTGCACGGAAAAGATAAAAAGGTAACTACAGCCGAGCTTCAATATAAATATGGATATGTGAGTAACATAGCTGTCAATTCTAACAATCTAAAATATTCATAATTCTCATAATTATCTGCCCACTGTGTATTGTATGCCATGACCGTACTATGACGGTATAAGACAATAAATATTACATTTTTGAATTGTTTTAACTTTTTTTAAAGGTTACGGACCCTGAATGACCAAACGATGGGGCGTCATAGTGAGCAACTTACTGTAACAATTCTTACAAATAATAGTAAATTATATCATATATGGTCATGGTATGGAACATTGTGGTGGGCAAAGGCTTTAATACTGACTATTATCGTAGTGTTAGCTTAAGTGGTTGTTATTTCGGATGTTGAATAATAATATCATATTCATTATTTAAATATTATTTAGATTTAGTCACTTTTTTCTTTACCCGGTTCATATGTCTATTTTCGCTAGAGAAGAGCGGGCAAGAACCTCAAGCGTTGTTCTTTTCAAAACAAGTTTATAATATAGTGATTATACAGGAGTTTCAACATAGTTAAATGATTTATAATAATCAATACAGTCTCCATATCGTGGTTGGTTAGATGCCACCCGTGAAATGTAAGGCCGCGGGTTCGATCCCCGTATACAAAATATGAATGTTTTTGTGATGCACTGGTATCTGTTTCGGGTCTGGGTGTTTGTGAGAACGAAAATTCTCTCGTAGTTTCTGATAGCCACGATACAAGACTCCATTTTAGTGTATGGTCTGGACTGTGTATGTGACCGTTGGGTGTATGCATTGTTTATTTATTTACATGCTATACATAAAGTAGACCCCAAAACTAGTCTTGGGTCATTACGACCGGCTCTCCACTATTGTTAATGGTTGGTATTGATGCTGATATCTTTAATACCAGTAGATACGAATATCGTTCGATTAGCAGTGCGTAGATTAACGTATTTGCACTGGAAAATAGAGAACCAGTGGATTTATTTTGATTTTTGTACTACGAAGTAACGCATTATGACTAGATTTTAATATATTATGTGTAGTTACAATAGATTTTTTTTAAAACGTTGAGATTTAAATATTGTGATCCAACATTCCACCGTTATACCAAAAAGAATAAGATACTTGCAAGTCTCAAAATAAACAAATTTTCTAGAAAATAACTCTTTATAATATCCAGAAAAGAACTTTTTTATTAAACACACAGACGTCACGTACAGCTTAAGATATATTCAGCTGATTTTATTGCTTTCTCGTGGAATATCAAATCATATTTCTTCGACATGTTTGTCTATTTATTAGTCTTTGTGTGATATTCATGTTTGCTTGGGTAGTACAGAACGTAATAATAATTATCGAATGTATGCTTTTATATGAAATGAATTTGGTGTTGTTATCGAAGTTTCTCATACAAAAGCTGTTAATAATATTTTTTATTAGCTATCTATTTTATGTTTAGTTTTGTTATTATGTAGATTGTGTTTTTAATTTTGTTATTTACAACAAAGTGACATTGTCCAGCACTTTGCGCCAATCTACACTAGGTTGTCGAGTGTCGGCTAATTTGATCGGTTATTTATTCAAATATGCAAAATACTTACTAAATTTTGGAATGTATTTTATAGACAGAAGATTTTTATGGCAGATATTTTTACCTAAAATTATAGACACCTAAAATGTTGGTACACAGAAGTTGAAGTCACTGTATCGTTATTAGTAGGAAAAATGATAAGATCTAGGTCCATAAATATTTTATCTGAAGGCAATCACAAATAACACATAAAAACGATGAGTTATCGCGCAATGTTCTAGCGAAAAATATTTTCTAGTCACTATTTCAGATAAAAATAAAACAATGATATTGCCTTTGTCCAAGAGAGGCTTCAAATCACTGTTAATAGGTGAATGTACCGAACAGTGTTGGAGCCATAAAGATTTATACGGGCCAAACAGACCCGATGCTCGAAATTAGGTGAATGCCCTTTATTAGCCATTCCGTGGGCCAAAATAACTACTAGTCATTATATAACACTATTATCGACAATTTGTATCTGTATCAGCCTACGTCCCACTGCTGGGCACGGGCGTCCTCTACAATCGTGAGTACGATCGAGAGGGGTTAGGTCGTATAGTCCATATATTGACTCAAATAGATTCTGAAAAAATTGCTGAAAATAAAAACAAGCCACCTTAATCATTGGGAAAGTGACTATTTCTATATATCATTGGGAAAAACGGTGAAGGAAAACATCGTGAGGAAACCTGCATACCATAGCGATTTATAAGAATTTCTATGGTATGTAAGTCCGCCAACCCGCACTAGGCCAGCGTGGTGGACTATATGGCCTAGCCACTCTCAATCGCACTGTCGATTGTGAAGGAGGCCCGTGCCCTGCAGTGGGACGTATATGGGCTGATACAATATAATTGGGAAAAAGAGTATGGCCTCTTAATCGATCTCTCCATAGTAGAGGAGATACAGAATAATTACTTTTTAAGAGCCCACCCCCAATGTAGAAATTAATTTTCCATTTCAATAAAATTCTGCCAATTTAGCAATTCCAGACGGATTTTTAGAAAGGGTTGGTTGAGCGGCTTCGACGACGTTTATTGAAGTCAGCGTGATGTTATTACCCGTAAAGGGTTTGATTTGGCCCTAACAGTTTATGAGGAAGCTTTTATACCTGTGCGGGATGGGAGGGCTTTAAAAACAATTTCTATTATGCCGTGACACGATATTGGCGATTCATGAGATTTTCCACAATCATTGTCGGTTTGTTCCGACGATCAGTGGAGCCTGTTCTTAAGAGTCGATTTTGTTTCTTTCGGATTATATTTGAAACATGTCATTTGGATACTTTTATCTACTGTACTTGATCGCTGTGGTATTTAATCGAACTAAATAATCTATTGGTCATAGTAGGCCCTCAGAATTTAAAATTTGTATACTCATAAAAACTAAGTGCTATTTTTTTAACTTGCACGGCAAAGTGACTGCTCTGCACCTGATGGTAAACGCAAATACCGTCCAGATAGACAATCGAATGTCATCAACGGCGGTCTCTTGCCATTCGATACAATCATGCCGGCCTGCTAAGATGCTTCTTCACGCTACAGTTAACAGTGGAAGGCTTCAGGATTATAGGAAGAAGGGGACCCGTGTGACGGCATATCAATCCATAGTTTGACGCTGCGGCACAAAAAATAATTGGCGAACCTTTTGCACTTTTGAGATGGTTTGCACTATCAAACTATAGCTTCGCGTGGTTCTGTTAAGGTTTTAGTATTTTCATGAAATTTAATTTTCGTTCTTTCATTCGTTCTCCGTAGATACTGTTATTATACTTTTTAATGAGTAGAAGGTCTCTCATATCTGAGAAGTTACCTGGGTAGGTACCATCGCAATGTCTATTTCTCCCGCTAAACAGCAGTGTAAATGGACTATAGTGTTTCAGATTTAAGGATATTGTATCTAGAATAATTACAGAATAATTACATATTAAGATTTAACATCTTATGTCTCAGTATGGCGAGCGTAATGGCATGTCAAGCATTGTTTTCTAATTCAAGGTGTTATTTAGTTTTGTTACTGTTTATGAGCGGCCGTTTCGTTTACCAGGCGAACGGCAAGCTCGTCTCGCCATTCATTAAAATAAAATAACTACCTCTAAGAACCTGATAGTAGATAAATGTAGTACATTCTAGTCAGTATAAAACTGAGTCATCAACACTTAACAAACCCATTAGTTATGAGCTAGAGTGATGTGAGCTTTCAGTTTAATCCGCATCAAGTATGCATTCATTAGTTATTAACATAGGTTTCTATACGATAGTCAATTATTAATGATTATATTTGCGTTGATTGAAGATAATCCTAATATAGAGGTTAGCTAATAGGCTTGTTAGGGTAGTGCACTGCTGAAGTATTTGAGCCTGAGGCAAATACTTTTGACTTGGAAATTTCAAATCCAAAGATGAATAAAAATAAATAAATAATCTTAAAAGTCACATACATAGTCTTGACCCCACACTAAGATCTAGTCTTGTGTCGTGGGTATCAGGAACTACGAGAGGCTTTTAGGTTTCGCAAACACTCAGACCTGAGACAAATACTTAAAAGATGCATTCCTTTTTAGCTGAATTACAACGAGTCAACTCGATCTAGGCTCTCTACACTAAAATACAAGTCTTTTGAGGATAGATACTGGTAAAAAAATTGGTCACACAAACGTTCAGACCCGAAATAAATATTTGTGGCGCACAAACATTTCTCTCGGTGCGGAGATCGAACCCGCGGCCTCGTTGCATAGGCGGTGTCGAACCGACTGCGCCGAAGCCGATCATAAAAATCGAAACACCTTGCGTTTTGCAAAGATTATAAGAAAAATGTATATACATTTAATTTGAATTTAGAACATTAGGTTTCAAATCCTAATGTTGGGATTTGAATACCTTATATTATTCACTATTATACGACATTTTACATGTATTTCTTACTAAACACATTTTTCTGATAATCCTTACAAAACATAAACTGGCAAGGTGTTTTGATTTTTCTGATGAGAAGTGTATAGTGTAGTGTGTTGTTATTCACACAAACATAACATATCTTAATTAGTCGAATTCGCGGGGACTTGTTTCAAAACCGGCGTCTAACCAACTGCACCACTGAGGCTGTATATGTCTACTAGTTGTATGTTTGTAGGTTATGTATATAAATAATAATGTTATGTTATGTATGTACTGACCATTGTGCATTTGAGCTAGCACGTAGTGTGTTGACATAGGTTGTAGCGTTTGAGCGCTACTACACTATACGGCTCGTCCCAGGGCTATGTCACATTGAGTACCCTTAAAATTGTAGATAGGCTATTTTACTAAAAGAAGACATCATTTCGATTTTAAAATTTAAATTGCATCAAAATATTTTTAAACAATCGACTGACGGAAGCGGGAATCGAACCCATCAAGTGATATAAGACAATCACCCATCATTTTACAATACCAATCAAAAGGCTTGATTATGAGGATTTTTTTTCTCCAAATAAAACATAGTATTTAAAAAATCTATGAAAGCAGTGTACACTGTTTTTAGTATCAAAATGATGTTTTTTTCAGTATGTTTGACTACTAACTACAGTGTTTGATATACTTTCCTTCCATATGGTAGAGCAGTAAGACGCTCTGTAAATACAGATCTCTCAAATGAGAGAGTAACTTTATGCCTGTAGCTGAATGATTGCGTTTACAATTTCGTGACTGAACGTAGCCTGGCTTTAGCACTTCCAAGTTCCAAGAATAGGCTTAGGTATTTAGTTGCCTAATGGCTTATGAAGATAGCGTAATTTTAATGAAATTCTATAGGAATCTTAGGCATGCAGGCGCCTAATCATTTTTTTATACATAAAACATACATATATGATTATAAATGCAAAGAATAGATATTTAAATCTCTTTATTATACAGCTCTTAAAAACACTATAAAAAATTGTATAATAATAAACAAATACACGTGATATTTTGAAAAACCTGAGGTAATTTCGGGATGAACTTGAGACCTAACTACGTGTTTTATATTAGAATTAAAGCTATATTTTTATTTTGTTACAGTGCGAAAACATCCATACCTTGAGGGCGGATCAAACACGGAAATGCTCCAGTGATATGCGAACATTTCCTGTAGCCATGTGAATTGAAGAGACATTGAACCATTCAACTTGTACTGAAGTACCGAGGTACTGAAGTAGCGATGTACTGAGTTACCGAAATACTAAACAGTGAATTAGAATATTTGCGAAAAGAAGAATTGTAAACACGGACAATCAATAATTGTGTTTTAATGTAAGGCAATTCTTAGTCAGTTTAAAAATCTATTTTAAATATCGAATTTTTGTCTTTTTACACGCTTTATATTAGCTTCACTTGTATGTTTGTTTGTAACCGACTCCTTAAGACGCGATTTTGACCCACTTTAAACGGACAGATTTCATTCAAATTTTGCATACCTGTCAAAGACCGATGACAATACAATAATTTAAAAAAAATAGATTTTTTGAAAAAAAAAATGGATATTTTGCACGCCGCTAACTTCCTCTGGAAATACAGCCGTAGATGGATGTTTTTAGTCAAAACAATTAAATAATAGTTAAAAAAAACTAAAATACACGCTTTAATAAGATATACAACTAAAAAAGTAAAAATAATTGATACTGAATTTAAGATAAGAGAATGGAGTAAAATACATATATTTTATTGTTACAAAGCGTGGGGTGCAGGAGGATAAGTAATTGTTGTAAACACCCCACGCTTTGTAACAATAAAATATATGTATTTTACTCCATTCTCTTATCTTAAATTCAGTATCAATTATTTTTACTTTTTTAGTTGTATATCTTATTAAAGCGTGTATTTTAGTTTTTTTTAACTATTATTTATTCGTTCAAACTGAATTCTGAATTAGTTTCAAAGAGAGCAAACATTCGATAACTAAAATAGGTTTAAAAATGATTTATGAATATGGTCGTAAAACTTGATTGAATACGATAAAATATGCGTTTCAGGACTATTGGCTTTTAATGTATATGGAAGGATTTATTACAAAGAGTGGTTTGTCGAAATTATTTTCAACATAGATAAGTTTGAGACCATCGAATTAATTATAGGCAGTAGATCGTTTAGTCGTGTGTATACTTAAGTACGTATAGTCATTAATTATATTATTCATGTTGCTTTAATAATTATAACGATGAAAATGTGTGTGTTCTAGTACTTAAGTGGTACGACATAGGATTTTCAATAAAGGAAAATAATCCCAGTGATTTAATAATATCGAACGTGTTTTTTGTTTTCTCAATGTACAATAAATGAATATTTCTTAAAGCATAGTTTGTTCTAGATTTAAGTCAATGCTCCTTTGAAACTAGGGAGATAATTATTATATTATATGGCCGGTTTAGCATATACAGCGGTGGAGACAATATGACATTAAAGTACACGATTTTACCAGTGAAAACATAATACATTAACTTTCGTACTTCAAGACATATTTTTATTCCAATTAAATAATTACTTAGTGTAGATTTTACTAAGACAGTCTATGTATGTAGGAACAATTTAATTCACAATTAACGTCTCTGAGTTCGTAAGGTAACTTTCAAATAAAAAGACTATATTTTGCAAGAAATTAAGTCTCCACTAGTTAAAAAAATAGAAATGAAATATATTAATGTCATATTATGATTTTTCGTGTACAAGTGCCGTTGCAATACCCATTACGTGCTTTCAATGAATATCGTAATGTCTCCACCACATATACCCAATATCCATGGGGCAATTAATTGAGAACCGCATGTGAAATGAGCATGGATTTGATCCCCGCACATAATTATTTATAACATTTATTGTACAACAGTGACAAATAAAACAAATAAACATTAAAGGGAACTTAGTACAAGCGGCGGTCTTATCACTAAAGGTCATCTGCTAGACAACCAATAGATGTATGGGAGGAAATATTATATAATATGAAAAGAACAATGAGTATGGGTGTGATTGTTGGTATATTTATTTTATATCCACACTGTAACCGAAAACGAATCCAGATGGCAGTTTTAGTGAATACAGACACAATGCAACAATAAATTCTTCTTCAGTTTTTTTTTTTATATTTTAAAGTATCATCGTTTTTAGTAGTTGTTGAAAGTATAGTTTAAACCTTTGTGTACAATTGCATCATGAAAACTAAGAGAAAGTAAATTCACTTTGGAAAAACTACGTATTTCCACTTTTAACACGCCGATAGGTAAAATACGACGATTTTTTTCGGAATTATTTTGTTTTGTGTCTGAAGTCACCAAAACTGCCATCTGACTTCGATTTCGGTCGTATATTATACCCGTTATGTAAATTATGTACGTCTCTTAGTGTAAGGTATCTTTTGAGTATATCCTGGCAGATACACGAATACATCAGACGATCTGAATTAAATGTATGAAGTTGTGAATAAAATAAATCGTTAAGGCCAATTATTCCATTTGCAATTAGGAAGTGTCAATTGGCTGAATACATGTTACGGATTTTTCGTACTTTTTCAATATTAATATATTCATGTACCATTCAAATAAGTTACAATGGTATTTTCACTCAAACACCCCGCTTATCATTTCGATCTTTCCATAATTTTATTTGATATTTAACTGTGGCTCTGTTTTGTTTTGTCATTTTGTCATAATTTATTTCTATTTTAAGATAGTCATGAAAATATCACGAACAACTTTCTGCGTTTTATATCCAAACGTAGGACAATAAAGTTTATATTTATATTCCATTCATCCTTCTAAATTTTAGCAGGTGGAACATTGGTCGATTTTGCGCATTGAAACAAAACTGATGTAACTTATTTGTAGGCGTGCGGAGGTCGGGAACCCGGAGACGGGCACCAACGTTCCGCCGCGACTTCACTGGGCGAGAATCCGAGTCCTCAACTCGGGCGCCGGAGCCCAGCGTATGCACCCCCTGGTGCGTGTTCGGGCTAAAGATGAGACGTATTTACGATACCAGGTTTTAAAACCAGGTATTCACTTCGAAGTACGGCGCCCTGGTACGAGCAGAAAATACTTACAAGTATGAAAGTATTGCCATACGTCGATATGCACAGAGCCCTGAAAACTATACATGGAAATACTTGCATAGGAAAACGATTCATAACTTAATATAGATAAGAACCACAATCGTATCTGTCAATAACAAATACTTTGAACTTCAAAGTATTTTTTATTCATACTATTTTGCTCTTTATGTACCATCAAATACGGGTTGAATTCCTATGCAAGTATTTTCAAATTTAGGCGCCGCGATACGTCGGTGCGCGAAGAACTTGGAACACTATACATAAAAATACTTCCATAGAAAAACTATCCTTAACTTCATATAAATAAGAATCACAATCGTATGCGTGAATAGAAAATACTTCAAAGTATTTTTTTCATTTATGCATTGTTGCTCCTTATTTGTTACGGAATACGGATTGAATTCCTATGCAAGTATTTTATAGACGCTGCGCCGCGGCTGGGACGCGAAGGGTTGCCGACTCATACTAACAAAATACTTTTAAGTATTTTAGAACCTGGTTTTGAACCCTAGTATTTTTACGTACTCGTACTTAGAAGCCCTGGTATTTAATTTTGCAAGTATATCTCATCCTTAGTTCGGGCACTCTATTTGACGTCTAGCCCCTAGGAATGTCGCTCCGAAAGGTGCGGTTTGTATAGGACGGGCAACGTAATGATACACACGATATAAAATATACGCGGAATCGACCACGTCCCGCCCTATGGTAGCCTCGGAGTACTCGATCGTAGTGACGCCGGCAAGCAACGTCGCAGTCCGGATCGCTTCGTACTTCGGGCTTCTTTCTTCAGGGTTTTTCCCAGGTTTCTTCTGTCTCTTGAGGCTTCGAGTGTCTTCAAGTTTCTTCAGTTTCTTCCTCGGAGAGCTCTTCTGGATCCAGTGATTTCCTATTTTTGCTTGCCGGCTTAAGTACTCCGAGGCGTTACCATAGGGAGACCCCCGTGAAATGTTCCTATTTTTGGTTCCGTTTTCACTTCGGGGCGCGGTCATTTTCCTCTTTATTTCCGTAAGTATCTTACGTACAATTAATTATCTTATATCACTAGATTGGTCTCGTCACGCCCTTTAAAATGACACATGAATCATTAATGTGTGAGCGGTGGGTGCGAAGCTATTCAATAAAAACATGTCAAAAAACAATAAAAATGCACCCAATCCGCCCACACATACTGCGATCGTGGCGTGACGAGACCTTACAAAATGCGTTCTGTGTATTACGCCGGGTGATGTGTGCGTGCGTCGTCAACATTATTTGAATGGTATGCCTATACTTGATAAGCTATTTAAAACTTACTTAAGCGTGTTAACGACGACTTTGGTAACTGAGACATTATATTAGGCGGGACACGGCCAACAAAAAAAGAAGATACAGTAAGGCGGCCTCTAGACATATAATAACATTGTAAAATCACTACATAATATAAAACAAAGTCGTTTTCTCTGTCCCTATGTCCCTTTGTATGCTTAAATCTTTAAAACTACACAACGGATTTTGATGCGGTTTTTAATAGATAGAGTGATTCAAGAGGAAGGTTTATATGTATCCATCCATCCATCAGCCAAAGGAAGTCCACTGCTGAACATAGGCCTCCCCCAATGATTTCCACAGAGACCTGTTGGAGGCAGCCTGCATCCAGCGACGTCCCGCGACCTTAACCAGGGCGTCGGACCATCTTGTGGGTTGACGTTCTACGCTGCGCTTTCCGCTACGAATGTTTTATAAGTCTCTGTATCAGCCTATATACCACTGCAGGGCACGGGCCTCCTCTACAATCGACAGTACGATTGAGAGTGGTTAGGCCATATAGTCCACCACGCTGGCCTAGTGCGGGTTGGCGGACTTACATACCATAGAAATTTTTATAAATCGCTATGGTATGCAGGTTTCCTCACGATGTTTTCCTTCACCGTTTTAGTGCGTGGTGATTGACTATCAATACACACATGACTCCGAAAAGTCAGAGGTGTACCCTGGGATTCGAACCCGCGACCACCGTGAACATATTGGCAGTCGCGTCTAGTCCGTTTACCAACAGGCCACCACGCACTTATAACTATAGTAACATCCATTAAATAGTGGAGAAATACTGTTATTTTTGAGGTTTCTAATGTGATGTCGTTAATTATCAATTTTTTTCTGCTTACATTGCAAACGCAGGCTGAACCCTACGAGATTTATCAAAATAATGTACTACATATTTGTACACATTGAAAAGGTCTACAGAAAACTTTGCGATGGTATATGTCTATCTCTTATGGATATCCCAAAATAAAAATTTTTTGTCATTTACTTTTTACGACAAATAATGGGGAATTTTCGAAGTGATTTTAACCAATACAGCATTAATCCTTATCCAATTAAATAGCTTAAATACATTGTTGATTTAATATATGATCTATATGGTCCTTTACAGCATAAGATTTAAATGAATATTTTCGAAGATATTACAGATTTAAAATTGCGGGACGTAGCGCTTGCGGCGGTACTGGCCGGCCGGGGCGGCGGCAGCGTGCCTATAAATAGCCGCGATTTTCCCTATAGCAATCGCGGAGGTCCCCGCGTTCGTGAAGGTCTGTGGCTATAGCACTTGGAATTTTGCAGCGATCGGACGCGTTTATTATCGGAGCTCTCTAGCGAGGAAAATAACATCACTACATAGTATAAAATAAAGTCGCATTCTCTGTCCCTATGTCCCTTTGTATGCTTAAATCTTTAAAACTACGCAACGGATTTTGATGCGGTTTTTTTTAATAGATAGAGTGATTCAAGAGGAAGGTTTTTGAGTATAATACGTGCATATTATTATAGAGAAGTGTGCAAAAAACTCAAAAAAATACAGTATCTAAAAAAACGCAATAAGTTTTCATCGATAACTAATATTCTTTAAATTAATTTGGTCCCGAGCGAGCTCAATTTATACTGGTTAATGTATCAATGTCAAACAGTCGAGTTCGGATGGAGAATCAACCGTCTCTTTTTCGCATAGCAATAACCGTAATAAGCCATCTTTTTTTGGCGAAATCACGCGTTCTTCTAGTGTTTGACGCATGTTTATAATATAAATTTCCCAGAAATATCGATATTTTAAAACAATAATGTAAATTAATTTTATTTAATGACAATGTCACAAAATATATATTGATTTAAATAACAATTGCAAATTACCATAATTACGTTATTTTATGTAATTTGAAATAGTTAAATTTGTAAACAAGGTACTTTTACAATATTTTTTTATTTATTTTTATCTTTGGCGTAATTAAATTTCCTTTTTTTCCTCTAGTTGTATACGTTTTCAATTATAATGGGAGGGCATTTATCATAAGTTTTAGTATACTAGAAAGAAAAGAAACGGAATAAGTTATTGTAGCCCTTTAGGGTGTGAGGTTTAGTTATTTACTATTTCATGTTTTTATCTGATCATTTTATATCAACACATAATTTGGGTATTTCGCCATTATGGTATACAAAAATACACGCTGAATAATAGAAATAAAACCGTTACATACTAAAGTATAAATCTTAATCCTATTTTATTCGTAGTTAGCGGTTGCCGGTTGGTATAATTTATCAGATCAGGCCGGTGAAAAAATATGATCAAACATTTAACAAGTTGGTAATCAAGTTATAGAAGCGATCATAACACATGAACATACTGGCAAATCGAACTATCGATGCATTTTTTTATTTATCGACTTATGCCTCATCTCTCTAGCGATGTCCACGTGACCGCGCTGCAATCCGCCCACCCCCCGCGCAGTTCCCTTCGTTGGCGTTTTCGGTTCAAAACAAAACTATCGTAATGCGGTATCTATTGGAAGTGATCTGTGTTCGTAATTGATCGTCCTTAGGCTATTTCTATTTCTATCTTTGTCACTCCTATGCTGTCAATGTATCTTCCCTTTCGCTCTATTGATTTCCTCCGCGCATATTTGATGCGTGGACAATGCGCGCTAAATTTGTATACAATGTCCGGTCTGATATAATGCGTCAATGGCGGAACAATAATTGTAAATTATAAAAATGTATATAGCTTAATTATAGTCTAGACTAGGCTGCCTGGTTGGCCAAATTGTACTACGGTTGGATTAAAGAGCTAAGGTAAGGTTCGAATCCCGTGTCGGACAAAGTTATATTGATTTTTCTATTATCAGCCCGGAGACATGAATTTGTGCACGACATGGCGATAGGATCTCTACCTATCACATCGTATCGTGTCCAGGTCCTCTGCCTACCCCTTCTGGGAAAAAAAGACGTGAGTTTATGTATATAGAATATAGCTTTAATGTAGTCAATCTTCTATTTATTGTATAAATGGTACAAATAACATGGGTTCCCTATCGTGAGGTCCTACGTTCGATTGTATGAAGCAAATGGTTCTATGTAAGATTTTAGCTCTGAAAATAATTTTTAAGTATCGTTCTTAAGCAGATTACCGCCCGAATACTGGAACGCCATTCAAATAATAAGTTGCTCTTAACAGCGCACAATTTAAGTTGCGTTCCAGTATTTGGGCGTACGTGAGCCTAATTATTGAGATGCAGTTAAACATAATGCGTGGTCATTTGTAAAGTCTTTTAATAATATCGAAAGTTGTTTGTTTTATTGGCTCAACCACAGGCTCAACAAAGGCGTAAAATCCACCGCAACTGACGGTAATGGATATTCCGTTTCAGATAGAATTCTTACAGCTTGATACAATTATGCGGGTTGATAATTTACTTATTTGATTGATAAATTACTTATTCTAATACCACGCATTAATCGTTGAATCCCACAATATAACAATAGTGGGGTAAGCACATATTCAGAGTTACAATTGGTTTGTGATCTCACCGTACAAGGATATGTATAGGAAATTTTATATGCTTAAATTATCCTGTTTTTATATTCATTTGGAAAGTAATATTGTATTAAATTGTAACCATGAATAAAAAGTTGTGATTTTTGTTTTAATTTATTCTTGATCCTTCCCTAGTGCAAATAATAATATCTTATTGGTCTACTAATAATGAATGAAATGATGTGTGAAGTGTGTGGTTGCCTGTTGGTAACATATCAGACGGTGGTCACGGGTTCAAATCCCAAGGCATATCTTTGACTTTTCGGAGACAAATGTGTATTGATAGACTATCTCTACACACTATAACTGTGAATGAAAACATCGCAGGTTTCTTCACCATAGCGATTTGTAAGAATTTCTAGGGTGTGTTAAGTTCGCCAACCCACACTTGGACCCCGTGAAATTTATTGCGTGACTCCTCTCAATCGTACTCTTGATTGTAAGGGAGGCACGAGCCTTACAGTGCGACGTATATGGGCTTATAAGTACGTATACATATATAGATACAGATTACACAGTGGTAAAATACCACTGATGGTACATTGAGCAATCTAAATAGTGTGAATAAATCCAGCTGCGAAAATATAACCAAATGAAAACAATATTTATGTCATTATCTGTCATACAAAAGATATCTGTACGAATTGCAGATAAAATAAAATAGAAGTGGCTATATAAAATTCCACATGACAAAGGGAATAATTTTAGGTCTTTAGAGGGTGGTTTGGCGTAAAGTGTTATGATGTGTTTCTTTCAAATAGAAATGATACATAAACTGCAGAATCAATGTGCTGAATCACGCAAAGTGTAGGTTAGAGCATCTTGACATATTTCCAATAACGGTTTAATCTGACTCATACATTCTCTTGTTTTATTTCCTGCGAACTTACTATAATAGTCGGGAATTTTATGGACAAAATATAATATGTAATATAAATAAAAATAAAAAAGCCTTATATTTCCAGTTTAACAAATAAATTTACAGATGATGTTTCCTACCAATACTTACTAACAAGAGACAAAAAAATAAAAAAGATAGAGTAATTAATATCTATGTACCTTAAAATTATCCTAGTATAATTATCTAATTTTTAATAATATAAATGAGATCACTTTTTAAGTAGGTAGGCAGTAGTATTTTACTGTACTGGAACCCCTCTCAGGTAAAGGCCTCCTCAAAAGCTTTCCATTTCTCTCGGTCTTGGGCTGTTTGTTGCCATTCTGGACCAGCAATTTTTGTAATGTCGTCGTCCCATCTGGTGAACGGCCTTCCTCTATGTCGTTTGCCCGGTGGACCTTTCCATGAAGTAACAGTTTTGGTCCATCTATGATCTTTAAGACGTGCCACATGACCGGCCCATTTCCACTTTAACTTCTGGCTGTATTTGAGAGCATCTATTGCTTTTGTTTTGACCGTATTTTCTTATGTCTTATTTTTTGAATTTTCTTGATATTTAACATACTGCGCTCCATTTCTCGCTGGCATGTATTTATTTTATTCATTACTTTGTTGGTATACTTCCACATTTGACATGCATACTCCAGACAAGGAATGAGACATGAGTCCATGACCTTTTTTTTCAATTTTATAGGCATTTCGCTTTTAAATATTTCCTTATAACTCCATTACTTTTTCCAAGTTTGTTTCACTCTTCTGTCTACTTCCAGTTCATTGCTATCTCTGTGGAATCCAATTTGTTTTCCTAAATATATGTACTGATCCACATAATCTCATGGTTCATTTTTAATTCTTACTTTTGATTTTTTGAATTTGTTCATGAGTTTGGTCTCTGTGATATTCATTTTTAATATGTAGTATATACTGCGCAATGTGAGCACATATAGTACGTGGAGGCCTGTTGCTAAATGGACCACACCCGGCCCCCATCATGTTCACGGTGGTCGCTACCTGTCGGTCTCGATTGTAGAGGAGGCCTGTGCCCTGCAGTGGGAAGTATATGGGCTGATACAGAATTTGAACACATATCCAAAAGTAAGCCTAAGCACCACAAAAACTGCCCAATTCCCTTAATGCAATAGTTACATGTAGTAATTGATTGTCAACGCATTACCAATGCAAAGCGATAATAATGCCCTCCAGTTATCTAACTAAACAAGTTAATTAATGTAGTTATATCAGTCCCTATGTGGGAAATTTATACAAAACAGACAACAGATTAATGATTGAATTATGCAGAGATCATTACGTTAACAAATTAGATGAATAGATTGTCTGCGGTCTTTTGGCGTGCGAATGCGTGTTTAGTAGGAACAGTTCTTGTCTATTTAACGCATTGTTTGAGATATGTCCTTTAATAGCTATCTGTATCAACCCATATATGTCCCACTGCAGGGCACGGGCCTCCTCTACGATTGAGAGTGGTTAGGATATAATATAGTCTACCACGCTGGCCTAGTGCGAGTTGGCGGACTTACATAACATAGAAGTTCTTATAAATCGCTATGGTATGTAAGTTTACCAACAGACCACCACGCACTTTAATACCTTTAAAACAAGCTTTTATACTCTAAATTTTATAATATTATCATTGTGATAGTCACTATTTATGGTTAATATGTGTAATATTGTAGTAAAATACAATTATTCATATTTATCGGCTCGTTTACTGTACACCACGTCTTCACACCGTACCGTCCTCCACGTCTATGATCTATCTCATTCTATATCTATCTCATTCACCCCCGGTTCGTGTTGTATACGAGACGACAGATGCAAAGAGTATGAATATATCAATACACTACAATCATGTTCAATATAATAAAATGTAAAATAAGAATTTTTTTCGTAATATTTTGACAACAGCATGACAAACACGCCTTTGCATAAGAATGTAGATATTAGCATGATGACGAAAACCAGACGACATATGAAACTATACACAAAACTAAACACGTTTTTTGTTAAAATTTCGACTTTTCGAACGCGTGCTATTTTTCGTGATAGATTGCTTGCGGGTTTTGAGTTTTTTTTTTCGTATAATTAGTGAGACTGGAAGGATCTTCAGGGCTTAAACAAAAATGTGAACGACAGTACGAATGACGCCATGTTACAAATAATTACTACTTCAGGAATTTCTTCAATAAATAAGATGAAGAATATCAGGATTTGTGATAATATTTTTTTACTTGAAAGATGCAAGCCATCTTGTTACAACACAAATGAAAATTAGTTTAATGTAGATACATACCTAATGTAATGAAAACTACCTAATTTATAAGTCTTCTTCTATAGTCCTATGGTGCGTCAATTGACTTTACATTTTGAATACTTACCGATCTTATTATCATAACTATTAAAGTTGTTGTTATTGTAGAAACATCTTTGATACTTGATAGCCTCAGTGGCGCCGTTGGTTAGACACCGACTGTTAATCGAGAGGTCGCGGCTTCGATTCCCGCATCGAGACAAATGTTTGTGAGGCCCATTGATATTTTTTTCGGGTGTGGGTGTGATACCGAATAATCTCTTGTAGTTCCTGATAATCACGACACAAGACTTAATTGATGCTAGTGTGGGGTCAGAACTATGTATGCGACTATTGGTTATATTGATGTATTCATTATTTATTTATTATAGTAGAAAGACAGATATTTGGAAAATAGTCTTTTAAGAATATTATGATGTCTCGGTGATCTCGAGGTTAAAGTCCAAGGAACTCTTAAAATCAATTCTTCGAACGTTCGTTCCTTGGAATGTGTCCATCTTATGAAATATACGCTCCTGCTAAACCTACCGAGTCTAAAATATTCAAGCTAAATTTGGAGAGCCGAGGATAGGAGTGGACAGGGAACTCAACCAAGTAGTGGAAATCCTTAGGGAGCTAAAGGGACCATTTTCAGTGAGACGACCTAAAAGAAGTCAAATCTTCAGAGAAAAACTCTGCAGCTTATGCAGCAGACCAGTGTTTAGACATGACGTTCGAAGCCTCAATATCCACTCTTTACGAATACGATTTCTGGTCAAAAGTCTTCGTTCAGCAGCTAGGCCTAAACCATTTAACCACGCTGATCGCATCATCCAGTAAAATCGTCCAAGAGAATCTTCTTAGCCGGAGATTCTCTTGGAAGTTCAGGACTTATATGGTAGACTGTATGCATCTCACATGTCACGTCCAGAACCCAATTTTGGGGATCGATGTCACCCTAACTCACCAATACACAGAAAAGCTAACAGAAATCTGTCAAGCTGAGGTTGTGATAGCTCTCAGGCAACGTAAAAACGGAAAAGCTCCTGTTGAGGATGGAATTCCGATTGAGCTGTTATTGTGTTTGACCCGCTTCAATGGATCTTCGATTCTGTTCTCTTTTCGGGGATAATCCCTAACGCATCGGGCAAGAGTATCGTTATATTGTTGATGAAAAAGGGAGACAAATCTTTATTGAAGAACTACCGACCGCTCTCAAGCCAAAGGAAGTCCACTGCTGAACATAAGTCTCCCTCAATTTTTTTTTTATTTATTTATGTATCATCTTAAATATAATACCATAACAGTTTTAAAACTAAGGCGGCATTACACTAAACTATTCTAAATATCACATAGAATAAACAATAAAAATAAAACAAAACATTAAAATTTTACCAATATAACAACAAACATTACATTTTAAATCCTTCAATGCATTTTTGGGCCACTACTGTAAATTTCGGCAGGCTGCAATGACATATATCAACATGTTCCGAGATCAAGTTGAGTAGTCGTATTGCCCGCGACAAGGGGGAAAACTTTAACAAATTCGTCCTAGCCGTTGGGACGCAGAACATGGGCGTGGCGCGGCGAGTGGCGACGCGTTCGCGGGGCACGCACAGCTGCAGCTCGCACAGCAGCTCCGGGTGGTGCACCCACCCGCGCCACACCGCATACACGTACTTCACTAGGGCGACATTTCTCCTTACATCCAGTCTGCCATATCCCACATGCCTAACACAAATGGACTCGGGTACATCAAAGGATAGTAAGGATACACACCGTATTGTTTATGGTAGAGAAATCGAGCAAATTTGTTTTGCAGTTTTTCCAACATTAAGCTATACTTAGCCTCGTGAGGATTCCATATTATCGAGCTGGTTTCTAGGCGACTACGAACAAGCGCATTAAATAGAATTTTAATGACTGATATAGCGCGGAAACTCTTGCATTGCCTTAAGATAAATCCTAAATTTCTAAAAGATTTCCCACATACATCATTGATATGATTCCGAAACGTTAATTCGGGCACCATCAGAATACCCAGGTCATGTACTGACGTAACGCGCGGTATGACCCTGGAATCCATCGTGTACTGCCAGTTGAGTGGCGCACGCGCGCGGGTATAGCTCATCACCTCGCATTTCGTCACATTAAAATGTAGTTTGTTACACACACTCCACTGCACTACTCTGTCAATATCCCGCTGGAGGCGCCCACAATCAGACACGTTCGCTATCGACAGAAATAGTTTCAGATCGTCTGCGAACAATAAACATTGCGCCTCCTCTACGACATACGGTAGATCTTTAATCATTATTATGAATTCCAAAGGACCAAGATTGCTTCCCTGACTTATGCCCGAAAAAGTGTAGTACGGCCTGGAATTATACCCAGCAAATTCCACATATTGCCTGCGATCGCTAAAGTAGTTTGCAAAAAAACTTAGAAGATGTGGGGTGAAACCTATCGCAGCAAATTTTCTCAACAATACGTCATTATCAACCGTGTCAAACGCCTTCCGAAAAAAAAATATGCGGAGTCCACTTGTCCTCCGCCATCAAGGACTGGCGTTAGAAACGTCACAAACGACACCAAGTAGTAATTTGCTTCGACCAGGGAGAAGTACGGGGTACTCCCCGTCGAAACCCATGCTGTGCATTGGTGAGCCGGGGGCTCACTTGATTTCCACAAAGACCTGTTGGAGGCAGCCTGCATACAGCGACGTCCCGCGATCTTTACCAGGTTATTTACCACATCGTTGTTACTGACAATGACGTTACCAATAATGATGAATTGAGAAAAAACATGGCGAAACATGTTTAAAAACGAATACTAAGAATATGTACTACACTCATATGAATAGGTACACATCATTTAACTTCACTTTAAAATTGTGACCGCAGAACCAGTACGAGTTGCAATTTATAGATCAAAACAGTGACAAAATTAGGAGAATCCAATTCAACATTCATCTGCTCAAAATCCAACAATTGCATCCCGACTGACGGCTGCTTGTCTAATTCGAGAGGCAGGGGTAGTTATTTCTCCGTGATGAAACGTGGCAAAAAAACTGTCAACTCCACGGCAGATGATGAAAAAAATCGTGAGCGACAAATGACGAACATTTTAGGTACATTTTGTGTCATTTTTTTTAAGTTAATCTAATTATAATTTCTAAAGGTATTGTTATGACAAAGATGCATTAGATGAACATAAGGCCCGTGTTAGCAACCAAATTCGCTATAATATGTGAACAACACATTTTTGTCACGAGTAAATAGTCGACAAGTACCCAAAGCGACATGCAGAATAATAACGTTTTCTTTGGTTTTATTTATACATCTTAATTTTTAATTAACCTAGCCTATATCGGCGAGGATTGCTTTTAGAGTAATCATCTAGGTATATTTAGAAAATATATTTGTCCAGAAATACTTAACTGTTGATGAGTTATCCTTTGGGACATACAATTTTGGGCTTGAGGAGAACCACCCGCTTATCATTCACTCCAAACTTATTGTATGGTTACGACGTACGGTTGAGGATTTGAACTTTGTGTAGAGTTGGTACATGCCTATCGTCATCAAAGCCAATTTTAGAAAATTTTAATTTCGTATTGTAACTTAGAGTAACTCCTGCTTTGATGTCGAATGAAGGGCGAGAGAGAGTGTTGAGAAAATTACATTATGTTAAAGTTTGAAGATAGTGTAATATTTAATAACATGTAATTTTGTCAGCGTCATAGTATAAAAGCTGAATTTTATATATGTTATTAAGGCAAGTATAAACAAATATTTCCTTGGTATTCAGATCCTTTTGATGGTTCTTTCATTTTGCCAGAAACATTGAAGCTCTTAACTTCCAAAGCAACCACGATCGGAACTTTATAATAGCTGATTGAGTGATGTCTATTTTAGAGGCATGCGCAGACAAAATATCATCTTTTATAAAATGACGAAAGTTTGGCGGCCACGGGCTCTTGGTCTAAAAACCAGTGACCCTTATAATAATAAAGAGCCCCTCAAGCCCTTTGCAGGAAGTAGGTTAAATAACACTTGAGTGGAAAACTTCTTTGAGAATGTGATTCAACTTAACCCTTTCACTCTTGACATCACTCAAGATTTCGAATACTGAAGAAGAACGAGTAAATGGGTAAGTATTTACTTGAATATTCTTGTTAGGCTATGTAGTATGTAGTATGAAATAATTTATATTATATTACTGTTCCGTAGCCGCGGCTTTGTCCATGGGGATTTGGAACACAAATGATTTTGAAGACAGTTTCCCTGTAGGTAGAGAGAGGTATTTTTTTGAGTAAATTATGCCAGAATTTCGAATATGCCAAAATCCGACGATTTAGTCAAGCTGAAGTAATTGAAATCGTCTTTGTAAATTAGACCATGCAGCTGGAGTAAATCCCGCAAATTACCCATTCAGCACTTATTTTTCCCTTTCAGGGCTAAATTGTTCTGGTTATGTGGGCCAATATAGAATAGCTCTGAGTATCAGTGACCTATATCTAATAGGTGGATCTTGGCGTTAATAATAATCAAAGGCGTATTAAGTACTACGTACATTACGTATTATGTGACTACGTAAGTTTTCCTACATCCATTCACTCTAGTCCATTCAAAAGTTGTCTGGAAGATAAGACCGCCAATTCTACTGTAAATATAAAATATGTTTTTTGTTCTGTATTTTTCTCTTTTTGCTATGTACAGTCAGCAACATAAGTCGCTACACAGTAACGAGATTTGGAATTGTCTTATCATCCAGCATAATAATTATTTTCAATATCGTATGGCACTTCTCGGCATAGATGACTTTACTTAGTTATATTTTACGACTACAGAGTAGTACGTACAAATTTTAATTCATAAAAAGGTTTCTTAGATTTACGCGAATGTTACACATTGAAATAAAACTATTATTTACGGATTTTATCGCGAATTTAGTTTAATTTTTTACATTTTTAACTTCCCGACGTTTCGATCACTTTACAGCTTTCGTCAGTCTGCCCCGTGACCACGAAAGCTGTAAAGTGATCGAAACGTCGGGAAGTTAAAAATGTAAAAAATTAAACTAAATTCGCGATAAAATCCGTAAATAATAGTTTTATTTCAATCATAAAAAGGTTATCAAAAAATGTGAAATGTTCAGCGACTTATGTTGCTGACTGTACCAATAAAGTGTAATAAATAAAAAAGTAACACTTTGCGGCGCTCGTACGCTGAAACTATTGACTTTAGGCAAAAAATTACTAAAATACTAAAATACTTACTAAAATACTTAAATTGTAGGAATTTTTCTCTAGTTTAATTCGTTTGTAAATATTTTCATCGTGAAATAACTTGGAAAAGATATATCGCCAAAACTGCTTTTCGGGAGCCATTTTTCCAATTATAATATTCATATAAATAATATTCAAATATTATTTATATCAATATTATTATAAAGATGTTTTTTTTTGTACATACAGAAATTCGTTACGAGTTTGGGTTAATTCCGACACGTCAGTCTTTTGAATGGGAGGATTTTAAGGGTTCATTTAATATCCCCTCTAAATATCTGAAGCGTTCGATTAAGTACAAAAAAAAAATATTTTCTATCCTTCCGTGTGGCCACCTTCACCACTCAAATGGTCAGATTAATACTTTTGTTATCAGGAAAACTATAGCTTCGAGAATATCATTATCTGTTATGCTCGAGTATTTCAATGTAACTGTTTTCTTGCATGCTCGATGATCTGTAGACGCTTTTCCCACCACTGAATGGAAAAAAAAAACTTCATAGAACCTTTTCTTATCCTCCAAACTACGAAATATCATCGTCCCTACAAAGCTTACCTCATAGCCTTCTTAACTCCAGTACCAACACGTACAGTCAGCAACATAAGTCGCTGCACACTTCACATTTTCTGATAACCTTTTTATGAATTAAAATGTGTACGTACTACTCCATAGTCGTAAAATATAACCAAGTAAAGCCATCTATTTCGAGATGTGCCATACGATATTGAAAATAATTATTATTTTGGATGATAACACAATTCCAAATCTCGTGAATGTGTAGCGACTTATGTTGCTGACTGTACAACTCTACGTCTTATAGATTTTGAATTTCCCTTACAGACCTAGATAAAACTTTGTAGTATTTATACATAAGTCGGTTTTTAAACTGAGTAGCAAAATGCAACATGTGGTTTTAAGTTTTGTGAAACTGCATCCAATTTTGTGTAGTAGTTCCTCGATTCTTGGATTGTAGATAAAACCACAAAAAATAAAAATACCTAATTTTTTTATAGAGGTTGCAAAAGTTTCATATAAAGCTTCTACGTTTACGAAGCGTGGACCGCCGCTATATTCTAGATGGGTGTAGGTAAATTTAGTAAATTCTTGCGTTCCCTACTGTACTTACCGTTCAATATTTGACAGCCTCCGTAGCGCAGTTGGTTAGACGCCGCCTGTGAAACGAGAGGCCGCGGGTTCGATCCCCGCACCGAGAGAAATGTTTGTGCGGCCCACAAATATTTCTTCCGGGTCTGGGTGTTTGTGAGACCGAAAAGTCTCTCGTAGTTCCTGATACCCACGACACAAGACTCGATCTTAGTGTGGGATCAGGACTATGTATGTGACTGTTGGGTGTATTTATTTATTTATTTATTTATAATATTATCAATATGATCAGTTTTCGATTACAATCCTGACTAATGAAAAATTGAGTATCGAGGTACAATACAATACCATATTTTTTTTGCACACACATTTAAGGCGGAAACATACTACTGAAATGCCATGTCACCTGACTCGACGTGACACGTGTTGAATCAAATCAAATCGTAGTATTTTCTTTGACCAGAATCACATTGCGAACACGCGATGTCACGTTGGTGCGTGTCTCGTCGGGTTGCGTCACGTTACGTTTCAGAAGTGTTTCCGGCCTAACATGAACAATACAAAATTACCCTTATAACTAAAAATAATGTAGGTACAATGGGCGGTCTTATCGCTTTAAGGGATTTCTGCCACACAACCTTGCAATGGACAGTCATCCAGTAATTGTTAAAGGTTGTAAATATTTATGTATTCACAATGCAAAAGTGATGTAAATATTTCGCGAGAAAAATGCATCATTTAGAATCAAGCACGTATTGAATGCATGTAAATGCATTTATTTCTCTATTTTAAGTACAAAAAGGATTGAATCATTGTTTAATAGTTTACCCAGTGCCAATGAAGTTTTGTAAATTGGCTATTCCAAAACAAAGCTTATTTTTCCTTGTAATACGATGCATGACAACGGTTATGTTGAGTTGACAAGTTTCCTTTATATTGGTGAGATAAATTAATTTTAAAATATTTATTTTATAAGAATTTTACCCTCCTATTTACGGTAGGCTTGGTGGCGCAGTTGTACTACCGTACCCAATAGTCCTCACTATTGTATTGTCTCGGGTTCGAATTCAGGGTCGGTCAAAGTGATATTCGATTTTTCCATTAATTATCAGGCTGAAGTCTGGAATTTGTGCCCGATATGGCAATAGGCTTGCCCACTAATCACATCGTGGTACGGAACACACAAGGCGAAACATGGGTATCCTGGAAGCACCTCTGCCTATCCATTCTTGGTAAAAGAAAAAAAAAGTGGATTGTCCGCGCAAATTTCCGAAACGCAACACTATTGGTGGATGAAAACGTGACGTCAGTTTTACACGAGAGGTCTGCTGTCAACAAGCTATTTGTATGGTTTCTTTTCGGAGGAATAAAAGTGAATAGTTTTATGTGTTCACAGTATAAATTAATTGTGAAGAGAATTAATCCCATTATTTTATATTTAATATAATTTTCTGTATCCTCTTCAATGACAAACCCAGAAATAATAGAAAGATTAATAAAACTAGTCTCGAACTTGCCTCTTACTCTAATACTTCTTAATTATTCTTTACTGGTGGTAGGTCTCTCAAATGTGAGATACCATCTGGGTAGGTACCACCGCAATGTCTATTTCTCCCGTCAAACAGCAGTGTAAATGCACTGTTGTATTTTGGATTGAAAGACGTTGTAGCCAGAGTAACTACTAGACATATTGAGACTTAAGATGTTATGTCTCAAGATGGCGAGCGTAGTGGAATGCCAAGCATTGCTTTGTAATTCAAGGTGTTGTTTGGTTTTACTACTGTTTATGAGCAGTCGTATCGCTTACCATTAGGCAAACGGCTTGCTCGTCTAGCTGTTCAATGCAATAAAAAAAATAGATGTTTTTATTCATCAGTAATACTTATACTCATACATAACTATCATCATCAACAGTAGGTAGGTACACAAGTAGATAGGTAAACGTAAGAATGATTTGTATATGTATATTAACTTAAGAGCGTTTATACCTTCCGCGCGCTTTTTGGCTTAAAAACAGGACTTTTCAAACGAGTTAATAGCCACCAATAAACAATTTAAAGGAAAAATTATTAGTACTAATTTTAGAAAAGGTTGTCATCTAGGGATTTTGGTGGAGAACATTATAGATTGATAGATAATTTGTGAATACTACCATACCAATGATTACTGAACACAGGTTTCGTTATTTAGGCTTCGAATGGCAATTTAGAAGCTTAAGATATCCGAAATCACTAAATATAAGATGAAAATAAAAATATTATCAGACTAATAAGACTCTTATGGAGGGATTTTACTAAGAAAAATAATCGTTTTGTGTTTAGTTCCTGAAAAAAAAATATTCGGAATCTCTCGTCAAGAACATATATTTTTTCACCAAGTTATCGTACATAATTTTTTATAGTAATTGCATATTATAATAGAAGAACATCTTATCAATAAATTACCATTTTTATATTTTAACAAAATTAGTTTTCATGTTTTCTACAAATATTTTAAAAACCACTATAAAACACGCTGTCCGACCTGCATCAAATCAGACCGCCGCAAGGCTTTCTAGAGGGAGGACATATCGCTCGTCGCTCCAGCCTGGCTACATTGATTTTTGCCGTGCGTAATAAAAATAGCCACGCGTGGACTGCGATTGCCACATCTTAGTACTTTGGTAGTCAATTATTTAATTTTATTTTTATTACCTACAATGATTTTGTAGTGAGTATAAATTTTGTTTCAGATAATATAATGGGATGTAATTTCGAGGCTAAATTATGTTATGTATTGTAATATAAAATTAAATATATTCCGTAATTGTAAGGGGTTGTAAGGCCCCTAACTCTATTCATGTGTTCGAACAAGTGCGTGTCTGTTCGAAAACGAAATAATTAATAAAACGTCCGTAGTGTCTACTGATTGAACACTGATTTGAATGCAACTTAACGATATAATAATAACGAAAATATGATTAGTACCTAAAATTGTATTGTTAATTGCTTGCACACTAATATTTGTCTACTTATAATGTAAGACAAAAATATTTTTATTGAATTATATTACCAATATAAAAATCATAAGTTACATTTCAATTGAACATTTGAATTTTGAAGCGCACGGATCAAAGTTACTTTATAGCTTACTTTATAGCGAGCCGACGCGGTAGCTCTACGCACACAGCTTTGGTCGCTTATGTGTGCGTGAAATCAACGAAAAAATACCTATAGTTGACTTTGCGCGCAAGGTGTAAACGCTCTTAATTTTAATATCGTAACTTACATCGAAATGGTCTTCACAATATAAACAGCTCAAACACGATGCATTGTCTCTTCATAGCCTTGCACCACTTTATTCTTAGATTTTCATATATATTCCTTTCGGCATAAAGAAATATACTTTGTCAGGTGCAGTGTTTATGTTTTTTTGTACACAATATTTGTAATATGTTTTTTTTGTGCTTTTCCACGGTAATTAAGTTAATATTCACTCACTTTATTTTCTGGTAATATATTGAACCGAACACTTCTGTTGACATCGAACTTGTGTAATCGTGACGTCACGAACAATCGCGCCAAAATGGCCGTGTTTATATCGCCCAAAATTTATAGCGATTTTAATATTTAATATTTTGCATAATAGTTTATATTTTGGACGTGATATCTGGGGGCACGGCAGTGCCCCCTCCAAGTCGAGCTAAAAAGCGGCACAGCCGTACTATCCTTTTCTCGAAGCAATTCAGACCATTTTCAGCCCCTCATAACTTCGTTGTGGTTAAAGCAAGAAGCCTGAATTTTCAGTTACTAATTAGGCATTGTGTAAACACGGTATATTTAAAATTTTATTCAATTTGAACCAGTAGTTTAAGAATTATAACTTGTCAAACTTTCGCAATTTTGTCACTCACTGACTGCCTGACCGATCATCAAAAGTCTAAGGCACTTCTAGTAGACATAGAACCTTCAAATTTAGAATATAATTAGTGTTTAGTGTCTAAAGTAAGGAAAAATTAAAACATTTCATAATTTCTGCCTAGTTTTCTAGATACACCAACTGCGTGAATAACTTTGTAATCTCATATAAATGTATAGGATTACAAAGATACATTTGCAGTTAATGATTCGTTGTACCCGTATATAATGGAATAATAGTTGTAGATTGGTATCTATACAGGGTATATCAAGACTGCTACCGAAAACGAAGTCGGGTGGTAGTTTAAGCGACATCCGACACAATGCAACAGAAAAAGTTGCAAAAAAAAAGCGACAATTTTTTTTTGTTATTTTTTTATTATGGCCCTATTTGGATGGTAAATACATTTTTTCCTAAAATAATAGTGTATAACCTTTTATTTATTAGTAATCTAAGGTATAAAAAAGTTTAAATTATTATTTTAGCAAAAACTATGGATTTACCACCCAAAAATGACGATATTTAAAAAATCATAAAAAATAATTGTCGCGTTTCTATGCGAAATTTTTAATTGCATTGTGTTTGTAGCCACTAAAACTACCACCCGGCTTCGTTTTCGGTAGCAGTCTTGAGATACCCGGTATATATTATATATGAGGCATAACAGGAGGGGGTATAAAGAGGGAAAGGGTGTATTCAGTCCATTAAACTGTACAACATTCCTCTAGAAAAACATGACAAAGATAACCTTGCAAATAAATAGACTAAATAGCTCGAAAACAATCACCATGAAAGATAGAACACTAATAATCAAATCCGCTATATTTGTGATAAATTGATACATACAAAAATAAGAAAAAAACCATAAGACAGAGGCTTTAAGAAAAATCATTATATATATTCTAGAAATAAAAAGTACCGAAAAGTAATAAAGTAGGACTCTACAAAAAGACGTGAGATCTCATCAAAAACATCCTGTAAAAAAATTCCAAGTCTCGCAGCTCAGTTTTTCTACCGCAAAAAGTTGTGAGATCCATGTAATACCAAGTCGATTAATTTATTTAGTCCTTGATTAAGGGACGTTCTGTATAAAGTTATTACGTAAGTTATTATCATATCAATATTAAAAATTCATTACGTTTTAAATAAATAGATCGACTTGGCCAGTAGCATTATGCATAAATTGTACGATACATTATGTTTTCATGCGCTGGCCAAGTCGATCTATTTATTTACAACGTAAAGAATTTGTAATATTAATATGATAATAACTTACGTAATAACTTTATACAGAACGTCCCTTAATCAAGGACTAAATAAATTAATCGACTTGGTATTACATGGATCTCACAACTTTTTGCGGTAGAAAAACTGAGCTGCGAGACTTGGATTTTTTTTACAGGATGTTTTTGATGGGATTTGTATGTTTGGTAATCATGCATATTCCCAATTGTAAAACTTCAAAATAATATTATAATTTAATTTTCCAACAGCAGCACCCAATTAAATATGTATTTTTAGAAATAACAATTAACTACTAAAATTCATCCTAAACAATTCAATGGTGTATGAACATGTCTGTAATTAATGATATTTGCAATTGCATTGTGCATACTACAGATACAAAGTTGCCTACAATCAGTATGAGACAGTCATTCATGGAAAACCCATTATGCACAATATAATTGATACGTACGCTAGTATAAGTATATGCATACATTTAATTGACCATTCTGTATAACTAATAATAAAGGGATTGGAAAATCAGAGAGCATAAAACAGGCAAGTTCATCGATAAAACCGCTGTGAATCACTATTTTGTCAATAGGCTATAATTTGTTCTATGAAATTGATTGGGAATTAGTATGACTAGGTAGAAAATATTGTCATATTTGTCCAGATTGGGAACCCTGTGTACGACGGTGCAAACCTAGAGAATGCGGGAGTTAAGGTAAAGGAAATTCACAGGTTGTAGGTCTCTCATATGTGAGAGGCCGTCTGGGTAGATACCACAGCAATATCTATTTATCCGGCTGTCGGAACTTATTATCAGAAGGTTGCGTGTTCAAATCACGTCGGGGTCACCAATGTCGGAACTCATTACGGGTCGTATGTGGGTTAAATAAAAGATGGTACAGTTCACACCATAACTATATTGACTCAATTTAAAACTAATTACAAATGCGACCCACCCGCGACCCTACAAGCCCGCGACTGCTACGTTGCATAAATGCAACGTTGCATACCTATGTCATGGCGTTGTCGTCTCTACACGGCCAAATAGCAGTGAAAATGAACTTTTGTGTTTTGGATTTAAAAAACATTATAGTTAGAGTAACTATTGGACATATTGAAGCTTAACATCTTATGTCTCAGGATTTTTTAGCATTGCTTTGTAATTCAAGGTGTTGTTTAGTTTTGCAACTGTTTATGAGCGGTAGTATCGTTTACCATCAGGCGAACAGCAACTATTTTTAAATTGCAATTTAAAAAAAATACAGCTTTAAGATAAAATCTGAATGCAATTTTTTTCCAAAATATCCACCATGTTTAAGTGGTATTATGTATATATGTTATGGGCCAAGTGACTAATGCGGACAGTATTCATAATGCCCGGGCAGTATGAATATTGCCGAGCCATATCGGGCCAAGTGATAAATTACAATCTAAACTCACCTATTTATCACATTATGAATATGGCTACATGATGATCGGGCAATGTGATTAATAGGTGATTTTTTAAGTGGTGGGCTGCCGCATTGTCGCATCTGCGATAGACCCATAAATAAGACAGGTTGAATTGACCTGCGTATTTTTAGTTGTTTTTTAACGTCCGAAACATTATCTTCAGAAGAAAATTAGTGTACCCACTTTATGGATCAGTTAGGTCGACTGTGCCTCAAAACTACTGCGGTCAGCGGACTCGGAGTATGCCCCGTGACCACGAAAGCTGTAAAGTAATCGAAACGTCGGGAACTCAAAAAATGTAAAATTAAACCAAATCCGCGATAAAATCCGTAAATAGTAGTTTTATTTCAATGGGTTATACCGGATCGCATGCAATGGCACAAACCGTGCCTCTCGAATCGTTCTTTTTAGTATGGCGCTTCACTGCTATGTCAAAATGCCTACACAATTTTATCAGGCAAATTGAGTGATTTTCGTCAACGCTCATGCTAAAGTAAAATTAATGAGGTTATTTATTTAACCTTAATACGTCCGTTTATTGTTACAGATTTGGGGATATAACATAAATAAACATTCGTTTTTTTCCCAGAAGAGTAGGCAGAGGTGATATCAATACACCCAAATTTCACACTATGATATGATATCGGGCACAAATTTCTAGCTCTAGACTGATAATGAATATAATATTCTAATATCACTTTGCCAGACCTGGGATTCGAACCTGAGACCTCTGTTTTCTATTACGAAACAACGTCAACAGTCGGATCGTAGTAATATTATAGATTGAGGTCGAAATTAATAAAAGATCTTGAGCTTCTAAGGTTCGATCCCGAAAAGAAAGTAATAAGGTCATAGATTTATCAACACGCCCCTATTTGACTTATCTTTTCTGATAATTGCATATTGGTTTGATGTGTTAGGGACCCTACATACGTACATCAACCTGTATCCTAATGTCTAGACAGATGTGTCACTAATGCCATATAATTTGAGCTTATTTCCTTTTCAGAACACAATAAAGGTAAAACCGAAAACCACCCAAATGGTTATACATGATCCGAGCACCAAACTTAGGTCTCACGATTCAAATCCATATACACAGTAATTAGAAAAATGAGGAAATTCAAGAACATTGCGCTGTTATCGAGACGTAAGAAATAGCATTCCCAATTAACACGTGTGATAACGTAGCAGGACGTAATGTTGCAATTCATGACGTCAGCATCTGTATTTCCCATAAGCAGTTTAGGAGCTATTGCTCGGCAGAGGGATAACTATTAACTACAGGTTTCCTATATAATACGCAGACGTTAACAAACACTAATTATTACACCACTAACAATTGCGACGTTCGTATTGTCAGTGTTTTTTTCTGCATCACATACAAACATTGTGTTTATGAATAGTTTTATTACATTGTGATATAAATTAAAATAATTGAGTAAATTGACATTGACACGATGGAGGTACTCCGAGATGGATACTCTCGACTCCTCATCTCAATTTTCGCGCTGCCAATTGCATTTTTAGTAATTTATTTATACTGCTGCTATAGAGTATCATACTGGAGAAGAAGGGGTGTAACGCAATTCGCGAATCCAAACAAATTATTCGGAGATTTCAAAAATGGAATTTTGTTCCGGACGGCACCGGGATACCATTTGGGAGAGATTTACCGCACATCACCCTCAGACGCACCATATGTCGGGTTTTACATCTTCCACAAACCGTGTCTGCTGTTGAAAGATCCAGAATTAATCAAACAGATATTGATCCGAGACTTCAACAACTTTTCTAACCGTCACTTCGCGGGGCCACAACAGAAGGACAGTATTGGAATGCAAAATCTATTCGGATTGAAGAACCCTGCCTGGAGATACTTGAGGAAGAAGATTTCCCCAACACTCAGCACTCAAAGCAAATTGAAACAGATGTTGCCCTTGATGATCGAACCCGGCAAACCCATGTTGGATTACTTGAAGAGCTATACTGGTGATAAGGGATCTAAAGTGATGGATATCCAAGAAGTTAATTACAAATATACAGCGGATTTGATTGCAAATATTGCGCTCGGTACTAAAACAGATTCGTTTAATCACCCTGACTCCGATTATACCAAATGTGGTAAGTGCTATTTATCGAACGAATACAATGATAAATAATAGTTTTTTTCGAAACTTTTATAGTAACCATTAATTTATTTCATTATTTCAGTTATGGACTTTTTCCACTCGTTCAAAAGAATGGTTGCATTGGTGACAGTATTTTTCATGCCAGAACTTGTTGAAATGGTTGGATCTTCAGTGCTATTTGATTCGACATTTGTACGTAAAATATTCTGGGACGCTGTTGAAGCTCGGGAAAAAAGCGGGGAGTTGAGAGGAGATTATATTAACTCAATCATCAGCTTGAAGAATGGAAAACAAGACCCCGTTTACAGTAAGTAATTTCAAATACGGTGTCGATAGCAAAGACTCATTTATTGTTGTGGAATACTCAGAAATATAATTAATTTATTTTATTACAGAATTGGAAGGCGATAACCTGTTCTACCAATCAGGAACATTCTTTTCGGGATTTGAATCGAGTTCAACAGTATCAACGTTCACTCTAATGGAATTGGCAAAGCATAAAGAGTACCAAGACCGTGCGAGAGAGGATATTAAAAAATCTATCGAAAAATACGGATGGACTATTGAAGCTTTTAATGAAATGAAGTATTTGGATCAGTGTGTTGCTGAAGGCATACGTTTGCATCCACCAGTATCTACTATCGATCGTTACACTCACCAAGATTATAAGGTAATTTTATTAATTTATTGAAAATAAAATCTTCTTATTTTTATTATCAGATTTGATTTGTTGTTCTTTGTTCTTTCTAATATAATTTATTTAAATTATTGTAACAGAAATAATGAGTAATTTTTATAGGAGACTATATAATAACGTCGACAGCATGTATGTCCAACGGGTCATTATGAATTATTTTGTGGGTGTTCTATGTTCAGTAGTCAGTTCTATATTGTATTTGAACTGGTCTTAATGTTGGAACATCATTCCAAATGTATAAATGTTTTATTTTTTATTTTCAGATTCCAGACACAGATGTTATTATTGAGAAGGGAACTCCTATCTACATCTCTCTGTACGGTTTGCAAGGTGATCCTAAATACTTTGATGAACCCGAAGTGTTCGATCCCGCTCGTTTTGATGATGATAGAATAGTATCAGATGCTTACATACCCTTTGGTGCCGGACCCAGAAAATGTGTTGGTAAGTTATATTTATTGCTAAATAATAATATAAAGATATTCAAATAATTGTAACTTATATAACTTATATAATATTGTAACTTTTAATATCAAACGTAATATAAATGCAATTTATAGAGGATGTCAGAAATGCGGTAAACATAATTTTTAGTCATAATGGTATGCATTGGAAATTTGGAGTATAGCTATATATTAGCTATTTAGTATTTTGATTTAATGTACATGTCGCCCTTTTAGAATTATTGAGACCTAACTAAAAAATCATAGTTTTTGGGAATTATTCATTAAAGATTGTAATAACTATAAGAAATGTTGTACTTATGGAAGATACATCTAGAAGACCGAAGTCATCTTTCTGCCTTTCATGCGTCAATAGGTCCTTCTTTAATAACGAATCGATAGGCAATTTTGAACCAATATATGATTAAAAACCAAAATCATTTTTTTTTGGATTAGGTCATTTTATTTCTAAACGTGCGATGTATAATATTGTATCTCTACAAATTAAAAATACGAGTTAAAACATTGTCGTTCCCATTGTGATGGCGAATGCAACACTTTTGTTTTGTGTAATTTAAATTTATATTTCATTACAGGAATGAGGGTCGGTCAGTTGCACGTCAAAGTGGTAATTTCAATGATTTTAATGGAGTACGAAATATACCAGGAATCGGGACAAATTAACAAATTGGATTCGCGATCCACATTCACTGCCGCTGCTGACGGAATACATCTCCAATTTACAAAGTTATCTCACTAGATTATCAATAATTTGTTCCTCATCGTTTTAGTCAATAGAATATTTCGAGAAGTGGCAATCGATTTTTTAATTAATTATCAACTGTCAGGTATCTATGCCCGATATGGCGATATGCTAGCCCGCTTTTACATCGTGAAACAGAACACACATGGCGATACGTGGGTGTGCTAGTTACCAGCACCTCTGCCTATCCCTTCTGGGAAAAAGGCGAGAGTTAAAGTTTATGTTATATTTATGAATATTTCTTTTATAATTAAATAAAATTTGTTTGAAAAATGTGTTTGAGAAATAAATGAATGTTATAAATGAGCATGAAATATTATTTGTTTCTTACATTACATTGTTGAAGTACTTTGGTAATGTGCATTAATTAGATTAATTAATTAGATTAAATTAGAATGCACCTCGTTTACATTGCGGACACTTCTTTACTGCACTTTCCATAGGAATATTGAGACTTAGTATGTCTTAATTTGTCCCATGATGGCGAGAGCAGTGGAGTGCCAAGCATTGATTAGTAATTTATGGTGTTGTTTGGTTTACTACTGTCCCTGAGCGGTCATATTGCTTACCGACGTATGAAATGAAATGAATTAATTTGCTGAATCGGTTAAGATGTTCTACATCATTTATTTATTTTATTTATTTGATACTTCATATACAAATAGTATACAGGCGGGGCTTAATGCCAAAGACATTTTCTAACAGCCAACCTTCAGGTGGTGCAGAGATAAATTCAGAAGGTGCATAAAAATGGGTTGAGACGTAAATCGAGGATATATACTCAATACTTATACTAGTACCTACACAAATATAAAATATGATATATGCATAAATACAAGATATAATATACATAAATAAATGATATAATATACATAAATACTAAGAATTATACATATATATATACCGGGTATATCAAGACTGCTACCGAAAACGAAGCCGGGTGATAGTTTAAGCGACTTCAGACACAATGCAACAGAAAAAGTTGCAAAAAAAAGCAACAATTTTTTTTGTTATTTTTTTTTCTATGGCCATATTTGGGTGGTAAATACATTTTTTCCTAAAATAATAGTGTATATTCTTTTATTTATAAATACTCTAAGGTATAAAAGAGTTTAAATTATTATTTTAGCAAAAACTATGAATTTACCACCCAAAATTGACGATATTTAAAAAATCATAAAAAATAATTGTCGCGTTTCTATGCGAAATTTTTAATTGCATTGTGTTTGTAGCCACTAAAACTACCACCCGGCTTCGTTTTCGGTAGCAGTCTTGAGATACCCTGTATATATATTAAAAAAAAAATGTTATGATAGTTCTGCCAATCCGTCTAGGAACAGTTTTCGAACTCGATGTCCTAATCTCGAGAGGGAGAGAATTCCAAAATAGGATAGATTGAATAAAGAAGGAAGAGTGAACAAAGTCTGAATTATGAGAGAATTATCATTATTGAGATTCAGTCATTTCTTTTTACAACCCGGTTCGGAAAGCGGTTTTCACTAGAGAAGAACGGGCAAGAAACTCTAGTGTTACTCTTTTCAAAACCAGTTTGCACTTAGTGATTATTACAAAAGTTACAAGTGGTTTAAATCAGAGCAGTTCATTAATAGTTTGTTTTAACATTAAAAATAATACGGACATGTTTGCGTTATATTTAATATGGCTGAGTGAAGGGCAGTCGAAATGACATGCACGTCTCGCCATTCATTGCAATAAAAAAAATGTAGCCCCTATGTCGGTAGAAAAAGTGCGTAGATTTAACAAATTAAATCTGAAATAGCTTTAAATGTAGATAGTTCAGAATGAAATATGCAATGCAAAACGTGTGCAGGTGTTGCTCAGCCATTAGGCCAGTCGTATTCATGTTTGCCTCTCGATTTTTATTTCATTTTGGACATGACATTTGGACATAAACATACACGGCACAGAGGAAAATAGAAGAATATTTTTCTTATTAATCGACTGTTATAAAACAAGTGCATTAATCTTCTTTCTATTACAAACGGGTCAAAGAAGTATCACAAATTAAATTTGAAATAGCTTTAATTGTAGATAGATCAGAATGATGTAGATAGATCGGATAGATCCGTAGGAGAACAAAGGTTACCGACATAGCTCATAGGATTAGCAAGTTGAAGTGGCAGTGGGCTGGGCACATGGCTCGTAGAACCGATGGCCGTTGGGGCCGAAAGGTTTTAGAGTGGAGGCCACGTACAGGCAAGCGAAATGTCGGACACCCGCCAACAAGGTGGACGGACGACCTGGCTAAGTTTGCAGGAAGTCGCTGGATGCAGGCCGCTTCCAACAGGTTGATGTGGAGATCCTTGGGGGATGCCTATGTTCAGCAGTGGACTTCCTGTGGCTAAGATGATGATGATGAGATCAGAATGAATTAATTATGCAATGTAGAACGGTTCGCGTGCAGATGTTGCTAAGCGACGATAACTGTTTACCATTAGGCCAGTCGTGTTAATGTTTGGCATTCATTTCTTTATTTCATTTTGGACAAAAACAGAAAAAAATATAGGAATATCTTTGTTATTGATCGACTTGATAAAATAAATTTATTTAGAAAAGGACAGCCTCAGTGAAATGAAAGGCTGCGGGTTCGATCCCCACACCGAGACAAATGTTTGTGAGGTCCATAAATGCTTATCTCGGGTCTGGATGTTTGTGGGACCGAAAAGTCTCTAGTATTTCCTGATACCCACGACGAAGACTCCATCTTAGTGTGGGGTCAGGACTATGTATGTGACTGTCGGGTGTATTTATTTAATTATTATTATTAATTTCATTAATCTTCTATTACATATTTAAATTATGTGATCTGTTTAATGTCTTGTTTTAAAAAGTATTTTTTTCTTTCCGCCTGAACCAAACCTGCCGTAATTATCCGTAACATTAACTTGTTTTTTTTTCGTAAGTTAGTATAATGTACGTTTTTTTAATTAATACATTATTTCTCAACAAATAATAACAAAATATTTGCTTTTATTTCATCGTGGGATTACATTTTAATTAAATTATTAATGGTATACTTATGACGTTAAAGTTAGTAAAAAATATTATGGTAAGTGTGATTGACTTCGGATCGTTTGCAGCAAATTATTGTAATGTTAATGTTTATAAACATCTTACTATTAATGTGACTTTTTGTCAAGGACTCGGCGGTTGGTTTGACGTTATTTACGGAAAAAAATATATAATGTTATGAAATTTTTCTCACAACATGAAAACATATTCCAGGCTCATTCGTTATTGTCATATGGGTAATTTTTCTACAATGATAATAATCAAATCAAAATTATTTGACGGCACGTTAAACATTTCTTTATAAAAATTGCTTGTGATAGACAAAGGTTTGCCATCTACCGGTTTGCCGATACCTAAAAAAGGCGAGCGCTCGAATACTTCCAACTACAGGCCCATAGCCATTACCTCCTTGCTCACAAAGACAATGGAATCCATTGTCAACAGCCAACTCCTTGGGTACCTTGAGGATCATCAGCTATTAAGTGACCATCAATACGGTTTCCGTAGGGGCCGCTCGGCTGGTGATGTTTCACGAGAACATTCTCGTGTACCTAACACATAGATGGTCGAAGGCAATCGAGAGTAGGGGGGAGGCGCTGGTCGTTAGTCTGGATGTAGCGAAGGCCTTTGATAGGGTCTGGCACAGAGCGCTTCTGTCGAAGCTTCCTTCCTACGGGCTTCCCGAGAAGTTTTGCAAATAGCTAGCTAGCTTTCTAGCGGACCGGAGCATCAAGGTCGCTGTCGACGGTGCATGCTCAAAAACACAAGTTTGCGCGTTTACCGCAAAAAAATCGCCTTTCGTCGTATCACCTCAATTTCAAGACACTCCTCTAAATGCCACAGCCAGTATCGGAATTCTTGGTGTCGAGATATCGAGTGACGTTCAGTTCCGCGGTCACCTTGAAAGTAAGGCCAAATTGGCCTCAAAGAAGCTTGGTGTGCTCAACAGATCGAGGCGATATTTCACGTCGGGTCAACGTATGCAACTTTATAAGGCGCAAGTCCGGCCCCACGTGGAATACTGCTCCCATCTTTGGGCAGGGGCACCCCAGTACCAGCTTCTTCCTTTCGACTGCATTCAACGTCGGGCTGCTCGAATCATTGACGATCAGGATCTCTCCGACCGGCTTGATCCTTTGGCTTTGCGTAGAGATGTAGCTTCGCTCTGCATTCTCTATCGCATTTACCACGGGGAGTGTTCTCAGGAATTGTTCGGACTTATCCCTGCTGCAGAGTTCCGCCACCGTACAACACGACAAACCTCCAAATACCACCCACATCACCTTGGAGGTTGGAAATCTACTACAGTACGTTTTTCCCGGCACTTTCTCCCACGTACTAAAAATCTGTGGAACCAGTTGCCAGCGGCATCATTCCCGGACAGATACGACCTGGCGACCTTCAAAAAACGAGAGTATTCCCACCTCAAAGGCCGGCAACGCATCTCCATGCCCTATGGTGTTGCAGATGTCCATGGGCGGCGGTGTTCACTTACCATCAACCGAACCGGTGAACCGCATGCTCGTTTGCCCCCTATAATAAAAAAAAAAAAACTCTGCACTATACCTAGTATACACAGTGGCGATTTACATGTTTGCCGCCAGTAGGCTATTCAAATTTTGCCGCCCCTACTGACTACTGAAATTCGATACCTTACTGAGCCACGATGGCTTTTTTTGTTTTTTTTTTTAATATCTATAAGTAGCGAGACGAGCATGCCGTCCACCTGATGGTAAGCGATACGACCGCTCATAAACAGTAACAAAACTAAACAACACCTTGAATTACAAAGCAATGCTTGGCATTCCACTGCGCTCGCAATCCTGAGACATAAGATGTTAAGTCTCAATATGTCCAGTAGTTACTCTAGCTACAATGCCCTTCAATCCGAAACGCAACAGTGCATTTACACTGCTGTTTCACGGGAGAAATAGACATTGCGGTGTTACCTACCCAGATGGCCTCTCACATATGAGAGACCTACCACCAGTAAAAATGGCTTAAATGTATATATATATATATGTATGTATTTATTTACTGTTTAGATATCACATATTTTAACACGCTTTTATTAGATTCACCTGTGTGTTTGTATGTATGTATGTAACCGACTCCTTTGAGCTCGATTTTGCCCTACTTAGAACGATCAGATTGAATTCAAACTTTGCATACTTATCCAGGACCGATAATTTAAAAAGCAATAATTTAAAAAGTATGACATTATATTATCAAGAAAGGTAAAAAAAAATTTTTTTTGAAAAAAAAAAATTTGGTTATATGCGCGCAGCTGTCTTTCTTTAATAAGACAGCCGTAGATAATGTTTTTAGTGCAAGTAATTAAATTATAGTTTAAAAAACTAAAAAAATACGCTTGCATAAAAGATCCATCTTCAACATCATGTCTGCCATGATGGGTTTAATCCATGCCGCAATGTAGGTATTCCTATACATACTGCGCGATATCAAACTATGGCAACATACAAGAGACCAGAGCTTAGTGGTCGCCAATGCAAACCAACTCGTAATAAGGTAACACGTGCACAGATACACAGTGCGGTTTAACTGGTACTCTCTAGCTATTAACGTGTAGAAACAAAATAAGCTACGTGACCTGTTTGTAAAGAAGCACTGAAAGTATAGTTTCAAAAACTAAAAAAACACGCTTGCATAAAAGATCCAACTAAAAACTAAAAAATAATTGATAATGAGTTTAAGATTCGAAAGAAAATCGAGTAAAATACATACATTTTATTGTTACAAAGCGTGGGGTGTTTCCAACAATTACTTATCCTACAGCTACATATCCTGGTCTTGAGCAGCATTCATCCATACGTTACCCGTCACCCTTTTCACGTCGTCGGTCCATCGTGCAGCAGGGCTTCCTACACTAAGTATACCTAAGCGTGGTTTCCACTCGAACACTTATCTGCTACACACTGGTATTTTCGTATTATTGCACATAGAGAGAAAAGAAACTAGAGATATTACAATGCGTAAAGCACAAATGGCGTCCTGATCACAACTTTAGCATAATTAGATGCCGGATGGATCAAATCTGTTTTCTTGAAGAATGAACAAGTTTTACTTCCACCTACACTTTCATTTATAAACCCCGCAATACATATATTGATGATTATTGACAGCCTCCGTGGCGCAGTTGGTTAGACGCCGCCTGTGAAACGGGAGGCCGCGGGTTCGATCCCCGCACCGAGAGAAATGTTTGTGCGTCCCACAAATATTTCTTCCGGGTCTGGGTGTTTGTGTGACCGAATAGTCTCTCGTAGTTCCTGATACCCACGACACAAGACTCGATCTTAGTGTGGGGTCAGGACTATGTATGTGACTGTCGGGTGTTATTTATTTATATTATTTATATATAAAATAAATAAATAAATAAAATATTTTTCAATACTAATCATTGCTTAAGCTGTGGTTTGCCGGGTTGGAAAGTGCGGTTTCCGTGGTTCCGATGTTAGGAGTCTGTTGAGTAGATAGGTATAATTTTTTATCATCATTGTCAGTCATAGGATATCAACTGCTAGAGATAGGCGTTTCCAAAATAATCAGGGGCTATGTAGCCAAAAGACAGACACTTTCTGCATCCTTAACCATTCAGTCAAGTCGTCTGTGTACATTACAGTGGGACCAAAAGCTGCAATTTTCTAAGCATCATCACCACTCAAGACCTCTTCTGCCCTATCAGCTATCAGTTCTGAGTACTATGCGTATGCCTATTGTTTCAATTTTCCAATGCATTAATAGAATAAACTGACGTAATGCAGTAAAACCTAAAGGAATAACAACAATGAGACATCACAACGGAATGTTGTTGATGAAAGGGTCCTATGAATAACTTTAAAAAAAATGGCGATTGTTACCATCGTTATTGAGTGGCATCTAACATTATTTTAACAAAAAAACTTTACATTTGTGATATAAAAATTGATTTATTTCGTACCTACTTGAAAAAAATAAAATAGAACAAAAATTGAAGATTATAATAATAGAGGTTCCAATCAGAATATAAATGTTCTAATAGAGAAATATAAATGTTCTGATCGCATAAAGGTTACTGTAGTTGTACAAAGATAAAAACAATCGGGCATGGGAAAGTCCAATTTTGCAAATACATACAACTCATTAGTAAATACAAATCTGTATCAGCCCATATACGTCCCATTGCAGGGCACGGGCCTCCTCTTCAATCGAGAGTACGATTGAGAGTGGTTAAGCCATATAGTCTACCACGCTGGCCTTGTGCGGGTTGGCGGACTTACAAACCATACAAATTCTTAGAAATCGCTATGGTATGCAGGTTTCCTCACGATGTTTTCCTTCACCGTTTTTATGCGTGGTGATTGACTATCAATACACACATGACTCCGAATAGTTAGAGGTGTGCCTTGGGATTCGAATCCGCGACCACCGTGAACATGTTGGCAGCCGCATCTAGTCCGTTTATCATTAGGCCACGACGCACTTTTCAAATATAAATATTTTTTCCTTATTAACATACCGTTTCAGACTCTATGGAGACGTTGACGAACTTAAGGAAAACATCTAGCATATGTTATATTTATAGGAGTTTCCACAATTATGGAAAGACATTACACGGGAAGGAAGAGTTGAACGATGGAGGAAAGAGAAAAATATTTGTAAATAAACCCAAAACATTATAATTAAACGTTGTGGTAATATTTGACATTATATTAAACGTATTGGAAATATTTCATACTTGTTTTTCTTTATACTGGCCTGACAAAATAACAATAGCAATTATTCACTTCGTTCGTTTCGACTTTGCTTCGCTCAGGCATATTAAAATTATTGTAAAACATGTAACTATTTAAAATATACATTTGTCGTAAAATATAACAAATTATTAATGAACTGCTCTGATTTAAACCAACTTGTAACTGAAATACCTAATACTAAGAGCAATACTAGAGTTTTTTTAGCATTTTCAGCAATTTCAATGGACGGGCAGAGATAATATAAGTTGTTATTGTCTATTGAGCGCAAAAGTAAATAGAACGATCTGAGATATGCTTGGTAAGTTGGTTAACTGCTGGTCTCTATATCCTGTCTATCTTTAACAAAAGGTTTAAATAGCTAACATTACTATGTCGATTCTATTTGATAAGTCTAATAGGTTTATAAATGTCTATGATTATGGCTGAATATTTTTGGCCGGTCGATACAATTATACTAGCATATAAAAACGAATATAAAAAGGATGAATCCGGACTACTGTCATGTTGCGGGTGTCAAGGGTGTTCTCTTTTACGGATTTTTATGGCTCTCCCCTATTGTATACAGGGGTCTATAGGGATATAAATAGGCACACAATAACAAAACACTAAATGAAAATATCGGTCACCCTGTATAATTTTGTTTATGAGCAGAGCAGCTGCTATAACTCACTAAAGTCAAATATGGCGGCGCCTGCGTAACAATATGCAAATTTTATGGGGCAATATTTTTGTTATGTAATTTTTATCCCTAACCCATCCGCCTTTTCACGGTAAAGCGACATTCGTAAATATTCATGCTATGGAATACTCCAAATAAACTTAAAGGGATATAAAAGTCAGTGAAATGACGGGTTTGATAAATTTACTTATCATAAAATTGTTTAACTGTGGAAAAATACACCGGACAGTCATATGCATAGATCGGACTCCACATTAAGATCAATGAAAACTGGTGTCTGCCTTGGTGGTGTAGTTATGCTACGGCACAATTACTATTGAATTTTTCTATTCAATATTATTCGGGTGTCTGAAAGTGACCTTATTACATCGTGGGATGGAATACATATGGCGAAACGTATCTTGGTAGCACGTCATATCACGTATACCAGGTACAAATTCCTGACTCAGGGCTGACAAAAATTCATCACATTGACCGACCCGGGATTTGAACCCGAGATGTCAGGGTTGTAATCGTGCGGTCATACACCAGCGCCACCAAGACAATCAAAGTTTTACGTTCTAATTATAGCTATGTTCTTCGGTCCATAACCAACTAAGTAATTCCACATCAGAGCAAACTTAATAAGACCACAAGCCGCGTAAAGTGGAACGGGCAGTCGATATTTATTTTATGTTATTTTTTACCTCGTACATATTTATTGTTTCAATTGTTTTAAAAAAATGTGGACAATATATTTTTACGCAAAAGTTATAAAGTTTAAGTTTTCTATGTATTTTTTTTTTCCTCGTATATATTTTAGGTCCAGCTGAAAACCAGCGCCGTAGCTCAGGCTGCGGCAATAAGCTGAGCTGGAACCTTTTTGGTTTAGGGAGCATATATTGTATTAGTTGCTTTTTTTATGTTATTTTTTTTGTAATGGTTTGTTTTTTTATTTAAACTTGTGTTACTTTCTCTAAACCAAATAAACGTTTATTATTATTATTATATATTGGACTTCTCAACCTCAAAGGTCAGTGTCCCATACAGCGAGATTGGCTAAATCCCACGGGATACAAGTTACAAATAGATTCAGAATTGCATTCGCATCTCAAAATTCATATCTTATAGTAATAAATCATAAATATGCTAATTTAATCTATAAATTTTTCAAGTGTATTTTGTTTTGTTACTGACTTGTAGATATTGTAAATAATATTGTTGTCGCTCCAAACGCTGTTACCAATATCAGTAAAATGATTTGTTACTATTCATACAATTACTGGTGTTAGGTGTCTCATATGTGAGAGGCCGACCTAGTAGATACCACCACAGGGTCTATTTCTCCTGCCAAACAGTAGTGTAAATGCACTGTCGGGTTTCGTTTTGATGGATATTGTAGCCAGAGTAACTACTGGACATTTTGACACTTAACATTTTATGTCTCAGGATGGCGAGCGCAGTGGAATGCCAAGCACTGCTTTGTTATTGAAGGCTTTGTTCGATTTTGCTAGTGTTCATGAGCGGTCGTTTCGCTTACTATCAGGCGAAAGGCATGCCTGTCTCGCCATGCATGGCAACAACAAAAAATATGTACAAATGCCGGTGATGGCAACTTGTTGATCACCGGTTAGTGACGGAGTGGTTTTATTTGTACAAAGATTATTTTTGACTGCCTTGGTGGCGTTGTTGGAGTGAGGTACGGTTACAAAGCTGTGAACTCGGGTTCGAATCCCGAATCGGGCTAAGCGATATTGAATCTTTCTCTTCACTATCAGCCCGGGGTCAGAAACTTGTATCCCATATGGCGATAGGCTCTATCACACCGTGGGACGGAACATACAAAGCGAAATGTGGGTGTCCTGGTTTTTCTACCCCTTCTGGGAAAAGGGCTTGAGTTTATGTATGTATGTAATATTTTTTCCAAATATTTTCACAACAGGGTTATAGTAGGCTAAGCTGGAGAAAACCTTAGCCTAAATCAAGGCGTCTCTCAGCCTTAGTGTTTCCTATTTATATCAATTTGAAAGCCTTTTTATACAGAGTTACTATACTTTTATCCCTTAGGCATAATTTGTATTTTTTTTATAATATGATCATATTACTTTCTTTTACATTTCATAATGATATTCTGTTAATAAAGTAACCGCTTAAACTGTAACAAGTGTAGACCAAAAAGATTAATTAAATTCTTCAACATCCGATCTATTTTTGAACAGCTTAATTAAATTGGTTAATTAACGAGACAGGTAATTAACTGCATTATGAATCGGAGGTATTACGTATGTCTGATGAAAAATTCAAGCAATACATAATATGTACCAATGTATTTTTATTTATTTGCTGTATGTACAATCAGTATACAGGCGGACTGAATGCCTCTTTGGTCTACCTTTGGGTGAAGCAGAAAGAAGCGTTTTGACTGGCGATCTTGCGACTATGTTGGAAAAAATATATTTATAACACGTGTTGCATGACGTTTCAAATATAAGTCGTTTGCAGTCCAAGCTGTACGACTGTGGAATGATTTACCAGCCATAGTAAGACAGGCTCAAACACGGACATCGTTTAAGAAAATGGTGAAAAACTACTATCTTTCTCACCAAACGTACATACTGAGATGTATAGTTCCTATATATTTAAAATAAAACCTACAGGAATCATAGTGTGTATATGTATATGTATGTATTTGTATATATTTGTATATGTATATATATATATATACCGGGTATCTCAAGACTGCTACCGAAAACGAAGCCGGGTGGTAGTTTTAGTGACTACAAACACAATGCAACTAAAAATTTCGCAAAGAAACGCGACAGTTATTTTTTATGATTTTTTAAATATCGTCATTTTTGGGTGGTAAATCCATAGTTTTTGCTAAAATAATATTTTAAACACGTTTCTACCTTAGATATAAATTATAAATAATTCATATATACAGGGTATATCAAGACTGCTACCGAAAACGAAGCCGGGTGGTAGTTTAAGCGACTTCAGATACAATGCAACAGAAAAAGTGGCAAAAAAAAGCGACAATTTTTTTTTTGTTATTTTTTTCCTTTCACCATATTTGGGTGGTAAATGCATTTTTTCCTAAAATAACAGTGTATACCCTTTTATTTATAAATAATCTAAGGTATAAAAGAGTTTAAATTATAATTATTTTAGCTAAAACTAGGGATTTACCACCAAAAAATGACGATGTTTAAAAAATCATAAAAAATAACTGTCGCGTTTCTTTGCGAAATTTTTAGTTGCTTTGTGTTTGTAGTCACTAAAACTACCACCCGGCTTCGTTTTCGGTAGCAGTCTTGAGATACCCGGTATATATTCTTATCTTACTAGAGCTTGTGTCCTTTATTTTCTAGACTAGACTCTCTTCTTTTCCTTTTCTCATATCCGTCCAAAGGTTGTCTGTAAGAAATCGCCTAGAGCGATAAGACCGCCATATGTACTTTTTATGATTTGTAATATCATTAAAAGTTTTTCCTCTTTATGTACAGTTACGAATAAATAATAATAAATAATTACAATGATTTATTAACCTCCGTAGAGCTATCGGTTAGACGCCGCTTGTGAAACGAGAGGCCGCGGATTCGATACCCGCACTGAGAGAAATGTCTGTGCCGCCCATAAATATTTTTGTCGGGTCTGGGTGTTTGTGAGACCGAAAAGTCTCTCGTAGTTCCACGAGACAACGTATTATTTATTTAGCCTTTACAGAGGGAATGATTTACACATCGTTTGCACAGTTGTACTACGGTCTGATTGCAAAGGATGCGGTCTCAGGTTCGAGTCCCGGGTCGGGCTAAGTGATATTGGATTTTTCTGTTCATTTTCAGCCCGAAGTCAGGAATTTGAGCTCTATATAGTAATAGCCTCGACCTCTATCACGTTGTGGGACGGAACACACATGGCGTTGTGGTGGAGTCCTTGTTGCACCTCTGCCTATCCCTTGTAAGAAAAAGGCGTATATATATGGGTTAAAAGATGGCCTATTTTATACAATGCAGCTAAATTTTTAAGATTTTTTCAAGTAAGTGATTTGGTTCTCACAATCATTAGTTGTCTTTTGCCAATCGCCTCTTCATACTCCTTTTGGGAAAATAGTGTGAAATGAGATTATTATGCAAAAGAAAAATAATTTTTTGCTATTCAAATTTTCGGCAGATTTCCGTATATTAAGTAATTCTGAGACCGTCCCAGTCGTGTCGATATAATATTTTATTTGAGAATTTACAATCATGTCATGCTATAAGTAAGTGGAACGACAAAAAAGAATTTTAAACTAACTAGTTTAAGAACGCTTGTGAAACCAGTTTCCCATAGTTAATACTAGCCAACTCAATAAATATATTACCTACCTTTTACTCATTAGTTATTAAGAATGTATACTAATATAAATCGGAAGAGTTTGTTTGTTTGAATGCGTTAGTATCAGGAATTGTTTCATATTTAAAATTTATTTTGGTGTTAGATATTTACTTTAGCGAAAAAGCCTATATTTGATCATTGAGATTTAGCATCTGATGTCTCAGGATGGCAAACATTGCTTTGTAATTCAATGTGTTATTTACTTTTGCTACTGTTTATGAGCCGTCGTATCGGTTACCATCAGGCAAACGTCATGCTCGTCTAACCATTCATTGAAATAAAAAAAAACGTAAAAAAAAACGCGCAAAGGTTGAAACTCGCTCTCGCAGTGGTCTCGACAGGTTTCGAATATCGTGTCGGTGAACGCTGCCTATGTGTGCGTTGATTTAGCGCGCTTTGTATGAAGCTTGACTTCTGTTAGTTTAGTATTCTGTGATCCGTGTGGTGAAGCCGGGTGAAGCCGCTAGTAAGTAGATATGCTTGGAGCCTTTATAAAAATAGTACTAAAGTTTGGAAAGTGGTAAGCTTCATATAGTATTTCCCACATTACGTCATTGTATAAAATTACGGTAATTCATTCCAATTAGGACATAGTTATGAATGTAACAATTAACTATGTGTTAATTAAACTTCAAAAACCTATTAATTATAACCTGCTTATGTTGAAATATTAGTGCTATCGTGTTAGTGATCTGTGCACAATTCTAATATCGTCATGTAGGGCCAGGAATCTGTTTGTGTGTTTTAGATTTACGAGATAGTTTTGATTGACAATAATAGTTTAGGTTAAATCTGCTTAAGTGCCTCAATAATCGCAGATAAGCCTGCGTTCTCCCTGTGCTAAAAAATAATCTTCTAATATATACAGGGTATATCAAGACTGCTACCGAAAACGAAGCCGGGTGGTAGTTTAAGCGACTTCAGACACATTGCAACAGAAAATGTTGAAAAAAAAGCGTAGATTTTTTTTGTTATTTTTTTCATATGGTCGTATTTGGGGTGGTAAAGTAATAGTGTATACCCTTTTATTTATTAAGAATCTAAGGAATAAAATAGTTTGAATTATTATTTTAGCAAAATCTATGGTTTTACCACCACAAAATATTTAAAAAATCATAAAACAAAATTGTCGCGTTTCTTTACGAAATTTTTAGTTGCATTGTGCTTGTAGTCACTAAAACTACCAACCGGTTTCGTTTTCGGTAGCAGTTTTGATATACCTATATATGAAAGTGAAGAGTTAGATTGTTTGTTTGAATCAAATTTAAAAATTGAAAATCTGGATCTGATGCGAGATCGTGTGTGCTAAAGTAAATAATACGATCTGAAATGCGTTCGCCGAGTAAGTCTGTGCTTGTTTAGCTTTGTAGGTTTAATTTAAATCTTTAAATTTCGATATGTTATATATTTTATTAATTTATATTCGGAGGCGATTATAAAAGCTGCATTAATATATTTATTCAAAGCTGAGACAATAACTGTAAATACCTTTTGTATTGCACACTAAATTGCACTAAAAGTAATTGCGAATGAATCTTGAGCCAGCATACGAAATTAACAAATTACTTGGAGTTCTTTGAGCCCAAACTCAGCAAGATGGATTGCTCGGAGCGTCCATTGAATGTTCAAATATATTTTCATCTATTCCTTGTTTTTTTTACTTTTATTGCTTTAATCCCCTGCTCATAAATCAGTCTGCGTTTCGACCATTTCTTTATTTTCTACTTACCAAGCGTCTTGTTTTGACTACCGGAAATAAAATACTCTGTTTCAGCGCGTATCGTGCGTAATCATTGTGAAAATTGTTTAAAATTGACACATTTTGTCCTTTTGGAAAGGTGGATGCTTAAATCATATTAGACTCGCAATGTGGCCACTTTGCCGATGGAGAGATAATACATTACTGGAAGGATATTTTAGAGGAAGAAAAGGAAAAATATATATATATTTTACCAAAATAACACATTAAATAAAACTAAATAACATATGAAATGAGGTTGAATAAATTTAACTGAACCGGCAATCGATTTCCCGTAGTTCTACGTCATAGGTTGTTGGTCCAAAAACGATATGTTTTATAAATTCTGCTACTATCTTTCTTCTTTAACATCTATTTTATTGACTAGCGGCCAGGCCCGACTTTACTCGGGTACAGATACTTTTTGAGTCCATTCCACATTAGAAAATATTACTTCGCGTACCAACTATTTTATTCATATTTAAACTTAATTAACTGCAACTAAACTCATGCGACTGCCGTCTTCTATTCTTACTGTTTTGCCGACCCGCCCCTTTATATCCCGTCTTCTCCCATCTCATTCTGTCCCATAACTTATTAAGGCATATGTTATCCTCTCCACTTCTGTTCCATCTCATCCCTGTGAGTTTGAAAGAGTAGCAAATATAAATGTGTAATAAATATATTTGAATTTCTTGCTCATTCCACGAGAACACTATATTTTTGGAGAATAAATTATAAACTGCGTTGGCTACTTCCATACCAAATACACTGCTCACAAAAATTAAAGTTTACTTTTTTATCGATTTTTGTGCGTGATTTTTGAGAGTCTGTATCGTAGAGAAATTTGATTGTTAAGAAATTCCAAAACCAGAAATGGGAAGCCTGGAATGTCTATTTTTCATATAGTATTTGTTTTTTACAATTGCGGAGACTACTAAAGTTAGTATATTAGTGGAAGACGATGATGTGCCGTCATCATAAATAAACATCTTGTTCATCCAAAGTTTTTGGAGTGAACGAACTGGATAAATGTACACCCCAATATTTTTTGAGGATTTACGCCGGAATACATTTATCTCTTGCCGACATCAATTTTGTACAGGGAAGCGCGTCATTGAATTTACGAGTTGAGTATTAGATTTTAAAACAAAGCCTTAATTAGTTTATCAGATTATCGCCCAGAAAGGACCTTAGAATATGTTAATATTATCCTATTATTATAAATTCATTAGTTGGCATTCTAAAATGTTTTATAAAGTTATACCTATTTGAAATAGGTTTTTCGGGGTTATTGGTTTTACATGCCGACAAATTTGCGAGTATGATGGCAAGGCTAATAGCAGAATTATATTGAAATGCATTCCATTATTATTGAACAATTATGGCGAAAGGCTCGCCTCTATCACTTCGTAGCACAACACATTAAAGGCGTTACCTTACAGTATTTATAATATAGAGGTAGCGCTGTCATATGTCATATTTGGGTCTTGAAAAATGTAGAAATTTTCTTGTTTGTAATATTGGTAGCGCTCCTGTATTAGTGAAAATTAAATTAATTATTTAGCAATAAATTGCTATAAATTCCTTTGATAACCGAAATTATATTAAAGTAGTATCCTTTTAAAACGAGTTAGAGTGGAATTAAATAGCTCTAAACTATTTATTTTTACTTTTCTTTTCCAAGTAATTCATGTATGTTGGACAATCTGTCAAATATCAGCCAATAGGAGGGCAGAAAAAGGTGGCCCAGCACTGCCATTTTTATCTACGTTTTTGAAGTACCAGCGCTCTCTCTATATTATAGATACTCTATCTCTATCTGACAGTTGAATCTGAACTACTGAACCAACTATTTATTATTTAAAGGTTGCTTATATATTTACAAGTGATGACTCAAAGGAGAACACAACTGTACAGGCACGTAGTCACGTTTACATATTCTCGTTTCTTGTGCTATCTCAGCGTGTTTCTATCCTCGTGATGTATTCACATCCTCGAGGTCGGCACATTTTACACGAGTAAAAAGTTTACAGGAAATATTTAAAGATACCTCAATGATTTCATTATTTAATTTATTGGCAAGGTCTGATTATAGGTAATAAATAATAAATAAAAATCTTGAAAAAATGCTTTAGTAATAGACCCAATTAAAAAGTTAAAAATAATTAAATGTTACTGAGTTAAAAATTAAAATGGAGTTATTCACATTAATTTTACTGTCAAAAAAACAGCGTAGAGTCACACCCACCACTGCAACTCCTGTCAGCCAGGGTCAACAATGGTACAGAAAGAACACTGGCGTCTTTAAAAATAAAAGGTTGTGCCTTTGGGTTGTACATTATTACTTTAGGAAAAACAATGTAGGTATTTAATACCCAATTAAGACGAAGCAATCGTGGCAAGGGTCACATGGAACAGAGTGGCTCTAGAAATTAACAAGGGGACAAGTTTGGAGGACGCCTTTGCCGACTGGCAAACAGATCTACAGAAAATAAGTAAAATTCAAATAAAAGGCTAGATTATTATCATTAAATTACACAAATATGACCGTTCTGATAAATGTTCATTGAAATATTTTATACATCCGATTTGTGAAAGTGCGCTCAAACTTGTTTTAAATATTTACATGGTGGATAAATTGTAACAAATTGTTTTTCACTTGATTGCCGCTGTTGACTAATGAAGTGAATTCGCTGAACCGATTAATTCCAATAAAATAACCACATTTGGGCAATACGCAACAATTTAATATGAAAAACACTTAGTGGAAAATTATACGGTAAATAAACATTTTTAAACACAAGCCTATACTTTCGGTAATCCAAATTATGGGAAAGGCTTCAATAGATTAGCTACGTAGCCTAACCGCAGACCGCGCGAACTGGATTAGGTATTTCACTTCCAAACACAGGGTTTAATAAAATATCCACCCAAAGCCTTTTGATGCCACATTCCTAAATTAAACCTGTCAGGAAATGTAGGTTTATAATTTAGTTAGTTTTAAGTCCTGGCTAATATCGAAATATAGCCTCAGTCCGCCATGCAGGTTGGCGGATTCACTAGGACACAAAAGAGAATAAAAAATATTGTCTTACATTGTACTAGAAATTAGCCCTTTTTAGGTGAGATATAAATATAATCATTCATACATAAACTCACGTCTTTTTCCCAGAAAGACAGGCAGAGATGCTACCAGGACACCCACATTTCACCTTGTATGCTACGTCCCACTATGGGATAAGGGATGAAACTATCGCCATATTGGGCACAATTTTTTGACTCCGGGCTAATAATGAATAAAAATCCAATATCACTACCGACGTGGTAATAACTCGAGACCTCAGCGTTGCAATCGTACCTTAGGACATCTAGACCACCAAGCAGTGGGATATAAATAGAGTCAGAGATATAAGAATATAGGGGTTTAAATCTACTTGCACGTCTGCCTACTATTTGGGGACATATATGCAAGAGCTTACGTTTATTAATATGCAACGCGTCTTAGTTGGCTTAAAAAATAATGCTAAGCCAGTTGTAAATTATGCCGGGAAAAAAGTTATTTTTATTTTATATGAAAACTCAAGACATAATCATGTTTTTTTCTGTTTTATCACCATCATCTCAGTTACAGGAGGTCCACTGCTGAACATCAACATCGATCTATGTTCCATCCAGCGAGTTCCTGTAATCTTAGCGATGAGACGACTTGATGTAGTTATCCGAAAGCTGCCCATTCGAGTTGGTCTCTTTCTCACCTCATTTTCGTCTTGTTGCCATGGTCCTGTCACTGCAATTTTTTTGGGACTCGTAAACAATAAAACGTAACAAGTAGTTCTGGCCGTGATTGAGGTTAACCTGACTTGACACTGCCTAAAGAATTTTGAAGAGAACAAAATGGTCAGGGCTATGTTGCATTTTTACCTATTTTGTAATACCGTTTCAAAATGTATCCTATTTGTTCATTAGGATTTAACGGAAAGAAAAATAGTTGGAAACAACATTTTTATAATTTGTAACTTTTTTCAAATATTAATTATATTAACGAGGTCGTCTGACACTTCACTTGCTTGTATGTCTACACTCCAGATCCAGAATCTATAATATCTAATAAACATAAACAATAATATTTAATGAATGCAACTTAAATATACCACACATGCCTGGTGGACACCAAGCTTTAATCTTTTTCATAAAGTACAGTAAAACATGGCATTTAAACGTATATGTTCAAACAAATATCTCTTTGCGGGATGCTCCTGTTACAAATTAATTTTACTCATGTTTATTTATACAGAAAATATTTTTAATGTATTCTGAGTCACATTTAGCTGCATGCTGGTTTTTTAGTAGCGATGTGATGTCATAATATGATGAAGTAGTCATTTTTAGGGTTTTGATAGCTAGAGAAATAGACGATATTTTTATGTTAGAAAAGGATTAAGCAGCAATAAAAATAAAAAGATACTAATGTGTTATAGGACACCTATGTTCAACATGGACTGCCTGTGGCTGAAGAGAGGGAGAGAGAGAGAGAGAATGGGTTATGGCTTATGTAATAGGGAATCGGGTGGTGACAGATCTATTACCATTCGACAAAGTTTTGCCTATCAAGATTGTTATATTAGATTAGAAGATAAGTACGATTTTATCTACAGGTTATATCCCGTTTCATATTTTACAATTAAAGTATATACGACTGAAGTATTCAAACATTAAGTACATACATATAAACGACGCCTTTTTCCCAGAAGGGTTAAGCAAAGGTGCTACCAAGACATCAACGTTTAGTCTTGTGTGTTCCGTCCCACGATGTAATAGGATGCGAGCCTATCGCCATATCTTACACTAATTCCTGACTGTGGGCTAATAATTAATAGAAAAATCCATTATCACTTTGCCCGACCCGAAATTCAAACACGAGGCATTAGTTTTGTAATCATACCCGAATACAACTACGCCAACGAGGCTGTCTTAAAAAATAAATAGATATTTTTATTGTCAGCATATTTTTTAATTACCAATATTACTTTTTGATATTATTGAAACTCTTCAGCAACTCAAATAACAACCATCAAAATGACACATCTATACAACAACAATTGAGCACACACACTAACACTCCTACAGTCATATGTACTTTCTTTTTATTAAACGGTTTTATTTAGCTCACCCCGTTTGTTTGGGTCAAATTTAGTAATTGAAATTTAACCCTCTTCCCGTTAACCGATTGATCTGAAATTTGGTATACGCCTTTGAAGATTGTCACCAGAAGGTGACAATACAATTATCCACATTCAATATTATTGTGAATCCAAGATGGCCGCCGCTACAAGATGGCGGACAACTTAGTTTTTTTCAATCCCATCAATATGGGTATTAAATGAAAGGGCTTGTCAAGTAAAATTCAGTGCACTATACAAAATCAAAATCAAAGATGGCCACTGCTACAAAATGGTGGATAATGTATTTTTCAATCCCATCAATATGGGTATCAAAATAAAGGGCTTGGTAAGTATAATACAGTATACTATACAAAATTACAATATGAATCTCCCACCCAAGTCAAGAACTCAACGAATTCAATAGAATGAGAAATAAAAACTAAAAAGATAAAATTAAAAAAGTAAAAAAAAAAAATTAGTTAAACGGATTTATATTGCAGATAAATGTACTAAAAGCTAAAAAATAATTTTAAACATATGCATTGATTAAACTAAAATAAAATCGTGGGGCACGTCCACTTTAAATGAATTTTAACCACTTTAAATATTGGACGTGCCCCACGATTTTATTTTAGTTTAATCAATGCATATGTTTAAAATTATTTTTTAGCTTTTAGTACATTTATCTGCAATATAAAACCGTTTAACTTAAAAAAAATTTTTTACTTTTTTTTATTTTCTTGTCTTTTAGATTTTGTTACATTATTTTATCACGTTAATTTAATTCTTGTAATATATTAAGAAACTTAATCAAAGCTAATATTATACGGAGGGCTTAATAACTGTGACACAGTTATAACTAATGCAGTTGTTATGGCAACATTTTTATTGTTTCATTCTTTGTTGGTTCAGAAATATATTTTGTTACATTATTAGGTTATTGCATCTATTATGTACGTGTAACAGCATCACACCGAGCATGGTATCGATATTGTGCCATTTATAAACTGTATGCGAGTGAACAGTGGAGTGAAATGGCAATGGGTAGGATACCTTACAAGATGCACCGAAGTAAGTAAGCTCTGCCTGAATGACTACCTAGCTCAAATAATAAACGATTAAAACCAGCAGTCACATATGTACGTAGTTTTTTCTGAGGTTATTTACCTCTTTAATTCATTGTTTTGTCACATGCTTTATCATGGAGGGAAGTGGACAATATTTTCTTTCCAACTCCTTTTAATTTAACTTTCTGATTGATTTCGTTACGGGTTAAAAACAAGTTAGACATTTCCGGAGACTCGCCGATCTTCAATGCTCGGTGTCATTACAATGTGTGCTACTTTCGATGCTGGCTTACCGGATTTATACACATACGTAGTTCTTAGTTACAACACATGATATCTTCGAAACTTCCAGCGACTTTTCGGCCTCATAATCACCCAGACGCCAGACCTAGAACAAATACTTTTTTTTTATTTTAAGGTGTGAAGAGATGAGCATGCCCTACGCCTGATGGTAAGCGATACAACAGCTCAAGGACAGAAGAAAAAGCAAACAGCACCATGAAAAAAAAAAACGAAGATCAGCCTTTCACTTTACAGCCGGCGCGGCGTGGCGTCTAAAAACAACGCCAGTGAGATTGTCATATAAAGCATTAGGTAGATAGGTTAATGATTATAATATTACGATAACGGATACAATTAAATGATTGGATAAGATTAAACCAAGATAAAAAAAAATAACATGAATGAGGCTTCTAGCGAGTTTTGGGTGGAAAAAGGATGGAAATGATGAATTGTGCTGATAAATATTACATTTTATCTCTCTCCCTTCAGCCACAGGAAGTACACTGCTGATATAGGCTTCCTCCGAGGATCTTCATCCACATCGACCTATCGGAACAGCCAGTATCCAGCGACAATTTAAAATTTAATAATTCTAAATTCTAATTTTACATCTACAACCTGACAATCGTCTTTCTCTTTCAATACAAGTATCAGCCAGTATTTAATAAAAAGTTTTTCCTTAGTGAAAATTCATATTCAGAGTGCTCCTTTCACGTTTTTATCCTGCTAATTAATATGTAAGAAATGTTTCACGAATTTTTGTGTTCTTGTTAACTTGTTACAAATAGATGTACAGTTTAATACTAATTATTATTCTTATTTTAGATTGGTAAGTTACAGAACTTCAATTAAAGAAAGCCTTAAAATATTGAATAGCAATTGTGCCAAGCTTAGCGTTGCAATCAAAACTACCTATATTTGTTTCATTTTAAAATTTATCATCTGATTTCTTACTATCAATGTAGGTAATTTAAATTTGTAGATATTTTCTATTACTTTTACGGTAGAAAATATGAAGTTTAATCATAATTGGCAATCACATATTGTTATTTACCTATTTATTTCTTCTTCATGAATCGTGGTTTTCAATAATTACCTAGTCATAATGGAATTATTATGCAGTACTGTATTCACTGAAGTTTAGGTATCGTTAAATTTCAAATGAGATTAATAACGGCCACTGACATTTTAATGGATAGGGGAGACTGGGGACGCGATGGTTTCGATTTTTTGTAATATCTCGCAGACCTTATTAGGTCACAAAATACGAATTACTACACCGGATAGAATATTGGTATTTTAGCTATTAAAACTGCTATTACATATTTTGTGAAATCTACAAAATAAGATTTATCTCGATCTCTAAGGTTGATTATAACTGTGTAAAGAGATGGTTATAATCTAGTTAATACAACATATATTTTTTTTAGATTTTGACAAACACATGAGTAGACCTTAAAATAGTAATTTGTAAGATAGTTATTGTTGACGCCATTATGGATACACAGTTATATTATTTTAGTGGCAAGAATCTGTATCAGCCCATATACGTCCCACTGCAGAGCACGAGCCTACTCTACAATCGAGCACTGCACGGCACGGCACGCATTTTAATGACACCGAGCATTGACGCTCGGCGGGTCTCCGGGAATGTCTAACTTGTCTTTACCAACGAAATTACCACGGAGGCTCAAATGAAATAGCTCATAAGACAAATTAATACACATAGTACTTAATTAAATTCTAAGCACTAAACACATTATACATACACGGGTGAAAAAAATTGTCATATCAATTACAGTATTGGGCATAATTAATGTCAATCAATCAATCAATATCAGCCCATATACATCCCACTGCAGGGCACGGGCCTACTCTACAATCGAGATTACGAATGAGAGTGGTTAGGCCATATAGTCCACCACACTGGCTTAGTGCGGGTTGGCGGACATACATACCATAGAAATTCTTATGATAATATATATATTATTAATGTGTTCTCTTTAAAATATCAGTTTCACAAAATATGATAAAAAATATTCTTCATAAAATAAATTAAACAATAGGAAACTCACATTACACTATTGCTAGCAACCGCATTCGTAACAATTAATGTACGGCACAAGGTTTCAGAATTGTCAGAATGTGTGTTATTGTTGTCAGAATTTAAAACTGCTAGATTTTTAGGCTAAGATTGCAGGAAGTCGCTGGATGGGGTCCGCTTCCAACAAGTCGATGTGGAGATGCCTGGGGGAGGCCTGTGTTCAGCAGTGGATTTCCTGTGGCTGAGATGATGATGATGATATTTTTAGGGTAATATTGATACTAAAATGTAACCTACGATAATTCAGTTCCTTTTTTAAATACTACAGTTGAGATACCTACATGTGCTTTTTGGATCGGTCACGATTTTTTCGTCATACTGTATAAACCTCACTTTACTAGAATATAGTAGTATGAAACCACACACTATACGTAAGTACGTGGTGGCCTGTTGGTAAACGGACTAGACGCGACTGCCAACATGTTCACGGTGGTCGTGGGTTCGAATCCCAGGGCACACCTCTGACTTTTCGGAGTCATGTGTGCATGTAGTCAATCACCACGCACTAAAACTGTGAAGAAAAACATCGTGAGGAAACCTGCATACCATAGCGATTTATAAAAAAAATCTATGGTATGAAAGTCCGCCAACCCGCACTAGGCCAGCGTGGTGGACTATATGGTCTAACCACTCTCAATCGTACTCTCGATTGTAGAGGAGGCCCGTGCCCTGCAGTGGGACGTATATGGGCTGATACAGTACACACTATACGAGAATGGGCATTCTCCTTTATAGAAACTAAACTAAAAAAGTTTTATAAAATTTATCATGTCCCTCTTTAACCTTTGCGTCTCCGTTGGTTCTGAATAGAAAATATAAAGAATAGCCCAACTGAAAACCGCTCTTAATCAATGATAATTAGCACACCACCAAATATCAATAATAGCCAAATAGTCTCGCCAAATAGCCGATGAGAAGGGACGAAGACGCGAAGGGGCGCAATCGTCCCGCAGCAAAGTCCAAGTTTCGTATAAACCACAACTCCTCAAGAGTCGCGTCGATGTCCCATCCCGCCTAATGTTTGCAGAGAACATAAAGATATCACTTATTAGTCATCTCCCTTTCAATAACTAACCTGAGGCCATTGACATCAACATTAAAGGATTTTCTTGGAGGTAGATTGTACACGTATCTATTAGTATGTGCAATGACGCAATTGCAATTAAAAAATAACTATTATTATATTATTTAGATTTATGTCCAGTTTCAGCCAAGTTCGCATGATTGTGTGGATCATTGGGTACCAAAATAGTACTGCACTTATCACCCAGGGCAATGTTAAAGCTTCATAAAATGTTCATTCTCAATGCCATGCACACAAATAAGCATACTCACATGAGCAGTTTGATTGCGCTAATACTGAAAAAAAAAACATAAAATTTTCCAGCGATAATAGAAAAGATAAAAAACAAATTTTAAATTCAGAATGAAATAATGGCAAAACTTTTTTGTGATACGAATTCCGTCAACTTGAACATAACAACTCGTGTATGAAGGATGAGATTAACTTCAGTGGGTATTTAAGACGGACAAGAAACTATTTGAACATTAGTTCAGAAGTTACTAGGTAAGTACCAAGTCGTTCATTAATTGTGTGGTGTGGGAATCGTGGAAACAAACAGCGCCTCTAGCGGATCGCGCAGGAAGTGTTTCTTACATTTGTATTCAATTTAAATATCTAATTAACGAACGAAAATGATTGATGAGATTATAATAGCTATTAAGATGTCGTTCATTATGAAAATTAATAACCAATTGTTTTCGTAAAGTTTACAGAGGTCTGTGTTCAATTAGTGTGATTTTTTGGATTTTATTTTATAAAAGTAACTTTACAAGACGTTTTCATGAAGCTTAATCTTAATTTAACTAATTTGGCGTTTGTTTATTTTTGAATATGATACATTTTATTACTTTACTATAATGTAATAATTAGAACTGATTACGCAAATGAAGATCATAATATAATAATGTGTCAAGAAGTAAATAACCTATTTCAAATAAGATAGAACGGCATTAAAAATAGTATATTCCATTTTAATTAATAAACGAAAAATCTTAATCAGTAAAGGAACACTTATATTTTAATAAAATTCAAAATATCGTTTTTGAAATTCATAATCTGATGGAAATTAAAACAATATTTCCATGCTTTAGTTATTTAAAATGAAGTACGTGATCTTGCTCGCTCTGCTGGCCGTGGCGGCGGCGCGTCCCGAGGAAGGCCACTACAATGACAAGTACGACAACTTCAATGTGGACGAGATCATTGAAAGCAAGAGACTGCTCAAGTCCTACGCTCTCTGCTTCCTTGGAGAAGGGAAATGCACTCCTGAGGGCCAGGACTTTAAGAGTAAGTAACTTGATGCAATATAACAACGGGCTTTTCAGCCGTGTGAATTTAAATTTAGTGCAAGTTTGTGAGACCTCTGATATCTTAAGAACGATGCAAGATCTGGAATGCAACGCAACAGTCAGATTTAAGATGATTGACATATTTTAAGGTTTATTCATTCCACAAGACAAGGACAGCCTATAAGTGATCTGGACGACACAGTTGATATTGTTAAATAATAAATAAATAAATAACACCCCACAGTCACATACATAGCCCTGACCCCACACTAAGATCGAGTCTTGTGTCATGGGTATTAGGAACTACGAGAGACTTCTCGGTCTCAAACACCCAGACCCGAAAGAAATTTTTGTGGGCCGCACAAACATTTCTCCCGGTGCGGGGATCGAACCCGCGACCTCTTGTTTCACAGGCGGCGTCTAACCAACTGCGCCACGGAGGCTGTCTTAAATAAAGGAATATGTGTTCACCTAATAGCTCAATTGAGCTGTTGTGATGGCTTAACCTAACGTCAAAGGTCGACTCAAGTGGAAATTAACCATTGAATCTAGATACTTGCATAGGAACCTAGCCACGTCTGACATCCAGCTTAGTTATAAGTGGCAATAATAAATTGATGTGCCATCCCACAGCACAATGTTCTTAGACCAACATCCGATCTCTTGTGAGTGTTTACGACGTAACATTAAATTTTGTAATTTTCTAGAGTGGATCCCTGAAGGTACGACATCTTCTTGCAAGAAGTGTACAGACAAACAGAAGCCGCTCGTGGCGAAGTTCATCAAAGCTATGATGGAGACGATTCCTGAGGAATGGTCCAGACTCAACGACAGTGTAGACCCTGAGAAGAAATACCAGGAAGAACTGAAGAGTTTCCTAGATAAATACACATCTTAGAATGATTTCATTGATATCTCCAAATGTTTAAATGATTTGGCTGCTGTGTTCTGTCTCTATTACTCTTCACTACATAGTATAAAACAAAGTCGCTTTCTCTATCCTTATGTCACTTTGTATGCTTAAATCTTTAAAACTACGCAACGGATTTTGATGCAGTTTTTTTAATAGATAGAGTGATTCAAGAGGAAGGTTTATATGTATAATACGTACATATTATTGTACAGAAATCTATTTGTACCCGGACGAAGCTGGGCCGGGCCGAGTTTTATAATAAACGTAAGTCAGACAGTGACAAAATATTTTGCTGCGGATTTGCTCGATGTTACAATAACTTTATCAAATTATGAAATTTTGTTTTGCAAAACAAACAGTGATGAAATAAATTATTGTGAAGCTTTTGTTACAAATAAAACTACGTAATTAAGTGTATTAAGGTGGTTTATTTATTTGTTATTTCATTTAAAATAAAACTTACATAAGGCTATCGTGTTAAGTATTTTGAACTAGAACTTAAAATAATTTCAACACCTCAATTACAACTATCACGAGTATATACGTTGAATATCAACATAGACAAGTCTTTTGTTTTCTATATATTTTTGTGACTTCTTAGCGAGTGATATAAAATTAGACTGTTGAAAGGTTTAAAGATCTATAATAATATACTTCAAAGCATATTACTGACAGATTACCTCCTAAAAGTAATTCTACTGAGCGTTAGCGTAAAAAGCCCGGAGAGAAATTTTCGATCGCAATTATAATAAATGGAATATTTCAGAATAAACATTAAAATACGTTAAAGGTAATGGAAATTTCTCACCTGTCAAATCACAACGATGAAATACGCATAAATAAAATTGAAAATACAAAGCTTGTTGATGATAAATAAACAAAAATAATTTGTATTTTCTCTCAGCACACATACAGGACAAGTATTTTTTATTGATAAAGTCAATTTTATTTCGTATAAGGCTCATGTAACATTACTTTTCTCTATTTTGAATCATATCTGCTTTATATAATTTTTTAAGCTAGCTAGCTAGGAAAACCAAAATTCATGACCAATGGTTATCGATTACCATCAGTAGTACATACATTATACATGGTATCAATTCAATCCCTCGTTAATAACTAACGCACTCAGGTTGGTTCTACCTGGATTTTAATGTGATATTATTTGATGTTTGTTAAAAACATATTAAGCATTAGCTGTATCAATATAACTCCAAATGTATGCACTGGAAGTATCATATTTAGCTAAATCTCTACACCGGTTTCATACTCCTACAAGAAATGGAGGGCACCTAGAATACTTTAATAATAAACTCATTTGCAAAAAAAACGGGCACCTAAGCCACAGAGTACATTTTATATACTGAGAACCTAAGCAATGAACCATTTCAAATGTTACTATTGGTTTGTTTGATAATTATAGGTAGTTTTACTTTCACAATTTTGTAAATTAATAAGCAAATAATCGTTTTCGTCAGTATTATCATAAAATTTTGATAAAATTTATGGGTTTTAATGCTAAAGTTCACTAGTAGTGTATGCTCGCTAGTAGTGCATATGCTCGTGAAGTAAAAGTTAACAAAGATTTTTGTTTGTTTTTTCTTTAATAAAGTAAAAGCAGATAAATGTTTAGTATCGAGTGTGACCCCCTTTAGCTGAAATCACAGCTTGAATTCGTCTGGGTATGCTAGCGAAGATATCCCGGATACTGCTTGCGGAATACGTTCCCACTCCGCGGTAATCACATTCTTCAGCTCTCTGATAGTCGTCGGAGCCGGTTGTACTGATCTCACGCGTCGTTTCAGAACGTCCCAGACATGCTCTATAGGATTGAGGTCGGGACTTCGAGCTGGCCAATCCAAACGACGAATGCCGACCTCTTGCACATACGCTTCCACATCGCCAGACCGGTGGGCGCGAGCGTTGTCGTCCATAAAAATTGAGTCTTCGCCTAAAGCGACCAATGCGGGTTGTGCATGAGGAATTAGAACTTCCGTTATGTATCGATGTCCAGTCAGTGAGCCGTTTTCAATGAAGACTAACTCTGTACGATCCATTGAATTTATTCCTGCCCAAAACATAACAGAGCCCCCACCATAAGGTGTGATTTCTTCAAAACAAGCCTCTGCAAAGCGTTCTCCTCGTCTTAGTAGCACTCGCCGACGTCGATCTTCACCGAACAGAGATATCCTGGCTTCATCGGAGAACAATACCCTATTCCAGTCTTCTTGAGCCCATGACTCACAATTTCGAGCAAACCTAAGCCTGGCAACTCTGTGCTCACGGAGTAACTTAGGGCCGCGGGCCAGGCGATGACTGCGTATATTGGCCGCGAGAAGCCTCCTCCTGACCGTCCATAGACTAATATGCACATTTCTTACTTCTTCGAGGTTGTTCTTAAGGTCCACATACGAAGACTTGCGATTTCTCAATGCGCGACTCACAAGAAAACGATCATCCCGTGGTTGGGTACGTGGTTTTCTTGCAGAACCAGGCTCAATCCTATAGACCATGTCTGGGACGTTCTGAAACGATGCGTGAGATCAGTACAACAGGCTCCGCAGACCATCAGAGAGCTGAAGAATGTGATTACCGCGGAGTGGGAACGTATTCCGCAAGCAAGTATCCGGGATATCCTCGCTAGCATACCCAGACGAATTCAAGCTGTGATTTCAGCTAGAGGGGGTCACACTCGATACTAAACATTTATCTGCTTTTACTTTATTCAAGAAAAAACAAACAAAAATCTTTGTTAACTTTTATTTCACGAGCATATGCACTACTAGCGAGCGTACACTACTAGTGAACTTTAGCATTAAAACCTATAAATTTTATCAAAATTTTATGATAATACTGACGAAAACGATTTATTTGCTTATTAATTTACAAAATTGTGAAAGTAAAACTACCTATAATTATCAAACAAACCAATAGTAACATTTGAAATGGTTCATTGCTTAGGTGCCCGTTTTTTTGCAAATGAGTTTATTTTATTCATAGGTTTTTTTACATTACGCGTTTTATTTGTGTATCAAATACTATTTTAGTCTTTCGAAATGCATTTTATTGATAGGCTCCACATTTCATTTTTGTTCATAATCCTTCATCATCATCATCAACTCAGCCACAAGAAGTCCACTGCTGAACATAGGCTTCCCCCAATGATCTCCACATTGACCTGTTGGAAGCCTGCATCCAGCGACTTCCTGCAACTTTAGCCAGGTCGTCCGTCCACCTTGTTGGCGGGTCTCCGACATTTCGCTTGCCTGTACCTGGCCTCCACTCTAGAACCTTTCGGCCCCAACGGCCATCGGTTTCATAATCCTTATTAATATTATAATTGCGTAAGTTTGTAAGTAGGGATGCGTGGAATTATGAATGCTTGTTACCCTTTCACGAAAAAACGGCTTGACTTCTTTTGATGAAATTCGGTGTAGAGGTAGCTGACAATCTGGATTAACACAGGCTACTTTTATCCCGATAAAAAGGGTTTCCAAGTTATTTGCTACTCTTTCAAATTCGAATGAATGACACGGGACAGGATAGGATAGAATTGTATGCTTTTGTCATGGGACAGATGGTCGTCATAACTTTTAAGAGTGGCTCATATTCGGCGAGATGGACAAGATACATTTAAATAAACAATGTCAATGAAGGTTTATTGTTATTTTGTTTGTAACCCTATCTGTATAAGACAACTATGATTATACTCATTATTTGTGTTTCATCCTACGTATGATGTAAGCTCTATAATTTGCCACAAAGAAAGCAATTTGCCAATTAAACGTACAGACATAGACATCAGTTTCCATAAATCGGTTTATTTCAAGACCATTTGCAGTAATGTTAGTTTATATTATTTTATTTTAAATTCAAAACTAATGAAAGAATTATTTATTGTTATGTGTTGCAACTGTGATCAATAAATAGTTTTTCTTTCTTTCTTTCTTCCTTAAATATTAACGGCCTTATTCGTAGACAATTTTAAAATACATTTTAGCTATCGAATCTTTTGTCTTCTTTACTGAAACTGAATTCAAAAGTCGTTCGAAAGAGATAAACACTTGATAGCTAAAATAGGTTTTAAAATTGTTTATAAATAAGGCAGTCAATAACTAAAATAAATTCATACAGCAATTTATTTTTATTCGTATTTATTCCATTATTATTTAATTTAAGGCACCTAACATTTCAAATTAACTTAATTTATTAAGAATTATAATAATAATTGCCACATTAGCATTATATTTTAGTTGAGATAAAACACAGCTACACTCCTTTACCAAAATTAGGAACTTTTGTTTTAAAACCATTTCATTTGGGGTATTTGTCGAGGAAGTCCTGCAGATCTTGCTGGTGTTTCTTCTCGGGGTCTGCCTGGGCGTACATTCTGGCCCACTCGTCAGGAAGCTGCTCCATCATGGCCCTGATGAACTTCGCTACCATCGGCTTCTGTTTCTCAGTGCATTTCTTGCAAGAAGACGTCGTGCCTTCGGGGATCGATTCTATAAAGAAAATGAAATTTTAACACCATGCAAAATGTTTAAAAAATAAGAGAATATAAGGTCACAGCCACACAATATGATATATTTCATTCTATTCTCATTTAGTTCACAATTTTCATAGAACGCGGCGACATATGGTCCCTACTGGTGCCTGGTAGTTCTCTTGTAACATGTGGAAGGCCGCCTGGGTAAGTACTAAGTAACAAGGCAATATCTATTTCACCCGTCAAACAGCAGTGTAAAATATGTATTGTGTTTCGGATTGAAGGACATTGTAGCCAGAGTAACTACTGGACATATTGAGACTTAACATCTTATGTGTCAGGATGGCGAGCGCAGTGGAATCCCAACCATTGCTACAGAGCAAATCATTATGTTGTTTACTGTTTTCTCAAGCGGCATGTAAAGTAACAAAATAAAATAAAGTTAAAAAAAAACAATTGTATTAGAATCCAACAACAAAATTCATCCTTCAAGCATCTCAATACTTACATTATTATAATATCTGTAACTATGTTTTATTTAACGACTTAGAAACAGCGTAATGAGTAATTAAATACACATGGAAGTATCCGTATTGTAATTATTATATTTTATAATTCACACGTTATTAGATCTTGATGTGGTCAACCATGCATACTACCTGATGCAAATATGTTGTCGTTATAGTAAAAGAATGGAGTTACTTGGTTGAAAAAGGATATCATTAAAAATTTCAGTGCGTTCGTTGAATAATGAACGTTCAATAATATTTCTAAATTCGATCGCTTTCATAAAAAAAAATCTTTTTGCCATAAATTGGTACATTTTTAATAATACCTAATTTGGGAAGTTCATTTATTGGTAGATTTAGGCACAAGTAACTGCGGGCAGATGGCTATCTGCCCGCAGTTACTTGTGTACTTGTTACCGGATTCCAAACGAATATTTGCGGATCATATAAATATTTTTGTCGATGTTGCAATGGAACTTTTCATTCCACATATTCCTCTCAATTGCCACTACCAAACTACTCTAGAAGGCTTTCTAGAGTAGTTTGGTAGTGGCAATTAAATCCAAGTATGTCGAATAATATATTTATATTATTATTATTTATTTATAATGTTGTAAAGAGGAAATATTTGGTTGTTTGTATTGAATAGGATCTGAAACTACTGTACCGACTTGAAAAATTATTTCATCATTAAATTCCTACATTATCCCTGATGAACATAAGCAAGCTGATATTTAAAAAAAATCTATCTGCACTCGGGCGGAGCCGGGCCGCGCCGCCAGTTTATATAATATATAAAAGAGGAACCTGACTGACTGACGTATCAACACACAGCCGTAACTACTGGAGCTAGAAAATTGAATTTTTTTCACAGGTGTTCCTATTGTTACGTATGGTAGCACTTCGAAGGGATTTTTAGAAATTAAACCCCTAAAGGGGTGAAAAGAGTAAAAAACTGTTGTGTGAAAAATCGAAACCGTTAAACTTACAATTCCATATATTTTATATCAGTCTCTCATAGTTTATGATACTCGTGAGACGATAAAGACCTTCATGTGGTTTTTGTACATTGTGTATGACAATTTGTAACACAAAAGGAATTCTTATGTATGCCAAAGAAATTCTTCTAGAATGTCCTCTTTAATCCCAATGTGCACATTTGACCCATTTGTCGACATTAACCGTACTCACTACAAAATTGACAAAACTATTATGTGGTGCTAAAGGGCCCTTATGTGTCAGTAAATACCTTTTATATACAAAGTCCGCGTAATTGTTGACTAAACAATTCGCAAAAAGCATTGGCATATAAATTGAGCTATAACGTTACCCAAGCCGAAATAGTTATAGAAAGGGACTGGCAATAGTTAAAGCAATTACGTTTCAATATAGTAAAATATAAATATTTTAACGAAATTCCGTTGAGATTACACAAAACGATATCCGTGACAAAAAAGTAAGTAGCGAGAAGAACTAAGCCTATTTGGTATGGATTCCAAAGCATTCAAGAATGCAGAGTTTGTAAAGAAATGGATAATTATAGAAGAAAATATTATAAAAATATCATTATCAACCCCGAGTTAAGAAGTTGTGCCCGATTTGGCGTTAAGCTCGTCCCCTTTCACATCCTGGGACGGATCACGGAACATACAACGCGAAATGTGGGTTTCCTAGTGGCACTTCTGCCTTTTGGGATAAAGGCGTAAGTTTATGTTCGTATGCTTTGATCAAATATATCCTAGATACAGGGTCCAGGACAAAATCACACAAACACAAAAGTGGCTGAGGTTGCTTAACACTTATAAAAAAACTCTTACATTATAATCAACTTTAGGTAACAATAAACCATATTCCTTTAAATTAAGTTTTATTATGTGTTTGGACCCTATTCAAATCAAATGTAATATTCAGGGTATATCAAGACTGCTACCGAAAACGAAGCCGGGTGGTAGTTTAAGCGACTTCAGACATATACCCATATATTTGATCTAAGTAAGTATATTACAAAAAATGTGTACAAAATAAGTGAGACTTACAAGATTTTAACAGGTATTGGACTACAGAAAGCAATTTTAGACGAAATATTCAATACTATCACACATACTACAGTGTCTAATTTACTTGTGTCCTCTTTCCCAATTAGTGTACGCTTTTTTCCTGTATTCCGTTTCGTGTAACAAAATTCCTGGATCTTCGATAAGAGCGCAGTGCTTTTACACCGAAATACAAAGCCACCTCTGAACGGCAGGAATTTTGTCGTACATGCGACGTCCGTTTAAAGGTAATAAAGGCACTGGTAATTTTAACGTCAGGTTTTAACAAGAGGTATTAATTATGATTTCTATGGGTAGGTATATAAGAATTGAAAAAAAAATTGCTTTGATAATCGTTTAATCAAACATTGCTTAAATGTAACGTAAATATTTATGAAGGCTCAATATTGTGAAAAATGTCTAAATTATAACGTAGATATACATTTCCCAGAATGGTAAGGCAGGGATGCTACCAAGACCACCACGTTTCGCCTTGTGTATGTTCCGTCCCCTTATGTGCTAGGAGGCAAGTCTTTTGTTATACCAGGCACATATTCCTGATTCCAGGCTGATAATTAATAAAAAAAACCCGAATCAGTTTCCCCGGCCCGGGATTTAAACCCTAGATCATACCTGATCGTCGTACCATAGATAATTATATCTATAAATATGAATACATACTAATGCTAATAATATTTAAAAAAATTAAAAAAATAATTAAAAGTGGAAGGAAATTAATTAATACAAGATGATCTCCACAATACTTTAGTCTTTTTTTTTTCAAAACTTTTACGCTGCAGCTATTCTTAAGACAATCATTGAAACTTAGGATATGTTTTAAGATAGGGTAATTGTACCTGTCTAATATAATCTGGTCTGCAAAGATCCTGGTATATTAAAAACTTGTATGAGCCAAGTCAGTGATTTATACATTCATACAAATACAAATGCGAAGATCACGTCATTGGACTCATGATTTCAGCAGAATTTCTCTATATGTTAGGAATTTGACAAAAAATATATCTTCCTGGATGGGTTTGAAGCTATAGTCAGCGCAGTCCCTGGCGAGCTATGAAATAGAAGTATTTTTGAAACTAAACCACCACAAGTAACACTCAAGGTTGCCTACATACTATATACCACCGACTCAACTGTTTCAGCGACCCAAAATGGGTTTTAGCTTCCAAAACGAGTGTTTTCTGGATGTCTCCGTTCTGCACTGCCTGACTGAAACTTTACGTTCCTTTCCACTATATGACTTCTGCAATACCGAGGTCCACCTACTGACCGTTGATCAATTGGTCGACCATCCTTTATATTACGATCTTCTCCCATCATCACCAGCCCATCTGGGGCCACTGCTGGACACAGGCCATGGCACGCCACTGGGCTAGATTTTCAGCCAATCGTTTCCAACCAGTTACCTACCAGTTATCTTTCGAACATCGCCACTCCATTTGTTGGGAGGGCGTCCTACACTACGCTTATCGAGACGTGGTTTCCACACGGCACATTAAAAAGATCAACAAAAAATCAACGGTTGTCGGTTCTCCGATATATGTGACTAGCCCACTGCCTCTTCAACTTATGAACCTCTCCTATAATCTCGAATTTTACTTACTCTTGATATCATTGCCTTCAGGAGTGCACTTTCCTTCTCCGAGGAAACAAAGAGTGTAGGCCTTCAGCAGTCTCTTGTTCTGAATTACCTCGTCCACATTGAAGTTGTCGTACTTGTCACTGTAGTGGTCTTCCTCGGGACGCGCCGCCACCACGGCCAGCAGAGCGAGCAAGATCATGTACTTCATTTCAAACAACTGTTGAAAATATCAGATTCAATTATAAAGAAATTTCAGATAGAGAGAACTTTCATTAATAACATGTCAAGTGGGATGTAGTACCGATATTTAAAACGGAATATATTGGAAATAAAGAAAGAAGAATACTTTAAAATTGTTGAGAAAAAATTAACATAAAGTCTAAAATACTATGATCAATTTGGAAATGTATATTTACCTCATGCACAAAACACTTGTCTTACTAAATAGTTTAAGTAAATTTCGATATGCGGGCCAATTCTCCCATATACCCCTTTCTAAAATGAAAATCCAAAAATGTACACTAATTGCTAATATATCCATGAAAGTGGACTTTACAATAACTGAATTATTTAAAAACCCTTTATATAGATTTCAATAAATTATTTTTATTAAAAAGTTCTTGCACCGTCCGCTAGGAGCGTTGTACTTTTCGATGAGTCTCACACCGCGTTACTGAACGACTTGGTACTCACCTTGTAACTTCTGCTCTAATGTTTAAACAGTTCCGTATCCGTCTTATATAGCCATCTATGCTAATAAAATCCTTGTTACATGCGCGTATTATATGTTCTAGTTGACGGAATTTAAAAAAAAAGTTTTTTTTTATGATTCAACACTGACTTTCAAAGGAGCCTTTTCCTCTATTTTTTGTGTATTCATCCTAAGCGCGCAATTAACTTGTTTATTAATTTTGTTACGTATATTTTGATAATTACAATTTAAATAAGAAGGAATCTTAGTAAATTATTTTCCTACATAATATGTCAATTTCAATATAACAAAGGATAAATTATAGGACTTTGGGCTATTTAATCACTTCATAGTATAAAACAAAGTCGCTTTTTCTGTTCCTATTTCCCCTTGTTTGCTTAAATCTTTAAAACTACGCAACGGATTTTGATGCGGTTTTTTTAATAGATAGAGTGATTCAATAGAAAGGTTTACATGTATATTAACATCCATTAAATAGTGGAGAAATATTGTTATTTTTGAGGTTTCTAATGTGATATCGTTAATTATCAATATTTTTCCGCTTACATTGCAAACGCAGGCTGAACCCTACGAGATTTATCAAAATAATGTACTACATATTTGTACACATTGAAAAGGTCTACAGAAAACTCCGCGATGGTATTTGTCTATCTCTTATGGATATCCCACAATAACATTTTTTTGTCATTTATTTTTTACGACAAATAATGGCTAATTTTCGAAGCGATTTTAACCAATACAGCATTAATCCTTGTCCAATTAAATAGCTTAAATAAATTGTTGATTTAATATAGATCTATGTGGTCCTTTACAGCACAAGATTTAAATGAATATTATCGAAGATATTACAGATTTAAAATTGCGGGACGTAGCGCTTGCGGCGGTACTAGCCGGCCGGGGCGGCGGCAGCGTGCCTATATGGGAATGTTTATAATGTATAATTTGACAGCCTCCGTAGCGCAGTTGGTTAGACGCCGCCTGTGAAACGAGAGGCCGCGGGTTCGATCCCCGCACCGAGAGAAATGTTTGTGCGGCCCACATATATTTCTTCCGGGTCTGGGTGTTTGTGAGACCGAAAAGTCTCTCGTAGTTCCTGATACCCACGACACAAGACTCGATCTTAGTGTGGGATCAGGACTATGTATGTGACTGTTGGGTGTATTTATTTATTTATAATAATAATACGTCCATATTATTGTACAAATAATCTATTTGTACCCGGGCGAAGCTGGGCCGGGCTGCTAGTTAAAAATATATGAGATATTATTTATATTATTCCGAAAATTACTTATACCTACTATCACTTTAAATGTTAGTTACTTTGGTTTCATTATTATGACGTTGACTATATTTTATTTTGTGTTAACGCCGGATAAACACGTTGGTTGCAACATCACATTGTTTTTGTTACAAAATTTCAGCGAAATAAGTTCATTTTATTAATAGTATATATATTAATTTTGCTTTCTTTTTAGATAGATGTATATTACGTGTTACATTTATATTTTATACATATTAGGAAAGTCATCTTGAGTTAGCGAAGAAACACGGATATTCAAGAAAAAACTGTACAAGATAAATTTTATATATATATATATTTTTATCGTTAAAACTGCTCTAATTAAGATGTAAATTGAGCTTACTTATAACTAACGCAAAAAAATGAGATTCAGAATATGTGATCTTAATGAAGTCAACGGCCACTCACAGTGTTAATCAAAACTTCAATAATTAATTTAATAAACAAGTATTAAATTAGCTTCTACTGAATTATTCAAAAGGTTATTTTAAACTTCATAAGACGGTAAGCATATTAAAATAATCCCGGAAATACACCGGATCATCTTTTAATTTTTGAATATCCAAATGAAAAATGAAGGTGAAATAAAAAAAATATTTATTATTATTTCATTGAAAACTATTAATCAAACTATTAAATGGATGGAATTTAGTGCCACAGAGGTATGTAAGAAATTTTCTCACAGAGCTTTCTAAAATTCGTTTTTTTAACTTTTTTTTTCACATTTTGTACGCTCGTGGACATTTGAACCGTATTTAATTACACACACATACATTAACGTACTCCTGTTTCCTAGAAGGGGTAGGCAGATATGGTACCAGAACACCTTCGTTTCGCCTTGTGATGGAACACCCACGATGTGATAGAGACGAGCCTATCGCTATGGCGAACTGGGCCTCTAAGGCAGTATTTAATAGTAAGTACAAAATAGCCACAAATTACTATTTATTATATTATATTAATATCTTTAGTCCTCGTAGCACACTTGCTCTTTTTTTGAACCCCATCTGGGTTATGAAGGATGACGTCACAATACGATAGTTGCGTCCTTTTCTGTTCTTCCTGCCACCAACTTTAGATAATTCGAACTTGAACTTTTTTATTAAACTGATTCAAAATATTCTTTCTGTTTACGATATTGCATAAAGCAAGCTTTCTATATACTTATATATAAATAACAATTGTGTCACTATTTCTATTATTTGTTCCAAAATTCTAAAAATCATGGTGTATTCAGAAGAAGCATTTAATCCACTGAATGCTTTCTCTATTCAAAGCATCCTCGCTATGCAATTTACTGTTCGCTGTATTGAACGCATCATATTGAAATACTTTATGCAGTTGCAAAATAGGAAATAATTCGTTGAAATATTATTTTCATTCTTGTATTGGAATATCATTTTTTTAAGCAAATAAGCAGTAGAATTAACTTATTTATTGTAATAATAAATACACATAACAGTCACAAACATAGTCCTGACCCTACACAAAGATGGCGTATTGTGTCGTGTGATTAAAAAACTACAAGATACTTTTCGGTCTCAAAAACACCCAGACCCGAAACAAATACTTGTGGTTCACATTTGTCTGTAGATTTATAGTTAACTTCTAGTTAATTCAATCACTTAGGTTATCTAGAAATATTATATTACAGCAACAAAATCCATTAGCAAATACCTACGCAATTATTAAAATTCAATTACGATGAAATTTTGAAAGAAATGAGAGACTTTGATTTTATAACAAACAAAATGTACGAGAGGCGAAACATCGAAATGAATGACGTAAGTAAATAGTGTATACTCTGAGAATTCTATAATGACGTCTTAAATTAGAAATACGTTTCAGTTAGTCTAAGGTTACTTGTATGGTTTCATTTGATGTACTCTTTAACCGTTAGACTTAATTAATAACCTCTCTTCATTAGATTTTCTCTTTAACAAATACAGCTTCAAAGTTATTTCTTAGTAATTTGATCTTTGGTAATGTAAATATTTTTTGTGTGTACTGTAAATATAATTCGTCAACTAGCATTTTTTATTGTATCTACACATACTTTATTTCTGTTTATGTTAATATGACCAATTATCAGTTACTATTCGATGGGTTCAAGCTTGTCTCCTAATTTTCTTAATTCTTCTTAGCCATGTTGGTTGTAAACTTACACATATATGTATCAGACCATAGGTATGTTCGTCCCAACTTCCATTGCAGGGCACAGGCCTCCTCTACAATCTAGAATACGATTGAGCGTCGAAACAAAATTGTCATAATTTTTCAATCAGTTGTCAATCAGCTTTACACCGTATCATATTATGACAGAGTTATAAACGCATCGGGCCAATGATGTTTTAATAAAGATGACGCATATTCATACTGCGTGACGTTTAAAAACTGTACTGCTATGCATATACATACTCATTTGTTAATACTTATGACAGTTTTAGTGAATGAAACAGATCATACAGAAAGTACGAGACGAAAAGAGATAGCATTGCGCTATCCAAACATAGAATCGAAGCGATAGAAACAGAAGGGTGACGATAAATAAAACTACCTATTTGGTTTTATAAGTATATAATATATTAACTTTGAGGTTGCTACATGAGTCTACCTGTGGTACGCCATTATGAAACAAATATATTTTTATTTGCACATAACTTTGATAAAATAAAAATAATAATAATTGATTGCCGTTTTTTATATAAGTTTATGGTAAGCATGCACTGAAAAATCGATATCTTATTAATATTTTTTTGTTGTTGTAATGATGACAAGTGATACGACCGCTCGTGGACATAAGCGAAACCAAGACACCTTAAATTACAAAGCAATGCTTGACATTCACTGTGCTCGCCATTCCGAGACATAAGATCTTAAGTATAAGTACAGCGATTACTCGAGCGAGAATGTCCTTTGGATCGGTACATAACATGGCATTTAAACTGCCGTGTGGCGGGGGAAATAGACATTGCGGTGGTACCTACACATGGTGGTAACGTATGAGCGACCTGCCACTAGTAAACAACCGATACTGCAACCGATGGTGCAGGGTTTTTTTTAGGTGGATATATATATTTTCGTAGTTGTATATTTTTATTCATAATTAAATGTGCTAAACCAATATTAATCAGTTTTAAAGGCATCCAGTCACGATCCTCTCTTTTTGTCCGAGCTGTGCTTAGTGCATATCCATTTACGTCTCAAAAGCTCATCACGTGGAAATCTGGAAACATTAATTAATGTTATATGTAAATATAGTTATTCAAAATATATGAGGAAGCTAATGTATTTTGTAATGTTCGTGGTTGGATTAAGTTATTTGAATTGATTATGAAAATAATTCATAACAAATAACTTAATTGTTTTAAATGTGATTGAATTAGAAATAAATATACAACTATCCAAATCCATTCAAACTTTCATCGTCAATTTTCTGTATGATCGGTTTCGCTTCTGACTTATTAATCTATGACGTACGCTTTTTGTCCCTATCGCACTTCACAATCTTTGTATTACGCGATCCTTCTTACACAATTGAAGGCGATGTATACCAATTTAAAATAAAAATTAAATTTTGTGTTGTTTTTATATACTTACGTATGGTGTGTAGGTCCCATTTAGTTTCGTATTTTTGCACCATTGTTTTAACACTTTTAAAACACACAATTCGACACTTTAGACAATATTTTCGAAATAAATTATGTTGACAGCACTGAGGTCTTTCCTCTGTCGCCGTTGCTATGCGACTAGATGAAATTACACCAATTGCCCGAATTTGAACGCCTCACTTTTGAAGTGCTAGTGCGATATCTACGCCGAATTCGTATAATATATCATTGCATCGGGCTGAAAATGTTCTTATTTTATTATTATTATTTTTAGAAGGTTTACAGACACTTTACATTGTATTTGTTTGTTTACTTCAGTTGTCTAATTGATAATGACAAGCCACCACATACAGATATTATTTGCATAAATTACTACTCAACGTGGCCCAATACCATTGGCTGAAAAATGGGAGCAACTAATTTTGCTGCCGTAGAATTCTAAGAAAACACCAATATATTTTCAACGCAGGAAATAAGTTTCTTAAACATGTATAAGCATCATAGTATTTTTTTATTGCAATGAATGGCGAGACGATCGTGCCGTTCGCCTGATGGAAAGCAATACGACCGCTCATTAACAGTAGCAAAACCAAACGACGTGACGCCTTGAATCACAAAGCAATGCTTGGCATTCCAGTAGTTATTCTGACTACAATGTCCTTCAATCCGAAACACAACAGTGCATTTCCAGTGCTGTTTGACGGGAGAAATAGACATTGCGGTGGTACCTACCCAGGCAGTCTCTCACATATGCGAGACCTACCACCAGTAGTTTAGTTTAGGTAGTAGTAGTGTTTCTATTTATTTTATTCCAATAACACAATGTGAATGTAAAATACCTTGAGAATTTATAATAATGTAACAAAAAACTGCATATAGAATATTTCCTGTCATTTTTCAAGCACAAGGAAGTGTTTAAAGGCCACGTTAAATATTTATTAAAGAAATGTTAATTACATAATAATATATTATAATTATTCATTAATTATGTATTATTTATTGTTTTATATCTCATTAGAAAAGTACATAATTCAGCCATTGTGTAGTTTACTTAGATATTATAAAAAAGAATATTCGACCGATCGACACAATATATAATATTGATCTGCCGGAAACAGAAGTTTAAATGCTCTTTTGTATTTCGGATTGAAGGACATTGTATCCAGAGTAACTTCTGGGCATATTGAGACTTTACATCTTATGTCACAGGGTGGCGAGCGCAGTGGAATACCAATCATTTCTTTGTAATTCAAGGTGTTGTTTTGTTTAGCTTCTGTGCAGTCGTATCGCTTACCATCAGGCCAACGGCACGCTAGTTTCGCCATTCAGTGGAATAAAAAGAAATTTTGGATTTAGACGGCAAATTGCCCACTCGTATAAAAACATTACATGTATTAAATACTCAGTAATTTTGTATTTTATTTGTGCAGATATTTCGTTAAGATTTATTAATGTACAGAAATATTTTCTAAAACAATTCCATCGTTCTCTTTAATTTATCAATGTAAATGTTTTGAAACACAAAAACAAAGGATATACACATATTTGTGCTGCATGACTTGTTTAATATGTTTCTTGCTGAATTATTTTGTCGGCACTATGGTTTCGTAATATTCCACAGCCTGGGGAAATATACAGAGTAATAAGTAATTTTTAACGCTTACAATGTTTTTGCATGCTTGTAACTTTACCGTGCTTATATAAAATCATTTTAAACTGACCCTCTGTGGTGCAGTTGGTTAGACGTCCACTGTGAAACGTAGAGGGCGCATATTCGATACCCGCGTCGAGAAAAATGTTTGTTAGACCGAAAAGTTTCTCGTAGATCCTGATACTCACTACACAAGATTCGAACTTAATGGGGGTTAGGACTATATATATGACGGTTTGGGTTTATTTTATATTATACTAGCGGCCTGGCCCAGCTTCGCCCGGGTACAAATAGATTTTTGTACAATAATATGCACGTATTATTATTATACATATAAACATTCCTATATAGGCACGCTGCGCCGCCCCGGCCGGCCAGTACCGCCGCAAGCGCTACGTCCCGCAATTTTAAATCTGTAATATCTTCGAAAATATTCATTTAAATCTTGTGCTGTAAAGGACCACATAGATCTATATTAAATCAACAATTTATTTAAGCTATTTAATTGGACAAGGATTAATGCTGTATTGGTTAAAATCGCTTCGAAAATTAGCCATTATTTGTCGTAAAAAGTAAATGACAAAAAAATGTTATTGTGGGATATCCATAAGAGATAGACATATACCATCGTGGAGTTTTCTGTAGACCTTTTCAATGTGTACAAATATGTAGTACATTATTTTGATAAATCTCGTAGGGTTCAGCCTGCGTTTGCAATGTAAGCGGAAAAATATTGATAATTAACGATATCACATTAGAAATCTCAAAAATAACAATATTTCTCCACTATTTAATGGATGTTAATATACATGTAAACCTTTCTATTGAATCACTCTATCTATTAAAAAAACCGCATCAAAATCCGTTGCGTAGTTTTAAAGATTTAAGCAAACAAGGGGAAATAGGGACAGAAAAAGCGACTTTGTTTTATACTATGTAGTGATTAGCATGACTAACATAATATAGCCTTGTTATGTTTTGTTGTTGAAAATTGAATGTTAAGTTTTCAATTTGAATCGATAGCCTGGGACAGGATTTTTTACTATCCCAGGGACAAATGAATATCCTAGAGAATAGAGATTTTGTCCCCGGATCGGTAATTGGTGCGCATGTAAAACGTCTACGAACGGAAATATAAATATTTAGTTAACTGCAGTTACTTTGTCAACTATTTTATATTTTCAGGTCCGGCAAACGAGCAAACAGTTCACCTGATGGCACGTGATCACGGCCGCGCCTAAAAATCTATAATGCTTGAATTACAAGTGTTGCCGCCCATCAAATTCAGAGGGAAGTGAGAAGGAAAAAGGATGAGAAGAGGACAGAGGTATTCTGAGACCTTTAAATTAAAATAGGGATTAAAGACTATATTTACTTATAAAATATGATGAATACTGTATTCCTACATATATTAGATACTAGCGGTCCGTCCCGGCTTCGCTCGGGTGTAAATGCTTTTTGGGTCCGGTCCATTTTATAAACATAGAGAATACTTCGCATGATTACTGTTTTAAAACCGAGTGGTAGATAAAAAAATTACTGAATCTAAATGATGTTGAATATTTTAATGGATTCAATAAATTATTTTCTTTTCATTTTCATTTTATTTCAAATATTTAAAACCAACTACCACCATACTTTATGCTTCCCTTTAATTTGAGTTTGAAAGAGCATATATTTATCTATACTTTTTTCTCGCACATCCCACAAAAACACTACATTTTGTTGAGATAAAAAGTAGCTTATGTGCTAATCCAGGATATTACCTATCTCCATATTAAATTTCATCAAAATTGGTTCAGCGGTTCAAGCGTGAAGAGGTAACAAACACACACACTTTCGCAATCATAATATTCGTAGGATATTTTACAGAAAGTCCTGTAAATTGCTTACAATATGTATAAACAGAATGTAAACAAAACAGCTGTAATTACATTGGTGTAAACAGAGGGCTTTGACATTTCGTGTCATTAGCCATGATCTTCCTAAAGGACATTATAACAAGGCCCAGGAGAGCTCGAAGGACCATGTAATTGAGAACAATTGACCGATACAGCAGAGTTCAAGTTTGCGTCTAGCGTGACTACTAATTACAATAAATTGAATGAGATTAGACTGCCTGAGTGGCGCACTTGTAATGCGGTGCAATTAAAAGGGATATAAGGTTTTTCTATTCATTGTCAGCCCGGAGTAAGGAAATTGTGCCTGATATGGCGATAGGCTCGCCTCCTATTACGTCATGGAACGGAACGTACATAGAAATGCGGGTATGTTGGTATCACCTCTGTTTACCCCTTCTAGAAAAAAGGCGTTTGTGTATGCATGTATGAAAGAGATTAAGGAAATGTAATAATTACTTTAACGAACAGATGCATCGAGAAATATGAAAAGTTTTTTTAAAATTTAATTGAATTATTAGTATAATCTTTATAATGTTCGGTGTTATTTATGTATTTAATAACTTCTCATCCGATTTTTTACATAACGTGTGTAACGAGCGGCTTGGAAATAGAAGCCAGAACCTTGCAGTAGATAGCTCGTACATGATACTGCAGAATATTAAACTCTGTGATGATACTGTTAAATCGGCAGTTATTTTATTTTTTATAAATACTGAGCCATTATAGGTACATGATAGAACATTGTGGTTTTCAATACTATTTTTGCGTGTATATTTGCAGTATGAACAGAACTATTTCAATTGACTTACTGTTAATTATTTACACATTTGCGGTCACTAAAATACGTAACAAGTCTCGAACGCTCGAATACTGGAACGCCATTTAAATAATAAGTTGCTCTTAATAGCGCACGGTCCACTTATCCAGTACATTTAATCGGGATTAACGTAGTTAAGCATCACTTATATTTAAGTTGCGTTCCAGTATTCGGGCGTTAGTTTCTCAAATTTATATGAAATTCGTAAAGCATTTGACTATGTATGTGATTGCTGGGTGTATTTATTTTATCTGTGTATTTATTTTGCCTTTTGCCTCTTATTGAATTAGTTACTGCTTGAATTTTTATTGCGGCATCAGCAGTTTTAATATTCATGGTAGGTTTTCAAGTATTATTTTTATTACGCATAAGTTACCGTTCACCCTGAAAGTTTAAGAAAACATCTTGAGGAAACTTGCATGCCTCAGAAATCTCAATTGGAATGTAAGCATATCTGTAGTCACTGGCACTGCGTACGTAGTCCTTTTTGTAAAAGAAACCTGTGCTCGGTAGTGGAACGGATATATTTACTTTAACAAATTAATATAATTTCTGCAGAATAAACGCAATATGATTTTCCGGACTGAACTAATTTTTTTTATGAACATGTGGACTTTCTAAATAGTGCTTTTGTTGGTATATTATCATGCATCATTGGAATTCCTTTCATCATCATCAACTCATAGTTGTAAGCAACGGTCTAACGTACTGTTGTGTTCCATTCTAAATGACATTGTAGCCAGAGTAACTACCGATATTAACATATCGTCTCGGGATGGCGAGGGCAATGGATCATGAAGCTTTGCTTTTGTAATTCATGGTATTGTTTAGTTTTGCTTCTGTCCATGAGCGGTCATATCGCTAACACCATATATTATTTGGCATTCCATTGCGTTCGCCATCCTGAGACATAAGATTTTAAGTCTTATTATGTCCAATACTTACTCTAACTGCTATGTCCTTTAAACGGGAATGCAAGAGTGCATTTACGCTTCTGTTACTACCCAAATGGCCTCTCACATATGAAGGACTTACCACCAGTATTTTACATATTTCACACCCTGAGTACTCAATTACTAATAACTTTTGTGAAATAATTTTAATAAACACTTATTTTTCATTGTTTTATTACTTTGACATCGGATAATTTATAGACTAGCTACTACAGAGAAACTATAAAGTCAGAAAATCGCTGTCACCTCATAAATTCTTGGTATAAAATGTTCAATATTCGTCGACACGTTAAAAGGTTTTTGGCAACTACTTTACGAGTATATTTGGAGCACTAAAGCCAAACACTACGCTTCAGTCACATTTGAGGGTATTTAAGATTGGATGAAGAAGGAAACATTAGCTGGAATGGTGAAAAGGTAGGTTACTTTCTGATCCGAAATGAACTTCGAAAGTTCGAACATCGTGCATAAAATTGTACATACACACTTTACAGAATGTTTGAATCCTTTATCGTACATTGAACCCATAGAAGAAGTTCAGAGTGAATGATAAGTATCATAGAGAATATTGATTTTTAGAAATGGAAAACTTATATCTTACTTTGAATGTCAAACGTTCGAATTGAAAAATTGAGTAATTCCCCAGGATATAACCGAGTAAAAATCGAAATAAATATTTGGTTCGACTAGTGATATAACTCACTGCCACTGCATATGGTATTAAAAATATATTGGCTATACTGGCAAGCTTACCCAATATCCATTCTGTGTTTCCTTAAAGCGCTATTTACACGGAAGATTTTCTCGCAGCGAGAATCGTATGCCATTATTGTATTAATAGTGTTTACACGATGCAGCTTTTCCATACGATCATCGAATATTCGAGGCGAGAAATACTCTGCCTGTGAATGGAGTTTAAAAGAAGTAACTTAGAGGAATCGCAAGAAAGTGTTCATAGAATATACCCGGTTTACTTGACAAACACTTAGTTACAAAATTAGTACGATTTATAAATGCAATTACTAATTTTCGTAGTTAAAATAATATAACAATAGGTAATATTTAAATATGTCTTCGTATTTCAAATTATTCATAAATAGAAAATATTTAATTGAAATTTTCAAATATGTTTTACAGAGGCTTTATCAAAATTATATTCGCGTTAACTGACAGGTTTGACGTTATAATTTTAATATCGTTTGAAGTTGCAAATGCAAAATATTAGCTTGTTACCAACGGCAATTGACAAAAATTTACGGCTTCTTATACAAATAAACGTCGACGTGTTGATGTAATCAATTTATGTATTCATAGATAAATAAAATTGGCACTCGATATGCTTAATTTTGTCATAAAAATCTCTTTTTATATATTTTTATAATATTTGTAGCGTTCGAGCCACGCTTTTATCAGTATAGACTGAGCATGAATGGACTGGCTCGTCTGGGGTTGTACCAATGTATCACAGAAAATCCACGTGAAGCGCCAATTTCGCTGTCGAGTTTCGTTTGTTGAGTGAGATTGCCGGATGTCTAATGCCCCCTTCCTTTTTCTTTCACGCTCTCCTCCCAATTTGATGGGCTGGCAAAACATCAACGGCGATATAAAAAAAGAAAGAAAAAAGAAGACAGTTCGTGTTGCTGAGGGAGTTTCTTGCGCCGCTTCTTCCTCACAGCTACCACACGTTCCGAAGTGGTGGTAGCAGAAATGAACGATTCAAAAGATCCTGTGAAAGACTATTTAAATAAAGAATATTTTGATTTTGATTTTGCTTCCATGATCCAGTGTTGTGGATGTTCATCGGCGGCAGTTATCACTTCCATCTAGTGACCTATTTGCTCGTGGTCGGATATCAGTTTTGGGACGGAATACACAAGACAAAACGTGAATTCCCTGGTAGCACCTCTGCATACTCTCAACGGGATAGATGCGAGTGTTAACCGAGCTGATGCCGCTGACTCATAAAACCAACAAAAAATGGCCACTTGTATGTTTATTGAATAATTAATTATTAAATGAAACACCAACAGTCTAAACATGCATACTAAAATTTATACAATTTAAAGAGTAGTCTACTCACCAATTACATACCATAAATGCAGAATGTATAAAATTATATTATTAATTAATGGCATATAATGAGAGACCCAATACTAAAACAGAGGCAAAACTTAACAATTTAGCCAAACTATCGAGATTAGATGAATGCTTTCAGACGTCAATTAAGATCCGATACGAGGTCTTCCTTTAATACCTAAATTGTTTAGTAATTTCAATCCCCACGAGCACTTAATACTTCCAGTTTGGGTAGAGAAGTGATCAAAGTAATTAAGCTACTTTGAAAACTACATATGTCTATAGATTAGGAATTAATTTATCTACTTATAAGACTACTGGCTACAACTACCTTCTTATTTATATGATTTGTAAATATATATTTATTCAGGCACGGCTTCGATTTGGAATTAAATTTTAAAACTTACTATAGCTAACTGCTTAAATAAATAATTTTTTGAAACATCCGCCAATTTTTTTTAATTTACTTATTCTTTATTGGAAAAAGAAACAATAAGACATAATATAATTTTAAATAAGTTAATTACACACAACACTCAGATACATAATTAATTAATTATATTATTTATTTATAAATTCTTTAAATAAAATATATTTATAATTACAAGAGCAAAATAAATGTATATTTTAGCATTTTATACTCTAGCCTTGAGTCAGGAATTTACATAACAACTACTTAAAATGCACTATTTTAGTTTATTAGGAAAAGACGATATAAAGAAACAAACGTATAGGAGAAAAATATTATAAAAAAAACGCGATAAAAATGGCTTCTTATGCAAATCCCAGAAAAGTGTCATCCAACTCATGTGTAAGAATACAAATGCGAAAACTGTAGAGAAAAATATACGTACGTACCTTCATATTAAGTAAATTTTTGTTTTGTCATGTCATACAAAATATGATAAAACAGTCTAGATTTTCACTTCAGATAAGACGTCCGATAAATTTTGCGTCCCTAAACTGCAAGACTAAGAAAAAATCTACCAAAAATATGGCAATTTAGAACTTGGCAACATTTTATCTAAATCGGACGTGAGATTTCCAAAACAAATTATAACAAAGTCCTCGCTGGACTGTGGTACACCTTCTGTAAAAAGAGTAAAAGGGGCGTAATTTAGTTTGAATAGTATAAATTGAAAATGTTGTCGTGAGCCAAGAACTTCAGTGGCAGTGATTTGTTACAACTAGAGCGGACACTTCGAACAAAATGTTTGTAATAGGTGTGGACCAAAGTTCATTCTGTCCGCTTTGACATTATTTGTCATGATAACCTATAAAGATTTATTGGGTCTTAATTTGCAGCAAACTTTATTACAGGCACAAATCATCAATCATAATTGTAATGTGTTATGAATAATTATCCCATTTTCAACTTAGCGATTTCCCGATGGTATGTAATATTGTGTATCTTTCTTAAGCATATTAAATGAATAAAAAAAATTTGAGATAATGAGGGCGTGGAGTTTCATAATCGTATTAAAGACAATACATAAGAATGCCTGTATCATCCCATATACGTCCCACTGCAGGGCACTGGCCTACTCTACAATTGAGAGTACGATTGAGAGTGGTTAGGCCATATAGTCCACCATGCTGGCCTAGTGCGGGTTGGCGGACTTACATACCATAGAAATTCTTATAAATCGCTATGGTATGCAGATTTCATCACGATGTTTTCCTTCACCGTTTAATAATAACATAATAATAACTCGATAAATATTAATGAGAAATGTTGTGACAATATCTATCATCTATTACTTCCCTCACGCCGTTCTAATCGCTTTTATTTTGTACTTTTACGCGCATAGTTTTTTTTTCGTAATATCTGCTCTAGTGTATTTTTTAATATCCAGTAGTGACTGCGTGTCTTAATAGAAAAAAGTCCAAGAATATGTTATTCCACAACGTTCAAGCAAGCGCCGTAAATTACAATTTTTATATTATAAAATATGTTTTTGTTTTCTTCATAGTGGCAGTTTATATTCGACGAAATGCTTATCGTTTTATATAAAAAAACGTGGTATTGTTGAATTTATTGTTGTTTTAGTGATTTAGTGGCGAGTAGAGGTGGTATAGTGGTAATTAATTACATTACGTATTCCGGTCTGTGGCACTGGGTTTCATGGCCACTATGTGCCTCCGACTGTATTAGATAAAATATTAACAATAATTAATTCATAATCACAAAGAGCTCAATGCAGGATCGAAAAATGAACAAATGGTGCTTGATCTTATTGAATCATTTTAATTCCTCGAAAAATTTGTTTATATATACTTGTACAATTATCAGAATTGATCCGCCTTTTATCCGTGTTCACGGTATAGAAAATGATTTCATTTACAATATTTTTCCGGTGTCCGTTAATCTTTGGTTGATACTACATAAATTAGGATGAGTGAACCCGCTGGAAACAATGCAATGCTTTTGGGTCTTTTGGGTACAGCTAAAAAGAACATTCCATGTAGAAATTGCCGGATGGCCAACGCCCCCATACTATTTTCTTCGCGATCCCTTGCCGACTTGATGGTCTGGCAACACATCTATGATCCATGGCTTGGATGGTCATGGGTGGCAGTGATCGCTTACCATCAGGTCACCTGTTTGCTAGTTGGGACTTACAGAATATACCGGGTATATCAAGAATGCTACTGAAAACGAAGCCGGGTGGTAGTTATAGTGACTACAAACACAATGTAACCAAAAATTTCGCAAAGAAACGCGACAATCTTTTTTTTTTTTAAATATCGTCGAGTTTGGGTGGTAATATCATAGTTTATGCTAAAATAATAATTTAAAGGCTTGCATACCATATCATCTTTAAAAATAAAAGGGTGTACACTATTATTTAAGGAAAAACTATGTATTAACCACCCTAATAAGACAGTAGAAAAAAAATAACAAAAAAAAAATCGTCAAATTTTTTTGCACATAATTTAGTTGCATTGTGTCTGAAGTCACTAAAACTAGCTTCGTTTCCGGAGCACTCTTGATATACCCTGTATTATTAATAAATCTGTGCATAACAAGGAAATAATTTTTTACTCAGATTGATTCTAGCTTCCACATTCATCTATTTTAGTTCTATATTCCGGTGTTTTTACATATTCTAGTTACAGTGAATTTATTCATACGCCAAGGCCAACGGTTAGATAATTAAATTATGTGAAAAAACTCAGCGAATGTGGATGTTCCACAAAGACGACGTGGTTTTACCACGGTACTAATATATAACAGTATTCTATCTTCATACAAAATTTCGGAATTTATACCTACGCGCTCCGATTTCGGTACACACTACACACACAAGCCGCGCCGCCGCTGCGCAGTGCACTGGGAGGAACGGACCGGACGGTGTGATATTTAATTGACATAAGTAAAAGTGTTTACATAATATCGCAAAGATAAATTATAGAATATACGAGTATTATGTAGGAGAAATGGAGGAAATAACTAAATTAAATTATTTAAAAAAAAACACACAAATTTTAAAGTGGCTGCAGGTATCTACACGACAGCCAAGTGAAATATATTTTTCTCCTCCTTGTTTATGTTTCCCAAAAGCATTTTTGATTACCGAATGCGGATTTTTCATACTATTGAATTTAACAATAAAGCTTTTTGTACGTCTTAGTTGTGATGCAACTGTTTTTCTGTTTCAAATTTATAAGGGTGGTATTTCTATCATCATATTTAATTTACTAATAATATAACACAACATGTAGGTGCTTTTATTACAACATTTTCTATTTCGTTCAAAAAGAATTTCAATCCTTGCCATAAAAATTATCATCATCATCATCATATCAGCCACAGGAAGTCCACTGCTGAACATAGGCCTCCCCCAAGGATCTCCACAATGACCTGTTGGAAGCGGCCTGCATCCAGCGACTTCCTGCGACCTTAGTCAGATCGTCCGTCCACCTTGTAGGCGGGCGTCCGACATTTCGCTTGCCTGTACGTGGCCTCCACTCGAGAACCTTTCGGCTTAACTGAACTTTTTTTAGGTCAGGGATGCTCCTATCTAGTGGTCATGGCCTGTCCTAGAATAGGTGCTACGAGTACGCGACCTCGGCCCCCGAGCTACTGCAGTCACTACAAACATTCCGTTCCATGACTGCAGTATCCACTCCTACAGGCCATACTTTCCTTTCCCATTATATCCTCTACTCACAAACCCTATTTCCTTTCCACCGTTGATGATGGGCAGCAGCGTCATCAGCGCGAGTCCCCTTCTGCGCTCGCCAACCCGCCTGCCAAGCGTGGCGAGTATTGGCAATAACCCCCCTAATGTCGACACAAAATAAAAATTATAGTATTTACAATCACGCTAGAAATAAAGTCAAGCAAGTAAAATAAATTAAAATATGCGGATATGCAATCCTATTGTGTGTCTGCGTTCTGCGCCAATTTCAGGGACAGCGCCGAGGCACAATACTGTTATTCATTATTACCGTGGTATTTACATCAAGAATAGAAATAAATTTTATTTTTATCTAAATACATGAAAAGTAAAAAATATATACTCACTTTGTTCATGTACGTTTGTCGTATTCATATCTAACGTATATTTTAATATCACTATAGATAATTGAAAAATTAATGAGCAAGGTACAGTCATATTTTATTCCTTATTGTGATTGTTTCAATTTGTTTTGGAATTAATATCATAAAAGCGCCGGTTTCCCCGACTTGGTGGATAAAATCCATATTGCTGGACCAATTTTGATCAAACTTGGTTGGGAGATAGGTGATGAATAAAATCGACACATAGGCTATTTTATCCCGATTTTTTAGTTTTACCAATGGTAGAACCAGGAGCCTCCCTGATCAAATGACTAGACCAATTTAATGACACTTAGTACTATGGTGGCATTAGATTAACAAGTTGGCGATCTTTTTATCGCGAAAATTTTTTGTGTGCTCGTGGGATGTTTAAGGGGCCTTCCCGCTCAACTGGTTGGCCAATTTTAATGAAATGTAGTATTGAGGTAGCCGCTCGCCAATAGCCTGTATTAATGCATAGACTATTAAAATTTAATATTTCCGTAGAATGAGCAAGGAATTCAAGTACAGGTTACATACATACATATTACATATTTGTTACTCTATCAAACTTAAGGATGCTTTGATATAAGAACATGGTGCGGATGAAATGGAATCTAAGAGGACAGGATTGCATACTTTGAGTTGTGGAACAGATTGAGACGGGACAGAAATTTAGGTAACGGGACAGGACGAGAAAAGTAGTAAAATGGACAGCAATCACATTAGTTACTTTAAATACAAAACAAAAATTAATAATGTGTCTGATGTAGATTAGACTCGAAAAAATGCAGTGTTGGGCCTGTAGTCACATGCATAATACCATAATTCGATCAAAAGCTCATTGACATCTCTTTCACTCTCAAACCTGCCATTAAGCTGGGAATTAATACAATTTGATTTTAAATGAATGGGAAAATAAATTGTGGCTTCCTCATTAGCAGGGCTGAAGCCACACTTCAGCGCCCAATCAGCCGACAAAGTGAAAATGCATATCGAAAATATTGTCACGTGGTTAATAAGGATTACTGGTGATTGTTTCGATAATTATATTCAAATTATTTCTACTTTTCTGGCATTGTAAAAGCAAAAGGTCTGTATCATTATTATTATTTTTTTGTGTGACCGGAAATTAGTATTAAATAACACCAGATTAAATTCCAAATATTTCACAGACAAGGCAACGATATCTATACGGTTCAAGTTTTTTCTGCTTTTATTTTTATATTATGGTAGCGATATTCGAACGGTAGAGCCTTCAGTTTGCCAGGAAAATGAAAAATGTACGTGTATTTTTACTATTTGAAAAATATACCTAAACTCACAGGCAGACATGTGCGGTGAATGTAAATAGGCTTCCCTTTGACATGTGTATTCTACACTGACCGTATGAACTGTACTTACTTTTATAGATAATCGTTTAATATCGATTTTTTATATCAGTACTATGTTGCTACTGGGTGTACGTTTGAGTTGAGTCTTGTTTGAGTTGACAGGCTCCGTGGCACAGGCGGTTAGAAACCGCTTGTGCCACTGTGTTCTTTCGGGTCTGGTGTTTGTGGCACCGAAGTCTCTGGTAGTTCCTGATACCCACGACACAAGACTCGATCTTAGTGTGGGGTCAGGACTTTGTATGTGACTGATGGGTGTTATTTATTATTGAAAAAAGTCTGTGTATATACGCTTTCGAGCAGGCCGGTGTATTCGTGTTGGTCGGAAAGATCGATGTCTACGTGCAAGATATTTGAAAAACACTATTATCGGGGGATTGTTTGAAGTAACTGTTATGAAATGAAATGTATTTATTGGTCACGTAGGCAATTTAAGAGGTCTTATGACAAGTCAATACACATATAATAGAACTTAATATCTATATATAATATATTATATTTTCTATACTTAGTATTACTTATTTTAATTTCTTGCTTTAATTTATTTATTAGTTTTTAAATTAATTTTATTTTTATTTATAATTAGTTTTATTTGTTTTATTTATTTATTTGGTTTTTATTCATCTTTTATTTAAAGTATTAGTTATTACTTAATGGTAATTTATTTTTCAAAGAAATACATTATTTACGTTAGTCAAATTAAATTAAATTAAATTTTACTGGTGGTAGGTCTCTCATATGTGAGAGGCTGCCTGGGTGGGTACCACCGCAATGTCTATTTCTCCCGTCAAACAGCAGTTTAAATCCACTGTTGTGTTTCGGATTGAAGGACATTGTAGCCAGAGTAACTACTGGACATATTGAGACTTAACGTCTTGTGTCTCAGGATGGCGAGCGCAGTGGAATGCCAAACATTGCTTTGTAAATCAAGGTGTTGTTTGGTTTTGCTACTGTTCATGAGCGGTCGCATCGCTTACCATCAGGCGAACGGCATGCTCGTCTTGCCATTCAATGAAATAACAAAAAAAAATATTTGTGGACCATGAATATTATTATAACGGTGCGTAGCGGTTTATTGTTACCACCGGATCCAACGCGGCCCATCCTGAGAAGACCCGGCGAAACAAACTCAGTGAGCTTACACTACCACTGGAACCACGCTACGCGATCCAGTCCTGAGTATATCCAGCGAATAAGACTCAGTGGGCTTGTTTTGGGACCTACTTAAGACAACGACCATAAGTATTTCCGAAACGTCCCGTATGTTTAGGCTTACTGCCCGATCCAACGCGGCCCTGACTGAGAAGACCCGGCGAACAAACTCACCGGGCTTTACTTTACCACTGGATACTACGCGGCGCGACCCATTTCTGAGTAGATTCAGCGAGTCAAACTCTTGGTTTTGTTTTGGTTTTGGCTTGGTTTCGGTCAATTTACTGTTTAATAGAATCCAAACAAAAAAATTATTATTAGATTTTTAGTCTGTATGTCTGTAAGGTTGAGCACGATGATCTCAGAAACGATCTAACAGATTTCAATTAAATTGGTATGGACTTAGCTAACCTCCTGGATTAATACATAGGCTTTTATCCTGAAAATGTAGTGTTCCCGTTGGATGAGCAACGAATTCCAACATGTGTGTTAATTTCTTAAACTCGAAGGAAATAGGACGGGGCAGGATTACATACCTTGTATGAGAAAGAAACAAGACTGGGCGGATATAGCTTAAAAAAATACAGCTAAAGATGACGACACCGATAATAATACCTTACTATTCGGACATCTCTAAATGGAGCGCAAGACATAATAAGTACAATCCATCCATTTTTACATAAAAAGAAGCCTGACGTGTTTAGTGTTCCATATTAGTTCCGTTTTTCCCAACAATATGATACGGTACAATGGGCACAAAGAATACGTATATTTGTGCTCTTTCTTTCAACATGTGATAAACATACTTTGGTTATAAGGTAGAAATATAAGGTCTTTAACCTATACCATGACTATTTTAAATCAATCACAGGTCTTTGATACTTCTGTAGTAGGTAATAGTACATAATAAAACCGTAATTCATTGATTTTCGATCCTCCTATAAATGTATTATTATTATTATTTACAATTTTAGTTTGTTACCCTGCTGTCAATCATCAACCCTAGATTTGACTATGTTTATTTGCCAATTATTATTAAAATTGAGCCTACTGATTAAGTTTATATTACATTATATTTGTTATTTTACAAAAAATTGCCGTTAACCACAATGTGTCGTAATTAATTTTGAAGATGGTTGTTGGTGAAGTCGTAGCGCACCGCGAAGGCACAGGATTCGCGGAAGTTGCAGGCCACGCGCCCCTATTGGTCAGACACGCGATAACGTGACGCAGCGCTCACGTAATTGGAGAAATAGCCGCGCAGCGCTGCACTGCTAGAGTATTCTAAAGATGTACCTATCTCGAACGCTTAGCAGATACAACAAAAATTTCCCTCATTTTAGCCGGTGATTTTAACATCAACTTCAGTAATGAAAAATCAAACCATTGCTACAGTTTCTGAATTAACAATAATCAAGCAGAATCAATAACAAAATATAATACTACAATTGATGCAGTTTTTTCAAGACATTTAAATAAAATAGAATCCCAAACATATATTTCCTACTTCAGTTACCACAAGCCAATTATTACTAAAATTGAGCCTACTGATTAAATTTATATCACATTATATTTGTTAATAATAAAAAAAAAAATATAACTTTAAAAAAAATTATTACAATTCCTTCACTAATTAATCGAAAGGAACTTCGTTCCATCCCGGTGTCCCTTGACACCACTCAACTTTTTTTTTACTTTCCCTCAAGAATATACTTTCCTTTGTGTTCGTGACGTGAGTAAATTGTTTATAAGTTGCTTGACTGCCGACAGCTGTGACGCGACGTCGTGAAACAGTTTATAACTTTTGCTCTTGTCATTTTTGTTTAGACATTCCACAAGTTTGAATAGGAAATGGATACGCTCAATCGACTAGCGTTGTAACTTAGCGTATATTTTATTCTTGTAGTTTTTATGACACATTGTTAATCAAAAACAATATATAGGTATCCTAAAAGTTTCGGAATCCTAACTTTTTTGTTAATTCAAAACTATGTTGATATATGGGTCGTATAAGTTCTAAAGAATGTGGTGTGTTGGTGTGAATTGCTAGCCGAAGGACCAATTACATATCGATCTGAGAGGTATTACAATCAAATTGAAAACCGTTACTTTCTTCCCTGGTCTCCCCTATATTTTATTACTGTTGGATTTTGACCTGATATTGCCGATCAAACTTGGGCTTCCTGAGTAAAATTGTCTGACATTATTTGCGCAATATACATCGATTACTTAAGAAATAATAAATGCAACAAAAATATTGAGCGGTATAAAGAAACCCTATGATATAATGATCATTGGTTTCATTAGCATTTCAGTTTTAGCTAAGTTGTGTTTTAAGAGTGTTATGAACATAGCAACAATCTAATAATTTGAAAGAAAACAAAAAGAAACGTGGAGTGTAAGACGTATTCTCAATGCTACCGACAAAAGGCTCGAGTCTCGAATGTTTTGAGTATAATGAAATATTTAAATACATTTCTTACAAAGGCGTATAAATAAATGTTAGGTATTATTTACTACAGTATATAACGTCTGTATTATATAAAATGGAGACGCTGATACCAGTTACTTTGTCAGGTTTTACAACTTAACTGATCAATTTAACGCATAGTGCTTATGAAAATAATAGTTTCACAACTTATATGAGGAAGATTTTTTTTATTAATTGAGAAGAAAATTCTCCATGTTGTTATTTAACTTCATAATTTGGTTAAAAAATATTTATGAATAATTTATATTTATATTAATTATCTAATGCAATAATTTATTTTTTAAGTTTAAAAATCAACACGGGTGGTCGATTAAGTGTTAATGAAATAAAATATTTATATTATAAACACAGAATTCAACACAGACAAAGTCGCAAGCAACAACTATACACGTGCCATTAGGAATCAACCCATTGGAATTAACGTTGTCAACCCGTATCAACTTCTATCACGTCACAATCAGTACCTCTTATGACAGCGGTCTTCCACGTCGCTTAACCTTTTCAATAGGATCTCTATTGAAGTAATAACGTCTTTATTCTTTCTTATATAGAGGCTATTCTGATTTTATGTCGAGGGTATAACTATGTTTTCATTCCTTGAAGACGTTGAATGGTCACAGATTCCAACAGCGTAATCTAGTGGCAGAAAATATTACTATCATACAATTTTACTGTAGGTATTGGAAAGCTCGTAAAGCAGCCAACATACAACAACCCCATGACATGAGAAACTTCTTTTGTGGCATTGTTGAGTGTAGTCGGGCAACTAAGCTGAGGCGTTACTCTATACACCTGTTGTTGCAATTCAACATATAGAAAGAAAAAATACAGTTAATGGGGTTGGCGTATCCGTAAAACACAATATTATAAAAAAAAATAAAAATTCCACTTCTAAAAATCAATACTATTCTGTATCAACCTTATCATTTACCTCGAATTAATTACAGGATTAGAACATTTTGAACAGTTTTACATGCGATGTTCGAATATTCTTCGACGTTTCGGAGTACAGAGCAACCTCTGAGATGGTTGTATCGGGGGTCCGGGGCTTGCGTGTGTGGAGCGCTTAATAGTGACATAAGTAAATGGTATTGATTTATCGTATTTCAATATTAACCGGCGCAAGGTATTTATCAGTGGGCGATGGATATCCTGTTAGATGTGCATTGCAATTTACACTGCCCATGCCTTTAGTAGGGATGATTGCCTATCAGCAGTCAATACAATTATGCCGACCACACGTATGACAAAATGAACCCGAATAGCGACCAGATTGAGTGCTTTTATGATAAATAAAAATATAGCCCTATGGCATAAGTATAGGAGAGTATCCGCCAATGAATGTTCATATTAAAATTCCCAGTTTTATTTAATCAACAATTTTAAAAGGAGAATTAAAAATCATAATTTCATAATTAATAAATGTTACACATTCCCACTTTGTAATTACAATTCTATGGATATTTTGCAAATGCCGACAGTGACGGATCACATAGGCATTCGTGGCTTCATTTTACATTTGAGTTTTCAGTGGAAAATATTTTAGTCGAATTGTTTTCGATGTTCAAACTTGATTCATGAGTATTGTATTTGGGAATTTATAATTGCTTAATTATTTATATTTTTTTGTTACGAATAATTCCAGTAAATAGTAAATAAATAAACAGATTTCAATGGAGTATACCTATGAATATCAGTTCTATGTTTTCATATTTTTTAATTTAATTAGATATTTTCACACATTTATACATCCATAAACCCTTACTTTTCGGAGTCATGTGTGTATTGATGGTCAGTCACCAGCACCACGCACTAATTATCAGGAACAAAAACATCGTGAGGAAACCTGCATCACAGTACTTTGTGAGAATTCTATGATATGTAAAAGTCTGCCACCCCGCACTAAGCCAGCGAGGCCTAATCCCTCTCGATCGTACTCTCGATTGTAGAGGAGACCCGTGCCTTTGTGTGAGCCATAATTATATGGGCTGATATATCGATATCAATTTTCGGCAGAATATGCTAAAACGCCTGAATAGTAATTTCTGTTATTATTACAACTGTCATCTCCAAACTAATTACCTCAATATCTGGAGGAGCTGTCAATGACACGCGACCGATGTCAATCTATTGTTTAATTATATTGATACATATAATGTAGTATTGTGACTAGCTATCCTAGTACTAAGCCCAAGTGTAATGTTATAATTGTAAATATTATGAATGACGAGACGAGAATGCCGATCAACTGACGATAAGCGACTGCCCATGAAAAACTAAAAGCAAACAACACCTTGAATCACAAAGTAATGCTTGCTATTCCAATGCGCTTGCCATGACCGTCAGACATAAGATGCTGTCTCAATATGTCTAGTATTTACTCTGGCTACAAAATTCTTCAAATCGTAACAAAACAGTGCATTTTCACTGTTGATTGGCGGGAGAAATAGACATTGCGGTGGCACCTAACCAGGTGGCTTCTTACATATGAGAGTCCTACCACCAGTAAAATATATTTGAAATATAAATATATACAGACGGATATTCGTAAGACTTCGTAGAGTGATATTTCAAATATACGACCAAACCCCCTCAATTCTAACCAATAAATTATTATGTATTCTACCCTCAATGTATTTTAGCTATATCGTGTATTATCTATGAATGTATTATTAATAGTCTTTTCAACCAACGTTTTTGGCCCAACGAAAACTAAGTCGCTGTCTAAAGAAAGAAAAATAATAATAAAAACATTCCAACTCTAGAAAATAGAAAATACTAATATATAATATGTATATACCTATATAAACAGTAAGGACTCTGTTTAAAAACTACAAGTCCCAGCGATATTATATTAGGATTATAATAATACATAAAATAAATATTAAAAAGTCCATATCTTTGTACCATGATAAGTGTAGGTAATTGCTGAACCAGGGGTACTTTTACGATCAAGCTTAGAGACCTTAGTCTACCTCTCTAGAACCTAATAATATTGTAAATAATAACATTATTTTGGTGAAAATTTTGACGACATAGCTGTAGTTATTGAGTTAATGGCGAGTTTAATAAATAATGGGAGCGTGGCGGGCACAGATAGTCGGCAATAAAGGTGTCCATTGAGCCACTTAAGGTTTCTTCTACGGCGAGTTCTCGAACGAACTTACAAAACACGTCTAAGTGTAAACGTTTTCATGTGAACCAACATAATTCTTAGATTAACGCGAATATTACACATTGAAATAAAACTATAATTTAAGGATTTTACATTTTTGAATTCCTGACTTTTCACCTTTCTTGGTCACTAGGCGAACTGCTTGCTTATAAACTTATGTAATCAAATCTTTGTCTTCTTCGGTCAAACTGTATTCAGAAGTCGTTTGAAACGGACAAAACATTTGATAACTAATGTTTATAAACAAACTATGACTAAGGACGGAAATGTTCTATTTACGGAACCTACTTATTATATAACTATATATATACGTATATATATATTGTTTGTCTTCAGTTCAAAATATACTGTGAAAACAATGACTCGACTGAGGTGGAAAACCATTATGGAGATGGAATCTTTTCAAGAATTCCAAATTTCAAGAAATAAAATAATGTTACTAATATGAAATTATTTCTAAATCATATTTTTGACATTTTGACAGCCTCCGTGGCGCAGTTGGTTAGACGCCGCCTGTGAAACGAGAGGCCGCGGGTTCGATCCCCGCACCGAGATAAATGTTTGTGTGGCCCACAAATATTTCTTCCGGGTCTGGGTGTTTGTGAGACCGAAAAGTCTCTCGTAGCTCCTGATACCCACGACACAAGACTCGATCTTAGTGTGGGGTCAGGACTAATGTATGTGACTGTTGGGTGTTATTTATAATATTGTTATTAATATCAGCTTAGACCATGAACAATACCCAAATGCAAGTCAAATCTACGACCACGTCCCCAAATTCCCGATAAATTACGTTACATTGTCCATATAAATTGAACCGCAGAATCGATAATTGAACAGAGCTCTTTACAAAGGTTTAATGCACGAACGCAGTAGAGGCGGAACCTTTACAAACTCAATGATCTTATATTCGAATAGGAACATAGGGAAATTACTGCGCAGAAAAAGTGTGGTAGCGAAATTCATAAAACATGACTATACGGCCCTATCAATAACCCCTTTCAATTGTCTTCTCAATTGTAGAAGAGGCCCTTTCCCTGCAGTGGAACGTATATGGGCTGATAAATATACAGAAATAAAACATCTGTCTGGATCAATTATAGATGTGGAATTGAATGTATATGATCAATATGAAATATTATTATTATTTATTTATTTTATACGTTCTAGCATACGAACAAACAGGTCATCTAATGCTAAGTGATTACTACCGCTCATGAATACCCACAACGCTTGAATCATGGATGTGTGGCTGGTCCATGAAATGGAAAGAGGAAAGGGGTAATGCAAAGCTGTCGCTTCACGTCAATCTTCTGTAAGACAGTGGTACCACCTCGGACAAGTCTACCCGTTCATACTGAGTCGGCATTCATGACTCAGTATGAACGGGTAGACTTGTCCGAGGTGGTACCACTGTCTTACAGAAGATTGACGTGAAGCGACAGCTTTGCATTACCCCTTTCCTCTTTCCATTTCATGGACCAGCCACAAAAAGAAAAGCGTAGAAAAGCGTGGTAATACTTATATAAAATAACCACCATTTAATAATTAAGCTAGATAATTAATATACTGAAATATTGCGACAGTAGAAAGCTACCACCGTCTACGATGATGAGAACTAGTCGGTGAATCCAGCATGCCAGTTAGCGGATTTTGCCTCTACATCTCCTTTGTTAGGCAGGGTGACATAAACGTGTTGACCAGAAATAGATAATGTTGATCCATTGATTTCAGTACAATTGGAGTATCAATAAGATGGCTTTAAAAATTACGTCATTTAGTAGATTTTTCATCACTACGTTGGAATAAAAATGTTAAAATAATTATTAAATTAACTTTATGTTTTAGATTTTATCTTAATGGTAATAAGATATCGATTTTTACTAATCTTTCCGTCATCAATTACCAAGCAAGTTTTTTAAAATGGTTGCGAGTGACGACTAATTTGACTAACGCTGCACTGAAGATGCACTGAAACGCTGCATCACAATGAGTATATCTCTAACTACATGCTGTACTAGTATTGCGGTGCACGTAATTTGTAGCCACATTATCTGGGCAGTTTATAAAAAATCAATAGAAATATTCTTTCCGGACTACCGTAGTGAATAGCCCAGTGGCTTCGAACTATTTGTCGCCTCTTAAGTTTCATTCGAGCAGACCGTTTAATGATTTTCTAACGTGTTCATAGTAGCGTAGGGCGACAACATTCCTATCACGAAAGCGGTTCGTACGCTGATCACGAACCAATTTACATTTTCTTCAATTTAGTGTACACCCTCGGGAATTTCTTATTGGTCTCTGTTTTGTACGATTCGATGGGAGTGCATTGGCTTTACAGCTTAATTAACAAGTACACGTGTTTATCTTTATGGCAAATTATGTGTGGTGTTAATTACCCATCTGATTTACAATATGAATGCAAAATTTTTGCCGGCCATTTCAGGCCGTTGAACCCATTTTTACTATATTTAAAAAAAATACTAACAGTTTTATATTTGATCAGCTAGTTGCTCGGTGCCAAATATTTTTTTAAATCAAATCACTAATCTGCAATATTTATGAACTACTGGCTAAAACCAATTTCAAAATTCGTCGAAGTACATACAGGGTATATCAAGACTGCTACCGTAAACAAAGCTGGGTGGTAGTTTTAGTGACTTCAGACACAATGCAACTAAATTTTATGCAAAAAATTGCGAATATTTTTTTTTCTATCGACGTATTAGGGTAGTAAATACATAGTTTATTCTTAAATAATAGTGTACACCCTATTATTTTTAAACACGCTATGGTACGCAAGGTTTTAAATTATTATTTTAGCAAAAACTATGGATTTATCACCCAAACTCAACGATATTTAAAAAATAATGAAAAAAAAAATTGTCGCGTTTCTTTGCGAAATTTTTAGTTACATTATGTTTGTAGTCACTAAAACTACCACACAACTTTGTTTTTGGTAGCAGTCTTGATATACCCATTACCCGGTATACAGGGAATATCAAGACTAAAGTAGGTAGTATTAGTGACTACAAACCAGGGATGTTGCGAATATTCGCATCCGCATCCGCAAATGCGGAACTTCCGCATAAATTTGGACATCTGCATCCGCATCCGCATCCGCAATAATCGATGCGAATGTTTTATGCGGATGCGGATGTAATACAAAATGAGACAAGACAGAAATTTGGCGGTACCGGCTAATGGCGCGTGCCGTTCGGAAGTAGTGTTGCCAGGTGTCCCGCTTTACGCGGGACGTCCCGCTTTTCAGGGGTTTGGTAACGCGTCCCGATTGAACCTTCGGCGGGACGCCAAATGTCCCGCTTTTTGACCACCGTTCTCAGAACGAATAAAAAACGAAATCTTACACACTTTTATTTATAATCCGTACTGTATTTCGCTTTTTCCTACAATTATTTACCTACTTAGTATCTATTTCGATTCTAAAGTAGTTTCGATAGGCTGATTTCAAAAAAATATAGGGCTTTGAATAAGTTCTTGCGGTTTGTTCTCGAATTCCTTTCTTATTTTAGATGGTAAAACATGTGCAAGGAAATACTGTTAGTGAACTTATTTCTTAGTCTTAGTGAATATTAGCTAGCTCCAATGAAAATTCCTTAGTAACAATTTCAAGTTTCATACGGCTTAGAGAGCATTACTGGCGATTTTTTTTACGACATGTATTTGTAGATGTAATTCAAAAAACAAAGCATCTTAACTTCACATAATTCTCTTCGAGCATTATAGCGAGCATAATTTGTCAAAATTCATGTGCAAAGACGTGTCGGAAAATATAAATTTTCATCTTGGCGATAAAGATCGCTTTGGTAAATCGAATAGTTTTAGTCTGAGAATTTAAGGAATAACTTGATGTACACCCATAGTAAACGCTAGAGGAAAAATTAAAATCGTTTTGTGTAAATTTTTGAAATATTTGGAGTAAGGTAAGAAACCTCTGCCTATCCCTTCTGGAAAAAAGGCGTGAGTTTATGTATGTATGCATGCTAAGAAACCATGGCGCCTTATGAATTAAAGCCTCGAGAGATATAGTACTTGGTCTGATTGAGCTGCGATTTCATTATTATACTAATAACCAAAAACGGCTATTGTCTTTGAGAGCCTCCAAAGACGCGACGTTTTTCTATGTAATAAGTATATGCTGGTAGAAAGAGGGAGAGTAATAGTTCTTACCCCAATAAAAAAAGAGTATGTTGATGAAAATCCTCTTAAGTGGTGTTTATCGAGAGGAATTAAAGATATTATTGCCGATAGCACAAACATTTTTATCCACTCCACTAAGTAGTAATCCTAGCGAACAATTATTTGCAGCGTGGGTTTAATTTACCAACCTCTTCCTAAACGCCTTGTTATCAGAAAAGGCGGACCGGCGTTATACTTAATAAATGAAACGGTGTTCTTTTGCGAGCTCTGGGGGCTACTCAAAACGAAGGTAATGCATTTAATTATCAATAGAGAAGAGGGCTAAAACCTTCCACAAGCATGGGATCGAATTCTACACTTAATTATATCGGAACCCAAAAGACCAACTGCCCGACATCCAGACACAGTTAGCTTCTTCTGCGTAGACTGAAATGCAAAAACAACTTAATGTTTTGAATTAACTTTTTAATTTAATAATTGTAAATTACGGGTAATTAAATTCCGCCCTGTGACCATGAATCCTTTAAAGTAATCGAAATATCGGGAAGTTAAAAAATATAAAAATTACCATAGATAAATCGATAAATATTAGTAAGCAATAAAATCCGTAAATAGTGTAATTTCAATATTCATTCATATACTATATTTATATAAGATGTTAAACATCCGCATCCGCATCCGCGGATGTGAAAAAATCGACATCCGCAACATCCCTACTACAAACAATGCAACTAAAAATTTCGCATAGAAATGTGATATATATTTTTTTTGGAATTATTAAAATATCATCGTGTTTAAGTAGTAAATCCATAGTTTCGGCTAAAATAATAGTTGAAACCTTTGCGTACCATGACGTCTATAAAAATAAAAGGGTATACACTATTATTTTAGAAAAAAACTATGTATTACCACCTAAATACGACCATGGGAAAAATCACAAAAAAATCGTCGCCTTTTTTTTTGTGTCTGAAGTCAATAAAACTACCACCTGGCTTCGTTTTCGGTAGCAGTCTTGATATGCCCTGTATATATTTGTATTGTATTATAATACAGGTATTGTATAAATATTATCAGGTCATATGTTCGACTAGAACGTGTTGTTGGGTTTTGGGCGGCTATATAATATTATAGTATTATTATATATTTTTTTCTATACAAGCCCCGTAAAGTTATCCACTGTTTGCGATTCAAATACAATAATACCGTACCTAAAACTATCAGAAAAGTTCATTAAAAATGTAAGGACGCCAATACACTCCAGGCAATTATTTTGAAAGACGCCCAGACTGCTTAAAATTCCTCCACTTACGTCGCGGGTTAAAGTAAAGGTGTAACATTAGAAACAGTCTAGACGGGGAATAACAAAAAACATTTGTAATATTACGGCAGTCTGCGAACAGTATTGCGGAAAACTTAAATTCAGCGGATTACCAGTATACAAAAAATATTTTTAAAAACACTAAGCTACAGCTTTGGTTTGTAAGAAAAATGTTACAGGTTCAAAGAATGAAACACCGCTTTTGTTTTGTAGTTTTACAAATATATTTTTAAAAATAGATATTTTTACATCCGACAGTTGTCTCTCGTCAAAAGGCTCCAGTTATTTTTGTTTTTCCAATCAAATGCCCTTCCGTTTTCTTATATTCAAAAACAATCTATTTCGAAAGGAAAATGCTGTATCACTATATTCCTTGCTTTTATAAACTTAAAGACATTGTAGCGGAGCTATTTAAATTTCATTTTTTATTTAACGACATATATAATTATATCAACACTTTTTATATTATTATTTTTACTTGCATATGCAAATAGCAATTATACTCATTAAGATAGCATTGTATTTAATGTCATAGTGTTACAAATTGTGATAACAAAAAATGTTTCAATGAACGGACAGACCGGCGCACTGCATTAAAATATTTTATATAGTTATGCACAGCGCGCTCGGCCGACCGCCCGAACGGCGGCCGAAGTGGCCGCTCGGAGCCGAACGGTTACCTCGCCGCGCGCGCGCAGCCGTCCGGCCGCCGCGCCAGTCTGCTCCCAACCGTGTGACGCGAGACGCATGACGCAATATCTTATCGCTACAGATCAGCTGTTCCGTGCGTTATATCTATTGCGCTAGCTTATGTGTTTCTACTGCCTTTGTGTTCGTTTGTACTCCTTCTTCTCGTGCGACGCAGACAATCGGCGTATCAACTCCGTCTTGATCTTCTCGTACCGGTTTTTCGCTGGGGGGTTCAAGATGATGTCCTTCACTGCCTTAGCATGCACCACGTCCAGGTTGATGGTAACTTGCGTGAATTTGGTGACGTCATCAGTTATGCCGTAGTTTGCAAATTGACCCTCCAGCAGTGCAAACCAAATTTCGGGATCCTCTGGGGAGAACGGTTGCACCTTCAAACTGTACCGAGGCCTGGGCACAGCCGTTACCTCGAAGTCGACGTCCTCACGAGGAGGTGGACGCATTTTCTTGCCTCGGCGGGTAGCAACATTTCTGTCGCTTTGTGACATGGCTGTGGCTGGGGTGTCACTACTGCTGTCGCTCATGATTTCGATCACGTCGGGGTCACCAATGTAGGGATGCCAGGAAAATGGGATCAACCTACGTTGCGCGCGGTTGAATTTAAATCGAGTGTCCGTTAGGGTCGCCGGGTCGTCGAAAAGAAATCAGTCCAGAACACGAACACAATAGAGTTTATTTTTATACAGCACACAAGAATAAGAAGGAGTACAAACGAACACAAAGGCAGTAGAAACACATAAGCTAGCGCAATAGATATAACGCACGGAACAGCTGATCTGTAGCGATAAGATATTGCGTCATGCGTCTCGCGTCACACGGTTGGGAGCAGACTGGCGCGGCGGCCGGACGGCTGCGCGCGCGCGGCGAGGTAACCGTTCGGCTCCGAGCGGCCACTTCGGCCGCCGTTCGGGCGGTCGGCCGAGCGCGCTGTGCATAACTATATAAAATATTTTAATGCAGTGCGCCGGTCTGTCCGTTCATTGAAACATTTTTTGTTATCACAATTTGTAACACTATGACATTAAATACAATGCTATCTTAATGAGTATAATTGCTATTTGCATATGCAAGTAAAAATAATAATATAAAAAGTGTTGATATAATTATATATGTCGTTAAATAAAAAATGAAATTTAAATAGCTCCGCTACAACATTAGTGATGACTATTTTGTAACAATAATAATATTTTCTATGTTTTGTTTAAAATAAATCTGGCACTGCCTTGCTCATTCAACTAATACACACATATAACATAGTACTATGTGCTCCATTCCGATTCAGATTATTAGCCCTCCAAATGTTATCTGGTAGAGATCTTATATCTTATAAGCGATAAGACCGCCTTTTGTTCTTTTATTATATTTTCATGTGTTTTTGTTTATGTACAATAAAGATTAATTAAATAATTATTTTATTTCAATAAAATGGTTTCTAGACACAATACATCCGAGTATCACACGTGACAGTTCTAACAAGTTGTTACATCGATATCAATTCGTGTGGCTATTCAATAACATTTTGAGTGACAGCGTTTTCTCCTCTGTTTATCGTCTAATGTTTTTAAAATATCTTATTATTCTTGGAAATGCTTATTCAGGAATATTCATCGCCAGATTTGTAGAATATTCGTTGAAACAAAAGTTTGCGTAAACAAACATCTACCCACTCTAAATACGGCTATTGTACTCGAGGTAATTCTCAATTTCTAATATTAGAGTATTCACAATTGAAAATGCTGTTTGTTACTTTTATTATTTTCGTTCTTATTGACGAGACGTGTGGATCATTCGCCTGATGGTAAGCGTCACGTATAATCTAAAGCAACACAGCTCCAAAATTAATATTATCAAGCCTTCAGTACTCTGAAACATTTACGGATTTATTCATAGACAGTTTTAAGACGTGTTGTAGCTATTGAATTTTTTATCCCTTTCGAACGAATATTGAATTCAGTTTGCGCAATGAAGCCTACTATGAAACTAATATGATTTTAAAACTATTTGTGAACAAGGCCGAAGTGTAAAGTTTTTTATTTTCTACTAACTAGTGGTTTCCGTGTCATCAGATCACATTGCTTAAACATAGGGGTTCAGCTTTGTACAGCAAAAATATTGATATGTATATATAAATATTTTTTATAAATAATAATAACACCCAACAGTCACATACATAGTCCTGACCCCACACTAAGATCGAGTCTTGTGTCGTGGGTATCAAGAACTACGAGAGACTTTTCGGTCTCACAAACACCCAGACCCGGAAGAAATATTTGTGGGCCGCAAAAACATTTCTCTCGGTGCGGGGATCGAACCCGCGGCCTCTCGTTTCACAGGCGGCATCTAATCAACTGCGCCACGGTGGCTGTCATTTATATATAATACTAATCTATGTTCTTGACATTGCGATGGTACGTTGTAAAACGGCCCTCCGCATACGTCAAATCTACCACATATTCGGGGAATCTAAAAAATAATATTGATATCGCGAAAACTCACAGACAATAATTCCATTTATAGTATGTAAAAATGTGATGTTTTCGCTACGATTGTTCGTAAGTGGGATTGAGTCCTGGAACGAATAAACTTTTTGCTCATTAATATAATGGTTCATAACTTCACTGAGTTCATCAAACTATGAATGATACACCTTATGAGATATAAAAAATATTACACTCAAAATATCAGTTACGTCAGTGGCGCAGTACATACTACTATACTATGGTACGATTGCAAAGTTGAGGTCTCGGGTTCGAATTCCGTGAATATTACTTATATTGGATTTTTCTATTCATTATCAGATCGGATTCAGAAATTTTTACCCAATATGGCGACAGGCTCACACCCACATCGTGGGACGGAACACATAAGGCGAAATGTGTGTGTCCTGGTAGTACATCTGCCTACTCTTCTGGGAAGAAGGCGTGAGTTTATGTATGTATGTCTATATTCTATAAAGAGTAAGCATAGGCTATATGATAGCAATTTGCCTAAACCTTGTCACTTTCTCTTTATTTATTTACTAATTTAGGTACTTTATTAATGTTCATCTGTTCTTTTAGGTTTACGGTACTTTGCCTCGATTCTTTTGCAGGGTTTCAGTAATTTGACTGGGATAGACATATTTTATTTATTTACTTATTTAATCCTTTATTGCACAAAATAAAAATACAGTGAAGAAACAACACAATAATAATAGTACAAGAGGCGGCCTTATCACTCTAGGTAATACATACCTATAGCTCCCAGCCTTTATACTCGTATTATAAAATTGCCAAAGAAAATGAGTAACTTGATGACTGATTTACAGCAGAATAAGTTCAAACGAATATTAAAGTCCAGATTTCCATTACGCTAATATGAATTATTAGCGTAAAATTTCTGCCTCAAATGCTTTTCGGCACCCAAATAACCGCCATGTTTCAAATTACGAAACGCAATAATTACAAGCAGTTTAGACGTAGCCTGATATTTAACAGGTAAACATTTTCACAGAATTGAAATAATCCAATGTTGTTTTATTTTGTTTGTTTTGATAAATATGTCGTAAAATCTATTTCTAAGAATAAAGGTGATGGATGGTATATCAATTTTATTTGCTAATTTTTTTATGCTACATTGATTTCGATGACACTTGAAAGCAATATGCATTACAACGGATAGTTGTGTGATGAAGCAGGATTTCCTTAGATACATGGCTTGTAACTGGCTACTATGGCAATATTTATATGCCCCAATATTCAGCAATGTATACCTGACAATCCTAAATTATGATTAATTAAATTATCCTAAATTATGACTTATTTCCAGAAGCTTAACATCTTGATTCTACATTTTTCATTAAACTATAAGTAGAAGGTAAGATTACACTGAGCGGTAGCTAGGTACATTCCTTGTAGAAAACTGACCTGAAGTAAATGTGTAAGATTGTTGGAAAATGTTTTTATCCCTAACCCTCTCCCGGTCCATTTGCGAAGCGGAAAAGTTAAGTGATGTGGGCGTATAAAAGCGATGGCCAATTACCATTACAATTTAGCCATTGCTTAGTAATATGCTGGAAAACAAAGGAAATAAAACCTCCTTTGTATTTGATTCCTGCAGCAGAACAAAAGTTTGTAAACTCTATAAATATTTATATTGCGCTTTTTTTAGTTAAGAGGCCGAAAAGCCTGTACCAAATTGTTTTGAATGAATAATTTGATATTTTAATTGTATACATCTCATTGAGAATTTATTTATTTAGCCCATTTTTAAAATCACGTCCAAAAAAAATTCATATTTGCAATAAGAATTTTTTCTTCGAGTTTATGATGTGTACGAAGCGGGTCATTGTACAAAACAAATATAAAATCCCCGTTGGTTTTCACCTCAAGCTCACAAGCTCAGTAGACGTATTGAAATACCCCTATAACAGGTAGCAAGTATATAAAAAAAAGTAGATGAAATGAGTATCTGAGTAATCTTTTGTATGAGATCTATTGTACGTCTGTGTTTATGTTTTTTTTAAATTGTATATGACTCGTTTAGACATAATCTTCCTTAGAGTTCATAATGGTTATTAAATTTATTAGATTAGTTGTTTTTTGAAAAGGAAGTAGTCCCCAGGTTTTGGTGCACATAAAAAGGTTGATTGCCCATACGACTTCGTCGGAATGCTCATATTCTCTCTCTTCTGTACAATATATTGTTTAATCCTCTTACCCCCTCTTACCTCAAAGATCGATTTGTATTTCTCCACGACTCACATACTAGATCCCTGCGGTCGTCAGAGAGTTTGGAGTTGAGAATGCCCGTGCACACCACCACTTTCATGGACAAATCGTTTACTGTTAAGGCTGTTCGATTATGGAATGCATTACCAGTTGTGGTAAGACGGGCACGATCACTATCATCATTCAAAAAACTTGTGAAAGATTATTACCTTTCTCACTGAACTGACACATTGATGTGGATAGCTTTCCTATTTGCATGTACTGGAACTTTATTATATATATTTATACATACATATATTATGTATATACAGGGTATATCAAGACTGCTACCGAAAACGAAGCCGGGTGGTAGTTTAAGCGACTTCAGACAGAATGCAACAGAAAAAGTTGCAAAAAAAAGCGACAATTTTTTTGTTATTTTTTTTCCTATGGCCATATTCGGGTGGTAAATACATTTTTTCCTAACATAATAGTGTATGCCCTTTTATTTATAAATACTCTAAGGTATAAAAGAGTTTAAATTATTAATTTAGCAAAAACTATGGATTTACCACCCAAAAACGACGATATTTAAAAAAGCATAAAAAATAATTGTCGCGTTTCTATGCGAAATTTTTAGTTGCATTGTGTTTGTAGCCACTAAAACTACCACCCGGCTTCGTTTTCGGTAGCAGTCTTGATATACCCGGTATATATATATGTATTTTCTGATGTATGTATTCTTATGATCTTATATATGTATGTATATGTTTACATTACATAATATGAGTATTCATGACTTTTGTTACTTGTAATTTTATTAAATTATTGGAACGAAGTTCCTTTTCGCGCGTTGTGAAAGGGAGCTAGACGGAAAAAATTCTCACGAAAAGTTGGCACGAAAAACATTTGACAATCGTTTTTTATTTCTTTATTTGAAAATTATGTCATACATTTATTTAACTCTAATAGAGGCAATAAAATATCTAAATACATATTAATATGTTAAAGGCTATAGTAAAAACTAAGAATACGCTGAAGCCCAAAACTAAGTGGGAAACGTTGCGACAATTTCTAATTTTCATCAAATTACATAAATAAAATTGGTACAAAAGAAACATAAATTGCATAAATATATGAAAAAACATAATGATCGTGATACCCAAATGATTCTTTTGATGGTGACATTTAATTAAAATAACATAATAAAACCGTGATACATTGATTTTCGATCCTCCTTAATACATTTATTATTATTTACAATTTTAGTTTATTATCGTGCTGTCAATCATCAACCCTTCATTTGACTATGTATATTTACCAATTATTACTAAAATTGAGCCTACTGATTAAGTTTATATTACATTATATTTGTTAATAATAAAAAAAAAGTACTATCATTTATGTGGTAGAATACAATATTCATTTATTGCGCTATCGTACACAAACATGACAATTTATATTACATTAAAAATTTAACACTTTAAAACTATTACAATTATTTTACATTAAAAAGTTTATCTCTCCGAAAAATCAACTTTCATCCATAATTTCAACGACTTTTTCACCATCATCATTACCAGAACTATCATCGCCAATCTCTAAAACTGATACGATAGGTTTATGGTAGCTGAAGTAAGAAACGAACAGTTTTGATTCGAACCTATTTAAATGTCTAATAAAGACCGCATCAATAGTAGTTTTGTATTTCGTTGTGCTAAGATTGCGATCATTCGACATAGTTAAACCAAATTCATTATTTAAAAATTCAATTAATAGTTGATTTTTATCGTCTGCGAAGTTTATGTTGAAATCTCCACTCAAATCATTGGCAATTCATTTGACATGAACATTCTAAACGTTGGATTTATTCAAAATATTTTAGCATCCCCTAAATTCGACATTGCCAAACAATTTTGTAACCTAGTTAACCTGTGTAATTAAATACTTTGTCTACTTATATTTTTATCCGACCTATTATCCATCTCTACTTATATTTATTTTTACTTTTAATGTATACCTTAATATTATTTAGCTCTTAAGACAACTATGTAGTGTACAGTTGATAAGGTACAATGGGGTTGGCGTATCCGTGTGGATAAAAACCCCTAACCAATAAAGAGAAAAAAAAAAAAAAATCATTGGCAATTCATCAAAGCTTTATAAACTGACAGCTAACTGACAGCTGTCTACTCTCCATCCGTCTTACGCTTTTCGTCTTACGATCAGGTCACGTGTCCTGACGCGAGTTTAAGATTTTATACCCATTACAGAAAAAGTGCTCAACGCCGCTAAAGAAGTTTTCACTTCAAAAATATTATTTTATAACTTAAGAAATAAAAGTTGATTACAATTCCTTCACTAATTAATCGAAAGGAACTTCGTTCCATTCGGGTGTCCCTTGACACCTCTCAAGTTTTTTAATTAGCATTTTGCAAATCTTTTCCCTTTCTAGGTAGGTTCTATCCTTTACACTTTTGACTGCCCTCTATTTATCCTATTCTTAAATCTATCCCATGGTTGTCTGTAAGACATTGCCTTTCGGCGATAAGACCGCCAATTGTACTTTTTATATATGTAATTTCTCTCTGTATTTGTTGTCTTTTTGTGCAATAAAGTGTAAATAAATAAATAAAAAGAAAACAATTTTAGTTTTAAGCATTATTTTGATGATAAATATACTTTGATTATAGTTGATATTTTGATGTCAAGAAACAGATGTCAAAAACCTTGTGGAACAAATACAGATAGTGGTCCTTAAGTGCCGAAACAATACTATAATTTGACAGTAAATTTACTGTAAATCTCAGCAAATTCATGCGGAATATTCCAGCTATCTCAGGATTGTCAAATAACTACATTGAGATTGAATCCAGCGACCTGAATGATCACATTTTGGATTTAAACCAAAGCGCAGTTAAAATTTCGTCGTTGTTTGAACGAATCCATTGTGCTACAGTTCTTGAAATATGATAATGTTTGAATTGTTTGTTAATAGCGAGTAATAGTATTATTGCTAGTAAGGATCACACCTTACCTTGATAAATAAATAAATACACCCAACAGTTAACAATTAAGTGTTGTTTCGTGAGTATCAGAAACTTCGATCGATTAAATCATTGCCCCTGGTCATCTACAGACGGCGTCTAACCAACTGCCACAGAGACTGTCATTCGAGGCTAAGCTTTCCATAGGAAGTTTGACAGCAAGCTACAATTTCCACCTTAACAAACCACCATACTTTATTACTCCAAACATAAATCACACGACCCTCAAACATTACGGGCACCTTAACGTCACTGGGATAAAAATAGTCCCAAGCCTATTGGGTCATAAATTAATGCCTCCGCTTTGTAAACTTATGTTCACAATTGGCCCAAAGCTGATATTGATTCAGTAATAAAATTTCTACGCAGTGTTTATCATGGACCATAACTTTTGCCGAATAAATACGCCAGTTAGCTTCATTTATTGCCCGTTTCGCAGTATTGGGGTGCCTTGGAGTTATTATGCAAGATTTGTCGATCGTGTATTTATCGCTTGTACTCTGCTATTACGATTTACTGCTACAGGGTGCAAGGAACCTTGAGTAATACGTTATTTTTATTGCTATGAATAGCGAGACGAGTAATTCGCCTGATGGTAAACGATACGATCGCTCGTGGATAGCAAAACCAAACAAAACCATAATTTACAATGCTTGGCATTCCACTGCGCTCGCCATCCTAAGACAAAATATGTTATGTTTCAATACGTCCAGCAGTTACTCTGGCTACAATTTTATTTTCGGTGCATTATGCAAATTACAAGGAAATAATTTAAAACTGAGTAAAAATTCCCATTTTCCTATAATTATGATTAATACTACAATGTAATTGCACGTTGATTTATGTTTTCATGTAACATACATATGTATATTCCAATTTATATCTCACTTTGGCCTCTGTGTGTTCATGATATGCCTCGACATATCGAATGTGGATCTCGCAAGCAACAGGTAAAACATTTCACGACCAGATATCCCTGCTAACCGTGAAATAGCTTTCCTCGTATTTCACAGTGATATATCAATGAAAATCTATCGATGTGAAAATATTGAACGTTCGACTGTAACCTCATAATATTGACAGTAGTGTTACATTGCATTTGGTTAGTAAAATTGATTTGAATTCAAGTTTTATTTAGTGTTAAGACCTTATTTATAAATAATTTTATAACCTATTTTAGCTGTCGAATGTTTTGCCCATTTCTAAGAATTTAGAATTCAGTTTGAGCCAAGAATACAAGGAAAACATCGTGAGGAACCTGCACACCATAGCAATTTATAAAAAAATCTATGGTATGTAAGTCCGCCAACCTGCACTAGACCAGCGTGGTGGACTATATGGCCTAACCACTCACAGTCGTACTTTCGATTGTAGAGGAGGCCCGTGCCCTGTAGTGGGACGCATATGGGCTGATACAGATACAGAAGAATACAAAACATTCGATATCCTAAAATAGGTTTAAACAATGAAAAAATACATGAATCGTTGTTTAGATTAGATTCACGACAAGTCTTAAAATAACCGTAATTATTATTCAATAATAAATTACCATCTTCACGTAAAAAAAACAAAAGGGGTGATTCATAGATGATTATGAAAATTGATTTAAATGAGATGTGCATTAAATTTCCAAGTCTAGACAGGTTTTTAAATATGTTTAGATTATTCTGTCCATGTACCTACTCAAAATTCAACGATGTTGTTCTAGGAATTGTGTTTTATTTTTTGAGATATGAAATGTGTAGACACTTCGCGTCGAGTTTTCAAATTAAACGATATGCAGACGCGAATTCATCTTGTTCTCTCTTTTTGGCTTTGTTTGAAAAATTTTGTTCATATTCAGTAGACGGAAAGTAGCTGCTTGAAGCTTCAGTTTCTTGTAGTTTCATTTGGTCTGTGAGATTGCTGAAACGCCCGTGATGGGGCCTATGGTCTTAATCGTACAATTGATTGTAGATGCGACTCATGCCCTGCATTTGGACTTATATGGGTCGATACGTACATAAATACAGTAATGTTTACCTACACTGGTCGTTTTTAGCCTCCATTTAAACAAACAATATTTACAAATAAGGTTTTTATCTTAACGATAACTCGAAGCTTGTGTTTCACGAATAATACTGGAATACGAGGCGAAAATACAATTATTATAATATTCAAGTTTAAACTACAGCATATTAGGCTTTTTGTGTACATATGTATGTTGTTGTTTTCTTATTGGTTAATGTTTTGATAGCAAACACAAAAAAAAGAAATTTAAAGTACATTTATTTTGATTTTATTTTGTATTTATTGCTAAACTTTTTACTCTTTCTCAAAATGTATCCGTTTCTTTCATGTGCTAGATTGCTTATTTGATGTTGAAGAATACTTTAATGTCATAATGATATTTTCTCTAGAAACCCGGCTTCGTTCATCGAAATGTTCTTCCATAAATAATAGATAATGCTCTTAGGCAATGTTCAAGCGAACTGATTGACATATTTGGCAAAGATATTACATTACTGTTTACATAAATGGGGAAGATGGCATTGTTGAAATGTTCTATTTTATTTTATGATCTATTTATATTATAGTTATGAAGTACATTTATTTTGCTAGCAATCTACTATAAAATATAATATTATCGTCTACTGGTCTTTTGTCTTATTATATGTCTGTCTTTTGGTCGAATGTGTGGCAGTCATGCTGTTGTCAAAATATTAGAAGCAGTTTTTCTTCTTTCACATTTAATAATATATTGGATATGTTAATACCATGATTTGAAGTGTGTTAATGCTTGATGTTTACCGTACGAAAAACAATGCGTTAATTATATATTTTTTTTATTTTTATATTAGATCCGAATTTTGCCACGCGTCAATAAAAATGACTTATGTAGGTACATTATTTATTTACATACACTTTATTGGAATAAAAAAAATGAAACCACATACCTACATAAAAATATGAATGGCGGTCTTATCGATCAAGTAAATTTCCTACAGACAACCAATGAAGCCATGGTAACTGGACATATTGAGATTTAACATATTCTTATGTATCAGGATGGCGAGCTCAGTGGAATGCCAAGCATTGCTTTGTAATTCAAGGTGTAGTTTGGTTTTGATCCTGTTCATGAGCTGTCATATTGCTAACCATCAGGTGAATGACATACTAGTCTCGCCATTCAATCCAATAATAAAACATGGCATGTCAAGTGAAAATTTAGACGCTAAAAAGGAAAATCATAGTAAATACAAGTAAATAGATAAACAATATTGTAACTACTAATATACGATAATAAAACTAATTTAATAACTACTTGGGAGGGCTTAGTTTGACTTTAATAGAATTATTTAAAATATGCCTTTAATATAAAGACTCGTAGTTATTGTACGCCAAACAGGATTTGCACTAAGACTCATCACGATCGTTGTTATAAAACAAAGTTCGTTCATTGAGGCTTATTATTTAATCCCTAGTCTTTACGGAATAAATCTGTATAGGTGGTTTACGATATTAAGTTGCTGAAAAAGCTGTTGTAAACATTTTAAAAACAATTTTTCTCTTTTCATATTTTATTATTTTGGAAATGTTAATACTATTGGATAACGAGTAAACATGGTTGCTGTTGAAAGTGCGTGGTGGCCTGTTGGTAAACAGACTAGATACGGCTGCCAACATGATCACGTCGATAGCGGGTTCGAATCACAGGGCACACTTCTGACTTTTCGGAGTCATGTGTGTATTGATGTTCAATCACCACGCACAAAAACGGTGAAGGAAAACATCGTGACGAAACCTGCAATCTGCATACCATAGTGATTTATAAGAAATTCTTTAGTATGTAAGTCCGCCAACCCCCATTAGGCCAGCATGGTGGACTATATGGTTAAACTTTTCTCAATAGTACTCTGGATTATAGAGGAGACCCGTACCATGCAGTGGGATGTACATATATAGGCTGATACAGAAATTGTTGTTTCCTGTATGATAAAAACATGTCACACAAAATCAGCTAAATATTTTTTTTAATTTTTTATTATTTTTAAGTTCCAAATTTCGTCACACGCCAATAGATTTCCGATGATTAGTATTCTAAATTTGAATATAGAATCTCTGCTGTTGAGAAAGGTTTTTTAACGAAGTTTCTTATGGCGCCTTACGAAAGGGGGCTAGACGGAAAAAATTAAGACCAAAAGTTGTAACGACACTTTAAAACATTTGTCAATCGTTTTTTGCAATTTTAGTTTGTTACCCTGCTGTCAATCATGTCAACCCTTTTAAATACTTGTAGATATTTTTCAATATGTTCGTCATCCTGAGACGTACGATTTTAAGTCTTAATATGTCTAGTAGTTAATCTGGCTACAATGTCCTTCGAAACTAAACACAACAGTGTATTTATAATTATACTGCTGTTTGGTGGGACAAATAGACACTGGGGTGGACTGGACTAGGTGACTTGGACTTTATTCTCCTGTCTCCAATTTATCAATCAAGTCTACTAATAATCTATCGCTTGCTTAAACACGATTCAAAATAATTACATCAAAATTTATGATAACAAGAAATCGGTTTTATCATTACACGATAATTTTTCCTTCTTAGACCCATGTTAAAATTAATTTAACTTAACCGTGCATTTGAAAGTAGGGTTAATGGGCGATAATACAATAATTATAATATTTAGTGTGTTTTCGTATTGGGAAAATGTTATTAGGTATGGCTTGGTAAAAAAGAGTATCTTTTTAATGACGGCGCTGATATCGAATTTAATATTAATATGGCGGAAAATGTTTCGATACTTGTTATTTTCATTAATTGCTGTTATTAGTCTCTTTGTTTATTTTAAATCACAGAACAAACAGAACCGTACGAAAATGTATAGAAATACCTAAGTTTTATTTATTCAACGAAAACAATGTCATTTTTTTAATAATGTTGCCATAATTGTTTTTCTTTAATGCCAATTGTCAACGCATCGTACTCTTTTTTGCCAGATTATACATCTAGATTGTTCTTTAGTAAATAAAATAAATAAGAAGCTACGTACCAGCAATCTTTGAGTTGAAGATGGTGAACATTGGTGTACGGGCAACGTTTACTGGATGCAGGCAGCTTCTAACATGACACTATATCACTAAATAGACTTTTGATCTGCAGTGGATACACTGTAATGTATCAGTCCATATATATCCCACTGTAGGGCACAAGCCTCTTCTACTATTGAGGGTAGTTAGACTATACATATAGTCCACCACGCTAGCCTAGTGCAGGTCGGCGGACTTTACATACCATAGAAACTCTTATAAATCGCTATGGTATGCAGGTATCCTCATGATGTTTTCTTTCACCGTTATAGTGCGTGGTGATTAACTATCAATACACACATGAATACGAAAAGTCAGAGGTGTGCCCTGGGATTTTAAACTGCGAACATCGTGGTCCTTTTACCAACAGAACGCCACGCACGTTGGATACACTACTTACTAGTAGATACACTAATTGTGCGGGAACTTTTAACATACCTGACAATATTAAATAAATTAGCTATGACGTCAAATGATTTCATGTGTTTATTCTTTCTTTTCCCAGTATGTCTTAAAGGTACAATATTAATGAATAAAAATCAGATTAAACTAATATCTCTAATATTCCACAAAACGGCTCATGTTTTTACAAAAAATAATATTGTTATCCGTCCTCATTTCCCCAAATGAAGCCTCTATGAAGAACAATAGAACGAGTCTATTATTTCTTTTATGTTTTCTACACATTTTTTCCTCTTACAATGTCAGACGGACCTCATCGCAGATTAAAAGAAAAGTTACCATCGCATAATTAAAACATTGCACGTTACTAAGATACCTTTTTGAGGAAATTAAAATTACTCTCAACAAAATAGATAAAAATGTTCCCCAATTTGTGTACCCGGCTTAAACAGAGGACCCAATGTGTACAACATAATATGGTGAGGTTTTAATTGACTTCCGTTCCATTTTTAAATTAATTTCATGGACCTTTTTAACTAAACGTACACATATTTATGTAGGTCAGTATGTCGGAACCTTTGTGCAGATCATTCCAATTTTGAAATTAATTCATTTTTTTATCAGCTTTGTAATTTTTTTGAAAGGCTCTATTGATTTGGGTCAGCGGGCTATAATAAGCTTATAGCTTATCCTTTTTTTAAATTAACTCCGTGTTTCCTGAATATTTGCTTTTAACAATGAATCTTTGATGAATTTAGAATATGCTAAGCCGACACCGTGAGCAACTTATTTAATTGGTGAATAGCGTTTTTTTAGGTAAATATTTTGCAAGAATTATGTTTTACAAATATCACAATACTTTTATTATTCAATGTCCGTTTTCATTTTGGGCTCAACATAGTTAGAAATATTCCCTTCCAAGCGTATTTATGAAGATAAATTATTTAAATAATTTAGTATGACTTACCAACATTGGGCATTGTTAAATTGATTAAATGAAACATACGTATTATGTCATCTGAACGTATGTAGAAGTATCGGTGACAGGTTTGTGATGATTATTAAATAAATATACGGGGTGGTAGTTTTAGAGTCTTCAGGCACAAGCAGTAATTTTATCTACTAAATAAATTGTAAGAAGTTATCAAACACGGTGAAAAAAAAAAAGTTACTAAAAATAGTTTAAACACTTACATACCATTCCGTCTTTAAAAATAAATGGGTGTACTTTCATTATTTTATGCAAACTATATAGGTATTGAACACGAAAAGACGATGATCGGTAAAAATTTCAAAAAAGTTGCTAATTATTGGGATTTTTGGTATGGCATTGTGTTTTAAGTCACTAATACCACTAATACTATCATCTGGCTTCGTATACATCCGGTATAAATATTCTAATTTTGTTTCGATACAATCTCCTCCTCGCTCCGTTCTTCTCAAATTTTATAAAAACATAAGAAAGAACATCACACACAATAAAAACTTTATTTATCAAACGATATGTACAACTTTACATCAACTTTTGTATACGTGAGCATAACTCGATGGCAAATGATTAAATAATAGCACGAATGACTAGCATATACTTACGACTAACAATTCATCGCACGAGACAAACTTAGCGTTACCATATCCAAGATACGAACAAAATACATATTTATATTTTTTCATACAATAGTTAAATAAGCAAATATATCACCCGTTGTGTGTAAGTGAACATAATATTTGAATTGTAGATGTTTTGACGTTCATGAAATAGGGAGGGGAGCGGTAAGGAAAAATGATGGGAAGAGTATTGGGTATCCGGAAATCTCACTAAACGCAACATGATAGCAAATCTGTCTTCACGTCAAACTTTTATGAAACAGTGGTAACACTCCGGCGAGCCTGACCATTCATGCTGCATCATAAAAATAGCGTTGCTCTACTACTTTTTATTACATTTAATTAATTGCGTATTTAATTTTTAAACAATGACAATCCAACATACACCTTTGTAGTAATGATATATTTCAAGCAAGGTGGTGCTACTATCACATAAAATATCGAATTAAGCCGACGTTAAACACTATCAGGCGAGACGTTTGTCGGAATTATTATATACTTAAATACTTAAAAACTTTAAACCTTACTTAAATGGTGAAATTAACAAACTAGAACAGAATATTTGTTAGAATTTTGAGTATTAATTGATTGTTTACGTATATTTTCATATCTTGAGTATGGTATTCATACATAGAAATCTTGAATCTATTTTCTCTACAAATTGCAACTATATGGCACAGTTTAATATAGAAACACCCACTTAGCTTAGGACAAATCAACCATTAGAGTTTAGAGCAAATAAATATCTAGTATATACTGTAGAATTCAGAATAAGGTTAAGGAATGATTAAGTCACTTGAACCTTCCATTGCAAAGGGCATCCAGGCTTTAAATATTTGGTCATCTTACAAGAAGCAACCTATATCATCTTATCATGAAGTCGTGGAATACATTTTAAATCTTAAAAATATGCACTTTATATTACAATTAAAATACTTTTCTTTTTCCTGTTCTTTCTCAATTATAATGTATTATAATTTTCTTACATAAATATAACCAGACAGAAACGTTTTTGAAAATTATTTTTCAATTTTAAATAATCTAATATTTAATATTGAAAAATAATTTAAGCATAAATTGAACAATTACTTATTTAATAATATATAATACTAACATATATCATTAAACATAACAGAGAATTGGACTGTCTAAGATCATGTTACTAATATTTTTTTAATATACTGAATTTCAAGTAATGTTGTTCATATTATATTTAGATCACTAAAATATAGGAAAATTGAAATTGTTAATAGTTGAAGCGCACTCTAGAAGAAAAATATTACTGCGCTATATTATAATTTGTGCAATGTTAATTGTAGGTTTAATATTGATAATCGTTTGGATTCTAGTGCCTTTCAATCTTAATGTACATACAATATATTGTGGAATTTTGTTGTAGGTCTAGGGTCCGCCTTATTTAGTAGAATGCATTTTTTTATTATGTTATAATTATATGCCAAAAATCGTATTTCTCTTTGTTCTCATAATGAAAGAGGACTCATGAATATTATTTTAAATTATGTACCCACTGCAACATATTCTTTTATGTATTATTTCAGAATGGTAGAGAAATTGCAACATCGATTGAAACTACACAACGTTTCCATAATATATTTTCTGTAATCATTATCATGGGACCATTGAGATATTATACTAGAAGGGACACTGCAAACAAAATGTTTGTAACCAAATGAAGGGTACATTCTATTTCTGTCTCAGTCACGTCTACGAAGTAACATATCTTCCCTCTCGCTTCAATGTGTACATTTGTGCACGCACCATACGCAGAGATTTTGTTCCCGATGTCCGCTCTAGTATAATACCTCAATGCATGGGACAGATTATTTTATAATTATTATGCTTGTTTAAAAATTGGTTATTGTACTGTTATGGGTCATCTATTAAATTATTTTCATTAACTCATAGCCATCGTGTAGTTTCTGTTGTGTCTGATATTAAAGTGATAACATTTTCAACTAATCTAGTGATATTCGCTTATTTTTTACCTTCTGACGTTTTATATTACAGTATGCAAAAATGACTTATGTACTCGTATATAAATGCAACACAAACGAGGCTATACAACTTGACATAGCAAAACTTGATTCTTACTTAATTATTCGTTAAAATATTCTCCAGTATAACATTATTTTCATAATTGTTCACCTGGCAATCAAAAGCTTAGTCTTTTCAACATTTAATATCCATCTATATAGCTTAATTTAAATTTTAATTACGTTTAATAACCTCTAATTAGATACTTATTGTATACTTATAACTAATAATAAAATATAGTAGGTTTATATACTCTTAAAATACAAACTACATATTAATAAAATCCATGATTAGGCTTGAAGTAGAAACAATAGTCGGAATATCATACTCACATTATATGAATTTACAGAAAAATGAGATTAAATCAATTAATACATTATACTTATAGCCAAATATAAGCTTCAGCTTTTTCCCAGAAGGGATAAGCAGAGATGCTACCAGTACATCCACCGCCTTATACTAGTATTATTTTTAGCAGAGAAATCTTTGTTATGGTCGGTTAATTAAATCAAATACTCAGAAAGCAAAAACATGCTTACATAACGTTTTTACTCCTCTGAAAATAGTATATTTTAAACCTACCGTTATGTTTAGTTCACTATTACGAGTATACCATTTAATGTTAATTCTCAAAGTTCAAAATAAAAGTCAATCAATACAAAATACTCGTAATCACCACAATATTTTCGTAGTAGGTCAACATAATGTATTAAGGCCTGATTTCTCTCATTCGTGAAGTAGGCCTATTTTTATAGAAAAATGTATATACATAGTAATACTATAATATACAATAACAGTTCTTTTTATGTAATATAGTTTTAAAATCGTATTATTTTCGCTTCTGAAAATGAAAACAATTTATTTAATCCGTATAAATATTACATTTAATAGGTTTCCACTACTCTGGCAAGAAACTTCAGTGTTGATCTTTTCAAAACCAGTTTACAAAACAGCCATAATTACAAAAGTTACAAGTTGATTGAATCCAGAGTCGTTAATAGGTGGTTTGCTATAATTTATGTTATATAAAATGTTCCGTTTAATCAATGTTAAATATGATAACCTGATCACGCTGCATTCAGGGGTCTCATAAGCCTGAATGAAGCAAAGATGTCGAAAATAGCGAACCAGTACACTCTTATTCATCTAAAAAACCTGTTCTTGACACTCGAATTCGTTTAATTTGCATGTCTCTACGATCAAGAAATGTGTAATTAACTCGAACGCAAATTTAGTATTTATTATATAATACCAAAATAAAATATTCCATCAAAATCCAAGAAGTTATTGAAAGTTATGTCTCTATAAAGGACTAACAAAATAAATATAACTTTTACCGAATCAAATGAAATCGAGTGTCAAAAGTTGGCTCTCTATTATGGGATATAATAGAGCCAATTTCCCCTGAAGTCAAAAGCCCTTTGTATTTATTCAGCTACTTATTCGTCACACATAAGAATATTATATACCAATCATAAACAGGAAATAAAACAAAATCGGAGCTATTTACATTAAGTCTCAAAGAAGCAAATACACCCACTAAATATTTCACTAACAGTCAATGTTTTTTTACGTCAAAACACGAATCCAGTATTGTATTGTATCATATACCCCACTGCAGGGCACGGGCCTCCTCTACAATCGAGAGTACCATTGAGAGTGGTTAGATTATATAGCCCACCACGCTGACCTAATGCGGGTTGGTGGACTAAAATACCATAGAAATTCGTATAAACCGCTATGGTATACAGGTTTCCTCGCGATGTTTTCTTTCACCGTTTCACGAATCCAGTACACGAAGATATTTTCTATTTACAAGAAATGTTGCAATACAGTTGCGTGCTTCTCTTGTACAAGCCTTCCTCAAGGTAGCGATGATTTTGCCCTGAAAAAGAAAATACATCAATAAACTTGTTTTGTTAAGTGAGTTATGATCTGCTGGTGGACTATGGCTTAAGGCAGGGGTTGGCAACTATTTGAGTTATCGCGATTTGGATGCACCATATGAATATATATAAAGGAAACTCCTATAGCCTAATCATAAATAGAAATAAAAGCGGTGGAGCCAACCGTTGTCAATCATGTCTCAGCATGAATGAGCAGGCTTATCCGGGGCAGTGCCACTGTCTTACAGAACATCGACGAGAAATGATAGCTTTGCCTTCGCGTTTCGTTCGGTGAGTGATATTGCCGGATGCGTAATACCCATATCCTCTTTCCATCATTTTTCCTTCCCGTTCCCATCCTGATTCGACGGGCTGACAGCATATCTATGATCCAAGAATTGTGGATTTTCATGGGCGGAAGAGATCAGTCACCACTAGTTGACCTATTTGCTCGGATGCCACTATATTGTATAAAAAATAGAATATTCATGCAAAACGGGTCACCTAACTCTTAATTGAATCAAAAAGCTCATTTCCAACTATATACAGTACGACAAATATCCCTGTCCGATCCAAGACGCGCATTTGGATATCCCTATTGTAGTATTAAAAATAGTTTTCTGTATCAGCCCATATACGTCCCACTGCAGGGCACGGGCCTCCTCCACAATCGAGAGTACGATTGAGAGTGGTTAGGCCATATAGTCCACCACGCTGGCTTAGTGCGGGTTGGCGGACTTACAAACCATAGAAATTTTTATAAATCGCTATGGTATGCAGGTTTCCTCACGATGTTTTCCTTCACCGTTTTAGTGCGTGGTGATTGACTATCAATACACACATGACTCCGAAAAGTCAGAGGTGTGCCCTGGGATTCGAACCCGCGACCACCGTGAACATGTTGGCAGTCGCGTCTAGTCCGTTTACCAACAGGCCACCACGCACTTTCCAACAGTTTTAATTGTCCTAAAATCTTTTATTGTTACCCTATGTACTGCCACGAGACCAGCAAGGCTAGGTAATACATAAAAATGTTATATTAGGCTACTTTTATATTAGGTACGCTAATTTGTATTAGGCAAAGGCCCTTACCCTCGAAACGGGCCTATTGAACCGGAAATTAGAATCGTTTTATTACCATCCAAAACGTTATTAATATTGAAAGGTAATACAATGCTTAATATTTAGAAATTAATTATTAAAGCCTTGATTATGAAATTAAATATTTATTACTAATATGTGTAATGGCCGGGCGCGTAATTATAATCCAATAAGCGCCGTAGATTTATGAGCCACGTTGTGAGACCAAAATGTTTCCAATATTTCTAAATATATTTTATCGCTTATTGTTTATACCTAAGTCGAGTCATTACGGCTTTGTTCCCTTAATTTATTTTCAGTCATTACTAATACATTTATATAACTAATTTATATAATAATAACACCAAAGACAGCAATAAAAAAACGTACTGTACTGTATCAGCCCATACACGTCCCACTGCAGGGTACGGGCCTCCTTTACAATTGAGAGTACGATTGTGAGTTGTTACGCCATATAGTCCACCAAGCTGGCGTAGTGCGGGTTGGCAAAAATGTAATAAAAATGTAATAATCATAATATCCTTCTTCTTTCTTTCAACCTAGCGACATTTTAAATTATGCCTGGGTCTACTTTCCTACTTAATCATCGCTACATGGCAGGTATTTGGCATCCTCGATTGTAATACCAACATAATATTAGAAACTATTTTTTTATACTTATGCAACAATGTTACATGATTAGTGTGTTATAATTCTTAATTTTGATATTATTTCAATATTAAATCCAGTGTCTGCGGCTTTTGTCTTATGCACGCACGATCAAACAATCATAATGACAGTAATTTCAACACAAATGGTTTGTACAGTAAATTCCCAATTTAATCCCGCTTCCGCAATTTTCCGCATTGATTTCTTATGTACTCACATAGAAAGTTATTTTATTACACAAGATACCGATGTATAATATTGTAAAATCCCTGCCACCCTTTAAATATTTATAAATGCACCGGTGTATGTCGGTTCGTTCTAGTTTCAAGCAGCGACGGAGCAATGGATTGATGCGATTTTTTTTACCACGACATTTTGTATCGGTGGGAGATTGACATAGACTACTTTTTATTTTAAAAAATTGCGCGCTTCCCCGGAATACAATGGATAAAGGTTGTTTTTTATAAGCGCGAGAGCAGAACCGCATGTGTAAGCTAGTAAAATAGCGATTTTTTCGTATAAAAAGAAATGGTTTTGAGTTTTCAAATAGTTACATTTCTATATTTAGAAGAAGTTTTCATATATCTGACGTTGAACAGAATTAAATTTTTATCAAGAAAGATAAACCAAAAACAATCACTTGCATCATTTGTGTCTTAAAATACATTAAATAATCAAAAATCTGTAGTCTCTAAACAGATCATAGCTTATGAAGCAGATTATTTACGTCATCAAAGAATGAAAGTAATTATTTAAAGCCATGCTTTTAATTATACGTAATTACTTCACAAAGTACGTAGTTTAGAGACTACACCGTCTACACGCCCACAGCAACTTCTGCGAGCTAAGATCAATAGAACTACACAAAGAATCGACACTGAAGTTTGACAGTTCTTAGAGACATCAGCTTTTGACTTAAATCCTCAACAAAATTAATCACAAACAAAACAGGAGGAATTAGAAACGTATTAGTTCACTTCCTTTCATAGCAAAGCAAGAAACTTATATTGACTTAGTTGTATTGTTCTCGAAATTGAGAAGCTAGTTCTAAATCGGAAAAGCTAGATGTAAGAGGTTATATAGAAGCGTGGATTGCTTGTCTTCACACGTGTATGCTTTCAATTGCATTCAGGATATATTAGCCCCTCTGCCTATCTGTTTATTGAAAGAAAGAAAGAAAACTATTTATTTGTCATAGTCGCAACATACACAAACATGTTTAATATTAAGAAGGTTAATTTAAAAAAAAGCACAGTAGGTTGCGGCTGTGACCGGTAGGTGTCCACTTAGCTTGCGTTATGATTAAGTTATGCATTGTATTGCTTCTCCTCACACCGCATAAACTATCAATATATTATCTCTTTCTCTCTTTTCAATCACAAAATTTGGTCATCCTCGTTAATTTCCAGCCACCTTCTGAAAGCGGCCTGCCATCATATAAGGAGGAGACTGTCCCGTCCTCACACCCACTACTGCAACTCCTGTAAGCCAGGATCAACAGTGGCACGCAATGTAATGACACCGAGCATTGAAGCTCGGCGAGTCTCCGGGAATGTCTAACTTGTCTTTAACCCATCACGAAATCAATCAGAAAGTTAAATTAATAGGAGGAGTTGGAAATAAATTATTGTCCACTTCCCTCCGTGTAAAGCGGGTGACAAAACAATGAAATAAAGAGGTAAATAACCTCGCAAAAAGACTTTTACAGCCGGAGAAGCCAGCTGTAAAGCACCACGGATCAAATCATTATTACATTTAAATGGGACCTATTATGTGAGCTGTTACAGTTGATTCCAGTAATAGGTATAGCAAAAACGCCGGAAAGCACGGAAATTCGTCCTAGTCTCTACAAGGTCCATGTAGTATACAACTCCAGATGATATTTGCATACTATCTAGCATGGTTTTACGCTCATTCTGCCAAAGACTAAATCATATAAGATGCCATCATGTAAGATCATGCATACATAAACTCACGCCTTTTTCCCAGGGGTAGGCAGAGGTGCACGTCCCACTATGAAATAGGGGGCGAGCCTACCGCCGTATGGGGCACTAATTGTGACTCCGGGTTGATAATGAATAGAAAAATTCATTATCACTTTGCCCGGCCCAAGATTCGAATCCGAGACCACAGTTTTGTAATTATACGCTAATACAACTGCGCCACCGAGGCAGTCGTATAAAATCGTTAACGTTAAATAAAATTTACCAAAATTCATACCTAAATATCTTTACAAGTATTCTCTGTATAAAGTTTTCTCTTTCATGCTAAAAATATACCACAAAGGGCATTCAATGGTATTTAATAATAATTTGTGTTTTTATTGTCGTTAAATTTTATTATGAATTATCGCTTCGTAATTTCAAGAAAATTTAATTCAACAATTTAAGCGATGTGGTGGTGGGTTTATTAGTATAGAAGTGCCTTATTGTGTCTCGAATGAAATTAATAGCAGACTTCGAGGTAAAGCAAATACTCAGAATGCGATACAAAGCATTTTAATACGCTAATATTCTAGAATATTTGCAAGTTATTTACAAAGGTATACTACTACTAAAGATCTTGGAGGCAGTTACGGCTAAATAATAATAATATAATATAATAATAATTATATTATGTTAATTTCTTTTGATATAATATTTTCAGAAAACGCAAGACTGTAGTTGTGTTTTTACGAATATACTTGAAAGTGCTCATAAGATAGTTAAGTAGATTAAAAGACTATATAGGGTTAATCCACGGAAAGCCCGAATAGAAATTTAATATACGAGTATCAACTGACGAGATAATATTGACGATAAATAAAACTGAAAACTTTCTGTATCAGCCCATATACCTCCCACTGCAGGGCACGGGCCTCCTCTACAATCGAGAGTACGATTTGGTTATTGGTATATTTTTTGCATAGTAATTTAGTATCTAAGAATCAAAATGTTATTTCTCGTATAAAATAAAAATAAACACAAAATGCAAATTCTCTCTACTACGAAAATCATTTACTCAAAACTGATTCGCACGTATATTTTTTTCACATTCTTAGTCGGCTAAGCTTCTGAAAATAGCAACTGTTTATGAATCTGGCTATTAAATGTTATATATCACTTACGTGTTCTGTCCATCGGAGTGAGACGCTTGTGGTGGGGGCCAGCGGTGTAGCTGAGCTCTCCACATCATCTGCCCGAAGGTCATACGGAACTGGCGCGACATCGAGCAGTACAGCACGAAGTTTATAGCCCCATTTAGCAAAGCCAGCGCGTCCATCAACTCCCCGAACAAATCGTAGCAGCGCTTGAAGAAGCATCTTCCTAACAATCCACTTAGCAACCCAAGAATTCCCTGTGGGAGCTCTGTTACTAAGAATAACAGTAGGACAGCTACAAGCATCTTCGTTGTTCTATTTGTCCTTCTATCGGCTTTGTACTGCCGCTTCACTGCTTTATTGTTGGTGGGACAAGCGTTGTAAACTCTGATTTTCTTTTGGTGCTGGTTTGCGCTGTACACTCTCTGATTAGCCATAGGCTGATGACAGTGAGAATGCAGCAAGGCAGCAGTTTGATTAGCACTGCATGTACCCAGAAGTTGATTTGATACAAATTACCTTCTTCGTCTGAATCGACGTGGTAGAGGATCATGGGACCAGTCGGTTCCAGAACTACAGCTGTATGGATGTCGAACACCTGCAATATAAATGGATAAATATTACTAATTTAATCAGATCCAAATTGATAATTTTAAGGACGTTTTCTTGTTTTACTCGGAAAGGCATTTTAAATATCTTACTGACTTTATGAAGTTTTGGTGTTTTTCATGTTGTGAATTGATGTAAGAAAGTCCATAGAAAACAGTTATTTGCTCCATTTCTACTCTACTACAGCTTTCCAGAAGTCACCGCTGAGATTCTTCAGAATAAATGACTTTTTTGGCTAACAATGATGACAGCTGCTTTAAGTTCACAAAGTGATTAACCATAACGAGACTTTACCTAACTCTCCAAAGCACATGGACGTAGATATTCAAACTTCACTGTACTCGATTACAAGGCTCTATTTGTACTGAAATTAGGACTGAGACTGTACGCTGAATACGTGAAAACTACGCTAAAGTCCTACGTAGACATCGGTGCTCATTACAAAGCATTTCCAATAATGTAGACAAAGATAAACTTTATCAGCTCACATTATATGCTGGGATAGTACCGCGAAGCTAAGCTTGGAAATTATTAAAATACTCAGAGAGTTTCCAACACGAAACGCTTGAAAAGGAAAGTGACGACAATGGTCACGATCTTATGAAGTTTTAGCTTGTTGAGTATATTGTTTTACGTTTGTTTATGAGTTATTTTGTGTTTTCTTTATGTTATTAAACAAAGTGAATTATTTGCCACGAAATACAGGCCTGTAGCATTTAATGAAAGAAACTTAATCCAAACGCTACGTTGTGGATATCGATAACGCTGAGGTCACCGCGCGTTCGCACCGAAATGGTGTTTAAAGCTTGCTTCGAAAGTGACAGCAGTATCGATTATTTTTTTGTACTTTTGTTAATGATATTTTCAAAGACTTATACTTGTTTTCCGGTTATGTAATAACATACAGAATCGTTAAAAAATGACATGCATATTCCCTATTATGTGGGAGGCCATCTGGGTAGGTACCACCACAATTTCTATTTCTCCCGTCAAACAACACTGTAAATGCACTGTTGTGTCTCGAATTTATGGACAGTGTAGCCAGAGTAACTACCGGACATATTGAGACTTAACATCTTATGTAACAGGATGGCGAGCGCAGTGGAATGCCAAGCATTGCTTTGTAATACAAGGTGTTGTTTGGTTTTGCTACTATGAGCGGTCGTATCGCTTACCATCATGCGAACGGGTTGCACGTCTCGCTATTCATTCAAAAAAAATACTGTGCCTATCTCACCTACAATCTGCCTTAAATCGTAGCAATGTCATCCATTCATCTATCTTCTATCTACTTATTTCTCTCCATCACTATTCTCTAACCGTTTTGATCTTTGTATTTTTATCGCCCAAGTGTCCTTTCACTTCCACTTGAGCCTAACAAGGGTAAAGTAAATAGGGATAATTTGAAATGAATTACGATTTATTATTCTTTTATTAACACGTCATGTTATATCATCCATCCATTCATCCATCAGCCAAAGGAAGTCCACTGCTGAACATAGGCCTCCCCCAATGATTTCCACAGAGAACTGTTGGAGGCAGCCTGCATCCAGCGACGTCCCGCGCTATTGTACCTACATATATACTGTGTAGGTATAGACAAGGACATCTATTTCACGTTTGTCGCTCTAGACATATTAATGGAAGAATAATAAGACAAGAAGCTTTTACTTCGGTTGACCCAATATTTTGCTAAAATAAATACTTGGTTTTATTCAGTATGCGACAGCATTTATAATACTTTTAGTTAAGTTTAAGTTTATAAGGGGTAAGCAGAGATGCTATTAGAACCATAATAGTTTGAGTAGTATAGGTCTACCAGAATCTTATGGCATAAAAAAAAACATAATGATTTTTATGTGGCAATATCATCGGTCAACAGCTGATTCAAAACTTGAGATATGTCATTCGATGTGAATATTTTAAGATTTCTATCCTTTCTTAGCGAAAATGTACAAATTAGTTCTACAATCACAAGTACGACACATTGTTTACAAGGTTTATCGCCAGATCCGTGAATAATTTGGTCAAATTTAAACAAAATCGACGATTTTAAAATCGACGTCGTTTTAACAAGTAAGTCGGAGTGAATAGTTTTGATACTTCATTTTTTTTTGGTTAGTGTTAGATATGTGCATGTGTTTTATCGTATATACTTTAATATCATTATTTGAAACTAAACAGTAATGCATTAAATACCTATTTACAGGAGTTTCCAGAGATTTTAGATAAGGAACGGTTTATTATTATTCCTTTATCTTCATCGTCTTCATCAGAAGATGTACAGGAAGAGTATTTAGAAATAAGCTCTGACTAAAGTGTTAATGAAATAAAGAAGACTGAAAATAAAATTATACGTTTTTATTTTACAATCTTGCATCTTTAGTATAATATTTATCCAATCTAATAATTATTTAAATAAAACCAACTCATAATCAAACTACTTACAATTTGGAAATTGAAAGTTGTTTGATTAAGTGAGAACTAATAAGAAGAGAGAATTAAAACGAAACTGGTGGACAGCCTCTGTGGCACAGTTGGTTAGACGCCGCCTGTGAAACGAGAGGCCGCGGGTTCGATCCCCGCACCGAGATAAATGTTTGTGCGGCCCACAAATATTTCTTCCGGGTCTGGGTGTTTGTGAGACCGAAAAGTCTCGTAGTTCCTGATACCCACGGCACAAGACTCTTATCTTAGTATGAGGTCAGGACTATGTATGTGACTGTTGGGTGTTATTTATTTATTATTTATTATACTAAAAAAATAATGTCAATTTGAAACAATAATTAATTACAATTATTGAAAGTATCAAAATATGTTCATCAAATTACCCCAGTGTTGCAATGCGTAAATTCAAATTTCCCAAAATGCCATGAGATTCTGGTAGACCTATAGCATCTCAATAGGAATTTATAAAACAATATCGATATTATTTTATGTGACAGAAAACCAACAGCTGAATTAGTTGCATATTTATCAATTTCTGTGATTTGTTGTTAAACGATATGATTGTCAATATAATTTGGCGGATATTGCCATTCTTAGCCTCAACCCTATTTGTATTTCATTTAAATGATCTAGCTAGATAACTTGCGACACAGTTTTGAAAAGACTTAAAAATAATATTTTCCCTACCCATAGACCAATAAGAATAGAATTTTTTTTAAGTACCCAATCGTACAACGTTAAGGGAAAACTTCGTGAAGAAACCTGCATGCTACAAAGATTTGAAAAAAGATCTTTGGTATGTAAAAGTTCGCCAACTCGCACTAGCCCGTTATGTAAAACTCCATTTACTCAATTTGGTTATAAAATTACCATATCGGGCAATAAATAAGACAAAACGTTCTTAAATATTAGATTAGGCTTCAAAGAAAGCTATTATACTTTTAGAAAAAGAATTCTGATGTCGTAAATCTGGTCCGAACTATAAAATAAATTGTTACTGTCCAGATTTTGGCTTACGGGGCACATTTTATATTAAGCTAGCGATGGAATATTGTTCTGAAACGATGAATTTCGCTCGATTGAATCTAAATCAAGTGGAAAGAGTAAGGCTTTGAGGGCTGTAAAAAACAAACTGAAAGTTGGGAACTGTTGGTAAAGAATTCAGGTTTCGAAGCCCTAAGGCCTTAGCTCAATATAGGGATACGACTTCAGACATAAAATGAGTTTCCTCATGATTTAATAAATAAAAAATAAGTAAGCTAATTTTCGATGAATAATAATGCAATGTATACAATACATTTCATTATTGCTGGCAATATTAATACTTATAGCTAAATACTATAATTACATTTATACAATCAAAAGTATTACGAAAACAATTCAAGTATGGTTACCATAAAACATGATAGGTGTTTTTCATGAACAACATCAAAGTAACAAAGACTTCTGAAGGCTTTATGCGTATTAAAAAACGTTTAACATTGTCCACATAGTTTCTTTTCACACAACAGCTGTTAGAGCTTTCTTAAAACCTGATAATACCGTAAAAACACATGCAGTAGTTTAGATACGGAATAAAAAAGTTTAACCCTAAGGCTTAAAACACATTTTGGTTTAAATGTAGTAGTACAGAGGCTAAACCATTCCAATACCACAAAGTGCGTTTCTTTTAACCCTGTGTATCTGGCACAGATGATAAGTCAATAGGAAAAACGTTTACGACACGGGTTCAATATTCAAAATGGAGTTGTTATCTGCATGTTTAGAAAGCTTAAAAAAATGAATCAAACAGTTACATACATTACATAATTCTGATCTCACATCAAGATGAAGGACTGTATCGTATTAGAGAGAGTACGAGAGACTATGCAATCTCACCACAAAATTCAGACCCATAAATTTCGTTCGTCTCATATTCAATAACATATTAAAATAAACAAGGGACTATCAAATGTCCAAACAAAAGCAATTAACATTCATAAAATTGTATCTAATCGTTATGACAAACATAAATTTAAAAAATTATTAAATTCAAATAGATAATAATTTAATGATAACAAATATATTGGTAATATATTATAAACGATAAGGAAATGACATTATAAAAATAAGTAAAGGCAATCAATATAGAATAGAAATTGAAATAAAACTATTATTTATTAACGATAAAATCCGTAAAAAATAGTTTTATTACAATAGAAATGGATACAAAAATTCTCACCATATACGTAGGTATACAGAGTATTGGCGGTAGTATGAAGCTGGTCAATATTGCCGTGCTGCACCGCCTTCGGTGCACAGTATATGATTTTTGTCCGAATACCTGCGAACACAAAAACCAATTTAATCTTTTTTATTCATGTTCTTTATTTTGACCTGAATCCATTCCACTAGATTAATTCAGAAAACACATCAGAAATTAAAACATGGATATTGCTTTACACATAAATAGGTAAGTAGGTAAACTTGAAAATAAAATACAAAGTATACAAATAAACACTGCACCGCTTTACCGCCGAAAGACGTATGCGGCAGAGACATTTCAACCATATATTCCTTATCAAGTCTGTCCCGATATCCAACTAAATCCATCCTTAAGCAATTCGCGTCTTTTAAACTGGTAAAATCGTTCAGTTTTGTTCCTGTGATACAATTCTTATTACGACAAATTCTATTCGAATTTCTACTTACATCTTATCAGATGCTTATTTTTACTGGGTCAGAAATGATACTACGCTGCAAATAATTATGTGAATTGTGATGCCGTCCAGAAAGAAGTGTTGATCGATAACCGATTATCTCCGGCCATTCAAAATACTTAAGCCGACCTACTTAACAGCTTCTTCACGCTGCAGCAAACCCAGGATTATAAACTCTATCGTGGCAGTTTCCCAAGAATATTTAAGAACTTTATGGCCGTATTTGGTGTTAAAACACTAGAAGATGCACTGAAAAGTGGGTGGTGGCCTGTTGTGAACGGACTAGACGTGACTGCCAACGTGTTTACAATTGTACAGAGATGCTGAAGAATTACTATGTATGTGTGTCAAAATCAACCAGCCCGCACTAGGCCAGTGTGGGGGACTATACGGCCCATACTATGGCCTTACCCCTGTCAAATTGTATTCCAAATTATAATTTCTCTACAGTTGGACGTATATATATTGATACAGATGTACTGGTAAGTCGATTAAATAAGAAAATCAACAGGTTCAAAGACTAATTAAAATGTGAATACTTTAAATAAGCGAAAGAGAATCAACTTAGTCACTTTCACTGAATTGTTGATCAAAGCTGTTGACTCTGGATGTCAAGCTGATGTAATTTACACAGATTTCAGTAAGGCTTTCGATAAAGTCTCGCATAAAATCTTATTAATAAAGCTACAAGCATATGGTTTCCACGACACCATGCTAAAATGGATACATTCGTATCAAATCAATGCAAGACATTTTTATGTTGTGGTTAATGGTTTTCAATCAAATTTACGAAACATTACGTCTGGAGTTCCACAGGGTTCACATTTGGGACCTGTCCTGTTTAATTATTTTATGAATGATATTTTTGAATGCTTCGAATTTTCTGACTTTTACATGTACGCTGATGACCTAAAATTCGTTAGGATAGTCGGATCACAGGCAGATTCTAAAAAATTACAGAGCGATCTAGACAGGCTTGTGCTCTGGTGCGAGAAAAAACGGAATGATTCTCAATTCGACGAAGTGCTATCACGTAAAATTTTCACGAAAGATCAATTCGATACAGTTTGACTATCACATTTATAACGATAAAGTTAACGAAGTTCATATATCAGAGATTTGGGTGTTTTTTTTCGACTCCAAACTAACTTTCACGACCCATATGGACTATATTATAAAAAGATCATCAAGAATGATGGGTTTTTTGATCAGAAATTGTAAAGTGTTCCATAATCATAAAATTAAAATTTTGCTCTATAATAGTCTTGTCAGGAGTATCCTGGAGTACTGCAGCGTGGTATGGCGGCCGCATTACGCTACACATTCACTTCGACTTGAAAGAGTGCAAAAGCGTTTTCTATGGCATCTTACTTTCGCTTCAAGAAAAGCTAAAGAACTTCGGTCGTACAGTATAGGTTGCAACACTTCAAAATAACTTCCTTAGATGCACGTAGACAGATAATTGACGCCAAGTTTGCATATAAAATTCTTAAAAACAAGATTAATTGCCCAGCCTTACTAAACAGCTTTAATCTCCGTGTACCTTATAGGGTCCCTCGTTACCCCATTACTCCTCTCTGTCCACCTAAGAGAAGAACAGTACTAGGCGCAAATTCTCCTTGTGCAAGACTATGTAAAGTAATTAATAGCTGCAGCGATCAAATGACTTACATTTCGACTCCTTTTCAAATTTTACTACGAAGGTTAAGAATATTATTTGTAATGATCTCTAATTAATTTTAATAATTTGTGTTTCTATGTTGTCATCTTTCTTTTTTTTTTTCTATTTATCATGTTGTATAAATGTTTTTTTTTTTTTTTTGTTACGTATTTTTTTTTTGGTGTATAACTTCTATGTTTTTTTGTTATATTAGGTGTGTTAACTGTAATATTTTTTGCACATGTGGTGTTTACCTTTAAGTGATTGTTACATTTACTTTTTGATTATTTTACATGTACACTTTACTTCTAAATCAATGTAAACAATTGTTGGTGAACCTTATTAAATAAATAAATAAATACAATAAATAAATAATTGTTTACTCAAACCACGGTCACAACACTTCATTGTACAGAATTATACTTTTCATAAAGCTCAAGCTAGCACCACACACTTTCCTACTTTTATTTGAAAATGTAATTAAAAGTTTCCCGCGTTTTACCTGGTTCATGCCTTTGTTGGTGTTTTTCTTTGTAGTTCATAATTTTATGCTTAAAAACGAAAACAGGAAACACTGGTGGTAAATTGTAAGCTTTGTGTAACGATAATGCAAAATTTCAAGGTCACCCAAAATAACGCTCGTTTTGTGTAATTCTATATAATAATACAACAGCCACTGATGAAGGATTTTGAGAGAGATAAAATTAGGAAGATTAAATAATATAAATATAACTTTCTAAAAAATACTAGTAAAAGAGGGGAAAACGGAATAGTCTTCAAATAATATAAGAAATAACATAATCCTTGTTCGTGGAAATTTAAGTGTACTATGAAATTTTCTAATTATACTTCGTGTCAAAATTATGTAATTCACAACATAAGCCCACTTTGTTATTGAATCAGATGAAAGCAACATTAACGAACCACATTACACTCATCAAATACACATTGCATTAGTCGATGAATTAGCGGTACAATATTAACGGAATGTTGAAACAGCCAGTAATGACCAAGTGATTCAATTAACAGATTTCAGTGGCACTTCGAAAATTCAGTTTAGAAGTTCGATTGGAAATGCTAGATAAATATAGATTCGTGGTCGACGATTTGCAGTCAGTTAATATTTAGGTTCTTTAGATATAGTTCAGTAATTGACGAGTTTCCTTGTGCGAGCGCATGCTACAATGACTGATAATCATGGCTAACATTAGAAAGTCCCTTCCGTTGATAAGTATTGATTCCCAAATAAAAAAGAAGCCTTCAAAAACAAAGCACCTCAAAAAATCGGTAACCAAAAATAAAACAATAGAAGTGGAACAGGTCATTAACAAAATCAAGAGAGACCGTGAATGCTATTAAAAGAATCAAGAGAACCCAAGTACCTAGATATTTGGAAAAGTAAGGATTAAACATTAATTTAGTTTTTTAAATTCTACACAAGTTTTCACTTCTGAGTTGCAAATAACTGTCCGGCTGTAAAGGTACAATTAAGAGTTACGATGTATTATACGATGAAATATTTTTTGTGAAATGAGTTTATATGATTATTTTTAAGTGCTTAATATTGAGAGATTTTTTTTACTATAATCATTTTACTATACTGTATGTGTGTTATTTTTAAAATATGTATTTAATACATTATTTGAGATATGTTATCATAACATAATCAACAAACATTATACTTTGTAATCTAATACAGTTAACATGTGCAAGGTAATGCAATTTGAAAAGAGAAAAACTATTCTTAATTTTTAACAAAGACGCTTTAATGCGCCAGGACATCACAATATACACCCTGCGTTTCCATTCCACCTGTCAAACATGGAAATATTGACGAACTTGCCAAAGTCACAATGTTGCCTTTATTAGGTAATGTTTTTTTTTTTTCAGTAATGTTACAAGAAAGATAGAAACCATAATGTTAATGCATTTCTTGGTGTGATATCAAATGATTTATTCGTTAATTTAATGCCGTTGGACAGTCTTTTGCGCTCCATAGTGTCTCCATAAAAGAACAAGACGATTTAAGGGTAAAGTCACGTCGTCTGCGATGATTTATTTTAGTTAGCAAGAGCTACAAAGTATTTATAAACTCTAGTCAGCCTCGGCGGCGCAATTGTACGACGCGACGGTACGATTGCAATGATCTCGGGTTCGGATCCCGGTCAGGCAAAGTGATATTGGATTTTCTTTTAATTATAAGCCCGGCATCAAGTATATGTGCCTGATATGGCGATAGGCTTGCCCCTTATCACATCGTGAGAAGAATATAAAGCGATGGATGTCCTCGTAGCAACTCTGCCTACCTCTACTGGGAAAAGGGTGTGAGTTATATATGTATGTATGTAATCTAGTATTTTTCGTGTACGGGTGTCGTAAAATCGATAATTGTAAATATTTATAACACGTGCAAAAATGAATGGAGATTGGACATAGATACTTAACATAGATACTTTCCACCAATTTTGTGTTTTATTGTCCCATCATTTAAATTTAGATTTTACTGCCGTACTAAAATTTTATGCGATGAAGTAACACTGTCTAAACTTATTATGATTACAAAATATATTTTGTATATGTTATAGATTGTTCGTGGCTAATAAAAATCTTATTATTATTTGTACTGGCTAAACTCGATCGACGATAGGAATAGTGTAACATTAATAAAATGTAACAAAACTTAATGCATTAAAAAGCATAATTTCTATTTATCTTCTATATTTTTATAGAATACATTGAATCATGAACTAACTTTATTAAGTATCAAGCACGAATACAGTTTGATTCTGCATTTAACCGCTTTAGAAAATGAATTTCTGAAATGTGTTATAGTTGTTAGTTTGGTTGTTTCATAACTCTTGAACCATAATGCATAAATTACCAATTTCAGTGTACATTATTTATTATCAGATTTATAATTTCAACTAATACGAGTATAATTTAATATTCACACTAAAATATATATATATATATGTCGGAATAAATAGAAGAAAACAGTATCAATGTTTAAGAAAAAGTATTCATTTAAGTTATTATGCAACCTTTTTAATTGGATTAGATTTTAAAAGTAGATTGTCAAGATTGTTCGATGATGAAAGACGGAAAGATTTTTGCTTTGTATGATTTTATCTTTTAAAATAATAATAATTCGGAATAAAGTGATGTTGGATGCTTTTGGCTGTTAATATCCCTACAACTTTTGGGGGCTCGTCCGGGATATGCCAAGGGATATGTAGTAACGTGTCTGTATGCAGTTAGCCCCGAAGATGAACAAAGATTTACTGATGATGACGTCATGATATATTGAAGACGAATTAAGAAGACGGTTGAATATGAAGATGTTTTAAGACAAATTTTATAAGACGGATTTTTACGATTAGAAGACGAATTAGACGTAAAAGATTCAGCGAGTTGTTGCTTGAAGTCAGTATACGTCAGACGAAAGATGCCACCTAAAAGAGACAGAGAAGATGAAGAAGGTTCCAGATCTTCGGGACCGAAAATATCTTTTAGCGATTTAGAGAAATCTATGATTACGTTACGGGTGATGACACGTATCCGATTTCCACCTGGATCAATGATTTTGAAGACACCGCAGATATTATGGAATGGTCCAAAATTGAGAAATTAGTTTATGCAAAAAGACTACTTGACGGCACTGCTAGATTATTTTACGATCTTAGGAAGCGTTAGAGACTGGATTAGTCTGAAGAATTTGCTGATAGAAGAATTTGGCCCAAAACTGAATAGCGCAATGATTCACAAAAAGCTAGTTTCGCGTAAAATGAAAAGGGATGAAACATTTCAACAGTATTTCTTGAATATGAAGGAACTCGCTTTACATGGCAACATAGAAGACCAGGCTTTAATGGAGTATGTTATGATGGTATTCACGACTTGGAGACTAACAAAGCTATACTATACGGTGCTTCGGATATGAAAGAATTTCGTAAGAAGTTGGACATCTACAGTGAGTTTAGGAAGAAGGCGTCTCTTAAAGCTGCACATCCTGTACAAGCTGCTGCGTCATTTGATCAGACTTCAAACAGAAAGAAGTTACGTGTGCACAGATGTTACAACTGTGGAGATTTAGACCATGTATCATCGAACTGCCCAAAAGGAGTAAATGTTTCAAGTGCAATGTCTTCGGTCACAAGTCTACTGAATGTACCAATCAGCCTCTGAAGACGCTAAATATTCATAACAAAGAAGAAGAAGAGAAAGTAACTTACAAAAGGTTAAAGATTAATGACAAAGATGTAGTAACCTTGATAGATACTGGAAGTGACGTTAACCTTATTACGAAGTCAGAGTTTGAGAAAATTAGAGAAGATGTTAAAGACTACAAAACAGAAACAACGTGTATTACCGGATTAGCGAAAAATGAAGTCTGCACTGAAGGAATCTTTATAGCGAATGTACAAATTGATAATTATTACACAGAAATGAAGTTTCACGTTGTTAAAGATAATGATATACCTGTTACCGCAATAATTGGAAACCCCCATTTTGAAGGACTTTGAACTTCGCTTCACCCCTGAGGGTATCTTCTTTCAAAAGATTATGCATCTTACACTTCAAATAGAGGATAAACACCGTGAAGATTATGACGAACGGATTCACAAGATGTGTGAAGATTATAACCTAATGAAAAGAAGAAAGACAATAACGTTGAATTGTCTGATTTTACAAGCCCTGTAGTTCTGACTAAAAAGAAGGACGTAGTTCTGACTAAAACGAAGGACGAAGTTCTGACTAAAAAGAAGGACTTACCTCCAAGACTCGCACGTAGCGCCCTACTTCTAGAAGATTATGACTATAAGATAGAACACCGACCTGGAGCTAGAATGAAACATGCTAACGCCATGAGTAGATACTCTGTATATCCGATGCTCACAGAGACTACCACTCGTATAAGAAAAACACAGATTGAAGACGAACACATAAGATTACTAAGGAAGATTTGGAAACTGACGATTATCAAGACTACATGGTTGAAAACGAGATATTGTATAAGATGAAAGATGGAACTAAATTGGTTGTTATACCAAAGTTGATGCAGTATGTGAAAATCAGAAGAAACCACGAAAAAGGACATTTTGGAGTAATAAAAAACAGAGGAATTAATCAAAAGAGAATACTTTATTGATAATTTACCTGAGAAGATAATAAAAGTCATAATGAGAGATAAAGATGATGAAATCCAGAAGCTGATAGATGGAGAAAATTCTCAAAATGTTATGGATCAAAGACAAGAATTAAGAAAGAATGCTAAAGGATCTATACAAAACATACAGGAAGAGAATATCAGAGACTACAAGAGGAAGCGAAAGAAAGCAGATGAATCATCTGAGGCAGATGATTGAACAGGATGGCCGTGTCGGAATAAATAGAAGAAAACAGTATCAATGTTTAAGAAAAAGTATTCATTTAAGTTATTATGCAACCTTTTTATTGGATTAGATTTTAAAAGTAGATTGTCAAGATTGTTCGATGATGAAAGACGGAAAGGTTTTGCTTTGTATGATTTTATCTTTTAAAATAATAATAATTCGGAATAAAGTGATGTTGGATGCTTTTGGCTGTTAATATCCCTACATATATATATATACATATTATATATATATATGTATATATATATACAGGGTATATCAAGACTGCTACCGAAAACGAAGCCGGGTGGTAGTTAAAGCGACTTCAGACACAATGCAACAGAAAAAGTTGCAAAAAAAAAGCGACCAATTTTTTTTGTTATTTTTTTCCTATGACCATATTTGGGTGGTAAATACATTTTTTCCTAAAATAACAGTGTATATCCTTTATTTATAATAATCTAAGATATAAAAGTGTTTAAATTATTATTTTAGCAAAAACTATGGATTTACCACCCAAAAAAGACGATATTTAAAAAATCATAAAAAATCATTGTCGCGTTTCTTTGCGAAATTTTAGTTGCATTGTGTTTGTAGTCATTAAAACTACCACCCGGTACGTATTTACCACCCAAATATGGCCACAGAAAAAAAATAACAAAAAAAAAATTGTCGCTTTTTATTGCCACTTTTCTGTTGCATTGTGTCTGAAGTCGCTTAAACTACCACCCGGCTTCGTTTTTCGGTAGCAGTCTTGATATACCCTGTATATATAAAGTTAAGTGCAACATAACTCAACAAACTTTTTTAATAAGCGTACTTTTATAACAATCCAATCGCAACTTTAATTACTCAGGATATGAAAGAAAGATATTAACCGCAAAAGTTAAATAATCCGCACTTATAAAGCTCATTTCAAATACTGCACTTGGCTCAAAGCCGATTATGAACTTGATACTGAAGGAAACTTGAAAAATAATACTGCAGCTAATGGATCTGGTATTGTAGCTGAGTGAACAAACTATAGACGTTCCTATTATTAAGCTTCGAAGCCCGATAATTGATAACAATCAATGTAAACAGTTTCTCTTGTTGAACTGAATTGATGTCTAGAAGTATGGTGGTTAGTGGATGGATGTAGGCCTCAAAATTGTTGGTCTGATGGCCTTGATGTCGTCAAGCAAGATATTAGACTCTTAATATAAAAGATGCCGAAGACCGGGAGAAATGGAGGGGACGCAGCAGAAAAGCGGAACCTGGAACCGGCCGGGATAGCGCCTAAGCAGGATTAAAAGAACAAAGACCACTCAAGATAACACACAGTTGGAAAAACTTAATTTCAGCAGAGGACGTCGATAGATTGTGTATGTGACTAGCCTAGTTAGATGTAAAGTAAAGCGTCGGCACGGATTCAGGGGTAAGCGTTTATACTGTGATAATGTCAGAAACACACAAATTATGGCTGTTGATTATAAGATGACTAAACACCAATGCTAAACACCCATCATAAAATCACAAAATGCGCATCCAATTCAGTAAGATTGTGTCACCTTGTTTAGATTGAGGCATTGCAATCCCTTTGGCATGTCATGTCCTTTTGGCATGTCAGCGTAAAATATCCTCCCAGTTCGTGTATGTTCTAATACTTACTTTATAGCAACGTATCTCCATACAGCTAGAGAGAGTGTGAGACAGATGGACGCCGTGTGAAATATCTGCGCAAAGTGCATGTGAAACAGAAGGTACGCCGCCCACTTGTACGGCATTTCTCGTTGGCCTGGCAGGATCTGTGTGGAAGAAACAATAAGTATGTTAAATAAAGTGTAAAGATGTAGCTACATTTGTCGCTATACATGAAGTGTATCTTTATCTTTAGGTATGCTGGTGAATCTACTGATCAATGTTACTGGTAGGTCATATGTGAGAGGCCGCCTAGTTGGGTGCCATGGCAAGGTCTATTTCTCCCACCAAAGAGCAGTGTAAATGCACTGTTGTGTTTCGTGTTGAAGGACATTGTAGCCAGAGTATCTACTGGAACATATTGAGACTTTACATCTTATTTCTCATGATGGCGAGCGCAGTGGAATTCCAAGTTGTTTGGTTTTACTGCTGTTTATGAGCGGTCATATCACTTAACATCAGACGAACGGCTTGCTCGTCTCGCCATTCAAATCAATAAAAAAGTAAAATAAACCAACCACAAATTGACCGTGACCATCCATTTCTTACGTGCTTCCGTTCATTCCGGTTGTCTGAAAATCGCCGACAGCGATAAAACCGCGCTTTGTATAAATATGTCTGTTAATTTGTGTGCTGTACAATAAAGTATTTATAAAAATAAAAAGTAGCTACATTTGTCGCTGTTACTATGAACTGTATCTTTATCTTTAGATGTGGAGGTGAATTAATATTATGTATTTTTTACTGTGTATAATCTAAGTATTTATATAATATGTATATTGTATGTAGTTTATCTTAGCACTGGTATACATATGTGTATATATGTAAACATATTACACTTTATCATCTGTATGTTTGACTTCTTCTCTTCTTTCTTTTTGTAGTTTTTTTAATGATACTTTTTCTTTCCTACACATTATTATACACATGTCTCCGTCTCTCTGCGCTGGTCGAATAGTGAAAGTCCACCTGTACTATTTGAATTGTAGAAAGTGCAAAAATAAATATCCAGCATCATCGTGAGTCCTATTTTGTTAAAAAAGACTCCGAGAATAAAATCCACAGAAAACTGTTGGAAATGGCCTGCATCTACGAATATTGGTTTCTTAGATTTACGCGAATGTTACACATTGAAATAAAACTATTATTTACGGATTTTATCGCGGATTTGGTTTAATTTTTTTTTTACATCTTGCTATATGTTGTGGAATAATCAATACTATGTACAAACGGATGGCGTCGCTATGGGCTCACCTGTATTTCCGGTAGTCGCTGATATTTTCATGGAGGACTTTGAGGAGAAAGCCCTTAGCACAGCCCCAGTCTCACCAAGATTGTACAAGCGGTACGTAGATGATACTTTCACAATTTTACCATCCAACCAAGTAACTGCATTTTTAAACCACCTTAATTCCATTAACAATAAAATTCAATTCACTATGGAGTTAGAAAATAAGAAATCTCTTGCCTTCTTAGACGTCTTAGTAATCCGTAATCCTGATCAGTCCAGATCATACAGATAAATACTTGAACTGTGATTCTCACCACCATCCAAAACAGTTAGCTACCGTGGGTAAATCTTTGTTTCAGAGAGCACAAGGAATCTGTGACGAGAAACACCTGGCGACTGAGCTGCAACACGTCAAGCAAGTACTGCGAGACAACAATTCAAATTCCACGCCGCCGTCACAGAAACCGAGTGAAACCTGCCACAGTTGAACGGGTCCCGGTTGTCTTGCCATACATAAAAGGTGTCACGGACAAGACTGGCTATATCCTGAAGCGTGCTTCTATCAAAACATACTTCAAGCCGCCCAAGAAGATTAGTCAATATCTACCACCTGTCAAGTGCCATATACCTTTGCAAGAACCGGGTGTATATAAAATAGACTGCGACTGTGGCCTCTCCTACATTGGTCAAACCAAAAGAAGCATAGGGACCCGCGTGAAAGAACATATAGCTGACGTCAAACATCGACGCTCAACGAAGTCTGCAGTTGCTGAGCACATAGAAGAAGTCTCCAAGCATTACCTTCGTTTTGACCAGCCCCAAATCCTCGCGAAAGAACACCGTTTCCTGCCCAAGATGTTTCGCGAGGCTATTGAAATAAAAAAAACATCCGAATTCAATAGGGAAGATGGCTTGAAGCTTGCACAAGCATGGGATCCAATTCTACACTTAATTAAATCGGAACCCAAAAGACCAACTGCCAGACCTCAAGACACAGTGAGCTCCTTCTGCGTGGATCGGAACGCAAAACAGATTAGTTATTTAAATTAACTTTTAATTTAATAATTCAAAATTAAGGGTAGTTAAATTGTAACAGTCACTGAGCGGATGACTAATACCTCAGTCCGCCCCGTGACCACGAAAGCTGTAAAGTAATCGAAACGTCGGGATTTCAAAAAATGTAAAAAATAAACCAAATCCGCGATAAAATCCGTAAATAATAGTTTTATTTCAATCTACGAATATCCTGTATTCTATATATTAGATGATTTATTTAAATAGTGTAATAATTTATTTATTTAAATTAGCTATACGTGAACACTCAAACGCCAAGCTTACAAAAATCTTAGTAAAATTCAATACACACTTGCGAACGTTTCTATAAATCCCATTTTCAAAGCCTAACTATGCATTCTCTGTCGTTTAAACGTTTCTTGGAGATTTGCGCTTATTAATTTCTCGATTATAGTAATGTACTCTGTGTTCTCAAAAAAAAAAACACAAACTATTTTTCTATTTCGGAAAAATACAATCGAGAATCCCGCAAGTGCATTCTTCGAACATAATTTTAAATTAAACAATGTTTCACCCATTCCAGCGTTTAACAAAACAACATTACGCCTCAATCAAAACGTAATTACATCTAAAATCAGAATATAATATAATGTTTTCCTAGTAAAATCTTAATATACATAAATTACTGAGACTGGTCATTAAATTATACGAAGCAGACTTCATTGGCCTGTGTTGCGTCGCCTGTCAGTATTTTTATCTGATTTATTCGTGTTACAAAAACCGTCCTTCGAAGAATCTAATTTATTCCTTGTTTAATACATAAAGAATCGCCTATTATCTAATGCTTCCATGTATTTGCAGCACATTTTTCTAAATAAAATTGTAAGGTTGAATGTTCGCTTGAAACAATACTATTTCATCATCATCTCAGCCACAGGAAGTCCACTGCTGAAAATAGGCCTCCCCCAATGATTTCCACAGTGACCTGTTGGAAGCAGCCTGCATCCAGCGACGTCCCGCGACCTTTACCAGTTCGTCAGACTGTGATGTGCACTCTACATGTTTTATACTCTTTGATATTTGATTGTATTTAATCCTTTCATTTATATTGAAACGATCAGTATATACTCAGCATTGGTGCGTTGCGTTGTTATATTCATCTCTATCGCCGAACCTCACAAGACCACCTTGAACCACCACAACTACACATATTTAGTGTTGTTAATTTAAGTTTTCACGTATTTCGAATGTCTAGGGACTGTCGTCTGAAGCCATTCGATACTCTGCCTGGACAGCATTCGCGTTTACCATCAGGGGCAGTGTTGTCACTGTACCGGGCCACCGGGCAAAAAGAAACTATTTTATTTAATTTATATTTGTATTTTTTAAGAACCTTAGGTTTTTTACCTCTAGATATTAAATTACGTAACAAGAACAAAAATAATTAAAAGTAATAAAAATTACCACCGGAATACTAAGTGTGTTTAATGCCGTTTCAGGAGACGTTTTGAAATGTGTATACTTTCAATAAATACAAAAATTGAGATATAACAAAATGGTTGATTGGCCACCTTCGGAGTCTTTCAAGATATAAATAAAGGCAGAAGCCCTTTAGTTTTTAAATGTGTTTTGAAGCCACAAAGTAAAGAATTTCAGCTTACGTATAACTCATAAAGTTACGGCAGTTTTGGTGCTTTATGACATCTTTGTATACAGGAAGTTTAACTAAATCCGCATATAATGGTTTTATTTCGATAGTACGTAATGTCCAATGTTACTTATTATGAGTTAAACGTGTTTTTATTGTATATGTGCAACTTATGATAGTATATGTAAATAAATAAAATAAATTTAAAAAAAAAGTTTTGCAATTGAATAAAAATGATTTTATAAATCATGAATAACGTATTCGCAATTTTTTTCTTAAAGTCTTATGCGTGAAACTTATTAAAGAAAAATGATTTGATATAACAAGTCAAAGCAAGAATATTCTTAAAGAAAAACATTGCTCGATCGCTTTCTAAAGAAACAAAGTTGAACTAATTGTAAGTTAGCGAAAACATTGCTTCAAGTTCATGTTGCCAAGATAATGTATTTATTTAATTCTTTACTGTACACAATAAAAAGGAATAACAGTTTAGAGATAATACAAAACAACAAAGTAGAAGTTGCGGTCTTATCGCTCTAACGCAATTTCTACCAGACAACCATGGGATGGATATATGAGCAGGAAAAAGATAGGGCAGTGTAAAACAAAGGCAACGAAAGCACGGAGACATAAATAATATCATAAAAACATATAAATACAATATACACTCATTTGCAAAAAAAACGGGCGGTATTGATTTTAATTCTTCTTTAAAAAAATACGGTACCAAAATGATTTCAATCATTTGTACATGTTACTGGCCGGTTTTAAAAATGCCGTGGTGTTTAAAACAGTACGTTCTAAATTCAAATTTTCGTTTGATGCTCGTTTTTACAGAAAACTACTTTTTATCCTACATTTTTGGTGCGAAGTTCCAAAAGATATATCGGTTTTCATAACTTTTAGTCAATTTTTATGAATTTATTTCATATTCCTAATTGTCGAAGCTTCATTTATTGTTGTTTAGCTGTCTTAATAATGTTAGAGAAAGTGGTAAAAGCTACCAAAATTATTGCGCTGCTCGAAGAGGGTTGCAGCCAATGCTTCGTGGCTCAGAGGCTAAGTGTGAGTCGCTCGACGGTTCAAAGGACGCAGCGGTATCAAGACACCGGTTCCGTCGAGAGAAGGCCTGGTTCTGGAAGAAAACCATGTACCCAACCACGGGATGATCGTTTTCTTGTGAGTCGCGCATTGAGAAATCGCAAGTCTACGTATGTGGACCTTAAGAAAAACCTCGAAAAAGTGAGAAATGTGCATATTATCTTATATACACCATAATCCTTATGGTGGGGGCTCTGTTATGTTTTGAACAGGAATAAATTCAATGGATCGTACAGAGTTAGTCTTCATTGAAAACGGCTCACTGACTGGACATCGATACATAACGGAAGTTCTAATTCCTCATGCACAACCCGCATTGGCCGCTTTAGGCGAAGACTCAATTTTTATGGACGACAACGCTCGCGCCCACCGGTCTGGCGATGTGGAAGCGTATGTGCAAGAGGTCGGCATTCGTCGTTTGGATTGGCCAGCTCGAAGTCCCGACCTCAATCCTATAGAGCATGTCTGGGACGTTCTGAAACGACGCGTGAGATCAGTACAACCGGCTCCGCAGACCATCAGAGAGCTGAAGAATGTGATTACCGCGGAGTGGGAACGTATTCCGCACGCAAGTATCCGGGATATCCTCGCTAGCATACCCAGACGAATTCAAGCTGTGATTTCAGCTAGAGGGGGTCACACTCGATACTAAACATTTATCTGCTTTTACTTTATTAAAGAAAAAACAAACAAAAATCTTTGTTAACTTTTACTTCACGAGCATATGCACTACTAGCGAGCATACACTACTAGTGAACTTTGGCATTAAAACCCATAAATTTTATCAAAATTTTATGATAATACTGACGAAAACAATTATTTGCTTATTAATTTACAAAATTGTGAAAGTAAAACTACCTATAATTATCAAACAAACCAATAGTAACATTTAAAATGGTTCATTGCTTAGGTGCCCGTTTTTTTTGCAAATGAGTTTATATACATACCACATATACATACATAAGTATTTTACATATAGGTACATACTTATATACATTTATAGACGAATAAACATACGTACATACATAACGTTATATAACAAAACGTATTAATATGTATGTGTAAATATAATACGCTCCACATTATTATTTAGAAGCTGGGTCTCATGAAAGCATCGATTTGTTCATTACAAACACGGGCTTTTGAACAGAACCTCAATTATCAACCGGGTATAACATTACATACTATAATAGAAGACGGAATAGGCGGGTTGGTTTTATTATATTCATATAATTGGCACAGGAGTTATTGAATTATGTTTGAAATTTGGAGTGAATTTTGTTACATGTGTGTGCGTGGTGGCCTGTTGGTAAACGGACTAGACGCGACTGCCAACATGGTCACGGTGGTCGCGGGTTCGAATCCCAGGGCACACCTCTGACTTTTCGGAGTCATGTGTGTATTGATAGTCAATCACCACGCACTAAAATGGTGAAGGAAAACGTCGTGAGGAAACCTGCATACCATAGCGATTGATAAAAATTTCTATGGTGTGTAAGTCCGCCAACCCGCACTAGGCCAGCGTGGTGGACTATATGGCCTAACCACTCTCAATCGTACTCTCGGTTGTAGAGTAGGCCCGTGCCCTGCAGTGGGGCGTATATGGGCTGATACAGATACAGATACTAACCAAATATCGATATATAGCGAAGGGCACGTATTCAAGCATGACGAACACGTCGGCGACTGCCAGCCACTTCAGCAAGCGATTGATTGGCGCCGCTGCTAAATCTCGCCGCGTGAGCACCGCCACGTTCAAGGCATTTGCTAAGCTGCCGAAGAAACACACCTGCAACAAGATTATAAAATTAATTAATACTCAATATTAGAATTTGCGGGTGGTAGTATAATTGGGCCGAAAATGGCATATTCACTAGTACGATTCCTGTGTTTAATTATTTATTTAAATCTTTATTGTACACAAACTTAACAACAACATAGCTAATTATTATTATTATTATTATGAGCCCTTTGATTCCCACTGCTGGGCAAAGGCCTCCCTCCTTTCCTTCCATTTGTCACGGTCAGATGTTAATTGCCGCCAGTTTGGAAGATATAGGTCGAGTTCGTCACGCCATCTTCTTCTAGGCCTACCGCGTAATCGGTTTCGGCTACTAGGGAGCCACTGTGTGGTGGCTTTCGCCCAATGCTCGTCAGACATGCGTTTATTTGTGTGATTCATGTTAGGAAAGGAAGGGTTTAGACAGTATATAACCCACCACGCTTGTCTAATGCGGGTTGGTGGGTGGCCAGAGCCTCGTTCGTTGATCGGCAGGGTGCACCGCGTGCAGGTGAGGTTGGCTTAGATCCCGAAGGTGTAGGTAGGATCCCTTACACCCCATATCCATAACATAGCTAAACAGAAATAATAATAACAAAGAGTACAAATGGCGGTCTTATCGCTCAACAGCAATATCTTACAGACAACGATGGGATGGATTAAAATGAAGGAGAGGGAGAGAGGGCAGTGTAACAAATAAAGAATTACTTAAAGCTAAATAATACTAATTAAACATAACTACTTATACACATATACATATCCGTATATATACATATATATACATATAAACATACATACATATAAAAATAAATAATACAAAATCATACATAAGTTATAATATGTTTACTGAAAGAGAAAAAGCACATTTGCGTGTAATATACGTGTCGCAAAGACATCTCGATGCGATTTAAAAGCGCTCGAGTGGAGGTCACGTACCGCCGAACCCAGTGTCATAAATCCACTACCAAATTGTTCGGGCTATTTATTAAGGTTGTAAGAAATCATTAAATGGACTCATCGAATAGATCACGGTGGAAGTCCTTGGGGGGAAGCCTATGTTTGGTAGCACGGTATTCCTGGTATTCCTATTGCTGACGCTTAGGTTGATGATATTCACATATACATTCGCGCGCCTCAATAGTAAGCCTCGTAAATGGAGGAAAACATTTCGTAGCGCCTAAAATGTTTTGGTCTGTAAACTTGATTTAATAAAACGCCCCACTGCTGGGTAATGACTTCTTCTACAATCGAAAGTACGATTCGGTGGGCTTACGGCGTATAGTCCATACATAGCCTAACCTCTGTATCACAATCAAGAAAAAATACACACAAATAAAAATCTATATAAATTTTATGGTAAAGTTATTCGTGGATGTTGTAAATAAAATATTACTTTCCAAATGCTTTCCATTTAACAACCTCAATATTTTTCATATCTGGCCGATAATAAAGTGATAATGTGGTAATAAAAACCACAAAACTGTGCAAATTATTATTATAAACTTCTCTCGTTTTATATTCACATTTCCAGTGTTATTAAATCGTTTCACAGATAAAATAATAATGTACTTGACGTATTGGTGTTACATAGATCCAAATATTTTTGTTATATTTACTGAAGATGTTGCGATTTTTTTTAGGGCTTTTGCAGGAAATTTAAGTTAAAGTGATTTAGTTAGTTCGCGAAACAGGCAATGCCTAGTGGGGGTATCACCGATTTTTCAAAACTGTTAAATGTAACTAAGCTAAATAGAGATTTATTATTATTACTAGCGGCCCGGCCCAGCTTCGCCCGGGTACAAATAGATTTTTGTACAATAATATGTAGGTATTATTATTATACGTATAAACATTCCTATATAGGCACGCTGCCGCCGCCCCGGCCGGCCAGTACCGCCGCTGTGACCGCCGCAAGCGCTACGTCCCGCAATTTTAATCTGTAATATCTTCGAAAATATTCATTTAAATCGTGTATTGTAAAGGACCACATAGATCTATATTAAATCAACAATTTATTTAAGCTATTTAATTGGATAAGGATAAATGCTGTATTGGTTAAAATCGATTTAAAAATTAGCCATTATTTGTCGTAAAAAGTAAATGACAAAAAAATGTTATTGTGGGATATCCATAAGAGATAGACATATACCATCGGGAAGTTTTCTGTAGACCTTTTCAATGTGTACAAATATGTAGTACATTATTTTGATAAATCTCGTAGGGTTCAGCCTACGTTTGCAATGTAAGCGGAAAAATATTGATAATTAACGACATCACATTAGAAACCTCAAAAATAACAATATTTCTTCACTATTTAATGGATGTTATTATACATATAAACCTTTCTATTGAATCACTCTATCTATTAAAAAAAACCGCATCAAAATCCGTAGCGTAGTTTTAAAGATTTAAGCGAACAAGAAAAATAAGGACAGAAAAAGCGACTTTATTTATACTATGTAGTGATTATGTATTAAGTATAACGGTGAAGGAAAACAACCTGCATAGGTACTATAGTGATTTGTAAAATTTCTATGGTATGTAAAGTCCGCCAACCAAGCGCGGTGGACTATTATATATGGCCATATGGCCTAACCACTCTCACTCGTACTTTTGTTATAGAGGATGCATGTGTGGTTGTAGAGGAGGCCCCTGCAGTGTGACGTACATGGGCTCATACAGATATACCTAGTGCAGTACATTTATGATACAAAGTAAGTAGTTGATGTAACACTATAAATATATTTGTCTACCTCTTTCTAAGTACATCCGTGAACTAATGCGAAGTGCACAAAATACATCAAAACATCTATTTACCTTTTGTATATAAAAATATATATATATTAACTATCATCATCATCATATCAGCCACAGGAAGTCCAGTGCTGAACATAGGCCTCTTCCAAGGACCTCCACAACGACCTGTTGAAACCGGCCTGCATCCAGCGACTTCCTGCAACCTTAGCCAGATCGTTCGTCCACTTTGTAGGCGGGCGTCCGACATTTCGCTTGCCTGTACGTGGCCTCCACTCAAGAACCTTGCGGCCCCAACAGCCATCGGTTCTACAAGCTATGTGCCCGGCCCACTGCCACTTCAACTTGCCAATCCTATGGGCTATGTCGGTACCCTTTGTTCTCCTACGGATCTCCTCGTTTCTGATTCGATCTCGTAGGGAAACACCGACCATAGCCCTCTCCATGCCTCGTTTCATGACTTTGAGCCTTTTAATGAGGCCCACAGTGAGAGGCCACGTCTCGGTGCCGTATGTCATCACCGGTAACACACAACTATGGAAGACTTTCGATTTTAGGCACTGAGGTATTTTGGACGAGAAGACGTCGCGAAGTTTCCCGCACGCTGCCCAACCAAGTTGGATTCGACGATTGACCTCTCTCTCGAAGTTGGACCTGCCTAACCGGACCACTTGTCCTAAATAGACATATTCGTCTACAACTTCGAGAGTCGAGTCCCTAACTCCAATGGGGGTGGGCACAACATGGACATTCGACATGATCTTCGTTTTATCCATGTTCATTTTAAGACCCACCTGTTAGGAGACTCGATTGAGGTCTTCGAGCATAGTGTCTACAATATCGACGGCAAATCGAAGGTGAGTAATATACTCGTCTTTGATGTTGATGCCGAATCCTTTCCACTGCAAGAGCTTGAAGGCGTTTTCCAGCGCGGCAGTGAACAGTTTCGGAGATATGACATCTCCCTGTCTCACGCCTCTCTGTAGTGAAATAGCCTTTGTGCTCTGATCTTGTACTCGGACCGACATGGTGGCGTTATTGTAAATACGCCTCAACACTTCGATGTACCGATAGTCTATGTGGCACCGCTGAAGAGACTGTAGCATAGCCCAGGTCTAGATCGAATCAAAGGCTTTCTCATAGTCCACAAACGCTAAACAAAGCGGCAAGTTATATTCCTCGGTTTTTTGTATATTTTGCCGTAGCGTATGAATATGGTTTATGGTACTAAAGCCTTTTCGGAAACCGGCTTGTTCGGGAGGCTGGAAGTCATCAAACCTGCGTTTGAGACGATTTGACCCTTGAAAACAACTTATAGGCCCATGTCTCAGGAGCGAGACGGGCCTGTAGTTCTTCAGCAAAGTGTTATCACCTTTTTTGTAGAACAGTACCACCACGCTCCTGCTCCATGCCTCTGGCGTTGAGCCCTCGAAGAGAGCGGAATATAAGAGCCTCTGAAGGACTTTCAATATCGGCGTTCCGCTCGCTTTCAGAAACTCTGAAGTGGTTCCGTCCTCATCCGGCGCCTTGTTGTTTTTAAGTTGCTTGAGGGCCGTCTCAATCTCACACAGGCTGATGTCCGGGATATCATCGCTAAAGTGTCGGATCAACTCGGCTCTCGGGTCTTCGGTCGAGCTAACAGTAGGTTCGGCAACCGAGGTGTAAAGCTGTCCGTAGAACCTCTCGATCTCTCTTAATACCTCTGCCCTCGCCGATACCACGCGGCCATCGTCCATCATATTTTATCTATAACACATACTAATGACAGAAACAAATACATAAACTCACGCCTTTTTCCCAGAAGGGGTAGGCAGAGTTGCTACTTGAACTCACACGTTTCATCTTGTATGTTCTGTCCCATAATGTGAAGAAACAAAGAGATACAAAAGTTATAACACAAACGTTTTGGCCAAGATGAAATACCTATGTGTACTTTTAATTACAGTGATAATTTTCTTCTGCCATTGGTTTTCAAAATATTTATCATCTGTCACAATATATGTTTTTTTGACAAAAGAATTGTCCTGCTCAGTCCCGCTTTATCGTATTGCGTCATAGAGCTTGGACATGGCCAACTTTTGTAATTTCCTCTTTGACAAAAGTCATAAGAAGTTCGCATCCTAAGTAATGCACTTGAGTTAAGTTTATCACAAGAGCTTAACAGAATGAGGGTATGTCAATCTCGAAATAGTATGAATTTGGGATTATTTGTAATCGAATGTAGATGATAGCTATCTTCGCATAATATTTTTTTTTTTGGCGCAAGACATAATATCAGATCTCTTCAATTAAAATCCAAGTGGGTGTATAACATGTACACAATATAAAAACAATATATGCCGATGTAAGTTAAAGTCCGGTGGAAGAAAGAATACTACATAAATCTATAGCAGTAGATTTCATGCGGCTGAAAATATTATTGATAAATATTGATAGCCTACAATCTAGATCATTCCTAGAGAAGCTGTTGAACACACATAAATTCAATTAATAAAAAAATAAAGTACTCAATAATATATAAACTCATCACAACATATTTAACAACCAAACACAATAATACACCAAATAAACCATCACTTAATTACATAAACGTGGTTAAAAAAATCACTGCTGAAATTAGCCAGCGTATATTTAAAAATGGCGTAACATAAACACATCGTGAAAAACATGCCGTTCAACACGCTTTATGTTATGTTCAGATATACAGATTGTAAATATATCCGCGGATTCGGATATGGGTTAGTGTTGAGATCCGCGGATACGGATTCGGATATTTTAATAGCCCCACCACGTCGCGTCGCAATGACTATCTATAATATATGTTTGATACTGACAATCGAATAGAAAGAGGATAAAAAATATCATGAGAATATAATTCACCTTGCGAATAATTATTATTCAACATAATAATTTACAACGAAAAATGATAAGAGGTGGAAAGTATTAGATCTAAGATCGACAAGTGATACTTTACGAAAGTAATACGTTTTGAAACACTACACTGTCCATATTTATGTAAAGAAATGTAATTTCAACAAAGTCACGATATTTCATTGCTAACTTATTTATAAAAGCACTGGAAATGAAAGGATTGCGGATCCGTCACATCATCGATCAAAATTATAATCATAATATTTGATATAAAGGTAACTAAGTAGAATATAAGGGATTGCGGATAAATTTTACTAACGTGGACTCACGAATATTCGGGTATCAGCCACATCACTACGACGATCAGAAAACCATTACGTTCCGAAATTAATTATCTTAATCGTCGGTTATACGATACGTGTCCGTGATATTTACACTTTGTCAACGATACCAATACAATCGAGTGTTATGTTTAATGAATCCCAATAGTAAAATATAAGGCTTTTTTCGCGTCAGTCGTAGCCTTAATATCTTTCAGATTGACGGGACGGGACGCAATTGGTTTCATTTATCATACGCTAATTTCCTATTGTTAATATTAGCTTTTATACGCCATATTTATCGGGTCAACCAATATCTGATGATCTCCCATTGAAGATTACAGATCCGCACAAAACATCTTCTATGACTTTATTCTTCGATTGTTGGTTAGACACCGACTGTGAGACGAGAGGTTCGATCCTCTATCCGAAGCAAATATTGGTTCACAGGTATTTGTTAAGGTTCGGATGTTTGTGTGATCGAAAAGTCTCTAGTTGTTTTTGATACCCACGACCCAAGACTCGATCTCATTGTGGGGTCGGGACTGTGTAAGTAACTCTAGGTGTATTTATTTATTTAATCCATGTACAAAAGTGCAATGAATGACGTAATTTTTATCAGGCCAATACCTCTAAATAAAAGTATATTCTGTCGCAGAAAATACACTATAAATCCGGCTAACATTATTATTTTAACATTGTGATTAGAATACATATTTTCTACTATTGTTTAATTTTACTTCCTATGATTTCGTTTGCTTTTTAATAATTTGATTAATTATTTTTACTGACGAGTACGTTATTGTCCTTTGTTGTATAGATGTTAGACTTAATATTAATATTGTTTATTTTTCCATTGTTTGTTTCCTAGAATGTAAGTGTTTTGGTTTAAATATTAAACATTTACTGGCAGTAGGTCTCTCTCAAGTATAGGCCGCCTGGGTAGGTACCACTGCAACGTCTATTTCTCTCGCTAAATATCAGTGTAAATGCACTGTTATGGTTCGGTTTGAAGGACATTGTAGCCACTGGACATATTGAGACTTAATATCTTAAGACTCAGGATGGCGAGGGCAGTGAAATAACAAGCATTGCTTTGTTGTTAATAAAATTGCTTGGTGTCGCTACTGTTCATGAGCGGTCGTATCACTCACCATCAGGCAAACGGCATGATCATCTCGTGATTAATCATTCATTGCAATAGAAAAACCTGCATATAATAAAATAAAATAAAATGCAGGAAAGAGAGACAATGTATAAATAAAATTACACTTCCTAATAGGAAGGTTAATTATAAAAAGAACTAAGTACTTGGACTCCCTGGATTATCCGAAACGTTGTATAACTATTTATAGAAGCGTTGCGCAATATTTCCACACCCACTAACTACCAGGTTATTGAACTTTCCGATAAAGTTTTACCTTCATTTATTTCGCTCAATTTGTGAATTCAACTGGCGTAAAAGCCATTATCGACAGCCCGTGATCGGACATAACAACACCACGATATTTCCCAAACAAAAAGCTATCATATTACCTTTGACACTTTATATAATGGATGTATTATTCTATTGTTAGACTTGACATAAATCCTAGAGGAATTATGTAATACCTAATTTACCTATTTTACGTAACCCGATTTATGCTAATATAAAGCTGTAGAGTTTGTTACAGCACTAATCTGTAGAACTACTGATCGAATTTGAAAAAGTCTTCATAAATCATGATTGGAATATTACGAGCTGAGAAAAAATAAAAAGTAATGTTTTGTAATATACGAAATGCTTGTCTGGTCAGGTTTATTTTAAACTAAATGGAAATGATTGTGAAAAGGAGAGGAGTAATTGCATAATCCACTTTATTTTAATATAAAAATATATAAAGCGATCTCAGTGTGAGGTCAGGACTATGTAAGTACATATGTGATTGTTGGGTGATATTTAATTTTTATTTTATATTGTATCTTTGCTATTAGTATTAGCCGATATTTAATTGACATGGCCAATAAACAGTATTAATTTCAATAATTTATGACAGCCTCAGTGGCGCAGTTGGTTCAAAGTCAGCTGCGAAACAAAAGGCCGCGTGTTCGATTCGATTGTTTGTGTGAACCACAAGTATTTGTTTCGGGTCTGGGTCTTTTTGAGACTGAAAAGTCTCTCGTGGTTCCTGATACCCACTACACAAGACTCGACCTTAGTGTGGGGTCAGGACTATGAATGTGACTGTTGGGTGTATTTATGATGACTGCCTCGATGGGGTAGTTTTACTAAGGTACGGTTAAAAAGCTGAGTTCTAGGGCTCGAATCCCGGGTCGGGCAAAGTAAAATTTGATTTTTCTATTCATTATCAGCCCGGAGTTAGTAAATTGTGCCCGATATAGCGATAGCCTCGCCCTCAATCACATCTTGGGATGGAACATACAAGTCAAAATGTGAGTGTTCTGGCACCTCTGCGTGACTTTATGAATGTATGTATTTATTATTTTTATTAATAGCTTTTTCACTTTCTTGCTTACTACCACGGAAATTGTTTATAATTTAAAGAAAAACATGACAAACACAAGATCAGAATACTCGTAAATTGAAACACTTATGGTAGTCTGGGAAAATATTTTATCTCGCTTCCAATAACTAGCAGTATAATAGCTGTGAAACAAAAATATTGAAGCTCACTTCACGTGAAGAGATCTAAAGGATTCGATTTAAGCTTCAAATAGCATCGTGTACTGTGTAGTTGATATTGTAAGCGTCGGCACTGATTTTATATTATCATTGTGTATGTGAATTCCGATAATTGCATTCCCAAAAAGACTTTTACATTTATAAATAAACTGATGCCTTTTTCCCAGAAGGGGTATGCAGAGGTGCGCAAACAATCAAATTTCGCCTTGTATCATACACAAATACACTTTCCACGTAAAAATACAATTATTTTTATATGATATAAGCTACATAGCTACAGTATATTACGAGACACAACACAAAACTAAATATTTGAACCGCTTTTTCTCGAAAACTAGTCGAATCTAGTTACTGCACTTTTCGCAAGGGGGGCAGTATGTTCCGTCCCACAATGTGATAGGGAGCCAGCCTATCGCCATATCAGGCACTTTCTGACTCTGGGTTGATAATAATGGATAGAAACTAAAATCAATTTGCCCGACCTGGGATTCAAACCCGAGACCACAGCTTTGTAACCGAACCGTAATACAACTACGCCATCGAGGAAGTTAAAAAGACTTTTTTATATTCTTATGCTGAAACGACAGAGATGGTGGTAAACAGCACAACAGCAAGCAAGCAGCTTGTCTGTAAGATATTGCTGCAAAGCGATAAATCGCCATTTCTACGTTTTTGTTATATGATTTTTTTTTGTAGAATTTTTGTTTATATTTGTGTACAATAAAGATTTAAATGAATAAAATGCGCTCTGTATGCTGCTCTGTAGACCATTCTATCACTAACGACGTGCTGTGGCTATTCATACAAAGAATATACGTACATACAGGGTATCTCAAGACTGCTACCGAAAACGAAGCCGAAAAAGAAGGTAGTTTTAGTGGCTACAAACACAATGCAATTAAAAATTTCGCATAGAAACGCGACAATTATTTTTTATGATTTTTTAAATATCGTCAATTTTGGGTGGTAAATCCATAGTTTTTGCTAAAATAATTATATGCTATTATTTTAGGAAAAAAGGTATTTACCACCCAAAAAATAATAGGAAAAAAATAACAAAAAAAAATTGTCGCTTTTTTTTGCAACTTTTTCTGTTGCATTGTGTCTGAAGTCGCTTAAACTATCACCCGAGCTATATATAAGCGACTTCAAACACAATGCAACAGAAAATGTTGGAAAAAAAAGCGACAACTTTTTTTGTTATTTTTTTTATATGGTCGTATTTGGGTGGTAAATACATTTTTTCGTAAAATAATAGTCTATACCCTTTTATTTATAAAGAGTCTAAGGTCTAAAAGAGTCTAAATTATTATTTTAGCATAAACTTTGGATTTACCCCTCAAAAATGACGATATTTAAAAAACGATAAAAAGTAATTGTCGCTTTTCTTAGCAAAATTTTTGTTGCATTGTGTTTGTAGTCACTAAAACTACCACCCGACTTCGTTTTCCGTAGCAGTCTTGAGATACCCGGTATATTAGCTATAGAAAATTATTTTTCATCACAGTTCTATGGGATTATGATGAGGCAGAAATATGACTTACCGAACTTCCTATAGACGGCCATGGGAATGTTCACTGTACTTACCAAGAAATTATAGCAAATCTCAAGCCATAATCAATGATTTGATGTAAAAAAGAACAATCGGAATGACAATAAACCACCCTTCTCATACACTTGCCATCATACAAACGGAACCTTGAAAATGCGAAGTAACAATACTTGGGACGTGCCTTTAGGCTCCGCTTGTGATAATAACTAACTACGAAAACATTCACAACACAATTACAACGTTGGGAGTGTATTCGCTGGATGCAGAGCGCTTCCAACATGACTTCCTGTGGCTGAAGTGACTTCCTGAAGTAGTCTACTAACTAATCTGTCTTACAATGTCCTACAAACTTTAAATAAGACTTGTTGCTCGATTGTGGTCTTGTGAAGTTGCAAGAGTCCACCCCGATATCATTATAACCAACTTACTATAGAACTCAGTCGCTTTGTCTTTTTTATACATTTTTCACTAATTATATTAGTCTCTTAAATTCAAGCTCACAGACTGTTTGTTCACATATAACTTGTTATGACATTAAGTTTAAAACTAATAATGATTTCAGTGTATGTTTCAGTGGTTTAATTAAGAATTAACATGAAAGAGTCATGAAAAAGTCGTATACGTAATACGAAACGTATTCTTGAATGTGAATATTCTGGTGAAATAAGCCTTTTAATTTTTGTCGTAACAATTCTTTAATATTTTAGGTATTTTATTCCCTTTCAGAATTATTTGCAAAATATAATTAAGTGCCCAATTTCGATGGTACTATTCAGTCCCTTCTTTATACAAGTGGATTAATTCAGCCTTGTCAAGTTTATAGACGCTTATTGGTTAATTCAAGTGCCTTTATTACGTGTAATATCGTTAATTTTGTTAATGGTCGGCGTAATATACCAGTCTTATCCAGCAACCGCGTCGCTAAATATCATTATAAATAAATAACACGCAACAGTCACATACATAGTCCTGACCCCACACTAATATCGAGTCTTGTGTTATGGGTATCAGAAATGACGAGAGTAAATGCACTGTTGTGTTCCGGTTTGTAGGACATTGTAGCCAGAGTAATTACTGAACATGACTTCAAATATTATGTCTCAGGATGGCGAGAACAGTTAAACTCCAGGCATTGCTTTGTAATTCATGATGTTATTTGATTTTGCTTGTGTCCATGAGCGGTCTTGTTGGTCTTACCATCAAGCGAACGGCATGTTCGTCTCGTCATTCCTTGCAATAAACAAAATATATATTGAACAGTTGTCTAATAGTCACTCATATGAATGGAAATAGCAGAACCAGCAAGCGATAGGACTATTACTTTTATATGACTTATCAAGCTTCTAATTAAAAGTCACTTCAACAAACTCTATATCAAAATCAAAAATTAATTACTATTAGGCGATATATTTTTTATTATCAACATATTATTGCTGACAAGTCAAGACAATCTACGTTTTTTTATTAGTATTAGTTAATAGATAAGGCCAAATATTGGCTTCGTCATTCCCACGTTTTTAACTCTTTTCTTTTTATTTCAAGCTATCACAACGATTTTTTTTTTTTTTTTTTTTTTTTTTTTATTGCATTGAATGGCGAGACGAGCAAGCCGTTCGCCTGATGGTAAGCGATACGACCGCTCATGAACAGTAGCAATATTCCACTGCGCTCGCCATCCTGAGACATAAGATGTTAAGTCTCAATATGTCCAGTAGTTGCTCTGGCTACAATGTCCTTCAATCCGAAACACAACAGTGCATTTAAGCAGTGTTGTTTCACGGGAGAAATAGACATTGCGGTGGTACCTACCCAGATGGCCTCTCACATATGAGAGACCTACCACCAGTAAGTGATTTTTCTTTCCGCTTCTTTTCAATATGTATACGCTTCAATATCCGAGTTTTTGACTATCAGACGCTTTAAATCTATTTCGCTTAATTGAATGTAGTAGTTTAGGAGTTATTTTACATTGGTTTGTTTACATATTTTAAATGCTGACGTCATTACCGCCCACGAAGTAGCCGGTAGCGCCTCGATAACTGGTGTATTGTAAGTGTGTATTTTTGTTAGCAGATGTACGTTTTACCCAGACATACTACATGAATGAGCTTGACTGGGCCAGTATAACAGTCAGATGGAAAACAGATTTATACAGGGTATATCTGACTGCTACCGAAAACGAAGCTGGGTGGTAGTTTTAGTGACTTCAGACACAATGCAACTAAAGGAGATGTTTTATTTTGGGCCGTTTTGTGTACGTCTAATACAAATTCTAGAAAAAAATGTGGAATTCAAATAAAATACATTTAGATTTCTTGGACAACAGGGGGCTTTATACAAAAATGTGATTGTTTTAGTACAGAAGCAATATTTTCTTCTATAATCTGTCCTCCATGATGCTTAATTGTCATTTCGTTCTAAAATGCGCGAACCCATTATCTTTAACTTGAATATGTCTTATTTTTAAAACCCCCCTACAAATTATAATTATTGTCTATATTTCTTTTTCTATATTCTTCGCTTTTTAAAAGACGATATATGTTGTTAAAGAAGTCACTTTTATTATTTTATTTATATTACATGATTTTAGTTTAAGAACGAAAATGTTTAACTTGACAGCAATTGCAAAACTCTGTGTTATCTGTCTACGTCTGTGGCCCTAATTCGTATTATTTTTTATTATTCGCATACATTTCGCAAATGTGTATTTGCTTCTCTGTTGACCTGGCTTTGTTTTATGGATTCTGATTCTAGCAGATGATATATCTTGACGTTTAAACGCAATTACTAGTTCGTATTTTGGTGAGTAAACATGTATATTATTTAGAATGCCACATGTAAGTAACACTTTTATGTTTTTCTATGTTCATATTTCTCTTCTAACCCACAATTCTGCTTTTCAGCACATCTTAAGTGGCGCTTTGCTTGAATTGCACTTCTGCAATAAAAAATTGAAATGGTTTCTATCATTCAACAAAATCTTAGTAACTACATAGGATGCCAATTCACTCTCGTGTAGAGTATTTCAAAACGTTTTATTGCTGAAATGGCAGAACAAGAAGTAAGTATTCTATTTTCTTCATTAACTTGGGAAATGTATGTTTTATGCCAATTAATCAAGGTCAATACAAAGTATGGAGTATTACAAAAGTATTCATGTTAGAGCTGAATTGCATTGTGTCCACAGGCCAAGTCTACTAGTACATAAATATGTAAGAAGTGATATTTATACATTGTTTAAATTGTTAAATGAATTACGTTTTCTTTTATTTCGCTCTGGACACTCAGATAATCTTGTGTTATGTATAATATTATATTATTATTATTTTCATAATAACAACACTATGTCTGATGGTAAGCACAAATGCCCGTCCAGGCGGAATATCTAATGGCATCAGACGACTGTCCCAAGACATTTCATATAATTAGCCGGCCGGCCTGCTAAGATGCCTCTTTAAACAATAGCGGAAAGACCTGGGATCATAGGAAGGAGGGAACACATGTGACTGCAAAGAGTTATTTATTCATCATAATTCTTCGATATCTTCAATATTAAATCTTTTTTATTTTGTTTTAGTTATCAGAACAAGCAATTATCTGTACAAACTGCTGGCTGCAAATAAATCAAGCTGTAGACAATGAGCAAGATTTTATTCCAACTCCGCCGTAAGAAGATAGTATCAATCTTGATTCTTTTGGACATATATAACACCCACAAATGCTTCATGTTGAAAGGAACATAGCTGGACACCGGACAGTGGGTTGCTGTACTCATACCATGATCATACTGTGGTATTTAGCCTTTAGGTTGGGCTAGGCAATAGTACAATATGGGAGCACCGGCATTGTTCCTAGATGTTTTGACTGGAGATTATTTTTAGGCGAATATAAATAAAAAATATAAAGCTAGATCTGATTTGATTTTATTGTCCTCACGTTTTGTTTGTTTTTAGTTTTCTTTCATCAATTAATCCTACTTTTTCCTTATGTGTGCTCCGAAATAACCAGTTAGAATTAATGTCAAATATATTATTTGAAAAATAATATCTTAGACCTTAGGATAATATTATTTTTAAGTATGCAGAAGTCTAATATACCAAAGTATATTAGACTTCTAGGGGTAGACCAAATATAATGTTTAAAATGTTAGCTTGTACAGAAATAATTGCTAGTAAGTTCTTTTACTAGACATTAAGGTATAGAAATAAACATGGCTGCTATCAGATTCGATTCCATTTTTATAGCGTATTCATTTGTATGGACTATAATCACTAAGAGCTTATTAAGTGCATATGCCTAATAATAAAATGATTATTTATTCATATGCTAGCAGTCGCGACAAGTGATCAGTCTGTGCCGTGCTGTATCTCATGCCTAGCAGATTTTTATTGTGGATTATTAAAATAGGTTGTTTAGCAGGTATTATGCACCGCACTTACGGCTAGATATAGGTACACTTTCTTAATATTAAATAACTATAAATTTGACGAGATTCTGACAGACTTGTTGCAATTTATTGTATAGACATTATGTTATATTATATGAGATGATCAATAAAGTATGATACTAATTCCGTTGACGTAAAAACATTTACGAGTTATATAGAGTACAGTAATTTATAGCACAGATGACTAAAAATAATATTTGATTTAAAGGAAAACGAATTACGACTTCATATTTCATAAATGTCAAGTTTTGACATCGGTGGTCAAACATGCCGTTTCAGGACGCCATATTGTCCCCTTGTAGTGTTGCTGTTCTTGACTTGGTATTTATTTTTGTATAAAGCTAATATGCAACGTATAATAGTATTTCATACAGAAATCGAATGCCAATTTCACTAAGTATATTTGGTGTAATGTACTACAAACGGCCCAAAGTCCATACATTTCTGGCCCATCTCCTTTTGTACAAAAAATTGTGACGATTTTTTTGTTATTTTTTTACTATCGTCGTATTAGGGTGGTAAATACATAGTTTTTTCTTAAATAATATCCTTTTACTTTTAAAGACGCTATGGTACGCAAGTCTTTAAATTATTATTATAGCAAAAACTATGAATTTATCACCAAAAGTCACCATAAAAATAATTGTCGCGTTTCTTTGCGAATTTATTAGTTACATTGTATTTGTATTTTTTTTTTTTGCAATTAATGACGAGTCTAGCAAGCCGTTCGCCTGATGGTAAGCGATACGACCGCTCATAAACAGTAGCAACATTCCACTGCGCTCGCCATCCTGAGACAAGATGTTAAGTCTCAATATGTCCAGTAGTTACTCTGGCTACAATGTCCTTTAATCCGAAACACAACAGTGCACTTACGCAGTGTTGTTTCACGGGAGAAATAGACATTGCGGTGGTACCTACCCAGATGGCCTCTCACATATGAGAGACCTATCACCAGTAAACCAGTTGTAGTTACTAAAACTACCACCCGGCTTCGTTTTCGGTAGCAGTCAAAAAGTCAAAAATTTTGCTAAGAAACGCGACATTAATTTTTAATGATTTTTTAAATATCGTCATTTTGGGTGGTAAATCCATAGATTTTGCTAAAATAATAATTTAAACTGTTTTATACCTTAGAGTATTTACAAATAAAATGGTATACTATTATTTTAGGAAAAAAATATATTTACCACCCAAATATGGCCATAGGAAAAAAATAACAAAAAAATTGACGCTTTTTTTTTTGCAAAATTTTCTATTGCATTGTGTCTGAAGTCGCTTAAACTACCACCCGGCTTCGTTATCGGTAGCAGTCTTGATATACCCTGTAGAAACGTATGTGTGAAACACAAGTGACAACTATTTATTTTCGGTCCGGGTGTTGTGAGATGTAATAATAATATCTTATAATTTCTAAAAGCCACGAAACTTGCATCATATTATGGAATGAGGTTTATGTGCGACTGTTGGACGTAGAAATCTAGTAGGACACACAACTATCGAAGACTTTCGATTAAAGGCACTGAGGTATTTTGGAGTTTTCCGAACGCTGCCCAATCTAGTTGGATTCGACGATTCACTTTTCCCTCGAAGTTGGACCTGCCTAATGGGACCACTTGTCCTAAATATACGTATTCGTCTACAACTTCGAGAGTCGAGCCCCCAACACCAATGGGAGTGGGCACAACATAGACATTCGACATGATCTTCGTTTTTTCCATGTTCATTTTAAGACCTGTTAGGAGACTCAATTGAGGTCTTTGAGCATAACCTTAGCACTATGCTCTTGCGTGCGGCAAATCGAAGCTGAGTGATATTCTCGCCGTTAGTGGTTTAGATACATGAGCCTAATGATATTTTTGATAGCAGATACGTTTTGATGTTTTCAGTATTCGTTTTTTTTTTATTTACCGAGGAGCGGTTTCGGAATCCCTTTTACCAATCGTTTCAGTATAACGGTAATTACTTACGTAGTGTCCTGTTTTCCTTGTAATTGTGGACCCTTAGTACCACGTATTTACCAGCCGATAACCTCTCTGGTTAACTTATTGTGTTGCTAATGGATAACATTTTTATATAACAGACTTTTATATTAGTAAAACAGACAGCGCCTTTCCCCCGAAATTTCGGTGCCGGGAAATCCCATTAGAAACACAGCTTTTAATTCAATACATAATTAAGAACTCTTATACTAAGTAATTCCCAAAAATATGAATGGAAATGTCATATTATAAGAATCTTAAGAATTCTAAATTTAATATTCGTGTTCTTAACTACGAGTTGAGTATAATGAATGAGAATTTAAAGCATTTGTACGTTTTGTAAACAGTTTCGTTTTAATATTCAGATCCTTTAGCTTTTCATGAAAGTCCTTTCAATTAGAGTTACAAGCCCTCAAAGCGTTGGGTCACGTTTTTATGCTTTTAATAAAGGAGTTTGACAATGGAATTAAACACAAACTGCCTTTGTGAGGGGAATTGAATGTATAATAGAACGGTTTTGTGAATATGTTGGGAAGAGTGGCTTCTTATTTTCAAGTACTGGTTGTGTTTGTAAGGGATATATATTTATTTTGAGTGTGCGCAAATTTTGAAGCTGATTCTGAATAAGCCAACGAGGCATAAGCATTTTTTTTAATTTACTAACAATTCAAAAGTACACCCTATGTCTCAAATATCAGTATAAAAATAAATAGAATATTTAATTTTTTTTAAATTATATTGCTTCGAAATAATAACACAGACTTTAGATTCGGCAGAATAGTGAAATTAAACTCGTCTATTGGGTAGGTAGCACATTATACCCTAGGTTCAATTAGTAAAGAATGTCAAAGTAGATCTCTCCACAATTTGTATAAAGTGTTAAAAATGAATAGTTTAAGTGTGACAAATAAATTAACATGAATACGATAATATACTCGCATGTAGAACTACCAGTTGTCAACAGGACATCGACTGATGAGAAACAACTTACTAGAATCTCCGGCTTAAAACATTTAAATTAAAGAAATACAAAAATAACTTACAATAAGACTGATATATCCATGGATGCTGTTGTACGCCAAGATCACATCTCTGAAGTTTCCATCGCAGTAGGTACACGGTGACTCCGTAGGCTTCGTAAGGTTCAACCTACTCCAGAACCCATCAACCAATTTCACAAGAGTTCCGAAATCAAGAGGCTCGTGACTATTGTTCTTTGAGGACTGCTGACGAAGAACAGCCAAAAAGTGTGAAAAGTCTACATTGCTGCGATTGTCATTAGCCACCTCAGTTTCTAATAGCATCTCTTCGAACAAATTCGTCAATGTATGCGTAATATTCGATGCATGGTCTTCCATCATTTTGATATTCCGAACCAAGGATTCATGACAGCTCTCATAGTTTCGAACGTTTTCTGAAACAAACAAGCAATATATTTTTTTCAGCAGCGGTCAATGAACTCAGAAAATCACGGACTTATTTTGGATAGTAAAACTTCCCCTGTAAGTTATGTGTTTGGTACAATAATATTGTTTATTTCTCTCGTATTTTTCATTGGATGTCTATAAAAACGAGTTTGTGAATAATGTTTATCAACCCTGAAACTTATAAATATTTAATGTAGTTATTTCGATATCTTAACATACATAATTTTAATAAAAATACCATATTATAAATATAATCTAAATGCAAGCTGGGGAATAAAATATTTCATGACTGTGAAAATTTTCATGGACTTTATTATTATGTAAGCATATTCGGCACAATGAGCGGGAAGGTTTTCATAACTTAAAGGCAACGAATTCAATACTTATGATCTGACATTTTTTTACGTAATCTGTAATTATTTTCCCAATTTCAAAATAGCAGTGCTACTATAGAGTTGATTCTAAGTGAAACATTTTGATGTACAATGGATATATTTGGATATTTTAATCCAAGTATACAATAGTTCACTTGATGTTTTTCGATGAATGACGCTTAAAAGCTTTGGTATTGATAAGCCGTCGTGCCAAATCATTTCATAAATACAACAATTTATTTATTCAACCTTAAATTGTGGTTACAATTCTCAAACCAAACTCGCCATTTCACCACAATGAATGAATAATCACGTACTACAAACAGATAGCAAAAGCTGTAGGTACACGTAAAAGCAATACAGATTAATAAGGCTTTCCAAAGTCTGATAATCATATCAGAACACAAATCGCGATGGATTTTGATAGCGTCAGTATCAAAACAAGTTTTCTAATTATACCGATAGCGTATCTACCTTTTTATCTGGAGGCACGGTAGTTCGGACTTTCTGGAATTGATGCATGATAGAACACAAATGATGGGTGTGTCTGTGAGATGCATGCGAAATATCCATGAAATCGTATAAAGAAAGAAAGAAAGAAAATGAGATTTAATGGTCACACTGATAGAACGCACTCACTCACAAAACATAAATGAACATAATAAAAATGTTGGAGTTTGCACGTCGCATCGCTGTGACACTTAGATGACCATTCAGAATAATATTGCGATGCAGCACGAACCTCAGCGCAACGCTGGTTTTCAGAAGTCACCTAGAGTGACACAAAGTGAAGCAAGCGTAAAGCCAAGTACAAAGTTTGTAGTGAAAAGTTTTGAAGAGTATAGGGCTAAGCAGTTGGTTCTGAGTAAGTTTGGCAACTTTATTAATGGTTAATGCGTCTTTATCTTGTCTTTACATGATTCTTAGATAGGATCAAAATTTTCCTCGTCTGCTTATAATGTACATAAGTTTAGCATTTATGCGTTGTATCTTGCTTAACTGGTTTGAAATTATATTATATTATTTTATTCCAGTGATTACTTGCGTTTATATTATCTCAAGAAATGTCATCGGGCAAATAATAAAATGCGTGGTGGTCGCGGCTTCCAATCCCAAATATATTCTCGATTGTAGACGACACCCATGTTCTGCAGTGAGGCTATACATTTAGGCTAATAACAATACAATACAAAAAAAATTAAAGAATGATGCCACAATCTGTGTACAAAAATCCTGCCACAAAATTTCAAAGCGACTTGTTGAAAGCGGCCATAATGAATAAAATAAAACAAATGTACAGTTTTTCTGTGTATTTCGCCTACTGAACTCAATAATCTCGTCATTTGATGGCAGTTCCATTCGGTGAAATTGTATTCGCTTAATAACATTATCAGCATTTTACAGCCGTGCGCAATTTTAATGTATATGTTCATGTATGTATATTATATTTTTGGAGGCTTAAAGTCTTATATATGTCTGTTACATATTGACCACCCCTAGATATCGCTGACTTGCAATTATGCTATTTGCCAATATCCAAGTTAGCAACGGAAGGATCGCCGACGCAGCGGAACGTGTATCGACCACGAGCCGCCGACTCAGCGCCTCGTGCCCCGCACCGACGTCATCGGAAGGCGGACACCAAAGCCTTCGCCCCTCAGGCCACCGTCACTTCTGGGTCTCGCATCGACCAGTAGACATCTAGATTAATTAGTTATAATTTTGTAATTTTATTTTAATAAATTAATTATATTTTAAAATTGCATTTTTTTGCAACCTCGGGTCGCGCTCGACATAATTTGTCAACAAACAAAAACGTTTACGACTAAGCCGACAATGATCATTGTTATTTATTAATAGATCCACTGAAAAACAGTTAAATTTATTTTTCATCTATAACAATATTAAAGAGGTAAGATTCATAAGAATAGACTCGGAAACTACTGAACCGATTTGAAAGGTTATTTCCTCATTGGAGTTCTACATTAACTCTGATAAAATGAGGCGAAATAATAGTTTCAAAAAATGTTTCTGCACCTGTGCGGAGCCGGGCAGTGCTGCTAGTCACATATATCACCCCATATACCTCCCACTGTAGAAGACGGGCCTCCTCTATAATCGAGAATACGATTGAGAATGGTTAGGCCATATAGTTCGCCACGCTGTTCTAGTGCTGGTTGGCGGACTTTACATACCATAGAACTTCTTACAAATTCACTATAGTATGCAAGGTCACGATGTTTTCCTACACCGTTAAACCTACTTTGCTTAGGGTTATAACTTTACAGTAAAAGAAGTGCCAAAATCTTTGCAAATTGTTTTATCTAAGCCCCGATGAATAACTTCATCTTGACAAACATTTGAACTTTCAAATTCATCCTTTGCGGTTCCATACCGCACCAAGAATACTTATAAAAAGAGGCCCATGTGTTCGGCCTTGGAGTGCGGATTATGTTTCTCTTACTTTTTGCCTTATCCCTAGGGACTCGCTATAAAAACCCACCGAATAAATTTCAGATGATGCCAGGCTCGGATGGCTTGTTGTTCAATATTTTCTACATTAACACGCGCACATATTTTATTTAACCTTCGTGTAATAATAAAGGTTGTTTTTCGAATGTGTCGGTAGTTTCAGCACAAATTAATCGTTACATTTGTTTTTGTAGTATGGTCGTGGAATTCTCAAATAATTATATGACAGTGTAAGTTCTTTTCAAACTATTAAATGCCATTTGAATTGGATACCACTTAAAAGGAAACTGATGAAGATATGAAGAAACAGAAAGATGCATGATATACATGCATACTTGCATTCCACTCTCCTTTTTAATAAGCACACGTACCAAAATACACTAAATTTCAGTTGGAATTCTAGCCATAATATAGGTATATTATAGATTCGTGAATCGGCCTGAAACTAGTATTTTACCAGTGAAATTCAGCCATTTCCCAATTACTAGAAGAAGCCTAATATACTGGGTATATCAAGACTGCTGCCGAAAACGAAGCCGGGTGGTAGTTTTAGTGACTACAAACACAATGTAACTAAAAATTTCGCAAAGAAACGTGACAATTATTTTTAATATTTTTTAAATGTCGTCATTTTTGGGTGGTAGATCCATAGTTTTTGCTAAAATAATAATTTAAACTCTTTTATATCTTAGAGTATTTATAAATAAAAGGATAAACACTATTATTTCAGGAAAAAATTTATCTACCACCCAAATATAGCCATAGGAAAAAATAACAAAAATGAAATTGTCGCTTTTTTTGTAATATTTTTGTTGCACTGTGTCTGAAGTCGCTTAAACTAGCAACAACGTAGCAGTCTTGATATACCCTGTATATAGGTTCTCTACCTACAATAAATATGCAGAGTTTTATTCGCCACTTACATTTACTTTGTTCGGTTAACATCTCGACTAAATTCATATTAAATAAGTAAAGGATTATTACTGACATCAGCAACTACAATTATGACGTCAAATATTTTGTGATGCTATTGTCTTCTATTTTAAAAAGCGCTTAATAACACTCACATCATTTTTTTGAAGCAATGTTGTCAAATGCCGCTGTAATCCCTTCATTACAACGAATAAAGAGAGGTAGACATGATTCAAAGCGGCTTTACAACGCAAAACAAATTTGAACCGTAAATAGGATTTGATTCAACAGCGTAAAAAACATAATAAATTGTTACAAATAGGTTTTAAATTCGAAACAAGATACGTAGACTGTGCCTTCGTAGAGGATTTATTTTATAAATTAGGTATACAGTAGTTTAATTTACCTTTTCATTTTCTAGGAACTTGGAAAATTATGTTTTGCTATTTTGAAATAATTTACTATATATTGTACAGCAAAACAGAATAAAATATTAAAGAAATGAGTTGTTTAATAATGGCTGGATTATTCAACTAAGCTTTTTTATATATCCACGACTTACAGCTGTTCTCTATAATCTATCTATTTTTAACAATAGATTTCATTACATATTTCGATCACAATTTCGATGCAATTTACGTTCCAGTTAACAAAGATAGAGAAGTATAGATATGGTGCATATTTATAGATAGCTAGATTAGATAAACATTTATGTCTTTTTTGTTTAATGAAGCGTATAATTATACCGACATAGTCATGGTAGCTATTTTACCCCCTTGTTAAAGATAGATAGGGTATCGAGAATGTCCATTGGTGACTCTAATGTACCGAAGCTTATGTTATTCAATGAGATAAATAAACCATCTGAAGAACTACACTAGTGCTAATGGACAGAACAAAGATATTTCCAAAGTTTTATTTTGACCTGTATTTAACGATCCCTAAAAATATAATGACCAAAGCATATATTTGATAACAGCATCAAAATTGATTGCACAATTATTATTATATTTTTAAATATATATATCATCTTTTTCGGTCCGCATGCACCTGGAAGATTATTTCACCACGTGCGTTTCTTCTGAAAAGGATGCAGCATTACTCCTACCACCAAATTTTAAATATTTGTAATTGGTAATTACTAAGCGGGTTTTAATGTCTTTTTTGATTACGATAATGCTAAATATCATCATCATCAGCCTATACTGTTGTCCACTGCTGGACATAGGTCTCCACCAAATTGCTCCCCTTTCTTGTCCTTCGGTTTGTCGCACCCAGCATCTGCCAGCGACTTTTCGCAAATCGTTACTCCACCTATCTGGAAGACTACACTACGCTTGACAAGACATGGTCTCCACTCAAGAACACATTAACCCTAGCGGTTGTCGGTACTTTGACAGTTATTACTACTGATTACTGACGTTTACTGGTAGTAATTCGCTCATATGTGAGAGGCCGCCAGGGTAGGTACCACCGCAATATCTATTTCTCCCGCCAAACAGCAGTGAAAATGCACTGCTGTGTTTTGTGACATTTGAGCCAGAGTAACTACTAGACATGTAAGAGTTAACATCTTATGTCGAGGATAGCGAGCGCAGTGGGATACCAAAGCATTGTTTTGTGATTCAAGGTGTTGTTTGGTTTACTACAGTTTATTGAGCGGTCGCATCGCTTACCATCAGGCGGACGACATGCTCGTCTCGCCATTCAGTGCAATAAAAAAAATTTGGACGCCAAAAGATCATAGATTATCTGTAATCCTACATATAGTTTTCTATGAGACTGCGGTGCCACTCCTTCTTAAACGTACACATTGACACGGTAGCTTTAACGAACAAAGCTCTACCACTCGTCCGTCCTTTTTCATAAATCCCAAGTTTATGAAGCAGGAAAATAAAGTCGTTTACAACCAAATTTCATAAAAAATGAACGCATAATTTATCATCTCATTCATAAATCTACTAGTTTATTACATTTAATATAGCCGTTATAATGAAAACAATATCAGGTACTATAAGAACTGTAACTAAGATATGTCGTGGCAATTTATATTTCGGCTATATTAATGTAATTCATCACCTAGCTACAAGGATTCATTAAATTGAATTTATGAAATTGGTGCCATGACTAAAGCATTCCCTTGTGACGTCACAGTTCTAATAGCATTTCTAAGAGAGTCTGATATTGAATAAATATACGAAGATAATAATGAAATAATAGAAATTTAAGAAAATATTCATTTTACTGCCTCGATGGTGCAATTGTACTACGATACAATTACAAAGCTGAGGTCTGAGGTTCGAGTCCCAGGTTCAGCAAAGTGATATTTGTTTTCTATTCAGTATCAGCCCGGACGCAGGAATTTGTGTCCAATATACGGCGATAGACTCACCCACTACCACATAATAAGACGGAACTCAAAAGGTCCGGAATATCTTGATAACAATTAACACCACTGCGTGCCCCAGACCCCTTAAAAAGATGTGAGTTTAAGTATGTAAAACAAATAAACACAGTCTTGCTTGCTTGACATGTCTTTGGGAAATCTTAAAATCATCATGTTATGTATGCAGCTAACTCGTGAAGATTTTTTGCGGTACTTCGTTTCCTACGGGAAATTCGCAAGAACTCATGTTGTTGATTAAATTTTTTTGGAGAGCATTGAATTCTGAACGTTACCCTACATTATTTTTATCTGTGTCTAGCACGTGGCAAAAATGTACTAAGACAAGGATTGAGGTTATACATTAACTTGCATTAAATATAATTTATAATGCGGGGAACTACTCTAATACTAGACTGGCTACAACGCTTAAGTAATTTCTTTTCCTCCTTCTTACAAATCCTGAATAGAGATTTTTGGAGATCGCTTCTGTAATTACAATCGTTAAAGTGCTTAGTAACTAACAATATACATACATGAATTAACAAGTAACAATGTGACTTAAATTCAAACCCATGCTCACTTCTATAATTCACCAATTCATTACTACAAGCCACTGTGCACACACAAAAGAACAATTAACAAAAGAATATTCATTCACCAACACGAAATGACCCACTTCTGACATTAAATTAAGCATAATTCATGTTTGTTTGCCACAATTATTCCATTTCTCGTATTCGTGCATACTGATTTTCTGTTATTGCTGGTTTATCCAAGCAAAAACGACATACGTAATCGAAATTGCGAAGAGCGAAATTGATTTCGGACTTGCGAACAAGAAGAGTGTATGCTTGCGGTGTTTGCTTAGCTCATCAAACAGTGCATTAATCCGTAGTTAATTAATAAATTAACTATGGATTTGTGTAGAGATTCTTATTGGTATAAAACGGTTTTATCGCAATTCGCTGTATCGAAACAAGATTGAAAAAGGAATATCTTACATTGACGTTTCGACAAGGGTCAAGTAAACTTTCACAATTGGAGTAAGAAATTCTAAAACATCTGCGTTTGCCGTTTACAATGTTATACTTTGTGTATCAAATGGAAGGTAAGATGCCTCACAGCTTTCAACCCACCAAGTTTAACATAGTTGTATAGTAGAAACAGTTTGTATCGTATGTCCGCCTCAGTGGCATAGTTGTTCAAAGGTATAATGATTACAAAGCTGAGGTCCCGGGTTCCCTAATTAACACTAAGTGAAAATAAAGTAGAATTTCTATGGTATGTAAGTCCGCCAACCCGCACTAGGCCAGCGTGGTGGACTATATGGCCTAACCACTCTCAATCATATTCTCGATTGTAGAGTAGGCCGTGCCCTGCAGTGGGACGTATATGGGCTGATACAGACAGACAGAGAAAATAAAGTTGATTAAAGCCAAGATGAAATAAAATCAATTAATTAAATGTTGTAATGAACAGGAGCGGTTTATCGTATACCGGGCGATATTGACATAATTTGACTGACTGTGTCTCTGTGTTTGTCGATCTATGGGAGAAGCCTAAACAACAGTGTAATTGCACTGTTGTGTTCCGGTTTGAATTATATTGTAGCCAAAGTAACTACTGGACATAGTGAGACTGCGCTGTTACGTCTTAGTTTTTATTAGGTCCGGTAGGTTTAATAGGAAAGTAACGCAGATATGATTTCTTAATGTAGACATTACAGAGTAACTACTGGACATACGAGTATTGACACATAACAATTAACATCGTCTATCTTAGATTATATACTCGTCTAGATGACACATCACACCTCACCGCACGGCTCAAAAAAAGTCTACCAAATTTGGTAGACTCGCTTCTCACGTACGTCAGTGTCATTTGAACTACATATGGATAACGTGCTCCCGAAAAATAATTAATTATGCCGGTTTGTGCTGTCGAATTGTATCGCAATTGTGTGGGAAAACTGTATAATAATACCAATATCACTTTCTATCGGTAACATTATTGTTAAACCACTATTATTTGAAGAAAACATGAACTTTTAATTCATTATTTTGAAGATGAGTTTCATTGGCCAGTGTTGTCAATTTATTACTAGGAAGATTTGTTGAAACTATGGGAGAAAGTATAAAACACAAATATCATTACATAATATTTCGATCAGAATAACAACAAAAAGAATGGCATTATTTATTTAATGAGTAAATAATACTTACCTACACGATATTACTGAAACCCACGACGACATGCACTTCATAGTAATTTTATTAATTCTTTGCCTTGCATGTGTATTACCATTCAAAATTCCACAAACGGGGTACTGCTATTGTCATCTTTGAAGAAACAGCGAGATATTTTTAGACTACGGATTCCGTACTAGCAAATTGCTGGAGAGACATTACACAGCGGAAACGAAAAGAAGACCATTCGTAGCCTCACATGACTTCAGTTGTGTGTTCCGAACATTTTACTTATGATGATTTATATTTTACATAAATACAGAAATCAGATAACAGCCCAGGCAATAAATCCAAAGAGTTAATTCTATTCGGAAACAAACACTAGGAGATGGGTTTAGATCTTTATTGTTTTTACTAAAATGCGTTATAAATATAATTAATAGTATGATTACTCATGGGCGTAGCCACGGTGGGGCAGGGTGGGGCAAGTGGCTCTGGCCTCTAAGGTACCTAACGAATCAAAACAAAAAAAAAAATATTTAAGTTAAGAACTATCTATGGGTAGAGATAAACCTTTAAATTAACTGATTAACAAATTGGCTTACTCCCACAGATCAAACGGCTGAAGTTAGGGACATTTTTTTAGGAATTTTGGGTTTAGGAAGGTGAGCAATAAGAAAATGTTTTAGTCCATTTGAATTATACATAACAGGATATATCAAGGTTGCGACCGAAAACGAAGCCGAGCGCTAGTTTTAGTGACTATAAACACATCGTCCAACATCCATCAGCCAAAGGAAGTCCACTGTTGAACATAGACGTCCAAGACCTTTACCAGGTTGTCTGACCTTGTGAGTGGACGTCCTACGCTGCGTTTTCCGCTACGTGGCCTCCATTCGAGAACTTTTTGGCCCCACCGACCATCAGTTCTTCTCACTATGTGCTTCGTCCATTGCCACTTCATCTTACTACTCCGGTGGGCTATGTCGGTTACTTTAGTTCTTCTACGGATCTCCTCATTTCTGATACGATCTTGTAGGGTAACCCCGAGCATAGCCTCCATAGGTCGTTGAGTGACTTTGAGCTTCCTAATAAGGACTATAGTGAGAGGCCACGTCTCGGTGACGTATCACAACTATCGAATACTTTCGATTTAAGGTACTGAGGTATTTTGGACGAGAAGACGTTGCGTAGTTTTCCGAACGCTGCCCAACCGAGTTGGATTCGACGATTGACCTCTCTCTCGAAGTTGGACCTGCTTAACCGGACCACTTGTCCTAAATAGACATATTCGTCTACAACTTCAAGATTCGAGCCCCCAACTCCGTTGGGGGTGGGCACAACATGGACATTCGACATGATCTTCGTTTTGTCCAAGTTCATTTTAAGACCCACCTGTGGGAGACTCGATTGAGGTCTTCGAACTTAGTGCTAAGGTATTCCAGCGATTCTGCCAAGACTACAATATCGTCGCCAAATTGAAGGTGAGTAATATACTCGCCGTTGATTTTGATGCCGAATCCTTTCCACTGCAAGAGCTTGAAGGCGTTTTCCAGCGCGGCAGTGAACAGTTTCAGAGATATTACATCTCCCTGTTTCACGCCTCTCTGTAGTGGAATATCCTTCGTGCTCTGATCTTGTACTCGGACCGACATGGTGCCGTTGTTTATAATTCATAATAAATAAATTTATTTATTTCAATTCTATGTGATTTTACAGTCCAGGGTAAGAAATCTCTTTTTAAGCAAACATTTGCTCGTGTTAGGAAATTTCGCTGTTGTTGTATATACACTTCAACACTTCTATGTACCGATAGTCGATGTCGATCGAATCAAAGGCTTTCTCATAGTCCACAAACGCTAAACAAAGCGGCAAGTTATATTCTTCAGTTCTTTGTATAACTTGCCGAAGCGTATGGATGTGGTCTATGGTACAAAAGCCTTTTCGGAAACCGGCTTGTTCGGGAGGCTAGAAGTCATCAAACCTGCGTTTGAGACGATTTGAGATGATCCTCGAAAACAACTTATAGACATGGCTCAGAAGCGAGATGGGCCTGTAGTTCTTCAGTAAAGTGTTATCACCTTTTACGAAGAACAATACCACCATGCTCCTACTCCATGCCTCTGGCGTTGAGCTCTCGAGGAGAACGGAATTGAAGAGCCTCTGAAGGACATTCAATATCGGCGTTCCGCCCGTTTTCAGAAGCTCTGAAATGATTCCGTCCACTCCCGGCGCCTTGTTGTCCTTAAATTGCTTCAGGGCCGTCTCAATCTCACATAGTCTGATGTCCGGGATATCATCGCTAAAGTGTCGGATCAACTTCGCCCTAGCTAACAGTAGATTCGGCAACCGAGGTGTAAAACTGTCCGTAGAACATCTCGATCACCCTTAATACCTCTGCCCTCGTCGACACTACGCGGCCTCCGTCCGTCTTCAGCCTAGACAACTGGCGTTGCCCAATAGACAAGTCTCTTGCAAACACTTTGAAGCTTCCGTTCCGCTCAATTGTCTCTTTAATGCTCACAGTATTGTGAGCACGGACATCGTGCCGTAAGGACTTTCAGATCAGTCTATTGAGCAGCCGATATGCTTCGGCGTTAACGGAAGACTGCAGCGCCATAGGCCGACGTTCGGCCATGAGGTCAAGAGTGTGGATTGAGAGTTTTTGTGGGCTATTAATATATGGGCGGCAAGGTCTAAAATATTTAAATCCCACCGTATGGACAGCTTTTACCAAACCACTTCACTTTTGACAATCAAAGCGATTTGTTAGTTCAAGTTGAAAGGTCTCGGGGTTTTGGATATGGGCGCGACTTCATCAAGCGACGCCTTTCTAATTGGATATTGATATTCAATGTGCCCCTATCCATTCGGTGATCACTGCCAGTTTTCATCCTGTTGATCACAGAGACATCTGTGACTGAACATCCGTCTATTCGTCGTCAAGATGAAATCTATCTCGTTTCTTGTAGAACCGTCAGGACTCAGCCAGGTCCATTTCCTGTGAGGCGGCTTCTGGAAAAAATAGTTCATCGTAAAGAGCCTCTCTTTCTCCAGAAAGTCGGCCAGCCTCTTACCCCTGGGGTTCTGTAGCCTATGTCCAAATTGCCCCACTTTCAACTCTGCGTTGAAATACCTACCCTATAACAACATTAAAGGAGGGTTTGGAAGAATGTAGGGCCCCACTTACATCTCCTCTACTTCTTCATCTGGATGTGTCGAGGTCGGTGCATATACCTGTATGACCTTCAACGAATATATTTTTGATATTCTAAGTATAAGGTAAACTACCCTGCTCGACACACTTTCGATTGATGCGATGTAGTAAAAATTGTAAGCACCCCACGCTTTGTAACAATAAAATGTTTGTATTTTACTCCATTTTCTAATGTTAAACTCATTATCATTTATTTATTTTGCTTTTTAGTTGAATCGTATAAAAAAAGCGTACTTTTTTAACTATAATTTAACTTCGCAAAATTTTTAGTTGCATTGTGCCTGAAGTTACTTAAACCGCCACCCGGCTTCGTTTTCGGTAGCACACTTGATATACCCTGTGGATACATGGTGCTATAGGGTGTAACCTTTTTGTATGAAAATAAGGAACTTCGTTTCAAAAATAACCGGGGAAACAATGAGTATAGTTTGCTACTTAAATATTATTTTAGACTTCTGCCCCACCCTGAGCCCATGGCTGGCTACGCCCATGTGATTACTTTAAATAGTCTGTAGTCTGTATTAGCCCATATACGTCCCACTGCAGGGCACGGGCCTCCTCTACAATCGAGAGTACGATTGAGAGTGGTTAGGCCATATAGTCCACCACGCTGGCCTAGTGCGGGTTGGCGGACTTACATACCATAGATTTTTTTTTTATAAATCGCTATGGTATGCAGGTTTCCTCACGATGTTTTCCTTCACCGTTTTAGTGCGTGGTGATTGACTATCAATACACACATGGCTCCGAAAAGTCAGAGGTGTGCGCTGGGATTCGAACCCGCGACCACCGTGAACATGTTGGCAGTCGCGTCTAGTCCGTTTACCAACAGGCCACCACGCACTTAGTACTTTAAATAAAGAAAAAATATTTTATTTAACCTATTTTGTATATCAAATAATGGGGAAAAGTTAAGTTAATAATCTGGAGTAGGCATCCCTAAACACACACACCTTGACAATTGGATTACAATAATTACACGACCGGTACTCACACATGTCAACGAAAGTGAGGACACTTTTAGCGCATCGTTTGTTGACATTGCTCAATCTAGACGAGTATATAATCTAAGTCGTCTATCTTAGGATGGCGAATACAACGAAATTCTAAAAATTGGTTTATAATTAATGGTGTCGTTTAGTTTTGATACCGTCTATGGTTGATCATATCGCTAAACATCGGGCGAAAGGCAAGCTCATTTCGCTGTACTCTGAAAAAAAAAAACTTGTCATGTTTCTCATCGCTTCAGGTGGCAACATACAAAAAAAACGAGATAATTTTTAATCACAATTCGTAATTTTAATTTACAAGATTTCTTTCTTGTTACTACTTGTAGATACGAATATTTTAGTGCTAAATTTTGTTTCAGTTCAGAAACTAATCTGAGTGGGAAAAAGCCTCGTACATATACGGATTAATCAACAGTCTTAAAGATTAAAACCACGGTTTTTTTTTTTACATAACTAGCAGCCAGTGTTTCATCATACTTGATACAATATAAATAGGTATATACTTTATAGTAAGAATTCTTATTATTAGTCTTGGTTTAAGGCTTCGAGAATAAACGGGTTATACTACATGGAGGCCAATTCCTAGAGGACAGCGAGGATTACTCTGTGATCTAAAACTAAACTCGAATTTTCGGACGTTCGAAGTTCAGACCAGCCGTGTCTAAACTTCATGTTCACCATGTTCACGAGCGGTCGCGGGTTCAAATCCCAGTACTCACCTCTGGCTTTTCAGAGTCACGTCTTTGTTAATAGTCAATCACTACGCACTATAACGGTAAAGGAAAAGCTCATGAAGACACCTTTATAGTATAGCAATTTGTAAGAATTTCTTAGACATGTAAAATTCGTCAACCCACACTAGGCTAGCGCGGTGGACTACGAGTATATGGCTCATCTCCTCTCAATCATAAACTCGATGTATTTAGATAAGGTTGGAGCCCTTCAGTGCCACTTATAATATGGACTGATACAGACAAACGAAAATACTTAGATACAAGCTGAATATATGTATTTTCTATGATGCAACCAACTATCGCGCACAAAGGCCTGACCTCAAAGTAAGTTTATCTTTCGTCCTTCTTTTCGTTTACAATGCTATTTTTTTCTTTTAAATTCATCTCATGGTTGTCGTTTCACATTGCTTTGAGCATCACCATTTGTACCGTTTGTTGTTTCTGTATATTATCATTTAGTTTTTGTGACAAATTAAACTTAAATAAATAAATAAAGTTACACCCGCGACAAGGGTACCCAAAACTACGAAACATATATATATATATATATATTATTGCAGTGAATGGCGAGACGAGCATGCCGTTCGCCTGATGGTAAGCGATACGACGGCTCATAAACAGTAGCAACATTCCACTGCGCTCGCCATCCTGAGACATAAGATGTTAAGTCTCAATATGTCCAGTAGTTGCTCTGGCTACAATGTCCTTCAATCCGAAACACAACAGCGCATTAAGCAGTGTTGTTTCACGGGAGAAAGAGACATTGCGGTGGTACCTACCCAGATGGCCTCTCACATATGAGAGACCTACCACCAGTGAATTACCACCATATAATTTGAATAAAACTATTATTACGGATTTTATCGCGGAGTTTATGTATACATTATTACTTTACAGTTTTCCTGGTCACTGCGCTGACACTAATCAAACATTGGGGAGGAAAAAATTTAAAAAATTAAACCATCTAATTGGTAGAGTGTAAGTATTTGTTGTGAAGTGTGATGACCGTATGAGAAATTAATACAATTAGTATTCTCAAAAAATGCTTGTAAGAGTAAAAACATATAACTTATTTTTGTTTTTCTATAAAGGTTTATTGCTTTTGAATGACTAATTCCAATAACTATCATTCCTATTATAAATTACTTTTGGGAAACCTTCAGCCGAATTTCATTTTGTTTCTTTTCTGCCATCTTGGTAGACTATACAGACCTTCCAAGAAATCTGTCTACGGAAAATTCTCAGTAGACGTATGTAGTTTCACATTGAAATTTGATACTTCGCGACCATTATCGCAACATACATGCTTTGTAGAAATTCCATGGAGACATTAGTGTTAGTAGTAAACTACGAACGCGGAGTATATGATAGAAAAGAATCATGAATTTTATTGACTGCCGTAGAATAAAAAGTATATTAGTTCCAAAGCTGCTGCCAAATCAACCTATGGAAGAATATATATTTCCAAAATATTGAGGGCCAGTTTCACCAGTTCTTGATACTCGCAATCATGTTAAAGAGTCCTGACATGTAGTACTGTCGTGATGAAACTTATGAAAGCGACGTTGCCGTTTCGTGAAGTAAGAAGTGGTGGCAAAATTTATCTGTCAAATATTTTATCAGAGATTCTGATGGTGGAACCCACAGAGTACATTCTTGTGTAACCTAAAATATATATCAGAGACATCTAACTAACAAATATCGTTAGGGGGCAGATATTATCTGAAGCTTTATCAGAATCGTAAACTGGTTCTTATTTTACTTAGTGTTATGAAGAAATTAGTCAAACTCATCTTCTCGTTTTTAGTGTTGCCAAGAAGGTCACTTCCGCAACTGTATTGGGTACACTTGTCTTATATCCCAATGGTTTAAGACCCTAGAAATATTGCAATCCAATAGACAAATTGGGTTGACTATTTAAGCGCAAACGTCTCTGACTTTAAAAAATTATGAAGAAAAGAACAACAATCTCACTTAATATTATTACCCACCTGTTAAAAGGCAACAACCGGGGACACTTACTTTTAATATTTATTATCTGCAAAGGAAGACGTTTGAAACTAAATGTTTTTGATTGCTACTTTTAATTAGATTAGCATAATTAAGAGGCAAGTAAAACATGAGCACTTTAAATTTTAATGATTTCATAAACGTAAATGTGAATATAAAAATGTTATATTTCGATAGAGTAAATGGACGGAGTGGAGGGATAGTCGCTGAATATTAATAAAGGTTATTATCTATAAGTTAAGAGTGTGGAAGTACAAATTACAGCAATAATGTTAAAAGGTTCGTTTTAATAACTAGCTTATTTATAACGGTATAAAACACCTCTATGACAGTTGCGGCCAAGCGAAATAAAGCTTAAGCCTTTTGTGACATAAGAGTCTGTGCACTAGAGAATTGGATAGCTACCTGTCAGAATCTGTATCTGTATCAGCCCATATACGTCCTGCATACGCACTGCAGGGCACGGGCCTACTCTACAATCGAGAGTACGTTTGAGAGTGGTTAGGCCATATAGTCCTCCACGCAGGCCTAGTGCGGGTTGGCGGACTACTACCTGTCAGAATGGTTAAAATGAATTCCGCAACTCAAAAATAAAACTGCAACCTTGCCCATATTTTTTTTATCTATACATACCTACATATAAATAAAATTGAAGTGTCTGTTTTAAAAGTGAAAATAAAAATAAAATGTCCTACTACATATCGTATATACACGATACATGTGCCGAAAATGATCTTAAATTTTTTTTGTCTCTCTGTCTGTCTGTCTGTTTCTTTCCGGCTAATCTCTGAAATGGCTGGACCGATTTTTGACGGGACTTTTTTTGTCAGGTAGCTGATATAAAAAGGAGTAACTTAGGCTATATTGATTTTAGAAAAGTTCTTTTATTTTGGAAAAATAAAGTTTTTGTTAAATTCCACGCGGACGAAGTGGCTGGCACAGCTAGTCTTTAATAAAAATCACTTTATTTGATTTTTATTAAAGACTAGCTGTGATGTGATTTAATAAATACAATACATTTTGATTTTTATATCCATTATTCTGCCGCGGCATTGATATGCTCTTGATCTTAAGGCAGTTTCCAATATCGAAACGTCTAGTTTTCCACGCTATTAATAGTGTTCGTTATCAAACGAATGATAATGCTTTACAGCCAAAACTAAACAGCCAATTATTGTTAACTGTGACTGAATGCTTTCTGATTTCAAGAAGCAGCTACGCTAACGCTCTTCACAAAGCTGGTCACCCATTGAACATTAGACCGCATTAAATTTAGCGCGATTGTCACGATCGAGAGGCCCCGCACATTCTATCACCAGCAAATTGACCAGCCAATGACTATGGCCTAAAGCATTCTAATTATACGTACGGTACTCAAACGCTCTTCATTAATCTGGTCAGACCATTGAGCATTCGAAGGCATCAATTGTTACCGACGCACGTGTTCCTGTGCTAATTGACCTTATGTTGTATGTATGTATGTATTTACGCCATTGTGAGGAAATGAACGGAGATCAACAGCGAATGAATACGCCTACGCATCGCCGCGTAGTGAAGATGTGTGATATATTATCTCAAAATTCTGACTCTTGAAATAGTTAAGCGGAATGAAAGGTTGTGTGAAAGGTCATGGTTTTTGAACATATCAATTTGGTAATGAGAGTCGTTACAAATTTTGCCGATGGTGAATTAAAAATGATCCAAAATTAGGTAGATCTCTTGTATGTGATATGCCGCTCAGGTAGGTACTGCCGCAATGTTTATTTCTTATGCCAAACAGCTGTGTACGTGCAATGTTTTATTTCGATTTAAAGAACAATGTAGCCAGAGTGACTACTGGACTTATTGATTCTTAACATCTTACGTCCTCAGGATGGCGAATTCAAAGCATGCTTTCAATTGCTTTGTAATTCATGGTATTGTGGTAATGAATTGATTGGTCATTTCGCTTACCATTAGGCAAAAGGCATGCCCGCCACGCCATTCATTGCAAGAAACAAAATTATAGCATAACTATTGTTTATATTAGAATTTTTATATTATAAATAATTATTCGGTAATTTTATTATTGTTGTTTAAAATAAAATTATTTCATATTTGCCAATGCCAGTTTAGTGGCCTAAGTATCTTTGAATCCTCATAAAAGAGATTAACCTCTAATGCCTTTAAACTCGTGTCGTCCCATACAACAACCTCTTCTCGCTGACGGACTAATAAAGATATTTAAATTATATTTACGGTGTTCTTTTGAAATGGAAATTTTCAAAAATAATTTTATATAAATTTTCTTTCAGCCTTGGCCAGTAATTAACAGAGGTATGACTAGGACTTTTTCGACAGGAAAGTGTTGTATAACTTGACCGAGGCCTCTAATAATACTCGAAATTACATAATCTTTACCTTTCTTTACCCGATGATGCAAAAGATATGTGTTTATTATGAATGTGACAGGGACGATGACATCTTGTGATTACACAGGATATATTAAGACTGCTACCTAAAACGAAGCCGGGTGGTAGTTTCCGTCACTTCGGACACAAAGCCACTAAAGATTTAGTAAAAAAAGACGACGTTTTTTGTAGTTGTTTTCCAAATGTCGTATTTGGGTGATAAATACATAGTTTTTTTTTTCTAAATCATAGTGTGCCCGTATTATTTAGAAAAAACGCTATGGTAAACATGGGTTAAAATATTATCGTAGCAATAAGTATGCAGGTTACCATCATACACAATGATATTTAAAAAATTAACAAAAAAAATACCGTTTATTTGCGAAATTTTTAGTTTTGTTTATTATTCGGCTTCATTTTCGGTAGCATAGCTTGTCATACCCTGTATGACAAGTCATCAATCTGACCTTAGATGTAAAGAAAACTATAAAAAAAATAACGGTTATTTTATTAATAAATACACGTGTACAAAGTAGATTATCCTATCTGACAATAGAATCTGGTAGAACGCTAGATGCATTTATTACAACTAGTGTTGTCTGTAGACCCGAAAACCCCACTACTCTTTAGTACTGGACATTGCGAAAGCGAAATAAAGTATTTGACTCATTGTTTTATTGTACTCGTATTCATCAAAATGTAGCAGACAAAAAACTTAGTAAATCCATCCACTATTAAACAAGCTAGAAATCCCTTACTGATGTGACTATTATTATAGGAAAAAAATGGTTTAAAATCAACATCAAATAAAAATAGTCTGAACGGACCGTTGACGTCTTTCCTCTTTGTTCCCGAGCAAAGATAGGTGGGCGCACATGCGTCACAATTTTTTTTTATTTTCCTCATACAACCTCCCATCATTTGACCTTATTTGGATGTCCATTAAAGAGAAATATCAGATTACACACGCCTTAGTCGAGGCCATTGTTTACTATGTTACATTTTAGCAATAAATACAGATTTAAATTACAACATTCTGCGTTTCAGCTTTAACTAGAGATCTTTATTGGAATAAATCGTTGCTCAGGATTAAGGAATAGCAATTTGACACTTCAACAAAATACCAATCTATTTCTAGTATTTTCGTTATATTTAGTCTTATTTAGGCAATAAATCTCTAACCTTCAGAATTTTGGCGTCCGAATTCGTTGTTGTCATATATTAAGCACTTTCGTTTTTCTCTCCTTACATTTTATTAAATTGGACCTGTTAATACTATTATTGAGTATAAATGCTTTGATTTTTATTGCTAAAATAAATCCTCTTATGGTAAGTTATACGACCGCTCATGGTAGCACAGGATAATAGCAATGCTTGGCATTCCACTGCGCTCACCATCCTGAGACATATGATTTCACGGCTCAATATGTCCAGTAGTTACTCTAGCTATAATGTCCTTCAAAGTGTGTTTACACTAGCATTGGCGTTAGAAATAGCCATGGCGCTGGTACCAGGCCACCTTCCACATACAAAAAACCAACTGTTAATGTTGTTACTGTTAGTGTTTATGTATTTTTTTTTTTTTTATTGCATTGAATGGCGAGACGAGCAAGCCGTTCGCCTGATGGTAAGCGATACGACCGCTCATAAACAGTAGCAATATTCCACTGCGCTCGCCATCCTGATACATAAGATGTTAAGTCTCACAATGTATGTATTTATATTCTGTCCTGCACACAAAAAATAACAAGAAAAGCGTACAATATTTAACAAATTAAATTAAACAGTACAGTTGGCGGCTTATCGCCCGAGGCGATTTCTTACAAACAACCTTTGGATTTAAGAAAAGGATAAGAAGAGGGCATTAATTAGCTAAATTAACAATTTACTATTTAATTTTGCTTGTTGTTTATATTACAAAAAATAACTCAAACAAAGCGTTTAATACATATGTTCAAAATTTTATTTGTCGTTCCAAATTCCGCCACTGGCCCGTAGAAAAATAATGATTATAGATTAAAAATCAAAAACGTAAATCCATCGCAGATCGAATCAATTATGCTGGTTCGAAATGACATAAAGAGAGAAATCGCAAAAACCCAACACTATAGCGTTTAAAAATGTTCAAGCTATGGTTATTATTTGAGTAAGAAAAAAAATCATCAGTACTATAAGAAATTGCCTTAAGCCATACCGTCATGTCTTACAATGGATATGTTCAGTTTATTTTGTATTCATAGAATACAATAGAGCTATGAGAAATCCTTTATATTATTATGAAATAGATATATATTTTTTCTATTAATTTGATTAATAAGCCTTATTGTTAAACCTGAATGTCGCTGAAATTCATGTTCATATTTTATTAAAGTATGGGATAAGCGTTGACTTATTACTTAATGAATACTAAAAATGATTAACATTTCATTGTATCTCCTTTGACCCCTTCATACAACCCTTCCGGGGCGTCTAAACATTTCAAGTGCCAAGCGCTTCAGTATGATTACTGAAGCGCTTGGCACTTGAAATGTTGACTCGTCTGAATATACTTGGGTTACAAAGTGCTGATGCACTTTGTAACCCAAGTATATTCAGACGGGTGCTTCAGTGGTTTAGTAAACAAGAAAAACGGTATACGTAAATTTAACGAATACGAGTATTCGTCAGAAAATGTTTCAATAGCCTGATTATGTATATGTATTTTTTGATTTTTTTACTGTGTCCTGGATTATTAAAATAGTTATCATACATGGTGGGGTACTGTATGATTATATAAGTTATGTTTTTAAAATATAAATCCATCATTGGCCGTAAGATAAACACACCAGTTGTATTATATTAGTATTAAGGGCTGTGGATTTTGTTGAACAAAGAAAATAAAATAAAATTAAATCAGCCCATAAAGGTCCCTTGGTAGGGTTCTCCTCTACTATCGAGAGTACTTTTGAGAGTGGCAAGGCGATACAGTCCACCAAGCTGGCCACTAGGCCAGTCCGGCCGCCATCCCGTACTAACGGGATGGCGGACTGTAATTGATTTTACCACCATTATGTACGGTGAAAAGAAAGAAAGAAAGAAAAATATTTACTGTCAATAGGCGTACAACACTAGAAGTACAATAATATATCACACAAAATAAAAGAACTTTAAAAAATGAACACATTAGCTGCATTTATTATTCACAACGATTAAGTTATATTGCACCACCATATTGCGGCAACTAGGTGACCATCTCAGCACAAGGCTTTACTGGTGGTAGGTCTCAATGTGAGAGGCCATTTGGGTAGGTACCACCGCAATGTCTATTTCTCCCGTGAAACAACACTGCGTAAATTCACTGTTATGTTTGGGATTGAAGGACCATTGTAGCCAGAGCAACTACTGGACATATTGAGACTTAACATCTTATGTCCCAGGATGACGAGCGCAGTGGAATGTTGCTACTGTTTATGAGCGGTCGTATCGCTTACCATCAGGCGAACGGTTTGCTCGTCTCGTCATTCTTTGCAATAAAAAAAAAGGCTGTGAAGTGAGTCCAATGAAGAAGCCACGACACCGCGCCGGTTTTCAGTTTTCAGGTAATTGACCTTATGTTGTATGTATGTATGTATTTACGCCATTGTGAGGAAATGAACGGAGATCAACAGCGAATGAATACGCCTACGCATCGCCGCGTAGTGAAGATGTGTGATATATTATCTCAAAATTCTGACTCTTGAAATAGTTAAGCGGAATGAAAGGTTGTGTGAAAGGTCATGGTTTTTGAAACATATCAATTTGGTAATGAGAGTCGTTACAAATTTTGCCGATGGTGAATTAAAAATGATCCAAAAATTAGGTAGATCTCTTGTATGTGAGATGCCGCTCAGGTAGGTACTGCCGCAATGTTTATTTCTTATGCCAAACAGCTGTGTACGTGCAATGTTTTATTTCGATTTAAAGAACAATGTAGCCAGAGTGACTACTGGACTTATTGATTCTTAACATCTTACGTCTCAGGATGGCGAATTCAAAGCATGCTTTCAATTGCTTTGTAATTCATGGTATTGTGGTAATGAATTGATTGGTCATTTCGCTTACCATTAGGCAAAAGGCATGCCCGCCACGCCATTCATTGCAGAAACAAAATTATAGCATAACTATTGTTTATATTAGAATTTTTATATTATAAATAATTATTTCGGTAATTTTATTATTGTTGTTTAAAATAAAATTATTTCATATTGCCAATGCCAGTTTAGTGGCCTAAGTATCTTTGAATCCTCATAAAAGAGATTAACCTCTAATGCCTTTAAACTCGTGTCGTCCCATACAACAACCTCTTCTCGCTGACGGACTAATAAAGATATTTAAATTATATTTACGGTGTTCTTTTGAAATGGAAATTTTCAAAAATAATTTTATATAAATTTTCTTTCAGCCTTGGCCAGTAATTAACAGAGGTATGACTAGGACTTTTTCGACAGGAAAGTGTTGTATAACTTGACCGAGGCCTCTAATAATACTCGAAATTACATAATCTTTACCTTTCTTTACCCGATGATGCAAAAGATATGTGTTTTATTATGAATGTGACAGGGACGATGACATCTTGTGATTACACAGGATATATTAAGACTGCTACCTAAAACGAAGCCGGGTGGTAGTTTCCGTCACTTCGGACACAAAGCCACTAAAGATTTAGTAAAAAAAGACGACGTTTTTTGTAGTTGTTTTCCAAATGTCGTATTTGGGTGATAAATACATAGTTTTTTTTTTCTAAATCATAGTGTGCCCGTATTATTTAGAAAAACGCTATGGTAAACATGGGTTAAAATATTATCGTAGCAATAAGTATGCAGTTACCATCATACACAATGATATTTAAAAAATTAACAAAAAAAATACCGTTTATTTGCGAAATTTTAGTTTTGTTTATTATTCGGCTTCATTTTCGGTAGCATAGCTTGTCATACCCTGTATGACAAGTCATCAATCTGACCTTAGATGTAAAGAAAACTATAAAAAAATAACGGTTATTTTTATTAATAAATACACGTGTACAAAGTAGATTATCCTATCTGACAATAGAATCTGGTAGAACGCTAGATGCATTTATTACAACTAGTGTTGTCTGTAGACCCGAAAACCCCACTACTCTTTAGTACTGGACATTGCGAAAGCGAAAATAAAGTATTTGACTCATTGTTTTTATTGTACTCGTATTCATCAAAATGTAGCAGACAAAAAACTTAGTAAATCCATCCACTATTAAACAAGCTAGAAATCCCTTACTGATGTGACTATTATTATAGGAAAAATGGTTTTAAATCAACATCAAATAAAAATAGTTCTGAACGGACCGTTGACGTCTTTCCTCTTTGTTCCCGAGCAAAGATAGGTGGGCGCACATGCGTCACAATTTTTTTTATTTTCCTCATACAACCTCCCATCATTTGACCTTATTTGGATGTCCATTAAAGAGAAATATCAGATTACACACGCCTTAGTCGAGGCCATTGTTTACTATGTTACATTTTAGCAATAAATACAGATTTAAATTACAACATTCTGCGTTTCAGCTTTAACTAGAGATCTTTATTGGAATAAATCGTTGCTCAGGATTAAGGAATAGCAATTTGACACTTCAACAAAATACCAATCTATTTCTAGTATTTTCGTTATATTTAAGTCTTATTTAGGCAATAAATCTCTAACCTTCAGAATTTGGCGTCCGAATTCGTTGTTGTCAATATATTAAGCACTTTCGTTTTTCTCTCCTTACATTTTATTAAATTGGGACCTGTTAATACTATTATTGAGTATAAATGCTTTGATTTTTATTGCTAAAATAAATCCTCTTATGGTAAGTTATACGACCGCTCATGGTAGCACAGGATAATAGCAATGCTTGGCATTCCACTGCGCTCACCATCCTGAGACATATGATTTCACGGCTCAATATGTCCAGTAGTTACTCTAGCTATAATGTCCTTCAAAGTGTGTTTACACTAGCATTTGGCGTTAGAAATAGCCATGGCGCTGGTACCAGGCCACCTTCCACATACAAAAAACCAACTGTTAATGTTGTTACTGTTAGTGTTTATGTATTTTTTTTTTTTTTTTATTGCATTGAATGGCGAGACGAGCAAGCCGTTCGCCTGATGGTAAGCGATACGACCGCTCATAACAGTAGCAATATTCCACTGCGCTCGCCATCCTGATACATAAGATGTTAAGTCTCACAATGTATGTATTTATATTCTGTCCTGCACACAAAAAATAACAAGAAAAGCGTACAATATTTAACAAATTAAATTAAACAGTACAGTTGGCGGTCTTATCGCCCGAGGCGATTTCTTACAAACAACCTTTGGATTTAAGAAAAGGATAAGAAGAGGGCATTAATTAGCTAAATTAACAATTTTACTATTTAATATTACAAAAAATAACTCAAACAAAGCGTTTAATACATATGTTCAAAATTTTTATTTGTCGTTCCAAATTCCGCCACTGGCCCGTAGAAAAATAATGAATTATAGATTTAAAAAATCAAAAACGTAAATCCATCGCAGATCGAATCAATTATGCTGGTTCGAAATGACATAAAGAGAGAAATCGCAAAACCCAACACTATAGCGTTTAAAAATGTTCAAGCTATGGTTATTATTTGAGTAAGAAAAAAATCAATCAGTACTATAAGAAATTGCCTTAAGCCATACCGTCATGTCTTACAATGGATATGTTCAGTTTATTTTGTATTCATAGAATACAATAGAGCTATGAAGAAATCCTTTATATTATTATGAAATAGATATATATTTTTTCTATTAATTTGATTAATAAGCCTTATTGTTAAACCTGAATGTCGGCTGAAATTCATGTTCATATTTTATTAAAGTATGGGATAAGCGTTGACTTATTACTTAATGAATACTAAAAATGATTAACATTTCATTGTATCTCCTTTGACCCCTTCATACAACCCTTCCGGGGCGTCTAAACATTTCAAGTGCCAAGCGCTTCAGTATGATTACTGAAGCGCTTGGCACTTGAAATGTTGACTCGTCTGAATATACTTGGGTTACAAAGTGCTGATGCACTTTGTAACCCAAGTATATTCAGACGGGTGCTTCAGTGGTTTAGTAAACAAGAAAAAACGGTATACGTAAATTTAACGAATACGAGTATTCGTCAGAAAATGTTTCAATAGCCTGATTATGTATATGTATTTTTTGATTTTTTTACTGTGTCCTGGATTATTAAAATAGTTATCATACATGGTGGGGTACTGTATGATTATATAAGTTATGTTTTTAAAATATAAATCCATCATTGGCCGTAAGATAAACACACCAGTTGTATTATATTAGTATTAAGGGCTGTGGATTTTGTTGAACAAAGAAAATAAAATAAAATTAAATCAGCCCATAAAGGTCCCTTGGTAGGGTTCTCCTCTACTATCGAGAGTACTTTTGAGAGTGGCAAGGCGATACAGTCCACCAAGCTGGCCACTAGGCCAGTCCGGCCGCCATCCCGTACTAACGGGATGGCGGACTGTAATTGATTTTACCACCATTATGTACGGTGAAAAGAAAGAAAGAAAGAAAAATATTTACTGTCAATAGGCGTACAACACTAGAAGTACAATAATATATCACACAAAATAAAAGAACTTTAAAAAATGAACACATTAGCTGCATTTATTATTCACAACGATTAAGTTATATTGCACCACCATATTGCGGCAACTAGGTGACCATCTCAGCACAAGGCTTTACTGGTGGTAGGTCTCAATGTGAGAGGCCATTTGGGTAGGTACCACCGCAATGTCTATTTCTCCCGTGAAACAACACTGCGTAAATTCACTGTTATGTTTGGGATTGAAGGACATTGTAGCCAGAGCAACTACTGGACATATTGAGACTTAACATCTTATGTCCCAGGATGACGAGCGCAGTGGAATGTTGCTACTGTTTATGAGCGGTCGTATCGCTTACCATCAGGCGAACGGTTTGCTCGTCTCGTCATTCTTTGCAATAAAAAAAAAGGCTGTGAAGTGAGTCCAATGAAGAAGCCACGACACCGCGCTGGTTTTCAGTAGCGGTTCGGTGGTTATAAATCGTGCTTTCGATTGTGGAGGATGCCCGTGCCCTGCAGAGGGAACTGTACAAGTTGATACAAATACATACTTAAATACAGTACGGTTGTTGCAATCTACGCAGCCAGCCCAGCTTTAGGATCTCCGGTAATCATCTTAATGGATTATTTTGTCTAGGTTCATGACAGATTCAAATATTACTTGACTTTTTTTATTTTTATTCTTTGGCCCGGCATAGTGGCGGCATTGCACCTGATGGTAAGCGCAAATACCGCCCAGGCAAAGTATCCATTGACATCGGACGGCGGTCCCATGCCAATGGAAACAATTATGCCGGCCTGCTAAGGTGCCTCTTCACGCTACGGCGGAAGGACCCAGGATTGTAAGAAGGAGGGAACACGTGAGACGGCTAACAATTCTACAGCCTGACGGTGAGGCACAAAAAAGAATTTTTAAAGCTAGAATATGAAAACGATCAGCTTCGTTTAATCATATATGAAAATAAAACAAACATCCGAATAAACTTTTGAAGAAAGAAAACGAAAAATGACATTGAATCAATTGTTACTTCAAAATACATTAAATTTCATAAAATATTCTCTCTGTATTTTATTTTTTTGTGTGCAAACTGAGCGATCTGAGTAAGTGGAAATATTTTTGCATTTTTAATAATCACTAAGGTTTATCTGAGTGGAAAATATTAAACAGAATGTCAGTATTGATCGTTAAGTGCATTTGCGATGTGGTACGGGAGCTAGCAACGTTTGAAAAGTAAGAATTTTAGGTCAGCTGATTTTGTGAAATGTCGTCCTTCTTGCACTTTCGGTTAGAGTCTGGGCTATCTGGCTGGCGGTAGTGGTCGCGTTCATTAGTGCGCATCCTACCTGTCCAGGTAATAAACCTGGATTTTAAAAGCATTTTAGAAGGCGTAATTTTTGATTTTTTGTTTTTAAATAAGTCTCTCTGACATACTTTTTTTATTGCCAGACATCATTGACAATGCTAACTATGTGCCATACGCGAATCTTATTTTCTTTTTTATAAAAATTTCAAAGTATTTTATAATGTCTGTAATTTTAATATTATGTTATTTAAAGATAAGAAAAACTTAAAATAAATTTGCCAGACATTAATTCGATTGTTAAGTCTGGAATTAAAATGAAAAAGTCATGAAAAGTATTGCAGTATAATGCTAGTATTCGGAGAGAGACAGTTGCAGAATAAGTCGAGAATGATACAGAGAACCATTACAAAAGTAAATTACTTGTCACTGTACATGTAATAAAAAATAATAATAATATTCAAACACTACGATTATTTTTCCATTCCAAATCCCATGAGTCAGAACTACATAGAGCTGTAGTACGAGCTGATCATAAATATACACCACTTAACCTGTTAGATTCCATGATGGACTTAAACCAGACCACTAACACACAAAAGCTGAATGCCTGGACACAAAAATCTCTCCACGGGAGACACCGCCTCGACTGTTAAGTCGAGGCGGTGTGTGATTAGTTATAATCCTATCGTTGACAAAATAGCGTCAAACGCGTGGCTTAAGCGAGGCGAAATGTTTCCCGAAACGGAGGGTTTCATGGTTGCCATCCAGGACCAGACAATCGACACAAAAAATTATAGGAAACACATAATCAAAGATCCTACAGTCCAAAATGATCTCTGTCGGCATTGTCATAGTAGTCCTGAAACAATTCAACATATAACCGGAGCCTGTAAATCTATAACCCAGACGGATTACAAACATCGACATGACCAAGTAGCTGCAATAGTACACCAATATCTTGCATACAAATATGAGTTAATAACAAATAAAACGTCATATTATAAATATTCACCCAAAATAATACTAGAATCTGACAACTGCAAGCTTTGCTGGGACAGGACTATTATGACAGACAAGACAATTCATCACAATAGACCGGATATTACACTACACGATAAAAGAAACAAAGCAGTTTTTCTAATTGATATAGCTGTACCAAATACCCATAACCTACAAACAACATGTATAGAAAAAATAGCAAAATATAACCTTTCTATAGAATTAAAAAGACAGTGGCGAGTTGACTCCGTGCGGACCGTACCAATTGTGGTGTCAACTATGGGTGTAATTCCTTGTAATGTAATCTTCATAAAAGTTTGAAGACACTCCAAATACATCCCCTAACATATACCCTCATGCAAAAAGCTGTCATTTTAAATACCTGCCGAATAGTTCGTAAATTCCTGTCAATAGAAACATTTTAATAAGCTCATCCATTATTTTTCTATTTCTTACGTGTTTTAACTATCATTTATTCATTATCAGTTTCGTTTTGGCCGCAAGCCTGCGTAGCTGATTATTTCACCAGAAATAGTAGAAATTATTTTAAATACCATATAAATAATAATAATAAATTCTAGTCAAAGCAAGTTTCCAAAAAAATTAAGCATAAAAAGGAATATAAAATTAGATTAAAATTTAAAAAACAACCCTTTTTATTTAAATTGTTCTGATTACTAAAGTTCAGTTCTGATACATCTGTTTTTCAAGTTGTTTCAGCCCATAGTGACGTCACAAAAAAAGAGGCATCTTCATAATCATCATCATCATCATCGTCGCTGTCTTTGTCAGTGTCATTCATATCATCTTCTTGGGAACTTTCGTTATCTTCTAAAACTCTATCATCTGCAACAGAAAAAAAAATAAACAGTGTATTTCTTCTAGTTCGTTATAAAACATTTTAGTTATTATTGATAAATATTCCATTTTACACTTACTTTGAACAATAATATCTGCAACTGAGGATGGTAATTGATCTCCCAAAAACCAGACAAAATCATATTTGTCACCGTTAATGGTCCAACCGAAAGCCATTGGAGATAAAGATGTTGGATGTTTTGAGTGAGCATTTCTCCAAATTTTCGTGACGTAACGAACCCTCAATAAATGCTGTTGCAATTCCACTTTACAGGGTGGCAAACTGGATGACTTCAGCTGTCTCTGTCGGACTACTAGCATCATACTGCAATACTTTTCATGACTTTTTAATTTTAATTTAAGGCTTAACAATCGAATTAATGTCTGGCAAATTTATTTTAAGTTTTTCTTATCTTTAAATAACATAATATTAAAATTACAGACATTATAAAATACTTTGAAATTTTATAAAAAAAAAAATATAAAATCGCGTATGGCACATAGTTAGCATTGTCAATGATGTCTGGCAATAAAAAAAGTATGTCAGAGAGACTTATTTAAAACAAAAAATCAAAAATTACGCCTTGTAAAATGCTTTTAAAATCCAGGTTTATTACCTGGACAGGTAGGATGCGCACTAATGAACGCGACCACTACCGCCAGCCAGATAGCCCAGACTCTAACCGAAAGTGCAAGAAGGACGACATATAACAAAATCAGCTGACCTAAAATTCTTTCTCGAAAACGTTGCTAGCTCCTATACTAATGTGAATTTGTATGACGGATTGCGAAGTGGCGTGGTGATGGATCTTTGATGAAAGAGGATGTAGTGACGAGAATTGACGAAGGAATTAAAATGTTTAGGTAATGTAAAAAGAGAGGAACAAATGAGGTTGATGAAATATATATCAGATGCTCGTTTTAGTAATAAAGTCCGTAGATGTCGATCTCATAAGACAATGATACTTTGAACCAAGTAGAATTCGTAAACAGTTTCATGAAAATGTATAAAGAAAATATAAAATTAAGACGAGGGAAAGTAGAGATTCATAGGGATATCCTATTCGATTTGATACAGGCATATTATTTATGTAACTATTTAATGGCTATTCAGCTACAAGCATAATTAATCAATATTGCATCCGTCTGAACTTTCCATAGATAATTTATTTATTTATTATTTATTTATTTAATCCTTCATTGCACAAAAATAAAAATACAGTGAAGAAACAACACAATAATAATAGTACAAGAGGCGGCCTTATCACTCTAGGTAATTCTTCCAGGCAACCTTTGGATGGATATTGAGATAGGAAAAATGAGCGGGCAGTCTAAGGTATATAAAATAGTAATATATATATATATATATATATATTATATATATATATATATATATATATATATATATATATATATATTATATATATTATATATATATATATATGTATATATATAATATACATACGTATATACGAATACATACCAACAAAATATATTAAAATACACATACATACAATTTACCATATACATAAATATATAAACCTATCCTAACATTACCAAAGAGGCGAATGGACAAGATATTCCTCAGCTATGCTCTAGTTGAGAAAGGAAATGGTCTTTAATCATTTTTTAAAAGACGACAGTGTTCGTGCCCGTCTTATCTCGACTGGAAGTGAGTTCCACAGTCGGACAGCTTGGACTGCAAATGATATTTTGTCCATGAATACTGTGGAGTGCATGGGCATTTTTAGTTTCAGGTTCTCCGACGACCTCAAGGATCTTGAATGTGAGTCGTGGAGAAAAATGAATCGATCTTTCAATTTATTGCTGACCAAGACGTTAGAGTAAATACTCAATGCAAATAATTATACAGCGTTAAACATAATAATAATAATAATAATAATAATAACTCTTTATTCAATAGCAAAGGTTTACAAATATTTGAGGGATAGGGGACAACTAAATAATAAATGCAGCCTTTTGTTGTGGACAATTTGAATATACAAGCTTCCTTCTGACACTTTGAAATGGCGAGAGGTACTCTTATTTTAATGCCCAAGCGAAAATATTTGTTTAAATAAATATTTTAGTGGATAAAATGAGAAAGAAAAGTCCGTCGTCGTTTTTACAATACCATGGGACAACGTTCATCTATTTATCTGACAGGTCCTACCCTTAAAATGGCTGAACCGATTGTGATAAATTTAACAGGCAGATGGAAGAAAATATCAATAATTAAAAAGCTAGATTTTCTCCTAATAAGCTTGAGCAAAGTATGAAAAATATTAAAACCAGCATTTTCTTCCTTGAGCATAGTGACACAAATACTAAAAAAACTCTATTTGAATCCCAAGAAGAGCAGACAAAAATATATAAAAGCATAGCCGAGGCCATCGCTAATAGCGGCAAATGATAGGAAAACAGATTTTCGGTATACGAAACTAACGAGTGTGACGGAAATAAAACAAAGAGGCCCGTATTTCTAACCATTAACTAAAGCCTTGGTTGGTTGGTTGGATTGGAATGCGAACTTTAAATAGGAGTGTCAGAATAAGGTAGTTTATTACAATATATCATAATAGGATATCGGGTTAACGATGATTAAGTTTTGAAAGTTATTTCATACTGTAACATTTGTTAAAACTTTGTTTATAGAAATTTATCGGGTAAGCCAATAACTGGCTCAGTTTATTGGATATTGCGCCTCTATTTGGTCGTTTTTAAACATTCTGCTTGTTGTAGGTTTCTCATATGTGAGAGGCCGCCTGGGAAGGTAGCACCGCAATGTCTATTTCTCCCGGCAAACAGCAGTGTAAATTTACTGTTGTGTTTCGATTTGAAGGATATTGAAATAAAGACACACAACCTCTTATGTCTCAGGATGGCGAGCGCAGTGGAATTCCAAGCATTGCTTTGTAATTCATGCCGTTTTTTATTGTTGCTACTGTTCATGAGCGGTCTTATCGTATACCATCTGGCGAATGGCACGCTTATCTCGCTATTCATTGAAATAAAATCAATTTTGGCTCGTTTATTAGATTATTTTTTTCATCTACATCTTCTACCTTCTCCTATCCCACATTTTCGTGGAGTCATATCGTTATTATTATTTTATCGTTATATATATTTCGTGGAGAGATTACATAACCATTTTCTATACTTTCAGTTTGTTAACCAAGCTATATCAACCATTTCTATAATTTATATCGCAGATCATAAGAAATATACTACAAACAAAACAAAAAAATTAAACCGCTATAAACGCAAGCAAACCAATTATTGATCAACGACACATCATTAATATCAGTTTACGTACAATATCGTTAAAACGTTTAGCCTGACGCGGCCTCATATCAAACACACTGGCATGTGAAAAATTGCTTCTGTGAGCGTACGCGATTCAACAAAAGAGAATGATAATATTTACGATATACCTAGTGTTTATGCTCAAAGTGGTTCGGTTTTTAAAAATATCCTAATACAAATATTTTTTTATTGTTTTCACGACATGACGATTGCTTGCCGCTGCGTAAATATGACTGTAAATTGGACAGAACTGCGTTGCTTTTGCAAGATGCAATAACCTCATAACTGTCCAGCGGGTTGTTGTTTCAAACAAGCACAGATTATTAACTATTTTTTTTCTATTTGTTTACTAAACAAGAACTTACGCCTAATTACACATATACCGTACAAAACAGTCTAGGTGGTTTGACTGTAGGTCGTAGAGCCTCTAATAAATAATATGTAGACATTAATATGATTATTGCACTAAGAACGTTCGGATCGGTGTCAAATTAATCGAGAAGAACTAAACTGGCTGTATGATTCAAATTCCTGCACCGTGTCATACGCATTCCGCCATTTTGATAATCGGAGGATCTTTATGGAGGATAAAACATACGTCAAGTGGCAATTAATGACGAAAACATGCGTAACGACTAATGAGTTACGCTATGTGGAGGCCGCCGTTTCGATTTCACACCCGAGACAATATAGAGTGGTAGATAATGACGAAATTCAACTATAATGCCATTGTTACAAGTCAATATAAGTAAATAAATACACCCAACAGTCACATACATAGTCTTGACCTCACACTAAGATCGAGTCTCATGCCGTGAGTATCAATTACGAAAGACTTTTCCGTACCAAGAAAACCCAGACCCGACACCAATACTTGTGGTTCATACAAACATTATCTCGATACGGGGATCGGACCCGCCTATCTCGTTTCATGGCCGGCTTCTAACCAACTGCGCGACTGAGGCTGTGCTTTAAAATCCAATAATTAATGTAAGAACTGCTTACGCCGTGCCCTACAAATATCACCCAGGAAAATAAAATATTCGTATTGCGTTTGAGTATTGAAAGATGAATGACTCCCGAGCTGTTCCACAAAGCATGTACATACTGGGTGGAATCGCTTATCGTCCGGAAAATTTCATAGTGTATTGTGTATGTAAAATTAACGTTATATACAATATTTATCATTAAAAACTACAAACTATCCCATAAACAATATCAGTACAAGATATCCCCAAAACACATATTATCTAAATCACCCTACACTTAAAAGTGCAACGACATGTCAATACACAGACGCGCGCTTGTATGAGTCACGCCACGCCACAGCTGACTATCGAGCAACGACCTTGAACTTACTTTGCGCCTATTTATCGGTATTATTACTCTAAATATTACCATATAACATTTTGATTTGTGTGTTAGGATCATTTAAGTAAATTTAGTTATTGGTAAGTTGTTAAGATTTCCATTTTAATTGAACATATTATTTTCATAACGTACCTACTATCTTAGAAAAAGCTGCATATGTTTTATTTAAACCTTTTATTAAAGTCGAGAATAGACTGAACTTACCATGATCAAGTAGCCTCGGATAAGTCTTTAAAATAGTTCTTGTGCTGGGAACTCGTGGATTCATCATTCATGATACCATTCCTACGCAGACTGCAGATGTTCTGGATCTGCATACATTCTTCTTGCATGACCCAAGTTTTCATTGGATCGGACATAGCATGTCATCATTGCCATTTGCCACATACTCACTGTTCGTGTAATCACTCATTTTGACCGCAAGAAACTAACCAATAACCAAAATAATTTCGTACAACGTCACTCGGTACTGCATTTCGCACGACTGAGAAAGTAACAACGTCACTGGAAGGCGTCGGCGGCGCGGGAGGGGGCGGCGCGGCGCGGGAGGGGGCGGCGCGGCGCGGCTGCACGCTTTGTACTTGCGCTTGCGGCGGCGCGGCGCGGCGGTGAGGGCGGCGCGATCAAAGGATTTTATTACCTAGATTTAGAAGTTTCTACTCGAATTCATATTGTATAAAGTAGGGTAACAATGATGTGTATTTATAAAGATTTTTTTCATTTATATCATCTTTCTCTAAACAACGTCTTTTTATGAATAACTTATTCTAAATTAGTAACTAGTAGGGGTAAATCAATTCTACACTACATAAACAAAAACAAAAAAAATAAGTATGCCAAAGTCATGTACTTGCCATACACAATTTTTTTATTACTCATGCGGGGAAAGTACTATCTTTGCGCTTGCTTTTGGGATTGAAAAGATGCTAATTACCCACGTCACAATTACCACACGAGTTTCGAGTAAATTTAATGTCGATTTGAGTGCGACAAGTAAACTTTTCGCACCCAATTTTCATTGGCACACGCAAATTCGCAAATTGACAATTGAAGTGAGGTTGACATTTGTCGTTTTTTTTCGTAATAAAAAATAGTATGTGCAACTAGTGCGAGGTTGTCGATTGCCCACGAGAGCGAAGTTGAGCGCAGGAGCGAAGCGAGTGCGACTTCTCGGCTCTCGCCCTAGTTGCACAATATACTATTTCGTGACGCTAAGCGATTCCACCCAGTATATTAATGTACAGTCAATTCTATTATGTATATTTGTGTTTATTTTATTTGTGTGATATTTGAATCTGTAAAACATGATTTTAAATATTCATTGCACGATTTGTGATATTGCTTTCTCATACATATAGCCTATTATGTAAATGACATGTATCATTTGTTTTTGAAATTGAAAAACACTAATGTTGATATGGTGAAGCTAAGGCTATTTTTAAATCGATGTTGAAAAAACAACTTACAAACGGTAAACTTACAATACACAATGTTTGTTTATTTGTTTATTGCAATGAAGTGCGAAAAGAGGATGCCAGTCGCCTGATGGTAAACGATAAGACCGATCATGGATAGTAGCAAAACCAAACACCATGAATTACAAAGCAATGCTTGGCATTCCACTGCACTCGCCGTCCGCGACATACGATGTTAAGGCTCAATATGCCCAGTAAAATATATTACTTAATCAAGATTCTCCACTAAGTAAACGATAGCCAAAAAGTATAAATTTAGCTCCAACGGAATATAAATAAACAAATACGCCCAACGGTCACATACATAGTCCTGACTCCACACTAAGATCTAGTCTTGTGTCGTGGGTATCATGACCAGAGACTTTTCGGTCTCATAAGAACCCAGACTCGTGACAAATATTTATGGGCCACTCTCACGTTAATTGTCCTCGGTATGGGAATCGAACCCGTATCTAACCAATTACGCCACGGAGGCTGTCATAATATTGTTAAAATCGTCTACAAAGAATACATACATAATAAAATACAAGTACCTAAACAATTTCTAGACACAGAGGGGAACAAGATACAAGAAAATATTTATGATAAATATTCCTACGATGAAACTTGCTACTAAACTTGAAAATAATTGTGTGCTTAAAGTTTTGCGTTGTTTCTAATGGTATATTGATCGGAACCGGTACTTTAAAACGCACTTCGAGAACGTGAGATCGCTCGTAACTTTTTTATTTTCTACTACGGAAGCAATCAAGGAGAAGCTGACCGCATTAAAAGTGATCAACACCGCCCATAAACACCTACTACTTATCACCGGAGAATATTTGCCAGTATCTATAAAAATTGACCAGAATATAAAGACCTTTAACTGGTGGTAGGTCTCTCATATGTGAGAGGCCATCTGGGTAGGTACCACCGCAATGTCTATTTCTCCCGTCAAACAACACTGTTAACATCTTATGTCTCAGGATGGCGAGCGCAGTGGAATGTTGCTACTGTTTATGAGCGGTCGTATCGCTTACCATCAGGCGAACGGCTTGCTCGTCTCGCCATTCATTGCAATAAAAAAAAAAAAAAACCTACTTACTACTGGAAAATCAAAAATGCATAAATTATAAGCTTTCCATGTCATTTTAGGTCATGATGAAATGATGATGATGTCATACTCTGAAATCGAACCCGAGATCAAAAATGTAAACAAACAATGTCATTGTAAAAGTGACATTTCAGGGTTATGAAACATTTCTCAAAAACATATTGGGTATAATTTGATTAGTGAATAGATTCAAATGTTGCGAGTACTATGTTTTATTTATTTATATTTATTTTTAATCTTGAACATTTTGCATGTTTTATTATGCCTGTCGACGTGACCCTTGACTTGGGCCCAAATTGATTCTAATGGATTTAATTTACAGTGATTTTCAAAGACCATAGTGCGTTTGTCTACGAACACGAGCGCCAGAAATCTTAGGAACAAAATAGAACAAAAACTTAACAGAAAACGTGAAACCACCACCTCGACGACGTAACTTTATCACATGATGCACATTCATCATGTTAGGCAACTGAATCAACTAAAGGGAGGTGTCGCGGACGTCAAAGCGACGTATTTGTAGTTAAGGAGATAAAATTAAAAAAAAAACAGTGGCCTAAGGTTACGAATTTCTGCATAATACCTGTAGAATAAAATATTTTCGTACCATTTTTTTTCACATACTTAAAAAGAAGTTGAAATTATAGTTAATGTAAATATTCTGTATCAGCCCATATACATCCCACTGCAGGGCACGGGCCTCCTCTACAATCGACAGTACGATTGATAGTGGTTAGGCCATATAGTCCACCACGCTAACAAAGAATTTTCATTTAGCTTTGTTTTATACTTATTTAACGAATGAGAATAATTCCAACCATTATTTTAACGGTTGTAAACAAACTACCATGACAAATTATTTTATTGTAGTGGTAACACTTTTGTTTACATTTTGATCTCGGATTCCATTTCCGAGTATAGACTCTTAAGGATAAGATAAATGAATACCATTAACCCTTTTAATAAATCTATGTGAATGCACAACATACGTAATATAGGAGGAGTTCATAATGGGTCCTTACATCTCAGGATAAATCATTCTAGCGAACGAACATATGGTCGTCTTGTTGGCCTCAATCAACGTTTAAGTGCTATGAATGCATTTATAGACTGGATCAGCGGAGCACTGGTTTAAAATCTCAGATCACAATCATATTTGTGTACGTCTTTTTTCTTTCAGGTCACCTGATGTTATTTTTGCATTGCCGCCCATAATCATCAGTACTGCTTAGATCATGAACGTTTTGCCCAACCATTATGTGTTATGTCGGAACGAGAGCGGCAAGGAAAATTGGTGAGAAGAGGAAAAGGTTATTGGACATCCGGTAATCTCACTCACCGGACAAATCGCAACACGAAAGCTGTCACTTCTACTATCTTCTGGACTTATTGAGGTTTAACATCTTTTTATAATTTATTTTTATTATAGTTTATTTTTTTTATAACACCCAACAGTCACATACATAGTCCTGACCCCACACTAAGATCGGGTCTTGTGTCGTGGGTATCAGGAACTACGAGAGACTTTTCGGTCTCACAAACACCCAGACCCGGAAGAAATATTGTGGGCCGCACAAACATTTCTCTCGTTGCGGGGATCGAACCCGCGGCCTCTCGTTTCACAGGCGGCGTCTAACCAACTGCGCCACGGAGGCTGTCAAAACATCTTATGTCTCAGATGGTGAACGCAGTGGAATGCTAAGCATTGCTTTGTAATTCATGGCGTTACTTGGTGTTCGTACTGTCTATGAGCTGTCATATTGATTACCAGGTGAGTGGCATGCGCATTTCGCCATTATTAATATAAAATAATCACGTCAGATTTCGATACGGAAATTCTCACACAACTTGCCCGAGGCAGGAATTAGAGCTAGGTAATTGATAGGCTTACCGCCCATTACAACTTCGGACGGAAATAAACCCAGTGAACTGTAAATAGCACTAATGGTACCTTCACTTACCCCAGCGGGAATACACGCGTAAGCTGTCATGAGCACCATGTATGTATGTTCGAATTATAAGTACTAGCGGTGCGGCCCGACTCCGCCCGGGTACAGTTGCACTTCTCAAAACGGCGTCAAAAAGTTGGCCTTCTTTTCCTAAAAGCTATCCTATGTTACTTCTAATACCTCCAAAAATATGTGAACAAAGTTTCATAATGATCGCTTAAGTAGTTTTCGCGTGAAAGTGTAACAAACAAACTTACATTCACTTTTATAATATTAGTAGGGATGAGCGCGCGCAGCATTACATAAATTTCATACATGTCACTTACATCCGAATTGCCATCAACTTGCCTTCATGTTATATTATTTAAATCTCGCTGCCTATTACATCATCGGACGGAACATATAAGGGGAAATTTGGATGCACTGGTTCTTAACAGCACCTCTGCCTACCACCTCTGGGAAAAATACCTGAGTTTATGTATGCATGAGATTTTGACATGTATATGTTTTACTATTTTTTAAATATATAATATAATTAATTATTAATAATAATGTAATTGAATAAATTAAACAATTTACATATTGACTTGGTATAAATCAAGCCTACAGATATTAGATGCGGTCGCACTGCAAACACACTCTCTCAGATACATTCGAAGCATGTGTAAAGCCGGTAAGCAATTAGCTTGTCAATTCTGATATAGACGTCGGTATACAAACAAGGTTGCCAATGTCGGTAAATTATAGCAAGGTAATATTTCCCGGAAGATACGAATTGTTAAGTCAGGTTGTACTGCTTAAGATTTTCTTCAAAGTGTAAAGCAAAGGTAACTACGAGCAAATTTCCAGTTGATTAAATTCCAATAAATACATGAATAGAAACGTTACACGCTGGGAATTTTTTCATAATTTTCATAATCATAATATGTTTTATTTACCGACTGCATATTCACCCCTAATAGTACCTGATAGTCTTGGTCTGGAGACGACGGAAGGTTTTAAAGCCGTTATTAGACGTTGGAAGACGTCATCATCACATCCAAATAACTCTACTTCCGTTAAAGTTGTAGAGACAGTAATACAAGTTTCCTAATTTTACAAGTAACAAATTTTAACAGTTTTAAAATATGTTTTTCTATTCATAATAAGATATGAATGAATGTCTAAAATTAGTTACAATATTTCATACTATTGCCATACAAGGCTTATGCCTGAATGGGCTAATAAATCGAAGGTCGTGTATTCGAGCCCAAGGCACACCTGATTGTTCGATGCTACGTGTGTAGTCATAGGTAATTATCGCTTACTATAACGGTGAAGGAAAATATTCTGAGGATGTCTACATAGCTGAGAATACTCTAAATATATTTAAAAATTTAAAGAACGTCTGTCAACTCACAGTAAATCTGCGTGGTGGATCATGGACCATTGAGTGGGTCACACTCAAACTTTCTGTTGTTTTAGAATCTAGTATAGTACAGTTGAGGTGATAAAAAGTAGATGAAGATGTAGATGATTCTATGGCCGTGAATTCTATTGAAAATATAACATTTCCTACTCAATATCAGTTTTAAAAGTTTAAAACAGTCAATAATTGCTTCTACAATTAACAAAATCTTGAAATATATTATTGCGCTGAACAGCGAGTCAAGCATGCCACTCGCCTGATAGTGTCGATACGACACTCATGGTCAGAAGCAAAACCAAAAATACCATGAATTACAAACCAATGCTTGGCATTCCACCGCGCTCGCTACCCTTAGTCATAAGAAGTCTCATTTTCTCTAATAGATACTCTGGGTACAACTTCCTTCAAACCGGAACGCAACCATGCATTTACACAGCTGTTTGGTAGGATAATAGATTTCGGTGGTACCTACCCAGGCGGCCTCTTATAAATGAGAGCCATACCAACAGTAGCTTACATCAGATTACTCCCTCTTGATATAAAAAATATCAAGTTTTCACCCATTTTATTGGGACACATCAGAATGTAAAAATGCAGCTTTAATTGGCTCTGTAGAATAAACTGAGAATACTCATAGCAAAGTATCTCCCTCATTCTGAATACTAATGCGCAAGCTTTTTTTTTTATTGGTACGATAAAGTATCCGCCCTTGATGGTTATAGCTAGACGTGGTTTATTTATATCTGCTCGCATGCTGACTTTATTACACCTTGCTTGAGACCTCATCATTATGGTCCACGGAAGTATGTTGCATTTCCGATTCAATTTGTCTATTAAATCCTGTATTTAGCCGATCGTAATCTGTATCAGTCCTTATACCCACGACCTACTGCAGAGCATGGGCCTTTTCCGCAATCGAGAGTACGATTAAGAGTGGTTAGGCCATATAGTTCACCACGCTGGCCTAGTGCGGGTTGGCAGACTTTACATACCATAGCAATTCATACAATTCGCTATGATATGCAGGTTTCCTCACGATATTTTCCTTAATCGTTGTAGGTGAAGATCGCAATAATTGTAAAAAAAATATTTATATGTTTATGTGAGGGGCAAATGAACGTACGGTTCACCTAATGGTGAGTGATCACCGCTGCCCATGAACATCTGCAACACCATAGCGATGCAGTTAATAAGTAATACGCAATTTTTTTGAAGGTTGCTAGTTCGTATTTGATAGACATATTTCGCTCGTTGAAACTCTGTGTGGACTTTATTTACAATAACCTGCATTGACATTTTAAAAAGCATGTACAAATGAATAGAAAATAGAATATCACTTGACGAATTCCAGGAAGATACATGCTACCTAGATTTTTCATACTGGCACCTCAGAGTATTTCTATAATGAGGGAGCGCTGTTATGCATTTGCGTCTTCAAAAACGTAGATATTTTCTTGTTCGTAATGTTGGTAGCGCTCCTATCAGTGGCGTAACAATAGGGTGGCAGAGTGCGCAAAATTCCACGGCCCCTCGGCCTAAGGGGCCCCCGCGTCTCGGCCCGGCAGGGCCTGGTCCGACAGGGTCTCAGGCCCGACAGGGCCCTGGCTCGATAGGGCCTCGAGCTCAAGTCCGGCAGGGACTAAGCAGAGAATTCCATCCATCCATCCATCAGCCAAAGGAAGTCCACTGCTGAACATAGGCCTCCCCCAATGATTTCCACAGAGACCTCTTGGAGGCAGCCTGCATCCAGCGACGTCCCGCGACCTTTACCAGGTCGTCGGACCATCTTGTGGGTGGACGTCCTATGCTGCGCTTTCCGCTAAGTGGCCTCCATTCGAGCACTTTCCGACCCCATCGGTCATCAGATCTCCGCGCTATGTGCCCTGCCCATTGCCACTTCAACTTGCTAATCCGGTGGGCTATGTCGGTTATTTTAGTTCTCCTACGGATCTCCTCATTTCTGATTCGATCTCGTAGGGAAACCACGAGCATAGCCTTCTCCATAGCTCGTTGAGTGACTTTGAGCTTCCTAATTCCTAAGCAGAGAATTATGTAACACTAATAGCGAAAGTAATAACAATAAACAATTGGCTACATTTTAAACATGATAACCATTTCATCATAATATATATTTGATTTAAAAGTTTTGTTTTGGTTTTCATTATAGTATCCCTCTCAGTGATGAAATTAATAAAACGTTTCCTAAAATAAGTCAGTACTATCGGAGCGAGAAATTTATTGATGAAAATCATGAAAATGCAAGCAAACAGAGGCTCAGAAATGAACAAATGGATGGGTGAATATTCAGACTTAATACAACCGCAACCAATTACGAGCAAAAATGAATTTAAACCTTATTAATAGAGTGGAAAATATTAAATCTCCATATGTTACAGATACGTGTAATTTAAAAAATGAAGGTGAGAAACGATTTGTGATTGAGAAAGGTCACTTTAAGCCCAATAAATAATAAAATAAATAAATATCACATTGAACAAACGCTCCTACGTTTCGCTGACGATAATATAGTCTGGATGGCAAAATCCCTGGGGGAGCTGCAACAGTTGCTGGACGGCCTGGCTTCAGCCTCACAGCGAATATGTCTTAACATTTACATAGCCAAACCAAAGTAATAATCAACCACCACCCTGATCCAATACCTGTTACTGCATGTGGCCACCAGATTGAAGTTGTTTCCAAATATACCTTCCTGGGGCATACCCTTTAACTAGGTAGAAACAACTTTGAGAAAGAGACTACGAGGAGGATCTAGAGTATACTACGTCGAGTCTTCTCGTCACCTTTACCACAAAGCTAGTAAACGAAAATTTTCAACTAGTGCGTCCTAACTGTCATGACCTACAGTGCTGAGACTTGGACACTTACAGTACGACTGGTCTACTAGCTTATGGTTGTTCATCGACCTATCGAGCGTGCTTTGTCCGGTGTCGCTTTGAAGGATAAAATCCGTAATGAGCTTATCCGACAGAGAACCAAAGTTATAGATATAACAAATAGGATTAGCAAAGCTGATGTGAATTGGTAACCGTTGGAGTAAACGTGTTCTTGAGTGGAGACCGCGTCTTTTCTAACGTAGTATAGAACGCTCTCCAGCCAGATGGAGTGATGACTTCTGTTGTGGAATAGCCTTCGTGCTCTAAAGCCTTTTCGGAAACCGGCTTATTCGGGAGGCTGGAAGTCATCAAACCTGCGTTCGAGACGATTTGTGCTGACCCTCGAAAACAACTCATAGACATGGCTCAGGAGCGAGATAGGCCTGTAATTCTTCAGCAAAGTGTTATCACTTTTTTTGAAGAACAGTACCACCATGCTCCTGCTCCGTGCCTCTAGCGTTGAGCCCTCAAGGAGAACGAAATTGAAGAGCCTCTGAAGGACTTTCAGTATCGGCGTTCCGCCCGCTTTCAGATGCTCTGAGATGATTCCGTCCCCAGTCCCGGCGCGGCGTCTTGTTGTTCTTATGTTGCTTCAGGGCCATCACAATCTCACACAGGCTGATGTCCGGGATATCGTCGCTAAGTGTCGGATCAACTCGGCTCTCGGATCTTCGGCCGAGGTAACAGTAGGTTCGACAACCGAGGTGTAAAGCTGCCCGTAGAACCTCTCGATCTCCATTAATACCTATGCCCTTGTCGATACCATGCGGCCGTCGTCCGTCTTCAGCCTAGACAACTGCCTTTTCCCAATAGACAAGTCTCACGACGTCACTTAAGGTGTCCACTGAAAATCAGCGTTATGTTGTGGTTTTCACCACATCATAGCATGAGCTGAGTGGACACCTACCAGTCACAGCCGCGACCAGTTTTTTTTCGTATTTTTATTCTGTGTTTTATATTAACAATGCCTGTGTATGTTGCGACTGTGACAAATAAATCGTATTTCTTTCTTTTCTTTCTTTCATGCAAATACTTTGGAGCCCCCGTTCCGCTCAATTGTTTCTTTAATGCTCACAGTATTGTGAGCCTGGACATCGTGTTGCAAGGACTTCCAGATCCGTCTATTGAGCCGCCGATATACTTCAGCGTCATCGGAAGACTGCAGCGCCAAAGATCGACGTTCGCCCATGAGGTCAAGAGTGTGGATCGATAGTTTTTGTAGTCTATCTCTACGGCGAGGTCTAAAATGCTGAGATCCAACCGTATGGACAGCTTCTACCAAACCGCTGTTTGGCTAGACCACTGCAAGGTTTTCTTTTAGACATTCAAAGCGATTGTCTGTTCAAGTTGAAAGCGACGCCTTTCTAATTGACAGTTGATATTCAATGTGCCCCTAACCATTTGGTGATTACTGCTGGTTTTCACCCTGTTGATCACAGAGACATCATTGAACATCCGTCTATTCGTCGTCAAAATTAAATCTATCTCGTTTCTCGTAGAACAGTCAGGATTCAGCCAGGTTCATTTCCTGTGAGGCGGCTTCTGGAAAAAAAGAGTTCATCGCAAAGAGTCCTTCTTTTTCCAGAAAGTCGGCCAGCACCTTAAAAAAAAGATTCATAAAACGAAATTACAATGTTATTTTTTTTACATTTACGAGGGGCCCCATTTGATGAACTTTGCCACGGGCCCCCGATGGGGTAATTACGCCACTGGCTCCTATATTTGTAAGAATTGAAATAATTCCCAAAGGAATGATATAAAGTCCTTTGATGACCGAAACTATATTTTTATTCTCAACGAGTTTGAATCATATTAAATAGTCCCAAACTATTATCTCAATCAGCCAATAAAATGGCAGAAAAAGGTGGCCACCACAATTTTTATCTACGTTTTCGAAGTAACAGCGCTGCCTGTATAATATAAATACTTCAAGACTGCCACGACTGATTGTATACAAGGCACGTGATGGTAATTGTAGTGGGACCCAAGTATAGAATACAACGGCGGGAGATGGTTTTCTACCGACGCGACGCGACGCGACGATGCAATTATGTCTGTATTGTCGGAATTCACAATATTATTGATATCACATCATTTTAAAAGCTAAGGATTGAATCAATTTAATAGATTTCGTCTAAACGATGATAAGAATCTTTATTTTCCACTACCGATACACTGGAGCGCGCGCACCATTATCGTCGGAAAACTATTATGCGCATTTGTCTATATTATGTCAATACTTAACATGAAACACGACGTACCTACAAAAGGACACCAATTTGTATGATGATTATAGTTTTAGTACCGCCTCTATTATTTTTTTCATTTGAAATTAGAACTAAGGATCCCCCCTCCAAATCAGATAATTGTTTCTCCACAATCCATGCACCATTTTGCTTATGTAATGACTCATATATACAATATATTGATCAAAACTATAAAATATTCATTGTAACTTAGTTAAATAAACGATATGAAATAGAATACAGAAATCGGAATGGATAGTACATTTTCCGTCGTAATTCTTTTATAATGTTTAATTAATGTCTAATTTGCTGTCTAATTTATTGCTAGCACCTGCACGAAAACCTATTCTCGGCCATCTTAGATCAAGAGTAGCGCTTTGTTTTATTTGTGCTTAGTCCATCTACATTTATTATTAAACATATGCTACCGACCAAAAGGATTTAATTACGCAAATAAATTAACAGCGGGCGTTCCATTTTAAAATCAAATCGGACATATCTAAATCAATTTTATTGATTATTCGTTAAATAGATTTTTAAATCACGTTTCTATATATCAATCACAAAATAGTTAGAGCAATAAATAGTAAAAATATTAGCATATTTTTTAACATTAATATAGATATTAAAAACTTACCTTGTTTTAAAACAAAAATCCATAGACAACACACGTTCTTTTTTCAAATCACAAGCACTGGCCGCAAATGTTTCGGAACAAATTATGAACTTTTATCGTGAGTCGGGATAGCGGTACGGACTAAGACGGGAGACGCACAGCCCGTCGTTTGGCGCGCAAGTCCGCGAACAACTGAGATTCGACCGTATACATTTCCCTCACGCACCGCTCTTGGCATTAGGTTCAACACTTGACACCTTTTCTATTTTGTTTTGTCGGTTATCGACATGTAACAGCATATTTTCGCACCATATTACAATAGATATTTCGTGACGTATTTCACATTCATGTTTGTTTGGGGTTTATTCGTACTTTTATTCTTGTTCAAAGATCAACTACATTTTCAGATGCGTGAAAAAAGGCTTTTGTGTCGGAAGATGGTTTTTAGGAAAATGTAGTTTAGTGTTCTATGATGGATATGTAAAATTATGAAAGGAATTTGAATGAAAACATTATATAATAGAAAATAATGAATTGTAAAGAAACATAAATCTAAATTAAATGAACATAAGACGTAATTATCTTTTTTCCGGCAATGTTTGAAGAGAATTTCAGTCCATCGAACAAGTCAATCTCAGCAACATAAAATACAAGACCATTCTGATTAAAATGTAAATCAATACTATAGCAAACTGAAGTATTTATTTATTGATACGCGCTAATCTCTGGAATTCCCAATCGAATTTCCAAACAACATTTTGCCTTATAATATCCATTTCTGGCTGTCGCCAAGCTACGACATTTAGCATCTGAATTTAAAAAATACTGGACCCTGTATTTTTATTATAGAGGGAACGCTGGTACTCCAAAAACGTAGATAAAAATGGTGGTGCCGGTACACCCTTTTCTATCCTCCTATTGGCTAACATTTGACAGGCTGTCCAACAAGCACAACTTATTTACAAAAGAAAAATAAATAGTAAATAAATAGTTTAACCCTGTGTAATTCCACTCAATCTCGTTTTGTACAAATATTAATTAAAATATATTATACTTTCGATTATCAACGTAATTTCAATCTATCTGTTTTTAATCATTTAATTCATTATTTCCATATATAGCAGTGCTACCAAAATTACGAATAAATAATATCTACGTTTTTAAAGACGCATGTGTATAACAGCACCCCCTCTATAATATAAATCTCAGTCCCAGAATGGCGAACGCAGTGGAATGCCAAGCATTGCTTTGTAATTCAAGGTGTTGTTTGGTTTTGCTACTGTTCAAGAGCAGTCGTATCGCTTACCATCAGGTGAATGTACAGATCACTCGGCTAACGGCATGCTCGTCTTACCATTCACAGCAATAAAAACAAAAAGTTTGGACATAACATATTTACCCGCCCCCATTATTTTGCCAACCCGCACTAGGCCTGCGTGGTGGACTATATGGCCTAATCACTTTCAATCGTATTCTCGATTGTAGAGAAGGCCCATGCCCTGCAGTGGGACGTATATGGGCTGTTACAGATTACATATTTAAGAGCTTAACGTAAAGTGCTTGCACATTTCTATGTATTTGAATTTGTAGGCAGAGCCGGTACTAAAACCACAGCCCGCCATTCTTATTTCCGTTCCCAATTGCTCCCAGGCAGAAATGGGCCAGACCGCTAAACCTACTTTATAACACATCATGTATAATTTAACATTAATTACAAAAGGGATCCCAAATATTGTTTGATAAGCTCCGAAACATAATTCGAAGAACATAATTCGCCACCAGCGAAAATGTTAAATTAACTTGGTTTTCAAATTCGCGAAAACTTTAAATATTATGATAACGTTGCCGGTAATCGGTATCTGAGCGGCGTGGTCCTTTGGCTAAAGATTAGCGGTAAGGGATAATTATTATTGCTGATGGTAAATTATATTTGCCGATAAGGGATATCGTTAGGTATTAAGAGTTGGGAGAATCTTTGTCTACTTATCCTTATCCTGATAATTATATTACTACTAGCGGTCCGGCCCGGCTTCGCCCGAGTGCAAATACTTTTTGAGACCACTATAGAAACACAGAGACTACTTCGCGTAATAATTAATTAACAACATATTTAAACTCAACGCTACTTTAGCACTTTAAGCTGCCCATCCCATTCCTTTGAGTTTGGAAAAGTACCGAATATATTTGAATTCTTTGCACACCCCACGGGAACACTACATTTTGTTGGGTTAAAAAGTAGCCTATGTGTTAATCCAGGGTGTCAGCTAGGTCCAAGCCAAATTACAACGAAATTGGTTAAGCGATTTGAGCGTGATGAGTTAACAAACACACAAACTTTCGCATTTAAAATGTTATATTAGGATTAGGATTTCAAGGGTTTTGTAGATAAAACTTACTTTGGACTTTCAGGTTTAAAGAATATATTTATATTGAATTAATATCCACATTTATGTTAGATCTGTTTTTTTTTAATGGAATTGATTTAAAGATATACTTAACTGTACCCAGCGGTGCCTTTGTGATGTCAAATATTTTGATAAATTATTCACCATCCAAGTTACGTTTTTTAAATCTAGATACATATGATTTAATATATTATGTTATTTTTCTTATACATCTAATTTTCACACATGGGAATGAAACACAATACCACAGATAGGCATCTATAGAAAAATATTACGATATTTTTTCTTTGGCAAAAACACTTTTGTCTGTGAAACAAGATGCCAAGGGTGCGATCTCCGCATCGAAATGAATATTTGTGTGATCCACACCTATTTGTGACACCGAAAAGTGTTTTTTAGTTCCTGACACAGAACAGATCAACCATGTTCAACTGTTCTGTGGTTCTTGATACCCACTATACGGATTGACGACTTATTTATATCAGCTGGTATTTATCCTAAACAAAACCATTGTGTTTTAGCTTCATAATGTGAATTTGTTCACTAACTTATGTAAGAATCCCAATTCTCGGCCAAAAATCGGAAACTTCTAACACTTTTTCAACCTAAGTTTTTCACTTACACCACACATCTTGCAGTATTAGAACATGAAGAAAGTAAATGCCTACTAGAGGTGGCTTAAAGCAGTAATCATAGCATCCGAAAATATGCACTGTTAACTATAGAAGTATGCGGGTAGGAGACAAAATCCCGCGAATCCAAATATGTCTAAAGCCCTGGTCTGTCGAAGCTACGCACAGCGTTGCGTTGCGCGGAATGCGGTGTCAAACTCGGTTTTGTATGAAAAACCATTGACATTGACATGACGTTCCGCCGCAGTATGCGTCAGCCAGCGTATGCGTTGAGGGGTCAACCGGGTAATGCGTAGACTGGTCTTTTGTGCTGTCACAGTATGCGTCGGTGTAGAGGGGCAAGTGCGGTGAAGCGCGGGGTGGATACGCCGCACAACGTGCCGTCATTCTCATCATTTCGTCGCGGTAAGCGTATTTGCGCAATGGATTTATTTGAGGACAATATTTTTATCAATTTTCGTGTGTTTTAAACTTTTGTTTAGGTTGTGGCGCGTATATCGACTATCTGCTGCCGCACAGTACGTTTAATACAGTTCACGTACGTTCCGAATGACAATGGCGCAATATAAACCTTGTTTTGTTAAAAAAAATACAATTAAAAAGTAAAATAATTAATATTTAATAAGTACAAGATTATAAAATGGAGTCAATTACATTTATTTTATTGTTATAAAAATGGCGAACGGAACTGTATGTTAATTGTTCTTAGTACCTAGTACCCCATGTTTTTTAACAAAATATAGCAACGGAATTAGTTCGCAACTAATCAGGGTACAATTGGAGACGATTTATTAGTAGGTATCTATATACATTCAGTCTTTATCCCTATTCGCAGGGCACTTTATCAGCCCATATATGTCCCACTGCAGAGCACGGGTCTCCTCTACAATCGAGAATACGATTGAGAGTGGTTAGGCCATACTATAGTCCACTACGCTAGCTGGCCTTATCCCTATATTTGCATAGAAAGAAATACAAACAACAAACCCAATAAAAATATCAATTGTTTAAGTGCACCCGCTTTTTATATGAGCCTGAAAAAGTAGCTACAAAGAATCTTATGATGAGTTTTGTATCAGCCCATATCAATGATATATTATACAAATACGACGTAGATATCGCACTAGCACTTCAAAAGTGAGGCGTTCAAATTCGGGCAATTGGTGTAATTTCATCTAGTCGCATAGCAACGGCGACAGAGGGAAGACCTCAGTGCTGTCAACATAATTTATTTCGAAAATATTGTCTAAAGTGTCGAATTGTGTGTTTTAAAAGTGTTAAAACAATGGTGCAAAAATACGAAACTAAATGGGACCTACACACCATACGTAAATATATAAAAACCACACAAAATTTAATTTTTATTTTAAATTAGTATACACCGCCTTCAATTGTGTAAGAAGGATCGCGTAATACAAAGATTGTGAAGTGCGATAGGGACAAAAAGCGTACGTCATAGATTAACAAGTCAGAAGCGAAACCGATCATACAGAAAATTGACGTAGAAAGTTTTAATAGATTTGGATAGTTGTATATTTATTTCTAATTCAATCACATTTAAAACAATTAAGTTATTTGTTATGAATTATTTTCATAATCAATTCAAATAACTTAATCCAACCACGAACATTACAAAATGCATTAGCTTCCTCATATATTTTGAATAACTATATTTACATATAACATTAATTCATGTTTCCAGATTTCCACGTAAATGGATATGCACTAAGCACAGCTCGGACAAAAAGAGAAGATCGTGACTGGATGCCTTTAAAACTGATTAATATTGGTTTAGCACATTTAATTATGATTAAAAATATACAACTACGAAAATATATATATCTACCTAACAAAAACCTGCACCATCGGTTGTAGTATCGGTTGTTTACTAGTGGCAGGTCGCTCATACGTTACCACCATGTGTAGGTACCACCGCAATGTCTATTTCCCCCGCCACACGGCAGTTTAAATGCCATGTTATGTTCCGATCCAAAGGACATTCTCGCCCGAGTAATCGCTGTACTTATACTTAAGATCTTATGTCTCGGAATGGCGAGCACAGTGAATGCCAAGCATTGCTTTGTAATTTAAGGTGTCTTGGTTTCGCTTATGTCCACGAGCGGTCGTATCACTTGCCATCGTTACAACAAAAAAAATATTAATAAGATATCGATTTTTCAGTGCATGCTTACCATAAACTTATATAAAAAACAGCAATCAATTATTTTTTTTTTTATTTTATCAAAGTTATGTGCAAATAAAAATATATTTGTTTCAGGATGGCATAACACAGGTAGACTCATGTAGCAACCTCAAAGTTAATATATTATATACTTATAAAACCAAATAGGTAGTTTTATTTATCGTCACCCTTCTGTTTCTATCGCTTCGATTCTATGTTTGGATAACGCAATGCTATCTCTTTTCATCTCGTACTTTCTGTATGATCTGTTTCATTCACTAAAATTGTCATAAAGTATTAACAAATGAGTATGTATATGCATAGCAGTACAGTTTTTAAACGTCACGCAGTATGAATATGCGTCATCTTTATTAAAACATCATTGAGCCCATATACATACATTCGTTGTATAATGGTTGTATATTATCGTCGTAGTTATTTACAAAATCCACCTGCAAGATATAATAAACTATCGCCGTTCGACACAATTAGCACCACTCTCCTAGCACCTGGAGTGCATCATGTGATGACATGGTGCAATCTTAAATATGTAGTTCCTCAAAATAGTATAAAGTTCTGTGTTTTCCCCTTTTTTCCATTCCCATTCAATTAAAACCCCCTCTATATATATATTGTAATTTGTGCTACTTACACCTACACATATATATATTGAGCTCTGTGTTATGAATTCTGTTAAATACTAAAATAAAATTATTATTGTAAAAAGTGTCCATCAGTATTGTTCCAGGTTTTGCTTGTGACAATTTTATAGGAAAATAATTTAATCGTTATGGAATTTATTTTTACCCAATTACGGTACGATCAATAACGATAATGTAAGAAAGGATATCTACATAAATCCAGTGAAATTTAATTTGATCTGACAATAATTTTTTTAGCCGAAAATGTATTCAGCAGATGCGTATTTCATTAGAATGATACGAACCACTTTTATCACGTATCAATATTGCGAAAATTGTCTCATAAACATATATACCCAGTTTATTTAAAATGACACACAAACATTTTTTTAAGAAATTATATATATTTTCGAACTTAAATGATTGTTATTTGTTGTCATGGAAATTCAAGAAAACTTCAATGCGAAATTGCCATAGTAACGTTGGTTGTCAATGAACGGTTCTCCCATTGGTCAACGGTTTTACGCACAGAGTGAAACCTATATGAGAACCACCTTTTTTGTTGTTATGTGAACTACGTTGCATGACGTCATGACGTTGCCGCTTACCGCAGTGCCGCGCGTATTCTTCGCCAGACCAGGCCTTAGATGGAATAACATGCAATGGATTCCACAGAGCACATTGTATTTACGGGGTAGTTAACAATGAGAATAACGATATTAGCGCCCTCTGCCGGTACACGAGGTTACAATGAAATAGGATTCGTCGATATTCAAATTATAATTCCCAGTAATTTCCAAAGCCAGACAATTTCAATTGAGTAGGCTTTTGGAAATTGATTTACTATTTTCCCTAAAGTTTAGCGTATGTGTATGCGTAGGCAAATAAAGTAATAAATACTAATACAATAAACAATCAAATATCAGTTTATTATACTAGATGTTTGTATCAATACAGTTGTTGCCGAAAGATAAATATTCATTAATAAGCATCTTCGTAATTCTATTCTTAAGAACATAAATTATTTGATATTGAGATCAGCGACATCTATTGCTAAAGGAATAAAACAAAAAAAAAACAAAGTATGAGCTGTCAAGGCACTGATGGATTCTGTCCCCGCATTTAATTGTATTTAATATAAGTTTCTGATAATGGCATAGTATGACAACGGAACCACATTATATCCATGTTTAGTGTTCGACTTTCAAGAAACTGTTTCATATTCTGTATAATATTTGTTAGTACATAAAACATACATTTTTGGATGTATGCTTAGATCCAATTTTCAAAGCTGATTCCAAGCATAGGGCCAAGGAGGTTACTGAGTGCGTTATGAAACCATTTATTTAAACAAGCGACGTTGGAGCCTACAGCTCATGTTTCAAATAACGACCTTCGTTTTTGCATTTAATCATTTACTCAACACGGCAACATAACTTTGAAGAGAAGCCTTATTAAACAATAGAACCACAGCATATTTTATTTATTCCTTTTACTATCCCAATAATGCATTCACCACTGCAAACCTTGTCAGCCAGGATCAACAGTGGCATGCAAAGAATTCGCCCTGAACACTGAAGCTCGGCAAGTCTCTCAGGGACGCGAGCTTGTCTTTAACCCGCCTCGAAAATAATCCAAAAGAAAACAAATAGGTGTCAGATTCTCTTTGCGTCTGTGTTGCCAAATGTCTTTGGTCGTTTTATTCTTAATACCAGTATACCAAAGCGTCTGCGTTGTGTTCTGCACCTGATAGTATACGCAACATCTTAATCTCTTAATTTATTTCATCTTCCTTGACGAATTCATTATTGTTTGTTTTCATACAATAGGCCAGTAAGATGGTAAGTGATCACTGCCGCCCATGACCATTCGTAACGGTTGGATAATGAATGTGTTTCCGGACCATCAAATCAGGAGAAACAAGAAGAAAAAAGGATAGGAAGACGAAAGGGTATTGTATTGGGCATCCTGCAATCTCACTCGCTGATCTCCTGTGAGACAATAGTTCCACCCAGGACGTGCTTGCCCATTTATGCTGAATCATCTTCAACGGCGCGGCTCTACCACTTTTTGATTGATCCCAGAATGCAGTGCTTTCGCTTCCTCATTATGGCAGGTTATATAGTATATACCACTACTACAAATCGGGCAAACACGTATATTCTACCATAAATTTGATTTAATAAGCTTTAAACACATTATGAGTTAGATACCTAAGTCAGAGCCATTTCAGCCTAATTAAAGCATTGCAACAATGACTAAACTGTATTGCTAATATAATATTCTTGAAAATAAAATATAATATTATGAATAAATGTGTATTCAAATCTCATCTAGAATATTCTTTGAATAAAATACTGCCAGAAAATATCACAATGGTATCTGCGAATTTTTCTGACTTTCATTCGGAGCAAAATTTACTGCAACTTAGATCCGCTTTTACCAGAACGCTAACTCTTTTCATATATTCAAGTGACACGAATAGAAATTCTATGCTTAAACTATCTTCTACAATGTTTAGGTACATAATTTATTGTGAAGTATACGTTTTGGGTTCGATTACTAACACTACATTTTGTGTGAATGGTTCAGTTAGAAAAAGTGATTTCCCTGCAATTATAATATATCTTTCGCAACGATTAGAAATAAGGCAAGTAATCGGGCCTTAAATTATAATTACACTACTATATGAATTACAAATCAGAACATAAATTATAACGACGATTTAATATGAAGATTCAAGTAAGCAAACGGAAGAAAACTCACAAATGACTACTACTGCAGGGCGCGAGCCCAGTGGCGGCGTAAGGTAGGTTGGCACCCGGGGTGGTTTTGTAGTGAGTATTTTAGTGTCACTGGCCTTCCAGCCTGGCACGTTACGGATGTTTTGGCCGAGCCGGGTCCCTCACAAAACCTACGCTAGCATGCCGACTAAATCCCTTGGATGACCGTCACACGCATTATGGGCGGCCCCAGTCATCACATGGCGAGAAGCGCATGATCGATGCCCGCCTCAACGTTCTACAGAAAATCATTGCTGGTTCTCCTTTTAAAGGGTGCGACTGTTTAAGACGCCGCGCTGGTTAAAGATGTTTAGGTCGTCTACGTCAGAGATGAGGCCATGCGCCCTGTCGCTCATATCTGAGTTGCTGTAGGTAAGGGCGCACCGCCCCCTGCACAGTATGCCCAGCCAGACGTGATGTCGCCTCTTATGAAGGGTAGGAAATACCGTGGCGAAATTCTTACACCCTACGATAGGGTAGAGGCGCCGCAACGGTTCAGCCGTTTATCGCCCGACAACCCTTTTGTGCAGGTGGCGGCGAGCGGGATCGTTCACCTCATGATCCCGTTTCGTGTTCTTCTTCCGTGACATCACGATCTCGCAGAACGAGAGCATTGCTTGCCAAGACCTCCGAATCTCAACCATGGATGGCATCACGGCCGAAAGCGAGAGGTCTACTCTGGTGGCTGCATGGACTATTCTGCGCTCGTCACCCCAGGGTGGCACTCTGAAAGAGTGTGTTACTTTTCACAATGATGACACACAGCGTTTTATTAATTCTCATCACCCTCCACATATATCTAACGAAGCAACCGTGCCCCGATAGGACCGGTGTCAGATGGACCGCAACATGCCGTGGCGCATGTTCGGCCACTGGTAAAAAAAGGACGCATTGCCAGATTGGTCCTCTCACCAGTACTGGGATGATTGTCCATCCTAGGGTACCACTCCTCCAAGACGGCCACTGTATCTCTCTCAAGGGCTGGTGTTCCGTCAACCGTATGGTCGTCTGCTACATATGATATAAAAAAACCGTAAAAGGCCATCGATCGCACAACTCCCGCGTACAGCCTCTGGTAAGGGGTGCCAGAACCCTCGAAGTTGAGTTGGTTAGACCAGGACTTCCCGAAGTTATTTGTACTGTTCACACAGACAGACATTCACAGACCCTTAAGAAATTGGCATTGTTTTACGATTCCCTCAGACCAGCCCTTAATAACAGATTCTCAGAAAAACTCTTAATTCGACATAAAGTTTCTTTTTTAATTAGAAAATAAAGCAAAAAAAAGAACATATATATATATTTTTTACTTTTGATTAACTGATAATGGGAAGGATGTGCTTGCTTTTCTGAGCATAGCTTCCCAAAACGGGGCTCCAGTTTGGTTTACTCGACTGGATCGCCCCTGGGACAGTGCTGCGACGCCACAGAGCGTCGTGACGCTTATTTTGGGAAGTCCTAGGCTAGACAACGCGACTGCTGCCGTGACTAGTTTCGGTCTAAGGCTTTTGAAAGAACATTCCACCGACTATACAAGACAACTCTAACTTCACCCGGAGCTGATAGAGACTTCCACGCCATCAACTGTTATATGGACCCTTGCAGGTGGCCCCTACACTCGTGCAAGATAGTCTCAAATTTATCCACTGCAAGGCCCAGCTACCGAATTCTATAATTCATTATGTTAGAGAATGAGACATTATATTTAAAAAAGAAAATATTTACAGTTGCGATAAATGCCAAAATAGTATATAAATCGTTAGATACAAGGGTTGGTAGTTATTTCTGGATACAGGTAGATTTTGTGTGCTTTCTGTGGGTGTCTTTGTCACCCCTTGGTGCTTAGTACCCGGGGCGGACCGCCCCCTCCGCCCCCCCTTTACGCCGCCACTGCGCGAGCCTCCTTAACGAGCCTCCTCGAGATTCGAGTCTACGAAGTGGATCTGTTTGCCTAACATAACATTCACATAACATTTCTAATACAGGATATTAGATCTATTTGTAACACAGGATATCAATGCTCAGATTTAATATTATTTCCTATTGATTGACTATTCTACCCACTCGATTGGAATGTTAAGACCCTTTCTGTTAACGCTATTTTTTGTATAAGAAATTCTTATATCCCAATATATACTTACATCCCGGTATATCTTATTACCTGGTACAAGTATTTCTGTACTAACTAGAACCCTTTATCGCATACTATTTATAAGAAATACAATTTTCAATCTATTAATGGGCGCAGTTGGTTAGACGCTACCTGCTGAACGAGAGGCCGCGGGTTCGATCCCCCCACTGAGACATGTTTGTGCGATCCACAGATATTAGTTTCGGGTCCGGGTGTGACCGTGTGAGACCGGAAAGTCTCTCGTAGTTTTTGATACCCATCTCGCAAGACATAATAAATAATTTAGGGGCAGAACTATGAGCGCTCGTGCTAGAAACGACACTGATATGGGCGGTAAAACGTGAGGCTGTTGACTGTCGAGTACGCTCATCTCTGACTATGAGCGTTCGAAGTTGGAAAAGTGATGAGTAACTACGCTATTCCAATATTTAAGTTGCCGTATCTGGTAGTGTGCCGAGTGGTACGGCGAACCAACTAGGTTCTACTCGCCCGTCCATTTCACCTGTTGTCCGTAATGCGCGTAAGGGCCACCGAGAGCTCTTAGTCGATATGCCGGCAAAAGATTTTTGATATCGGTGCGTACACTTGTCCTCGAAGGCTGGAAGGCCGGTGACCCCGTCATGCCTCTTCCGACCTTCTCGAGGTATCGTAAGTACGGCTTGAATCGCTTTCCTTTCGTCTCAAAACGAGATCATTCCTGTATAATACCCGATGTTGCATGGTCTTTTTTATAATAAATATTCACTATAACATAACTTCCGAAATGTGGAAGGAATTCAGCCCAACAATCACTAAATAAATTTTATAATAAGTTCCGACTGAGTGACGAAACGGTAGAGCCACGCTGTTATCATGACTCAACATGAATTTGCAGGCTTGTTGTGGGCTGTAAAACTGTTTCACAGGAGTTCGCGGCGTTTTGTTTGGTGAGTGAGACCCCATTTCTCCTCGCATCCATCCTTTCCGCTCTCTTCCCAATTTGATGAGCAAGTAATACATGTTATAATCCAAAAGTTATGGATGTTCGTGAGAGACAGTTATAAATAATAAAATTCATCCGACAGTCACATACATAGTTCTGATCAATTAAGTCTTATGTCGTGGGTATCAGGAGCTACCAGATACTATTCGGTCTCACAAACACCACAAATACTTGAGGTTCACACAAACATTTGTATCGGTGTGGGGATCCAACCCTCCACCTCTCGTTTCACAGCCGACGTCTAACCAACTGCGCCACGGGGGCTGTCATCACATGCCACTAGTGACCACATACTATGTGTTGACATGTTTTGTAGTTTGCCAGTCGTATTGAATGTAGTTTATTTTCCTAACACGACGTTGTAACTTTCCCGTTCCTTATCACTTTGAGAAACCGTCTGAAAGGTATAGCTGTTAGCTAATCCAATTAGCAATTAAATATTTCCTCTTATTTATTTGTGAAGAGAAAGTTGTTTAATGCGTTTAACGTTTCTTGTTCGCAGTAAATCTAATTAGACCTGGTCGTGTTCTCTCCTGAGGTTTTCAAGACATTAACTCGGAAGACATTTCCGAATCTCCGATATTCATGTTGCGAAAAAGGTATAAATATAAAAAAAACTCTTGCTACATTTGGGTTGACAAAAATGCTGCAGTAATTTTAATTCTATTTATTATAATTTTATCATGGCGCTACTTATTATCTCAATGTTGGCCATGTCCGCTACAAAAAATACATCGTAGATTCATTACCTACTTCAATCAAATTGTCGCTATTTTCCGCAAGTTAAAAAAAAACATTCGTCGGAGTTTAGCCTACATCATAAATAAATTAAAATAACTGTTGTATTAATTATTCTATTATCTTATTTTTGTATTCAACCTGGTATTAGATGGGTCATACACAAAACAAGGCGAAAAATTGTATAAATAAAACATAGTCGGGATTTTTACAAAATCAGACTCATTTAATATGATATAATCAGAATATTAAAATTAAAACATAAAACAACATCGTTTCCTCGATAAGGCTATAAAATGATTTTTTTTTTTCGAGCATAGACCCTTCTGTCTACACAAAAGAACAAACATATCAAAAATAGTTACAAAGTAAGTGTCTTCATCACTCAAATTAAAAAATGAATTTATTTTTTGTTTTTTTTTCGATGGTGCAATTGAGTTATCTGAATCACTAAAGTTAAAGAATGATGAACGGACATCACATAATTCGCTATCATATGGAACATGGTTTTATTCCGATACTGAGTAATAATTTAATATTATTATAAGCACAATACATTACTATCGAGCCCACAGCACTCCACGTCTACGTTTACAGGCAAGCAAAATACTGCGTTACTTGTAAAATCATTATTACTTAATCTTTTCTGTAGACATTGTCTTTCCTGTAGACTTATAAGTCCACAGAAAATATGTCCACAGAAAGGACATTCTTTAAAAAAAAATAGCAATGCTAATTTAGTTTTGAGGATAGCCAAGTGGGTAAATTTATTCCAAAACTACTCCCCTTAAGCTATTTCGGCAGCATGTGAATTAATAAAACTAATCTGGGGGCGCGGCCGAGCCCCCTCCAAGTCGAGCTATAGGCCGTAACATCCTTTTCTCGAAGCAATTCAGACCATTTTCAACCCCCCATAACTTCGTTGTGGTTAAAGCAAGAAGTCTGAATTTTCAGTTACTAAGTAGGCATTGTGTAAACACGGTATATTTAAAATTTCATTCAATTTGAACCAGTAGTTTAAGAATTATAATGTGTCAAACTTTCGTAATATTGTCACTCACTGACTGACTGACCGATCATCAAAAGTCGAAGGCACTTCTAGCAGACATAGAACCTTCAAATTTAGAATATAATTAGTGTTTAGTATCTAAAGTAAGGGAAAATTCAAACATTTCATAATTTGTGTCTAGTTTTCTAAATAGACCAACTGCGTGAATAACTTTGTAATCCCATATAAATGCATAGGATTACAAAGTTACATTTGCAGTTAATGAATCATTGTACCCGTATATAGTGGAATAATAGTTGTAGATAGATATCTATATACATGAGGCATAATAGGAGGGGATATAGAGAGGGAAATGGTGTATTCAGCCCATGAAACTGTACAACATTTCTCTAGAAAAACATGATGAAGAAAAACTTGCAAATAAATAGATTAAATAACTCGAAAATATCAATTACAATGAAAGAAAGAACATTAATAATCAAATCGGCTATATTTGTGATAAATTTATACCTACAAAAATAAGAAAAATCCTTAGATTATATACTCGTCTAGATGACACATCACACCTCACCGCACGGCTCAAAAAAAGTCTACCAAATTTGGTAGACTCGCTTCTCACGTACGTCAGTGTCATTTGAACTACATATGGATAACGTGCTCCCGAAAAATAATTAATTATGCCAGTTTGTGCTGTCGAATTGTATCGCGATTGTGTGGGAAAACTGTATAATAATACCAATATCACTTTCTATCGGTAACATTATTGTTAAACCACTATTATTTGAAGAAAACATGAACTTTTAATTCATTATTTTGAAGATGAGTTTCATTGGCCAGTGTTGTCAATTTATTACTAGGAAGACTTGTTGAAACTATGGGAGAAACTATAAAACACAAATATCATTACATAATATTTCGATCAGAATAACAACAAGAAGAATGGTATTATTTATTTAATGAGTAAATAATACTTAACTACACGATATTAATGAAACCCACGACGACATGCACTTCATAGTAATTTTATTAATTCTTTGCCTTGCATGTGTATTACCATTCAAAATTTCACAAACGGGGTACTGCTATTATCATCTTTGAAGAAAACTAGGAGATGGGTTTAGATCTTTATTGTTTTTACTAAAATGCGTTATAAATATAATTAATAGTATGATTACTTTAAATAAGGAAAAAATATTTTATTTAACCTATTTTGTATATCAAATAATGGGGAAAAGTTAAGTTAATAATCTGGAGTAGGCATCCCTAAACACACACACCTTGACAGTTGGATTACAATAATTACACGACCGGTACTCACACATATCAACGAAAGTGAGGACACTTTTAGCGCATCGTTTGTTGACATTGCTCAATCTAGACGAGTATATAATCTAAGGAAAAATCCATAAGACAGAGGCTTTAAGAAAAATCGTTAGTGATATTCTAGAAGAAAGAAGTACCGAATAGGAAAAAAGTAGGACTCTACAAAAAGACGTGAGATCCCATCAAAAACATCCTGTAAAAAATTCCAAGTCTCGCAGCTCAGGTTTTCCACCGCAAAAAGTTGTGAGATGCATGTAATACCAAGTCGATTAATTTATTTAGTCCTTAAGGGACCTTCTATATAAAGTTATTACGTTAGTTATTACCATATCAATATTAAAAATTATTTACGTTTTAAATAAATAGATCGACTTGGCCAGTATAATTTGTATAAATTGTACGATACATTATGTTTTCATGCGATGGCCAAGTCGATCCATTTATTTAAAACGTAAAGAATTTTTAATATTGATATGGTAATAACTAACGTAATAACTTTATATAGAAGGTCCCTTAAGGACTAAATAAATTAATCGACTTGGTATTACATGCATCTCACAACTTTTTGCGGTGGAAAACCTGAGCTGCGAGACTTGGAATTTTTTTACAGGATGTTTTTGATGGGATAATTATTTACTCAAGTACATAAGGAACAGAAAAGAAGCACCGATCTTTGACAATAACACTATTAAAGATCTCTGGTACCCAAGCATATCAGGGTTAATATTATAACACTCAGGGTGACGATTGAAGTCCAGCTGGGGTTCGTCGTAGGCGCGTAGCTCCTCTCCATGTCTGGAACTGACGGGGTGTGAGCAGCAATGATGTTTAATTTATCAAGATCCACATGTTCCAATTTTATCTGATTTAATGTTATATTAATCTGTGGTATCTCGATCCTTGGCAAAGGAATGGGTTCCTTTACGGTAACTCTGCTACGATGCGTTCGTAGCGTTACGCCATTTATGTAGAGTAGGCACCCTTCCGTAGCGCTTAATAAGTATGCGCCTTGTATACGCTGAAAACTCTCCTTTTCGCCACATTTTGTTTTGACGATTTCCTGGCTTCTTGTTATAGCGAGCCAGGTACCTTCTTGTATCTCTTGGAGTTTCACGGCGGGCATGTTAACATTAGCTAGTCGACAATTTTCGGCTGGCATGTGATGTATAATGTGGATAATGCAGTCTGCGTTATTTTCTATTTTCTTAAGTTCTAAGTGACTGCATATCTGAAGCTCGTCGGTTATTCGTTGGCATGGTTGTTGAAGGTAAGTAAACTCAGTACTACCCAGTATAAGGTAAGGTGCAATGGGGATGCGGGTTAAATTGTTACTGTTCGGTAAGGAATAGACGTGAAGGAGGTCATAAGTGACAGGACTCACAATGGGTATTTCTAATATAAAGGTGAGTGTATTAGGTGTGTTGTATGCTTTTACCTTTATTACCTTTTCAATAAGATACATATTCTCACGTCTGGCTTCTAAGGGTAGTTTGTAAGTTTTTTCAACTTTAATCAGCTCTGTTAACAAATACATAGGGTCTATGACACTGGGGTGTAATTTCCCTATGGATGCAAACGTTATAGCGGATTCCAAAATACTAACTTTATCGTATATGAGCTGTAAGCCATTCTCGATTTGGATATGAGATTGGAGCATCTCTAATCGTGACGTTAACAAAGACAAATTTTTATTTACGTTATTAACATTCGTTACCACCATATCCAAATTTCTCTCTATTTTATTTAAATTTTCATTATATTCGTCAATGAATTGCTTCATTAGGCTAATGCTAACTTTTTGACTATCTGTAACAGCATACGTCTGTTTACGCAGTTTATCTATTTCGTTCTCAATATGTTGCGCATCGCTGTCGTCTAAATTTCCACTTATTGCTTTCACAATAGTGCCTAAACCATTTATTAATCCTCTTTTATTCCTTAATGTATTCATTGGTAGTATGTAAAAGAATTTACTAACAATGTTATCAATTAAATACTGAATTTGTTGCCTATGCACGTATCTCTCTGCATATGTGTGTTGCGAATTTTCAACTAACACAATCTTGGAGTAAATACTTATATATTCCTGAAAAACATGATATAAATAGCTCGTGTTATATGTACATAGTAAACTATATGTGTCTGTCTTATGTACTATTTTTGCGTCTTTAATAACTAAGAGACCGTCTTCAGTATGGATTGGCTGAATTACTGGATCTGCGTAGGATCCGATGCTTCCGGCGATGAGCCTGAAGATGACGATTCTGTAAGTTGAGAGGGTCGTCTTAACAATCGGCAATGAACCCTTATCGTCTTAGCGTTAACATGTTTTCCAACTATTTCAATTATGTTATTTGGATGGATTCTGACAACTGTATAAGGTCCTAAATAGCGAGGTTCGGTTTTCTTGCTGCGAGTTGACTTTGCAACTTGTTTGTATACCTTTTCACCTATTTTTAGTGTAATACTTTCGCTATTTTTGTTGGCCCTCTGTATTACCTTTTCTTTGTCAAATGTTAATTTTGAAGCTACTAGTTTTTGTGCAATTTCCATCTGACTTTTGTGTTTTAATACGTAATCCTGATAATATTCTTGTGTATAAAATAACTCTAAAGGATTACGGCTACTTGTATGACCATATAGCAACTCGAATGGTGTAAAGCCTGTCGCACTATGTATAGTATTATTATATGCTATTATAGCATTTCTCATAAGGATTGATATATCATTTTTATCAGTTAATTTCTGTAATCTTGTTAATTCGCCTATAGTTGAATGGAATCTTTCTATTGGTGAATTCGAGTTTGGGTTATATGGCGTTGTAAAATGGATACTAATTCTATGCATCGTACATATTTCCTTAACAACGTCATTGTCAAATTTATGATCGGAATCTGTGGTTATCTTATTAGGTATGCCTAATATCGCAAAAAGTTGTAAAAGGGCTTCCGCGACATGGATACTTATAGAAGCCTGCAGGGGAATTGCCTGTGCAAATTTCGTAAAGTTATCTATTACGGTTAAAAACGTAATACCATCAGAACTATATAAATCCATATACAAATGCTGCATAGGTTTATCGGGTGTGTCCGTTAAGGCTAACGGTGGTCTTAATGGGTTTCTCTCATATTTAGATTTAAGGCAAATCTCGCATTCATTTATATACTTTTGAACTGAAACTAACATATTTGTCCAATAGTAATTCTTTTGTTCGGACGTACTTGGTTTCTCTATCGCGTCTAACGCATTTATTTTTATTCGTGATAATGCGTCAGCGTTGGTATTATATTTACCTTTTTTATATGCTATTTTATAATCGTATTCTTCGAGACGTAAACGCCATCGGGTAAGTTTCGAATTGGGGTCCTTAAGGGACATTAACCATGTTAAAGGTTTATGGTCTGTGTATATAGTAAATTGGCGGCCATATAGGTATGGTCTGAAGTATTTAGTAGCCCAAATTATGGCTAGTAATTCTCTCTCTATGGGTGCATATTTACTTTCTGTTTCAGATAAGGTACGTGACGCGTACGCTATAGGTTTATCAGAACCAACTGTTCCTTGGGATAAAACAGCACCTACTGATACTTCTGAAGCATCTGTTGTTAATATGAACGGTTTATTAAAGTCTGGGTATTGTAACACAGGAGCGTTACATAAAACTTGTTTCGACTTATTTACTGCCTCTATAAATTCAGGTGTATGAATTACTTTAGCATTTTTCTTCAAACATTTCGTTAATGGTTTTGTTAATTTAGCGAAATCTGGAATGAACTTTCTATAATAACCCACAAGTCCAAGAAAAGATTTAATTTCTTTCTGAGTGGTTGGAATTGGGAATTTCTTTACAGCAAGGATTTTATCCTCGTTAGGCTTTAGGCCTTTTTGGGTTAACACGTGCCCAAGATATCCTACTTCTTTTCTTAAAAATTCTGATTTATCTAATTGCACTTTAAAATTGTGTTCTCTAAGTCTTTGAAACACTTTCTTTAGTTTAGTCATATGGTCTTGTAATGAGGTGGAATAAATAAGAATATCGTCTAAGTAAACGATACACGTTCCATCTGCTAATAAATCTCTGAGTATATTATTCATAAGGCGTTGAAACGTACTAGGTGCGTTTTTTAAGCCAAAGGACATTCTAAGAAACTCATAATGCTTGTCAGTTGTAAAAGCTGTTTTTTCTATATCGTTCAGGTCCATCTCGACTTGGTGGTATCCTGAAGCGAGGTCTAACGTAGTAAAATACTGCGCTCTTCCTAATTTATCCAAAATATCACTAATGTTAGGTATAGGATATTTATCTTCAATGGTTCTTTCGTTCAATTTACGGTAATCTACAACAAGTCGCCATTTAACTTGACCTGATGCGTCTTGTTTTTTTGGTACTAAATGAACTGGGCTCGACCAAGGTGACATGCTTTCTCTAACAATTCCTTTATTTATTAGGCTGTCCACTTGTTTTTGGATTTCATTTTGTTCGCAAGGCGGACGCCTGTAGTTTTTAGTGAATATAGGAGTCTGGTCAGTTAATCGCAATGAATGTTTAACTGAATGTGTAAATGTTAGCGGGAGATTTTCTACATAGAAAATGTCGCGATACTGAAAACAAAGTTTATTTACTTCGCGTCTTTCTTCAATATTTAAATGTTCTGTTCTGATTCTGCGTAAATTATTTTTTAATTCTGAATTAATTTCTTCAGTTGTGAATTTATTCACTTGTACATTTTCATTGATATTTCTTACGATTTTTATTTTTTTGAAATATAAGTCTATTGTGTTCGATTCTGTAATTAATTTCTTACTTTTATAGTCTATTCGACATCCAAAAGTACTAAGTATGTCGCTTCCTATTAAACCTTTATAATTTTCATCAAAGTCAAATACTAAAAAATTATGATCAACATCCGTTCCTAAAATTGAGAACAGACATTTGTAAGATCTTATCGTGGGAAGAAGTCCCGTGAGCTGTGTTTATCTTAAACGGTTGAACATAAACATTCTTCGCAATGTGTTTATTAAATAACACATCCGTACTGATAAGCGAGCGTGAAGCTCCGGTGTCTACTAAGAATTTACCTATGTTTGGTACCTGTATATACGGTAACTGGTCAATTATGTATTCATATTCCGGTAGATAATGTATCAAGGTTTTGGATTTTCTAAGGCATCTACCTGAAAATTCGGGGATTCACTAATTTGTGTAGTAGAAGCTACACCATTATTTACATCGTCTACGTCGTAGGACGTTTCGTAGCTTTCTATATTTTCGCAAATATTGTTAACTTTATTTGGGTATGTGCGCGAACCTAAATTTTTCGCTAAACCCAGGCTTTTAAATTGCGCGGATGGTTCTTGCTTAATAGCGCGCGGATTAAAATTCTGCGCTGACAAGTTATTGCCTGCATAGGGTTGTCTCGTCCCTATGTATGGTCGATTAAACGTTTGTTTGGGTTGAAACAGGGGTTGTGTTATTTTATTTTCCGCCCGTTTCAACTTAAGTTCTTCCTGTCTAGCTAACGCTATCGCTGTTTCTAATGTCTGCGGATAATTAATTCTAACACCAAGACCAATGTTATAGTCGATGTTATCTATATATGTATCTATAGCCACTGTCTGGTAATATCTACTATCTTTTGTAGCAGATTCACCTACACTGCATAATGCGTCTAATAGATCTCTAATTTTTTTGCCATATGCTTCGCACGATTCATTTCTGGATTTGGTGCAACGCATCATTTCCTGTAACAACTGAACTTCGTTACGTTGTTCACCGAATCTATTTAGTAAAGCGGTTTTTATCGATGACCAATTCTCTATATCTACCTCGAGTGAGATGGCCTCTAAAGCTTTTCCTATTATTTTGTTTCGAATAAGGCATAACACAATATGGTCTGTGCTGGGTATACCATGATTTTTTAAAACACTTTCTACACATCTTATGTAAAAGTTTAATGATTTACTGTTGCCATCATATATTGGCAAAACTTTGTCAATTAAGTCGTAGTTGACTGATATTGAACGTGTGGCTGCTTGCGCCAGCTGTGACAACGGGGTTACTCCCTCTTGTGTCATTTTAAAAACTTTATATATTTTACTAAAAAGTAACTAAGAGATTTATTTTACTTTTATATGTGTTAAACCGGGTTAGGGTTTTTATGTAACACTTTATTTAGAAGTTATTTGATTGTACTGATTTTAAGTAAAAACAATTTAAATAATAAGCTTTAAATCGATTGGAGATTTTAATAACTTATGTATTTATTAATTCACTGATTTTAAGCAATTTAATAAATTAATGTACTTAGCACTGTCCTTTTTACCGATTTGAGGTCAAAACAACAAACACTAAACACACAAAAACGCGGGAGTAGAGCAAGGGATACTGGGTAGTAAAAGAATTTGATCTTACCTCCAATACCACATCGCTGAACCACCGTGGAGTCAGGAACACTGTCTTGTCGCCGTCCGGTCCCGATTGATAGGTTCTGGATAGTCGCTCGTAACGTAGTCGATTCGCAGAGGTTTATGCAAAAGATGACCGATGTCGCGAGTTGGAACTATCCTACCACGACTGCGCCAGTTATACAAGGAGCGAGCCGGAGGAGCTTTTAAAAAGACAAGTGTTCTACACGAGAGTGTATTTTAGACTGACTTACAATTCTTATTCTTATATCTAAGTTACACTGGTGGTTTCAATTTAAATTCTATGAAGATATTAGTTATCTTATCTAAATGGCTTAAAACTAAGGGCTGAGCGTACGTAACTCGCGACAATTATTTTTTATGATTTTTTAAATATCGTCATTTTCGGGTGGTAAATCCATAGTTCTTGCTAAAATAATAATTTAAACACTTTTATACCTTAGGTTATTTATAAATAAAAGGGTGTACACTATAATTTTAGGAATAAATGTATTTATCGCCCAAATATGGTCATAGGAAAAAAATAAAAAAAAAATTTACGCTTTTTTTTTGCAACTTTTTCTGTTGCATTGTGTCTGAAGTCGCTTAAACTACCACCCGGCTTCGTTTTCGGTAGCAGTCTTGATATACCCTGTACTAATGATATTTAATATAACTTAAATAGATAACGCATATCAAGTATGAGAAATATCTATCAAAATATGCCAAGTGCGTTTACGAACAGTCCACAGAAGGGGACATTTGAGGACATTTTTGTTTTATAATAATCATGGCTGAAGATAATTCATTATTTGGTATATGTCTTAATAGTAATACTTGTAAGTCATTTACCAAAATTAACTCAGAGAATCAATCCAGAAATTTGAAGATAATATTCATTCTGAACATGCGTATGTGTATGACCCAGATAGACTTTTGTTCTGATGTTTGTAGAATCATGAAAATGTAACTGCGATTAGGTGCACAAAAAACTTCTTATATCTATTTAAAGGCAACGTGATATGATACTGGAGAATCTAATGTCTGTGCTCTATATTGAAGAGGTTTCCTTCCCGCTCCCCTCCCGATTTTATTTTATGATGAAATTTTATGATATTTAGGGATGGCATTGATCACATACCATCAGATGACCTATCTCCTCATTTGCCGGTTCAAAGCAATAAAAAGGCATTTCAAACTGCAGACTACGAGTCGAGACGCAATTCGTACGTTGAAATGAATATAAATATGCAATGAACTCACAATGATAAGATTTGTAATAACTCGTTGAATTATGTATTAGACGAAGCCTTTCTCGTGAGAATCAAAGCGGTTGTATGGCTGTACATACGGATTACATTCTGACAGAGGATTAGTGGTTATCTCAGTCGTAAAAGGATTGGTCAGAGTCAGATGTTAAGATATCCACGCACCGTGAAATTGTATGGAACGAACAAAGCTTTTGCACGCTAATATATTTACATAGAATTTTATATCTTACTCAATGTGGATTTAGACTTACAACCGAGATAAGTGACGCTTAGATTACCTTTTTAGTTTACCATTGTTCACTTGAGGTTGGAATTATTTTATTTTACACATTTAAGAAAACTAACTATGTACATAAAGTTAGAAATACGTAATCAAAGGCCAATTAGAAATTTCCGCAGATAAAATACGAATTACAAAGTACACAACTAACAATATCAAAATAGTTCACTAAATACAAATATTAAATATCGAGGATGTTGAATTTAAACAGTTGTTTACAATTTTTGATTTAGATTTTTTAAAGGTCCTGGAATCATTAAAACACAACCCGATAGCTAAGTCAATCATAATACTATAAAATCAGGTATATAAGTGCGAAATACATACATAAACTCTCGTCGCCAGGAGGTGTAGGCAGAGATGCTAACGGGACACCCACGTTTTGCCTTGTTTGTTCAGTCCCATGTTATGACCGTTGGTGAGCCTATCGCCATGTTGGGCACAAATTTCTCAGACTGATAATTACTAATATTAAAAATCAATATCACTCTACCCGATCTGGGATTTGAGACCGAGACTTCAGCGTTGCAATCATAATGTAGTACAAAATAGATATTCAAAAATCAATATTATAGTACAAACGAGCTGAAAACTATATCAATCGTATTTATACAAACATCCGAAAGCCATTGTTTTTTTTTTTCATTTACGTACCAAGCACGCGATATACCGGTGACTTCAATTAATATTATAATGTCTCTACCTCATAAATCATAATCATCATCATCATCATCATATCAGCCACAGGAAGTCCACTGCTGAACATAGGCCTCCCCCAATGATCTCCACAATGACCTGTTGGAAGCGGCCTAATCATAATAAATACTTTAAATCTACGTCTGAAAAATAACATATTTATCCTCCGATTCACACATGTATAAATTAAGACCTACAATTTTAGAATTTCCATACAAATAGCTTTTACCTATTGACGTGCACAACTTGAATTGATTACCGGGAGCAAATGCCCGTAAGGGCCGCCTTATTTACGTATTTTTCTTAGTGAACTACGTTTCAGTTTATGTAGGTAATAAATTTGTAATGTTTACTGCTGTTTTGGAATATTTGTACACAATTTTGGAGACTATAAATACGCTGATTATTGGATAGTAATTTCTACCGTGTTAAAGATAGGGTGACGTTTTTATCTAGAAATAAGTCTTCACTTAATATAATAAAGAGGAAAGATTTGGTTGTTTTCATTGAACAAGACCGATTTGATAAATATTTTCATCTTTAAAATCCCACATCGTTGTTGAACATAGGCAATAGCATATTTTCAAAAAGTGTATCGGCAGTGCTGCCTTGGTGGCGTAGTTGTACTACGGTACAGCTACAAAGCTGAGGTCTCGGGAAATCGAATCCCATGGATCCAAGGTCGAATCCCATGTCGGGAAAAGTAATAATCGATTTTTGTTATCATTAGGAACATCCCGGAGTCAGGAATTTATGCCTGATATGGCAATAGGCTTGCCTACTATCACATCGTGGGACGGAACACACAAGGTGAAATGTGAGTGTCCTGGTGCCTCTGCCTACACCTTCTGGGGAAAAGGCGTGAGCTTTGGAATCTGCAGTCTGCATACGGGCGGAGCCGGGTGCGCCGCTAGTTGTTTATAAAGCTATATTGCCATCTAACTTATAATTATCTTAAGTCACCAAATGTCAACTACTGGAAATAGGACACCCTTGTGAGTACACCCACATGCCTTTACAGCGACATACATAAAACGGCCTTTACGCAGCGCCATCTATGAACCTCTATTATGTAATATAGCCACCTTTTCTGTATCAGCCTATACATGTCCCACTGTACATACGTCTCACACATAAATAAAATGAATAAATAAATTCAAGTAAGAAATGAATGTAAATAATACTTAGTATAGAAAAAGAATTGTATATAGAGATTAAGCGCTATGTGTGTTGACTTGTCATAAGAGCTCTTTAATTGCATACATGACCAATAAATACATTTCATTTCACTATTTTCCTGCGACGCTCACGATGCCATCCAACCATTTGTCAGATCGTAGACAACCTGTACGTGGTACAAGATGCATGGGCGTGCGTGGTGTTTTATAGCTAAAAACCCTCATTACAACTAGATTATTGTATAGCATTATAAAAAGATTTTCCAAAATAATATACTTATCGCATATTGCATTCTTATTGATTTAACCCGGCGTCATTGAGGTTGGGTCAAAATTACCCGGCCAGTTTATAATTTCTAATATTTTTGAAAGTAGGCGCGCGACGTTGCCGTCCTTTGCAGTAGCTGGAGCCAATAGCGTATTCTAAACGTTTTCGATGTGAAATCAGTTCGGCGGCAACTGCGCAGGGAGCTGGACGTGTGTGATTTCTAAAAAGGTAATTATGACCCATCCTCACAACTCACGTAATAATTATGCGCCATTTTTAACTAATCATTTATTACTATTCTTTATGAGTTCTTTGTGTTTATTTCAATTCTTTTTTGCGATTTGCTTCAAGTTTTGTTGATTTAGTTTATGTTATTTTGTTTTTGGTTTTTTTTTAATTGTTTAATTATTTTGTTGTTTATTTTGTTTGTCAAAAGGTACTTATTATAAATACAATGGAAAGAGAAAATCAACGTATTTTAGCGATTTTAGAGGAGTCTGATTCGGATAAAGATTTGCTTGATTATGGAGAAGAAGTCGAAGAAGAAGATCATGTTAGTGTAGTGTTTTTGAAAAACTTGGGTCTTGCCCTGGTCGGTGAGCATTTGACAGTCCGCCAGAATGTGAATCGCTTGCCACGAGAGATGCGAAAAAGAATTCGGGAATACGTTGGTGAACCATAAGAGGAACCACCTGCAAAGCTACCCAATGCCCGAAAAAGATGTCAAGTGTGTCCTGCAAAAAAATATCGCAAAACAAAGCACACATGTCAAACTTGTCTCAAATTTATTTGTCCTGAACATATTATATCTTTCTGTAGTGATTGTATTTACACCAAAGATTCTGATTAGCTTTTTTATACTTTTTCCCTAAGATATTAGACTTAAGTTTATGAAAATGCCATAAGTAACCGAAAAGACTGGTTATTAGCGTAGGAATTTCATGAAATTGTAAGAGATCTCAATTTTGTTACTTTTTTTTGAGTTTATGTAAAAGTTGATTAAACCTAATAAAACGTTTCTTAATTATTATTTTTCTTTTTTATTATCATGTCCTAAATACCCTAATACTGAAATAACAACATAGTTTACGAATTTACTTAAAATCTATGGAAATACCTTATATTAAATAAATGGGTAATATTGACCCACCTCAACGTCCGTGTAACTGTTTCCTACCACAATGACGCCGGGTTAAGTGATGTCAACTAAAACAAAAATAACATTGTTTCTTTTAACTTTAATTACTTAGAACGTATATAACTTTCTTTCACAGCTGTTGTATTTTAAAGTGATTATTTGTTATTATTTTCCAACAGTTTTTCGAATCCTTAAAAGTATCTAAGGTGTACATTTTCAATCATAACATATTAAGAAATATGTATATAGCTCACATATCTGAAGTTGCATTTTTGATTTATTTGTTAAAATAATAAAGGATTGAGTTTTAAAACTTCATTTATAATTCATTCATTTCAATAAATACTGAACGAAGTAATATTAAAAAAGTTTAAAATACACAGCATATTATTATCACTTCTAAATACAACAAATTAAAATTATTTTATAATTCATATAAGTTAATACACATATTAACTACTTAAAAACAAAAACTTATCCCGTAGCTTTTCCTAAAATAATCAAAAAGACGCGTAGTCAAAAACCAGTAAATACAAAACTACTTTTTCTCTCAGTATTCAATTTACGACAAAGATATGACCGTGTATGAGTAATGTACCTAACAATGTGTTTCCCGGCTGACTGATTCCACCTACACGCAAACTTACTGAGAAAATCTAGACTATTTTTTGTGCCAATCACTCGCCTTCTAGACAGATATTAAATTTTGACGTAGACAAAACAAGTTAGGATGATATAAATACCGAGATATTACATTACGAGTGAATGCTAATAAATCGCAAGCATGTTATTGTGAAGACACTGTCAGTATAAATAAATACATTCGTATAAAGTGAGGGTAAAATTAAACCCCCGGACTAGACGTAGACGTAGATTGATTATATTTTGTTTTATTTACGGTGTTATTCATAGCCACTATATAAACCAATTTTAATTATTGATTTCTTTTTTCTTCCTCGCTCAAACTGAATTCAAAAATCTTTGGAAGATGACAAAACATTCGATAACAAGATAGTAATATTTAGCCGCTTAGTATTTAAAGGTGCTATTTAGTAGCACGCTTTCGAAAATATAAAAAATAAACCAAACCAACCAAATCCGCGATAAAATCGTAAATAATAGTTTCATTCCAATGCTTTTATGACATTTCAATACACATAGTACCTAATCTAAATGTACAAAATATATTCCATTGAATTATTTATATTGATTTCATATTTTTATTTATATATATTTTTTTCGGTTCGTAGAGTAACCTCAAGGACGTTATTGTAATTTTAGTGAATGATGTTTCTTACACCAGGCCGCTATGGGGTCCTATAAATGCGTGGGATGCCTATAAATATAAATAGCAGACTTCTTGAGTATCCAGACAGAGTAAAATGATAGGTATTTTTCACGTAAGCATAAAAATACATCCAGCATCTCTTGAAGTTTCACGTTTGAAAAATATGTTTACCATCCTGTTTTTCAGCGGAATAAAGTAATAAAATTTGCAATTCGTAATGAGTCACTAAAACAGGTGCGCCAGGTATTCAACGTAATGGTTCTAGTAATAAAATTAATTTACAACCACTAACTAAATTTAGTTTACCCAATTTCATTGGAGCTATAAAGTTACAATAAGTAGCCGTTTGGCAATGAAATTTGTCACAGCAACGTCGCTTAGGAACTTAATTATATTCATTAATTCGAATAATCTGTTGGGTTTAGAGTTTAGCTGATACAAACAACCTGTAGCAGAGAAATATTATTATTACTATCTTATTCAAGGTCAACAATTCGTACACCAAAATCTTTAAGCTGTATTTAAAATTGTGACTTGATTTTTATTACAATAGCATGATTTTAAGGCGAAGAACTATAAATATTGATTTCAATTTTATGTGACTGTGATTCAAACATTTTTAGTGTTTTAAATCGTTAGCGATCGTGTCCATATCCTTATTTAATAATAAGCATCATGTTTCTACCACCTTATAAATCATCATAATCATCATCATCATCTCAGCCACAGGAAGTCCACTGCTGAACATAAGCCTCCCCCAAGGATCTCCACAATGACCTGTTGGAAGCGGTCTGCATCCAGCAAATATTAAATTATTACCTTATAAATGGTAATGGATAGTTATCAGAACACAGTGATTTAATACACCTTGCTTTTATCACAGATTAAATAATCCTGTCTGAATAGTTTCACAGAGTTAAAGAAAGTTTCTTAAACATCAGGCGAGTAACTCCCTTAGTGTGGGGCTGTAGGCGATCATCTCACCTTGTTAGCGCTTTGTGTCACTTCTGCAAACAGTTGCGAGAGTACTCAGCAAACCCACTTCTGAAAGCATCATCGTCCAATGCAACCTGTCGGTACGCATATTTAACCGCCACAACTGTTCTAAGTATTACTATTCTAATATTAGATTATTTAAAATAACTTCACTCATCTCTTAAGAATAGAAAATAGGTGAAACTTTCCTTAAACTTCGCTGTCGAGTGTCCGGGAACTTGTTTGAAGACTTGTGTAATGAAATGGTTGAATGAAGGAAATTTAAATATATAGTTGTTTACTCCTAGTAATCAACGATTGCAAATTTGAAATAGATGTTAAGAATTCCATGCATTGCTTTCTAATTCAAGTTGTTGTTTGATTTTGCTACTGTACACGATCAGTCGTATCGCTTTCCACCGGGGGTAATGACATGCTCCTCTCGCCAATCATTGCAATAAAAAATACAGTTTTATTTGATTATATTATGTTGTATTATTTAAATTATGTTAAATTCTAACAAAGAGCAACAAGTAAACAAGCTAAACTTATTTATTCATTTAAAACTGGCTGCCTAGCCATTTTATTTATGTAAATGGGACTGTAAGATAATAACTACTACTCAACAATATTTATTCCAATATTTATTCTAAATAGGTATAGTGTTAGTCCAGACAATGGTAGATAAATTAAAGTGGTGACAGAATTATGACTGAAAGGAGTCAAGTGGAAGGTAAGGAGACCGCCTTTAATATGGAATGAGGATATGTTTATGCTTCAAGGAAACGTTTTAATAAGATTGCTTCAGGAAAAAGTGATGTCAAAACTCAAAAGATAAAGAAGAACACTATCTCAAGCAGTAAATTCGTACTTGAATAATATAACAGCATTACGTTTCCCAGTTTCTTCTTATTTTTTAAGATTGTATGTTGGCAATTGTTTTATTAAATTAAGTTTATGTTTTACTAATCCTGTCCTAGTCAACAACATACCAAAAAATATTTTATTATAAATTTTATTCTCTGTACCGATGGCGACTATTAAAATGTAAATATAATTTAGTCTACGCTCCGACATCAAATTTGTTTACCAAAAGGCCAACGGACTGAAAGGCTTTTTTGTTCGTTTTGTACAGTTTCATCGCCAACTCTTATATTAGATTCATCAGACGCTTCGTGTCATACAGATTGAGTGGGTGAATATTTTCACAAACGCTTTTATTTTTCATTTTACAGACCGCGAATAAACGGTGTTGAAATATTTTATTTGTCATTCTGTTGTTTAGTTTATAGAGCATAGTTTTTTATAAGGTTGAAGACTTTCGATAGTTGCTGTTTTGTCTATGTTTAAGTCTACCTATGTACCTATGTACCTACCTAAAATTTGGGCTTATCTTTGCCTTATTTAATGAACTAGTGGTCCAGCCCGGCCCCGCTCGGGAGCAGAAACACTTTTTAAAATTTTCAATTTCTACTATCAATTTAGAATATCGGAGCAACCAATCCCTCAGATATCGATTTTGATACCAATCAGATCACGAAAAACGAATAAAATTTTTGTCATTTTTATCCTAGATTTTTTTACTTTTTCCTTCTTTAATTCATAGCATTATGATATATAGCATTCCTCATTAAATTACTTATTTAGAGCAAAAAAATCAGTTTGAACCAGTAGTTCCTGAGATTAGAAGTAACAAATAAACAAACAAACTTTTCGGCTTTATATGTTAGTATAGATTTCAATTTTAATCCTTATTATAACAAGGGTAGCACTGATAGACACTTTTAGGTGGGTAGTGGAATGTGTTTTATTAGACTGATGTCAAGTCTAGAGACAATCTATTTATAAAGCTTCACCTTAAGACCTAATATAAATCATCGCTTATCGTTTTGGAGCTGAGGCTGAGACATCAAACCTTATGATTCATTAATACTATTTGCTCTTACTGTTTCAATAAATAAACAGCAAATAGAGCACCAAATCCTCGTTTAAGCTACTAAGGGATCTAATGACGCAATCCCGAGTACCATTAAGTGGAGATGTTTCTGCCAATTCTAATCAAAATAGTTTGAGTTACGTAAATCTGGCTTCCGACCACTTCTCGAAGTACCTTCTACTCCCGAGAGCTTCAATACTAACATATACTCTAGGTAGATATTATAAGCCATTTACATCAAATAAATACATCCAAAAATCAAACAAATAGTCTTGTCCCTGTTCCTAACCGAATTTATTCTATTTTATTGCAATGAATGGCAAGACAAGCATGGCGTTCGCCTAATAGTAAGCTATAAGACAGTTCATGGATAGGAGCAAAACCAGACAACACCATGAATTACAAAGCCATGCTTGGTATTCCACATAAGATTTTAAGTCTTATATGTCCAGTAGTTACTCTGGCTATAATGTCCTTCAAATCAAAACACAACAGTGTATTGACACTGCTGTTTGGCGGGAGAAATATAATAGAATTAATAGAAGATAAATTGAATTCTCACACTGTTTCAAAAAATAGTTTGACAAACAAAGCGTAAAAAGTTAATAAACACCAAATTAAATTGCAACACGCCTCAAATTAAGCCCTGACCAAACATAATGTGCATTAACATTTTCAGTAGAGAAAAACAAAGGTCATAACGAATGGCTTATAATAGTCATACACCCGATGTCCATATTATAATAGGGCTGTCACACTAAATCTCCAAGGATATCGCATCCAAATTTATAAATGTAGTTATTTGTCTATTTAATACATAGAGTGCCTGAAGCTCTACCACAGACACGAATCTAAATAGATAAAGATAGATTATATCAAATATGTGAAACTAAAGGCGATTATTTTTCATAATTCGCCCGAAATTGATTTAATTTTAAGGACCCTGATAAATGCATCGTAATCGACTAAAACTGTATTTTAGTTGATTACGAGGGATTTGGTTTGATTCTTATATTTTTTGCTTCCACTGCGTTTCGATTACTTTTGTGGTCACGAGGCGGACACCGCCATACCAAATCCGCGATAAAATCTGTAAATAATAGTTTTATTTCAATGTGTCACTTTCGCGTAAATCTAAGGAATCATAATGTTTTATTAACTTAATTCTCCATTTGCACGAAACCGATTTCTTTCTGAAGAAGCTGATAATCGCATCGCAATCGATTTAAAATATTAAAATAAATCAAGTCTCCGTTTTCGCGATACCGGTTTCATTTTGAAGAATCTAATAGTTGCATCGTAATCGACTAAAAAAAGAAGTAACTTATTCTGGTGAAAGGTCTCTCATAGGTACCACTGCATTTCGTATGTCTCCCGCCAAACAGCAGATTAAATGCACTGTTGTGTTTCAGATTAAAGGACATCCAGAGTAACAACTAGACATATTGAGACTTAACATCTTATGTCTCAGGATAGTGAACGCAGTCGGATGCCAAGCACTGCTTTTTAATTCAAGGTTTGTTTGGTTTTGGTTTGTTTGGTTTTGCCACTGTTCATGGCCTGTCGTATCGCTTACCATAAGGCGAATAGCATTCTCATGCCATTCACTGCAATAAAAAAAATTGCGGTGTATAATTAATGTAATATTGTAAGTAAACCAAGCTCACTTTAGAGTTTAGACACGTGTTTATGGTTGCTGCATTTATTAAGATCATGTCTGTGGGCTGTGATATTAAACCACGTAGTCAAGCAACGTAATGCGAATTCAAATTAAATTACAACTTGGGTTCGCTATAAACATTCTGCTCGGAAAGTTGGATAAGATGTGTTGAGTCTTACTAATAAGGCTTAAGGTTAATTTACGGAGCGGTAGTTAATACTTTTTAATACGTGCTATTAGAGCTAAATTTCAGTGCTTGCTGGCTTGTTAAATAAGCTACGTATTACGTAACAAAATATGTTCTTATATGAATATTCACCTCGGGCAAAAAGTAGTGCTCAAAGGATTAGCAAATTGAAATTGTAGTGGGAAGGGTACAGCTTAGTACTAATGTAAAATAGGGTTGAAATTAAATTCTAGTTTCTAGCAAACGTACTAATAAAGGTCTATTCACAAAGGGACGGACAGTTACAGAAGTTTAGTGACAGATTCCAAAAGATTCCTACACGAAGGTTGCTTCTTAACAACTATGGCATTATGACAGCCTTCATGGTGCAGTTGGTTAGACACCGGCTGTAAAACGAGAAGACGCGGGTTTGATCTTCACGCTGTGGAACGTAAGTATTAGTTTCGGGTATTTTTTTTTTCGCAAGCCGTTCGCCTGATTGTAAGCGATACGACCGCTCATAAACAGTAGCAACATTCCACTGCGCTCGCAATCCTGAGACATAAGATGTTAAGTCTCAATATGTCCAGTAGTTACTCTGGCTACAATGTCCTTCAATCCGAAACACAACAGTGCATTTACGCAGTGTTGTTTCACGGGTCTGGGTGTTTGTGAAACCGAAGGGTCTCATGTTTCTGATGCCCACGCCATATGACTCGATCTTAGTGTCAGATCTGTGCACGTGAGGTTGAGGTGAGGTTTTTTTATTGCAATGGTAAGCGATAAAATGGAAGACGAAGTTGTGTTGTTTGCGGATGATACATCTTTGACATTTAAAATTAAAAGGCAACAATTAGATTTTGATGAAGTAAACAGTGCCCTTCGTGAAGTTGTACATTGGTTTAATATTAATAATTTATTACTTAATGCCAAAAAAACTAAATGTATTAAATTCACACTGCCCAATGTTAGGCAATTATCTACCACTGTACAAATTAACGGTGAAGAATTGGATCCTGTTGCGTCTACTACGTTTCTGGGCATTACGGTCGACGCTAAACTCCAGTGGGGGCCACATATCAATAAACTATCTGGTAGATTAAGTTCAGCGGCATATGCAGTTAAAACCATTAGGCGTTTAACGGATGAGGCAGCGGCAAGAATTGTCTATTTCAGCTATTTTCATAGTATAATGTCTTATGGAATTATTCTCTGGGGAAATGCTGCGGATATAAATAGCATTTTTATTTTACAAAAAAGAGCTGTTAGGGCCATTTATCAACTTGGTCCAAGAGTTTCATTGCGAGAAAAGTTTAAAGAAGTAGATATTCTTACTGTTGCATCTCAATATATTTATGAAAATTTATTATATGTTCGTAAAAATATAACTCAATTTAAGCGTACTTGTGACATACATAGTAAGAACACTAGGAACAAACATAATCTTGTCTCACACATTACTCGTCTCCACAAAATAAATAATTCTTTTATGGGTCAAAGTATACACTTCTATAACAAGCTTCCCAACAGTTTAAGAGAACTTCCAATTAATAATTTTAAAAAAGTGATAAAAGTTAAGCTGTGTAAAAAGGCATATTATAGAATCACAGATTATGTGGAAGATAAAACTGCTTGGGAATAAATTTATGTTTTGCATCAAATTGACATTATTGTTACTTGTGACATGAACCATTGTTATTGTAATTGTAATTGGTGATATAAAAAAAAACAAAAGAAAAAGAAGACAGTTCGTGTTGCTGAGGGAGTTTCTTGCGCCGCTTCTTCTTCACAGCTACAACACGTTCCGAAGCGGTGGTAGCAGAAAAGGACGATTCAAAAGATCTTGTGAAAGACTATTTGAATAAAGAATATTTTGATATCCCATCAAAAACATCCTGTAAAAAAATTCCAAGTCTCGCAGCTCAGGTTTTCTACCGCAAAAAGTTGTGAGATGCATGTAATACCAAGTCGATTAATTTATTTAGTCCTTAAGGGACCTTCTATATAAAGTTATTACGTTAGTTATTACCATATCAATATTAAAAATTCTTTACGTTTTAAATAAATGGATCGACTTGGCCATCGCATGAAAACATAATGTATCGTACAATTTATACATAATGCTGCTGGCCAAGTCGATCTATTTATTTAAAACGTAAAGAATTGTTAATATTGATATGGTAATAACTAACGTAATAACTTTATATAGAAGGTCCCTTAAGGACTAAATAAATTAATCGACTTGGTATTACATGCATCTCACAACTTTTTGCGGTAGAAAACCTGAGCTGCGAGACTTGGAATTTTTTTACAGGATGTTTTTGATGGGATCTCACGTCTTTTTGTAGAGTCCTACTTTTTTCCTTTTCGGTACTTCTTACTTCTAGAATATCACTAACGATTTTTCTTAAAGCCTCTGTCTTATGGATTTTTCTTATTTTTGTAGGTATCAATTTATCACAAATATAGCGGATTTGATTATTAATGTTCTTTCTTTCATTGTAATTGATATTTTCGAGTTATTTAATCTATTTATTTGCAAGTTTTTCTTCGTCATGTTTTTCTAGAGGAATGTTGTTTCATGGGCTGAATACACCATTTCCCTCTCTTTATCCCCTCCTGTTATGCCTCATGTATATAGATATCTATCTACAACTATTATTCCATTATATACGGGTACAATGATTCATTAACTGCATATGTAACTTTGTAATCCTATACATTTATATGGGATTACAAAGTTATTCACGCAGTTGGTCTATCTAGAAAACTAGACACAAATTATGAAATGTTTGAATTTTCCCTTACTTTAGACACTAAACACTAATTACATTCTAAATTTGAAGGTTCTATGTCTGCTGGAAGTGCCTTAGACTTTTGATGATCGGTCAGTCAGTCAGTGAGTGACAAAATTACGAATGTTTGACAAGTTATAATTCTTAAACTACTGGTTCAAATTGAATGAAATTTTAAATATACCGTGTTTACACAATGCCTGCTTAGTAACTGAACATTCAGGCTTCATGCTTTAGCCACAACGAAGTTATAGGGGGTTGAAAATGGTCTGAATTGCTTCGAGAAAAGGATGTTACGGCCTATAGCTCGACTTGGAGGGGGCTCGGCCGCGCCCCCAGATTTTGATTTGATTTGATTTGATTTGATACGGCCGCTCATGTGCAGTAGCAAAAACCAACAACACCTTGAATTATCTGTCATAGAGGGCCTACATACTGAGTATATCAAGACTGCTACCGAAAACGAAGCCGGGTGGTAGTTTTAGTGACTACAGACACAATGCGACAAAATTTTGTGCAAAATATTGTGACGAATTTTTTTGTTATTTTTTTTCTATCGTCTTATTAGGGTGGTAAATACATAGTTTTTTCTTAAATAATAGTGTACACTCTTTTATTTTTAAAGACGCTATGGCACGCAAGGCTTTATATTATTATTTTAGGACAAACTATGAATTTACCAACCAAACTGGACGATATTTAAAAAATAATAAAAAAATTGTCGCGTTTCTTTGCGTAATTTTTAGTTACATTGTGTTTGTAGTCACTAAAACTACGACCCGGCTTCGTTTTCGATAGCACTCTTGATATACCCAGTATACAGGGTATATCAAGACTGCTACCGAAAACGAAGCCGGGTGATAGTTTAAGCGACTTCAGACACAATGCAACAGAAAATGTTGCAAAAAAAGCGACAATTTTTTTTTTGTTATTTTTTCCTATGGCCATATTTGGGTGGTAAATACATTTTTTCCTAAAATAATAGTATATACCCTTTTATTTATAAATACTCTAAGGTATAAAAGAGTTTAAATTATTATTTTAGCAAAAACTATGGATTTACCACCCAAAAATGACGATATTTAAAAAATCATAAAAAAAATTGTCGCGTTTCTATGCGAAATTTTTAATTGCATTGTGTTTGTAGCCACTAAAACTACCACCCGGCTTCGTTTTCGGTAGCAGTCTTGATATACCCGGTATATCTATATATCAATATTTCAACAGTTGATGTCTTATTTGCACCGTCCGGAATAATGTTATTTGTTTCCTTTTCAGATACAGTTGTCTGGAAGAAATCGCTTTTAGCAATAAGACCGTCGATTTTTTAGCATTTTAAGTTTTAGATTATAATTAGTTTCTTTTGTATACTTTAATTGTACTGTGTGGTACTAAAAATAAACATATTTTATTATTATCATTATTATTTCTAATGATGATCATTATTATAGTGAAGTCATATCATAACTTCCGAATTTAATAAAATAGTTCGTTTAACACGAAAAGTAAAACAGTAGTCATAAATAAAACATTCAGCTTTAAGTGCTAAAGAACACCAATATTTTACCATAAAAAAGCTTCATTGAGTACGAGATTTATATTGTTTGGTGTTTTCCCATTAAAGGTGTTCCAGCGGAAAGCAAGAGTTTTTTGCGTTACATAATGAGAATTTATGAGTGATCATCGCCCTCTTTATGGGTTGGAGTACTTATGAACATTCATCGAGTGTAAGCAATTATTTTCCATGTAGATTTATGTTATACGCAATATTATGAAAATCTGTTAGAAAAACATTGTTGACCTTTATTTCAGTAGGGCGATTCACGTTATTTCTTGACGCGCTGATCAAGTTAAGGTGCGGTTACAATTAAGTTTACGTTTTGGTGAAAAATGGTATTCTTGTAAATGTTTAGCTGCGCGTGAGCTGCGCGTCAACTGTTCGTCAGACGTATGTAATACGTTTAACATTAAAATATAATGATCCAATTAGTAGGATGTTTCCTTACTGTGAAAATCGAAACTGCACATGTGCTGCACGTTGTCAATCGGGCTAAACTATTATTTGAGTCGTCAAATGAATAGTTGAATACCTACCGATCAAGTCCTGATCTGAATCACGCGTATAAAACGCGCAGCAGTAGAATACACTAAAGCGCTTGCGTGACGCGAGCTTATTACGAGAATACGAAAAGGGTTGTTTTGATCGAAATATAACTGCAACTGCACCGCAACTGAACTTATACGTTACGTGAATCGCCCTACAGAACTTACTTTCTCTTCGGCTCCACAAGACCCAATGTAACCGAGATGAAAATAATGGAAGTTTCCAGTAACGTTCTTACTGCAATGGATATCGCGTATCAATGTACAGTCATGACATATATATCTTCAAGCAAACACGGAATAAGATATAGTTTATATTGGTTTCTGCGTATAATAATAATAATACAAGGTATATTTTTGTTTGGTTCAGTGGTACGCCCTCTGACCAGATGGTGGAACGACTTACACAAGAGCGCCAGCAGTGACTGGATGCATAAAGCAGCATACCGGGCTCTGTGCCATACCTTGGAAGATGCCTATGTCCAGCAGTGGCCTGCAACGGACAGATAATGATTTTTTTTTCTTATATATCGCCGCGAAAATAAGAGAACACAATGAACAATAATGATTCCAAATTCAAAAGTAATGTTTTGTTTATTTTTAATTATAATAATATTTATGGCCAAACTAAGTATATTTGTAAGTATTTTCAGTACTGGAAGAAGTAGTTCTTTATTTACGAGATCGGTCCTTTTATACCGGATAAAAGTAAATCCTGCTGCTCCAAGGTTATCTAGAACAAGTTTATAGGTATTTACGATAAGTGCAGTGAAATATGAGACATGAACTAATGTTTATAGAGACTACGGATCCAGCAGCTTAGTTGGCAGTGCGCAATATGTCCAGACTGAGATATGAAATGAAATGAAATGAAAATATTTATTGAATCCATAAAATGTCATACACTATATTAGATTCAGTCATATTTTTTTTCCCACTACCACCCAGTTCACAAGGCTGTTTTCGCCAGAGAAGAACGGGCAAGAAACTCTAGCGTTGCTCTTTTCAAAATAAGTTTACAATACAGTGATCATACAGGAGTTCAAATTCAGAGCAGTTCATAAATTATTCATAATAATAATTATATTGTACGGCTGAGTTAAGTGTGGTCGCCCTGACCGCGGAATCGGTATACACTGTTGAGCAAAAGCAATGAAAGGCAATAAAAAAATTAAAAAAGAAAAACAAAGTAATTAATATTATCATTATAAGCAAGTTGAGCAGACCAGTCTACACAAGCAGCACCCGATCACGAGTATGACGCATGTGCCAGCCATCGGTCTCCTCAACCGTGTTATAGCAAGCACAGACCTTTAAGCGAGCATGACGTACTCAAATTGCCTACAACTATGGTGACACAAGTGGGATAATTATTTTAATTATATTTAACAGAGTACACACACATCCGGTTCGGGGACTTATATTATGTTTTATTCCCACGCCTTACTATCTTCTAAATATTCTGAAATTTTATAATATGCTTTATTACACAACTGTCGTTTAAAATTAGATTTAAATTTATTTATAGTTAAGGCTTTTATGTGAGTGGGAACTTTATTATAGAAATGTATACAGTAACCCTTAAAAGATTTGCTAATTTTCTGGAGCCTGGTCTTATGACTGACTAGATTATTTCTGTTTCTAGTATTTCTGTCATGAATATCGCTAACCTTTTGAAATTGTTCTATATTGTTATGGAGATACATTAAATTAGCGAATATTTAATAGAAACATAGAAATTTTTATAAATCGCTATGGTATGCAGGTTTCCTCACTATGTTTTCCTTCACCGTTTTAGTGCGTGGTGATTGACTATCAATACACACATGACTCCGAAAAGTCAGAGGTGTGCCCTGAGATTCGAACCCGCGACCACCGTGAACATGTTGGCAGTCGCGTCTAGTCCGTCTACCAACAGGCCACCACGCACTTCAAACTTAACGCACTTTAAAGTATAACTTATTTCACCATAAAAACAGTAAAATTGTCACCAATTCTAGAAGCAATGTATTCAGGCTAGTGGAATTTCCTCACATTTAGCATCTGTTCAAGAACATTTAAAGTTAAAGTGGGGTTCATCAGCCAAGTGAGGGCCTATCAATAACGCCTCTTAACAGTAAATGGTCGTAGCCGTATTCCGCTAGGATTGGATTCCTTCATACATATCCCGTGTTTTTTTTGAGTTTATACTAACATGACACATTTATTGCACTTTCAGCTCTGTATCTATTTTAGGTTTGAGCAGACGTTAACCTTGAAGTTTTCCGTAGTTTGTTTTCTTGATACTGATGAGCAAATATTTGTTAAACAACACATGCAAATAATCAATATGTTATCATTAAAATAAGAATATACTGTATTATGAGTAAGAAAGTTTTAAGAACCAGAGAATCAGAAGTCGAAAAGTAAAACTTTAAAAATTACTTCATAAAATTCGCCATCTTTATTACCAATTCTGCAACAGATGCGTATAATTTACGAAGGCTTTCTTTCCGTTGTCACAGTATAAATCAAATTTATTACTCTTGGTTAGGTCTGTTAGACCCTAATGGAATGTAGGGCTGCCTTTGTGGCGTTATGACGTCATTAGCGTTCTTGCCACAATGTCGTAATTTAGGGTTATCTCATGGTCTATAGCTGAAATATAAGCGTATCGTATATGACACATACTAATCTCACGCTTGTGTACACAAAGTTGTAGACAGAGGAGCTACTTATTCCATAGACGGTTTGCTGAGTATTTCACTAGGATATGATAGGGATTGCACTAACGACCAGGCCAGATACAAATTCCCGTTTCATTTTATCGGATATATGAATTTAAAGTGCGTGGTGGCCTGTTAGTAAACGGACCAGGTATGTTCGACGTCAGGATGAAGATATACATTTTCCACTTCTAAAAATCAATACTATTCTCTATTATACTCATTATTTTCTCCGAACTAAGTCTATTGTTACGACGTACGATAGAGGATTCCAAAATTTTGTGGAGTATTTAAATGCTTAATTGCATATGCATGCAGCAGTGAAGTTTTACGTACGGCGTGCGAACATTCGAAGTTCGTGTCGTTTCATAGACTAACCGGGGGCTTAGACGCGTCTGGGGAGACGCGGCTGCCAACATGTTCACGGTGGTCACGGGTGCGAATCACACACACACACCTTTGACTTTTCGGTGTCATGTGTGTATTGATAGTCAACCACCACGCACTAAAACGGTGAAGGAAAACATCGCGAGGCACTCTGCGTACCATAGCGCTTGGCAAGAATTTCTATGGTGTGTAAAGTCCGCCAACCCGCACTAGGCCAGCGTAATGGAGTAAATGGCCTAACCAATCTCAATCGTACTCTCGATTGTTGAAGAGGCTCGTACCTTGCAGTGGGACGTATATGGACAGATACAGTGAATTTATCTACGTTGTAAAAACACAATATTAAACCTTCAATGAGGCCCAATAAATTTATGAGGGGCAAATAAATTGTTTCAGCAGTAAAACCACTTTAATGTAATAGTTTCACTGCAATCGACACATTTAATATGCGGTTTCATTGTAAATAACAAGTGCAAGTTCTCACGCATTTAAGCTTATACAAGTAAGAGATACTCGTACTTTTTACCAATATCAAAAAGGTAGAATTTCTAAGAAAATATATTTTTTAGTTAATAAAGAAAGCCATTAAAATGATACAGTATATTTTTTAAATATGTCCAACAAAAATTTATAAAATTTAGTTTCCAACCAGTTCGACAGAAATATTTAAAAACATACTTTAATTATTGATGAACTTATCTATTACTAGCGGCCCGGCCCAGCTTCGCTCGGGTACAAATAGATTTCTGTACAATAATATGTACGTATTATATGTGTACATATAAACCTTCCTCTTGAATCACTCTATCTATTTAAAAAAAAACCGCATCAATATCCGTTGCGTATTTGTAGATTTAAGCATACAAAGGGACATAGAGACGTAGGGACAGAGAAAGCGACTTTGTTTTATACTATGTAGTGAAAAGAAATCCACATTCACGATCACTAACTACATAAGGACCCGAGCGCTTGCAAACGTAAAGAACATTAACATGCAACACTGATGACTGATTGCTCAAACTTGGAATCAAACCCTGTAACCGTGGGTCAGTTCGCAGCCCCCATACGTTGTCACTAGACTGACGACGCGCCAATGCAATAAATAATACTTTCTTCCTTTGCCGGTTAAATCATACAATAAGTCACCCCACATATGCACTCAGGTCTCTAGACAGTGACACAAAACTGTTCTCAAACCTGAGTCCCAAAACAAAGGAAAACAAAATAAAACAAAATTCATCAATTTAAAAACTGTTTTAAAAACTTCAGTACATAGAGAGTTTCGAAAAAAATATCGTGATTATTTTTCCGACCCAAATATCGACCAATAGAATTGCACCATTCGACGTCACGTGGTACAACCTACATGGTATTATACTGATAATTTTTTGAAAATTTTCTCTGGTAGTTGCTATATATAAAAAACAAAACATGATCCAGTCAAATTAACCACACGTCAAACTGACAGGTTGAATTCAATTGTGAAAATTGGAGATTTTGCATGAAAATGAGTTTGAAATTAAAATTTGGGACGGAAAAATAATCCCCCGAATACCACACGAGCTTCAAAATTATCTGGCATTTCCCTCAAGGTTCCCTGCAAACAAATAAAGTCGTCAAGTTTTGACTCCTTCATTTGTTTGCAACGAACCTATCGGGAAATACCCGATAATTTTGAAGCTCTTGTGGTATTATAAGTGAAAATTGCACTAAAATAAATATTAATAATTTAATAGATTTCGTCTAAACGGTGATGATAAATATTATCTTCATTATTATTAAAGTTTCTGTCATAATATAAGCAAGCATTTTTAAAATCATTAAGTGAAATAGATAATTTCAGTCACGCTCCACTAGAGATGAACTGGAGCGCACGCACCACTTACGTCCGAATACTTATGCCCTTCCGCCCTTTCATATGACGTAAGTCATTAAGAAAATATCCTATCAATATTTTTCACCCTATTTGAATACACATCCCACCAATGATTTAAATCGCTTAATAAGCCGCGTAAGTATTATTAACGAGCAAACACTGCGTGTGTGGTTAAATTATTATTGTGGTTTTAAACTATATTTACAATACATTACCAGTTTGTTTATAACCGAGGGTACGGATTGCAGTATTGAGTCAGAGATATAACTGGCAGAACCTTTAAGTCCTGAAGGTTCGCCAGTGGAAGCCTTGTTTTGATAGCACCTCACTAACTAATGTGAATTTTGACAACCTCCGTGGCGCAGTTGGTTAGAGCTATGAAACGAGAGGCTGTGGGTTTGATCGCCGCAGTCAGACAAAGATTTGAGTGAAACACATGTGTGAGACCGAAAAGTGTCTCGTAGTTCCTGATATCAACGACACAAGACTCGATCTTAGTATGGCATTTTTAGTACAATGTATGTAATTGTTTTTTATATTTATATAACTAATTTTAAATTTATTTTGTTATATAAGTGCGTGGTGGCCTGTTGGTAAACGGACTAGACGCGACTGCCAACATGTTATCGGTGGTCGCGGGTTCGAATCCCAGGGCACACCTCTGACTTTTCGGAGTCATGTGAGTATTGATAGTCAATCACCACGCACTAAAACGGTGAAGGAAAACATCGTGAGGAAACCTGCATACCATAGCGATTTATTAAAATTTCTATGGTATGTAAGTCCGCCAACCCGCACTACACCAGCGTGGTGGACTATATGGCCTAACCACTCTCAATCGTATTCTCGATTGTAGAGTAGGCCCGTGCCCTGCAGTGGGATGTATATGGGCTGATACTGATATTGATATTGATCTGCTTGTATAAAAAACTGTGATTTAATTCTTATATTCTAAAGGAATTATCTGCTTTCTAAATGAATTTCTATAGGGAATAAGATTTTCGTCAATTTCTTTAAAAACCTGATATGAGTAATGATAACATATAAATCGGCCCACACCACAGCCGAGTCAAACTGCTGCCTGCTAGTGCAAAATATATTATATACGCAGACATTTAACTTGAGGGGCGACACAATACGTCTCTTAGGACCATTCTGCTAAGTTATTACATTAGTTAATAAATACTTACAACTAATTAATACTGCTAGAATTATATCTAAGACATTAATTTACTAAAGTCATTTTAGTCAAGAATCACTTATAAGAATAATCACTCGCTTGTAAAATATATCGTATATTATATATTAATTATCAAATGTTTTGTCTCTTTCCAACTAATTTTATATTCATTTGATATCTAGTTATTTTAGAGTTACCAAAAGAAGATACATTATTCACTGCAAATCTGGGGGCACGGTAGTGCCCCCTCCAAGTCGAGCTAAAAAGCGGCACTGTCGTACCATCCTTTTCTCGAAGCAATTCAGACCATTTTCTACCCTCTATAACTTCGTTGCGGTTAGAGCAAGAAGCCTGAATTTTCAGTTACTAAGCAGGCATTGTATAAATACAGTATGTTTAAATTTTCATTCAATTTGAACCAGTAGTTTAAGAATTTTAACATGTCAAACTTTCTTAATTTTGTCACTCACTGACTGACTGACCGATCATCAAAAGTCTAAGGCACTTCTAGCAGACATAGAACCTTCAAATTTAGAATATAATTAGTGTTAAGTTTCTAAAGTAAGGAAAAAATTAAATATTTAATAATCTCTGTCTAGTTTTCTAAATACACCAACTGCATGAATAACTTTGTAATCTCATATACTTTACAATTGTACTTTTTTCTCCAGTTTGAATTGTTTCCTGTTTTATTTGTGGTGTACAATAAAGCTTATATAAATAAATAAATAAATACATGTACAGGATTACAAAGTTAAATTTGCAGTTAACGTATCATTGTACCCGTATATAATGGAATTATAGTTGTAGATAGGTATCTATATATATATTATATCAGGCATAACAGGAGGGGGTATAAAGAGGGAAAGGGTGTATTCAGCCCATGAAACTGTACAACATTCCTCTAGAAAAACATGATCCCATCAAAAACATCCTATAAAAAAATTCCAAGTCTCGCAGCTCAGTTTTTCTAGCGCAAAAAGTTGTGAGATCCATGTTAAACCAAGTCGATTAATTTATTTAGTCCTTGATTGAGGGACGTTCTGTATAAAGTTATTACGTAAGTTATTAACATATCAATATTAAAAATTCTTTACGTTGTAAATAAATAGAGGTACTGTTCAGAGAATATTGATATTTGATAGGCAGGTGACGACAATTTGAATGTAGAAGAAAGGGAAAACAAAAAAATATGAAGAATTGTGTATCAAAAGAAAATTCAGGAACTTTTCTTTGGCAGAGGTATCAGAATATTTGAACAAACAATAGACTAATATTAAGCGGCAGAATCCAGAACATAAAACACAATCCCATGGCACAACTTTACATAATTAGATACCTCTTGAATTTGAATACATAAACCACGTATCAGGTTTAGCGAGACATTTATGTACCGTAAATTACCTAAAAGCACGATTAGCATAATATCCTCTGTAATATATGATCATATTATTCCACACACTAGCCAAGATGTAGGCATCATATTTATTCCAGTTTTAATTACTAGAAGAATAACATAATACGAACAATCAAAAAAATCCTTATTCAGATGGATTGTTTACTGAAAATTTAATACAGAATATGGTAGTTTATTACAATATACTACTACGAATTATCGAGATCCCCTCTAACTTGGTCAATTCATTGGATATTGCGCGTCTATATCATCATCATCATCATCAGCCTATTCGCGTCCACTGCTGGACATAGGCCTCTCCTATGGCACGCCACTGGGCTCGATCTTCAGCCCAACGTCTCCAACCGCTGCCAGGCATTTTTCGGATATCATCGCTCCACCTCGTTGGAGGGCGTCCTACACTACGCTTACCGAGGCGCGGTCTCCACTCGAGAACACGTCTACCCCAACGGTTGTCGGTTCTCCGACAAATGTGACCAGCCCACTGCCACTTCAACTTGCTGATACGCTGGGCTATGTCGGTCACCTTGGTTCTCTGTCGGATAACCTCATTCCTGATTCTATCCTTCAGGGAAACACCGAGCATAGCCCGCTCCATTGCTCGTTGAGCGACTTTGAATTGGTGAACCAGTCCCACCGTCAGTGTCCACGTCTCGGCACCGTATGTCATTACGGGTAGGACGCACTCATTGAAGACTTTCGTCTTCAGGCTTTGCGGTATTGGCGACGAGAAGACCCGACGAAGTTTCCCAAATGCTGCCCCGCCCAGCTGGATTCTTCTTCGAGCCTCACTCTCAAAGTTGTTTCTACCTAATTGCAGTTTCTGCCCGAGGTAGATATATTCCGAAACAACCTCAAGAGGAGCTCCGTGCACAACGATCGGTTCCGGATCAATATGTTTATTAAACATTATTTTGGTTTTATCCAAATTCATCCGGAGACCGATGCGAGCTGAAGAATCAGCTAAACTGGTCAACATATGGTGCAAATCCTGCACGGATTCAGCCATTATGACGATATCGTCCGCAAATCTCAAGTGTGAAATATACTCGCCATTGATGTTGATGCCGCGACCTTTCCAGTTTAGGGTCTTGAACATATCTTCCAATGCATTTGAGAACAATTTGGGGGAGATCACGTCCCCTTGTCTCACGCCTCGATGCAGAGGGATATGTTCAGACTGCTTATTCTGTACTTGGACGGACATAGTGGCAGCTTCGTACAATGATTTCAACACTTGGATGTATCGCCAATCAACTTGGCAACGTTGCAAGGATTCCAGAACAGACCAGATCTCAATGGAGTCAAAGGCCTTCTCATAGTCCACAAACGCCAGACATAGGGGCAGATTATACTCCTCTGTTTTCTGTACAATCTGCTGTACTGTATGTATGTGGTCTATGGTGCCATATCCTCTTCGAAACCCAGCCTGCTCCGGAGGCTGAAACTCGTCGAGTCTACGCGCGAGACGGTTTGTGATGACCCTCGAAAACAACTTATAGACATGGCTCAAGAGGGAGATCGGTCGGTAGTTCTTCAAGAGGGACTTGTCTCCTTTTTTGAAGAACAATACAACGACACTCTTGCTCCATGTCTTAGGAGTTCTCCCCGAAAAGAGGACGGAATTAAAAATCCGCTGAAGCTGGCTAAGTACAGGTGTTCCTCCTGCCTTCAGCAGTTCAGACGTAATGCCATCCTCGCCAGGGGGTTTTCCATTTTTAAGTTGCCTGAGAGCCATCACAATCTCGTCTAGGCTGATTTCTGGCAGCTCGTCTGAGTAGTGGCGTGTGAGTAGTGGCGTCTATATTGTTAACTTAAAACAAAGTACTGGTGATGGTCTACCATATGTGAGAATCAGCGCAATGTCTATTTCTTCAGGCAAACATCAGTATAAATGTACTGTCGTATTCCGGTTTCAAGGACATTGCCGCCAGAGTAACTACTGGACATAATGAAACTTAACACCATGTCTCGATGGTGAGCGCCGTGGAATCCCAAACACTCTATTGTAATTGATATTGTTTGGTTTCACAATTTACAGTTTGATCAGGCCAATGACAGGCTCTTTCCGTCATTCCTTGCAATAAAGAAAGACTATTACAAGGTCTTATGAGTCGTTGCTTAAAACAACCATCGCTTCTAAAAGTAATGTTACTAAAAAAGAAACACCGTGGTATAAGAAATTTCTACAGGTTGACCGCCGAACATGACAAAATCACATGAGGCACGATAATGTGACAACTAAAAGTTTTTTCCATCATACTTAATAGTGATCTCAATGCGGCCTTGTACGATTATCATGCCAGCTATAAAATCTCTAACAAGAAAATAAAACCGAAATAGATAGATCGACATCCAACACATTACCCGTGCTAAACGTTTAATTGGCAAGGATATCGAGGCCTATTATCTTATACAATAGATCCATATAATATGATGTGATTGTTCAACATTTCAATCCGTCGCGTCGGTCCTCGGACAGTCAGTGAAACAAAACTAATTGATCGAGTGTTTAAATGGTCAGTGCATATAAATCCTTCATTATACCAATGTTTGCGCCATTAAACTTGCATACGGGAATTTTATTGTAGTGTTATTCAAATGCTTTTACCATTGGCATTTCGTTGACGTCACAAAATAAAGCAAACTGTTGTTTTTAGAATTGATAGAACACATTAGTTTCAACACTGTACTTAAATATTCTTTGTTGTAGTTTAAATCACTTATAGTTCAAAAAGATTCGTATGTTCCCGGAGTCATTAAAACTTTATTGTTTTAGAGATTTCTTTATAATTACTTTCAAAAAATGTAACCTTAGATTATGTTGCTTTAGTATTTTCCGATATCAATTTCATTCAATATTTGGTGGAATATTTGACCTAATCCTAATCAATTGTACTATCGGTTATAGAGGAGGCCCGTGCCATGCAGTGGGATGTATATGGGCTGATACAGTAAACTTATTTGTTTAATCTTTAAATGCCAACGCAAACAGCGCAATTTTATAAAACTTGATTTTACTGTAACCGTGAACGTATACATACTGACTTATGGCAACGTGGCAATACTAAGTTAGATACGAAAAGCAATCCCAAACCTAGTAACACCTGAATTGACGAAAACTTTGTTTGAATTAAAAAGAAAACAATTTAAGTTTTTAATTATTCACTTTTACTTTTATCGCCAATTACTACTTTTTCGTTCACAGGCTTTTTTATTGTGACACAGGATATCTCTAAAAAGAGATTTGAAAACTCAACCCTTAAGAGGGTGAAAAGGGTAAAAATCTATTGTGTGAAAAATCATTCATATTGACATCATACAAACAAAAACACATACTAGGCGGTAAAATAAATATACTATTGGAACAATTAACTGCAGAATTGATAACTGAAACAGCATCTGTTAAAGTAACTCCATGATGAATCTCAGTTATCCGTAACATAAAAATGAACGCTGTAAACATGTTGTAAATTCGAGTAATTCACGTCCTTTTGTTTACTATACGCGAAACAACTAGGATTTACTAACAGCGGATGTATAAATTTTATTCGTCTATACAGTGAGTGCTGGGTTTCGAACTTCTTGAGGTTAGTAATATTGTTTCAGTCATGACAATAATCTTAAGAAATAGAGTAAATGTCTTTTGTATATCCAGTATAGAATACACCAGCATAATTTTTAATGGCGAAATATAACTATGGATCTACGATGTTGGCTCTGTTTGAATTGATTGAAATTCGTATTTTTATAAATTTCATTATTTGAATTATTTACAGTAGGCTACCACGCTGAACCACGTGTGGGTTAATGAGCTTATCACTTTCGTAGTACTACTTTACTGGTTCATATTACTACGAATTAATATAACTTTGAATATGCCACAAGCAGAGCAACAAAGCGTCATCTGGCCCAAAACTGTTTACGAATTTGAATTGAACAAAGTTTGAAACTTTGTTACACTGCCTATACAAAACATGGATGTAACAAACAATATTGTTGTATTCGCGCTGTCTGAAAAGTAGATTGTCTGTTGCAGATTCAAATTTATATAATATCGATACGATTTTAGAGAGAAATGTAAATTAATGAAAATACAGGTTAGTAATTTCATACTGACTTACAGCCGCTGCCAATAAACAATCCCAATCCAAAATTTGCCGTTTTAGATTGACAGCTCAATCTTTTTTCTGATACTATATTGCCAATAATCAATCTCAGTAGTGAAAAAACTATGGCAACATGACAAGAGACCAATCAAAAAGGAGAAAACAATCCAGATTGACTTCAATCAATTTTTTTCGATTAAATTATTGGCATCGGCCGTTAGGAAAGGATTCCGATCTGATAATACAAAATTGAATAAAAAAATTGTATTGTATTGTATTGTATTGTATCTGCCCATATACGTCCCACTGCAGGGCACGGGCCTGCTCTACAATTGAAAGTACGATTGAGAGTGGTTAGGCCATATAGTCCACCACGCTGGCCTGGTGCGGGTTGGCGGACTTACATACCATAGAAATTCTTATAAATCGCTATGGTATGCAGGTTTCCTCACGATGTTTTCCTTCACCGAATAGGAGATTATTCCGTAATTTGATATAATTATTGATTTTATATGTTTTCTTTGAGGCGTAGAAAGAAACACTCATTCTCTACCACAGTCTTAAAGTTTATTAAAAAAATGGTGGATACTAACAATACACAAAATAATATATAGATATATGTATATGGATACTCACGACTAACCCTCTTATTATTATTTTACTAATTATATAATTTATTAAAAATCACACATGATATTTTCTAACATAGGTCCCATGAAACCGTATTTCGGTTTGACCGTAGAATCACAAATCTTACACTTCTAATAAAAAAAATTGTTGTCCTTCCCTCATATACACTTCTAAGTACCTTCAATCTCTTTCCTTAAAACGGAACACTATCCAAAAAGTTGGCAGTGACATGAACCGCCATTCCATATACAGAAGTGTCGTTTGTATGTGCGATTGTCTCGAATTTACGTAAATATACACTAGAGAGACACTATCAGCTGGTTACTTTTGTAAAACTACTTTTTACGGTGACTGTACCGTTTAGAACATTTCATAATGTTTATATGCATATCACTATTCTTTTGGGTAAAGTTTTATCTAGCCCAAAGGACATGTAATAGTTGTCCATTAAGGTACAAACGAAAATACTTTATTTATTTATTTTATAGAAAAGAATCGGTAAAAATATTTCAATTATCACCCTTAGAGTATATATTATATAAAGGATAGGATACATTTCATCAAAAACGTATATATTTTTTTGTCCGTAATGTTGATACCGCTCGTATATTGGTGAAAATTGATTTATATTACTTAACAATAAATTGCTATAAATTTCTTTGATAACTGAAAGTATATAGCTATTAACCTTTTAAAACGAGTTTGCGCGGAATTAAATTTCCTTAAAGTATATATTTTTATTTCCAATTGATTCGTGCATGTTAGACAACCTGTAAAATATGAGCCTATGGGCAAAAAAAGGTGGCCCGGTACCACCATTTTACCTACGTTTTTGAAGTACCAGCGCTCCCTCTATATTATATATAGTCTTAGTTATCACCCTATAAAATAAAGGTAAAAAGATAAGCGGCAAGGGTTGAAATTATTATGACTTAAAAATATCGCATTATTAAAATGGTCTAATGCCAGTCATTTTACCCCAGTAATCCGGGTTTCAACACATAAAGTTTTAAAGGTCTGGCTTATCCACCGTCTTTTAGTCCAATGTGGTAATATTAAATTAGTGAAAAAGGGTATTTATCTAAATATAAAGGCTCACGATTTTATTCACATGTACATATCTAATTAAAAGTATACCTACGTACGGATGACATTGAAAATAAAAGAAATGAAAATAATTTATTCAAGCTATTAAATCACAAGATCTACCACCTGGTTCGGAAATTGTTTTTCACTAGACAAGAACGGGCAAGAAACTGTAGTGTTGCTCTTTTCAAAACCAGTTTACAATGTAGTGATTATTATAAAATTTACAAGTTAATTTCAATCAAAGCAGTTAATTAATAATTTGTTGTAAATTTACAATAAATATATTAAGTTAATAGCCAATTATTGTTAAATTATTCACCCATTACTTAAAAAATCCTGTCAACATTACTCCCACAATACATATATATGTATTTACTATCCATCACTTAAATAATGTTTCTATATTTACAACAAAACCACTCATTAATAAAACAAGATTGAATGCCCCATATGTCCCACTGTCGCGTTCATTTAACACCTACAAATCAACGGCAAATGGACAGGCAATACGTCGACGAAACATCCGTAGTGACATAAATCCTTTGTGTGAAACAAATCCGTGTTATTTATTTGGACCGCAGAACACTGCCACATCCGATCCATATTCATTAACTGAACCTTCAGTTTGGATTAAGTGTCTTTTGTCGTTTAAATAATAAAAGGCGAAATGAAACTATTATTTACGGATTTTATCGCGGATTTGGTTCAATTTTTTTTTTTTTTAACTTTCCGAAATTTCGATTACTTCACAGCTTTCGTGTTCACGGGCAGACTCTTCAATTCTATAAGCCAATACAATTTATTGATATAATGTCCTAAAATATTAATTTGAATCGATAAGTGAGGATTAGGCCACCATTTCTATAACTTTTAAGGCAAATTGTGGATGAGATGAAGCCTCATCAAGCACATCGCACACTGGATACTTCGTATTTAAACTTGAAGCTTATTGAATCTTTTAGATCAGAGTTCCGGGAAGCAAAGCAAGTGCGTCTTAACTCACAAGCCCCATTTACGCGGAGAAAGTTTCTCGCATCAAGAATCGTATTCTATTTTCGCATGACATAACTGCTATAGATTATCATGTTCAGATCAATGTTCACACTATGCAACTTTTTTATATCGCTGTGATTATCATATTATCGAGGCGAAAACCTCTCCTCGAGTAAATAGGGCTTTAGATGCTGGAAAATCCACACGGAAAATTGATTCCTTGTTGTAGATAGTAAACCAATGAATTTGATTATGCTTATAATATAATTAGATTGCTTTATATCAACATTTATACAAAATTTCTAACTGCGTGTTTCTTTTTTGCAGAACAAAATGAAATCGATATGTTGTTCGACGTCATAAATGAACCCAGAAAAACGACTCACAATTTGCAAACGATTTAACCAAACCAAATAATGAGTTTAACAACGATCTAAAACGTACAAAATACCTGAAAATAACTTGAATCTAATCAACAACACTAACGAATTCCCTGTACTACTGAAAATGATTGACATGGGCATTAAAAACCGGATATAACTGACGTTTCAATAACAAGAACTAAATTGAGCAACGATAATACGTTTCATGTAATGGCTTCAGAAAATTATTTATACAGCTTATATTTTCTGCTAAGTGTATTTCAATGGTCAGTCACAATTAAATATTAACATTAAAGCTTCCAATTAATTTCGAAATAGTATACATAAAACTCCCAGTATAATTTAAGCTAAATCACTGTGCAACATGCACATTTTTCAGAATCATATCTAATAAATAAATAACTTTACGATATATTAAATACACAAATTGTATCCAATGATATTTAACCCAATTTCAATTACATTTCCATGAATTTCAAATCAAAATAGCAAACCTACAGAGGTTGGAATCGAACATTGCTAATCGAAAAGGGGATGTTATTGCAAAAAATCCGGCTTGCGATTTCAATATAGACATTCGAATCCTTCGGTTAGATAATAAGCCTCTTCGTGAATTCTAGACAAGCCAAACGTTACGTGTATGAGAAAATTTGAATTTCAAATACTTAGTTTCCTTTTTTTTATTTTATAAAACCGGTAAACGATATAATCCACCGCAAGTGGCGAAGGTTCAAACTTTGCACCAAGACAATTGTTTGTGAGGCCCACAAGTATTTGTGTCAAAATGTCCATTAGTTTCTCTGGCATCATACAAATGACGACTTTTCATTTTGCGATTTAGATCCCACTACGTAACATTAGTTTTAGTCAATGATATTTGTTTATTTCTGTTAAAACTAATATTTAGGCCATAATTTTTGGTACTAAAGCTCTTGGACGCATTGAAGTCTTGTTTACAATATTAATATAATAAACAACAAATAAATTGCTCTGTATGTGTTAATTATGTTACATTGCAGACGAGTTTGCTTATTTTTATTAGTAGTGAAGAATAACCTTCTTTGGTCCGTGGATACTCTATATAAACTTCATCTCACATATCAGGTGCATTTAAGTTTTCTCACAGTAATATATAGAAACAAAAGGGACACAAACTCATATCCTGATCCTATTAGGGAAGTCAGACTATTTATAGCAGTCTTGTATCGTAGGTATCAGGAACAGCGAGAGATTTTTTGGACTCTCATACACTCAGACCTGAGACAAGCAGTTGTGGGCAAAACATTTGTCTCGGTGCAAGGATCGAATCCACGGCCTCTTGTTTCACAGTCGGCGTCATATTAACTGCGCCACGGAGACTGTCAAATACAGTAATTAAATAAATCTTGCGAACAGCAAATGCCATCGCGATATATAGAATTATGTAGATTAATAATAATAAATAACACCCAACAGTCTAAGACCGAGTCTTGTGTCATGGGTATCAGGACGTACGAAAGATTTTTCGGTCTCACATACACCCAGACACGAAAGAAATATTTGAAAAGATTATCTAATAAGATCTCGCAATAGTATAATGTCCATACACTATTAAGTATATGTATGTATTTGTGTATGTATATTTATGTATTTTTATGTAAGTTTATTAATTTTCTGAATTTAGTAATATATATATATATATATGACGCAGATTCCTCCGGATTAGAAACAGCACTACACTGATTTTCTTCCATTACGAGCGGGTCAGTGCGCACAACCGGCGCAGTCGATGGCTCAGAAACAACTGAACGACATCGCACCACTGACAGGCTTTTATACCCTAAAACTCGTCGGTAAATCACAACTACCTACATTCCTGTGTGGGTATTTTACAACTACCAACAAACTAGCGTAAAAATAAAAATGTATGAATTATCCTTTCCTTATTCTCCGACACGGCCATTCTGACACAGAACGCACTCTCGCGTTTGAAAAATGCCTGAATAATGAAAACGTAAAGCGAGTTTGCTTTTAACACAATCTAATAATGATAGAGCGTGAAGCGCCAGTGGCTTCCAACGTAACCGTCATAGCAACTATGCATGAAGCTTAGACGGCTCCCAATGCAATAGTAAGTCACGAAGCGTTACGACTTCCAGTGCGATCACAATATAATAAAGCACGAAGCGTTACGACTTCCAATGCGAACACAATGTAATAAAGCACGAAGCGTTACGACTTCCAGTGCGAACGCAGGCACGAAGCGTTACGGCTTCCAGTGCAAACACAGGCACGAAGCGTTACGGCTTCCAGTGCAAACACATAATATTCAGTCAATACATTTGACATATTGACAAAACCGTTTCGCACAGTTGCGTAAAACATGCATAATCAAATTAATTAACAACTAATAACATAAAGTGATACGCGCAAGTTCAAGGCGACATCAGTAAATTATATCTCATCTAGACTTTCAGATAGTTCAGGTAGGCTAGATGGATACTTTCTTAATTTCTCGTGACACACGTATTGTTCACGACCACCACTTACTGGTTCTATCCGGTAACGATCGTTGGGGCATACTTCTATTATCTTGCAAGGCCCGTGATATTTTTCATTAAGTTTTTTGATAATACGCGTATTCTTTTGGACCAAAACTATATCCCCCACAGAAAATGGTTTGAGTCTTGCTTTATGGCTGTCATATCTCGTTTTCTCTATAGCGGCCTGTTCGTCCATCCTGAGTTTTGCCTCTTGTCTTATTACCGCGATATCAAGTTGATCGTAATTGTGAATCAGGCCATTTAGACGAGGAGGACACTTATTACAACCTAATAATAATTGAAAAGGACTTTTCCCGGTACTTCTACACACAGTGCAGTTTAAAGCAAGTTGTACCTCTCCTACGACTGATTTCCAAGATTGTTTTTCATGATTCTCAGCTATTGTGAAACAATTAGTCAGGATTGACATAAATCGTTCTGCTTGGCCATTGGCCCGACTTACTCCACTTGCGATCTCATGCATCTCTATACTCCATTCTTTACAAAGCTCTTGAAACTCTTGACCAGTGAAGGAGGTGCCTTGATCAAAAATAATGCGTTTCGGTGGACCGAAAATGTATACAAAATTGCGAAGGACATTACAAGCAGATTTGGATGTTAAATCCTTCACTGGTGTTATGTGACAAAATTTTGAAAAGGCATCGATAATTAAAATGACGTATTCTTTGACGTGCTTAGCACCAGTCAGTTTACCACTAGTATCAATATGGATGGTGTGGAAAGGTTCGGCAACCTTATTGATTGGATGTAGAACCGATTGTTTCATACCCGAAGGAGTTTTATTGATTTTACAAGTAAGACATCTATCAACGTAAGTTCGAACGCATCTGGTCATATGCGGGAACCAAAAATGTTCACGTATTTTAGTTAAAGTTTTATCCCATCCAAGATGTTTTAGCTCTTCATGGAAACGCTGAATAATTTGCCAACGAAAATTCTTTGGAATAACTGCGCGACTATAAGTCTTGCCATTAATCTGGAAGATTTTATGGAGTAAATTATTTTTTATTTCATACGACTGTGAAAGATTGGGTTCTAGTGAGTCGTTCTTGATACTATTTAAAATATTATGGATATCGGGATTAAGTTGCTGTTCCGTTAACAGCCAAGTGTTATCGATAAAGGACACATTAACATGTTTAATAACGGGATTTCGGCTAAAGAAATCAACATGGGGAATTCGGTCTCCTTTTCGATACTCAATTTCGAAAGTAAAAGCTTGCATGTATGCCCACCATCTATGTACTCGAGGAAGCAAATCTTTCTTGAGACGTGAAGCCTTAAGGGCATTGCAATCTGTAATGACTACAAAATTTCGGCCAAAGAGGTAGTGGCGGAAGTGTTTTAGTGCTTTAAAAACGGCAAGAGTTTCTAATTCGTAGCTATGATATCTACTTTCTGCATCAGATGTTCTTTGACTAAAATATTCTACAACTTTTAACTGATTGTCCCATTTTTGAAAGAGCACTGCTCCATAGCCAATGGAACTTGCATCTGTATGCAATTCTATTGGTTTTGCATCATCAAACAAAGTCAATAAGGGTTCCGAAGTTAGATGATCGATAATTGTTTTGTGAGCCTTAGTATGTTCTTGAGTCCACTCCCATTTGGAGTCTTTTTTAGTTAAAGCGTACAGAGGTGACATAACAGAGGAAAAGTTTGGAACAAACTTACGGAAATATCCCGCTAGTCCGTTAAACTGTCTCAACTCTCTCACGTTTGTGGGAAGGGGAACATTAACGAGAGCTTCTACCTTTCTAGGGTTTGGACGAATAGAACCGTTACAGACTATGTAACCAAGATATTCGGCAGAGGTTTTTAGAAAGGAACATTTCTTCCAATTTAAGGTAAACCCTGCTTGTGTAAGGGCTGTTAAGACCTGTTCTAGATGATTAAAGGCTTCTTCCCTGGTTTTAGAAAAGACAAGAACATCATCCATGTATACCAATGCTACTTCATCTTTTAAGCCCTTAAGAGCTTTATTAATTGCCCGTTGGTAAACTGATGGGGCATTGCATAGTCCGAAAGGCATCTTTAAATATTCCCATACACCATCAGGAGTAATAAAGGCAGTCTTTTCGATAGAGTTTATTGCCATAGGGATTTGATGGAATCCCGAGGCCATGTCAAGGCATGAAAAATAGCAAGACTGCCCCAACTTATCAATTTGTTCCGAGATTAGTGGCAAAGGGTAACTATCGCGAATTGTGTTTGAGTTAAGTTCCCGATAATCAATGCAAAGGCGATCTGTCCCGTCTTTTTTCTTGACGAGTAATGCAGGGCTTGAAAATGGTGACGAACTTTCGCGTATGATATTTTTGGATTCTAAATCAGCTATAATTTCGCGTAATTCGGTTCGTTCTTTGGGTGCTAGTCTATAAGGGTGGCGCTGAACAATTTTGTCTGGGTTTTTAAGTCTAATATCCATCATGCCTGTACTGACAGTGGATTGAGAATTGCCTTGTGCAAAGTTTGATTTAAATTTATCTAATATTGATATTAAACGTGTTTTATCCTCTGCTAATATTAGATCAGTGTTCAAAATATCATTAAAATTAACTGTTTGTATTTACACAAACATCACGAGTGATTTGAACACCGTGAGAATTCATAAAAAGGGATAAACCAGGTATTTTAAAAATTTCTCTACCTATAATTACATCATGTTTCAAGAATTCTGGCTCCACAATTACAAATGTAATTTCTATGTGTACCTTATCTAGTTCAACGTTAGTAGTCACTTTACCAAGTGAAAAACAAGGTTTAGATCCGATACCGACTAGGCGGGTAAACGTAAATATTTTCTTTTGCGGCAAAGAATCTGCAATATTTTTGCGAATAAGTGAGCACTCAGATCCGCTATCTATGAGCGCATGTAAATTATAATCGTTAATTCGAATTTTCAATAAAGCGGAATTAGCCGGTGAACAAACATTTATAGACTTAGTAGAATTAGATTCATTTGAGGACTTGGCCTTATCAGCCTTTTGTTTCAAAAAGCATGTATGGTCGGTATGTCCTTTCTTGTGACAATATGTACACTGCATGTGTGGTTTATCGGGGACAAAACCTCTACTGGTAGAAGGCTGATTCGGATTAAATTTTGTTTTATTTAATTGGTAGCAGTTACGCATCAAATGTCCTGTTTTCCCACAATTATGGCATGTTATTAAACGATTTTCATTAAACCTGGGACGTTTCGCAGTGGGAGCAGCCTTCATCTGATTATCTTCGGATGCACGCTTTAAATTCATAGACTTCGTGTATAGACTTAAATGCCTTTCTAGTGCTATAAAATCAGTAGGTGTTGATTTCAATAATTCAATACGTACTTGAGAGTCAGTGATGCCGGTGATGACGACTTCAATTTTGTCTGCTTCCGTCCATCCAGTATTCAGTCGGTCTATCAATGCCAACTTGGTTGAAGAATATTCTACGTAGCAGGAAGCTTGATCACTTGTGTATTTCACCATATCCGAAAACAGATTGTAAAATCTTCTGGTCGTCGCGAACTGCCTTGTTATCTTTTCTTTTAAATCTCTCCATGTCTTGCATTGCGGGTAAATATGTGATGCCCATGTCTTTGCTCTCCCTAACATACGGGTGAAGGCCACGTTTATTGTTGCGTAGTCCGACCAGTTGTTCATCTTCCTGTGATGGTCAATTTCTTCACACCATTGTGCGGCTGTGAGCCGACTTTCATCGGGATCATAAGAAGGTAGGTATATCTCACTGGGTTTCAGCCTAGAATCTAGTTGATGTCCGGTTGGATGGCCGCTTTCCTTCTCTTTAAAGGAGTCTGTAAGACCTCGAAAAAAGGAGGCCCACGAATCGGATGACATCGCTGGTGGTTGTGACGAACGAGTATCACGTGTACTCCGGGCGTCATAATCAGCGGTAAAATATTCATGTGTACTCACGGTAGGCGGCACAGGCGAGGCTTGACGAAAAGCGTGTCCACATCCCACTTCTGATGACGCAGATTCCTCCGGATTAGAAACAGCACTACACTGATTTTCTTCCATTACGAGCGGGTCAGTGCGCACAACCGGCGCAGTCGATGGCTCAGAAACAACTGAACGACATCGCACCACTGACAGGCTTTTATACCCTAAAACTCGTCGGTAAATCACAACTACCTACATTCCTGTGTGGGTATTTTACAACTACCAACAAACTAGCGTAAAAATAAAAATGTATGAATTATCCTTTCCTTATTATATATATATATATATGTCGGAGAAACACTATTCTCCTCGACATCATCACTAGTGGTCACAGGTCTAGTGGGCGCCATGTGGGTTATATGCGAGCACAAAACACAGTATTCACTGTCACACACGATTTTATTATACAAAAGGCACAAACAGAATCAATTTAAAACTATTTAAATACTTAAGCCTTTAAATAGGTTATGACAATAATTACAACTGTAAAGAGCAGCGGGTTCGCGACACCAGCCTTACTTCACCAGAAGCCTAGCTCAGAATGATCCACCTCGATCGATCCTCCTTTCCACTACTACTTAATACTTTGTACACAACAACTACCATGAAACGTTGTGAAAAATAAGATGGCGCCTCGACCCCGCTCGAGGCCACCCTCTGCTCTGATTGGACGTTAAATAATACAATTAATTTGAATAACTTACTAAGATTTTGTACGATATAAAAATGTACAAAACTAAATAAAATAAAATTAAGATTTTATAAGATGTTTGTGGGAAACTAACATTCTCACTTCCGGTTTATTAATAATTACCACATCCGTCTACTTCGCTCGCTAATTAATTACAATTTATACAATTTAAAAATTTAAATTTGTAGTCACTAAAACTACCACCCGGCTTCGTTTTCGGTAGCAGTCTTGAGATACCCGGTATATATTACTAAATTCAGAAAATATATATATATACTATATATGTAGGTATTCTTTATGCAAGTTTATAACATAAAGCACCGCCAATGTCTCCTGGCATTTTTACCTGATTTAATGGTTGTCTGGAAGAGATCGCTTTTAGTGATAAGGCCGCCGATTGTTTCACCAAATGTTCTTCTGTCTCATATTTTTATTTTATGTTTTGTGGTGCAATAATAAAGAGTTTTATTATTATTATTATCCTCCAGGAATATACAACAACAACAATACGTAATAGAACAGTAATAGGTTGTTACGCGACCTCGAGGCAGGCGATCGTTCGTTGCCTCCGCCACTCTCAGGTGTCAAGAGCAATTGCATCCTTCCTCGGTCGCCCCACACACGTGCTACTCTCCCAATTATACGGGGGGAGGGGGGTCGCTGCTCAGTTAGTAAGTGCATTCGATACACGTGAGCTCGAGTGTGTGGGTTTGAATCTACGGGGATAAGGGGATGAGCCATTTGAAACCAAGTCACTGTATAATAATAACAATTGGCTGCCTCGATGGCACAGCTGTCCATGGTAAGATTGCAACGCTGAGGTTGCGGGATCGAATACCGGATCAGGCAGAATAATGTTGGATTTTTCTGTTGTCTGCCTGATGTCAAGAATTTGTGCCTGATATAGCGATGGGCCCACGCTCTACCACATTGTCTGACAAAACATACAAGGTGGAGCGCAGGCCTTTAAAAATACGTGGGACTGTATCGGCTCATGTTAATGACGGTAGATTGACTATAGTGGATTACCATTTGCTCTGCATCAGTAAACTTATCAGTGATTCTGTGATTCTTATACATTAAATTATTTAATTGATAAAATTCTTCCTATCTATATTATTATAGTAAAATTAAAGCCCAGCAGTATGTGATCTTTTGTCCCTTTCAAACGAATTTTGAATTCAATTTGAGCAAACAAGACAACTCGGTTGGGCAGCGTTCGGGAAACTACGCGACGTCTTCTCGTCCAAAATACCTCAGTGCCTTAAATCGAAAGTCTTCGATAGTTGTGTGTTGCCAGTGATGACTTACGGCACCGAGACGTGGCCTCTCACTATGGGCCTTATTAGGAAGCTCAAAGTCACTCAACGAGCTATGGAGAGGGCTATGCTCGGGGTTTCCCTACGAGATCGAATCAGAAATGAGGAGATCCGTAGGAGAACTAAAATAACCGACATAGCCCACCGGATTAGCAAGTTGAAGTGGCAATGGGCAGGGCACATAGCCCGGAGATCTGATGACCGATGGGGTCGGAAAGTGCTCGAATGGAGGCCACGTAGCGGAAAGTGCAGCGTAGGACGTCCACCCACAAGATGGTCCGACGACCTGGTAAAGGTCGCGGGACGTCGCTGGATGCAGGCTGCCTCCAACAGGTCTCTGTGGAAATCATTGGGGGAGGCCTATGTTCAGCAGTGGACTTCCTTTGGCTGATGGATGGAAACAAGACAAAACATTCGAAAACTAAAATACGTTTTAAATGAATACCCGAACCTAACCATGGGTACAGGCAAAACAGGGGTGGTGCTACAAAAACAAAATTTCTAGAACTCGAGCGAGCTCAGACACACACACAATTGTGCGCATTAAGCCTTTTTTCTCTGTTTGTAATACTTGTCTCTTAAATTGTATTCTTTAATCGTTGTACTAGTATTAAGTTTTTGTCATAGAAGAGCGAAATTTCCTAACACAAGCAAATGTTTGCTTTGTGGCGATCCTCCACATTACAATTATACATATACAAATCCACAAACATATTTATATATTAGTTAAATAACGGCACACCAGCTGGCCGCCGCGCCGGCGCTCAGGTACCTGTGACGTCACCGGACCCGCGCCGGCGCAGCCATTTGCCGCATCGCAGCTCCAGTCGGCTTTTGCTCGATGCGCGCTTCACACGGTCCCTACCGCTTTCGCTACCTACCGCCTTGCTTACCGTGCGCCTTTGCATATTATCGTACTTTATTTGCTGTGTATAAACTGTCGCTTTCCTCTCCTTCTTAGTTTTTAGTAGACTGTATTAGTGTGTAGTGTAAAGACCTATTTTAGTATTAGTGTAGTGTTTAAGGCTTTAAGATAGTGACTTTTGTACTGTTCATTTCGTGTGACTTTTGTGTACCACATTAAACCTTTGTACGCATTGTGTGGAACGTTTCATTTCTCGCCACGTTCCTGCATAGGCTCTGCCTACCTCACACGCCGGCATCGACACGTAGTGGTGTCGATATCACACTACCCGCGTATCCGACACCCTTGAGATACGCTCGCCTACACCGCATCTACATCTACCACAGCTTAAAAGGAGATTTCTTACCCTGGATTGTAAAATCACACAGAATTGAAATAAATAAAATTTATTATTTATTAAAACAGTGGGTAAAACTGGGTACACTGGGTAAAACCACCTTTATAAAATTACAAGTTTGAATTAGTATTCGTTAGCAAATGGATGGCGTAAGAATATTTTACTTAGCTCTATTTACATAGACTAAATCAATTTTCCAATTAAACTGAATTCCACGAAAATGTACGATATATTCGTGGTTAAATTAATGATGCAAAGCGTGAAACCACTTCAGTTCACCGACACTGGTTCGACACACGCAATGCTTAGTTACTATGTACTGTACTGTATCAGCCCAGATACGTCTTACTACAAGGCACAAGTCTCTTCTACAATCGAGAGTACAATTAAACGGGGCTAGGCCATATAGTCCACCACGCTGGCCTAATGCGAGTTGGTGGACTTGACATACCATATATTTTACAAATCGCTACGTTATACAGGTTTCCTCACGACGTTTTTCTTCGCCGTTTTAGAGCGTGGAAATTAACTCTACACAGACTCCGAAATTTCAGAGGTGCGCTAGAATTTCAACTCCCGACCACCACTTATTGGCAGTCACATGGGATCCGTTACCAACAGGCTACCACGCACTTAAAACTAGTTAGATACTTCGCAATAAAACTAGTGGCCTAGTACTTGTTGGCGGAATATTTACTAACTGAATGTACCAAAATATATATTCATACATGTCCTCTACAAAGTAGCTTATTTACCTTTAAAATATAAACACTTTTAAACAATACAAACACAATTAAATGATAATTAAGTTAAAGAAACACGCTGCAGGCTATGTCGACTACAGCATGTAGGCGACGACGGCTGGCTGAGATAGTACCTACTGCTGACTAAAATTAATTGGTTTTACAATTTTTTATGAACTTAGCAATACTTTGATGACGTTGCAACTTCCAATATCCCAGATTAACTCATAATTATAATACCTAATCAGTAATCTGTTTATATTTAAAATTTCTGAATATTATACCTGGTGTTCCACTTCGATGCCACATGGAGGGAAAGTATTTTGAATATATAGACTATTTTACTCAATGGAGACATTATTGTTATTCTTAAAACTGTAAGATCTATATTGGGGTTCCTACAGGTAAGCCGTGTGACGCCCTGTATACATACTTGCATTAATCGCTATGACGATTAGCGGGTTATTACACCATGAATTAATAATTTCCCACTTTAAGAAAACATCACACATTAATATTGCTTTCAAACATTTAATGAAAACTACTAAATTTGCAATGTTTGCCATAGCAAACAATTTCCCTTTCCCTTCTTCCTATCTTAAAATATATTTTATGATAACGAATTAATTAAAGGAAACTCATAAATGAATTCAAAATATTTTTCGTATACTAGCACCATGGCCCGGCTCCGTCCGGGTGTAAATATTTTTTTTTTCTTTTTTGCAAAAAAATTATCGCCAATGTTCATCGGGATAATGTACGATTTTAACGGTGAAATATTTTTTTAAATCGGTTCAGTAGTTTGAGAGTCTATTCAATGCAAACAAACAATTCTTTTCCCTTTACAATATTAAGTTTAGATGTCCACGTGAGGTGATGATTTTTTTCTACAAAACAAAATAATTAAAATTATGGATTATATAGAGTTTAAAAACTACTAGACGAATAGTTAACATAACGTTAAATATTCATTTCCTAAAATTCTTTTTACGGCTAGACTTTACTCCCCTATAAAGTTTATTACTAGAACTATTGTCTGTTATTGGCACATCCGAGGTCAGATGTAGATAATTTTTTACTACGGCTCCCACCTTAGAAGAAAAACACGGCATATTCTTAACGTAATGCAATATCGCATAGCTCAGAGAAAAAAAAAATACATTTTTCTTTGCGTTATTTTTTAATATTTATATTTACTAATCACCTTAATAAAGCAAATGGGAATAAAAGATATCGCATCTTCGACAAAAAAACAATTAAGGTTATCTTATATTATTGAAAACTACAATATCTGTAGTCGCGGACACCCTACGATAAGTAGGTTTTGAGACAAGTTAAGAGCGTTTATACCCTGCACGCGCTTTTTGGCTTAAAAACAGGACTTTTCAAATGAGTTAATAGCCACCAATAAACAATTTAAAGGAAAAATAATTATTACTAATTTTAGAAAAGGTTGTCATCTAGGGATTTTGGTGGAAAACATTATAGATTGATGAATAATTCGTGAGTACTATACGGATTACTGAACACAAGTTTCGTTATTTAGGCTTTAAATGGCAATTTAGAAGCTTAAGATATCCTTAACCACTAAATATAAGATGAAAATAAAAATATTATCAGACTAATAAGACCCTTATGGAGGGATTTACTGAGAAAAATAATCTTTTTGTGTTTAGTTCCTGAAAAATAAAAATTTAAACAATGCGAAATTATTCAGAAACTCTCGTCAAGAACATATTTTTTTTCACCAACTTATCGTACTTAATTTTTTATAGCCATTGCATATTATAATAGAAGAACATCTTATCAATAAATTACCATTTTTATATTTCAACAAAATTAGTTTTCATGTTTTCTACAAATATTTTAAAAACCACTATAAAACACGCTGTCCGACGTGGATCAAATCAGACCGCCGCAAGGCCTTCTAGAGGGAGGACGTATCGCTCGTCGCTCCGGCCTGGCTGCAGTCGATTATTGCCGCGCGTAGTGAAAATAGCCGAGCGTGGACTGCGATTACCACATCTTAGTACTTTGGTAGTAAAATATTTAATTATTTTTATTACCTACAATGATTTTGTAGTGAGTATAAATTATGTTTCAGGTAATATAATGGGACGTAATTCCGAGGCTAAATTATGTTATGTATTGTAATATAAAATTAAATATATTTCGTAATTGTAAGGGGTTGTAAGGCCCCTAACACTATTTATGTGTTCGAACACGAAATGATTAATAAAACGTCCGTAGTGTCTACTGATTGAACACTGATTTGAATGCAACTTAACAATGTAATAATAACGAAAATATGATTAGTATCCAAAATTTGTATTATTCTTTGCTTGCACAGTAATATTTATCTACTTATAATGCAAATAAAATATTTTTATGATATTATATTACAGTTACATTTCAATTGAATATTTGAAGCGCGCGGAAGTTGTTTGAGCCGATTGTATAGCGAGCCGACGCGGCAGCTCTACGCATACAGCTTTGGTCGCTTATGTGTGCGTGAAATTAACGAAGAAATACCTATAGTTGACTTTGCGCGCAAGGTGTATACGCTCTTAAAGGGTGTTGAAATAAAGGTGTTTACAAGTTTATAGCCGACTATCTCTCATTCCATACGCATGCCGTGGTCGCCTATAATTGTAACGGTATTTAGCATGTGTTTTAATTATTGCTTTGTTAATAGTGTAAATACACGTTATGTTGGTGATCCTAATATAATAAAATAAAATAAATAAATAAATAAAATTCCGAGATTCTTGCCCTCATATGACTAATATGCCTGGACTAAAAATAATTCTATTAAATTACACAGTAATTGAGTCCATTTTTATTTATTCGTATTTTACGCGCTTGTAATTGATTTTTGTTCTTTTTTTTTTTTTGTAATTGATAATTGCCAACATAGCTATCTTATCCAAGAGAGGCAGCAGGAGCGCTAATTACCATAAAAAATAAAAAGCTCTATTCCTGAAGGTGCTGATTAAGATAATGAGATTGTATTAACATCAGATCTTGATATGTGTGCAAAATTTTAAATCAATCCGATCTTTTGAAGTGCTCGAAATATATGTGCAAAGATTCTGTATACATAAATTGTAAACACATGCATACATAATACAGGTGAAGTTAATATAATTGTTGTCATTGGTGGACAGTCTCTCATTTGTGAGAGGCCGCCTGGGTAGGTATCACCGCAATGTCTCTTTCTCCCGCCAAACAGCAATGTAAATGCACTGCTGTATTTCGGATTGCAGGATATTATAGCCAGAGTAACTACTGGACATATTAAGACTTAACATCTTATGTCTTGGGATGGCGAACTTAGAGGAATGCCGCGCATTCCATTTGTAATTGAAACTGTTGTTTGGTTTTACTACTGTTCATAAGCAGTCGTATTGCTTACGAACTGGCGAACGGCATGCTCGTCTCGCCATTCATTGTGATAAAAAAACTTACCCCAAAACCATTCACATCTAAACGTGCTTCATACAATTTCATAACGTTGGCAATCCCGACTAGCTCCCAAAGCTAACACAATAAAGGTAGTGTTGGCACTCTCTGTCACAAATCCGAAGCAATACCGATCGAAATGTTTGCTCTCTCTACATACACCGATATTACTCACATACCACCAAAATCACACACAGTATCTATTGCAATATAAATAGCTGACTATCAATGTTAAACTTAATGAAATAGTAATAATATACGAAAAAAATCCGCTGCTGTTCATTCAAATAGCTGTCTTGTCTTTCAGTCAAATAAAAAACAAATATAAAAATCTAAAATAATATTTGATTTGAGTCAAAAAAGACAAATTTAATTTAGCGAAGTGTTTCTTCTACATAAGTATTTTGATATAATTGTTTGATCCTATCAAACAAACTAATAAATAAGTGTAAAGTGATAGCTTCGTCTGTGTTAATAACAAAAAAAATAATATTGTTTGAAATTGTGACAGCCTCCGTGGCGCAGTCGGTTAAACGCCGCCTGTAAAACGAGAGGCCGTGGTTTCGATCCCCATACCGAGAGAAATGTTTGTACGTCTCACAAATATTTCTTTCGGGTCTGGATGTTTGTAAGACCGGAAAGACTCGCGTAGTTACCCACGACATACCTACGACGCAAGACTCGATCTTATATAAAATATGTTTTCGGTATCTTATAGCTATTATATAACTACAGTCAGAAAATCAGACAGATTGCTATGATACAGTCCGGTAAAATTTGTTGACATTTTTGAAAATTCAGTGCGGTCAAACGCTACGCGAAAAATGTCTGAAATTGGTATTTTCTAGTTTGAAATAATCAAATCTATCAATTTGATGCGGTTGTGGCCGTATTGCTATGAGACAAAAATTTTGGTTGTCATCTCTCGTACTATTAGTGTGGGGCCAGGACTATATGTGTAACTGTTGGGTGTTATTGAATTACGCCTTAATTCATCCTTTACAAAATATACCGTTGAAAGAGTCATATTAAAATTCTGTTTCAATTCTTTTTCCCTTTGATGTCGCAAAAAACTGCAACCCAAATTATCGCCAATGGTCTAACATCGCAAAACAGTACAGCTAAACTTAAATGTAAAAATTAGGCTTACAGCATTGAATTTGTTAAATGTTAATTGTAATTCTGTATTATTGGTTAGACAATATAGTCCAATTTGAGAATAAAAGTAATTAAAAAGTGAATAAAATCAAAGAATAGAATTCAATTTCAGTCCATGTTTGTATCTGTTTTTGTTTACCCTTTGATGTGTCGGGGAAACCGCTATACGAATTATCACGCCCGAATTCACGCCCCTAACAACTCTACATTTAAATTGAAGTATCAATTTTGATCACATCTGCGTGATGTGTTTAATTGCCTTCGTTTGATTATTAGAGCAAAGACTAAGGCCCGTATTCACAAACAATACTTTACTCAGTGTTGAAGTAACCCTATGCTAAGTAAGACATTTCTCATAGTGATCGTTCCGCTCAGCCTTTTTATTCATAAACAATACTTGAGTCACCCTTTTACTATGGGAACGCACAGTGTCTAATGCGGATCAGTGATTGGTCAATTACTGTTGCTAATTTCTCTCTGGTGTTTGACAATTATTGGTGTCCGCGCATGTCCCGCGAATTACTCGTGAGTGACGTCTTTGACAACTTCAAATATTTACGTTCCAAATATTTAATAAAATTTATTTCCCACATTTTTGAGCGGTAAATTGTGGGTGTTAACATACATAGGCCTCCCCCCTCCCCAATGATTTCAACAGTGACCTGTTGGAGGCAGCCTGCATCCAAATACGTAGATGATTACTAACCTAAAAACTCCCTATCTGTATCAGCCCATATACGTCCCCACTGCAGAGCACGGCCTCCTCTCTCGATTGAGAGTGGTTAGGCCATATAGTCCCCCACGCTGGCCTAATGCGGGTTGGCGGACTAACGTACCATAAACATTTTTATACATCGGTATGGTATACAGGTTTCGTAACGATGTCTTCGTTCAGCGTTTTAGTGCGTGGTGATTGACTATCAAAGAATCAATACACACATGACTCCAAATAGTCAGAGGTGTGCACTGGGATTCGAACCCGTGACCACCGTGAAAATGTTGGCAGTCGCATCTAGTCCGTTTACCAACAGAAAACTCCCAGATGGATAAAATCTTAAGGCCACAAGTAATGGGTAAATAGGTGGTATTGAAAGGTCTCTTTTAGACTAGTGGCAAAAGTGCATGAAGAACAATATCCCTAGTAAATCGATAGCGTCTCCTAATTGTTTGTCATTGTAAAAATCAAAAGGATTTTGTAAATCTCGAATAATATTTCTTGCACTTATCGTCCTGCGTTCGGTGTCCTTACCGTACGCAGGACGATAAGTATCATCAATATAATTGTCGAACTTCTCCTCGATGCTGTAATCCATTCTATTGAAAATGGAAAAAACTTAATACAAAACCTTAGTGCAAAATACATAAAATGAAATGGTAATTTACATTCACAGCTGTCACTTTTACGTTTTCAATCGACACTATGCGTTGCGTAAAATAGCTGTTGAGTTTCTTTACCTGAGGGCCTCCTTAAGTGAACGCATAGTGACACTCATCACTCAAGTATTGTTTATGAATCAAAATTGACAATTCTGTGCGTTTGGCTACACTATGCGTCCTCATAGTATTGTTTGTGAATACGGGTGTTAGAGTAACATAATATAATTATTCCACGATGATAAAAGTCTTAATAAATGTGAGTAAGACGAAAGTTATGGTATTTGAAAGGGAAGAGAATATGACAAAATGCGATATTATGATAGATAATGAGCAAGTAGAACAAGTGAATGAATTCGTATATTTGGGCTGTGTTTTCACAAGTGATGGAAAGCATGATAGCGATATTGAAAGAAGAGTGAATGCGGGCAATCGAGTGAATGGTGCGCTACACTCCTTTATGAATAGTCGGAAGGTCTCCAAAAAGGCACGATTGGCTGTCCATGGAGGAGTGTTAATTCCAACGCTTATGTATGGTAGTGAAAGTTGGGTATGGCAAAAGAAGCATGAAAGTAAAATTAGGGCAGTAGAGATGAGATCGTTAAGAGGAATGTGTGGTGTAAGCTTGTGTGACAGAGTGCGAAATAGCGTGGTGATGGAAACTTGTGGAGTGAAAGAGGATGTAGTGACGAGAATTGAGAAAGGAATGTTACGATGGTTTGGTCATGTAGAGAGGATGGATGAAAGGAGAATTACGAAACAAATACATAATGCGAGTGTGGATGGAAGAGTCGGTATGGGTCGACCTCACCGAACATACACCATCCAAATCGGTGATACCCTCAACAAGAGTCAGGTTAAAAGTACCTTGAACCGACGAGAATGCATGAAGACGTTGATGAAAGTGGATGAAGCGAAAGTAGTATGTCAGGATCGAGCAAAGTGGCGGTCTATTGTCTCTGCCTACCCCTATGGGATACAGGCGTGACGATTATGTATGTATGTATGTATGATAAAAGACCGGTGACTTTTACAGCCCTATTTTTTTACATACATCCGGCAAAGGAGCAAACAGATCATTTGATAGTAAGTGATTACCACACATGAACATATATACATGCCCATTATTCATACACAGATCATAAACCTGTTTTAGCTATCTAATGTTTTGTCCATTTCTCTCAATTAAAAATTCAATGTTTGTTGGGAAGGTAACAAACCAACAATAACTAAAAGTTTTTAAGTTGTCTATGAAAAAGTGCATTGAAACGAAAAGATATGAGAAAGGACGTTAGAAGATAAAATATATTTGACCCGAGCAATTTCACTCATCGAAAAACCCACGATATGTTAAACATTAATAGATTTCCCCATACAGTTTAAGTAATTGATTTAAATATTAAGGATAAGCCTTTCAGTACATTTGAAGTTTCAAAAAAATAAAAAAAATATTAAATTAACTTAATTATATTTATTTCATATAAACGGAGGTGAAAATATTATCTTCATTTTTATTAAACCTTGTGTGTTAATACAAACAAGTAATTCAAAATGGTTACGAGCGATGACAATTTAACCGACTTCAAAAAAAGGAGGAGGTTCTCAATTCGACTGTATGTTGCTTTTTTTTATGTTTGTTACCTCGTTTCTCTGTACTGTGTGAACCGATTTCGACCATTCTATCTTTGATTGAAAGCTGATGCTTGTCATTTCGTCCCATAAAATATATATGGTGAAAATCTGAGCAATATCTTCGGGCCTAGAGAGGGGAACTCCTTAAAATTAAGTAGGATTCCAATGGTTCTTTTTGCATTAGGTTCATTATAAAAGTTAATTTACAGTGAGAGGAAAAAAGGGGTGGGGGTGAGATGGAGTAGGTGATAAAATTATAATACACGTAAATTCTAATATCTTCGGCAGCTTTTAACCGATTTTAGTTATTTCTTTTTCATTGGAAAAAATGTATTGACAGGTTGATCTCAGGAACACAACATGGAGATCTGATGATCATTTTCGGACCTGAAGTGTAGAACTCTTCAAACTTTAGTAGGATTCCAATGGTTCTTTTTGCATTGGGTTCAGTATAAAAGCTAAGCTACAGTGGTGTAGGGAAAAGGGGGTAGGGGCAAAGGGAGGGGGGGGGGGAGAAAAAATAATAAACATATGAATACTCCAATATCTTTGGCAGCTCTTAGCCGATTTTAGCGATTTCATTATCATCGGAAAGAACATATTCCTTGTGGGGACCAAATCATCTTCATTTTGATTCCTATCAACACTAAAAAGATAAAAATAACCAAAATTTTTAATATAAAATAATAAAAACCGACTTCAAAACAAAAAACCACAAAAAAAAACAAAAAATAACTAAATAATAAGTACCACTGCAAAGCAAAAAAATAATATTTGTTTCATGGAACTTGCGCTTGTTGATTAATTTGCTTAATGACTTGACTAGCCAACAAATCAAAATATATGCATAACATATTGAAGGCGGGCCGCCAAGTACCAAACATGTAGGACCTGTGTTGTTATGCATATATTTTGATTTGTTGGCTAGTCAAGTCATTAAGCAAATTAATCAACAAGCGCAAGTTCCATGAAACAAATATTATTTTTTTTGCTTTGCAGTGGTACTTATTATTTAGTTATTTTTTGTTTTTTTTTTTTGTGGTTTTTGTTTTGAAGTCGGTTTTTATTATTTTTTATTATTTCAGTAACGCTTCACTAGAGATGTACTGGAGCGCGCGCTCCACTTACATCAGAACACTTTACTCGCGTTCCGCCCTGTCCATATATTTATTTCAATGGTTTAAGTAAGATTTTTTGCATGAAACGTCAAGCAACCTGCTTGAGTGAGGTCGCTACTTTGCTAAGAACATTAGTTTCACAAGGGGTATATAAAAGGGCAGATAAATGTCACAGAAAATCCCGTACCCGTGAAGAGCTTGCTATAGTATCCATTTGTATCCGGAGTACGGGTCCAACAAAATCGTGATTTCAGTTGTTTTTGATTTAGTACATGCTTGCTGCACTTATAGAAAAAAAAAAGATATACTATGACTGCAAATCGAATAATACATTTTCATAATTTCATTTTACTTCATTTAATTCAATGGTAACCTTCGTGGTGTAGTTGGTTAGACGCCAAATGTGAAACGAGAGGCCTAGGGCTGGATCCCTGCACCGAGACAAATGTTTCGGACTCTAGGCGTTTTTGAGACTGAAAAGTCTCTCGTAGTTTCTGGTACCATCTGGTCACGACTATGCCTCATACTGTTATTGGGTGTATTTATTATTATTTAACTCAAAATATAAATTGAATCACATTTCCAAATTGTTTTAAAGTTTCCAAACATCCAACATCAGATAAAATATGCATTTGCATTCCCCTTACGAAAATATGAATTACTAAGGCAGAAACTTCACAAGATTTACTTTACGGATAAAAGAGACTGCAAGAAATCCAAGGAATATTGAAAAGTTAATATTTAGCTAGCCGCAAAATGTCGCCTACTGTACAGCCGGTGGGCGCCTTGTGAATGGCCCTGGCGAATTCTTAACAAGTTTACTCCTGCAAACCGGAACAAATTATTTCTAAAATATTCGAGTGGGCTAGGTAATTTTACGAGAAATACGTGGTACATTAATCAATATAATATTTTGTATTAGCTTGTAAGTTCAGTGCAGTATAAAGTCGCCAATTACTTATCTTATGGTGGATTCTGGTGGTAGGTCTCTCATATGTGAGAGGCCGCCTGGGTGGGTACCGCCGCAATATCTATTTCTCCCGTCAAACAGCAGTTTAAATGCACTGTTGTGTTTCGGTTTGCAGGGTATTGAAGTCAGAGTAAGTACTGGAAATATTGAGACTTAACATCTTATGTCCTATTATAAAGTTCCGAAATTATGCACACAGCCTTATTCCTCCATTGTAAAATAATAAAAAATTGTGCACCAAGCCTAGTAATAATGGCACCTTTTCTGCAAGAATGCAGTCTAGTCGAGAGTCAGCGTTTAAGAATAAAACGGAAGGAAAATCGCGGCTACAGTTTATTTCTAGACGTTATTTATTGCAAAAACTACGCACAGACAATAGAAATGTATTGTTTAAAGAATTATTTACTTGGAGCAGACGTTCACTGCGTTTTTTAAGTTTTAAAATACGTTTTATATTTTGCTGAGCGAGTCAACCGATGGAAAGGAAAACAAAAATATTTATATCTGTATTATTATTTTCGCTATTTCAAATAAAGATGAAACAAAGATCTATTTATTATTGAAATAAAACTATTATTTACGGATTTTATATATTATACTAGCGGCCCGGCCCGGCTTCGCCTGGGTGCAGATACTTTTTTATTTTACTCCACACCAAATACGTGTTATTTTTCGTATAAGCTCTTGTATACCTAAACATGAATTAGCTATCCTACTGTCCTGCTCAATTCCGTCCCATCCCGTCTGTTCATTCACTTCCCGATACGTCGCGTCCTTTCTCTTAATTAACCATCCCGTCTTATACCGTGCATTTACATTTCGTCCTATTAAATCTGTCAGCTATCCCAGTCTTCTCCCCTACCTCCCACTCTATTATATCCAGTTTCTCTCTACTTTCTAAACACTTTATCGATTTTGATTATCCATGCAATATCCCATCCCTTATTTCACCCCCACTATGCTGTTTTTCCAAAAATATTATGCCATTACTCTTGTTAGTAATAAAGAGATGAAATATTAATTTTCGTAGAAATGCACTCACACACACACAATTAACGTAGAAACAATTATATTTAACTGGTTTTTCAAGACACAGGCAACGCCTAATTTGAGAATCCCTGCAATATTCTCCATAATTATATAAAATTTTTATTTTATTCAGTTCAGTTCAGTTTTTATTTTTATGTGTTAGTTTATTAAAGATTTTTCATTTTCAAGTGAAATTCTATCTTGAAAAGAAGTAAAACTTAATACATGTGAATATTATTTATTTAATTGTCCTATATTTATGTAGCATCATAATATACTCTTTAGTTTACAATAAATTCCTGAACGTATGCATAAATATTTGACAATCAATTTAAATGTCAACCACTTTTCATTACTGTCATTAATTTACATCTTTAAAATCTAAAATACGCCATAAATCGAATATTGTGGCTATGTGTTGTCGATTCGAAACCTTTATTTAAATACGTTATTTAATTTTAGGGAAGAGTTTACCGTATCGACGCTATGAACATTAAATCTTTGACAGTTACAAACCCATGAACATTTTGTATGGCAAAATGTTTTTTCCTTTTTTTTATACTTTCGTCAATTCAATCGAGATAAAAATTATCCCACCTTTAAGTTGGATCAAATAACACATATCTACAAAATTTCATTATAATCAGTTGAGTGGTTTAGGAGTCCATCGCGGACAAACAACGTGACACGTGAATTATATATATTAAGATTATAATTTTTACATTTTTGACTTCCCAACGAAACGCGATGTTTCGATCACTTTACAGATTTCTTGGTCACGGGGCGGACTGTCATACATATATACCGGGTATCTCAAGACTGCTACCGAAAACGAAGCCGGGTGGTAGTTTTAGTTGCTACAAACACAATGCAATTAAAATTTTCGCCTAGAAACGCGACAATTTTTTTTTTAAGATTTTTTAAATATCGTCATTTTTGGGTGGTAAATCCATAGTTTTTGCTAAAATAATAATTTAAACTCTTTTATACCTTAGAGTATTTATAAATAAAAGGGTATATACTATTATTTTAGGAAAAAATGTATTTACCAGCCAAATATGGCCATAGGAAAAAAATAACAAAAAAAAAATTGTCGCTTTTTTTTGCAACTTTTTCTGTTGTATTGTGTCTGAAGTCGCTTAAACTACCACCCGGCTTCGTTTTCGGTAGCAGTCTTGATATACCCTGTATTATTTAGTATTAACTGCATTCCATTATATGTTTTTATTCTAAATCCATTAATCGTTGTGTTCGTTTTGAACGGTTTAAGAGAAGTCCGATCTTGGAAGAATTTTTAGGCTGAATTGCACAAACTAACTTTGCCCAAACCTTGTCTTTTGAAAATGTCCATCCCATACATTAGCAATGTCAAATATGTCTCAAATGTATAGCGTTGTCATTTTCAATATCAAAGTTATGGGCAAAGTTAGTTTGTGCAACTGAGCTTTGGAGTTTTAATCTTAGACATACCATAATATTATATTAAACATATAGTATAATATAATAACTACAGACCAGTGGTATATGTATGTTTCTACATTCAAGACTCCATTCGGATGGCTTCCGATTCCAAGACCCTATCTTCTGAATAAGCGAACAGTTTTTCAATGCGTTTTTTTTTTGTTCAACTCTCAATAATATTAGGGATAAGGAGGCCTGTGTTGAGCAGTCAGTCATTTTGGACTGACAATGGCTGATATAGTACAGTAGAAAGAAAATAAGAAAAAAAAAGAAATTAATTATTGATACAAAATGGTATTCAAAGAACGCTACAAACTAATTCTATGCGACAAAAGAAGTTCAACGGCCAAAACATCGATAGGTGATTTACAAGGGCGATTAACAGTGTGTCATCAGGCCGCCATCTTGTAATGAATGAAGTGTAGTGGTCATGTTACAAGGCATAGCCATACCCATGCTTATGACGATGTAGAATCTATCATATTACTCATAGGACTATTTGTTAAATTGAAAAAAAGTATTTAAAAAACTGATTTGACGACCAATTACCAATATGGTATTATGTATTTCCATTACGAGGCATCGCAGCTGGACATGTTGTTATGACCAATAATTGTTTCAAGTCTAGTTTTGGCCAGACATCAAAGTCCCATAATGAATAACGATACAAGTCACTATCATTACTATATTGGGTAGCAATATTTGTAGCACTTCAAAGTATTTATTTACATTATTTTTATAATTTTCTAGCACCCAAACCGAATAAATCTTAAGGACAAGCCTTGGTCTACTTAAATTAAAATTTATTGAAACAAACAACTCTGTATATTTTCAACCTCCGTGGCTGAGTTAGTTAGCAGTCGGCTGTGAAGCGTGAGGCCGCGGGTTGGATTCTATCTTCAAGCCAAGTATTTGTGTGTTTTACATGTATTTATTTCGGGCCTGGGTGTTTGTGGCACCATAAAGTATCTCGTAGTTCCTGATACCCACGACACAAGACTCGATCTTAGTGTGGAGTGAGGACTATGTATAGGACGGTCGGATTTATTTAAGTACTGTAGTATTAAATGATAAAAAAAAATAACTAAATGCCATGATAGAACATACATAACATGATAGAACATAAAGATGTGATGTAGGCTAAAATCACAACGATATTTTATACTCCTCCGTAATTACTGTGGGCTTGCCGTGACCAGCAAAGAGTATTTAAACAGTATCAAATTAACCTTTTAAATGTTATGAGATATAAATTAAAGATTATTTTAAATGTTATGAGACCCCTTTGTCAATTTAATTATTATCATTTACCTTGTGTAAATTATGATATATGCGGCGAGTGTAATGAAATTTATACTTAGTTGATTCCAGACTTTTAAATTTTCATTTATTTTTATTTTGGCTCAAAAATGTAACCAGACATCTGATAGATGAACAATCTCATTCAGATAGAAAATCATTGCTTCTACGAATTCTAATACATTGTAAAAAAATACTCGACTGTCCCGGTGACGTAGTTGTGCTATGGCACGGTTAAGGTTAAGGTCTCGGGTTCGAATCCTCAGTCGAACAAAGTGATATAAGATTTTTCTATTCATTTTCAGCCCAGAGTTGGGAATTAATATCTGATATGACCATAGGCTCGCCCCCTATCACATCGTGGGACGGAACATACAAGGTAAAATGTGGGTGTCCTGGTTACACATCTAGAACTTCTGGTGAATAGGCGTGTGTTTATATGTACGTAAAAATAATTTTCCTTTTAAGTGATCAGTGTGGATTGCACTAAGCCAACGTGACTATATGGCCTAACTACTCTCAATCATACTCTCGATAGTAGAGAAGGCCCGTGCCCTGCAATTAGATGGACACAGGCTGGTATAAATCAACTGACCAGTACTCAATTAAAATTGTTTAAATTTGAGCAGTATAAGCAGATAACGGTCTAAACTCTCAACTCTCTAGATATAGGTAAGATATAGATAAGATATAGGTAATGCAAAAAAAACAAGAATGGTCTTCATTACTGTAGAATGTAGATATAGAGTCTAGAGCGAATTATAGTATGCATTAGATACTTACTTAGAATATAAATAAATGACAAAATGAGTTTACGTCGCTTTCCCACATATTGATACATGAGCAATCTCGATGATAAATAAAACTTTTTAAAATTGTCTGTATCACAAAACAAACTTATAAAACTTTTCAGACAATATTGCACAAAATTTATTTTAGAATAAATAGTTTCAATATTCTTTAATCTATAATATAAGCGGTGGCTCTGGTAAAGCCACATCAGAAACTTTACGGGTTGTTTGAAAATGTTGAAATACAATTTAATACAACTAAATATATTTATTATTTATCTTATGAGTGAGAGATAACTGGGTTTTGCTCAACAGCCTCCGTGGCGGAGTTGGTTAGACGCCGGCTGAGACATGAGAGGCCGCGGATTCAATCCCCGGATCGAGATAAATATCTGTGGCCCACAAGCAGTACACTGTCTCGGGTCTAGTTGTTTATGAGGTCGAAAAGTCTCTCGTAGTTTTTGATACTACTTTAGACTATGTATGACTATTGGGTTTATTTATTATTATTACTTAGTCTGTTTTATCTGTGTAAACTTTTGTTTAAAAGACAAACGTCTATAACTATTTACTTTCAGTAAAGAAAACATTCCACTTAGTAACCGCTGAATAGTCCTCGCTCAAACTAAGTCTTCTTCCACCCCATACACACCCAATTTCCAGTCTTCCAGCCTGTCTGTACGTCAGTAGAACAATGCCTATATGTAACTTATGAAGTCTTGTGGTTTTCTCAAGTACCATTATACTTCAGTCGACATTTCTGGAAGTTATCCGACACATTGTATCCACAATTAGCTGACTACATTGGCGTAACTAATTGACTCCAAATGCAATTTATATACAATACATTTAATTTATTACTGTAATTATTATTTTTTTCACTTTTGTTTTATTTTTAACTTTGTTCCGTTTTTTTTTGTGTTTGTAAATGTTAGTTTTACATGTTCCATTTTGATTTCGTATTTTTTTATTTAAGTTCAAGCTCAATATTTATTACGATTTATTGTATGTGACCACCACCACTCTAGGTGACCACTGAAAATCAGCGTTGCGCTGTGGCTCACGCCGCAGGGCGACATTAAGCTGAGTGGTCACCTAAGTGTCACAGCAATGCGACGCGCAGTCTTACATTACCTATGTGTTACTTATATACTTATTGTTTTCATTTTTTTCTGTGTTAATGTATGTAGTGTCAATGTGTGTGTGTTGTATTGTGGTGACAAATAAATCTATTTTCTTCTTCTTTCTTCTTCTTCAATAAATTCAATTGAAAAAGCAATGCAATACAAATAAAATACCCGTTATGGTTTTTGTGATACTTTATTGTCACGTTTGTTTTTCTTGTCATTATTTGAAAAAAAAAAGATTTCTAGTTTCTTGCGGCCGAAGGAATTGGCAAAATAAATGCTCTTAAAATATTATATAAAGGAGAATGCCAATTTTACTATGTATCTTAGTTTCGGTGCGAAAATTTTTGTCCGTCGATGAAACCTACATTTTATGTAGAGAGAAATTTATATTTTCGATAAATATATATTAACATAATTGCGATTCGGGCCCGAAGACCTAGGAAAAATTAACTTGGATATCAAATAGTTTTTTTTTGCCGTCAGCTATGTGAACTAAATGTATAATGTTATGATAATTACTTTATTTTACAAAAATCTGTTGCCAGGGATAAAACAAGAATATGTTTAAGGAAAAAAATATGAAAAATGCTATAAAAAATTTTACACAGTATCGGTTTCGGGATCAACGATATTTTTTACCGACATTAAGAATGGACATACTTCTTTAAAAGTTAGCTTAACAACATAGATTAAAATCTTTCATTATCTTTATTTTACACTGCCTCTTCTTTTTTCTTACTCATATATCCATCCTATGGTTGTCTGGACTTTTTTATTTTGTATTGTCTCTAAACTGTTATTCCTTTTTACTGTGTACAATAAAGAATTAAATAAATGAATTAATAAATAAAATCACGAATTTTGTTAGTAATAATATGCATACAGTTTCTGTGAACTCACGTACTCAGAAACAATATTATGATGAATTTAAATGTAAATGGAAGCTCGCGAAATGCTCTCACGGATTCACACACTACGTCAATTCACAATAATCCCGGATTCCACAAGCTGGTTTTATTAGTTTAAATTAAATGCTGCGTTTTGTGAAAGGTAATTGAGCTTGTTAGAATGTATTCGGAGTATTGTTCGTTATTTTTAGACAAATAAATCGAAGTGGCTTATGATTATGCATACGTAGGGTCGCGAGGCAGATATTAGTTTTGATATAATATAATTGTATTTTCGAAATAACGGTCGAATATGTCTGGTGGTTTTTACAATAGAGTATGTAATGAAGTAAATAATGACATGTTTAGATAATCTTTATTGTACACTAGTAACAAATTAACTCATAAATATAGGATTTTACGTTCTTACCTCCAACATCCTTGTATTACGATGTTAACTCAACACATATTAACAGACATTTGACAGCCTCCGTGGCGCAGGCGGTTAGACGCCGCCTGTGAAACAAGAGGCCGCGGGTTCGACCCCCGCACCGAGAGAAATGTTTGTGCGGCCCACAAATATTTCTTTCGGGTCTGGGTGTTCGTGAGACCGAAAAGTCTCTCGTAGTTCAGGAACTTGATACCCACGACACAAGACTCGATCTTAGTGTGGGGTTAGGACTATGTATGTGACTGTTGGGTGTTATTTATTTATTAAATAAAAATAATTGGTACCTATCTGAAATTTTCCAACCCGTAAACGGTCGTGTATACTGAAAATTTTACGTTCATTCACCAACATAAATAAAATTTAGCCTGCAAAAATAACAATACCATCGAACGAAGTATATACAGAGTTAATTTTAGTGGATAACCGAATCTAAAACTATGAGGAACAGTGCAAAATAGTAAGAGGAGCCACGAGCCCGATTTTGATGAAAACTACAAAGAAACGCGTACTAGAATAATTTTTGATAAATCCATATTCTGGGCGAGGAATCGAAGCTGATTTTGAAACAAATAATAGGACCTGTATTATTACACCAATTCTGGGAAGTAATAATATACGGCAAAGTAAAGGAGGCTCAGTTGTAGTAATATTTTTTTTCGTTCCCCTACCTACTTAGTCTAATCTAGGTTCTCCAATCTTACTCTCATAGTTTTTAATTTGGCCATCCTCGCCCACTTGAAACATCCTGTATAACATCCTACTCCAAGTTAAGTCTAGCAAACATCCGCAACATGGGTGACACGCCAGATTTGAAGTGAAAATAAATCTTAGTGTAGGTGTTTTATGTCTCTCTAGAGTGCACTAACTGAGATAATTAAGTATTTGTACTAACGAGCTTGTTTCAAAGCGAACCACTTTAGAAGTGCAATGAATTAATCCAATACTGTAGGGACGCGGAGAAAAAAAGTAGAGATGAAGAAATTTACCTTAATATTATACCCAAATAAATAAATACACCTAACAGACACATATGTAATCCTGACCCCACATTAAGATTCATTAAGTCTTGGGTCGTGGCTACCAGAAACTACGAGAGAATTTTCGATATCACGAACACCTATTTGTAAAAAACCAACAATGTTACTAATAGTCCTAACCTCAAAATAATCAATATATTTTACCGCTCGTGAACAGTAGCAAAATCAAACAACGCCTTTAGTTACATAGCAATACTTGGTATTCCACTGCGCTTGCTATCCTGAGACGTAAGATGTTACGTTTCAATATGTCCAGTAATTGCTCTGGCTGCAATGTCCTTCAAACCAAAACACAACAGTGCATTTACACTACTGTTTGGCGGGAGAAATAGACATTGCGGTGGTACCTACCACCTGGTGCGGTGGTATATTATCGCAATTATCCACTCATCCGAAGAATGACGTATTAATTTTTCCCCCAATTACTTATAAGCACTCCTAGAACCTAGTAACGACATCTAAAGGGATAAATTGGAACTAACTACTACTAAGAGCTTGTAAACACCCCGCCCTCCCAAGTCCAATATTTGTTTCCTTGCTTTGTTTAGTACATTGGCAGGCGTATACGAATGTGGTACTAAAATGTATTATGTGCAATCAATTGCTGGATGTAAATGAATTTGGTGCCCACTACCCCAATGCCTACCCCAATGTGGTTTCAAATAAACCAGAATAATAGTAAATATTACATTTGGACTCGAATAAAATAAATAAAATAATAAAATAATACTTTAAAATCATGTTCATTGTTGTTATTTCCTTTTCGTAAAACTGCTCAACTTATAAATAAATTCAAAGCACAAACCGAAATTATATGAATCATTAAATAAACGCCGCTCTTTCCCGTGTCTGGTATTCTGTATCAGCCCATATACGTCCCACTGCAGCGCACGGGCTTCCTTTACAATCGACAGTACGATTGAGAGTGGTATTGGTAATTGGAAATTTATTCAAAGGAAATATAATTAAACTAGGCATCAATTACCAAGATTAATTCTGACATTTCAAATTTAATTACATTTGGAGCAAACTCTATTGGTTATTTGATATCGGAATATCTTTGGAATCAAAATAGAACTTCGATTTTAGCATTCTATGCATATGATCAATAATATCCCACAGCTGGGCTTGGGCATAACTCAGAAGTAAGAAACTTGTGAGTTATGGCAAACAAAACGTTAACTTGCTTGTCGACATGTTTACCTTTAAACCTCCGCTTTAATACTATCAGACATCCAAGTTCATTCATCATAATATTCAAAATCAGAATCTTATTTTAACGCTACAGTTTCTTTCCCTTTATTTGCTAGCGAAAACAGCCTTATGTCCGGGTTGTGGAGGAAAAAGTGACTCAATTTAAATGATATTACATAATGGTAATTATGTATTTATTATGAAATGATGTATATTAAAGATTGAATAAAATATTTTCACACATAATGTCGTTAACTCAGCGAATCTTCGTCCTTCAACTAACCACGCTTCCGACCAACCTTTCACTTACTTCCTAACCCATGCTTCACTTATAAGACCATCGCTCACTTCTTTGACTATTCTGTCACCCTGGTGAGGTAACAATATCTCTTATCATAGCCTTAAAGAAGCAGTAATGATCGATTGTATCTTTTTGCATTCATATTTAAAACTTAATAAATTATAGATAATTTAACAAGTAATTTCCGAAACGGATAATATGATTGATGATGCTCGAGTTTGAATAATTTCCCCAGAAAATTAGAAGAATAATACCGGTGTATTCTCAAATTAGATGCCCAGGAATTGAATTTTTACTATCAAAATTGGTTGTTTCTATATAACTAAGTACTTTGTGATGGGTTGTTTTTCATGTCTCGGGACGGATGATAAACTGAAATTGTAGGTGGCATTGGCGATATTTTTGCCCACACTTTCCGGGACACAATGGCAGCTTATGCATGAAGTATCTATAGAAATATGCTAAAGTGTGTTTGTATGTCCTTCTTTCAAGCTGTAACTCATAGACATACTATTTTATAGGTCGGTTAGTAACACAGGCTATTTTACATAAATAAATAATATATGTGTGACGAGATGCATGTAGCTAATTAATATTAAGACTCACCACAACTTAGTTGATTGCCCCGAAAATATGTCACACCACTATTATTTCCACAATCACTAAAAGTGAACGAAAAACAAAAATTAATCACCAACAATTTCATACCAGTTTTTCACATATATTATTTTATATTTTTATTGTTTATATCGTTCAAAATCCACTCAACTGTTTACTTTAATTTCATTTTATACACGGGTAGAGAAATTAATCACGACTAATGAAAAATTACGTTCAGCGCTCATAAAATATCTTAAGCAAATACGTGATATCAAACATTATCATCGCGACGACTTAAGAGTACCGACATTCATTAAAAATCGTTCTACTTATTTACACATTTATATCAGTTGTGTGGCGGGAGAATTTTGGGGCTTAGTGTATTTGTAAGGTAAATAGTAAATACGAAGACCTATGGGATATTCTAATTGATTCTTGCTCATGGAAAAGAGTGTAAGTAAAGGGGTCCTAATATGACATGCAATTAGATTTGGTGGCAAAACGTACTCACGTTTTACTGATGGCAGGTCTCTCATAATCACTGGTCTCTTTATCTCAGAATGACGAGCGTAGTGGAATGGCAAGCATTTGTAATTCGAGGTGTTGTTTGGTTTTGCAACAGTTCATGAGCAGTCATCTCTCTAACCATCATCAAGCGAGCGGCATGCTCGTCTCGCCATTCACAACAATAAAAATAATATATGTGAAAAGCCGCCTGGGTAGTTACCACCGCTTTGTCTATTTCTCTCGCCAAACAGCAATGTTTCAGTGTGATGGACATTTTAGCCAAAGTAACTACTAGACATATTGAGACTTAACTTATGTCTCAGGATGGCGAGTACAGTGGAATACCAAGCATTGCTTTGGAATGTACGATTTTGCTTGGTTTTGCCACTGTTACTGAGCGGTCGTATAACTTACCATCAGGTAAACGGGGTGCTAGTCTCGCCATTCATCGCAATAAATAAAAAAGATGGAACCCTAACTGAACCTACTTTACTTTAAAAAGGACATTCTTAAAGAATATTTCTATTCAAAATTGTGTACCTTATCAATGACAACAGCTTAGGCAACCCACTCATGTCAAAGCCCCTGGTATCACAACAACTACTAAAATAGAACCAAAGAATACACAATAATACGGGTTTATTTATTTAGAAACGCCCTACTTTCCTTTCAGTCCAGTACGCATTGGCTAAGTTTGTGAAAACATCTTGAAGAAACCTACGTACTTCTCAATACTCTATAAAAAGACCTATCAAAGGTATTTGACGTAAATCCACCGCGGGGTAGAAGTCTTTAATAAATATTGAAGGGGTTGTATAGTAGGTGGCCGTTTAAAAAAATATATAATTTTTTAGGCAATATGACGTCAAATTAGTCAGCATATTATCGTACAAATTACAGAAAGGAAGTAGGCTCATTACTGTTGGAACATTGGTTACATTCCACATCATCTGGCACTGATCCTCTGACATTGATCACTCCATCCATTAAACCACATCACATCAGTGTGAAGTTACATCTTCCACAGTTACTTGGTGTTACTATAAGTGTCTGTAGCCTTTGTTCATGATACTTTTTATTTTTTTTACCATGACTTAACAAGGTCAAAATATATTCTAAGAGTTATGACCAACGTTGGAACGAGATTCATTATCATCATCATCATAGCTCATTGCAGTCCACTGCTGAACATAGGCCTATCCCTAGTTACGCCACAGAGCCCTGTCCACTGCTTTATGCATCCAGTCGCTGCCGGCCCTCTTGTCATGTGCTGATAAGAATATCACACGAACGTTCTGATTTATGCAAAGAAGGGAATAAATTATATTCTTCACCCTTGACCGACATCTCAAGTGGAATCCGGTTTACTTTAGAATTGCAAATGACGTTCGTGTTACCCCGATAGACAGTATACGCTGCCCCTAATGTATTGACCGATAAATCGCAGATTTCCTCAGTTGTGCAATGTTGTGAAGTAAAAATAGTTGTATTAGTGGAACTATATGGTACGAATAAATACATACAGATTATATTATGTATCTAGAGTGCTGTCAAAAACGAATTTTTAGTGAGCACGGACAAGAGACAGCAACTAAAAGTTACGTAAAAAATGTACTAATATTTTCATATTTTTTTAATATCTTTGTGTTTGGTAACAAATACACAGTCTTTTGTTAAATTAACAACTCAAACCATTGTGCACTATAGCGTCTTAAAAAAAACGACATTCATAACTACGTATTTACCACCCAAACACTGAATGAAATATCGTTGCTATAGTTTACGAAATTTTTAGTTGCATTGTGTTTGAAGTCACTAAAACTACCGTCTGGCTTCGTTTTTGGTCGAAGTCTGGATATACCCGGTATAATAATATTATAAGAAGTAAATAATAAACATAGAATTGTTGTTTAGCTGCCATCCGAAATAAACATCTAAAAGTTGCAAGCGTATATTAAACTTATCACAAAATATATTTTTAAGTGAGAATCCAACATCTTCCAGTGAAAAAAGCAGGCTAGCCTTGCAATTACACGTCTTACTGATCAGATATCATGAGACATACGATACAACTGTACAATTCGGCTTTCAATGCGCTTTATCACGCGAGATTCTATCCGACCAGTGACCACTTTCTCGACCTTTTACAATTACTTTCTGTAACAATATACGGTGTATATTACTGTCCTTCTCTTCGTATCGAATTCTTTTCTTCTTTTGAAATCATTCTTGAAAATCTTGTCCCATTGTACAGTCAGATCATAATCATGGGTGATTTCAATACCTGTATCCTCAAGAACGATCGTCGCTCTATCTCCTTTTTAAATACTATCCAAATCATGTAACCTTTCTATTCTTCCCCTCTCCGCCACTCACCATTCCCCTAACAACACTCCTTCTCTTCTTGACCTCATCATTGTTTCCTCCCCAAACCTAGTTGCTAAACATGGACAATGTTCCGCCGATGCCTTTCCTGTCATGATCTGTTATACCTTTCCTATCGTATCCGTCCTCCTAAATCCTTACCCAAAGTCCTCATGCAACGGAATTTGAATCTTGATGATCTTCGTAGGGACGTCGACAGCATTGACTGGAGCTCGATCCTTTTTTCGGATTGTGTTGAAACTAAGCTGCATATTTTTAACCAAAAGTTGACCAATATTTTTGACAAACATGCACCTGTCAAGCCAATTAAGGTTAAGCACCTTCCCTCACCTTGGCTCACTGCTGATATAAAGTTATTGCTATCAAAAAAAGCGTCAGCCAAGAGTAAATATAATCGCCGTCCTATTGAGTCTAACTGGCTGAAGTATGTAGCCATCCAGAATTACTGCAGTAAGGTGTGTAGAAATGCACAACGCCGATACATCCACAATTCAGTCGAAAACGGTGATCCAGCCAAAGTTTGGAAATTTCTAAAAAAACACTGGGAGTGGCTAAATCACCACAAGATTATTTTCCCCAATCTATAGATTTAAATTCCTTAAACTGTCACTTCTCTTCTCCATCCTACTTTGATTAGATGACTAAAAACAACACCATTAAGCATCTTTCCACCCTTAACACTCCCGCTTGTTCTACCTTTGTTTTCATACAATTCGCCACTTGTAATGTTAAGAAGACCATCACTCTTTTGCCATCTAACGCTATGGGTAGTGATAATCTTAGTCGTAATATGATTCTCAATGTCTTAGACGAAACCCTTCCTATCACTTTCCACATGTTAAACCACTCCATCTCCACTGGGATATTTCCAACTGCGTGGAAGGAAGCCCACATTATCCCTCTTCCCAAAAAATCCAATGCATCTCTACTTTCTGAATTTCGTCCCATTTCCATACTTCCTTTCCTTTCCAAAGTCCTAGAACGTTTAATCCATACCCAACTTAATGATTTCCTCTCCAAGAATAACCTCTTAAATCCTCTCCAATCTGGGTTTCGTTCAGGGCATAGTATGACCACCACGTTGACCCATATCACAGATGGCATAAGATCTGGCATGGAGGACGGTAAGCTGATAGTCTTAGCTTTGCTAGACTTCAGCAATGCCTTTAATACCGTGGACTATGACGTTTTACTTTCCATGCTACGTTCTCTTAACATATCTCCAATGGCTGATTGGTTTCATAGTTACCTGAATGGACGCCGGCAACGCATCCGTGTGGAGGATAGATTTTCCTCTCGGTGCCCCGTAGCTGCTGGCGCTCCTCAGGGCGGCGTGCTATCTACTCTTCTCTTCGCTGTATTTATTAACTCAATAACTAACTTTTTATGCTCCTCCTACCACCTCTACGCTGATGATCTCCAAATATACTCAGGCACCCTTGGACAAGTTGATTGATGCAATTGCTTGTATTAATACAGACATTCAACACATCTGTGATTGGAGTAGAGCTCACGGTTTGAAGATCAATCCCTTGAAAACCCAAGTCATTGTTGTCGGTAGCTCCAGGATGATCTCGAAGCTGGATTGGACTCAACTCCCTAGTGTTTATTGTGATGAGATAACCATCCCTTATAGTAACACCGTCCGCAATCTGGGATTACTTATTGATAATTCCTTTACTTGGTGTCCTCAGCTTCGTGAAATAAGCCGTAAGCTGTTCGTTTCAGCTAAGTCCCTGCGAAGGTTACGCAACTTACTACCCGTTACCACGAAGATTTCACTTGCTCAATCCCTTCTTCTCTCCATTCTTGATTCACATGATTGATTCACTTGAGTCATATACATACTCCTGGTCCCACATTAAGATCAATTAAGTCTTGTATCGTAGCTATCAGAAACTACGAGAGACTTTTCGGTCTCACAAACACCCAGACCCGAGACAAATAGTTGTGGGCCGCACAAACATTAGTCTCGGTGCGGGGATCGAACCCGCGGCCTCTCGTTTCACATCCGGCGTCTGACCATCTGTCGAATAAATAACTAACATAACATCTACAGAGTCGTATAATATGGGCTACCGTGGGTTTGGAATTGAAGGAATTTCAATATTAAGTAACTCTGGCTACAAACTCCTTCTCACCGAAACGCAACAGTGCATTCATACTGCTGAAGAAATAGACATTGCAGTGGTACCTATCCAGGTGGCATCTCACATATGAGAGACCTACGACCAGTAAACTTAAATTATTACTTTTGAATTACATGAAGTCAGGAAAAGTGGAATTAAAACAATTTTTATTTAGTTACAGAAATAATTCCAACCGCAATTACAAATTCCATTTACTGTAACTTTTCAGTGTTTTAGTTCAAGTTAATAATATGTTAGCGTAGTTCAGGGAGAAACGAATCTTGGAAACTACTTCCGTGCCAACTTTAATTCTAATTTCCTATTACTCTACTAATAAGTATTCTCAAGTGGACCATTACACAGTGCGAACACGAGGTACTATTAATTAATTTGGTTTTAAAAATCTGTTTTGAATTTTGTCCCTTGTTAGTGTTCTTTTTTTCCTTGAGGCACATTCTAGTTCTGTACTGTAACTTTTTGATGTACAAAATGGTAAAGATTATATGATATGGATATAAAATTATCTTACAGATTTCTTGATCATCATTATCCACCTTATTGCTAGTGGTTTGTTACTAGTCATAATGTCATCCACTACGTTTGTAAAGACGCGGTCTCTACTTAAAAACCCGCTTACTCCGCGGTTATCTGTTCGGCGACACATGTCCATTGCCACTTCCACCTAATAACTTCCAGGGAATATAGGGAAATAGAAATAGAAAATACATAGACATAATATCTACAAAAAAGTAGTATACCAACCCATAATCTATCCATTGTAGGGCAAGGGCCTTTGTTTGAGAATTTAGGGAGGGTCCTTATAATACAACGCTGGTAGTACAAGAAAGCGGAAAATAAACAAACTTCATTAGCCTACTATTACAATATTTTTATTTGTTCCTCCCTTTATAAAATTCTGAATTCAAATTATAGAGCCTAGAAGTCCCTAAATATAACATTACGTATTAAGTAAGATAACAAAGGGCTTCGTTCTGCATAAAAATGAATGCGAAGGGCGGAGTCTTGAAAGCACAATATTTTGTTACCAACCCTATGCAAATTACTGAGTATGTATGTACCCTAATTTTCGAGAGTTTATAGTCTATAAAAACGTTTAACTTATAAATGGTAACGGCTTTTCAGGCTTACACGCGTCGAGGGATTTTTTTCAGACTAATGTCCATATTGAGAATCTTTGATTGCTTAATTTTAAATGTCACTGTATTTTTTATTTTGTTTATTGCAGTGAATGGCGAGACGAGGATGCCGTTCGCCTGATGGTAAGCGATGCAACCGATCATGAACAGTAGCAAAACCAAACAACACCTCGAATTACAAAGCAATACTTGGCATTCCACTGCGCTCGCCATCCTGAGACATTAAGATGTTAAGTCTCAATATGTCCAATAGTTACTCTGGCTACAATGTCCTTCAATCCGAAACACAAAAGTGCATTTAAACTGCCGTTTGACCCAGGCAGCCTCTCACATATGAGAGACCTACCACCAGTATGTATGACGTAGTTTAGCTGCTGCAATGAAGACTATGAGTCTTTAAAATTCGTCCATTGATCATAATCAGACATAGGTCTCCCGATGATACACCACAGAGCCCGGTCTGCTGCTTTATGCATCCAGTCGTATAGCAGACAAAAATATAATTTATTTTGTGTCTTGTTTGTGAAGATATTATAACTTACATAATCTTATTTAATTTTATCAACTATTTTGTAGACAAATTTAAATGAAATATATTTTTTTTGACGATCTGATAAAGGTCGCGGGACGTCGCTGGATGCAGGGTGTCTCAAACAGGTCATTGCGGATATCATTGTAGGAGACCTATATTCTTCAGTTTCTTCCTTTGGCTATTGGATGGATGAATTGAAAGTATTTTCCTGGAGTATTGAAAGATTAGATAAATACATAATTACCTCCTAATGTTACTCGTAATTAAAGTGGGAGAATAGCTGACACAACAGGGATCGTTACAAAAATAATATTTACACTATCTTCTCCTAATATGTTATATCATGTTCTTGATTTACAATAATCTCTGCTATAATTTGGCAACAACTGTTCACGACAGATTAACGCGCCTTCCTACACGCTAAGAAATACGTGCCAAACTAATATAATACAACTTAGGACGCCTTCATATATATTATTCTATGAAATTCGTAAAATACAATCTGTCAATCCAAACTAAATTATAATAATACAGTCAAAGAACCCGCCATTTTTTATCCGCAAATGAATTACAAATGTCGTGTCAAAGTCGATCATAACCATATGGTAGGCTTATGGATATTAATTAAAGCCAGACGCAATATGTCGCGTAAATTTAAATCTACAGATTAGCCACTGAATATATTTTACTGGTTAGATTAAAATTATGGGAATTTCGATTATATTACATACATACATACATACATAAACTCACGCCTTGTTCCCAGAAGGGGTAGGCAAAGATGCGAGGGCACCCACATTTCGCCTTGTATGTTCTGTCCCACAATGTGATAGGTGGCGAGCCTATCGCCATATCGGGCACAAATTCCTGAACTTCTGGGCTGATACTGAATAGGAAAATCCAATATCACTTTGCCCAACCCGGGATTCGAACCCAAGACCTCAGCGTTGTATCTGTCCCTAGGTTATCGTTACAACTACGCCACCAAGGCAGTTTAGTGTCACTTTAAAAAACTACTTATTTAAACCAAAAGTTAAAATAATTTTCAAGTGGTAGCCACTTTGTCATCCTTTAATATATTATCCTACCGACCACACTGCCACCCTCTAATGTCCAAACATTAATAAAAAAAGTGATTTCACCCAGAACTCGGTTTAGCTCAGCTTTATAACCGTACCGTAGTACAACTACGCCACCGAGGCAGTCTCGATTGTATTATAATGTCGCTATATACAGAGTATATCAAGACTGCTACCGAAAAGAAAGCTGGGTGGTGGTTTTAATGACTTCAGACACAATGCAACTAAATTTTGTGCAAAAAATTGCGACTATATTTTTTTTATTTCTATTATCGTCTTAGGGTGGTAAATACATAGTTTTCCCTTAAATAACAGTGTACACTCTTTTATTTTTAAACACGCTATTGTACGCAAGGCTTTAAATTATTATTTCTGCAAAAACTATGGATTTACCACCCAAACTCGACGATATTTAAAAAATAATAAAAAAATATTGTCGCGTTTCTTTGCAAAATTTTTAGTTACGTTGTGTTTGTAGTCACTTAAACTACCACCCGGCTTTGTTTTCGGTATCACTCTTGATATACCCGGTATTAGTTTCTGGTGGACGGAAGACCTGGTTAAGGAGTGTGTTCAGCAGTGGACTTCCTTTGCCTGAAGAGAGAGAAAGAGACATTAGTTCCTAATTTCTATCTCTTCCCTTCAGCCATAGAAAGTCCCATAAATACATGTTTCAAATCTATCAAATGTATTTTTTTCCCGAAAAGTTGTGAAAAGTGAACTAGAATGATAGAAATATAAACCCAATATCCACTGAAACGGTTTTAACTAAGCTTTTTCGCAGTGATTAAAACGCGAGTGTTTTTATTTCGGCTATTCCGTATTTGTTTACCGGCACAAAGTTCGTTCGTTTCATGAATGTCACGAAGTCAACCGTCAATAGAGAACGAAATATGAACGCTATTTGTAAATTTGCATACGAAAGCTGTTGCATTTTTTTTTTAGATGTGATCTGGTTTTGTAAAACCGCTGTGGGGCTCGTGTTCTGTTTCGTTTATCAAAATCGAAAAATTATGAAGAAGGCTTGCAATATTATTGCAATAAACCTATTTTGATATTGTTTTATTTCAAGTTTAAATCAATAAGAACATAATATAAAATACAAAGTGAGGGAGTTAACGAAGTAACAAACGTTTTGATGAATTGAATTTAAAAAATCCTCAAATATAACTCTTTGTGCTAAAAATATCTCGTACATTTCAATTTTGGTTAATCCGTACCTAACCGTGGCTACCTCGTCGGAACCAATCGCAGAATTAGAAGCAAAGCAATTACATCGACTTGGCTACGCTGGAAATAAGCTGCCAGCAATATCTGCATTTAGACTTGTTTTATTGCCTACTTCTAAAATTAGTTTACAACTCACTCCGAAGCATTGAACTTACTTTACGATCACGCGTGACTTTGGCACTTTCTTTTGAACCATAAAAATATGATCTGTTAACATTGACAGAACTACCTTCTTATAAATGTTATGATTGATAACATAAACAAAATCATAAAATAATCGGAATACAATATAAACTTAAATATATTTATTTCTAGTGCCAAATGTTTGTTACTAATATCCAAAGATTGATACTAAAATAGCTTTTTGATAAAGGTACAATAATTATCTTCAATCTTAAAGTGTTACTGGGAAGATGAAATGCATGGCCTGTTAGTAAAGGACCAGATGCACCTGGCATAACGTTCACGGTGATCGGGTTCGTATTCCAAAACACATCTCTTACTTTTCGGAGTCATGTACATATGTACCGGGTATCTCAAGACTGCTACCGAAAACGAAGCCGGGTGGTAGTTTTAGTGGCTACAAACACAATGCAATTAAAAATTTCGCCTAGAAACGCGACAATTTTTTTTTTATGATTTTTTGAATATCGTCATTTTTGGGTGGTAAATCCATAGTTTTTGCTAAAATAATAATTTAAACTCTTTTATACCTTAGAGTATTTATAAATAAAAGGGTATATACTATTATTTTAGGAAAAAATGTATTTACCACCCAAATATGGCCATAGGAAAAAAAAAAACAAAAAAAAATTATCGCTTTTTTTTGCAACTTTTTCTGTTGCATTGTGTCTGAAGTCGCTTAAACTACCACCCGGCTTCGTTTTCGGTAGCAGTCTTGATATACCCTGTATGTATTGATAATTATCACGCACTATAACGTTGCAAAAGAACATCGTGAGGAAACCTGCATATCATAGCGATTTGTAAGAATTTCTATAGTAGGTATGTAAAGTCCGCCAACCCGCACTAGAAGATTATAGTGGACTCTATGGCCTAACCCCTCTCAATCGTTCTTTTGATTGTGGAGGAACCCGTGTCCTGTAGTAGGACGTATACTGGGTTATACAATTACATGAAATATCTATTATTACTAACGCAAAGTCGTGGTAATGACAGTAAATTAATCAAAGACCTAAAAAGCTCATTTCTCATTTCTTTATTTCTAATTGGTAGACGTCTGTGTGATTTGCCTTTAGGCTTGAGCGTTAAGACCGCTTTTCGTACCTTTTTCGTATTTGATTAAATAAAATTCATATTTCCCTAGCGTATAGTAAAAATATAACGTGTGTATATGTTATGGGCCAAGTGATTAATTGGACGTTATTCATAATGCCCGGGCAATATGAATAATGCCCAATAAGAGGGGGCAATGTGATTATAACCAACCAATTTATCACATTTCCCGGGCATAATGAATAATGCCAAGTGCCTATTGGGCAGAGTGATGTAAAGCGAATCAAAATCAAAACAATGAGCTGAAGTGGTAGAATTTAGAATAGGGCAGCACGAGGGGGTGGGTTGAGAGGAGTGGAGGGGGAGGGGGAGTGTCGCACCTCCCCTCGTACTACTCCCATGAAAAGGTAACGCACTATTCCTGAGAAATATCTATTATAGCAACCTAACCCTTAAAACACTTGTTGTCAATGCAAATTAGCTTCTGCATCGTCTCCGGCGCTACGGGAAGTTCAGCCCCTTCGCCCTTGCAACAAAAGATAGGCACCCATGCTCACCTCCGCAGCTTCGGCTTGTTGGTCGCCTCTGCTGGTTGCCTATCCTTCGTTACAGCGGGCGGGGGCTGCTCTCCCTCCGCACCTCCGGCTTTTTATATACACTCTAATTTTTCACTTCACATAACACATTAACCGACATACCACTATTTCAGATTTTATCCATCCGATGGTTGTCAGGTATAAATCGCTACAAGCAATACTACCGCTAATTGTTTTACCAAACATAACCTAATTTTTTTACCTGAATACTCTACTTTAATTTGATACATAAAATTATTGTATTGTAGATATCGTATTAAGTACACCAGGGAGCTGGTAAACTTAGGAAAGCTATCTGCTATCTACATGCAATATTGAATTATGTTGTTGTCTAAAAATATTTGGACTGAGCGGTAGTAGAAAGTATAACAATATTCAAAATATATTTACAGTTTCATAACATTTTATTATTACATTTTCAGTCGATGAATATAACAATATTATGTATACTGCAAACACATAACTCACTTGTGTATTATTTATTAAGAGAGTTTAAAGAGGCTCCAATTCGTTTTTTGCAAATAATAAGCCATGGATTTCAGTGAACTTATCTAACACACCACCTTGTTCCTAGAGAAGAAATCAGGTCATTACAATTTATTAAAAATTATAAAATAAAAATATTATTAAAATTTTGCTTATTATTTAAATTGAAACACACAACACAAGCTTAGCTGTTTTTTATTAAAAGAATTTCTTACTCTAACTTATAACTTAACCACTTCGCGAACAAAACAATGGTCATACAAAATATTATTGGCCTTATTCATAACAGATTATAAACATATTTTAATTATAGAATATTTTGTCCCTTTCGAAAGACTTGAATTCAATTTGAGCGAAGAAAACAAAAAATTCGAAATTAAAAAAATCCGTTTATAAACTGTCTTTGAAAAAGCTCATATATGTATCTATAAAATGCACAGCGTGTAGATCAGGCTTAACTTACACTTATGCAAAAGAACATGGCACTACAGAAAAAAGTTTTTGCAAAATAAATTGCCAACATGCGTACAAATTGTCGCCTTAGTTATGTTTTCCAAACAACAGCAGAACTCCAAAGTAATAGGTGTGATAACAACTTCGAATTAGAAAATGGAAAATCCCCTTGAATTTTCTTAATAGAATTAAAGCAAATGTAAAACGCTATTGTACTGGTATTCCAAATTTTAATTATTTTGGTCATTTGGGTAACCATAGAGACGACGAAACTAAGCCGACTCAAAGTACCTACTTAATTACTAGTAGTTCTAATAACACATTAATATAATGCAACATCTAACACCCAAACATCCTTATACTTAGACATTTCTAAAACTTATAACGCATATGCAACATTTTAGCGAGGAAACTTTAAATTGGATACTGTCCAACACTGGTACAACACTTCCACTAATGTCATCTTCCATTAGAGTTTGTATTTTCACTCATATTAAACACTGAAATAAAAGTAGTTTTGCGGATTTTATTGCGATTTTGGTCAACTTCGATATGATTCAAGGTTATTAAAACCCAATTGCACAAACTAACATTGTCCACAACTATGGCTTTGAAAATGTATACATACATTAGCAATGTCAAATACGTCCTAAATGTGTGGCGATGACATTTTGAAGGTCAAAATTATGGCTAAAGTTAGTTTGCGCAACTGAGCCTCAAACCTTTAGAAGTCTACCCGAGATCTACCCGAGATTTGAAACTTCAAGTCAACAAAATAAACAAAGTCTTCAATATCAAAATGATACAAAACTGATTTCTTTGTTGTTGAAAGTCAAAAATAAACCATAACAGCAATAGGACCCGTAGAACTATTTCTATTCATAGTCACATCAAGCGTCTACACATCAGCACTTTGGAACAGGGCATGGACCCTTCCAGTCCATCGTTAGACGTAGGTAGTCTGCAGCTCGGTATGGGAACTAGCTCTTGGAGTGGACCCACACCGGTTCCTCATCATTTGCCCGAAGGTAGTCCGGAACTGGCGCGACATCGAGCAGTAAAGCACGAAGTTTATGGCGCCGTTGAGGAGGGCCAGCGCATCCATTAACTCCCCGAAGAGGTTGTAGCAACGCTTGAAGAAGCATCTGCCGAGCACGCCGCTTAGGAGACCTGCGGAAAGTTATTAGCATCAATATTTGTTAGTGAAGTATATTTTACAGAAGCCTCATTGACAATATATTTGTAAATACAGAATTAAACAATTTATAAACCTTTTAAATCTTGTAGTGGAAGTAAAAGAAAAGGGCTTCAAAACAAAACTAGTGACGTCACTAGGCGTAACAACCATTACAGTTTGTGCGTGTGAAGGATACGGTAAGGTTTCCTTCTACACTCCCACTCTTTAATTTAAAACACTTATATTTACTTCATGTTTCAAGCTACCTACTTTCATACGTTTTTAACAGAATCGATAGCAGTAAATTGTCCTATTTTGTCGATAGGTGTCTCTCAATTAGATACTCTATTTGAATTGCCTTGGTTAAAGTATATTAAGTGTATCGAACTCACCCAAAATCCCTTGAGGAAACTCAGTTAGCAAGAACAGCAATAACACAGCTACCAGCATTTTAGTTGTCCTGTCCGTCCTTCGTTCAGCCTTCGACCGCTTTGTCGAGCGCCTGGTAAAAACATTACCGTTGCCAGTAACAACCGTAGTTGCTGGACAGGCGCTGTACCCTTTTAGAGCCTTTTTCCTGCTATTAGCTCGATACAAGGCTCTTATTAGCCAAGCACTGATAACTGTCAGGATGACGCACGGCAATAACTTGATGAAGACCGCGTGAGCCCAGAAATTGATCTGGTAGAGGTTTCCATCGAAGTCAGAGTCTACGAAGTAAACCTTCGATGGTAGGTTACCGTTTCTATCGAAAGTAAAGTCTTTGTGTATCGTGAATACCTGAAAAGAATGTGTTTATATCAGTTTTGGAAGAACAATTTAAATAATTAATTTGACGAGCTTATGAAGTTATTGGAAACAATAATCTACAATCTGCCGCAGACTGAAGATTTCTTACATAATTTTATAAATCCCAATTAAAAATTATATCTGGAAATAGTATCAAAGCATCAGCAAATATTTATTTCGCAATGCGATAAATAAGGATTAACATTTTAATCGTTACTGTAAATCCCTACTTCTTCAAAACATTACCGTCATTTTCTGCCTCAAAGCTTTTGATCGTACAAATCTAATTGAATTGGTTTATAAATAACGAAATTAATCGAAGAAGATAAATTCTAAAATTAATTACGCTTAGAAGTTGGGCCGATTTGTTTCCCGGATGTTAAACCGCTGTCAATCATTCGATGGAACAAATTGTTCGGATGCCCTTGAACCTTCTTTGATTAATAAGCCATAGAGGCATTTACGTGCAGTAAATTAAATACTTTGTCCTTCCTCTATAGACAAAGATTAATTAAACTACTTGACTGCCTCGGTGGCGTTGTTCTAAGGCACGGTTACAAAGTTGAGGTTCGGGTTCGAATACTGGATCGGGCAAAATGATATTGATATTTCTATTCATTTTTTTTTTCACCCCAGAGTTAGGAATTTGTTCCCGATATAGCAATAGGCTCGCCACCTATCACATTGTGGGACAGAACATACAAGGCGAAATGTTGGGTGTCATGGCACCTCTGCCCCTTCTGGGAAAACGGCGTGAGTTTATGTATGTATATAATTAAACTACTTATTGGTTTAGTGGTTAGAACGTCGACTTGTGTTATAGAGATTGCGGGTTCGATTCCCTCAGAGATGAAGATTTTTAAATACATATTTAATCGAATATATTAAACTTTTTACGGATTTTATTTCAGATTCGATTTAATTTTTAAATTGTTAAATTACCGATATTATGGTATAAAAAACGTCTAATGGTAAGTGCAGTGCAAAATTAAAATCCAAATTCATAATTAGATAGTCGAACCAATAATTTCGGCATAACCCCTCTCAATTGACAGCCTCCGTGGCACAGGCGGTAAGACGCCGCCTGTGAAACGAGAGGCCGCGGGTTCGATCCCCGCACCGAGAGAATGTTTGTGCGGCCCACAAATATTTCTCTCGGGTCTGGGTGTTTGTGAGACCGAAAAGTCTCTCATAGTTCCTGATACCCACGACACAAGACTCGATCTTAATGTGGGGTCAGGACTATGTATGTGTGACTGTTGGGTGATAATAAATTAATAAAATTATGGTATCGATTGTAAAGGAGACCCGTGTCCTGCAGTGGGACGTATATGGGCAGATACATACAGGGTATATCAAGAGTGCTACCGAAAACGAAGCTGGGTCGTAGTTTTAGGGATTTCAAACACAATCCTAGTTGCATTTTGTGCAAAAATTGTGACGATTTTTTTTTGTTATTTTTTTCTATCGTTTTATTAGGGTAGTAAATACATAGTTTTTTCTTAAATAATAGTGCACACCCTTTTATTTTTCAAGATGCTATGGTACGCAAGGCTTTAAATTATTATTTTAGCAAAAACTATGGATTTACCACCTAATGGCGACGAAAATTAAAAAAAAATAAAAAAAAAATGTCGCGTTTCCTTACGAAATTTTTAGTTACATTGTGTTTGTAGTCACTAAAACTACCACTCGGCTTCGTTTTCGGTAGCAGTCTTGATATACCCGGTATACACAATAGTAATTCTACTTTCTGACAATATTTTAACATGGAAAATATATTTTAATATCTATCAAAGAGAAATCAACTTTATTGATCAAGAGACTTGTACCAACGCGAATTTCTGTTGAATCTTATGTAGTGGTTTTAATATAGGATCTTCAAAGTTTTCGCTTGGATTTCATTACAAAGGGGAACTTGTGGAACAACTTAGAGATTAATCGACGAAAACTCACTGAAATGTAATATTTATTGAATCTAGCGATCAACATTGTTCGGATTCTCTGACTTAACCATTTATTATTTATAGTAGTGAACGACAAAGCGGATATATTAGTTACTGAACGTAAAACTACACATATTTATGGTCATTACCATTCAAAGCCATACTAACAAAAATAAGAAAGCCTTTTATTTTTTTGTTAAGAATATTTTAAACAACAAATAATTGATTCCCTTGAAAAAAAAAGATCTTATGGGACTAGTGCCAAATACAATTCACTGAACTTATTACCACATAAAAAATGATAGACAGCTATTGACGTAGAGACATATTTCAGTCTCATTATGCGGAATATATCAAGACTGCGACCTAAAACAAAGCCGGGTGGTAGTTTTAGACACTACAGACACTATGAAAACAAAAATTTCGCCACTACCACTACTGCTAAAACTACCACCAGGATTAGTTTTCGGTCGTAGTCTGGACATACCCTATATTTCCAGTTATAATAATTAAATTAGCTATTTTTAACCCGACGTGGCTCCCTATCACGCCCAAGCTTTACATTTAAATGCACTTTCTAATAAAACAGCCACTACACATATTTTTTGTAAGATACCTTGAAAATGACACCTTAGCCAAAACGTGTAACATAAATAATCAATCAATTTATTTTAAGACAAAAATAAACATATGTAAACAATAAATTATAGTACTCGTAATACCTACAAAATGTCACCAGTGTAAGCCTATAGTACGAGAGATGACAACCAAAATTTTTGTCTCATAGCAATACGGCCACAACCGCATCAAATTGATAGATTTGATTATTTCGAACTCGAAAATACCAATTTCAGACTTTTTTCGCGTAGCGTTTGACCGAACTGAATTTTCAAAAATTTCAACAAATTTTACCGGGCTGTGTGTAGCAATCTGTCTGATTTTCTGACTGTAGTTATATAATAGCTATAAGATACCGAAAACATATTTTTCAGAAGTTAATAGTGTAGCGCGAAACCAAAAAATAATTTAGAAAAATTAAAAATGAGACAAAAAATATGATGACAGCAATCCGTCTGAAAATGTTCTTTACGGGTAAATTAGGATTAGTTAATAGGAAAAAAAATATCTTCAGAAGGAAATTTGGATGCATCAAATTTTGAGACGATTCTAAATATGTTAAGGAATTTTACTGATCGGTATCATAGCAATCTGTCTGAAAATTGTTGAACTTGATAAAATGAATTAACCAGATGTAAAAAAAAATATATCAGAAGAATTCAGTGTAGCACCTCCTTTATCAGACAACTTTTCGATATCGACCGTGTTGAAGCGTGACTGATTGCAAGTCGGGCAATCACCTTGCTTTTGTCTTGCCAAAATAGAGCGCGGACAACGTATCTATGCTTTAAAAACGTCTATTATAATTGATAATTTGGAATTCTTAAAAACCTACTCTTCCATTCCCGAAAACTTCGTCAATGGCAGATGAACAAACCATGCCTTATCATTGGGAATAGAAGAAAAAAACACACCCACGTCCGCCTGAGCAACTTATAGTTTGTTGTCACTTTAAGTGAGCGTTATTTCAACGGTTGGACAGCTGGTGAATGACTATGTATAGTAAGAGAGTGGCAGGAGCATAATATGCAAAAAACCATTCCCACCGCAGCAGGAACGTAAGAAGCGCTCAGGCATCGGCCAAGCGACTCCAAAACGTTATTTTCTCTTTTGGGAGTACATGCGACATCTAAAATGTCTGAAAACATATTTTTTTTTGCAATCCTGCCTTATTAACGAACGGTAGAAAAAAAAATCATTCATATTGCTATAACACAGGTCGGCTAAATTTATTGACATTTTCAAAAATTCGCTTCAACTATATACTACGCGCAAAATGTCTGAAAACCAACTTATTCGGCATAAAATTATAAAATCTATGTACATTTCCAATATCAGACTTATTGCTATGATACCTACTGCCTTTTTTTGGACACAGCAAAAATAGCCTCACATACAATTGCTACACTTTTGACCGTTACAACCTACCTAGTCGGGTTCAGAATCACATAATCTAACATTTTATACAGTTTTATAGATTTTATACAGTTTCGACCGTATTGCTATGATACATGGTTTTGGTCGTCATCTCTGGGACTACTAACTTAACCCCACGTCCCATATCGCTCCGGCACACTGTAGTACTTTCTGGAAGGTTCCACAAATATTAGTATTCCACTGTTTACACGCCGAACCGACTCTATATTTGGTTTTACGCCGTATTAATATTACCGCAATGATTATATAATTTCGATATTCTTAAATCCAATTTTACTATTTGCTAGTAAGTTCCTTATAAGTAAATTGCGGCCCGGTCGGGCCCCGCGCGGGTGCAGATACAACTTTTGAAAAAAATCTCTCGCCTATGTTCATTCTAATGGTGAAAGAATTTTTCAAATTGGTCCAGAGTTTCAGAGCCTATTTAAATGCAAATAAACAATAAAATCTTTTTTCTTAAAAATATAAGATTATTAAATATAAGAACATATTAATTTAGATATCGATTGTGATAATGCAAAGCTAATAGCTTACTAAGTTGACTCAATTAGAAAAGTACTTAAGGGAAGTTGATTAACGTAAAATAAACAATCAACAATCAACATACTATTAAAATTGTAATAAAATATAGAAAATTAGCAATAAAATTATTATCATAATAAAACACGACAAATAAATAATATTATCGGAAAGCCTTCGTAAAATGAGCAATCTGTACTCCATAACACTTACTAGAAGGTTCGACACGAATTAATATTCTACTGTTTACGCTCCGAACCAAGTCTATATATAGTTTTACGCTCTAATATTATTACTATAATGATTCACACTAATAACATTTTAATGTTAACATTTCTGAATACGTTACGATTGTATAATATTACGGATAGGAATATGGAATGTGGACTAGTTTGTTTATTTTAATTTTACTATGCAGTCTTTTTATTTAATATTGTTAGGTTTGTAACCCACTTACATTATTATCGGTATAGATAAATATATTTGTCATTAAAACAATTCGCATAATATAAATAAATAAATACACCCAATACATATAGTCACATACATAATGCTGATCCCACACTAAGGCCGAGTCTTGTGTCGCGGGTATCAGCAACTACAAGAGACTTTTCGGTCTCACAAACACCCGAACCCGAAGCAAATACCTGTGGATCACACAAATATTTGTCACCGTACGGGGATCGAACCCGCGGCCTCACGTTTCACAGCCGGCGTCTAAGCAACTGCGTCAAGGAGCCTGTCAATATAGCTTAACTTAACTTATTTATAATATGATGTTTTCGTCTGGTTTGATTTCCAGGTCTGGTTTATAAGAACTTTTCAATTCAATTTTGATTTCGTTATATTTTCTTGCGCCGACATTCTTTAAGGACCGGCGTCAGAAAGTTGATCATGACATATAAAAGCACTTTAGTACATAAATGTTTAAGGCAGAAAGCTTTCAGGTGATTAATCACGTTATATTTAAAGTTAATCTATCCTACATACATAAGTAGAGCTACACTACTCCAAAACAAAATTATAAAACCATTAATTGATACCTACATTGAATTTTAAAGACAAATTCAAACCAAACATGTTATGTTACATACAAACATATTATGTTACATAATATATTGTGAAATGTAATAAGACTTATGTATAATATTTTACTGCCTCGGTAGCGTAGTTGTACTAGGGTACGGTTACAAAGCTGAAGTCTCGGGTTCAAATCCCAAGTTGGGCAAGTGATATTGATTTTTTCTATTCATTGTCAGCCCAGAGCCAGGAATTTATGCCCGATATAACGATAGGGTCGCCACCAATCACATTATGGGAAGAAACATACCAGTTGAAATGTGGGTATCCTGGCACCTCTGCCTCTTCTGGGAAAAAGGCGTGAGTTTATGTATGAATGTATGTATAATATATTGCATGCAAGAATACTTACAAAATAGGAAGGTATGCACAATATAGGCGGTAGTATGAAGCTGAGCATTATCGCTAGAGTACATCTCCTGTCGGTACACAGAGCTGGGCTATGCGACGGATATCTGCGAACAAAATAATAGTATTATAACAAAACCAATGTATTAAAATTCACAATTACTTTAGCGAATAAAATAATAACCCAATTACTCGGAGAGAGTTTCTCTCTGCGAGAATCGTACGTTATCGATCGATTGATCGATATGGTATCGCATAATATAACCGCCGTAGTTTGTCGTGTGCTAACAAATATTTACACGATATAACTTTTTCTCGTCCTTACGATAGTTGTATTTTCGTGGCAAGAACCTCTCCCCGTGTCAATGGGGCTTTACGAATTAAAACATTTATAATTTACAATCTATAGAATTCAATACGTATTCACAATTCGATCACCATTAATCAATGTCGTCATGATATATGGCTGAAAAAGACTTGAAACATTTTATTATTACAAAAAATCCAAAAACACGACTTATAGAGTATTTAAACCGCAATTACCTCTAATACCTTTACCGTGCTCTAGTGGAGCAACATTGTGCAACAATATTATCAATTTTTACCACATACTTAACATACTCTAACACAGCGCCATGTACTAATAAGAAATAATATTATACTATCAGATGTTGCTGAATAACTTTTGGAAACGGTGCGCAACAAAAAGTAACTGCGGTATGGATGGGCCATTATAATATCCAGGGTGATCTTTATCTAATATTGGCATAATTGTGGATTTTCACGACATATATTCTTCTTCAATATTTCAAGAGCACTACACTCGCAACGAAAAAAAAACGTTTAAAGATGAATTTGTAAAGCGCATGGAGAGTCCACTCAAAACCAAAATAAGAGTAAAAGGGTCACGGGCACAAAGTTTAAGGACTATCTATTCGAGATCGAGTCGAATTTAAATATGATTCTAATTAAACCGTAACAATGGTAAAAAGCAGTCCTCTGGAATTTCGAGATTACTTGGAATAAAGAGTAAGGCGAAACGAAGAGCTTCGGAATAATAAAAACTTCAATTAAATATTTGAAAACCTTTGTCAAGTATAATATAAGAACGAATATATATTATTGTTTACACAACATTAAGTTTAGATACATACATACATATATAAACTCTCGCCTTATTTCCAGAAAAGGTGCTACGAAGACACCCACATTTTGATTTCCCCATGTTCCGTCCCACGATGTGATAAGGAACGAGGCTATTTCCATATCGTTCACAAATTTCTGACTCCGAGCTGATAATGAATAGAAAAATCTAATGTCACTTTGCCCGACCCGGGACATGAACCCGAGACCTCAGCTTTGTATCGTACCGTAGAACAACTACGCCACTGAGGCAGTCGTTATGTTTAGATATTTTGTGCATACAGCATATTATCAATGTAAACCAAACTACAAAGTTTACGTGCGTTTTATAATAATACAATCAATCACAGCTGACATGTTTTCCTTTCTTTGGACTTTATTCACTTTTGCTAGTTACAGAGTACTATGTATGTGTAACTACTTTTCATGGATTGTTGTAACGAAGAAATTTGTTTTTTTACAGATTATTTAAAACCGAATAAAAGTGATTAAATCAGAACCCAAAAGACCAACTGCCAGACCTCAAGACACAGTTAGCTCCTTCTGCGTAGATCGGAACGCAAAAACAGATTAACTTTAAAAATAATTAAGTAAAAATAAACATTAAAAAAAAATTAATATAGTAATTCTAAATTAAGGGTAGTGAAATTGTAACAGTCACGGAGCGGATAACTAATACATCAGTCCGCTCCGTAACCACGAAAGCTGTAAAGTAAACAAAACGTCGGGATGTTAAAAAATAAAAAATAAAACCAAATCCGCGATAAAATCCGTGAATAATAGTTTTATTTCAATATTCTATAGATAGCAAACGAGGGCTATATCTAAATCACCGGCCTTGCAGCTTGATAATGTTGTAAATGTTTTTTTTTCTAGGCTAGGTTTCTGCCGCAAATGTATGTTTATTACCTCAAAGCTAATAAAGCCTACCATAATAGGCAATCTGTTTCAGGCACCAGACCTTCGATACTCGTCTCACTAAGATACCTAAGACAAAAACTCACGTTGCCATCTTGAATATTGTTACTACACTTTTCCAGCTAAAAGAGATTTCACTGCTGGTAAAACACTTTCCCTAAATCCTATTATCATTGTACCAGGCCAATTTTCTATCATCCCTTTCGACATTTTTCATCTGGGCCATAATGCGATTTTAACTAAAACATGTATTTGGTATTACATAAAACCACACAGTAATATTCACGAGTTTTGTTTATCTTGTCCATATAGCAATAAATAATAGTTAGTCCCATGACAGTGTATTTGACAGTCCGACGAAATTGGATTATACGCTCACTCAATAAAACAATTTGTTTTATCCAATATATTTGCGATATTTCCACTATTTTCACATCAATTTATGGGCAATCAACATATCCGAATTGCGTGAAATTTGTAATTCAAATATAATTGTAATTTCAAATACGTTTGATCATATAAAGCAAATAGTAGTCGGTTTGATTGGCAATCACTACACGGTAGAAAACAAAGTCGCTTTGTCTGTCTGTCCGTATGTTATGCTTCGATCTTTAAAACTACAGAACATAATATCGATTCAGTTCTTTTAATAGATAGAGTGATTCAAGATGAAGGTTTATATGTGTAATACATATACAGGATGTCCCAGATTGTAAGAAAAATAACATGTATCTATTTTAAAATCGAATCAAAAACATCAGCATCCAGGCGAAGCTGGGACGGGCTGCTAGTAAAAATAAATCCGAGGGATTTGTTGTAATAACATTTGAGACATCACCTTATTAATATAAATACTCTTAAAACGAAACCATATTTTATGCAAAATTTGACAAAACACGAATTTATGATTATACAAGCGGACATGTGTTGGTAAAATAGTTATTTTTAGACAAGATCCTTATGAATGAAAGCACAAGTTTATAATTGAACGCAAAAATCTAATTTAGACATGATTCACAACACATATGCGTCGCAATCATCCTAATGAGGCAATATTATATTACGATATAATGGCATAAAAATGATTTGGAATAGTGAAATGCATAAAATTTATGATCCACCATTTTCCATTATCGCTTTCAATATGAAACCACGTCGATGGTGTGGGTAACCCTTAATCACTACTTCAATTTACTCACTCCAATATTCTGTCGCAATTTTTAAAAGAAGTCCTAATATTTCTTTTCATCTCCAACCTTTAATATTTATTGTAAACTATTAGTTCCAAAATTGTGATAACTGTATCAGCCCATATACGTCCCACTGCACGGCACGGGCCGCTTCTACAATCGACAGTACGATTGAGAGTGGTTAGGCCATATAGCCCCCCACGCTGGCATAATGCGGGTTAGCAGACTTTACATACCATAGAATTTTTTGTAAAACTCTATGCTATGCAGATTTCCTTTTGATATCTTCCTTCGCCGTTTTAGTGCGTGATGATTGACTATCAACACACACATGACCCCGAAAAAAAACCGTGATAATGCCGAGTAAGTATTAAATAACTACATCTATTTGTTCAAAAGGCAGACGTCAGTTTTTATCGTACGTGCGTAAGGCACATTCATTAAAGAAAATATTTAGCCCACAAACCGTACTAGCGTAAACACTTTCAAATTAGACAACGAGAGAAATATACACAACGGTACATTTACTAACTCATAATTTACACCATCAAACAGTTCTTTTGTGTTACTTTCATTTAAATCACTCTGTTTTATAAATACATTTAAAATATTACGTGAGGCCCTGCAAACCCACGTGCTAAACTACTGGTAAACTCTTTGAAGGTTAAGAAATGATACCCAACACACTACTAATAAAACAACCGGTTGCCGTAAATTTAATTTAATTTTAATGAACATATGAATTCATCATCATCAGCCTACATTTCTATTGTCCATTGTGGTCCATTACATAGTATTTTAACCGCGAAGGAAAATATGATGGAAAAACCTTCAGAATTTTTGATTCTCTTTTAATTCTTTGTTTTTATTTACATGTGTAATTTTATAACGGTTGTGTACTCCTATAATATAATTCTCTATAGTATATGCAATGCAACTAGTAAAAAATAAATAGTATTAATTTTAATAATTTGTATGCTTTTGGAGAACCTCAATTTAATACATTTATAAATCAGCATACTCCAAACGTTGCGTATCCACTAGCGTGGATCATATATACAAAGATCGCTCCGAGTGATATGCGCATACATATAGACTAGTATACCTACCGATTAGCCTCTATCAGGCCTCTATCATAAACGTAACAGCCCCTTAGTAAACCTCAGCTTCTCTCATCCATCCCAAGCCAGTTTTTTTTGAAGATTATCTATCCTTCTGTGCTAAAGTTACTATGTATTGTATGTAATAAATGGCAAGCACCAGAAACAATTTAAAAGATTTTATATAGAAACAATAATTTACTCCGCAATCTCGGATATCAAACGAAATGGCTGTCGCGTCGTGAACTTAATATCATTTCCCTTGGAAACTTAGCCATAAACTGTTATAGCGCGTAATCTCAAGTTTATTTTGAAATGAAAACGATAATTACGCTCGGTCGAATGGTGTGCGAAGTAAGAATTATATATTTTCCAATTGGCTAAGGCTGATTTAATACTTTATGCCAGAAATTCGCATTTATAGGGCCAAAAATAAACTAATAATAAACTTTTAAATTTCAGACTCAAATCCAATTCTTTGACTTAGAATGAATTGGAATTTAATATAATTGGTACCAAGATAGATTGACTCGAGAATTCTTCAAACGACCTTTTTATACGATGAGCGCGGCAAACGAGTTGCTTACTCCCTATTATGAAGATTCTAGAGAAAAGGTTCTCCGTCCACACTGTAATAAATCAAATAGGTCAACTAAGTTCTAGCAGCTTTACTATAGTATTTGAAACTGTAACACTAAGTATATCAACTGAACCTAAATCAAAAATCGCAATCGAAATTAGCCTACCTAATAGCTTTTTTTGTTTACTTGAATGAATTACAATGAAACAAATATTATTAATATTTTTTTATTGATTTTAATTTTTAATGTAAATTCTCGACATTCAAAACTTTATAGCCTTCACGATCACCGAGCAGAATGAGGTATCTGTCCGGAATCTTGACACTACAATGGCTTTCTAATTTTAAAATTATCACATATTCTTCAACAAGACCTTCATATTAATATTGAAAATAGAGCAGCTAAGTATCTTTCACACTTCCACAGGCCAAAAACAAATGAAACTCAATACCCCATACATTTGGTGTCGGTCACGTGCACTCACTTGATAGCGATGTACCGCCAGACGGCGAGCGATAGCGTCAGGAATATCGAGGCGGTGTGCAGGATCTGTGTGAAGTGCATGTGGAACAGCATGTACACCGCCCACGAGTAGGGCCGCTCGTCCTGCCCTGGGAACAGCTGTGGGCAGAACAATTACATTATTATAAACACAAATATAGGAGCTTACTAGTACATTATGTTAGTGTGTTAAACAAACTGAGACTAGGAGAATGGCCCTGATGGCCCTGACTCTGAGATTTTTTTACCTAGTTCAGAAGACAGTATCTCCAATGTTTTGTATTGAATGTTATTTATATCAATAAAGATATTATTATTTATCTTATATTATTATTCTCCAAGGGGTAGCTAGAGATGACACTAATGCTACCTACGTTATTGATCTGGTGTTTCAAACCGAGTGTCATTTAAACTGGATCACCTGATAAGGGATACAAACCAATATCTCAATGTACAAACCCAAGTCTTTTTAGTTGACGGAGAATACAAACTGCCGAAGAGTACATTTTCAAACTGCCATGAGAATACCGAGGAAATATGTTGTTAAAGATTAATTTAAGGCTATTGTACTAGCCGTTTGCTTGATGCGATTTTTAATCAACAACATCTAATTAATAAGTTATACACCATCAATTTTAAACTAATAAAGGTAATGTTGTCTAAAATAAATTATTACAAGACAATATCAATGTATTTGTATTATTACTCTTTAAATACCTGACGTGCAGTGAAGCATATTATAAGCAATATAAATTCACATCAAATTATTCATCAGAATAATTACTACAATTGATACTACCAATATTTTAAAGAAAAATCTTTACAAGGTTTCCTTACGATCATATTACTCGAAGGTGGAAAATAATATTTTTCCATCGTACAAATGATTTTTAATACCTACAAAAGCAATAAGAGCACCTGTGGCTTTATGTTCGAATTTTTCGAATAAATCTTTTATTCGATTTCAAAAATATATTTTTGTTTTTTGACGCTCATGGCACCTGTCTGGTGCAAACAGTCGACATTTGAAAAAGTATAAGAGGAGTTGAAAAATCTAATATTTTTTTTCGGAGTAAACGATAAGATTAAAAATTCTTTGGTATACTGTTTTCTTGCAACTGATAACTCTGATGATTTCACAAAACAGATGCTATCTTAGTGTCTGAATCTTGGTTGAAACCATGCCTTTCCTCTTCCACTTACTCACTTCCGGGGTTCCACCTCATCAGAAAAGATCGTACATCGCGTGGTGGAGGCGGAGTTGCTATTTATTTACGAGCTCAATTCCGTTAACAATAGTTAGCGTATCCTTAAAGAATATGACAGCGGCCGTGGTGACACTAAATTATATGAAAGGAAACTTATACAGTCTGTAAGATGGTATTTTTATCTAGTTGTCCAATTAACATAATTTAAATAATCGAAATCATAAACATGGTTGTATCTAAATTGAAAATCAGTTTTAATTCAAGACTTTCGTGGAGAGCGGAGTAATTAGCACTGTTTAAGCGCTTTGCAAGTTCGTAGTCGCGAGTCATCAATCTTTTCAACTATCCCGTAGAATCCTAAGGCTTTGTCCTCATGTTGTGGTTCTATTGTCAAGCTTACCGTGAATTACCTGCGCTGTTTAGCGACTTGATTTGTAGCCCAGTTTCAGACTTAATCGGCTTAATACTAAAATCGCGACATTATGGGGTCTTTTGTAAATGAGCCTGTGAAATACTGTGCAGGGAAACTATGGAAGAAAGGAATTTGCACTTATGGGTCTTTACGAAATGCCTTTAAAACTATCTTACACTTATTGATCTGAAGCGCACTACACATCGAATTCGCCGACCATTCGCCGACCCACTGGCACATGTCGACAACATTTTATTAGTAGGCTAGTCGGCGACTTCACTCATTGCATGTCGAAAAACTTTGTTTGCGGCATGTTGACAGCCAGCCATGATATTATAAACATTTTTATGACTTTGTAGCGTAGACATTAGTATTATCTGTCTACGCTTTGTAGTGTGTTGCCGGGCAACTGAGTAGGACACATGCCAGAAAGATGTCTGCGAGAAGTGCAGTCGCTTGTCGCCGACATGTTTCTTTGGTTGCCGAATTGTGACGGCAGCCTGCGTCGTCGGGCCAGCGGCTTTGATGTGCAATTTTAAATCAAATAAAGAACAACACCCATAACATAACAAAAACTCATAAATTTCCGACATTTAAAAATAGAATTTCTAAGATGAAGCACATAAATGTCACACGAATATTACATAATATGTAGATCTACTGGTCTATACCCATAAATCTCAACAAGAATAAAAATCTGTGACAAAAGCAACAGCTGACAATGACTACGCGACTATAAAAATAGTTTATAAAATGATTGCTAGTAATTTATCTCGGCAGCACTACAAAACATGACTCTATTCAGACGCGATCGTGTTCACTCAACGAACTTCTATCATTCTTTATTTTACTACCATGTATATATTTATTAATATATTTTCAAACTTCTTCCAGCGTCGAGACCAAACGAACTGTGATTTTAGTCTTTATAAAATAAAAGAAGTGAACTCCATTCTTTTCAATTAGATCTCGTGGAGTCAGTATGATGACCTTGTGAAATCAAGTTGGCTCTGGAGTATTTGTAAGCCATTATGACTGGGGCCCTATAAAATTTTGTTTCCATCCCTTACGGGACAGCAACTAGTCCACGATCGCTTGAACTCATGAATGATACTGCTCAGTTATCAACAGATGATCCCATCGCTTACCTCCTATATCCACAATAAATCAAAATACAAAATACTGTTCAAATCTACGTCCGAATGCCAATTTTACCTATCTAATTCAAGTTGCATGTTTGTCGATCACAGACTCAAACAATCAATACTCACCAAGTACTGATAGACGGCGAAAGGCACGTACTCAATCATGACGAAGACGTCGGCTACTGCCAGCCACTTGAGCAGCCTGTTGATCGGAGCCACTGCTAGGTCCCGCCGTGTCAACACTGCCACGTTCAACGCGTTTGCCAAACTGCCGAACAGGCAAACCTGCAAGGAACAATGATGTAAGAATGTTTTTTAAGGTTTTTCTATTGCAGTGAATGGCGAGACGAACACGCCGCCGTTTGCCTGATGGTAAGCGATACGACCGCTCATGAACAGTGGCAAAACAAAACAAGACCTGGAATTAGAAGACAATGTTTGGTATTCCACTGCGCTCGACATCCTGACATATGAATAAGATATTTAGTCTCAATACGTCCAGTCCAGAAAGAAAGGTTAAAGCTTAAAGACTATTTTAAAAAATGAACTTGTTTTGGCCTCATTATGATCATATATTTTAATTTTATGATTGAATGAATAATTTTTACGAGTCTATTTAAAATTATTTAAACCGCCTATAATTAACTACCTTATAGAGTTTTAAATAAATAAATATTGTCACTATAAATATGAAACGATAAATAATCCGATCTGAATGACGATTAATTTAACATAAGAATTAAGTATATGTTAGGCACGACGATTCAAACTTTTTATAAAACAGTAAAGAAACGACTTTTAAAAAGATTGGTTTGTAAAGAACTTGAACTGCAAGAAAATCACATCACACATTGATAATAAATATTATAAAATATATTCCAAAACTTACCAATAAACTGACATATCCATGAATGTTGTTATACGCGAGAATGAAATCTCTGAATTCTCCAATGCAATATTCAGACCGTTCGCATTCTTTCACAACGGATATGTTGTATCGACTCCGCAAATCTTCTAACGCTCGAAGAACTTCACCAATATTGGTGCTATAGTTGGCTCTGTGCTTCAGCAGCGATATGAATCGAGGGTCTTCGAAGAATGAGTTGTACGTGCCATTGGATCCAAAGCTGTCACTTGTGTTGTATTGAGAGCTGTTGGTCGCCAACATTGTGCCAATGCTGTTTCTTGCATTACTTAGTATATTCTGTTAAATACCTATTCTGTTGGATACAGGTATGGTTTATTATGGAACTGATTGGGTGCATGTGTAGTCGCGTTATCATCTTCGTTTATCATGAAATCTAAAACAATTAGAATAGAAAATAAAGCATTTATTGACTGCAAATGAATAGTTTATATACAATAAAAATATTATATTTAATTATTATTTTTATTGAAGGAACTAGCGACCCGGCCCACCTCTGCCCGGATTACACATGATCATCAGATGTAATTTAGGATTCAAATCGATCCAATAGTTTCAGAGCCTATTTAATGTAAATAAACAACATACATTTTCCTCTTTATAATATTACTAGCGGTCGGGCCCAGCTCCCCCCGGGTGCATACACGTTTTAAAATGGCGGTCAAAATGTTTAATTCTGACTATCAGTTTAGAATATCGACCAATCGGACCACGAAAAACGAACAAAATTTCCTCGTATTTGCTAGAAATATAACTACTGCTTTGTTTAGCGTTTGTGGACTATGAGAAAGCCTTTGATTCGATCGAGACTTGGGCTGTGCTACAGTCTCTCCAGCGGTGCCATATCGACTATCGGTACATCGAAGGGTTGAAGTGTATATACAACAACGCCACCATGTCGGTCCGAGTACAAGATCAGAGTACGAAGGCTATTCCACTACAGAGAGGCGTGAGACAGGGAGATGTCATATCTCCGAAACTGTTCACTGCCGCGCTGGAAAATGCCTTCAAGCTCTTGCAATGGAAAGGATTCGGCATCAACATCAACGGCGAGTATATCACTCACCTTCGGTTTGCCGACGATATTGTAGTCTTGGCAGAATCGCTGGAAGAGCTTAGCACTATGCTCGAAGACCTCAATCGAGTCTCCCAACAGGTGGGTCTTAAAATGAACATGGACAAAACGAAGATCATGTCGAATGTCCATGTTGTGCCCACCCCCGTCGGTGTTGGGGGCTCGACTCTTGAAGTTGTTGACGAATATGTCTATTTAAGACAAGTGGTCCGGTTAGGCAGGTCCAACTTCGAGAGAGAGGTCAATCGTCGAATCCAAATCGGTTGGGCAGCGTTCGGGAAACTACGCGACGTCTTCTCGTCCAAAATACCTCAGTGCCTTAAATCGAAAGTCTTCGATAGTTGTGTGTTGCCAGTGATGACTTACGGCACCGAGACGTGGCCTCTCACTATGGGCCTTATTAGGAAGCTCAAAGTCACTCAACGAGCTATGGAGAGGGCTATGCTCGGGGTTTCCCTACGAGATCGAATCAGAAATGAGAAGATCCGTAGGAGAACTAAAATAACCGACATAGCCCACCGGATTAGCAAGTTGAAGTGGCAATGGGCAGGGCACATAGCGCGGAGATCTGATGACCGATGGGGTCGGAAAGTGCTCGAATGGAGGCCACGTAGCGGAAAGCGCAGCGTAGGACGTCCACCCACAAGATGGTCCGACGACCTGGTAAAGGTCGCGGGACGTCGCTGGATGCAGGCTGCCTCCAACAGGTCTTTCTTTTCTTTCTTTCTTTCTGTGGAAATCATTGGGGGAGGCCTATGTTCAGCAGTGGACTTCCTTTGGCTGATGGATGGATAACTACTGCCTTCCTCCTATAGGTCATAGTGTGATGATATATAGCTTATAGCCTTCTTCAATAAATGGACTACCCAACACTGAAAGAATCATTCAAATCGGACCAGTAGTTCCAGAGATTAGCGCGTTCAAACAACAAACAAACAAACAAACTCTGCAGCTTTATAATATTAGTATAGATTTTAGATTAATTCTGTAAACAATATTATACTATAAAATATATAGAAAAATACTCTTATAAGTCTCTATATAAATCGTCAGAGTTCATTTCCTATTCATCTTTTACCTGCCTCCACCCTACACCTATGTTGGGTAACTTCAACAAGTTCTATTATACAATATCCCTCAATAAATTAGCTTTTAGTTTTACGACTTTCCGCTACCCTTTACTAAACCAATGTGGTGATACAATATCAAAATTACGAAAACTTTAAATTTTCTAAAATTTACGTAAATAAATGAATATGTTATACTGAGGAATCGTGTTAATGGGCCTGGAATCCAAGGATATAGTCGTCCAAATTCAAATTTACTTGTTGGTTATGTTACATATTAATTGGAACTGAGCATCATGAAATGGCGCCCTGTTAATTTGTAGCAAAACTTTTAGATATTACTAGCGGTCGATCCCGGCTCGGCCCGGGTGCAGACAATTTTTCATTACAGTCCACATCAATAAATACTCTTTCGCATACTAAATATTTTATATTTAAACTCATATGACCGCCGTCGACTAAATTGCTTTTCCCGTCCCGTCCCGTTATATCTCGTTCTGGCTCATCTCATTCTGTCCCAAGACGAAAAGCAAGCAATATTATCCCTCCTGTCCCGTGCCATCTATTTGAATTTAAAAGAGTAGCACTACTAATGCGCTACTCGCAAATTAGTAAGTATTTGAATTCGTGATTAATCCCCCCGGAACACTATATTATTTCGGGTTATGAAGTAGACTATGTCTGTCACCATGGTCTAATATTTATTATCTCTATGATATTTTTTTCCAAAGTCGGTTCTGCTGTTTTAGCATGAAAACGGAACATACATACACACATTTCGTATTTATAATACTAGTAGGGATGTTCGTACCAGCAAACGTAATGTGAATTTCGACGTAAAAACTCGCTTGAAAATATTTTGTTCTCGGCTGTACCAACAAATATATTTTAATGCGATTTCGGGGAAAAGCAATTTCATTACGTAACTATAAGAAAATGTTTGTATTTTTCACCGACTTGTTCTTTAAATGAATACTTGACTCCACTCCTCTCCACCTCTGTTTGTTTCACGAATATTTTATATTTTTAATTAATACATTTTTAGATGGGTGGAAACTGAAAATAACTAGCCCTTTATTGATTCATGAAAGTCACTTTTAACCGGTGTTAACACCCTTGAAGGGGCTTATATTTGATTTTCAGCAGCAGAAGAAAAAGAGAAGACTTTGAGATACGCAAAAATACATACTTTAAATTACCACATTGCACCCTTTTTGCTGGCAAATAATTGTCATCAATTTAGTGTCATACATAAACTCGCGCCTTTTTCCCAGAAGTGGTAGGCAGAGGTGCCAGGGCACTCACATTTAGCCTTGTATGTTTCGCCCCACGATGTGATAGATGGCGAGCCTATCGCCATATCAGGCACAAATACCTGACTCTGGGCTGACAATGAATAAAAAAACCAATATCACTTTCACCAACTCGGGATTCGAACCCAAGACCTCAGCGTTGTATCTGTCCCTAGGTTATCGTTACAACTACGCCACCAAGGCAGTTTAGTGTCACTTTAAAAAACTACTTGTTTAAACCAAAAGCTAAAATAATTTTCAAGTCGTAGCCACTTTGTCATCCTTTAATATATTATCCTACCGACCACACTGCCACCCTCTAATGTCCAAACATTAATAAAAAGAAAGTGCTTTCACCCAGAACTCGGTTTAATACTCCGTATTCAATGCAAATATTATCCGCAGTAGTATTGAGTACCTTAAAATAGACTATCTAATTATGTTCGGACTTCGTAAACGCTCTTTCGCTCACCGCTGTTATAAATCTTTCATTTAGTCACTTTAGGATTTTCTCGTTCGTACACAAACAGTACACAGTACAGTACATTAAAGAAATACGAGTTTGTACTACACTGGCCGGTATAACTCCCGGCCTAACATAATACAGACGGAATATATTGGTAGTGTATTAACAAAGCAGAACGAACATATTTGAACTATTTGTGGCGACACGAAAAGTTCATCTCTTTACTTCATCTCTTAACAAAAGCCATCCTAAGAAACCTAACCTTTTTATTTAGTATTTATTTATTTTTATTATGCCATTTATTACGTTGGTGTTTTTTATGTTTAGTTTGTTTAACTATTATTTAGTTTCTACTCTTAATTTTTAACACAGCTCTCTCTTTTTTCTTCTTCTAAATCCATCCCATGTTTGTCTGTAAAACATTGCTGTAACCTATGAGACCGCTATTTGTACTTTTATTTTTGTTTCTGCATATTATATATTTTTTGTGTGTACAATTAAAATCAAAATAAACAAATAAGTATAAATCTCGTAAAAATCTATACGTATCTTTGAAATCAGAGGTGAGAGGTACTTTAAAATGAAATGTTCTTTAACAATATCATACAAAAATAGCCTGAATTGAGATCAGAACAAAGATTCGTGAAACCAATACATCGCCCTATTTTATCAGACCAAGTTTATAAAATTATATAATGAACTGCTTCCGGAATATATCAGTCTCGCTAAACAATGTAAATTATGTTCAACGTGATCAGAAGATTTCAGCGTGCTGAAGTTTATTTACACGTTATAGAGTGTAGACAGACAGCAAATTATATCGATCATGTTTTATATGATTTCAAAAAATATGCTTGGTTGCGATAGAGATTGTAATTGACTCTTCTACAAAGCGAAGAAAGTATTTGCGAAAAAAATCCATGATACCATGAGGGAAACCTTTGCTCAGCAATAAACATATTTGAATATGTTGATGATGGGAATAATGACGAGACGGGACAACATGAAACTTTAGACACGTTGATGATATGAGAGACCTACTTTCATGTGATAGGCCACCTGAATGGCTGTACTGTACTAGTACTGTAAAGTCTATTTCTCCCGGCAAACATCAGAGAAAATCCACTGTTGTGCTCCGGTTTGAATGGCATTATAGCCGGAGTAACAACTACTTATATCTCAGGATGACGAGCGCAGTGAAATGCAAAGCATGCCTTTATAATTGATGGTGTTGTTTGGTTTTGCTACTGTCCATGAGCGATAACCGACACCTGTCACCTACCATCAAGCGCAGGTTAAGCTTGTCTCGAAATTTATTGCTATAAAAAAGCATACGACAACAGCTAGCATCAATATAAATTATTTTTATAACAAAGTTATTACCGCCGTTTATGGAACACAACATCTGTGAAATCAATAAAACTTTGCTGATATTCTAGAGGATTATTGACCCTTCGGCAATTTCTCACACCGAACACAACTTGTCAGCAAATCTGCATGCTTCAATTTCGGTTAGATTTATGATAGCCGAGTTGAACCAGCCGAATGTTGCCGTAGGCAAAACTCGAAGTAACGATGCCAACGATGTTAAACAAACTGAAGATACAAACTAACAACAATAGGGGAAACATTTTAGTCATTGCCCACTAAGAAATAAGCATTTTTGCTGTTACAAGAAAGTAGTTCAAAGGGGTATGACTAACGTGACCATTTATTTTTTGTGCCAGAGCGGGACATCCGTGGAATTCAATAATAATAATAAGTTGTAGTGTTTTACAAGTTTTTATCATAGAAAATAGAATAACATAAAATAATAATTATAGTCGTACTTGTCGGCTGAACAATTTGTTTCAAAACATCAGGTCTAGTTTCTAGATAAGTGTGAAACTCAGTATGATTGATTTACATTTATTTTCGTATTATGTATTTCGTTTATGTGAGAAAAACTCTTTCGATAGATGTGTTACTTCCAGCCAGTCACATAATATTAAATAATTTATATATAATAATTTTGCTAAATTAAGACTTTGTACGAAAGTGCTGGAATAATAAGACCCCACGGTTTTCAGTAGTTGTTCGGTAAAGCATTTCGAAGGGGAAATACATTTCAAATTATCGTTTGGTCTGTTTGCAAGAGCGGGATTATGTCAGCCTTGCTGGGGACACCGGGACAGACTTCCTGACAGCGGGACTGTCCCGCCTAAAGCGGGACGTATGGTCACGTTAGGTATGACCCAATTTCCCTACATCGTTGGGTCCAAATTTTATGATGGCATGTACGAAAGTATTGTCATTTTTGGCCCAAAAGAGGATATCGCCGTTTATCTTACCACAAAGATATACGGCATTATTCAAAGAAAGTTTATACACTTATTTTAGCTATCGAATGTTTTGTCAATTTCTAACGACTTCTGCATTCAGTTTGAGTGAGAAAGACAATTCGATATCAAACTGAGGGCATCTAAAAAAGAAAATCTGTGACGACCCTGTTTATGTAGCTGTCAATCACCACACCATTTACCCTTTAATTTATGCTACCTCCAGACTAACATCACGATAAATCTCTATGCAAATGAAGTATAACAAAATTATTGCCGTTTCGACAGTTTGCGGTAAGGCTGGACGGCGCTCGTCATTTGTTTTGAATATTCATCAATTCACTTCGCTTTCATTGTTTCAGCAATTGCTACAATGTCAGTTAATCTTTCTTCAGACGACGCCTTTAACAAGCTTCGAACTCGATAGTCGTCACTGAGATTTGCATAGTTATTGCGTTTTAATTTGAACAATAACTTTTACCTCAACTAGTCTTTGCCTTGGGACATATTTTAATCGAAGCGTCAAAATTGCTGACCATAGTATCAAAATAGCATTAAAGTGTATATCAAAATGGCTTATCCCATAGATCATGAAACCAAATCCAGCAACAAAAGACTATATTCGTCTCAAGCATGATTTAGAAGGTAGCGTATACCACTGGTACCTTCACTTAGGTAGAACCTTCTCATCTTAAGTATAGCAAATTTATCAGCTGGAAACATAGAACAATCTCCACTCAAAGTTATTCATAGCAGTCTTAAAGAAAGCCTTGAGGTTTCAGCTTAATCTGTGAACATTTATAACGATAATAAATGTTTACAAATTAACCTCTCCAACACCAATGTTAATATTGTTAATATCTGGTGAGTATAGTTTTTTATATATAGTCTTACCTACAGAAGCATAATGCTTAAATATAATAATTAATTATTTATGAGCACTATAATTTTCAGAATAGCAAAACTTCTGTCAAAATAAGACAATTTTTGTTTTAAAACTATCCATTGAAATATTAATTCACGGAACTTGATTTTAATCGCAATGACATAGAGAAATATAGAAACAAACAACAAATACGATAAGATTTTAAAATTGTAGTCCGTACGAAACGTATAAATGCTTACGAAAACATTTCAGAGCTGTAACCAATATTCAAATATGTAAGTAATTCAAATATTGAAAGTAAATATTAAAAATATATTCTTTCCATTTGAAAATTGAGTTATTCTATTATGTGTAGTACAAGTACGAGAATATAAATATATGACAGATTACAAACTAATAAAAGAAAGCGGTACATCAATTTTTTTAATGCAATATTTCCTCAATTCAATTGACGGTAGGTGCAGTGTGAATAGATTATCCACTTATGTGTAATAATTAAACACGCTGTTCGACAATTTTATGACAACCTAATAATATACAGTGAAGAAGAATCTTATTCGCGACACACTGATGGTTATCCTGTATCAACCCTTATACATCCCACTGCAGGACACGGGCCTACTCGACCTAATCGAGAGAGGTAAGGCCATTAGTCCACCACACTGGCTTAATGTTGGGGAGGGTTGGCGGACTTTACATACCATAGATTCTTTCACAAATCGCTAGGGTAAACATATTTCTTCAAGATGTTTTCTACGTTTTATAGCACGTGGCGATGACCATCAATATAGAAAAAATCAATATATTTAAACATGACTCCGAAAAGTTTGGGGTGAAGTCTAGAATATTATGGCACGAAATGGGGGTTGGTAGGGGTTGGGAGGGAGGAGGGGGTGTACCCTCTCCGCTGGTACCACTCCCATGAAAAGATAATGCCTAAGAAAACCTAAAGTAACCTAACCTCAAAATACTTGTCGTCAAAACAAAAGTTGCTTCTGCAACGTCTCCGGCGCTGCGGAAAGTACAGCCCCTTCGCCCTTGCGTAACAAAGGATAGGCACCCAAGCTCGCCTCCGCAGCTTCGGCTTACTGGTCGCCTCATTACGTTACCTATCCTTCATTACAGCGGGCGGGGGCCTAAGATGTTTATAAAGCATAGATGCGTTGTCCGAGCTTTATAATGGCAAGACGTTTGGAAGGTAATTGGCTCCCTTGCAATTAGTCACGCTTCAACCAGTGTCACGGATACACGTTTCTCTGACTATCTGTATTCTCGAAACCAAATGCGTAAGAATAGATTAGAGTGATTTAAAAAAAAGTACAAATGATTCTGAAACTATGAAACAAAAAAATATTTTATTTAGTGCGCAAGTAAACACTAATTTAATTTTTTATTAAATAAAATTAATAAATTCGCTCTCATGGCAACGTGTGACAGCTCCTTTTTGTGCCGATATGTTAGTGTATAACGTGTCTATTTGTAAAACGTCATTGGCGGGGGCTGCTCTCCTGACACTGACACATGACTGAAACGCGTAGTTTTTACGTTCCATTTCACCGATTTCTCTCGACATTTTACACCATAGACTATTTATTTGAAATATTACTAACGATTTGTTTGTCAATCGCTCATAATAACGTTCCGATTGGCCTAATATGTGATTTGAGGTTAGTAACTATTTTAATTAATTTTTCGAAAACTATGCATTATCTTTTAATAAGATGATAAACATATAATCTGGAACCCAATCCCTACCACCTCTAATAATTTTTGCCCCTTAAATCGTGCCATAATATTCTAGACCCCGACCGAAGTCTGAATTGTGCTCTAGGATTTGAACCACCGACCACCTTAAATCAACGGCTATCCTACCACCAACAAATGTCGCTGCTTTTTAATGCAGAGGCCTGAAAGACACCCCTATAGACCTCTTACAACACTCTCGAGTTTTAAAAATTGTCAGAACTTTAGTTATCCTCTGCTCACGATTTTAATTGTCCATCCTCAAAAAGTCGAGAAAACTTGGTCTGTCAAAGGACTCCTTTGAAATTCTAACTTGCAACTTATATCAAGCTCTCGAAGTGCAGGCAAATCCTTGCGAGGAAATTTGCATATAAATGGTATTCCTAATACGCGCCTCTGATAGCAATGAATTCAGTAACTATCCTGGCTAAAGCGAAAATGGATAGACGAAGTAGGGCATATCTTTGAAGTGCTGAGAAATCATAAAATGATTGTGGTGTAAGATGAAAAATTAAAATTGCTACGCATCGCTGAAACCTTCGTGGAATAACTTAAATACCAAAGTAAGACTTATATGTGATGATATCTTCAAAAAAGTATATTGTGGTGTGATAGCCACAGTACCTATGTATTATGCTTTTTTACATAGTCGGTGTCTATATACATTCGATATATTTTAAATCCCAATATGTTCTATGGACTATTTCTCGTCCACTAGTTCACGCAGAGACTAAAAAAGTTACTAGGTCATTCGACGCCGCAGGCTACAGGTCCGTTCACCGAACAAATTAATTTTGGAAGCCCGCAGATATTTGTTCGGGTCTAGACGTATATGCGTGAGGAATATGTGTTTCTAAATATATCGCTCATTTCATGAACTCCGTTTAATTTTATCAAAGTATTAATGGCACTGAATACAAATTATTCAGGCTCTTCCATAACTACTTATATTACGAAGCTTAAATATTATTTACATACTAACGGTCCGACCCAGCTTCGCCTGATTTGATTCCACTTCACACCAAATACATGTTATTTTTCATATAAACTCTTGTATACCTAAACTTGACGTAGCTATCCTACTGTCCGGCTCAATCCCGTCTCATCCGTCTGTTCAGTCTCTTCCCGATCCGTCCCGTCCTTTCTCTTTATTATCCATCCCGTCTTATAACGTGCATTTACATTTCATCCTATCAAATCTGTCAGCTATCCCAGCCCTCCCCCGTACCTTCCACTCTAATTATATCCCGTCTCTCCATATACCTGTACATATAAGGATTGCCTTATGTAATTTTAACATTAAAAACTTAAGCGTTTTTTATTGTCCATCCAATATTCAGCACCAAAATGCTGTTTTTCCCAATAATATTGCACGCCATTACTTTTTGTTAGTAATAAAGTAATAATAACCATTTAAAAAAAAGAATTAGCCAAATTGGTCCAGGCATTGTTGAGTTATGCGCTTACCAACACATTTTGCGATTCATTTTTATATAATAGAAGAAGATATAGTCCACCCCGCTGGCTTAGTGCGGGTTGGCGGATTTTATTTCACGTAGAAATTAATCCGAAAAGTCAAAGGTGTGCCCTGGGATATGAACCCGTGACCATCGTTAACTAGTTGGCAGTCGCGTCTAGTACGTTACCATATACAAATTAATAAAACCTTCATACTGCCTTACCAGGTGACGTAAGTAATATAACAAATATTTAAAAATATAAAACTGCATATCGTTTCATTATAATGTCAGAACGTAGTGATTACTTTCTCTATGATAATGTCTAGATACGGCATCAACGTACCAATATTTTTTTTATTCTTGAGTCTGAAAACAATACTAATGCGGGCTATCTTGGTAGATATGGACATCGTTCTATCTTACATTTAACAAAATTACGCGCAAGATGCCGTATCTAGGGAATGCAAATCTCGCGAGATTGGGGCTAAAGCGAGATCCCGCGAGTTTATGAATACAATACTGCGAGATCTCGCCAATTTCGAGATCTCGCGAGATTAGTAGTTTAGTGTGTTGTTTTTGCATATAATCACACTATTAGAATAAACTAGAAAGAACTTAATAAATATAAGATAAACATTTATTTTCACGAATTTTTTTAAATAGACTTTACATCAAACATTGTTTGACGTATCTGTCTATAATTTTTTAATAGACTTCTAAGTAGTAAACTCTGACATAGTATCTATGAAATAACAAATGAAAGAAATAAACAGTCTTCTCTTCTAATATCAAACAAAAATCTTTTAGTAATACAACAGTTTTTTTTATAACAAACAATAAACCAAAAAATACTCGAATGCAATGAAACTCAATCACGTTAGCTAGCAACAACTATTAGTAAACAAATCAAATGTTTTTATGCTCGAGTGCAATCTCGTTAATAATAATAATATAATAATAACACCCAACAGTCACATACATAGTCCTGACCCCACATTGAGATCGAATCTTGTGTCGTGGGTATCAGGAACTACGAGAGACTTTTCGGTCTCACAAACACCCAGACCCGAGAGAAATATTTGTGGGCCGCACTAACATTTCTCTCGGTGCGGGGATCGAACCCGCGGCCTCTCGTTTCACAGGCGGTGTCTTACCGCCTGCGCCACGGAGGCTGTTAAACTCGCGAGATCTCGCCTTTTTTTCGTCCGAGATCAATCTCGCTAAAAAAGGCCGAGATCTCGCGAGAACGAGATCTTGCGAGAACGAGATTGCATTCCCTAGCCGTATCTAGATAATATTATATACGCGATGTACAATTTTTTTAATTTTGTTCTATTTCGTCAGCCGTCAATGAAAGACAATGGAAAGATAGATAATTTTACGTTGGATGGTAGTTGAAGCTTGACCGTCTTTTACGTCTCCCGTCAAATAAACAAAGATCATCCTATATTGGCTGGACGCATCACGCTTGAACGATACCCAGAAAAAAAGGTTTTTAGTATCTTCCTTAGAAATTTTCCAATTTTTCTTACCCCTAAAACTACTATTTTTATATTAATAAAATAATAATATATAGAATAGATTACTACTTTGGATAGTGCTCTTTTTAGACTTAGAAAAATCATATACAACATAAAAAGACATTTACGTTTTCGTTAACGTATAAAATAAATCTTAGAAATTGTTTTCGAGAATTTAAACTTTAATTTACACAAAATAAATTTATGAACGCACGCGTAAACGTTAATCATTAATTGTCATTATTTCTGAACGCATGTCAACCATTACTTAAATTATTTGACAGGATGGACTATAAATGTTTGACAGGTACGAAACAAAGTAACATTTAGGGAAAATGAATTATCTTTTATACATTTTATAATTATGTTTTCGTCGAGTTTTCATTATTTTTATGCTATTCGCAGCGGGGACAAATCCAACGAACCAAAAACCATGAAAATTGGTCTAACCGATCTCGAGTTATAAGTGTTGTAACAAACCCGACTTTATTTTTTATACATAGACTATGAAGTATCAAATCAAATTCTTCAATTCAAAAGGACTGCCGGGGTTGCGCATTTGTACTACGGTATGATTTCAAAGCTGAGGTATTTGATTTTTCTATCCATGAATGATTTTAGCCCGGAGTCAGGAATTTGTGCCTGTTAAGGCGTTAGATGAAGTTGTCATTGGAAGTTGTTGATTTAAATGTCGTTAGAAGTCGCTGGATGCAGGCTGCTTCCAACAGGTCATTGTGGAGATCCTTGGGGGAGGCCTATGTTCAGCAGTGGACTTCCTGTGGCTGAGATGTTGATTATGATTATGAAGGATCGTCCCTATCACATCGTGGGACCGAACACAAAAAACGAAGCGTGGGAGTCCTAGTAGGACATCTGCCTAACCCGTCTGGAAAAAGGCGAAGTTTAAATATAAAGTGATTAGTTTTAAAAAATCTAGAAAGAAAGATTTCATATCTAACCCTTCTTCTACGCTACCACCGTCTTGTCACAATCTTTAAAACGTATTACTTGATAACAACAGTGAGGAATATGAGGAGAAATTATTACAAGGCATCTGTTATTATCGTGATAAATGTGCGTACGAACTTATAGTGTAAGATAATCACTGGCTAGATAAATGACGGGTAAGACGAGATGGCGGATGCAAGTATTATTAATGGAGGTTAAATAAAAACTAAAATCAATGTAGAAAGTAATTTGTGATCTTCGAGTATTTAAAATATAGAGGGAGCGTTGTCATACATTTAACAACAAAATAGTGTAAATTTCTTTGATATCAGAAAGCATATTTAGCTATTATCCTTTTCAAGAGTTTGAGTGGAATTAAATAGCTCTAAACTATTTATTTTTCTTTCTAAATAATTCGTGCACGTTGGACAAACCGTGTTAGGTCAGCCAAGGAAGACAGAAAAAGGTGGCCCGGCACCATCATTTGTATCTACGTTGTTGATGTACTAGCGCTCCTTCCTATTATAAATACTCTAAAGATGAGAGATTTACTATTCAAACACGAAGAACAATAATTAAAAAGGGAATAGGTATATACAGATTCTTTCTGAAAAATACAATGCGCGCCGACCCATGTTAATGTCGAATATGGACAAACAGAAAAGATATTCAAGATACAGATTTACGCAATTCTCTAAAAATACATACATTATATATATATATATATATATTACACGAAAAACGAATTAAAGGCTAATTTGAATCCAACAAAAAAATATATTATCAGTTTATAGCAATCATTTTCATTCCTAGATATAATTTATGTAATCAAATTAAAAATCGAACTATAAAAAACTATTTAAATGTACTTCGTACAATTACGTAGAAAACAATAACACTATTTCTAGTCTATAAAGCTTTATATCGTCGATAGCACTGGCTATTTAAGACAAAGAAATCCACAACTCACAAAGTAAAACGGCCGACACCAATCCTATGTTTGATGTATACAAATTCTCATTTTTTTCATTGAAATCAAACTAGCAATAAATAATCTGTATGGGCAACGTGCCTCGACGTGGTGTTTTGTTTCCTCTAAAATCAATTTTCCAATGTTCATTGTTTGTCTCTCATGCAGAAGTAAAATTACACATATTAAATACGAACACAAAAATGTTTATCCTTAAACTAAAGATTTTTGGAAATTCCACTTGACTACTAGACTAAGTCTCTTTGTTTGTGTTCAGTACAATCCACAGTCTATGCAGTCGGCCTTAACAATTTGTTTTGAGCATTGTATACAAACATGCAGCATCTGAACACAATGAAAAATAATGACATAGAGTATGCCAATTCATCAGCAATAATTTAGAACATAAATGCTTACGGGAATTGTTTGCAATGGTACATATGTAGAATTTCTATGGTATGTAAAGTCCGCCAACCCGCATTAGGCCACCGTGGTGGACTATATGGCCTAACCACTCTCAATCGTAGTCTCGATTGTAGAGGAGGTTCGTAGCCTGCAGCGGGAGGTAAAGCCCATACAGAACAGTATCCGTCTATGACTCCTTTCGGATCCCACGAATTCCCCGAGCCTAATCCTGTGTTTTCCTGTTCTATGTATTATACTAGTAAACCACTACAATTCCAAACTCATGATAATACTGCATATGCTTATTAATTTAACCTACACAATACAACTATGCCTGCCAGCGATAACATATAATTGTGATTTTCGTTCATCATCATTCCCCTCTTTAGTTCCTCCTACCTATTGTAACCTACATTAGATCTGAGAGGTTACTCTATGAAACGATACAAATTTCGAATGTTCAGATGTTGGACGTCCGGAGTAAGATAAGAATTTACACTGTTAAAAATTAATACAAATCTCTATTATACCGATCATTATATCCGAACTTAGTCTATGGTTCCGATCTACGATAGAGGATTCCAACATTTTGTGGAGTATATAGGCTTAGTGAAGTTTTACGCACGTAGTGAAATGAAATGAAATGAAATGAAATGTATTTATTGATCACGTAGGCAATTAAGGAGCTCTTATGACAAGTCAATACACATAGAACTTAATCTCTATTTACAATATATTTCCTAAACTTAGTATTACTTATTTTAATTTCTTGCTTTTATCAATTTATTTATTAATCTTTAAATAAATTAAATTTTTATTTATAATTAGTTTTATTTATTTATTTAGTTTTTATTCATATTTTATTTAAAGTATTAGTTTTTACTTTATAGTAATTTATTTGTCAAAGAAATACATTAGTCAACGTTACGTAAGTCAAATTAAATTATATTATTTGTGGACCATAAATATTACAACGGTGCGTAGCGGTTTATAGTTACCACCGGATCCAACGCGGCCCTTCCTGAGAAGACCCGGCGAAACAAACTCAGTGGGCTTACACTACTACTGGAACTACGCGACGCGACCCAGTCCTGAGTATATCCAGCGACTAAGACTCACTGGGCTTGTTTTGGGTCCAACTTAAGACAACGACCATAAGTATTTCCGATACGTCCCGTATGTTTAGGCTTACTGCCGGATCCAACGCGGCCCTGACTGAGAAGACCCGGCGAACAAACTCAGCGGGCTTTACTTTACCACTGGATACTACGCGGCGCGACCCATTTCTGAGTAGATCCAGCGAGTCAAACTCAGTGGGCTTGGTTTTGGTCAATTTACTAAAATAAGTATTTGTGACTTGTCTTACAAAGATTTGCCATATTAATTATTATTTTTATATGTTTTTTTCGATCGGTCGTCATATAAATTAATTGATTTATTTGATTGTATATTGATTAATTTTTGAGGTCACAATTTTAGATATTTTTAATTATTTAAATTAGGTTAGGTGGTGAATTAAGCGAATAGTTCAGGGCCCCAGGAGGTCGCAATGTGCAAGAGAACACCTAATCCCAGGCTTTTTTATCCTCAATATATTCCTTAATATTATAATAACCCCTAGTCATAAGTTTGTTTTTGATGAGTCCTAAATAGTTTGTCCGGTAGCTGTGTTATCCAATTGGGAAGCTTATTATAAAATTTAATACAACTACCCAAGAAAGATTTTTTGACTTTTCTAGTCTAAACGAGGGTATTGCTAGTTTAATTTTATTCCGCGTATTAATAGTGTGGGTGTCACTGACCTTATAAAACTTGTTAATATTTTTATGAACGTGCATTATATTTTGAAAGATGTATTCAAATGACACGGTTAGTATATTGCTTTCCTTAAAACAGATCGCAAAGAATCGCGGCTCCCTAGATTATAAATAGCACGGACTGCTCTTTTTTGTAATATGAATATGGATTCGATATCAGCCGCTGATCCCCATAAAATAATGCCGTATGACATTATACTATGAAAATAAGCAAAATATACCAATCTAGCCGTTGCGACGTCAGTTAGCTGTCTTATTTTTTGGACTGCGAACGCTGCGCTGCTAAGTTTAGCTGATAATCTCTCAATTTGTGGACCCCATTGTAATTTTTCATCTAGAGTGATCCCTAAAAAAATTGTGGAATTAGCTAGATTTAGAATTTCTGAATTTAATTCGATACGCGTGTTTACGCTTGCCACGTTCGGTAAAGCAAAACGGACGCATTTAGTCTTACTAGCATTTAATAGTAGATTATTAGCAGAAAACCAATCCGAAATTAAATTAAGAATATTGTTAGGTGTATCTAGATTATCGTCTTTCCGATTAACTTTAAATATTATAGAGGTGTCGTCAGCGAATAAAACTATGTCTGACCACTTCTGAACCATGCAAGGAAGATCATTTATGTAGACTAAGAATAAAAAGGGGCCTAGAATGGAGCCCTGCGGAACCCCAATTTTAACTTTTGATCCTACCGAAGTGAGCCCGTCCAAAGAAACCTTTTGTTCACGACCCGACAAGTAAGACATTACGAGATCAAGTGACGTATCACTGATTCCGTAGTACCTTAGCTTCATAATAAGTGTTTGGTGGTCAACACAGTCGAAAGCCTTGGAGAGATCACAAAAAACTCCTAGAGCATCTTGAGATGTCTCCCAGGCTTCTAGAACCGACGTGATTACCGATGTCCCGGCATCTTGAGTTGAGCGACCCTTTGTGAAACCAAATTGATTATGATGTATTAGCTTATTTTCATCAAAATGTGCTAGCATTTGATTAAGCAAAAGCTTTTCGAAGATTTTGCTAAGAGCCGGTAGTATAGAAATGGGTCTATAATTCGACGGATTGTTCGAACATCCTGACTTAAAAATGGGTACAACTTTACTAATTTTCATTAAGTCGGGAAAGATAACGTTACTTAGGCAGGAATTAAAAATAGTAGCTAATAACGGTGCAATGTTAACAATAATAGCTTCTATAGCTTTAACAGACAGTCCTCTTATATCTTCTGTAGTTTTTATTTTAATTTGCTTGAAAGCCTTTATTATTTGACAACTGGTTACCTTGTGAAAGTTAAACTTAGGCATATTTCCAGGAACATTTTCCTTTAAAAAAGATTCCGCTAAATCTACAATCTAGTATGAACATTCCTAGTTCAGTATCGTTTCATAGAGTAAACCAACCAATTCTAATCGAATACTATTATAGATATCACGATCTATAAATAGAACCGAAGACCTCTTTGGACAATTTTTGCAGTCTAATATGACTCAATTATTTTTTCTTTACAGATATGGAAACGAATTATCGCAATCCCCGAACCTCGGGAAGGACTGACCACGGAGCTATTATATCAAGCTCCACAACCAATCAATCGACTCATCTAACTAGAATCAAAGCGATCAGCAAAGAGGCCAGTTATGATGGTTGGGAATTTCTATTTATAAATTTGGGAAATCCTATTTCAGCGTCTAAAAGCGTAGAAAAATCTATTACGAATAAACAAAATAAAATAATTTCTCGTCAACCAAACATTAAATCTGAAGAGCACTACACTGCACTTCCGATCTCATACAATGCAAACGTTATTCTTGCAAGTATGAAGAACAAAAATAAATTTCAATAAAGCGGAATAAACAATGCTTATTACTAAATCGGAATCATTAAATCCTCAACACGTAAAACAATAGCCTTTGCATAATGAAATGAGGAGACATTTATTTACATAGTTTTACACGTATACTCATATATGTATATAGATATTTTGCTGTAATAAAATGTCAATTATGACGCGCCGGCGCCGCTGTTCTGCGATTTTGAACCAATCGGCGCTATTATGCAAAATTATCACCGATATAAAGCGAAAAACTGACACCCAAGCACAGGTGGCCAGCCGTATCTAATATATTTACATCATTAAACCATAATGGCTTTATTATGATACAATGAATAACAATATTTCGCCTTATTAATAGAACTTTAAATAAAAAATTGAATATTGTTATGTATATTTATAAATATTAAGGCGAATATTTGATCTCTGTTATACTTAGATCAGTTGATGGTGAAATCGTCATAGCAAAGGCTCACGAACTATCGAGAACATACCAAGATGGTAGGAGAAGACGCAGGATAAATCCTATTAGGCATTTAATTCAATCTGAACCAATCAATCAATTTCATCTACATAATCATAAACAGTTCTGCAAAACGAAATTAATGTTTCGCTCACGGAATTGGTCTACACGGGGCCTGTTAGAGTACTAAGTAGATTATCTAACAATCCAACATTCCACAACCACTTGACAAAGGAAAGGAAATCAACTATCCGGATATTGCAATAAACCACTTGCGAATCACTTACTCGCAGCTATTCGAGAACTTTTCTTGCCAACTCTGCCCTGAGCTATTTATTTCACAACAACTTACCTCTAAGTTTGTTCCGCAAACCGTTCCTGTCAAATACATGCGTGCCAACAAGAAAGCGAGTGTATTGAGAACAAGAGTGGGGGCCATATTACCATACTTATACTTATTATTATTACCGTGCTTACACTAAGTAGCAAGAGTTTTCAGGTCAATTGTAGAATGATTATTTCTACCGCAATGTCTATTTCTACCAAACAGCAATTTAAAAGCTGTGTTTCGGTTTAAAGGACATTGTAGCTAGAGTAACAAACTTAACATCTTATATCTCAGTATAATGCCGAACATTGTAATTCAAATTGTGTTGTTTGGGTTTTCTAGTGGTCATGAGCTGTCGTATTGCTTATAATCAGGCGAACCAGGTATGCCCGTATCGCTATACATTTCAATAAAAAAAGATTTTGCCTATAAAACCCCCGCTGCCTGTCTTATATTTAGCCTTTCAGGACTAAAGCTTTTAATTTATCATGATCATGGCCTTTTAGACGAATTCACATACTATCGAGATAATTATGTAAACTTCTGAGATACACAAACTTCCTCGTCAGCTTTTTCTTTCACTGTTAAAACAGGGATACCTACTTAGTAAACAAAGAAAACACTTCGGGAAGTCAGTGATATGTATCTTGGTCTTAAAACTGGAAAATCCAGGTACCCAATTCCTTCTTTAAAATTTGATATTGCTCGCTCTAATATTAATAATACTAGTTTTACTATTTACATAATTTCTGGTTGCTAACACACAGGGGGCAATGGTTTCCTAACATGGTTCCAGTTCGCTTTCTAGATAATTAAAAACCCGGTATGTTATGAGTTTCGCAAAGGAGGTATCTTGGCAAGAAAAACACGACATGTAAAAGGCCGGGAGGTTCCATCACGACCTCATTATTAATTATGTTCCGTGCGTTGACTTTCCATATAGATGAAGTGATAGGAAAACGTAGTGGAAATAATTATCTACTAGTATACATAAGTCCGCCTTTAGGCTTATCCTCCGCATTTAGAATTACAAGTAAACTTGTAATTAAACATAGTGTAAATGAAGCTGTTGTCAGGCATGACTCAGCATGAATGGGTGCGCTCATCCGGGGCGGTACCACTGATGCTTTGACAAATTCTTACAGCTTTGCTGTCGCGATTCGCTCAGTGGTGACATTGCCGGATGCCTAATACCGATTTCATTTTCCCATACTATTTCTTTCCCTCTCTGCTCCCGATTTGATGGAGTGGAAACACATCCAAAGATTTTAATTTGATGAAAAATGATTTTAATTGGCGATCACAGTGACCATTTACCATCGGGTGACCTGTTTGCTCGTTTGTCGGAAATAGGGGCGATTAATATGTGCACGGTGTTTATATTTATTTTGCCTGTACCCGATTATATGGAAATGGACTAACGGAAACATTTGCTCGAACCCACGCTCTCTCAATTCACAGCTGGCATAACCAAACACTGTCAATAATAAAAATATAGCGTTGATAGAATCCATCACTCATACCCGTTATTAGTTTTCTATTTATAGCAAAATCCTCGGTTACTCATCCTACCTTTTTGATTTGACGAGGCATCTTCAAAGCACGATCACTGTTTCCGGCAAAAGACGTAAAATATTATAATTGTAATTTCATGGAAAAATGTGTAACATTTTATAGCTGATACTGTGTGTTGTGTGTGGTAGCAAACACCAATAGATGGCGTAAAATATGATTTCGAGAATCCCAATCAATATAAATATAATATTTTATAGCCAGCTGAGATATTGTAAAATGGATATAAAAACTTGTGAACGTCATACGTTATTCAAAGCAAATCTGTAAACATTGCAAATAAAAGTTCAAAAGCGCGCCGAAAAGTGATTTTAATTGTGAGCCAAGAGCTTGAATCACACCGAGTAATGCGATGACACAAAACTGTGTTGTATTCTGAGATCAATCAATCATATGAATACCACTTCATTTACTATTTACTCAGTGCCCTCTAGTGTTTAAGCAGGTGTAATTAAGTAATACTAAGTATTCATTACTAAACAATCCTTTATTTAAAAAAAAAAAAACAAATCGGTTCATGCGTCTACGAATAATCGGTGTACATAAATAAAAAATAAAAAAAGATTACGACGAATTAATTCCTTCTTTTTTTGAAGTCAGTTAATAAACCTCTTATAAGTAGACTACGTTTAAGAATATATAGCTTATATAACATCGCAGAACTCTGTGTGATGTAACCTATCAGAGCCCACACATCGCAAGCTCCAGCAAACAGTCGGGGTCCTCCATTAAGAGAAACATGGGCCATCTGTTCCAGTAACCTAATATAATGTCATTACAGGCAAATGTTTTCGCGTTTCGCAATAATGGAGACGCATATACTTTACTAATGAGTGTTGGTACGCAATTTAATTATTTTAACACTTTCACGGTCGCACTCAGAGACGTTTGATGTCAATTAAATTGTTCCTTAGTATAGATTTTGTTCGCAAAACCTCCACTAAGCAAAGATTTAATTGACATTAAATGACTCTGAGTACGGCAGTCAGTGCTTTAAGGTAACTAAAATATATTTTACGAACCTTACTACCGGCGCAGCGCCAAAAATCGGGTTCTCTCTGTGTTTAAGACACCATCATTTTTGTATTTCTACATATTTCCGTACATGTTAGAGACAAAAATATATTTCAACGTATTTTTGATTTTGGACAACTTACGGATTTTAAAAAAATATTTATTTGACGCCCATTGCGGCAAAGTATAATAGTTACCAGTTTTAATAGGTCACAAACGCACTAGCAGTAAGTTTTTTTTAAAATGGCCCGGTAGCAAAGGTGTTAAGACCGATTTAAAGCTAGATTCATTGAATTACTAGCATTGATGAGCTGGGAACCATCAAGTTCTAAATTTGATGCCCAAGTAGCGGTTTTAGGGATTGAAATTTTTCACAAGAGTTATTCAGCGCTGTTTATGCACAACATTGCTATCGGATCATCGCCTATTACATTTGACTATACCTACCGTACAGATAATAACAGTGAAATTACATACGTAGGTATGTGTACTGATAGAAGATTTACTAACAACGCTTATTGCAAACAACATAAACACAGATTAGGCACAAACCGAGACATCACCAGGTGCTAAAAATTTGAATTCTTATCGCCAATAGTGATCTCATTTACGGTTAAAATAAAGCAGATGTGGTATGGACAGTTCACAGTATCAATTTACTTCATTATATACAGACTGGAAGTCCACTACTCAACATAGGCCTCCCCCCCCTTAACATCGACTTGTTGGAAGCGGTCTGCATCCAGAGACTTACTGCAACCTTAGCCAAGTCGTCCATCCACCTTGTAGGCGGTCGTCCGACATTTCGGCCCCAACGGCCATCAATTTTACGCGCTATGTACCCGACCCACTGCCACTTCAACTTGCTAATCCTATGGGCTATGTTGGTAACCTTTGTTCTCCTCCGGATCTCCTCATTTCTAATTCGATCTCGTTAGGAAATACCGAGCACAGTTATTTACTTATAGATAAATAAGACATACGACAATTTCATCCATCGCACGTACATTTTAAGTATCCTTACTTAAAAAAATGAGACCAAGAGTTTGTTTGTCAATGTTTCCATACTTTACGACTCAAAGGATTTCAACAAATTAAGGACACACATTTTCAAAGGTATACAAAATATGAGTCGAATAACTTTCATCTAGAAAAACGAATTACCGGCAGGAATAAGGCAAAATAACTTCATTTTTATAATAATGCTTTCTGAGAAGACCAACAGCCTTAATTGATTGACAAAGTACATTAAATCGAGCGAAGACGCGGGCAATAACTAGTACTATATGACTACCAAATACTCTTGCCGCTATAATAGAATCAAGTGAAACTATTATCCGAAATCTGCAACATATTCCGATCGTTTTTTACTTTATGATACAATTGATATTCTTACCCCGTCGCTTCCAAAACAATTTGTTTAGCGACACATGTTATTAGTAGTTTTATGTTGTGTGCAAGGCCCTAAAATGGGGGCGAAACTGCCACATAAATACAAGGAATGTTTTATTAAAAATATCTCCGATGACAGCCGCCATGTTATAAGTGAATTTCGCAAGAAACTCGCAAATTGTAGATACGATTCCGTGGGAATAACGTTGAATATTTTGAAACCTTTTTTGCTTATTTTTATTCTTGGCGCGGACAGTTTATAGAAATATTTAAAGGACAGCAAAATATACTGAAGAAATTTTTCTTTTGATTAAATTCTAGTAAGTGCGTGGTGGCCTGTTGGTAAACGGACTAGATGCGGCTGCCGACATGTTCACGGTGGTCGCGGGTTCGAATCCCAGGGCACACCTCTGGCTTTTCGGAGTCATGTGTGTATTGATAGTCAATCACCACGCACTAAAACGGTGAAGGAAAACATCGTGAGGAAACCTGAATACCATAGCGATTTATAAGAATTTCTATGGTATGTAAGTCCGCCAACCCGCACTAGGCCAGCGTGGTGGACTATATGGCCTAACCACTCTCAATCGTACTCTCGATTGTGGAGGAGGCCCGTGCCCTGCAGTGGGACGTATATGGGCTGATACAGTACAGTAAATTCTAGTCCTGGTTGAAAAATAACTAATTAGTCTCGACATGAAATTCGCATTTTTATAATGCAAAATAGTAGGAGGATATAAACAGTGGCGGCGTAAGGTAAGTTGGCACCCGGGGCGGTTTTGCATTGAGCACCCCTATAGAAAATATAACACCCAATATTAAACAAGCCTACACCGGACATATCGTGCACATATGAAATCTTACTTTTATGGGAGGAAAGCTATTATGCTCTCGTTTCGGTGCCCCGGAGGCGGTTGGAACTGTATGCTAGTGTCACTGGCCTTCCAGCCTGGCACGTTACGGATGTTTTGTCCGAGCCGGGTCCCTCATAAAAGCTTCGCTAACATACCGACTAAATAATCCCTTGGATGACCGTCCCACGCATTATGGGCGGCCGCAGAGATCACAAGGCGAAAAGCGCATGATCGATGACTGCCTCAGCGTCCTATAGAAAATCATTGCTGGTTCTTCTTTTAAAGGGTGATACTGTTTCAGGACGCCGCGCCGGTTAAAGATATTCAGGTCGTCTACGTAGGTAAGGACGCACCGCCCCCTGCACAGTATGCCTAGCCTAGTATAATGTTGCCTCTTATGACGATTAGGAAATACCGTGGCGAAATTCTTATACCCTACGATAGGGTAGAGGCGCCGCAGCAGTTCAGCCATTTGTCGCCAGGCAACCCTTTTGTGCAGGTGGCGGCGAGCGGGATCGTTCACTTCGGGATCCGGTTTCGTGCTCTTCTTCTTCGACATTACGTTCTCGCAGAACGAGAGCATTGCTTGCCAAGCCCTGCGAATCTCGACCATGGAGGGCATCACACCCGAGAGCGAGAGGTCTACTCTGGCGGCTGCATAGAGTATTCTGCGCTCGTCACCCCACAGTGGGCACTCCGAAAGAGTGTGTTATTTTCACAATGATGACACACATCGGTTTCATTCTCACCACCCGCCACATATATCTAACGAAGCAACCGTACCCCGATAGAGCAAGTATCAGATGGGTCGCAATCATGATTTTTTTACGATTCCCTCAGATCAGCCCCTAATAACAGATTATCAGAAAAACTCTTAATTTGACATATCATTTTAATTAGAAAATAAAGAAAAAAAGAACAGATATATTTATTTTACTTTTGGTTAGCTGATAATGGGAAGAATGGGCTTGCTTTTCTGAGCATAGCTTCGCAAAACGGGGCTCCAGTTTGGCTCACTCGACTCGATCGCCCCTGGGACAATACTGCGACGCCCCAGGGAGTCGTGACGCTTTGTTTGGCAAGCCCTAGGCTAGAGAATGCGTCTGCTGCCTTGACTAGTTTCGATCTCAGGCTTTTGAAATGGACATGAACATTCCACCGACTATACAAGACAACTCTAACATGCTTCACCAGGAACTGATAGAGACCTCCACGTCATCAAATGTTATGTGGGCCCCTGCAAATGGCTCCTAGACTCGTGCAAGCGGTAATCTAAAATGTATCCACTGCGAGGCCCAGCTAGCTGTAGCTGTAGTTAGAGCATGAGACATTATATTAAAAAAAGAAGATATACAATTGCGATAAACTTCCAAATATATTATTAGTATACAAATAACTAGATACAAGGGTTGGTAGATATTTCTGGATAAAGATAGACTTTCTGTGGGTGTCTTTGTCACCCCTTGGTACTTGGTACCTGGGGCGGACCGCCCCCTCCGCCCCCCCTTTACGCCGCCAGTGGATATAAATGATACTAGCCTCTGAAGTTATTTTTTAAGTCATAGTTTAGTGATATATACACAGTCAGGTCATAAGTATTGTCACACAGTAAAAACTTTTCTTTTAGAATGCTGGCCACAAAAAAGTTTATTGAATTCGAATTTCGAATTATTCATGAAATTAAAAATGTATATTTTTTAGAATTTTACTCATTTTTACATATGGAGTGGACGCTTAAAGAAGACCGTGTTGCAGTTATTGCGTTGCATCGTTGCGGTTACGCGCCAATTCAAATTTTTGACATACTGAAAAATTTTAATATAACCAAAAGATTCGTTTATCGTACCATCAAACGATACAATGAATACTCTAGTGTAGATGACAGGTCAAGAAGTGGTCGCCCTCGGTCTGTTAGGACTCCAGCAGTGATAAAATCTGTGAAGGCGCGAATTTAAAGAAATCCCAAACGTAAGCAGAAACTGTTGGCCCTTCAGATGGGGTTAAGCAGAACCACAGTGAAAAGGGTGTTAAATGAAGTCTTAGGGCTTCGGGCATATCGAAGAAAAACATGACATTGTTTGAATGCTCGTCTAATGGACCTGAGACTGAAGAGATGCCGCGCTTTGTTGAAGCGGTACGCGGGAAAAAAATATCGGGAAATACTTTTTTCAGATGAAAAAAATTTTACCGTAGAAGAGAGCTACAACAAACAAAATGATAAGGTGTACGCACACAGTAGTGAAGAAGCGAGCAACCGTATTCCGCGTGTCCAACGAGGTCATTTTCCATCCTCGCTCATGGTATGGTTGGGAGTTTCTTATTGGGGCTTAACAGAGGTACATTTTTGTGAGAAAGGTGTAAAAACGAATGCAGTTATGTATCAAAATACAGTCCTGACGAACCTTGTGGAACCTGTTTCTCATACCATGTTCAATAACAGGCACCGGGTATTCCAACAAGATTCGGCGCCAGCTCATAGAGCGAAGAGCACACAAGACTGGCTGGCGGCGCGTGAAATCGACTTCATCCGGCACGAAGACTGGCCGTCCTCCAGTCCAGATTTGAAACCGTTAGATTACAAGATATGGCAACACTTGGAGGAAAAGGCGTGCTCAAAGCCTCATCCCAATTTGGAGTCACTCAAGACATCCTTGATTAAGGCAGCCGCCGATATTGACATGGACCTCGTTCGTACTGCGATAGACAACTGGCCGCGCAGATTGAAGGCCTGTATTCAAAATCACGGAGGTCATTTTGAATAAACTTTAGTGTCATAAGAATCTATGTTTTGTTAAGTTCATTTTGGTATATAAATGGTAACAGAATGAATAAACTTGTTTCAATTATTTTATATTAAACGACAGACAGACGTGACAGAATTTATGACCTGACTAGGTACAGAGGGGTAGAGTTTTTGAAATTATACTTTTATTTGAAAAAAATATGGAAATTCTGTTCTCATAATTTTTCCAAAATCCGAGTACAAGTTATAAGTCCCAGGACCACATGAAGTTGGTGGAATTATTATGTCAGTGCCCAGTAATGCGGTTTTTAATAATATCCTAATTTTGTCATGTACTTCGGTTCCAACTGATCAGTGTTGAGTGTTTGGACCTGAAAAAAGGAAACTTAATATTGACTCTCTCATAATTCCGTTTATTGAGGTTATACTTCTTATAGTGCGTTTGGAAAAAAATATATTTATGAGCCTGTAAGGCAAATGTTGGGCCTCTCTTTCTGCCTTCCATGTATCTCTTCGTGGACTTAAATGCAAAAAATCATATGTTTCATATTTAAATCAATGGAAATAAAAAAATAAATATTACTAAATATACATGTATGTATGTGATTTTAAGTTAAATGTAATGGTGAACGATTAAAAGGTAATAGTAATTAATCGAAATATTAGCGCAATGTTTCTTTCTCTTATTTATTTAGAAATATTGTAAATTGTAATTTTGACTCTTCTGCCTCAAAACGGCGCCGACCTATCCTAGAACGATAAGACCGCCATCTGTACTGTTTTTTTTAAATTTGTAATATATTTAAGTGTTTTCCCTTTTGTTTGGCGTTAAGAATGAATTGATATAAAAGTATTTAAAAAATAATTGTTCCTAAAGTAAGCCTATATCCAAAGGCAAAACGTATAAACGGACAATTTTAACCCAACTAATACAACACAAACATGATTATGAAAACTATGTAAAGCGAATGTCTGATCTAATATACCCTTTATTATTTTAGTTTGAGCTTTACGCTTCTACGAGTCTGAATATCATATTAAAACATCAATTGGTTCTTTGTTGGACCTCCATATGTTTGCTTTAATAGCTAATTACTATGCAAAATATTGGAACTAAGTTAGTAGTTAAGCATACACTAATGGTATGTGTATGGAAACGCCTTCGTTTATGTTTTAAGTATTGTTTAGGTGATTTAAACGGGTTCCTATACGACGTCTTGGACCATGTTCAGCCCTGGATTTAATATTTTGTTATTGTGATTATTTTTCTCAAGTATACTAATATTATAAAAGGGAAAGACTTGACTATTTGCTTGGATTGGATTGAATAAGCTTCGAAGCTACTGGATTTATTTGAAAATTTATCCCTGATGAACATAGCCGATAGAATATTTTCACAAAAGTATATCTGCACCTAGGCACCGGTCAGCTAGTAAGTATCATATTTTTCTAGGCCCAAAATAATATACTTATTGTACACAGAGAAACGTAAGTGCGTGGTGGCCTGTTGGTAAACGGACTAGACGCGGCTGCCTACATGTTCACGGTGGTTGCGGGTTTGAATCCCAGGGCACACCTCTGACTTTTCGGAGTCATGTGTGTGTTGATAATCAATCACCATGCGCTAAAACGGTGAAGGAAAACATCCTGAGGAAACCTGCATACCATAGCGATTTATAAGAATTTCTATGGTATGTAAGTCCGCCAACCCGCACTAGGCCTGCGTGGTGGACTATATGGCCTATCCACTGTCAATCGTAATCTCGATTGTAGAGGAGACCCGTGCCCTGCAGTGGGACATATGTATATGGACTGATACAGAACACAGAGAAACGTATCGAGAAAATAGTAGTAGTAGTAGCTACATTGATAACATTAATGGAGACTGTCCCGCCCTCACACCCACCACTGCAACTCCTGTAAGCCAGGATCAACAGTGGCACGCAATGTAATGACACCGAGCATTGAAGCTCGGCGAGTCTCCGGGAATGTCTAACTTGTCTTTAACCCGCAACGAAATCAATCAGAAAGTTAAATTAATAGGAGGAGTTGGAAATAAATTATTGTCCACTTCCCTCCGTGCAAAGCGGGTGACAAAGCAATGAAGTAAAGAGGTAAATAACCTCGCAAAAAGACTTTTACAGCCGGAGAAGCCAGCTGTAAAGCACCACGGATCAAATCCTTATTACATTTAAATGGGACCTAATATGTGAGCTGTTACACTTGATTCCAGTAATAGGTATGGCAAAAACGCCGGAAAGCACGGAAATTCGTCCTAGTCTCTACAAGGTCCGTGTAGTATACAACTCCAGATGATATTTGCATACTATCCAGCATGGTTTTACGCTCATTCTGCCAAAGACTACACTCCCAAAGTATATGATGCGCGGATTGTTCATATTCGCAATTTGCTGTTGAACATGGGCACGCAGGCGATTCCACAAGCTTAAAAGAGTATAGTTTAGACTTAAAGTTACCATGGCCCGTGAGGAACTGTGATACGCAATAATCGACATCTAGCCATGTCTTCGTCAAACGATCACGCACGCAAGGAAAATATTGGTATAAATGCCGTCCCTTCAAAGATACCTCCCATCTATTTTGCCATTCATCTAATAGTTCGCTATATACCATATGAAGCGGTTTAAATAATCTGTCGACTTTTAAGAGTTCACGTGCAGTTAAAAATCTTTGATCCATATTCTCCTTAGTAGAGTAATACATGGCGGCGCGACGTTGCACCTCCATATCGACTGGAAGTACACCCGCCAGGACAGGCAAAGCTTCGGTACTAACAGTTCTATATGCCTTGCACAAGAATATCAACGCCAAACGTTGGCTCTGGAGCAGTTTTCTTCGCACAGCACCGATAGTAGCCCTATCAGCCCATACGGGAGATCCATAACAAATACATCCTAAGTAAGTTGCTCCATAGATGATTTTTAGTGTATTGAAAGATAGCCCCCACGTTGATTTCGATATTCTTGTCAAAGCAAAAAAGTTCCTTTTCGACTTTTCCCCGACGTTCTTAATATGTTCCAGAAAGGAAAAATTCCTTTCCAAAATTAAACCGAGATAACAAACCGATTCTTTTTTCTTTACAGTGATACTATTAAATTTAATTCGCGGCGGTGATTTTAAAGTTCCTTTTAGAAGTAATTGGAACGTTGTATGTGGTGCAAACTGTAAGCGATTTCGATGTCCCCAATCACATATTAATTTTAAACACGCGTCTGCCATATTTTCTAATCCCAACCTACTGTTTGACTCTATAAGCAAGAGGCCATCGTCCGCATATCCGGTCAAAGAACACCCCGACGGTAAGGGGATTGTAAGAAAATCGTCGAAGCCTAAATTCCACAAATAAGGACCTAAGACCGAGCCTTGTGGACAACCCATCGTCAGTGGTTTCGACACGGCATAGTGTCCAAGTTTAAGTTTTGTTGTTCCATGCGAGAAATACGAGTAAATAAGTGAATATATATTTTTAAAGCAACCTCGTAATTTCAACTTAAGAAGCAGCATTGGCCACCAAGCGTTGTCGAAAGCACCGGAGATGTCCAGAAAAATACCGAGTACATATTTACACACCGATGTACTTACCGCTCTTCTAACCGAAATTGCCGCGTCGATAGTTGACTTACCCGTAGTAAAACCGAACTGATTTTCGTGAAATTTTGGTCCGCCCGGTAGCAATCGAGGGACGATAAGACGTTCTAAAAGTTTACCTAGCGACGGCAAGAGTGTAATAGGTCTATACGACTTAGGATCATGTGGAGGTTTATCGCCACTCTTGGGTATTATCCGAATGAAACCGGTACGCCATACTCGCGGAAATACCCCTTCAGCAATGCATCTGTTATAAACTGTAAGTAACGCATCGCCTGCCGATTTACACGCCTCTTTAATCATTTTGTTCGATATTTTATCGTCACCGGAAGCCTTGTTTAGGGGCAAAGATCGTACGATTTCACTAAATTCATCAAACGACGACAGATTTGAATCCGAAGAGTTCGGCAGTTCCGCGGCCCACATCCTGATCTGCTTGTGGTATTCTGTGTCATTTTCAACATTATCATCCGGAATTAACGATTGTAACAGAGCGTCCGTTGTCTCCTCAATACCAGTGGTGTAGTTGTTGTCAATTTTTAAATTCTCAATATATGCCAAATTGATTGACCTATTCGCTTTGAATTCATGGTATAAAGGAGACCACGGACCCTCACTATCTAACCGAGCCACAACTTTTCGTAATAAATTACCCTTAGATTTTTGGACGGCCGCTTTATAATGCGATCTGGCAACTCTCAGTTTATTTAAAGCAGATGTAATTGCTTCCCCTGTGACAGAACGTCTCTTAAGCCCATTAAAACGCCTACGCGCTCTGCGAAAAGTCCGACGTAGTTGGACTAGTAAATCATTCCACCAATCACACCTCCGAGCGTTAGTGATGGAACCTCGACCGATGGTAACGTCTGCGCAATATGTAAACGTGTCCGACATAATCTCCGCACAGGTTTCAGCTGACAGATCATTGCGAGTGAAGTCCCCAGCATGCCGAGCAAATAGCGAGCTAAATAAATCCCAGTCTGCGCCTCGGGATTTATATTTAAAATTAAAATTATTATGTACCGGACCCTGCGTCAATCTAGGCAAGAACTCGTACACAATCAGGCGATGGTCACTACACGACGCGTCCGGTAGGACGCGCCACCTATCAATACGGACGTCTCCACTAGAAAGTGTGACGTCAATAGAAGATTCGCCCATAGGGCTACTGTAAGTAGGTGGTGCATCGGGGGTGTTGTGTATTTCGAGATTCATCTCTGCAATGAAATCTTCTACAGCGCAACGTCGCACGGTATCAGTGGAGCGATATTTGCCATACCAAAGGACAGATGACGCATTAACGTCAGCACCTATAATAATTTTATGTCCAGCGAGGGACCGCAAGACATAGCGGAGGTGACACAGGTGAGGACCCACAGGATCTGAGTATTGAAAATAACAGCTCACAACATAAACCTTACAAATCGGACTAGACACCTCAGCGACAGCACAGTGTGACGTCATAAGATTACGCACAGAGGTTACGGTAAGATTTGAACCCGACACAAAAATACCTGCTCGTGAGTTGCTATCAAGTTGTACGACCTTACTAGATATACGCGTATGTTGATATTGCTCCTGTACTAGTACGATATTTAACTTATACTCGCGAATTAACGTATCTAATTCCGACGTTGCTACCCTATCATTATGGAGGTTTAACTGTCCGATGGTAAAGTTATTCATATTGTGTTAGTACTGGGTCGAGAGAAATAGTTGTTGGAGTTTGTAGTTGTACGTTGGACACTCCTGAGACCCACAGCGATGATCGTGGGGTTTTTTAAAGCGCTTGCAAGGTGCGCATACTGGCTTAAAATCTGTGTCTGAACTGTGCGGACACGCCTTAGTCTCGTGTGCTTCAGCACAGACGGCACACGTAGGTGTTTTTACTGTACAGAACTTTTGCACATGCCCATAGTATTGACAATTCATACAACGCACTATTTCTAAGTCGTCAATGAATCGACAGGTGGCCCAGTCAATAAATAATTTCTCTTTTGTGTCCGCCAGATGTTTCCTTATCTCTGAATCTAACTCAATGCCAATCCATTTACGACCGTTATCTAAATTACGTCTACGAACTATTTTAATGGATTTAATGAAATCATCCTCCTTTATTGGCAATTCGTCCTTGATATTTTGACGATACAGTGCGGTAATAAAAGCATGGTCTTCCATAGAGGATGGCACATCCTTAACGAGGATACGGGGGCGGCGCCCCTTGGGTTTTTCGAGACGTAATCCCGCCGATTTAATTGCCTCGACAGATTCGAGTTTTTTAATTTGTTTCTCATTCGCAACACGAAGCACGACGCGACCCTTCGTGGTTTTTTTTCACGCCTACAATTTGGAATCCGTCATCACTTGGCTTTATTGCCTTAAAAAGCGCCTGTTTAGTTGCGGACGATGACGCCAAATCAGCTGATCGCTCGTCCGTCGGACATGCAACAATACACGGCCGTGGCGCGCGCGACTCCACTAGCGGTGCAGGTTTCGGTAAACGGAGTTTAAGTCGATCGGAGAAAAGTGAATTATTATTCTCGACAATATCATGACGTTTGTATTGGTCTAATTCGCGTTGCATATTGGCCAACTTGGTTTCATTGCAAGATGATTTTAATGCTAGTAACGAAACTATGGATGTAACACGTTGCGTTATATCTAACACTGCCGACCTATTCGCCACATTCATACGCGAGCCCTGATCATTAACAAGCTCATTAATTTTCGACAAATAATTGGAAACATCTGACACCAAATCACAATAGTCCGCGCGGCTCGCGTCGCTGCCGTTATCTAAAGATGAAGTCTCGGTCGATTCCGATAATTGCAAACGTTTGGAACATACGGGGGAAACATAAGTTGGTGAAGTCGTGTCACTAAAAAGTCGTTACTTTAAAAACTATTTTTTTATGCTGTACGATCAAGTTACTACAAGGCTTTTGATGGGTATCTAAGTGCAGCGAAGTCCAGGTTAAGCCAAGCTGTTTGCAACCGAATATACAGAGTCCGAACTCGAAAATTCGATCCAATTGCGTGCCATATGGGTTTTCCACCACCGTATAACGTAGATGGCCAATAAGAATATTTAACACCAGCAAATTAAACTAACCAAAAAACTGTTTTTCTAATCCCTTGCTATCAGTAGTTTTAAGCTAATATTTAAATAAAACATTGTCTGGCAAAATAAAAGAGGCCAAAATACACAGAAATCTTCATTAAACATCTCGTTATTTGCCAAGTATTAAAGTGCTGATGGAAAAAAATGAAATCCGCTTATCTATGTAGATTTTTGTTGAGTAATTTAATAAGATATTATGTTTTAATTTGTGTAATAAAGCATGTGATCAATTATGACGTTGTTTATCTATATTTTGATATCTCGGTGACGTAGTTGTGCCACAGTACGACTTCAACGCTGTCTCGGGTTCAATTCCCAGGTCGGGAAATTATATATTGTTTTTTTTTTTTAATTATCCTCCCATAGTCAGGAATTTGTGCCCGATATGATAAAAGGTTCGCCTCCTATCACTCACTTCGTGGGATGGAGGACACCAGTCAAAACGTGGATGCCTTGATAGACCGCTACCTACCCATTCTGAGAAAAAAGCATGAATTTATGTATATATGTATAAAATACAAAATTGACACACCATACTGTTTCAAACAGATACTTCTTGCTATATTATCAGTTATGTGTGTATGTTATCTAAGTCATAAAAAGTTCCATTAAATAAAAAATGAGAAAAAAGTAAGTTCGTGTTTCTGAAGTTTCTTGCGCCGTTTCTTCTTCACGAGTATATAACATTCTGAAGCGATGGTTTTAATACTTAACAGTTCAAAACATCTTAATATAAAATTTTAGTAAAGTATATTAATTTTCTTGTTGATGGGTATTTTTTATATTGTCTGTACGTGGTAATTTAAACGTTATAATAATAAACGAGTGTTGTATCGTGGGTATCAAGAATTACGAAAGACTTTTCGGTCTCTCAAACACCTAGACCCGAAACAATTCCTTGTGGTTCACACAATTATTTGGGATCGAACCCGCTGCCTCTCGATTCTCAGCCGGCGTCTAACCAACTGCGTCACGGAGGCTGTCAAATGGTTTTCTACCCGCTATAAACATCGAGTCGCAAATTTCGCATAGAAATAGAGAGAGCAGGCGAACGGGAAGTAAGGACAGTTGATTCCGGTAATATGTTTAAACACAGAACATTTATATAATGTGAGAATGTCGAATCTAATGGTACGTTAAGACGTGGCTTTTCAGTTGGTAGAGCAGATTTATGAGACCATTTTAAATACAATATTGAATGAACACTTTTAAAAGAAAATCCTCAAAATGTTTTAACATGGTAGCAGTTATGAAAAATCGTTAGTTTCAATGAAAACTAGCCGCAATCAATTCACTTTTGCTAATACTATTGATTCGTACTATAGACATTGAAGAGAGATTTTATTTCTTAGATTTACGCGAATATTAGACACTGAAATAAAACTATTATCTACGGATTTTATCACTGATTTAGTTAATTTTTTTGACTTCCTGACGTTTCAACCATTTCACAACTTTCGTGGTCAGTCCGCCCCGTGACCAAATCCGCGATAAAATCCGTAAATAATTGTTTTATTTCAAGAGATTTTATTATTGCAACGAATAGCGAGACAAGCATACTATTCGCCTGATGGTAAGCGATACGAGCGCTCATATACAGTAGCAAAACCAAACAACATCCTCTTCTACAACAGAAAAGTATACAAGGTTGACTTAATGATAGTATTCGTCGGCACGTGGACAAGCGCTCAGTGATCCATACAAAACTGACAACCGTGCCTACACCGCGAATTAACCGTAGATAATCACGTCGAAAAAACGCATTTGTACAAGAAGCCTTACTGTGTCGATAAATAAAAAAAAGAAATGTCACTTGTATTGAAAAAATATACCTTCATGTTTTACAACGCCACTTATCTGTTTAATGATTGTCGTACACTTTTGTTCTACTGTCGCCGGTTACCGTAGTCACTGCTCATTAACCACTAATTGTGGGGAATTAGAGCTCGTTTCAAACGTTTAATTACTTAGAAAATCATGGTTAACCGACCTTTACTTCAGGCACGAGTGGTTTACGCACGTGCCGACAGATGTCGCTTTATTAAGACGAACGAACGATCCTGCTTTATGTGGATGCTGATTTTTTATTACATAAGTCCGGAAATTTAACAAACACAACGTGATTAAAGTAAGCAAGGACATTAAGAATACTTCGACTTTAGATGCATTACTGGAGATAGAGAGGGGACATGATAGTAATGATATAGATTTCCTACGATTTTTTGGCGCCCAAATGCGTTGTTGTCATGATGTTGTCAAAATATTAGGAACACTATTTATCTCTTCACATTTTATTATCTTCTACATGTTAATAATATTAGATTACAAATATCAATACCTGTTGTTTGTAATATAAAAACATATCTCAAACAAGGTGTTAAATTAATATTTTCCAAATTTAAATTGTCGTTCCGAATTTCACCACAAGCCGATAGAGTTTAGATGAATATTAGTACCAAATTCAATTTTCGATACCAGAAATTCCATTTCCTTCTGTGCAGAAATCACACCATTTCATAAACAGCTTCTACTATACTATACTGCGAAATCCGTCAGTCTATTGTGGTTAAACAAAACAATATATTATTCACAGAATGTTAGAATTTACGAACAGCGGCCGTCATCGACTGCAAATGGATTATCACATCAACGCGTGTTCGTATTATATTTATTTTTAATAATAGTATATCGCATCTTATTTGGTTTCATATAAAACTGAACATGAAGCAACTGATTTATTAAATTTATAGATTATTATTATAGATATATTAGATGGAGCTACCAATCAATAATGATAATTGACAGCCTCTGTTGCTTAGTTGTTTACACTCCGGCTGTGAAGGCCGCGGGTTCGATCCCCGCACCAATACATATATATTTTTTCACATATATATTTTGTCTCGGATCAGGGTGTTTGTGAGATCGAAAAGACTCTCGTAGTTTATGATACTCACGACACAAGACTTAATTGGTATTAATGTGAGGTCAGGACTATGTATGTGACTGTTGGGTGTATTTATTTATATATTTATTGTGAGTAAATATTTGTCTAATAATTTAGCAGTTAATTGCTGTGTATCTACGAGGGGTAATGGGATATTCTGCTAAATCCTCTTACAACGACCTCTCGTAAAGAGAAATAATTTATGCTCTATTTTATTACTGACTTTATAACTTTCCACACGAAGTGTTAACATATCAAAACTTTTAACTTTAGTTATTCTAATAAATTTGGAACAGGAAATATAATGTGGAAAGATATTTCATTTCAATAGCAAAACATACTTCAAAAATCATTACTTCCTCAAGGACTTTTAGCGAATTTTCTTTCATTACCACTCCTAAAAAGCGGTACCTAGCAATCAATATTTAGCCAAGTTGTGAAATAAATTAGTGGAATATTGATATTACGGTTGACGAGTCTAGGAGTTGAAAATATCTGATGCCTACAAATGAATATGTGTCATCGACTATCGGAATGATTTCACATTTTTGTAACACTATAATTGAACGTAATGTTATAATGTTTGCATTTATTTTTAGAGCGTAATATTTGTATATTTCGATGGTGACAATTAACAATAATGTATAACATTAAAATTCACAAGGAATTGGCAAGACTTAATAAAATAAAATGTTTATACAATTTATTGTCAAAGGTATTTTTAAGCGAGAATTTTTTTAAATAAATTGATAAAATATATAATTCATTATATCGAACCAAAAAATATAAACCGATTCATTAAAATAAACGGTGGTGCAGTTATGCTACTATATAATAGGTAAAGGTACTTCCAACACTTAGGTCTCGGATCCAAATCCCAGGTCGGGCAAAGTAATATTTGATTTTTCTATTGATAATAATTAGCCTAGAGAAAGGAATTTATACCAGATATGGCGATGGGAATATATGGCCTAACCCTCGTCAGTTGTACTCTTGATTGTAGAGGAAGCCTTTGCTCTGTAATGGGACGTATTTGGGCTAATAAAGATAGAGATGGCGATGGGCTCGCATATCACATCGTGGGACGGAACACACAAGGCGAAACGTATATTTCCTTGTAGCACCACTGCCTACATCTTCTAGGAAAAAGGCGTAAGTTAATGTTTACCACGGAACACGTAAAAGCTTATTATACCTCTTTAATAGATTTTCATAGCACCATGACTTTCAGAGCACCATAACTCTTGTGATTTTTGACAGGTCGTTAATCCACGTACGTGCACATAAATACCACAAATTATACCTCAAAAAGATAATTATCTGTTCTTTAGTAAACATCGTTAATCATAAATAAATGGCATTAAACACCATTATTCATCAATCATCCTTTTTAAAATCCATGCATTTATGGACATAATGTTTTAAGGTTGGTGCTCTTTTAATCCGTCTTTATTTGTGAAATATAAATGTATTGTTGCAATACGTGTTCGACTTATTTACATTTGTTCTTGTGCCCCATGGGTTTTCCCATCGGCAATATATCAAGAAGCATCAAATTTTCTCAAGGGTACATTACATACGTTTTGACCGATCTTTATTATCCCCGTTATTTTCTTCGTATTTCGTACTGTTATTTTTATGATATTTCCAGGTTGACAAATTAATTACTTAGATTATTAATTCCTTAATGTGTTTTCGTTTTGTGTTTACAATATTAAGAAACTTTTTGGTGAACTTCTCCCGTAAGAAAATGTTAGTCCTTTTCCTTTACATTTCCGAATGTTCTCAAACCGAACAACTTTACACTTGAATTGGATTAAAGAATAGCTAAAGGCCTGACCGCAAATTTTTGGTTATTATTAATTATGACCTTCTGTGAAATTGGCATATTTTATTTAACCCTTATACTTCACAGCATTTCATTTTTTAGTTCAGTTGATACGAGACATAGATATATACCGATATGTCTCGATATAACGAGTAAGAACCCTTGTCTAGAACAACTGACGTAGGCAAAGAGAGCAGTGTAAATAAAACGAACTCATTTTGGCCGCTCCATGTTAAATTTCGGGATTCTTACGTTTATTCTGAGACTTGTAAAAATGTTTTTGCCTACCATATGCTTCTAGCATTTAAGACGAGTTTACATTATACCGTTACTGAAGTCTTCAAACACGATGGTGGATTGTTAGTGAATCTTTTTAGATTAAATTATTTGTTTGTTTATTTTATTTTGAGCGATATTGTTGGAACAAAGGTCGTTGGTTCGAACCAAAGGCATGCCTCTGACGTTTTAAACTGACGTATATATTTAAATTTATAATGATCAATTAATTATGAATGTGAAGTGCGTGGTGGCCTGTTGGTAAACGGACCAGACACAGTTGCCAGTTTCACGATGGTCGCCAGTTCGAATCCTGAGGCAAATTTCTGACTTTTTGGAGTCATGTCTGTATTGATGGTTAAACACATCAACATCAACGAAAACATCATAAGACAACCTGCATTCCATTGCGATTTGTAAGAATATCTATGGTATGTCGCGTCCGCCAACTCGCAATAAGGCAGTGTGGTGGACTATATAGCCAACCACTCTCAATCGTACTGAAGATTGTAGAGGAGGCCCTACAGTAGGATGAATATAGGTGGATATGGATACAGATTTGAAGATTACCAACAAGTACCGTTTCTAGTTACCCTAACTAAACCCCTGTCCGTTATAGACTAGGCCTGTTCCTAGCAGTGAGAGTTAGAACACATGGTCTGATATAAAATAATATGGATTACCCAGTGTGTAAATTGCGCTTGTGAGTGACGTATATCATAAAACTCGAAGAGGCAAACTCGTGCATCATTTTCCAAGCTAACATGATTGATGGCTTGTTATCAATTTTAACATATATTCCGTAATAAAAGAATAAATATTTATTTTGCAAAGACGTATGCACGTAGTCGAAATTAGCTGTTTCTTCATAACTATTAGCGAAACATGATAACTGAGGACTTTAGGACAATTATATCGAATATAGATCTGAGTAGTATTGAATTTACAATTGCAATATTGATATATTAAATAGTGCTAAAGTAGTCCCAACTTCATGAAGAAGTAACTTTATTGAATAGCAATCAAAATGGTGAAATGATTTAAAAAAAAACACAGTATTTTGGTACGATTAGCTCATGATTATAGTTAAAACCCAAGAATAAGTTTTTCTTTCATCAAAACGTTTGTTTTAAAAGAATGACCGATTTAAACCTTCGAACTACACAAAATAATAAATTATATATTTTGTATTGAATAAAAAAATTAAATACGTAGATTGTAGTTTATTTATATTAACTAATTAATGAAATTAAATAAATATAAAAATTAAATCCTGAACTTACAAATTACAATCAAAACCAACCTTACATCTGTAAATAAACTTAAATACAAATAAACTCACAAATAAATAGTTTCACAACACTAAATAAACTCGCGGAAAGGTTTTGTAGCACCGTGCGTTCGGCCGGCCGCTCGCCACTGCACTGACTGGTGACACCTAGGTAAGTCCGCTTCTTTATCGCTTATCGGCGATTACTATTGTCATTAGAGCTTTGTCAGCTTACGCCAATGTCTATTATTGTTCAATATGTTAGTGAACTCTCCATAGGATTAAGCGGAAATGAAACTAAGGATAGGTTGGGAAAACATTTATGGAAATACGAATGTTTGGCGCTGCTGGATTTTGCGCTTTGTTGTTATATGTTTTTGGGTGTTTTCTATGGTTAGTATTTTTTAATTAGTTTTTAAAATTGTATGATAAAAGAAAACATGAAATGGAATAATGAATTATATAACTAAGGCATTATGCCCAAATATACCTATGGTTATAAATTATTAAAAAAACATTATATTTACGGGGTACATTACTATATTTATATTACAATGTATAAACGACTTTTATAGAAGTAGAACGTAAATGCTGTTACTGTAATTAATATATCTAATATCTGGTATTGCTAACCCTGAACTATAAGTATCAATAGTTCTCTGATAACACTAATGTAATTAATCAATTAAATTTACAGAGAGACATAGAAATAATTACTACATATCTTTGTTATTTTAACCAACTTCAAAAAAGTAGGAGGTACTCAATTCTAGGGTAAATTTTTTGTTTTTTTTTTAGCCCCGATTACTCCAAGACGCACGTACCGATATGGAAAATATTTTTCCCTCCTTCAATATTTTCCCCATATATTATGAGTTGTTGGCTTGTTAGGTCACTCAATATCGTCATCATCCTCAATCACCAGGATAAATTCATTTCCCAATTTATTCCAAAAATAATAAAAAGAAACATGAATGTGTTAAAATTACGTTTCCATGTTCAAAGAGTTTCATTAATTTATATATGGCCCAACCACTCTCAACTGTACTGTCGATTGTAGGGGAGGCCCGTGCCCTGCACTGGGATGTATATGGGCTGATACACAATAGGGTATAATTTTTTGTGAGAATTATGCGAGATTTTTTTCTCTTCATACCAACCCGGAGGAATTTGTGCCTAACATGACTCGACCCCTGCCATATCGTGGGAAGGAACATACGGGGTAAAATGTGGCTTGAAAGACGTAAATTTATCTATATATGTAGGTATAGACGTATTTTTGCGAGCGTACAAATGCATTACGTTTATTGGTCACAACTTCTAAAGTCAAAAAATCACTTTGTACAATAAACGAGCCTCCTGGCTCACATATTGTACTACTATTTTAAATAGCGACCTTTTGTACTGCAGTCGCTTCATCGTAACGGACGTGCAGGAAACGAAAAATTAAATTAATTTCCTTTGAAGAACAAACTTTTCCTGTATGCGTGACTTTTTACGAGTTTCTATAGGAACAAGACCTCTACATTTTTGAAAAGGTATTCTGCTTTGCTACTGTAGATTTTATGTTGCTTTTATATTTTATTCCTGTTTTCTATTTATAATGCTTTCATCAACTTCAATATATGTATGTATAGTCAAATATTAAGTAGTATTTTTCTTACTTAGTTTTTTTTCTGTAATTTACAACTCGGCCCAGCGGTCTAGCTGCTTGGCACTGTACATTCAGATAAATCTAGAATCGAACCCCCACACCTTCTTGTTTTTCTTTTTGCAGTTATTTTTTTTTGTAAATTTGTGTGCACACCGCACATGAGTGTACACTGTATAGAAACGATCATATGGTCACAAGAGCTAACAGGTGTCAGATTTTTTTTTATAAAATTTAATTAGATTAACTTTTAAATCAATCAATATTAAGGATATCATTTGAAAAACACCTATTTTTAGCTGTATACTAATTACTGGGTATTACCTGCAACGATGGCGACGACAGCGACGAATCTGTCAGCATCTAGGGTAAGTTTCACATACCACATATTCGACTTCGCTTTATACATACAGATAGAAAACCCAATAGGCGGATAACTCATTTTGACGCGATATTCGTGGAATCAAAGCCATCACATACACACTACATACACATACAGCCTTATTCATAAACTGTCTATTAATTATTTTAGTTATCGAATGTTTTGTCCCATTCTAACTAATGGTTTCTTAGACATTTGAACATGTTTGTTTAAATCTGTCACACTGTGTATGGTTTTAACCGCACCATCATGTTAATAGGCCTACATGAAAAGGAGTCATAAGTATATGAGCACTAGTTACCGGTGGCAGGTCTCTCATATGTGAGAGGCCGTCTCGATAGATACTACCGCAATGTCTATTTCTCCCACCAAACAGAAGTTAAAATGTTCTGTTGTGTTTCGGATTGAAGCCAGAGTAACTACTGGACGTATTAAGACTTAACATCTTATGTCTCAGGATGGCGAACGCAGTGAAATAGCATTCCAGCATCGCTTTGTAATTCAAGATGTTGTTTGGTATTACTATTGTTTATGAGCGGTCGTATCGTTTCAGGCCATCAGGCGAACGGCATCCTGGTCTTGCCATTCATTGCAATAAAAAAAGTGATGTCTCTACTTAGCCTCGGCCCTCGTTGTACAAAACGGAAACAATATGAACCAATATAAACAAAAATCTAATCTTGCATAAACCCCCGTGGGTGTTTTAAAATTTATACAATTAATATAAAACTCAAGGTCTTGTAAACCAACACGTAAAAAACCGCTCTCATTTGTTTTCATTGGAGCCCTATTTCAAAATAGCTGTATGTGAGGCAATCAGTGCGTGTATTGTGTAAGATGGACAGCTGTGGATAGAAAACATTGAAATAAGATAAATAAATACGTTATGTACGTATAAACGTACATGTAGTATGTATTGCATTTGAGGTATCAAGTATCTCTTAGAGCGAATTAGGAATACCGAAATACGCATCAAAACGAAATTAATCGACGTTGACCAAAAAGCCGGCAAGGCTCTAGTGTAAATGGGTTGGACATTGTTTGCCGCATGACAGATGAATGTTGGCGAAGACCACCACTGAATGGGTCCCGAAGACGACCACGAGGAAAACCAAAAAGCAGTTGGCGAGATTGGATGCCTATTGGAAAGATTGGTCATATAAAGCCATTGACCGATATACCGAAGGCGAAACAAGAGGCCTTCAACCTATATTAGGATGTTCATCATAATATTATTATCTTCTTCTTCTTTGGGTGCCTTTGGTGCCTTTAATGTTGGTGGGTCAGCTTCTAGTTTTCTTCTTTATCATTAGCCAGGAGAAACAGTTGTTCCACGGTGCTGATACCAGTCCACTCCCGGGGTGTTTCGCAGATCCGCTAGGTCTTCGTCCAGGGCATCTCTTCCCTTGCGCATTGTCCATTATTATTAATTAAAGCTTATATTAATGACATTATGATAAATACGTTTTTAGACGTTTAATGTTAATGCTATGGCTTTTTCAGTTTAAACGTGGTGCTACCACTATCCCACAGAAAACCAACCTGAAGTAATGACTGTATTGATTTTGTTTTATGAAACTGGTAGAGATAGAATATATCAGTAACCAACCGTTCACTTGTTATCAGTTAAATTTAAAAAATATATAAAAATAAATACTGGCTCTTAACTGTACATTGAAATGAAAATAAATTAATATATGAACGTGTATTAATAATTAAACTAACAATTTCGTCACATCACGATTTTGTTAGACTACATTTCTTAGGAATTCGTTGAATAGGAACGTAACCAATTCATCACGTCGTGTGAGATTTTCTCTGACAGCAGGGAGCTGTTTCTTCCCTTTTATATAAAAAACTAATGTCGACAGACAGAGAATGCCTCAGGCATTAATTCCACCATGAAAATGCCTTTTACACAGAGCAGTATTTCGAAGAAACTTGTTAAAGTTTATATACATAGATCATCCATATACTTTTTTCAACTTTCGACGTTTTTGCTACTTTGTAAATATTTAAGTGTTAATATTAATCAATTTTAGAAAAATATATTTACTGTTTCACTTATATATATAACCTATGTTTCACTGAACAGTCAGACTGAACTACATATTATTAGATTTCCACTACACCGTCCCGAAAACGTAGTATCTGTATCTGTATCAGCCCATATACGTCCCACTGCAGGGCACGGGCCTCCTCTACAATCGACTACCGATTGAGAGTGGTTAGGCCATATAGTCCACCACGCTGGCCTAGTGTGGGTTGGCGGACTTACATACCATAGAATTTTTATAAATCGCTATGGTATGCAGGTTTCCTCACGATGTTTTCCTTCACCGTTTTAGTGCGTGGTGATTGACTATCAATACCCACATGACTCCGAAAAGTCAGAGGTGTGCCCTGGCACTCGAACCCGCGACCACCATGCACATGTTGGCAGTCGCGAAAACGTAGTATAGGAACTTAACTTAGTTACTCAATAGACCATTGCCTTACAGTAGAATTTTCGATTCGGAAAAACGCATATATTTGTGGCGAACACAATTCGTAAAATCATTGATAGATTGACTTGAAACTCCCGTTGACTGTGACTCCCGAATATACAATTCTTTAAATGTATTGAAAATCGCGATAAGAAAATGTACTACATTTATGTCATACACAGAAAAAAAATCTTAATTAAGTATTCACAAATATAACTACTTATTTGTCATATTTATGAGAAAGAAGGGACAGTATTGTTATGGAGAAAAACTTTACCTATTATTGTTTTTCTGTTTACATGAATTTTTAATAACAGATTTATTTGAGTTAAAATGTGTCTCGAAGTTTGCCTATTTATAAACAACTAGCTGACCCGGCCATGCTTCGCTTTGCCTTGGTTATCATAGGATTCAGATTATATTCAATTATTTAGCATAATAACTTGAAACCTTGTATGCCTACACTTGACGTAACTATCCTACTGTCCTGCTAAATCCCGTCTTACCCGTCTGTTCAGTCTCTTCTCGATCCGTCCCGTCCTTTCTCTTCATTATCCATTCCGTCTTATACCGTGCATTTACACTTCGTCCTATCAAATCTGCCAGCTATCCCAGTTCTCTCCCGTACCTCCCACTCTATTATATCCCGTCTCTCCATATCCAAATAGTGTGCCTTATGAATTTTTGACACAAAAAAATTTAGTGATTCTGATTATCCATGCAATATTCCATCCCTTATTTCACACCCACAATGCTGCTTTTCCAAAAATATTGCAAGTAATATTTAGGTAAAATATAACCTTTCTCACTAAGAGACGATACATTATTTTCTATCAGTGAATTATAGCGAAGGAAAGGCTACTGTAAAAATTCTGGATATAAGTGACATTCGATCTTGAAAAGAAGTAAATATAACTTTTTACATGTGCAAATTATTTATTTAATTGTCTCTATTTATGTAGCTTGATATATTCTCCTTAGTTCACACAAAATACATTTCTGAACGCATTATTTGACAACCAATTCAAACGTCAATCCGTTTAATTAATGTAATTAATTTACATCTTTAAAATCTAAAATACGCCTTTAATCGAATATTGTGGATATATATTGTCGATTCGAAACCTTTATTTAAATAAGTTTGTTAATTTGAGGGAAGAGTTTACCGTATCGACGGGATGAACATTAAATACTTGACAGTTACAAACCCAAGAACATTTTGTATAAGAAAATGTTAATAAGCTAATAGAAACTTGGGAAACCGGGAACGTGATAAAAATATCCTATGTCCTTCTCCTGGTTCTAAGCTACCTCCCCACCAATTTTCAGCCAAGTCAATTCAGCCGTTCTTGAGTTATAAGTGGAGTAACTAACACGACTTTCTTTTATATATATAGATTAAGGTGATATTATCAAACAAACGTTAAAATGAAAATTAAATTAAAGAACTCCATTTCAATGTTTGTTTCCATCTCAGTTTACTATTTAACATATTATATTTAATTAAACATGAAATTAACATATTAAGAACAGACTAAGACATTGATAAATGGCGTCCCAATTTATAGTAGTTTTACTCTAGTATTCTAGCAATTAAAAATACCGCTTTAATTATATTTATAATAAGCAGGCTGGCATTATTATTTCGACAAAGAAGAAATATATAATAAATACACTATAAACTGTAACTTCTATAAAAATCTATATATTTGGTGTTAGTTATAAGATTATATGCAAATAAATAAATATATTATTTATAATTCCACTTAAATAAATGCACTCATAATCTAATAATCTTCCAACACCGGTAACTCTATTTGGGCTTCACAGTGCATGATATTAGCCGCAATGTAGTCATTTAATCACATCACTATTTAAAAACTAGCTAGCGCTATATAGCCTTGTTTTATTAAGCTTTATATACAGAAAGTAAATAAGGCGAACTTAATGCCAGTGGAATTATTTTCCAGTCGACCTTTAATTGATGTGGCGATTAATTAAAACGTAGACAAAAAAGATTAGGAGGGCTGCGTTAACCTCTTAGCTTAACAAGGATTTCTAAGATCAATGTTAACTACTATGAAAAGTTTTTAGCAGGCAAATTATAAATACGAACAAATGACGCATTAACAAGCAATAACTCGAAGTATCACAGATATCATACGCAGGTATTTCGGGAAGGCTCTCGAAGGACCCATTAAGGCTTTGATTAATATGATACCTTATATCGTACATCAGTACACATGATGATTAGTGTTAATTGAATTGGTAACTGTATCCAATAACTCTAATGAGAGTCTGATATTAATCCTGGTAATATTTTGTCTATTGGCTTATTATTTTACTACCGTTAGCCTATAAAGGGTCCTAATTGTGAATGATAGATGCGACAGCCGACGACTGATACCATAAATCACGTACTGTCTCAGTCCATCTACGTCCCTCTGCAGGCACGGGCCTCCTCTGCAATCGAAAGTACATTTGAAAGAAATTAAGTCATTTAGTCCACTACTCTGGCGTAGTGCGGGTTGGCGGACCTTACATGCCATATTATATATTTTTACAAATCGCTACGGTATACAGGTTTCCTCACGATATTTTCCTTAGTTGTTAAAGTGCGTGGTGATAGGCTGTCAATACACACATAACTCCGAAAAGTCAGAGGTGTGCCCTGGTATTTGGACCGTAAATATAGAAGCCATCCCGCATTTCATCTAAATCTCATTAGACTAGAACAATGTTGCATTACTAACCCGCTATGGTGGACTATATGGCCAAACCACTCTGAAACCTACTCTCGATTGTAGAGGAGGCCTTTGACCTGCAGTGGGACTTATATAGACTGATACAGTACAGTACAGTGCTAACCTATTACACTATTTTAAACGCGAAACTGTATTTTGTACCCTTTTCACACACCCACGTGGTGCAGCAACGGACATACACAATTTTTTACAAAGAAGTATCTGCATTTTGATACTTCTGACTGAATATACTTTTAACCCAGATCCGGCTCCTGATGAATAAATCTCGACTGTATGCGGACGAAGCATAAATAAAAGTTTAATAATAATTTTAATACTTTATACTGCAGATGTACTAAGGATGGTTCGGTGATATTGTAGGCTGTGAGAATAAAGATACGTCATATGGCTAGCTTAGTTTCGAAAAAGCAGTTAAATTTTACATACTGTGGGTGGTGATAATTTTTGTTGAGTTTTTCATTAGTTTTTTCAAGTAAATTTTTATTTGTATACTATAGGTAAACTTTAAAACAAGACGTTTCAGACCGTCCGTTTCTCTTTCTTTGTTACACTCAGCATTAAATAATTTGCAGCTAAGAATCGACACATAAAGTTAGACTCGAATGCACCAAGAAACTTTGACTTCGCCTTGTCGATATATTTTTCATGTGAATATGGCGCAGACATCCATAAAGTCAAAGTTACAGTCAAAGTTATTGATGCAACCAAGCCTTAGTTATGACAACATCGATAAGGTTCCTTCAAAGTGATTTGTACATACATACATAAACTCACGCATGTTTCCCATAAAGGGCAGACAAGAGTGCCAGGATACCCACATTTTGCTTTATAAGTTTCGTCCCACGATGTGGTAGGAGGCAGCGGGCCTGCCGCCATATCGGACACAAACTCCTGCTTCCGAATTCAATGAATTTGTATTGTTATTATTTCACCGCAGGCTTTGTTCCGTTTAAACAGTATCCAATATTACTCGCGGTAATTGTAGTAAATTACGACTATACTGGACTTTCCCTTCGGATAATGCCAGTCTCGGGAATCAGTTATTACTTGATGTGGCACTATTGTACTTCCTACATCACTACTAATTCACTATGTGTATTCTAAGTATCCTGCCTTAAAATTGTCTTCGTGTCTATTTACGGAAATAATTCTAAAATGAATATTATTTGTGATTACACGTCCCACTGCAGAGCACTTCTATATATTGAGAGTAAAATTGAGAGGGGTTAGGGTATAGCCACCAGACTGGCCTACTGTGTGTTGGCGAACGTTTACTACTTTTATTTAGTCATATTATTTGTGTTTGTGCAGTCCATGTTTTCATGCCTTAGTTTAATACTGGGTCCTTTCTTCATAGCGTAAAAAAACAATTAAGTTAGTCGACATCGTTGTCGAAGGCCGAAACAATATTATCTTTCGCCAATAAACATTTAATCAGGACGGCATTAAGATATCGTTTTTTTATTGTGATAATATCGAGATGGCCATGCTATTCGCTTGATAGGACACGGTAGGACCGCTCATAGACAGAAACAAAATCAAACAAACCATAAATAAGAAAGCATGCTCGGCATCCCACTGCGCCGCCATCCTAAGACATAAGATGCTAAGTCTCCATATGTCCAGTTGTTACTTTGGCTACAATGTCCTTCAAATCGGAACACAACAGTGCAATTACACTGCACTGCACTGTATCTTACTCGTATGTTTTATAATGGCGAGCGCAGTGGAGTGCCAAGCAGTGCTTTGTAATGCATCGTGTTGTTTGGATTTACTACTGTTCATGAGCGGTCGTATCGTGAACGGCATACTCGTCTCGCGATGTATTGCAATAAAAAAGACAATAGTGAAAAAAGGTGATAGATCGTGTTGCGCTGTTTCTTCATTATAGTACAACTTGATGCATGGCATTTTTACTTAAAGTCTTTGAAACACTATTTAAATAAAGAATCCCATCAAAAACATCTTGTAAAAAAATTTCAAGTCTCGCAGCTGAGGTTTTCTACCGCAATAAGTTGTGAGATGCATGTAATACCAAGTCGATTCATTTATTTAGTCCTTGCTTAAGGGACCTTCTAAAAATGTCCTACATTTTTCCTTTTCGGTACTTTTTACTTCTAGATTATCACTAACGATTTTTCTTAAAGCCTCTGTCTTATGGCTTTTTCTTATTTTTGTAGGTATCAATTTATCACAAATATAGCGGATTTGATCAATATTGTTCTTTCTTTAATGGTAATTGATATGTTCGAGCTATTTAGTCTATTTATTTGCAAGTTTTTCTTCGACATTTTTTTCTAGAGGAATGTTGTACAGTTTCAAGGGCTGAATACACGCTTTCCCTCTATACCCCCTCCTGTTATGCCTCATATATGTAGATACCTATCTACAACTATAATTCCATCATATACGGGTACAATGATTAATTAACTGCAAATGTAACTTTGTAATCCTATACATTATGGGATTACAAAGTTATTCATGCAATTAGTTACTTTAGACACTAAACACTAATTATATTCTAAATTTGATGATTGGTCAGTCAGTCAGTGAGTGACAAAATTAAGAAAGTTTGACATGTTACAATTCTTAAACTACTGGTTCAAATTGAATGAAATTTTAAATATACCGTGTTTATACAATGCCTGCTTAGTAACTGAAAATTCAGGCTTCTTGCTTTAAACACAACGAAGTTATAGAGAGTAGAAAATGGTCTGAATTGCTTCGAGAAAAGGATGGTACGACAGTGCCGCTTTTTAGCTCGACTTGGGGCACTGCCGTGCCCCCAGATACTCTAAGATTGATTTTGCTTTCGAACCTTATTCATTGAAGTAAAAAAGTCCTTTGATTTATTCAATCAGTCATAGGAATTTGTCTTCTTTTATTTTTAATGAAAAATACTCCAAGCAAATGATTCTTACTTGGAAAAGCTTCTTTCTTAGAGCTACATAAAAAAAGCTACCGAACGTTTATTCGATTTTGTTATTTTAGTAGAGATTACTTATTATAAGGCTAGCACCGGCAAACACAAATCCAATAAAATATGGAATCAAAAGGTTTTAGACCATGAGCCCGCGACCGCCAGACTTTCGTCATTTTCTGAAAGCTGAAAGTGTGTAGGCAAGTAGGCATCACACGATACACTCCGGATATTTGGACTATTATTAATTTGACTTTAAGCTGTTCTAAACAATATTGCGAAAGGAAAAATGGGGTGATATTAAAAGTTTTTACGGTCACGACGTCAAAAAACGAATCGATGACCCTTAAAAAATTGAGAGTTGCTACATAAATACATACATAAACTCACGTCTTTTTCCAGAAGAGGTAGGCAGAGGTGCCAAGACACCTGCTTTTCGCCTAGTATGTTTCGTCCCATGATGTGATAGGGGGCGAGCCTATCGCCATATCAGGCACAAATTCCTGACTCCGGACTGATAATGGATTGAAAAACCCAACATCACTTTGCCAGACTCAGGATTCGAACCCGAGGCCTCAGCTTTGTAACCGTACCATAATACAGCTACGCCACCGAGGCAGTCAGTCAGTTGAGGGTTTCTTTTTTATTGCAATGAATGGCGAGACGAGCGTTCCGTTCGCGTGTGATGATAAGCGATACGACCGCTCATGAACAGTAGCAAAACCAAACAACACCTTGAATTACAAAGCAATGCTTGGCATTCTACTGCGCTCGCCATCCTGAGACATAAGATGTAAAGTCTCAATCTGTCCAGTAGTTACTCTGGCTACAATGTCCTTCAATCCGAAACACAACAGTGCGTTTAAACTGCTGTTTGGCGGGAGAAATAGACATTGCGGTGGTACCCACCCAGGCGGCTTCGCACATAGGAGAGACCTACTTACCACCAGTAAAAAAACGGTTGTTAATTTTAGTTAAAAATTCTACGCATGCAACTTCTACAGCAATTTCTATGATAATAAAAGAAAAACTCAAATCAAATGGATTGCCTATCCACAAATTTAACTGTTGAGCACGTGATTCATAGCCAATGTAAATATCCATTATACAATAATTGGATAGAACAATATAATAAACATTACTTTTTAGTTTAAAATATACAATTATACTTTTTGTGGGCCGTGCACATAGAACGAATAACTGATGGACGTTGGGGCCATAAGGTTCTGGAGTGGAGACCACGTAAGGGCAAACGCAGTGTCATACGCCCGCCTACAAGGTGGATAAACGAATTGGTACAGATTGCAGGAAGTCGCTAGATGCAGGCCGCTTGCAATATGAACTTAATTGACATGGACATCCTTGGAGGCCTATGTTCAGCAGTGGCCTTTATGAGGCTGAAGAGAAGAAGTAACTATATCAGCCCATAACCGCCCACAGATGAGCTCGGGACTCCTCCACAACCGATATTTTTTTTTATTTCGCAATATTCACCACGCTGGCCTGATGCGTGATTTTACACACAATAACATATTGTTATCTTTTTTTTTTCAAATAGGAAAATTCTTTAGGAAACATCTTAAATACACTATTTTTGCTTTTCTTTATAAATATTTACAGTAGTGTACACGCACTTGGAGTATTTTTTATCATTAACAAACATAATTCTTCCGGGAGCTATAAATTATCTCATACTCATGTACGTAATTATTTTTTCATAGTCTGATGAGTTATGGAATTTTACTCTGGGGTGGTGCTGCTGACATTAATACCATCTTTGTTCTCCAAAAGCGAGCTATAAGATCAATTTATTCGCTTGGGTCCAGATATTCTCTTAGAGAAAAGTTTAAAGAGATAAATATAATGACAGTAGCATCACAATACATTTTTGAAAATTTAATTTATGTTCATAGAAATAAAGAAAGTTTTCTTAAGATTAGCGATATTCATAACAAAAATACTAGGAATAAGAATAATCTAGCTACTCTTAAGACCAGACTCCATAAGATCAGCAAATCTTTTAAGGGTTACTGTATACACTTTTATAACAAAGTTCCCAGTCATGTTAAAGCCTTATCTATTACAAAATTCAAAGCTACTATCAAGCAAAAATTATGCAATAAGGCATATTATAAAATTTCGGAATATTTAGACGATAACAAGGCTTGGGAATACAATAAAATTAAATGAATGTGTAGTATCTCGGAGCGTAAGTTTTGGTGTGCTCTATAATATATCATTTAAATCAAGTAACTTGTCAAATTTGCCATTATTTTCCTGTGTAAGTGATTGGGTATGTCATGCTCGCTTAAAGGTCTGTGCTTGCGGTGGCGTCGTGTGCCAGATCGGTCTCTTCCCTGCAACATGGTTGAGGAGGCCGATGGCTGGCACATGCGTCATACTCGTGAACGGGTGCTGCTTGCGTAGACTGGTCTATCCGATTTGCTTACATTGTAATGGATTGATTGATGGATTACATAAGGCTTTCGCAATTATTCACTGCTTTGGCGAAAAAGAGTATACTGATTCTTCGTTCTGGGCGACTTCACTCAGCCATAGTAATTATAATATAATAATATTCATATCAAAAATATTTATTGTAAAGCAACATATTATTATTAAACTGCTCTGATTTAAACCAACTTGTAAATTTTGTAAAAATTCACTACATTGTAAACTGGTTTTGAAAAGAGCAACACTACAGTTTCTTGCCCGTTCTTCTCTAGTGAAAACAGCTTTCCGAACCGGGTGGTAGATAAAAAAATGACTGAATCTAAATGATGTTGAACATTTTAATGGATTCAATAAATTATTTTCATTTTCATTTTCATTTTCATTAGTCACTCGTGAGAGGAATATTAAGGCAACTGCAGACATATAACCGTATTTTTTTAAATAGCATATAGTCATTGCTACCTTTCTAATCAAGAGAAAAATCGAATACACTAACGAATAGTTTGGTATTATTAGTTGAAGATTCTATTTCAAATAAATTGCTATTGATAAATCGTTAATTTTACAGCCATGTTGCGGAATTAATTCCTTCAGTTTTCAGGTATGCGGCACACCTCCCCATTCCACTAATGCATAACCTACAATCCTACTATTATAGAACTGTTTATAAACAGCATGTCAATAATGTGCACTTCCCTTAAATAGATTACCATGCGTCAGCATTGGTTGTCGATGAGCTCTGACGGAACGATGCAGATACCAACTTAATGGCATTATAATAAGCTTTGACATGAACACAAATAGCTTTCGAGTGAATGCAGCCTCGAGTTCTGTATAATTGAGTACAGATGTATTAAATAATATTTGCAGCATTAATTAAACTAATTTACTATTTGAAATAGGATTACATGACCTAATAACTCCCAATCATAGTGTCGATTATGCATCCGCCCGTGCCCTACAATGGGATGTATATAGGCCGAAACAGATTATATTATACTATTTTTAAAGAGTTGAATAAACTTGGGGATTAAAGTTCTGAATTTTTTAGTAACTGAGAGAGGTGTTAGTCAATTATGTTGTTGTCATTTCATTTTCATTTCATTTCACTGCAGCGTAAAGAGCGAATTCCACGTAAGTTCTACTTCTTATAAAGACCAGATGCAATAGTAACATCAATACCACAATTCAACAGTAATGTTCCTTTTTTCCGGTCTTTTAGGTCGTTCACTTACTTTCTCTCACTCCTTTTTTTGTAAAACCACAGGCTTACCATTGCTGAATATAAGAAGAAGAACTATAATATAAACGTCCCCCAACAATTTGCTAAGAGGCTTGTTCTAAGCGGACCGCATCTATCCTCTCCTGCAACCTGAACGATGACGTCGCGTCCCGTCTTTCTCCTACAATTATTGATATTCGTATACTTGTTTCAAACAGTCATATCTCGAAATTCGCTAGAGAGGTATCATAATGAAATGTTAAAAATCGATTTATTGTAACCACCTCATAAGTGTAGTCGTATCAAGGTCTGTCAACGGTAAAGGTCTGAGTTTTATTTCGAGGTCAGGGAAACCACTTTGTGTTTATTTTTGGTGTAAAAAATATTTTACATGAGTTGGCGGAATAGAAATGTATAGTACAAGCGTGTTTGGGATTAAAACATAAGCTTATGTGAGTAGTTAAAGATACAAATAACCTTAAACAACCCATTCATTTGTACGTCTGAATGTAGTTTGCTTAAAATACAAAAAAATGCAGAGCGCTAAATGGAACAAGCTCATGAATTGTTCCCAAAAGAAAGAGAATTCTTTATAATCAGCCCACATGCTGAAATCTAGAACAAATACGTATTCATTTGCTGGTGCCTTCGTAATTAATTTTTACGCCCAACATGCCGGTACATGTATATTTAGTAGAAAAAATATCTAGCAATATGAGTATATTTTAATAGATAAATGCTTGTGTAATAGACAAATAAGGAAAGTTATGAAAGCACCTGAAATAGATTTAAAAAATGTAAACTCGACATTCTTCTATTTTTAAGACGATGTTTTTAAGTTTAAGATCAGGTCAGTACGTGTAACTATTAAGTGTATTTATTAACTAACGGATGACGATAGATTCCCTGGACTTTAAAAAATATAATTTAAAATCAGCAAGTCATAATTAATATTGAAGAATGGTTAACGTCTTAATAATATCAACGCTTTATAACTACAAACAAAATCCACTAGAAGAAAGCAAAAAAGCATTTCTCCAGCTTTACCTTGAAGCCAACCGATATACAGGGAATCGGTGTAAGAATAGGAAGGCGGGCTTGCGTTAATCGTGCGATCGCAAGCCGCGATATGACTGTCACACGCTTGCCCAGAATAAATTAACTATTTGCAAAAACCAAGCGTCCGGTCGAGGACACGACGAACGGAAGTTTCTCCCTCGTTATATTCAAGGCGATAACTTATTCCTTCACGCTGACTTAGGGTCCTTGTACACGCTAGCTGCAGAAATCAATTAAACTTTTTTCCTGGGACATTGATATCGCGTTATGTAATTGGAACTTGGTCTAGTTAGTTACTTCGTTGGTGACGTTGCTTTATTGTTCTGTAGACGTTGGTAAATTGTGTTGCGGTTTTAATTTTAAATCGCGAATGAAAATATTATTGTAAAGTGTAGAATTAATTTCTATTATTATTTTCCGTGCCTTTATCCCACATTTACATATGTAGTACCTACAGATCGGCGTAATATTACATTACTTGATGATGATGCAAAAAGATCCAAACACTGACTGCCTGACATCTGTCATCATCCCTCTAAGTCGAGCTAAAAAGCGGCACAGTCGTACCATCCTTTTCTCGAAGCAATTCAGACCATTTTCAACCCCCCATAACTTCGTTGTGGTTAAAACAAAAAGCCTGAATTTTACTAAGCAGGCATTGTGTAAACACGGTATATTTAAAATTTCATTCAATTTGAAGCAGTAGTTTAAGAATTGTAACTTGTCAAACTTTCGCAATTTTGTCACTCACTGACTGACTGACCGATCATCAAAAGTCTAAGGCACTTCTAGCAGACATAGAACCTTCAAATTTAGAATAGTAAGAGAAAATTTAAATATTTCATAATTTCTGTCTAGTTTTCTAGATACACCAACTGCGTGAATAACTTTGTAATCCCATATAAATGTATAGGATTACAAAACTACATTTGCAGTTAATGAATCATTGTACCCATATATAATGGAATACTAGTTGTAGATAGGTATCTACATATATGAGGCATAACAGGAGGGGGTATAGAGAGGGAAAGCGTGTATTCAGCCCTTGAAACTGTACAACATTCCTCTAGAAATGGCTATTGGCCTCTATTGGCCAGCAGCATTATGTATAAATTGTACGATACATTATGTTTTCATGCGATGGCCAAGTCGATCTATTTATTTAAAACGTAAATCATATTTAATATTGATATTTTAATTACTTACTTAATAACTTTATACAGAAGGTCCCTTAAGCAAGGACTAAATAAATTAATCGACTTGGAATTACATGCATCTCACAATTTTTTGCGGTGGAAAACCTAAGCTGCGAGACTTTTTTTTCTTTTTTTAGAGATTTTTTTTACAGGATGTTTTTGATGGGATACGTCTTTACCGAAAACATCCTTTTGTCCACCCTGTTAAATTTTTATACAAACCCAGTGCAAAATTGAACGTACCTAACTAATCAATCACGTCGTTCGCATATAATGTCTTTTTTTCCAGGTCAAGTAAGTGATCATTAAATATGTTTGTGAACCCTTCTAAAGCGTAGAGGAAGCCCAAACGCTGTAGTTGAACGTAATATATTGTCTGACGATAATATGTATCAGAATCTTAGCTTACAAATAGACTTATTTATGTATTTTTAAATTTCAAATTCAATTCGCTGTCTTGGTGTTTGATGTCCTTATTCCATTCTTTTCATTCATTCATAAATTCGAAAATTTATAGTCCTTATTCACTTAATTTAAATTTACGATAACTTTTGACTAATTAACTCTTTAAGCCATGCAAACTTAAACTAAATTTGAATTTCAAACATACTTTCATTACTTATAATTTAATCAATCACGGCTTGAATTAACTTAGTTCTATCCTATTATGGGTTATGGCAGTTAAGAAATATTAGGTAAAAGTTGTTCATTGTTTGGATTAAGTCCAAATAGCGATAAGACTTCCGATTCTAAATTTGTTTTGGCTGCCTTATATATTATATTTTTTTGTTTTCTGCATTTTTATGATTAAAAACATGTGCAAAGCTGACAGTATGAAATACATATAATTTTATGTAACATGCTCCTTATTCCTTGTTTAACCAATAATAACAAAATTTTAAAAAGACATGCAACCAATTTGTTTGTTGCCTCGGAACTATATTAGTAAAATATTTTAAATCCAATATTTAAAAATATTGATGGTGCAAAAATACACTTCACACATGAAAAATGGCTGTATGTTGACCGATACACATTCTGTAATCACTGCAGCCTTCTATTAAAATGCAATAGAGCATGGATTGAGCCGGAGTTGATATGGCGGGCACGAAGTTTCTAGTGACAAAATAAATCATAGCGCCATATTTAATATTTTTTATCGTGGCTTAACAAAACTGCTTGATTATAAACACAAGTTCAATACTCCAGAAAAATCGAATTTTACATTATTTATTTATGAGTTTATAAATGAATGGTAAATATGTACTAGGGTTATACCCTTTCATTTATAGCGCGTTCTATAATTTCACGTGTAAAAAAACATTTCCTTTGATTTTCTCCTATTATAATAGCATGACTATTCTACCTAGAAATTATCTCAATACCAACGCCAGGTCAATTTACCGTTCCGTTGTTACCTATAGAACATCAAATATATACTAGCTTTTAAAATATGTATTTACTTATTATGCTATTCCTCTCGATTTTCTGTTAAGAACTCGTTTGCAATCACCGTATAATTTGCATGCAACTGCAAATATTATATAACACTCGTGTGCACAGGCTTTAAATGACTCAAGGAATCTATTTATTGCAATAGTGACGAAAGTATTGTGCGCTCATTTTGTATTCAATTCTTTAGTTGAATACGGAACATTTGGCTCAAGTTGTGCATTCTATGTTAATAGAGGAACTGAGCTCTGCTGCCTATTGTTGCAGTGGATATGTTGCGTGTAGTAATTAAAATAAAAAACATTTAAAAAGGATGTTGAAATCCGGCCATACATTCAGATAGATTTATGACACGATAAAGGATCAGCGAACGCAAAACTGGCAGTTTACAACAGCATAAAAAGTTTGTCCGTAATCAAGTAATAAAAACGAATATTCATCAATATTGTATTGACATTTGAACATCAGCCACAGTCCACTGATATGCAGTGGGCATAGCATAATTCATAATACTATGTCAATTTCTAGTGTGATTTATTTTTATATGCCCATTTTAAAACATAAACAGAAATATTCGGCGTTTGTGTGTTTAATTGTTCTATAAGATTTTAACATATTGTCAAGAGTCTTTGAGTGCTCATCGACTCTTTCAGATAAGAAATATTTATTGTTATACTTCATGATATGATCGAAAACTTCATTTAAAATTAATGTCAGGCCATTACCAAGTCCTAGGCTTTTATTAAAACGCCTGATTTCACAATGCGGATTGCGGCCACAGATACAATAATAATTATGCTAAGCGGCACAGAGTATGCTGCTCGCATCGCTTGCCCGGTTGAATGCACTACAAGCGCCACTTTCGTTCGCGTCCGCCAACCTTGACCCGCGGGAAAGTGTCGCTGCCAAATATCATAAAGTGACATAATATCAGTTGTCACCGTTGTCACTGTACTTAATGTGAGGCCCGCCATATTGCTACCTGAATAGTAATCTATAAATCTAAGATGTTTATAAATAACATATTATTCGGTAATAGGGAATTACCGTACGACATTAATATTTAATTTTTTCTGTGGTTAGTGGCAATTATGTATGATAATACTAATGAAATTGGTTGCAGGAAGTTCGCTAGATGCAGGCCGCTTCCAACAGATCAATGTGGAGGTCATTGGGGGTGGCTTTTGTTCAGCAGTTTACTGGTAGTAAGGTCTCATATATGTAAGAAGCCGCATGGGTAGGTACCACCGCAATGTCTATTTCTCATGCCAAAGAGCAGTGTAAATACACTGTTGTGTTCCGGTTTGAAGGATATTGTAGCCAGAGTAACTACTGGGCGTATTATATATTTTACCTGATATTGCCAGGAAGCTAGAGTATTAGAAGGTAATATACATAAAATATGTAGAGTTAATCTTCTTCGCCTGCCTGCGCTTACCACACATCTAATATGCATGACTAGTAGAGTATTGCACCGAACATCCGAAAGAAAAACCCATCTAAATGTGAAACTGAATTTCATAGAAAAGTGTCAAATATTTTCGCTTGGGGGTAGAGTTTGAATGAGATATATTATGATAAGCTTACCTTTAGGTATGTGTATCATATATGTATGTACGTCCCTCCGCAGGGTACGGGCCTACTCTACAATCAAGAGTACGATCGAAAGTGGTTAGGCCATATAGTCCACCACGCAGGTAGAGTGTGGCTTGGCGGACTTAATATACATAGAAATTCTAAGAAATCATCATAATTATTTGAAGAATTTTTATATATCGAATACTTATGTTTCTGTAAACTATTCAAAATTATCGGACAGTCTGAAATAATTTCATTTTAGTCATTTTGACTGAGATCGGTTCCATCGTTTCATATATTTATTTATTTATTTTAATGCCTACCTCTGGTTTGAATGCATGTTGCAGAATTATTTGGCTTATGGTTTTACGACCGGATGCCAGCCGTATGTCAATCATTCGGCAAATGTACATAAATAATGGTAAATATTTCAAATAACTAATTTAACGCCTGGACTCAATAGACCATTGTTTGTATTTTTATGAATATTTAAGCATTTATAGGTCGTTGAACTTAGGCTTTATATAACCCTAAAGCACATCAACGAGTAATCATAATAAATTTTGTGACACAGGTCACTATGTAGAAGGAAAATATTTAGTAAGTACTTTATGTTGTATGTTTAATATTTTTTCAGTACCTATGTTATAATACATACTGGGTATCTCAAGACTGCTACCGAAAATAAAGCCAGGTAGTAGTTTTAGTGGCTACAAACACAATGCAATTAAAAATTTCGTATAGAAACGCGACAATTATTTTTTATGATTTTTTAAATATCGTCATTTTTGGGTGGTAAATCCATAGTTTTTGCTAAAATAATAATTTAAACTCTTTTATACCTTAGAGTATTTGTAAATAAAATGGTATACACTATTATTTTAGGAAAAAATGTATTTACCACCCAAATATGGCCATAGGAAAAAAATAACAAAAAAAAATGTCGCTTTTTTTTGCAACTTTTTCTGTTGCTTTGTGTCTAAAGTCGCTTAAACTATCACCCGGCTTCGTTTTCGGTAGCAGTCTTGATATACCTTGTATACAGAGACGAAAAGACAAATTAAAATATGCTCGTCTTCAAACAAAAAAAAATATCAACAATCTTCAACTACGAGCAATCCATTACTGGACAGTTAACAAAGGTTTCACCATGGGATTTCCATAGCTATGAGTGTTCAAACAAATATAAAAAATAACTTGAAACTTGACCATAAAGTCTCGCTAATCAAAGGAATCTTTTGTTTTTACGATTTGCTAATAAAGCACATCGATGCGAGGCTAGATGATAAATTTTATAAAATTATTATTTTAGACAACGATTAGACTTCTCTTTATAATTTCGAGTTTTGTGATCAACTAAAATGTGGTATTATAGATATTTATTATAAGAAATTTTCATCAATATGGTAATTTTATTTAATAAGTCACAAACATTTGTGGTGGTATTGATGAAAATGAGAGAAAATAATTCCATTAACTATTCGGTGGTCGACCATTGTACAGCGCAATTTATTATTCAGCTTTGATCAATTAATTTAGTCGTGAAAACCACAAATGAAAGTACCACCTTGAAAAGTTTATTACAAACTAAAGAAAACTATGGTTTTAAGATTGACACCAACAACAGTAACAAAAATCAAGAGTCCTGAATATAGTATATCAAAAGCGTGCCAAATACATTCCAATAATTAATTGTGTTATATGTTGATTACTCATACAGGCACGCCGTGGGATCGCCACGATTAACATCTATTAGCCAACTACAAATGTATGCAAATAGACAGTTGGCCATCACAACAGAATATTTTTAATAATTCAACGCATGGAACTTGGCGCCACCTAGAAAGATGCTTAATTACTATAGTAATTATATTGGCACCACTCCAGCACCCGTATTCAAGTATTTCTGTGTCAATAACCGATGCGAACTAATTTCATACACAATGTGAACGGAATACGCAACATTTGTATTATTATTTTAATATTTATAGTCATGGCTACAAGGCTTTATGCCGTGAACATGGATCAATATCACGTATGTACTTACTATATTTTTATAATAAGACTATGTTTTGACGACTATGATATGCCAAATATATAATATGATAGGTTCAGTGTTTTGGTCATATCTGACGAAAACCACATAAGTATTTTGATATTTTTTTATTGCATAGATCTGACTAACAGGTCAACTGATGGTAAGTGATCCATGCCGCTTCGAGCATGGATGCATACTGCCGGCCCATCAAATCTGAATGATACCTGGAAGGATAAAGGATGGGAAGAGGAAAGGTGTATTGGGCATCCGGTACTCATACCAAGTCCTAATATACATGTCCCAAAACATCCAGGACGCCAAAAAAGCGCGCTTGGTGTCTTTAGAAAACATTAAGAATCTATGGTCTTAGAACGCACTAAAACTAAAATAACTTGTGTAAAACGACCTTTTGGGTGTTTTTTTTTTTAAAGAAATATCACGTTAACTTCTAGAAACTTTATATTTAACATAACATAACATAACATGGAACATTTATTCTACGAATCCAATCGTTCGCGCTCGTGTCGCCGACTCGACTCTCTATCTGGGCCGTCGCGGCGCGCGGGCGCCGCGAGGCTTCCCGGTTGGCGGCTCGCGGTGGCGTCACTCGCGCACATCGACCAAACGGAGCGGCTAGATATTTAAATGTGCGGGAGTAGAAACTCCCGCGTTACACTTGTATAATAATTTAATAGTACGTACTATGCAGTAGATAAAATGCCAACGAGCCAACAAGAAATAATAAATCGGCTGTCGACACATAAATAAAAATACGAAAAACAAAAGCAAACATTATCATTTATTATTCAAACAACATTATTATCAAATATTTTGTTGGACTCAAGCAATTCAACTTAAGACGTCAAAGGTTCGACCTATTACATATTTATACGTTTCAATGCCTACCTACGTAATCCTAGAGAATGTTTTAATCTCAAAGGATTGTCTGACCTTAATTATAAAAGAGCTTATTTTGAATATTGTGGTTTAGTCAAAATCGGGGTCAAAATCTGCTTATTTAGGCCTTTTTGCTTTAACCCTTTTTTTCCTTTTTACGACTATTTTGTCCTTGTTCGCAATTTTTTTATGTTAAGGTCGAGTGCGATTCGTCAGTTGCGCAACAAATGAAAAGGGATGCTTTCGGACAATATCGGGTTAGTTTTTTCTGGGTTGTCGAGTCGCCTAAAGCATCCTAGCAGTGTCACCAAAAACACAAATACTATATGTATAAAGAATAGACCACTAGGTCCTAGCAGCCTCACCCTAGAACCGGATATCCTTAGAGTATTTATATATAGAGGGAGCGCTGTCATACATTCGCGATTTGAAAAACGTAGATATTTTCTTGTTCGTAATGTTGGTAGCGCACCTATATTAGTAAAAATTGAATTAATTATTTAGCTATAAATTGCTATAAATTCCTTTATTAGCCGAAATTATATTTAGCTATTATCCTTTTAAAACGAGTTTAAGTGGAATTAAATATACCTAAACTACTTGTTTTTATATTTTTTTCAAATAATTTATGTAAGTTGCACAACCTGTTCCAATATTAGCCAATAGGAGGACAGAAAAAGGTGGCCCGGCACCACCATTTTTATCTACGTTTTTGAAGTACCAGCGCTCCCTCTATATATATATACTCTAAGCGGATATCATAAAACTGACACTGCTAATGATTAACGGTAATTGTGTTTTACGAAAAAATGTTTCATTTATTTAAATATTAAATACGAGCATTTAGCACTTATGATGAAGCAGATGCCTTATTTTCCTCCCCTGCAACTGACATGCTAAAAATGTAACATCAAAAAAATAAACGCACTGTTTGTGCTTCAAAATTAAAGACTTTAAAATTCTCCAATTGTGCACATATTAACAAAGTTTTCTGTTTACTTTTTTTAAATATCCTATAAAGAAACAAAGACGGATGACCATAAAATTCAATTATTCCTCTTTTTGTCTGCATGTTTATACATTAATATTATGTTAACGAGTTCAAAACACATAAAACACCCATTTAGTAAGAGAAAATATTGCTTTTACATTGTTTGTAAACAGGTACACGATTAATAAAAAATATTTTCAGAGTAGGTACCCAAAATAACAATTTCATATTGCAAAATGAAAGTGAGCGATAGCTTAGTTACGCCCGAATACTGGAACGCCATACAAATAATAAGTTGCTCTTAACATCGCACAGCCCACTTAGCCAGTACATTTAATCGGGATTAACGTAGTTAAGCGCCATTTATATTTAAGTTGCGTTCCAGTATTTGGGCGTTAGTCACAAAGCGGGCAATAAGACGGCGGTAGTGGATTCGAGATCAACACCCACTCATCTAACTCAGAAGATATTGGTAAGTGTAGGTATTCATAGATAATTATTACCCACATATACCTACGTAACAAATAAAAGCCAACATTACAAGGAAACCGGCATATTTATGAATTTCCCTGAGGGTTTCATGGACACGTATAGTCTGCCAGCCCACAAACGAATCAGCAATTTTGTCTCGGTACGGGTATCAAATCCAGGACCTTTTGTATTACCACCGGCTGTCAGCCATATGCGCCACGGGGTTCAGATAATGTGATAATTAATTATAATGATTTTTCTATGAATATAGCAAAAAATAGAACAATGTACGTCTACTCCAATATAGAAGAGTTACTACCTATCATAGATGATGAGTAGAAACCTCAAATTAATTTACACTTCGTCGGCAATAGGCTTATGCCATAACTGTGAGGTGCCGTATAAGGGTTATAAGAACGCAGTAAAGAAGAAAAAAATAGAATAGTACTTACTGATATTACGCAAGATGGCTATTTCATTCCTCATCTTCACCACGAAGACGTTGTACAATCATTAATTCCAATAGTATTTTTTTTATTCCTACCTATTCCCTATTGTAAAATAGCAAGTTGTATTTTATTTTTATTAATGTGGCGCTATCTGTTTTAATGTTTGTAAGTGAATATTTTTACTAGTTCAAAAGTATTTCAACAGATGTCACATGCAACGACATCATTGTAAATGTTGAAGAATTTTAAGTTACTAGGGAAACAACTCTTAAATTTATTCATTTCATCATCAAATATAATTTGATCCTGTTTTTTCATTATTTATTTTTGATAATAAATTTTGCTATCATATTCTCTAATTCATTGTTATCATTTTTAATCTGTATCCATAATGATATCAAGAATTGTCTATGGTGCATCAAAATGGCCGACTTCAGTGATGTCCGATCGGAGTTTTATATTCTTTGTTTACGATAAAAAGCATTTTTCATTATTATTCAATGACTTTAATGTGACAAAATAAAATGTTTATAGATGTAAAAACTCTGGCCAGTTGTTTGGGAACCTATAAATGTGTGATTTGACATAAAACTAGTGATAAAAGTCTCACCTTGTAAAGAGAAAATGGGGAACTGCTTTAGTAGCACAGGAGAAAAGGATTCTAAAAACAAAAATGAACGGACAAATCCACACGAGGAGGACCCTAGGCAGTTTCCGACTTCAGTGCCAACGCCTCCTCCGGACCCAATTAGATCTACGGTTAACCAAGGTACAGATACGAGCGAGGTCCCTCCCACCCGAATATTTGTAGCGCTTTACGATTACGACGCCCGTACCGACGAGGACCTTAGCTTTAGAAAGGGTGAGCATTTAGAGATCCTGAATGATACACAAGGAGACTGGTGGCTGGCCAGAAGTAAGAAAACCAAACAGGAGGGATACATTCCATCGAACTATGTGGCGCGCCTGCAATCCATAGAGGCCGAACCGTGAGTAATCATGTGTTTTTATGCAATCGTTTATTTCGATAGTGAACGGTTCCTTCGCGCGATTTCTTTCCTTTGCATGAAACCAACTTGTTACACAGGTTTATATTGTTTCTCATTGCAAACGACATTTGGTAACTGAATACGTACGTATACATGTAACGTTTCATTCGATCACTCGACGTGTTTGTTATGTACAAACTTTCAAAATGTGCGTTCACGTTTGTTATCAATTTATCATGATATGTTACTATTCCTATGAAATACAGACAGTTATTTGGTTTGAATCAGATTATTTGCATGAACATCTGAGATTAAATTGTTTATTAATTCAAATTCCAGTTAGAAATAATTTACAAAATGGAAGATATATTTATAACTGTTGTACATAAGTGGTACTTTACTGCTAAGGACACATTTTGGTAATATAATGATAAATTACATTGATTAAGAATACACAAACAAATTTTGCCCTGTTATATGTTATTTGTGAAACAATAACAAAAATTTTAATTCTATCCGAATACTTCTCTTAAATTACCATTCAAACTTAGGTGTAGTTTGCTTAACCTCTAAAGAAGATATGCAATGGGGTTTATTTGTAATATATAACATGAAACAATTCAATTATTATATTTAGGAATACAATTATTGAGCAATGTAGCCAGGAAAAAGCATAGTTATCATCGCTTGAAATAATACCAAACAAAAAAGAACTAACTCTATGTGACAGACAATTAAAAAAATTGTTTATATGACAAAACAATTTATTGCTTCATAACTATTTGATGCTTATAACCTGGTACTATTTTTAAGTAGAATTAAATTTTTAAAGTATTTAGGATAAAGTGCATCAGAAACAGTTACTGTAGAGCTCCTAGCAATCTGGGAGCAAGTTCATGTTTGAATGACAGCCATTGTTTCTTTGTGATATTCAAACATTATTTATATTTTATAAGTCCATAATTACTTAGTTCTAAATTGTAATTGTTACTTAACAGCAATACCACAGATTATAACATTTTATAAGATAGTTATGTTTGTATTACTTGATAATACAAAAAATCATTTTAAAGCTTATTCAAATAGCAAATATTATTTATATGAGTGTACATACTATTGTAGAATATTTACTGCATTGTGGTTATGGCAATATAAAAGAAAATCAATAAGGAAAATATAATATGATTTATAAATAATGTAATTTTTTATAAAAAATCACACTATAAGCACATTTCAATTATACCCCAATTGATAAGAAAATGAATTATTCACTAGTGTTATGAATTATCTTATCAAAAGTAGGATTGTCATTTTGCAGGCTTTGTGTTTGCAAGCAGAAATTGGATACTTGCTAATATTTTTACAATACTTGTCTTGAGTTATTGTTACATCTTTTTATTATTTATTTCAATAAAAATATATTATTTATTTAGAAGAAATGACCATATAACACATCAAATTATGACTTATTTTTCAACTATCTGTCTAATATCAACAAGTTGTGGACCTTATTTTTTATCAATACACATATTTGCACTATAAAAAAATATTGCTATTGCTTACTTGCTATTATCTCATCTTTCATTTATAAATGGAGTAATTAATAATTTATAGACATCAATATTATCAATCATTTTCAGATATCTAATCAATATGTAAAGTGAAAGCATTACTGAGAAATTCCAGCTGCAAGCAAACTGATAATAAAACGGACACACTGCTGTCATACTATTGTATGACAAATGTCACATATTTCTTTGTAATAACAACTTTATTTAATGAATCAAAGCCAAAAGTTTTTGAAAGAAAGTAAGAAAAAAACATTTATTGACCACACAATTTCTTATGATAGGATAATTTTATGTTTATTTAATTGTGACATCCCTATTAAAATGGTCTCATATTATGTTATTGGACATTGAACATAAAATAAAAGAAACAAAAATACTGTACTGGACCAAGATCAATGTTGTTGGCGAACAATAGATCTTTATGTGCACTATAAATAATCAAAGAAGTACTTTAAAAAAGTCTTGACCATTTACATCTGGTGATTAACTAAATAATTAAATACAAAGTAATTTCAATGTGATAATATGTATTGTTTTAACAGTAATTAATAAAAATAAATCTATTTTGAGATGATAAGATGAACATTGAAAGTGAAATTGAATGCAAAAGTTAGTTTTCAAGTAAAATTTCATTAAAGTTTAATATGGAGTTTTATAGGTGTAATATTGTCATAAAACTTGTGGGCTCTATATGACAGATACTTTCCCATTTTATCGTACAATAACTGAAAGCTACTTTCTTGAGGACCAGGTTGTTACGGGCTTGTATTATACGATAGCAAGTGTTGACTTTTTCATGACTATTTCATTAGCCAAGCCTGTGGGATATTGAATCACATATAATAGGAATATAAAATATCTAAGAAATAAATATTTTTCTGCATTCAATATGAGTTGTAAAAAGATTTCATCTATTATTCACAATAGCTATGAATATGCAACAGGAAGCATGTGCCTAAAATTATTACAAATTATGCTAATGCAATCATAATATTTGTCAAATGTGCCTTAGAGAAAAATATTCCTGGAATACTACTTCTTGGAAGATATTTAAATTATAAATTACCCAAATAATAATTTTGAATCAGCAAGTGGCTTTCTGTACCTAAAATTGAGTTTTTGTTTGTTCTCATATGTGATAGGCTGCCTATAGGCCTGCTAAGCCTACACTGGCAGCTACCTATACCATCTCAATGTATTTCTCATACCAAACAATAGTGTTCTGTGTTTGAGGGAAATTGTGCCCAGAGTCACTGCAAGACATATTCGAAACGTAACACCTTACATCTCAGGATGACGACTGCAGTGGAATGCCAAGCTACTCTCTATGTCACGCCATTCATAGCAATAAAAAAAATTGCATGTGTAATTTACAACATTAACTTAAACAACTAGAGTAGTAGTCACTACTAACATAGCAATGGTTTTTAAATTCCCAAATACCATAGAACATAATTTAAAATGTAGAGTAGGAAAACCACAAATGTTAGAGACTGTCCCACCACACCCACCACTGTAACTCTTGTAAGCTGAAGACACCAACTTGACTGGTCTTTAAACTAATAGGATTAGTTGGATATACGTTATTGCCCACATCCCTCCATGCAGAGCAGGTGACAAAACAATGAACTGGGGGTAAATAATCTCGCAAAAAGACTTACAGCCGGAGATGCACCAGAAATCTATAATACTTACAATACAAACTTGCTTGACAATTAAATAAATATTTTGTAGAATGACAACATGTATGTATAGTCAGCCTTACCATGGTGGACGTTGGTCTCCCTAAGTAAACGCCAGCAATCCCAGTTATGTATATTGAATGTATATTGTGTCAATAGAATAAAATATTTCATGAGGATATATTTTATCAGAAGACACAAGCATGCAACGGATGTAGGAAATATGCGTCACATAAATTGATTCTGACTCACATTATATTTTTTAATTGTTCTGCAGAATTGTTTCGATTTATGGAATTTGTTCATAATTGTATTTAATTATTTATACATTTATTACAACATTTTCAATAAATAAAAGTTTTAGATGTGTTTTCTTAATTATTGCAACTTTTACATATGGCTGCTATCCAAATAGCTTGTCAATAGAATAGTTACAAACAAAATGAAAAACACTTTGTTGGAACAATAAAATCTTATGTATTTTAAATTTTTTTATATAATAATAATAAAACATAACAGTTTCATACATAGTACTGACCCCACACTAAGATCGCGTCTTGTGTCGTGGGTATCAAAAACTACGAGAGACTTTTCGGTTTTACAAACACCCAGATCCGAAAAAGTATTTGTATATCAAGACTGCTACCAAAAACGAAGCCGGATGGTAATTTTAGTGACTACAGTCACAGAATACTAAACTAACAGAAGTCAAGCTCCATACAAAGCGCGCTAAATCAACGCACACATTGACAGCGTTCACCGACACGATATTTCAAACCAGTCGAGACCACTGCGAGCGCGAGTGTCACCCGCTTCGGGCACGCAAATATTGAGAAGTTTTGTGTAAAGATGGAGCAAATGAACAAAAGTTATTACACTTGTATATAAAACACTAGATTATAATAATTAAATATAAAATTCATATATTATACAAAAACAATTAAAAAAACCTTAGAATAATGACATACACATTCTCAGCGAGTTCATAAATAAAATTGAAATTTATTTATTGTATTATTGTGTTTTACATATTTTATTTTAAAAATTCAATCAAACGAAACGAGTGCTATACGATACGTTACGATACACGATACGTTTATTCGCATAAGCCAGGGTTAACAACCCTAGCGCGAACGCCGAGCGTAGTGTGCGTGTGGCAACAAAAGTGAAGTACAGTCAGCGACATAAGTCGTTGAACACTTCACATTTTTTGATGAATTAAAATTTGTACGTACTACTCTGTAGTCTTAAAATATAACCAAGTAAAGTCATCTATGCCGAGATGTGCTATACGATATTGAAAATAATTATTATTTTGGATGATAAGACAATTCCAAATCTCGTGAATGTGTAGCGACTTATGTCGCTGACTGTACATACACAAGCTTGACTTCTGTTAGTATTCTGTGCTACACTCTTGATATAGCCTGTATATCGTACTACCTATGTATATGTATACTTCGATGTATTAAAAAATGTTCAATGATAATCTAGAATTTCGAAAAAAGTTATGGCAGACATCAGTCAGGAAAGGGATAGTAAATTTACAAGCTTATAAAATCATGAATTTAGACAGCCCACGTAGCGCAATTGGTTAGACACCGGCTGTGGAAATAGAGACTTCGAGTTCGATCCCCGCTCCAAAACAAATATACCTGATTGGGATACAAGTGTGTATATCACGGCATATATAAAAACTATTAGGAAAGATATAAGTGTCATTGACATTGGCTGCTTTCTGTATTGGTTTGTTAAAGTTTAGTTAGCTTATCACCAACATTATTGCATAATTCATGTCCTTCATGGTGTTAAATAATTGTAAATAGAATAAATTAAGATACCTTTGTCAGTTTTATAATACGTTTTACATACACTTTAGAATGGAATGAAATAATTATCTCCAATTACCATTGTCTATTAAGTAAATATTAATTAAGAAAACAAATTAATTCTATGTGTTTACATTTGCGGATATGTATGTTTTATCAAATGCAAATTCTTTGTTACTTAATAAACCTGAGTTATTTTATTACTTAATTAAATTGCATGATTCTTAAACTGCAGGAATTATTGATGCAGTAATGCTTAAAGTTAAACTGTATTTAGCATTTTGCTTTGTTAATGTGGTTTCGTTTATTATATGTACAAAGTTACATACTTTCGTTACCCTCCTATTTATCCCATACTAGCTAACCCGGCCACGCTTCGCTTTGCCTTGGTTATCATAGGATTCATATTATATTCAATTGTTGAGCATAATAACTTAACAACTTGTATGCCTACACTTGACGTAGCTATCCTACTGTCCTGCTAAATCCCGTCTTAACCCCTCTGTTCAATCACTTCTCGATCCGTCCCGTCCTTTCTCTTCATTATCCATTCCGTCTTATACCGTGCATTTATACTTCGTCCTATCAAATCTGCCAGCTTTCCCAATTCTCTCCCGTACCTCCCACTCTATTAAATCCCGTCTCTCCATATCCAAATAGTGTGCCTTATGAATTTTTGACATTAATAACTTTAGTGATTCTGATTATCCATGCAATATTCCATCCCTTATTTCACACCCACAATGCTGCTTTTCCAAAAATATTGCAATCAATATTTAGGTTAAATATAACCTATCTCACTCAGAGACGATATATTACATTAATTTCTATCAGTGAATAATAGCGAAGGAAAGGGTACTGTAAAAATTCTGGATAAAAGTGACATTCGATCTTGAAAAGAAGTAAATATAACTTTTTACATGTGCAAATTATTTATTTAATTGTCTCTATTTATGTAGCTTGATATAATCTCCTTAGTTCACACAAAATACATTTCTGAACGCATTATTTGACAACCAATTTAAACGTCAAAACGTTTAATTAATGTCATTAATTTACATCTTTAAAATCTAAAATACGCCTTTAATCGAATATTGTGGATATATGTTGTCGATTCGAAACCTTTATTTAAATAAGTTTCTTAATTTGAGGGAAGAGTTTACCGTATCGACGGGATGAACATTAAATGTTTGACAGTTACAAACCCAAGAACATTTTGTATAAGAAAATGTTAATAAGCTAATAGAAACTCGGGAAACCGGGTAAAAGAAAAACGCGGAAAAGTATCCTATGTCCTTCTCCTGGTTCTAAGCTACCTCCCCACCAATTTTCAGCCAAGTCAGTTCAGCCGTTCTTGACTTATAAGTGGAGTAACTAACACGACTTTCTTTTATATATATAGACTAGCTGTCGGACCCGGCTTCGCCCGGGTGCAGATAGCTGTTGAGTCCAGTATTGATTTGGCAACAACATATTATTTCGCGTAATAACTATATTTCCCGTCCCGTTCTATCCGGTTTAAGTCCCGTCTCATTCAGTCACATGCTTTATTAAAAAAATTCTTTATATACAATATTTTGTAAATGTGATATTTATTCGTTGGTGGGAGAAGTGGTGGGAGGCGCCCGACTTGACAGCCCAGTGGTGGCATGCGCGTGAGCTGCGCGCGGGCATTGCAACATTACTTTATTTTTCTAAAATAAAAGATATTTTCTAAAATAAATGTAGTCTAAGTTACTCCTTGTTATATCAGCTACCTGACAAAAAAGTCCCGTCAAAATCGGTCCAGCCATTTCAGAGATTAGCTGGAACAAACAGACAGAAAATAACTTTTCTAAAATAAATGTAGCCTAAGTTACTCCTTATTATATCAGCTACCTGATAAAAAAAGTCCCGTCAAAATCGGTCCAGCCATTTCAGAGATTAGCCGGAACAAACAGACAGACAGACAGACAGACAAAAATTTTTTTAATACCACTTTCGGCACTGGTATCGTGTATATAACGATATGTAGTAGGACATTTTTTTTTATTTTCTCTCTTAAAACAGACACTTCAATTTTATTTATATGTAAATATAACTGCGGGATCATAAACGTTTCATACCTTGCCTTGTTATGGCACATCTTTCAATGTAATTTTTGATCATCCTGAGTACTATCTAATGATATTAGGTATATTTTAGTTTACTTCTTACTTCTTATTTGTATCCAACAAATGTTAGATTTTCCTTCTGCTTCCTTCCGTACTTAGAACAACACGTGGTCGGCGCAACATGATTTTCTAACCAATTTGGCTTATAATTACTATCTGCGTGACATTAAATCTTTTGGGAATAAACTTTCTAATCAACCGTCAAAACTTCATACGGTCCTTCAACATGCGCTCTACAACTCTGCATTTTTTATTAAAAAGCCGCTTTAATATAGATGGGCTCTCACACCGTTCCTAAATCCTTCTATGATATCTATTGAACCAAGGCCCTTCTCTCATGTAGTTTAAAAATATAAGGGTCAAAATTGACTTGTATGGACCAATCGGCTTTGTAAAAAACGTTAACACTAAACATACCATGACGGGTCAATTGACCCATTTTGAACTTAAGCATTGAATATAACGTATTACCTTATTGTTTTTGCACATTTTAATACATGACTTTTTCTTACCGATTAATCTACTGTTATTTTCCTATTTCTTAATTGTTTTTTGTTTTGTTTATTTTGAGTAATACTTGTTGTATACCGATATCTACCACAACGCGTCAAATGACCCGGAGAGCATTTTGAGTAATTTTGCTTATCGTATTGCAGTCGGTAAGATGCACATTCTGCAAAGACTGTTGCGTAATGTAGAACAATCAAAATAGCTGGAACGATATCAAGAAAATATCATATTTTTTTTTATTGAAAGTAGTTTTTATGCAGGGAGAGTTAGGATCCGAATGGAGTTCATCTCAAGAAAAAATAGATGCATATGTTAAGAGCCTACCTCGAAAAATATTCGCAGCATTTTGGGGCGTGGTTAACGAAAGTTGCCGCATCACGCCGTGGCACTGCGCTACTGGCGCACATTCCCCGATTAAATATTATCTACTGGTATTATTAACATTAGTAATAACAAATTAATGTAGACCTATGTATATTTATAATCCGTATGATTCTGACAATATGCCTATATATTGTTTATCATACTTTTGTATTGATAAAAAAAATCTATTATAATCTAAGTGGTAAAACACGAACTTTAAACTATTACTTTACGAAAACCTCAAAAACATTTACAATAATATCTGTATAAATACAAGATAGGTATCAATTGTTTTGCCGGTCACTCACTCTACTAGTGTGAAGCGCTAATCGCCTAGGCGCCCTTTGATAAATGCCGCCAAAGGCATTGCGCCTAGCGATGATTTATTTGTTTCTACTTCATTTGACCTGTGATTTGACCACTGACTTTCGCCTATAAAGAATGTCATTCTTAGTTCTGCTGTTTTGTGATTTTTGACTTACGATACAACTGTAAATTTAACAAAAATGTGTGAAATAAATTTGAATTTTGTAATAACAACCAAACTAAACTGACTAGGTATTCCTGAAGTATATACACAGAGCGGAAACGATAAGTAATTACATTAGATTATTGTTTAAATTCCACATAAAATAATTATTATTGATTTTGGAACTGTGCGGTCACACCGGCGCTCACGCTCTTATTATTATTGCTATGCGCTTGGCGCGAGAATGACGGCGATCACACCCGCCCGTTCCAGTTTGAACCTTCTTTACAACCAAATAGGGATAATTTTTGTTTAACAATGTTTCTTTTATTTACGCTAGACAAATTTTTCGGCGAAATTATTTGATATCAATTACAATTATTTTGCTTTTGTTTTATGAAAAGCATTGTAATATTAATTTTATAGTAATACTAGCGATCGGGCCAGGGTCCGCCCGGGTGCATACACGTTTAAAAATGGCGGTCAAAATGTTTAATTCTGACTATCAGTTTAGAATATTGACCAATCGGACCAAGAAAAACGAACAAAATATCCTCGTATTAGCTAGAAATATCACTACTGCTTTCCTCCTATAGGTCATAGCGTGATGATATATAGCCTATAGCCTTCCTCGATAAATGAACTACTTAAAACTGAAAGAATCATTCAAATCGGACCAGTAGTTCCCGAGAGTAGCGCGTTCAAACAAACAAACAAACAAACAAACTCTGCAGCTTTATAATATTAGTAGGTATAGATATAGACTTTCAGTGACATATAAAATAGATTCGTATAAAAAATATTCTAAATCTGGGGGCACGGCAATGCCCCCACCAAGTCGAGCTAAAAAGTGGCACAGTCGTACCATCCTTTTCTAGAAGCAATTCAGATCATTTTAAACCCCCCATAACTTCGTTGTGGTTAAACGAAGCAAGAAACCTGAATTTTCAGTTACTAAGCAGGCATTGTGTAAACACGGTATGTTTAAAATTTCATTCAATTTGAACCACTAGTTTAAGAATTGTAACTAGTCAAACTTTCTTAATTTTGTCACTCACTAACTGACTGACCGATCATCAAAAGTCTAAGGCACTTCTAGCAGACATAGAACCTTTAAATTTAGAATATAACTAGCTGTGCCCGCGACTTCGTCCGCGTGGAATTTAACAAAAACTTTATTTTTCTAAAATAAAAGAACTTTTTTATAATAAATGTAGCCTAAGTTACTCCTTATTATATCAGCTACCTGACAAAAAAAAGTCCCGTCAAAATCGGTCCAGCCATTTCAGAGATTAGCCGGAACAAACAGACAGAAAATAACTTTTCTAAAATAAATGTAGCCTAAGTTACTCCTTCTTATATCAGCTACCTGAAAAAAAAAGTCCCGTCAAAATCGGTCCAGCCATTTCAGAGATTAGCCGGAACAAACAGACAGACAGACAAAAAAATTTTAAATATCATTTTCGGCACAGGTATCGTGTATATAACGATATGTAGTAGGACATTTTTTTTTATTTTCACTCTTAAAACAGACACTTCAATTTTATTTATACAGGGTATATCAAGACTGCTACCTAAAACGAAGCCGGGTGGTAGTTTAAGCGACTTCAGACACAATGCAATAGAAAAAGTTACAAAAAAAAGCGTCAATTTTTTTTTTAATTTTTTACCTATGACCATATTTGTGGTATATATACTTATATAAATGTATATAAGTATGTATATGTAAAATAATTATGTATGTGTATATAATATGTATGTATATGTGGTATGTATATATATAATGTATTTATATGTTTTTTATGATTTTATTTGTCTCCATGCTTTCGTTATCTTTATTTTACACTGCCCTATCTTTTTTCCTGCTCATATATCCATCCCATGGTTGTCTGGTAGAAATTGCCTTAGAGCGATAAGACCGTCATTTGTACTTTGTTGTTTTGTATTATCTCTAAACTGTTATTCCTTTTTATTGTGTACAATAAAGAATTAAATAAATAAATATTTGGGTGGTAAATGCATTTTTTCCTAAAATAATAGTGTATACCCTTTTATTTATAAGTAATCTAAGGTATAAAAGCGTTTAAATTAATATTTTAGCAAAAGCTATGGATTTACCACCCAAAAATGACGATATTTAAAAAATCATAAAACATAATTGTCGCATTTCTTTGCGAAATTTTTAGTTGCATTGTGTTTGTACTCACTAAAACTACCACCCGACTTTGTTTTCGGTAGCAGTCTTGAGATACCTAGTATATAAAAGGCATAACAGGAGAGGGTATTGAGAGGGAAAGGGTGTATTCAGCCCATGAAACTGTACAAAATTCCTCTAGAAAGACATAACGAAGAAAAACTTGCAAATAAATAGACTAAATAGCTCCAAAATATCAATTACCATGAAAGAAAGAATATTAATAATCAAATCCGTGATATTTGTGATAAATTGACACCTACAAAAATAAGAAAAAACTATAAGACAGAGGCTTTATGAAAAATTGTTGGTGATATTCTAGAAGTAAAAAGTAACGAAAAGAAAAAAAAGTAGGACTCTAAAAAAAGACGTGAGATCCCATCAAAAACATCCTGTAAAAAAATTCAGCCATCCAGCAGCATTATGTATGAATTGTACGATACATTATGGTTTCATGCGATGGCCAAGGCGATCCATTTATTTATAACGTAAAGAATTTTTAATATGTATATGATAATAGCTTACGTAATAACTTTATACAGAAGGTCCCTTACGCAAGGACTAAATAAATTAATCGACTTGGTATCGGTATATGCATGTAGCATCTCACAATTTTTTTAGGTAGAAACCCTGACCTGCGAGACTTGGAATTTTTTTACAGGATGTTTTTGATGGGATTGTGTCTTCATCTGTCTATTGATAGAGGTGCTCCCGAAAGGTACTATTTTTCTAATGGTATTATACTGGATGGTTTTGAAAAATATCACAATATTATGATGGCCAGTTCATGACCAGACACAAAACAGTTCAAAATGGCGGCCTCAACTATCAATTCTGACTTACTCATTCAAATGAAGGAACCATTAGATATCGGCTTAGATATCAATCGAATCAAAAGCAAAAAAGTTCAAAATGGCGACCATAATTTTCAATTCTGACTTTGAATTTAGTGAAACGGAATAATATGGTAAAAAGGTTTTTCTATTTAATTCACTATTAATATATTTATTGGGCAAAACCCGATTAAAAGTTATAAGTAAATTCAATTGATAATAAAAGTTGGTGCGTCCTTGGTGGGAATATCGCGTAGCCTTCATATTATAGGAGCTAGCAACAAGAAATATTGTGATATCAGATGAAAAATAATGATAATATATACTGAAAGAACAATACAACGAGAAATGAATTTATTTTAACCGAATTAATTCGATGACAATGATCGCAATGTCCATATCATAGGGATTACGTTGGATCCCTTATTTTCATATTTCTCGTATGTCGTGGATCTACATACATACATACATAAACTCACGCCTTTTTCCCAGAAGGGGTAGGCAGAGGTGCCAAGACCCACATTTCGCCATGTATGTTCCGTCCCACGATGTGATAGGTGGCGAGCCTATCGCCATATCGGGCACAAATTCCTGACTCTGGGCTGATAATGAATAGAAAAATCCAATATCACTTTGCCCTACCCGGGATTCGAACCCGAGGCCTCACCTTTGTAACCGTACCTTAGTACAACTACGCCACTGAGGCAGTCTACAAGTCGTGGATCTACAAGCTCAGGTAATAGTTGAAAGTTGAAATTAATCGGCCAATTGTCAATTCAAGTGCGTGGTGGCCGAACTACTCTCAATTGTACTCTCGATTGTAGAGGAGGCCCGTGCCCTGCAGTGGGACATATATGGGCTGACACAGAATTACCAATTCTGACCTTGAATTTAGTTTATGGAAATGAAGAGTCTCTCAGATATCGAATTAGAAACCAATCAGAACAATAACAAAAAAATCAATAAAAATGCTGACCACATTTTTTTCTGAGAATATTTTCATGTTTTCATGAACGAAGGTTCTTTCAAATATCGATTTGGAATCATTCGGATAAATAACAAAAAAACAAAAATTAAAATGACCCGGACTCGAACCCGAGACTTCAGCGTCGTAATCATATTATGAGGCAAAAATGTATAAAATTTCACGGGAATAATAACAAAAAAATCAATGAAAATGCGGATCACATATTCTTTTTTCTGAGAATATTTACATTTTTTCGGAATGATGGTTCTTTCAAATATCGATTAGGAACATTTCGGATAAATAACAAAAAACAAAAATTAAAATGACCGGGACTCGAACCCGAGACTTCAGCGTCGTAATCATATTATGAGGCAAAATGAATAAAATTTCACGCGAACAATAACAAAAAAATCAATCAAAATGCGGACCACATGTTTTTTTTCTGAGAATATTTTAATTTTTTCGGAACGATGGTTCTTTCAAATATCGATTTAGAACCATTCGGATAAATAAAAAAAAAAAAACAAAAAGTAAAATGACCCGGTTTCGAACCCGAGACTTCAGCGTCGTAATTATATTACGAGGCAAAAATGTATAAAATGTTACGCTCCCTTCGACTAATTTCGTTGAGCGCTTATACGTAAGTCAATGACCTTTCTCTTTTATTTTGGTAACTTAGCTAGTTAAAAATGAACTTAAAAATTAATATATACTGCTATTTATTTTTTAAATATATGTAAAAAAATTAAAATGTACAAACAAAAAAGAGTACCACCTAAAATAATAAGAATTACGTAAATTTGAAATTACGTAAAAAAAATAATCGGCGGGCTAGAATTTCGAAACGTCGAGCGCAAATCCGTCGTCCACCAAGGCCCGCGGCCGTCTGCCGGGAACGCCCCCAATGAGATAGCTTATATGGCCGTAACGTACAAGAATGGGATAGGATGGCCCATGCGCTTCTCAAAATAAAACAACATAAGCGCCAAACCATATTTTATTTTATTGTCATCGTACTATTTACTTTTTTCTTGTTTTTTTTCTCGCGAAAAAATAATATTTAAAAATATGTTTATGTCAAATTAATCTTGAGTGTCTACACGGGGTAAGTTAGGAGTTCTGAGTTCTTAAAAAACTTAACAGCTGCTACTTTGGACTGTATTTTTGTTAAGGCAAAGTGGCGTAATCATGTATTTTGATTCATAAAATTGTTAATTATATCATCAATTAAAACATATCTGAAAATGGACTACCTAATCTTAGTAATTTATGATATGTAGGCTTTTAAAAAATCCAAATTTTTCGAGGTATCCCCTTAACGGAAATGTATGTAATCCGTCATTGTATGCGATACCTAGGAAATCTATGTAATTCCTAAAATCGCCCGGAAATGTGTAAAATAAATTACATTATACACATTTCCTAGGAAATCTATACATTTCCTAAATAGTAATCGGAAATGTAAGATATTTAAGATATCAAGGGGTAAGCGGCGATAGCGGAGCGAGGGGAGGGTATTGCAACATCCGATCGGGCGCTCGGCGCGCTCGCGCTAGTGCGGCGTAAAAGGTTAGGGTAGGTTTTTTTTGTTGCTGTTAATGACGAGACGAGCATGCCGTTCGCCTGATGGTAAGCGATGCGACCGCTCATGAACAGTAGCAAAACCAAACAACACCTTAAATTACAAAGCAATGCTTAGCATTCCACTGCGCTCGCCATCCTGAGACATATAGATGTTTAGTCTCAATATGTCCAGTAGTTACTCTGGCTACAATGTCCTTCAATCCGAAACACAACAGTGCATTTAAACTGCTGTTAGACGGGAGAAATAGACATTGCGGTGGTACCCAGCCAGGCAGCCTCTCACATGTGAGAGACCTACCACCAGTAAATCGGTAGGTTAGGTTAGGTTAAGTATAGAATTTAACGCTATGATTGTTACCTGTGATAAAAAATACTCTCATTTGAACAACGTGTTTTATTACAGAAACCATTATACATTTCCTAATACGATATTGGAATTTTATACAATGCCTAGGAAATGTATACATTTCCCAGGATATGAATGTATAAAATAATTATTGAAAGAATATTTTAGACATTTCCTAAATAGCTTCGGAATTGTATACATTTCCTAGGAGCTGTATACAATTCCTAGACTTCATACATTTCCGGTAACACATATATTTCAATTTTATATGGAGCAAATAATTTCAATATTTCATTTTTGTGAAATACTATATGGGGGATAATTTTTTTTTCTGAAACTGTGAAACTGAATGAGAAGAAATAATTTTACCGAAATTCTTAGATTTATTTGTTATGGTAAAAATAAAACAGGAAAGCCAACGTTTGAAAATTGTTTGGAATATTTTCATTGAGAACAGCCAAAATTGTTACAAACTGGGTGGTAATATTACGCTATACGAACAGCTATTTCCGACTAAAGTAAGATGTAGATTTACAGACCTAATAAGGCGGATAAATTTGGAATCCAGTTTTTACGTTTGTAATAGTAAATATACTATTTTGTTTCATTATAATAAACTATTTTTTTATTTCCTGTTTTCTGTGCGTGGTGGCCTATTGGTAAACGGACCAGACGTGGCTGCCAACATGTTCATTGGTTGTGGTCGCGGGTTCGAATCCCAGGATACACCTCTGACTTTTCGGAGTCATGTGTGTATTGATAGTCAATCACAACGCACTAAAACGGTGAAGGAAAATATCGTGAGGAAACCTGCATACCATAGCGATGTACTAAAATTATATAGTAGGTAAGTCGGCCAATCCACATTAGGCCAGTGTGGTGGACTATATGTTCTAACCACTCTCAATCGTACTCTCGATTGTAGAGGAGGCCCATGCTCTGCAGTAGAACGTATATTTCCTTTTTAACAACCTTATTTCATACATTCAAGCAGGAAACATAAAGCCGGGTCATTTGACCCGCTATGGTAGAAATAGATATGGTATGATTAGTAATATTATTTTGCTCAATTAAGATTATTTAATTTATAAAACCCTTTTGTTTATTTTGGCAATTGTTATTTATTTATACTTATATGTTTATTTATCGTTAATGACATGAGATGGTATTATCAATCAAAAGACTCGTCTACTGTGGATTTAAATCTTAAGAAGTGAACATCGGTGCATTTCAACAATTAAAACACCCGTAGAATCGTATGTTCGTTGCCAGTTCCAATAAATATTAGGGGTACTAGGGAGCATTATTAGTCATTCAATAAAACTAACCATCGTACAAAATTGTTATCTAGTAGCTCTTTTGTTACGTGAATCTTATAAAAAAAGCATCTGTAGTAATGATCTAACAACTCAGCGAATAAAAATTCCATTGCAAAAACTGATAACTCGAGTGAAGTGAATAAGGAAAATCAACCCTTTTATTACTAGCTGCAAAATACCAATGACCTGAACGAAGCTTGACAAGACAAATATCGCAAAACAAAAATGAAGACGTAAGTCAATGTTAAGTAATGTTATAACTGCAGGAGGTGTAACAGTCGTTTTCAGTTATAAATTGACTGCCAGCATTTCCTGGATGGTTTTGTTTTGTTCTGAAACCAGTTTGCGTTCGTACTTTTAGATTGGTATCGAGTACGCCCGTCTGCCTTCATTACTTCTCTTAAAAATCTTCCAAATTGCCGGTTGCGCATTGACTTATGGAAGTTAATAAATTTTGCTGGCATGTCAGTTCGTAATGAACTCTTGTTTGTAGTGCTCCGGGAAGTTGTTTGAAAAAGTTTTAGATTGCGATTTGTTCGTGTGGATATTGAATGTTTTTAAACTCCGTAATGAGCGTACATTTTTAATGCCATACATTCCAAACGCCGTCTACAATTCTAGAAAAATTGTGGAAGCTAATTTACATTAAATATGACATACCTTATATTCATTTTGGAAGGTTTTTGCTCTTAGTTTTGTTTTAAATATGGTTGATGTCGTTGGGGGAAACCTGTGTACAGAGGACTTCCTGCGATTCAAGATAATGATGATTGTTGACGTTCTTAATTGTTTTGTAAATGTGTATAAAATTCCTATTTAATTCGCTTAGTTTTTATATCACTACGTATTAAATGCCTACGTAATCCGTGATTTTATCTATGTTAAGTTGAAGTTTACGAAATAACGTCATTCGAGTGATTAAAAAGAGTTTTCTTTTTATTTTGTCTAAATTCGAAGCAAATCTTCGTGCGTTACCTTTAATCGTATAACTAGCCGCCGGAAGGAGATGCGCGGCGCTAAAACGCTTTCACGCCACGCCCGGTCCACTTGCACCTAGTTTATATTAGAACGCTATTACAATAATAATTACAAGCGTTTACCACGTTTCTGACTATTGCGTAACTAGTCAGCAAAGTCGCTATTGTAATAGAAAATTTGCAAGCGAAAGTAGGCGTTCGGGGACGACCGCTTCTGCGACAGATCGAATTAATTTGAATTTTATGATTTATCGCACGTGGCGCCGAAAGTCGAGAATCAATTTGTTCATTAATACAATTTAAATACGAAGAATTGATTGGTCGTTAATAAGAGATTTATGCAAAAATATTACCAATAACAATATGTCGAAAGTTAAATTTATGATTTTGTATAATTAATACATTTTGATAATCGTTTTGTCAATATTTGTCAAATCCCTTTGTAAATTTAATAATGCGCGACTGCCAACATGTTCACGGTGGTCGCGGGTTCGAATCCCAGGGCACACCTCTGACTTTTCGGAGTCATGTGTGTATTGATAGTCAATCACCACGCACTAAAACGGTGAAGAAAAACATCGTGAGGAAACCTGCATACAATAGCGATTTATAAAAAAAAATTCTATTGTATGTAAGTCCGCCAACCCGCACTAGGCCAGCGTGGTGGACTATATGGCCTAACCACTCTCAATCGTACTGTCGATTGTAGAGGAGGCCCGTGCCCTGCAGTGGGACGTATATGGGCTGCCACAGAAATTTAATAATTCAGTAGTACACGTAGAATAGGTTAATAATTAATATAATATATAATTGATCATTGTATTGCAAAATGTGGATGTGTTGAATGAACGTGTTCCGGCACCATTATCGAACACTACTAATCTAATAATGTTGTCCGCTTCAATTAAAAACTAGAAACAGTCGCAAGATACTACATACATATCGATATGAAACAATTCAATCAGAATAGCGATTAAAAGTATTAATCCATTATGATTTTTATCAACAAATGTATTTGTTTCACCACTCGTGTTATAATAGTTTACTCGTTAATGTGATTACATAGGTGGTTATCGTGTTCTAGTTACTTTTTAGTAAACATTAAAGTAAGCCCTGTACATGGTATCTCGGAAATGACTTGAACAAAATATTTGAAACAAATAATGTACTTTATGAAACTATGATACAGAAGGTACTCATAAACATATACAGTTTAGTTAGAATTGTCTATTACATAATCAGGATAATCGTTGCATTTATGAATTCATCTGTTGTTTTGTTAAATAGAATTTACTAGAAACAATGGAGGGAAAATCAAATTAATTTTACATAATAATCTGGGGGCACGGCAGTGCCCCCTCCAAGTCGAGCTAAAAAGCGGCACAGCCGTACTATCCTTTTCTCGAAGCAATTCAGACCATTTTCAACCCCCCATAACTTCGTTGTGGTTAAAGCAAGAAGCCTGAATTTTCAGTTACTAATTAGGCATTGTGTAAACACGGTATATTTAAAATTTCATTTAATTTGCACCAGTAGTTTAAGAATTATAACTTGTCAAACTTTGGCAATTTTGTCACTCACTGACTGACTGACCGATCATCAAAAGTCTAAGGCACTTCTAGCAGACATAGAACCTTCAAATTTAGAATATAATTAGTGTTTAGTGTCTAAAGTAAGGAAAAAATCAAACATTTCATAATTTCTGTCTAGTTTTCTAGATACACCAACTGCGTGAATAACTTTGTAATCTCATATAAATGTATAGGATTACAAAGATACATTTGCAGTTAATGATTCGTTGTACCCGTATATCATGGAATAATAGTTGTAGATTGGTATCTTTATATATTATATATGAGGCATAACAGAAGGGGGGTAAAAAGAGGGAAAGGGTGTATTCAGCCCATTAAACTGTACAACATTCCTTTAGAAAAACATGACAAAGATAACTTCTTATTTTTGTAGGTATCAATTTATCACAAATAATCCGCTATGTTTGTGATAAATTGATACCTACAAAAATAATAAAAAACCATAAGACAGTGGCTTTAAGAAAAATCATTATACAGGGTATATCAAGACTGCTACCGAAAACGAAGCCGGGTGGTAGTCTAAGCGACTTCAGACACAATGCAACAGAAAAAGTTGCAAAAAAAAGCGACAATTTTTTTTTGTTATTTTTTTCCTATGGCCATATTTGGGTGATAAATACATTTTTTCCTAAAATAATAGTGTATACCCTTTTACTTATAAATACTCTAAGGTATAAAAGAGTTTAAATTATTATTTTAGCAAAAACTATGGATTTACCACCCAAAAATGACGATATTTAAAAAATCATAAAAAATAATTGTCGCGTTTCTATGCGAAATTTTTAATTGCATTGTGTTTGTAGCCACTAAAACTACCACCCGGCTTCGTTTTCAAAAGTACCGAAAAGGAATAAAGTAGGACTCTACAAAAAGACGTGAGATCCCATCAAAAACATCCTGTAAAAAAATTCCAAGTCTCGCAGCTCAGTTTTTCTACCGCAAAAAGTTGTGAGATCCATGAAATACCAAGTCGATTAATTTATTTAGTCCTTCATTAAGAGATGTTCTGTATAAAGTTATTATCATATCAATATTAAAAATTCTTTACGTTTTAAATAAATAGATCGACTTGGCCAGTAGCATTATGCATAAATTGTACGATACATTATGTTTTCATGCGATGGCCAAGTCGATCTATTTATTTACAACGTAAAGAATTTTTAATATTGATATGATAATAACTTACGTAATAACTTTATACAGAACGTCTCTTAATGAAGGACTAAATAAATTAATCGACTTGGTATTTCATGGATCTCACAACTTTTTGCGGTAGAAAAACTGAGCTGCGAGACTTGGAATTTTTTTACAGGATGTTTTTGATGGGATTATCTTTACCTACCAAAGGTCTTATTCATACACAGTTTCAAAACTAACTTATTATCAAATGTTTTGTCTTCTTCGTTCAAATTAATTCAAAAGTCATTCGAAAGGGGCAAAGAGGTAAGGACAAAAAAATGAGGACGTTAATGTTTTTTGGCGTTTTATAAGTTAACAGTAAGTAAACACCGTGAACATCTTATCGTGTACATCATTTACAAATCGTATGTTATGAGTCCTAAATACTACTACATGTACTATGTATTAAAATGTAAGCAATAAATTATGGGCGATTCATAAAAATGTATAACGGTACATTGAATTATGAATTCTAAGTCTATTACCATAACTTACCATTACGCACAGGAATTAATATCGACTTTTAATATCCGTTCTTACTTACATTGGGTCGTAATTTAAATAAAAAAATATGTTAACGCTTTTAATTTAATGGCTTTTACACCTTTTAGCATACCAGAAAGTTTATTGAATTTTTTTGTGTCATCCAAGTCGTTTGACGCTCAGACGATATATTATTTTGTTGTTACTTTGCAAGTAATAGCTACTTTTTGCTACTTTGCGAATTCATGAGGCTAATATTTAAATAGCCGAGACAAACTCTTGAAACACAAATCTGAATGATCAGCGTCTTTTTCTTTATTGCTTCGGAACAGACAACTTAGAACATGGATGATACTTCATAAGGAATTTCTCTTTTAATAATATAGACTGAGCTTTTTTGTGCAATAAAACATGCCTTAGGAAATGATTTTATAATAATATAATTTAAACGCTGCACATTCACTGCAGCACTCTTCTAAATAAGTACTAAAATTTCCGAGTACTGCTTGGCACGTCGTTTCCTTAATGGCTGCTATTTCTAGTTGCATATTTTCTTTTAATTATATCAGCATGTCTGGATTATTACTGCATACTCTTGATGCGAGCTATAAAATAAATACCATAAACAAATCATTGCTGAATATAAACCTTTTACCTCTTTTATTTTATCGTGTGAAAAGCTTCAAGTGCCTTAGAAAAAATATGTGTTCTATTTTATGTTGTAACATGATTCCTTTCGTATCTGTCTTTTTATACTTGAAATTTAGATAAATGATGAAATTTCAAATTTCCTGTGTCTGAAAATACAGTCATATATGAAATAACACCGAGTTAACCTGGCGAATAATGTGAAAAATGGGATTCCTGTTGAATAAAATATGTAGTTTACTGCACGTAATTATTTTATATAACGTGTTTATTCAACACCACGTATCAGAGTGACTTCCTCTCGTGTTGCTGATAAAACGCAACAGCGGTGTACCGTCACCCGACTTTGTGCCGTACTGTCGTCACTTGTTTGTCCGTTCCACCACATTCGATATCCCTCAGACAGAGCTCATTGAGTCGTGAAGGACGCACGTTAATAATCAGAGGTGCTTTAACAGCGATGGAAGTTACAAAACACGTGTATATGCATTTTTTATTAGTCTGCTTCCTTTATCTACGTCTAATATGACGTAAACCACTTTTGAATAATTTGACTCATGCACAAACAAATTGTTTTTATAATGATAACTGAAGTTATTGCTCAGACCATTTAAAAACCACATATTAATTCCGTTTGGGATGTATCGATACATTGTACATTACATTCCCGAGGATTCTTATCGTCCTTCCTTCTATTTTAAAGCCAGCGACATTCTAGTTCCTTTTCTTAAGCCGTGCTCAAAAACCAAATACCAATTTAGACGTGGAGATTACTCTGAAATAAATCATTCATTTTTAAAACAAGACTGGAACTTTATCCGCACTGAGTACCACTTAGAAGATGCGATTGATAAATTTTACTACACCGTAAATAATGTTATTGATAAGTTTATCCCAAAAGTTTGTAGTGGTGGCACTTATTCCTACCCAGTTTGGTATAGTAAAGCACTTATCAAATTAATTAAGGAAAAAAGTAAGCTGCATGCGAAGTGGAAAAAACACAAAAATCCGTTTGACTACGTACTTTTTTCAGAATTAAGAAATAGACAAAAGAAATTGCAAGAAGAATGCTATAAATCCTACACAAATTTCGCACAAGAAAATATTAAATATAACCCTAAATTGTTTTGGAATTATGTAAAGTCTAAACGTAAAAATTGCTCTTCTTACCCACAACAAATGACATATGGTGACACACAATTACACAAGCCTACTGATATCTGTTTTGCATTTAATGATTTTTTCCAAAAAAACTTTTATTTACCTTTACAAAATTATCCGTCTACCTCTCTTTGCAACGAAAACTTATATTCTAATATAATACATGATATCTCAGTTAGACCGGAAAAAGTGGAAAAGCTATTACGTAATCTCGATGTTAATAAGGGAGCTGGGTGTGATCGGTTACCTCCTATGTTTTTTGTAAAATGTGCCAAAACACTGGCCAGTCCAATTTCATTATTATTTAATCGATCCTTGCATGATGGACGTTTCCCGATTGCTTGGAAGAAAGCCCATGTTGTTCCCATCCACAAAAAAGGTCTTAAAACCTATATTGAAAACTACCGTCCTATATCTATGCTAAATATTCTCAGTAAATTACTAGAAAAAATTGTTCACGCAGAAATATACTCTGTAATTTCACACTCAATTCCTCCAGAACAACATGGGTTTATGAAGGGCCGTTCAACAGCTACTAACTAGGGTACGTTTATAGACTACGTCGCTACAAACATGGAAGGTGGTTCCCAAGTGGATGTGATCTACACTGATTTCGAGAAAGCCTTTGATCGTGTAGATCACATGATTCTGTTATGCAAACTGTATGAACTAGGTATTCGAGGAAACCTACTACGGTGGATAGAGTCATATCTGCGGAATCGATCTCAGGCAGTCATTGTAGGTGGCTTTCGCTCAGACTTTATTGAAATTACTTCCGGTATTCCTCAGGGTTCAATTTTAGGTCCCCTTCTGTACGCATCATACTTATATGACGTAGATCAATGTTTGCAACATGCTAAACTCATGTACGCTGATGACACAAAAATATTCATGAAAATAAAGGATCGCAATGACTGCATAAAACTTCAAGCAGATCTTGTTCGACTTAGTGATTATTATGAAAGAAACCGTATTGGCAATAACGTCAGTAAATGCCACTTCGTGTCTTTCACCCGAAAAAGAAGCCCCGTATCATTTAACTATCAAATATGTAAAAGTAACATAAAGAAAGAACAACTAGTCAAAGATTTAGACGTACTACTAGATGTAAAACTCACATTCTCCGAACATATTGATACTATAGTTCAAAAATCTTATAAAAACCTTGGATTTATCTTGCAAGTTAGTAGACCAGTCACAGACATTGTCTGTGTGAAATTACTATACAACTGTTATGTAAAAAGCATCCTTGAATATTGCAGTATTATCTAGAACCCTTGTTATATCACATACTCCCATAATATTGAAAGAATACAGTATAAATTTATTAAACACCTCAATTACAGGACACATAAACATTTCGACAATTACAGTGATTCCTGCAGCCATCACAAACTTATTAGCCTTCAAAACAGACGTACAGTTATGGACATGGCATTTGTACATGGCGTATGCAATGCATACATTGACTGTCCTGATCTCTCGGATAAAATGCTACGTTTTTATACTCCAAAATATCATACACGAGCCTGTTTGCAGTTCCTCACTCATCTACGAATTATGCTCAGAATTCAATAGTGAGTCGCTTATAAAGAGTTTATAATAAGAAGTTTCTATCAATAGATATTTTTCACGATAGCAAAATAAAATTTAAAACAAACATTGTAAAACTCCTTCACGAAGACAATGTGTAAACACATATAAACACATATGAACACCCACATATTTGCACACACATACACACACACACACACACGCACGCACGCACGCACGCACGCACGCACGCACGCTCGCACGCGCGCACACACACACACACACACACACACACACACACACACACACACACACACACACACACACACACACACACACACACACACACACACAATCACAACCATCCTAAAAATATATTGTGTTATTATCTGTATTATTTTAACAACTTTTCGACTGCCTATGATTATATAAGTTATGTTTTTAAAATGTAAATCCATCATTGGCCGTAAGATAAGCACACCAGTTGTATTATATTAGTATTAAGGGCTGTGGATTTTGTTGAATAAAGAAAAAAAAAAAAAAAAATAAAAAAATTGTGTGCCTACTTGAACAAAGTAACAGTGAATGAACAGTACAAGCTCCCAAACTACACAAGGCACGAGGCACTACGCGACGCGTTACTTGTGTGCATTGTGAACACTGCTAAATCGTTAATGCCCACGGGTAAAAGCGCACATATTCTGGGAAACGGTTCCTAGTCAAACACGCAAATTGTACAACAAATATTAAAATGGCAAGATTCCTCCGCTTTGTATATGGTCGACGCGTAGCTACCGCACCGGGCGGTGGCCAGCTAATAGCTATTCCCTGGCTGAGCTTACTTAACGGTATGCTTGATGACTTGAATAAAACCATCGAAGTCAACAGAGCAAACATTTCATCGGCCCTAAGTACTTGAGAATACTGCGACTTCCGACGTTTAGCACTGAGTTTGTTTTTGATACTCGTTTTGTATGTGTGGAGAGGCGGCCAGCGCGGTGGCAACATGGCGTAGTTTCAGTAAACTAGGCGTTTTATTGTATGTGGTAACGGGCGAAGTGGAAGATGTGTTTATTCATGGCGCATGCCTCAGCTGCAGGAAGTTAGCCGCTTCGGTGAATCGAGTGCCCGCGACATCAGCCGACATACGACACTGCGCCGGCGCATTCTGATCGCCATTGTCAATAAAAACATTGCTAACATACGAGATATTTTGTTGTAATATGCTCCTCGACTGCAGGCTGGAAAGCCAATGAAATACCTGCAATCGTTTAAGTTAGATTCGTATTATTGCACATTTGAATTTCTCGGATATAGAAGATGGGTGTAAATGAGTGTCCTCGCGTTGCAGTGCAAATGTCATGTGGGTATATGTAAGGTTTATTACCCGCATATTATGTTAATTTAATGAATGTTTATCGTCTGCACTTAAGGTAAATATTGCTGCGAAATTTTGAAATAACTAAGTAATTTGCGAGCCGTCCTTACGGAACGCCGCTCTGTCGTCGTTTGCAAGTATGTTCTAAACAAAGAGCATGTTAGATGCCGTTTAGTGCACACAAAACCATTGTCGATACGGAAGAGTTAAAGCATTCAATTGACCCGGCTATGATGATGTGTTAGACGGGGTGTGCCACTAACGGGTTTCTAAAAACCCACATTTCCTACTAAAGATGTGCGGCCGACATCACCGAGTTCGGAGACAGGATGCATTTGAGTTCACCGCCCTGCTCCCGTCCCTCACACGGCGACGTAAACCTACACTCCGTGGACATAAATTGTGGTTTTAAATGGATACTGTTGCTCGGCCATGTCCGTCTGGGACGGTTTAACTACACACACTTAAATGCATCAGACGCATTCATAAAACATCATTGACATTCTCAAATTAATACACAATTAATCTCATCTAAGTATTACGTAGAAGGAACATCGTATTATAAACCAACGGGATCGATTTTCATTTAACTCACAATTATCAGTTCATAGAAAATTAACACGTCCATCTCGAGATGACACTATAATTGAACAGTACAAACAAGTGTAAGAGGTCATTGACTTTGGTTGCATAAGGCACGCGAGTGACGCTCACGTGTAGGGCGGATCATCCTAACGTTTGCGCAGATAAGTGGGGTTCTAGGGCTTTCGAGTTTGATTTAAGAGAGAGCAGTGGCCCAGATCGCACGTGCAATTAAGGTCATTGTAGACGATGTGTCGAGACATGTGTTCGTTGTCCCTTATAACTAGTCTGCACGTTAAACTATACCTTGCAACTTGTACTGCACGCTAATATATTTCTAACAGACACCGGCATACCGAACCATTATTTTTTAACGTAAAGTTCTTATCACCAGTCTACGTGACATGATCTAAATCAGCAATTTGATAAGTGCACCGCGTAAATTATTAACTATATGTTCTGGCTGAGGATATTTATGAGACATGATTATCCTACAGTTGGTAGTTATCGTATGTAACCGAAGAAGGTGGCGTGTTTACAAGATAAAATGTATTTAGATTGGAAATGTCATTAAAGTTATGCATGTAATAATTAAAATGTTGAGTTGTAGGCCGGCTGTAACGGGTGAGCAGCGCTGGGCACTGTCGCCATGTTAATGATAGCTTCCCTAATAGTCTGAGTGCTGGGGAAATTCACATCGCACGCGCAGACTGACGGCTAAACGCCACTGGCGCCACTGATGTATTAGTTTATGTCACGGATATACTCCCCGACAGTAAAATATTAGCGGCCGCACGCTACAAAATTTACTTGTTTATCAGATTTATCGATAATGCAATTAATGTTTAACCGTAAGTACGATCTGTCTTACCATTTCTGCGACGATTTGAGATCGATCGTGACGCCGTGCCGTTTAGACTGTAAATGAGGTTTTGCAAGATATGAGAACACAGATTCTATTGGGACATCTAACACGGGCTACTATGATTTGAAGTAAGAAATAGGTATGATAGTGCTTTGTTTAAGTAATATAATTTAATGCAACAGGAAATTGGCTAGGAGTGTTGGTTGTTTGATAAATAACATAGATATATATAACCTATTGTATGACTATGTCGGACGTAAACACGTTTTTACGCTTACTTATTATTACACTTAATAAATAAAAACTTATTAATATACAAAATGCAGATTAATTGAATGTGACAAAAACAATCCATACATTTACACCATCTTCGACATTGTTAAAATATAATTGTTTTTACTTTCTCGTACGACCCTGTGGCGCCGATGTCTGCAAAGCCTACGATTATTTTTAGATTAGAAATGGCTCAACCGCTTTACGTAATTGCACTAGTCGCATGCGCAGCTAGTTCCAGAGTGTTTGCGGCTAAATATAGGCACAGAGGTGGTGCGCAATTATACCTTATTATCGCATGTTTCCATTGGAAGCCTGGCTGCGTCTTGCCGGCCACACTCATTACTTACAGTGGCAGTTTCTTTAGAAAGTGTCCAGATATGACGAAACTGAAACCAGCGCGCCGGCCAGATTACAGAATGGGCGCATGGAAAACTGTTTTCCTTATATTCGAATACTGCGTAATGTCGCGTGCGTGCCGAAGGTAACTCCTCGTACTACACAGCCACGCAGCAGTCGGCACACAGTGCACAACTGCACGCCGCTCTTACAAATATTACAACAAATTAATAACTGTTCGCAACGTTCCTACTCCACTGAACACTGAACAACGCGCACGGCGCGGCGCGGCGCAACGCTGCAACACGCCGCGTGCGTCGCGTCAGCCGTGCGGACCGCTGCTTCAATATTTATACTCAATGTATTATCTAGGACAAAATCACACACTCAAAACATTTCTCTGATTCGGTATTTAATTTACGTGTCGTTGGAAGAAAAAGGTGACAAACAGAGCCGCCAACTCGCCATGTCGTAGTCGATTCTGCATAGATCACCACCAAGACCGTGAAAACGACTTGACACACATTTTATTTGGTACAGCCTGCGTGCAACTGATGACACTTTCAATTATCACTGCAGTGTTGGGCCCCCACGCGGATTATTGATAATTTTTAAGTGCAGTGTTTTCGCTATGATATATTTGAAGACTTTCTCTCGTTCCCAGGTTTTTTGTGGCAATCTAACAGGCGCCCTGTCATTCAAAATATTTTCACTGTCTCCTAATATGTCATTCGATATGTCGTTATTGCTAATCACAATTACAAATTTTAATTGAAACTGACGTTGCATTACATATTAATATTTGAGAGATACGTGATCGGTAATCCGATGTTTGTCAGCGACGTCACAATGTTGCGGAGTAATGGTAAAAAAAATCCTGCCAATTAGTGCAATGCCGCGCGGTGGTGATCGGATCCTGGTAGTGCCAGGTATTCGCCGCGAGATGTGATGTAAAAGGCTTTCAGTGAATCGTTCGCATCGTAAATTTCCGTTGACCCAGATATGACGCGATTAGAAACGTACGTACGTCGGTGTATGTAGCGAAAATGATATTTTTTGCCGATGCCAATTTATCGGTAATGGAGTGTCGTGCACATGAGATGCGATGCGACATCCGCAAGTGAGAGTTATGCCACTTGTCACCGAAACTGGTATGTGTACCGCGCTCCGCTAGCGCGAATCATTATTTTTGCTTAGAGAGTAGGTACATGTATATTGATACGTCCGGTACCGCCTGTCAGCAAAAGTGTAAGTGAGGTCGTTCATTAAACCCTACGGCGTAAACATAAATCGCTTATGTCATAAACTTGTAAATATTGCGCGTATGTGTTGTGTACCGTGGAGTTTTTTTTCCTTGATAACTGTTCAAGCCATCATTAACCATCTGACACTTATTTTCGCTGCAGCATCCATACTTTGTGAAGTAATTAAGACTTTGTTAAGTACTCGTGAGCTAAAATTTACTTTGTACTGACTAGTTTTGTTTGCGATCCTTTTTTAAACACTACGCACACGTTAAGTTTTCAAACACTTTTGTGCCTTTTTGCGTCGTGCCGTCTCATTAATTGTTTCCAAATAGATAAAACCGCCAGAATAAACGGAAAGTTAAACGACAAAACCAACTTCCAGCATCGACGTATTGTGAATGTTGGAAATAAATGAAGAAATAGAAAATAACGTGGTGTGTTTATCGTCGGCTGTAAGACGAAGGACGTTGAGTACTGTTAGTAAGGTGCCACAATCGTATAATGTTTGCAGTTTTATTATTAGTTCTTTGCCATGGTAGACAGAACGGGGGCGGGACCGTTGCCGAGGAAAACTACTTGGCACCGAGCTAGGTCGTTCGTCGACCCGTCGGACGCCCGCGCCGCCCCTGCCGCTCCGCCCCACACCGCAGATACGATTGTTTTTACTCCACCATTATCTAAACAATATTTAACTGCTTCGTGACATTCCTCGCCGAGCACGCTCCAATGTAGGTGAAGGCTCGATTCTCGACAAATCTTTACACCTCACTTTTCATCACAATACTGCGCCTCTGTCATATGAAGGCTGTAATTATGATAAATCTCATTACAAGTGTACCTCTAACGACCAATACATCTTGTATTTTCACTGCCTAGGGAATTACTATTTCTACTAACATGTGTTTGCTTGTAATTTCATTTTCTCATTGATGTTACATTAAGCATATTATGATAGCTTGTAAAAACGTGATTTAATTGCTTTCTTCAAATTAGTTAGTGTACTCGTATGTATACAATAACTACAGAATAAGGTCATTAAGACAAAATTATTTACAAAACGTTTACGCAATGTAATAAAAATTTGCATAATAATAAATAGCATAACTTTTATATCGTGTCTTCACAATTAACAACTTCGTAGATCGCCCTTACCTCGTCATATTGAAGTGGAACTACCAAGAAATTTATTCGTTTATTCAGGATCGCTAACGTAATATACAATTTTGAAATATAGTATAAATTGAAATCAATAAAAATTAATACAATACTAATACAACTATAGGCAATCACTATATGACATTGTAGAACAACTAAACATAAAATTTTAAAAGTTGCAAACAATGTTAAATGGGTAATTCTAAACAAAACATTAAAAAAACTAATTTGACATTTCAAACAATGAAATTACAAATCAATTTAAAATATCTTAATTTAAATACAATCGAAATATTACTTATAGGCATTTAAGAAACCATCTTTTAGACAGCCTGCGTTTCGAAGATTGTTAAGAGACCGCCTTATAGACGGAAGGCTACAGGTTCGATCCCCGTGCACAATATATTTGTTTATATGCAAAAATCTATTTTGGGTCTGGCGGGTGTTTGGCCAAATATATCGCAATTTGTTATAACCCAATATTACAAATCCGTATATTTTTATTCAATATCCAGTATCATCAATTTATTAAACTAAATTATACACCATAAAAATAAACACTGAAAGATAATAATAAACAGTAAATTTCTTCAACACATAATGACATTGCGAGTGTTTAACAGGCCGGCATTATTGTGTCGAATGGCGAAAGACATGTATGTCTCTCGGTGCAATAACTGCAATTATAATAAATAATACGAGCACATTACACAATAAAACTCACATTGATTCACACTTAAATCCACAAACAAAAGTCTTGCATGTTAAATTGTAGCCAACAAAGTACTCATGACCTGCCCCAATGTCTCGTAATAAAATATGTTCCCCAGCCAATATTGTTAGCAGAAATGATCATTTTTCTACAAATAAACTGTGCTAGCTACCCGCCGCCGTGGCAGTAGGCAAACAGGCTTAGGCATTCATTAAATATTTATAGAGATGCGTTATTTATCTTATCACACACCCTGTTTGCTACACATTCTGTGGAAAAAACTCATTGCAGTTTGTTATTTAACATTACTTTATAAACTATTTTTAAATTGTGACTTATTCCTTTATGCTAATAATATTCCTTGTGACCGGTTGCATCGACGCAATATTTTATATTATACAATATTATTGTATACATATTGGGAAAACCATTATGTATCTTCTATAAAATATTCAACAATATTTGTTTCTTGTTTAATTATGAGGCAACGCTACATATCAATTTAATCTTGAATAATTATACACAGATATTTACATTATAAACACTTTACACTGAATTCACTTGATAACTTAATGATTAAATAGCTTCAGTAAAGAATTACTCTCAAATTATTTAGATAAAGCATTGAAGCTTTGCCTGTAAGAGGAGTGATTCATCGAGATATATTTAGTTTGAAGTGGTGGCTTCTCTATTCTCCACGTTAGTGTTGTAAAGTCATTACTCGGCGATACAGTGTATTTTACGATGTTGCATTTATTTTATTTTTTGTTTCATTTTAAAGCTTGGAAGGGGATCGCAGGACATACGCGGGCGCCGTCCAGTCGCGCCGCAAGCAACTTTCTACGCTTGCGTCTAGAACGCTCTTAAAACCGTAATCTGCAGATTGACGTACCTTCGAGATGGTTACGACAGGCAAATTAAATTGCACATTAGAGCTAATAATGCTCAATTATCTTCGAAACCTTCCTCCCCTTTCGTTGACCGTGAATTTCTCTGCTTTATTGCGTTTCAAATTTTAATTGCTCTAACAGGGCTGTTCATCATGTGTGTTATGTGGCAACACATTAAAATGTATATATTGTTTGCCATTTTTATGCTGTCATATCGCGTAATCGGTATATATTTTTTCAAATGACTGTCATTTAATTCCAGTTGATTATGTCATTTTTATAATTCCCCCATGGACTTGTGGGGATGTAAAACTTGTCTGTTGCTAAGGAAAAAAAAGGCCTTTGGAGATTATTTTCTTAGTATCGGCATTCAGTCATACGTCAGCCTTGCAACGTTCTTAGAGCAGTGACGCGTTTTTCTCGGTTCTATAACGTCAGTAGATAAATAAAAAATACATGAGTGTGCAAATAAGAGGTGTGCTGACATTATACTTTACTTCATGGGCACGATTTAGTAGTTTTAGGAAGCGCAAATTAGTATTTATAAATATCCGCTTCGTAGTGTGAATAAAAACTTCGTGAGCAAAGTGTATGACTAAGCCACGAGGATTTTTTAAATGTCTCACTAATATACAACGTATATAATACAAGGTCTAATATTTACGCACAAATACCATACTGAAATCCCCGAATTACACAATATTCTTATTACCAAATCTGCGCACAAATCAAGCCGTGGGAGTTGTTTTTGATTTGAAAAAGAAGCAGATAGCGTAGATTTGTTGGTGTGTTACATTTTCGTAAAACAATTAAATAATTAAATAATAACTTATCTCTCTCTCTCTCTCCTCTCCCATCTCTTCAGTCACAGTAAGTCCATTCCTGAAAACAGACCTTTAATTACTAGTAATTACTAGTAATTAAAGGTCTATTTAAGCCTAGGCTTGCTTGCTTATTTACGTATCATTCTGTATCAGCCTATATACCCACTGCAGGACACGGGCCTCCTCTAAAATAGAGAGTACGATTGAAAGCGGTTAGGCCGTATAGTCCACCACGCTGGCCCAGTGGGGTTTGGCGGACATTTACGTACCATAGAAATTCAGCTCGGCCGAGGTGGTCTCATAGCAAAATGTAAAATAACTGCTTTGCCGTTGTCATTCAATTGATGAGTTAGATAACAGTAGACTGTTTCTCTGTTGGTAGGAAATTGCCATCCCTCCGGATAACCATAACCGCACACGACATTGAAAGTTCCTTCAGGGTGACCCACGCAAGTGTATCGTCAGTTGTGTTTCGAGTTTAGCCTGGGTGCTTACTCCATGATCCGAAACAAAGTTCGAATGTAACGTCCGAAGTAAGTTATAAGTTTTTCACTTGTAAAAATCAATACTATTAATGTATTTATCATTCACTCCGAACTTAGCCTATGGTTAAGACAGGATAGAGGATTCGAACATTTTATGGAGTAGGTACCTAGGCACATTCGTACAGTTTTACGTTCGACTTTCAAACATACGAACTGCGTTTCGGGTCATAGAATGACCCTCCTGTATGTATCCGGTTTCAAGCAGGCATAATTATTGTGTCGATGGACGAGTAATAACCATTTCTCACATCATACCGTAAGATGCATTGTTGTCACTTTATCGTGCCAATATATAAAATAGATAGATTCAAATACACAAACTAGCAATCATTATCAGCCCTTTCAGTACCTTAATAATTAATTACTAAATAAACACACAACATTCACAGACGTAGTCATGGCCCCACACTTATATCAAGACTTGTGTCGTGGGTATCAAAAACCACAAAAGACTTTTCAGTCTCACAAATGCCAAGATTAGAAACAAATAGGTACTTGTGTTTCATACAAATATTTGTCTCAGTGCAGGGATCGAACACGCGACCTCTCGATTCTCAACTTACCAACTGCGCTACGAAGGCCAACATAAAAATAAAATGCTTGATAAATAGAAAATGGAACGCTTATTTGCCGAAACTGTTTGTGTAGCGAATCGTTTTTACTAAAAAACACAGCATTCTAATTCTTATCCATTCACTGCGGAGACAATAAACGTTCAATACGTGAAATCGATGGGAGATGCGACTCGCTTTGGTAACCATTAAATCAAAACCTACACTATTGTATTAACCAGTTTCAAATACTTTAAATAGCGTTAAAAATAAATTAATGTACTCAAAATTATCTTTCTTCATGTCGTGTTGTTATTGGCGAATAACTTAAAAATACGTTTCCTGAAATGCAAGGACTAAAGGAAACCATTGTTTTTTTTAAATCAATTTCGCTCGGTATCATTATCATAAATAAATGTGTGAAGGATAACGTAGTCTTGTTTCTATTATATTAATACAAGGCAAGGTTAAAAAACAACATCTATATTAAAGTTGTATAAGTACACAGAATTCGTAAATACGAACGGGGCGTTTTGTGAAATCCTTACAATTAGTTGCGGTCTCGTCTCAGACTGTATTGTTCATTTGCATACACAACGACTGTGTACCATATTCATCATTGTGAAAACGAGTTATATCTTCAAAATTTGTCGTATAGCTTGTTAAATGATTCATAAAATGCATGTGCATAATTTTAATGATGTTTCGACGCTTGCCCTGAAATCTAATGCAAAGCGCGTAAAGCATTTCGCTTTGAAGTTCTTTTATCCCGTATTACTTTCTTTAACCCGCTAACACCGTGTTTTCAATATTCTTTTCTTCCAAGGGCTTAAAGGATTGTACATAATGTATTGATCTATACTAATATTATAAAGCTGCAGAGTTGTTTGTTGTTGAACGCGCTAATCTCTGGAACTACTGGTCCGATTTGAATGATTCTTTCAGTGTTGGGTAGTCCATTTATCGAGGAAGGCTATAGGCTATATATCATCACGCTATGACCTATAGGAGGAAAGCAGTAGTGATATTTCTAGCAAATACGAGGAAATTTTGTTCGTTTTTCGTGGTCCGATTGGTCGATATTCTAAACTGATAGTCAGAATTAAACATTTTGACCGCCATTTTAAAACGTGTAAGCACCCGGGCGGAGCCGGGCCCGACCGCTAGTTTAATTTAAATCCCAAACAAAAGTAAGTTCTAAATTGGTCATTCTCAGAAAAATTAACTTCATAACAAGTCTTTTTCCTAAAACTTGTTATTTCAAATTTTAAAATTGTTGGCGACAAATTCTACAAAATACAGAATTTTATGAACATTTTCCTCCTTGTTTTCTGTATTAATTCTTAAAGCACCCCTAATCAACGTCCGAGTAGGTACCGAGGCTAAAAGTTACGCTTCGCATTTTATCTTTAGAGGAAAAAATATAAAAACTTAAGAGCGTTTACACCTTGCGCGCAAAGTCAACTATAGGTATTTCTTCGTTAATTTCACGCACACATAAGCGACTAACGCTGTGTGCGTAGAGCTGCCGCGTCGGCTCGCTATACAGTCGGCTCAACCAACTTTGATCCGTGCGCTTCAAAATTCTAACATTCAATTGAAATGCAACTTATGATTTATATATTGGTAATATAATATCATAAAAATATTTTATTTGCATTATAAGTAGACAAATATTACCGTGCAAGCAATGAACAATACTTATAATATTTTCGTTATTATGACATTGTTAAGTTTCATTTAAATCAGTGTTCAATCAGTAGACACTACGGACGTTTTATTAATCATTTCGTGTTCGAACACATGAATAGAGTTAGGGGCCTTACAACCGCTTGCAATTACGAAATATATTAAATTTATATTACAATACATAACATAATTTAGCCTCGGAATTACATCCCATTATATTATCTGAAACATAATTTATACTCACTATAAAATCATTGTAGGTAATAAAAAAATATATATATTTTTACTACGCACGGCAAAAATCGACTGCAGCCAGGCCGGAGCGACGAGCGTTACGTCCTCCCTCTAAAAGGCCTTGCGGCGGTCTGATTTGATGCACGTCGGACAGCGTGTTTTATAGTGGTTATTAAAATATTTGTAGAAAACATGAAAACTAATTTTGTTGAAATATAAGAATGGTAATTGATTGATAAGATGTTCTTCTATTATAATATGCAATTGCAATAAAAAATTATGTACGATAAATTGGTGAAAAAAATATGTTCTTGACGAGAGTTTCTGAATAATTTCGCATTGTTTAAATTTTTATTTTTCAGAAACTAAACACAAAAAGATTATTTTTCTCAGCAAAATCCCTCCATAGGGTCTTAAAAGTCTGATAATATTTTTATTTTCATATTATATTTAGTGATTTCGGATATCTTAAGCTTCTAAATTGCCATTTAAAGCCTAAATAACGAAACTTGTGTTCAGTAATCCTTATAGTACGCACAAATTATCCATCAATCTATAATGTTTTCCACCAAAATCCCTAGATGACAATATTTTCTAGAATTGTTACTAATTATTTTTCCTTTAAATTGTTTATTGGTGGCTATTAACTCGTTTGAAAAGTCCTGTTTTTAAGCCAAAAAGCGCGCGGAAGGTATAAACGCTCTTAATGTCTTGCCTTTCAATAAGTTCCGTTGCCCATGAAAAATTTCCGAAAAATGACAATGTACAAAGACTGAGTCACTACGATTTCGCAGTACCAGCTTCTTGAACAATGTTTGGATTTTATCTGCTGCATTTTGTTTTTCTTTCCTTTGTGCCTGTTGCTTTAAAGTCGGGAGTAAAATAAATGTTAAACGCGAGGCAGGATACGAAGATCGTATTAAGATAAAATATATTCTGGTATAATTCGTTACTGTGATTATATTAGTGTGTTTTTACTAATCGCATTAAACGTTGTAGAGTATTTTAATGTTCAAATATGTGTGTTGTAAAATGCGAAGATAAAGAGATTTTGGGTTACAATTAACACACATTACCGCTTCAATGTTAAAATAAAACGTACTAACACCGTATACGATTGTGGAAAACCCGTCACAGTGACCCACAAAAGTAAGTCGCGTTTCAGGTTCAGCCAGTGTATAAGGTTTGGATCTGGCCAATATGATTGTATCTACGTTCGAGTGGCGGTTTTTTCGTGCCGGTTGATACTCGGAATTTACTGTACTTAATGCATCTGACAGGCATTTTGTTGTGATTGTAAAAAAAATGTATCTACAATATGGTTTTTTTTTATCAATATGGTGCATTACTACGTACACAAAGTATGGATTTCAATGTGTCATGTGAGCAAGGTTCACTCCTCGATCCGTGGTAAGGGGCATACTCGATACCGTATGTTTTCCGAAATTCAATATTTTTATTTACTTTTACGTGACGTCCTTGCAGTAGTTGAAAATATAAAAACCCAGCCGTCATAGGAACAACAGTTAATGCTGTCTAAGACAACAATTAGTTCAGCATCTCGTAATGTCTAAATGTAATGGGCGTCTAATTTATAAGATTAGTCGTGAGACGCGTTATTATCCTACAATGTTTACTTACATTTAAATAAAGATGTAAACTTATATTTGACGCCTAGGTATGGTAGAAGAGTCAATGAGAACCTTGAGGTCTTTAAGTCGATTATATGAGACCAAAGCGCTTTTGTGCCAATTAATAAATTTCAAAGTTCATGAGTTCTCCGGGAATTGAATTTATCTCCGTTATGGTGAGAAGTTCGCAATAATACCCCCGCGAATATATTCGCAATAATAATATATATTTTTTTATTGCAGTGAATGGCGAGACGAGCATGTCGTTCACCTGATGGTAAGCGATGCGACCGCTCATGAACAGTAGCAAAATCAAACAACACCTTGAATTACAACTCAATGCTTGGCATTCCACAAAGATATATCTATAGCTTTTCACAATTGGCATGGTGAAAAGCTATAGATATATCTTGGGATAGAAATATGCTCTGCGAATTACAAGTGTCATTAGTGCCATTTCTATCTATCTCTTCGGGATGTGGGCGTGAATTGGTTTAAAACCCATATAGCTTGTATTACAATACTCGTATCAGCCCTGATAACGGCCAATGTAAATGATGTTGGCATGATCATCATGGCACACGAAACTACGTGATATGATGCGTTTCAAGTAAAGCCTGTGTAATTTGTATATTCGGTTTTGAGTACCATGCCGAGCAAAATTATGTTGGTTGGCTGAGTAATACATCCCTCGCCAGTAGGTATTCTGTTCGAATAGCACTGACCATCAAGTGCACAGTACCTATTCGCTTTGTCATACTCGTATAAAAATAATAATAAAATACTTATCGTCGCTACATAGTAACTATTGCTGTGGGGAAAAAACTGCTCAATCTTTTCCTTTAATAAAAGGAAATATCACTTAATTTTTACATTACACTTCGGAAAATTGGGGATTAAACATAATATACTCAACGAGTCGCACACATAATCCTAGCATCACAGTAAGCACTCAAATGTCAAGTCATGGATAATAAATACGATAGATTTTTGATCCTCACAACATCCAGTCACAAAACTAATACTTGGGAGTCTTACAAACATTTTTGTCAATGTTCGCACTGACACAGGGGCCCTACTATTTTCATCCTAAACGAAGTTCGAAACTTCGGACGATCGAAGTTTTTTATACGATACGAATGAATCTACTCTGTAAAAGTTCGAATTTGTATAACGTACATCGTAACCATAAGTCTATGGTCACGACTATAAGTCAATAACGACCATATGTATATGTAGGTACATTCGTATCGTATATAAACTTGGATCATCCGAAGTTTCGAACTTCATTTCGGATTAATATACATAGTAGGGCCCCAGAATTAACCCTTGCGGGAACAAATTTTACAAACGACCTACATTTTTGTTCTGTCTCTGTTGACAATAGAGACCAGCGTACATGCCAGTTTACTTGAAACCGTACTAGCAATATCCTTCGTACGTAATTTCCTCTACACACGCACATTACTGAGTTTTCATTGCTATATCCCACGTTGGTAATCATACGCAATTATGACAATGCAAGCGTTTTTATTTCATCAAAAAATTTCTTCATTTTGTAAGTTTAGCATTTCATAGTCCGTAATAAACGAAATATCAAACAAGCATTATTTAACGGCCTCATTCATAAACAGTTTTTAAACCTATTTTAGCTATCAATTTTTTTATCTTAATATTTTTTCTTTTTTCTGAATGAGGAGACGAACTTGATAATGGTAAGTGATACGACCGCTCATAAACAATAGCAAAACCAAACAAGATCTTGATTTACAAAGCAATGCTTAGCATTCCACTGCGCTTACTATCCTGAGACATAATGTGTTAAGCCTCAATATGTCCAATAGTCAGTTTAGTTTCCATATAGCTTTTTACAAACATGTCCATAACCTCTATCTTTATTTATTGTAAGCCCTTTCATCAAAAGATTGCTCAGAAACTCTCATTTGATGAACGGAACGTTTGTTGGTTTTATCTGTCATTTTGTAAAAAACTTTTATTGCGGACTTGTAAAATATTCCATGGCCTAATTTCAATTATGAAAATAAATAAAAAGCACTTTCTTTATTGTAAGATTCATCTTTTAAGAAGCCATCATGAGCCAAGAATGTTTTAATAGCATTCCTTGCATATTTTTTTTTCATATGATTTACATTTATCACGCCACGTTCGTTAATGAATTAAGAATTTTATTGAATATTTTAAAAGGTTTTAAAAGCACTTACTTTAATCAACAAGATATAAAATGTAAGTACCTAATGCATAAGCTAGTATTTTTTTTTCGAAGATATGTAAGATTGTATGTTTCCTGTTGCCCTTAATTTACGAAAAACGATAATGACATTGAAATAAAACTACTATTTATGGATTTGGTTTGAATTTTTCTTCTTTTAACTTCCCGGCGTTTCATTTTGTTAACTTTCGCGTAAATCTAAGAAACCATTATGACGACAATGATATAACTATGATTTATCTGTTGCCTTTTCCATAAATACAATTTGCATTATGACATATAGGTAATCTATTTTTTATTTACTAACTTGAGTAATCATACAGTAAACTATATCATCGATACATAATAACTACCGTTTTCTCAGTCCGCATACTTATTGAACCATCGTGGACTTCGTTTATTAAACCTAAGAAAATGTTTGTTTCAATTAAAAAGTGAAAGGTTTTGTGTGTATAGGAAAAGTACTACAAGTTGTGTCGTATCTGATCTGATGAATAAATCGATGTATAATATACAAACCAAAATATTATTTTTTAATTTTATTATTTTGCTCTTTAGACTACAATACTTAATGTTGTGTAACTATTAAACTTAATATGTGTATTTCTGATTTTTATTACTTGTAATTTTATTAAATTATTTGTATATGTAATACTTTTCCCGTCTAGGTAGGTTCTATCCTTTACACTTTAGTCGACCTTCGATTTATCCTATTCTTAAATTCATCTCATGGTTATCTGTAAGATACATTGCCTTTCGGCGATAAGACTGCCAATCATACTTTTTATGTCTGTGATTTCTCTTTGTATTTGGTTTCTTTTTGTTCAATAAAAAGTAAATAAAGAAATAAATTGCTTAATTAATTGATTCAAATAATTGAGCTACTGTATCACTTGAGGTCCTTCACCGCATTGTAATCTGTCTCCATTCTAAATGTCACAAACACATCTTACATTCTTACGCAATTGCCTACTTATGTTCATAAGTAGAAATTTCTACCGTTTATGTAAGTAGGTGTTCATTCAAAGGTTCGAGAGCTCATTATTGAATCAATCAATTTAATCTTTTTATTTCCATTATATGTGAGCTTATTGCGTGTTTGTGTACTGCACATTAAGAATGCGTTTATCATAAATTCGCTTAATCAAACGGTAGCCTTAAAACTTGGAAATATTAAGGTACGTACATATGGTTTCACATCAATATCACTTTTTCGAATCAAATTGATATAACTAACTTTCAGTTTGTCTTTTTGTTCGGCTGTTAGATGTAGATGTTAGATGCTTAGTTAATTAATAGAACTTTAAAATAAAATAAATTGATTCTCAAAAGATCTAAATATTACTCTTAGGCAATAACCGGGACCAATACTTACCGGAATTTTCGCATCAGCGATCTAACCGTCCACACCTAAATATCTTGTATTTCATAAATTTCCTCTTGGTTTTCGTAATCCCTATTAAATAAAATAATAAAATAAAATAAAAATGCCTTTTATTTCTTGCCTTAAACTTAAAGTAGGTACAAAGTATATTTTTTTTTCTCTTAAATTAATCTTATATCCAAAATATATATATATATATATATATATATATAAAACAAATTAAATAAAAGAAAGAATTTTTTTGCACGAACCCCTCTCATATGAGGGTGAAGGCCTCCTCTAGATTTTTCCACCAGATTTTGTCTTTTGCCTTTAACATCCAATTTCTGCCTGCTATTTTTATGATGTCGTCTTCCCAACGATAAATATCCTCTCCTCCTAGCTCCTTGTGGGCCAAGCCAGTTAGTAAGCCTGAGTGTCCATCGGTCGTCATTAAATCGGGCTAGATGACCCGCCCATCGCCATTTCAATTTAAGTGAATAAGTCAAGGCATTGGTTATATTGGTTTTATTTCTTATAGTGTCATGTATTTTTCTTATATTTAATATACTCCTTTCCATACTACGCTGGCATGATCTTATTTTATTTTTTACTCGGTAGGTGTACTTCCAGGTCTGGTGTAGGTGATTGATGGGAGTATACATGTATAGGCAATGAACTTTTCATCACTTCTTTATAAGCCCAAAATTTTATCCAAGCGCAGGCAATTCTTCTATCTACTTCTTGTTCATTGTTTGATTTGTTTATTGATATCAGTTTACCCAAGTACATATATTCTTCGACATATTCCAGAGGCACTCCTTCTAACAATACAGGAACTTTTATATAGTTGGTCATAATTTTGGTTTTGAGTATGTTTATATGTATATACACCTACATTTTTACTGGCTTGCTGTAAAGATTGTAACATTGACTGGATCTCAGCACCATTTGCAGATAGCAAGACAATATCGTCTGCGAATCTTAAATGGCTGATGTGTTTGCCCTTTATATGTAGACCTACTCTTTCCCACTGAAGTTCCTTTATGACTGACTCTAAAACAGCTATAAAGATTTTGGGTGATAGTAGATCATCTTGCCTTACGCCTCTTTTGATAGGTATGAATGGTCCAGTGGTTTCCAATTTGAACCCTATTAGGTAATTAATATTTTATCGACAAGAACCAGATGTCGTTAAAGCAGTAACTAAATCCTTGAAAGGAGGCCTGTGTTCAGCAGTGGACTTCTTGTGGCTGAAGAGAGAGAGAGAGTAATAGAATTTATGTAATTTTTTTTTCTTCATACGCCTAACCCTTAACAACATGAAAAAACAATAGTTGACATAAATGATCTGTTGCACAGAATACAAAATGTCTTTCTTCTTTATAAATGAACCCATGAACCGTATTCCGTACTATTCATTAATTAAATAAAATTTTGCTCAAAAACGGAAGACAGACGACATGATTAATATCCAACTGTTTTATATCATAACTCGAATAACAAAGCACAAATATAATCAGAGTTTATTTAGACCAACGCTTTATCTTGCTGATCTCTACAATGTATTAAAAACTTTTCATTTAGCCCGAAGAAATTGCAATAACCGTGAAATGACACAACAAAGAACGAAAAACTTCTCAGGAATATTCCGCACATCGAAGGGCGATAGATTGGTCCGTTTTGATATGAACGAAGCTTTAACGCGAGGCTACGGTTAATAATTTTATGACGTGGAGAAAAAAATCGCACGTCGCGAATTGGTCAGGCAGGCGCCAACTCCTGGCGCCAGCGGCGAGCCGCGACCGACGTCCACGCTGTGACCGCTTGCTTCCTCGAATCGTGCTATCACTGGCCGACATTATACAATTCGCGAACTGTCACTCCATTAGCACGATTCATTATCATAATATGTGACAAACACGGTTTACAGTTTAAAACCAACTATACCACAATCGGCCCCAAAAACACAACAAATCTACGGTAATGGATAGCCACCACTTTGTTATGTTAATTAAAATAAATGTTTTACGACTCTTATTTACGTGTCAACATGTTTTTGCATATGTATAATTTGGTTAAGTTATAATTCGCGAGCATTAAAATCTTGTTTTAACGGCAATGATATTATAATGACACGTAGAATTATTTATCTTCTTGCGTTAGATTAGGTTTTTAAGATTTAACTGAGCATGCAGATCCTAATCTATCTAATTTTAATTCTGAGTCTGATACATATGAAACAACAAACGTGAGACCTACATTTGAGACGGTTAAAAATATACATTCGTATCTTTTGGTATCCGCGCAGAATGACTTACAGCCGTTCTCTATAATCTATCTATCTTTAACTAGAAATTTTATTAGATATTTCGATACAGTTTGTGTTTCAGTTAACAAAGATAGAGAGATATAAATATGGCGCACATGTTTAAAGATAGCTAGGTAAGACAAACCTATATTTCAATCTTAGTTTATTGAAGTGTAGAATTGTACCGACATAGTAATGGTATCTATTTTAACCTCTTGTTAAAGATAGATAGGATATAGAGAACGGCTGTTAATGAAACAATGCAGTCTGCTCTGGTTGCAATTTGTCATGATTTTTTTTCTTACTTTGTGTGCGTTTTATGTCCTAATGTCTCCGTATATTAATTTATGAACACAGTCTGTACGACACAGATATAGGTCAAGATAATCGTTTGTATCTGCATGGCCATCAATCACATTTTCAAATAATATTTTTCATAAGAAATCCGCGCGCTTTCAAATCGATTCACAACAATTTATATGACATAAAACATCGACATTCTGAATGCACAATCATTCATTTAAATTGAATGTTTCCATGCATATTTAAAGAGATAAAAATTGTTCCTGCATCTTATTGTTTTGATTTAAACATCGACATCCGAGGTTCACGCTTGCAAATCTACACAAAAAAGTTAAATAATTGAGTAGAAACATTGTGTAATTTTGAAATGCTAATTTTCTTTTTGTATTTATTAATTATTTTAAAAGGCTGCATGTCCATATATGAATTACCAATATATTAGCTTTCCTATTAATTGCAACCATTTTCTTATTTTCCTGTTAGGCCGGAATTCCCAAACTGATTTGCCGAAACAAGATGTAGGTATTCTTCGAAAACGAAGCGAGAGTTTGTTTATCAATAATGGAGGTCGTTCACGTCATCGATACATGACTACAAGCCCACAAAAAATAACTTATCAAATTACTTTTACAACCTTTCAATCTTCCGTTCTTTTATGGAACATAATTCTAATTAATAGTACATCCGTTTATATATCACATCTGTATCAGCCCAAATACGTCCCACTGCAGGGCACGGGCCTCCTCTACAATCGACAGTACGATTGAGAGTGGTTAGGCCATATAGTCCACCACGCTGGCCTAGTGCGGGTTGGCGGACTTACATACCATAGATTTTTTTATAAATCGCTATGGTATGCAGGTTACCTCACGATGTTTTCCTTCACCGTTTTAGTGCGTGGTGATTGACTATCAATACACACATGACTCTGAAAAGTCAGAGATGTGCCCTGGGATTCGAACCCGCGACCACCGTGAATATGTTGGCAGTCGCGTCTAGTCCGTTTACCAACAGGCCACCACGCACTTCATTATACTACTACTATTAATTTATATATCACATCAGTTTCTTTTAATTCTTGCGATTTATTTTAAATATTCTTGAAGGTGTCAACTCACCTTCAGTTAACTTCAAGAACCAAAAAATTCTAAAAATGTTACACAATGCATTTGTCATAATAAAATAAATTCGTGTCATCAGCCATCGACAGAAATCCTTTGTTTTATTATATGCAGCTAATGTTTTATATCTAACTCATAAACGATCCACTTATACCGAGACAAACGTATATAAAAGTAGTAATAGATTACCAGTACTTATATTTTACATGACATTGCATGCAATTTAGGTTCATAACGTAAAACGTGCGCGTCGCTCAGCAACATTTCTTTTGTGATCAACTTAGAAAATACATGAATTAAAATAGCTTTATGTAAGGTACGTGCATTGTGTGCGTCATATAACAGTTTCAATGAGATGTGATTAATAGTCACGGCTTCTTAATGATTATCAAACGCCCTTTAACATATGTGGTTACACATTTTCTACATTTGTATTTTTAACTTAGTAAATTCATCAATATTGACATATCACATAAAGGGTTCATTAAGCGTTGTATGGGTAATTAATACTTGATTTGCTCGTCCCAGATACGAGCGGCGCATCGCAAGCTGCGCCGGCGCCGATCCTAACTGTCCACTGGCATTTGCGCTGCTCAGTGTTGCACGCACTTAAAGCATGTTACCATCACACAAGCACATTCCTTAATTAGATATTCAATCTTTATAAATCTTTGAGCTTCTTCTTTACAATTAAGTCGTTCCTAGACGACATCAAGCAAATATTCTATAAAAGCTTTAATTTTAAGTGACTTTTTTTTAGTTTTCAAGCACACAGCTTGTTTCATTTGAATTCGTAAAACTGTAGGAGGAAATTATGGTAAATTATCGTGTTGGCGAAAGATTACGTTGCTCAATCCGAAATCGCAATTGTTGTTCGTCTGAAGATGAGCTTGCATAAAGCTTGCGGTATTGCAAAGAGCGTACGAGGGCCGGCTGAGTGATGGACCGTCCTGACACGAATAGGACCAGCACAAACCAGTCTAACTGTATCCGACAGGATGACCTGACATGAGATGGGGTAACTTACGACTCTTCTTCCCCAACAGCCTTCCGTTCAACTTGCAACAAAGATTATTCAATTATTTTACTATATCGGGTGCAGTAATAAGTTATTAATCACCAAGAATCTAAATTGTTGATAATGACTATAAACGACGTCCGCGGTCGCCGAACGTTTTACTAATTTTGGTCCGTATCGGTTACGTCACCGTAGCAAACCTACTTGAATTCCAGCGCTTGCATATTTTATGCAAATAAAATGAAGATTGCAAGACAAGAAACAATTGGCATCGGTTTCGGTCTAGACTCGAAAAAGTTATTTAATGGTCATTTTACGTGTTGTGTGAAATTGGAGTACTGTTAATTTACAACGTGTACACGTGAATAACACATGTAATTCGTGAGAAAACCTGCACATGTGCGAAATAAGGACTTCTCATAATTAAACAAAGAACAACAAAAACAATTTTTAATTATGGATCGTTAACGATTAAATGGGACATCCATACCGTTACACAATTCGCCCGAGGAGTGGTGCATCGGATGGAAATTGATGTATGATCGATGGTGCGGTGATGGTGTGTGTGGTGCTTGTACGGCGGTGCGGCGCGGCGGCGCGATGGCGCGGTTCGGTGCGGTGGGGGGAGCGGCGCGGCGCTGGGCTGGCGCACGGCGGCGCTGCGCCCATGCGCGTGCGACTCTCACCACCTTATCTCTCGCGACCTCCGACGGACGCGCACGCACGCCGCGCACCGCACCGCCCGCGCCCGCTCCCACGCCGCGATCGCGCTATGCCGTATTCTCGACGACCAATTTATGTGCTTCCTTTCTTGTACTTTTGTTATCAATGTGCAGGACACGGTCCGGAAATGCGCCAGTGAATCCGATTTTTTAAAGTAGACTTTTTAATATTTGTTTTAAAAATTCGGTTCGGAATATAAATATTTGAAGACGAACTCGTCTGTTTAAAATATTGAGACAAATCGACGATGGTGTCTGAGGGGGCTTTGCCCGTGGTGTGGTGTATTCGCGATAATCAACTTGTGCCTCACCAAGTATCCGGTGTAAAGTTACAGGGAGCTGTAACAGGAGCACACATAGCTGCCGTAACGGACTTTCTTCGCATGGTTGCAGGAACACCGATTGTTCTTCCGCACACAGCTGTTCCAGAAGATGTTGAAAATGACATCAATCAAGAAAAAGAGAATTCAACCAGACGACGCAAAATGTCCATGCAAGTTGAGGTGCCTTGTGTCTTCCTCTCTGAAAGTGCGTTACAGAAAGCGAAAAGCCGTAACAACTCACGAGAGGAATCGGTAACTCTTGATAATTGTAATATCCCTAATATGGCCAAAAGGTTTTTAGAGATAGACAACAAATCTTCTTTCCTTAGTTCTACAGATATATTAGAAATAAAAGATTCAGAGGAACGTGTTACGGAAAAAGACCATTTTAAACCGTCACCAATGGACGGCTATCTATCAAACGGGGAGAATTATCCTCAGAGAATAACGAGAATTATAGACCTTGATGACTTAGATGCCAACACTATTTGTGTTGAGCCAGAACGAGAAGCAGCACAAAGGATAACACGAATTATTGAATTTGAAAATGACACGTCACCGTCACCCGCTTGTACAGATACCGATAATGAACTCCCGCAGAGAATTACTAGAATCATAGAATTAAACAAAGATAATTCTGTGCCAACTATCACAAATAACGTAGACATTGAAAAAGATTGTCCCCAAAGATTAACTAGAATAATTGAACTAGAAAAGGAAAATAATTTTCCAAGTATGGCAAGAATAATAGAAATGGAAAATGACATTTCTAATGAGCGAAGGATCTCACTGACAAACGAACGGGAAACTGGTGGTGGCATATTAGAAAATTCTACTGAAGAAGTTACTGTTAGGTCTAAATTTATACATAGAAGTGCTCCTAGGTTTAGTCTTGACTCTTCGTGCTCCGAAAACTCTTATGTGAATATTGACTGTATAAAGAGTTTGCAGGATGTGAGGAAAGAGGACACTGTAGAGGGCGGCGCGAGCCCTGAACCTTCGCCTGCTTGTAGGTCAGTTCGCTCTCGATTTCCAAGAAAAAAAACCTCTGTATGTTCGATCGGCTCCTCGGACTGCGACGATGAGGTCGATGTTATATTTAAATCTAAACCTAAGTCTAGTCAATGGGTAAGTTTGGATTGGATACCTCCACCACCCAAAGAAGAGCCAGTGATTACACAAGTCTGTGATAAAAATGATTTCATAACAAAATGGATAGCAGATCAAAATGCTCAAGACTCTGTTATTATTGCCGACGAAAGACGAAAAAGTTTGCCGCCGAAATCGAACGAAGTTTATCTTCAGAATATGAGAAGATTTAGCGACGGGCTGCAAATATGCAAAGAAGATGCTGCTAGCGATTCGCCAGCGACAGTGAAATGGAAATGGCATGATATCGTTAAACGCCATATTCAGTTATTAAAAAACGATAAAGGTTTCCGTCGGCAAAGAGGTAGCTGGATGAGAACCGCGAGAAGACTTTCGGGAACAAACATGAGCCACAAAAACTCTGAATCGATACCACTCGATTCATACATGAAGCTTAACAGCATGCCGTGAGTATACTTGGTTCAATTTTCTCCGACTTTTAAACTTGTTGCTATATTTAAATTATCCCACATAAATATTTTTGGATTCGCCGACGCGCATTCATGCAACAACCACTTCGGTCTACTTACTAAAACCGACCCGTTCAGCGAGTGGAACTGGTTGCCACCTGACGAACAGCCCGCGGCGTACCACAACTTTGTGCTAATCATTTCCAATGACTGATGTGTGCTTACACAGTACATTTTTCTTACGTATCTTCGTATATATCATTGTCTGTGTATTCCAAAACGACATTGGCTGTGCGTGTAACTAGACACGTCTTACGTTTGCAATATTTTTTCATAATGTCTGTAACCTTTGTCTGTAGGCAGATTAGATTAAGCTATAAATTACAATGACCACCGTGGAGCTCCATAAGTTGTTCATAACAAACAATGTGTTCTCTGACCTTAGTAGATGTAGTTGTAAAATATTGTATAGGTCAGCAAAATGTTGTGTATGTAAATGGATCAGAGCGGATGATAAGGGGCTGTGTTACGAGAACGGGTTCGGGGCACGCGCTTCCGCAAGGCCGTCCGATTAGAATGCAGGGAGCTCGCGTCCAAGGCTACGGTTGGGCGGTCGGTCGCTGCACCGGCGCTCGCGGTCTTCCTCTCCGCTATTCGGCGACTCCGGGCCGGCTCAGGAAGTGAGCCGTGAAGGTGACGTACACCAAACAACGGCCGAATCAATCGGAAGCGACTGTGCTTTGAATTTTTGACGTTCCTTTGTTCAATACACGCGTTTCCGGAATCCTCTGCTTGAATAATTAGGACATGGACACCTCACATTCGGTTACAAACATAATTTAGCATTTTACCTTCGTGAGTATATAAATTATAAATGTTGCTGAAATGAAATGTCAACCAAGTCAGTGCCTTGAACACATTCATGTTTATTGTTTTATATTTACCCATTTAAAGGTAAAATATACATTATTCTCTCCAACAATACAAAGCCGAATATGACGCCGGAATCCACAAAAAATAATAATCGAAATAAATGTTGAAATCGTTCAAAGGCCACTTGCTGTAATTCGAATATTACTTGCAAGCATTAATGAATATGGTGGATTTGTATTTCTCGTATTTCGCCAGTAAAATTACGATTTAAAATGCAATATCCGTTGCAAGCCGTTTGTGTAGGCCAGCGTTCTGAAAACACAATGTTGTTCTCGTTGTCCATCAACATTCCTATTGTGCCAAATGAGCAAACACGTTCTTTGGAAGAAACAAACGCATTCACATCGAAATATTTACTTGTCTTGCAATTTCTCACACATATGTGATTTTTATAAATATGTGACGCAAACATTCATCATAATAAATGTTAAGGAGCGGTGACGCTCATTATTCGACCACGCAAACACAATGCACATAATATAGTAGCTATAAAATTGAAAATTAAATCTCAGTTTTATGCCAACATAATACAGATAAATACTAATTAATATATCAATGATAACAGATTAATCTCCACATTGAGAAAAAACACAAACGCGGTGATTTTGAAATTGATAACACTATCAAATAGATAGGTAATAAACGATTAGACTATCAAAAAAGTTATTCGTGTCATTAATACCGGGTATCTCAAGACTGCTACCGAAAACGAAGCCGGGTGGTAGTTTTAGTCAAACACAACGCAACTAAAAATTTCGCAAAGAAGCGCGACAATTATTATTTATGATTTTTTAAATATCGTCATTTTTGGGTGGTAAATCCATAGTTTTAGCTAAAATTATAATTTAAACACTTTTATACCTAAGATTATTTATAAATAAAAGGGTCCTCTTGCTCCTCTTTTAAGGAATTATTTTTTTGTTCCTTTTGCCGTTGAGGTGACTGGTTCTTGGGGAACAGAAGCTAAAGTATTTGTTAAGGACATTGGCCGTCGTCTTAGAGATCTGGGTGGTTTCTTACGCAAAGGATAGCTATCGCCATCCAAAGAGGAAATGCCTGCAGTATTCTGGGCTCTTTTGCCCCAGGGACGATGACAGGTGGTCTATTTGATTAGATATTTTTTGTTTGTAACTTCTATAAAAATCTGTATATTTGGTTTTAGTTTTATTGTTTAAGAATGTTTTATGTATATTGTAATGTTGAATAAATATTCCCACATTTAAATTAAAAATTAAAAAAAAAAAAAGGGTATACACTATTATTTTAGGAAAAAAATGTATTTACCACCCAAATATGGTCATAGGAAAAAAATAACAAAAAAAAATTGTCGCTTTTTTTTGCAACTTTTTCTATTGCATTGTGTCTGAAGTCGCTTTTAACTACCACCCGGCTTCGTTTTCGGTAGCAGTCTTGATATACCCTGTATATTAGGCATACACATGTCGGAATGTTACAGTGGTAAATAAAATAACAGTGAAATAATATTTTTGATTGAATTTAAGTGGAACTTTCATTTATGTGTGTTATCTATCAGTGTAATATGTTTTAAGATAGAACACATGTAATCGGCTCCGGAGCCGGAAAGTTTTAGTGACTGCATGAAGTATTATTATCTATACATGTCATAACAAAACGTGATGCCTCCAAACCAGCAATGCTCGTTTATATTACCAATGATGCATTCGGATTTGGCCTTCGAAGTTGAAAGAGGACGCATCTGGAATGAAAAGTAACTACAGACTTTTCCTCATTTTAAACCATTTAATTAATAACACGAGGGCTCTGCGCAAACTGCGGCCATTGCGTCAACAATTCGATCATCTGCCTTTTACTAGTCAGGATGCATGAAATCAAAATAGATAAAAATTATTTAATAATATGAATTGCTTTGCTTCTTGTTCACTTTCACTATGCCAAACGATTTAGGTTCCGTTTCGTGAAGTCTTATAGCTTCGTAGCGTTAAAAATTAGGTTCTTGTATATTTTTTTCTCATTATCTTTCATCTCGCTTTCTAGTGAAGTTGATGTATTGTATCAATCATAACTTTGAAGACGACTAGATTTATTTCATTTATCGTGGACGTCTGAATGGCGCACCGCGCCGGTGCCCATAGAACAATAACTTTTACAATTCAAACGTTTCTTTGTTAAATGGCGAGACACGTGTTAGAAAATCGATGAAAATGACGCGTTCCTTATCACAGGCGTTGAGGTCGTCTCTTGCGAAAGAACAATACAACTGGTTTTTATGGTTTGTTTTTGCTTTTTATGCGAGCCGCGCGCCGCTCGCGCACGCCGACCTCCGCCGATAATTGCAGTTCTGGCGGATGTTTTCATGCAAACCATTTTCGAATGTGTCTAACGACAATTCATAATGTACCCATAACTGCCACCTGACACTTAATATCTACTGGCTACTTCACTATACTTGTTCCCAATCTTTGTAAACAATCAACTGTTGTAATTGATTGACAAAGAAGAGTTGATTATACTTTCTGCGACCGTTTAAGTACATTTGTTACAATGTTGTACTTCGTAACTGCTTGTGAGCAATGTTTCGCCGGGTCGATGAGTGTCGACTCCGCCTAATGCATTTTGATTAACAATTCGCAGTACACCAAGCGTTTGTTTTGCGTTTCGCATCATGCCCTTAGCGGATTAACAAGCAGGTAGTAACGCTTAACGGCTCATTGTGGACTTCGCTAATGTCCTCACTACCAAATGTTACACATCACGTTGTGTATATTTCGACGCGCATTCAAAATATAGATCTTTGTTACTTATGCTATTGATTCATTAACTTGCACAAAGGTATGTAGAATCAATTTATCTACGGCAATATATTAGTGGCGTTGACATTATTTTCGTTAAACTACATCTGGGAAATCCTTATTGTGAATTCATTCAGTGTATCCGATTGTATGACTGTTATCCTTATCCGTCACTTGTCAGAATAAATAACGGGGAAGCCTATATTGCTTGCAAAAATACCGTTCGCAATACAATATCACGAAAGGGGTTTGTGGACCGTGCATCTCTGTTATTATTGTCTGAAATTGATTCGATGCAATTTTTACGTTCAAACAAAAGTTGAAACAATAACTGCTGGAAATGACTTACGTAACCACCAATAAAAAGCGATTATTTCGATGCAAACTATCTCTATTAGGAATTTCCCACGGCACTGAATAGCTTTACAATACAAAATGACAATAAGAGCGCTGCGAAGAGCCAACAACCAATTTTCTCGCCACTTTAAGTGTAGATAAAAACACTACCAATCATTGAGAACCAGATTAGCTAAATACAGTATAAAAATTTCAATATATTCTTTACAATAACATCTACTATTTAAAAACAGAGCCCATTTATCGCATTTTTAAAATTCATTTATTCTTAAAGGGCATCTCTTAATGTTTAACATCAAGCGAAATATTACTCAATATTTTTAAATAATGTTTGAAGTGTTTCAAATGTAAATTCTGTGGGAAATAAATTATAATTTATCGGAGCTAAGCTGTAACAAAATATAAATGTTACTTGGTGTCTGTTTAACATTCTACTTGCCTATACTTACGATGACTAATATCGCAAATCACACGTCGAAACAAACTTCAGGTTTACAGTACAATCTATTTTTATACGGCCTTTGATATAACGCACATTATTAATAAATGCAAAGTGAACCCTCGGGCTGCAATCTCCTAACCAGTTCCTGACGATCTCATAAAACCCGCGGGATTGAAATTCACGATGCAACGACTCAAACACACCACCAAAACGTCACGTGTCTGTCAAATAAATTACATTTGAATATTAATACGTCAGTTGATAGTATGAACTCATTATGAATGTATGAAAATACTTTAATAATTACTAAACGGTACAAGTGATCTAAAAACTGGCCGCGCAGTTTAAGACTTGTGAGTACTTATCCATCGTAAGGAGGCCCTATAATTAGATTACCTATCTAGGGAGCGCCCAGGAGCCAGCCGAGACTGGCTTAGCAAAAAAAAATAGTGGCTACATCGGCACGTACAGTTCGATGACCGGCGCCTCTCCTTAACTCGTTATTATAAACTCTTAGCGAAAGCTACGTAATTAATTTTCTTTGGTTACGCCAACCACATTGGTGTCAAAGGGTTACACTTTTTATTAGAATTATCTTGTATGACTGATAGCTCTCATATTTACATATCGACTGAGTAACGAAATAGTGCTATTCGATCATGTAATCGGTGTCCAGTAAAGCCAAAAGTCATAATAAACTTACCAACTTGTGTACCAAGTTGTAATTTTGACGGACATATCTCAATATTATGTTATTTGACGTCTACACACCGGAAATTTATATAATGAAACGATTATTGATTGGGAATTTCCAACTCCTTACGTTATTCCACGTAGCCTACGGATATGCCACTTCTAAGTATTTATTAACAACCGTTACGCAATGGTCATCAAAATACTTTTGGTGTTAGGAACATACGTCAATACTTTTGGACACAAGTACATAACATCTTTCTAACCTTATATTTGCGTGTTATAATAATAAATCCGTCACTTTTACTCGACTCTTTCTAAGTCTAGACCATGAAGTTGTTATATTTGCACATTGCTATTTGCACTTTCGAAAATCTGCAATTGAAACATACCAGAACAAATATAGCGGTGAATAAGCTTGTTTAAATAAACTTTATACAAACCCGTAAAATATTTGCGCGACATCGCTCGACATTTTGTAATGATGCTCGTATTTATTTTTCTCTTAGGACTCATTAAAAATTTACAGCACGTGACATAGAATTCGTGAAATCAACGAATCATTATTTGCCGGACGACATTCCTCCGTGTAAATATTTAATATAGAATTTATTTTTATTGACAAATCGTGTTTTGACGCTATATTTATCTACTAATAGGCACATATTATCGTGATTCATGATCGAGATGACGATTTCACTCTGTAAGAGGGTCAAGGTCGGCCCGTCTGCTACCATGGCACACTGCAGTACCCTACCTACATGTAAAAGTTTGCAGGTTACTGGTTCACGCTTCCAACTTGTGGTTTTCTCGTGACACTAAACTTGAGACAATTTATCCGTATTTCGTGTACTGTTTAACAAATTAATTGATTTTAAAACGGTACTTTGCAATTTCATTATTCTTGTTAGCTTTTACGTGTTTAGTTTAAATGTATTCCTTGGAACCCGAAATTTTTTAATTGAAGTTTATTCACATCAAGCGCACAGGAAATGTAATGCGTAAGTCATGGTTGACAAGTAATTAGTATTGGTAACAGAATTTCATTAGGTTTATTTGCACGTTTGTTTGTGAACTCTATTCCGCTTGCGTTTTCCACAATCGGACCTTCGGGTTTATCTGCTAGTAACTGATCTATGACCCTAAGGATGCCCTCAGTGCGTGACGAGGTCTTGCCGAAGGTATTAATAGTGTTACAGCTAGAGGCGCCCTTATAATACATTATTTTTATACCTCTTACGACATTGTGTATAATAATTTTCCTGTGCTATCTAAAATTGTTATTGAATAAGCATGTCGCATCGTACTTAGAATTGTTAATAGGCGGATAATTTCCTTGTGAAATATAATAGGAAGTTATGTGTATTTGATTATATCAATTGTATATTGTAAATCTCTTCTGAGCAGGAATAGAAGTAGACAGTGGTAATCTGTGTAATGTCATTATGAGCATCCTTCGTGCTTCTGCCGTGGAATAATCTGATCGACAACAGTAATCAACGTCCAATCAAATCTTTATCGTCACGAACATGATCAAATTACATAAAGATCGCGATATTCAAGACCCAAGAGCCTTCATTAAATGGAAATTACTCATTATTGTCCAATTCAGGATAAAATATTTAAACAGCTTTTCATAACAAATAATAAATAAGTGTTTTACTGAAACACAAAGGATCCTTACACATTGTGATAGAAAAAGAAATTACATACTCATATGCTTGCAGCATAAAATATTGCAGCTCATAAATGTAAAATATTAGATCATTCAACGTCTAGCGCCGTCTCGTGGCACAATATCTTTAATCACAAAAAGTGCCACGTTATCAACATGGTTACAGCAATTTTAAAAATATATGAGATGTCTGAAGTGATCGTGACTCTTAGTGCTCGCAGTCATTTTACCGTTTTACAGCTGTACTACTTAGATACTATTTTTATATCAACAGCCCGACGACCTCGGCTGTCTGTCGCGGTATTTGATGCAATACTACTATTGTCAGACCCCTGTAGTTTGGTTTTGCAACTGTGCTAAGCAAGAAACGAACCTGAATTATGTTCCTATTTCTGCACCATAACGTAATTTGTCTGTAACACGACAACGTAAAAAAAAATTATATGACAACGACAAATTATAATTCAATGTTCGCACAGGTTCTCGTGATAAAAGCAGTAACTATATGCTTCTGACTCGAGTGGTGAACATACGTCAATTGAATGCAGAATTCTGTTCATTCGTTGTCGTTGAGTCACCAACAAATCGCTTCTGAGCCCTCTGACTGAGGGCGATACCGGTCCTTTATATGTACACAGTAATATCGTGTTCGACGTCTTTAAAGGGTCAAAAACATAACTGCATATTTGCTTTACATCTTTTGTGCTGTCTACGCCGACTCGTATTATTCATATTGAAGCAATAATCCATCTTTGTTGTATCACAGTAATGGAATTACATTTATCGATAGTGTTGTTACTCAACATAATATCTTAGTAATATGGTTGGTTGTTACAGATGGTACTTCCGGAAAATAAAACGGATCGAAGCAGAGAAGAAGTTACTGTTACCCGAAAATGAGCACGGTGCCTTCCTAATCCGCGACTCTGAGAGTCGTCACAACGATTTCTCACTTTCAGGTAAATGCCAATATCATTATTAAATTGGTCCAATGATTAGAATTTCCTATTGTCGCAAGATCGTTATGCTAATGTGTAAAACAATTTAAGGCTATTCTTAGTATTTACGTTACGAAAGAAATCAAGTATGGCCGATGATTCACCACTGAGCACAAACTCGTATCCAGTGCTAACTATCTTATTACAAACGCATCCATAGTCGTCCTGGAATATTCTATCTGGATGGCAAAACCGGTTGGCGTTTTTCTAAAACCTCTTGAACAGGCGCCGCGTGGGAACAAAGAATGAACAAGTAAATGGTTACTTAAACACTCTAATTAGTGCACGCTGTTTATGAATACAATTACACGTTTGGTCAAAATCTTTACGGAGTCAGTTTGAAACATTGTCATTGGACTTACGAAGCGACGCGATGGCTCGAACTGTTATAAGCTATTCTCTGTACATACGAGTTAAACAATAGTAAAGCACGTATGAATGATGTTTCAGGAACAATAAAATTGTAAACGGGGACACACTGCGCCGGTTTTAGACAATGTGACCGTGCAAAAGGGAATATAAAATCAAGTTTTTAAAAGTTGATAAATTCCACTAAATTTATCACTTTTTGACACATTTATAATGGTGTATTGTTATCAAAATGCAGTAATTAAGCAGAATTGTAAATTTTATTTTAGATTGGCGGGACTAATGTCGATACCGAGTTACTGACACTGTCTTAACACACAGCAAGGCAATAAACTCGTCAGTTGCAATCGCTATGTTAGCCTTCAGAATAACTAGAAATAGAATACAATAGTTGATCACGAAACGGTACTAGTAGAGAAGCGAGTCGCTGTGACGGGTTTTGCCTTGTGTTCACTATCCAGACAGGTGTTAGTATTAAAGTGGACAAGTAGTAGAAAGAGATGGTCCAGAAATGTATGGACCTTGGGCCATGTGTAGTACATTACACCAAATATACTTAGTGAAATTGGCATTCGATTTCTGTATGAAATACTATTATACGTTGCATATTAGCTTTATACAAAAATAAATACCAAGCCAAGAATAGCAACACTACAAGGGGACAATATGGCGTCCTGAAACGGCATGTTTGACAACCGATGTCAAAACTTGACATTATGAAATATGAAGTCGTAATTCGTTTTCCTATAAATCAAATATTATTTTAGTCGTCTGTGCTATAAATTACTGTACTCTATATAACTCGTAAATATTTTTTACGTCAACGGAATTAGTATAATACTTTATTGATCATCTAATATAACATAATGTCTATACAATAAATTGCAACAAGTCTGCCAGAATCTCGTAATGTTTATAGATATTTAATATTTAGAAAGTGTACCTATATCTGGCCGTAAGTTCGGTGCATAATACCAGCTAAACAACCTATTTAAATAATTCACAATAAAATCTGCTAGGCATGAGATACAGCACGGCACAGACTGATCACTTGTCGCGACTGCTAGCATATGAATAAATAATCATTTTATTATTATGCATATGCACTTAATAAGCTCTTAGTTATTATAGTCCATACAAATGAATACGCTATAAAAATGGAATCGAATCTGATAGCAGCCATGTATATTTATATAACTTAATGTCTAGTAAAAGAACTTACTAGCAATTATTTCTGTACAAACTAACATTTTAAACATTATATTTGGTCTACCCCTAGAATAATATTATCCTAAGGTCTAAGATATTATTTGTCAAATAATTTATTTGACATTAATTCTAACTGGTTATTTCTGAGCACACATAAGGAAAAAGTAGGATTAATTGATGAAAGAAAACTAAAATCAAACAAAACTTGAGGACAATAAAGTAAAACCAGATCTTGCTTTATATTTTTTTATTTATATTCGCCTAAAAATAATCTCCAGTCAAAACATCTAGGAACAATGCCGGTGCTCCCATATTGTACTACTGCCTAGCCCAACCTAAAGGCTAAATACCACAGTATGATCATGGTATGAGTACAGCAACCCACTGTCCGGTGCCCAACTATGTTCCTTTCAACATGAAGCACTTGTGGGTGTTATATATGTCCAAAAGAATCGTGATTGATCCAATCTCCTTACGGCGGAGTTGGAATAAAATCTTGCTCATTATCTACAGCTTGATTTATTTGCAGCCAGCAGTTTGTACAGATAATTGCTTGTTCTGATAACTAAAACAAAATAAAAAAGATTAAATATTGAAGATATCAAAGAATTATGATGAATAAATAACTCTTTGCAGTCACATGTGTTCCCTCCTTCCTATGATCCCGGGTCTTTCCGCTATAGTTTAAAGAGGCATCTTAGCAGGCCGGCCGGATAATTGTATCAAATGTCTTGGGACAGTCATCTGATGCTATTAGATATTCTGCCTGAACGGCATTTGTGCTTACCATCAGACATAGTGTTGTTATTATGGAAATAATAATAATATAATATATTATACATAACACAAGATCATCTGAGTATCCAGAGCGAAATAAAAGAAAATGTAATTCATTTAACAATTTAAACAACAAAATATATAATTTCTCTTCTTACATATTTATGTACTAGTAGACTTGTCCTGTGGACACAATGCAATTCAGCTCTAACATGAATACTTTTGTAATACTCCTTAATTTGTATTGACCTTGATTAATTGGCATAAAACATACGTTTCCCAAGTTTATGAAAAAAAAAAGAAAATAGAATACTTACTTCTTGTTCTGCCATTTCAGCAATAAAACGTCTTGAAACTCTACACGAGAGTGAATTGGCATCCCAAGATTCTGTTCAATGATAGAAACCATTTCATATAAACAATTGCAGAAGTGCAATTCAAGCAAAGCGCACTTTTAATGTACTGAAAAACAGAATTGTGGGTTAGAAGGGAAATATGAACATAGAAAAAATAAAAGTATTACTTACATGTGGCATTCTAAATAATATACATGTTTACTCACCAAAATACGAACTAGTAATTGCGTTTAAACGTCAGGATATATCATCTGCGAGAATCAGAATCCATAAAACAAAGCCAGGTCAACAGAGAAGCAAATACACATTTGCGAAATGTATGCGAATAACAAAAAATAATCTGAATAACGGCCACAGAGTTTTGCAATTGCCACAGGAATCGCTGTCAAGTTAAACATTTTCGTTCTTAAACTAAAATCATGTAATATAAATATAATAATAAAAGTGACTTCTTTAACAACATATATCGTCTTTTAAAAAGCAAAGAATATAGAAAAAGAAATATAGACAATGATTATAATTAGTAGGGGGTTTTTAAAATAAGACATATTCAAGTTAAAGATAATGGGTTTGCGCATTTTTGAACGAAATGACAATTAGGCATCATGGAGGATAGATTATAAAGAAAATATTGCTTCTGTACTAAAACAATCACATTTTTGTATAAAGCCCCCCGTTGTCTCGTTTGTTATAATCATCACAAGAGAAAATATTATCAACTCATACATAAATGTCACACTTCTAAGGATAATATGGAGTTTTTGACGGCCGTAGAATAAAATTTGGTACATGAAAAAACGAAAATAATATGTCGTCCGCACATAATCTGACAGCATTTAAGTGTCGATACTAAATTAAATTTCCTTTGTGACTGTCTCTTTGTTAGCACTCTAATCAAATCCAACACCAGAGCCAACAAACGCACTTATGTAACGCATTTTATTCATCACCTCATTGGACTCTTGCGTTTACAATATCGTTCTTTTATTTATCAATTTATCTTTCTTATTTTTATTATTATTCTTTGTATATTATAATTCATACTCCGTTCTCAAGGATATTTCTCACAGGTTTTTATTTCTCGTCGAGAAGATATTATGAAACCAACTCGAATCACTAGCAATTACGACATATCGGCATCTATAACTCAATTATAAATTACATCACATTCTTGAACATCAAGGACTATAATTACGAAGTATTGACATAATACTTTTTATTTCCCCGGATTCCTCGTAAATGTACAACATAATGGATTTTACTAGAATCCTGCGCACTATGATAATGTTTAGAATTCTCATAATTTATCTCGTTATTAATAATACATATAATAGAATTTTAGTTCACGCCATTTGTGTTTGTAAATTGCCTTTGTTGTTAAATGTGAAAATACGAAGGTCGGGCTCAATGGCTCTCCATAAGTGAGGTATTTTTGCCATTATTGAAAACATACGGGCTGGTAATAACAGCGAATATTAAATAAAGTAGAATAAATGTATAAAAATAATTGTTTATGGTCCGTTGCGGTAATGGGATTCCTTATTGTGTTTCTGCAAATGTTCAATGTGTTATGATTCCATTACTGCTTTCCTCAAGAAGTGTTTTGAAAAACACAACAAGAAATCAAATCGTTTCTGAAGACAAAATCCCGTTATAATTCTGAAACGAACTATATAGATATGATAATATGTTATGTCGTATTCCGCTCTAGTATTTATTTAGATATCCTATAATATGTTAACATGTAAATGTTGGACCTTATGTTGGGTTGGACTCAAATTACGCATGCATTAGGAATTATTATTCCAATGACACGCCGGTTTCCACGTGATGCTTTACTTTACCGTTAGATCGTGATATACTATTTTGTATTCGTTTCTAAACAATCTCATAAATATTACTAATCTATTAAATATTTTTAAAGCCATATTTACAAAATATTGTTTGGTGTCGAAAATATGGTTAACAAGATCATACTGATTACTCACAAGATTATTAAGACCTTATAACAAACGTGCTAAGGTACAAACAATGAAAAATTATAGTATAGTTTTTCAATACAAGATAAAGAACATAATTGACAAATATACTTAGGATGGCTGATGTTGGTAAGACGTAAGAAATAAAAAAATAATGTAACAGCTATCTCCGATTTCAATTTATTCACCTGGTCAGCATTCACACGCATATATCTCAAACATGCCATGACATTGAAATTCATAAAGCGTGTGATTTATGCGCCTGTACTATTTAATACTGATTTTAATGATGTTTCGAACTACCCGGGTGAGATAAATTGACATTTATTGTTATTATCAATAGCACGTCACCCAATCCTAGAGCGTCTATAAAATCCTATTTATGCGTCACAATGGGTGCCGCATAAATTTTCCAACTGCTTTCTCAATGAACGAAAGTGAAGTTTCGATTCTTTCACTTCAGCAAATTTAAATTTCAACCGTTGTGAATTATGCAAGTGATACTAAATAAGATTTAATATTTTGAGATTTTTTTTAACCTTGCTTACAATTTCTTGTGTACACGATTCGATGCTTTTAAATAATGTTTCTGCCTGCACTTGCGTCGGCTTCTGTCGTCTCGCCTCATGACTAAAGATACTTACAGCTTTCAACGTTTCAATATTTTGTAATACAGCACGAACTTATCGCCATAAAGTAGACTTGTTTAATAAAGTATGTGTGTTAAGGTCGTTTATAAAAGTACTGAGGGCTATTTGCCTATTTTTTACATGTTTTTTGAATTACGAGACACGTAGAGAATGTCACAAAATGCTTACATTATTATTTATTATAAACAAATAATAGTAGTCTTCTACAAGACCGATTTCAAAGTCATAAAACCTGTTTCCAAGGTATTTAACATCATAAAGTAATATTATTTCGTTGTTGCAAATCAATGAGTAGTAAATGCATGAGTAATGAATGCTTCTTATGTAAAGTTTATCGACAGCATTGATGCTGCTGACCTATTTAAAAATATTATAAAATGATTATAAACGTCAGTTAAATATTACCTTCGGAGACTGCGTCTCGAGGAACTGTCAAAAGCTTCAAACGACGATTCTCAGAACGGTGATTAATGTTGAGATTTGCATTCACAAGGTCGGACTCTGAGCTTTATATTATTAAATCTTATGAATATTTACGACTAAATAATTCAACACACAGATAAAGAATAAAATATGTGCTATTTGATAAACCACTTATTAGCCGTCTGTAACTTCTCGGAATGGACTTTCTTTCCTGGCATTTCGTCGAATGTCGCTCTTACTCTAACTTACTACATAATAAATGGTAACGGACTCGGTGTCTGATCGTTAAATGTGTTTTGCGAAACATAAACTCTGTGTGCATTAATCATGCAGTCATTTTAAAAAGCATCTTTCGGAAGCCTCTGATAAACAGTCTGGTCACGCATCAATCATACCGGATATAAACTTAAAACTGGACGTTAAAAGTTAAAATTTAACACTCGGAACGCGGCCTATATCAAATTTCGATTAATCTTTAATAGTATGATATCGCATTCAGACCAGCCGCCCTACTTTAAAATATCGACCTCCCGTACCCGTAAATAAAATTTATATCCATACCATTTTTGAGAAGAATCGTTTGTACGGTCAAAGTGTGTAGCGGACGTTTGCGTTTTATAATGGCCATAGCTTTTCGTGGCCTAAATAGAACTAGCTGTAAATCTACCAGAAGTGTTAATCAAACCGCCTCCACGCGGACACGTGCCTGAGTCGGAGCGTACGAACCGGAATCGAACGAATACGTATGGCGTGCATTGGTCTTGCATTGATTATGATCGGCCGTTGTAAGCGAAGAGCACACAAAAGTCGTACCCACAGCTTGCCCGAGAAGTAATAGTGGTCGTTTTGTAAATACAGGGTTTATTGTTCGCAGTGCGGGATGGCGATACCGTGAAACATTACCGTATCAGACAACTGGACGAAGGAGGGTTTTTCATCGCCCGCCGTACCACCTTCCGCACGCTTCAGGAGCTCGTCGAGCACTATAGCAAGGACGCCGACGGCCTCTGCGTGTCGCTCAACAAACCCTGCGTACAGGTCAGTGACGTAAAAGGTTGAACATATACCGCATCTCCAACATGACCACGGTCATCGCATGCGATAACATTAATTCTTCTATTATTATGTTACAAGAGAATAATTTATGTAAATTGTGCAATATCTACTCGGTCTAAACGGACAAACATTCTTTCTGTACACATGAAGTACTGACAGCACCCAAACAAACTCTTGAGCTTGACCCGACCTTCCGCCGTGATAAACGATTCAACGTAACATTTAACAGTAACTTAGCACAATCGTGGAATCACGGCTAGTGTTAAGTCAAGGTCATGCGATCAAAATAAATACTACACATTATTTGTTATTACTAACACGCATAAATTGCAAAATTCTATATAAGGACGAACATAAAATTTATGGTTTTCGACGGTCACCTTTGTGCGCCGCGTGAGAAATATTACGAGGCATTGAACGGAGCCGAGGTGTATTAAATTCACCGAAGGATTGGTGTTCCCGGACAAAGAGCTCGTCATATTTAACATATTAAAATGTGTTGAAGCTTATTAACATTTGGAGAATTTAATTTATGACCCTTCTGGACTGTACGGTACACGCTCTCGGATTGCGGAAATTTTTCGTTGATCCAGGGGTCTTTCATTTCTTTCATTAATTAAACACGAACAATTATGTATTTATTCAAGTACAATGACGTATATGTGATAATTTACGATTGCGACACTTGCAAATTAAAAATTACCATTGACGACACGTGCGGGTAAATTCCAGATATAATAAAATGCCAAAGAAACTAGTGCGCACCAACGCAAAGTAATTATATGAAATCTTTATACATTCCTTTGTAATGACTATTGTGATACGTGATCACTACCTACATGTGTTGCTCTAATCATGCACTACTCTATTGTTATGTTTTCGCGGTTTGTCAGCAGATGAACAGGTTATACACTCATTTGCAAAAAAAGGGGCGGTTTTGATTTTAATTCTTCTTTAAAAAAAATAAGGTACCAAAATGATTTCAATCATTTGTACATGTTACTGGCCGGTTTTAAAAATGCCGTGGTGTTTAAAACAGTACGTTCTAAATTAAAATTTTCGTTTGATGCTCGTTTTTACAGAAAACCACTTTATATCCTACATTTTTGGTGCGAAGTTCCAAAAGATAATATCGGTTTTCATAACTTTTAGTCAATTTTTATGAATTTATTTCATATTCTTAATTATCAAAGCTTCATTTATTGCTGTTTAGCTGTCTCAATAATGTTAGAGAAAGTGGTAAAAGCTACCAAAATTATTGCGCTGCTCGAAGAGGGTTGCAGCCAATGCTTCGTGGCTCAGAGGCTAAGTGTGAGTCGCTCGACGGTTCAAAGGACCTGGCAGCGGTATCAAGACACCGGTTCCGTCGAGAGAAGGCCTGGTTATGGAAGAAAACCATGTACCCAACTACGGGATGATCGTTTTCTTGTGAGTCGCGCATTGAGAAATCGCAAGTCTTCGTATGTGGACCTTAAGAATAACCTCGAAGAAGTAAGAAATGTGCATATTAGTCTATGGACGGTCAGGAGGAGGCTTCTCGCGGCCAATATACGCAGTCATCGCCCGGCCCGCGGCCCTAAGTTACTCCGTGAGCACAGAGTTGCCAGGCTTAGGTTTGCTCGAAATTGTGAGTCATGGACTCAAGAAGACTGGAATAGGGTATTGTTCTCCGATGAAGCCAGGATATCTCTGTTCGGTGAAGATCGACGTCGGCGAGTGCTACGAAGACGAGGAGAACGCTTTGCAGAGGCTTGTTTTGAAGAAATCACACCTTACGGTGGGGGCTCTGTTATGTTTTGGGCAGGAATAAATTCAATGGATCGTACAGAGTTAGTCTTCATTGAAAACGGCTCACTGACTGGACATCGATACATAACGGAAGTTCTAATTCCTCATGCACAACCCGCATTGGCCGCTTTAGGCGAAGACTCAATTTTTATGGACGACAACGCTCGCGCCCACCGGTCTGGCGATGTAGAAGCGTATGTGCAAGAGGCCGGCATTCGTCGTTTGGATTGGCCAGCTCGAAGTCCCAACCTCAATCCTATAGAGCATGTCTGGGACGTTCTGAAACGACGCGTGAGATCAGTACAACCGGCTCCGCAGACCATCAGAGAGCTGAAGAATGTGATTACCGCGGAGTGGGAACGTATTCCGCAAGCAAGTATCCGGGATATCCTCGCTAGCATACCCAGACGAATTCAAGCTGTGATTTCAGCTAGAGGGGGTCACACTCGATACTAAACATTTATCTGCTTTTACTTTATTAAAGAAAAAACAAACAAAAATCTTTGTTAACTTTTACTTCACGAGCATATGCACTACTACTGAACTTTAGCATTAAAACCCATAAATTTTATCAAAATTTTATGATAATACTGACGAAAACGATTATTCGCTTATTAATTTACAAAATTGTGAAAGTAAAACTACCTATAATTATCAAACAAACCAATAGTAACATTTGAAATGGTTCATTGCTTAGGTGCCCGTTTTTTTTTGCAAATGAGTTTAATTAAATTGTTGATGAATTTTACATAACAAAGTAAAGCGAAACAAAAAATAAGTTTGTTCTAGTTTAGCTGATCCGCCGCCAAGGCCGAGAAGGCCCCACTTTCGTCACGGACAATGTGCATAATCTGTACAGCCCATCCGATACTAAACACTAAACTTTATCTCCATTTGACTATCAACACTGACATTATCGCTGTCTCACATTCAATCATTACTCAATACAAAACTTTCATATTCAGTATCGCGTAAAAAATACGGAGAATTAAGATCACTTTGCCTCGAGAATAATTTTTCACACATTCGATTATGTTTTAGTAACATTTGGGAACATGGAATGTTATTTAGAAACTTTTAGTTTCCAAATATATTACAAATCCGTATTTCTTCACTCCGTTGCCATATAAAATCTATTAGCTAAGGCAGAAGCGCGTTTCTATGATAACACATTATTTTGTTATTCAATTCGGATCATTTTTAACTTTTAACGACATATTGACTATTCATCTTACCGATATGTCTACACAGCACAATTAAATAACAATTATGTAAAAGTTTAACATTACAATAAGTTTTTACTATCAGCCGTCACTATAGCCGCGACGCGCCGTTTCAAAAATGAACGAAGATCGCAATTGTTTAAGGTTCAACTGTGGCTTTTTTATCTCAGTAACCGGTTCGAAAATTGTTTTCTTTCATAGAATGTATTTTATCAATAGAAAATGCTCATACATATTTACTTTAACGTTAAACAACTAAATATTTTTAGTTTATTTTTATGTTTGCATAGAAATTTATATTTTATTGAAATAAAGAAGCATGCCACGTGCAATCGTGAAATAAGTGCACTGGAAAATAACCAGAAAACAACACGTTTTATTTACAATATAATTTAAAACTCATATGTCAAAAGCGCAGTCATATCAAACAAATGTGAATAATTTAACCTATATTTGATCGAATCTAAGTAAAAAATCAAATGCGAATTAAACACAGTAATGAAGTCCATTGTTCATTACGATACTAGTTCACTTAACAATTGGGTGTAGTTTTAATGAACGATTTGTTTCGCCCAAATGAGCTGTTTGCTGCTGAGGAAAGTTTAAACAGTGGTCACGTATGCACTAACTTGTCTCAGAGCGAACCTTTCGTCATTAAAACATAATCAATCACTCAATTACACCTATTGTTCACTATTACAAAAAGCAATAAAATAGAAAGTTATGTAAAAACCAGACAACGCGCGCGGAGTCGCGTAATTTTCGTTATTTAACTAGCCTTCAAGAGCTGCCATTATTATTGAACAGAATATAAAATCACTTGCATTGATGGCCGCGTGCTGAATGAGATACAATTACTGATACGAACCCGAAGTTCAAGGCACTCGATTCAAGTACAATTAAAATCCGTTAAGGCTGTTTTAAACGTTGTTATGCAAAGAAAATACGTAATCCGTAACGTAACCATAACCAATTGTTGTCAAATAAACAGTGCGATGTTAGATTTTATTGTTGTCTCGTGTGTGTTACGCTTTATTATAAGGCTAACGTTTATTGTGTTTTATGTTCTAATAACTAGGTGATCCGCGTCAAATGTCGTAATTTTGCATGACGTATTCTCGCTACTGGATGTTGCCCCTTCACTATTTCGTTGCTCCGAATATTTTTATGCATTAATTAGTATTTAAATTTGATTATATTCACGACATTGCTCTAAATGTATTATTAGAATACAACTATTTTTATTATATATCTACAATTGAGATGTTATTACCACAAGAGCTACTTTAGTTTTTACAGTAACGACAGATACAAACTCGTCTCCATTAGGCTGGTTGTATAACAAACAATTCACACATTCCACAGTAAATCTAGCCGAGCCTAGCAACTATTACATCAACAGTAAATGCATAAGTGTTCTTAATATCGTAAGAATGTTGCAGAACATTCATAAATATTGTCACATTTCATGATTGAAAGTGTCCACACTCGATATTGAGCTGTGGGGTGTTACTCTATACACGAAGTTCGAATGTTCGGACGTCGAACGTCAACATATAAGAAAAAGTTTTCCACGTCTAAAAATCAATACTATTCTCGATGAAACGGATTATTCACTCCGAACTTACTCTATGGTTATGACGTACGATACAGGATTCGAACAATTCATAAGTTACTTAACACTATTCGTTATGCGCACGATGTTCGAAAAATCGTCGTTGTCTCGGAGTACAGAGTAACCCCCTGTACGATCTCGAAAAAATTAAATACCTTACAGTGCGCACAGTGCAGTTTTCCTTATAAATAACGCCTTCACTCGATACCATCATAATTAACGCCTAACTAAAATAAACAAATCACTTTGACTACTTTTATGTATAAAGTATTGAAATAAACGTAGCGCATTGATAAGGTTTATTTACTCGCATTGAGAACGTATTGTATAAGCGTGGATGGAGCAGAGCGTGACAGGCACAACGCACACCAGACGGGCGGTCGCGGTCTGTGCCCACCGCCCGTCGGTTTCATGTTACCACTTACAACGCGGCGTGAATTAAAAATTACACGAGTACATGTCATGTCTCTCGCCGGGCCCCGCGGGTTGACACCTGTCACTCTGCATCACCGATCTCCCGACGCAACGCTCACATGCGCCAATAAAATCATCAACTTAATCATTACCATGCAACCGCCTGATGTAACTCAATGGTCCATATTTCTAAAGAACTATAAATCGATGAGAGTTGACTGACATATTACCATAATTTGTCGAACAATGGAATGAAAGTAAACTTAATCGTTTCCAATAAATCTAATACGTATTATTTTGATTAATGACTGGTTATATGCGTATGCAAATGTCCGTGCTACATTCTCGCATCTATGACGGATATCTTGAAGGATGCCCGTTCATAATAAAACTTTCGCGAAATAAAACTGACAGAACATTTTAAAACAATAAAAGTGATGTATAGCGATTTGCAAAGCGCTGCTTCAATAATACAAACCAATGCTGTGATTGCTGTTGTTTTATTTTATGAACTATTGTTTTGTGGAAAGTGTATTTTTAGTTAATGTTACATGGCTATTACCACAGTATTACAAAATAATTGCTCTCGTAATACACGTGTTAATGTATCTTTTGTGTCGCTTGCAGGTAGAGAAGCCCGTGACTGAAGGTCTGTCGCACAGAACGCGCGATCAATGGGAGATCGATCGAGCGTCATTGAAATTCGTCCGAAAGCTCGGCCATGGACAATTCGGCGAAGTGTGGGAAGGATTATGGAACAACACAACGCCAGTGGCAGTTAAAACGCTCAAGTCCGGTACTATGGACCCTAAGGACTTCTTAGCAGAAGCGCAAATAATGAAGAAACTGCGACATCTTAAGTTGATTCAGTTGTACGCAGTGTGCACACTCGAAGAACCAATATACATTATCACTGAACTCATGAAGCATGGATCCTTGCTGGATTATTTACAAGGTAACGATCTTTTTGTTCAGCAAAGCGGAATTTTGTTTTTCACGCAAATATGTACTGTATTACAAGGTCTTATTTGAGCAACTTGCACTCGTATATTAAATATTTTTTATCCCTTTGCGTTTATTTAACACCAATGAAACAACATTAATGTTTGACGATAATACGTCGCTATCTGTTAATCTCTTGTAATTATGAAATATATTTTAATTTATGATGTTAACAATGACAACGCTCATCTATAAGTCATTAAAGTTGATCCAGGCATCATTGTTCAATGTTCAGTTGTGTGGATAATAATCGGAGGGCTCTATTTTATGCTGATTAGTGCAGCGACTAATACGCATCATTTTCATTTTTGTTACACGAAGCATTTTAATCAAATGCATGTTTTGTTTTGATTAGTATGAGTGTTCCACATATTTGCAACCGTGTAATAGCGTTCTAGAATGGTAAAGAAAATTTTATTGAATATGAACGAGCGGAAAATATGACAATAGAGCAATAATAATCTTCGTAGAACTGTAATGAATATAGTATAACGTCGATAAAGGAAGGTAAAACAAGTATTTTTCCTTGGATGCAGGTAAAGGCCGCGGACTGAAACTGCAACAGTTGATAGACATGGCTGCGCAGATAGCGGCCGGCATGGCATATCTAGAGTCGCAGAACTACATCCATCGCGATCTGGCGGCTAGGAACGTGCTCGTCGGCGACGGACACGTCGTCAAGATCGCAGACTTCGGTCTCGCCAGGCTTATCAAAGTAAGTTATCGCGAACGACGTTTTAACAAAAATAACAGTACTTGACATTGTAGCCAGAGTAACTACTGGACATGTTGAGACTTAACATCTTATGTCTCTGGATGACGAGCGATGATCGTATCGCTTACCATCAGGCGAACGCCATGCCCGTCTTGCCATTCATAGCGATAAAAAAACTTTTGACTATTGACAGCCTCCGTGGCGCTTATGGTTAGACGCTGTCTATGAAACAAGACTAGCGGGCTCAAATCCCGCACCTAGATAAATGTTTGATTGACCCACAAATAATGGGTCTATGTGTGGGAGGTCCAAAAATATCTAGTATGATAACTACGATACAGACTAGATTGTTATGTATGTGGCGTCGAGTCTAGATTTATTCCTTAGAATAAATATTAAAACAAAAGAAAATTAACCACACACATGACGCTTGCGGCTTTCTCTGACTCACCTGTGTGATGTCATTTTCTTTTCAAGGTTGATATGATAACTTTGCTTGGCTTTTTTATTAGCTTATTGTTACAAGGTTTTATGTGGTAGGCAGATTTTATAAGGTTTCGCAATCTTAAAAATCTACACTTCATATTTTTTACCTTCAGTCCAAACCTTCATACGTTGCAATTTAGTCAATAAAATATTTCCTTTCTAATTACATACCTATTTATGTGAATTTATTATTGTTATTACGATAATATTAGACAAATCGTTACAGCTTTTGAGTATTGAAATTATCATCAATTGACTAGCATTAAATTTTAACTCAACTCGCACTCGATTTTTTCCTGTCGTCGCATCGTGTTCGGATGATAAATACATAATTTTTGCTATTTTTTAGTTACATTGTTTCTGAAGTAATTGAAACTAAGGTCTTAACCTGTTATACTGTCTATAGTTTTTGTACAAAGCTTTAAAAATTAAAGGTGACATAAACCATATTAAACTGAAAAGTATAAGTATAAAGCGCTTGGTAAAATTTATAACGTCAGCGTATTACGTCGCCAATTCAGATTTTAAAGAAATTTTCCAGTGATGCGGTAACGGCTTTGTTTTGTTGCAGATATTTATGTCACTTTTTATTTTTGTTTAATAGCGTTTACACCGTGCGCGCAAAGTCAACTATAGGTATTTCTTCGTTAATTTCATGCACACATAAGCGACCAAAGCCGTGTGCGTAGAGCTGCCGCGTCGGCTCGCTGTAATGTCAGCTCAACCAACTTTGATCCGTGCGCTTCAAAATTCAAATATTCAATTAAAATGTAACTTATGATTTATATATTGCTAATATAATATACTAAAAATATTTTATTTGAATTATAAGTAGACAAATATTACTGTGCAAGCAATGAAAAATACAAATTTAGGTACTAATCATATTTTCGTTATTATTACATTGTTAAGTTGCATTCAAATCAGTGTTCAATCAGTAGACACTACGGACGTTTTATTAATCATTTCGTATTCGAACAGACACGCACTTGTTCGAACACATGAATAGAGTTAGGGGCTTTACAACCCCTTACAATTACGAAATATAATAATTTTATATTACAATATATAACATAATTTAGCCTCGGAATTACATCCCATTATATTATCTGAAACATAATTTATACTCACTACAAAATCATTTTATAAAATTAAATATTTTACTACTAAAGTAGTAAGATGTGGCAATCGCAGTCCACGCGTAGCTATTTTTACTACGCACGGCAAAAATCGACTGCAGCCAGGCCGGAGCGACGAGCGATACGTCCTCCCTCTAGAAAGCCTTGCGGCAGTCTGATTAGAGCCACGTCGGACAGCGTGTTTTATAGTGGTTTTTGAAATATTTGTAGAAAACATGAAAACTAATTTTGTTGAAATATAAAAATGGTAATTTATTGATAAGATGTTCTTCTATTATAATATGCAACTACTATAAAAAATTATGTACGATAATTTGATGAAAAAAAATATGTTCTTGACGAGAGTTTCCGAATAATTTAGTATTGTTAAATTTTTATTTTTCATGAACTAATCCCAAAAATATTATTTTTCTCAGCGAAATCCCTTCATAAGGGTCTTATTAGTCTGATAATATTTTTATTTTCATCTTATATTTAGTGATTTCGGATATCTTAAGCTTCGAAATTGCTATTCGAAGCCTAAATAACGAAACCTGTGTTCAGTAATCCTGATAGTATTCACAAATTATCTATCAATCTATAATGTTCTCCACCAAAATCCCTCGATAACAACCTTTTCTAAAATTAGTACTGATTATTTTTCCTTTAAATTGTTCATTGGTGGCTATTAACTCGTTTGAAGAGTCCTGTTTTTAAGCCAAAAAGCGCGCGGAAGGTATAAACGCTCTTAAGTTGTCAATATTTCAAAACTTGATAATAAAAGTTTCATCTGTTTCGTTCATATTATTCCAAATTTTATATCAGAAATGCTTAAAAAGGATGCTGTAAAAATATTAGTATTCTTAATGGACATCCATTATTCTTATTTTTCTATAGGAAGACGAATACGAAGCACGTGTCGGCGCTCGATTCCCCATCAAGTGGACGGCTCCAGAGGCGGCCAATTACAGTAAATTCTCCATCAAATCTGATGTGTGGTCCTTCGGCATCCTTCTCACGGAGCTCGTAACCTACGGGCGAACGCCTTATCCAGGTACATACTCTCAATCTGTCGAGATGACCATTTATGTTACTATATATATTGGGCATATTCTAAAATGTGCTCTATTGTGTCAGGAATGACGAACGCAGAGGTGTTGCATCAAGTGGAGCACGGCTACCGCATGCCGTGTCCGCAGAACTGTCCTGCCGCCCTGTACGAGATCATGCTCGAGTGCTGGCACAAAGACCCGCTCAAACGACCCACGTTCGAGACCCTACAGTGGAAGCTCGAGGACTTCTTCACCATGGACAACTCCGAGTACAAGGAGGCGTCCACCTACTGAGCCCGGCCTTCCCTGCCGCCCCACCGACACGCACACTCGCACCACGTGAGTACCGCAGCATCGTTTACTCTCGCACTGGGATGCCGATGTAAACAGTGACTGACCATTCGCATGTTCAACGACAGACTCCGGGCCTGTACCACATGCCGCCGGAACTGCAAATGCTGCACAACAGCGCATCACTCCAGTACCTGCAGATGCACTCGATGGCAGCGCCGCTGGCGGCCGCCCACCCGGTGCACCCGCACGCACTGCACCCGGCGCACGCGGTGCACCCCACGCACCCGGTGCACCAGCCGCACCCGGTGCACCAGCCGCACCCGGTGCACCAGCCGCACCCGGTGCATCAGCCGCTCCCGGTGCACCCGGCGCACCCCGCGCACCAGGCGGTGGTGGCGGGCGGCGGCGCGTGTGCCCGCGCATCTTGCGTGCACCACGCGGCGCGACACAACACGCTGCACGCGCCCGCCTACCGCGCGCCCTAGAGCCGCGCGCCGCCGCCGCGCGCCCCGCACCAGCCTCCACTCCACCACCACCACAAGGAGACGTGGCGTGTCCCATCCCCTTGAACTCTTCACGGGAGAGCTCATGATTTTATTTTTGCAAGATGAAGCGAGTCAAGCGATGAAATGCGATCGCGACGTACACGCGATTTGACGTAACTCTACGATCGGTGAGACGTTATTGTTTAGACTGTTGTCGACTTTTTCTAAATGTATTTAGCGTACATAGGTTAACTTTTACAGTTCTTGAAGTATTAAATAAGCCTTTTTTGTGTGATGTCTGTTGATGTGATCGTGAAGTCTTAAGATGTGCGAGTTGTCGGGAGTGTTGCGACGCGTCAGTTTTTTACACTCGTATATTCCATTTTGGCCACACGTGTGACATATCACCGCTTTGGACGTTATCATTGCGCTCGTCGACCTGACAGTGAGGGTCGCTTTGTGTTGTGACATTTCTCTTGCAATTAAATAAAATGTGTTCTCTGCTTCGCTGCTAGCGTGGAATCAGTTGATCGTGCAGTAGTAGCCGCGCTCGGGAGCGAGATGCTCGACGCGTTGATCGTTATGTAGTTAGAGGCTATTTGGTGTTCGCGTAATGTTTGGTTGGGTTGGCATGGAGTGCGTGCAGTGTCGCGGCGGTGTAGTGTGGCGAGGTGCGAATGTGTGCGTAATTAGGAGGAATTTTAGGCTCGGCAGGGATATAAATTATCGTGCGTTACGCACGACTCGTATGGATTTTTGTTTCGAAGAGGCGTATTAATCGATTAGGTATTCTCAATTTCGTATACCATGTTTAATGTAGACGATCGATCTTGGTATAGATGCCAAATAAATAATAAAGAACTGAATTTTTATATTAACTGTTCGGAGCATATTTAGACTTTAGGGTTTTATTTTATTTAATTCAATAATTCAAATATAAAGTATGAATAATCAAAAAGAATCATGTTATATGTAAATTCGTTCTTATTAATTCCCAAAGTTATACTCCTTACATGCGAGAACTTGAATTGCTCGGTTCTCGTACACTATATTTATTTGTGCCAAGACTATGAACGTTACTGTATTGTGATCAAAATGGTAATGGCGACTCATTCTATTTGAATGTATTTAGCCTGTTATTTTAAGTAATTACGTAATTAATGATTGGCCTAAGTAAATAATTACGTTTGAATGTGTAAGTTTTATATCGTAATGTAACTTTCCCGTGCGGTCTACGTGTGAGACCGTCGAGGTTATTTTAATTGTTGTAATAGCACATTTAGATTGAATGTATCGCGGTAAATGTGCAATATTATTTCAAACCCGGTGCTTAGCGTATATGCGTATATGTAACTGTACAACCACACAAACGATCACCACGACCTTGTGTATTTGTTCACGATAATGATAAATTTTATAACACTACAAGCACTGTAATTATATGAAGCAATTGTTTGTTTGTAAATTACACTTTCCACGATTTTTAATGTAAATAGTGACAAAAGTAGAATGTTTATAATGGTATTAAGTGATATTAGTATGTTGCTATTGTGGTAAAAGGTCCTGCTGACTCGTGGTTTACCGACTCTACCATTCCAATCGGATCATCGAATAATAGGAACACATTTTGACAAATAAACATATTTTTAGACTTTTGGAAGATGATATACGTCGAAGTAGCAAAATGTAATTAAAAACTATATCGCACAAATGATGAATCTTGTGAGGTGCCTAAGAAATTGCATTTGTTTGTCACAAAATTAATTGCAGTCTGTGAACGAATTATTGTAATGAGTGAAAACAAGCAATACAGATCGAAATAGACACAAGACAACTTCACAGTTATATATCATGTAATAGTACAATATAAACAATGTAAAATGGAATTTTCTTGTAGTAGGTTAAATAAATAAATACAAATGTTACATTTTCCTCGCCTATGACATAACAATTATTCGTTAACACTCTGTATATTTTTATGTGATTAGCACATACATTGTAAATGAATGATTAATACGTATATTTTGGACTGGTTCAGTTTACAAAAGCAAATCAGGTATGCGCAAGGCTCAAACAAGTATTACTAATAAAAGTTGTAATATCTCGAGTAAGATACGAAGAATTCCAACAGAATTATTTACTCCCCTGTATTATTTCTATAATTTATTTTGTACTTTAAATACTATATTTTTAAGTCGTAGCTGTATAAATGTGCTTAAGGCTTTATGCTTTATTGGAATGGCTAAGTTCGCTGCGTCTCCCAAACCTACAAATATTACTATATAAAAATATTTAAGTTGTATTTTTTCTATAAAACTCCCATCACAAACGTTAAAATAAAAGATGCGTAGAGGTAAGCGATGTGAAAGATTAGCGTTTAGATATATTTAACTAGAATTTGTTTAGTAAGGTTGCTGTGGCACTGAGTGTGCGAGGTGTATCAGCGAGACAGCGACGTAGTGCGGATTGCGAAGTCGACTGATGTTAGTTGATACTGTTTGACGCGTGAGCTAAGGTCTTATTACCTCCGAGTATCAATTTAATCTATTTTTAGTTTATTGTTAGGCCAGTGTTACGCTGCTGTGACCATATATATGTTGCACTATTTGTTCATGTTCATTATTACCATACACTTGTGCATTTCATTCGAAATGTTTCGGATAAAATCATTCATAAGATCTTATACGACAGTGTAATACTGGTCTTATGTATGGTTATGATTATTATATTTTCACTTATTTGTATAAATTTTTTAACACAACAATAAATATAAATGTGAAATATAGTTTGCTTTTTTATTTTATGAACCTTGGAAAAGTAATAAAAGAAAATGTTTAAAATCAATCGCATATATTTCTCAATTGTTCACAAATATATCTGATTTTTGTTTTTTGTTCGCTGGTGGTATTCCCCTTGTTAAGTAAACATACGTCATTCTCGAGTCTCGATATTATGACATCGGCTTCATTATTATTCAATTTAGCTTTTTTATGGACTGGTTGTTCAGAGTCACTTTCGGTTTCAAACAATGTGTCAACATCGGTAAAATCGAAGTTGCCGCTTCCAGTTTTTTTAACACCAGAACTGAACTCTTTTGGCGTATCGATAGCCTCAATACATTTGTGACGGTATTCGAATTCTTTCGCGTGAATCAATTGCTCTTTCCATTTGAAATTTTTATTTAAAACCCCATGCTTTATGAGACAGTCCCAAAGGTTTTTCAGTGAATAATCTTCGTCGACTATTGCTTGTATTAATCTCTGTAATTTTTTGTTGCCTTTACATTCTCTTGATGTGTAAAACAATTTCATTTTCACGGCAATTATTGCGTCTTGTGACAAATTTTTGAGCACGTGAACTAAGAGGGACTCGACTGTGCTTTTATTAGCATCGTGAACGTCGAGTGTAGCGAATTTGCATACATTGTTAATGAGGATCAATTTTAATTCAGTGTTTCCTATTTTCAGTATTTCAGAGATAACGTGAAGTATCTAGAATAATAACCAAAACATGTTATAAAGATAAACAAAAGAGTCAGCTTAAAACAAAAAGCTACATAATATTTCTTTGTTTCAGTAACGAGCGTAGTTTATTTATAACTATTACACAAAGTATGTATATTTGTGCGGGTTTTGGACTACACGTGACTGGTGGATCTATTAATTTATAATTTAAAAAAAGTTTATTTAATATTCTTTTGTTTCAGTTGAAGAGTATTTTTATAAGAACGACCTAAAATAGGCATTTTGTAATAGGTTTTGAACTGTATATTATAGTTGATTATTTTTCCGACCCAAATATCGACCAATAGAATTGCACCATTCGACGTCACGTGGTACAACCTACATGGTATTATACTGATAATTTTTTGAAAATTTTCTCTGGTAGTTGCTATACCGGGTATCTCAAGACTGCTACCGAAAACGAAGCCGGGTGATAGTTTTACTGACTACAAACACAATGCAACCAAAAATTTCGAGAAGAAACGCCACAATTATTTTTTATGATTTTTTAAATATCGTCATTTTTGGGTGGTAAATCCATAGTTTTTGCTAAAATAATAATTTAAACACTTTTATACCTTAGATTATTTATAAATAAAAGGGTTTACACTATTATTTTACGAAAAAATGTATTTACCACCCAATTATGGTCATAAGAAAAAAATAACAAAAAAAATTGTCGCTTTTTTTTTTGCAACTTTTTCTGTTGCATTGCGTCTGAAGTCGCTTAAACTACCACCCGGCTTCGTTTTCGGTAGCAGTCTTGATATACCCTGTATATAAAAAACAAAACATGATCCAGTCAAATTAACCACACGTCAAACTGACAGGTTGAATTCAATTGTGAAAATTGGAGATTTTGCATGAAAATGAGTTTGAAATTAAAATTTGGGACGGAAAAATAATCCCCCGAATACCACACGAGCTTCAAAATTATCTGGCATTTCCCTCAAGGTTCCCTGCAAACAAATAAAGTCGTCAAGTTTTGACTCCTTCATTTGTTTGCAACGAACCTATCGGGAAATACCCGATAATTTTGAAGCTCTTGTGGTATTATAAGTGAATATTTTTTTGGAATTAGAAATTTTCGTACGTGATTTTTCAAATTAGAACATAGCCATAGTAGCGTATCAATGTAATCTATACTTAATTCATTACCGGTAAAATGTATACACTATACATAGTTACATTGTGTTTTTTAGCAATGTTAAATCAATAAAAATAACTTCGCTAGCAGTCATAACATCAAAATATTACCTTTACTATCTGGTCTCCTTGCAAACAGTAAACATTGTCGACAGCAGTAGTTAATGATACCAAAGAACTGACGTAGTTATAATACCACAAATTCTCTTTACTCAATCTGCTCATTGTTACGGAAATATTTTTCGGACACGCCTTTACCCACGCCTTTAGCAGATAATCGACAAGGTTAAAATCCCTTATGTTACATGTGGCTGCCAAATTTATAATATTAATCTGAAAACGATAAAAAAAACTTCACATAATCTTAATTTTTATTTTTTAAAATGAAGGTGGTTTGATTATAACAGTCACTGTGCGGGTGATAAATACCTCAGTCCGCCCCGGGCCACGTGAGCTGTAATGTAATCTAAACATCGGGAACTTTAAAATGTAAAAATCAAACTAAAATCCGTAAACAATAGCTTAAGCTTTAAGAAGACATTACTATATACGTTATTTGTGCTGACAGGAGTCGCGAGAATGTTACTACAATACACATTATGGTAAGTGTATTGCAGTAATACAAATAGAGCATCCACTGACGGTAGGTGAATCTCTTTCGTCATTATGCCTCCTACGCATTATGCTGGCGGGTTTTTAAGCCGCTGGAAAACCCGTATAAATGTGCCGACGGGTTACAAGGGGAGCCGGCGATTGTCTTGTATTTTTAATCAAAATTTATTTAGGAACTTTTAGACAAGAATCTATGACAACCCCATCATAGCCTAATATTACATTGCTAGTAATTTTAACTAGACCTTAACTGCTAACTTATATAATTAGATAGCTGAGTCAGAAAGAGGTTTCGAAAAAAATACTCTGTACAATACCAATCCAGGCCGCAGGCTAAGTGAGGTTTGTATGCATTCAAATATTCTACATTTTTTATTATTTTCCTAATTAAACTAATATGTCGGTCGCAATGACGATGTTCCCGATTGTAATGTCCAGCACAAATAATTACAAATACAAAGTATACAGTTACTACGATTCTACACGGCCGTAACAACTTAAATGATGTTCTACGGCAAATGCAGCCGGCCTGGTGTAGCCGCCGGCATAGTGGCCTTTAGACACAAAATTTCGAAACCCATACAGTCCAAACAAACTGTAAACATGACATACTTGCAAAGATCTCTACGATATATTCCACCAACGAGTGTATTTTTGGAAGGCTTAATAATATACCATGTTTTAGTAAAAAGGTAATTGACTAAAATTGTGTTAAGAAGAAAAAAACATGCGTATATAATTACCATATTTTCTATCTCCCCGGTGTCCGCTCCGGAACTTATTTTTCGAAGTAGATTTTTCAGTGTTCCTAACACAACATTCTCGAATTCTCCTTGCAAACCCTCAGGCAAATTGTTTATTTGCAATGAACGCCACAAATTGTGGTTATTATCATCACTTATATTAAATAACTTGGATATTTTAACTTTGTTCTCTCGTTGCATTAGTTCATAAAGACCGCTTATTGTATTACTTAAATTTATTTTTTGTGGAGAATATAGAAATAATTTATTGTTCTCAAGCTTTTGGTATATTATACACAATAATGACAATTGGTTTAACACAAGCTGGGGACTTGCCATTCTGGAAGAAAATTGATGTTTCTTGATTACTCCAATTTGTATCAATAGATGGTTTCTTCTTTCTGTGTAGGTATATTTATATATCTCATAGTTCAGTCACTTGGGGTAGATTTATTATTTGTATAATCATATTTTAGGATGGTTTGGATTCTAATATGATGACCGACTCTACGCGTGGTCAAGGTAACTTATCAAATAATTTTACCAAATATTTTATTCATGTTTTTTTTTTCGAATTATATTTTTTTCGGAATTAAAATTACAGCATCATCAGCAGCGATTACATTGCTGAACATAGGCCTAAATTATAAAGATATACTATGTTATAAGGTTCAATTAAGTAGCATTTCTTTGAAACAACATCCGTTTGTTATAATAACCAAGGAGCAATGAGTGAAGTTTATAATGCAGTTAATTACCCACAATGAACTAATGTTGACACGATAATGGCTCATTTTCCGTCACACTACAAAGCTATTGATTGAGAAAAAAACTGGTACTTCGACTGGATTATATGTTGGATAATTCTTATCTAGCGTGAAAAACAAAATACAACTTGGAAGGCGTGATCACACAACATCAATTTTATCACCAGTGTCGGAATTTGATGTTTCTTTGTTTAGCCAAAATATTATACCATTCAAAATCTTATGCAATAGGATTTAATAATCCAATTATTGAAGTTAGTCAATGAAGTAATAGAAAACGGATACGCAACACACAGTTCACGTTTCAATAAATAAAGGTCATTGGTTTTAACATCTAGTTCCTGCAATAAATCCATGACCATACATAAAGTTAGAGGATAAATAAAGGATGTTTACTAACTATAAGTACTTTCTAGATATAAAAAACTAGCTAGTAACTAAACAAATTGACGTCACAGGCAAGGTGACAGAAACCCATTTAATTTTATATATCATTATATGCAAATGTTACCTTGCTAGCAATATCCATGCGTTTGAAGAAAACAATGCCGTCATACAATCAGTGCCAAGTATGGAATCCATCATGTGTTTTTCCAAAACTGCATACTCTTCTATGGTAAACGTTGACGCGAATGCAACGAAATTAGTCAATAGATGTTCGTACAATCCTTGAGTTTCGTAAATTGATTTTATTTCTGAGGGGAATTTTAGCCCGATATTCATGCAGACGTGACCTACAATATTTTAGTCAAAAAAATAATATAAATTAGTCAGATACTTAGCTGTATCAGTCACTATACGTCCCTCTACGCTCTACAGGGAATGGACCTCCTCTACAATCGAGAGTGCGATTGAAAGGGGTTAGGCTATATAGTCCACCACGCTGGCAAAATTGTGGACTTTACACCCCATAGATTTTTTACAAATAGCTGCGTTGTGCAGGTTTCCTCACGATGTTTTCCTTCACCGGTGCTTGGTGACTAACTATTAATCTACACATGACTCCGAAAGGTTAGTGGTGTGCTAGGATGAACCAGCGACCACCGTGAACATATTCACGTTCCTATCTGATCTGTTACCAACAGGCTACCACGCACTTAAAATTAGTAAGAAACTTCGCAATAAAACTTTTTTACATTCATAAAGTCACGCCTTTTTCCCAGAAGGGGAAAGGTGCCAGGACACCAACATTTCCCCTTGTCTGTTCTGTCCCACGATAGGTGGCGGGTCTATCGCCATATTAGCCATAATTCCTGACTCTGGGCTGATAATTAATAGAACAATTTAATATCACTTTGCCCAACCCGGAATTTGAACCCGATACCTCAGCTTTGTAACCGCACCCTAGTAACTACGCCACTGAGGTAGGTTAAACTTTTTTATTAATATTGAAACTAACTTACATTGTGGAAGTAGGTTGTACACCGCCTTTATTAACTTCGTTTTTTGGAGATACTGATTGTCATCTCTTTTTTGCAATGTAGATTTCATCATGGATATGAGAATTAAAATGAATCCGATTAATTCATTTTCAGTTTTTAATTTATGCACGTCACTGTCTAGTATATGCTATAATAAAAACAAATCAATAAAACCGATGGTATGTCATGAAATATTTCCAAAATGTTGGCTGCATATATTACTCACATTGGCAAACCTAGTGTCGAGTAATAGTTCTTTTAATAGCAGCTCAATAGGATTGGATATGTTAACATTTATAAGATGCAAAAACTGCTGCGATCTCTCAGGTTCTACCTCTAGAATAACACTGTTGTTCCTGTAATAAAATAACGTATATTATTAATATTAATAATTTTGAAACCGGTACACTAATCTTAGTCAGACTGGCATTTGCATTAGTCAACGAGATTTTCACGAAATTTTACACTGATGGAGTCTGGAATATCACACCAAAATCTTCTAGCTCTAAAACATGCCACCTAACTTGCTTTCAGTAAGGAATGCAACATAATATAAACTATAAACAATTTGAGGGAAATAACTTACGAGTATAAGTACAATAATATTTCAAACACTCGGTCGTGATTTTTGGCTGTCGAATGTTTGAATATATTGCAAATCTTCAGTAAAATTTTTATCGAAAATGTTGTTACTTTGAGTGATCGTAAAATTATTTTGTCCTCTTGATTTCCCTGTCAAGGAAAACATAAACTGGTTTAAAAACAATGGTATTTATATAACGCTTATAATTATGTTATTGTGAGGGGAAATTAGAAAAGTGTTGAGGGCATCATTTATTTCAACACGAGAATGGAAGTTTATTAAATGATTGACATGCATTAAATATTTGATTGAGGTTTACGTAACATTTAATAATTTTAGATTTTACTTCAGTAGAAGTATTAAGAAATTCTCAATGTTTAATCACATTGCTAGACCATGAATACACTAATAGTTGGGGCATCAGACTCAAAGGATCAAAAAACTTTTAAAAAGTCAGTATAATTACTTCTTATACTTCTGTATCTTTGGCTTTATATTGATGCGATGTTTTTATCTGGCAAATAATAAAATGGCCTACAATTTTAGTAGTGTCGTACTAATAACTGCTGCGATTAGAAATAATAAATAGAACTTAGTTTTTAAATCTAGTAATGCAGCCTACCTGTAATGCTTTTTTAACATTATGCTCAATCATATCACAGAGAATACTTGAACTGTTGTTATACATCGTTTTATCCATTAGAGCATTAGAATATTTTTCACATATTGCTGTAAGTGCTTTCCACTGTTCGGCCATTGTTTTAACATCCAATGTTTGCACAACATCACCAACTTTTAAATTTATGTTTAATGCTAGAAATGAAAAAAAATAAGTGACTTTACCGTCATGGCTAAATAATAGCAACAAGCTGATTTAATGATGTTGAATTATAAGTATACAATTTGCTATAGTATTATTTCCATTTTCAACATTTTCTTTTTAAAAGAATTTTATATAATTTTCATTGTTGTAAAAGAATGTTTTTTTAGGTCAGGGATGCTCCTATCTAGTGGTCATGGCCTGTCCTAGAATAGGTGCTACGAGTACGCGACCTCGGCCCCCGAGCTACTGCAGTCACTACACACATTCCCTTCCATGACTGCAGTATCCACTCCTACAGGCCATACTCTCCTTTCCCATTATATCCTCTACTCACAAACCCTATTTCCTTTCCCCCGTTGATGATGGGCAGCAGCGTCATCAGCGCGAGTCCCCTCCTGCGCTCGCCAACCCGCCTGCCAAGCGTGGCGAGTATTGGCAAATACCCCTCAATGGCGACACAAATATTGACCAGGCCCCCAGTCCCGGCAGCCCCACTATTCCTGGCGATGGTAGCAGCCACGGTTACGGTGGGGCAAGGGGTGCTAAGAATCCCCGGGTTGGCCCCGGCTACCACCCCCGACGACGACTGGCCCTGATTACACACAACATACGCACTTTGAGGACAGATGAGAAGATTGTCGAACTGGAAGAAGAATTGAGCGGGTTACACTGGGATATTCTGGGGTTATCGGAAGTCCGAAGAATCGGGGAGGATACGATAACCCTGAAGTCTGGTAACCTGCTCTTCTACCGGGGGGACGACAAACAGTCCCGAGGAGGTGTCGGATTTCTCGTCCACAGGTCTCTCATCAACAACATCGTATCCATCGACAGCCTCCGTGGCGCTGACGTTTAGACGCCGCCTGTGAAACGAGAGGCCGCGAGTTCGATCCCCGCACCGAGAGAAATGTTTGTGTGGTCCACAAATATTTCTTCCGGGTCTGGGTGTTTGTGAGACCGAAAAGTCTCTCGTAGTTCCTGATACCCACGACACAAGACTCGATCTTAATGTGGGGTCAGGACTATGTTATGTGACTTTTGGGTGTTATTTATTATTTATTTTATCGAAAGTGTGTCGAGCAGGGTAGTATACCTTATACTCAGAATATCAAAAAGATATTCGTTGAAGGTCATACAGGTATACGCGCCGACCTCGACACACCCAGATGAAGAAGTAGAGGAGATGTATGAGGACATAAGTCGGGCCATACATACTTCCAAAACCTACTTCAATATTGTTATGGGGGACTTCAACGCAAAGTTGGGCAAGAGAAGCGATGCAGAGTTGAAAGTGGGGCAATTTGGACATGGGCAACGGAACCACAGGGGTCAGAGGCTGGCCGACTTTCTGGAAAAAGAGGGACTCTTCGCGATGAACTCTTTTTTCCAGAAGCCGCCTCACAGGAAATGGACCTGGCTGAGTCCTGACGGTTCTACGAGAATTGAGATAGATTTCATCTTGACGACGAATAGACGGATGTTCAGTGAAGTCTCTGTGATCAACAGGGTGAAAACCGGTAGTGATTACCGAATGGTTAGAGGCACATTGAATATCAACGTCCAATTAGAAAGGCGTCGCTTGATGAAGTCTACGCTCCGACCTACTCGCGCCCATATCCAAAACCCCGAGAGCTTTCAACTCGAGTTGACAAATCGCTTTGATTGCCTCAAAGAAAACCTTGCAGTGCACGAGTTAAACAGCGGTTTGTTAGAAGCTGTCCATACGGTGGGATCTAAGTATTTTAGACCTCGCCGTAGAGATAGACCACAAAAACTCTCGATCCACACTCTTGACCTCATGGCCGAACGTCGATCTTTGACGCTGCAGTCTTCCGTTGACGCCGAAGCATATCGGCGGCTCAATAGACGGATCTGGAAGTCCTTGCGACACGATGTCCGTGCTCACAATACTGTGAGCATTAAGGAGACAATTGAGCGGAACGGAGGCTCTAAAGTGTTTGCAAGAGACTTGTCTATTGGGCAAAGCCAGTTGTCTAGGCTGAAAACGGACGATGGCCGCGTGGTATCGACGAGGGCAGAGGTATTAAGAGAGATCGAGAGGTTCTACGGACAGCTTTACACCTCGGTTGCCGAACCTACTGTTAGCTCGGCCGAAGACCCGAGAGCCGAGTTAATCCGACACTTTAGCGATGATATCCCGGACATCAGCCTGTTTGAGATTGAGATGGCCCTCAAAAAACTTAAAAACATCAAGGCGCCGGGTGAGGATGGAATCACTTCAGAGCTTCTGAAAGCGGGCGGAACCCCGATACTGAAAGTCCTTCAGAGGCCGTTCTCCTCGAGGGCTCAACGCCGGAGGCATGGAGCAGGAGCGTGGTGGTACTGTTCTTCAAAAAAGGTGATAACACTTTGCTGAAGAACTACAGGCCCATCTCGCTCCTGAGCCATGTCTATAAGTTGTTTTCAAGGGTCATCACAAATCGTCTCGAAGGCAAGTTTGATAACTTCGACAGCCTCCGTGGCGCATGTGGTTAGAGGCCGCCTGTGAAACGAGAGGCCGCGGGTTCGATCCCCGCACCGAGAGAAATGTTTGTGCGGCCCACAAATATTTCTTTCGGGTCTGGGTGTTTGTGAGACCGAAAAGTCTCTCGTAGTTCCTGATACCCACGACACAAGACTCGATCTTAGTGTGGGGTCAGGATTATGTATGTGACTGTTGGGTGTTATTATTATTATTATTAACTTCCAGCCTCCCGAACAAGCCAGTTTCCGAAAAGGCTTTAGTACCATAGACCATATTCATACGCTACGGCAGGTTATACAAAAAACCGAGGAGTATAACTTGCCGCTTTGTTTAGCGTTTGTGGACTATGAGAAAGCCTTTGATTCGATCGAGACCTGGGCTGTGCTACAGTCTCTTCAGCGGTGCCACATAGACTATCGGTACATCGAAGTGTTGAGGTGTATATACAACAACGCCACCATGTCGGTCCGAGTACAGGATCAGAGCACGAAGGCTATTCCACTACAGAGAGACGTGAGACAGGGAGATGTCACATCTCCGAAACTGTTCACTGCCGCGCTGGAAAATGCCTTCAACCTCTTGCAGTGGAAAGGATTCGGCATCAACATCAACGGCGAGTATATTACTCACCTTCGATTTGCCGACGATATTGTAGTCTTGGCAGAATCGCTGGAAGACCTTAGCACTATGCTCGAAGACCTTAATCGAGTCTCCCAACAGGTGGGTCTTAAAATGAACATGGATAAAACGAAGATCATGTCGAATATCCATGTTGTGCCCACCCCTATTAGAGTTGGGGGCTCGACTCTCGAAGTTGTAGACGAATATGTCTATTTAGGACAAGTGGTCCGGTTAGGCAGGTCCAACTTCGAGAGAGAGGTCAATCGGCGAATCCTACTCGGTTGGGCAGCGTTCGGGAAACTTCGCGACGTCTTCTCGTCCAAAATACCTCAGTGCCTAAAATCGAAAGTCTTCGATAGTTGTGTGTTACCAGTGATGACATACGGCACCGAGACGTGGCCTCTCACTGTGGGCCTCATTAAAAGGCTCGAAGTCACCCAACGAGCCATGGAGCGGGCTATGCTCGGTGTTTCCCTACGAGTTCGAATCAGAAATGAGGAGATCCGTTGGAGAACCAAGGTTACCGACATAGCCCATAGGATTGGCAAGTTGAAGTGGCAGTGGGCCGGGCACATAGCCCGTAGAACCGATGGCCGTTGGGGCCGAAAGGTTCTTGAGTGGAGGCCACGTACAGGCAAGCGAAAGGTCGGACGCCCGCCTACAAGGTGGACGGACGATCTGACTAAGGTTGCAGGAAGTCGCTGGATGCAGGCTGCTTCTAACAGGTCATTGTGGAGATCCTTGGGGCTTATGTTCAGCAGTGGACTTCCTGTGGCTGATATGATGATGATGAAAAGAATCTTTTACATAAATGGAGTTTATGTATGAACAACTGATTTGGAAAAATACTCTATCTAGTACATAATATGTATCTACAACAGAAAACTTTTTATTTTTCCCTACATTCACTTTTACTGGTGGTAGTTGTTTCATATGTGAGAAGCCGCCTGGGTGGGTACCACCGCAATGTCTATTTCTCCCGCCAAACAGCAGTTTAAATGCACTGTTGTGTTTCGGATTGAAGGACATATTGAGACTTTACATATTCTTATGTCTCAGGATGGCGAGCGCAGAGGAATGCCAAGTATTGCTTTGTAATTCAAGGTGTTGTTTGGTTTTGCTACTGTTCATGCAGTCGTATCGCTTACCAATAGGCGAACAGCATGCTTGTCTCGCTATTCATTGCCATAAAAAATTGAGGACAACAACTTACTATCAACAAGAACTTCCACATCATCTCTTTCAGTTAAATCAAACACAAAATGCTTTTCCAATATCATTAAGTAAGTAAGTTGCAATTCATGACATGTCCTGAATAAGTCTTTCAATTCTTTTTCCACCTTACTCAAATATGGGCCGTAAAGGTCTTCACTGGAAAATAACAATTAAATGTTAACTTGATCTTTCTATGTGAATTTTAATTTCTGATAGTTTTTTATCGTTTTGATAATATAAAATAGCCATACAGGAGAACTACAATGATTTTATCTCCTGAATAAGCTAAGAATGAACTGCTAAAGTTTCACCCACAATTTACAACAAAGTCTATTTCTGTATGTTGCCTACTTATGAATAAAATATTTCATTCCTTTCTTTAACTATAACAACATACCCTTCTTGACTGTATTTTTGTATTAGTAACAAAGAAGAATACCCTATAATACAATTCATAGTATGAGTAAAACATATTGTAAATCCCTATACCGATACTAGTTAAATTTTATTATAGCATTTTTTATAAAATATAGTAATTATCATTATATTTTACATTTTTGTTTACAGAGCCGAAGGCAAAAAAAATATTTTTATTGGTCTTCAAGTTAATTTCTCCAAAAATTCCGGGCCTGGGTTATAAATTATGTATTTATTGAAAATATACAGGATGTCCCATAACTAGATGATAAACTGGTAACCAGGTATAGTACATTTTTTTAGTGTGTGGTGTCAAAGTTGACCAATATTTAAAATTCATACTGTGAGGAATTTGATCCATTTTCTTGAAAAGTTGACGTATTTAGATATGATTTGGTACATAGTTCTATTTGTGATTGGAAAACATGCATCCAAATAATAAATAACACAAACCACTTGTCACACTGTAGCAAAGTGTAGTTCAAGGTAGATTTTTTCAAATTATATTAGAAAGGCTGTATTATGTAAACTACCTATCGGGGATAGGACCATGTTTTTTTGGGTCCTATGCCGTCATAGCTTGACCTATCTCTGGTTACCAGTTTATCGTCTAGTTATGGGACAATCTGTATATTTTTCCATACACAAAAAGTAGTTGTCATTGAGGCACAAAAATCTTTGCATTGATTTCTTAGTAAAAGGACATTTTCCTTTAACTATTACAATATTTCTGTACTCACCTCTCCTTACAATGGATGAAAATTTTCAAAATAATATCACAGGTAGTTGTTGGAAAAGTCTTCATATTCTGGCATGCCATTGAAACTGATTCAATTACCATTTTGATAAAATCAGATAACAATTGCAACACTGAGACTGCATCATTCATGTACACTATTAATTCGCATATTTGTATATCTGTATCTGATAATAAGCTGATGATGAGGTCTAAAGCCTGAAAAAAATGTGTGTTATGGACTGATTAAAGAAAGATGTATATCTATTTGATAAGGTCTAAATTTATTTTCTTAATTTTTGTTTTCAAATATAATAAGTTCATCTATCTTTTCGTTTATGCAAGTTGACCACAGTGCTCATATATGTGATTTATAATATTGCATGAAGACTCGTGCTGGTATGAGACTATATGTGAGGAGTGTTACATAATAAGGCCAAGAAATGTGGATGCATAATTTACTGTTCAAGAAGTTCAGTCCAAGTTTTAAATGAATTTATAGAAATAATATCAGTTAGAAAAATAGAAAGACAACCTAATAAAAGCTATTTGATACTTTAACAGAATTTTAGAGGAATCTATAATAGACCTGCTATCAGCAGTCAACTTCCTGAATTCATTATAAAATGATAATAAGTTCGTAGAAAGAATATTTATGAAAACAAAAAAGTTTTTACCAACCTGGGAAATACAATTATGACAATCATCTAACAACATTGTAAAGTAATTAGAAAACGTAGGCTTTTTCAATTCTTTTCGGCTCCCTGTTGTTAAAGCTAACTTGGTGTTGGATATGAGGGTTTCGTAAGGTACAGCATCCATCTGAACATCTTAATTAAAGAAATTACCAAACTTTTACAACACACTCACTAAACACCTCGAAAAGTTTTTGAAAAGGATACAATCACTGAATTATTAATAGACATATCCGTTTTGTCGGAGAAAAAGTCAGAACTTTGAGATTCGTCCATTATTAAAGTTATGAGCAAGTTATCATTGTATAAAAATCAGAATTATACAGCTAAACTTCCCGCTGAAAACTTGACAGCAAAACACAGACCATTAGTACCATAGATGTAGTATAGAACCACAGACTATTAAACAAGACAGACCGCTAATTTCATACAAATAATTTTACACGTTAAGAAAACTCACACAACCAAAGCACTCACATGTAATTTATATCTATATCGTGTTTATATTTCATTCATGTCTTAATCAGTCGTTTTTTTTTATCCTGTGCATATTTTCTTAACGCATGGATTTGTCTCTTTCGCATACAGATTATATCTATATAAATACATGGATACTAGTGCTGGAAATCGATACTTTTCCGCAGTACCGATCTTTAAATAATTAGGGATGTCCCAAATGTCTGGTTTACATCGCTCCTTCAAATTTACCGGTTTTTGATACCGGTTTATATGGTTGCACTCATGCATCAAATTTAATAAGGTATTTTAAAAAATTAAATCTTTATCAGGAAAAGTAAATTTTATTTTATAATTTATTATTACATAATTTTAAAAAATATACATTACACGTTTCTTCCTTCTCACATTTAGTTTTAACCATGCATGGATCTCATATATTTTTTATTGTTTCCATGATTATTTACAATTTAGTGTAATTGTGTACAATGCTTACACATATATCTACTATTTTTATAAATAGAAAACAAATAATTATATAATTCAATACATCATTGATGACTTTAGTAGTGATGTAAACAGTTAAGACATGTTCTATTTGGTTCAATTTAAATACAATGAAACAGTACTCATGAATAGAATACACATTTTTAACATATTGCGACATGTGAGGCATTCCATGCATAATAATATATGTATTTGGTTATATCATATAAATACACACTTCAAAGTTAAATATAATAAAGGGTGTCCCAAAATTAACGCAAGATTTGAATTAAATAGAAAACACAGTTTTTAGTCTTTTGATTGTAATTTTTTTATTGATTCATAAAGTACATAGGATAGGGTTATTTATGGAATAACACATCGGGCAAATGGCCTCCGCGGCTTTGCATACACATACGCACTCGTTTGTCGAAATTTTCCATGACCGTTCTGCATAAATGTGGCTGAATTTCGTTGATGCAACGTTGAATCTCCTCCTTTAATGCATGCGTAGTTGTGGGCTTGTTGACGTAGACCTGTGATTTTAGATATCCCCATAAAAAGAAATCTAATGGTGTTAAATCACACGATCTAGGGGGCCAATTCTGATCACCGAAACGAGAGAGTACACGACCTGGAAATGTCTCATGCAATAATTGAAGTGTTTCACGGGCTGTATGGCATGTGGCACCGTCTTGTTGAAACCACATATTAGCCACATCAATATCATCCAATTTCGGCAAAAAGAACCGTGTTATCATATCGCGATATCGAGCAGAAGTAACAGTCACTGCTTGACCAGCCTCATTTTCAAAAAAGTATTGTCCAATTATGCCTCCAGCCCAAAATGCACACCAAACTGTGACACGTTGTGGATGCATTTGTTTTTCGACAATCACATGTGGATTTTCAGAACCCCAAAAGCGGCAATTTTGGCGATTAACAAAGCCATCAAGGTGAAAATGTGCTTCGTCGCTTAGGATGAGTTTGCTCGAAAAATCAGCATTCATTTGTTGTTGCTCAATAATCCATTCAACAAACTCTCTTCGCTGTGCATGGTCATTGGGCTTCAGTAGTTGTGTTAATTGAATTTTGTAAGCATGGAGACACAGATCTTTAGTGAGTATACGCTGTAGAGAGCTTCTTGAAATTTGCAATTCTTGTCCACGACGCCGAATTGAGGTTCCTGGATAGTCACCGACACTCGCACGCACTGCCTCTATATTGACATTTGAACGGCTTGTTTTTGGACGACCAGTGTGTTTGGCGTCTCCCACGGATCCTGTCTCTCGGAATTTTTCAATTAATCGCTTCACAGTTGACGAAGTTAAAACACTATTCCGACCATATTTTGTATGAAATTTTCGAACTACGGCCGCCAAGCATTCATTATTTTTGAAATATTGCTCAACAATGAAGACACGTTGTTCTATTGCGTAACGCTCCATTTTTACTAACCCTAAACTGTCAACTGTCGATTTATTTTGTTTTTAGGGTTGGCAAGACTGTACTGCATAAATGGCGGCAAATTCAAATCTTGCGTTAATTTTGGGACACCCGTTAATATCAGATGCATGCTAAAGACAAATAGACAATAAATAAATGGCCATAACAGGATACTGCAAATCAATAATTTTAAAATAACTGTCATACAATTTAAAGCAAAAATGTTCTTTACTTGACAAACATCAAGTACGTAAATTTCAGGGTGTAGGAGAATGTTTATCAACATAGGTTTACTTTGATTTTCACCCTGAAAGGAGACTTGAGTGGCCACATTCAAATTTCATCTGAACAATTTTAATTTTAAAACAATGTTTCAATTTCAAGTATCAAAAATTATGCTATTAAAATAATGATAGTAACTATTATACAATACAATAAAGCTAGTAGTGTCAATATTTCTCTTTAGTAAATATATTATATCGAATTAAACAAAAAGGTAGATATATATTTACTAACATACATTTTCATGAGGGATGTAGTTTTCTGTAAACTCACTTTCTTCAGAATAAAGATGTTCAGGGAAGGAACCAAATTTTTGTTGTTAAATTAAATAATTAAAATTGTATAATATACCTAATATTTTGTCATCATCATTGGAACAATTCCTACATAATAATTTAAAAACTTTACACCATTTTTAGGCGCAAGTCTGACACATATATGTTATTGAATTCATATTAGGCACAAAATTCTTCAACAATAGAGGTTTTGCTTTCCTTTGATTGGGAGAGTCAAGTCAGATTGATAATATTTATTACACATACATTCCAGAATTAAATATGTTCAGAATCAAACGACATAGCATGTGTCAACTTATTACTGATCCGGCCAAAACCAATTAAACTATCAAGCAAATCATTTATAAACAAAAATATTTCTGCAGTGAAAAAACTATTATCAAAATTCACATTTTAATCCTTGAATAATCATGGTCTTGGAGTTGTAGAATGTCAGCCGTCCTTATAAACTTGTATAGTGATATAGCCACTTGCCGGCTAAAAACTTGGGCTGCAAGTATGACCTGGAATGTACATACATTCTAATTATTATTATGTAACAATAAAAAATATCAAATCTATAGATATGGACATATGGTATCTGATTCAACCCCTATATTTCTCATCCCTCTAGTTGATATTCAAGAATTGAAAACAAAAACAAAGATTATTTTATATCAAAAATAGTGCTTTTAGTTTTCACCACTTAGCTGAACTTTGGTTCAATTGGGAAACTTATCTGAGCGGTAGAGTCTCATACATGTAGGGGTTGTTCCCTGGTGTGGTTAGGAACACATGGTATAAATTAAATAGCATATTAAGTAAATATCACTCCGTTTCGACATGTTGAACAACTATTGATAACTTTAAAACAGACTTTCCTTAGAAATAATATACATTAATTATGACATTACCTTCATTTTGTAATAAAATGGATTTATGTGTTTCTCAAGAAGTTTAGTGCTTCAAGCTCCAACAACGCCATCCTTTTTGTATATGTTTTCAATACATTCCCACTTTGCCCTTCAATAGCCAGCAAGAAGAATATTTTTCTGAAAAATTATTACCATATCATTTTAATAAATGAGGTACATTATTAATTTGATACATGTATTTGCTTGAACACAATTTTGAAACAGATATCATTAGTGCAATATTTAATATGTTCAGTTAGGAATTAGATATTAATGACTGAACAGCAATTAGCAACATTAGCAGAGCTTTTATCACTAATTGTAGCTCTAACTATGAAACAAGATCAAAAAACTTCCAAAATTATATTTTTAATAATATTCTTTAAAACATGAGTTTTAACTTTAGTTTAGTCTATAGTTGGTTGATCTACTCTATCACACAAGGCAACTGCTTTAAAAATATAAGATTCTGTGAAGCTATTACTGTGCATTTATCTAAACTTTTCTTAAAAATCGTATATAAGTTTATGAACAGAATTGCACAAAGGTTAATTCTAAGTTTTTTCGTATTAATATCTTTCGAAAAAAATAATTTATGACAAAAACGAATATCGTTGCGTTTAATAAACGCAATCTTTTGTAAATAAGTAATTAAACTCCTTACCAGTGTCCACATTTCCTACCTTGCTTAGTTTCTGAAGGTAACAGAAAAATATGTATGTTTCAGTCCTGTATGAATGCTGCACCCAAGTACAATACACATATTAACCATTAGTATCACACTATTATCTGTTTCAGTCTCTGCCAAGAGGCTGTCAATTTATAATAGTAAAACAAGAACATATTCGATATTATTATAAAATATGCGATACTTCTATGCACAGTATGATCGTCCAAACCTTGAAGCAACATTATTCATTTATCATAACATTAGGTATAGGTTTAAAATTTATAATTATCTTAGGAAAAACATTAGTTTAGGTGACGTGATCGAGAAAAGCTTCATAGTTTATTAAACTGTCTCTTTCTTCAGCCACAGGAATGCGACTAATGAACATAGGCCTTCCACAAGAATGTCTACATCAGTTTGTTGTAAGCTGCCTGCATCCAACGACTTCCTACAAGCTCCTCCGTACACCTCCAACGCGGCCTAGCAGACGTCCAACACTTCCCAATGTGTTACAAGTCAATTAATTGACTTAAATAAGCATATTTTTTTTAACTCTAGTATACATATAGTAAAAATGTGTTCCTTAGACTTACGCGAATGTTACTCATTGAAAAAAAACTAATAATCACGGATTTTGTTGCAGACTGAGTCCACCCTGTGACTACGAAAGCTGTAAAGTAATCGAAACTTCGCGACGGGAAATTAAAAATGAAAAAAATAAACCGAAAACGCTAAAAACTTTGTAACTTATAGTTTTATTTTAATAAAAGGTTTTTTTTGTTCTCAATTTAATTAGTATATGTACTATGTATACATCACAATGAAAAAAATAATTTTGTTCAGGTGAACATAAAGACCCATACAAAACATCTCAAACAAAATGTTTCCAAATAATATGACAATTTATCTTTATTTATTTGTGTGTTTATCAATCTGTTTTGAAATAAACACAACAATAAGTTTCTGTTAATATATAATAAAATGTCGCATATATCCATAACATTTTATTTCACAACTATAGGCCGACAGCTATATCGATATCGATATGATAGTATCGAAAGTGCATTGTACACCACTATATGTCAAGCACACATGTAAACTTCACGCACACAATCGTAAATCAGTTTTGGTCGCGCTCAAAATGACATTGCCGATCTATGTTCTATACTACATCTATGCGCTAACATCACCCTCGCTCCCTTCTTACCGCGCAGGCGATACGCGAGTTAAACGGTCGGCCTTTAGCAGTGCGTTCCATTTGACGATCGCAATGACCACGCTCGCGACCGCGTTGTTTACCGTTCCACTTGCTCGTGAGCGTTACGATCGCAAACCCAAGTGGAACGGGTTATGGGGCGTTTTGAGCGTTAAGGTAATAAATATTTTAAAATAGCTAAAAAAAGGTTAGGTTGCATTATGCGTTTAAAGTAATTTTCCTCCGGTGACATTTTTGATGCTTTGAGGTTTCAAAATCCCGTCAATTTTCTCACGCGCACCACAACCCACCTCTTGACGTGGGTCGTCGTGAGCGTTTGTCATGATTTGACGATCGTGATCGTCAAATGGAACGGCGCGGCGCGGCGAAATGAGTGTTTTTGGCGCCGTGAACGCCAAATGGAGCGCGCCCTAGGCATTAGCTGTCACTGTCAATTTTTCACATGGGCCAGTCTCGCGGATTGTCACATTGTGTACACTACACTAAAACACGAGGCCGGTACTCAGATTTACTTAGTTTATACAATATATTACTCCATTTATATATTATTAAAACACCCGAAATGAAAAGATGGACGTGTCCAGCATATACGAGGGACTTAAGTCCATAGAACGTGATACAACCACTTCGGACCTTGCTAAAACGTGTTGTGAGCTTCAGGTTAGTGCTTTTCCGAGTTACTATTGCTTCAGAACTTGCGAAACACGTTGAAATGTTCTAGTAAAATGCACACTATCCATATGGAATTACTAGAAATATGGTACTGGTACCAGATTTGTGTCTGTGTACCTGATATGCAACATCTCATACAATCAATAAAATTGCATTGAATCAGTACTCAGTAGTGCGCCATGCGCGGGAATAAACGGACGTGTTACTGACATGTAGTACCTACTATCCAATTTTTGGCCCAAATTCAGCTCTAAAAATTTAGAAATTTCATAATAATATTTACAAACAAGTAATAAAATTTTAAAACTGCAATATTGAGAGCACTTGTCCAAACCACTCCATTCAAATAATAATTTATCATCACTTGTAAGTTTTAGTACGAGAGATGACAACCAAAATTTTTGTCTCATATATTATAATTTAGAAAAATTTAAAATGAGACAAAAAAATATGATGATAGCAATCCGTCTGAAAATGTTTTTTACGGGTAAATTAGGAGTAGTTAATACGAAAAAAAATATTTTCAGAAGAAAATTCGGATGCAACAAATTTTGAGACCATTCTAAATATGTTAAGGAATTTTACCGATCGGTATCATAGCAATCTGTCTGAAAATTGTTGAAATTGATGAAATGAATTAACCAGATGTAAAAAAAAAATTATATCAGAAGAATTCAGTGTAGCACCTCCCTTATCAGACAACTTTTCGATATCGACCGTATTGAATATATATGCTATAAAAATGTCTATTATAATTGATAATTTTGAATTCTTAAAATGCTACTCTTCCATCCCCGAAAACTTCGTCAATGGGAGATGAGCAAACTATGCCTTATCATTGGGAATAGAAGAAAAAAAACGTCCGCGAGCCCTCGGACAACCACCAACACACCCACGTCCGCCTGAGCTACTTAGAGTTTGTTGTCACTTTAAGTGAGCGTTATTTCAACAGTTAGGACAGCTGGTGAGTGACTATGTATAGTAAGAGAGTGGCAGGAGTATAATATGCGAAAAAACCATTCCCACCGCAGCAGAAACGTAAGAAGCGCTCAGGCATCGGCCAAGCGACTCCAAAACGTTCTTTTCTCTTTTGGGAGTACATGCGACATCTAAAATGTCTGAAAACATTTTTTTGCAATCTTGCCTTATTTACGAACGGTAGAAAAAAAAATCATTCGGATTGCTATGATACAGGTCGGCTAAATTTGTTGACATTTACTACTACGTGCAAAATGTCTGAAAACCAACTTATTCGTCATAAAATTATAAAATCTATGTACATTTCCAATATCAGACGTATTGCTATGATACCGACTGCCTTTTTTTTTTGGACACAGCAGAAATAGCGTCACATGCAATTGCTACACTTTTGACCGTTACTACCTACCTAGTCAGGTTTAGAATTACATAATCTAACGATTTTATACAGTTTCAACCGTATTGCTATGATACATGGTTTTGGTCGTCATCTCTGGGACTTCAAAACACTTTGAATAACATAATGTTTAAGAAAGAAATATATGTACATTATTTTGCATCTCACAAAGATTAAAAAAATCTGTAACTGTCCAAAAAAGTTTAATTAAATCTAATTATTAATCATAAATTATGAGTTTTACTATTGGACATAATGAGACTCAATATCTTAAGTCTCAGGATGGTGAGTGCAGTGAAATTCAAAGCATTGTTTTGTAATTCATGGTGTTGTATGATTTCGCTACACTAAAAAAACATTTTACTGTTCATACATATAAGTGTGTGCTGGCCTGTTGGTAACTGACCAGAAGTGGCTGCCAACATCATTGTGTGTATTGATTGTCAATCACCTTGCAATTTAACAGTGAAGAAAAATATGAGGAAACTATTTGTAAAATTTCTGTAGTGTGTAAAGTTCCGCTGTAGGCTAGCGTAGTGGACTATATAGCCTTTCCTCTCTCAATCGTACAATTGTAGAGGGCCTGTGCCCTACAGTGGAACGAATATTGGCTAATGCTCTACTACTGCACTCAGTAATCTTCATTTATCATGTGCTAAATATATAATTTTTTTTTAATTATAAAAATATCTTTTTCAGACTTCACTCTCAGAAAATTCAATTAAATTCAAGGATGTAATAAATTCATTATCAGAGTTCATCTTAAAAGATGAAGATTCACTGTTATTCAAAAAGTACTTTTCAAACATTCTCCTAGCATTGGTTTCAAAAAAAATACCTTTGGAACCAGTATTTTCAAAACCACAATATGACCTGTGTAGTGATGCTGAGAAAATAACCCATTTGGAGAATTCCATTGTGTTATCAGTATTGAGTGACCATCCTGATGTTTTACAGTAAGTTTTGAAATACTATTTCTGCAATTGACAATAACATTAACATTAAGGATGATGCATTATTCTCAGACTTAAGCTCACTAATAGCATTGTTCTTATCTTGAGAGAGCTGATATCATAAAGGGTAGTATGGTTTGTGAGATGTTCTAAACAACAGTGGCTCTGTAATAGTAGCAAAAAATTATGTATTTAATTTATTTAACAGTAAATATTTCTTGATTCTTTTTTAGTACAAAATAAGTTACTAATATGGATAACCTTAAGAATAAGTACTATGATAATTACTATTATTTTTTTAGATATGCTCACAAATACATTGATATCAATAAAGTGCCTCCATTTGAGGTGTTTATACATCGTGAGGATTCATATAATGTTGTTCCAAAGAAAAGGCGGCTTCTTGACTGCAGACAGAAAATCACTGACCGACAGATAGTGACATGTTCATACAAACTGCTATGTAAGTTACCCAATGAACTGGCAATGAAATGGGACTGGACAAAATTTGTCAGCAACTTTAGCAATCATGATGATGTTGATATAAGATGGTAATTATACATATTATGTATCAACAATTTATTTTCTTTTATATTTTTTATAAAAATCATTTTATATTTAGATTTTTAATGTATTTATATGGTATATCTCTGTTATACAATAATTTAGTTTTCATGTTATTCAGTTATCCATTTGCTAGATATATTTAATTTTTTTTGCATATAAAAAAAAAACAACAAAACATTTGTTACGTAAATTAAAAAAAAACTGAATGCTATTTTAATCACATTATTTTTCATTTCTTTTAGGATGGTGAAAGAATGTATGGTGATATTGACTAATATGACAGAAGCACAATCAAAAGTATTATGTAAAAATCTAAACATATCAGAATTGGAATCATTGAAATGTGTCAGTGCTCAAAAACAAGACACAGTACGTCCCATGGATGATAATATAAAAAATGAGAATTTGGATATTGATTGTGTTGTAAAAATTGATGGAATATTATTACCAGTGTATGACAAGGATAATGTACAAAGTGGTAACTTAGTTCCAGTAAAGTCCACTGAAAATAACTTGAGAAGCTTAGCACTTGCTGTGGCATCAGGTGATTGTTTAAATCTTCTTTCTTTTAAAACTTTGGTTCAACTTATTAAACTTATTGGCATCTAATAAAATTCCAACTTTATATTTTCAATGAAAAAAAGAACACATATTTAAATGTAAGAAAAAAACTTTTTTGAAGTTGGTTAAAAATTGAAGAAATTTTACATCATTTAGAATAGAAGTTCAATTTTATCTGTGAAAATTAACACAACTTTTATCAATGCCTTTAATTCAGTCTTTGTTAATATTGGATTAAAACAGTTTATAACCTTGCCACATTAATTTCAAATATTTATCAGGTCACGCTATGTGTCTGATGGGACCAGTAGGATCTGGTAAGACATCCCTAGTGGAGCATCTGGCCGCAATCACAGGGCGCAAAGGAACCGCGTTTAAAAAAGTGCAGCTTGGGGATCAGACAGACTCGCGCATGTTGCTTGGATCGCATCAGTGCACGGATATCCCTGGCGAATTTGTATGGAGACCAGGAGTATTGACTGAAGTAAGTAGATATATTTATTGTTCTTTAATAGTATCTCAATTTCCCAGCCTGTGGTTGAAAGCGTTAGTATACCGCCACGGTATCCCCTGCCCAACGTAAAAGGTGACCTAGAAGGAAGGATCATCAGGGTTGCTGGGCACACTTCGAATGTGCCCAGCAACCCAAAATGTGGTGCGCCCTTACTTAGTTGTGATTCCGAGATGGACGTCAGAGCGCATCGCCTTGTATCTGTTTTTGGCGCTCATAACACTTTAAATGTACATCCAAACCTTATTGTAGTGGTGGTTGTCGCCCTATGAATTGCAGTGCCGCACCTAATGCGTGCGACTGTTACTAAGGGGTTTTAGCCGGTATGCTGGTGAAGGATTTGTTAGGGAGCAAGCCCGGCCGCCATAGCTGGGTTGAAAGGCCAATGAAACCAGCATTCCAGTAAAGAAAGAAGTACTAGAAGCGGAGTTTAACGACTTTCCTTTGGATACAAAAAAAGAAGTATCTCCATTTTTCTACTGTTTAGTGACAAGGCTTTAATATTAAAAATGATTAAATTATGAAATTGAGGCTGTAGTATTGTCTAAAAAAAGTGACAATGTAACCTGTGCATATTTGTATAGTAGTATTGGTTACACAATAACAGCTGAATGTATTGTCCTTGTCTTATAAAATATGTCAAGGTCCTATTACATTATTTCGTCTTGTTCTTGTCTCATTCAATATTGTATATTGGTGGTCATCAAGAAGTAGTTGTAAAAATAAATTTAAATATGTATTATTCTTATTGTGATATTATAATAGAGGGGGCTCTGCAAACAAAATGTTTGTACCAAAATGAACGGTACCGTACCGCTCCTTCTATTTCTATCTCTGTCACACCTACGCAGTAATACATCTTCTCTCTCGACTGGATTCCCGTGTGCACGCACAATACTTACAGATTTTGTTCCCGATGTCCGCTCTAGTATAACAGTGATTACTCTTTTTTTAGGCTGTTGAGAATGGTCACTGGTTGTTATTAGAAGATATTGACAGTGCTGCGCTTGATGTGGCATCAACATTAAGTTCGTTACTCGAAAGGAATACATTATGCGTACCGGGGTACAGAGACTCACTTCCAGTCACTACAGGATTTCAGCTATTTGTTACCCAAAGGTTTGTTACACTAGTAATGTAATTTCTCTCACAACTATATGTTATACCAAAATTGTTTGCATAGAACAATCATCTGAACAAATATAATTAAATTCACTAAAAAAACTAAATTTTAAATAGCTAGAACGGTTTTCTTTTTTTTTGATGTATGCAATGTAAGAAGAAGGACAAAAATAAATAATATTTTTTTATTAAATGAAATTATATCGACGATATTTAAAAAATAATAAAAGAAAATGTCGCGTTTCTTTGCGAAATTTTTAGTTACATTATGTTTGTAGTCACTAAAATTGCCACCCGGCTAGGTTTTCGGTAGCACTCTTGATATATGCGTAAATCTTTCTTTTTAGAGACAATTACAATTCAGTTTCATTTTTAGGACCCTCACTACCAACTACGGCTTCCAGAAGAAAATGTCCAATTCGAGTGCATTACTGCAAAAGCATTTAACTCAAATCATGGTGGAACCTCTATCAAGGTCGGAACTATCAGTAATAGTCCAAACTATGTACCCTAGCCTTTCGACAATATGCTCAAGGATGATTGAAGTATTTATGATGTTCTCTGTAGGAAGCCACGATACTTCCTTGCAGACGACTGATATTGTGACTGACAGCGATACAAATATTCATATTATGCGTGGATCAAGACTAATATCAACCAGAGATTTGATAAAGTGGTGCGCTAGGGCGGTCGTCGGTTTTGACGTAACCAGTCCTGAGTCAGCATTAAAAGCTCTACAAGACGCTTTAGACATATTCACCTCTTCCGTATCGTCTCCAGACCATAGGCTAGAACTGGCCAAAAAAGTCGGCACATGTTTAGGAATAGTAGAAACTAAATCTGAGTTCTATTGTAAGCACTACAAACCAAATGTGTCGTTACAACCTTCGTGTTTAGAAGTCGGTAGAGCGAAGGTACAGAGAGTGGAAAAGAACTTGGAGTGGATCGATTTCGATGTGAAACAAGTTGTGTTTTCTTTCACGCGCCAGTCGGCGTGTTTGTTAGAGAAGATTGCTTGTTGTGTGATGTCGAATGAGCCAGTATTACTTGTAGGGGAAACTGGTACGGGAAAAACGTCATCAGTCCAGTATTTGGCCAGACAGACAGGACACAAACTTGTAGTCATCAATATGAACCAACAGTCAGACTCTGCTGATCTGTTAGGCGGTTACAAACCAGTGGACTTGAAGTATGTGATAAGTCCAATTAAGAACGAATTTGAAGAACTCTTTAAGAGTTTCTATAATGTAGAGAAAAATAAAAAGTTTTTGAGTCATATCGATACGTGCTATGAAACGGAGAATTGGACGGCACTAGTAGCTTTGATGAAGCAGAGTCATAAAGCGGCGCTTGGAAGACTCGCAACTGAGAAGAAAGAGAACAAATTAAAAAAGTGGATAGCTTTCGGTTATAAATTAACAAAACTAGATCAACAAGTGAAAGCAGCATCGAAACTAACCTTTGCATTTATTGAAGGGTCACTAGTCAAAGCAATGCAAGAAGGGCATTGGGTGTTGCTGGATGAAATAAACTTAGCCTCAGCAGAAATATTAGAATGTTTAGCTGGCTTGTTGGAGGACAAGAATGAGTCGATAGATTTACTAGAGAAAGGTGACAAAGTTCCTATCAAGAGACATCCAGATTTCACGCTATTTGCTTGCATGAATCCTGCTACGGATGTCGGAAAGAAAGACTTGCCTGTAGGCCTTAGAAATAGATTTACAGAGTTCTTTATTGATGAATTGACTGAGAGAAATGATCTGATGTTGCTGATTGGTGATTATTTGTACCACATGAGCCTCAGTGGTGCTGTTTTGGAAGCAATTTACCATTTCTATACTAGTATTAGGAAGGAAGCAAGGTTAAATCTAGTGGATGGTGCAGGTAAGGAATCGTCATTTGAACATATTTAAATAAGTTAAAAATTGACATCAGTTCAATTCAAGTAACTTGCATAGTACTCATGACTTTTTTAATTTTCAAATCCTATTTTCCGTAACGGGTATGTTCCATATGCCCTATTTTATACTTGTTGAAGTGTTTGCTTCTACAAAATGGCTTTCTTTTTCAGGTAACTCACCTCATTATTCATTGAGGACGCTATGCAGGGCTTTGACTGCGGCCGCCAAAGCGAAGTGTGGCACTGTGGCCAGGTCACTATTTGAATCGTTTTGTCTGTCCTTCCTTACACAACTGGATAGCTCTTCACATCCTGTGGTGGAGGCTATGATTGCCAGGTAAGTGCACGACATTATGTGTAAAAATATTTATTTTGAAATGTGTGTGTGTGTGTGAAATTCTCACATATTTACTTTCTATGTTTAAAATAAATGTAGGTGGTTTTAAATTAAATTCCCAACTTTCTTCTTATCAGGGCTGTTATCGGCAAGAAGAATATTAAGTCAGTCACCAATCAAGCAATACCCGAGCCTCAAGTATCAGGTCAGAAGTATCTTATATTTGAAGGTCATTGGATACCACAAGGCAAAGTAGATGTAGTCATTCCCAAAGGATATATCCTTACACCAACGGTCAGGAAAAACCTACGAGATATAGCGAGAATCATATCTTTGGGAAGACTCCCGGTATTACTTCAAGGCGATACTTCGGTCGGCAAAACTTCCCTCATAACCTACATAGCAAAAGCATCAGGAAATTACTGTGTCAGAATAAATAACCACGAACACACAGATCTTCAAGAATATATAGGATCGTATGCGGCTGATGCAAATGGTAAACTGGTGTTCAAAGAAGGTGTTCTGGTTGAAGCAATGAGGAAAGGCTATTGGATAATCCTTGATGAATTGAATTTAGCTCCAAGTGATGTGTTAGAAGCGCTCAATAGAGTTCTTGATGATAATAGAGAGCTATTCATACCAGAAACGCAACAAGTTGTCCAAGCAGATCCAAACTTCATGCTTTTCGCAACGCAGAACCCACCAGGACTGTATGGAGGGCGTAAGATGTTGTCAAGAGCGTTTAGAAACCGTTTTGTTGAATTACACTTTGATGAGATTCCGAAGAAAGAACTTGAGACAATTTTGCATCAGCGATGCCATGTGCCTCCAGCTTATAGTAAAAAGATGATAGCTGTTATGGCTGATTTGCAATTGAGGAGGCGCGGTTCGGCTGCAGTGCAAGGGAAAGATGGATTCATTACTCTTAGAGACTTGTTCAGATGGGGCCAGAGATATAAACATGCTTCGAAAGACGCCCTCACAGATAGTACCTTTTATGATTGGGACCAACATATTGCCGATGAAGGATACCTCATCCTGGCTGGCAAAGTGAGACAACCGGATGAAAGAAGCATAATTGTAGAAATAATACAAAAGAATATAAAGAGAACAGTTAATCCCGACAACCTGTTCAATTTACATGAAGGAACATCGCCAGTAACCAAATCGATACTAGAAACAATACTTAACAATCAAATTGATGAGTTTTCCCACATCGTATGGACATATAATATGAGGAGATTGGCGATTTTAATAGCCAAAGCTTTTACTTTCAAAGAGCCGGTGTTGCTAGTAGGTGAGACCGGGTGTGGAAAAACAACAATATGCCAAGTATTAGCCGCTCTGAAGAAGCTACAACTTCTATCAGTCAATTGCCACATGCATACTGAGAGTTCCGACTTTTTAGGAGGGCTTAGACCTGTACGGCAATATAAAAACGACGGCCGGCTCTTTGAATGGGTCGATGGTCCATTAGTTAAAGCCATGGAGTCAGGAGATATGTTCTTAGCCGATGAAATATCGTTAGCTGACGATAGTGTTTTAGAAAGATTGAATTCTTTGCTGGAGCCTGAAAGACAGCTGGTACTCAGCGAGAGAGGGATGGAAGATAATTCTGACATTATTGTCATAACAGCTAACGAAAACTTCCATTTTATCGGTACTATGAACCCTGGTGGCGACTTCGGTAAAAAAGAGCTATCACCTGCTTTGCGGAATCGATTTACGGAAATATGGTGTGATAGTGTCACATCTAGAGAAGACTTACAGAAAGTACTCGAGAAGAGTGTTAGCAAAGGCATATCATTAGGGAATCAAGAAGACGGCAGTTCTGGTATCGGCAGCTGTATTTTAGACTTTACCGACTGGCTCAAGAGTTCAGAAGTAACAAGTAAATTTCCGTTCAGTATCCGTGATTTGCTATCTTGGGTCCAATTTATCAATATAAGTGTAGCAAAAGGCTTTTTAGATGTGTCTGAAGCTTACGTACACGGGGCTTGCATGACATTCTTGGATTGCTTCGGCACAGCCTTAACAGGACATATAGACTCCGATGTCTTGGTCACCCTACGGCAAACAGCCATAGATTTCTTGCTCAATCAAATTAAAACGGTAGGGAATGAATATTTAGAAAATTTGAGGGATATGCTTAGCAATAAACAAGCTGAGTTTACAGCTGAAAGTGATGACAGCAAGTTCGGTATAAAACCGTTTTATATCGATGTGGGTTTGGATCGAGACATATCTGAAGAAAGTGTTAATTTCACATTCACTGCTCCAACAACTGGGGCTAATACACTACGTTTACTACGAGGCATGCAGTTAAATAAGGCCATTCTACTGGAAGGTAATCCAGGTGTGGGTAAAACAAGTTTAGTCACTGCCTTAGCGAAGTCTTCTGGACATAAAGTTGTCAGGATCAACTTGAGCGATCAAACAGTTAGTACATTTTTATTTGCTATAAAATTATTAAGTATCATTTAATCTATAATACCTTATTATACGTGTAATTTGCGTAAATGTTTAAAAAAATATTTTGTGTTCTTTCAGGATATTACTGACCTATTCGGAACAGATCTGCCAGCAGAAGATGGTTCATTTACTTTTAAAGAAGGCGCATTCCTAAATGCTCTGCAAAATGGAGATTGGATTTTGCTAGACGAACTCAATTTGGCCCCACAACCGGTGGTGGAAGGTCTCAACGCGTGCTTAGACCACAGAGGTGAAGTGTTCATTCCAGAACTAGGAAAAACATTCAAAGTCAAGCAAGAAACCAAACTGTTTGCTTGTCAAAATCCTTTAAAACAAGGAGGAGCTAGAAGGGGTCTTCCACTTTCCTTCCTAAATAGATTTACGCAAGTATATGTAGATACATTATCACAAGAAGATCTGATTTACATAGTTAATGCTCAGTATCCAAGCATACCTAAGGATATACTGAACAGAATAGTAAAGTTCAATTGCAAAGTCGCTCACGAAATAATGGAACTGCAATCGTGGGCCCATAGAGGATCGCCTTGGGAAATGAATTTGAGAGATATACAGAGATGGTGTGAAGCAATAATAAGTGATATAAATGAGGGTAAAAAGGCCTCTCCAGGAAAATTCGTCGACATGCTTTATGTAAATCGCATGAGAACTCAAGAAGATAAAGAAAAAATGTTCCAAGCCTATGACGAAATCTTCCATCCCGATTATCCTAGAAGCAATAACTCCCCACAATTTTACATTAATGAAAAAGAAATAATGATTGGTGATGTTCAATTGGAAAGGAATTATGAAAAGGATTTTAAGAATCGTAGAACAGTTGAAACAAATTTAGTGGTTTTAAGGAATCAGAAATCTACACTTAAAGCATTAGCGCAAAGTGTTAAAATGAATTGGCTGACAATACTTGTGGGGAGCACTGCTACGGGAAAGAGCAGTGTTGTCCAAGTTTTGGCTGATTTGACAGGCAATGATCTCCAAGTTATACCTGTAACATCAGCAATGGACGTCTCAGATCTACTAGGAGGCTTTGAACAAGTAGACTATAATAGAAATCTTGAAATCATCTTTGATAAACTTGAAACAATTTCCATACAAACAGTAAGGGATATATGGCTTAAAGACAAACATGAGGAATGGAAATCGAATAGGCTTCTTAGTCAGCTGTATGAATATAAATCCTTGCAAACCACTGCTGGTAATATTGACATTACGATATTCAAAGATAAAGTAAACTTCCTCCTTAACTATTGTTCGACATTAAAAGAACATACAAAAAAATCAAACAGCACCAATTCAGTAGTAGAAGAAATATTAAATAATTTGAAGAAATTACAATCAAAGATATCAAACGTGACTTCTGTGAATACAGGAGGCAAATTTGAATGGATCGACTCTCTGTTGGTAAAAACTCTAATTGAGGGGTCGTGGTTACTTTTGGATAATGCGAACTTAACATCAGCCGCAGTATTGGATAGACTGAATGGTCTGTTAGAACCGAACGGAGTTTTAAGTGTACCTGAACGAGGAGAATTTAGCGAAATCAAGCCACACCCAAATTTCAGAGTGTTTTTCACCATGGACCCGAAGTATGGAGAAATATCGCGGGCAATGAGGAACCGAGGCGTGGAGATATTCCTCTTGAGATCTGATGATTCAAATTTATCTGAATCGATGAGCTATATGGACTTGACTGCTTTGCTCGCCTCGAGTGGGTTGCCGAGTGATTATCATAATGTTTGCATCAAAGCTCACGAGCTGATGTCTTCCTTTATTGCAGGTATGTACATGATTGCTATATATTAGTGCAAAACCATTTAGGATTTACATATTAATTCATCATTTTCAATCAATATATATATATACTGGGTGGAATCGCTTATCGTCACGAAAAAAATTGTGCATGGCAAGTACATGATTTAGAACACTTTGGCATACTTATTTTAATTTTTTTATGTTTTTGTTTATGTAGTGTAAAATTAATTTACCACTACTAGTTACTAATTTAGAATAAGTTATTCATAAAACGTTGTTTAGAGAAAGATGACATAAATGAAAAATATCTTCATAAATACACATTATTGTTACCCTACTTTATACAATATGAATTCGAGTAGAAACTTCTAAATCTAAGTAATAAAATCCTTTGATCGCGCCGCCCTCACCGCCGCGCCGCCGCAAGCGCAAGTACAAAGCGTGCCGCCGCACCGCGCCGCCCGCTCCCGCGACACCGACACCTTCCAGGGATCTTGCCACTTCCTCAGTCGTGCGAAATTCGGTACCGAGTGACGTTGTACGAAATTATTTTGGTTATTGGTTAGTTTCTTGCGGTCAAAATGAGTGATTACACGAACAGTGAGTATGTGACAATAATGACATGCTATGTTCGATCCAATGAAAACTTGGGTCATGCAAGAAGGATGTATGCAGATCCAGAACATCTGCAGTCTTTGCGTAGGAATGGTATCATGAATGATGAATCCACGAGTTCCCAGCACAAGAACTATTTTAACGACTTATCCGAGGCTACTCGATCATGGTAAGTTCAGACTTCCTAATCATGCAAGAATCCGTGACCTTCGACAGCGAAGTCGTCTATTCTCGACATTATTAAAACGTTTAAATAAAAACATATGCAGCTTTTTCTAAGATAGTAGGTACGTTATGAAAATAATAATGTAAATCTTAACAACTTACCAACTACTACATTTACTTAAATGATCACACTAAAATTCTAAATAAATCAAAATGTCATATGGTAATATTTAGAGTAATAATACCGATAAATAGGCGCAAAGTAAGTTCAAGGTCGCTGCGCGACAGTCAACTGTTGTGTGGCGTGACTCATACAAGCGCGCGCCTGAGTATTGACATGTCGTTGCACTTTTAAGTGTAGGGTGATTTAGATAATATGTGTTTTGGAGATATCTTGTACTGATGTTGTTTATGGGGTTGTTTGTAGTTTTAAATGATAAATCTCGTATATAACGTTAATTTCACATACACAATACACTATTAAATTTTCCGGACGATAAGCGATTCCACCCAGTATATTTTAATTATGAGCTGATTAAACGACTCTTCTCGTGCTATATTTTAATTACTGTTTATAAAATAAGTATTAATTTATGTATTTTTATTGTAGGATTCGACCGACCAACGATATCCCATTTGATTCAAGCAGCTTATTTAACATGGCAGCAAATTGTAAGGGGTATATCGATTCAAACAGCTGTAATAAATAGTTTCGCAGACGTATATATAAAGCCGAGATGTGGTGGAGACTTCGATACTAATGTGCACACGTCTCTGGCAGAAATGAAAAATCAAATGATGAATTCTTTGGTCAAAATGTGTGAGGAAATTAAGCCTATAAATCCTCCCGATATAACCCATACATTTACTGTCAAAGGATTATGTATGGATTCTACCTTTGAAATACCAAAACAAATTTCGTATAATCCAATTCAAGAATTTGCAGAAGTGAGCGATGAAAGTCAAGTCAACGCTTTGTACAGTTTGTTTACGGCATATCTGAAATGCCCCAAAGAATTATGTGATGTAACACACGCCATCATAAAACAAAGACTCACGGAATTGAGCAATGAAAAACATAAGTTTCTTACTGAGTATGATGACAAAATATTTGAATATGTTAATAAAATGGCGACATTGCGGAATCATATAAAAGATACTACCCAGAAGGTTTTGACCTTAATGGCGAAGAAGTCAAGAGAATTAATAAAGCAACATTACTTCTGTACAATGAGTTAATGAATATACACCTGATGAAACAAAAAGACGAAAGCACGTTTTCAGCGTATGACTATTCAAAAGCCGTAATGTCAAATAAAATGATTGACGATTACGTTGAATACCCCGTATTAAAACACTGCACGCTTTTCTTGAAATTTACTGACGTGTACATTGAGAAAGCGATAGAAAAAGCAAAAGACAGTCTAGATGACGAAACGACTTGCCACGTCTTACAGCTTCTGAATTGGAGAAATAGACTTGTAAAACTGTCGCTTGAAGAAATGTTCACTATGACCGAGACGAGGAAAAGACAAGTGCTGCGGGGAGATTTAATACCCTTGCTTTACATCCATAGCAAATGGCTACAAAAGTATCTGCTAGAAGTATTATGCAAACTCGGAGATGATAGTAACTTAATGAATGAATTCCGTAAGATAGTAAAAATGAAATTACTTTTCCGCGATCAAGATAATTCTAAAGTTGTAAAACTGAGCAAGAAACTCCGAAAGTTGTGCGGACAACCTCAACTGTACGCTGTTCAAGAAGAATATGAGTTGTGTTCCGCGAGAGCAAATATCTACAGTAAATTCACTCTGAACATGAGTCAGCCTTTGAAAAATCAATTGGATATACTCTCAAAGCGGGTTGTAACCGACATAAGTTTTGCATTCGACGTCCCTGATGAAGATAAAATTCTTACAGCTCAAGAAACCATATCAATAATGTCTAAAATTCATAAAGAACATTATAAACCAGACTTAGAGATTGAACTACTCCCGATGACATCATACGTTATTCAAAGAATTTTGAAAATGTTGCAGTCAAAGTTTTTAAATATTATCAATCGGGTAGATAGTATCGATGACCAATCAAATGCATATATTACAAACATATTGACGAATTTGTTGCACTTGGCTAAGCATACTAAAGCCTTTCCGCTTGCTTTCTGGAATGTTCTACAAGTGATGCAAAAAATACACGAGAAAGATCAAGATGTACTACATAAGAGGTAAGGGGATACAAATATATTTCCTAAATAACACAACTATTATTTGAATTATAATACATTTGAATTAAATTACATCAAAATGGAAAAAAAAGTATTATCCAATAGGTAGTGTATCCCGATTTTAAACTTACGTTTTAAGGGCGATGCGTCGCTAAATAAAAAAAAATATCACACAATCTTGGTAGTACTATAATTTACACTCATTTTCTAATATGAATTAACGTTTTAAATTATTTATTTTTCAGTATAACATCGATTCCCTCAAAGTTCTGGGATGAATTTTACAAGTTTGTAGTGCATTCACCGGCGCTATATCCCATACCTTTTCTGACAATAAACGCGCCAGAATCTGAAGACGTAGTGTTCGAATCGCCTATGGACAGCAAGAGGCTGTCAGAAAACCTGCCATTATTGCCTTACTACATCCAAAGTTTAACAGTCAGCCATAACGAAACAGGTTGGTATTCTTTATTTTTGCATCCGTAAAGATAGTTCATAGTATAGATATTCATTTATAGATAGTTTATAGTTGGGGGCTCGACTCTTGAAGTTGTTGACGAATATGTCTATTTAGGACAAGTGGTCCGGTTAGGCAGGTCCAACTTCGAGAGAGAGGTCAATCGTCGAATCCAACTCGGTTGGGCAGCGTTCGGGAAACTACGCGACGTCTTCTCGTCCAAAATACCTCAGTGCCTTAAATCGAAAGTCTTCGATAGTTGTGTGTTGCCAGTGATGACTTACGGCACCGAGACGTGGCCTCTTACTATGGGCCTTATTAGGAAGCTCAAAGTCACTCAACGAGCTATGGAGAGGGCTATGCTCGGGGTTTCCCTACGAGATCGAATCAGAAATGAGGAGATCCGTAGGAGAACTAAAATAACCGACATAGCCCACCGGATTAGCAAGTTGAAGTGGCAATGGGCAGGGCACATAGCGCGGAGATCTGATGACCGATGGGGTCGGAAAGTGCTCGAATGGAGGCCACGTAGCGGAAAGCGCAGCGTAGGACGTCCACCCACAAGATGGTCCGACGACCTGGTAAAGGTCGCGGGACGTCGCTGGACACAGGCTGCCTCCAACAGGTCTCTGTGGAAATCATTGGGGGAGGCCTATGTTCAGCAGTGGACTTCCTTTGGCTGATGGATGATGATGATGATGATGAAAGATAGTTCGATTAGGGCAATATACAGGGAGCGCAAATAAACGGCGCACTTGCTCAGTTGGATACAAGGGCATAATATTAATATCATAATAAAAAATAATACTTGGAAAATACTTATCCGTTTTGAAGTTATGACCGTTTAAAGTTTTAAGTTTAATCACCACTTATTCGCATAAAACCGGTTGGAATGGATGAAGAACAAGATTTGAACACATACGTATTTATTCGTTTCGTCGTTAATTGAACGGTTAACGAAATATACCACGAAAAGCATTTTTAACAGCATCAAAACTTTCTTAGACTTCGCTTTAACCGTTGTTTACAATCGTAATGTAATGGGCAGGGTCATGAACTCTGCAGCTGTATAATTTATCCTTTTCTAACTCTAAAAAAAGGATATTTTTTGTTTCATTTCAAATAAATAAATCAGTTAAACAGGGACGTACTTAGATTTAAGCGTCAATAAATTAACAACATAATAACTTTAGGTGCAGTTGCATCGTGTATGGATTGACTATTTTGTTTGTCATTATTTTCCTTAGTGTCATAAATCTAAACTGAAAGATACCAAGAAATCACACTGGTCATTGCTTAAATCATGCAAGATTGCGAATTTAATTATAATTTGAAAAGTTTTGGTAATACCTACATAACATTTAAATTTTCTAAATAATTAATATTCATTGAAAAAATAATCTGATGACACTGATTAATAAAAAATAAGATTTTTAAAATGATGGCCCAATTCGGCCCTATTAGTCAAAGGAAGCCGCCGGTCATAGTGTACTTCGTCGGATCCAACGTGGCTCGATTATTCTTTCTTTGAGGTTGCCGCCGCCGTTTGTGAGTGCGAGCCGAAAGGCGGCAATTTCTTTGTCGGTAACTTTTAGCATTTTGCAAAAGAAGCATCTTGAGGTGTGTTCACACTACACACTTGATATAACTTAATTTGATTAAGTACCTACTCCGATATAAAAGTTATGTTAAAAAAAAGATCTTATTTTACTGATAGAATGGTCCTTACTTGCTCAAGAGCTTATAATATTATTTAAATATGTCATCAACAGATCCAGTCAGTTATAAATTCCCTATTTACTTTGCTTATTATTGTATTTAACATTACTTTGATGTATTTTGAAAATAATGTTACTTTAAAGTGATACAATTTCTTCTAAATTCTTATACCTAAAGAAATGTCTTCTGTGAGATAAAATTAGTGAAATCAATAAACACTAACCACTAATTTACTGCACTGGAGACCCCGTGCCATGCAGTGGGACGTATATGGGCTGATACAGTACTAATACTAATTGTTCAGGTGAATTATTATGAACCCAAATAGGAAAGCTTTGTATCTAATGTGAACAGGCCTTTATCTTTCAAAAATCAAAATAATAATTTATTTTTTATTAGTTGCATTCGGATTGCGATCGCGTGTGCATGTATTAGTCATGTGCATATTATTGTAAATTCTTTTTCAGTTATTTTGAGTAAATTTTATTAATTTCACTATGCTTTGAACATTACCCAATTTGATAGCTTTTGATGTAACTTGTGTTATGTGAAATGTAAAAGAAAAAGTGATTTGTGCTACCAAACTGTGACAGTGTTTTCGTGCGGGTTTTGGCGAATCCTGCGCTTCCAGCCTTGCCTATCAAGGTCATTACGGTTTACATTACAAGGTCAGTTAACTATTTTAGTGGTCATTAATGACAACTAACCAGCCCATATGAGTCACCGACGGCCTCCGTGGCGCAGTTGGTAAGAACCGCCTGTGAAATGAGAGACCGCGGGTTCGGTTCCCGCCCCGAGACAAATAATTTCCGTGAACCATAATTATTTTTCTAATACCCGCGACACAAGATTTGTATCTTAGTATGGGGGGTTAGTACCCATGTATGTGGCTGTTGACAGTATTAATTGAATATCTTTTTATGTACCCTGAGCGTTATGTAAACAATCGCACGACTTATAAGTAAATAATGAGCTCTGCTTATTTATTGTTGAGTGCCTACCGTTCAGTTGTAAGGTTCAATCACTTTAGCGTAATGTGTTAAGGAGTAGCATATGTGACGTTAGTTTTTTTTTTCTCGGCATCTTTCTTAATATTCGCTAGCGCCATGCAAATCCGTCTTAATTAAGATGCCTTCACCATGTACTATAATGTATATTGGCAGGTGCGCCGTTTTCTTGTACACCCTGTATTATATTAGCCTCGCCGTTTTATTGAGTAGGGTAGACTGGGTACAGTTGTGACAATTTTGGTTTGCTCGCCGATAATTTTGTTAATTTATCAGATAGCTGGGAAAAAACTAACACGAATCATTATTTATTTATTTGTCTACGTAAAATTACTAATATATTGTCTTTAAATATAATGTATTAGCCATAAGATCAAATTAGATAAAAAAAGGAAAGTGTCACAACCGACCACACCCCAAGGACGGTTGTGACAGTGGTTGGGGTCGGTTGTGACAGGCGTAAAAATACTTAAAAATGGTTTATAATAACTTTTATTATGACAAATATGCACCATAACAAAATATAATCTTCTTCTAAACAACGTTTATATTCATATAGCGATTAAACTAAAATCTGAGATCACTTCTGTTCTTATAATCAATAAGGCACGTTAACAACTAATATTATAAGTCTTATTAGAATCAGTAAAAACGTTAACGAAACATAAATTTACTGAAGGTAACTGGAAAAAGTTTTACTATTCCCTATATAATTTGACAAATTTAACAATAAAAAAAAAGTTTTGAACTGAAATGATGTGTTCTAGTCAGATTCACAATCACAGTTGTGACAAATATAATGGTGACTATTACCTACGCTTTCTACGTGGGACCTGAATCCACATGTTCTTTGGCACTTTATCCATTTTTCGCTAGCCCTACTTTCAGAATATACGCCTGCACAAACATCACAAAAATAGTCATATTTATCGGAGGACGATTGTAAAATCTTTCTTTTCTAGCTTTTATGGGCTTTTCCTTTCCCTATATTATTTCGTTTTAATTCGGTTACATTTTTCTTTACCTCTTTAGCCTTCAAACGTTTTTCTTTTCTTCATGTTCTTTCCTAACTGCCTCATTCTCAAGCGTATCTGTGTAAATAGTTGACTTTTTAGATCTAGCACCTCTTGATTTTCTTTGGGCAGCTTTTGAAAAAGATCGAACAGTTTCAGGCGAAAAATGTGGTAGCTTGCCTGAGGTTGTAGCAGCATATTGAATCAGGACAATTTCAGGCGAAAAAGTAGTTTTGATAATGCCTGGGATGTCGTAAATAGACATTGTTTCCCCAGGGTGACTGCGCATCCATCCGTCAAAAGCAGTATTTAAAGTTTTGAACATCTGCATAAGCATCCTCATAATATGTGCTAATATTAGCCTTATAATTTGACACGATTGGTCCTCCGTAGGCATTTTCTAGGCATCTGAAGCAAAAAAAGCGAATAAGCATATGTCACAACCGTACCCAAAGCACAATTTCGAAAACAAAAAATCGCCAAAAATCTGCCAAACAATCTACGTAAAACTATAACGTATTCACTCGTAGTTAACTACTATCTTATAACTTATAGCAAGACAAAATACGATACAAACTACCTTTATCCTAAAAATAGTAATTATTAAAATAAATCAAACAAAAAAACTTACTTTTGACTGTTGAAAAGCAATGTAGGCACCTGCTTATGTCAACGTCGCACGATGGCCGATGCGATACCAGGGAACGTGTTCAGAGTGGCAAGCCGCGTCTTTCTCCCCTTACACTCTTCCCCGAATTGAGTATAGTTTCGCTGTTATGACGACTACCGTACCCTGGCACAACCGTACCCAGTCTACCCTACTAATATAACTTTTGTTTGCTTTCATTATGCTTCTTATATCTCGATAAAAAATAGTGATAGCTCAAAGCACTATCGACTAAGTCGATAATTATTTATTTTTTATTGATATTCATGTAAATTCGTATTTTAGATACTCGACACATACTGGCGTATGAGACAATATCTTTAGAAGATCGAGAAAAGTATTCCACGCAGTTAGAAACAATTTCGAATATTCTTTGGAAGAACATCGCTACTTTGGACACAGCCGCTAACACCAAATTGTAAGTATTTTTGTATCACAAAATATACTGGGACCTGGGTATCTCAAGACTGCTACCGAAAACAAAGCCGGGTGGTAGTTTTAGTGACTACAAACACAATTCAACTAAAAATTTCGTAAAGAAACGCGACAATTATTTTTTATGATTTTTTAAATATCGTCATTTTTGGGTGGTAAATCCATAGATTGTGCTAAAATAATAATTTAAACTCTTTTATACCTTAGATTATTTATAAATATAAGTATATACACTATTATTTTAGGAAAAAATGCATTTACCACCCAAATATGGTAATAGGAAAAAAATAACAAAAAAAAATTGTAGTTTTTTTTGCAACTTTTTCTGTTGCATTGTGTCTAGTATGGTTTGATATACCCTGTAGATCACTAATTAATATATTTTTCATTTTTAGAAATATAGAAAATAAGATATCCTTTAACTTAGTAGTTTTTGAAATAAATATTGCCATCAATTTTAAAGTCGGACAAATTTAGAAAAACAATGTTTATTTTGCTCACGTTACTTGTCAGTTAAAATATAAGAAACATAAGGTTTTATGTCAATTGCTTCATTGCAGACAATCAGAAGCAGCATTCGAAATCGAGAGACACGAGCAGCTTATGTTATATTTGGGTTCGATACTTGGAATTAGTGAAAATACTAACGATACGATCGCGACAACTACAGTGAAACTTTATGAATATTTAAGCGACAATTTTATCGTAAACATGTTATTACAAACATCTCCATACAACGACCTCAAACATTCAAAACATGATAAAGTCAAAACGCAATTGTTGACAGCTCACTTGTCGCTATTGACTAGCATGTTATCGATAGCTATTTTGTCCGAAATAAATCCGGTAGACCTCGTGGAAAAGTATCGACTCAAGAGCAAATATATCGAAGAGGATATAAGAATGTTTGATGCGTTATTGGGTACATATTACTTGCAAGGTTTAGTGACAGGTTCCATATCGAATTCTGAAGAGGTAGTGACATCTTCACAAGTCTCCATAGAAGAGTTGAATGTAAAGGAAGTAAAAGATAGTTTGAGAAAGGTCCATCCCTATTGCGAAGCCATAATGAAGCTTAAACAGACTACAGCTGATAGAGTTCAAAAGTATTCCTTAGCCAATACTTTCAGACCCACGGAACCATCCTATAATAATTTTGCGAAGGTGAGATCGAATTCTCAATATATTGCTTATAATTCTTTTTGAGGTTACAATATTGTGTGATGATATAACTTCAAAAATATAATGTAATTTGTTTTCTATTTCTCGTGACCAATATCAGTATGTAGTATTTATGTAATAGGTACTTTTGAATAGAAAATAATGTTGATTCCATTTCTTTTTCAGAGTTGCAAACATTTCTCAAAAACATTTTTATCGTCGCCCGCTATCAAGGGGATCATTTCAGAAATGATCGAAATTTGTTATAAAATATATGAACATATACAAGCAAATCACACAGACGAAAAGCTCTTACAAGATGCGCGCAGGGTGGTTAAACAAGCTACATCTTGGTTGTACTCAGTCAATTCATTCTACAAGGACTTAGAGGGGGCATATTCTGAAGCATTCCCAGATCTAGCTAAGCCGTTACAGGCTGCTTTATCTCAAATAATTTACTCCATTTCGTCTCTAAAGAATTTGATGACAGAAATGTGTCAGAAAAAGGACCAATGGCTAATTTTAAATAAGGCTGCTAAGGATTTGATGGTGTACCCGAATACAATAAATATGAATATAAGTAAAGAGGAACATTTGAATAAGTTTTTACACGAAGAAGTTATGTCTTTATTGAACAGGAATATAATGTCAGCGAATGATGATTTGCCTGCAGCAGAACAGCAGTTTATTGCGTAAGTAAATCGAAAATATTATGCGTGAGGTACTACAGTACTTTTATAATATCGATATTCGAGTCGTTTATCGTTGGAAAAAGTATCGATAAAAATGCTTTTAATTTTACAAATATACAGGGTATATCAAGACTGCTACCGAAAACGAAGCCGGCTGGTAGTTTAAGCTACTTCAGACACAATGCAACAGAAAAAGTTGCAAAAAAAAGCGACAATATTTTTTTTGATATTTTTTTCCTATGGCCATATTTGGGTTGTAAATACATTTTTTCCTAAAATAATAGTGTATACCCTTTTATTTATAACTAATCTAAGGTATAAAAGTGTTTAAATTATTACTTTGGCAAAAAGTATGGATTTACCACCCAAAAATGACGATGTTTAAAAAATCATAAAAAATAATTGTCGCGTTTCTATGCGAAATTTTTAGTTGCATTGTGTTTGTAGTCACTAAAACTACTACCCAGCTTCGTTTTCGGTAGCAGTCTTGAGATACCCGGTATATTGTGTTGTATTATAGAATACAATATTGCCTTTGATAAATCAGATATTATGTTATTTTTATTAATGAATATGTAAATAATGATCATTATAATTGAATTTTGTATTACAGGGTACTAAAAATGAACCTTTTGGAGTTGAAAATGCACTGCACGGCAGTCGATAAAATCGATAAGATGTCTGCGGATTCTATGGTGACAATGCTCAACGCGATCGTAAAAGCTTGGGAGTCGCAGCAACGAGAAATTGAAAAGAAAAAAGAGGATGACGAAGCTCTTTACGTTACCAAGTGAGTAAGCCTTAGGAAGTACTTAGTGTTTGAACAACATAAATATTTATATGTCGCGTATGGCTGTCGTGGTCCGAAGAATAAAAGTATTTTAATTTTAAAATAAAACATAGAATAGTAATAAAATAATAAAACTGTTATAATATAAGTTCGCCTGTACAATTTGATTGTATGAAGGTTAATATATAAATAAATAAAAGTGAGTTGAATAAAGTAACATTTCTGCTAAAAAATCTGTCAAAACATGCATTTTATTTAGTCGTATGATTTTTTTCAGATCCAAATGCGAAGACGAAGATGAAGAAGCAATAGCGTACGAAGAAATGCTTGAAATGTTCCCTTCATATTCAGAACAAGATTTCGGCGACTTCAAACCTGCAACTCTCGAACAGAAGAAAACTAAAGATACGTCCAAACTTGACCAAAAAAGCAAACCAAAGCAATTTATATCAGCAGAAGACGTTTCTCTAGTTTACAAATGGCATTCAAACTTCGTAAGACACATGACTGAGGCGGAATGGTTACACAGCCGAAAGAAGTTGGTTGGTAATGATATAATCAGTGCGTTTTTGCAAAGATATCCTATTTTTAGTAAGATAATACAGAATAATTGGGATGCGTTGGATATTGAATTTGAAGGCTCGATATCTCCGAGTTTACTAGTTCTTGTATCGCAGATTAAAGAGAAAGTTGACGGTCAAGGTAAGGCATTACGATTAATCTATATATTTTTATCGATACTTCTGAAACGAATCTTCACATGCCTATTAAGATACCCAAAAAACGTATTTTTTTTAACTTAACAATCTTTTTACAGATACAAGTAGCAGTAAAGCTGACTTCTATCATTCGCCATGGGTTTCTGAAACTAAACAGTGTCTACCATTACTAAATAGGGTCAAAGAAAGTACCAACGAATTGTTAGAACAGTGGCCAGACTTCCCCACACTTAAGGAGGTAAATATCATGTATTTCTGATTTAACGAAAGATTATTTCATTAAACTTTGATTCTACAATATTTAATTCGTTCTTCATATATTATGTATTTTCTACCTCTGTTATATAATGCATTGTTTTCTTTAAATATTATCGGACCTTGCTTTTGAGATTCGATTTATCGACAGTGTGTAATTTTCATCGACAACATTCTCCATGCAAACATTACAAAAACATTATCATTGTTTCAGATAATTGTCATAGTAAACAGAATATTGAGATTCCCGGTAACCAGCCCTATATCCCGGTTCCTAACGGGTTTGGAACTACTGCGGGACAAAATGGAGGAATGGAACAAGAATGCCCACAAAGGAAATAATATTATCGACTTGTCTTTATCAGTTGGACAGCAAATCATTAACTGGAGGAAGTTAGAAATGGGACACTGGAAAGAGTGCCTCAGCAATTTATATTACAGGTACATTCTTAAGTTATTTTAAGGTTTATCATAAGAGCGCATATAGAAGCGCTGGTTTGATGTCGTCAAGGAAGACATGAGACCCATTGACCTTAATATTGAGGATGCCGAAGATTGCGCGAAATCGAGGAGACTCAGCCGGAAGGCTGACTCTGATACCGGCCGGGATAACGCCTAAGCAGAATAAAAGAATGAATTATGAGTTATCATAAAGCAGCGTCATAGTGTTGTTTTTCGATGATAAGACGAATTTGATTATCTTGATTGGTGATGGCTTACGCAAAAAATCTATGAAAGTATCTATTTTTCTGTTTATTGGATACATCAGTGGCCATTATGATGCAAATGAATAACTTATTGTCTGTGTACAAGGGCTTTTCAATTTCGATATTCAAATTCATTCGTTGTCGTCTGTGTTTTTAAAAATTAAGACTAAGATTCTATTCCTCGTTGTAGAAAACAATCGGAAGCACACAAATACTGGTTCTATTTATACGCCGTCGTCAAATCGTATTTGGACACAGAGTCTGCAGACACTGTGCCGGCTGAGAGAGTAATATCTGTTCTTCGTGATTTTATGGAGAAATCCAATTTGGCCGAGTATGAAGTGCGCCTTGATATCATCTACGTGTATCATTGTCATTTGGTGCATCTGGAACCGAGTGTCAGGCGTGGTGAGTACATCATCAATTGAGCAATAACTTATAATGTTATCTTCGCATTAAGTGGGAGTTTATTTTCCACTATAGCATAATTCAGCCTGAAATATATATTGATGTTGCTCATATAGTTTTCTCCTACAATTAACACGTGCATTTAATTAGCAGTTGTTGAAATTGCAGTCAAATTTCGATATTTAAAAACTACTATGATTGTGATAAATCTGATGGTATTTAATATTAATCTGTACTGTTTAATGACATGCTCACAGTAGAAGAAAATCATTTGTATATTGTAACTGCCCAACAGTCATCACACATAAAATGAAAATAATCTCTAAGCCAATTTTCGTTATATTTAATCTTTTTTATTTTTATAGATGAGCTGCTTTCAATCCTATGGAACACATACAACTATTATTCACAATTTAGTGCGCAAGTCGCAGCACAAATAAAGGAGAAACGTGCTCCCATAGAGAAGAAACTTCGAGATTTCGTCAAAATCTGCTCATGGGACAGAGATCTCAGTTACTGGAGCGTCAAAGATACAGTGGAGAAAGCTCACAAGGCGTTGCATAAACATACCAAAGAGTTTGAGGTAGGTTTTCTGGCACAATGATTATCTTCAGTTATCATTTTAAAATAATGCTTACAATATTGATTTTATAAAATAAAGTTATAAACAATCAGTAGCGATAAATCGCTGATTGATCCATCGTAATGGAAGCGTAGTTTTTACATTTTTGCAATAGCAAATAACACTCGGTTTTTAATTAAATTATTAAACGTGATTTATTAAAAAAACAATAAGTATCAAACTAAGTTTTTTTAACAATCAAACCAGTCAGTCAGTTTCTAAAGTTATGATTTCAATTTTACAGTTACACGACATTTCACACACAACAATTCCTTACCAAACCAAATATATTTTTCTTCCAGAATGTTCTAAAGGAGAGCGTAGTGAGTTGCCTGGTAGACAGCAGTACGGAAGTGAGCTCCGACCACGTGGGCATCTGGGACCGACCCAAGCGGACCACCAATACTGCACCCACAGGCGGCGCTTACATGATCGACCCACAGAACCATGTCGTCTTGGCTAGGAACATCAAGGTATTAATATAAAACAAAATAAAAGCAAGGTAGTACCGCAATGTGTATTTCTACGGCTAAATAGCCGAGTAAATGCACTGTTGTGTTTCGGATTGAAGGGCATAGTAGCCAGAGTAACTACTAGGCATAGTAAGTCTAGCATTTTATGTCTCAGGATGGCGAGCGCAGTTGAATGCCAAGAATTGCTTTTAATTCAAGATGTTGTTTGGTTTTGCTACTGTCCATAAGCGGTCGTGTCGATTAACATCAGGCCAACAGAATGCTCGTCTCGCCATTTAATGCAATAAAAAAATAAATAGGTAGTCATATATTTACGTTGCTTTGATATCACCATATTGTGTTCCCTAAATATCGATATTTATATATTATGTTCTCAGTATCTATGTCTCAATGTGATGCCTTGTCTAAATATCGATATCGATACTGACATATACCGTGAGTTTCCGAGTTAGATAGATTATAATAAGACATATTCTTGGGTTTATGTAAATTTCTAGTCGGTACTGCTACGTTTTTAAAAAATAACTTCTATAAAAATATAATTACTAGAAATGTACATTAATATGCTTAAAAATTAATCTCAAAACAACTTATCTCGTAATAAATATTTACAGAAATATCTGGACCAGGCAGAGCTTCCTTGCGATGTAATAACGGACGGTAGTCTTCTATCCAAGGTGCCTACACTGTTGAACAAAGCGAAGACGCTTTGCAAGGACACTATCACGAAGACTGCTTATCCCTCTCTGGTGCAAGAGTTGGACGACTTCGTTACGGTCATTATTGAAACGAGCACGCATCTTGGTACTTTAGAGGTGAGATTTAAATATCGATATTATGATAATTTATGTTGTTGACTTCCCACATGAAATGGGTAAAAAGATAGATGTGAAATAAAAAGGTAGAGAAGAAAAGATGGGTACTTCAATGCTACAACATTTTGACTGGAATCAACTATTGCAAATATATTTCAATACCATGGAATTCCCCTTCTCATGATGGGGCTTCTACCTCCATAGTTGTCATATTTGGTATTTTGTTTCAAACAAGATTTAAGTAAATTGCATTGTTCCAATTTGTATTAGTCTCCTGGCTAGTTTTGGGCTTCTTTCAAGAAAATTTAAGTCCATTGGTTTAGTCCGAATTGTAGACGTCTATGAACTAAAAACAATATTTATTTTAGGTTGATTCCGCGCTACCAAAAGAAAAACAGAAATCTCAAGCGAAGAACATAGTTCAACAGAAACGTAAAGCGTTAGCCGATCTCTTCAAATACCTCGCCAAACTGGGTCTGAACTATCGCACAGGATTGGTTATACTTTCAGCCTCAGATAAAGAATTGTATGATTTCACATTACCTCCTGTTGATTTGGGCGCCGCTATTGGATATCTGAAGAGCAGGTAAATATCGATATACTTTCAACAAATATATGTTCTTGAAGTTTATTAAAAATGTCATAATTACATTTGGGATAGATTTAGTTTAGTAGTTTCTAAATAAGGAAGTAAAAGAAAAAGAAAGAAATTAGTCACATATATTATATAAAATCCTTAAAACTACATATCCATTGAAAGAAAGTTTGAAAAAAGTTAGTTGAAAAAAAATAAAGTTTGAAATTGAAATGTATAACATATGTTCACCAAGTCTCATATGTTATATAACATTGTATATGTCTGATATATAAAGATTGTGTATTCTAAATAGTAACTTGTAAGTAGAATGAAAAACCACAAGTAATTTTTTTATTCTAGGCGTTGCGATGCTACCCTTGGCTTACTATGGACGGGATGTGAAACTTACTTCCAAAAGAATATAGTGCGGCACAGACTTCTCACTACAGCACTACAGACACCCCATCAAGATCTCGGCATGCAGAATATCGAGAGATGTAAAGGATTTGCATCACAGTTGTTGGTAAGAAGGACCACCATTATAATATGAGTTGCTAGTTTAATACGTTGATTTTGGTTTGAAATAATATAAATCCTACTGCGGTACTAGGCAAATAATACGTTAGGCGTGTAATACCCATGCACGCATTTTGCACGTTCAATATTACGTGTGTGTGCGCTGCAATCAATGTTTAGTTACCATATTTATATTTATAAAATATTTTTAGTTCTGAATGCCGAATTCTATATTACTCGTAGTAAGGATTTCAGTTGTTCCTTGATATTACACATTTTTATTATAAAAACTCACTTTTTTACACATTATTTTCGATATTACAATGTTGAAATCTTTATTTGTTCTCAGAGTCTCACAAACAAACAGAAAAGATCAATATCAAAATATTCCCGGCGCCTCGCTGATTTAAGGACAGTAGCAACCACTCTTACAAATGCATTAGATCTCGATGCCGAAGCTACAAACTTGCCGACACTGAGAAATAAACTCGACATACTAGTAGACTGTTACGCGAACATTAGCATACTGCTCGAACAATTCACCATGGTGTTGAAATCTTGTCCTGAAAAAGGATTGGGCGAAGATTTCGAACCAGATTTTGACTGTGTATTATCAGATTCTAAAATTGTTCGTTGCTATAAGAACAGTGATGAGTGGCTTGATCTTCACAAGAGAGTTAAGGCTTTAATATCGAATGTTAGTAAACAGAAAAATGCTTTGAACAAGGTAGGTAATGGAACACCAAAGAAAATTGGTAAATTCATTGATGATATGCCTCTGGCTTCTCAAAGTCATATCGATGTTGCCAAAGATAGTGAAGTTAATTTGAATAGAATTATCGAAGACGTAGATACTCTTTTGGCAGAATATCAATTCAAACTAAAGTCACCATTATGGGATGTCATTCCACAACACCCTATTTTAAGGAGTATAGTAGAACTATCGCAATATCTAAAAGATACGAAGAACAAACTTGAAGATTTGAACAAAGACATCGACATTCCAATGGATGGTATTACTAGCAATGAATTAGTTAATCAAACTGAAGATTTAATAGCCACTATGCTGTTGATAATACAGTCGATATTCAAGCGACATTTGTCTAACACCAGCAATGAAAGTATGGAAGTTATTAACGCTATAGATGAAATTATACAGAGCCAAGAGAAAGAGGAATCCAAAGATTATCTTGAAGACAAACATCTAAAGGTGCAACTGGAAGAGAAATTATCAACTGATACTAAAATGCTTCAATTAGATTCTTTGATAAAGAAAACGCATAGTATTTTAGTGAATTATGTTGAATATATAACAAAAGGAAGCATAGATGTAGATACTGTGAAAAATGTGGTGATGCGGTCGATTCCGATATTGGAGCAAACTGTATTGTTCGTACAATATTTCATATCGCAAAGGTAGCAGTGCACAGGGTGTCATGCAAAATGTTGTCAGTATTATTGAAGATATTCTCAGATTTAGCTTCTAAAGGGTGAGTAATGTGAATTTTATGTCAAGTTCCATTTTACCGGCCTAATTCATACACAGTTTTAAAACCTATTATAGTTATTGAATGTTTTGTCTTCTTAATTCAAACTGAAATCACAAGTCGTTTGAAAGGGACGAAATTTTCGATGGCTAAAATAGGTTCTATGAATAAATCCGTACGTCATACATGTCATAAAAACTTTATCATTATTATCAAACAGTAATTCAGAATATTGAATATACAGTACCTATATTTTGCACTTGTCGAAATTTAATCAAATTGATTTCAATTGTCGTTTATCATTACAATCATAAAAAGTTTCACTGAAGTAACTAATACGGACGAAGTATTTAGAGTTAGAAACACACACAAAAAAGAATAATTGTTACAGTTTCTGTAAGCCCTCTGACTTGGATATGGAAGAGGGCGAAGGCGAGGGTGGTCCTGGGAAGCTATCAGGTGGCACCGGTCTTGGAGAAGGAGAGGGGCAGAAAGATGTATCGGAGAAAATTGAGAACCAGGTATAATGGCTTATGTTCGTATAGTGCATAGTATTCGTACAGTCGTATACTAATTAAAAATATTCCCGTAACTGTTTAATCCCAAATTAAAATACAGGATATATCAAGTCTGCCACCGAAAACGAAGCTGGGTGGTAGTTTTAGTGACTTCAGAAACAATGCGACAAAAAAAAATGCAAAAAAAAATTCTATCGTAATTTTTTTCGTATCTTCGTATTTGGATGTTTTGGGAAATATTTTTTGCATCATGTTTGTAGTCATTAAAACTACAACCTGGCTTCGTAATTGGTAGCAGTCTTGATATACCTTGTAGAACTTCTTGGAGTTCAATTATAAATTAAATTATTATTATGGCTAAATATTTTATTAAAGTTTCTTTCAGGTAGAGTTTTCATACTATTACATACATATAAATATAAATGAATGGTTGTATATATCAAATAATTTTTGACAGGATCAACTGGATGACGCCCATCGCCCTGGTGAAGAGAAAAAAGAGGAAGATCGAGATTGCAAAGAGGAAGAAAAAGGAATTAACATGACCGATGATTTCGATTCGCATTTACAAAACGTGGAAAAGAAAGGTAAAGTACTTGTATATTCATATTTATTATATGAATTATTATGAATTATTTTTTTTGAGCAATCAAAACTTTTTATGAATACATCATTAAAAAATATGTGAATTAAAAAACGGTGTCTTTTGCGTAATACGCGGCCAAATTACCAGACAATTTATTTTAGATTGAAATAATTCTTAATGACTTAATATTTTTAGTAATGTATCAAATATTTAATTGATTTAATGTTCAATTCAGAGGGTGATGATTCTGAACAAGAAGACGACGAAGATGACGCAGACAAACAAATGGGCGATACAGACAATGCAGCTGAGAGGTTTGTTGCACTCGTTAATATACTTTGTTTTAATCAATATTTACTATGTTAATCTTTTGGTTGTATCGTACATAGCTGTTACTTAAAATATGCAATTATTAAAGACAAACAAATAAGATTATTTTGTAAAAGATTCCATATAAATTGAAATGTTTCCTCGGATTTTCTTAACTTTATACACACTCGATGATTATAAAAATAAAATAAAGCAGTCACTCAAATAATGGAAAATAATCTAAAGCATTCAAATAATATATTTCACCTTATTTGTTATAGATTGGATCAGCAAATCTGGGGATCGGAAGACGAGGATGTTGATGAGGCTAATGAAGGCAAGAAAGACAAAGAAGAAAAAGGTAAAGGAGAGAGTACGGGAGAGAAAGAGATGGGTGCAAAGGAAGAGGAACAAGGAACTGACGATGGAACAGAAGGAAAAGAGAATAAGAAAAAGAAAGACATCAACCAAATGGACGAACCAGAAGTTGATGATGATCATGTAAATATTATTTTTTATTTCAGTAAATTATCGAAGCTTTTTCAAATCAATTTTGCTATTAGTACGAGTATATAGGTTGTTTCTTGGTAAGTAGGTAAAGTAACCTTGCCAAGTAAATAGATAAAGAATAATAACTAAACTTGTTTTTTTTTCTGAATTGAACCTTTTCTGGAAACTATTAGCGTGGTCGTTAATAACGAAATTTATATCCGCCATTTGATTACTTTTAGTAATTATAATTTGTTTTGTAGAGATTATTCATCTTGCATTGTGTGATGTAATATATTTTGTATTTTAGGTTGATCCATACCACGGCAAAGACCAGCAGCTCCCCGAACCCGAAGACTTCGAGTTGCCAGATAACATGAATATGGATGGAGAGGAAGGAGCTGATGATAATGTAAGTTGATAATAGTATCAGCTATTAAATTAGACTGTAAGCTAATGTTTTTAAGGTTCAAAATATAGCTGCAACCGCTTTTGATCAAACAAGATTGTGATTTTTAATTTTAAGTAAAATTATTTTAATAATACTAAGCTTTAAAAAACAATATATATTTGTTCATAGGAAGGAGAGACTGAAACTGAAAATCCATTCGAGGTTGATATCACTAAAGATAATATACCAGAGGAACAGGAGGACACAGGAGATAAAGACAAAGGCGATGAAAGGAAGACAATAAGCACGGCATGGAAGTGTCCAGTGATGAGGAAGGAGGTGATGATGGTAAAGATGAGGAAAAGGGTACAAAGGATGGAGAAGAGGTTAGTAAACTTGAATTTAATCAAATTGAAATGTATTACATAGCTTCTACATACGATTTTCTATTTGTCCTGATTGTTGTAAGGTAAGCTTTCTGTCTGGTAATAAAAAAAAAAATAGAGATTGTTAATAATTGTGTAAGTGAGAATGTCCATTATACTATGAAAACTAAGTATTGGTGCGAAAATTGTTGTCCTTTGATCAAACCTACCTTTTTTGTAGGGAAAAATATATACTTTCTGTAAATATAAATATAATTGCGACCCAGGCCCGGAGTTCTTGGAGATATAAACATGATTACAATAAAAACACTTTTTTGCCTTCAGCTCTGTGAACAAAATGTAAGTGTCATCCCATTGATGATCATTATATTCATCACATTTTACATTTTGTTTTTTTACTGACGCCTGAGATTAATACGAAAACGTTTATGGATAAACCATAAAAAATGCAACATAAGCAGAATCGGTATAAATCGGGATAAACGATATTTTTTACTGATACTATGATTGGTCATTCTCTTTTATAGGACCAATATATTTTTGTTAGTTATATTTAATAGCCTCTGTATAAGGGAATAATATTTTCTAATAATTTATCCCTTAGGATAAGCAACAAGAAGGTGCTGAACCGGAAAAAGAAGGCAAAGAGGAAGACGGTGACGGTGAACCTGAAGATCAAGACACTCCACAAGTAGAAGAAACTCAAGAAAATAATGACGAACCCGAAAAGAAGATTTACCCAAAAACCCAGAGAAGATTAACGAGGAAGATGAAGTTGAAGAGAAAGGACAGGATGCTAACCCACAAGCCAATCCGTCCACTGATGATCCGACGGCTGAAGATAAGGCGGAGAACGCACAAATGGATAAAGGAACGAATGACAATGTTGATACTAATGCTGAACAAATGAAGGATGAAGATGCTGCGCCTTATGTAAGTGTTTCATCTAAATTAGTAATATTATCTCGCATTTTTCGGCAAGGCCTTCATCGACTATCGCAAGATACAAGCGAGATAAAATCCGAGATAAAAAATGTAAACAAAAGTGTTACCACTACAATAAAATAATTTGTCATGGTAGTTTGTTCACAACCGTTAAAAAAATAGGTTGGAATTATTCTCATTCGTTAAATAAGTATAAAACAAAACCAAATAAAAATTCTTTAGTATAATATTTACATAAACTACAATTTCAACTTCTTTTTTAAGTATGTGAAAAAATGGTACGAAAATATTTTATGCTACAGGTATTATGCAGAAATTCGTAACCTTAGGCCACTGAAATAAAACTTTTTTTAAATTTAGTCTCCTTAACTATAAATACGTCGCTTTGACGCCCGCGACACCTCCCTTTAGTTCATTTAGTTGTTTAACTTGATGAATGTGCATCATGTGATAAAGTTACGTCGTCGTGGAGTTGGTTTCACATTTTCTGCTAAGTTTTTGTTCTATTTTGTACCTAAGATTTCTGGCGCTCGTCTTCGTAGACGAACGCACTATGATCTTTGAAAATCACTGTGAGTTAAACCCATTAGAATTAGTTTGGGCCCAAGTCAAGGGTCACGTGCCTGTTGCAAGTGCGTGGTGGCCTGTTGGTGAACGGACTAGACGCGACTGCCAACGTGTTCACGGTGGTCGCGGGTTCGAATCCCAGGGCACACCTCTGACTTTTCGGAGTCATGTGTGTATTGATAGTCAATCACCACGCACTAAAACGGTGAAGGAAAACATCGTGAGGAAACCTGCATACCATAGGGATTCATAAGAATTTCTATGGTAAGTCCGCCAACCCGCACGAGGCCAGCGTGGTGGACTATATGGCCTAACCACTCTCAATCGTATTCTCGATTGTAGAGTAGGCCCGTGCCCTGCAGTGGGACGTATATGGGCTGATACAGATACAGACAAGGGTTACGTCGACAGGCATAATAAAACATTCAAAAAGATCAAAATTCAAAAATAAATATAAATAAATAAAACATAGAACTCGCAACATTTGAATCTATTTACTAATCAAATTATACCCGATACGTTTTTGAGAAAATGTTTCATAACCCTGCAATGTCACTTTTACAATGAGCGGGTTGGCGGACTTACATACTATATAAATTCTTATAAATTGCTATGGTATGCAGGTTTCCTCACGATGTTTTCCTTCACCGTTTTAGTGCGTGGTGATTGATTACCAATACACACATGACTCCGAAAAGTCAGAGGTGTGCCCTGGGATTCGAACCCGCGACCACCGTGAACATGTGGGCAGCCGCGTCTAGTCCGTTTACCAACAGGCCACCACGCACCTACATACATATTATATACCCAAGACATTTTTTTCTTATTTCGTTGTGAATTGAACTTTCAAAGAATTTGCGCTGCTGAAAATCAACAAACCTTGAAAATGTACAGAGAAAGTATTATGAAATATCTCATTAAGAATAACAATAGCTCTGTAATCATGACAGCGTATTTTATATATTATTTCAACAGGAACAAAGTCAGGAACAAGTTGGCGAAGAGAAACGATCGGTTGGTCGTTCAGAGCTGGACAAGAGCGACAAAGGTCATCGAGGAGACAAACAAGCTGCGGAAAAGACTGAACGCACACAGGAAGAAAGGAAAAAGCACGAGAATAAACCTGGACAGACTGATCAAGAAAGGACACTAGGTAAGAATACCATCTTAAAATAGATATAAATAATTGGTTTGAGACATTGTCGTGATTAAAGTGAAAATGATTTAACGGTACTGTAAAATCCATAATTTTAGAGTCGCTTATGTCTGAAGAACAATATTGCAACAATACTTGGGCTAAGTGACCACAGCCGGTCTTAAAAAAGAACAACAATATTTGACATAATTAGTTGTTTTCATTATTTGTCACTAAAAATATGTAAAAATTTAGGTAGAATAATTAAATGTCTGTCGGTATTACGAACAAATACACAACTGCAAAATTGCGAAATTTGGATCGGGTTTCTTTAATTGCACTTTCAGATTGTATTCCATAATTAAAATGTTGATACAGAAAAGTATTATAAGTTTCCCAATAAATCTAATATTTAAAATAATCACAAACAGGCGATGTGAACGAAAAGAAAAACAAGCAAATGAAGACTCTGGACGTGGAGCGAGAGGAAGAGAACACCGAGGACAGCGGTGACGCGGACGACGACGCCGACGCACAGGCAGACGCCTTCCAACACGTCAAGCAAGCCAAACAAGACGACGTGCAGGTCTTATATTAACCAGTGATCTTAGAGTATTTATAATATCGCACCCCCGGTGCAACAATGTCACTTTTGCAAAAATGCAACTTTTCAGGAAATAATTTGTAACTTTGACATCGTATAAAATAGAATATTTCAAGACAGACAAGTTGAACAGCTTCTATCACAATATCAACTTTTAATTAAATTAGATTAAATAAATTGCCACCTTTTCTGCTCTCCTATTGGCTGACATTTGACAGGTTGGCCAACATGCCTGCATAATTTGAATTCTTTTAAATAAAAATAGTTAAAAATGTTTAGATTACTTGAATTCTACTTAAACTTATTTTAGATGGGTAATACTCTTGGTTACCAAAGGAATTTACAACATTTTTTTGTTAAGTAATGACTTTAATTTTACTAAAATAGCAGTGGTACCAACATTACGTACAAAATCTATGTTTTTGAAAACGTTAATGTACGATAACGCTCGCTCTCTATATTATAAATACAATATTATAATAATAAGAGCGTATACACCTTGCGCGCAAAGTCAACTATAGGTATTTCTTCGTTAATTTCACGCACACATAAGCGACCAAAGCCGTGTGCGTAGAGCTGCCGCGTCGGCTCGCTATACAGTCAGCGCAACCAACTTTGATCCATGCGTTTCAAAATTCTAATATTGAATTGAAATGTAACTTTTGATTTATATATTGGTAATATTATATCATAAAAATATTTTATTTGCATTATAAGTAGACAAATATTACTGTGCAAGCAATGAACAATACAAATTTAGATACTAATCATATTTTCGTTATTATTACATTGTTAAGTTGCATTCAAATCAGTGTTCAATCAGTAGACACTACGTACGTTTATTAATCATTTCGTGTTCGAACACATGAAAAGAGTTAGGGGCCTTACAACCACTTACAATTACGAAATATATTTAATTTTATATTACAATAAATAACATAATTTAGCCTCGGAATTACATCCCATTATATTATCTGAAACATAATTTATACTCACTACAAAATCATTGTAGGTAATAAAAGAAAAAATTTGTTTTACTACCAAACTACTAAGATGTGGCAATCGCAGTCCGCGCGTGGCTATTTTTACGACGCACGGCAAAAATCGACTGCAGCCAGGCCGGAGCGACGAGCGATACGTCCTCCCTCTAGAAGGCCTTGCGGCGGTCTGATTTGACACCGGTCGCACAGCGTGTTTTATAGTGGTTTTACAAATATTTGTGGAAAACATGAAAACTAATTTTATTGAAATATAAATAGGCAAATTATTGATACTATGTTCTTCTATTATAATATACAATGGCTATAAAAAATATGTACGATAAGTTGGTGAAAAAAATATGTTCTTGACTAGAGTTTCTGAATAATTTCGCATTGTTTAAATTTTATTTTTTAAGGAACTAAACACAAAAAGATTATTTTCTCAGCAAAATCCCTCCATAAGGGTCTTATTAGTCGGATAATATTTTTATTTTCATCTTATACCGGGTATCTCAAGACTGCTACCGAAAACGAAGCCGGGTGGTAGTTTTAGTGGCTACAAACACAATGCAATTAAAAATTTCGCATAGAAACGCGACAATTATTTTTTATGAATTTTTAAATATCGTCATTTTTGGGTGGTAAATCCATAGTTTTTGCTAAAATAATAATTTAAACTCTTTTATACCTTAGAGTATTTATAAATAAAAGGGTATACACTATTATTTTAGGAAAAAATGTATTTACCACCCAAATATGGCCATAGGAAAAAAATAACAAAAAAAAATTGTCGCTTTTTTTTGCAACTTTTTCTGTTGCATTGTGTCTGAAGTCGCTTAGACTACCACCCGGCTTCGTTTTCGGTAGCAGTCTTGATATACCCTGTATTTAGTGATTTCGGATATCTTAAGCTTCTAAATTGCCACTTAAAGCCTAAATAACGAAACTTGTGTTCAGTAATCCTTATAGTACTCACAAATTATCCAACAATCTATAATGTTTTCCACCAAAATCCCTAGATGACAACCTTTTCTAAAATTAGTACTAATTATTTTTCCTTTAAATTGTTTATTGGTGGCTATTAACTCATTTGAAAAGTCCTGTTTTTTAGCCAAAAAGCGCGCAAAGGGTATAAACGCTCTTAATCAGCGATGTATTAAATTGAGTTGTACATAAACCACAGCCTATTAATACATAAATATCGTATCGGGTCTAATGGATTTAACCCAGCGAAATTAATATTCCGCATAATGATCTCGAAGAAATAATCCTTTCCGAACTATTGAGTCATACAACTTCCTGAGTTAATTTTATGAGTTAGTGAGTTCAATTAATAGTTTGATAAGGCGAATGCGTAGCAAGTTGATGGAATACAATATAAAATTATGTTTTCATTCATTTGGGGAGATGCGAAGAGTCCCCATATCACCTAAAGATACGCCAATAAATTTTAAAATAGAAAGGAACCTACATTATTTTTAAAATTTATTTGCTCGTTCAAAAATAAAGATTATTTTTGTATGAGTACTTTAATTTAATTTTGTGACACAGGCGATAGACGCAGCTACCAAAGAACAGGCCGATCAACAACCTGTATTACAAAAAGATGAAGAGGAGGAAGCGGAGAAACTCAAGGAAGATGAACAAGTTCCTATGGACGTTGATGACGATGACTTAGAGGTTTGTATTCCATTCTTTTTGTACACCACGAATCTTAATAAATAGATTTTTTTTACATCATAGTACAAATGGCGGCTGTATCGATCAAGGCAATCTCTTACCGGCTACCATGGGATGGAGATAATAGAAGAAAAAAAGCTATTATATTTTACTATGTTAGGTTGCTATCTGTTTTAAACGTATGTATAGATGGATCAGTTTTAAGGGGCACACCTAGTGTGAAATTTTCAAAAAATCTTTTTTTTTCTTTTTTTCATACTTCGATATGTTATACCTTTAAAAATAACATACTAAAATTTCAAATCGATATCTGAAACAGTTTTTGAGTTACAGCCATTTAAAAGAGTAGCCGCTCGGCAGTTAGATAGTTGCATTAGATACGGGACATACCTGAGCTATTGTTCGGAGTCTGCCGTCTCTTCCAACCTTTGTAATACGATTCTGGTTTCTATTGTGAGCCTCCAGGTATACAGAAATATATAAGTATAATTATTTCGGCATATTTTTCGTTTACTGCCACGTCACGTATTTTCGGAGCCAGATACATTTTATCTTTAAACGCGTTTTTCACGAAACAGCATTTTTCGAATTTGCTGGAGTGATTACTCGGAGACAAATAATCCGATCGCTATCAATTTTTTTTTGCATCTTCTCTATAAAGTTCTCCATACGACGACCCTCCAGTTTTTTGATCTAATCAAAATCGAATTTTGGCAGGCCAAAAACGACCATAATTTTGGGTGAAATTTAACTTTTTTTTTCAACATGCCGCCATTTTGTGAATTTTTGATTTTTGGTTAACCCGAGGGTCATCGTACAGACAATATGTTTTAGTTTAACGAGAATTTTTTTTTAGTTTTTATCAACAGAGAAGGCTGCAATCACACAACAAAATGGAATGTTCCATAACATGTGGTCATGTTCAATATTTGTTTTGCATCTAGATGTTTTGACATCAAAAATTTACTGAATTTTTAAGATGAATTGGCAAAATACATATACCACTGTGTCGTTACTACTTTGGCTATTATAATTCGTTTCTAAATTGTATTAACGTATGCCATTTGGTAATCACCAACCCGCACTAGGCCAGCGTGGTGGACTATATGGCCTAACCACTCTCAACCGTACTCTCGATTGTGGAGTAGGCCCATGCCCTGCAGTGGGACGTATATGGGCTGATACAGATTTGGTAATCCAGCGACAACAACCGTGAAAAATCAATGTATCCAATTTCAGGTCGAGAAATCAGATGAGTTAAAATCCGAGAAAATGAAGGACGGACCGCAGAAGGATAAAGAAAAGGCTGGAAATAAGAACGAAACAGGTGAAGAGCCGACCGGAGAGACTGGTATTGAAGTGGAGGGGGAGAAAGTGGTCACTTCGCAGGTGGCTCGTGGTACAGACACCACATATCATACTAGGTGAGCTTTGAATATTTAGGTTCTAGATATACAATACTTTACCTGTAAGAAGAGGCAATAAAGTGAAAATTTTCCTACCAAAATGGTTAGACCAATTTTAGTTGGAACATTTTAAGATAATGTATGTGGGAATAGTTCCGTAAGGGGTCAAATCAAACAAAGATCTTTTGGATAATCTTCAATATATTGTCGTCTTAAATAAATTCGTCTTCACTTCATACGTCTTCCGTCTTTCACGTCTTCCGTCGTCTTCCAGACTGTTCTCTTCTTTATTCCGTCCTTGCATACTTCAACATCTTAATCATTCATCCTCGTACTCTTTCCATCTTAAATACTTTCATTAGTCATCTCTTTCACACAAACTACGTTCCATATCAGTCATACGTCAACGTTCCATTCTACTCATCTTTCTTCTTAACATTCAAATCCTACAACTCGGCCATACTGACACCTGACTGCCCTCAGTCAGATCTTATTTACAACACAAAACATTCTTAACTCATATTACACAATCTTCGACACCACGTAACATCCTTCGTCTACATGAATAAACTATTTACAAGTTTTTTACACAAACATCTTAATATAAAATACTAAACAAAATAACAAATATTCAGAAATTTACCCTATATCTATCAACGCCTGATAGAGGCCTATAAATTCTTATATTGAATTTAAAGTTTTATTTTATTTATTTATTTGGAAAAAAAAAAACATTATAGCAATTAAATATACAATTAACAATTAATTAAATATATAATGTTAACGGAAACTATAATTAAAATGTCCAAATATGCCATATTTTTGTATTCGAAATAAATTAGAATTTTTAAAAATATATATCGTATCATCATATACAATATCCACTATCCCTAAATGAAACACTTCCATTTTTACCTATCTGTCACTACATTACTATTCATCTATAATTTCATTCAAAAATGGCGGTTGTTAAAACGACTCCGGTCAATAATTTAATAAATTTAATTTCGTGCTTCTTTATTTAAAGTACGGTTGATTTACCTATCGAATGAAACTCCATCTTTTCTTCCTATTGTTCTGGAATGGTTTTTGCATGTTTTAGCACGCTCCCCACAAAACATTTTCGTCTTTGCTTCCTTTTCTTTTTATACCACATGCAACTTTCATCTTGAATTCGTCCTGGTCGGTCTTCAACTTCTATATCATATTGGTCTAATAATAATATCCATCTTTCTACATCATCCAAACACGTAACAATAAATACAACATTGTTTAATCTTCTTTTCAAATTTATAAGTTCTTGAAAACAGTAAATCTGCCATAAAATCTTTCTTGCAGCGTACTTCTTCATAATATCCGTTTTTTGTGGCAACGGTTGCACCTCTTCGTCGTCTTCCAAAACCCTCTTTTCTTCCGTTGCTTGTTCTACTTGAGAATGTTGTTTTGGGCGCTGAGTTGCTGGTATGTCAAAGATAAGCGCAATGGGCAAGTCAGTAGGTTCCTTTTCCATTCCACAGTATTGTCATTTTCCATATGAACCTCTTGCTGCATCTGTTTACCTTGCACCGTGCCTGAATATAATGTTTGAGGCGATGTTTCGTCATCATAAACACTTTCATCTTTGCTCGTCTCGTTTATAGTCTTGACACAACTGTTGTCATGGCAACCATCATCATTGGGAGCGCTAGGTTTGCACTCGGTGACACACGAAGTTCGCAAAACCTCTTTATTTGTCGCGCTCGGAAATTCTTCTATGATTGCTGCTTTAAACTCTTCATACGTCTGAAACGGGTCTTCAGACCGCAGCCATAATTCCGCGGTACCCGTTAATCACTTTTTTGCAGCAATCAACATTTGTCGAGACGTAAAATTGAAATTTTTACATACGCCTTCAATTTCCCGTATCCATCTGGTGGATGAATACGTTACGTCAGTTCCATTAAATTTAGGTGTTACTTCCAACCTGAATTGTCCCATGTATGCTGCCATCTTTCTTCTTCTTCTTTTCCTTGTCTTTTCGTAGTATCTTCTTTGCGTCGTATTCAGCAAAATCAGCTTCCGTCTTTGAAGCCGGTTTTCTGCTCGTCTGCTTCTTTTTTAACCCGAAATACGGAACTATCCCGGACGAGCCCTCAAAAATATGTGGTAATAGTTCCGTAAGGGGTCAAATCAAACAAAGATCTTTTGGATAATTTTCAGTATATTGTCGTCTTAAATAAATTCGTCTTCACTTCATACGTCTTCCGTCTTTCACGTCTTCCGTCGTCTTCCAGACTGTTCTCTTCTATATTCCGTCCTTGCATACTTCAACATCTTAATCATTCATCCTCGTACTCTTTCCATCTTAAATACTTTCATTAGTCATCTCTTTCACACAAACTACGTTCCATATCAGTCATACGTCAACGTTCCATTCTACTCATCTTTCTTCTTAACATTCAAATCCTACATGTAAAAAGGAAAATGGGTTTTTTTCTGTATTTCTCAATTCTTTCATTGACCATACTCTAAAGCTTAGTCCGTAATTAAATACTAAACCTCCATAAGTTTAATCTAAACAGCCTTATTAATAGACAGGTTTAAAACATATTTTTGTTATCGTTTTTTTCGAACTTTTGAATTCAATTGAGTAAATAAGACAAAACATTCCGTAAATAAAATATGTTTGTAAACTTTCTTTGAATACGGCCGTAAGACTTAAAGTTATACAGCTCAGTTTAAAATCAGCATAATATCATTCCCGTTTTTAAGTTGTTTCAAGTAAAACAATTTTTACTGATTTGATTGCGAATTTAGTTTAACTTTCACATTTTTTATCTTCCCTACGTTTCGATCACGTTACACGTGGTCACGAGTTAAAAGTTTTTTTTTTTAATTTTGTAATTACCGCGCAACTGTAAGCATTAATGCCATTACTTTACTAACTATTACCATGCAAATAAAATAAATTTCTCATTTGCCCTCTATTTATATTATCTAAACCACATTCCAGGTCAGACACAACACAAATGCAGACAGAAGACCTATCGATGTCTCAGTACATGGGTATCCGCGAGTGGCTGCACAGCTCGGTGCGCGGGCGCAGCGCCGTGCCGGCGTGGCAGGCGCTGTGGCGGGACTGCGCGCCGGCCGCGCGCGCGCTGTGCGAGAGACTGCGCCTCGTGCTCGAGCCCACGGGGAGGTCGCGGAGGGCTGGTATGTTTATAGTTCCTACTTATGTAGTTACAATATTTTAGGACTTTAAAATTTAAATATGTATTTTTAACATTCTTTGATAAGGGTTATTTACACGAATTGACTTTTATAAAGTGGATCGAAACAGCCGTCTTTATTAAAAAATCCAATCCTTTGATTTTCGATTTTTACCAGATCGATGCCTAAGAATTTCTTATCGATCATTTGCATTTTAGGCACTTAGTGACAGTGCCTTGAGAAAAATTAATTTATAGGAATTATGACTAACTCTGTATATCTGTATCTGTATTATTTTTTTCAATATGATACATATGAATACAGTCGAATATCCTCTTAAATCCTACAACACCAATTACTCAATTTACATGTGTTGTATTTATCAGGTGACTTCCGCACCGGTCGTGCTATCAACATGCGTCGCGTGATCCCGTACATCGCGTCTCACTTCCGTAAGGACCGCATCTGGCTCCGAAGGACCAAGCCAGCCAAACGAGAATATAAGATCGCCATCGCTGTAGACGACTCTAGCTCTATGTCTGATAACAGGAGCAAGGAGCTCGCTTTTGAGAGCCTTGCGCTTGTGTCACAGGTGGGTGGTTTATTTTGTTGTCTGTAGATATAATAATACAAAATTAGGTAGTAGATAACGCTGGACGGAATTACCACTTGTAGACAACAGTTGATATAGCAATAAAACATATTATGTAGTAATGTGATAGCCGTCCAGTAAATATCAAATTGCCAATGTGTAAAAGGTTTTGAAACTAATTTATAAGTGGTAAAAAAATGTTTGGTAATTACTCTGTGCTTAATTTAATATTTTGTGCAGTTCTTTCTCCACAAATATAATCCGATCACTAAAAAATTATAAAATCACTCGATCGTTTAATATTATGATTTTTGACTAAAAAACTCAACATATTTTTCAGGCACTAAACCTCCTAGAATCGGGTGATCTAGCCGTAATAAGTTTCGGCGAGAAGCCCAACCTCCTCCACCCGTTCACCGAACAATTCTCAGAACATTCCGGCTCCAAAATACTAGAACAACTACGCTTCGACCAGACGAAAACTAAAATCGCCCAGCTATTGGACTTCTGCACAGTATTATTTGAAGAGCAGACGGTTAAAACTGACGCTGTCAATGCTAGGCTATTGGTGGTAGTCAGTGATGGAAGGGGGATATTCTCGGAGGGGGAGACTAGGGTATTACACGCAGTGAGGAGGGCGAGGCAGCAAGGGATATTTTTAGTGTATGTTATTATCGACAACCCGGATAATAAGGTAAGTGTAGTGATGTAACGACAGCGTAAGGTTCATTTTATCGATATACTTCTTTCAAATATCACTTTGGGTAGGTTCGAATATACTATGCAAGTATGCTGTTTAAACATATACAGATTTATATTCGCAAACAGTACACTAAATAGCGTATTTACTAAGCTTACTTAGAAAAGACGATGTACCTAGAACATGTTTTGCTTGGCCATAGGCCCTATTATGTATGTAATAATACAGAGGAAAATAATATATGCCTAGCCAGTAAGTACTTCATGATCTTATCTACATCTTTACACTACACCATATTAGCAGTCTACAACTTTTTTTCTAGATACATACATACATAAACATACGCCATTTTCTAGAAATAGGCAGACCGCAGAGGAACAAAACAACTACAGTTCGCCTTGTATATTCCGTACCACGACGTATTAGGTGGCAAGCCTATCGCCATGTAGGGCACAAATTCCTGACCTCGGGTACCTTTTTTCGACATTACTATAAAATATAATTTATTTTCAGGACTCAATCATGGACATCCGCCGGCCCATAATCGACCCAACGACGAACTCGTTCGTCAGGTTCGAGTCTTATTTGGACTCGTTCCCGTTCCCCTTCTATCTTATCCTAAGAGACATGTCGGCATTGCCAAATGTACTGGGAGACGCGTTGAGACAGTGGTTTGAATTGGCTGCTAACACTACCAACTAAATAGATATAGATTAAGTTAATAAATACAGCCCAGCAGTGGGATATATGTTAGCAGGGCTAAGCCCATATACAGGGTATATCAAGCCTGCTACTGAAAACGAAGCCGGGTGGTAGTTTAAGCGACTTCAGACACAGTGCAATAGAAAATATTACAATGTTTTTTCCTCGGTCGTACTAGGGTGTTGAATCCATTTTGTCCTAAAATAATAGTGTGTTACCTCTTATTTATAAATACTCTAAGGGATAAAATAATTTGAATTATAATTATAGCAAAAACTGTAGATTTACCATCCAAAAATTATGATAATCAAAAAATCATGAAAAATAATTGTCGCGTTTCTCAGCAAAATTTTTAATTGCATTGTGTTTGTAACTACTAAAACTACCACCCGGCTTCGTTTTCGGTAGCAGTCTTGATATACCCGCTATGTAAGTCCCACTGCAGGGCAGTTGGCCAGGGGTTCTTCATCTTTCTCAGTCCGCGCGCTTACAGGCTATATCAAGACTGCTACCGAAAACGAAGTAATAACTTTAGCAAGAACTAAACAGTTACCACAAACAAACACGATGATATTTAAATAATCACAAAAAAATTGTCACGTTTCTTTGCGAAATTTTTAGTTGCATTTTTTTTGTAGTCACTAAAACTACCACGCGACTTCATTTTCGGTAGCAGTCTTGGTATACCCTGTATATATGTTTACTATTTAGGCTCGACGCCGTTAACCTATCTAGCTAGTCGAAATATATGTAGAATGATACGAACAATAAAAATAATAAGGTAGATAGGCAAAATTAAAATTTAGAAAGAGGGAGTGAATTGTTTCCTGGCGCTCTTCACTTCGTAAGGCGCACACTTTGGGAACCCCTTGCTTAGACCATAAGTGTGCCGACTATAACATTGCGGGTTAAATAGAATTAAGTATATATTTTCTAAATAATTCGTAAGGAAAGCTTGGTGCTGTTTTATTAGAAAAAAATGTGTTTGTCCTTGATGTTCCCTATTTTTTTACCCGTAGAATTTGAAGTATTTGCAATGTCTGCTCTAATAATACTTGTAGATAGGTTATAATATTAATGATATGAATTAAATCGTTCTAATCAACATAAATAGCCATTGAATAAAAAGCAGTATGTGGATGTAGTTGTAAGAATAATTAATGGCAATTAAAGAATAAAGATGCATTTATGTCTGGACATTTTTTGAATACAGTTTTGTTTTGTCAGACTTATTTCGAATTTATAACACTAATAACGACTTATCATAAAGGATCTCGGTCATTATAAAGGTTTATTTTTGTAAATAAGATTTTTATTTAGGAATTATAACCTCGAGATATAATATTTTTCAGCGCAATTCTGTATGTGAATTATGACATAACTTATTTGTGCTAAAAGTGACTAAGGTGTTAATTTGTGTCAAAATTTTGAATGTGTATTAAATACATATTTTTCATTTAATAATATTGGTTTTTATTTTACACAAAATAATCATTTTGTATTTCCCAATAATTTGATTTACGCAACAGTTTCGACTGTACATTTCGTTCTATTATTTAGTATCATTTCTAAACGTAATATTATAATTGAGGGTAACCACGAAAGCTGTAAATTAATCGAAACGTCGCGTCGCGTCGGGAAGTCAAAAATGTAAAAATCAAACCAAATCCGCGATAAAATCCGTAAATAGTAGTTTTATTTCAATAACTGAGGGTAGTTAGTTATCAATTGTCATACCAATTAGTCCTGTAGCTCGAATTAGTTTACTGCGTGCTATCGACCGCCTATCGCGTGTTCCGTTGGACATACCGCTTGAATTTCAATAGCTCAGTGAATAATCGAGTGTGTTTCAATAGCTTAGTGTCGATGTGATGGGTGTTAAGTGCTATAGCTACTAGATATCGCCGGCTTAGACAGCCTTGGTTCTAATCATGTGAGTAAACTAACCATTAAATTTGTTGAATTATCATTTCTTGTTTTATATGAAATATGGTGAGCGATAGGATGTCGGGATTAAAAGAGATAACTCGAAAAGTTTACCGCAATTAAATTTGGTACCTAAATACTACTATTTGATACCTATATTCTATAAATCGGTAGCTCGATTTGTGCGGACATTCAAAAAATACTGAAGGTGCTAAACCATAACAAATTATAAAAATCAAACCGGACAAATATTTAAATATCTATTTTTTATTTTACATAATAACTTACTATTTATGCATTTTATGGGGCTACAGTGTCTGAACTAGGTAAATAAGTTAACCTGTATTCCAGACAGCATGACTTTATAGGACATTTCACATGCTAAGTTACGAATACAAATCCAAACAGTACTTTCAAATATTTTTCTTTTCTTTCAAGCATTTTATACTTTTTGTGTTATGTGTGTTAAATCTGAATGTAGTTATGTGAATATAACACCTATACCGTACTACATCGAAACGTATACAGCGACCACAACAGCGACTTACCATTGCCGCACTTAGTTACGTAGAGATAATTTTCTCAAAGGATTGCTCATATATTTTGAGTAGGCGTTACGAAATGACTGATTTTACCTAATTGATGCTTACTTGAATAGTTATAATCGTATTTAAAATAAAACTATTAATTACGGATTTTATCGCGGATTTGGTTTAATTTTTAATTTTTTTAACTTTCCTACGTTTCGATTACTTCGATTACAGCTTTCGTGGTCACGGGGCGGACCAGGGCGGACTTATATCTAAAGGTTATATTATTATAATCGTATTTTTCAAATTATAAGATACTGCTGCTTCTTAAGTTGAAATTACGAGGTTGCTTTAAAAATATATATTCACTTATTTACTCGTATTTCTCGCACGGAACAACCAAACTTAAACTTGGACACTATGCCGTGTCGAAACCACTGACGATGGGTTGTCCACAAGGCTCAGTCTTAGGTCCTTATTTGTGGAATTTAGGCTTTGACGATTTTCTTACGATTCCCTTACCGTCAGGGTGTTCTTTGACCGGATATGCGGACGATGGCCTCTTGCTCATAGAATCAAACAGTAGGTCGGGACTAGAAAATAGTGCAGACGCGTGTTTAAAATTAATATGTGATTGGGGCCATCGAAATCGCTTAAAGTTTGCACCACATAAAACGTTCCAATTACTTTTAAAAGGAAGTTTACAATCACCGCCGCGATTTAAATTTAATAATATCACTGTTAAGAAAAAAGAATCGGTTTGTTATCTTGGTTTAATTTTGGAAAGGAATTTTTCATTTCTTGAACATATTAAAAACGTCGGGGAAAAGTCGAAAAGGAACTTTTTTGCTTTGACAAGAGTATCAAAATCAACATGGGGGCTATCTTTCAATACACTAAAAATCATCTATGGAGCAACTTACTTAGGATGTATTTGTTACGGATCTCCCCTATGGGCTGATAGGGCTACTATCGGCGCTGTGCGAAGAAAACTGCTCCAGAGCCAACGCTTGGCCTTGATATTCTTGTGTAAGGCATATAGAACTGTTAGTACCGAAGCTTTGCCTGTCCTGGCGGGTGTACTTCCAGTCGACCTGGAGGTGCAACGTCGCGCCGCCATGTATTACTCTACTAGGGAGAATATGGATAAAAGTTTTTTAACAGCACGTGAACTTTTAAAAATTGATAGATTATTTAAACCGCTTTCAGTGGTATATAGCGAACTATTAGATGAATGGCAAAATAGATGGGAGGTATCTTTGAAGGGACGACATCTATATCAATATTTTCCTTGTGTTCGTGACCGTTTGACAAAGACTTGGTTGGATGTCGATTATTGCGTATCACAGTTTCTCACGGGCCATGGTAACTTTAGGTCTAAACTTTACTCTTTTAAGCTTGCTGAATCGCCTGCATGCCCATGTTCAACACCTAATTGCGAGTATGAGCAGTCCGCGCATCATATACTTTGGGAGTGTAGTCTTTGGCAGAATGAGCGTAAAACTATGCTGGATAGTATGCAGATATCATCTGGAGTCGTATACTACATGGACCTTGTAGAGACTAGGAAGAACTTCCGTGCTTTCCGGCGTTTTTGCCATACTTATTATTGGAATCAAGTCTAAAAGCTCACATAATAGGTCCCATTTAAATGTAGTGATGATGGGATCCGTGGTGCTTTACAGCTGGCTTCTCCGGCTGTAAAAGTCTTTTTACGAGGTTATTTACCTGTTTAGTTCATTGTTTTGTCGCCCGCGTTGCACGGAGGGAAGTGGACAATAATTTATTTCCAACTCCTCCTATTAATTTCACTTTCTGATTAATTTCGTTGCGGGTTAAAGACAAGTTAGACATTCCCGGAGACTCGCCGAGCTTCAATGCTCGGTGTCATTACATTGCGTGCCACTGTTGATCCTGGCTCACAGGAGTTACAGTGGTGGGTGAGGGTGGGACAGAAAAAAAAAATTATAAGATAGTAGGTGCTAAAATGTTAATCCATTTCACTATTTATGATCAAGACATTATGTGTCGCATCGCGTGAGTTAATAAAAAAAAACAAACAAAAAAACGTTATATTCGATATATAAAATGTGTTATTTTAAAAAAAATGAATATCCTTAAAAAATCATAATCGCGCCCTCTTGTCTTTCAAGAAATATATCCTTTGTGACCACTTCGATCAGCAATTGGGTATGGATGAAAATTCATCATTCACATTTGCTTGTAACATTTTTTAAATGTATCTAAACAATTTTTTCCTAACAGCACGAAATTTCTCAACCCTTTTTTGTGTCACCAATAAAAAAATCTAAACGAATCAAAAAAGATGTACATTTATTGGTTTTTATTCGGCTACTCTACTGATAGTGGTACAGGTGTTTTATTTTTGTAAATAAAAGGCGACATTTTCTAAAAAATATTATTGTATATTTGTCAACTGAAAATTAAACAATATCTTAACATACATCGCTTATAGATAATTTACGATTTAACAAACAAAGCTCGCGCAACTTGTTAACGTTTAGGCCCGCGTTACATTATACGTAATAAATAAATCGTGACATTCATATTTGGACTGGACATATTCGGTTAACGGTATCGCCGGAAGCAATTACAATTAAACCTAAAACTTATAAAATCATGTTTCCAAATGAAACAAACGACTATTCAATGCACCACTTATTGTCTAAAAAAATCTAATATACATGTAATGATGGCGGTTCGGATTGCAAGCGACGGTTTTAGTGTGATGCTGCGAAATGTTTTACGTTGTTACGTTAAAGGCATTTATACTGAAACTAAATGATACCACGCCCTTGTAACCCGATCCGCAGTAACCAACATTTGAAATAGCAAAATATAAACTATAAATAAAGTTTACAATAAAATATGCTAAACGTATAATATTAAATATATTGTATTGACATAACATTAAAACTAAAAACTAATTATTAAAACAAACATTTATTAGAACCGTGATAATGTTTCTTACGTTTCGATAAATAAATACGTTTAACTAAACATAAAAACGAGCTTCGTCAGTTCACATTTGAGCGAATTTTAAAGCTGTTCAGCAAACCAATACTGGAATCCGTTTGTATGGAATAATAAGCCGGCGTATGCGCGCTAATTTACGTATACGTGTCAAACCCGATTTTTAATTTCACTGTAAAACGTTTCAGGTGTCGATATAATTCGTTTTTCTGAACAAGGGAAGTCGATAATCATACATGTCTTTCATAATTTTGCCGGCCAGGCATGACACGCAAATCTATCGTAAATGCGTGCGCGTACGTCCAGCAATACGCAGGACACTCCGCTGTACATTTACCTAAACATTGATGTCGCCACGCGCTCCTATTTCTAATAAAGATTTCATCTAGCACTTTCTATCTAGTGTACAAAATTTCAAAGGCCATATCGGTGAAGGGTTGTCGAGAACACGGGATTTCGAGTATTTCGATTTTAACGTTGTAAAGTAGGATGTGTGTCTCGACGGCTGCAACGCAGGTATTCACTTGGTGGAATCCTTGGACGAATGATTGTTAGTCTCTTCAGTCTTATCACTGTCACCGTAGAACTTTGGCTGGAATTTTATAAACTTATATTAGTTTTTACACGTCGATAAATCGCGTTTCCATGCCTGCCTATCGGTATTACAGGTAATAATAATAATAATAAGTTTATTGAGATAAAAAGAATTACAAAGACTTAAATCTACTTACAATTAAATAAAGATAATGAGATCTTATATTCTAGCAGAACCAGAGGTTCCCAAACTAGGCGTAGCCTGTGACTTGGGATACCATTAATAGATTAAGCTTACAGTATTACATAATAACCGAAAAAAAAAAATAATAATAATTAGCATGTATGTGTGCAATGTATGAAGTGACAATAGTGTTGAAACAATGTAAAAGACGATAACAAAACTTTATAATAAAAATGAAACCAGAACAAAACTAAAATTAAACATTACTTATTCCAGGTACAATTGAACCCACAAGTCTTTCAGTAGCATCATAATCTAAATGTATTAAAAATTTGAAAATTTCGGTAGAGCACTTTTTGACTGAAGAGTTCTTAACAGGACACAGTCTCGAGACCTTGTTGTAGAGCGAAGGGTGAGCATAGTATTGGAACCTTTTTGCGAAGCTAGTTTTAACTGATGGCAATTTGAGTAATGGTAGCCTCTTGTTCCTGAGTATTGCATATGAAGGGGAATTGATTGTGAGTTTGTGGGTCGCAATACAAGCTTTACTTACTTAATACTTTAATCTACTACTTTAATCTTACTTTAATCTTAATCATGTGAAGAATTAAATCCTAAAAGTTTCGTTTTTGGACCCGACATCTTTATTTTTAACAGGACTTGTGAGCTTCCTCTAGATCCATAATTATTTTTTGTTATTTAAATGTTTCCGTACATCGAAAGAAAATCGATACACAATATATCGAAATTCTATGATGAGCTTCTGTTCTTTATAGGGCCAGAATTTATTGTTTAATTTCTATACATATTTATTATATTTATTCCTCTATTATGTATTACATTAATCTGACAAATCAATCATACATGACTCTTATTAGAATCTATCATATAGGGCAGTGTTCTCTAAATTGATATTTACAAGAAAAAATATATTCGATAGTGCATTGATAGTTTACAGTAAATCTAATGAATGGGCTAATCATATTCATAAAATGGATAATCATTTTCAAAAGATAAACAGAAAATTTTGATAACGATGATCAAACAAAATAGATGAGTATAAAAAAACAACACCACAAACGAATTAGTAAAAATGGGCAAATTCTCATCCTAAAGAAAAACAAAATGTAACACTCAAAGGGTATTAAATAAAGTTATACGTGATCTAGAAAAACGTCAACAAGTAAAATACATTAGCGATTAAAATATGAAATATCCAGTTTTAACAAACTCTTTTTTGTGGAGCTGTGTACCAAGCATACATGTAAAATAAATGAATTTAGATCAAGCAAAACTTTATCGACAACAAATCATCAAGCAGTGGGGGAATGACAAAACAAAAGAAAAAAAAAACGGCACATATTCGCAGCAAGACAAACTCAACACTCTGTCAAGCCGCTGCAATCAATTCAACAGATGATCCGAATAAAAAAACGCCACTATGTGCTCAAGCATGATGTATCTAGCGCTGTTCTAAACTTACACAATCTCAATTTGTACTATACAGTCGTGACTTTATTTCCAAATCCGTTTTTGACTCCATTATAACTTGTAAAACCCTAAAAATAAACAGCAAATTTACGACTTATCTCATTCATGTTTGTGATGCATAGCATTTATTTGGAGTCTGTTTAAACCATTTGCAGTAAACTTATAACGAGGGTAAGATATGCCAGCAAGAAGCTTACTCTTGAAGTCAATTTGTATCAAACGACGTTCACACAAAACCAAACCCTCACAAATGTAATGCAATCTTAAATATACATTTGTCACCTCCTGGTTTAGTTATATATCCGTTCTCACTGTGCGATACACTCCCACCCAGTCTGTTTCATAAGTGGTCAAACCAGGAACCTAAAATCATCGCACACGGTATAATGTGGTCATATTATCCAGAACAATATTATAGTTAAATTAAAAAAATAACAAAATATCCTTTTGAAAACAAGGAAATTATTTGTGATTTTTAAATCGTTTTCTAATCGAAAGTTAGAAGCAGCGATTTTCAAAGTAATTGGTTTCAAGAGTAAGCGCCTGTATACTTGTAATAAGTATAATTTTTAAGACAATTTATAAGACCCGAATCATATCATCATCTTATTTTATCTGCTTAAAATAGTCAATTTGTAAATATGCGGACGCGTGCGTAAATATCAATTTATGCGTACGCACTATGATACGTACGCATTCTCATAGTATTATTAGTAGTAAAAATAACTACTTTTAATTGATCAAATACGAATTGTGGATAGATGTGATTCAGGTTTGAATATGTAATAATGGTTACCTCGTCGTGTTTTTCCTCTGCGTTAACGCGATCATCATCGTCGTCGCTGTCCTCATCGGCGGAAGAGTCGCCACCAGACCCGGCCGCGTCTGTTTTCACTGACAAACAATATTCACATTATTACACTGTCGCATTATTTCTTTTTTTTAAACTTTATTGTACAGCTGTGATTTAAAATAAAAGAAATAAGAGGGGGAAAAACATACAAAAGGCGGTCTTATAGGTCGAGACGATCTCTTACACACAACCAACCGTGGGATGGATAAGAGGTACGGTACAGTTTTGGGGTACTATGAGGTGTACGAAAGGTTAAATACGACAGTAGACATATAAGTATATACAAGTACTTAATTCATATATAAATAAATATTACAGTAGTTACTTTGGGTACAATGTCCTTCAATCCGAAACACAAAAGTGTATTTACACTGCTATTTGGCGGGAAAAATAGACCTTGTGGTGGTATTTACCCAGGCGGCCACTCACGTATGAGAGACCTACCCACCTGTAGTAAATATTTCAAGCAAGTACTCTTATACTTGATAGATTTCCTAGCGCAAATTATGAATGCACATATTCGAATAAGTTGCATTTGTCAGTTATACACGTTTAATGTATATTGTTTTATCGCAGATCGCACATACAGATAAATATTAACGATTTGTTTTTAAACCAAGACACATCAATACGTTTTATGAGATAAACTTGAATTCACAGGTACAAACAATATCTATATACGGATTGTGACGTGTTAATTGGAACCACAAAAAGCGTGTCGCATCCAGTTTCTACAATATTTAAATATGTTATTTTGATCATAATATATCTTTACCCAATTGATTTCTAATGTGGCCTACATTATTTTTCGTTTAATTTCCTCGAAATATTGAGGTAAAAATATATTTAATTTTCTTAAAGGGTAGATTTAACATACATAAAAGCACGCCTTTTATCCCAGAAGAGGTAGGCAGAGGTGCCAAGATACCCACATTTCGCCTTGTACGTTCCTTCCCACGACGTGATAGGGGCGAGCCTAACATTATTTTACAACACGAAGAAAAATATGTATATTGCAATATAATCAGGATATTTCATTTGGACATAAGATAACAGCGAACCTTATTATAATGTCTACAAATTATACCAAACCCCCTGGAAGCGTATGATTAGATTACCTTATCTCGCATTTATCTACTATTTCGTGCATCGTGCTTCGTGTTGCGAATGAGAAACAAATTAAAAAACTCGAATCTGTCGAGGCAATTAAATCGGCGGGATTACGTCTCGAAAAACCCAAGGGGCGCCGCCCCCGTATCCTCGTTAAGGATGTGCCATCCTCTATGGAAGACCGCGCTTTTATTACCGCACTGTATCGTCAAAATATCAAGGACGAATTGCCAATAAAGGAGGATGATTTCATTAAATCCATTAAAATAGTTCGTAGACGTAATTTAGATAACGGTTGTAAATGGATTGGCATTGAGTTAGATTCAGAGATAAGGAAACATCTGGCGGACACAAAAGAGAAATTATTTATTGACTGGGCCACCTGTCGATTCATTGACGACTTAGAAATAGTGCGTTGTATGAATTGTCAATACTATGGGCATGTGCAAAAGTTCTGTACAGTAAAAACACCTACGTGTGCCGTCTGTGCTGAAGCACACGAGACTAAGGCGTGTCCGCACAGTTCAGACACAGATTTTAAGCCAGTATGCGCACCTTGCAAGCGCTTTAAAAACCCCACGATCATCGCTGTGGGTCTCAGGAGTGTCCAACGTACAACTACAAACTCCAACAACTATTTCTCTCGACCCAGTACTAACACAATATGAATAACTTTACCATCGGACAGTTAAACCTCCATAATGATAGGGTAGCAACGTCGGAATTAGATACGTTAATTCGCGAGTATAAGTTAAATATCGTACTAGTACAGGAGCAATATCAACATGCGCGTATATCTAGTAAGGTCGTACAACTTGATAGCAACTCACGAGCAGGTATTTTTGTGTCGGGTTCAAATCTTACCGTAACCTCTGTGCGTAATCTTATGACGTCACACTGTGCTGTCGCTGAGGTGTCTAGTCCGATTTGTAAGGTTTATGTTGTGAGCTGTTATTTTCAATACTCAGATCCTGTGGGTCCTCACCTGTGTCACCTCCGCTATGTCTTGCGGTCCCTCGCTGGACATAAAATTATTATAGGTGCTGACGTTAATGCGTCATCTGTCCTTTGGTATGGCAAATATCGCTCCACTGATACCGAGCGACGTTGCGCTGTAGAAGATTTCATTGCAGAGATGAATCTCGAAATACACAACACCCCCGTTGCACCACCTACTTACAGTAGCCCTATGGGCGAATCTTCTATTGACGTCACACTTTCTAGTGGAGACGTCCGTATTGATAGGTGGCGCGTCCTACCGGACGCGTCGTGTAGTGACCATCGCCTGATTGTGTACGAGTTCTTGCCTAGATTGACGCAGGGTCCGGTACATAATAATTTTAATTTTAAATATAAATCCCGAGGCGCAGACTGGGATTTATTTAGCTCGCTATTTGCTCGGCATGCTGGGGACTTCACTCGCAATGATCTGTCAGCTGAAACCTGTGCGGAGATTATGTCGGACACGTTTACATATTGCGCAGACGTTACCATCGGTCGAGGTTCCATCACTAACGCTCGGAGGTGTGATTGGTGGAATGATTTACTAGTCCAACTACGTCGGACTTTTCGCAGAGCGCGTAGGCGTTTTAATGGGCTTAAGAGACGTTCTGTCACAGGGGAAGCAATTACATCTGCTTTAAATAAACTGAGAGTTGCCAGATCGCATTATAAAGCGGCCGTCCAAAAATCTAAGGGTAATTTATTACGAAAAGTTGTGGCTCGGTTAGATAGTGAGGGTCCGTGGTCTCCTTTATACCATGAATTCAAAGCGAATAGGTCAATCAATTTGGCATATATTGAGAATTTAAAAATTGACAACAACTACACCACTGGTATTGAGGAGACAACGGACGCTCTGTTACAATCGTTAATTCCGGATGATAATGTTGAAAATGACACAGAATACCACAAGCAGATTAGGATGTGGGCCGGGGAACTGCCGAACTCTTCGGATTCAAATCTGTCGTCGTTTGATGAATTTAGTGAAATCGTACGATCTTTGCCCCTAAACAAGGCTTCCGGTGACGATAAAATATCGAACAAAATGATTAAAGAGGCGTGTAAATCGGCAGGCGATGCGTTACTTACTGTTTATAACAGATGCATTGCTGAAGGGGTATTTCCGCGAGTATGGCGTACCGGTTTCATTCGGATAATACCCAAGAGTGGCGATAAACCTCCACATGATCCTAAGTCGTATAGACCTATTACACTCTTGCCGTCGCTAGGTAAACTTTTAGAGCGTCTTATCGTCCCTCGATTGCTACCGGGCGGACCAAAATTTCACGAAAATCAGTTCGGTTTTACTACGGGTAAGTCAACTATCGACGCGGCAATTTCGGTTAGAAGAGCGGTAAGTACATCGGTGTGTAAATATGTACTCGGTATATTTCTGGACATCTCCGGTGCTTTCGACAACGCTTGGTGGCCAATGCTGCTTCTTAAGTTGAAATTACGAGGTTGCTTTAAAAATATATATTCACTTATTTACTCGTATTTCTCGCATGGAACAACAAAACTTAAACTTGGACACTATGCCGTGTCGAAACCACTGACGATGGGTTGTCCACAAGGCTCGGTCTTAGGTCCTTATTTGTGGAATTTAGGCTTCGACGATTTTCTTACAATCCCCTTACCGTCGGGGTGTTCTTTGACCGGATATGCGGACGATGGCCTCTTGCTTATAGAGTCAAACAGTAGGTCGGGATTAGAAAATATGGCAGACGCGTGTTTAAAATTAATATGTGATTGGGGACATCGAAATCGCTTACAGTTTGCACCACATAAAACGTTCCAATTACTTCTACAAGGAACTTTAAAATCACCGCCGCGAATTAAATTTAATAGTATCACTGTAAAGAAAAAAGAATCGGTTTGTTATCTCGGTTTAATTTTGGAAAGGAATTTTTCCTTTCTGGAACATATTAAGAACGTCGGGGAAAAGTCGAAAAGGAACTTTTTTGCTTTGACAAGAATATCGAAATCAACGTGGGGGCTATCTTTCAATACACTAAAAATCATCTATGGAGCAACTTACTTAGGATGTATTTGTTATGGATCTCCCGTATGGGCTGATAGGGCTACTATCGGTGCTGTGCGAAGAAAACTGCTCCAGAGCCAACGTTTGGCGTTGATATTCTTGTGCAAGGCATATAGAACTGTTAGTACCGAAGCTTTGCCTGTCCTGGCGGGTGTACTTCCAGTCGATCTGGAGGTGCAACGTCGCGCCGCCATGTATTACTCTACTAAGGAGAATATGGATCAAAGATTTTTAACTGCACGTGAACTCTTAAAAGTCGACAGATTATTTAAACCGCTTCCTATGGTATATAGCGAACTATTAGATGAATGGCAAAATAGATGGGAGGTATCTTTGAAGGGACGGCATTTATACCAATATTTTCCTTGCGTGCGTGATCGTTTGACGAAGACATGGCTAGATGTCGATTATTGCGTATCACAGTTCCTCACGGGCCATGGTAACTTTAAGTCTAAACTATACTCTTTTAAGCTTGTGGAATCGCCTGCGTGCCCATGTTCAACAGCAAATTGCGAATATGAACAATCCGCGCATCATATACTTTGGGAGTGTAGTCTTTGGCAGAATGAGCGTAAAACCATGCTGGATAGTATGCAAATATCATCTGGAGTTGTATACTACACGGACCTTGTAGAGACTAGGACGAATTTCCGTGCTTTCCGGCGTTTTTGCCATACCTATTACTGGAATCAAGTGTAACAGCTCACATATTAGGTCCCATTTAAATGTAATAAGGATTTGATCCGTGGTGCTTTACAGCTGGCTTCTCCGGCTGTAAAAGTCTTTTTGCGAGGTTATTTACCTCTTTATTTCATCGTTTTGTCACCCGCTTTGCACGGAGGGAAGTGGACAATAATTTATTTCCAACTCCTCCTATTAATTTAACTTTTTGATTGATTTCGTTGCGGGTTAAAGACAAGTTAGACATTCCCGGAGACTCACCGAGCTTCAATGCTCGGTGTCATTACATTGCGTGCCACTGTTGATCCTGGCTTACAGGAGTTGCAGTGGTGGGTGTGAGGGCGGGACAGTCTCCAGAAATTTATCTACTATTTATACAACGACAACGCTATCCTGTTCTCTTATTATCGACAATTCCATATTCGACGTTTGATACTCAATCGTGTCCAAATAGGAACATATTCGTAAATATTGGTTATTATTATGCATTGTGTAATATTTTCATTAGGGATGTTGCGGATGCCGATTTTTTCACATCCGCGGACGCGGATGCGGATGCGGATGTTTAAGATCCTATACAAAATATAGTATATGAATGAATATTGAAATTAAACGATTATTTACGGATTTTATCGCTTACTATTATTTATAGATTTATCTAGGTTAATTTTTATATTTTTTAACTTCCCGACATTACGATTACTTCACAGGATTCATGGTCACGGGGTTGGACTGAGTATAAGATCATCCGCTCAGTGACTATTACAATTTAACTACCCGTAATTTAGAATAATTAAATTAAAAAGTTAATTTAAAACGTTAATCTGTTTTTGCGTTTCGATCTACGTAGAAGCTTCTTCTGTGTCTTGATGTCTGGCAGTTGGTCTTTTGGATTCCGATTTAATTAAGTGTAGAATTCGATTCGATCCATGCTTGTGCAAGGTTCTAGCCATCTTCTCTATTGATAATTAAATGCATCACCTTCGTTTTGAGTAGCCCCAAGTGCTCGCAAAAAACACAGTTTTATTTATTAAGTACTAGCTGTGCCCGCGACTTCGTCTGCGTGGAATTTAACAAAAAAGTTCATTAGTTTATTTAGTTTTTTTTTGGGTTTTGCATTTTTATTTTAATTATCAACCTTTGTAACGAAACCATACCGCAATCTAATTCTACGTGTGGCGCCATCTCTTAGCGAGCGGCGGTAAACTCCCGTTTATTTTCAGTTTTTTGTATTAGCTTTATTGAAAATTTCTTTATATATAATATTTTGTAAATGTGATATTGATTCGTTGGTGGGAGAAGTGGTGGGAGGCGCCCGACGTGACGGCCCAGTGGTGGCATGCGCGTGAGCTGCACCCCGCGTGCATTGCAACATTACTTTATTTTTCTAAAATAAAAGATTTTTTCTAAAATAAATGTAGCCTAAGTTACTCTTTGTTATATCAGCTATCTGACAAAAAAAGTCCCGTCTAAATCGGTCCAGCCATTTCAGAGATTAGCAGGACCAAACATACAGACAAAAAATTTTAAATATCATTTTCGGCACGTATCGTGTATATAACGATATTAGTTGGACATTTTTTTTTCACTCTTAAAACAGACACTTCAATTTTATTTATATGTATAGATAACGCCGCCTTTTCTCACACAAGGTGGTTAGGAAGAGGTTCGTAAATTAAACCCAACCTGCAAATAAATTGTTCGCTAGGATCACTAATTAGTGAAGTGCGTGGTGGCCTGTTGGTAAACGGACTAGACGCGGCTGCCTACATGTTCACGGTGGTCGCGGGTTGGAATCCCAGGGCACACCTCTGACTTTTCGGAGTCATGTGTGTATTGATAGTCAATCACCACGCACTAAATCGGTGAAGGAAAACATTGTGAGGAAACCTGCATACCATAACGATTTATAAGAATTTCTATGGTATGTAAGTCCGCCAACCCGCACTAGGCCAGCGTGGTGGACTATATGGCCTAACCACTCTCAATCGTACTCTCGATTGTAGAGTAGGCCCGTACCCTGCAGTGGGACGTATATGGGCTGATACAGATAACTAATTAGTGGTGTGGATAAAAATCTTCGTGCTATCGGCAATAATATCTTACATTCCTCTCGATGAACACCACTTAAGAGGATTTTCATCCACATACATAGACTCTTTTTTATATGCGGTAAGAAAGACATTTTATTTAGAGTACAGCTTCAGTGCTACCACTTTCTGGTATTTCCCGACTCTCATCTTCACTAGAAGAATCTAACATCATAGCAACAACAAACGCGTCGGATCATGTCACTATTTCTTTCGCTCCCATTGGTCAATATCACGTGCGAACGGCACGCGCCATTCGCCGGCACCGCCAAATTTCTGTCTTGTCTCATCTTATATTACATCCGCATCCGCATAAATATCCGCATCGATTATTGCGGATGCGGATGCAGATGTCCAAATCTATGCGGAAGATCCGCATTGGCGGATGCGGATGCGAATATTCGCAACATCCCTGATTTTCATTTTCTATAATCTTTCGTCAGGTATTTTACTGGGGGTAGGCCTCTCATACGTGAGAGGCTGCCTGGGTGGGTACCACCGCAATGTCTATTTTTCCTGCCAAACAGCAGTGTAAATACACTGTTGTGTTTCGGTTTGAAGGACAGAGTAACTGCTGGACATATTGAGACATAACATCTCACAGCGACAGCCTCCGTGGCGCAGTTGGTTAGACGCCGCCTGTGAAACGAGAGGCCGCGGGTTCGATCCCCGCACCGAGAGAAATGTTTGTGCGGCCCACAAATATTTCTTCCGGGTCTGGGTGTTTGTGAGACCAAAAAGTCTCTCGTAGTTCCTGATACCCACGACACAAGACTCGATCTTAGTGTGGGGTCAGGACTATGTATGTGACTGTTGGGTGTTATTTATTATTATTTATTTATTTGTTATTATCTTATGTCCCAGGATGGCGAGCACAGTGGATTGCTAAGCATTGCTTTGTAATTCAAGGTGTTTAATTTTGCTACTGTCCATGACCTGCCGCTTACCATCAGGCGAACGGTAAGCTCATCTTGCCATTCATTAAATAAATAAAAAATTACCCACGACACAAGATTCGATGTTACTGTAGGGTCATAACTATGTATGTGACTGTTGGGTGTATTAATGAATGTTGTAACTTTTATCTCCACATAATGTAATACCTATGTTTTTTTTTATTTCAATGAATGGCGAGACTAGCAAGCCGTTCGCCTGATGGTAAGCGATACGACCGCTCATGAACAGTAGCAACATTCCACTGCGCTCGCCATCCTGAGACATAAGATGTTAAGTCTCAATATGTCCAGTAGTTACTTTGGCTACAATGTCCTTCAATCCGAAACACAACAGTGCATCTACACTGCTGTTTCACGGAAGAAATAGACATTGCGGTGGTACCTACCCAGATGACCTCTGACATATGAGAGACCTACCATCAGTAGTATGTTATATTTGACTTTAAATCATAATTATACAGGGTATATCAAGACTGCTACCGAAAACGAAGCCGGGTGATAGTTTAAGCGACTTCAGACACAATGCAAAAAAAAAGTAAAAGAGAAAGAAAGAGAAAGTGAAAGAGAAAGTAAAAGAGAAAGAAAGAAAAGAAAAAGTTGCAAAAAAAAGCGACAATTTTTTTTTTCCTATGGCCATATTTGGGTGTTAAATACATTTTTTTCCTAATATAATAGTGTATGCCCTTTTATTTATAAATACTCTAAGGTATAAAAGAGTTTAAATTATTATTTCACCAAAAACTATGGATTTACTACCCAAAAACGACGATATTTAAAAAAAACATAAAAAATAATTGTCGCGTTTCTATGCGAAATTTTTAATTGCATTGTGTTTGTAGCCACTAAAACTACCACCCGGCTTCGTTTTCGGTAGCAGTCTTCATATACCTGGTATTATTGTGAGGTCAGGACTATGTGCGTGTGTTGCATAGAGGTACTATACCAGAGCGGATATCGGGAATAAAATCTCTGATTATTGAGCGTGCAAACGGGAACCCGGTGAAGCGAGAGCGAAGATAATGTTACTGTGTAGGCGCGACAGAGACAGAAATAGAAGGAGCGGTACTGTACCTTTCATTTTGTTACAAACATTTTGTTTGCACTGTCCCCTCTAGTTTCTTCACTGTCCGCGTATAAAATGACAGGATGCGTAAGACAGGGTTCAGGAATTTTAATTATATACATATTTTTAATATCTATTTATACAGGGTATATCAAGACTGCTACCGAAAACGAAGCCGGGTGGTAGTTTTAGCGACTTCAGACACAATACAACAGAAAAAGTTGCAAAAAAAGCGACAATTTTTTTTTGTTTTTTTTTTTTCCTATGGCCATATTTGGGTGGTAAATACATTTTTTCCTAAAATAATAGTATATACCCTTTTATTTATAAATACTCTAAGGTATAAAAGAGTTTAAATTATTATTTTAGCAAAAACTATGGATTTACCACCCAAAAATGACGATATTCAAAAATCATAAAAAAAAATTGTCGCGTTTCTAGGCGAAATTTTTAGTTGCATTGTGTTTGTAGCCACTAAAACTACCACCCGGCTTCGTTTTCGGTAGCAGTCTTGAGATACCCGGTATAAGAGGAACCTGACTGATTGACTGACTGACTGACGTATCAACGCACAGCCGAAACTACTGGAGCTAGCAATGTGAAATTTTGCACAGAGGTTCCTATCATGATGTAGGGTAGCACTTAGAAGGGATTTTTGGAAATTCAACCTCTAAAGGGGTAAAAAGGGTTAAAAACTGTTGTATATAAAATCGAAACCGTTACGAGTTACAATTGTCAAACTTGGCAATTTAGTTAACACACATTTAGTAAAAACAGCCCATTTTGGGCTGTCGGACAGTTATGAAGCTAGTATAGTATCTCAATGGTGTGTTGTTGGTACCTGCGTGCGCGGTGGGCGGCGCGGGCGCGAGGTGCGGGCGCGCTCGCTCTCTGTTGAGCTGGTCGTAGCACTGCAGGCACACGCGCAGCGGCTTGTCGCTCTGTCCGCGCAGGATGTAACGCTTCGACGAACACGGACCGCACACCACCGAGCCGCACTTGCGACAGTGGTGCTGCACACACATACATTATATCACCTTCATCACCAACATCATCATTATCATCATAGTAATAAACAATACTTGTGTACAACACAATTGTGTATCTGTAGTTCAATAATAAAAAAATATACATGTGGACATTACATCATCTTTGTCATTTCCATCATCATCATCATCATCATCATTGTAGCCAGAGTAATTACTGGACATATTGAGACCTAACATCTTATGTCTCAGGATGGCGGGCGCAGTGGAATGCCAAGCATCGCTTTGTAATTCAAGGTGTTGTTTGGTTTTGCTACTGTTCATGAGCGGTCGCATCGCTTACCATCAGGCGAACGGGATGCTCGTCTCGCCATTCACAGCAAAAAAATATCACCATGATCATTAATATACATATACGCGACAGGTCTAAGACTAATTATTCAATCAAATAATAACAAGAACCATAGTATTGAATTTATTCCCATGTACTAAAAATAAAACTTGGCGATTGTTTTGTCACAATACAAAGCAGTGTAATACGTATTAAGGAAAAATAAATAGTATAAAATTAAAAACTACAGTGAAAGCATCTAAATATTCATAGTGAGAATTTAAAATAAACAAACTTACTCTTCTATTGAGCACAGTGAATTGTGTCTTTTTGCAGTGCATACAAATTGCAGCCTCATTATCGGGTACCCAAACAGCTGCGTGTTCCGACGGTGGTTGTTTGCCGCCTAGAATAATCACATAATGTTATTAAAATATATTGTAAACTTTTGCAGAATTTTTTATCAATATTATACTTATATTTTTGTAAGCAATGCGTATGGCGCGTGTTACGTCTGGTTTGTTATTTACCTACATAATACACCCGAGACGTAGAGATTAGGGAATGCAATCTCGTTCTCGCGAGAACTCGGCCTTTTTTAGCGAGATTGATCTCGGACGAAAAAAAGGCGAGATCTTGCGAGTTTAACGAGATTGCACTCGAGCATAAAAACATTTGATTTGTTTACTAATAGTTGTTGCTAGCTAGCGTGATGGAGTGTCATTGCATTAGAGTATTTTTTGGGTTATTGTTTGTTATAAAAAAACTGTTGTCTTATTGAAATAAATCTATTATTTACGGATTTTATCGCGGATTTGGTTTAATTTTTACATTTTTTGTGTTCCCGACGTTTCGATTACTTTACAGCTTTCGTGGTCACGGGGCGGACTCCTGACTGTTGTCTTATTAAAAGATTTGTGTTTGATATTAGAAGAGAAGACTGTTTATTTCTTTCATTTGTTATTTGAGAGATACGTGTGTCAAAGATTACTGCTTACTTACGTATCTGTCTATAATTTAATTAAAAAATTATAGACAGATACGTCAAACAATGTTTGATGCAAAGGCTATTTAAAAAAATTCGTGAAAATAAATGTTTATCTTATATTTATTATAATCGTGTGATTATATGCAAAAACAACACACTAAACTACCAATCTCGCGAGATCTCGCGAGATTGTATTCATAAACTCGCGGGATCTCGCTTTAGCCACAATCTCGCGAGATTTGCATTCCCTAGTACAGATATAATAATTGAGATAATTCATTATTTTGGCATCACATTCCATGTGTTGGCTACAAATTGGACTATAACATAAAAAAAAACATGCATCTTTTTTTCCCACACATATTTGCTTTGTCTATCTGTGTTTATTTAACAGCTGAGTTTGATCATCTTTCCTCCATTACTATACCGGGTATCTCAAGACTGCTACCGAAAACGAAGCCGGGTGGTAGTTTTAGTGGCTACAAACACAATGCAATTAAAAATTTCGCATAGAAACGCGACAATTATTTTTTATGATTTTTTAAATATCGTCATTTTTGGGTGGTAAATCCATAGTTTTTGCTAAAATAATAATTTAAACTCTCTTATATCTTAGAGTATTTATAAATTAAAGGGTATACACTATAATTTTAGGAAAAAATGTATTTACCACCAAAATATGGCAATAGGAAAAAAATTACAAAAAAAAAATTGTCGCTTATTTTTGCAACTTTTTCTGTTGCATTGTGTCTGAAGTCGCTTAAACTACCACCCGGCTTCGTTTTCGGTAGCAGTCTTGATATACCCTGTATGTAAGGGTCTACACTTGCTATAAGATTATCAGAATTTTACAAATATTTTACATTTAAGAGCGTTTATACCCTGCACGCGCTTTTTGGCTTAAAAACAGGACTTTTCAAATGAGTTAATAGCCACCAATAAACAATTTCAAGGTAAAATAATTAGTACTAATTTTAGAAAAGGTTGTCATCTAGGGATTTTGGTGGAAAACATTATAGATTAATGGATAATTTGTGAGTATTATAAGGATTACTGAACACAAGTTTCGTTATTTAGGCTTTAAATGGCAATTTAGAAGCTTAAGATATCCGAAACCAGTAAATATAAGATGAAAATAAAAATATTATCAGACTAATAAGACCCTTATGGAGGGATTTTGCTGAGAAAAATAATCTTTTTGTGTTTAGTTCCAGAAAAATAAAAATTTAAACAATGCGAAATTATTCAGGAACTCTCGTCAAGAACATATTTTTTTTCACCAACTTATCGTACATAATTTTTTATAGCAATTGCATATTACAATAGAAGAACATCTTATCAATAAATTACCATTTTTATATTTCAACAAAATTAGTTTTCATGTTTTCTACAAATATTTTAAAAACCACTATAAAACACGCTGTCCGACGTGGATCAAATCAGACCGCCGCAAGGCCTTCTAGAGGGAGGACGTATCGCTCGTCGCTCCGGCCTGGCTGCAGTCGATTATGCCGCGCGTAATAAAAATAGCCACGCGCGGAATGCGATTACCACATCTTAGTACTTGGTAGTAAAATATTTAATTATTTTTATTACCTACAATGATTTTGTAGTGAGTATAAATTATGTTTCAGGTAATATAATGGGATGTAATTCCGAGGCTAAATAATGTTATGTATTGTACTATAAAATTAAATATATTTCGTGATTGTAAGGGGTTGTAAGGCCCCTAACACTATTTATGTGTTCGAACACGAAATGATTAACAAAACGTCCGTAGTGTATACTGATTGAACACTGATTTGAATGCAAATTAACAATGTAATAATAACGAAAATATGGTTAGTATCAAAAATTTGTATTATTCTTTGCTTGCACAGTAATATTTGTCTACTTATAATGCAAATAAAATATTTTTATGATATTATATTACAGTTACATTTCAATTGAATATTTGAAGCGCACGGATCAAAGTTGTTTGAGCCGATTGTATAGCGAGCCGACGCGGCAGCTCTACGCACACAGCTTTGGTCGCTTATGTGTGCGTGAAATTAACGAAGAAATACCTATAATTGACTTTGCGCGCAAGGTGTATACGCTCTTAATTAAAAATAATAATTCATAAATAAGACTTACTCTTCCTTAACAAATCTTCTATGCACTTTTCTATGTGTGCCATCCATTCCTCCTTTTCAGTAGCAGTAGCTGCATAAACGGCAAATGATTTGGAAGCAGTGCGTATCAACCAGCCATTTCGATATTCTACAACAAATTAAGTTATTAGACTGTTGTCCTCTAAATACCAACTGCTTAACCTTGTCTGAAATATGTTTGTAGTACAATTTGTACTATGTAAAACGTCTTTTAAATTAACCGAAAATAGCCTATGTTAAATGGATGTAAATGTGGTAATACTATTTAAAAGGTTGAATAACATATTAAAGTGAAGTTTATGAATGATAGAAGAAAAATAAAAATATCAGAACTCAACCAACAGTTAAGAAAAAACATTATTTCGCACAGAGAGTATTAGATCAGAAAGATGATAAATTTAAACTGTTAAAAATTAAGAACTGCAGGAACTTATGAAAATACATCACAAATGAATTCTAATTAGTTTTGAATATCTTATGCTAATACATTGCCTCACTACTAGCAATCCTCAATGGCACAATTTATTGGCATTAACATAAAAAATACATACAAAATGTGTCACAGTTCATGTTACTATCAGCAATATTTTTCATATCACACCTTATTATCATACTTATACTATTTTCATAGCTAATGTCAACCTCGGTCAAATAATATATGCATAAGCTGACTCATTACAGCTCTTCGATGATCAATGTCAATAAATCAACAAGAAATGATAATACTAGTATGATTCACACACAACATTCACATGGGTGAATCATCAACTCATTATATAATTTATTTTTATGTCATAAAAATAATGGACTGACCCATCTCACTTCCTTGTGATGTATGCTTTGTTATCAGCCTACAAGTTACAATGACAAAAGCATGAAAGTAGGATAACTGTTTAGAGGTTCCATGCTTTTTTTTAAGTTGACTCTAATAAACAAAATATATTATGCATAGTAGTCAAACCCATGTCATAATGCAACATACATTATTTGGTGGGGAATTACTTAACCAGTCTGTGTACAAATTAACTGTTTGACTCACTGTGGTTTGGAGATATTTAGAAAGAGCAGTTTTATTCAAGGAAAATAATATTATAAGGAAAGCTATTGTTGATTCTGAGTTTATATACTGTTCAAAACAACCAAATTCAATATGTTTTTTTTTAAATGTTTAATAAAAAAACTCAATATCCCAGCAATGTTCTGAAATATGTATACTGTATTAAATCATTAAATTCATAAACATAAAATACTTGATTATTTGGTCCTCAGTTATCAGATTATATTTATTTCTAATCTTTTGATAAAATTTGGTTCTAATAATTTTCAAAATTGTATTTATTTGGCTCATTTAAGATTAACCCTAAACAAATAAACAAACAAAGTAGCATTTTTATACATTCTATTAATCAAATAGTGTATCACAAATTTTTGTTTGGTTAATCAACTTTCTAGACATTTCAAATAACCTGATAAATTAACTTACGTCCTTCATCTTTAAGTGATTCTAATTTGACCTCTTCTAATGGAATGACATGTTGTTTGTTGTATTTCTTCTTGTTTATAACAATGTTGCCGTACACCAATATGTCATTGAATAGGAAGAACTGACGAGCCTTGGGTTTTTTGCGACACATTTTTGTCAGGACACCCTCTCCCACAAGGACTCTGCCTTGTTCTGCCAGGGGCTACAAAAAATATACATAGCATATTTTTTAATTAGAAAGCAAATTAATTGTTAAATTGACGTTTTCCATTTAGGTTTCATTACTCTTTTACTTAGCTCAGCTGTATCAATATGTTAGTAATGTAAATTTAACTTTGGAAAACCTGAGTTATAAAACCTTAACGCAATCAAAAGATTTACAATTAATTAGATTAAATTATCTGATAAGGGAATGTCACCCAAATTAAAGATAGTTGTAATGTAAGCAGTGAAAATGCCAGTTGTTTTTCCCAGAAACATGCTTATAAAATACTACGCTGATAAACAACGCATCATATCTTTAGGGCGACAATCCCACACGATGTACCGAAGATTTTATCTCGTCGAGTTTGTCGGTTGATAAAACTGTAGGCGAGACCGAAGCATAAATTTATTATAAAATGATGAACACGGATACTGACCTGTCCCGAGCTGCCGAAGCAGCTCTCCACCATTGCAATTCTCCTCGCATTTGCCTCACTATTCACTGAAATATTTAAAATAATTACATAAAAATTGCAGTATACTATCAAGTTTGACGTCAAAGGAAAGTGAGCAAGCAAACAATGACAGCGGGCACCCACGTAACTAGTTTCTTAATATCATAGATTTATATAACGCTTATTAGTATGAATAACTGAACTTTACACAATTAACATGTTACATATTGCCTACCTAAGCGGTCCACCATTATCGAAATTTATTTTCTAGCAGTAATACGACCGAGAAAATGTGTCATTCATGAAATATATTGCTACCTGTAAACAAAATATTTCTACTGAGACATATATATTATTTTTCTACCAAAAAAATAAGATGGAAAGCTTGAGTGATTTTATAATGTATCTTTATAATACCATGCATGAATTATGCAAAATAACCCTTAAACGTACAAAATCACATTTTTTGTTATGATTGAAAGCCCCATGCACAGACTAAGGAGTAAAAACGTAGTATGTAATTGTAAATTGCTTGTTTCAATTGGACAACTTATTCTACTAAATGTAGCAGCATTCTTTTATTGGCAACATATAAATTGCGTTCCGTTTTACATTTCTTTTTAATAGAATATGAAAATATGATTAATTATTTTTAATAGATAAAACAATTATTTGGAAATGATATTTCACACTTTTACTTTATTTACAATATTTTTTTACAAAATAATATTTTAATGTATTGGTATTTTCTCAAATCTTCAACATAAATCATAGACAAGGCAAGATCATGTGAGTACAACCATTTTCTTGACACCAGCTGACAGCTAGTGGTCGATACTTTACATCTTGTTGTTCGTAATTTTATAAATTACACGAACAAAATGGGCTGCAAATTCTGTGGACCTAAGCTGTCGCTATGCGGGCTCGTCCTGAGCGTGTGGGGAATCATACAATTGGTGAGTAAACGTTTTATTTCCTCTTCAAGTAGAATGCTTGAACTCCTTGATAACACCCATGTCTTTTTCAGACGTTGATGGGCGTCTTCTATTATATCAGAGCCGTAGCTCTGTTGGAAGACCTCCCACTTGAGTCAGAAGACGGCGAGGAACATGGCATTGAAGGTTTCATCGCTACCGTCGAGGCGGGATACTCTCAGGTTAGTTAGTCAAATATTTAACATTAAGGGATTAAGAGAATGACGAAAATAGACTACCAAAACGCAAGTAAGTAATGAATGATAAATTTCCATGCGTAGGACATAAATGGGACTCCTGTTATCGAGAAATAATAATGCTGCTAAGTGTAGTCACTATTAGTCATATGACTGCAGTGGATATGTTGTGAATGTAATTTTTAAATTCACTGTTAGATTGTTATATCCTCATATATTTTTGAGATATTTGTACAAGATAACTAATCAAGATCAAGATGTTGATTGCACTTAATGTTCAGTGGTTATTGCAATGATGCCTTTTTCCCTGTGAATAAATAATAACATACTAACTATATGGCCTAACCACTCTCAATCGTACTGTCGATTGTAGAGGAGGCCTGTGCCCTGCAGTGGGACGTATATGGGCTGATACAGATAAATAATAACAAGGTCATTTGCACCTTTTTTCATATTTAATATTCAGTTATAATCCTTAAAATAATGTCAATAAATCATTTTGACTCAACTCTGACTCTTCTGTATGTGGTGGAATCTCATATTAAATGCTAATTAAATGACTTTGAAGAAAAACTAAATTGTATCAGAACTAAGAATAGCAAATAAACATCATTGAAATATTATATCTACATTTAGATTTCATACCAACTAAATATTCTAATTTAATTATATTGCATTTTAATGCTAATTATTTAAATTCAATAAACATCTCACAAAAAAACATGTATTGTTTAATTTAAATATAAATGTGATTTTTTTTTTGTATTCAAGTTTCCTATGCTTCTGGTAAATTAACATGGAATTAAATTGGATCACTTGTTCCCCAATATGTTGGCTGTGTAACCAAAACAATTTATGAATCTGGCTGGTATAATTTGTATGGAATTAATAAACTTGATGTGTTTTATTTTGTATAAAATGACTTATTAGTAAAAATGCATTTTGAAATGATTATGATATACTCTTTTACTCTTTAATATAAATTAATATAATATTTGTATAATTTATTTGCATCTATATAATTCTCTTTATAATTTGACATAAATGTTTTAATCTTTTTCATTTTTTTCAGAATGCTTACAACTGCTGGATTGCCGCACTTCTCTATGTGATCACACTGATAGTATCCGGGCATCAGTTCTGGTTGAACAACCGTTCATCAGTTAGTATGTAAATGGTATTGGTGGATAATATAGTAATATTGTTGTTATGTTACTGTTGAATAATTCCATTCCATTATTATTTAAACTTTTTCTCTGTAGAAAAAAGTATTGAGATGTGCTTTAACATGTTGTTTGCAGCATCAAAATAAAGTATCCACCAGTGCAATTCTGGTATATTATGTATGTAAATAACACACCATGAGCGTGATAACCGAAATAGAGGTCCACAGAAAAACAATGTCAGTGAGCTGCAGTCAACATGTTAAATTACCAAGTGTCATGTACTATCAGAATATTATATCAGATGTAACATAGATTTACGTTTGTCATCTATTTATTATGAAAACTATTTTTTTTGGAAACCTTGTAGCATGTTTGTGCAAATTACATTTACCATGGAATGCCATGGCTATGACCTTAACTTTGCTCTGTGTAAAAAAATCTGTATGAAGAAAAATATTTAAATTTTTGCAAGTTCTTAGGTACAATTTTGTGCTTTGACATTGTGAATACTGGCCGTTAATATTGTGTTACAAATTATGCATAAGTGTTAAATTCTGCGAATGAATGCTATCAAATTGTACATAATATATCTCTTAATGTAGGTTCACTGTAAAATGCTTAGAATTTCTTGAAGTAAAAGTATTAATATTATAACCAATGTTTTATTGCAAATACCTTATAAATAAATAATAAAATCCTTATTTATATTACATAATTAACCTTAACGCAATAACCATCAATTGTTTTTTTCCAAAATGTTAGTTGCATTGTGTTTGAAGTCACTAAAACAACCACCTGGCTTCGCTTGCGGCTGAAGACTCGATATACCCTACCTATATGTGAGGTTTGTGTCGGATAATATACCATTCTATAATATTTTTAGTCTTAATTGCAATTCGTCAGTTTATTTCATTTATGAATATTAGCTTGAAAATAAAAATAAACCTATTAAACTTTAATGAAAAATATGATAATTCGATAGTCATGCTCTGGTGAGTACTTATGTATTGTTTTAAAAAACGGGCCATTTATTTTGGTATTACTGACTTGGTAATATTTACATCGTAATAAGACTCCAAGTTCGTGGTGGCCAGTTGGTAAACGGAATAGACGCGACTGCCAACATGTTCACGGTGGTTGCGGGTTCGAATCACAGGGCACACCCCTGACTTTTCGGAGTCATGTGTGTATTGATAGTCAATCACCACGCACTAAATCGGTGAAGGAAAACATCGTGAGGAAACCTGCATACCATAGCGATTTATAAAAATTCGATGGTATGTAAGTCCGCCAACCCGCACTAGGCCAGCGTGGTGGACTATATGGTCTAACCACTCTCAATCGTACTTTCGATTGTAGAGGAGGCCCGTGCCCTGCAGTGGGACGCATATATAAAAGTTACAGAAGGCATGCAGTGATACTGCGGTGAATTGGCGCAATTTAAAGAAAATCGTGTAGATTTCATGAATGATATTTAGAGGAATGATATACCTAACGTAAATTCATTTTTGGCCTTATCAGGCAAAGCCAACTTTTTGCTCACCAATTTAGCTTTCGTCCTCCAAATGACTCCTAAACTCGACTGCTCGACATTTCGACGCCGATGATCCCAATACTCTCGGCTTCTTAGAGAGTAAGTAATTCATTGGAAACTCGGCGCCATGATAAAGGGATTCTTGTTCCGACCTACTTAACAAATCATACACCAGCACTAATTTATTCCCGAGAGTAGTTGATAGAGGTATCAGAACCACCGACAGTGGGCCAGAATTAATAAGTCCCAATATTTATTTTAAGGCCAATAATCAGTATACACTGGCAATAGCAGTGGCGTAACTACACCATCTGGGGCCCGTGGCAAAATCATCGGATGGGGCCCCCCTTTTTTGTATGGAGAGGAAAACTGTTAAGCTAGCATACCGAATAAAACCCTGTCTTCCGCATTTTGGGCGGTACTGAATATAATCTCAGGACGAAAAGCGCCCCGATTCCTTCACAGTGATCGCCCGGCGCAAAACCTGAACGCAGGTCTCTCTCAGTGGGGATGAAAGTTGATCTCCAATTATGTCTAGATCTTGACGCCCCTTTAAGATTTTGTGGGCGTCCACGACAAACGCGAAGCCACGTGCTCTGGCCTCTGTCGTCCATGTCGGAATCACAGTTAGGAAGAGTACGCCCCCAACAGTTACTCCGACGGCCCCTATAGGTAGCCTCCTAAGTCTTGCTTGGGAGACAATGCTGGAATTCTGAGGCCCTCTAACTTTAAGATAGAGGCGTCCTTTAAGCAGATCGTGACCTGACGTTTTCTTCTTTGGAGGCGGCGGCGAGTGGGATGGTTCCGCTCACAATCGCAATCGTTAACCGCGACATCACGTTCTCGCATAACCTTAAGTCACGGCCATACTCACAGTTCGCTCATCACCTCAAATCAAGCTCCTCGACATCGTCGAGTGGGTCGGAATGTGTCCCCGCAGTAGTTCTTAAGACGTCCGCCCCTGACATAACCCCCGTACTCACGCGCCTATATCTTCTTTTCTATTAAAACAACCCAGGCCCGGCTTCATGGAATAAACCCATGTTCATCCAATCCCCAAAAAGGGTGACCGATCGGATCCTTCGAATCACAGGCCGATTGCTGTCATGTGTTTACTCTCCAAGGTCTTGTAGCGAGTTATAAATACGCAGCTCCTGAAGTATCTTGAGGATCATCAACTGATTAGTGACCGTCAGTACGGTTCCATCAGTGTCGTTCGGATGGTGAATATCTCATTTATCCCACACACCATCAGGCGGAGGCATTGGATAGTGGGGGTGAATCGATTACGGTAGGTCTTGAAATTTTCATCGAGTGTGGCATGGCGTCGTTCTGGTGAAGCTACCTGTCTGGTATTTCAACCTAAGGAACTCTGAAAGTACATTGCCAGCTTTCTGGATGATCGGAACAATAAAAGTCGTATTGAACGTCTTTTGCATCGAGACCAAGACCATTCATTCTGGTGTTCCTTAAGGCTCGGTCCTTTCACCGACACTGTTTATCCTGCATATCAATGATATATTATCTATCACCAGCTGGCATTGCTATGTAGATGCTAGTGCAAGTGACGCAAGATACATTGGACTACAGAAACTCTATCGGGGATCCGTTGAGGAAAGATGGTCTCAACTTTTGTCAGAAGTCGAGACCTCTCTGGGCCGCGCCTCCCAATGGAGTGGATTGAACATAGCTCAGTTTAACCCCACGAAGACACAAGTTTGCTCGTTTACAACCGACAAGACCCCTTTTGTCATGGAGACACTCTCTCTAAGCATCCGAGTGTATTCCTGAAACCGAAATATTGAGCAAAGTGCAGTTTAGGTGTCATTTGGAAGACAAGGGCAAATTGGCCAGCAAAAAGTTAAGGATTCTCAACAGAGCCAAGCGGGTCTTCTCGTCGGATCATCGGTTATTGCTCTATAAATGCGATGATCTGGCACCACGTGGAGTACTGCTCTCACCTCTGGGAAGGAGCCCCAAAATACCAGCTCGACCTACTTGACTCCTTACAGCGCCGAGCTCTTCGAATCGTCGATAATCCCGATCTCACGGAGAATATGGAGCCGTTAGGATTGCGGTGAAACTTGGGGCCTCTCTGTGTGATCTATCGATTGTCCCACGGAAATTGCTCTGAGGAAGATGGTGCCACTATTGCTATTCTCGCATCACACTTCCCGCCACCGCAGTAGAGTTCATTCTTACTACCTGGAAATTATCCGTTACCGGAAACTACGTTTCCAGTGTTCTTTTCTACCACGCACGTGCAAGCTCTGGAATGAACTCCCTGCTTCGGTATTCCCTGAGCGCTATAGGCTATTCTTCTTTAAGCGAGGCTTTAAGAGAGTGCTCTCCTTACGGTAGGAAGCGACTTCATTTTGCTGGATCCCTGGATCTGCGAAAGTCCATGAGCGGCGGTGACCGTTGACCATCAGAAGGGTTGTATGCCTGCAGGCCATATAAAAAAAACTCCACAACGAGACCATTTAGTCGTCGTAATATCTTTACTACGTGGACGGAGCCCAAACGCAGCAATGGTGATAGGGCCCCCTCAGAGGCCTAATATTGAAGTTTAATTCTTTTTAAAACCAAATCGGCGCTATAATCTGAACATAATAGTTTTATTTCAATAAGTAAAATTCGCGTAAATCTAAAGAAACATTATTATTTATTATGTACCTCCAATAAACCTTGGTATCTTTAATAAAAATTAAGAAAATAATTTTTGATTATCAATTTGGTTGGTAATAAATTACCTAGGTTCTTTCTCTGCTTACGGCCCATCGGGCCTAAGGGACCGGGCCGCCGGGGGCCCCTAAGGTCGGGGGCCTGTGGCATTTTGCGCACTATGCCACCCTATTGTTACGCCACTGGGCAATAGAGTTGTGCTAACAGTTTCAGACGCAGGTGAGTCATGATATTTTTCAATTAAGAACCTGAAGAGTAGAATGGCAGACCCAATGGGCAGACCTGGCAATTTAAACTTATGGCTACTAAGATATTGCAATATAGTGGATATCGGGAAAAAATCTGTGGGCATTGAGCATGTAAACTAGGATAGCGAAACTAATGAAGCGTGAGGTACCTATGTGATTTTTTTTTATTGGCTTGATTGGCGCAACGTGCATGCCGTCCGCCTGATGGTAAGCGATTCGACCGCTCATGAACCGTAACAAAACCAAACAACACCTTGAATTACAAAGCAATGCTTTGGCTTTCCACTGCGCTTGCCATCCTGAGACATAAGATGTTAAGTCTCTATATGTACAGTAGTTACTCTGGCTACAATGTCCTTCAACCCGAAACACAACAGTGCATTTAAACTACTGTTTGGCGGGAGAAATAGACATTGCGGTGGTACCCACCCAGACGGTGACGGAGACGGTGGTAGGTCTCTCATACATAATATCTCACATATTATGTATGAGAGACCTACCACCGGTGTGAGCTGTATAAGAGTGATAGAAACAGATATAATGGTACGTGAACCGGTTTTTTGGTTTACATATTTTGTTTGTAGTGTCCCCGGTGTGTTTAATCTAATAACTTTGTATTAACAAGGATGACGAATCGAACAAGCCGCCACCAGTTGGCAAACTTTACGGCTTGCGCCTGCACATAAACAATAGCAAAATCACACAGTATTATGATCGCACTATTGAGGCAAGAATTATTCTGATTATATCAAAGCAAAATTAGTGTTTATTAAAATATTTTGTATAATAATTTTATGATTATTTGATTGATATTATTTATCAAGGCCTTACGTGCATTTTATGCCTCGTTGACAGCATAGTTACTGTCAGTAAGGCATGAGTTGGAATTTATTGAGAAGAATATTTTTGTACACAAAATGAGCAAGTTGTTCGCTTGCGCTATTTATTGCATGTTATTAAGCATATGGGCTGTTGTGCAACTGGTAATATAAATATTAGATATTATAGATTCTTGTAGTATGAGAAGTATTTCGACAATGAAGTGGATGCATGAGGCACGTAGGTAATTTGCGTAGGTAACATTTTTAACAAAAATGTTATTTCACAAACAGATTCTAATGGGAATATTCTACAAATTGGAAGCGCTAGTATTTATTGAGGACGTGGAACCTGAAGAATATACGGATTACGATGATTTCATTCAGAAAACAAAAGCTAATTTCGCCATTGTACGTATCTAATTCATAGTTTTATAAATTATCCTCTCAACTGGTGGCCCCCGCGGAGGGGTACCCCGCTGGGTTGGGATAGATGCAATCTTTCGACAATTTCTCGATATGATATATATATTTGGATTCTAAATAGGATTACCTACAGATTAATATGTAAATATTTCAAAAGTTTTTATGTAAATGTTTTTAAAATTACAGAAATATAATTTCTGACACCCAGCCTTATAGCAATAATAATCGTTATTGAGACAGCTTTCGACCTTTCTATGAACCTCTAATATAACGTGTATTCACTTTATAATTAGGCCCACAGAATAGGATATCCATTGCTAAACATAAGTCAACTCATTCATATTTCCAAAGCCATCCATTCATTTATATTCGGAATATTTATTAGAATATTGCTTCTCCCACGTAAAGTGGAACAAATGGCCAAATAACAAAGAAATAGCTGGAGTTAGCCAGCTACCAACAGGAGGCTTTCGAGATCTTTGAGGAAGGTTAATGTTTAGTGGACTTTCTGAATTATCACTTTTTAGGTGGCTATTAATTGTTGGATAGCCGCAGCAATATATCTCGTCATGATTGGCATTTCCTATATGTGTATAAAGAAGGCTCAGAGTACAGCAAAAAGAGAAGCGCAGAGACTGGAGGACGACGAACTGATGTGCACCTCAAAAGACAAGAAAAAGTAATTTGCTAAAATCGCATTATGTAATTCATATTCAATATTGTTAAGTCATTAAATATAAGGTATATAAGCAAAGTATTTCTTGTTTCTGTTAATTCCTGTACCAACGAAGGACAATTCAAATTAGTTTGTAAATAGCTTTTATGATCTTTGAAAACAGACAGTATTTACGCAGTGCTCGTTTTAGTTAGAATGTTAAATGGTGGAGGGATATAAAATATTCGTGTAAACCCTTGAAGATATCGCTAATGATCCAGCAATCTTGACGTTACCGACTTCACACAAATGATACTATCGGTACTATTATTACTAAAAAGAGAAATGATTTGTTTGCATTAAATGGGCTCTGAAACTACTCAACCGATTTGAAACGTTTTACCATAAGAATCCTATCCTATCCTATCCTTATCCTGATTAACATAGGCGATATAAACTTAAAAAAAAAAGTATCTGCATCCGGGAGGAGCCGGGCCGGATGACTACCATCTTATTAGATTCTTGCGTGTGTATAATTCGGCAATTTTGGATTAATAAACAAATTAAATTGTTCCTTAGTATAGTCCTCATAACACTACAAGTATTAGATAAAAAGAAAAAACGGAATGAATGGAAAATTATTATAATTCAACTTATATTTTTTTAGACTTATTTCACTTCTTCTAATTTTCTGTCGAATGTTACTGTACCAATGTTTACGCTCTTTATTTCTTCTTTGCTTGCTTTCGCGTTCTCCTGAAAAATACCGTCTACAGTTAAAATAATGACGATTAAAACTGTTATTGTAATAATAACTAATTACTTAACAACTTGTTGATACCATCAGAGGTCTATGATGAAATATTTACAAGACGTAGCCTCCATGTGTCCCTATCAGCCTTAAAAATAAATTTATAATTTTTGTAATAAATATTTCGAAATATGTAAAATCTAATATATAATAATAATAATAATAATAAAAGACGAACAACTATAGGAAATACATCCTGAAGGACGGTACGGTCGACATCTGTCGGGCATGCCACCGTCCTGGTGAGTCTATCAGGCATGTTATTTCCGGTTGTTCGTATCTTGCTAACGGCGAGTATTTGCATAGACATAACCTAGTAGCCAAGATCATACACCAGCAAATTGCCCTTCGATATGGACTTGTGACTCCTGAAGTGCCATATTACCAGTATGTGCCCCAACCAGTTCTCGAAAATGGTCATGCAACGCTGTATTGGGATGGATCTATTATCACAGACAGGACTATTCTAGTCAATAAGCCTGACATTGTGATAATAGATCGATTGGCGCGCCGGGCTATACTTGTTGACGTCACCATCCCGCATGACGATAACCTTGTCAAAGCTGAAAAAGACAAAATGTCTAAATATTTAGATTTGGCACACGAGGTTACCGACATGTGGGATGTCGACTCAACAATTATTGTCCCGATTGTCGTTTCTGCCCATGGGTTGATACCAAAGAGCCTCGACCAACATCTACAGAGGCTCTCAATCGGCTGTTGGGTCAGAAGTCAGATTCAGAAGGCAGTATTGCTTGACACGGCACGTATTGTGAGGCGGTTCCTCACTTTGGGCTCCTAACCACCGGTGGCTTGGGTTTCGAGCCTCGCCATCGTTGGATAACTTTTTATATTTTTATATGTATTTTGTTTTTATACTATATATATAAAAATGTAAAAAAAAATATTTAAAATAAAGAGAAATAATAATAATAAAATAAAAATATATAAAATAAGTCGGGTTTTCCTTCCTGACGCTATAACTCCAGAACGTACGAACCGATTTGGCTGATTTTGGTCTTGAAATATTTGTGGAAGTCCTGGGAAGGTTTAAGGAGTGAGAAAAATTGGAAAATTTCTAAGGAAGAAACTAAAAACCTTTTTTTTGGGTATGGTTCAAGCGTGACGCGTCCAGCCAATATAGGATGATCTTTGTTTATTTGACGGGAGACGTAAAAGACGGTCAAGCTTCAACTACCATCCAACGTAAGATGATCTATCTTTCCATTGTCTTTAATTGACGGCTGACGAAATAGAACAAAATTAAAAAAGAATGTACATCGTGTATATAATATTATCTAGATACGGCGTCTTGCGCGTAATTTTGTTAAATATAAAATAAAACGATGTTCATATCTACCAAAATAGCCAATTGTTTTTTGAGATTATTGCAACAGTTTTAAACAAGGTATACTGTATCGAAGCGTTTTGCCGGAGTACTCTAAAATTTATCTAATTATAATTGTTCGTTTTCATAAAGGATTTTTTTTATTTGAATTGATACTTTTAGATGCGCTGGGGGAACAATTTAAATTCCGCATTAGTACTGTTTTCAGACTGAAGAATAAAAAAAATATTGGTACGTTGATGCCGTATCTAGACATTATAATGAAACGATATGCAGTTTTATATTTTTAAATATTTGTTCTATTACTTACGTCACCTGGTAAGGCAGTATGAAGGTTTTATTAATTTGTATATGGTAACGTACTAGACGCGACTGCCAACATGGTAACGATGGTCACGGGTTCAAATCCCAGGGCACACCTTAGACTTTTCGGATTGTTTTCTACGTGAAATAAAATTCGCCAACCCGCACTAAGCCAGCGGGGTGGACTATATCTTCTTATATAATATATATGAATCGCAAAATGTGTTGGTAAGCGCGTAACTCAACAACGTCTGGACCAATTTGGCGAATTCTTTTTTTTATATGTTGTTGTTGTTATCCTCCACGACGTGTCCATCGACGGCGACACCTGGCTATACTCTGGAGTGCGCTAGAATGTGACGGGCGAACCCGAATTTGGTGGTAAAATTGCGGTTACATAATAAGCAGCATAGTTGGCCCACTGCATTATATGTATAGTTATAAGTCCGCTTGGGTTGGGTCTTTCTTAATTGGCGTTTGGTATCGAGACTTTCAAGACGCAGTGCTTCAAAATTGCATACACCATCAGCGACAGATCTACGCCAACCTGGACGTTCCCGCGAGATTTGTTTTTATATGTACATGTATATGGAGAGACGGGATATAATAGAGTGGAAGGTACGGGAGAGGGCTGGGATAGCTGACCGATATGATAGGACGAAATGTAAATGCACGTTATAAGACGGGATGGATAATAAAGAGAAAGGATGGGACCGATCGGGAAGAGACTGAACAGACGGACGAGATGGGATTTTTTTTTCGTTCGCCTGATGGTAAGCGATACGACCGCTCATAAACAGTAGCAACATTCCACTGCGCTCGCCATCCTGAGACAAAAGGTGTTAAGTCTCAATATGTCCAGTAGTTGCTCTGGCTACAATGTCCTTCAATCCGAAAAACAACAATGCATTTAAGCAGTGTAGAAATAGACATTGCGGTGGTACCTACCCAGATGGCCTCTCACATATGAGATTGAGCCGGACAGTAGGATAGCGACGTCAAGTTTAGGTATACAAGACTTTATACGAAAAATAACATGTATTTGGTGTGGAGAGTAATCAAAAAATATATGCACCCAGGCGAAGTTGGGTCAGGCTATTTTACTATGCTTAAAAAATGAATATAATAAATATTATACAGGGTATATCAAGACTGCTACCGAAAACGAAGCCGGGTGGTAGTTTAAGCGACTTCAGACACAATGCAACAGAAAAAATGGCAATAAAAAGCGACAATTTTTTTTTGTTATTTTTTTTCTATGGCCATATTTGGGTGGTAAATACGTTTTTTCCTAATAATAGTGTATACCCTTTTATTTATAAATACTCTAAGGTATAAATGAGTTTAAATTATTATTTTAGCAAAAACTAAGGATTTACCACCCAAAAATGACGATATTTAAAAAATCATAAAAAATAATTGTCGCGTTTCTATGCGAAATTTTTAATTGCATTGTGTTTGTAGCCACTAAAACTACCACCCGGCTTCGTTTTCGGTAGCAGTCTTGAGATACCCGGTATAATCATATATTAACTAAGCCACGGCGGAGCGTGGCGGGTCAGCTATAATATAGTAAGCTATAATAATAGTTGATATTTGACATTTGAGAGTGTTTACGATAGAAGACTGAAGATATGCTTATACAAGACGAGTGCGGACTTTTTTTAAATACTATAGTATTAAACAGAACTAGGGGCAACAGGTCACAAGCACCCTGAACTAACAAGAAACTCTTTGACAGGTTAGTGAAATTGGGTGGAATAGAAGCGAAATATCAGGCAAGAAAGCAGAGTCGATACTACCGCCAAGGTATGCAGATATATCGTGTGACTGTATGTTGTAAAAAATATTCGACATATGATCAATCGTCCAACTGGTTGTTAATAACCTGAGCGTCGACCTCTTCGTCCTTGGGCGGCTGGTTGGGGTTGAGCCAGGTGTCAGCCAGTATCTGCGGGATCTTCACCCGTATCTTCAACGGCGCTAAGATCTTTGTGATCAACTTTCTACATTCCGTCGATACTTTCGGTTCTCGGGGAAATGTCACTTTGTTTTGCACTTGCTGCGAAAGAAAAGTTATGAAAATATTTGACTTCAGCGCAATACACTGTTCAAATTTCTTGTCGCTTGTCCAGGTTATATCTTTAACCGCTGGATTTATTTGAAGTGATCTTATTTCCTTAAAAATAAAAATAAAACTATATTTAATTCATTAAGCATTACATATCAAGTTACAGGTGTAAAGGTAGACATCTACATAGTTCATATTAATAAAAGCCTGTACATATTTACTTTTTACACCAATGTTATTTATTGCTACTGGATAAGTGATAACGTACCTTGAGCAGCTGTGTATAATTGGTGTCGTCAAAAGGCAATCGACCATACACAATAGCGTACAACACGACCCCCATGCTCCAAATATCCGAATCTTGTGGTCTGTAAGGGACTCCTTTCAAGATCTCAGGCGACGCGTACGCGTAGCTCCCGCAAAATGTTTCGCTCAGAGCAAAAACACCGTTCTTCGGTTTCATATGTCCACGAGCGAATCCGAAGTCAGATAGTTTTATATTTAAACCATGGTCCATGAGAAGGTTTTCGCATTTTATATCTCTGTTGATAAACAGTTTAATTACTGGTAAATGTGGTGACTAAAAGCAGATGTATATAATTTTAACCACTGATTTTAAATGCATGTTGGTTTATAAAGTGTTTGAAAAATCGTTTTTTTTAAACTTCCCGAATTGATAGGTGCTGCCATTAATTAAAATGAATGTTGTACACCGCTGTTAATGAAGGTTAATATGCGTTTTTTTCAATGATATTATGTAAGTTCCTGGTATTTTTATACCTGTGAACAACTCCACGTTCATGGCAATAGTCAACTGCCTCAACGAGCTGTCGGAACCAACGGCGACCCCGAATTTCATCAATGTGTTGGTCTTTGCGGATTATGTCTAGGAGACTCCCATTCTCCGCGTATTCCATTACTATGTAGACTCTACAAAATTAAATAGTTTATGTAGATATTAAAACTAAATTGTAATAGAGAAGCTCATGTAAACCATGTATTAGGAAAGTATAACTTCTCATATTTAATAATAGATTTAAAAAAATTAAATGAAATTATTTTGGTACTGGTATCCAATTTATTTCTTCTTATAATCTAATAGCAATTAATATATGAAGTTGTGGCTCCTTTGGCTATTTTTTTTGGTTGATTACTACCTACTACTTACTTACTAGCTAACTACATTTGAATCATGTATTTAGCAATACCTATGAGTAGTTTCAATAGCTTGAAGGAACCGTATTAGATTTTCATGTTTAAGTCCTTTCACTACTTCTATTTCTCTAGGCAGAAACTTTTTTAAATAATCGCCGGGTGCTTGAAACTTGCTGATAATTTTTATTGCGACTTGGCAGTTGTGCCTGTCGCTCGTGGCAACCTATAATTCATAATATCAAAATGTTAAAAAAGGAATGATTTCTTTAAAGAGTTACAGTACATGGAAAATACCTTGACGGTAGCATAAGAACCAGAGCCAATAGTCCTGCCAAGTACATAACCATGGGTTTCAAGAACGGTTAATTTTCTTTCTGCCTTGGCTTCTACTCCACTATGCACGGTTGCCGTGGGCTCAGTCGACATCTCGCCGAGGACATTGTCATTGGCTCTTACATCCGGCCCCGGCATATCACAGATATATTAATTTTATATGATTAATAGTCGTATTAAAGTTACATTATAATGATTTTAGCCATATGTTTAGATTTCAGGTGATTTTTTTGGATTTTATTCATTCTGTCATTTTGTCAATGTTGATACTTCAATGACATTTTGATTATGAAACATTTTTTGAATCAGCCGCCGTATGTCCATAGAGTACCTTGCCAGTACGCAATTTATTATGAAGTTTCCAATTGCCAACATTTCTGCGTGCATAGAAACATTTACCCAGTGTTGCTATTTAAAAAATGAAACGTCAAGTTTATAATTGGCCCAAAAATTCAGTATGGCGGAAAAACAACAACAAAAACAGGGAACTATACTAAAACACTCTGTTTGTTTGTTTAAAAAATAAACCCATCGTTAACTAGTGCTTATATTGAACATTAAAGTGGCGATTGACAGAACAGTGCTTTAGTGTATATTGATATTACCATAAAATCTCTGAAAATCAGTGATTTTGTTTTCGGAACTCTACTTTTGAAAGATTATTATCAACTATTATAAACAAATATGGTGTGCGTGGTGTTGTAAATAAATCAGCGACACATACCTCAAGTACGTAATAAATTTCAGTGCATGGTGTTTATGTAATTTTGGTTTTATTTGTTTCCCTGTGCTATGATCAACATTTGATGTAGATGGTCAGTTAATGTTATGTATTATCAGCGACTTTCCAATAATGAGAAGTTTTCAGTCTTAAAATAGTTACCTTATGAAATACTTGTTTTGCTACGAGCAGTATACTAATTAAATAACCTAAATATAACAGTAATTTACCATCTTAACTATTTATGGTTACTGTAGTGTTTGTTTTTTTTTTTTTTTTCTCTTTATTTAATTTAGAGGGTTTGATCACAAAAGAACATGCCACCCCCATAATATACATACAAAGTATCAACCTTACTATCTATTAACAATTCCAAATTGAACAATTTTATACAAATTTTTGGCTTCCTGGGAAATAGGTGAAGATAAAATAATATTACATTTTCCTACATCGAAACATGCAAACAATGATCCTCTTTCCACTGCGTTACGGTTACATTCCATCATAATATGATACACATCTTCTATTTTTCCGCATATATCACAATTAGGATTATTACGTTTACCCATCAAGTGTGCAAAACTGTTCAATGGAATGTGACCGGAGCGCAGCCTCAGCCCAGTAATAATTTCAGACCTACGCATATTAGCCTTATCTATCCATGTGTCTTTTGAAAGCTTAGGTTGAATGGTTTTGTACCATATACCCTTAATTTTAGACCTCTCATCGAAATACTCATGCCATAGATTATATACTTCTCCTTTGATTTGCCATAACTGCTCAGAATAAAAAGGTGTACAAGTAAACGAAATTTGTTCCTCAGAAGCATCTTTAGCCAGCCCATCTACAATCTCGTTTCCTTCAATACCGATATGGGACGGTATCCACTGAAGGACTAAATGTTTATTTTTATTTGCCAAATTAAGCATATCCTGCAAAATATTATATGCTATAGGTGCCCCACGAAAACTTGAGTTACATCTGGCCAGATGTTGGAGGCCGCTTTTACAATCCGTCAATATCACTATGTTGTCAAATTCTATTGTATCCGCATAAGATATAGCTTCTGCAATTGCGATGAGTTCTGCATGCATTATCGATATGTTACATTTTATATCTAATTTTAAGTAGCATTTTAATTGGGGATCATAAAAAGCAGCTCCCGTGTCTTGTTTTATTTTAGACCCATCCGTGTACAATTTGTAATAATTAGCAAATTTGTTGTTTAAATATTGAATACACATAGATTTTAATTCATACGGTTGGTATTTACGTTTCGAATCTGTTATAGTATCTATTGTACAGTAAATAACATCAGACAAATCCACACTGCTGACCCACGTATCTAAAGAGAACATTTCCAATTTTTTACTAGCATACACTGGGATAGTTTTAAATGTATTGTGAATTACTATTAAAAGGGGCTTCTTTCTTCTACGCCAAAAATGATTATTACTAAGTTCGCTTAATTTATCCAGAGATTCAATTATTGTGTTATATTTAATAGATTTTAATTTCAACCAATATTTACCCGCAAGATAATATCTTCGGCAATTCAAAGGAGGAATATGTAACTCACACTCCATAACATGTATTGAAGTACTTTTTATGAAACCGCCAATGATTCGCATACACTGATTTTGAATTTTGTCCAATTTATATAAGTTTATTTTAGAACTATTATCGTAAATAAAACTAGCATAATCTACCCTACTACGAATAATTGATATATATAAACGCTTTAAATGTATAGGTAAAATTCCCCAACCTGGGCCTGCTAAAATTTTAAAAATATTTAAAAATCTGTTCACTTTTGTTACCAGCATATTTATATGTTTGGCCCATTTTAAATTCCTGTCTAGTATTACGCCCAAATACTTTACCGTTTCAACCTCTTCTAAAGTCGTATTATTAATTTTGAGTTCTATCGAAAAGTTTCTCGAAGAACCTGTTTTAAACACACAGACTTTACTTTTGTTGGCAGATATTTCTAACCCAATTTGGAAGAATCTTTTATTTATTGAATCTAATGCATGTTGTAAAACCTCAGTAGCATGCGTAATGTTATGGCTAGTAAAGTAAACAACAAAGTCGTCTGCATATTGAGATGTATAAACGCTATTCAAATATTTGCATATATTTATTGTGACAATATTAAATAATAGAGGAGATATAGGATCGCCCTGAGCCAATCCTCGACTAGTATGACGGCAGATAGTGTAATTATCGATACGAATAGTTAAATTTCTATCTCTTAGGTAATTCCAAATATACGAGCAAATTCTCGGCCCTACTCCAATTTTATCCATAATATCAATTAAACAATTTAAATCTACGTTGTTATACGCGTTATCAATATCAATAAAACAGCCTATGGTAGTCAGTTTTTCTGAAAATCCCGATTGAATCTGAGTAACTAGTCTAGTAAGATTATCTAATGTTGAGCGACATTTTCGAAAGCCCGTGGTCGAGTCAGCTAAAATATTGTGTTTTTCTACATACCATTCTAACCTATACATTAAAATGTTGTGAAAAACTTTGCATAAGCATGAAATTAATGATATCGGTCTTAGAGAATTAACTGAATTATTATTACGTCCCGGTTTTGGTATTGGTATTATTGTTACATGTCGCCATTGTTGAGGTACAAAGCTTTTTGAAAAAAATATATTGTATAATGAAAGCAATATTATTTTGCCATTATGTGGTAAGTTATAAATCATGGAGTATGATATGTGATCAGACCCTGGAGAGCTATCTTTGCGCCGTATACATCTACTTAATTCCTGTAACGTTATAGGTTCTTCCAATTTGGGGTTTCTGGATGAAATCACTGGTATATCTGGCAACACAAAGTCCGGTGTTAAGTTATGAAGAAGTTCGGTGGCTGACTTATGATCTATTATTTTTCTTTGGAGACGAACACCTTTAAACCAAGCCATCTTATGCCAAACGTCTCTATAGGTACAAGTGTTGTCTATTGATGAACAAAATGATTGCCATCCGTCACTTTTAGCCTTACGGTGTAGCTTCTTTGAAATTCTAATTTTATTCGATAATGTATCATAATTTTCAGGAGTTGGGTTTTTTCGGAATTTAGACAAAGCTAAACGGCGTTCAGCTACAGCTCTGGACAACTCTACAGTCCAATAGGGCTTAGGTGAAAATCTATTAGAAGGATGATTATTTATTTGAATACACGGTATATAATGATCTGCAGCAAAATTTACACATTCAAGAAATAAATCGTAAGCTTTTTGTGGACTTTCGGGCAAAATAAGAGTAGAAAATATTTCGTTTAGGAATTCCTTATATGATTCCCAGTTTGCTTTTTTATAATTTCTTTTACACGACTTAGTTTGATTTAAACATATATTTGAAGTAATCTTTATTATACAGTGGTCGCTTCCCAGTGTCTCATTAGTCACAGTCCAATTTAATTTCAAAGCAATATCAGAAGAAGCTAGTGACATATCAGGGGATGACTGTTGTAATTGCCCGTTTACTAATTTTATTCGTGTAGATTGTCTATCATTCAATACCACTAAATGACTGTCTAATAAAGCATCAAAAATCTGTAACCCACGTCTATCATTTTTTTGGGACCAGTTAGTGTGATGACCATTGAAATCACCCAGTAATATAGTTTTGTTATTAGTCAAAGAAAAAATTTCATTCCAGTCATTTTGATTAGTGCGAATAGATGGAGGGCAGTACACGGTTATAATTTTTTCTACTAGATCACAATTATAGATTTTAAGAGAAATAATCTCAATACTAGGGTTAGTCAGCTGAATATTAATAGGTCGTGATTTAACAGAATTATGGGTTAAAATGGAAACCCCTCCATATGCGTCATTTCTGTCTTTACGGTGTATGTTGTAGCAATTCACTCTTATCTCACTATCCGGTTCTAACCATGTCTCACAAATTGCAGCAATGTGAATTTTCTCTAGAATTAATAAATTTTCAAATTGTACCAATTTCGGTCTAATACTCTGAGCATTCCATTGTAGGATATTGAGACGACCAAATATTCTGTTATGAGCCATTGAAATAATCTAAAATAGACTTCAATAACGACCAATCCGAAATATTTTCAACAGCTATTAAAATAAACCATTCAACACAACTTTTCAAAACTTCTTTGACTTTATCCTGAAATGCAAGATTCTTCAAAAATAATATTTCTTTTAGTCTCACCAACAATTCACCGAAACTAACGTCTTTCTTACTCGAATTTGATTGGTTTTGGAGTCCATCGTGTTTAGTATACACTGGATCAGAAAACGGAGGCAAATCAAGGTTAGCATTCGAGTTGTGTATACGTCTTCTAATTGCTTTTTTTGTTGTTCTATCCTCCTGAGTAATAAGATTATATTTAGTAGTATCTGCGAAAGTGGGAGTACTTTGTGTTCGAGGAATTATTGTTATTTCATCACTAGTAATATTTGATTTTACATTCATCGGTCTAGCGGATTCTGCCTTACGGGGAAATTTTGGTTCTTGTGGGACATATATTGTAAGAGCCTTTCTATAAGTACAATTATATTCGGACATTAGTTCTCTCAACCGCTTCTCTTTCAAGAACATGGGACAGACTTTGGCTAAAGCCATATGACTTCCATAGCAATTTACGCACTTAAAGTTTTTAGTTTCACAGTTGGCATGAGATTCACTACATTTAGGGCATACTGTTTTGGAAGATGGGCACCTTTTGTAAGTGTGTCCATATTTCCAACATTTGGAGCATTGCGTAACTGGAAAAACGTATGGTTCTATTTTTATTCGCAACTCGTCCACGTAAACATAAGCAGGTAAAAATGAACCTTTAAAACACAATCTAACTGATTCGCTAGGAGACCATCCACCGTCCTCTGTATTCCGTCTGTTTAGTCGATTCAATGAAACCAGCTCCCCTGGGGCAGGGCATTTGATAGATTCTAGAATTTTTTCCTCTGACATGTCTAGATCCACGTCCTTTAAAACACCATAAGAATAACTTCTCTCCATAGCTCGTTGCGAACGCCATCCTTTATCGATTATATTTTGACACGTTTCTAATTTGACTGCACTATCTTCATTATTGAAATCGATACGAATCTTATACGGATTGAGGTATTTGATGTTGGAAATATCTGTTATACTGTTCTCTTTCAAAATTCTGGCTAATGCAAATTGTTTTGGTAACTTTTCATTACAAGATATATATATTTCAATTGTATCACCTTTTTCTTTTATTTTTTTCTTTTGTCTTTGAATTAAAGTCCATTCATATTCTTCTGATGAAGAATCATTCTCATTTCTAGCTCTTTTCGCTGATTTCTCCTCCTCTTTATTGTATTGTTTCTCGCTTTCAGTTGTTTGGTACTCCATCATATCTTCTTCACTAAGTGAATTATTACTTGTTGATTGAATCATTTCATCTTCATTTAAAATATTACTCATTTATCTAGGTCAACACGGTGCGTCGCACGAGTGCCAGATGTCCGGCCGTTGCCGGCTACCTGCTCACGCGCACAGAACAATAGAACACTGATAAGCCTTTAGTTAATTACTTAAGTAAAAACACAACGTCCTCGCGCGAGTGCCGACACGAGACTGTGTAGTGTTTGTTTCAATATTGTTTTATACCAATATGATTTTGTGCATGTGTGTGAAAATAAATTATTTATTATGATAATTTTGTTTCTTTTCCTTTGTATGTTCTAAGTATGAAGTATTGTATTCAATGAATTAATTTGTCACATATTTTAAAAATATCAAACTATATTAAATAGTTGTTTAGATGATAATCTGTATATTTTTATGAAAATTGGTTTTTACTTCAGATATTTTGGGTTTGTGAACATTAATAAATTTATTGATGTATACAAAAAATGTAGAAAAAGATAAGAGCATGGTTTGTAGTAAATTGTATTCTCATTAAGAACAAATCAACTAGTAGAATAGGACCCTTAGGGTCAACCTACGATCACAATTTACAGCTCTGCATATCCCAAATATTAGCATGGAAGAAATACTACATTATAAGGACTTTATAATGTGAATGAATATTATGTTAGGTGTTGCACCATAAGGTATTACATTGTTTTCCATACAGGGGTTCTCTAAATTAGTGGGCTCTGACCCACCTAATAAAACCTGACATATTTGGAACTAAATTTCAGTTCGTAAATGGGATACAAAATTGGTAAAACAAAATTTAAAACTAATTAAAAAATTAAAACTTAAACCTATGTGGGATGGTTCCGTAAGGGGTTAAATTAAACAAAGATCGTCTTGGTAATATTAAATATATTATCGTCTTAAAACTCGTCTTCCCTTCAGCCATCCTCTACATCTTCCGTCGTCTTCCAGACTATTCTCTCCTATTCCGTCCTTGCATACTTCAACATCTATACCATTCATCCTCGTACTCTTTCCATCTTAAATACTTTCATTAGTCATCTCAGTCTTTACTGGTGGTAGGTCTCTCATATGTGCGAGGCCATCTGGGTAGGTACCACCGCAATGTCTATTTCTCCCGTGAAACAACACTGCTTAAATGCACTGTTGTGTTTCGGATTGAAGGACATTGTAGCCAGAGCAACTACTGGACATATTGAGACTTAACATCTTATGTCTCAGGATGGCGAGCGCAGTGGAATGTTTCTACTGTTTATGAGCGGTCGTACCGCTTACCATCAGGCGAATGGCTTGCTTGTCTCGCCATTCACAGCAATAAAAAAATAAAATAAAAATCTCTCTCACACAAACCATGTTCCATATCAGTCATTCGTCTAACGTTTCATTCTACTCATCTTTCTTCTTAACATTCAAATCCTACACCTATAAGAACTGTAATTGTTTTAAGAAGGGTTTATTTGTTTCCTATTAAATTTAAGTTACTGTTAGTTGCAGTTTGATATGTTCAATTTATTTCAGACCCACCAGTGGGTCACAACCCATTGTTTGGGAAAAGCTGTTCTATAGCAAAGATTGTTTTTTTTGTAACATACATTATTCTCACATTTAGTTTTGTGTTTGTTATTAGTAGATTTTGAATTACTGGTAGTGATTTTGTTGTAGTAAAAAATGGTAGATTTCCTTTGTGGCTTGCTGTGTATGTATTTGCTTATTTATTTATTTTATATTTAACTGCACAAAAAAAAAGGAAAAATAATTGAGTCCGCCCCGTGACCACGAAAGCTGTAAAGTGATCGAAACGTCGGGAATTCAAAAAATGTAAAATTAAACTAAATCCGCGATAAAATCCGTAAATAATAGTCTTATTTCAAAGGAAAAATAAGCTTAAAATAAACTACAAATGACAAAAAGTACAAAATATGGCAGTCTTGCCACTCTAGAGCCTACAGTCTAGGCAATTACTTACAGACAACTTTTGGATGGATTTATGAAATGGAAAGGAAGATAGGGAAGTCCAGAATGTAAACAACATAAGCTCTTGTAAATAAATGAATTATATGTAACTAATATTGATATATCATAGATACACCTATAGCCATACATATATAATTATTCTTCTTTATCAGCCCATATACATCCCACTGCAGGGCACGGGCCTCCTCTACAATGGAAAGTACGATTGAGAGTGATTAGGCCATATAGCCACGCTGGCCTAATGCGGGTTGGGATATAATTATTACATGATGGGTATTTCCATTGCATAAGAGAGTGAGATGGAAAGTTTCTTTCTATCACATAAAAAACAATTTTTGTTGTTTAGTCAATAGTAGAATGGTGAATTTAAATTGCCTAATATTTATTTTAAGTCAATTTCATTATACAATTTGTGCAAGGGGAAGTTTATATTTATCAGTGGATTTCCTAATGTTGCAGACAATGTTGATACTTTAATGAAACAAATGAGATAGATAGTGGCTTATTTGTAATTTTTCCCTTTTAAAGTGCATGGTAGTGCCTTGTTGTGCTATTTTGAGATACAATTTTTTTTAAATGTAACAGTGATATATCAATTTTGAAGGAGTTCTGTGATAAGGCAATCCACTTTCTATGATTTACTTAACTTATTCAAGAAGCATAGTTATTACACAATCACAGGCTTACTTTACATTGGAATCAGGGTACTTTGACACGAAGTTCGAATGTTCGGGGATAAAGACCATTAAATGTATAAGATAAAAGTTTTCCAGTACTAAAAATCAATACTATTCATTACTCTATGAAACTTATCATTGAATTCGAACTTATTCTAAGATTACGATGTAAGATACAGGATCCGAAAATTGTGTAATGTATTTAGGCATATTCGTAGTTTTACGTGCGATGATCGAACATTCGTCGTCGTGTCGGTGTACAGAGTTACTCCCTGATCACCCACCTATATGGAATGGTTATTTTGGCGTGGCACATTGGTCATGGAAACAAGTGTATTCAGTAATATTTCAAAATTGAACAGAAAAAAAAAACATATCCATCCCAATATCATTCGTCAACTTCACTATCTACGATGCAAAGAACTACGTCCATTGTCGCTGTCTTTATGATCGCTCTCAAATATATGATCTATATAAGTACTTATTTGAAAAGTAGACAATGATATTTTATTTCATAATTTACGATTAATTGATTAATTAATCATTAAATAAGTCGGGATGAATAAGGTTATGCTATAAATAAGACCGAATTACTTCTATTATCAAATTGTGGGTTTTGTATTCGATTTTTTCTGTTGGAGGCGGGGCAATGTTCGAAAATAGCAATGCGGTTTGGGGCACACACAAGAATTTTCTATTTAAAAATCCAACGGTTATTCGTCAACGTTCGAGGAAAACAATTGTTGCGAATTTAGGACAGGCTGGTCGTGCGAATCGTGTCGTGAGCGCAGTGTCGCACCTGCCTTCACCGTCACCACCAACCAAGAGCCTCGTGTCTTGCGTCATACCCCACACCGTTGTAACGTGTTTCAAATCGCAGGGCTCTAGTTACACTGGACATATGCGATACTTCATCCGATGACCCATTTTCGTGCATCAACGTCGCTTTTTGTTTGCATTTCGAAAGCTTTTTTCTAGTAGATATTTCAGTCTTTTGTTCCTATAATTGCGTATTCTCTTTGCTTTTAATATTTGAGTTCAGAAAGTGCCATCGGTTGGTTTATTTTTATTGCTACGTTTTCAGTTTTAACTGAAACACAGTTTGGAGTATTGAAATTATGTTGTGCATTTCACTGTTGTCTGCAATGAGACTGTTTAGCGCTTAATTCTGTATTAAAAACCCTAAGTTACTTTATGAATTAAATTAAGTAAAGTACATTATTTGTATTGTTTTAACCTCATATAAAAATTGCGATATTCATACATGTGTATTTATACAATAACTAGCGGCCCGGCCCAGCTTCGCCCGGGTACAAATAAATTTCTGTGCAATAATATGTACGTATTATACATATAAACCTTCCTCTTGAATCACTCTATCTATTAAAAAAACCGCATCAAAATCCGTTGCGTAGTTTTAAAGATTTAAGCATACAAAGGGACATAGGGACAGAGAAAGTTACTTTGTTTTATACTATGTAGTGATGTTTATTACCCAGAAGGGGAAGGCAGAGGTTCTCCTGTCGGCAGGTACTTTATTGTAGTAGTTGAAGCAAATTACCATAATTTGCGTGCCATATTCATCTCGATGGGAAATATGATAAACAAAACTAGGATTCCTTATATTATAATAATATTATGTTGCGGACAAACCGGCCACTATGTAATGTATTACTATGATACCATTTCGATGCTTTCAAGTTTCAACATTCCTCTGATATCTAAAGAAGTACGCAATAATATGACTACATTTAGGTCACCCATATTTCATAATCTACAATATTATTTGTATTTGGATGTCGTTTCGCAGACCTATTTATCGTGTTATTTAAATTTGTTCAGTAACATATAAGTTTCGTAAAAAGTAAACTTAGTAAAACTTTTTGTGCTTCGAAGTGTGCGGAAATTTGTTTTAGTGCTCAAATAAGCGATAAAAGCTCCGAAAGATAAAAGAATCAAGTCTCCGCGACGTGTCACGTCAAACAATTAAGAGTTATCTTCTCAGTGCCACGAGGTATATCGCAGACTTGATTACTTTTTCTACTCCGCTAACTAATAAAAGTTGACCGACACGCCGAGACTTGCCGGTCTACGTTTAATTGAAACACAGCGAGTTTTCACAGAAAATTGATGATATATTTAATAGTAATAACTAGGATCTATCTCTTCGTACAATTTAATATCGGACGTTTTCATTGGCATCACAAGTTGGAAGGATATAAGACCTTGTTAAAAGTTGATTGATGAACTTTGTTCATTATCGTTGTGGCACTTACAGCGTTAAAAACTTATTAGATTAGCTTGAAAGGCAAAAAGTCGTCGGCACAATGAAAGGTTAATGCCATCGCGGATTGTCCGAGTGTTCGAGTTCGGACGTCAATAATGGAGCGGAGAGCAAAAAGTTAGCTTCAGGCAAGTTATCAATTCTAGGTATCTACTAAGTTGGCGCTCCAAGTTTTTCATTCATTTATTGCACGCAGGGTTAAAGGAAATGCTTAATGGTTATTCTCTTGGTCGCATTTGATATAAAAGCTGAACTTTGTCTTCTATTGAGCAGGGGCTTTGTGACTTAATGTTTATTATAAAAGTGCAATATTTGCGGCGCGATTCAACAACGGAATGTAAATTGATTTGTAGAAATGCTTTAATGGATGTTTTAGCTCATTACATTCCATCTTGCTCTTTTATTTACAATAAAGTTGTATTTCTAGTGCTGTATTCTACTTATTGAGTGCAATTACTTAGAGCTTTATTAATTTTAGATGCTACTAATTTCTCTTGAGAATCGGCCTTCAATATTTTTCGTATATTAGATCTGGGAATACTCAGACGATGATTTATAGTGAGTTGTAGGAGCATTGCCGTCGCTCGTAGTAAGCTCTTCTTGTGTGGAGTAAGTTCAAGATTGTAAAAGCCGCGTCGGAGGGCGCATGGTATCCAGTTGCGTCATTGTTTCTCTAAACGATTCTCTACGTACCTATTTGTTAGTTCGCTAGTTTTCACCAGTTGTAACCCTCTCCAACTGATTTCTAAAGGGTTTTAAATTTCCTCTACCATTTCGTTTTAATGTATGGTGTTTTAGGTCATTAAACGTTGCGAGAGAAAGGTTTAAATTCATAATTACATCACTTGCGGGTATGATTTCACGTTTGAAATGTAGAAATGGAAGCGTAAAATGAGACGCGGTTTTATTTCTCATAGCGGAATGAATATTGTAGGACCATGTTCAATATTTGCTTGGAATCTAGATACGGAACGAGTGCGCCGCCCCATGTTTTACAACCGTGTCGCAGCTCCAAGGAAATCTCGGTTTGAGGTCAATCGCATATTAACTACATTACGTATTTTACTTGTAATTTGGAATTTTAAAATCTTTTATTAACATTGCTCTGCACATTAAGTAACGTAAGATATTGGATTTTTAACATATAATATTTATGTACAATAACTTATTAAATCATATTAATCAAATGCGAATTCTTAGTAGAGCCGACCTAGACTGCCATAACTGGCGGTTGGAGGTTCGAGCCCAGGGCATGTTAATATGACTTTTCGAATTTCTAAAGTTATTCATAGTTGATTATAGCTTGATGTTGTGAACTGAAAATGGAATGTAAAGTTCGCCAATTAGCATTATGCAGCCTGCTAGACTAAGGTAAAATTATCTCAACTTACCTCGTAGAAGAGCCTTATGTCCAACATGGAAGAGTTTATTAACGGCTTCGATATTATTATTAATATGTACTTTATTCATATATAATAATTCACTAATCAATTATATTTAATTTACCTGTTACGAGATTTATTAATTTTCACAAAACAAATTATAATTTCCCTTTGGCCGTAACTTTCCGTATGAAGGTGAATAATGAAAATAACTGGGATTGTATTACATTCCTTTTTAAACACGGTGACAGGTAAACAGACGAGGGGCAGTAACACCTCCAGGCCCTTTTGTTATTTGCAGAATTTTAATAGAAAGGTTCGCGTCATCCGGCCTATATACCCGAGAACATAAAAAAACGTTTAGTTTAAAGAAGGTTCGGTGCGTACGAAAAAAGTAAACTTAAAACTATTCACTTTAAAAACAGAACAATGAATTAAGTTTGAAATGACGTTCCAAATTTGAAACGCAGTTGGCAGTGAATTGTTAAAATTTGAATATGGAAACCAGCACTGAGTCTGCCTTCTGTGGTAAAATTGCGCTGTGTGAACACGCATTCGTGTGTACCACCGAAACCCATTTACATGGAATCGCGTTGGTGTTATAATAATGAAGGTCCTAATCACCTGCGAAATCCTGTAAACGTATTCTACATGTTTTCGCCGCTTCGTGTCATGAAGGCAACCATTTTCATTTGTGTTTAGAAATTAGTACGGCGATGGTTGACGGTTTTCACGATTGCTACGGTTTTATCACCAAAGGCGGTTGAAATTGAAACAAATGTTTAATTTAGGGCATGATTTTTGAAAATTATCCTAGAGTTGGCTATAACGAAAAATATGACGACCTTGATAGAAATGTCTAGGTAATTTGTTAGATGAAAAACACTAGAAATGTAGTTATTATTAGGTAATTTCTATAGATAAAATATTCTCAAGAGCATCATTGTTCAAGAGGCATGTTCGGCCTCATTTTATTGCGAATATATGTAGATAACATAGTGTGGTGTGGAGTAATGAAGCGAGGCCAGGAGCGATGTGACACGTGCTCATCATTTCTCTAATTTTATTTGTTGTCAAGATAACTTTAATAAGAGAGGGTCGGGCGATGAAACATCTGTTAAAAGATGATTAATGAGCCCTTTATAACGGTGCCTTTAGTATCTTCTGACCCTTGCCAAGTCCTAAACAAACAATGGCTTGTAAGCGCAATATTTTTTAATTGGAAAGAAACTACTTTCGCCTCGGAATTTGCAATCTTATGTAAGTACTAGTACTTAAATTTTATAAGGTGTTATTAAATTAGAGATTTGTGGATCAAGGGCGCAGTTTTAATTTTAGAAGGGCTGGGCTCGGATCGATAAGTGGCGACACAATGACGGCTTCAAAAGGATTATGTTAATTGGTATATTAAGTTTTTCGAGGCAATTCTAGGCTATAAATATATTTTTTATTTTATTTTTTTATTTTATTTAAAAGGTTTGCCAACAATTGCTTACCCTAATTCTTACATAAATATTTGACTACAATTAAATAATAAATCATAAGAGCAACAATTAATTACAGGCAAACACCACATGCAAAACAAATAAGAATATACATCATGAACATCATAGTCTGAACCAATTAGCGTTACAATATAAAGTCAATGCAAATAACAGCAGCATAGTGGTTTGATGATATTACACAATATAATTAAATTTATTATTTAGTACTAATATGCCTACATTGTTTATGTAGCCATGAGCGCTTCGTTTAAAAAAAATTGACTGAGACTGCGATAAATGGTTATACAGTCAAGATCTAATTTTGTCTGGAAGTAATATTACCTAAAGCATGATTAAACATTACTCGATTTTAAATAAGATAATTATGTTATCCATGATATATTTTTCGTATTGAGACACCATACGATGCTAAAGCTAAAGTTACTAAAAGCCTAAAAAACAATTTCCTTCACTATTTGTAAAAACCTAAGAAACAATTTTTTCCAGTTCCACTGTAGTAAATAGCGATGCATCGTCCAGCTAATGTCGTGCTAAATTTAGTGTGGCCTGCGCCGCGGCGATGTAGCAACACTACGTAAACTGCTACGGAATTGTTGCAGCGCTACGAGTTTACATGTTCGTAGCATGCTACAGGCCAACTTTACAGCGGGGTCGTTCACTTTATTATTAACTTCAATTTATAAGCACCGCTTTACACATTTGTCTACGTTCGCCGAATTCACGTTCGGCTATCATCGTTTGTCATTGCATATAAATTCTCTCTTTTCTGGGGGCGCGGCCGAGCCCCCTCCAAGTCGAGCTATAGGCCGTAACATCCTTTTCTCGAAGCAATTCAGACCATTTTCAACCCCCTATAACTTCGTTGTGGCTAAAGCATGAAGCCTGAATTTTCAGTTACTAAGCAGGCATTGTGTAAACACGGTGTATTTAAAATTTCATTTAATTTGAACCAGTAGTTTAAGAATTATAACTTGTCAAACTTTCGTAATTTTGTCACTCACTGACTGACTGACCGATCATCAAAAGTCTAAGGCACTTCTAGCAGACATAGAACCGTCAAATTTAGAATATAATTAGTGTTTAGTGTCTAAAGTAAGGGAAAATTCAAACATTTCATAATTTGTGTCTAGTTTTCTAGATAGACCAACTGCGTGAATAACTTTGTAATCCCATATAAATGTATAGGATTACAAAGTTACATTTGCAGTTAATGAATCATTGTACCCGTATATAATGGAATAATAGTTGTAGATAGATATCTATATACATGAGGCATAACAGGAGGGGATATAGAGAGGGTAATGGTGTATTCAGCCCATGAAACTGTACAACATTCCTCTAGAAAAACATGACGAAGAAAAACTTGCAAATAAATAGATTAAATAACTCGAAAATATCAATCAATTACAATGAAAGAAAGAACATTAATAATCAAATCCGCTATATTTGTGATAAATTGATACCTACAAAAATAAGAAAAATCCATAAGACAGAGGCTTTAAGAAAAATCGTTAGTGATATTCTAGAAGTAAGAAGTACCGAAAAGGAAAAAAGTAGGACTCTACAAAAAGACGTGAGATCCCATCAAAAACAACCTGTAAAAAAATCCAAGTCTCGCAGCTCAAGTTTTCTACCGCAAAAAGATGTGAGATGCATGTAATACCAAGTCGATTAATTTATTTAGTCCTTAAGGGACCTTCTATATAAAGTTATTACGTTAGTTATTACCATATCAATATTAAAAATTCTTTACGTTTTAAATAAATGGATCGACTTGGTATTACATGCATCTCACAACTTTTTGCGGTAGAAAACTTGAGCTGCGAGACTTGGATTTTTTTTACAGGTTGTTTTTGATGGGATTTAGGTTTTCTAGTACAGAGGTACAGTTTATATTGGGTAATATTAAAATAACTTTAAACTGTAATAAAATGTAATTTTACCAGCGTTATACTACGAAAGCTGATTTATAAATATTTCTTAGGTAACTATCAAACGGTGTTTCCTTGCTAGCCAGACACTTTTGGTGGTTATTTCAACCTTTCAGACACAACGAAGCTGATAACTAGAAAAGCCATCATGGTCCAAACTTTATCGTTGCTGATTGTGTGATGCCTGTGATAGAGGCATGAGCAGACGAACTTTCAGCTTTATAAGCTGGTGAAGGTCTGGCGACTACGGGCTCTTGGGCTATAAGTCTATGAACCGTAACATATAGGATTAATTAGCGGTTAGAAAAACAAATGTTGCATATAGTAAACGATATGGAATGAAAAGCATTACCACTAACATTCGAATATATATGAAACAAGTTATGTGTTTTGCTAGTTGCAATGTTTCCGCAAATATTGAAACATGTACCTAATTACCCGTAACGGTTTTAATTAGTTACACTCGGACATTTAAATGGTAATGGCCGTATGTATGGAGGCATGGCTTACCGACTCGTGTATGGGCTTATTCTAGTGTTTGTTAACATAATGTAATTTACAAAATAGTATTTGTATGGTGATGTTTTCTAAATCTCATTATTTTAGTTACAAATGGACCACTCGAGCAAAGTTGAATGTAGTTTAATCAAAGTTTTTAGTTGTTTTTAGTTTGTTAATTCTTAGAAGATTATTTAAAAAACTACAATTTTCACCTACATTATAAAAGGCAATATAATGCAAAATTACATGCTTTTAAACTCACCGGTGTAGACTGTAATTTGTCTGCTAAATGAGACTTAATTAATTGAACAATTAATTTGTCAAATTAAAATGGCCGCCGAATAGAATGAGAGCCTATGGAGTCGCCATCTTGAAAGTTGGGACATCTTACTTACTTTCGGGCAAATGGTTTAATAAATTGATCTTAACAGCGCAAATGAAACACGCAGTCAAAACTTTGCCGTCACGGTAATCTTGAATGTAAATCCGCCACGCCGTATTTTACCAAAATTCATTCATCCTGTTCCAAAAAGATTATTGTTTTCAACTTCTTTTTATGCAAAACTAATGCCTAATAATTTGGGTTGGTTTGGGATATCCCAAGTTAGTATATACTAAACGATAGCTCCGGAAAAAAATAAGAATTTTACAATATAGAGTTATAAATATACACTTGCTAACGACTTCCATACAAAACGCGTTTTTTAAAGAACATTAACAATATTAGTGGCCATTAACATGGATGTGGGTGAATTACTTTTTGTGCACTTTGTATCTAGGGGCGCGCTCGAGCCCCCGTCCAAGTCGAGCTATAGGCTGTAACATCCTTTTCTCGAAGCAATTCAGACCATTTTCAACCCCCTATAACTTCGTTGTGGCTAAAGCATGAAGCCTGAATTTTCAGTTACTAAGCAGGCATTGTGTAAACAAGGTATATTTAAAATTTCATTCAATTTGAACCAGTAGTTTAAGAATTGTAACTAGTCAAACTTTCTTAATTTTGTCACTCACTGACTGACCGATCATCAAAAGTCTAAGGCACTTCTAGCAGACATAGAACCTTCAAATTTAGAATATAATTAGTGTTTAGTGTCTAAAGTAAGGGAAAATTCAAACATTTCATAATTTGTGTCTAGTTTTCTAGATAGACCAACTGCGTGAATAACCCTATGAGTGCTCCATGTCAACTAGTAGTTGACTTTTATACCATGTCAACTAGTAGTTGACATGATATAAAAGTGTATATTAAGCGTATATTTCCCGTGTCAACTAGTAGTTGACATGACGTGGCACGTTTGGATGCTTTAGAAATCCGTTAAATATGGTCATTTCGGTCGCACTAAGGGCAATTGGTATTACTATTTTAACCTTGACGGGCATGAGCGGCGGTGCGAATAACTTTGTAATCCCATATAAATGTATAGGATTACAAAGTTACATTTGCAGTTAATGAATCATTGTACCCGTATATAATGGAATAATAGTTGTAGATAGATATCTATATATATGAAGCATAACAGGAGTGGATATAGAGAAGGAAATGGTGTATTCAGCATGTCACATGCCCTTGCAAATAAATAGACTAAATAGCTCGGAAAGTATTAATTACAATGAAAGAAAGAACATTAATAATCAAATCCGCTATACTTGTGATAAATTGATGCCTACAAAAATAAGAAAAATCCATAAGACAGAGGCTTAAAGAAAAATCGTTAGTGATATTCTAGAAGTAAGAAGTACTGAAAAGGAAAAAAGTAGGACTCTACAAAAAGACGTAAGATCCCATCAAAAACATCCTGTAAAAAAATCCAAGTCTCGCAGCTCAGGTTTTCTACCGCAAAAAATTGTGAGATGCATGTTATACCAAGTCGATTAAAGTATTTAGTCCTTAAGGGACCTTCTATATAAAGTTATTACGTTAGTTATTACCATATCAATATTAAAAATTCTTTACGTTTTAAATAAATAGATCGACTTGGCCAGCAGCATTATGTATAAATTGTATGATACATTATGTTTTCATGCGATGGCCAAGTCGATCCATTTATTTAAAACGTAAAGAATTTTTAATATTGATATGGTAATAACTAACGTAATAACTTTATATAGAAGGTCCCTTAAGGACTAAATAAATTAATCGACTTGGTATAACATGCATCTCACAATTTTTTTTGGTAGAAAACCTGAGCTGCGAGACTTGGAATTTTTTTACAGGATGTTTTTGATGGGATTCATATTTTCTTAATAATGTTTATATTTTAGTCACTTCGTTTTTTTGTAAAATGTTTACACACCCAATAAGCAAACTACTGACTTGATGCTTAAATGATCATCGTCACACGGAAATGCTTATTACTAATAAGTCTTGGGTATTGAAGATGAGTTGTTAGCACGTGGAAAATTGACTAGCTATGCAGAAATTAACAAAAAGAAAATGCTTAAAAATTACACCTAAATATTCTGTGAACATTTTACAATACGTTTATTGTATGGGACCCCTCAAATAATCGAGTCTAGGAATTTTGCACGGAACCTCGAAAAATATCAATGAAATAACGCAAAAACACCCTTTATTATTAGCTTGATCCAAAATTTACAGTTGTTTGTTTTGGAAAGGGTAGCATCACTTCTTTTAGTTGTTACTAAATATAACACGCGAGCGCATACCGTACCGCGACTAATTCCAAAACATTTTTAGTTAGCGGACCCTCTGACCGTTCTGTACCGAACTAATTTTATGGTGCGTGCCCCGCGATGTTTTTTAATTAAATCACTGCGTGTAACGTGTTTATAAATACATTTCTATTATATACACTAAATAAGTTTGGAATTGGGAATATTACATGGCTCTAAAAGTTTTCGATATGTGATCCTAAATTCAGTCGCTGGATGCAGACCGCTTCCAACAGGTCATTGTGGAGATCCTTGGGGGAGGCCTATGTTCAGCAGTGGACTTTCTGTGGCTGATATGATGATGATGATGATGATGATCCTAAATTCGGTTTAAACATATTTTCTAATTCGAGTTTTGACCTTTATGCACGTTATATTAGCCTTCAAGAATAAGGTCAGGTATTAATATGATGAAGTTATATTGAATATGCCATGTAATGAGCGCTCATTGGGACTAAAGGTACTTCAGTTTTGATAATTCTGTAAAACTTATTTACTCAAAAATAGATTGTTCGACAAAAAGCGTTTAATTTAATTGGACAATCGTCCTTATAATGATTGTTATTCATACTCTTATTGTAAAATACCTCATATGAATGTTGCACCGAGCTCATCTACGCCTTTAAGACAATGAAGACAGAAGATTTAACAGCCTCTGTGGTGCAGTTCGTTAGACGCCGACTGTGAAACGAGAAGTCGCGGGTTCGATCACAAATGTTTGAGACCGCAAAGTCTCTTGTAGTTTCTAATACGGACGACATTAAGTAATTGAATTTAATGTGGAGTCAGAACTATGTAAGTAACTGTTGGGTGTATTATTTATCAAGATGAAATATTGTCTCAGCAACTCCCGTTCGAAAGGCCAGACAGAGTACAATTCAAGAACTCGATAAGAGAAAGAATACTTAGTACAAAAAGGCTCTTAAAGAATTTTTTAGCAATTTAGTCACACAAAATAAATGAGATATGCAGAGTTGCTTGCCACCTCTTACGTCGCGGGTCTAAACAAAGCTTGTTCAGACGTGAAGAATCTCAATCGAGACTCTTCGCCTCTTGAAAGATAAAGCACGAACGAAATATTGCAAGAGCATTGCAATTACTTTGTCTTTGTCAACGACTTACTGTTATTATTTCTATGCAACTCCAATTTGCTTTAGTTTCAACAAACGGATTTTATCCATTACTGTATTATGTAGCGGAGGGCAGGCCGAGATCGGGGAGTTTTCATTAATTTACAAGCCTGTGAGAAGTGGCTCAAGCAGCTATTATATTTACATTGTGCAAACTCGCCGTTGCTGCGAAAGTAAGCATTAATTTTTAAGGGCATTGTGTCGGTCGTCCATCGAGCACTCAAGTTATGATGATTGTAGTGGTTTTTTACGACTGCTACTTTATTAGGGAAAGTGGGAGTGACGTCTCCGCCATTGTGTCGTGATGTGAGCTGTATCTTTTATAAGTGAACGAGGATGTTTGTGGACAGGTTTATTGCTTGTCCTTCTGTAAAACGAGGGTTATATCCGAGTTTGGTTTAAACAAAAACTTTTCACGGCGCTTTTATCTGGGTGCGTCGATGTGTTTTTTCTTGTAAGACTCCCGTAATGGTTGTTTTTGTTGGATTGCCCGTGTCGCAGACGATTTCGATTGGGTATTTGTTAAAAGTTTATATCTTTGGTGCTTAAGCTTCTTTTGTTTGTATGAGAACAAAGTTGATGCCGGAATTTATGCTCGACTGTTTATTTTGGCTTTATGTCGATGGAAATTGAACAAGAATTCTACATTATTTCAGCAGTGATTTTTTTTGCAATCTATAAATTAAATACAAACTTTAATAAAAACTAGAGTACTGATTGAGTCACTGATTCAATTCCATTACTTATTTCATTTTATATTTGACATTTTATGATCAGTATAGCCGATAGTGCAGTAAAAAGGTCATTCGTCGGCCAAACGGCTCGACGTCAACATCGATATTGAATTAGTTGGGAGGTTGTTAAACACACGATCATGGTGACCACGAATCGATTGTGAAGTGGCTTGTTTGAACAGTATATTAATGGGAGAGTTCAAGGGCGGTGTCGAGCGCGAATTTCAATATAAATATTATTGCAGTGGCACGCTAAACGCAGGATAACATTTGCATATTTATAAGAGAGCAGCCCTCGGCAAACATGGAGGGAATTGGTTGCGGAGCGGGTTTGTTTTTGACATAATGGGCCCTTTGCCGATGCGGCGACTCCTTACAGTCATTACTCAGCCTGCGTTGCGTTAGCATATTGCCGAACGCGCCTTCATAATCTTCAAATAGTAGTTGTTTATTTATTTATTTAGTTTTTTATGTATATATTTTATTTATATATAAAATTATATTAGTAAATATATATATATAATCAAATTTTTTATATATCCGTTTAAATATTATTATTTATATTTTATATATTTTCTCTTTTCGCTTATTGTTAATTTTATTAATAAGCACCTGCTTCCGTCTCTCTGCACTACCTTAAGGTTGGCTGGTAGAGAATGCCCTTGGGCATTAAGTCCGCCTGTACTACATCTGTGTACAAAGTGTTTAATAAATAAATAATAAATAAATAAAATGCTCAATTGAATTGAATGCTCATAAAGAATGAGCTGAAAGGATTTAAAATTAAAGTTAGACGTTGTGAGTATTGCTGGATGTTCTGGTTCCGATAGTTAATTCATTTTTCACTTCACTGAGTACTTGTTTCAAGCATATACCTTCCATATATTTAATAAATAAATTGGAGACAATAAAGTTACAGTATGTATTTGTACTGGATCATTAATTTTGTAAAAAAGTAGTATTATAATCAAATTTAACTATTCCTGTTATTATAAGTAGTATAGATCCACGTTCCTCTTAAATATAATAAATATCAAGCCTGTCAGTCAATTTGTTCAACGTCTCGAAATATCACAATATTGTCTGAGAAAATCTAGGATAAAGTAGCTCATCTATAAATAAGTTAACCAGGCACTTATCTCAACCTATTTTTGCTACTAAGTATAAGATATTTTTAGAAAAATGGTGGTACTGGTGGTAGGTCTCTCATATGTGAGAGGCCGCCTAGGTAGGTAACACCACAATATCTATTTTTCCCTCCAAACAACAGTGTAAATGCACTGTTGTATTTCGTATTTAAGGACGTTGTAACGAGAGTAATTACTGGACATATTGGGACTTAACATCTTATGTCTCAGGATGGCGAGCGCAGTGGAATGCCAAGCATTGATTTGTAATTCAAGGTGTTGTTTGGTTTCGCTACTGTCCATGAGCGGTCGTATCGCTTATCATCAGGCGAACGGCATGCTCGTCTCGCAATTCAGTGCTATAAAAAAAAAGAATATAATGTACCAATACATTTTAAAATATACAAAGACCTAATTAAAACCAAAGTCTTGAAAATGTTGATAAATTATGAGTGAATATTAATATATTAATATTATTAATTAAACTAAGAATATGTGGTGTTTTAGACAAGTCATAAATCTTCAGTATAATCGGGAATTTTGAAAAACTTTAGAAAATGAAAACCTTCGAGAGAATACTTACGTTTCTTATAAAACATTATGTGTGAAACTCGGTATTCAATTTACCTTTATGTATTAATGGATAGTACCAAATATGTTTTTAGAAGTGAAGTATATAAGATAGAGATAGCCTTGTTGTGATAAGACCGTTATTTGTACTTTGTTATCGTATTATCTCTTTATCTGTTATATTTATTCATATAGTCTATATCACCGTAGATTTTTGGGGTTCTTTTTTCATATTTGTTTTATTGGATATGTTAATACTATTATATTACAAGTATAAATGTTTGTTGTTTATATTAAGAAAAGACATCTGAAACAATACGTTATATGAGAAGATAAGAAATGTTCCTAATATTTTGACAACGGCATGAGAACCACGCATTCGCACACCAAAAGACCGCAGACAATCTATATAATAAACAACAAATAAATAGTTGTCAATTTAATAAATAGATAAAACTCTATTCAAGGTCAGGAAAAATTTCAGACTTCCAAATTTAAATTGTTTAAAACCCTCAGTTAATATCTATCTTAATGTTTTACATTCTCGTTGATTTAGACTTGATTTTGGAGCATTGTGCCAAGGTGTGTTTCAAGTAGATTGCAAGGTAACTTATTAGTTAATATTAATTATACACATCGTCTCACCACTCATGAAAATCGATAAAGGTTAAGAAGCTATTACAGTTCAATCTATTACAAAAACATTACAAATGAGTTGGTGATCACAATACGTAAACCACAAAAGGCAAGCTCGTCTCAGATCACGTGCCCTACGTTATACATTAATAGTATTTGTATAGTCGGGACTTCTGCGAAGGGCATTCGTCTAACGAGACAATTTCATTCCAAGTTCATTACCCAATCCCAGCCTTAATATTTCAAAAGTTGTGTAAACTAGTGTGTGGCGACGTGACGCGTCGCGCCGCTGCGTCAGTCAGCCATTCATCTTTGAGTTTTTATTAAATGAATTATTCAAGCTGAATATGGCATGTGGATTTATGGCGCAACTATTTCTTTTGTTTACTGCTGGCTGTGTTTAGATATTCTGTACCTTTGCAGTTATGCTCCTTTATGGTATTAAAATGTGCGCGTTTATCCACGATTGTTAGTTTTGTGTTGATAATGTTATATTAGATTAGATATAATTATAATATATTAGATCTCTTTATTATTTATGTTTTTCTGAAATTCTGATTTTAAATTAGATTAATTTTTGAATACAATTGAATTTAACCGCACTGAATGTGTTGTATGATACAGTTTCCTTTGTATGTTTAATTTGCAATGTTCATAAGAGATGGCGCTGTGTGTTCCAACACAACATGTCAAACGGTATAACATTTCTCAGCCTTATTGGAGACTTTTCTTAAAACCTTTTTTGCAAATGTAAAAAGTGTACCGCAGAGCCTCGAAGAGCCGCCATTAAAAAAGTACTTAACCGCAACTTAATGTAAGATAAATTATTCGCTTTGAATTTCACAGTAGTTTTAGTAGAATTTTAATAAATAATTTATGTGAAATGTATTTACTTTACTAACGTTATATTTCTAAGAATTCATCTACAATATTCAGTGAGAGTTTTTTCGTATAAGAAATAATGGTTAAATTCTTGAAAAAAGAAATATACTAACCTTTATTCTCTCGACAAATTCTAACGAAGTGATGTGAAATTACACCTGAAATTCAAGACTACATTTACATCTAGAATTGCCATTTCTACTTGAGCCGTTTAAGAACGCGTTATAATCTTTGAAATAAAGACAAAGGACCGGTGATGCGCGCTATGGGAGGTCAGGATATTCTGGACGTGTTGTTGAACCTAACTCTAGCTGTTAAGGATATGGTATTTGACGACATTAGCGCTATCTAATGTCAAAGTGCTTTTGCGATTACTTCTGAGGTTTTTGTATAATTCTTGCCCATTTAAAGAGTTCTATGTAACGTAAAATTAATTTATCAGTGAAAATAGTTTCAGATTACTACGAATAATGGCTTCGTTGTTTTAGAATTAAATTTGCATGATATAATTTGTTTGAAGTTCGTTATTGATCGCCTTTTGGTTTCGGTTTGAATCTGAATGACACGTCCATTGACTGACTTTTGGAGTGTAAAAAGGGAAATAAAATGTAATATTGTTTACATAATAGGAAAATATTTTTCTAGTATTGCGCATGTTTAAGAATTTTTTTTTGTTGGATATGTAATGATTATTTAAGTTTCAACCAAAATATTCATAAGTATAAATATAAAACCTCAGTCTCCGTAAACTTGCAAGTAGACGTAAAAAGGGACTGAGAATATCATATTTCAAAGTTCACTATTAGGTTTACCCCACCGCATAAAAAAAATCTAAAAGACAAAACTATAATAGCAACACATTACATAATCATACTGTTGTGCAACTCCAAGCGATACAAAAAGTCATATCGGTTATCCAAATAGAGAACAGTATTCGTTGTGCGCAAACTAATCCCTGTCTATTCAGTTAAATTATGTTATTAGTATCTCAACATCAGCGTTAATAAAAAGCAACGACATTCCGGAACAAATCGCCGAATCCCCAGCGATTTGGGGTGTGCAAAATTTAACATTGTAATTTATTTTTATGGTCCTGACGAACGATCCCACAGTTGCATCTCGAACGCGTGGGGGATTAGATAATCACATAAGTGGTGTTTACTGTTTATTTCTATCGTTAAAAACATTCTAGAGCGCTTACTATACAGCTCTGCGTTCGCTTATTCTGAGTTTCAAATGTGCGTTTAATGTAAAAACCGTTTTCATATTACACACAGACGGCGCTTCGTGCTGCTTTATAATAAAATGATTTTTACACCAGTCAAAATTCTATTTTGATGAATACTGTAAATATATATTATTTAAGTTGAATGAAGAATAGCTAGTTGTTTAACAGTTTGATCGATAAACATGAATGTTTCGAACAAAAATTGGTACATTTCCAAAGATAACCCTTTGGCTTCCATCTCCGTTACGTAAGGGAAAACTACATCGCGGATAAAACCTTGAAAACAAAATATATTATTGGATAAAGTTTTGACACTTACAGACTGCTTGCGTAACCACAAGGGAAATTATTCAGTATTAAAATATTTTTGTGGAGTAAAATTAATTTCCAAAGGATAATCCATTTACTTCGCACGCAAGTGAAATACTTACCTTTGCGCAGACATGTTCTGTTTCCACAATTAATTCGTTTACGAAATAGTCGACGCGCGTGAGCTTACTCGCAGTCGGCTCGCAAAATCCAACAATATTAATTAATTACTTGTGCCCGTCGATCACAAACAGCGCGCCAAATGAAAGTCAAATCCTATACAAAATCGGCCAATCATCATAACGTCAAACGTGTGCCGGTTTTAATTAAAATTTTAAACCGATATAAAATGTTTGCACAGTGATTGCTTTCATTTCCTATTTGTTTGCAACTCTTTTGTTTTTCGTTCTTTCCATATTTAATTTGGGCTTTTACTTTTTGCTTTGCGCACATAAATTTACATGGTATCGTGATAAACCGTTTACGGTTCACCTTTGTCATTTATTGCTGAATTTCATTGTGGTGTCTGGCTAAACGTGTATGAATAGCCATTTTTAAATCAATGTGTTCGTGCCTTTTGTGTGAATGAAAACACTTTTATCCCTAAATACCTACTCTACATTTTAACATCGGTCCGCGGCCTTTCATTTCAATAAATATTATTCGTATAAAGGTAGCGGGCTGTTTATTCGAAGCATCGTGTTTACATTTTTGTTCAGAAAACTTTTTATTTCGCACATTTTAACCGACTTCATTTTGGAAGATTTCATTTATCTTACTTAAGTAACAAATATTTTTAATTATTTTTATGATAAAAACCAAAATAATATTTAAATACTATAGCAAGGATTCTTCATGTATTTTAATAATATATTTAACATACTTTTTAACGTAGCATTATTTTGAAATTTGGCCAGGGGTCTTAACATTTTGGTTAGCTATAACTGCACGGGCTTATTTTTACGTAGGGCTTCTGTAATCCGAGGAAGCTCAGTTTTCGACGCGGTTGGACTTTAATTGAGGCGAGCTAATGAGTAACCATTATTTCCCTCTATCCTTAGACAGTATTTACCGCTTAATGAGTCGCTTTGAAGTCTGGCTGTAGCAGTGTTACACTCAGGATTCCTGTTCATTGACCTGTTATGATGCTTTTCGGAGTTTGGTTTGTACTTATCAGAGTATAAAAACAAATGAAATATTGATTTTAATAAATATATACTGAAAATTTTAATAAATATTATTTAATTTTAATATATATTTAATAAAGATTTGAAACCAATAATAACTAATTTCGAATATTAGTAAAAGTTTGTGGGAATTGTTTAGAAGTATTTGAATAACTTAAATATTGAAATTGAAATAGTCGACCTCGTAACACATTAATCTTACACTAAGTAATACTAGTTAATATAAAATACGCACAATAATATTTGTGACACATCAGACGATACAACAAAGAAAAAAAATACAAAAATTCTGCAATTGCGAAATTCATCCATATTACATAAACAGCGGCATTATTTATAGATAGATTATGAAACCATTTTAGTAATCCAATATTTTGTCTTAGCTCAAACTGAATTCAAAACTCGTTCGAAAGGAAGCAATCATTCGATAACTAAAATATGTTTATAAACTATGAATAAAGTAGCTACATTGCACCAGCCACGACGCCTTTTACCATATTTTTTGCAGTTAATTAGGTTAAGTAGTTTGCTCTTTTGTTCACCGCAGGCTAATTTGCAAGGCTTCTGTAACCCGACGCGATATCGCGCTACCGGCCCTCTTACGGGGTGAAATTAACGGCATCCCCTCTTATTAACCCTTCCTTAGCGTCAGACTCTATTTTGGGAACTACCCGACTCTGCATAATCGCATCGCAACGCTGTGACTTGTAATTTTCCTGATTTCATAATAGAGATCTTGTGATTCTGTAATGTATTCGACATTGGTTACGTATTTTGTTTCGGGTTTTTCATTTTCCACGGATAGATTTTTAGAAAAATGTTTTTGAAATATAACTTGTGTTTTATTTTATTTTGTAAGTCATTCTTTTATATCTGGAAATGAAACATTTTGTTTTTCTTCGTTTGAGATTTATGTAGCCTTCGCTTACCATATTTAAGTAAAAAATATTCGGCAATTTTTTTGCCGATCTGTACGACAATATTAATTTATTAACTTCTTTCACTGAAAATGTAAAAAACATATTGGGTTTCTAGAGTTGCATTTTTGTATTTCATATACTTCGCATTTTAATGCCTTACTTTGTATGCCTCACGTAATACAACAAAAAAAAAACTAACAAAATATATAATATGTAAGTGATGCAAATTAATCTATATTCCAATTACGTGTTTCTCTTATTCATTATCACGTACCTACATGTACACAGTCCAGGTGAAGCGAACATGAAGGGAAAAAAATGTAAAATTTAATTAACAAAGTTATCTGTGAGCTAAAACACAAGTTTCTGAAGAAAAACGAGAGAACTGACGCGTTAATTTGATTCTGTTGAATTACAACTGGTTGAAAGAGTGTGAAAGAGATCGTGTTGAGAATAATAATATGGCATGAGAATCCCGCAAGTTTACAGCTTAGTGGTATTGTGTGGCTACTGTTGCGTAGATACATTCTGATATTATCCGCTATCCTTTCTGCAGCCTCTTTAGCTGTTATTCTTTCATATTGCTTAGAATATTGGATCTTAACCTATTTTGTTTTTCTTCATTATTTTGGTCATTTCACATTTAAGTTTATTTTTTTTTCCATTTTGTTTTACGGGAATGTACTTAACCTTACAGTAGTCAACCACGAGGGCGTATGCAACTTTTTTTGCTATAAACCAATGGCTGTACAATTTCATTCAATGAAATAAAGACGCTATCTTGCAATATACTGTGAAACGAGAGGCCGCAGGTTCGATCCCTGCACCGAGAAATGTTTGTGCGGCCCACAAATATTTCTTCCGGGTCTGGGTGTTTGTGAGACCGAAAAGTCTCTCGTAGTTCTTGATACCCACGACACAAGACTCAATCTTAGTGTGGGGTCAGGACTATGTATGTGACTGTTGGGTGTATTTATTTATTTATTTATACTTATAATGAAAAAAGTATTCAGCTCGTAGAATGCAAAATCTTAACATGCTACGAGAAAACTCAACAAAAACATCCTCAAAAAACAAACCGTATGACATAAACCTGTACAAAAATATCGTCAAGACTGTATAAATATGGTGAAGTGTCAGCATAAAATGTTTAACCGAATACTCTCGTCGAGCGTGTTTATTTTTTCAGCAAAATGGGGTGGGCGACCGATCTACTAGGTTATTCTGTAGGCAAGCATCGACGTCACTTAATCTACGATGTTGCACTTGGCGAGATAATTTCACGCCAGTCGGCGTCGGTAGCTAGAACGCCTGGGCTCCGACTCGGCGTGCCGGCTTGGAACTCGCTACCCATCAATTCAATTTCATACCTATAAATTTCATCGGAAACTATCTTCGGGCTTTCGATTGAGTCACTTAGCTGTTAGGGGAGTTGCTTTCATCTGCATACTTAATTACATTGCTACCTTATTTACTCTGAGCAATTTATTTTAACATGATTACGGACGGTTGTTTGGCTAATTCGTTTAAGTGTTCACGTGTTTTGTGATCTGATTGAAGACCTTTTGAGCTAGTTGCTGTAATTAGCTTGATATTATAGAAAGTAAAATTGTATTGATATAATTATTCAAACAAACTTAATATAAACAATAAATGTCTCTAATATAGTCTGTTAAAACAAAGGGTATCATACAAAAAATATGATATACAATATTCGGTCTTATTTTAAATAAAACAATATTCATGATTATTCAATATTTCAGTATTCGAAGTCGCTGACGCGATACATATTCTAATATTTATTTGCGTAAATAAGTTTATACATGATTAAATTTTTTCTGTGAATGAAAAAACATCTCTTTTAAATTAATGTGTATGGGATAAAGTTTATTGAGTGATTCATTTATATAATAACATGATAAAACGGCGACAAATCTATTTATGTCAATAAAAGGGACGAACGAATGAGAATCAGTTTTCGCAGCATTCGATATTGGAGTCACCTTCTGAATATATCAAATGAAGTCTTTTCTAAACTATTCGTCAGAGCGACTCGGCGCTTGACGTTTTGTATGTCGCACTTTAACGGTTTTGACACTTCGCATTTATCAAATTCTACTGTTTGTATCAAGGTGAATATATTTCTATTTATAAGTTTTTTCTTTTATAATCTATTAATGTTTTATGGACATATTTCTCTTATATATTTTTGTCATAATTTCGTAAACTTATTGCTACGATTGTAAAATATTATTCACTCATAAAAGCTACCGATATTCATTAAGAAAAAAAATACAACTTCGTGAGAATATTAAAATTCGCGATTGTTTTCTAACTTTTATTTCCCACCTTAGTATTACCACTGGATGTCGTTAAATAAAAAAATGAATATCAAAATTTCCTTTTTTTGTATAATTAGTTGATGTTATGTCAGACTTATCATGTTAAGGATAAAAAATAAATAAAAAAAACATATATTCCGGCAAATGCAGTATTTGACTTCCACCGACAAGATCGACTGTCAAACTTTTACAAGTAGTAGAAAATAGTTGCGTGCAGATCGCCTAAAATTCTATAGCTTGCCCTCTGTTTCTTCCTTTTCTCAAATAAATCCCATGGTTGTCTGTAAAACATTGCCTTTGAGCGATAAGACCGCCAATTGTACTTTTATTGTACACATACCTATATACCGGGTATCTCAAGATCGCTACCGAAAACGAAGCCGGGTGATAGTTTTAGTGACTACAAACACTATGCAACTAAAAATTTCGCATAGAAACGCGACAATTATTTTTTATGATTTTTTAAATATCCTCATTTTGGGGTGGTAAATCCATAGTTTTTGCTAAAATAATGATTTAAACACTCTTATACCTTAGATTATTTATAAATAAAAGGGTATACACTATTATTTTAGGAAAAAATGTATTTACCACCCAAATATGGTCATAGGAAAAAAATAACAAAAAAAAATTGGTCGCTTTTTTTTGCAACTTTTTTGTTGCATTGTGTCTGAAGTCGCTTATACTACCACCCGGCTTCGTTTTCGGTAGCAGTCTTGATATACCCTGTATATGTGATTTTTTATTATTGTATTTGCTTCTTTTTTGTGTGTGGAATAAATATAAATAAAGTGTTTATAATTAAATAAAATAGTCATTCTATTAACCTATATAATGCATATGTATGTTAAATAGCTGAAGTCTATGAAAAATGTTATTTGAAAACTCTCCAAGTATCAAAACGTTTCATTGGCAGCCACATTGGGTCGATACTCATATGATTGTAAATGTAGATTGATTGGCTGCATCTAGCGTTTCTTTTTTACACGGACTCCAGTTCGCTCTATTACGACAGTATTCTGCGCGATTTACTGGCTGCAGTCAGCGATGCCGCTTCAAATTCACTATCGCATTGATTTTCTGATCCGTTCGTTGTAAATATACGACTGATTTTTGTATTTAAAATATAAATGAGGAGTCTATTTGGCTGTGTTTTCATATCGTGTAGGAATGATTTATTGTTGAGGTTTTTTTTTTTTTATACTGGCCTGGCATAGTGGCGGCATTGCACCTGATGGAAAGTGCCAATGCCGCCCAGGCAGAGTATCCATTGGCATCGGACGGCAGTCCCATGCCAATGGAAACAATTATGCCGGCCTGCTAAGGTGCCTCTTCACACCGCGGCGGAAGGACCCAGGATTGTAGGAAGGAGGGAACACGTGCGCCGGCAAACAATTCCACAGCCTGACGGTGCGGCACAAAAACGAATTTGAGAACCGTTTGGTTCGCGCCGGGATGGTGTGGACCGTCAAGCTATGGCTTCGCAAGCCAGCACGCGTGGTTCTGGTTAGGAATGGAGAGGAGGGGAGCAAGTTGAACAATTCTTCAGAGCACTCACCGTGATACAGGCGGTAGAACACGCTTAGAGAGGCGACATCTCTCCGGAGTTGTAGCGACTCCAAGTTGCTCGTAACGTCTGCATCATTCACAATGCGGATGGCCCGCCGCTGCAATCCATCCAAGGCATCGAACAGGTACTGGGCGGATCCATCCCAGAGGTGCGAGCGGTACTCCATACCCGGCCGGACCTGCGCATTATATAAGCGACAAAGCTGACCGGGCGTGAAAAACCGACGCACCCTGTTCAGGACTTCAACCCTGCGTGATGTGGCAGATATTACGCCCTCGATGTGATTCCTTGGATTGAGACCACAGCGGATATCGGAGTTTGAAGGTAGAAATATGTTTAATTTGGTAGTTAATGTGGTTATTCGATAATTATAATGTGGTGTTGAAGCTTATGATATTTCCAAATGCTGGCATGTGATAAGGTTGCAAGATGTCCAGCAGTAAGAAGTAAATAAGTTAATATTATTTACCTACATTTATTTTATTCACGGTACAATGACTTAAATGCACCTTATGGCAAGAGTAGCGTTTTCAAGATCCACAACAAATAAAATGTATCCACAGTCATGATACAGGCGATGTCCACCAGCAGTAACACTAGACGTTTATCTTGTTACACTTATTACAAATGTAGCAGTAAGCACAATGTAAGAGTGGTAAATAAACACGAGCAGCAATGAAAATGCTGCAAAATGAAATTGCTTTGTTCAGCAAAAATAATTCATGAAAGTATTATGTCCACAAAATTACACAAAATGTGAAAACTTTATATAAAATTACGCTTAGTGAGAACTGAGAATACATTGTGATTTTTAATAGGATTACAATTTTCAAATTGTCACCTGAAATGTTTGTTATCATAAAAGTTTCTATTTGATTTAGCAAGTTATAATATACTTATAAACTTAAGAACGGTCTTTGTATTTGAGTAAACGTAAAAGTCTATTTTATAAACTAAGCTAAAATTTAGTTTAGAAACTATTAACGTCTGGAATAATTGTTAGAAATATAAATTTTGTGATTGTTACTAGGTCACTTCAGATCAAGAATACTCTGTTTTTGTTTTATTTTTCACAAAAGTTAAATCTTCTATTATATGGCATTTCAAAAGTGAAACCTCGTCAGTCGTGGAGTGAGTAACACTCCACGACTGGCAACCAGGTAATTGTAATTTGAAATTTGAAACCTACAGAGATCTAAAAAAGTAACGCAGTAAATAACTACATATTTTCCTATTTAAATTGAAACCTCTTTGTAATTAATAAAATTCTAGAGATATTTTACTAGTGGTACGTTACTCATATGTAAGAGGCCACCTGGGTACCACCGCAATGTCTATTTCTCCCGTCAAACAGCAGTGTGTATACACTGTTGTGTTCCGGATTGAAGGGTAGTCAGTGTAACTACTGGACATATTGAGAACTAACATTTTCTGTCAGGATGGCGAGTTTAGTGATATATATATACAGCTGTCGTTTCGCTCACCATCAGGCTAATGGCATGCCCGTCTCTATTCATTGCTATATTTAAAAAAACCTTAATATCAGCGTATCGTTTCATATCAAAGTGTATGGTTAGCATGTTTTCATTTGAAATTCTTTGTAGCTTTTTGAATTATTTACTCTTATAGTAGCTACTATAAACTTAAGCATCGTCTCTATCTTCCATAACACGTAGGCACTTTACTTCGCAATCTGCCCACACAAATTACTCTCTAGCCAAAATTATTCACAATCCAAAAAGGAAGTTTAAATGAAAAAAACGAACACATCAAATATTTCGTCGGCGGAACAATAATGCAAACCCTAGGGACTTAATCTGAGATCAAAAGTTCCTTCGGCAGCATCGGCAGCACTGGACGCCTATTTGTGTTTCGGTTGAGAGATAGCCTCATAAAGCTTGCCTTTTTATGAATGTTCGTCCACAGTCGGTTTTGTGTACATAGGATTTTTGTAAACAATGACATAAACCGCCTGCTGTATCATGGCTTCATTATTGTTCTTTGTTTGGACAATCTTCAGTTTAGTGATGTTGAATCAGATGCAGGTTGATGTGGGAATATTAATGAATGGGAGTAAAGTACATGCTCGGATTAATATTCGGGTGGTCTGCTGGAAAAGCAATAGTGTGTTTCTGAATGCGCTTTAGGAAATTCATATCATTGTTGATTAGCTTTGGTTAACCTTAATGAGGAGTAATTTATTTATTTATTTATTTATTTAAAACTTCATTGTACACCTAAAACTAACAATACAGAAATAAACGACAAGAAAAAAAAATGTACAAAAGGCGGTCTTATCGCTCGACGCGATCTCTTACAGACAACCAACCATGGGATGGATAAGAGGGAACGAAAGTTATGGGGTACCATGAGGTGTACGAAAGGATAAATGGACATATATCTATAAGTATACATACCTTATGCATACCGGGTATCTCAAGACTGCTACCGAAAACGAAGCCGGGTGGTAGTTTTAGTGGCTACAAACACAATGCAATTAAAAATTTCGCTTAGAAACGCGACAATTATTTTTTATGATTTTTTAAATATCGTCATTTTTGGGTGGTAAATCCATAGATTTTGCTAAAATAATAATTTAAACTCTCTTATATCTTAGAGTATTTATAAATTAAAGGGTATACACTATTATTTTAGGAAAAAATGTATTTACCACCAAAATATGGCAATAGGAAAAAAATTAAAAAAAAAAATTGTCGCTTTTTTTTGCAACTTTTTCTGTTGCATTGTGTCTGAAGTCGCTTAAACTACCACCCGGCTTCGTTTTCGGTAGCAGTCTTGATATACCCTGTATATAAATTAAGATTTTATAATGAAGGAAATGTGCTTCAGTTTAATTTGAAGATATACATTGTAAATTAGATTTAAGACACATAAACTAATAGTTTTAATAAAACTTAGTTCTCATTCCATGCATTGAGACTTACTTAGCAAGAACATACCAAACAAGCTCAATTTATTCAATTTAATAAATTCACTAAAGTCTTTGAATGGAATGTTTACATTCGAGTAAAATTGAAATAAAAGCTTCACGAACAATGAAAAAAGCCGTTGGTATGCGGTAAAATATTTACTGGCACATGAGAATTGCACAGGTTTATAAAAAAATCGCCGGTTGTATAATCGTACCATTTCGATTTCTCAATCATGCTTTATGACTTTTTTCCATCGCAATAATCCAAATAATGTGAGCGTATCACTTTGTTTCATTCCAAAACTGTAGAGCGCGTGTAATAAAGCAAACCGGAATGTACAACTATTGCAGTGGACATATTTTATACCGGCTGTGTAATAACATTGCGTTTTTATTTTTCTGTTTCCATGTCCAAGTGGGAATTTTTGTTTCGCTCCGCGGATTGGTGTGTATTTATTTATACAATTTAATTCTGTTTTTACAGATAAATGTTTATTGCGTTTTTCGTTCTTAAATCACATTTGCAGACAGGTTTCAAGTTTGGGAGAAAGGGAGAATGCTGCGATGGTAGGGTCTTTTAATATTGGCCCTTGTTCGGTTCACTCCTGTTTTGTACAAACATACATCATGACAAATGTCTCTAGGCCAAACAAATATTTATGTAATCGGGGATCGAACTTGTCAAAATGAAAGTCACTATCTAAACTAAATTATGAATATGTCTTCTTCATCATCCTCGTTATCTTTAACCACAACTAGCCCACTGTTGTTGGGCCTCCCACAAGTATTTACAAAGCGGTGCATGAATTTGTGCAAACTTAATTAGCTCTTAAACCCAGGGTATGGGTGAATTTTCAACTCTATGTGGTTTCCACTGAACAACCATTCAGCTCCAACGGTTCTCTGGAAAATGTTTTCAGCTTTTAAAAAGTGAAGCTAAAAGTCTAGATATCTAAAGATAGGCGAATTTCACGCAAAAAATATCTAGAGGATTCAGTATTTTTAGGGCTGGAGTCGAGCCGTGGATGTTTGCTTTGCCACAAATCAAAAGGCAACGACGTAACACGATGAACGCAAACCGACGTGCCTTTGTCCTGTCACACTAACTCTTTGTATTATTCCCGTTGAATGGAATTTTTGTGTCACTACACCGAGATTTATTCCTAAAACATTCGTGCCATTTTTGTATCCCAACAATTGCCTCGATAACAAGTGGACCGGTTTCGTTTTTTTAAGAAAGTATCGAGTTTCAAGATGAGTGGTAAATCTGTCGCATTGATTGGTTTGTCTTAGTGTGGGTTACTCATTTTCATGCGAGTGGTAAATAGATTATTTATTATTAGTTCAACGTAGTATTGTTTGTGTAGTATTGTTGAGCATATTTGTTTGAGTGGTACGTGTTAATACCATTTTGAGATGTGGGAGGAAATATTTCACATACTTAGACTTATTTAGTACATCCTTTACCATTATAGTAATGTTAACTGCCATTTTGGGAATTAATTAATTGTGTTTACGATATTTATAAAATTCTTGAAGGTTTCGATGTAATTAATATCACTCTAAACTCCACATTGGGACAAATTGTAATAAACGTACATTAAAGCGGAAAAAAAGATAATTAAGCCGATTGTCAGTTAATCACGGGATTCCTTTTGATTCTTCTCATTTAAAAAGACGTCATCAGTTAATTGCTTTGAAACCAATAAAAAGAATCGTGAATTACGTTCACGTAATAACTTGCGGAATGGTCGAAGAGTGGTTGGGGGAGGACCCTCGAAGATTTCGGTTTGTTGTGTGAAATATAGGGGAGCTATAGTGCGGCCACACTCGGTTTAAATTGTGGACCGTATACACTGTTTGTACTGAGCAAGTCTTTGATTTCCACGCGCTTGATGGGTTTGTTAGGAAAATTACTGGTGTAGGTACTAACTTTGTCAATTACTGTATGTGGCTACCGGTTATATATAATTGGCAATTTTGCTACAACATCCTTGAATTCATTTTCGTGTAGAATTCATAATGTAAGCTATATTTTCTCTAAGATTTATGTCAATCATTGGATTCTTTGATTTCTAAACAACACAACGAATACCAACAAATCGACTTTCGTATTTATATTATTAGAACAGTAGCTTGCGTTTATTTTTGTAAATAATAATGATCGATGTTATTATTTTTAGATTTTCAGTAGGTGTTTGTGTGTGTGATTAATTAATAAAAAAGGCCTCTTAAGCAAAGGGTACCACATGTTAACTTAAGATTTAATAGTCAAAAGAGTATTAAATTTAAAAAAGTCATATTTAAACGGTTTCTTGACATTGAAACAGAAACCAAAACGAATACTTTACGTACAAAACGTTACATTACTCCAATTCTATATTTGCTTTGAGTGAAATAATGTCAGAAAAAGAAAATACGTTTATTCGCTCTACATTTGACAATATATCAGCTTCACACAGCCAGATAGATTAACGTGGATGTAGTTGAAAGCGTTGCGCTAGAATTTCTAAAGAAAATAGGTAGTACTCTGTCGATCCGGGCGCATCTGATGAATTTACGATGGGATGTTAAATTTGCATTCGTGCTCCGGCAAAGGCGACAGTTCGTCAAATTAGAAGATATCTGTTGAAGTATTGTCTATAATTTGTACAAGCTAATTCGGCTTACCGATGCACTTTGACAGAATTTCCATTATTGCTCGTCGAATTTGAGCTTTTAAGGTCATTAATTTTACTTTCTATAATATAATCGAGACTATTTATTAATATTCGGAATAACTGATGTATTATTGTAGGGAATTGAATTCTCGACCCTTCGTTTGACAGTCGTCTCCGCGTCTGCTGGTCCCAAGAACCTTATTAACATATTGGACAAAAATCTAATGTTTTTTTAAAATGCGTATAATACTCTAGACAAATACTTGCTCGACCTGAAAATGGACCAGCCGTACACAGTTTTTAAGCAAGCAATTTATTCTGTCACTGGAAATTGAATATATAACAATATAAAGCTAGATTATTTAACACATAGTTTGTCATTTGAAGTCTGCCACGCGTTAGTAGGTGAAAAACAAGCATTCGTGAGTCTGATACTAACACAAATGTTTGCTCCGTAAATATTTGTTTCGGATCCGGCCGTGGGATCAAAGTTCCTTGTAGTTTAGGACCTCTGCTGAGAATATGATTTGGTAGTTGTGTTTATTCTTAAAATAGTATTTAAAACTACATAATATAAACTTTTACTTGGCAACTGGTATCACGCTATTATTAGTCAACTCAGCAAGGATGACCAGGCTCGTCCGGGGCAGTACCACTGTCTCAGTAGATCGACGTGAAAAGATAGTTTTGCATTCGGGTTTTGTTCGGTGAGTGAGATTACCGAATGACCAATTGCTCTTTCCTATTTCCATCCTTTTTCCTTTCCTCCCAATTTTCCCAACAGTGACAACTGGGCATAAAGCAAATTACTAATGGCGGTACAAAAATGTCTTTGGTACTTAGCCCTGCTAATCTCTATGTAACTATGTATAAGAAGTATTAAATAAATATAATAAAAAAATAAAAACCGACTTCAAAACAAAAATCCACTAAAAACCAAAAAATAATAACTACTTACCACTCCAAAGCAAAAAAATAATATTTATTTCATGGAACTCGTGCATGTTGATTAATTTGCTTAATGACTTGACTAGCCAACAAATCAAAATATATGCGTAACATATCGAAGGCGGGTCGCCAAGTACCAAACATGTAGGACCTATGCCTTATATTAATTTAAATATCTATTGTTTGGTACTGGGCGACCCGCCTTCAATATGTTACGCATATATTTTGATTTGTTGGCTAGTCAAGTCATTAAGCAAATTAATCAACATGCACGAGTTCCATGAAATAAATATTATTTTTTTGCTTTGGAGTGGTAAGTAGTTATTATTTTTTGGTTTTTAGTGGATTTTTGTTTTGAAGTCGGTTTTTATTTTTTTTATTAAAAATTTGAGTTATTTTTATCTTTTTAGTGTTGATAGGCATTTAAATGAAGAAGATTTGGTCCCCACAAGGAATATGTTCTTTCCGATGACAATGAAATCGCTAAAATCGGCTAAAAGCTGCCAAAGATATTAGAATATTCACATGTTTACTATTTTTGCTCCCCCCCTCCCCTCCCTTCGCGCCTACCCTTTTTCCCTCAACCACTGTAGCCTAGCTTTTTTACTGAACCCAATGCAAAAAGAACCGTTGAAATCCTATTAAATTTTGAGGAGTTCTACTCTCCAGGTCCGAACATGATAATCAGATCTTAATGTTGTGTTCCTGGGATCAACCTGTTAATACGTTCTTTCCAATGAAAAAGAAATCACTAAAATCGGTTATAAGCTGCTGAAGATATTAGTATTTACGTGTATTTTAACGTTAACACCCCCCCCCCCCCTACTCACCCCTACCCCTTTCTCCCTCCCTCACTGTAGCTTAACTTTTATAATAAACCTAATGCAAAAAGAACCATTGGAATCCTACTAAATTTTGAAGAGTTCTATTCTCCAGGTCCGAACATAATCATCAGATCTTCATGTTGTATTCCTGGGATCAACCTGTCAATACGTTTTTTCCAATGAAAAATAAATCACTAAAATCGGTTTAAAGCTGCCGAAGATATTAGAATTTACGTGTATTTTAATTTTATCACCCACCCCCCCTCACCCCCACCCCTTTTCCCTCTCTCACTGTAACTTAACTTTTCTAATGAACGTAATGCAAAAAGAACCATTGCAATTCTCCTTAATTTTAAGGAGTTCCCCTCTCCAGGTCCGAAGATATTCATCAGATCTTCACCATATTTTTATGGGACCAAACGACAAGCACCAGCTTTCAATCAAAGAAAGAATGATTGAAATCGGTTCACACAGTACAGAGAAACGAGGTAACAAACATAAAAAACAAATATTTATTGATATGAATATAATTAAATTGCACAATAGGAACAAGGAATTGAATGAAAATAAGAATTGCACAAATTTTAACTATAGAAATATATTTTGTTTACTAAAACATTGTACATGTAATGACGAATCTAAGCACTCCATATTTTCACTACAGACACAGCTGACGATACTTTAACCACACGTGTGAACTTGTATTGTGACGCTTTCTTGTTTTTCCAACGCCAAGAACGTTCGAGAAAGACAAAGACAGAGACACAAGCATGCGCCGATTCAATGCGCCTAATTCTCTAGTGCTGCGCGCGCGGCAGACCGATCATAGTTGAGTGGGAGAGAGATGCAAGGCATTCGGCGGGCCTCTCTCTCGTTCGGTGACTCATCGTAACGTTACCGGGCGTTACACTTTTTCATAAGTGACTCCCAGCCGCAACCTAATTTAAGACGTTGTCACGTCAATAAATTTTTTGGAGGTAAAATATTTTTTTTTGGGGGGGTAATTTTTTGCGTAATTTGGGATTTCTGGCGGGGTCAATTTGTAGCCCTCACCAAGACGGTTCCGAGGATACCAAACTCGGTGGGTCTACGACCTATGTTGGCCGAGATAGGATTGGGGGGGGTGAGGTAAATTTTCGGGGTGGGGGTAGGGGAGGGGGGGGGGGGGGTAGGTTTCGTGGGGAGGCTAATAGGCACTATTTCGGAATAAGGGTGGGGGAAGGCAGGGGGGGGGCTATGGGACAATTTTGGAAAAAGTGGGTGAAACTGAAAAATAATTCTCTAGTGCTGCGCGCGCACCGTTACGTTACCGGGCGTTACACTTTTTCATAAGTGACTCCCAGCCGCAACCTAATTTAAGACGTTGTCACGTCAAAAAAAAAAAAGCAACATACAGTCGAATTGAGAACCTCCTCCTTTTTTTGAAGTCGGTTAAAAATTACTACCTAATGTCTGGGGGGTTATGAGCGCAATGCAATGGTAAATAATAATGAGTTCTAAGTGGCGTTGCTTCGTTCGGGAGTATGGATAGTAGATACGTATGTCTGACTTTTACCACCAGATGAACGAACTGCTCATCTCGTTATTTCTCATTAATAATAAAATGAACTTTAATTCTATCGGTATATGGGAAACCATTATTAGTCGATTTTCTTAAATTTGCTGTGAATGCGCCATTTGGCATTGGCAGAAATATTTTCAGTACTACAAAATTTGCCATGTATAACTAAATCTTAAAATATTTGACAATTCAAAACCAAACGAATGGTAGGGTTTAAATTATAATATTCGCAGTCACCAGTGTTTGGTTTTAGGGTGCGGTCTCTTTTGCTGTATACAATACATATACAAGTGAATTCAACAGTCAAATTATGCAATCTACATGTTTTTCTGTATCGGTTACAGGATAAATATTGATTATGTAGTCTTCGCCTTTTTATTTTACTTCCGTTTATTAGTTACTTCTTCCTGGATATCATTATACACGTGTCGCCAATTAGTGTTGTATAACAAAATCATTTGTTCTTCAATAAACAGCGATTTCTACGTAATTGGTACAGTCGTGGACAAAAACAACGCCCGTAATTTTTTATTCGTGTTTTATTTACAAGTATTCGACTACTTTGCAGTTCCGATAACGCTTCAGGACGTGTTGGAGTTTTTTTTCTTTTTTAACCTTTTTCCTGAATAAGTTGTCTCGCATTTGAATTTAACGTATGCATCTGGGCCAATTGAACTCGCATGTCACTCGCTGCAGATACATGATTTTGGAATAAACATTAGTATCAAATTGTGCAGTACTTTGTCCAAATTAGAGTGACTGGTATTGGTTTACATCCCATACTATTTTTAGGGTTTTAGCTAATTTTTCGAAAAAAATATATAATGAACTTAATTTCGTATATCCGAATACATCATGAAATTATTAAAAAAAATCGGGATAAATGTTTTTCTTCCAAATGTATCCTGTTATACCAAATTTATGATAGATTCAGGATGAAAATAAGACATATTAATGAGATCAATTCCAAATGAATATTATGTTGGTTGAATATCATTTTTGCTTTTGCCTGTAATTTCTTTATGCCGCAGTTAAAGATGTAACAGATGGGCAGATTGGAATCGAGATTCTTTGATTCCGTTTTGATTTCTAGAACACTGGAAACTTTGTTACTTAGTGGTGAATATTTATGTTTAGTGTAGACGTTTATTCGTTTTGATTGAACTAGATTCTTGGGGTTACAAACTAAAAGTTAACTACATATTGTATAACTGATTTTAACTTACTTAGCTTTATTTAACACCGATGATTTTAAGTTATCTTTAAAACAACATTTGGAAGTTTTCGAACTTGGGGCCCTACTATATTCATCCGAAACGAAGTTCGAAACTTCGGATGATCGAAGTTTATATACGATACGAATGTACCTACATACCGGGTCATAAGTCGCTTAAACTACCACCCGGCTTCGTTTTCGGTAGCAGTCTTGATATACCCTGTATACTTATGGTCGTTATTGACTTATGGTCGTAACCATAGACTTATGGTTACGATATACGTTATACAAATTCAAACTTTTACTGAGTAGATTCATTCGTATCGTATAAAAAACTTCGATCGTCCGAAGTTTCGAACTTCGTTTCGGATGAATATAGTAGGGCCCTTGTACTTGCCACACTATTGTTAGCATCTTGAAAATTGTAGGGATATTGATTTTGGTGATCTAAAAACTTACTTTGCATGATATTTCTGAAACTGCGAGATAACCGAAATTTGTGACATCAAAAAAACTGACTACAACCACAATAATTTTACATGCAAAAAGACATATTGCGTCGACCGTACTTGGGTGTCAGATATATTTAAAAAAACGAATACATATTACCTATTAAATCTCCCTCTATATCAAAGGTTATTTTCTTTTATCTGTGCCTTACATGGCACCGGTTTGTATCAAATTCCCTAAAATCCTTTTAAGTGTACTGTTGGACGGTGTTTAGTACAACGGCGTCTTAGACCCAAAGCTTGTATTAACAATTCAAATATTTGTTCCTGTGCCAATGAATAAGGAATTTGTTGAATGAATCAGTTTTCATTTGTGTTATAGTTTCATAAAATGAACTGGGAATATTTGCTTGATTTTGATTATATATTAGCTTATTATTTTCTTATGCTTGGGATTTTGGCTTATTTGAAAAATTTACGTGTATTACGTGTTGCGTATGGAAACAGCTATCACAAATAGAGGTTATAAGTTATTGTTATACTAGCAACAAAATAATAATTTCCAGCGACAGGAATACTACCAATAAAAATAGATTTTTAACAAGATTACCATAGTGACCTGTTACACACAGATAACTTATTGTTACCGTTTTTTTATTGCGATTAATCGCGAGACGAGTATGTCAGCCGCCTGATGGTAAGTGATACAGCCGCTCATGGACAGTAGCAAAACCAATCGCGGCAGCGATTAACAAAAAAAATCTGATATTAAAGCTATTAAAAAGTATTTTCTATCAACCTTATAATTAGGCACTCACAATTCGCTATACATTAAGTATGTAAAACACTACTATGTACTCACAGATAAACCAAGTAATTGGTTTTGTGAGACTTATTGTAATTTTTTTGTTATTTTGTCTTAATATAATAAATAAATGAAAAAAAAAGGGCCACCATGAATTACAAAGCATTGGCACTCCACTCGCCATCCTGAGACATAAGAATAAGCATAACTTTTTAGGATAAGAAACAAATATCTTATGAATTACCAAGTGCAATTCATTTTAAATTGTTCATTTACGTAGATGTAAGCACAAAAATATAAGTAGGATTATATAGATCATATTTGAATATGAAACCATATACTTCATTAATGCCCTTTCATAGTTCAGTACGTGCAAAGTCATGCGTTAGAGAAGCAGGGGCGCGTTAACCGCAGATTATAATCATTTCGGTCGTTTTAATTAAATTCAGTGATATAGTGTGATTATAAAAATTAATGATCCCAGTTCTACTACTGCGAGGTGGTCATTTTGTTTTCAATCTGGAATTATTTTAGTTGTCTCTAACGAATAATTAATACTTTTGTTAAGAATCTATCATTGAATACTTATCTTTTTCCATGTTCCATTGCCGGTTCTAGAATTTCTCCCATATATTTTTTTAAGAATTTTAAAGCACCTGACGCTGGTAAGTGTGAGATGAAGACTCGTTTAAGAAGTGTTAAAATTAGCCTTTTAATCATGTAGAGTTGTAAAAGTACAGTAACTTTTATGCTTTTCGCTAAAATAAGAGTCAGATTTATGTCTCTCTAAACTTATACATTGTTTACTTATATATGTTTATTGCGAAAGCTATCATATGATCCTTATTTTCCGAAAACCGGCGTCGCCATCTTGAAATATTTAACCATTTCCAACTGCACGAGACGAAAGCGGAATAAGCAAGTATTACCCAAGCATCGACTAATTAACACGGCAACCGTCTAACACCACTAAATATTCACATCGAACTTCTGCGGTCCGTATGTGGAAGGCAAAGGCAAATTCAACAGAGAGCATTAAAATCTTTAAATATTGTATCATTTCCCCACTAGAGTCTTGTTACGTGGTTATATTCCGGTTCTAATTGGATTATTATGCGGAAAGGACGGCGCAACGTGTTCCTCCATACTTTGTATCGAGTTTGAGAACTTCCGAATAGCTAACTTATTTTACAAGTCTTATTCTAATGCAGTTTAAGATACGAGTTACCAAGTTAGTGTTCTTAACGATTTTATTAAACTTCCTAAGGTGTCTGGTTGGATTTGTTTGCTTAGTTTTTGGATTGGATAAATATCGCAATAGGGATAGCGTGTATCAGTAAGCTATTCTGTATTTGATTCTCTGTTAGAGTAATGCTTTATGATTGCCTTGATTTTCGGTAGTTATGTAGTTTAAAATTGTGATATAAAAACAAATATATCATCGATATTAAATTATGTGTAGATAAAAATATTTCAGAAGAATGCCGAACATTGTATTTTAAATATGTAATGAGCGGTCGTATCGCTTACTATCAGGCGAATGGAAAGCCCGACTTGCCATTAATCACAATAAAAAAAATGTTGCGCCCATCACACGTACATAGATATTGTAAGTATTTATTTATTTACTAGCGGCCCGGCCCAGCTTCGCCCGGGTACAAATAGATTTCTGTACAATAATATGTACGTATTATACATATAAACCTTCCTCTTGAAACACTCTATCTATTAAAAAAGACTGCATCAAAATCCGTTGCGTATTTTTAAAGATTTAAGCATACATAGGGACATAGGGACAGAGAAAGCGACTTTGTTTTATAGTATGTAGTGATACATATTGTCAAACCATAAGCCTTTAATATGAAATATAATTAAGCCTCAAGAAACTACCACCTATCAATTACCTTATTTGGACACACAATGAGTAACAATATTTGTAATAGTTTCGAGGTCAACTGAGCCTTGTTGATGTTTTAAAAGGACTAATTCGGGCCTGTGTTTGAGTAAGGTCCCACACCTGTCATATCTAGGGTCTGTTTAGGTAGATAGTGGGTGACCTTAATCGATGTTTACCGCGAGACCCAAGCGAACCGAACACTGAAATGGGAAATACGAAGTTGTTTATGCTTAAAGGAAATCTAAGTTGAATTTATGAGCGTGTCAATAAATATGGGAGCGCGTATATGTTTGGCACAAAACATTAAGTTTCGTATTCACATGAACGCATCCCGAGCTCCGAGGAGTCATGCACAATAAATGTTTATTTTATTGATTTTCACACGGGCCTAGCACAATGCATCTTGCTCGTACATTAACTCGATGTACTTCCACATGGTTCCGAAACGTCGGAATAATATTATTGGGGAGCGACTTTGGTCAATTAATAATAATGAACGTGCAGCACGGCACCCTATTGTTGTGCAAAGTTTTTATTACGACAAAGTTGCATTCGCATTTTTGTATCACGCTCGTTGGAACCTTGTTCGCGTGAACGTAAAACTAGAGTTTGGACAAGTTTTTGTACGAGCAGCAACTTTTGTAAGGATCGATATATTTTGTTGTATTTAAAAATATGTTAAGTTGATAACTAAATTGAGCACGATAATATAGTGAGATAATTGGAATACAAACGCTCATCAGAAACATTGTGTGGGGTTCAATTAATTGTGGCAGCGTGGAGCTCCCCAGGCAAGGTACTCGTGTAATAAGACGTTTCGCAATGCACTTGATCCCTCAATCACGTTCTCGCGAACTATAATTGCGACCTTCAGCCGGCGCGGAGGCGCTCACGCCCCGTCACGGCGCCTCGCGAATTTTTAATATACCGAAAACGTTTATAAACAAAGAGCGGTCACCTCGGGCGGCGCCCTGTCGAGTTTAATTGCAGGTTTAGTGTCGGCGTTCATTAGGATATGCAGGCGCGTTTTTTAACACGATTATGACGTGGCAGGGTCGCGGAGGGTGCGAGGAGGGCTGCGTCACGTGCGAGGTCCGCACTCCGCAGGGCCACGCATGCGAGACCGCGGGGCGCCGGCAGCGCACGCGCGGCACCGCGCCGCCCCCGACGCCCGGCCCGCCAGTCCGCCGCCGGCCGCCGCGCGCCCCGCCTGTCTGTGCAGCGCTCATCCGTGCGCCGCGAGTGCTCTCCAAGTGATGTCGACTTGTGACTAGTGCCATGCTCGTGCTGCGCTGTGCCCTGTTCGCGGCACTCCTCGCCGCCGCCGCCGCCGCCTGGCAGGAGAACGTCAGGCCCAAGGTCTTCGCACAATTAGGTGAGTCCGTGTCCCGTCACCAATGTTTGTGTTACCCCATCGCGCACGAAGGCCGGAATAACCCTCGCGACACATGTTTACAGCCAGCGGAGTCGTGCGAGCCGCGATCTCGCTGCTCGACCAATGTTTATGTTGTTTTGTTTGACGACAACGCGCGAACAAACACTCCATTCAAAAGTTCTCGTGTTTGTGTCCGAAGTGTCACATCTTCAAAGCGGATGCCAACTGTTTGATAATGATCATTAAACGTACCACGGCTTTATTACCTCTGAATAAAGATCCTTCGGAAAGATTAGATTCACTCGAAACGCGATATGGACCTGTTGTGACTTTGCGTAAAATTCGACGGAACTTAAAAAAACTCTTGAGTAGAGACACGTGCGCGCGTGTGCTATCTCATATTTTTATTTTTGAGTGCTCCACGAAGTTGTACATGGAGAAAAAAGTAAGTTGAACAAAGTTTAGACGTAAACTGCATTCGCTTAAGCTTGAATGGAACGTGTTTTATCAGTCTTTGCGGGTATATTTGAATAGGACGTGTTTTATCAGTCATTGCGGGTAGTCACGGTAAACAAATTATTAGTTACGGTAAAATTGCGGAACGTAAATATTGTGAGTGAAGTTTTTGCGCGACGGGTGTGCAGCGGGTAGTGTGCGGTGTCGGTGCATCAAAAGAAAACACAAAACCGGCATCGGTTTCGGTGACGTCCGGCGTCATTCACGTTCTAAATAGAATAAAGAGGAATGTAGGAGTGGGCCTTGCGGTGCGCCCATAACGAGACACAGTCACGCGACACACACCAGTTAGTCCTGCAGGATAAAGCCGGAGTGCACAACTGGCGTCATTGTTTTATTGTGCCGCCTGCAATGCGGGGGACGCCGCCACGTGGCTCTCATTAGTGCAACACAAAGCGAAGCAGTTTGTTCTGCGTTTTGCAATGTTCAGCTTGGATTACAGATCCACGCGATGTTTAACGTAGCGGACCGAACTTTGTCTGCTATCCGCGTTTATGCTTTCACCGTCTGAAAATGCTTTTGATTGATTAATGAACGGGACCGAAATGGAAATGGGTGACGTCAGACGCGAGTGTGTCAGACGCATATCCTGCCCCGTATCCGGCTATTGTTTTAGTCTTATTGCTTTTATGCGTAGAAATACTAATGGAGTCGCACGCTACGGCCGAGTGAGGATCAAAAAGCTTTTGAATTTGTGTTTCGTACGTCAGATGGGGGTAAACAATTCGGAGACGGCCGACAGTGGGTTAATTAGAATGCAACAGTTGGAGTGTTTGATTTAGTCTCGCTGTGAGAGTCAACACTTCAAGTATGATCCTGCATCGAAATTGGAAGGGTCAGTGCGACCGCGGTTTGCGGTTATAGCGATCGGGGGATCGGCCGAAAAATAAACTCAGTAAAAATGTACCATGACGTAACAAAAATGGGCTCTCATTTAGAAACTTTTAAACAAGATTAGTCGCTAATGTCTACTTAATCCCAATCGAGTTATATTTTTAACGAGAGCTAAATGTCGTTGAACTCTTATTCTACAAATAAAATGAAGTTGTCTAAGATTAACTGAATTAATTTTATCATCGCATTTTCGTTTCTCCATCGCATCGACGCAGTGGATAATTTTGGTCGTAATTTTCACATAATGTTTTCATAGGTATGTTCATAAACTTTTTCAGTATAAGACCGCGTTTTTATCAGTTGTTTGAGGCATGTTAGTATCTTTGTTTATGACAATGCCTTATAGACATGAGAACTGTTTTTTTTTACGATTGTCGTGTAAGTCGATTATGAAATAATATTACGATATTTCAAAGCTCAAAGTAGAGTGTTGTATTAACTTTCTCTATCAACCGTATATTAGGAATGGATTTCAAGATATAACATAAACATAGAAAAAAATTGAATGTATGCAGACTGAAAATATTAAGTAAAATGACTGAAATTCTTGACCATGACAAGTAAATGATGGGAATCAACATTTTTTTTACTTGTTATGTACTATGTAGCAGGAATAATTTATAGTATAACAACATTATACGAATACACACAAAATTCCTTTTCATGAATTCATAAGTCATTTAACTCGTTCAAAGCTAAACTGGAAAATTATTTAAAAAATAAACTATTATTAGTTCCAGACGCCAAATTGATGTAAGTATGGGTTAAATATAGCGTATACAGCCGAAATAAGGCTCAAATTATACGCAACTAAAAAGGAATTCAAATATATAAATTCAGTTGTTCTACGTACTCGGATTCCACATATAGGCTACACAATAAACTAACGAATTTATTTGACACTGCCAGTCCAATTTTGGGACAAACAAATGTTTGTTGCGGAGGCAAAGTAATTTGGTAATACGAATATATTCTCGTATAAGCCTCGAATTATTTTACATCAAATAGAACAAATACAAACAAGAAATCATTTAGAATTTGTTAACAACAAAATAGCATTACCCATAAGTAGGTTATTCTCATAGATGCGATTTATAAAACACAAATTTCACTTGCACAAATACACCGTATACTTTTTTGGACATGTAGTAGAAATGGTAATCCTATACTTAGCCAGGATGAACTAAGGAGTAAACTTGTTTTCGTGGAGGTCAGTTTTCAGCAGTGGAATATCTATTTACTGATTTAATACATTCATTTATTGATGCGGAGATCAAACCAGTAGTATGCGTAAAAAATTTTAGCCGCTGCGTTAAACTATAGTCTATTTTCTTTACATTGCAATTGTGTCCTATAAGAAAAGACTAACTCTTCAACCAATTCAATTCCGTTAAAACAATCCAAGTTTCCTATCAAATTTTCTATTTCACTACAGTTATAATTCTGTAAGCATTATTATAAGCCATAACTTCGACTTCAGGCGTCAGATTATAAGACCGTTTACTAAGCCCTATCGTATAATTACACATAACACCACGTAACAGCGTGGTTTAAAGATAACTTGTTAATCTAACTAACCTAATTTACTGAGAGTTACTGAACTCCCGTTATTGATATTACCATGAAAGTATGTCACAGTATGCAGCTTTCTTACGTTAGTTGTTTAGAATACTTAATGATGTTAAGTTACAACGTTAATACATTACTACAGGTTGCATTATCGCCTTATTTTAATATTTGTTATGTTGTATTTGAATCTGTTTTAATAACAATAATTAATGTTTAATTTTGCGTTTTTCTATTTCACAAAAGACTAACGATACCTCTTAGTCGGCTTTAGTTATGAAAAATAATTATGATTATTTTTCCGACCCAAATATCGACCAATAGAATTGCACCATTCGACGTCACGTGGTACAACCTACATGGTATTATACTGATAATTTTTTGAAAATTTTCTCTGGTAGTTGCTATATATAAAAAACAAAACATGATCTAGTCAAATTAACCACACGTCAAACTGACAGGTTGAATTCAATTGTGAAAATTGGAGATTTTGCATGAAAATGAGTTTGAAATTAAAATTTGGGACGGAAAAATAATCCCCCGAATACCACACGAGCTTCAAAATTATCTGGCATTTCCCTCAAGGTTCCCTGCAAAGAAATAAAGTCGTCAAGTTTTGACTCCTTCATTTGTTTGCAACGAACCTATCGGGAAATACCCGATAATTTTGAAGCTCTTGTGGTATTATAAGTGACAAAATACGATGGCTTGTGAATGTCAATTGCCTTTAAGAAAATTCCTATAGTTAATATATCTGTTACAACTGAAATTTCAGTTAAGCGTATTCACAAAAGTACACACAGTAAGTAAGTAGACAATTTACATCCTAGTGGCTAGTGTATGAGTACAGGTGTCTATATAAATATATTTTAAATGACAGAAAAAAATCTATATTTTCGGTAAAATTAGGTACATGACCTTTTGTTTATCGTAGGTACGTATGTAAAATAATATTTGTTTATAAAGTTGAGCTTACATAAATAGGAAATCTATCCGTTATATTACGAAAAAAAAATAGATTTTCAAAGATAACTCGCCTCTACTAACTCTATCTTTACTTGTGGTGAGCTCTACAATCGAAAATTAAATACACCTAATATTAAAAGATCTTGTATAAGTCATTCAATAATTATGTTAACTTTAACTTATACGCTCATGCCAATTTTGACCAAAAAAATCAAGTCCTGACTTTACACTTGGCACTGACTTGTCGTTCTAACTGCGTATAAAAAATATAGCAACATCAAACTGAACGCAATAATGATATCTTATAAACATATTTTTAATACTAATGACCGGATGGTGCAACAAAGATTAAGTTATGTTTCTGAGTAGAAGCTAGCAGACGTGATGCTCATGGTATTTTGTTATTTCGACCTTGGTAAAGTAATTTTACTGCACCCGATGTTAAAAGCAATGTTTTATAGAAATATATTTAACCTGGTCTATACCGGGTATATCAAGACTGCTACCGAAAACGAAGCCGGGTGATAGTTTAAGCGACTTCAGACACAATCCAACAGAAAAACTTGCAAAAAAAGCGACAATTTTTTTTTTGTTATTTTTTTCCTATGGCCATATTTGGGTGGTAAATACATTTTTTCCTAAAATAATAGTGTATATCCTTTTATTTATAAATACTCTAAGGTATAAAAGAGTTTAAATTATTATTTTAGCAAAAACTATGAATTTACCACCCAAAATTGACGATATTTAAAAAATCATAAAAAATAATTGTCGCGTTTCTATGCGAAATTTTTAATTGCATTGTGTTTGTAGCCACTAAAACTACCACCCGGCTTCGTTTTCGGTAGCAGTCTTGAGATACCCTGTATAGGTGCCTTTTTGCACATTGGTATGCGCTGCAGATATTTGTACCAATCTGTGCCCCCTTTTTTATGTTGACGTATGCACGACATAGCAAGCTTAATCATAACGCAATATTTTTATGAAAAATACAGTTAAACACAAATTACATCAATTGAACCTCGTTAAGTAGAAGAGTTAATTAAATCGCTGATGTCTTCTGCTTAACAGGGTCCAATTTATGTAAGATCATTTTAGGTGTTTGTGCATAGATATTAATGTATATTGAGCATTGTAGCCAGAGTAACTAAAGGAAATAATGAGAGGTAATATCTCATGTCTCAGGATAGCAAGCGCAGTGGAACACCAAGCATTGTTTCGTAATCCATGGCTTTGTTTGGTTTTTCTACTGAATATGAGCGGTCATATCGTTCACCATTAGGCGAATGGCAAGATTGTCTCGCTATTTATAGTAATAAGAAATAATATCAATTCAATAATAATACTGATACATCTAATATCAATTTTGCTATAATTATTCATACAAATAATTATTGAATTATATTAATAAGCGAAGTAAAACGCAATGCATCCGCGCCGTTGCATCCAGTTTTAGGTTATGGACCGGTTGTGTGGGCAGCCGGTGAAACGCGGACAAACTGGATGCAAGAGGAAATCTCAGTGAATCACGAGTCACGCGGTGCGCCCGTGACTCACAGGCTGAGCTTATGCGAGGTCAGTAATCACCTTTCTTAACAGTACCATCAGTTTGGTAAGATTGAAGTTTTGATTGATGCTCTCTATCTTTTGGTTACTACTTTATTACCTAAATGTAATTATACTTTGACATCCTCCGTGGTGCAGTTGGTTAGTCGCTGGCTGTGAAGCGAGAGGCCGCGGGTTCGATCTGCGCACCGAGACAAATGTTTGTGAGTTTCACGGGTGTTTGTTTCGGGTCTAGCTGTATGTGAGACAAAAAAAAAATTGTCGTAGTTTCAGATACCTAGGACTCAAGACTCGATCTTATTGTGGAGTCAGGACTATGTTTGTGACTTTTGGGTGTGTTTATTATTTATTATTATTTATAATGTACAGAAATAGTATTGCAAGATATTGTTGAGATCTGAGTAGCTTATGAAAGTTCAGTAATTTGAAAACACCTTTTTTTACATGAAGTTAATATATTTCAGTGATGCAAATTTTGACGATTTTTCCCTTGTAATGTACTGAACTTGCGTAAAATAAAACTTCAAAATTCAACATGTTCTTGTTGATTTTTACCATAGTAGTGTCTGGTAAGATGAGTTAAAGATAACCTTTGCATTATTTGCGGGCATGTTATTATGTTTTAAAGTAAAATGCAGAGTCACGGACTTGACTCTACGTGATAACTTTTTGCCGTTCAAGTGTTATGATCGATGTTACAAGTGTCGTAAAACTATTTTACATGCATTATTTATTGTTACATTATTTATGTGTGTGAAAATTATTCGATTTGGTAGACACAATATTTTTCCTTCTCCAGTAACTTAATACATATAATCACGCCTTTTTACCAGAAGGAGTGGCAGGTGCTATCAGGACACCCAAGTTTCGCCTTGTATGCTCTGTCCCACGATGAGTTAGGGGGCGAGTCTATCATCATATCGGGCACAAATTCCTGACTCCGCGGGCTGACAACTAAATATGGCTTTCTTTATTTCTTTCTATAATAAATAGAAAAATTCAATAAACTTATTATGTAAATTGATTTTGGCGTAAACTCCAGCTACATGAAATATGCGGTTGTAGACTTATACCAATGCGTTTTTCTAAACCGGGTATTTCCACACAACAAAGATTTAACGTAGGTATACTCCGCTGTTAAAGTTTCTATCGGCCCTATTCATAGTTTATAAATGTATTTCAGACATCGATTGTTTTGTCTTTTTCGCTCAAACTCAATTCAAAGCTCGTTTGAAAGGGACAAAACATTCGATAAGTAAAATAGATTTATACATAATGTGCATTTTATGAAAAAGGCCCTAAGTGTGCTAAGTTCCGTAAACAAGGTGCTAAAAAAAGTATTTCTCTAACGTGGCAATGTTTATCGCATGCGTTTAATTTGCCTGCATTTATGACATAGAGCCAGCTCTACAAACGCAATCCAACATCTATTTTTGGTAAAGCATGTCTGTCCGATACAGATCTTAAGAGCTAAACCAAACAAAAACCACTTCAGTACTTTTAAAAGTAAAACAGAACAAATTATAGAACAATACGTACGATGATGCGAAGTTAAAAAGCGAGATTTATGAAGTCATACAATTCGTTGCTTGTGCCACCCTCTAAACGATATTATGAAGCTTAAGTGGTGCCATAAAATAACTGTAGTAGGTGAAAATGTAATAAATTACTTTACAAGATAATGCTTTTATATCGGGATTGGCGGCAGTTTGGCTTATACGTATTTATTGGTCATTTATCAGCCGATACATGGGAGGTAGATTTGGGGTGCATAATATTTGATGTAACGGTACAAATTACATTGCATTACATTTTATTGGGGATTTTAAATTCCCTTGTAATCAGATTCCTTAGTAACCAAGTTCCTTAGTAATAACTGTTTATTGGGTATATTGCGAGCATGCCGTTCGCCTGATGGTAAGATACGACCGCTCGTGAACGATAGCAAATTTAAATTATGCTTTAATAACAAGGCAATGCTTTTTATTTCACTGCGCTCGATCTCCTAAAAAATACAGGAGATATCAAGACTGCTACCGAAAACGAAGCTGGGTGGTAGTTTTAGTGACTTTAGACACAATGCAACTAAATTTTGTACAAAAATTGGAGCGAATTTTTTTTTGTTCGGCTGGTAATATACATTTTTTTTTCTTAAATTATAGTGTATACCCTTTTATTGTTAAAGACGCTATAGTATGCAAGGCTTTAAATTATTATTTTAGCAAAAACTCGGATTCACCACACAAAATCGACGATATTAAAGAAAATAGTAAAAAATAATTGTCGCGTTTCTTAGCGAAATTTTTAGTTGTATTGTGTTTGTAGTCAGTAAAACTACTACCCGGCTTCGTTTTCGGTAGCAGTCTTGATATACCCTGTTTGATGTTAAGTCTTAATATGTCCAATAGTTACTCTGGCTGCAATGCCCTTTAAACCCATACACAAGAGTGCATTTACATTGTTGTTTGGCAGGAGAACATTGTTTTGTATTCAGGCTGGTTGATGTTTTCTACGACCCGAGTAGTATTATTCATAAAGATAGTTATTTTGCATAAATTAATATGATATTGATTTTATTAATGTATATATTTTATAAGAATATGGAGCACACAATATTACATGTTATAATCAGCGAACCTATCGCTTTCGGCGATATCATGACAACTAAAAATGGTTTGGATTGAATTGAAACATGCGAGAAATGGGTTACACATACAATTTACGAAAAAAAAACTTCTATCCATTATGTCACGTCGTAGTTATACTATTTTATTTTATTTTATTGCACACCTTAAATACGAATGTTGCAAAATATTTTATAAAATAATACAAGCAATTGGGACACATCCTAGTAATACCCACGACACAAGATCTTAGTGTGGGCTCAGGACTATATAGTGACTGTTGGGTGATATTTATTTATTATCAGAAACTATGAGAGACGTTTCGGTGTAATAACATCTTTATTTGGCACCAATATTTGTGGGTCACAAAAACACCTGTCTCAGGGCATTACCTACTTGACCTCTTGATCTGTCTTATCTGGTGTTTAAATCTACTCCACTTTGGAGGCACTTGTTTATTGTCATTGAAATTGAAACATAAAGTTCAAAGATTTTAGGTAAAGACGCTAGACATTTTTTTCTTCCCCCATGTTCGTCTCGTTTGGTCCAACATATTCACTTTTCCAGAATCCGAAAAAGATGAATGGGAATCCCTTCAAAACCGATTAATCAATGTTACGTGGTTTATTGAGACAACCCGTTTAATATAAATACCGGCTTCGTAACCGCTAATCAAAAAAGGTACAAGAGTTCAAATGTATATCGGCAACAATCGCTATGAATCAAGAGGAATGTGGCTGCGGGCCACATCAAAATGTGTTTAATGCTATCGCGATACGGTGACTAATAGATTGTGCAGCATCCTCGGGCTATTAAGAAGGAGAAATAGTTTTTAAGTGGTTGTCATAAGGTATTGTTTTGTGTAACAAGGTGTGTTTATGGAGACAAGTAGCACGCACGTGCGTCGCGGCTGTACTGGCGCGCGGGGTTCGGCGCGGGGCGCGGGGCAGGGCAGATGTGGCGCCTCCTGGCGGGAGAGGCACATTTTATGACGACGCGATGTATTGTCTTCGCGCAGGGTGGGATTTACGGTATCTTTGTTTTTATTTTGGACACGCCGATTAATTTCTTTTGGTGGTTGGGTCGGATCGTTAGTACGGTTGGTGGAATCAAATTTATGTTTTTTGTATCGTATATTTACTTTGATATTTGTTTTTCATAATAACGCGAATGTAGTCCTGCGTTATGTAAGTTCCAAGCTTTAAGAAGCACTTGTATTAAAAAGATATCGGTGTGTGTATGGTATCAGTAAAAGTCAAATGAAAGATTTTATTGAATAACTTTCCGAGTGGTTTAGCAATCAAATCGAATGTTCCAAAACGGTGTACCACTTGGCGAAATAGAATACAAACATCTCTACCGACGATGGCTTTCAAATTAGAAAATTTATCTCAAAAATTGAGTTTTCAACTTTGAAAGTTCTCTTTGGAATTTGGATTTGATTGAAATACTTTGGGGACGTGATATCTGTTTTATTAAATTAAATTAATGCTTTCTCACATTAATTTGAAGGGCATATTGTATTACCCTCGGCAATGCGTTAGATATTCATGGCAAAGCGAAAGAACGTTGAGCAATCGATCGCGCCAGCTGTTCTATTCATGTTCGCATGAAAAATGGGTTAGAATCGGAATCAAAGAAAGATGGCGGATGAACGGTGGTTTTATCCAACCCTTGCTGACTAGGGCAACGCAAACATTGGTTCAGTAATAAAAATATTTGTCGAAATCCTCAGCGGGCAAAGGAAGCGTGCGTTTTTTTTTTATCACAGAATACACCCCGCTTGTCTAGTCCATTGTCATGCAGTTTTAAAACCGGGATTAAAGGAAGCTAATCATGAGTCTGTACGAAGGGAAATTACAATCGATTCAGCTCTTTATATAGAATGTTTTCATTCTGTTGTAATAGAAATTGTTGCCGACCCTCCCTTACATCCCCTCGTTTGCGTTAATTAACAAAAACCGAGTGCTTATTGCACATTACTTTTTTATTGCTCGCAAATGGCGCTTATTAAAAAGTCTTAACAATGTTTCACGTAACAATACCGCCATCAGCAATAAATCTTCATATTCGTCCTCATTTGCAGCGAGGCGCGTTTAAACCCCCCGTTTGAAAGGCACCAATGAATGGGACGAAGTCAATGGGTTGTAAGAAATGGGCCACTGACGTGACTCAGTAGGCAAGTGAAACGTGTTCAGCGACCATTTTACAGAGACACCTGAGAGCTTAGACAATTCCTGCGTTGTTAAATCACGGAGCTGTAAGGCCAAGCGAACAGTGATTGTGAAACTCGGTTAGTTTAAAAGTTACCCACTTTTACATTAGTTTGTTACTTGAAAGTGTTCTGCTACTTGCTATGTAATGCTAGTTGCGATGCAGACTTAGTGTTGCATTTAGTTTTATTTTTACAAGTAATATACCAAGTCACGTAGATATTTCAAGTGCTTTTCAACCTAGACAACTATCTTAAGCTAACTCATAAAACTACATTCTTTTTTTAATTTTAATACACGGACATTCTTAAATTCCAAATACATATCTTAAATGTTCTATTTTTGAAATTTACGTTCATTTCATGTAGTGTGTTGATAAATAGGTTGGCAGGGCGTCGCGACGGCTCCATGTAATTTGGTGCGTGAGGCAAGCCACGTTAATGAGCCAGGTGGTTCTTGCACAATGTGCGCCGCCGACAATGGAAATGTAGCGGCTAAGGGTGAAATCGCACATGCTACCAGTACCACGTCAAATTCTATACGTATTATGGGTATGGGTAATGACGTTTTACAAATAGACACGTCATACACTAACATAATGGCACAAAAAAATGGCGCGATGCGTATTGTAATTTCAAATTGGTTCGAAGAAAGAGTAAAAAAGCAAGAAACATATGTTAGAAGAAGATGAATAGACATCGGTAGTTACGTAACAATAAGTGCCGCACGATTATTGGCCAAAGCGCGTGTGACGTAGCACCAAGCATGAAGTACGGGATGACGTGGCGAGAGCTGTCAAACGTCGCTTTGAGAGCGAATTTATTAATTTTATTCAATAAAAAATTAAACTAGCGTGTACTTGCGCACTAAATAAAAAATTTTTTTTGTTTCACAGTTTCAGAATCATTTGTACATTATTTTAAATCACTCTAATCTATTTTTCCGCATATGGTTTCGAGAATACAAATAGTCAAAGAAACGTGTATCCGCGACACTGGTTGAAACGTGACTAATTGCAAGGGAGGCAAATACCTTCTCAACGTCTTGCCATTATGAAGCTTAGAATTAAACAGTAAAATAAGATTTATTTACGTGAAAATAAATTCGAAAATAAGAAAGTATGACGTGTAGTATGCTGGAAGTATGAATGAATTAAGAAGGGTTGCGGCAATTAGTTCGGGCTTCAAAATCATATCCAAAACATATTTTTTAGTCATAATAATAATGAAAATATTGTAGTTAATCTTTAAGGTACTTAAAGAGTTGTTTGGGATGACAAGTCTTCACAAATAGTTATACAATATAAAGTTAGTTATAGTATTAGAAATAGAATGGGTCTGACGTACAAAGTTAACGTCAAAAGCCTCAAATAAGTACATATAAAAATAAACACCAGTATAACACGCTCAGTGTAATGCACTTGTGCACGCATGTTCACGACTCAAGACCGCCGTCGCCTTTAGAAATATCTAGGCCGCCCACGACTACAATAAATACACTGGGGTATTCTTCTAATTTACCTGCCACAATAACTGTTCAAGATGTGTAAATGCGGGTTTTTATATTGTTTCATAGTTCTCTTATCTTGAGATTTGACTTAGAGCTAGATTTGCTTTGAATTTAAGGTCAGTTCCAATTCATAAAATTATATGGGTGTTTGTTATAATACCTTTCTTGTCTTAGAAAGGACAAAAAAGAGAGCGTTAAGCCATCAATATCAATTTTATGGTTAAGATAATTCTTTATCAAGTCTTACTTTATTATGAAAGCTAGTATTTTATGCCATGGTAAAGTTTACGATATAATGTCGTTTGGAAAGTCTATGTAAGTAGATATTGATGCGGCAATGTATTTAGAAAGATTACCATATTAAGAGCGTTTATACCCTGCACGCGCTTTTTGGCTTAAAAACAGGACTTTTCAAATGAGTTAATAGCCACCAATAAACAATTTCAAGGTAAAATAATTAGTGCTAATTTTAGAAAAGGTTGTCATCTAGGGATTTTGGTGGAAAACATTATAGATCGATGGATAATTTGTGAGTACCATAAGGATTACTGAACACAAGTTTCGTTATTTAGGCTTTAAATGGCAATTTAGAAGTTTAAGATATCCGAAACCACTAAATATAAGATGAAAATAAAAATATTATCAGACTAATAAGACCTTTATGGAGGGATTTTGCTGAGAAAAATAATCTTTTTGTGTTTAGTTCCTGAAAAATAAAAATTTAAACAATGCGAAATTATTCAGAAACTCTCGTCAAGAACTTTTTTTTTTCACCAACTTATCGTACATAATTTTTTATACCAATTGCATATTACAATAGAAGAACATCTTATCAATAAATTACCATTTTTATATTTCAACAAAATTAGTTTTCATGTTTTCTACAAATATTTTAAAAACCACTATAAAACACGCTGTCCGACGTGGATCAAATCAGACCGCCGCAAGGCCTTCTAGAGGGAGGACGTATCGCTCGTCGCTCCGGCCTGGCTGCAGTCGATTATGCCGCGCGTAGTAAAAATAGTCACGCGCGGAATGCGGTTACCACATCTTAGTACTTTGAGTATAAATTATGTTTCAGGTAATATAATGAGATGTAATTCCGAGGCTAAATTATGTTATGTATTGTAATATAAAATTAAATATATTTCGTAATTGTAAGGGGTTGTAAGGCCCCTAACACTATTTATGTGTTCGAACACGAAATGATTAATAAAACGTCCGTAGTGTATACTGATTGAACACTGATTTGAATGCAACTTAACAATGTAATAATAACGAAAATATGATTAGTATCCAAAATTTGTATTATTCTTTGCTTGCACAGTAATATTTGTCTACTTATAATGCAAATAAAATATTTTTATGATATTATATTACAGTTACATTTCAATTGAATATTTGAAGCGCACGGATCAAAGTTGTTTGAGCCGATTGTATAGCGAGCCGACGCGGCAGCTCTACGCACACAGCTTTGGTCGCTTATGTGTGGGTGAAATTAACGAAGAAATACCTATAGTTGACTTTGCGCGCAAGGTGTATACGCTCTTAATGTTTTACGGGCGAGAAAAAGTAGGTGACAAATATGTGATCTCTTTTTTAAAACGTTTCACAGCAATAGTCCTTAGTGTGGCATTTAGCTTTATCGTTTCCGCTAGTAATTTGAACGTACGTGTTAGTATGACTCGTTCACACAAAAAAGAACACACACACAGAAACGTGACTCGAATCATTAATACAGGAAAGGCTTGTTTCATTTCGCTTCCAGTTATGAAGCTAGTTTATTTTAGTATTTGTTTACTGTCCGTTTTTGCAACGGCAACGCTGGCCAATCAAAATGCGGCAGGAAACATTAGTCGTACAGCGAATGCATTTAGTATCCTAAAAATAACCTAACGTGCGTCCCTTTTACACTTGAACTTGACTCAGGGTCGACGACCGAAGGGTTAGAGACGATAACCATACTCCCAATATCATTGAAAACTTTTTAATAATTTATTTTTCTAGTTTCATGAATATTTTGGGCTTTGATTTAATGCTCTTTGAATATTTCTACCCGCGCCGAACGTTTCATATTTCATGTCAAAAGCTGAGATGGTATAAAGACTTTGAAATGTGCAATAATTTATTGATAAAATATATTTCTTTGCTTTTGGATATTTAAATTCTCCTAACTTTGGCTTTCATTTTTTAAATGAATGCATGAAATTAAATACACATTCCAGATAACAAATTGATATTATATTAATTGATGTTATTTTCATTTCAAAATACCAACGTTTTAAATAATAATTGTTATGTATGTAAAATGTATTATTGAATTATGCTATGCTTTTGTATGCCGGTGAATGGTGGCTTCGTCTAGATGGAATTCACGTACCTATAGGATGGCGGAAATCCCATCTCAGTGAATATTGATTCAGGCAAATGAATCGCGTTTTGGGTTCAGCCTGTAATTATCCAGTTTCATGGGGCTAACATAACTGTTTTAATCAGTGGATGATAACCATCTCTTGCTGTGATTCTCTCTGTAGAGTCTATTCAATTAGGTGCATTGTACTGACTTCGTCTTGCTAATTAATTAATTCCTAATGACCTCTTGATAGCCTTCGTGGATAAACAACGGTTGTGAAATAAGAGGTTGCAGGTTCAATCCCCGCTCCGGGACAAATATTTGTGTGATTCACAGGTATTTATTTCGGATCTGGATGTTTGTGAGACCGAAAAGTCTCTCGTAGTTTCAGATCGATCTTAATGTGGGGTCAAGAAAATATATGGGTTTATTAAGTTTTTGCATATGAAAAAAGGATCAAATAACGAAAGTACCTATTGGTAAATTAAAAAATATCTAAATTTTTATATCTAAGATAGGTGTTGTGCACGGTTAAGTATTTGCGAGTGGCGCCTCGACGCCCTAATGTCAAGTATATCGGGGTTGTATCGATTAATCTATATCGGTAATGCGGCGCGTTCCACGGTTGCCAGAAATAATGTCTTCCTATCTGCAGTATTAACATTACGCTTGCGATTTTTAATGTTATATAAAAACATTTCTATTTCAACTTTTAAAAGGTTTTTGGCTGTGGAAGTAAAACGTAATGCCTAAAAATAGTAACTGTTTCCAAATATTTCGACGTTATTTATGTGTTAATTTTCGACTATAATTTTGAAAAAAAAACAATAGGACGTAAGTTTAAGTAGTAATAAAATTTCAAGGAACTATGGGAAATGATGTAAAACATTAAGTTTCAGGCTAAAGTCCTGACGTCTTTAAACGTTAACAAAGCCGTCAATGCAGGTGTTTCATCGACCCGCTTTACACCGATCAATACACAGTTTAAACAGGAATAATTGATGCAATCCTATCCCGCTCGAAAATAGAGCTGTTCAAAGAAAAACTCCAATGTACACGAGTTTGTTTAACAGCGCGGAGGCTATTTCCAGACGCATTTCTTGGACCTAATTGACATGTGTTTGAATTAAAAACACATAAATATTCGCTGTTTGTAGAGAGAAATGTTTTGCCTTAATAGAGTTGTGAGTTAAGTTTACTTGATGGAAATGTTCGTTTTAAAGCAGAATTAAATATTTGAATATCAAATAAAAAATACACATCGTAATTTTATTAGAATTGTGGTTTGGTGAACTCGTAATCCACCAAGGTTGATCCATAATCAGCTTTACACTGATTAGTCGTAGTTATTACCAATAGCAGGAGAACCAAGGATAGGACCAACATAGCCCATAGGATTGGCAAGTTGAAGTGGCAGTGGGCCGGGCACATAGCTCGTAGAACCGATGGCCGTTGGGGCCGAAAGGTTCTTGAGTGGAGGCCACGTACAGGCAAGCGAAATGTCGGACGCCCGCCTACGAGGTGGACGGACGATCTGACTAAGGTTGCAGGAAGTCGCTGGATGCAGGCCGCTTCCAACAGGTCATTGTGGAGATCCTTAGGGGAGGCCTATGTTCAGCAGTGGACTTCCTGTGGCTGATATGATGATGATGATGATTACCAATTCATCTATCTTATGGCATAGTATAATATTAATAATATTTCCATTACACACTTCTTCGCTAACACTTTTATCGCCTTTATTCCCTATGCAATAAAAACAATAATAAAACACCCTGGGTAAAATCGGATGCAATTGACACCCGCGGCGATACCATTCACATTTATACCTGTGTAATTAATGAACCTGTTGGGAAGTTGAACCCCCCGTTACCAAGTCATCTTACGCTTACTTACTTCCCACTGACATCGGATTAGTTTTGCACGAAGTTACTATAAGTTCTCGATGTGACATTATGATTTCTTGATAAGTTCGAGTCGCGGCGTGTGCAGTAATGAAATAAATCGAGTTTTGGTACCACCTCGTTTGGTTGTAACGTGAAAGATTTTCGCAGTTTCAATGTAACTTGTTGGAATTTTGTGTGTTTATGATTCATTTTATATGTTGAACTCGATGTTTATATAAGTAGAAAACTCTATAGAATATGTTATCGTGTACAACAAAATTAGACGTGTAAAAATTTTGTATGAAAATTGTTTAGAGAAATTATGTTTACCATTTAAAATGGACCAAAAGGTATTTGCCGATTGAGTAAAATACGGAAGAAAATAAATAATACATTTTATACATTGATGTTTTCCGTTATGTAATAACTATCGAAGTACCTAAACGTATAGACCACGGTTATTTCCTAAATACGTCCATCTTTATGTCAAATTCAGTTCTAAACGGGCTCAAGTTACAAAAACAACAGAAGCCGCTGATATTTCAGTTTTATTAAAGTTATTGTCTGCGCCCGATGTTTTGCTGCTACGAATGTGGCTTTTTATGACATATGTCATACGTAATTGCTTAGGAGCGGCACAGTCCCCCGGGCTCCTTCAAGAGAAGTTAACTTTGCCAAGCGATTTTAATCTCTATAGCTGTTGAATTGCAACCACAACGCTCCGTAATAAATGTAATTCCATACTGTTTTATTACTAGTTCCTAGTTAAGGTAGGAAGTGGGACGGAAGAATAAAAGTTCCCCCAACAGCAGTTTTGCTGTTTTTATTGTTGGTCAATTCATAATTATGCGGTTTTTATAGTGGTCCGGGTATTATTTGTGTAGGGTGTAAACGTGATGGAATTTCGTATTATACCGTTTTTATTCGATGTGTTTGTGCGAATAAATTATGACGTGGTTTTACATTTGTGAACCGCGCGCAATTTGCGGTTTTGACTGTGATTTATGTATTTTTAAAGGGTACACCTTTTTGCTTCTCGTAATGTTGCAAATAATTAAAGCTATGGGAACATTTTTTTTTACAAATTATTCATTTTATTTTTTAAGTAATATGTAGCAAATAGATCACAGTAAGTCCTTTTTATTTTTATTCAGAGATATTCCTTTTCCATTCCCTCCACTACATAACCAGTAAAATAAAATTAATATACAAATTTACAAAATCCAGCAATGTAAACGCAAACTGAAGCGAACGTCTGCATACTATAGCGAACTCTAGAAAAAAATACCCAGGCCGGGTGAAATGGGAGTGAGTTTTATTAAACGGTATCCCGCTCCCGCCATGTGCCAAACAGCTGCGCCAACCGATTTTTTACCAACTCCAACAGCCAACTTTTGACCCCACTTCGCTACGATCATTCATATGGGAATTGGTTTTTTCTGTACAAGTTTTAAAGCAATTTGGAACGTAACACTTGCCGACAGGACCGCTATTTGTTTGCGCCCTGACGTTATTTATCGTTCCGTTGTTATTGTTATGCCTAACTCATTGGGAATTATTGTGCAAGTACTTTCAAGTGTAGAGATGGAAATTTATTTTGAATTTAGAATGTTTTGAGTTGCGTTCATTGGCTCATTTTAAAAGATGTTCATGGCAATGATATCATTAGCTTTATGTAAGGTCTTCAAATAGTAATAATTTGTACATATATTTTTCTAAAAATGGAATTCGTATTAGTTTTTATTTCTTTAGGATTTATGTGAGATGTTCCAACTATGGCTGTGTTAATTGTAAGTCCTGTGTCCTAGGCGATAAATGTGTGTAAACCATGTGTGAAATATGTGGAAGAAGTTTAATGACCCTACTTAAGATCGTTGTGTTGAAAAAATATTCTCGTACTCAGAATAATTTGTTCATACAATTGAGGCAAGAAAAGAATGACATGGTTTGCAAGAAATAAAATTCTTCTTCAGACTTAACTGAAATGTAGTTAAATCCTAACAGACAAAATATTCTTGGTACAGAAGTACTGTCGCTTAATATTTCACCAACCTTGTCACCGTACTAAAAAAATGAGCTAATAACAAAATTTACAACTATACAAAAACATAAAAAAACACAATAAAGTTTAGTATAAATAAATTACTAGTCTTTAATTCCTGGATAAATACTTACATATCACATCTGGAAATAGATCACTAGACAAATCTGGAAATAGATCAGTAGGCAAGTGATCACTGCCGCCCATGAACATTCATAACGTTTGGATCATAAATGTGTTGCCGGGCCATTAAATAAAAGCAAAGCGGGAAGGAAAAAGAATAGAAGAGAACAGGGGTATTGGGTATCCAGAAATCTCACTCACCGAACCGGTAAATCTCCTGTAAAACAGTGATACCGCCCCGGAGCCTGCCCATTCAAGCTGAGTCATGACTGACAACATCGTGGTTCTTCCAATAAGTTGTATTTCTCTTGTTTTTCTTTCTTTAAATATTGTCATTTGATATGACCTGCATTCTCTAACCTGGTGTTATCAGGCACTGATAAGATTACTCTTCCGGGACGTCATATTTTAAATACATTATTATATGCATTCCTTAAAACCCGGTTTTGATGTTGGTGTTAGATTTATGCCTATTTATATGATCAGTTTTTCTGATCAAATCTGGCCATTCCACTTATTGTTAAAACCTTAAACAAATTGATTGTGTGTCTCTTCAAACTTGAAATCTATCGGTTTAAGACAGGCGTCAACATTTCCGCATCGTACATATCGGAAGAATTGCATCAAACGTATTATTTTTACAATACGTCCATAGTATTAGGAGCGATCGGATTTGCTTGGATTACCCCAAAGCATTATACATTGGCATTGCCGACTGGTAGATTAGTTCGATCCTTACGACGCGGATCAGTGGATGCACTTGTATCAATTCCTCTATGAAGAATACTGCGATCCGTTTGGTGCGATACGTCCGATACTTACGATGCGAATATGTGGACGCCTGCTTTAATGTCCACACCATAAGAACCATCTTTCTTTTCATCTTCTCTTTCATTATATATTTGTTACGGGTTCTATTTTGTTGCACTGCGGAATATCTCATATTACTAGAAATTTTAATTATCTTCAGAGTTGTGTCTGTTACTCAGCGGAGTTGTCAGCGGGTCAATCCCATGGTTCTTATTGGTCGTGGGACAGATGTTTTCAAGCGATGACGCTCTTTCACACATCCGTTTTTATGACGCCTTTAAACTCAAGTGGGACATTGCTGTTGTCTTTTTTAGAAGATAACTCATTTTTATTAAGGCATCTTCAATACATAGTAATCCAATGTGTTTTTATACGATATTAATAATCGTTATTATCTTCTAAGAATCACAATTGGGGCTAGTCTGCATTCAATAATGTCACACTTTAATATTTCGTCGCGTTACCTTGCAGGAAGAAGTCCGACATGAACTTCAAGATATTTTAATTGGTACGTGCGATTTAATTATGTGGGTGCTGCTCGTACATATGAACGTATCGTATTGTATGTACATATGATGTTCAAGATTGGCTAAACTTATTAATACCAATTTAATCGACTGCGCACTAATCTCTTGGAAGTAGCCTATATTTTATTGCGTTGAGATTAATGGTGCCTGTAAAGATTTTTGCCATCCTGTTTGCTTCCCTTAAGAAAAAACATATATATTTCACTTCATTGTTCAGTGTAATTAAATGTTGCCGAATATAACGGAATCGGAACATGCTTGTAATTTTAAGATGTATTTCGGATGCGAAATATATTTTCTTTTGCCATTTTATTTATTTATTTATTTAGTTTTTGTAAATAGGCCACTAGGGGCACTTTTACACGTCATCATTTTTAAATTCATTACATACATTATAAATATATTAATCATTACAATTATTATTAAGTTACAATAGTGGGAAAACAATATTATAGGGTACCAGCGTATTTCTGACATGGCGACCAGGCATGTTTATCATTAATGTATTCGGTGACATTGTAATAAGCTTTTTGTATTAACTGTATTTTGATTTCTTGTTTGAAAATTTCTATTGGCAATTCTTGCAAGTGCAGAGGTATCTTATTAAAGAAGCGAATACCCAACCCCACAAAAGAAGAATGTACTTTTTCCAAACGATGGAATTGCGTACACAATTTATTTTTAGTTCTAGTGTTAAAAGAATGTATCTCGCTTTTTTTTTAAATAAATTAATATTATGCCTGATATGCATTATATTGTCATAAATATATTGACTAGCTACGGTCAAGACATTAATATTCTTGAAAACATCTCTGAGTGAGGCCCTAGTATCCAACTGATATATTGAGCGAATCGCTCGTTTCTGCAGAATAAAAATACTTTCAATATCAGCAGCCCTGCCCCACAACAAAATACCGTAAGACATAAGACTATGAAAGTTACTAAAGTAAACTAAACGTGCAGTATCCACATTTGTTAGCTGTCTAACCTTCCTAATAGCATACACGGCTGAACTAAGTTTTCCAGCAAGACAAGCTATGTGTGCACCCCATTGCAGTTTTCTGTCTAACGTAATACCTAAAAATATTGTAGAATCGAGGGTGTTCAAAATCTCATTGTTTAAAATGATGTTTGGTCCTAAGTTTGTAACATTCGGGGTGGTAAATTTTACGCACTTTGTTTTTTTGGCATTAAGGACAAGATTATTTGCCGTAAACCATTGCGTTACTTTTGAAAGAGTAATATTAATTTCGTCAAATTTGTCTCTATTCCTATCTACCTTAAAAAGGAGGGAAGTGTCATCAGCAAATAGTACAACATTACACATATCTTTTAAATAAAAAGGTAAATCGTTAATATAAACTAAAAACAAGAATGGACCCAGAATAGATCCTTGGGGTACACCCAGTTTTACAGGAAGATCCTTGGATTTCATTCCACCTATCTCCACGCACTGAACTCGCTCACTAAGATAAGACGAAACAACATCAAGGGCAGTGTCACGTATACCATAATGACGTAGCTTTCGCAAGAGCGTAGCATGATGCACACAGTCAAATGCCTTTGAGAGGTCACAAAACACCCCAATAGCATTTTGAGAACTCTCCCAGGCTTCGAATATGTATTTAATTAGTGCAACACCGGCGTCGGTTGTTGAACGTCCCTTTGTAAAACCAAACTGATTATTATGCAGGAGCTTGTTTATATTAAAATGGTTAGTTAATTGTTTCAAAATAAGCTTCTCAAAAATCTTGCTAAATACTGGTAGGATTGAGATTGGTCGGAAGTTACAAAGTTCATCTTTACCTCCTGATTTAAATAAGGGTATAATTTTACTAAGCTTCATTAAGTCTGGAAAAATACCAATATCAATACACTTATTAAAAATATTGGAAAAATATGGGGCTACAATATCTATGATGTTTTGTATAATATAAACAGAAATGCCCCAAAAGTCACCCGTTTTCTTTTTGTTTAATTCTTTAACAATCTTAACTATTTCAGTCGATGTAGTATGCTCAAACTGAAATAAGGTCTTACATTCTGATACGCTCCGCCTAAGTAAAGATTCGGAAAGTTCAGGTGAGGAGTTCAAGGAACTGGTAGTAATTACAGGTATGTTAGCAAAAAAAATATTAAATTCCTGAGCAGCTTCGACATTATCATGTATGATTTTATTGTTAACTTTTATTTCAAACTGTTTATCTTTCATTTGGATCTTTCCGGTTTCTTTATTAATAATGTTCCAGGTGATTTTAGTTTTGTTTTGTGAGTTTTTAATTTTATTACTAATAAAGTTTGATTTTGCTGTATGGCAAGCTTTTTTAAATGTCTTAGAGTAATTTCTAACATATTGATTTTATTTTATATTTTATTTTATAGAAGAGAACATGTACTCGACTCGAAGTTTATATTGTTATGGTTGAGAACAGTTGATGAATTGCGGTTGGAGCCCAGAGGAAGGAAGCGATGAAAAACTTTGCGAAATTGTTTTAAACATTTCCCTTTTATAATTCGGATATCGTGTTCACTCGTTACCAAAAATATGGCCTAGATAAATTCACGGGTTGGTGAAAAAGTTTTGTAAACAAGTTTTTGGTAACTCCGAAAGATTTTCAAACGGAATCGGTAATTAGGTACACAAGTTCAGGTTAACTTCTGTTTGTTTTCAAGGGGAACATTTTACAACTTTCATTGACTAGTTTACCAATTTCGGTACAAACAAACGATGATGGCTTAAATAAATGTACCAATAAATTATTTAAGATTAAAATACTGTTTTTTGTAGCTACTTTGATGTAGATTTCAAAGAAAGTAGGTATAGAATTATTAGCTTTATGTATTCATTAGCATTTTCTAGTATGTTGAAGGTTTTTATGAATTCTACATAGGTTAATGTTTTTTTTCTTTTATCATTTCGTGGGACGGAACACACGTGGCGAAACGTGGGTGCCCTGGTAGCAGCTCTGCCTACCCCTTCTGGGAAAAAGGCTTGAGTTTATGCATTTATGTAAATGTTTTCCAGGAAATATATAAAGCTTGCAAAACGTCGTTAGATGTTAACCGCTGTCAACAAGTCGCTGCAGACAACTTTGACACTGCAATAGACCTCCCAAAAGGACTTCTGTTGTTCAGAAGTAACTGGAAACAATAATTCAATTTTCACGTATATAATATAAACTGCATATTTTTATATAAACTCTTTTCAACAAAATATAGGAATTTCTCCGCGACCTGTAAGAAGTAGAATCTTAATACTAGACTTGGAATGATGATATTGTTTTATATCATATTAACCAATATATCTCCCACTGCTGGCCATGATTCGGCTCTACGATCTGGAGGGTTCGACCATATAGTCCACCACGCTGGCCTAGTGCGGGTTGGCGGACTATATATCTGGTTTGTTTATTAAAAGCCCACTACTTTTAAAATACTATGTATTTATTTAATACAAAATAAACTAAATTATAAACTACGCTAACAAATAAACCGCATGAGTTCACAAAACACAAGCAGTCATTAAAACCAATGCAAACATTACCAGTAAATCTTCTCGAGTCATATCGTATCCGTTGCAACCTGTTGATTTGTTTTGACGTCGCCAATTTCAACTTCCGCTGTTTATTTTTTGTTCACGTATCGTTCCGTACACATCCTTGGTTTTATGTGGAAAATGATCATACTGGCAGAGATTAAGATATTATAAATCCTGTGTTCAATTAAACGTCTTTGTGGTATTTAATGGTTATATCGACAATTAAAAAAATTGCTGATTGTTAGATATGATTTTTTTCTATTATAGGATTGAAATATTACTAATATTTTCGGATTTTATCCCGGATTTGGTTTAAATGTTACATTTTCGTGCTCACGGGGCGGACAGAAATATAAGTTTTATTGCAATGTGTATTCTGTGAAATCGCGTAAATCTAAGAAACCATAATATTATAGGATTGTTCATAGTTTAAAATTAAGGTAAGGTAGTATTTCGTTTTAAATAATTCGAACACTAATTTGATATGTCGGCTTGTTTTGTTTTTAAACTAGTTCTACAGTGTTACCATGAGTCACCATAAAAAGTATCGAGTGGCAACTACCAACTGTTACGCTGACCTAGAAATTGCAATTAAGGTTAACTTTATGTACCTTTGAACTTCTCAATGCTTGTAGAGGAATGTCAGGTATGACATATAATCTTCTCGTTCATCGTTTAAATGCTTGATAATAAACTATCAATACCCAAGCAAATATAAGAATTGAAATATTTCGATTCTATGCCCAGCGTTTTAGCATTCCGTTTGTTCTACAATATTGCAGGAAATACACCCTTAACCCGTTGAACTCATTAGCAAACCGCGTGCAAAAACGTTTAAAAACTGGCACAAAGTGGTTCCAACCTACGCTGCCAACTGCCAAGTTGTCAAGTTGGAAAGCCAAGTCATAATGGCGTAATGGAGCGGCCACGGCCGTGCGTTTGCGACTATTTGTCTCACTCTAATTACTTGAGAGATCTTAATTATAGCCATCCGGCCCGTTTGATTGGGACCCCGCATTGTTTGTGTTCTCGGCTAACAGGACAATTGCAATTGCACTTAGTCACCGGACTCGGGTTAATAATACTCCTGCATGTTACGCTTCAGCGAGTCGATGACCTTTGTTTGATCTTTATTGGATGTTGGAAGGTCGCGGCGTTGATGTAGTGCATTAAAGCGGTACTATGGGTTCCTGGTTTAGAATTCCCTTTTGATATAGTCCACATTATTTTTCAGTTTGAAAATCTTATTAAAACGCTCGATATTGCAATTTGTGCTCGACATGGTAATAGGTGACATGGAATAGAAATGATCTCTGCGAATGGTAGTTTGCATTAACAGCTTTGCCTACAGTTTCAAGTACATGAGTTTGACATTAATAATGTATGTGTTATATGTAATATGCTACAAGATGTACTACTTATTTAAAACTTATATTATCTAACTAGAAGTAGTAACTACAATTATGTTCTTGTTATATCTAACAATATTCTGATACGTGCGACCTACAACGGTTTAATGGTGAAAGTATGGGTGTTTCTAATTTCCTCGTTATGCTATACAATGCATTCATATCGTGAGTCTTTAAATGGTAATAGACTATGATTACACCTCTATTAGCCATCGACTACGTGCTATCTAGAGTCTTGCCCACTTTCAAAAGCCGGGTAGGGAGTATGAGTAGATGCTAGGAACTAATATTGTGATTGATTTCTGTGTAATTAGGGAGATTTGGGGCTTGTACGAAAATCATTGTTGCAAGGCATTATTATAGTCATCTTCAGCGAAAGAGTTTGCACTGCTGAGGGCCTCATTCCAGGATCGTGAAATAGCAAGTTATTTATGTTTATTGCTTACGCATGCCGTTCTGGTGAAATGATAGACGCACGTTGTAGTGAAAGTCATAGTATATCATATATCAACCACCCAAAAATGTCGTATCGGGTTCAACATACAATTTCAATCTGGCATCTTTTATCTGCTTTGAATCTGGAATGGTCCTGGAGTGGAGACCACGTACAAGCAAACGCAGTGTTGGATGCCCGCCTACAACGTGGACGGATGACCTGCTTAAGGTTGCAGGAAGTAGCTGAATGCAGGCCGCTTCTAAAAGGTCAATGTGGAAATTCTTGGGGGAGGTCTATGTACAGCAAAGGACTTCCTGTGGCTGAAGAGAGAAAGAGAAAGAGCGATATTTGTATCCACTGCACCGGTAAAAAATACATTTACTTTCACCAAAAGAAACTTTTTGGACTGCCTCACACCACATGGTTTTTAGTATCCACTTTTTTAAGCTTAAAAGTACGTTATATATTTCATGTTATTTAATTTATGCTTATATATAATATTGCATAAAGGCGGCTCGAGGCAATGCAAATGCTTGAGGCATCCTCTGCCAGTCTACCTTTGGATGGTGCAGAGAGAAAATAAAGTAGGAGCATTTAATATTTATATAAAACGCTTCACTATGAAATGCCTTATTAAATGTAACATGTGAAAGACATCGCCATGTGGTACACAGTTCGCACATACATTATAAGTTATGTGCCAATGACACGCGAGTACTAACAACCTTCGCGGTTCATAGACCGCTATAAACACATGGGTATGTCAGGATTTGAAGGGGTGTTTTTTTATTTCTTTTATATTACTAAAAGTATTATACTTTATATTTTGGTTCGGCATAGTCTCTTCAATGGAAGGTAATTTATGGTCAGAATTTCCATTACTGTTAGTCTTGGTATTAAGGGATGAAAGTGGTAAATTATTAGCCTAATACTTCGAGGATCTAGCTGCATAGTCATTTATCTTTATACTTCTTTATGTATTCCATATTATATTCTTTTATTGTCTTTATTAATCTTACGATTTTTAGGTTGACAATACTCAGCCAAGTTTTTCAAACCGGCCCAGATCTTTATTATACGATATTGGACAAACCAAACAAATAAACATGGCTTTGTTTTATGTGTGTATATCAAACGTTGTCGATATAACAATAGGAGAACTCGATAATAAAACGATATGAAAAATGACCGCCCACGATTCTTTAAGGCCTGGTCTGTCGAAGGATACGCGCGGCACTGCGGTAAGCAGCAACGTCATGACGTCATGCAACGTAGTTCAAATAACAACAAAAAAGGTGGTTCACATATAGGTTTTACTCTGTGCGTAAAACCGTTGACCAATGGGAGAACCGTTCATTGACAACAAACGTTACTATGGCAATTTCGCATTGAAGTTTACTTGAATTTCCATGACAACAATTAACAATCATTTATGTTCGAAAATATATATAATTTCTTAAAAAAAGTTTGTGCGTCATTTTAAATAAACTGGGTATTTATGTTTACGAGACAATTTTCGCAATATTAATACGTGATAAAAGTGGTTCGTATCATTCTAATGAAATACGCATCTGCTGAATACATCTTTTTTCGCTTAATCAATTTATTGTCAGATCAAATTAAATTTCACTGGATTTATGTAGATATCCTTTCTTAAATTATCGTTATCGATCGTACCGTAATTGGGTAAAAGCTAAATTCCATAACGATTAAATTATTTTCCTATAAAATTATCACGAGCAAAACCTGGAACAATACTGATGGGCACTTTTTACAATAATAATTTTATTTTAGTATTTAACAGAATTTATAACACAGAGCTAAAAATATATATGCGTAGGTGCAAGTAGCACAAATTACAATATATATAGAGGGGGTTTTAATGGAATGGGAATGGAAAAAAAGGGAAAACACAGAACTTGATACTACGTTGAGGAACTACATATTTAAGATTGCTCCATGTTATCACATGCTGATGCACTCCAGGTGCTAGGAGAGTGGTGCTAATTGTGTCGAACAGCGATAGTTTATTATATCTTGCAGGTGGATTTTGTAAATAACTACGACGATAATATACAACCATTATACAACGAATGTATGTATATGGGCTGATACAAAACTCATAATAAGATTCTTTGTAGCTACTTTTTCGGGCTCATATAAAAAGTGCATGCACCTAAACGATTGATGTTCTTATTAGGTTTATTGTTTGTATTTCTTTCTATGCATATATACTATATAAAGGGATAAGGTCAGCTAGCGTGGTGGACTGTAATATGGCCTAACCACTCTCAATCGTATTCTCGATTGTAAAGGAGACCAGTGCTCTGCAATGATAGCTGATAAAGTGCCCTGTGAATAGGAATAAAGACTGAATGTATATAGATACCCACTAATAAATCGTCTCCAATTGTACCCTGATCAGTTGCGAACTAATTCAGTTGCTATATTTTGTTTAAAAGCATGGGGTACTAGGTACTTAGAACAATGAACATACAATTCCGTTCTCCATTTTTATAACAATAAAATAAATGTAATTGACTCCAGTTTATAATCTTGTACTTATTAAATATCAATTATTTTTACTTTTTAATTGTATCTTTTACCAAACCAAGGCTTTAAAATGTTATTCCTACGTGGTGTAATATTATACCATTGTCATTGGGAACGTACGTGAACAGTATTGAACGTAATGTGCGGCAGCACATAGTCGATATACGCGCCACAGCCTAAACAAAAGTTTAAACCAAACGAAAATTGATAAAAATATTGTCCTCAAATAAATACATTGCGCAAATACGCTTACCGCGACGAAATGACGAGAATGACGGCACGTTGTGCGGTGTATCCGCCCCGCGGATACCGCACTTTCCGCTCTACACTGACGCATATCACCGCACTTTCCGCTCTACACTGACGCATACTGTGACAGCACAAAAGACCAGTCTACCCGTCACTCAGTTGACCCCTCACCGCAGACGCGGGCTGACGCATACTGCGGCGAAACGTCATGTCAATGTCAATGTTTTTCATACAAAACCGAGTTTGACACCGCATTCCGCGCAACGCAACGTTGTGCGTAGCTTCGACAGACCAGGGCTTTACACGGAACTGTTACGACGGTACAGAATAATAAATGTTATATGTTTGAGATTACACGTAGGCTTAATGCGCTTTTGTTTTTTGTTCTGCATATTAATATTTGAATGTGGGAGTATAATGATAATGTAGGGTGCAGCTGTGAATGAGCGGGGAGGGAAATTTACATAAAGACATTGACCGTATTTCTATTTCCAATCGTTGCTAATTAAGAAATAAATTGACGGAGTTTCCGTATTTTTATATGTTTAAATATATAATGCATAGCTTAGTGTTAATAATGTTTTAGATAAAGTACAAACACTATATATTTATTTTTACGCATTTGTTTAAATTGATGGATCCAAGAGCGTTATTTTCCCAAACATTTACCTCACACAAAGCTTTTAAACGAAAAAGTTGTTACACATTACATAAAACGGCATATAAACATCTATTTAATATACACGAACATTCATTCCATACCGTCCAATATCCCTTGGGGTATCGTGCACAAAAGCCTTAGAAACGTACCGGGAAAGAGCTGTGTCAGCGTAAAAAACACACACAATGGCCCCGGGCCGACAATACAGCCCTGCCTGATCACTGTGGTCCTTCCAAAATAACAAATGAATTGAGAAAATCCTACCCTTCGTATTGGAACTCCACTTTATACTGATCTCTTTCGATTAACTGTTATCCTTGTGCCGTCTCCGATGGAGCTGTAAGGATGTGCCTGGCTGGAGTGCATTTGATGGCTTGAGGAGTATTCAGGACGACTGATAATATTACTTTTAAAATTTAAAAGAGAAGAAGAGAAGACATTATCGAGTATTAATTTATTTTTATTTTCTCCTGATTTCAGTCTTCATTTATATCATATTATTGTGTCATATTATTTGCTTAGTACAAATATAAATAGCTGTAAATTTATTTATTCATATTGTTGATAGTTTACTCTTAAAAGCCATAGTTAATAGAGAAAACATTAAAAATCATGATAGTACAGTTTTAATTTATTTTTGTATATTTAATCAGCTTTTAGTATTAGTTATTATTATTTTTTAGTATTAGTTGTTATAAGTTATTATTATTTTGTCACAAATAGACTAAAACAGTATAGTTTGTTATTATAATATGTTCAGTCCAAACCCCAGTCAATTCCAGTGAAAGCTTCCGAACGCAAGGCGCGTCCACCACGCCTGATATTCGCCTAATTTCATCTGCGCTCGGACAATCTGTTGCAAGTGGAGTCCTGTAATCGCACAATCCGCCATTCTTGTCGCCCTTTAGATTTGGAATGCTAGCCTTCTGAATGGAATGTTTTATCGCCTTTTAAATAAAATTGTCTCTGTTTTTTTACTAAATTACGGAGTGATATATGTATAAGATAGCCAACGTGTACGGTTGTAGAAATCTTATAGTGATTTGTCCAGGTGCCTTGCGTTTTGGGTTCAGTCTGTAATCTGTATGTAACCAGTTTTGACCAGATAACTGACAAGCCAAAGATAATCTTTGGTGTGTAGATTACCATATTTGAGTTGCAATGCACTAACAATCAGGTGAATTTGACAGCCTCTGTAGTCCAGTTGGTTAGATTCCTGCTATAAAAGGAGATACCGCGTGTTCGATTCCCGCACTGAAATAAATGTTTGTAAAGCCCACAAGTATTAGTCTGAGGTCTGGGTCTTTGCAGGACCAAAAGTCTCTCGTAGCTTCTAACGCCCACGACACAAGACTTAATTGATCTTAGTATGGGTTTGGACTATGTATGTGACTGTTGGCTGTATTTATTTATTTAATTATGGTAACTTTGATGTGGCATAAAAAATAAAGATTTCATAAAACAATAAATAGTTACTAAAAACATAAAAGTAAATACGAAGAAAGCTGAAATATAGCTACAAAAGTGTGTGAAGAAGATATAAATCAGAGCTCGCTTACAAATAGGTTATACTAAATTAAGGAGTTAAGAAAGGACTATTCTATTAGTTGGATCCAAATTACATCAAACTTTCTTTATGTGAACGGCAGTAGTTTCCAATTCGGCAAGAAATAAACATGCTAATGTATTTTCTGATTTATGACTAATACAATAAAAGTAATTTTAGTTAGAATACGGCTATTGGTGGATGAAAAATGGAGGTTGCCACCATTCGGAGTATTTTTACGTGTTTGCGATGTGATAAAAAAATGATGTTCATGACTTTTTCTGCGAGTGTCATGACCAGAGTAAAGAATAAATTCTAGTCATTTTGGTATGGGATTTTAATGATTTTATAACGTTTTTTTTTATAAGTATTTGTAGCAGGTTAAATTAAATAGTTTTTGAACGTAACGTGGATAAAAAGGTATAAGTTCTTTGAAATAGATTTCACAAATCAGTGTACAACTTCGCAGCATTGGAATTTTCCTTAGTCAATTTGAAAATAATTAAATATTATAAGATGAATTTTATTACTACGTAATGATTATTCTGGTACCACAAAATGTTGCAAGTTATTATTCCAAGAATATCATCGATAACAATAATAAAACTATGTTTAGAAGCAGCTAAATATTGCTTAGAAATGCTAAGCTATATTATAAAATTTAAAAAAATATATGTTGAAAAAAATAAGAAAATATTATGAAAATAGATTTCTGTGTCGTGCATTCTAGTGGTTGTAAGTCTCTCATATGTGAGAGGCCGCCTGGGTAGGTACCACCGCAATGTCTATTTCTCCCGCCAAACAGTAGCGTAAACGCACTGTAATGTTCCGGTTTGAAGGACATTATAGCCAGAGTATACATATTGAGACTTAACATCTTATGTCTCAGGATGGCGACCGCAGTTGAATGCCAAACATTAGTAAAAAAACTAGCAAAAATACCTATTATCAGGAATTATAATAGAGATGATTTAACAAGACGCCCGGGTCTTGCTAAACTGGTCAGTCTTTTGATTTCGCTATCGACTCGCGAAGGGGTATTCAGAAAATTTAATTTCCGCTGACAGATCGAACAATTTTGTCCCAATGTGGTGTTCGCAAACCGTAATTAGGTCACCCGTCGGACAATGGACTTTGACAATGTTATTATTACTAAATATATTTTTATTTAGCCTCTTTTTGCATTCCAATATTTAGGTGGACAGTTTTAAAAATACTTTCTTCAGTGATTTAAACTGGTGATAACGTTAAAGTGCCTTATAAAAAATATGAAGTCATTTTTTTATTTTCTTTGATATAACTTCACTTGAACTTAACAAAAAATCGCTAATCATAATATGGATCGATGGTCTGAAATAAAGTTATATTATTATTATTATTTTATTATAACCGATTGAAAATAATCTTATCCTATTCTTTACACTTTAGACTGCCCTCTAATTATCCTTTTATCAAATCCATCCCATGGTTGTCTGTAAGACATTGCCTTTGAGCGATAAGACCGCCAATTGTATTTTTATGATTGTGATTTTCATTTTATTTGTATATTTTTTTTTGTGCAATAAAGTGTGTAAATAAATAAATAAATCTCTCAAATCAACAAAATCAATCAAAAGCTAACTAATTTCGATCAATTAATGCGGATTACACCAGGCTTAGCAAATCCAATCCGATGGAGAATAAATTCGTTAATAGTAAACAACAAAACAGGACTATTAATCACGGATACATCTCAGTTTTAGCGGGTAATGAATCGGAAAGATTAAGACACCGAGCTCCGGAGGGGAAATCTAATCAGCACTCCAATTTACACAAATCGGTTCGGCCACTCAAACGTGTGAAGTAAGAATGTCTAAGTTAATCTAACCGATAGATTATTCCGGTGGGATAATAAAGAGTGGCAGAGGACCTTTCACACCAAAGATTTCGGCTATTATCGATTCTGTGGCGTGATGTAGTTATGTCTACCGCTTGTGTTGTAAAGCCTGATATTATGAGAATGCTTTTGTAATTTGGACATGAAAAACATTTTGTCGAAGAATAGGAAGTTTAGTGCATTGCTATGACTTTATATTTGATTGCTATTTGATTTGTAAATAATTAACATAAATGGTTAATGTTAAATAAATGCTTTATGTTTTGAGCGAAAAGACCGTAATTTCCACTTTTTATTTTTGACAGCCTCCGTGGCGCAGTTGGTTAGACGCCGCCTGTGAAACGAGAGGCTGCGGGTTCGATCCCCGCACCGAGAGAAATGTTTGTGCGGCCCACAAATATTTCTTCCGGGTCTGGGTGTTTGTGAGACCGAAAAGTCTCTCGTAGTTCCTGATACCCACGACACAAGACTCGATCTTACTGTGGGGTTAGGACTATGTATGTGACTGTTGGGTGTTATTTATTATTTATTTATTTATTCTTTCTGTATAATGTATTTTTTATGTGTACAATTAAGATTTAAATAAATAAATAATATATTAAAATGATACGTTCCTTTTCCAGCCAGGCAATACTTGTGTATGGTTTAGTGTCATGCCTTTTGATTTCAATATCAAGAAATTGGTGTGAAATCTATTACAACAAAGAAAATTCTAAAACATTTTTTAAAAAACCCTTAATTCCTACAAGCTTTTAAATAAATGACGAGCCTTTTTCTGAAGAGACGTAAAGTATGTATGTAGTCTGTGGCGCGACGATGCCTCCGGCTTGCGACGTCCGGCGACAGCCACCGTTTTTATCAGGTGGTCGTCTACACAAGGTAAAAAATATTATGTAATATATGTACATCCTCACAAACGTATACATTTAATAATGTAGCAATACTTGACATTGGCATACAAGCGGATTAGAGATTAGTGCCGCGAGACAGCCTTCTTGATCTTAAGACTTTGTGACTTTAAAAATGTATTTTTTGTTGGGAATAAATAATAAATAAATAAATAACATCCAATAGTCACATTCATAGTCCTGAACCCACACTAAGATCGAGTCTTGTGTCGTGGGTATCAGGAACTACGAGAGACTTTCCGGTCTCACAAACACCTAGTCACGAAATATATTTTTGAAGAATGGCGAGACGAGCTTGCTGTTCGCCTGATAGTAAGCGATACGACCGCTCATGGATAGTAGCAAAACCAAACTATACCATGAATTACACAACAGTGACTTGATATTCCACTGCGCTCGCTATTCTGAGACATAAGATGTTAAGTCTCAATATGTCCAGTAGTTACTTTGGCTACAATGTCCTTCATATCGGAGTACAACAGTGCGTTTACACTGCTGTTTGCCAGGAGTAATACGTAATAATAATACATTATAATATATTGAGGTAGTCTCTCTGGTCTGTTACATATCAGAAACCTACCATCAGTAAATTAGTTAATATTATTGTATCAATAAGTAGGTACTACATACTCGTATAGTGTAGTATACTATTATAGTGTAGTATTATTTCACATTTTACATATCTCCGCTAGCCTTCTGTTATATTATTCCCTTATGTAAATCATCGTCAGGTCAGGGGTGCTCCTATCTAGTGGTCATGGCTTGTCCTAGAATAGGTGCTACGAGTACGCGACCTCGGCCCCCCGAGCTACTGCAGTCACTACAAACATTCCCTTCCATGACTGCAGTATCCACTCCTACAGGCCATACTCTCCTTTCCCATTATATCCTCTACTCACAAACCCTATTTCCTTTCCCCCGCTGATGATGGGCAGCAGCGTCGTCAGCGCGAGTCCCCTCCTGCGCTCGCCAACCCGCCTGCCAAGCGTGGCGAGTATTGGCAAATACCCCTCAATGGCGACACAAAAATTGACCAGGCCCCCAGTCCCCGGCAGCCCCACTATTCCTGGCGATGGTAGCAGCCATGGTTACGGTGGGGCAGGGGGTGCTAAGAATCCCCGTTGGCCCCGGCTACCACCCCCGACGACGACTGGCCCTGGTAACACACAACATACGCACTTTGAGGACAGACGAGAAGATTGTCGAACTGGAAGAAGAATTGAGCGGGTTACACTGGGATATTCTGGGGTTATCGGAAGTCCGAAGAATCGGGGAGGATACGATAACCCTGAAGTCTGGTAACCTGCTCTTCTACCGGGGGGACGACCAACAGTCCCGAGGAGGTGTCGGATTTCTCGTCCACAGGTCTCTCATCAACAACATCGTATCCATCGAAAGTGTGTCGAGCAGGGTAGTATACCTTATACTCAGAATATCCAAAAGATATTCGTTGAAGGTCATACAGGTATACGCGCCGACCTCGACACACCCAGATGAAGAAGTAGAGGAGATGTATGAGGACATTAGTCGGGCCATACATACTTCCAAAACCTACTTCAATGTTGTTATGGGGGACTTCAACGCAAAGTTGGGCAAGAGAAGCGATGCAGAGTTGAAAGTGGGGCAATTTGGACATGGGCAACGGAACCTCAGGGGTCAGAGGCTGGCCGACTTTCTGGAAAAAGAGGGACTCTTCGCGATGAACTCTTTTTTCCAGAAGCCGCCTCACAGGAAATGGACCTGGTTGAGTCCTGACGGTTCTACGAGAAATGAGATAGATTTCATCTTGACGACGAATAGACGGATGTTCAGTGATGTCTCTGTGATCAACAGGGTGAAAACCGGTAGTGATCACCGAATGGTTAGGGGCACATTGAATATCAACGTCCAATTAGAAAGGCGCCGCTTGATGAAGTCTACGCTCCGACCTACTCGCGCCCATATCCAAAACCCCGAGAGCTTTCAACTCGAGTTGACAAATCGCTTTGATTGTCTAAAAGAAAACCTTGCAGTGGACGAGTTAAACAGCGGTTTGGTAGAAGCTGTCCATACGGTGGGATCTAAGTATTTTAGACCTCGCCGTAGAGATAGACCACAAAAACTCTCGATCCACACTATTGACCTCATGGCCGAACGTCGATTTTTGACGCTGCAGTCTTCCGTTGACGCCGAAGCATATCGGCGGCTCAATAGACGGATCTGGAAGTCCTTGCGACACGATGTCCGTGCTCACAATACTGTGAGCATTAAGGAGACAATTGAGCGGAACGGAGGCTCCAAAGTGTTTGCAAGAGACTTGTCTATTGGGCAAAGCCAGTTGTCTAGGCTGAAGACGGAAGACGGCCGCGTGGTATCGACGAGGGCAGAGGTATTAAGGGAGATCGAGAGGTTCTACGGACAGCTTTACACCTCGGTTGCCAAACCTACTGTTAGCTCGGCCAAAGACCCGAGAGCCGAGTTAATCCGACACTTTAGCGATGATATCCCGGACATCAGCCTGTTTGAGATTGAGATGGCCCTCAAACAACTTAAAAACAACAAGGCGCCGGGTGAGGACGGAATCACTTCAGAGCTTCTGAAAGCGGGCGGAACGCCGGTACTGAAAGTCCTTCAGAGGCTCTTCAATTCCGTTCTCCTCGAGGGCTCAACGCCGGAGGCATGGAGCAGGAGCTTGGTGGTACTGTTCTTCAAAAAAGGTGATAACACTTTGCTGAAGAACTACAGGCCCATCTCGCTCCTGAGCCATGTCTATAAGTTGTTTTCAAGGGTCATCACAAATCGTCTCGAAGGCAGGTTTGATGACTTCCAGCCTCCCGAACAAGCCGGTTTCCGAAAAGGCTTTAGTACCATAGACCATATACATACGCTACGGCAGGTTATACAAAAAACCGAGGAGTATAACTTGCCGCTTTGTTTAGCGTTTGTGGACTATGAGAAAGCCTTTGATTCGATCGAGACCTGGGCTGTGCTACAGTCTCTTCAGCGGTGCCACATAGACTATCGGTACATCGAAGTGTTGAGGTGTATATACAACAACGCCACCATGTCGGTCCGAGTACAGGATCAGAGCACGAAGGCTATTCCACTACAGAGAGGCGTGAGACAGGGAGATGTCATATCTCCGAAACTGTTCACTGCCGCGCTGGAAAATGCCTTCAAGCTCTTGCAGTGGAAAGGATTCGGCATCAACATCAACGGCGAGTATATTACTCACCTTCGATTTGCCGTCGATATTGTAGTCTTGGCAGAATCGCTGGAAGACCTTAGCACTATGCTCGAAGACCTTAATCGAGTTTCCCAACAGGTGGGTCTTAAAATGAACATGGATAAAACGAAGATCATGTCGAATATCCATGTTGTGCCCACCCCCATTGGAGTTGGGGGCTCGACTCTCGAAGTTGTAGACGAATATGTCTATTTAGGACAAGTGGTCCGGTTAGGCAGGTCCAACTTCGAGAGAGAGGTCAATCGGCGAATCCAACTCGGTTGGGCAGCGTTTGGGAAACTTCGCGACGTCTTCTCGTCCAAAATACCTCAGTGCCTAAAATCGAAAGTCTTCGATAGTTGTGTGTTACCAGTGATGACATACGGCACCGAGACGTGGCCTCTCACTGTGGGCCTCATTAAAAGGCTCGAAGTCACTCAACGAGCCATGGAGCGGGCTATGCTCGGTGTTTCCCTACGAGATCGAATCAGAAATGAGGAGATCCGTAGGAGAACCAAGGTTACCGACATAGCCCATAGGATTGGCAAGTTGAAGTGGCAGTGGGCCGGGCACATAGCTCGTAGAACCGATGGCCGTTGGGGCCGAAAGGTTCTCGAGTGGAGGCCACGTACAGGCAAGCGAAGTGTTGGACGCCCGCCTACAAGGTGGACGGACGATCTGACTAAGGTCGCAGGAAGTCGCTGGATGCAGGCCGCTTCCAACAGGTCATTGTGGAGATCATTGGGGGAGGCCTATGTTCAGCAGTGGACTTCCTGTGGCTGATATGATGAAATCATCGTCAGTATTTTTCCTGAACCTATTAATATTTCATTACTTTTCGTAAATCTTTTGTCTCAGTGTTTTGTGAACAAATATTCCCTCCGCTTGAATTCTTAACGTGTTCACTATAGAGCTAAGGAATCAATAAATTTAGATAGAGGGTAAAAGATCAAATGTGTTGTGCGGTCAATGACCGATTGGACGGCACTTGTGAATGGGCGTGCGTTGACGCTCAAATGTATTGTTGAGTAAACTCCGTAGGTTAGTATTTGTCTTACTTCGCATAACTAATAGGTTGGTTTTGTTTCTACTTGATGTTTATGTGTTCCTTGAGAATATTATGATGATTATATTTCTCAGTTTTAGGTATAATATTTGAGATTAAAATGTGTTTTTCACTACCGTTACAAGTTTGTAAAATGTCTTGAGTTCTTAAGGCAATGGTAGTGCCGGTTTAAAAAATATATAATATTCTTAGTTCTAAAATCTTCACTGCTAAATATTCATAAATGTCTCGCATAAAAAAGATTTCGACGAATAGAGAATCTCCTCCTTTTTGAAGTCGATAAAAAATAAAATTACAAAAACGAAGTCAATATCGAAATTTGACTCGACTCAACCCAAAACGTTTTTTGCGAATCCAAATCCAGTTTTACAATATTGTAAGTCATAAGGCAAATACTGTGGCAACGTTAAGAGTTTCTCAGTTTCCTAGCAATAACCCCTTACAATGTGAAAAGTTAGTCATACAATAGTTATTGTGGATCGGGCAAACAGAGGGCCGGCAGACGGGTGCCAGCACGGTTGGCTGACTACCCCCCCGCGTTGTTGACTAGTGACACACGAGCCGAGGTTTTGTCCGCGCACGCTTATTTTGTTTTTGTTATGCAATCGTGCACTGTCTCTTTTTCAATCAACACTGCATTTATTACAAGCTGTGCGATCGAGTCCGCACTAGTCCTCGATTGGCATTCGATCTTCAGCCTCAACTAAATTGGACAAGTTTTGCGCTGACGCCGCTCCCACCAACTGGCAAATTGGATTAGTCCGGCGTCTTAATAGAGATTTGTACAGGCTTTCATTACCACAATGGTTTTAATAATTTTAAGTGTCCTTTTATGTCTTTTTACAATAACAACAGCCCGGCTAAGCTTATTAAACGGCGCATTCCTTGACGATTTTTTCCCCGTCGTCATAAAGCCATTTCGTATTTTTCAATCCTTTGTTTGGGATAAACGCCGCTTTGGCAAATATACTCCACAGTCTGGCGGTTTTGCTTTTTAAAAAATTGTGTGATATTTGCAGAATCCAAGTAATCCGATCATAAGGTTTTATATGGGGAAATGAAGGTCTGATCTACTTATGCAAACTTATCTTGTAGCTCATATTATGACTGCAAAAAATATTTTTACATTGTGTTGGCGATGTATTGTGCATGTGTTGTGTTGTTGGAACATCACGATCGTTTCGGTCAAACGGCGTCCGCCAGCGACAAGCGATATCTTTGGCAAATTGATAGCAGTTACAAAGGGGCTCTTTCACGGAACCTTTTTCAGTCGGCCGTCAAGTCCTGCAACACAATACCGGCGACGCCTACGAGCCTCCTTTGAATTCCGTAACAAATGGTAGCGATCACCGATACTGAAAGTAAAGAAATAAAAAGAGTTTAGGCAAAGTTTAATTTCCGCTCGGTTGCCGACTGCACGAATTTGGGCAATATTTTTTTTCCACTTACAAAGAGGAACTTTTTAATTGACTCTTAAGAAATGAAGACTTATCGATGTCTTATTGTTACATTTCTACGGTATTGTTTGATGGTGTTTGTAGGTATGGATGTTAGACAAAGAAGTGTCAATATAGGGGTTGTGTGTGGGTGCCTGGGGGTGTCTGGGGGTAGGTCGGGAGATCACGTACGGCGAAGGCAACTGACTTCATAGCTCGATGCCTCCGCCGCTGACGTTGCAGACTACCCTCTGAAGAATATTCACAGACGCTAATCCCGTTTGCTTATTCTTTAGCGAATTGAATTTTTAGTAGTAGACAAGTACTCCGATCGGTTACAGTTTTAAAAACTTCTACATTATTAATTCACTGCGTATCTTTTTAGGTAAAGTAGATATTAAAAAATATTGTAGAACTTTGAGAGCCAAACAAAAATCATCTCTTCGATATTTAATAAAGATTGAGACTCGACAAAAAATATTTCATTTTGACTCAATATATCAATTATTAATAGACTTATTTATTCAAATTAAGAGATCTAAGTTGATATTAAATCATGTCATCTGTCAATTCCATAACTCACAAACTTTACGATTGAGAATACCTACATGTGAAACACCGTTAATCGAAATTATTATGTAGGTGGCGGACTTGTATTGAACCACCTACGATGTATCTGTCCCATAAAGAAGTTAAAAAACATATCGGCATATTAAATAAGAACGCAATCTTAGACTAACCTTACTGCTCCATTTTAGTGAAAATCTATTTAATATCAGTTAATTTGTTTGTTGCAAACAACATTTTCAACATAGACATTAAATTCGGTTTCATAGTTTTCAGTACATCCTGTACCACCAATGAATGTAATAAACAAATGTAATTTATATTCATTTATTTTCCGTTTCAACGACAATCGAACCGATTCCACCATAACACGGCCTGGGAACGGATGGAAAGCTTTTATCTCCTATCTGTGTAATAATGGCATATTTATGTATTATTGATGTAATGTTAATGACGTCGTTATTGGTAATTGACTGTGTTTTTATTATAATATTTGCAGTGACAATTTGCCTTTTACAGTTTTTATTGGACGCTAAATGGTTTAATAATCTCAATGTTTGTTGTATATAATTGAGGCTGTTTTTAAAGGGTATAATTAGTCTTAACTTAAATATCCAACACTATTTTTTTGGTTTTCTGTATTATTTATGGTTGCGCCTTAGTGTATCAAGTTGATGTTTAGAAGTTTGTTAGACTTCAAATAATGATAATGTACAAAAGAGTTCTTGGGTATGTACAATATATATACTTAATACGTTGTCTCTCAGTCTTAGAGTATTTATTATATAGAGGTAGCGCTGACACTTCACAAACGTAGATAAAAATGTGTGGTCACCTTTTTCTGCACTTCTATGAGCCGATATTTGACAGGTTGTCCAATGTAAGAATTACACAGAAAAGAAAATAAAAACAAATAGTTTAAGGCTATTTAATTGCACTCAAACAATTCAATTCTCAATTTTTCTTCAAATTTATTAAGACTTAAATGTATGACAGTGCTTCCTCTATATTATCTGCATACCATAGCGATTTATAAGAATTTCTATGGTATGTAAGTCCGCCAACCCGCACTAGGCCAGCGTGGTGGACTATATGGCCTAACCACTCTCAATCGTATTCTCGATTGTTGAGTAGGCCCGTGCCCTGCAGTGGGACGTATATGGGCTGATACAGATACAGAATATATAATCTAATAATAATAATAATAACTATAACCTATCTAATTACAGCAAATAATTCCAACAATAACAATGCTATTCATGAATTTAAAATTCGAATGCACATTCGCAATACAACATATTTTTAAATGTAGAATTGCAAAACCATAGACAAACGACAGGTACATATTGTGTTGGAACAGGAAACAGCCCATTCCGGATATCTGTTTCGTTCGCTTATTGTTTGAATATTGATGGAATGATAACTGTGCGTTTGTTTTTTACTGCGATGTGCCGCCGCGCGTGGTTTGAAAGCTAATCATTCGACGTGATATTATTTGTATCATTATCAAAGTAACTGGCCATTATATTTGTAATTTGATAACGGTATGACCTTTTATGATGTGATTTATGAGTATTTGTGTCTTTTAAATAATAATTAGTCAATTAATTGCAAAATAAGGTGTGATGATTCTCGTAATCATTCATGTGGCTTTATATGCCGGAAGTTGTGGGTTAATGAAATTTGATGATGACAAAGACTACAATGCGCCTGATAGCTAATGCAATACTAAAGAGTATTGAAATAATTATGCCAGCATCCTCAAACTAACATGCAATTTGAATCGCAAAACATTTGCGTAGGCCACAATGTCTGCATCGTATGGGAGGGTCTCTATTAGGGAGAATACATATATGCTTCGATCAGCGACAATTGTGATTCCTGATTCTATTTATTTCTTGATTCACTGAAAAAAATATGTATAGTATTGTAATAAACAGCAAGTATTATGCCTTTCGCAATGCCAATACACAACTCGCCAACACTGACTCGCCTCTATCAATTTTCAAATAAACTGAACTCGCCACGGAGCGGGCATTTTTATTCAAAATCCATTCGCAGCAGGATGCAAATCTGCAAGCGTGAGAGCTGTTAAGCAAAAAAGTCACGACCCTCGAGTAAAAACTATGAGATGTCGCCCGCATCTACAGAAGTTCCGCGGCCCCGGCTGCATCTGAGCACTTTTTATGATTATAATGTCCTGTTTTATTTTCTGTTTGCCCGTTTCTGTAAACACGATGACACGTGAATGAATGGCTGGCTCTTTGTTTGGATTTAACTTTGTATTTTACGGTGGACAGGCTTTGTTGTTCTTTCGAACATGTGGGATATTTTGTGTATTGATTTTAGCGCCGGGTTTACTGACACTTCCAACATAGCAACTCGCTTAGTTGTGTAACTTTCTGAATATATTGTGACGATGTAAAGTATATAGAGTTTATTAGTTAAAGTTGCGTCGTCTATAATATTGACGTACAAAGTTAAATCTCTTTGTAATCAGATACAATTGTAGAATGGAAAAGGATCCGATTGTTCGATTTCATAGCTTGTCTCGATCGATTTAATTTTTTTCTCTCATCGTCCAAGTTATCGCGAGCACGGGTCACCGGCAACGGGGGCGGGAAATACGTGACTCTTTGTGAGGGAATGTCTTATAAATCTCGCTCCGTGGAGCTCGGAGCAATTGAAAAAATCAGTGAAGTAATAAATCCCTGACGGTCCGTCGTGTTACACGGCCCGCCCGATTCAATTGACGAGGATGCGATGACGTTTCAAACACGCTTTTCAATGATACCGGGAAAAGTTTCTTTCAAGTACGCAGTCTAAGGATTTCATTTGCCGATATTGATTGTGCCGGCTATTTCCCAAAGCGTATTGTCACGGGTTTTATGAAAACCATTGCGTGAGCAATGTATTCTTTGACGTTATCCGGGCCGGCTCAGCGCCCATCAAAACGGAGAAGTTTCGATTAAAAATACGAATTGATATCGTTAACGATAAAATTCGCTACGAAGACGTTTTGCGCTATCGGCAACTCGACAGTGACTGATCGCCGGCTGGCCATCCTCCCATGGCCCATTTACCACCCCTCCCCCTTCCCCCTCAACACCCTATACCCACTTTAGATCCTCCGCGCCACTTCGATATTCACTTTGTTAAAAGAACATACGTATTCTTCAAAGGATAGTCCTGAGAAATATTTTCGTTCTATTAAATTGTAAAGACTTTCAGAATTACGCAGAAAGTGAAATCCAATCTTTTAAATATTGTTTCAATCTTTTTTATCAACATTTAGTTTGTCTTCAACTGATTTTATTTGTAAAATATACATCGATGCGTTTGTTTGAACTTGAATGCAGGAAATAAAACATTTGCAGCGTTGTATATCAAACATGGGATTCACGTGAAATTCTCACGTGTAATTGTTGCGTTATTAGGGATATAATACGTTACAATGCTAAGTTGCAGCGTTGTGTACCTATTGGTCCTAAGTTTAGGTTTAGTTGGCTCGTTTGTTGGTACATTGGGGTTTACTTAATTGTTCTAGTGTTGCTTAACTCGCACTTGCATCATAGGTGTGTTTACGTTCAGCAAGTTGCGTAACTTTGAATTTTACGGGTGTTGTATATTTGAAACTGGTTCACTTACAAATACATTTGTACTGGCGGGGTCTGATAGGGAGATTAGTAGTATTGTTATAAACTTAGTTCGTAATGTAACCTCTCACCGTGTTTATTACGGTAATTTAGGGTTAAAATTGCAACTGCTAAAGTGCAATTATAAAATGTTGGTGTTTCGAGTGCTGTAGGTCTCCTAAGGGTATTATTTAATATCGATTTTCGATTTGTTTTTAGAAAAATGATTAATTGTTGTGTTTACCGATTGACATATCCATCTAATTTGATACTCGTTTATTAAGTTTAGACGGTTTACTTGGTAGCGCATCGCCGATTCGTTTTGTAATTTGAGTTGATTTCTTTACAACATGTGCGAATCTATAATATTAATTTGTACAATAGATTTGTGTATTTTATTACGGTACTAATTGAATGTTATTTTGTTTCAGGTAAATACATTTTGAAATCAATGTTGAAAAAATGAAGTACAATGTGTCCATTGCGTCCAAGTAAGTACCAGCAAGATGTATTTAAAATAAAAATAATTACTTTTGAATTTTCGTCACAAATATATTAAAAATTACCATTAATTACATGCAAAATAAATTAAATTCAAAGTTTACCGCGTAAAAACGGGCAACAATACAATTTCCCGGCAAATATGTCGCTGAAATCCCAGTATTCCCCTTGTCAGCAGACACTGGGACTCTCGTGGGCTTACCTCGAGGTCGGGGCTTACTGGCTCCTTGCATAATGTCAATAGCCCGATCTCCCCCAATCTCCCCCTAGGTAACACCAGCCTTCATCTCACGCCCCTTAATTTGACGTCTAATGTTAGTCTCGCTTTAGTTAATAATTAAGCTCTAATTGTCAGTGTAAATGTAGCATGAGTATTTCGGCTCGTCTGGCCCACCGAGGAAATGGATTAGAATGTTTAAATTAACTCAACTCTACAGTACAAAGAGAAATTATTATTTTCGGGTGTAATTTTAATTAGCCGTGTTGTTTGTTGAACGTTTTTGATTCATTGCTTTGGATAACCGCTGTAGATTTGTCGTGGGTGGTTGTAGAATGTTTGGGTTATTTTATGCAGTTTAGTAAATGTTGTATCTGTTTTAATTTACAGGGAAAACATAAGTAAATTGATATTCTCTGGCGTTCTAATGTATAAAAAAATCATGATTAATTCACAGAAATGTAAAAGTGTATCACTATCAAGTGTGAAATCTAAAACATAAAAGATTCTGACGAATTGAGAACTCCTGCTTTTTTAAAGTCGGTTAATGCATTCCATGAGTTGCGACTAAGATAAAAAATAACTTTAAAATACAGCTTTACTTCGTAGGTAAAAGTTCATGGCCCAGTGAAATGTATTTGACAAACAATGCACATGTAACTTGAAATACCGTTGCTTGTACAAAACGAATTAATATTATTAGCGTACTAACACTTTAGTTTTATTGCGTTCGGATTTCGGTCACGCCATGTTCGCGTGAGCACTGAAAACTTTTCAGTTGTTTTCCACATGAAACCCTAAATAATGTTGCACATTCTAATAGCGAAAATACTATTTCATTGGAATTCTTTCTTGACCCACATAAATATGATAATATATTACTGGTATTAAGTACGTGGAATTTTAATGCGGTCTAAATTATGTTGCTCGCAATTTGTGATATGCGCTTAATTAATAAAGAATATTGTTTAACATTAATCCTTTTTAGATTATAATCGCTCGTTGTATCGCTAAAGCAGTGTATTGTATGGAAACTTGCATGCTTGAGTGTCGCTACAAGAAAATAATTTCAAGTGTTGTTTCGTTTGTCTATATCAGTCTATATAAGTCCCACTGCAGAGCACGGGCCTCCTGTACAATATAGAGTACGGTTGGTACGCCACACTTATGCGGGTTGCCGGACTTTACCTACCATAGAAATTCTTATAAATCGCTATGGTATGCAGGTTTCCTCAGGATGTTTCCTTCACCGTTTTTAGCGCGGGGTGATTGATTATCAATACGGACATGGCTCCTACTAAATAGACATGAAAAAAATGTCTGCATTCGCGCGTAAAGTTACTGGTGGTAGGTCTCCTATGTGAGCGGCCGCCTGGGTATGTACCACTGCAATGTCTATTTCTTCCGCCAAATAGCACTGTAAATGCACCTTTGTGTTCTGGTTTGTAGGTCATTGTAGCCGGAGTAACTACTGGACATATTGAGACTTAACATCTTATGTATCAGGATGGCGAGCGTAGTGTAATGCATTGCTTTTTAATTTATGACGTTGTTTAGTTTTGCTAATGTTGAGCGGCCGTATCACTTACCATCAGGCGAACGGCATGTTAGTCTCGCCATAATTGCAATAAAAAATTAAATGAAATAAAATCCCGTGAAACAACACTGCGTAAATGCACTGTTGTGTTTCGGATTGAAGGACATTGTAGCCAGAGTAACTACTGGACATATTGAGACTTAACATCTTATGTCTCAGGATGGCGAGCGCAGTGGAATGTTGCTACTGTTTATGAGCGGTCGTATCGCTTACCATCAGGCGAACGGCTTGCTCGTCTCGTCATTCATAGCAATAAAAAAAAATAATCTAAAACTGCCTTATTGCTACAACTATTGTACGCATTTCTATATTTATTTTACAAGGCGCTAAAGACAATCGATTGTTCCGTATAGAAATTCATCAGGCGTCATGTGCGTCTAGTCTGGTTCCATTTACACTTGAATCACGTGTGAATTGTCTATTATTTTCTTTGGTCTGGCGCCTTTACGATATGACTCAGCCAATACGTACAGCAGTGTTTTAAATCGGAAACGATGTTTTATTCCTGTAGGATGTTTATATATATCCTTGGGGATATGTTTATGTGTTCGTGGTAAATTGAGATTGTATGCTGAATATGATTTATGAATAAAATTGCATTCGTTTTTCCGCATAATATGAATTGAAATCTGGGTCAGAAAATGATGTATTTAAATTAATTGAGATTAAGGATTTATGTACTGAAAGCGTTCATGTTATAATGGCCGCTGATAGTGGGTTTATTAGCCATATACTCGTAATTATGCAACAAGTCTGTACTCTGTAGTACATAAAGTATATATTGAATGATGCTGAATTTATCTAAACGTGTGATAAAGGAACGTGAAATAATCCAATACTCACGGCTGAAAATATCATTTTTTTCTTCTCCCAAAGGTTGACTGGTGAAATTGCCAACGGCATTAAGTCCGCCAGTACAATTTTATTTTATGAAGTTTAATAAATAAATAAACTTCTTAAGTGGTCAGTTAAAAATGCCTTTGGGTACTAATATTAACACTTTAATGCCGATCACGTAGTGGATTCAGGTGGAAAGGCGCGGTTTAAAATAGTCAACTGTTAAAGTGTTACTGGTGGTTGGTCTATCATAAGTGAGAGGCCGCCTGGGTAGGTACTACTTCAATGTACTCTTCAGTAGTGTAAACGCACTGTTGTGTTCCGGTTTGAAGGGCATTGTAGCCAGAGTAGTTACTCTAGCTACATACTACATACTCTGGTTAATATGTCCAGTAGTTACTGTACGCAGTGGAATGCCAAGCATTGCTTTGTAATTCAAGGTGTTTGGTTTTGCTACTGTTTATGTGCGGTCGTATCTTTTACCACCAGGCGAACGGCATGCTCGTCTCGCCATTCAGAGCAATAAAAAAGTTTGAATCTGTTGTGACCAAAATCCTTATCAAACTAACTTGTCACTAACTGTAACTTGTAATATAATTGACCAAGCCATTCTTGAAAAAGGCAATACTAGGAAACAATGTACTAAAAAATAAGCCGCCAAGCTAAACATAAATACGTCTTAATGCACGGCTACATCCGCGGGCTTCCATTACGTGTTATTAATTAAGTTGATTATACGCAGGTACGCCCGGGGCCGTCGTTAAACAGTGTTCATCAGTCAAACACGTCAGTCGAGGTCTGGCCCGATTAATACTCTATATTATTAATGATCCTTTGAGATAGAACCGCCATCGGATCCTTTACGCCCAAAAAATGGTCTAGACTGTTATTAATCGACGTGGTTTAGGCTTCATTAGGAGTTGCGTTTAGTTAATGCTGTAGTGTGATCCATTTGCAATATTGTCGTTTGGTATTAAAATAATGTATTTGTAGCGCTTAATTATTAATATTTTGCTGCCTTGTTATTGCCGTCAATGATAGGAGTTAGGACGCTTACAGCGTAGTATCCACGTACTAGTATATTTTTCATGGTATTAGGTTGTTGAAACAAATTTTTACGGAGTACGTCGGAAATGTGTACCTGAGCCTTAATATTTCCGGGCCTTGATCGAAGGGTAGACCTACCTACCCTGTGCTGGCTAGATGTCGTCAAGGAAGATATGAGGGTCAATGGCCTTACTGCCGATGCCGAAGATCGGGAGAAATGGAGAACAATTTTCCAGAAGGCGAACCATGGCACTAGCCGGGATACCGCCAAGTAGAAGAAAAAAATAATTAGAGATTAAACCAAATCCGCGATAAAATCCGTAAATTATAGTTTTATTGCAATTATTTCAAGAAGAAGAAGATGAAACACATTTATATACGAACATTCGATAGCTAAAATAATAAAATAGGCCGTGAGACGAAAGTAGTTAATATAGATTGCTGAAAATGTGTAATAATTATCATCCATTTTTTAGTATTAGTATTTCGATACACACAAGTCAGACACGCGCGGACGATTATTATCTTTCAATTTGACAATTATATCGATCAAATGTACTTTTAGGTATTTAGAAATACATTAAACTAATTACTAGGTAGAATCTGAATTTCATTTACTGAAATTTTAACATTTACCGAAGTTGTTTTCTTTTTACTTTGTACTTTTATAAATATCATTTTTCAGCAGTAAAATCTGCAACTGAACGTATAAACGAGATTTCTTCGAACTCTGTTTATCCGAGTCGAATAATAGGAATAAAATACACATACATATAATACATATGTAATACTGGGTAAGGTAATAAATACATTTACTGCTACAGTATCTTTTGTATACCGTACATTGATATTGTTTCAGAATAATTTGTGCAAAAGTTAGTGATTCGTAGGAAAAAATGTTTCAATTTGAGCTCAACAAAGAGTCGTGCTGTGTATCCGTAGGGATCAAAATGTGACCGCCGCAGGGAGCTCGTGACGACGAGGACGTTTCAAAAAGAATCCATTTCTGTAAGGTAACGCTGTGAATAGATCTACACTTTCCATTTGTTTGAGAATATTACGGTGTCGCTGTATAAAACGTATTGTGTTACTAACAGGATGTTGTGTTCTGTTGCATGAAGCATTTTGCATATTTGTGATATTACTGACTTGTAAAATAATGTATAGGTCCGAATCAAGATGTCTTCAAATTGATATTTCCGTCGCGCTAGGAGTGTGAATCATTTTGCGAGCACGCGTGTCTTTACATATTTCTTCACAATGTCAAAATCAAACTATGTCGAGTGGCGAGCAATAATTGTCTCTTGTTACTTGGTACTTTATCTGAATTTTCACCGCATATTTCGTTCATTGTAGTCAGACTGTTCGATACTGTCCCGCCCTCACACCCACCACTGCAACTCCTGTAAGCCAGGATCAACAGTGGCACGCAATGTAATGACACCGAGCATTGAAGCTCGGCGAGTCTTCGGAAATGTCTAACTTGTCTTTAACCCGCAACGAAATTAATCAGAAAGTTAAATTAATAGGAGAAGTTGGAAATAAATTATTGTCCACTTCCCTCCGTGTAAAGCGGGTAAGTCAGCCTGTTCATAAACCATTCGACTTCACGCGAGGACAAACCAATACCGTGACATGCAACTATGACTAGCAACAAAGTCGCCGTTAAACCTTTTATCACAGGTCGCTTATGAAACCTGAATATTTCGACAGCAAAGACCACTTAAAGTCGCCTTATCACCGTAGCTTTTTTTTATTGCAAAGACTGGCGAGACGAACATGCCGTTCACCTGACGGTAAGCGATACGACCATAAACAGTAGCAAAACCAAAAGGGTTGGCATTCCACTACGCTCGCCTCCCTGAGATATAAGATATTAAGTCTTAAAATGTCCAGTTGTAATTCTGGCTGCAATGTGCTTGTAACTGAAACACAACAGTGGATTTCTACTGCTGTTTGGCGGGAGAAATAGACATTGCGGTGGTACCCGGGCGATCTCTCACATGTGATAGACCTACCAGTGAAATAATCATAAACATTCTTAACCACTATGGTTTTCTCACGATGTTTTCCATCACTGTTAAAGCGTGACAGAGTATCAACCGACATAAGACGTTCAGTTTGAAGTATCACGTATCGGAATGGGTGTCATTGACCCCGAGTCACGCCCAAACACGCCTCGCCTATTCACACCACGATATTTAAGTTGCAAGTTTTATGCATTTCCACATCGCACCCCTGTTTACTGGCTACGTTTACACCGCAAACAGTGCTCTGTAATAGCTCCACAATGTACCTTTGCGAATCTTATGGTATTAAGTTCCAATTTTGGTAATGGTGATGTAGATTTATTTGCATTTGGCAATTTAGTACTTTAAAATGTGCAGGGGTTTTTATTTTTGTCGTATGGCGTTTTTATTTTGGTAAAATGACAGCTTTCAATAACATCCTAGGATGGATGTAAGGTCGCTGAACTCTTCCTATGTGTTGAGGGCATTGACTTATGTATGTCGATTTAATTATATTAAAATAACTAGCTGTCGGGCCCGGCTTCGCCCGGGTGCAGATAGTTTTTGAGTCCAATCCACATCAAGAACATATTATTTCGCGTGTCTACTAACTATATTTCCCGCGTGCCGTCGACTATATTTCCCTTCCGTAGGAGAGGACATCCCGTGCCAACAATTTGAATTTGAAAGAGTAGAAAATATGTATATTTGGTTTCCTGACTCATCCCACGGGAACACTACATTTTTCGGGATAAAAAGTAGCCTATGTGTTAATCCAGGGTGTCAGCTATCACTATACCAAATTTCATCAAAATCTGTTGAGCCGTTTTTTCATGAAAGAGTAACAAACATCCATACATACATACAAACTTTCACCTTTATAATATTAGTAAGGATTAAACGCCACATAAACGCTTAATTATGTGATGAGTTTTTAAAACATATATTGGCGTTCTGTTTGGAAATCAGTTTTATTTTGTGTTCCTTTTTATTTTATAGCCTCAATTTGCGTAGCACACAATAACATTTCTGAAAGAAAATATTGTTCCTGTATTGAAATTTATAGGTAAAGCTTTTTGTGATAAACTCGATACAAAGAAAGCAAATGCCTAATGACCTGAAAAATCGTAGAGCAGTTCAGACTCTGTCAAATGTAAACAATTTGATCAGGTAGAAACTTCGCTCAAGCTAGAATGTGTGTTAAACGGTATTATATGGAATATACATAAATAAATGGATACATAATAATGGAAATGTAACTACTGGACATATTGAGACTTAACTAACATGTTATGTCTCAGTGGAATGTCAAGCATTGCTTTGTAATTCAAGGTGTTGTTTGGTTTTGCTACTGTTCATGAGCGGTCGTATCGCTTACCATCAGGCAAACGGTATGCTCATCTCGCTATACATTGCAATATATATATGTTAACGGAAATGTATGTAATCCGTCATTGTATGCAATTCCTAGGGAATCTATGTAATTCCTAAAATCGCCCGGAAATGTGTAAAATAAATTACATTAGACACATTTCCTAGGAAATCTATACATTTCCTAAATAGTAATCGGAAATGTAAGATATTTAAGATATCAAGGGGTAAGCGGGGATAGCGGAGTGAGGGGAGGGTATTGCATCATCCGATCGGGCGCTCGGCGCGCTCGCGCTAGTGCGGCATAAAAGGTCAGTGCTGGTAGGTTAGGTTAGGTTTTTTTTTTATTGCTGTTAATTACGAGACGAGCATGCCGTTCGCCTGATGGTAATCGATGCAACCGCTCATGAACAGTAGCAAAACCAAACAACACCTTGAATTACAAAGCAATGCTTGGCATTCCACTGCGCTCGCCATCCTGAGACATATAGATGATGATTTAGTCTCAATATGTCCAGTAGTTACTCTGGCTACAATGTCCTTCAATCCGAAACACAACAGTGCATTTAAACTGCTGTTTGACGGGAGAAATAGACATTGCGGTGGTACCCACCTCTCACATATGAGAGACTTACCACCAGTAAAGTGATAGGTTAGGTTTGGTTAAGTATTACAGAATTTTGGGCAGAGGCTGGTCCCCCGTGAGGTCGAGGCCATGTTGGCCTCCCTCCGCAGGACCGCCGTGGAAGAGTGGCGTTCCAGGCTGGAGAACCCTAGTGCTGGATCGAGGACCGTCGCGGCAGTGCGACCTGTTCTCGAACAGTGGCTGGACAGGCGCCACGATGCGCCGACATACCGGCTGACGCAGGTGCTTACCGGGCACGGCTGCTTCGGTGCGTACCTGTGTCGCATAGCCGGAGCGGAGGAGTCCGCCGTGTGCCACCACTGTGGCAACTGCCGGGAGGACACAGCCCAGCACACTTTGGAGGAGCGCAGCGCTCTCGTAGCGGTCATAGGAAGAGACCTCTCGCTGCCGCCGCCATGGTCGGCAGCCGGAGGTCGTGGCGGGCCATGCTCTCTTTCTGCGAATGCGTCATGTCGCAGAAGCAGAGCGCCGAGCGGGATCGGGAGCAGACCGATCTCACTCGACGCCACAGGAGACGAAGGAGGCGCCGGGAAAACAACTAACCCGGCGCCGCAGAGGCCACACGGGGCCGCCGTCCCTACCTTGGCGGCCCCCCAGACGTGACGCACCACGCGTCATTTGCCGCGTCGCTAAAGCGGCGGTGCACAAAGAGGCGGTCCTGGCGCGTCCGCTCAACGGTAACCCGGGGCCGTCTCTGAAGTGCACCCATGGTGGCCGACGCGTAGTTTTTAGTCGGTATTCCGGCGCGTATTGTGGTAGGGACCCGACCCAGCGGCCGCCGTCCACATCCACGGGCGGCACAACATCTTGCTGGGCTCGGAAGGCGCCGGTGAGTCCGACACACTCTCGCCCCTTCGGGGGTGGGATGGTCCGTAAAGGGATATTCCCCGCGAGAAAAAAAAAAATATAGAATTTAACGCTATGATTGTTACCTGTGATAAAAAAATATTACTCTCATTTGAACAATGTGTTTTATTACAGAAACCATTATTCTTATACATTTCCTAATACGATATTGGAATTTTATACATTGCCTAGGAAATGTATACATTTCCCAGGATATGTATGTATAAAATAATTATTGAAAGAATATTTTATACATTTCCTAAATAGCTTCGGAATTGTATACATTTCCTAGGAGCTGTATACAATTCCTAGACATGGTTTTATGCATGTGACAAAATGATTTAACATTTTTCTACTAGTTGCTTGCCTAATAAAAGTTCAGGATAAAAATATGGCAGACAATAAATGAAAAAAAATAATATATAAAAACATTTTTGAAAGGGATTAAATTTAATTAAACATTCGATAACTAAAATACGATTATGTTTTAAAACGGACTATGAATAAGGCCTTTTAAAACTAAAGTTATGGTTAATGGTTACAATAGGCGGCCTTATAGCTAGCTGCAATCTTCCAGGCAATTCGTACATGTTGCACGCAGACAAATGGGCACCAATTCTCTGCAGATACCATGTCTAATACAAGCGGATGCGCAAGATTGGACAAAGTGAAGACAATTGACTGGGAACGTAAATAGCGTTCGAATACTGGAACATTCGTTGGGAATAGTTCAAGAAAATGACGACTTGCTCGAATTTATAGCTCTTTGAATTATGTTATAATATATATGTTAACATTATGCTCCTGATACCCACGACACAAGACTCGATCTTAGTGTGGGGTCAGGACTATGTATGTGACTGTTGGGTGTTATTTATTATTATTATTTATTATTCTTCTTTAAAGAGCTCAGCTTCATCAGCTGGATAAAATTAATACCTACACACGGGCCTAGACCAAGTGTGCATTATTCATTATTGGACCTCATTATTAGTACAATTACCTATTATTTAATTATATATTATGCTATTTAATTTAATCCACATGTTTCTCATCACCCCAAGTGACATTGTAATTTTTGTATATAGAGAATTAAGTTTTATGTGTATTGATTTGCCTACATGACCAACAAATAAATTTTGATATTTGACCAAACGGTATGTACAAATACTTGTGAATGCGTGTGTCAAATGCATGCTGGTTTGTGTAATGTTTTATTTATTGATATAATGTACTTTTTATGCATTATTATTAAAGATCTTTTTTTTATATTACCTATTATATCAGTCTGTCCCATGTTATCTATTTTTAAAAATTTGCGCAGTATCCAGTATCCTGCATGTATTTAAAATAACTGCTTTTTGTAATGTACGGTAGATGTTGGATGGGAGATCTAATATTTCTATTGCCTTAAGTACGTGTTTAGGTATGATGCCGGTAGTAGAAATCACTATAGGAACTATTGAGACCTGCTGCAATTTCCACATTCGAGCTATTTCTTCCTTTAACTCTAAGTATTTTGACAGCTTTTCAGAAATTGTATTCTGTACATTATGACTATTGGGTATGGCTATATCTATAATGATCGCTGTTTTATTATTTTTGTTTAATAAAGTGATATCTGGTCTATTATAGTGAACTGTTTTGTCTGTCAATATTGTTCTATCGAAATAAAGTTTATGGGTTGCATTTTCTAGTATTTTTTCAGGTGTATATTTATAATAAGGTTCTAAGGGATTTGTTGATATTAATTTATATTTCTGAGCTAGTTTTTGGTGAATAATATTAGCAATTTGGTCATGTCGATGTTTATAGTCCGTTTGTACTATTGTTTTGCAAGCGCCTGTTATATGTTGTATGGTCTCGGGTGCACTATTGCATTTTCTACATATGTCTGAAGTTAAGTTTTTAATAATGTATTTTTGATAATTACGAGTTTCGATGACTTGGTCCTGGATCGCAATCATAAAACCTTCTGTTTCCGGGAAGAGATCTTCTCGCCTAAGCCAATCGTTCGACGCCACCTTATCGACGTGTGGCTTATTTAGTTCTTGGAGATGTCTTCCGTGAAGCGATTTTTGTATTCAGGCTGTATGTTTACTTTGTTGATCTAGTAACTTTTCATTGGGCATGTAGCATGTAGCATGGGCTGTAAAATCGGCTAGGTTCAAAGGCGTATATTTATTATCATTTTGGTTTATTGCTTTATGTAGGGTAGATGTTAAGGCTTTATTATGGAAATAATTTCTGAGATTAGTTATCTGTTTATTATGTAGGTTAACAATATCTATGAATCCTCTGCCTCCATCAATTCTTGGTAATGTCAGTCTTTGTAAACACGATCTTGGGTGATGCTTTCTATATCTGGTCATTAGTACATTTATAATTCGTTGAGCATTCTTAAGATCTGTTTTTGTCCACTTTAAAATACCAAATGAGTAGGTTAATGTTGGAATAGCAAACGTATTAACTGCTTTTATTATATTTCTTGAGTTTAAATGTGTTTTGAGAATTAAATTAAGTCGGTTCTTAAATTTTTGTATCAGTTTAGTTTTGACCTCCTTATGAATTATTTGCTTAGCCTGATCATAACCTAAATATTTATATGTGTCCCATTCATCTAATGGATCTATCAGTTCACCTGAAGAAAGAGTGTAATGGTGCTTATGGGTCTGTCCAGCTTTAATAGAGTTGATTTTACATTTGTCGATTCCAAAGGTCATACCAATGTCTTTCGAAAACCTTTCTGTCAATTCTGCTAGTTCGTTATTGCCATTTTGTGTTGATGCATATAATTTTATATCATCCATATATAGCAAATGGGTAAGTTTCCTGCTAGTCTCTATGTTTTGTGATCCAGAACTAGTATTATATGTGAGAGGATAACCGATATCAGTTGCATTTAAAATATTTGAAAGTGGATTTAAAGCTAGACAGAACCACAAGGGGCTAAGAGCATCACCCTGGAAGATTCCGCGCTGTATTTTTATTTTTTCCGTTTGTACACACCTATTACTTGTTTTTATTTTCAATTTAGTTGCCCAATTTCGAGAGGTACTTTGTAAGTAGTTAACAAGAAGTGGATTTATTTTGTAAATGTCAAGAACTTTAAAGAACCAGGTATGGGGTACAGAATCATAAGCCTTTTTGTAATCTATGTACATTGTATATACATCTTTCTTTTTATTTGAAACCTGTTTTAATATTACTGTGTCTATGGTTAATTGTTCCTTACATCCTTGGCTAAATTTTCTGCATCCTTTCTGTTCTTCATTTAATATATTATTACTATCTATATGATCATAAATTACTTCGGCAATGCGAGATGTAATAATTTTATAGAGTGTTTGTAAACAAGTAATGGGTCTATATTTACCAGGATTGAGTGGATCAGTTGAGTCTTTGGGTAGCATATGTGTTATTCCTTCTGTTAAGTAGGTTGGGACTGTTACAGGTTCTAAGATAAACTTATTTATATATTGTAGTATAAAAGGGTGCGTAAAGGTCAATTTCTTATACCAGTAGTTGTGAATATTGTCGGAACCAGGTGCTTTCCAATTTTGTAGTCTACTTAAAGTATTTTTATATATTTCGGAGCTAATGTTCGTGAAGGGCATCTCCTGAATGTTAATAAATCTATTTTCTTCATTTTTGATCCATTCGGCTTGGTCGTTATGTTCGACCGGGTTTTCCCAGATATTAGCCCAGAATTCTTGTAATACATCTACTTGTGGTACAATATTTTGGTAACTGCTCGGGTAATATATAACCCTATTATAAATATTTCGGTAAAATTGTTTTTCGTTACACGAAAATTGAGAGTTTTGGGTCTTACGGAGAGTACATTCTTTGTATCTTTTTAACCTATGGCTTGCAACTGCTAGTTTTTGTTTAAGTGTGTCTAATACATGTGATGGTTGACTATTATCAGGTTCATGAGTGGCATGTTTAGTGTAACGATACAATATCTGATTTGATTCCTGTATTACTTTATTGCTTCTATTGCCGTTTATAAATAGAGTCAGCCTTCCTATATTAATTCTCAACTCATCTATTCTTTTTTCTATTCTCTTTTGCCACGCCGGTTTTCTATTTTTTTTGGGACTTCTAACTTCATTCGGCGTCGAGGTATTAATTTTAGATCCATTAAACTTTGCTGCTGTTACGCCACTGCAGTATATAAGCAGTTGTAATGTTTGGAAATCTGTATCATTATTTATTTTTTCCGGTAGTATAACATTATTTATATATTCTACAGCGATGGCTAACTTTTTAGACGCTCTCTGTTTTGGTATGTATGGTCGGCTGGTGGGTTCAGAGTTTATATATCTGAATAAGATCTCGTTAAAAATTGAATCAATAGTATTATTCCGTTCTCTATTATTTAGTGGTGCTTGACCGCTGACTAAATTAGTATCAATATTATTTATGACTGTCTGGGGGGTAATGTTCTCGATTTCTATTGGGAGTTGTGATTGGTTAGCTATGTTAATCAGTGAGTTATTTTCCTCATGATGGATATTGTTTCTGTTTAGCTCGTCATTATTTACTTCGTTAACACTCAGTACTTGCCGCTCGTCGCTTGAAAGTGGCACCGATGAATTATTTCCTACCCTACTATGTTCTTTTTCAATATTCATGTTTAGTTCTTCAGCTACTTCTTTTCTGATTTGTTTTATCCTCTCTTCTGTTATATATCTATTGTTCATAACTACTCTTCTCTGATCAGCAACTCTTTGTTCAGATATATGTTCAAGATGTGGGTAGGACGAGACAAACTCACAATGCATTTGTTTTCTATATGAAGTTAAATTGGTTTCCATATGTGTAATCCTTAGATAACTGCGAATAATTGTCTCGTTATGTTCGTTTGTCCACTTCATACGTTGATTTTGTAAATTCCCTATTTCAGATGCTATGTTTGTGGATTGGGTGTGTGGATTTGGATGTGTATCTGTTAATTGTGTTTGGACCTCATTATAAATTTCTATTATTCGATGTTGTGGTAATAATTTGCTTCGAATAATAGCTCTCCGTTGGTCCCCAATACGCTGCCGGCTAACATTGATATATGGGAATTTTTCTATGACTTTATTATATAAAGGTTCCAAGTAGGCTTTGGTATCAGTTTCTAAATTTGTTAATTGTAAATAGGTGCGCAGTATGAACTCATTTATTTCTTTAGACCATTTCATGCGCTTTTTGTTTGACATGCTCACAGTGGACACAGAATTCTCGGCTGTAATTACCGCCTGTGCAACACTCGTGGCACTCGTGGACGGTACTGGTGTGGTGGTTATATCGGGTTTTTCTACGTTACCTGTTCGATTCATGGTGTGTTGCTTACCCGGTGGTTTTGTATCATTCTCAGTCTCACCCACATTTCGACGACTTCCTCGGGATGATCTAAGGTCGTATCTACTTTGTGTTGATGGTGGCGATGTATGGGCATAGCATGAAGATGTTGATGAATATGCTGATAGTGAAGTAGTTGATTTATGAAATGACTCTGATGATGAAATTCCTGGGAAAAATGAACATGAACTAGATAAAGGTGATGATGATCGTTCGGCTGTAGACAATTTGTCGAGGGGAGCCCGCCTGTTCAGCCCCCCGTCGCCAACGGTTCGCATACTGTGGCATCCAGCGTTGGCTCCAGATGCGCTTTGGCGACCCCCGGGCAGCGGCCGTAAACTATACCTTTTACTCTCTGGTTCCATAAGTGTTCTTCCAAAAATGGGAGGTTGGGATCGTTAGTTTGAGTAGGTTTCCTAGATGTTATTGGAATTAGAGATAGTCACAAACATAAATGTTATGGATCTAGATGTCATGATCAATACTGCATACGTGCTCTACTCGTAAGCGACACTCGTACCACGACAAGGTGATCCCATGGGGGGGTTATTATTATTATGTTATGTGTGATATTCTTTTAATGCAAAAAGAAACTTGTTTTGTTTAAACTATACCTATAAAGCTTTTCTAAGTATTCAGGAATCAAAGTAAGGAACAGCATTTTCATATTTAAAGCAGCTCATTGTAGCATTAACACAGTCGTTTTTTTGTGAAATGTAAACAAATGTAAAATATAAAAGTGGTGCATTTTAAAGCGGCAACTTCCAAGAAACTGTTTTTTTACTGTAGGTACGTTTAGAAAAAATATTTTTTAACTGTGTCTCCGGATATTCTCATTGGGAGCAGGTAATTAAGTAAACTCATGACTGAGTCGAGTGCACGGCAAGTCTTAATGGAATAAGTTTATAATATTGCCGCTCCAGACAGTTTTCATATATATTTAACGCGAGTTTAGAAAATAATTAGTCTGCGGTTGTACATTGCTATGTCTAATCGTATTCAAAAATTGCATTGTTGATTAGATTAAAGTTTAACAATTAGATTTTGGTTTTTTTTTGGATAGTTTTACGATATGATTGCGGTATAAGGTTTTCCTTAGGAATTATGCAAAGGCGTTCGAATAAAAATTCTTATCCATAAAACATCAGGAGCATGTAGTGTATCTGGCCACTTGTATTTAATGCCTTTCTTTAATTCTGCACATTTATTTTTATATTACAGGGTACATTTTAAATTTGGCCACTTTACTATTCTAGCCATGCTACAAGTGGTTAAAAATATCGGTAGTGTTGGTATAGTGGTTTTATTAATCGATATTGTTCTAACGTTGTGGTCTAGAGTTCACATCATATAATAAATATGCGATTCACTCGCGGCTTTTAATCATGTAGGTTAATTTAATTATTCGTGGTTATGTAGTTTTAAACCGCAAGACAGGATTACCAGATTGGAAATTTATGTTATTTTTATTTCGTAAAAATGTGACTTAATTCGCACAGAACTAGGTAAGTATCTAGTTACCTGTTGGTAGCGGACCAAGCGTGACTGTCACGTTTTTTATGGGTTCAAATCCCGAAGCACACCTTTGATTTTCTTGAGTAATGTATGTATTGGTAGTCAAAGACCGCTGTAGACTATATATATATCTTAAACTCTCTCAAACGTGCTTTTGGTTCTAGAGTAGGCCGGTGCCCTATAGTGGGACAACTATATACTGATAGATACAGAAATTTAAAAGGCAAGCTGTCAAGACTATCTACCCATATCATATCCGATTAAAAAAATCCTCCGTGGCGCAGTTGGTTAGACGCCGCCTGTGAAACAAGAGGCCGCGGGTTCGATCCCCGCACCGAGAGAAATGTTTGTGCGGCCCACAAATATTTCTTCCGGGTCTGGGTGTTTGTGAGACCGAAAAGTCTCTCGTAGTTCCTGATACCCACGACACAAGACTCGATCTTAGTGTGGGGTCAGGACTATGTATGTGACTGTTGGGTGTTATTTATTATTTATTTATTTAAATAAAATTACATTGTAAATTGCACGTCTTTATTACACCTCGATATTAACACTAAATCGTCGGCAAAGTTCTGAAATAAATTTTATAAGACACCTAAAGCGTAGATTGATTCTTCAGTTACATTGAAGTAGTGAAGCTGCGGTGTTAATGAAAGTGTTGCCAGTAGTAAAAGTTTCCCAAGTTTAGTGTACTCTATAAAATCGCTTCGGCTGAGGAGTTTAATGCTGCAAAAACGTAAGTCGGTGTGTCGGTTTGCAATAAAAAAATGTTCCTTTTTGTTTCACTGTAACTTAGTGCCTGATTTATTAGTCTACAATGTTTTTTCATTTCAATTTCAAATGTGGTAATATTAAGGTTAGTTACTTGAAAATTATCTTACTATTTCTTATTTTGGTATTGATTTTGATTGAATAAAATTAGTGATTTTTAGTAGATGTTTCGTTTTTATTGCAATGACCGAAATTTGACCTTTTTTCAGTCTACTCAGGATTGTGCTTAGAGTGCTAACTTATATGTATGGATATATTGAAGAAAACCTGTATTGGCAAACCGCTGAATGGTTAGTTTCATGATTCATCACCACTGAATGACTTGTCTCATGTTCGACCCTGATATTTGTGAATGGAGGGGAACCAAGAGAACATTTAAGGATTATGACGTTTCGATCGACTTGTACATTGTTCTTGCTTATGAACAAAAACAATAGGCTGCGTTAAGTGTCATAGATGTGCATTCTACAATGGATCGGTATGGATCTAGAACAGATAGGATTAAACCGATGCTTTGTACGCTTCTGCTCTATTTGCGCCACTTCTGTCAATTCACGTGTCTGTTTAGTGGAGTTTGCATTCCATTTGATACACAATTAGCGGTTTTTGTAATGTATATCCACAACAATATTTGTGTTCACTTATGTTTGTGTGCAAAAAAATGGTTTTAGATCTGAGTGTTGTAGGCCAAAGCTAATTATTATTTGATTTATAATATGTGAGAAACTGTTTGGTTGACAAGTTGACCAATCAGAGACCAGAGATCTGAGGCTATGGCACACGCGTCGTCCGCTTTAATGGAAAATATTGTGTGGAAACTTGTCTTGTACCTGTCCTTGTACTTGAAATATTTAATATGAATACACACTTTCCTTCTAAAAGACGCAGGAAGTTCAACTTGTTCAATCTTTTATTTTTTAATTTATTCAGACTAATTCTTCAAATGAAACAATACAAGACAGTAATTGGTAAAGAGCTCCAACTGGTATTTTGTCCAACATAATTCTTGAGAGACAGTATCTTCACTAGATAGCAGTTAAATAATCCAAATTGGGTCATCCCTTTAATGGGTACTTTTATGGCGTTTTATATCTTCTAGGCTACTTATTTTTATACTCCTGATATAATCTATTCATTGTTATCGGATATTTGGATTCCTTTTGTTACTTAAGTCTTTTGAGGGTTTTTCGCGTTGATTTAATTGGTTGATTATTTTAAATATCCATTAAAGTGTTATCCATGGTTGTCTGTAAGCCGTTAAGACTTACAGCCGTTCTCTATAATCTATCTATCTTTAACAAGAGTTTTCACTAGATATTTCGATGCATTTTATGTTTCGTTTAACAAAGATGGGAAGGTGTAGATATGGTTCATATATTTATAGAAAGCTAGGTAAGATAAATATATATGTCTATCTTTGTTTTATGAATAGTATAATTATACCGACATAGCAATAGTAACCATTTTAACCTTTTGTTAAAGATAGATAGGATATAGAGAATGGCCATTAGACGTTAAGCTTTAAGCGATAAGACCGCCAATTATACTTTTCTTGTTTATTGTATGTATTGGTGCAATAAAGATTAAATAAATAAATAAAGTGAAGTAGTTTTTTTTGGTAAGAAAAACAAAATTTTACAATTAATCATTGAAAGCGCCAAGTTTACTATGATTTCCTTCTATATTGGTTAGTGATTGCAATTGGGTAATAGATGTAATGTCATGGCAATCGTATATATGCCGAAATCCTTACAATTTTCATTTGTCAAAAATTAAAATATATAACTTATATTATGCAAGTAAAGATCAATTAATTCATAATCTAATTAATTTATGTTTACAAGAAATATTTCTGTTGCATTTTGCTAAGTTAATCCTTTAAAGAAAATATGTCCAAGACTGGAAGTTTGAGTGCTGCCTTGGGGGTAGAAAACCCTTTCTTTTTTAACTTATAGGTGCATTTTATACTAAGGAACTTTGTTGCTCTATTTATATTTCGCTCGGTCTAAGAACGTAAGCATGCTTTGAAGTTCTATTCTTAACTAGCCTATTAGCCAATTTTTATATGATGTGGTTATAAAAATTAAATTATGTAAGTAGGTAAATTATATCGAGTACTTATTGTCCTGATTCTGGCAGCTAGAAAAATGTTGTGAGATAGACATTTGTTTCAGGTTGAAATGTTTGTGATATTGAAAAGTCTCTCATTGTTTTCAGTGCCCATGATTCAAGACTTGTAAGTTGAAGTATATGTATAATTATTTTAAATATTTATCCAATGGCCGACTGCCACGTCGAGAAAATTACCTTTTGGGAGTTTATTAAAATAAAATCCTGATCTATTTATTATCAGGCAAGCGATAAATGGGAAAATATTCAATCAAATCATTATGTCACATGCATACACAATAATATCTCACTAACTCCACGGTAGTAACAATTTTAATTTAAAAAGTTAGTCAGCTGTATATTTACGGCTTAGAGTATATTGAAGGAGCGCTGTCGTACATTTGCCACTTCAAAAACGTAGATAATTTCTTGTTCGTAATGTTGGTAGCACTTCTATATTAATGTTACCGATAAATGACTTTTACGCGAAAAATATATAAATAAATAGAAATTAACATATTCACGTGACATTGTTTTTAGCTATCATAATACAATTATTACATTAATAATAAATGTAAAGTTTTACTTTACATTTATTATTAATGTAATAATAAATGTAAAGTAAAACTCACCCTAGCCTTAGTATAATTTTTTTTCGATCCAAATTCCAATATTTTATATTTTCTACGTAAAAATTATTCCAGAACTATTTCGGCATTTCAACAATTTAATTACTTGCAACATTGAATAAAAAGGCGTTCGAAATTCAAAAATATGAATGTTTTTCTGTAAAATGATTTAAATTATTTCTTGTTAATTAATAAGAAATTAGATTTGTTGTCGATGATAAACGAATACACAGTTAATAATTAACCCCTAAAATAAAATTGGATGGTATTCGATAGCGCTAAACTACATTTTTTGATTTTTCTTTCTCATGTAATTTATGCGTATTCCAAGCTGTCACAATTCACACTGGATGTAGAGAAGAAAAAGGTGGCCTCGGCACCACCATTTTTATGTACGTTTTTGAAGTACCAGCGCTCCCTCTATATTTATATACTCTAAGACCTAAAGTATTTGTATAATTATGTTTAATATTTATCCAATGGCCGACTGCTACGTCGGGAAACCTACATTTTAGGAGTTATTTTCTGTACTAATATAATTAGGCAAGCGACTAGTGGGGAACAATTAAATCAAATCATTCTGCTACATACATAAAATCATGTCTCACTAACTCTACGGAAGTATTAATTGTAATTTAAAAAGTTAGTCAGCTGTATATTTACGGCTGTGTCACATGTTTTATCCTCGGCAATTTATATTTCATAATTAATTTACCAGTTGCTTTCTCAGTTTACCAGAAGCTATAGCAAAACCATGCCCTCGCCGGCAGTTCGAAGGCTCTCGTGATACCAGATGCCGTTCTAATTAAGTGTACTTATCACTTCACTGAGCCGAGTTCATTGTTCTACTCATTTTTAAAGCGGTTAATAATTGCCTATCAATTTTCCGCCAGTATTTTTCCTGTTAGGTTGTCAGCACTGAAATTCAAGATTATTCTTTTTAAATTCTTATTTTCAGCCGGTGCTTTTATGTTTTAATTGTTACAAAGGATTCCACTTTAAATTTTTAATATGTGTTTTTGGTTTGCGATGTTTAATGTGTGAACAAAAATTAACTATAGGGTTTACAAACTTCTAACGGTTTTTTCTATAGTAACTATAAATAAATGGATATCGAAATTGATCAAAAGGTTGTGCAGATCAGCTCTTTAAAATAATTTGAAATATTTTTTGACATATTTTGGTAGGGTAACCTTCCTACCGATTAAAGGACCTCTCTGACCAAACCTATAATTATTTTTTTATCTTTTGCCTCTTATATCTTCCCTGTATTCATAAAATAAATGCTCTTACTGTATCAGCCCATATGCGTCCCACTGCAGGGCACGGGCCTACTCTACAATCGAGAGTACGATTGAGAGTGGTTAGGCCATATAGTCCACCACGCTGGCCTAGTGCGGGTTGGCGGACTTAAATACCATAGAAATTCTTATAAATCGCCATGGTATGCAGGTTTCCCCACGATGTTTTCCTTCAACGTTTTCAATCTAATTATTGAAATACATAAGATGCCCATTTTTCAGACCCAACTGGCCTTAAAACGTAGACAATTTCAGCGCGGCTGCCTTTAAAAGGTCTTAGATTTCATCGTGAATAATTTCCAGCGTTGTCTAGTTAAGTATTCGTAGGCACGTTAACCGTCTAGACTTAACAACGTTATCAATTGTCCGATCGTTAGCAGCCGAAATGAAAATTGTTGGTTTTCGCCACTCCGTCCCTTTGGCACCATTTACTCCCCTTAAACCCCTGTCATTTGCTTCCTATGACGTAATCTTTAGAGACGATAACTAATCTTCTTAATTGATCTTTTCCTTGATGAGTTAAACAAATGAGTGGCGGGGACTCTTTAGGTAATTATAGACTTTAATATCTCCTTGTTAGAGTTCGTTTTAGTATGAATCAAGAATCAAAGCTTTCAATTTTGTGTGAATGTCGGGCTTATAATCTTGGGATGTAACTTCGAGTCTTTTTATATCAGTCTTGCGTTCAATGTTGAAATAAAAGCTGGTATATGTGTAATTATAGCAAGTTTTTGATGAAGACCTTACGCTTGCTAATATTACTTACTATTACGAGTAAAAACCTTGCTAAATCCATAAGTTATTATGAATCTGGATTGATTTATAATCGAGATTATAATGACAAGTATTACTATTATACGTCGTGGAGTTCCGTCCTTTAATTCTGGATCCTTCCACCGTGGTAGACAATTTTCTATGTCAGCATGCACGGTCCCCTAATATGTACTGGGTATCCGCTGACTAATACGTGCCATAGCAGTGTTATGAACGTTTCCAACAATATATTCTAAATAAATTAATACCTAAGCCTCCCTACAAAGTTTATGACAAGATATACCAAGAACAAAGACGTAAGTTTACATAGTGTTAAAATGTTAATGTATCTAATTTGTTTGCGTCTTAATTAGTTTATAGTTTGCGGCATTGCGTTTGTAATAACGGTTTCCGGAAATCCGCTTTGGCACAAACTTCGCCTCGAAATATGTATTCGATTCTGTACCGATTCTAAGAAACCTTATGTAGGGAAGTTTCTGGTAAGTATTTGCCCGAGGTGTTATTTTTTTATTATAGAAAATGTTCTATGAATATTATACACAAATAAATGTAAATTTTAAAGTTAGTGTCGACTGCGAGCTGAATATTTTAACTTATGTCTTTGGTGTAAAAATATCGCTTGTAAAGAATTTATTTATTAAACTTTATCAAAACGAGAAAAATACACAGCAAGCACATACGTGTTTGCATGTTTGTATTGGACTGTAAATATAAATTTACAGTCCAATTGGCGCTCTTATCTCTATCGGCGATATCTTCCGGACAACCGATGGATGGACTGGAGTGAATGTTTTTTTATACTTTTTTATACTTTCAGGATTAATGAATTAGATCTGAAATGCACTGCAGTAGAGTGACCTCTGAGACGACACAAGTATGCAAACCTGGTAGAAAATTAAAATGGTTAATAATCTTTTCTGTAAATTATGCTTTGTTCACTCTACATATCAAACCACCTATATCCAATTGCCGACTGTTCCAATTCACTGCATAATATTCTTATCTTAAATACTCACTGGTCATAGTACACACAAAACAATCTGTTCAACTAATTCAAAGTTTGCCGCGCCATAAGGCACAACAATAGCAACTTTCAACGCCAATGCTAAGCCGGGCCATTGTTAAACAAACATATCGACAACTGCCATTGGATTATCGACGAAGACAGTCAAATACAGACCCCGGCCAGTGAAGCCTTCAGAAGCTATGAGCCTCAAACTTATCAACTTTGAAACAACTAGCAAGTAACTAAACTCTAGCTTTGGAAATGTGGAGCTTACCTCTGCAGTGAAAGGGTTGATTTATTTTTGTTTTATTGCAGTGGACATTCATTTATAAAATACGATATTCAATGGAGGACAACTCGTAATACTATAATGTAATTTATCGTGTTAGTTTTCACCCAACTGTTCCTTGGAATTTAAGGAAATATGATATTAGTTGTCACATGACTGCAAAAATTAAGAGAAAAGAAGAGCTACAATTATTATTAATTGGCTAGTGGCAAAGTAAAAGTGAAATTCGATGGAGTCAGGCAGTTATAGAATACTGACTTAGAGGTACTAAGAGGAAGGTTGTCAGACCACCCGCTAGAGGGAGGGATGGGAGCATTTAGTTTTGAGAAAGACGGCGGATCAGACACGCACAAGACCGTAATCAGTGTCGTAATGGGGAAGAGGCAAATGCCTCTTGTATTTGCCTAGCAATGGACAAAATTTGTCTACATTTAATGTAGGTTGACAATTACAATTGTTATTTTATTTGATATTTCATCAATTTTCAAACATCAAACTAGTAATCTACAACCACATTCCTAACGATCACCAAAGCTATCATTGACTTCTTCCTCGGACCTGTATTTAAAAAAATATCACATTTTATTCGAGATTTAATATTTATTATGAATAATACCGATACATGTTCATATTCTCACAAAACTGGAGTTATTCTTGGAAAGTCTTTGTGCTCGTGATCTATATATTTCCAGCTACCCTTATGTTTGTTTCCTATTTGCGTTTCAATATCACTGTATTATTCCGTTGCCGGGGTCGTGGAAATATTTCATGTTTGTTTATACTTCAGTCAAGAAGCTTGATTGGTATGTTGTTTTTCCATGGGGAAACAGAATATATTATTTCATTATTGGATTAGCGAATATTGGGTTCTATAATATATTAGCATTAATTAACACACGTTTCTCATATTGGTAATATTATGTAAAATTGGAAAACATCCGACTGGATTTTTGTCAAGACTTGCAATTTTAGTTTTCAAAGCTTTTGAGCGCTCGGTTTAGGTACCAGTCTTTTTATCACTCAGTAGAGTTGAACCGAACCCAAGTTGAGCTGTAAAATACTCGATTTTTAAAGTCTTGGACCATGGTTTACTATCTCGCCGCGTAACTACGTCGATTTTATGTGTCCAGATGTTTCATTTTGGCGTCATTGCGATACGAAAACATTTTGTAGTTGGGCATCAAGATAAATGAAAAAGTTATTTGTCTATAGTGTAGAGCAGTCCGATCATGATGTACTCTTTGTATATTTAATACAAGAACACAGAATCCTGACTTATCGTCTTACGGCCGGGTTCAATAATATATTGACAGTTAAGCGGTAAAAATTATCCCCGATAATTACGTGTCTTCTATCTTTGTTTAACCGATGTTTCAATACCAAAAACTAAACTAGGATAACAACGCTGAACGTAGATATTGCATATATCTCTGGTAAGAACCGTTCCTCCCAAACGTTTAATTTTTGCACTTTTAATTGAGGTCAATATTTATTAGGTTAAATATTAACTTTATTTTGGAATTATTATAAATCATCATTAATGTATAATTAGAAGAATAAAACGTTAAAATATATTAATAATGTAAGTATTGTGACAAATAATGGCAAATTAAAAATTCATGCAAAGCTTAGATAGAACAACAAAACGCATCGTATGACTGATTTATGATATGTCAAATGTAAAAAAGAAGTTTACAAATATCAATGTTTACCAACAAGAATGAATTCAAAAATGAATTTTACGGCCCTATTTCTGCAGCAGAGTTACAAATTTAAATTGAATCAGAGACCATAATATTTATAAATACGAAGAAAAGTGTGAAAATAAAACATTACGTAGTTGCATTACTTTAGTTTTGTAATCAATCTGTCTTTAAAGACCTGAAATCATTTCAGTGCTAATCTACAATTAAATACTGAGGAATATTATTATAATTAAAACAATATAAATCAAATTAAGAATAATGATTGATTCAGGTGATCTTACTGACTAGTTATAGAGAAAACAACTGTTCCTCTTTTTATATATCACATAAAAATGTATTTACAAATAAAATGTAAGAACCCCCTTTTCCCCTGATTATATTATGGGTAGGTAAATAAAATATCAGAGATAATTTGTGAGAAATCTTTAATCTTCATTATTGACAAAGTTCTGAAACTTTATTTTAATTTAAAATAAGTAATTTATATTTATGTCTAGCCTAGCAGTGTTTGGTATGTCAATTTCATGTTCCACATCAGCAATGCTTTTCATTCTTCAAATATTATCTGACACCGCTGTGGCACTCATAATGTTTAATGTTGTGTGCAATCCCAAAAGACTTTTTTACTGGAAGGTGTGGAAATCTTCTTTTCCCAACATCATAAGACCTGAAATAAAGATGAAAGAAAGATGTAAAAGATGGAAGAGCAAAATATTAATAATAATAACTTTGAGTAGTGTTTCTGTTTTTATATGAGCCGCATTGTTGCAATACTCTATGGCAGACATTGAGCAGTGTTATTAATAAAGTAGTATGTGGATATGCACTATCTCCAATTAGATATCTATTACTATTTTATTATATAACTTCTTCACATTGTACTGAAAATAAATATGTTATTTACAAAAAATAAAAGATTTAAAGTGAAAATATGTTTTGATGATTTCTATCAGGCTATACCCTTTTGAAACTAGGGAACTATTAGGAAACTACTTACAATAATATGTATTAATCTTAATATATTCTCTTAACCATTCTTCCAACTTAATTGTCATATTTGTTGCATCTTAAATTATTATTTGCCAATATGGCGGGTCATAGCTGCACAAAACAATTGAATATAACACCATTTTCACCTATGTGCCACAATAAAGTTGGTATTTTGAATTTGAATTCTTTCAAAATATAAAGTATGAGATAAATACCTTTTAGCAGAATTGTTAAATGAGCCCCAGGCTAGCGTTCCAATACATTCATGAAAAGTAACGGTGCAATACACATTGCTTCAACAATAATGCCTTTATTTTCTTAATTCTTCTCCTATATTTGAATCTAAAAATAAAAATATTAAGATTAATACATTGTGATCAGATAACTGATACATAATACTAAGATTTACTATGTTAAAATCATAGACGATATTAATACATAATTATTGATTAATCCTAATATATCTAAAGGTAGTCATTACTAAGGTGGCTCTATGGGAATATAATATGGGCAATGAATTGCACCAAAGATTCTTGGGAAAACTGCAATTTTATGAAACCCATGCTGTGTGTTGTCTAATATTTTTACATATTGATAATATAGCTCTAGCTATTATAGCCTGAGGCACATCAGTAATGATTCGGCTGACTGTGCTTTTGATACCCAAAAATAGTTACCGGCTGAACATGCATTCTCCCCAGTACGTAAAACCACAATGATAGCAGCAGTTAATGGAACAGTGACACAATATTGTTCCCGAGCTGTTACATTTATTATAGAATATATGATTTTGGAATAATTCAATACACTTTTATAACTTAATGAAATATTTGATATGTATGCTTACCAGGAGAAAGGTTCCTTGCAGACTGGGTTTAAATGTAGAAATAAACATAATAGCTGATGTATTATTTCATCTAAAAAGTAAATCTGTAAATAAATTCTGAACTAGAATATTCACACAATTTTTTTGGTTCTCATAAATTATAATCGGCGTCAAATACACCAGCTTTAAACATTTCTTTATCACTTTCATCACTGAATATATTAATGTCACTTTATTTTGCTGATTTCTTCCATAAAAATACCACATATCTGGGATAATCGATGTATTATCCACCATATTGCAGCGATATTAGAAAACGTTGACAGCTAGCTAAACACAAATAACTACAGTAGTTCGAATCGTTATCGAAACGCGTATATTTTAATTTGTATGGAATTTCCTAACTATGGTTAGCGAGAGCCCTCCCATTGATAGATACAAATCATAGATATATTTATTCATCTGTCAACGATTATTGAAGCCGAAAAATGACAGAACTCATACTAGAGCTAGCGATTTTAACTGGTAGAAAAAGACAGACAGAGTATTGCACCCGGCCGTTAGTTGGTCAATTCTGGTAGCGAAGTTAGTATAGGCTATTAATTATGATTTTAATATCAATACTTGTGACCCATCATAATTTTTAGGTTTTACGATGTTGACAATAGACCGTCTAACGTCATTTCTACCCAATATTTACATCCAAATAATCCAAATTGTTGGCAACATTACGTAGTGCCACTCTTTCCGAATCCGAAAAAACGTTACCGTATTACATTAGTTGCATAAATTGCGTGTTCTCAATTAATCTACGAGCCCCTAAAACAAAGCGTACCAGTGTATTTTTTATTAATACTCCCCAAATTAATTCCATTTCAAATGACTGATTGTTCTGTCATAACGTTTTTAATATTTCATTCCTCATAATACAACTGTGCATTAAATTGTATGAAATTACTTAGTTTCATTTTAGTAATTAATGTTTCGCTTTTAAGTTCATTTGTATCTTAAATATTAATCATTGTTCATTACTCTATATTATTTTAATAATGTCGTAATCAATAAACAAAAAGCAAAATAAAAAAAAGCAGCAGTTTAAATGCACTGTTGTGTTTCGGATTGAAGGACATTGTAGCCAGAGTAACTACTGGACATATTGAGACTTAACATCTTATGTCTCAGGATGGCGAGCGCAGTGGAATGCCAAGCATTGCTTTGTAATTCAAGGTGCTGTTTGGCTTTGCTACTGTTCATGAGCGGTCGCATCGCTTACCATCAGGCGAACGGCATGCTCTTCTCGCCATTCAACGCAATAAAAAAAAATAAAATAAAAAAAACATCACCTGTATACGCTAATAACAAAACCTTTTATTAAAATATATCATTATATGTGACTGGTATGGCTTCTAACTTTCAGGAGTAACAAAAATCACATAGTCTATAAAATAGTCTAAATAATAATTTAAAAATTAAGACACCCTCCGTGGCGCAGTTAGTTAGATGCTGCCTGTGAAACGTTAGGCCGCGGGTTCGATTCCCGCACCGAGACTTTGTGTGTGATCCACAGATATTTATTTCGGGTCTGGGTGTTTTTGAGACCGAAAAATTTTGTCTCGTTTTTTTTTTTATTGCAGTTAATGGCGAGAAGAGCAAGCCGTTCGCCTGATGGTAAGCGATACGAGCGCTCATAAACAGTAGCAACATTCCACTGCGCTCGCCATCCTGAGACATAAGATGTTAAGTCTCAATATGTCCAGTAGTTGCTCTGGCTACAATGTCCTTCTATCCGAAACACAACAGTGCATTTAAGCAGTGTTGTTTCACGGGAGAAATAGACATTGCGGTGGTACCTACCCAGATGGCCTCTCACATATGAGAGACCTACCACCAGTAATTCTCTGATTCCCATGTAAAAAGATTTGATCTTAGTGTGAGGTTAGGATTGTATAGGTACATGCGATTGTTAGGTGTATTTATTATTCATATTATAATTTGACTACCTCGGTGGTGTAGTTGTATTAGAGTACGGTTACAAAGCTGAGGTCTCGGGTTCGAATCCCGGGTTGGGCAAAGTGATATTGGATTATAATATTCAGTATCAGCCAGGATTTTGTGCCCGATATATCGATAGGCTCGCCACCTATCACATTGTGGGACGTAACATAGAAGGCGAAATGTGGGTGTCCTGTCACCTCTGCCTACCCTATCTGGGAAAAAGGTGTGAGTTGATGTTTATGTATTATAATTTCAAATTCTAGGTATTTTAGACAATAGCCCCATAGTAACTAACAGCAGTCGATATAGGTCCCGATACGGCGAGTAGCTTGATAAATTTCCATTAATCTAAATCTAACCGCAACAATCTGCGGTCCGGTATTAGCACAGCCACCTCTATTGGATCCTTCGCAACGAAATTATTACACATTAATTTAATATTGCTTATTTAGCACAATTTGTCCGTATAAGCTCATTAACGACGAACCACAAAGATAAATTAATTTATTTGACATGACGCGGCGCCATTGTCGCGTACAAATGTACATCGGCCAAATTAACTTTTAAATTGGCATCTCAATTTTAACATTGTCGAGTTATCACGGCAAGGGTGTTCACGAGCGAAATAATGATCAACTCGCGACTACAAAAGAATTAATTGCGCTTTAATTAAACGTTCGCATGTCACATTGTTTGAGACAAGAAATTCATGTTTGTCAAATACGAACGCTTTGAAAATCTTTACGTATGTCATGTTGTAGATATGTATGTATTTACTGGTGGTAGGCTCTTATATGTGAGAGGCCGCCTGGGTAGGTAACACCGCAATGTCTATTTCTCCCGTTAAACAGCAGTGTAAATGTCGCCGTAGTAGGTAATAAATAGGACATTTGTAACCAGAGTAACTACTGGACATATTGAGACTTAACATCTTATGTCTCAGTTTGGCGAGCGCAGTGGAAAGCATTGCTTTGTGATTCAAGGTGCTGTTTGGTTTTGCTACTGTTCATGAGCAGTCGTATCGCTTACCATCAGGCGAACGGCATGCTCCTCGCGTTATTGTAATAAATAAAAAGAAATTTGCATGATATATATGTTGTGCAAATAAATGGGAAATTATTTTCTAGAAAATAGAATGCTCTTAGATCAAATGAATGTTTTTGATTCTTAGATAGGAAAGAGCGGAGATTTTAAACCCAGTTTCTAAAATTGAATATGTGTCTATTTGAATTTAAACAAGTCAATAGACCCTAGAAACGGTAAATATTAATTTGGATCATTAATCACGGAACATTTTTCGGATTCTCATGGTAGATATTTAAATTAAAACTGCTCTATTAGTCTTGTAGTTAAATTCCGCAATTAAATACTGTGGCCATAAATTGGTAATTACTTAAAATTTCGAAAGTCAAATATTATTCAGTCAGCAATTTATTATCTTTAACAAAGTGATTTAACTCGAATTATTTTGCAGGGCGATAAAATGAATAAATAAATAACACTCAACAGTCACATACATAGTCCTGACCCCACACTAATATCGAGTCACTTGTCGTGGGTATCAGGAACGAATGAAGACTTTATGGTCTCATAAACACCCAGACTATTTGTGAGCCGCACAAACATTTCTCTCGGTGCGGGGATCGAACCCGCGGCCTCTCATTTCACAGGCGGCGTTTAACCACCGGCGCCGGCGCCACTGAGGCTGTTATATGTCAAATGATTTAAACATTTCAAATTTTATTTAAATTCTATCGTATGTTTATTCATTTTTGGCTTTATTGTTTTAATAGAAATATAACAAATATCACCAAAAGCGAATCAGCATAATACACTGTGAAATGTGATAGATGGTTAAAAATATATGAAATTTACGGAACAAGGGTTTAATACGATGCGGACATTATCACACTATTCAATAACTCAAACAAACAAAACAATTATAAACAGCATCAAATAAACATTAATTATTAAAATGACAGTAGGATTGCAAGTGTAACACAATTACGGTGTGGAAATAAAATTAATTGCGCCGTGGCTTTTCGTACGTCAATGGGCGGAATGGTTTTACAGTTGACAGTTGGACAATAGGGGAACCGACGATTACAGAACCCGGTGTAGCAGACAATGAATAAATAAACTCACGCCTTTTCCTAGGTTTCCAGGACACCCACTTTTCGCCTTGTGTTCCCACGATGATGACAACGACCCTATCGCCATATCGACCACCAATTTCTGACTACGGGCTGATAATGAATATAAAATTCCATTATTACGTCCATGATTATTGTCCCACCCGGGATTCGAATCAGAAACCTTAGCATCGCAATCTCCACCGAAGCAGTAGACAATTATTAAAAGCAAGTAGAGTATGATACAGTACAGTAAAGTACAATGGACGTGGTCGATAGCAGTGATAACATTCACAATCAGTTCCGTGATTACAAACAACTTTCTCATTCCCACTTGGTTTTGAGTTGCTCTCGGACAGTTGTGCTGGTTTGCGCTGTGCATTTGGTCGTTTGTTTTTGAAAGGTTTGGATATTAAAATATATATTAAAAATATATTTTAAGTGAGAATATCATATTAAAATAACTGCGCCACGGAGACTGTCCTCGAGGTATTATTGTCCTCGAGAGTAGCGCAAAAATGCTTTGAATCTACTCGAATCTTATTAATTACTAAAGATTACAGAACTTGATAAATTATAAAATTTCCCTTGATCCCACTAGTTAGAGTTAATACTTCAAATTTGAATGAACTGAGACTTTGGATAAAACAAGTTACCATCAAAACCCTTAAGAAAGTGTTTGTGAACGCGACTTTAAATAAAACACAAATATAAAAATATAAAAAATATATTTCATTGTATTATCACAGAAAATCGAAATGAATGTACAAAAACATCTTATAAATCGAAAACATTGGTGATTATACAACTTTATTTACACAAGAGCAAGGATCAGGGTCGTCGACCAAAACTGATTATTATAACTCGGGACTTGATTCCACCTAGATTGCAAGTTTGCAACTTACAAGCCATAGCTCGCAACTTTGGCCTGTGTCTAAGTTTCGATACTTAAGTGACTAGGGTATTCTATTATATTATACATTTTCGGCTACTCACGCCGTTGAAAATTAACATTCCTGCGACGTCGTGTTAGTGCGTGACGTGGTATATTTATGATAAAAATGAAGTCTAAATATTTATGTACATTCACACCACAAGGTAGCCTAGTACCTCGATATAAGAGCGGATAAATCATTCTATTAAACGAAAGTATGAGACGTGGTGGCGCTTTTTACACCGACTGTGTCTCTTTCGCTGAATAAAACTTGTCCTAGAATGTATAGAGATACTGGGTGCTGAGCTCACCCCTTGCGGTGTGAATGCACGCAAGAATTCATTAATCTGCTATATAAGCAGCAGTTAAAGCAAAAGAACTACTAGATTTAATACTAGAACTTTCTCATTTCTTTTACTGGAAAAATAATAATATCGTTGGACATCCCGAATTTCGATATAAATCGACACATGAACCACACCTATTCTGCAATTCTTTTCAATTAGCACCTTCAAATTGCAACTGTTCGATATATTATTCGTATCATTTCGTTATGTTGGTTACAATTTGTTCATCGAAGATACTGCAATGACCAGTTTAGGATGACCCCTGCTCTTACCTTACAACTAGGGACCTCGTATATCCATCAATGCCAGTGTGAGAATTCGTAATGTTCCTTCACGGGCACGAAGACGGGTTTCTCGACGTGTACAGTGTTAAACACAGGTACGGGCAGTGTGTGTACCACCGGCAGAGTCTTGATGATCGGAACTTCTTTGATGACTGGTACCTCTTTGATGATGGGGTATGGCTTGATCACAGGCACTTTTTCGATGTGATGGTGGTGCAGAGTATGAACCTCATACGGCACGTGGATTCTCACGCTGAAAAGAAATTGAATACGGTTATTTACAATACTAACGATGTGTTCTGGGTCAAAGCTTAAGGGTGCTGAAGCAAGCACTGGCTGGACGTCAAAAAAGATTTAACATACATGGTGTTACAATGGACGATGTCAGACATCAAGGTAGGTTGAATCGTCTCAAAATCTAAACGTTATTAAAACCTTTAGACCTTAAGAACTAATTACTTGCTTAACAAAATACTCACCAAAATAATTTTGATGAACTAAAGACTAAGTAAAAAAATAAATAGAAGCGAAACATATGCGAGTATCGACAGCTAAATAATAAATGTTTGCTACGCATAAAGCACAAAATAGAAAAACGAATACAGAGCTGTCACTAATAATTAATTCTGAAACAACCTGCGGCACAGGCTGTACTGTGTTCAGCGTATTGTTACCGTTATCAACTATTATATCTCTTGTACACCCGTCTCTGTTGATTTATACAATGGCCGTACAAAGATACATTAGCAGTGCCGACATTACACAAATCATGTTCATACCGCTGCCATTATGCCGTGTGTTTGCTGTAAATTTGATCACTGTGGACATCGCCCATATAGTAGAGAATTCTGAATGCTTTCAGAGGTTTAAAGAACTTTAGTCTCATAAGAAATAGGTTTCACTTAAAATGAGATACTACGAGAAAAAAATAATATGCTCAACTAAATTTAGTTTCCGGTACTTTTAGAGAGGATATTATGCAGCTTAAGCCTATTTTTAAAACTATTTATTCTTTTCCAGGTTTTAACAGTTTTCGTCGGCTTGTGTATTGTTTATTTGTTGTTAATTGGGTGGTACTAAGGTTATTGATATGTGTTGTTTCAAATACTGGTAATAATGGTACGTTTTCTTTAACTTTTGACGATACTTATATGTATATTTTTGACATAAATTAACCCAACAATGAACCTACATAGGAGATTATACCAGTAAAGCGTTTTCTTAACAAAGGGTTGATTCCAACAATATATACATAGATATGGATTACTTACTGCGTTTTGTGATAGCCAAGAGGATCAGGCTCAGGTACAGGAGTCGCCAGACACATCTGGCTGATGAGAACGAAGACCAGGGTGAGCTGGAAACAAAACAGAATGTTATTCCTCTCTCTTTCTCTCTCGTCTTTTTTGCTCTCTTTTGTCTCTCTTCAACCACGGAAGTCCACTGAACATAGACCTTTAACACGAATTTCCATAGAACCGTTTACGAAGGGACCTGCATTCAGCAACCTTAATAAGATAGAAAAATCGGTAATTCTCGTGTAATATAATTACTGCCTCCGTAGCAGGATGAATTTAGGAAAAAGTTCGGCTCAATTAAGCTAATTATGTAGAACAGAAATTAGGCAAATCAGTTGTTGATCGAGGATAAGTAATTATGAGCCCTATTACTCTAAAATTACTTCGTAAATTGACGTTAGATTTGGGAAATAAAATTGATTTTATGAAAATATCTTACAGAATTTGTGGTAGTCACGTTTTAAACTGACAGGTTAAACGGTGTAATAATCTGTGAGACAATAAGGAGTAATATGCAATGAACAATGTCATTAACTTATGATCTAGTTTCTTATAATAGCTCGGCCTAGTGATTACAAACCACCTAATGATAACTAGCGCAATTCAAATAGTGAATGCTCTATTATCTATATCTTCCGATGAGAGATGCTCATCTTTCATCCCTCGGATTAATTATAGCGTGATAAATAATGATAGATTCTATACAGCAAGGTTTCCAACCAGTAATATATTAAAAATTAAATATTAATTTGAACTCAACTAGGCTTTGAAGGGTTAAGTAATTTCAATACTACATTTTTAAAAAGTACGGCCTTATTCATATACATTTTATAAACCTATTTTAGTTATCTAATGTTCTGTCTGCTTCGGTAAAACTGAATTCAAAAGGGACAAAACATTCGACTACTACTAGTTTATGAACCGTCTCTGAATACGGCCGTTAAAGTTTCCACACCAATCATTGATTAAAAAAAACATCGAAAAAACAGTAGCAAAGAACACCTGTACTCCATATAATGCAATAGTCATACGCGAGACTGATTACAGTGTAAGCATTGCATTAATAAGGCGAAATGCAATGCCCAATTAGATTCACGCGCGTTACCCACGTTTAAAATTCAAATGAGGTGTCAAAATAGGATTTTACGACACGTAGTACCTTTCTTCGTACTTTACTTGATTGCCAATGAGGGAATAAATGCTTGCGTCACGCCGTTATGTCACGCCCGAGGCAAATGTTAATAGAACACGTAATTATTGTACGAATTAAAAGTCATTTAAAACTTGGAAGGGTGAATTTTTAAAGGGGCAACGCACCTAGTGGAAAATAGGTGTTCTTTTAGTTTGAATGCTGTGAAATGCCTTGGGGTATTCGAATTTATTATGCTGTTAAGTTCTAATTAGTCGAATTTAAAACTTAGATAATTATGTTGTTAATAAATTTAATTTTAACTTTCATTTATTTTAATTTTATATTAACGTATTTATCTTTAAAAATTATTTTGTTTAATAAATCATCACTGATTCAATAAAATAGTAGTTAATTTTCTAATATAAATAAATGTTAAACTACAACCACGGTGGTTTAACTTAGAACAAACAACGACGAATTATAATCATCGTTTTTACTAACTTAACACCAGAGGGCGAAAAATCGTTGGTTTGTACGGGTTTCTCCATTTTACGTAGATTGTATTTTACGCGGATATTATTGGCCCTAAATTACTTTTAACAGCATTGATTAGCTTATTTGCTGATGAGTTAATTTTAAAACAATTATTAAATTTATTAAAATGCATACACATGCGGAAATGAGAATTGTTATATTCACATTTCTATACAGAATAATTTGTTTCAAATAGACAAAATTAAAATCGATTCTGTTAGATCTTATTCAGGTCCAAACCTGCCTAAATCTTTTCTTTTCGTATATAAAGGTAATAATAATTAAGTATAGATATATTACTCGATTGTTTTTCTTACTTAACGCCAGAGGGCGTTGAATTGATTGAGTGACGTCTCTATCTTAGTACGTAAAATGTACTCTGTGACTACAACTAGGATGTTATTTATCTTGTCTGTTTAAATAAACAAAATAGATAAATAATGAGAAAAACAAAACAAAACCTTTTTACAAAAAAATAAATCGACAAATTCCAAATTTAAAAATTCCGAATTCCAAATTCAAAATATGTTCGTAAATACTCACAGTTTTGTGATACATGTTGGCGTGAGTTAGGTGCGTGTGTCACTGTGCAGGATGCGCCGCGCGGCCGGTTAATATGTACGGTGTTGTGCAAGCTTACCACCGACGCGGTTCCTGGTAGGTGCAGGTGGGTGTAGCTGCACCGAGCCACTATGTAACCACGCGCCGTGACACAGGGTGCAAATTGTAACGTGGTCGCCGACAACCAAGTTACGTGCTACTTGATTTCACATAAAACTGTTGCTACGAAAATCTCGATTTGACAAGCACGTCCTGTGGAAGTTACGTGAATGTCGATTGATGGAAAAAGACTTTTTTGTTTTATTTTTAATGTACGTGTTGTGTGCCAGTTTGAATTTATGAATAAAAACAAATTTTGGAATACTTAAGATCAGTGATGAGGTTCGTAAATAAATTGTATTGAAAATCAATTGTTAAAATAAATATTATTTTATAATTTATTGTTTCACTAAAAACAACTAATAAATAGATTTAATTTTCACTAATTTAAAATCCTTATTCTCGTACAATTTCTAATGATAATTACTCAAAAATAAAATTAAATTTAACTGTATTATCCAATTTAAAAAAAAACATAATTCAAGCGAAAATTAACCAAAATAAAAAATGTGATAAACCTTTACATTTTTCACACAACCGTACCCGTCTTAATTACGAAAATATTTCACAGCTGATCATGAATCAAATTAATTAATATTGGCAATTATTATGAAATTCCCAGTTGTACTCCAGCATTAACGCTCCACTGGTTAATGTAGTTATAGTAATATCCATTTAGGGCATTACCACACGTAATGATTCTTGCAGCGGTCAATTAAGAGACATACGTACTGTAAATTTTATATAGGCTATATTGTTTAAATAAGTGTGCGGCTTGTTGGGAATGGACCAGCCGCGAAATGTTCACGGTGGTCGCGGGTTCAAATCCCAAGGTGAGGTTCGCCCTGGAATTTGAACATTTCGGAGTTATGTGTGTATTGATATTTAACATGCATTAATAGTGAAGGAAAACATTGTGAGGAAACCTGCATTGTGCATATCGTAGCGATTTGTAGTCCACTAATCCGCAATAGGCCAGCGTGTTGGACTATATGACCTAACCCTTCTTAAACGTACTCTCGATTGTAGGACCTATGGACTGATCTGTATTGTCTAAAAATGTCAAACATATGTGTATGTTGGATATTTTGGATTATGACACTTGTAAATGAGGAAAATTTATTCTATACAATTTTGCGTACCGGTAATTTTGTGTAATGACCTCATTTGTGTTTCTGGGCAATGCAATTTAAAAGTTGGTTGAAAGAAATTGCCTACAGCAATTACCGTCGATTGTACTTATTAGATAATATACTTTTTTCTTTTAAAACTATCTTTTATAGCTCTATTTTTAGAAAATTATTAGTAAATAGAAATGTTAAATTAAAAAAAAAATAGTTCTCAATTTGTGCTTCTCCACCCCGAACAAACATCTGTAGGCATTTTTTCAATAAAAAACATTTAAAACACCATAACGCGTGGTGGATCATTAGTATTCCGCCAAAAACCCATCAATGATCTATAAATACGTCACAGTTTTCGATCCGACCGGCAGAATTGTAACAACTAGTGAAATATAACATCTCGGAATTGAATATAGAAATTATAATTGCATTGCATTTCCATCACCCTTCGATATTTATACATTGTCGTCACTCAGTCTTAATATTAGTCATAATTTGGTTGCACAATAATAACTTACTTACTAATGATAGTAATGTATTTTAAGTCGATTAGTTTCACGCGGTAACGGCGGTCAGGATGTCAAGGATAGTAACGTATTATTATTTTACAAAACTAATAATTTTCTTCACTCACCCGACAGACCGTTACAATTGCGTGACAAGAAATAATTTCATATATTAACGTGTTAAGTTCTTTTTATTAGTCCCGTGAAGTTATGCTAGCATAGTATATCAATCAGCTCATGTACATCCCAATATAGATCACAAACCTTCTCTACAATTGATGGCGTGGTTCATAGTCTACTAGATTTCCATACTATTCTAAATCTAATACATAGTATGTATGCTCGAAAGAATTGAATTAGTTCCTCGATTCTGATTCGGATATGCATCGGCCCGGAATATTATAATGGATGAAAAATATCTACCCTGTTAGCCAGCGAAAACACGCTGGATTTTTTTAGACATATTTCGACACATTTGTTGATCCCCGAGTTCATCCGCGGTTGTTCCAACTTTTTTTATTACTAGCCTTTAAGCTTTTTAGTAACATTTTTGAAATGAAATTATAGGGCTTGGATTGCAAAAGAAATGGGTCAATTTCATTTGTATTATTGAAACATAAAAACAAAATTAAGTACGATTACTTGCATACATTTCATTTATTTTATCCACAAACAATCGTAGAATAAATAATAAAAAAACATGCATTACAATTTACAAAAATATTTCCGAGTCACCAGAGGATTAAATACTGTCGGAAATAGCCGCTGTCAAAATTGCCAGCAATACCCGTCAAGTTAGCCCGGGAAATAAGAAAAACAGTACAAATGCAGTGAGCAGGGGTCAGTAGAATAGCGAATGAATGCAATCAGGTGTATTTCCCTCGACACATCGGCCGCAACCCTGTACAAATCTGTATTGCACTATAGTTATTTGTTGTTTTTTTTTATTGAATTTGCAGTTCAATTACTTCTGACCACGTGCGGTATGCCCTTAACTGCACTAATGTATCGGGCGATAAACAATCGATATTGATATTGACGATTCAGTATCTGTATTACATTTATTTTAATTGGTTACAAGCTATCAGTAATTATTATTTGTGCGTAATTTTAAATTCTAAAGGAATATATAACTGATCAATTATGTTTAACACAAACTAGCATCGTAGGCAATTTCAGAGGTTTAAAAAATCATTCACAATTTAATACGTATATTTTAAATATCATCTATGTTTACCTTGCCCTCAGCATCGCAAATACAACAAATATAATTACATAAATCTCTATAGTTAATAAAACCCACAAGAGGTCCGTAAGTCGTCCGCTTTGACTCAGCCATCCTTAGAGGCTTACCGCCGTAATCCCCTCACAGGTCAGTTGTGACGTCACCTGTGCTCCCGCGCTTTTTTATTCAATGCCATATGCTGCCCTTGCTCGGTTAAAGGAAAACAAGTTTAAGCCTTGCTAGACAATTTTTTATTTCATGTTTCATTTCTGCGAATAATATTTTCTATTTTGGAGATTTTATTGCGGTATCACGATGATTTATGATGATTATCTGTCCCACTACAGTGCACCTCCTCTACAATCGAGAGTACGATTGAGAGTGGTTAGGCCATATAGTCCACCGCGCTGGCTTAGTGCGGGTTTGCGGACTTTATTGCCTTATAAATTCTTACAGATTGCTATGGTATGCACATTTCCTCACACTGTTTTTCTTCACCGTTATAGTGCGTGGGGATAGACTATCAATATACACAAGACTCCAAAAAATCAGGGGTATACAGCGGGACTTGAACCCGCGACCACCGTGAACATGTAGGCATCCGCTTCTGGGGCCCTACTATATTCATCCGAAACGAAGTTCGAAACTTCGGATGATCGAAGTTTATATACGATACGAATGTACCTACATATACTTATGGTCGTTATTGACTTATGGTCGTAACCATAGACTTATGGTTACGTTATACAAATTCGAACTTATACAGAGTAGATACATTCGTATCGTATAAAAAACTTCGATCGTCCGAAGTTTCGAACTTCGTTTCGGATGAATATAGTAGGGCCCATGGTCCGTTTACCAACTTGCCACCACGCACTCATTTGGTTTAAAAGTTGCCTCAATTCAATTGTTCTATTACCAAATAAAATATGGTTTAAGTAGATGGTGTGACGGTCAAATTATCCATTCGATACAGCTGTCGGCAGGGGTCTGATGTGGTTGGATTAGGTTACAAATTGGCGGAATATAATCTTTGTATCCAATGACTAACCTTATTATCGACTTAGAGACTGTCATATTAGGTATAGAGTTACTCTTGATTAAACGGTAAACTTGAAAGAATAAATATTTGTTAATATTGTGATTGTAATATTGTAAAACTTTCTAAAGGTTACATTTTTTTTGTAATATATTTCGACGCATCCGATTGTCGATGAAGTTTAGATGTATCGCTTAGCTTGTAGTTACGAGTTCTACGTATTTACATTAAAAATTAACCGAAGTTTATTCCTTATTTATACACACAATACATCAGAAAACAACGAAAATATATCGTTTAAAAATACAAATAATTATTTACACAATTTCGACTCGCGTCCTCTGAATTACCGGTTAAAGCTAGTCAATAACAATTATACGAGCGTCATTTTCGGGCACGCTACACAAATCATCCCGGGCGCCGGGTATCGACACACATTCGTCTCGCGTTTTTGACAGTTCGCTGCGTCCGTCACACTGTTGTGACGTTTGTAAAGCACGCTTTTGTAATTGATTTTTATACGTTATTCTTCGTAATCCTTCGCAATCCCCTTGATAATAACGCTGTGCTGATAAAGATTAGTTAGATGCTGCTTTGTCTCTTCCTAGTAAAGACAGAAAGACAAATAAACTGATAATTGTATAAAATTAGAGTATAGCAGGATGTCATTTGACGTAGGCAGCTTCTAGTAGATCACTGTAGGTAGTCTTATGTCTATGTACTGGATCGCAATAGAATTGAAAAAAGATTCAATTGGTAGCCTTTTTGTATATACATAGAAATACTTAATTATCTATACAGTAGCCAGTGTAATATTCCAATTCGCGAACCTACTATCAGGCACAGTAATTTATCCATGCCATTATACTGTATATACCAGACAGGTGAATATATCTGTATCAGCCCATATACGTCCCACTGCAGGGCACGGGCCTCCTCTACAATCGACAGTACGATTGAGAGTGGTTAGGCCATATAGTCCACCACGCTGGCCTAGTGCGGGTTGGCAGGTGAATATATAATACTTATGAAATAATTGAGAATAATGCATTAAGTAACAGATAAGCGCAAACACTCCTTGATTTATTCATTAGTTTCTTGTTTTTCACTTGCAACCTGTTCTCATTTGATCGGGAAAGTGAAACTAGTTAAGAGTAAAATATTTATAAAACGTTTGCTATCATAACTATGGCGTAACCGTTTCGTAATTTTGATATCTGCCCCATCCTGTACTATTAAGGTGATATGTTTATTTACTTGTTTGTATTAAACATGCGTTTCTTTATTCATAAATAAGTATAGAAGTTGTTTGTAATTTGCAGATTCTGTCCTTTTTTTGTAATGAATGGCAGGACTGGCTTGTCATTAGCCTGATTGTAAACGATACGAACGCTATTGAACAGTAGCTAAACGAAACAACGCCTTGAATTACAAAGCAATGCTCGACATTCCAGTGCTCTCCCCATCCTGAGACATAAGATGTTAAGTCTCAATATGTCCAGTAGCTATTCTGGCTACAATGTCCTTCAATCCGAAACAAAACAGTGCATTTAAACTGCTGTAATTTAAAAGAGTTAAGATGTAGCATATTTTTACAGGAAATATTAGCCACATATTACGTAGTGTAATTGTATGTTTATTTGTGTTCACTAAATGAATTAATATGATGTGGTCGTAGTTCAGTTCATACAAGGTGAGTTTGTGGTTTTCAATACAAAACACTACAAACACTATAAGGCTAACAGAAGTCATAACATTCTCAACCTATGTATAATATAAATATCGGACTTAGAAAACTCATGTATCATTTTTTTTTCTCGTTATTGATAAGGGGTTTTTATCCAGATTAATACGCCAAACCGATTGTAACTTATGAACTTATAGACTACATAATTGTCTTAAGAGCTAAAAAATATTAAGGGTATAAAATAATATGTAATAAAAGGAATAATATTATAAATTGAAGTAAAAGGTAGTTTCGGGTAATATGGCACACCATAAGCCTTTTTGGAAGTCAAATACGGAATTTATGACCTCAAGAGTCTTTAAGCAGTCTTTATTGGTTAAGTCTCAGAACTAAATAGTAACGGATAGTAAGACATTTTAAAAAAATAACTTAATAATAACGTTTTTTGGCCCGTCCTTTGTCACTCCATGGAAAACAAGTGTGATTTTTTGTTGGTAGTATTTACATCTCTGCTCACCCTTACTGGGGCAGGCGTGAGTTGTATCCATTGCTTACTCTTTTAAGCACAGTCGTAACGTTGTATTCGTATGGCTCGAAATATGTCGCATTGGCACCAACTACAAGCTCCGATCGATACTTGTAAACTATTTCGATATCGGAAATTAATTGCTCTAGTTAGTGGTATTACATGTAAGTCATGAATAGAAGAGATTCCATGTACTGCATAACACTGGTCGCAATATATACGTATAGAAGTTATATGTCCAATTATGGGCTTTGTGTACATACGAATATGTAGATTGTTTAGGACAAATATTAATGATTAATCTATGTTTTTTGTTTATTAGCATCAATAAATTCGTGGAAATATAAAAATTATTTTATATAAAGTGATGCGTAATATTCAAATGCTATGTCTAAAAATACGATTTGTATTTGTACGCAGTAGTTTTATTATTGACTTTGGAATCAAAATTTAAATTAATTGCTATTATTTCATTAGTTAGAGCAATTAAAAAGCGTTTTTCATGAAGTTTGAAATTGTGGGAATACGACATACAAGAATTGGTGTTTGAAATATTTATATTAAAATTGTTAAATACAGGCACTGGACTTTTTTGTAACTAATCGACTTGTTTTCAGCTTGTAATTTAAGTAGAACAATCCGTCAGCTTACTTTCTGTAAAGTTTCTTTAATTTAAGAAGAAATTGAGTAGGACATGATCATTTATCACCGCTGAATACCTAATCTGAACGGCACAGCTTCAACCATCGACTGCAGAGTAGTTACCATGTCCTATATACACACATATATATATATATATCAGAAATTCTACCAAAATGTTTACATAAACATTTGGTTTATAAATCTTGACATCGGCCCAAGTCACGTTCGAGAATCTCTAAAGTAGAGCGTGAAAGTTAATAAGGAGACGAGTGTTCGACGTTGAACTTTTGTAAAAATCCAAAAAACATCGATATAACACGGCAAAATGTGAGAGACACCACTTGACGAAGTTCTGTGCGGTGCGGCGACGCGACGCGTCATAAAGGATACGGTTACCTCTTGTCCCGTGAATGGCTCTTAAAGTATTGAGTATCGTCCGGTAAATGGAATATTCCCGATAAGTTGGCATCGAGTAGTCCGGTGTTCTGTTACTTTCATCACCTTGTTTGCTAGTAATGTAATGCGAGTGAAATGTGACAATTTCTATATTAGGCTTGTCGATAAGTGGATCAGGCATCTGCGTAACTTTTATTGCATTTTGAACTTCATTACTGGGGAATAAAGTGGAAAATTGTTTTGTTCTTATGAATGTTTGTGCTGCCAAATATGATTTATCATTCTGTACAGCTTTAGTTTATCTTTGTGAATCGGATGTACGCTTTCTTGGCATGAAAGTAGAGTGTAATTATGGACACGGAGTGATTACTTTAAAAGATTAGAGTAACTAGACATGTTTTTTTTTTATCTTGATTTAAGGTAGGGCAGTTTTATAAAGACTTGGCTTAACAGCCATCTAAATTATTTCATAAAACTTATAAATAGTTGCTTTGTTAAATTAGAACAGATTTCCAACATATATTTGCAAGAATTCTACCTAGAATTGTGAATCAAATCGTAATAGATAATTTTTTTATTGCAATGAATAACGAGACGATCACGCCGTTCGCTTGATTATACACGATACGACTGCTCATGAATAGTAGCAAACCAACACAACAGTGCATTTACACTACTATTTGGCAGAAAAATAGATATTGCGGTGATACCTACCCAGGCGGTCTCTCACATTAGAGAGACCTACAACCAGTATTTGTAATTTGCTATGGCCTGAACCTTTGGATATTAATAATCAACGAACAATGTTGGTTGTGTAAAGATCCTAGTTGAAATGATACAATTTGAATTTTGTGATATTTGATTCACGAAACGCAGTGAATTGCTACTGAACTTCTCGTACAAACCGCTACGTAGACCAATCTACTAAACATGCAAATCTTGACATTGCCATTGCAACTTTTAATTTCGTCGAAACACGCACATTTAAATATACATTCAGAGCCCGAGTGTCGTATAGAGACGTGACCACCGGGATACGTATTATCCTAGTCAGTACGTTTACATAACAGTGATGTAATGGCCGTTTGTCCGTTTTGCACATGTGGCCGATGTCCTAGATTGACTTATTATATATTCGACGTATCTACGGAATTACAAACGGCATTGCGATCACACGCTTGTAAAAAGTTGATTTTAATTCGATTGACCTGTTTACGGAATGTTGAGGTCTTTAAAGGGTTAAAGAGGAGTTCTTATGTAAGATGAGTTCGATGCTGTAATGATAGGTTACCTAAGTTTATTGTATTGCATACCTAATAAGTTAATAAATTAATGTTGAATAGTCCTGACATAAGCAATTTATAGTTCTGATATCTATATCAGCCTATATACGTCCCACTGCAGGGCACGGGACTCCTCTACTATCGAGAGTACGATTGAGAGTGGTTAGGCCATATAGTCCACGCTGGCCTAGTGCGAGTTGATGGAGTTTACTCACGATAGAAATTCTTAGAGTAACTACTGCACTTATTGCACTTATATCTCGGGATGACAAGATCAGTGGAAATGCCAATCATGGCTTTGTAATTCAGAGTATTGTTTGCTTTTGCTACTGTCCATGAGTGGTCGTCTCGCAATTCGTTGCAATAAAAAAATATGTAGTAAGAAATTCCTTCCAAGCTAGAAAGAGATCTAATATTCAGTACCATTGAGTACTATCTGAGAATGGTTACGCCACCCTTGACAACTATAAAGGAATAATAATTCTTTTATGAGTTACTGAATGATTGAGATCACGCATACAACTCGATTAAGGCACGTCGCGAATACACGCTGTCGGAATAAACAATTTGCCAATAAAAATATATGTTTGTTTACTTTCTTCTTACTGTTTACTATTAATATCGTGTATGTGACTCATAAAGATAATTTTATTGCCGACCTCAATATGCGGCGTCTTAGAAGTTTAATAAAATAATAAATACACATAATATAGGTATTCCATATTTTCATGATTCTATATGGATGTATTAAGTCTTGTGTCGTGAACCAAAGAACCTCGTTGGTTTGGTCTCAACGCGTATATAGGTAACAATGGTTTATGCATGCATACAAAGGTATCAATGCGAGAATCGAAGTCGCGGCTTCTTTCACCAATGGCTTAATCGATAACATATTAGAATTCATCTAATAGATTAATTCATAGATCGTCACACAAGTATATATTATTTTTTCTCCAATTTCTCTGAATCACTTTCTCGTTTCAAGAAAGCAATTACGGCTAAGAATTGTAATGTTAGTTCATTAATAGCTCAATGAAATTGTTTTTACTTTTACTATGAACATGGCAGCCGCGTCTTGTCCGTTTACCAACAGGCCACCACGCACTTTACTAAGCATTTACTAAACATCAACAACCTACTCGTCTTTTAAAATAAATTTCCCCAATGTATGTATCCACAAGTTATGAAAAATAAAACACAAAGCCTCCACACTCGAGTCGAGGTCAACCTCACGAGATCTTGCGGTCAATGTCGGAAGATGAACTAGTAATTATTATTCAGACGACGACGCGAGTGGATCGATGATTATACGAAGCGAAAGTGAGTTAAATGTTTCATTCAATTATATAGTTGTCGATTCTGGGGTCCTCCTGATTATTTTATATATTATGATATTAATTGCCTTTGTAAATACGTATAATTTTTACCTACAATATGTTATTTTACTTTCAATAATACAAATTTGCCACCGAGGCAGTAATAAATAAAAAAGTGGACAATAATTTATTTCCAACTCCTCCTATTAATTTAACTTTCTGATTGATTTCTTTGCGGGTTAAAGACAAGTTAGACATTCCCGGAGACTCGCCGAGCTTCAATGCTCGGTGTCATTACATTGCGTGCCACTGTTGATCCTGCGACACAGGAGTTGCAGTGGTGGGTGTGAGGGCGGGACAGTCTCCAACACCCAACAGTCACATAATATAATAGATCTAAGTAACAAACACTAAGATCAATTAAGTCTTGTGTCGTGAGTATCAGGAATTAGGAGAGACTTTTCGGTCTCACAAACACCCAGACCTGAAACAAATGCTTGTGGATCACACAAAAAGTCTCGGTGCGGGGATCGAACCCGCGGCCTCTGGTTTCACAGGAGACGTCTGCTGCGCCATGGAGGCTGTCAAAAACATTGATAATTAAATTACATACATATAATAGTTATGACAGTATCGTTTTAGTATAATGCGCGATGAATAATGAATGTGCTTTAGTTAATGACGTGTGCGTCAAGTCGAGAGCAAATAATGCTGCTTAAGAGCAAAGTAAACTACGCTATGGGCTATAATTCAAACTAAGCAAATAATTATCTAGGCAACTAATATTAAATACGCGTTAATGTATAAGATAATACAGTTATCAAATGTGGTATAGTTGTAGTATGTGGCCTAACCACACTCAACCGTATTCGCGATGGTAGAGGAGGCCCGTGCCCTGCAGTGGGACGTATATGGGCTGATGCAGATAGTTTTAGTATGAATGTGCTGTGAACCATACATTCTAGATTCAAATCACTGGTCGGCCAATAAAATATTTGAATGTTTGGATAATTTAACTTCTTTCATAGTGATGGAATAGATAACAACGTTTAAGTCATTATTATTCACTAAACAATTTTTAAAAAATTATGATTAAATAAACATTTGCGCTAAAATAATTTTAATTTTATTTACTGCATACTGATATTCAGATACATACAACGAAGAACCGGCCAAGAACAGCCTAAAGGCAAGTTAGGCACAATTCTGCATACACCGCATATTCATTATCATATTATAATTTGTCGGCGCGAGTGATGTTACAGCGCACGTAATTTCATATTAAACACGCCACTGACATATGACGTGAGTGCATTGCGCGTTCATTACCGTTATTAAGGGTGAACAACTTGATGACGTCACTGTTCTCCTAGTAAATGACGTGAGTCGGGCAGCGCCGCCCCGGGCTACACGGCCGACTCTGATAATCTAATTTTGAATTTAGAATTTTAATTTTGATGCTATTATAATTTATAATTTGTTTTAAATGAATATTTTATAAACGTTGAGTTTAATAAGTCATTTTTTACCATTCACACACATTACCTTTCTCTTTAATTAAACTGATTTTAGTAGTTAACATTATTTCCTACATCTAAATTATTTTACAATTTGTGTGCATTATATTTATATATATATATATACCGGGTATCTCAAGACTGCTACCGAAAACGAAGCCGGGTGGTAGTTTTAGTGACTACAAACACAATGCCACTAAAAATTTCGCAAAGAAACGCGACAATTATTTTTTATGATTTTTTAAATATTGTAATTTTTGGGTGGTAAAACCATAGTCTTTGCTAAAATAATAATGTAAACTCTTGTATACCTTAGATTATTTATAAATAAAAGGGTATACACTATTATTTTAGGAAAAAATGTATTTACCACCCAAATATGGCCATAGGAAAAAAATAACAAAAAAAAATTGTCGCTTTTTTTTGCAAATTTTTCTGTTGCATTGTGTCTGAAGTCGCTTAAACTACCACCCGGCTTCGTTTTCGGTAGCAGTCTTGATATACCCTGTATACAGGGTTACCATATTTGGGTGGTAAATACATTTTTTTCCTAAAATAATAGTATATACCCTTTTATTTATAAATACTCTAAGGTATAAAAGAGTTTAAATTATTATTTTAGCAAAAACTATGGATTTACCACCCAAAAATGACGATATTTAAAAAATCATAAAAAAAAATTGTCGCGTTTCTAGGTGAAATTTTTAATTGCATTGTGTTTGTAGCCACTAAAACTACCACCCGGCTTCGTTTTCGGTAGCAGTCTTGAGATACCCGGTACATATATATATATATATATTTATTTTTTATTATATATGTATGTATTTATGCTATTTATTATGTATGTATGTTATGATGATGTAATTTGTTTTTTTAGTTAGTATGAATATTATTTAGTGTCCTCTCTTTTAATTATTTATTTTACACTGCCCTCTCTTTCTCCTTCTCTTTAAATCCATCCCATGGTTGTCTGTAAGACATTGCTTTAAGCGATAAGACCGCCATTTGTACTTTTTTTTTTGTTTCTGAATATTGTATTTGTTTTTATGTGTACAATAAAGATTTAAATAAATAAGTCTTTTTATTGGTCTAGCGGTGTTGAACTGAGCGTAGTATTTTATGATATTGGAATATTTTATCGTAATTTGATTTATGTTTACACCAGATGCTGAATTTCATCTTGTATTATACTTTGGTGTTTTATGTATTTATTTAATTATTTATTTTATGTATTTATTTAATTATTTATTGAAAATCCACAGCCCTTAATACTAATATAATATAACTGGTGTGCTTCTCTTACGGCCAATAATGGATTAACATTTTAAAAAATAATTTATCTTTTATATAATACGTAGTGTACCTTATTAACCTAAAAGTCTAAAATTATGTTACCGACTCATTTATAATTTGGGACATTAAACACAAATTTTATGTTCGTAAAATACTTTGTTTAGAAAAAACTAAGGTTTCTTTTGGTTAATTTACTTTTATTAAGCTTTACTAAATAAATAAAAAGAGTTGAACATTACACTAATTTCACAAAAACCCAACACTCGTTTGTGTATGTGGTCTCATACCCAAGTGTTTATTGACGGCACTACTAGACGTTTTTACGAGATCCAGTTTATTATAGAGTTTATTATATATGTCGGCGCGACACTGCTGTAATTTGATATCAGACACGTGACGTGTGACGGGACTGCAGTGGAGTTTGTATTAGGGCTGCCTCTTGAAAGTTCTAGACATTTCTAGAAGATTATATCTATTGTTAATGTCGCAGGATATTCCGGATAGCGACCACAGTATGGCTAAAAATCCTACTACAGTGAACTACAATGTGCCTTGTTTGAGATTCTGTGGTTTGGAAATATTCGAGTCCATATAAATAAGTGAAAATATAGTTTTAGAATATTCGTATCCACAAATGTTAGTCATCTCTACCTAACATTTGTGGATACGAATATTCTAAAACAGGCAAAATTTGGCACTCTAGAATTGTTTTGCGTTTCAAGTGTATAGAAACCAATAAAAATTTTGACAACCTCCGTGGCGCAGTTGGTTGGGCGCTGAATGTGAAACGAGACCGCGGGTTCGATCCCCGTGCCAAGCCGCACTAGGCCAGCGTGGTGGACTATATGGCCTAACCACTCTCAATCGTACTCTCAATTGTAGAGTAGGCCCGGGCCCCGCAGTGGGACGTATATGGGCTGATACGAACGAACGAACGAACGGAGACAAATGTTTGTCTAATCCTCAGGTATTTGTTTCGGGTCTGGTTGTGTGACACTGAAGATGTGTAGATTCTGATACCCACGACATAACACTCGATATTAGTGTGGGGTCAGGACGTGTATGTGACTGGTGAGTGTCTTTATTTATTTAATAAAACCCTTAACGATTTAATATTCTTAACTATTTATTCCTGTTAAATTTCTTGTGTAGAAGCTCATAAAATACACCCCTGAGGACAATCGCGTGCACAAGTATTCCGCCCGTTCATGAGCCGTCTAGTCTATGTTATTAAGATTTGTAACTTAGGGCTGTCTGTATTCCGCCTGACACGTAGCTTCCAATGCCTTTTTGTTTTTTTATTGCTTTTTTATGTTGAAGCATTTTGAATGCACTGCACGTAATGGTAACTGCAGTTTCAAATAGATATTATTGTCACTAATCATTATAATGTGCTCGAAATTGAATGTTTATCACGGACTACAACGTCTTTACATGTCATAATGATTAGTTTTCGTACAAGCACTGTCAAATACTGTCTTTGTTTTTCGGCCACATAATCTTGTATCCCGAAATTTTCTGTTGCCTTTGTAAATTCGTCCTCGCACTTAGCGTTTTTCCTACCACCAACAACACAAAAAAAATCTTTGAATTACCTCTATTAATTTGCTGTGTTCATTGTATCAATATTCAGTCTTATTACTTAAAACCGGTTGTTTCTATTCACACTACATCCAAGAACGCGATTAAACGACTCATTTACTCTAACAATTATCGTTTCTTAAGTGATCTTGTCTCCTGCCAATTCAGATATCTACTGAGCAATAGGTCGACAACCTTTGACAGTCGAATCATTCGATACCAAGGGTTCGGGATCAAAGGCTCGGACATTGCTCTTTTTGTACATTAATGAAAGTAATCCTAAAGTAGATTTGTCTTCAATGTCCTTAATACATCCTCCTTGGGTTGATCTTTTTGTAGTAAAGGATTGACGGACTATAGGATCATTTTTAGGGAAGTGATTACTGTTGGGAACACTGATCATTTTAAAGTGACCCAGGATGTTGTTAACTTTGATAGAGGGCAGAGTTAGATATAAATAGTTGCTGGTTTTATCAAATGCTACAGTTTTTTTTTTATCTCATTATTTAAAGCCACGGAATGCCCTGTTAAAGATAGCACGCGCTTCGTACTACAGAGCACAGTGACTGAATTTAAAATGAGCCTTAAATTAGATGTGATCTTCTTTTAACCCTATTTTAGTTTTAAAGAATTAATAAAGCACAAACATCAAAATAAATAACCGAAAGCCCAAAATTTTTTATGACTTTTGCCAAGAAAACTATTTTTTTTTAATTCAAGCCCATAAGCATAAGAAATAAGAATCATTCATACATTTCTCCAGCTCTTTGGGATCTACTAGCGGCAGTTCAGTTAGCTTTTAACTTTCAGTTAGCTTATCTATCTTTTTGCTAAGTCGATAAATGATTTAATTGAGACCAGTAAACATGAAAAGCAGGTTGATATGAAACGAAGAACGCTCTCGAGTTCAACTCCTATATACAGGCTTGAATTACCGTTTTAGTTCGTTCATTCGTCTATCTACTTGAAATTTTTCTTCGCCATCTTAATTTGTACGTGACTCTTGGAGTTAATTAGTGCTATTACGAGATCCGGTGGGTTTTTTGTGCCACTTACACTCCGGCATTCAGGGGTAGCCATTGTGGAAAATTAAATTAACTCTAAAATTATTCGCGCTGACGATAATATTTATTGAATAACTTTTATCTTTATTGCTTTTGTTAGGGTCGGTGATACAATTATTGCGTGTGAGGTTTGTTGTTAATTTGTTTTTACTTTTAAGTCTTAATTAGATGTTAATTAGATGTTGAAATTATCGTTGGCTTTATTTAATTTTCAGCGATGTAGTTGTGAATTTACACTTTGTTTTTACGTTTGGATTTTTTTAATTTGAATGTTATGGCCAATGGTACATAATATGATATTGTTTAGTTCCAGCAATTAATTTTACTGGTCTGAACTATCTGTTTGTGCTTAAACTTGTCTGCTTAATTTTATATGATACTCTGTATCAAATGTGCTCCGACGTAACTCCATGTAGCTATTATGTATTCATTCTCAATTTTATTTTCATCATTCACAACATTAACTTTATAATTTAATTTAAAAAGTTTGAGACTCATCTCACTTTGTTTGCGTATCGTATACGTTATGCAGATTAAAAACACAATATAATTTATCAAAAACAGAGACACTTAAAGACTATATTATTTATCGAATGTTTTGCAAAACATTCGCTAGCCGTCTCTCATATGTAAGAGGTAGCCTGGGTAGGTACTACCGCAATGTCTATTTCTCTTGCTAAATAGCAGTATAAATGAACTCTTGTATTTCGGTTAGTAAATGCAATGTTGTGTTTCGGATTGAAGTACATTGTAGCAAGAGTAACTACTGGACATACTGAGACTTAACATCTTGTATCTCATAATAGCGAGCGCAGTGGAATGCAAAGCATTGCTCTGTAATTCAAGATGTTGTTTGGTTTACTGTTCATGAGCAGTCGTATCGCTTACCATCAGGCGAACGGTATGTCCGTCTCGCCATTCATTGCAATAAAAAAAAACCTAAATATATTTTAGAATCTTTATGAATAAGGCTAGTAAATGTCTCAAAACATAAGAAGAAAAATATTACATGTTTTGTTAAGCACATCCAAAGATATACATATAGTTGGTCGTATTATTACGGAGAGACTAAGCTGGCCGGATCCCAGTGGAAATCTAAGTCTTGAAGCTCGCAACAAATTTAAAATATACAACAGTGATATAAGGGTAGCAAGTATAGGAGTAGGGTAATTGGAGCACGCATGTATTATGCAGTAGACTGTTTGTGTCTTCTGTGATAGAACTGACAGTGTTATGGAATAGTAGTAAGTAACTAAGAGGGCAGAGTTCGATTCCTGAAGAATGCTTTTGAAGAATTTATGATTTTAATTTACTGTGATCGTACGTTCTGTACCTGATCATGTCTTTAGAAGATGTATTGATTTAGTTTCTATAAAATGTATGCTTAAGTCTAAAAAAGTACATATGAGAGCGTTCATTTTAAAGTTTCAAATGTAGTTTAAAAAATAAATCTAATTATTTTAAGCATTATACAAATTCATTTAAATCGCCTTCTTTTGTCCTAATGTTACTCGATTAGTCTTCGACTTTCGTTTTCAACGTATTTTTTTAAAATAACTCTTAAAAAAGTTTAGCATTTATTTAATATCTCAAGTAATAAGAAGTGCGAACTCCGGTAACTAGCACAATTACCTTTAAATAAAATCTAACATGTAGGTGATGCGGCTCCGACGTGCATATGAGTAATTAACGTGCATCAACTCCGCCCACTTACACTTATTTGGGTTAATTTTCTGCCTTTTGAAGTCAACGCGATCCTACTTTAGCTCCTAGTGAACTTTATTAAATTTTCTCGCGGTACAAAAATGTGACGGTGTTTAATCAGGGTATGCGTTTTGTCTACAATATTGTTTACTCCTGACAATTATAGGTTTAAAACCTTTGTGGTCAAACTGGCTATTTTAGAAAAAATATATTTGAAATTCGAACTGGAATTTTAAATTGCAGAATTCCGTTTTCCATTAATTTAAATATGATGTATTCAGTTTTGTTTTTATTTTTCATAATAATGTATAACAATTGTTTTTATTTTCAGGTACGTACAACATTGTGTGCCATGTTAAAACCGTAAGTAATTAGGAAAGAAAACCGGTAAATTATATTAAGCATGTTTTAATATGGCTAGTAGAAGAAAGCATCTTAGTCAACATTAGCATCACTAATGGGCCCTTAAACGAGCACAGACAATACAATAAAATGTGACATTTCCAACACGTTAATATTTTATTCGCGGAGTCATTTCGCATGCTAATGACGCGATCTCATCTTTCATTTCCCACGGGAACAATTAATGTTGTGCGGCAATATGTATCACGAAAACACATGTTAATGATCGCTTCCATTCTCCAAAATGTGCAATTAACGCAAACGTGACTGAATACCAAATAAATTACTTCAAATTCAACTCGTAAACCTTAAGTCTAACATGAAGCTCGTGCTGAACGACGCTTCAGATAACGGTTGTAAACTTTATTGGCTTTATTACGCTTACGGCTTGTGGCAAAAACCGTCCCCTTAAGAAGCGACGAGACAACCAAATCAAAAGAACCGCGTACGTACCAACCACTTTTCAAACGAATGTGTATCATAAGTTGAATGGCTTATAGTTTATTTTTGAGCAACACGCGTTGGCGTTTAATGCTTGCGAGACTGGCAAGCTTGATCATAAACGGGAAGACATCTTTGATGTACGCCCTCTCGCCTGGAGCATGAAACGCTCTCAGATAAAGTGCATTTCGATATTAGAAGTTTCAAACATAGTTTTAAAGTGAAATTTACGGTATGAAATTGTTTTGTTCGTTGAAAAGACGCGGCTGTGACCCCGCCAAAGTGGATGCGATAAAACTACTGGTTTTTATGTTCTGCTGTGAAGAGGAATTTCTTTATGTGTAATGAGGTTATTCAGTTTTACGGCGTGTTGTTTTATTCTGTGTTTTATTGTTGCAGCATAAAACTGCTGTATTTTGTTTGTATAATTGAAATGTATGATATTGTTTTGATCGTAAAATAGTCCTCTGGTGTAATTTCGTAAAATCACCGTCTTCAACAAGTTTCTCGTAAAGTTGTAAATATTTTATTTCGTCATTTATCAATCAAAATTAATAATTGCCAATAAAAGGTTCAAAAGATTTAGAATATCTTGGTTTCCTACCAAAATCAGTCTCTACACTCTTGAAGTTACAAAAGCTACTTCAACGTTAGAATAATAATGTCAAATAGGACCTGAGAGCTCTCTACAAGAAAGTCGTGTCTTAATTAAGATTGAGATTAAATGAAAATAACATTTAGATTCATTCATTTTTGACCTACCACCTGGTTGGACAGCAATTTTCACTAGAGAAGAACGGGCAAGAACAACTAGTGTTCTCTTTTCAAAACCAGTTTACAATATAGTGATTATTACAAAAGTTACAAGATCAAACCTTCAGATCAACCCTTCGACTAGTCTACGAGACCTATTCTCAATAATGCCACCTATATGCAAAAACATAGATACAATATAAGTTACCCCATGAAAATTTCATACACGAACAGATTCAAACAATTGTACACAATCCAAAATTACTATAGGAATGTTTTAACAAGAAAATTGACCTGTAAACTATGTAGAGGGCCCTGTAAGGGTCTGGGAACAAACTCAGCAACTAGTTTACCATATTGTGATTACCCTGGGGACTTAACTTCGCCTCCGCAAATGTTAAAATGGATTCTGTACAGCGGCCGCATGTTATTGATTCGCTCTGCCATTGTTGTGACTTCTGTTATTTCGTTTGTGATCTCGTATTATGTTGACTCTTGTCGCTTGAGCCAATAAGCTTGTTTTACAGTCGATCATTTTATTGGTAAACAACGTGACAGATTATATTAATGAATCATGGGTACGTTAGTTTTTGTTGTGTGTGAAATTGGTGGCGTATTGAGGATTTTTAGTTATCATTAGGAATGCTGGAGGTTACAATTTTGGACGAAATTTAACATAAATGCAAATGTTAACTAAGTTATCCAAATATTTTTGAATTTTTCACAAAGTAGAAAAACATTGGCAAAGGAGTAAAATATAAAAGATAGTATTCACAGGTGTTGATACAATTAAAATTCAAATATTCCTCCATTTGAAATTGGAGGATAGGATATATATAGGATACTCATATTTATTATAAATATAATAAAAATATCTTATATTCCATTTTCGTTACGAGCTCAAATTGAGCAAAAAAACTGCTTATAATGTTTGTTGATCTATTTTATTCGTTTTCTAAGAATATTTTGTTTTACCATTAATTCAGACTATAGTAATACTGTTATTTTAGGAAAAATAAGCATTTCCAAGAAATAAAATTTAGGCCTTTATGTCCATCCATCAGCCAAAGGAAGTCCACTGCTGAACATAGGCCTCCCCCAATGATTTCCACAGAGACCTGTTGGAGGCAGCCTGTGTCCAGCGACGTCCCGCGACCTTTACCAGGTCGTCGGACCATCTTGTTGGTGGACGTCCTACGCTGCGCTTTCCGCTACGCGGCCTCCATTCGAGTACTTTCCGACCCCATCGGTCATCAGATCTCCGCGCTATGTGCCCGGCCCATTGCCACTTCAACTTGCTAATCCGGTGGGCTATGTCGGTTATTTTAGTTCTCCTACGGATCTCCTCATTTCTGATTCGATCTCGTAGGGAAACCCCGAGCATAGCCCTCTCCATAGCTCGTTGAGTGACTTTGAGCTTCCTAATAAGGCCCATAGTGAGAGGCCACGTCTCGGTGCCGTAAGTCATCACTGGCAACACACAGCTATCGAAGACTTTCGATTTAAGGCACTGAGGTATTTTGGACGAGAAGACGTCGCGTAGTTTCCCGAACGCTGCCCAACCGAGTTGGATTCGACGATTGACCTCTCTCTCGAAGTTGGACCTGCCTAACCGGACCACTTGTCCTAAATAGACATATTCGTCAACAACTTCAAGAGTCGAGCCCCCAACACCGATGGGGGTGGGCACAACATGGACATTCGACATGATCTTCGTTTTGTCCATGTTCATTTTAAGACCCACCTGTTGGGAGACTCGATTGAGGTCTTCGAGCATAGTGCTAAGGTCTTCCAGCGATTCAGCCAAGACTACAATATCGTCGCCTTTATGTAATTTGTTTTTATTTTTGGTACCTTTCAAGGTTATTTTTGGTTTATCCTGTGTTTGATACGGGTCTTATATTTAAAAAATGATACAAGAGAAAAAATGTTTAATCAGAAATCCGTTTTCCTCCCAGTTACTTCTGACTTTTATTCTTGTAACTCAATTTCTTCTCTATCTTTCTCTTTTATCGATATTCAAAGGTTTATTTTTCCATACATTTTGTTACTTATTTGAGTCTTGCAATTATATATTTTAATACACTCGAAAAGGACATGATATTCAATAGATATTCCACCCTTTTCTGAAAAGTATCTTAAATTGCGCGCATAAAAATAACTTTTCAAATTCGCATTTTTTTCATTGTGGCTAAACACAATATTTACTATTTACACAAGGATGATTACTGACAACATGACATGACTATCTATCATGGCGGCTCCCGTTTCGTATGCTAATAGGATGGATAAATAATTTGTCATATTTACAACAAATTTGAAAAATGATTCTCTAGTACCTATTTTTATTGACATTGATGTAAATATATTCTTATTGAATAATGCTTTATGTAATACTAGCTGTCGGGCCCGGCTTCGCCCGGGTGCAGATAGTTTTTGAGTCCAATCCACATCAAGAACATATTATTTCGCGTGTCTACTAACTATATTTCCCGCGTGCCGTCGACTATATTTCCCTTCCGTAGGAGAGGACATCCCGTGCCAACAATTTGAATTTGAAAGAGTAGAAAATATGTATATTTGGTTTCCTGACTCATCCCACGGGAACACTACATTTTTCGGGATAAAAAGTAGCCTATGTGTTAATCCAGGGTGTCAGCTATCACTATACCAAATTTCATCAAAATCTGTTGAGCCGTTTTTTCATGAAAGAGTAACAAACATCCATACATACATACAAACTTTCACCTTTATAATATTAGTAAGGATATAGGTTTATTGTTTTTAGATGTTTTTCACATACACTTACATAATCTATTCAACATTTATATGCATGTCGATCTTTGATTATCCTATCTATATTATTCAAATTGTTTAATAACGAATACGTAATTATCAAAGACAAAATCACTACAAATTTAATTTCCAACAAAATACCGCATCAAAACGATTAATCGGAAACAATCGATTATCTCGATTGTACTCGATATTTATCTAAATATCGATACAGGGACGCAGATGGTTTTAATCTTACAAAAGATATTGTGTGTGGGTACTAAATGTAGCGGATACATTGAAATCTCCGTAGCGAGTCCTGAAGAGCGGATCATCCTATTATTTGTAAACCGGGATTGCGAACGAATCCTATCCTGATACGTCGCTAACTTGTTATTATACCTTGTTACCGTCTTTATCCATACTAAACCGGTCTTCCCTTTATTGTAAAGGCGGGATTTATAAAGTAAATATAGCAAGTTTGTTTTTTACGTGCTTCGGGAATTTCCTTGTTGAATTTCTGTTATTTTTATATTGATGGTTTTGGTGATAATTGGTTCATTTTTGGTTGGTTTGGTTCAGTTTTTTTGCGTGATGATTTAAATTCCTTTTGCTGATTTAACTGGAGATCATCTACGATTTTCTGTCGCCAAAAGCGCGGTTTTGCAAAGTAATAGGAATAATTTTTCCCTCTTATATCACGAGCTTCTATAGTTTACGACGCCTTGTTTTTATTTTTCCGAAAAATGTTGCATTTTGTTTGAAGTCACTAAAACTACCACCTGTCTTCGTTTTCGGTCGTAGTCTGGATATATCCTGTGTAACAATATGTATATTTTAGAACGAGATAGAGACGAAGATAGAGATAAAGAAGGTAAGGCAAGGTACCAGTCAAGACACCAGACAAACTGATCAATATCAAAAATTAAAACTACATCAAAACGTATATCAATTTCACTTAGCGGGATAAGGTTGGAATTAATATTATAGACATTTTTAGACACATTTCTCCTGCCAAAATGTCTCTGTACAAAGGAATACTTCACGTTGGTGTGAAAGAATAATGTGGGTAGATACAAAATAATGTTTTATTACCCTGACTTGCTAATGTTTCGAGTTTAAATGAGTTTCGTTTTGTTGCAAGAGCTGGTTTTCGCATTGGAAAGCGAGTATTTTGTGTTATTTTTTAAGTTTTATGAATGTGTTTAAATTTTGATGTTATATTTTCGATATATTTACTGTAGAGTTGTATGGTAATAAAGGTTTATTAAGGGAGAAGTGCGTGGTGGCCTGTTGGTAAACGGACTAGACGCGACTGCCAACATGTTCACGGTGGTCGCGGGTTCGAATCCCAGGGCACACCTCTGACTTTTCGAAGCCATGTGTGTATTGACAGTCAATCACCACGCACTAAAACGGCGAAGGAAAACATCGTGAGGAAACCTGCATACCATAGCGATTTATAAAAATTTCTATGGTATGTAAGTCCGCCAACCCGCACTGGGCCAGCGTGGTGGACTATATGGCCTAACCACTCTCAATCGGTTACGATTGTAGAGTAGGCCCGTGCCCTGCAGTGGGACGTATATGGGCTGATACAGTACTGTAGAGTTTTGAAGTCTAATTTAAGCATTAATAACAATTTGATAATAATAGTTTTGGTTATGATCCTTGCTATGAATTTAAGTTTAGTTCGTTATGTTTGTATTGTATGATTTTCTACATTTAGACATAAGGGTTGTAAAAATAATTGAAAAGAATATACCGGGTATCTCAAGACTGCTACCGAAAACAAAGCCGGGTGGTAGTTTTAGTGACTACAAACACAGTGCAATTAAAAATTTCGCATAGAAACGCGACAATGATTTTTTATGATTTTTTAAATATCGTCATTTTTGGGTGGTAAATCCATAGTTTTTGCGAAAATAATAATTTAAACACTTTTATATCTTAAATTATTTATAAATGAAAGGATATACACTGTTATTTTAGGAAAAAATGTATTTACCACCCAAATATGGTCATAGGAAAAAAATAACAAAAAAAAAATTGTCGCTTTTTTTGCAACTTTTTCTGTTGCATTGTGTCTGAAGTCGCTTTAACTACCACCCGGCTTCGTTTTCGGTAGCAGTCTTGATATACCCTGTATATAAAAAAGTTTATATCTTTTATCTTAAATCATAACGACCATATATTTTTGAATGGGCTAATACCTAATTTCCTGACAAAATATCAAATTATAATTATATGAATTATGTAAAGACCCAAAGAAGAATTTAAGCCATTGTCGATGTTATGAATTGGCAGTCCTCATTATTTGCAATGTCATTCCTTTGTTAAGCTAATTATACTTAGAACACAGAACGAGTGTTCTTAACCTAGATTTTTACCATTTGAGGAACAGGCAAGAGCTGTTCAAAATTGCAGTACATTTTTATGTTTATTTCTGTCCTCTTTATAATTTAATTATATTTATAAGGGGTATATAAGGGGATTTTGTTACACTATGAATATTTGCAACTTTTGAATCTCGATACTATTGAAACATTTGCAGTTCTCTCTTTTATATAACGTTTAGCAAAATCTATGGGCTTACCACCCAAACAAGACGGTATTTAAAACATTTAAAATAAAAAATATGTTTCTTAGTGAATTTTTTACACAGTTGCATTGTGTTTGTATTCATTAAAACTATCACGCAGCTTCGTTTTTAGCCGCAGTCTTGATATTACATCCTGAATGATTACTTGTATAAAGATTTTGACTAGAAATGTTGTAAGCGCGAATCATTTTATTGTACTATTTCATTTATCAGAACTTTGTTATATGAATAAGTATTTGTATAGGCGTAGTTTGAGAAACTATACAAAATAATTGTCAGTTACATAACAGTAATTATAGGCAAGTGCCTATATCTGCAGATAATTATTTTTATCTTAAATACACGGGAAACAATGTATTCGTATAAGAATTAAATTCCATTTTCAAAATATCCTTTCAGGTTATTCTATAACTTGACTAGCTAATATTTCTAATTACTATACAAATCCGAAGAAGTCTTTCGGATTAATATTTTATCTATCTTTTATTAACTAAAGTGTAGGCAACTTACAGTTAAAGCAACGATTTATTTGCAAACCTTTAAATAGATTAAAGGCGTCGGTCTCTTTTGGTGGGCTTAGTTTAATGGATTTCCCCGTTTGCCCCAACTTTTTCTCCGAATCACTTAATCTGTAACATTTTTCGTGTATTTTCTGCGTGATTTATGGAACGCATGACGCCAATGCGGCTAGACTTTTTGAATTTTGTCGAGATATGCTACATACATATCAACGAGGTTATTGTCCGTAACATGGCTTCCTTAAGGCGTTTCCGCGAAAACTTGTTTGTTGTGATTTACATGTTTTGGATTTATTGGTTCATTTGTTTCAAATATTTTATTTTTAGTTATAATATTGTTTAGGTAACCTGAAGTGCTTAGTGGAATCTATTTTGTAAGGGAATTCAGCTATAGGCTTAAGAAGCTATATAATGACTCTAAATATAAAGAAAATAAATGCTTAGGTGCTTATTAGCGCGCATGTAGAATATATTCCCAGATCAATTAGATACATGAAATTGGAATTTCATCATCATCATCAGCAGAAATCATTTAATATTTCATTTTTAGTTCCAAATTTTCCCACACGTCTATAGAAAATAAATGCCTTATAAATAATATGCCTTGTAAAATGAAACGTTACGAAACATCAAATTGGTCAAAACATCAAATCAGACAATGAACTTCAAAGATCTTATGAAGGTCTTATGAAGTACAGACAAAAGATTCAATGTGTACAAGCCCTATAACCCAGCTGTCATGTTTTCATACCGCTGCCTCATGACTAAATGGAAATTGAAGAGTTGAGACAGTTAAATTGCAGTAGCCCACGCTTACAATGTTTTTTAAGTTTGTTGTGTTAACGATGTTTTACATTAAATATGACGTGTTATTTGAGTAAATCATGACTGTGTTAAAGCTGTTGCAAATATAACATTGCGGTCAGGATATATATTTTTTATTTTATAAACTTTAGTCCCACCAGAAATAGCATAAATCATAACAATATAAAAAATAAGTATAAACCCGGCTTTATTGCATTAGGCGATATCTTCCAGGCAACCTTTGGATTAACATAACAAAAAGTACAGCCGAGACATTATAATTTGTGATAATGTTGCATCTAGAAAGTTTGTCTCGCTGACAGGTATTCTATTTGAAATGTACTCGCCATCTGATGGGTTGATAATGCCCGTAAGTAATGTGCTTCTGTATATTTACGCCCTTATTCAGAGACAGTAATTTTTCTTTCAGTCTATATTAGTATCGAGTTTTTGTGCCTGTCGAACGCGTTTTAAATTTAGTTTGAGCGGATAAGACATTAGACAATCGATAACTAAAATAACATTGAAAGCAATAATTATGCCATTCTAAATCCAAATTTTCTCAACAAATTTTGCCATACAGTAATGCGCGGGTAATCACTGCGGTCGCACGTGTTACACACCGCTCGTTATCGTGTTGTTTTGTATTAGATACGCGTTAAGTGTTTAAAAACTATAAATTTAAAGTTGTGCCAATATAAGGGTACCTCCTGGTAACAGGAGGCCCTTTGTGCTGAAATGAACTCCACCCCACCGTCTCAACAACCCCCAAAGTCTCAATCACAACCTGAAGTTACTAGTTATGCAAATGTAGCATCGACAACATGTTTTCCAAAGAAAGATCAAGCTGTCATACTCGATTCAATTGACGGAATAACACTGAGGGAATATCTTATCTCATTGTCGTCTATAATTCCAGCGAACTCAATTAGATTTATATCACGAATATCAAACGCACGAGTATGTGTATATTTAGATTCCAAAAAGACAGCTGATAGCCTTACAGAAGAAAGAAAACAAATAACTATCAAAGAAAATGTGCTCGAAATAAAACCGTTAATTACTAGAAATAAAAGAATTGTATTATCAAACGTCTGCCCCGTTATACCTCATCTTGTCATCGAACAAAAGTTCCAGGAATTGAATATAAAAATTATGTCTCCTATAACCTTTATGAAAGTTGGTGTGACGGATCCAGGTTTTTCGCATATATTAAGTTTTAGACGGCAATTGTTCATTTCTCCCGAGGATGAGAAACATCTCCCTGAATCTTTTCAAATTAATTGTGAAGGTACAAATTATTGGATTTATGTATCTACTGATTCCCTCAAATGCTTCTCATGCAATATAACAGGCAATTTGGCAAAAAATTGTCCGCAAAAATTAACCACCTCACAGCCAAATGACATTAGCGACCCTACAGCAGCGGAGGAAATAAATACAATTTTTGAGAGAAATGACAACTTACCCAATGATTTTGTTTTTCCTACACCTATAATAGAAGAATACCCAAAACTAACCCAGCCAAATCATCATCATCATCATCATCATATCAGCCACAGGAAGTCCACTGCTGAACATAGGCCTCCCCCAATGATCTCCACAATGACCTGTTGGAAGCGGCCTGCATCCAGCGACTTCCTGCGACCTTAGTCAGATCGTCCGTCCACCTTGTAGGCGGGCGTCCAACACTTCGCTTGCCTGTACGTGGCCTCCACTCGAGAACCTTTCGGCCCCAACGGCCATCGGTTCTACGAGCTATGTGCCCGGCCCACTGCCACTTCAACTTGCCAATCCTATGGGCTATGTCGGTAACCTTGGTTCTCCTACGGATCTCCTCATTTCTGATTCGATCTCGTAGGGAAACACCGAGCATAGCCCGCTCCATGGCTCGTTGAGTGACTTTGAGCCTTTTAATGAGGCCCACAGTGAGAGGCCACGTCTCGGTGCCGTATGTCATCACTGGTAACACACAACTATCGAAGACTTTCGATTTTAGGCACTGAGGTATTTTGGACGAGAAGACGTCGCGAAGTTTCCCGAACGCTGCCCAACCGAGTTGGATTCGCCAATTGACCTCTCTCTCGAAGTTGGACCTGCCTAACCGGACCACTTGTCCTAAATAGACATATTCGTCTACAACTTCGAGAGTCGAGCCCCCAACTCCAATGGGGGTGGGCACAACATGGATATTCGACATGATCTTCGTTTTATCCATGTTCATTTTAAGACCCACCTGTTGGGAAACTCGATTAAGGTCTTCGAGCATAGTGCTAAGGTCTTCCAGCGATTCTGCCAAGACTACAATATCGTCGGCAAATCGAAGGTGAGTAATATACTCGCCGTTGATGTTGATGCCGAATCCTTTCCACTGCAAGAGCTTGAAGGCATTTTCCAGCGCGGCAGTGAACAGTTTCGGAGATATGACATCTCCCTGTCTCACGCCTCTCTGTAGTGGAATAGCCTTCGTGCTCTGATCCTGTACTCGGACCGACATGGTGGCGTTGTTGTATATACACCTCAACACTTCGATGTACCGATAGTCTATGTGGCACCGCTGAAGAGACTGTAGCACAGCCCAGGTCTCGATCGAATCAAAGGCTTTCTCATAGTCTACAAACGCTAAACAAAGCGGCAAGTTATACTCCTCGGTTTTTTGTACAACCTGCCGTAGCGTATGAATATGGTCTATGGTACTAAAGCCTTTTCGGAAACCGGCTTGTTCGGGAGGCTGGAAGTCATCAAACCTGCCTTCGAGACGATTTGTGATGACCCTTGAAAACAACTTATAGACATGGCTCAGGAGCGAGATGGGCCTGTAGTTCTTCAGCAAAGTGTTATCACCTTTTTTGAAGAACAGTACCACCAAGCTCCTGCTCCATGCCTCCGGCGTTGAGCCCTCGAGGAGAACGGAATTGAAGAGCCTCTGAAGGACTTTCAGTACCGGCGTTCCGCCCGCTTTCAGAAGCTCTGAAGTGATTCCGTCCTCACCCGGCGCCTTGTTGTTTTTAAGTTGTTTGAGGGCCATCTCAATCTCAAACAGGCTGATGTCCGGGATATCATCGCTAAAGTGTCGGATTAACTCGGCTCTCGGGTCTTTGGCCGAGCTAACAGTAGGTTTGGCAACCGAGGTGTAAAGCTGTCCGTAGAACCTCTCGATCTCCCTTAATACCTCTGCCCTCGTCGATACCACGCGGCCGTCTTCCGTCTTCAGCCTAGACAACTGGCTTTGCCCAATAGACAAGTCTCTTGCAAACACTTTGGAGCCTCCGTTCCGCTCAATTGTCTCCTTAATGCTCACAGTATTGTGAGCACGGACATCGTGTCGCAAGGACTTCCAGATCCGTCTATTGAGCCGCCGATATGCTTCGGCGTCAACGGAAGACTGCAGCGTTAAAGATCGACGTTCGGCCATGAGGTCAAGAGTGTGGATCGAGAGTTTTTGTGGTCTATCTCTACGGCGAGGTCTAAAATACTTAGATCCCACCGTATGGACAGCTTCTACCAAACCGCTGTTTAACTCGTCCACTGCAAGGTTTTCTTTTAGACAATCAAAGCGATTTGTCAACTCGAGTTGAAAGCTCTCGGGGTTTTGGATATGGGCGCGAGTAGGTCGGAGCGTAGACTTCATCAAGCGGCGCCTTTCTAATTGGACGTTGATATTCAATGTGCCCCTAACCATTCGGTGATCACTACCGGTTTTCACCCTGTTGATCACAGAGACATCACTGAACATCCGTCTATTCGTCGTCAAGATGAAATCTATCTCATTTCTCGTAGAACCGTCAGGACTCAACCAGATCCATTTCCTGTGAGGCGGCTTCTGGAAAAAAGAGTTCATCGCGAAGAGTCCCTCTTTTCCAGAAAGTCGGCCAGCTTCTGACCCCTGAGGTTCCGTTGCCCATGTCCAAATTGCCCCACTTTCAACTCTGCATCGCTTCTCTTGCCCAACTTTGCGTTGAAGTCCCCCATAACAACATTGAAGTAGGTTTTGGAAGTATGTATGGCCCGACTAATGTCCTCATACATCTCCTCTACTTCTTCATCTGGGTGTGTCGAGGTCGGCGCGTATACCTGTATGAACTTCAACGAATATCTTTTGGATATTCTGAGTATAAGGTATACTACCCTGCTCGACACACTTTCGATGGATACGATGTTGTTGATGAGAGACCTGTGGACGAGAAATCCGACACCTCCTCGGGACTGTTGGTCGTCCCCCCGCCAAATCAAAAAGGTAAAAAACGTATTCGTTCTCCTACAATCAGTGAAGCATCGAATACGCAACTATCTAAACCACAGGATACAATTTACAAAAGAAAATGAATCTGATATTATAGAAAATGAAACTGATGAAACAAACAGTAATTTATCACTGGATGATAAAGATGTAATTAAAATTAATGTGAAGAAAAAATTAAAGAAAAACGACCGAAGAACAGAAGAAGAAGTCTGGAAAGACATTGAGAGAAGTATGATAGAATTGAACCCACCATTCCCTGTCAGTTTAGATCAATTTGTAAGTTTATTAGATAACGCCCGAGGAAAACAAAATATTAAAGAATTGGTATATTCATATACTGACAATATAAATGGCCTAATTAACATGTGTAATAAGTTACATGGGAAGATGAACAAAGGACTAAAAAACAGATGCTCTCGTTTGTCAAGAAAACTGCAAGAAATAGTGAACCCTGTCCCCTTCATGAATTCAGACACAGATCCTGATACATCCCTCAACTAAAGGTTTTAAAATTCGTTTCCACTAAATATTATAAATCGTATATACGTTTGTCTGCATTTAATTTATACATTTATATACACATATTAAATTATCAATTATATACATTATAAAATATTAATTATTATGGATATATTACAATGGAATGTAAATGGTTTTTATAAGAGATTAGAAAACATAAAATTGTTAATATGCCAGTTGAACCCAGTTTGCATTTGTTTACAAGAAACAAATTTTAGTAATCAACATTGCGGCTCATTAACAAGTTACGAACATTTTTACAAAAACCGATCGCAAAGTTCTAGGGCCAGTGGTGGAGTTGCTACTTATATCAAATCTTATACATTACCTGAAGAAATTAAATTGAATACACATTTAGAAGCAATAGCAATAAAAACAAAATTTCCTATACCAATTACAATATGCAATATTTACCTCCCAAATAGTCAATTGTTAAATATTAATGATTTTAATGACTTAGTTATGCAGTTGCCGCCGCCTTTTCTCATCCTAGGGGATTTTAATAGCCATCATTTTTATTGGGGTTCGGTAAAATGTGACAATAGGGGTAAAATAATAGCGCAATGGCTAGACGGTCAAGATAATATATTGTTGTTAAATATGGATGAACCTACACATTTTAATAGCAATACCGGTCTTACTAGCAACATAGATCTAACTTTTGCTTCACAAAATATAGCGTCATATTTTGAATGGAACGCTTTAGAAGATTTCTATGACAGTGACCATTTTCCAATCTCAATTAAATGTAAAGTCTCCAGGGAAGTACAACGTAATGTGAAATTACCTAAAAGGTGGAAAATTGAAGATGCAGATTGGCTCAAGTTTCGTAATGAAATCGATAAAAACATACCTAGTTTAATAAAACTAGACCCTTTATTCGATTCTTCTATTAACGATATTGTGCAAACTTTTACTAAAATCATCTTGGATGCAGCAGAAAAATCTATACCACAGACGTCTGGAATCGTTAGAAAAAATAACTTACCTTGGTGGAACAATGAATGTCAAATTGCTATAAAAAAATAAAAAAAAGCCTTCAGATTATATAAAAAACATTCTAATAATTATCAAAATTCTACATATTACAAGATTGAATATAAAAAGAAGAGAGCTTACGCTAGAAGAATCCTTAAAGAGAGTAAGAAACTATACTGGGAAAACTGGGTAGCATCTGTAAGTAGCCAATCAGTGCAAGAAATGTGGCAAAAGATACAAAAGGTTAGTAATCGTAATACAAAATGGAACACTATTATATTAGAAAAATCTGATGGAACTCTGACATCAAAACCATGTGAAACAGCTTCTATTTTAGCTCAAACTTTTGCAGCAAATTCAGGTTCACAAAATTACAATGAACAATTTAAGAATTATAAAAATAACATTGAAGATAGATCTACCTTGGATATAAGCAATAACTCTAACCCGATCAATGAAAAAATACAAATGCATGAATTGTTACTGATATTCTCTCAAATAGGAAATACTAGCCCTGGACCGGATTATATTTCGAATATTATGATTAAACAATTACCTCTAGCCGGAATTAAATATTTACTTGATTTGTATAATTATATATGGGTAAAACAGATTTTTCCAGATAGCTGGAAAGAAGCATTAGTAATTCCGATACTAAAACCAGGAAAAACTTCAAGTTCCAAATCAAGTTACAGACCCATATCCTTGACATGTAATCTCTGCAAAATACTGGAAAAAATTATAAGCAGAAGAATTAGATGGTACATCGAAACAAATAATTATGTACCACCTTTTCAGTATGGTTTTCGACAATTTCGATCAACAATTGACCACTTAATTAACATAGAAAGTGAAGTACTTAGCTCTTTTGCAATAGATCATTGTGTAGTAGCCGTAGCGTTAGATATAGAAAAAGCTTATGAGATGGTCTGGAAGCACAGAGTTCTTTCAATATTACAAGACCTTAATGTCAAAGGTAACACTCTCGCGTTTGTCAGAAACTTTTTGTCGCAAAGAACTATAAAAGTAAGAGTAAACGATGTTTTATCGGACTCAATCTCCATAGAAAATGGCCTCCCTCAAGGCTCCGTGCTTAGCGTTATTCTGTTTCTATTGGCTATTAATGATGTTCTCAAATACATCGACAAACCAGTAAAAGGATTCCTATTTGCTGATGATTTGACAATTATTTGTAGTGGTAGAACACTTAAACCCACGTTAAAATTAATTCAAAATACACTGAACAAACTGCAAAAATGGTCAATGGAAACTGGATTTCGATTCTCGCAAATAAAAACACAATATATTATTTTTTTTAATAAAAAAAGGAAAGAGACAAACATAAAGTTGTTGCTAAATGAACATTATATTCATCAGGTACATAATTTAAAAATTTTGGGAATGACATTTGATAGGAAAATGACTTGGATTACTCATATCAATCAATTAAAATCAGAATGTAACAAAAGACTAAATGTAGTTAAAATTTTATCATCGACAACTTGGGGATCCGACAAAAAATGTCTAATCAAAACATACTGTGCTCTCGTAAGACAAAAAATAGATTATGGCTCAATACTCTACGACTCAGCTAAAATTCGCACATTAAATGCCTTAGAAAGTATACAAAACACTGCCCTTCGTCTTAGTATTGTTGCCTTTAAAACCAGTCCAATAGACAGCATTTTGGCAGAAGCTGGAGAAATGCCACTTAGTTTAAGAAGAAAGGAGTTAGCTATATCATACGGTACAAAATTACTATCTCACCCTGATAATCCTACTAACAAATCCTACACAAATATATTAACAACAGAAACTGAATTCCAATTTCGTCCTAATTTGGCAAAACCATTGAAAATCAGAGTATCAAATTATTTAAATGAACTAAAACTAACCACCCCCCCTGTTATTACCAATAAATTTCTCACTTGTGGTCCTTGGGTCAAAAATGATTTCCCCATTAATCTTGATCTTACAGAATACTGTAAAAATAATACACCACGATGTGTTTATAAAGCACTATTTAATGAAATTAATTACAAATTTAAAAACTGGAAATCGATTTTCACTGATGGCTCAGTTTTGAACGGAAAAACAGGATGTGCAATCATATTTGAAGATAGATGTTATAAATATAGGCTTTATGATTTCTTTTCTATTTTTAGTTGTGAAGCTATAGCTATACTCAAGAGTTTAGAATTAATTTATAATAAATCAAATTTAGAAAAATATGTTATATATACAGATTCCAAATCAGTTTTAACAGCTTTACAAAATATTAATAACATACATCCACTAATCATAGAAATTAAACAAAAGATAATCGATTTACTACAAAGGAATTTTGAATTTGAATTAATTTGGATTCCAAGCCACCAAGGCATATTAGGCAATGAGAAAGCAGATAAAGAAGCTAGAATAGCTACAGAAGAAAATGAGATCGGCAACTCAATTAAATCAACTTCAGATGAAATTAAAAACCATTTCAAACGCGCTATTAAACTTTTTTGGGACATAAAATGGAAAACAAACAACAGAAGTGAACTTTTTAGTATTAGAAATTCTATATTTAATAAAAACGACATATCATTCAACTGCAGGAGAGATCAAATCATTATTACAAGATTACGCATAGGACATACAAACTTAACACATATTCATTTGATAACCAAATCTAATAAAAATAAATGCAAATGTGGACTGGATTTAACTGTGGCACATCTTTTCGATATTAATTGTTCAGCTTATATAAATGAGAAATTACAGTGTAACCTTACTAAGTACCTTAGAAGAATGTTTAAGTGAAAAAGGTTACAAGCAAACAATTTTTTATCTCAAATAGATTAATGTTTACAAATTGATATAAGTGTATTGTGTAAATTGTTGTAGTCGCTAATGACCTTAGATGTTAAAAAGCGACTTTAAATAAATAAATTAAAAAAAAAATGCCATACCCATTTGTAACCATACGAATAAATTCCCAACAAACTTTCATGAACAACAAACGTTTGTGGCTGCAACTGCCAGAGTATAAAAATCACGTAGGTAACAAAAAGTCGTGAGTCACCTAGTCCTCAGAGATAAAACCGGACGAACTTTGGGAAACTAGTCAGTCTAGTATTTGTGAGTCACAAACATATTTTGTACTGAGCAGGGGTTACCTTTGGTTTTTAGTAGTGATCTATTTAAAAGGAAGTTATGCGTATAGTCCATCTAATTGTTGTCTTGAAGAAATCGCGTTAAGCTATAATACCATCAATTGTCGCCTTTATTTAAACGTGTTGTCATATTTCTTTGTCTTATTACTGTATTATTATTCTTATTTTACTGGAGCTTGTTTCCTTTATTTCCTAGACTGCCCTCTCTTCTTCTCCTTATCTCGTATCCATCCAAAGGTTGTCTGTAAGAAATCGCCTAGAGCGATAAGACCGCCTTCTGTACTTTTTATTTTATATTATATGTTAATGTTGTCCTCTTTATGTGCAGTTAAGAATAAATAAATAAATAAATAAATAAATATGTGGTGTTCAATTAATTTTATAAATAAATAAATTATTTGATACAATTGTTATTAGAGAGTCTTAAATACTACGAGAGAAATAAAACGAAGTTATTTAGAGATACTGGTATAAGTATTATTTCGTTTTAATATATAGCAAGGTTTAATTCGGTTCATGAAGATGTGCTACACATCGTCGAGTTGTGACTTTTGTTTCCAGGGTAGGCAATTGTTTGGGTTTTTGGTTAGAATAATATAAATTTGCCGGGAATATTTTATTGAATATGTAGTTACGTTCTTAATAAAATCCGCATATTTTAATTTGCATGTAAGTCAAGTTTCCGCAACACGTTATCAGCTGTAAGATCAAAGATAAAGATAATGTTTGTCATATTCGATTTAATTCACTAAAAAGCGAACCAGCGCTTAGGCGTGTAATTATTTCAACTAGTTAGCTTAAGCCAACAATTACTTCACCTAGAAGTATCTAACGGGCCGTCTTGGCTAAAACTGACATGGCTAATTTCCCCAAAAGCCTTTAACCCTTGTCTGCATTAACCATTAACTTGTGACATGCTTAATTCGCTAAGTGCTGTGGTCAGTTGTCCTTGGGGCGGGGTGTGACTGATAGCGGGTTTATGTCTGTATAAATGTCTCGGCTTTATTTATGTTCGCCGAATTAGGACGTGGCAATTAGCCCAAGTTATGTGTGGGTTTTGAAGATTTATTTGAGTTGTGTCTATTGGTGGGTGAATTTAACTTGAAATTATTTATTTATTTATTTAACACTTTATTTTACACTAGATGTATGTTGATAAATACACAAAATTATACGAAAAAAGAAGCCCATGTCGCAATTTATTTTATATACTTTAAAGTATGTGCGGATCTCTTTATTCTTTAATAAGAGGTGGTTTTGCATAATGTTTAAGATATTTTTGTAAGTAATAGTCTAAAAGTACTAACTTACTTTTAAAATATTATGATAATCTGTTAACCATAAAATAGAAAACCAAAGATAAATAAAAACTTTTACTAAGGCAATTAATTGATCAATACGATCTAAACTCTCTTTGAAATTAAGTCTGTATCTGTATCAGCCCATATACGTACCACTGCAGGGCACGGGCCTACTCTACAATCGAGAATACGATTGAGAGTGGTTAGGCCATATAGTCCACCACGCTGGCCTAGTGCAAAATGAAATTGAGATTAAGTGATAAGTGTTAATATCGATAAACTAGATATTAAAAACCCACTAATGCATAATTTTAAGATAAAGAATCGTATAGTCAACGCATCTAACCGTTGCAAGATTATTTCAACGGCAACGCAAGATAAAATGACAAAAATGCGCATTGTAGAGGGTAAACTATCTTATAAAGTCATTTACCGAATTATTTTAAGATAAAAAAACCTATTGACCACAATTCTACAAGATTCTGTCACCGATAACTTTTAACATTAAGTGTCTTGCATAAAACACAGAAAAAAAAACCAGAAAACAATTTAAAAAGGCAAAAAGACGTACTTAACGGCTTTAATGTACGTGCTATGTTAATTAAATGGATTTTAATGTATTTACTCGTACCGCCTTGAGTACCGCTGGCACTGACACCCCGCCCCGTATCGTGGAAATAACCAAAACGTATTACCCTATTAACTGGCCACCTTTGTTTAAGTGAATCTGTGGGCTTCAGTGGAGTTTAAATTATTTATTGGAGCGTAAAGGTCAACGAAGAATATCTTTGCAAGTCCGGTAAATGGACCGTCAGGATGCTTTGTGGTGAGACGGTATCAACGATAATTTATACAGGGTCAAGACTGCTACCGAAAACGAAGCCCGGTGGTTATTTTAATGACCTCAGACACAATGCAACTAGAAATTTTTCAAGTGTCATTTTTTTATCTTTTAAATATCGTCGTGTTTTCGGTAGTAAATCTATAGTTTTTGCTGAAATTATAATTTAAACCCTTGCATATCACAGCGTCTTTAAAAATATGTAAAAGGGGGTATAAAATTATTTTAGAAAAAAAAAATAGTATCTATTTACTACCCAAATACGACGATAGGAATAAATAAAGAAAAATCATCAGATTTTTGCAAAATTTTAATTGCATTGTGTGTGTAGTCAGTAAAACTACCAACCGGCTTCGTTATCGGTAGCAGTCTTGATATACCCTGTTTATAGAAATATAGACATGGATTGGTTTTTTCTCTTTAAAATTATGATATATCTCTGACTAATGAATAGTTGAGAGGGTTAACAAGTTCGCAGCTCCAGGGTGCACAATTTTAAGTTTTCAACTTGTCTTATTTAACCGCCCACCTTGATAGTGAGCAATCAAATTGAAAAAAATCTAAAGGTAAAATACACTCATCACTGGGTTTAGTGATACGTTATACATCATTTATATTTTATAGGCTATTTGCAAATTGGTTTGATGAAATTGATTTAGCTGATATGAAACTTGTTTACACGTTCAAAGTAAAGCTAATTGACATAATAAATTATATATTATTTGCATTTAATTTTACTATAACGCGCAGCATAAAGTGTTCAGTAATAAATAACTGAAAAATTTGTATGCTAAACAAAAATGTTTTCAAGGAAACACTGTCGCACATCGTCTATTATTCACCAGGGATAGAGAAGTGGCGGAAACTAGCAAACTAGATAAGTTTTAAAAGGACCAAGTTAGATGAATCTTGACTGCATAATGACACAGATTAAAAGTTGTTGATTGTAAAATATAAAGAGTTTCAGATCGCAGAGCGAAGCGAACCGCGCGAATTATTAATAAAATCCTTCTTTACAAAGTGAAGCGGTTCATAAATAAGGATTATGTCAATATAAGCCAGCTAAAGCGTTTTATATTGTGTACCTTAGACCGAATCTCCACTTGTAAATCGTTAAGCTATTACTCCAAAGCACTTGTTTCTATTCAATTGTGTTTGAACATGCTGCTTGTGGTTTTTATCACTCGTAAGAGCCTGTTCTTCTTTATTGGAAATAATTTAATCCTGGATACAACAACTGAAATCAGTTTGTAATATTTAGTCATAGTTTATGGCCCACATTTTTATTAATGTTATTAAATACAGAATTATGAAATAAAAAGGCGTAACATTTCTAGATTGTTTTTTTTAATATGTGACACACCAGACAATTCACACAGCAAATGGATAATTTCACATTTATTTTGTAACAAATGTTTTTTTTTATATTTTCTGTAGTATATTTATCTGCGTAAACAACAACTATAAACTAGCAATTTTAAGCTATTAGTGAATCGTACTTAAAATCGTTCTTGCAAAAGTTTCTTCAATCGAATATTAAAAAATTGCTCCTTGAGTCCATATAACTGCCTCATTCCAATAATTAGTACTCACGGGTACGGAAATTACAAAAATTCCGTGGTGATGACTCTACTTGGAATACTTCGTCTGAATCACGTACAAGCAACGCAAACAGAAACGTATTGGCGTATTTTGTATAGGTTTTGCAACTGTAATCTCCTTTTACATGGATTAATGTGATTCCGTGTTGGATCCCTTCCATTTCTCCCCATTGTTCTATTACACATTTTCATGAACATTTTGGAACTGTTCCATCTTTGCGAATAAAGAATTATACTTGGTCTTGCGGAAAGTTTACTTCGAAATTTGTTATTACTGCCACGTTCATATAGCCAACATTAAAGAAAAAAAACTCCTTAAGCTTTGGTTTATTAAATGAATTTGGTTCTTACTGGAGATTTTATACCATATATTTTGTTGGCAAGTATATTTTGTATATTATTTAGTACAACTTGATTTCATAAGATATTTTGTCGGCAACTACATGTCTGGTTGATTCTAACATTTTGTTTTAAGATATAAAATTTTATAGTTTCATATCTTGTCGTAGATGGATATGAAATTAATATAATATAGAGGAAAATTGAAAATATTAGACATCAGATCTCGCTTAACTTATGGAACAATAGTTTAAATCCTTGGTGATTGTTTCCGTTCCACGTACGCCCACCTACAAGGTGTATGGACGTCCAGGTTAAGATCTCAGGAAGTAGCTGGATGGAGGCCGCTTCCATCGATGTGGCGAACTGTGGAGGCCTATGTACAGCAGTGGACTTCCTGTGGCTGAAGAGAGAGAGATACAATAAAGCTCCTTAGCATTTCTAACTCAACTTTGTCATCTGGGTTACTAATGTATCATACATATATTAAACAATATATGGTATGCAATATACAGTTCTGCATGACAGACATACATTTTGTCAAGCAAATGGTGGATTAATAAAACTTTATGTTACTGCAATGGATAGGTAAAGATTTGAATAGTACATTACGTCATGGAGAGACTAAGGCCGCGTCCACTGCTATAATTAACACAAGCTGCCCTCTATCAATAACAGATTAGCATGTAAAAGCTAATGGCCTAATGGTTTGTGTGTGCCAGTAATTGGACCATAAATTTGTATACTGCATGGATTGTTGTCATTACTGTCTGGTCTTCTGTGGGAATGGTTTCGTTGTATTTGCTTTGGTATCGTTTTTGTGAAAGATGTGCAAATGTGATAATTTAGTGAAAAATGTTGTGTTTAGTCTTTTTCTACATCTTCTTTTCCTTTATCTTTCTGGGGTTGGTGCAAATTAACTAATATTCGTATATGTGCCACAGAAAAACTTGCTTCCCATTTTTCAACTTCCTATTCTTTAATCGAGTAATCTGGGGGCACGGCAGTGCCCCCTCCAAGTCGAGCTAAAAAGCGGCAGTCGTACCATCCTTTTCTCGAAGCAATTCAGACCATTTTCAAACCCCCATAACTTCGTTATGGTTAAAGCAAGAAGCCTACATTTTCAGTTACTAAGCAGGCATTGTGTAAACACGGTATATTTAAAATTTCATTAAATTTGAACCAGTAGTTTAAGAATTATTATAACTTGTCAAACTTTCGTAATTTTGTCACTCACTGACTGACCGATCATCAAAAGTCTAAGGCACTTCTAGCAGACATAGAACCTTCAAATTTAGAATATAATTAGTATTTGATGTCTAAATTAAGGGAAAATTCAAACATTTCATAATTTCCGTCTAGTTTTCTAGATACACCAACTGCGTGAATAACTTTGTAATCCCATATAAATGTATAGGATTAGGCCAGTAGCATTATGTATAAATTGTACGATACATTATGTTTTCATGCGATGGCCAAGTCGATCTATTTATTTAAAACGTAAAGAATTTTTAATATTGATATGATAATAACTTACGTAATAACTTTATACAGAACCTCCCTTAAGCAAGAACTAAATAAATTAATCGACTTGGTATATTACATGGATCTCGCAACTTTTTGCGGTAGAAAAATTGAGTTGCGAGACTTGGTATTTTTTTACAGGATGTTTTTTTTATGGGATTTTAGATTTTCATAATTATACATAACAATAACTTCTTAAGAGCGTTTATACCCTGCACGCGCTTTTTGGCTTAAAAACAGGACTTTTCAAATGAGTTAATAGCCACCAATAAACAATTTAAAGGAATAATAATTATTACTAATTTTAGAAAAGGTTGTCATCTAGGGATTTTGGTGGAAAACATTATAGATTGATGGATAATGTGTGAGTACTATACGGATTACTGAACACAAGTTTCGTTATTTAGGCTTTCAATGGCAATTTAGAAGCTTAAGATATCCGAAACCACTAAATATAAGATGAAAATAAAAATATTATCAGACTAATAAGACCCTTATGGAGGGATTTTGCTGAGAAAAATAATCTTTTTGTGTTTAGTTCCTAAAAAATAAAAATTTAAACAATGCGAAATTATTCAGAAACTCTCGTCAAGAACATATTTTTTTTCACCAACTTATCGTACATAATTTTTTATAGCAATTGCATATTACAATAGAAGAACATCTTATCAATAAATTACCATTTTTATATTTCAACAAAATTAGTTTTCATGTTTTCTACAAATATTTTAAAAACCACTATAAAACACGCTGTCCGACGTGGATCAAATCAGGCCGCCGCAAGGCCTTCTAGAGGGAGGACGTATCGCTCGTCGCTCCGGCCTGGCTGCAGTCGATTATGCCGCGCGTAGTAAAAATAGCCACGCGCGGAATGCGATTACCACATCTTAGTACTTTGGTAGTAAAATATTTAATTATTTTTATTACCTACTATGATTTTGTAGTGAGTATAAATTATGTTTCAGGTAATATAATGGGATGTAATTCCGAGGCTAAATTATGTTATGTATTGTAATATAAAATTAAATATATTTCGTAATTGTAAGGGGTTGTAAGGCCCCTAACACTATTTATGTGTTCGAACACGAAATGATTAATAAAACGTCCGTAGTGTATACTGATTGAACACTGATTTGAATGCAACTTAACAATGTAATAATAACGAAAATATGATTAGTATCCAAAATTTGTATTATTCTTTGCTTGCACAGTAATATTTGTCTACTTATAATGCAAATAAAATATTTTTATGATATTATATTACAGTTACATTTCAATTGAATATTTGAAGCGCACGGATCAAAGTTGTTTGAGCCGATTGTATAGCGAGCCGACGCGGCAGCTCTACGCACACAGCTTTGGTCGCTTATGTGTGCGTGAAATTAACGAAGAAATACCTATAGTTGACTTTGCGCGCAAGGTGTATACGCTCTTAACTAATTTCTAAAAAATATCATTCTTGTATAAAAACCAAAGTGAATTACTTGACCTAGATTCGAACAAAGACGTCTGTTTATAGTATTCCTGACTATAAGGTCAATGACGAACCAAGAATAGTTCCGAATCAACGATATAAATTCCGATAAGTCACCGACATCTCTATTGATGAATCAAAGCATTTGATTTTACCAGAAAACACCGCTGAATGAACAGCGTTACCGATACGTTCCGACATACCCTGATCAAACACAGGATATCGACTGTCAGAGTGCTCACTATTAATCTGTGAGTCAGGGCTACCGGAATGACAGTTGTCAGTTTGGAAAACACCTCTTAATACGTTAGAAGCGACCTCGTTTCTAAGTCTTTCTCGGACAGTTCGAGATTAAAGGCTCGGTTTCCTATCACGGTAATGGACGGTTTGTCTTAGTGTATTATGTGTTATTTAAGTTTGTTTTGTGCGAAAAGTTTTGTTTACTGTGATGCAAACTATTTAGGTCGTTTATATTAAATTATGGATGAAGTATCAATTAGTAGATTGTTATTATACAAAACAGTGTCACAACAGCAAAAAAAATCTGTGAAACGAAAAGCCCCGAGTTCAAATCCTTCACAGGGACAAAGTTCCATTTCAGAGTTGCTGGTATGAAAACCAAAAATTTACCCTGCTTTAACTGTTGTTTATTTACATTAATTTCCTTTGCGTCGTTAAACTGCGACATGAAGAGAATATTAAATTCGTATCACCGAGTTACCTGCACAGAATTTACTCTGATCTTACATGAACAGAACAGATTGGCTGGGTGCTCTCAAAGGACTTCGCAACTGAAACTTGCGACTTCGCTGGTCTGCATCAATGGGCCAAATTACGAGCTAATGTAGTCATAGCACGTCCAAGACCTGCTAACTCATTAATGCAGCTTTGTTGTATCTAGATATGCTATTGACTTTGCTATTTCAGCTCGCATCTCCTTTGTTTCATTATTGAATGTGTTGTTCTGTTGCGTGGTTGCATCTTACAGATTGTTTTATTTCGGTGGTTAATTAAATATGACTCAAAGGCCGTGTTAGGGCATTTTCTGTTCCAATAACAACTAAAAGTACGTGCTCATAGTTTAGCGATATGAAAATATAATACTGAAACCAATTCTTGTCTATTCTTCAAACCGTAAACTACTCGTAAAGCCCGCTGTAGTGACTAAAGAAAATGTGTTGTGTTCTGGAATCAACTTGTAAATACTGTTGACTGACTGGTGAGAGATTGTAGTAAATGTTTCTCCCTAGTCGACATTGCACAGTATTAGACAATACCATACGGCACATGCTATTTTGAACCAAAGCGAACATTTTCCGTAAGCGTAAAAAATAAATTAAATAAAAACATGTTTAAAAACTTTGTTCTTCTGAAAATCCTGAGTGCAATAACTGTTCAATTAATTTCTCCATAATTTTTATCATTACAAGTTTCTCGAAACACATTTTGCTGTCAAATTTAAAATTCTCCAATTTTTAATAAATGCAACTTCTACCTGCCTTGGAATCTTTCGATACATTTTATTTGCGAATCAGCATTCCGATACGGAATTCATTGTAAGGCATATTTTGCTTGTTTTTGATATTGAAGATAAAATAATAAGATGCGACATTGGTTTTAAATTTCATATTGTTACTGCTATTTGTTAGGGTTACGTAAGTAATGGAATTAATATGCTGTAGTTGTTCAGATGCTTTCCACTGCGGGGTGTATTCTTGGTATTATGTAACAGAATTTAGTCGATTTATGTGGAACAATTTATTGCATTAAAACGTGACCACGGTATTGTCCAAAACTTACATTTCGGTGGTTGGTACTATAGTACTGGCCACTCGAAATCAGCTGCAAACTAAATCTGAAAATCATTTGTACGGGTCACTACAGAGATTCTAATATCGTATATGGTATGTTTGTATGTAATTGGGCCGTTACGAAGAACCTACCTATTTTAATGAAATATTGCTTGTTTTTTATTGCACTGAATGCCGAGACTAGCATGCCGTTCGCTTGATGGTAAGCGATATGTTTGTTTATGAACAGTAGCACAAACAAACTATACCTTGCATTACAAAGCAATGCTTGGTATTTCAATGTCCTCACCATCGTGAGACGTAACATGTTAAGTCTCAATATGTCCAGTAGTTACTCTGGCTACAATATCCTTCAAACCGAAACACAACAGTGTATTGCCACTGCTGTCTGGTGGAAGAAATTGACGTTGCGGTGGTACTTACCCAGGCGGCCTCCCATGTATGAGAGACCTACTACCAGTTATGTGATTCTTTGCAGTCACTGCTGGATCAAAATTGTGGCTTTTCGTGTACATCAAAATTCTGGAAACAATGCAATTTTACCAAACTCTTTTTATTTTCGCGGAATCCCATGCGTGTAACCTCACCTAGGTTGGATACAATTAATTTTAATTACTATTTGGAGTATCGCTCCGTTTATTCCGATTACGTAACCACTGCCTTGGATACGGGTTTCTGTTTAATTATGCGAACGAATCATGCAAAACGACAATTTGGCTTTGTGCATAACTGGATTACTATGCCATTTTAATATAATTGTTAGAGGTTTTTTATGCAAAGCAATTTGAGCTGGCGATACTGATATTTAAAAGCTTGCATTTGTATGTTAATAGTATTATTCAGTTTCGATTACAGAAGCCATTGTCGCTCTACTGTTAGTCACTCAAACTTAACGCTATTAAGTAATTAATTTTGTTCACTTGTTTCGATCTTCGTTACTGTCTTCAAATAGGCGTTGTTTTTAAATTAAATAGTTACTCCACTCTCTTAGTAAGACATTCCGAGCCAATCGTAAAAATTGTAATTACTCCCTTTTTTATATCGATAAAGAAAATCAGTCACCTATGTTTAGCTGACAAAATATGCAGATCAAATATTTGACTTCAATTCAGGTCATGTGTAATTGTCAAACGCTAATCAACCTATGAATAGAAAATACGATGGCTCAAATGTGTCAATTGTGCTTAAATTATTTTGGAATTTATGAAAGCGATTTCCGACCATGAATGAAACAGACTAAATAAACATTTAATTACTTTCAATTTGATATTCTAGGCATACATTGAAGGACATAGCAGAGGCCTTTGATATTATTTAGAATGGTTAATGGCTATTTAATGACAATTATAGGCTTTCAGTTTATTGCCATGCAGTACTGATTCTAAAAGTTTAAGTAGTTGCCGCAAAGAGAAAACGTCTCGTATATCGTTTTAATAAAGTAAAGAAAACAAAACGGCTTACGTTCATAATTTCTATAAAAATTCTCGCAACTCATAAAATAAAATCAAACTTAGCTTAAATAGAAAATTAAATACAAAAAGAACTACGCCCAAACTTCGCAAGAAGCACGTCTAAAAAGACGTATTACCCAAACAATTTGAGGGGAATAAAAACAAATAAAGAGTACCTTAGCCGGCCATTTAATTTCATGAAAGCAGCCGCGTATTCTAATAAGCTGGAAACATTACTTGGTTTTATTGCGCATTTTCACTTAACTCCAAGTCGGTATTTCTCCGTGGAAGTCATTTCACTACGCCATCGTCTGCCCGCCGTGAATTATTTAGAATAGGACTCCAAAGATAGGGCATTAAAATTTCATTCGGCCCGACCGTTGACTTAGCCTATTTGATACGTTTCACCGATGCCAAGCGTTGGATGTAGGTACTTTTGATTTGGGTAATTTACTTCTAATTGACTCTTCGGTTGGGTTGATCGTTTCGGGACTGAAAAGTTTGCATTATCCCACCTTTGTTCTGTCTAACAGTGCCATCTTGCGATAGTTTTTACAAGCAAGTTGATGATCAGCGCCATATTAGTTCCCATCAGATTGTATGGAGTCTCTTTACCATGTCTATAGTCAATAGGTACTCTTTTTCTAAACAAACTCTATTGAAAATACTTGGAAATGTGTTGAGCAACCAAAACCCTATTGATAGCCAGTCAGTCAGTAGCTGGTCTTCAAGACTTAAATCTGACTAGTCCAATAAGTGGCTGATACTTGACATAATCAATATAGACTACAATATTACAAGCTTCGGGCCTGGTGACACCAGTTTTGTACAGAAAACCGAAATAACAATTAGGTTTACGGTTTCGTTCGGTTATAAGATTACTTATACTTTAGAAATCATTTTTGCCCTCTCTTTTCCTCTTCCCGTTATATCTTATTATTTTGAAAAGACAGCATTACGCCATCCTATATAGCTATATATTATCTAGTATCATGACATTTACTTGTAGTCTCATGAAAGCTGAAAGGAAACTACACTGCAGCACTTTATATGGGTTTAAGTGTAAGTTAGTAGTAAAACGAAACACTAAAGATCCCTTTCCTCTTAGAAGCCGAGCGACAATATACTGGGTAATAAATAAACTTACGAAGCAATGAATGTAGCAAGATACTTCTCTAGAACGTTTCGTGGTGGGTACCTATAGCGTCTTGCTCATGTTTGTAGCATTAACTTTAAACTTACAACGAAACACGAATTTTATTTTGTTTTAGAAAAGTAGGTGTAATATACAGCCAAAACTAAAAATGGAAGGCCAATTATAAGGTATTGTTTATCACATCTAAAATAATGTATACAGTTACCAGTATCTAACTGGAATTACTTGATTGTTACTAATCCAAAAACCATTACTTTAAATTCATTCTCAAGCTAACTTTCCTATTAAACAGATTCAAACAATATTGGCCAAAATAATCCCAATATTCGAGCCAAGTATACTTCAAAATCCGTTTATCTTCAGGCCTTCGTTTGTTTGTCTTTCGTTTAGGCCAAATGTGGACCCAGTGGGGCATCTAAATGTATTGTACAGGCAAATAAAGCTGGTCCCATTTCAGAGATTAGCTCCAGTCATTATTCCGTGAGATAATTTTAAGTCGAGACTCCATTACCGTGGACCTTTGTAATCAAATTAATTTTATTGGATGATGCCTGGCGTTAAATACAAGTGGAGTCGTAATTAATTCCGTTTTATATAATTGATATTTTAAGTAACCTTGGAGTTTCACCTGTTTTTATTTTTAATGAAATTGTGTTGACTTATTTTGGGTTATGTGTTTGGACTTGATTAATAACCAGATAATGTGCGGAGGCCTCATCCAACAAGTCAATGTGGGGATTCTTAGGCCAATGTACAGCAGCGGACTTCCTTTAGAGAGAGAGAAAGATAGAGGCAGGGAGAGAAAACAAAGAAACTTTGGAGGTAATATGTTTGCTTTTGTATGTTTGATTCCGTAAAGTGGGATATTGATTAGGAATACGTAAAAATATTCTTATTGATGATTGGCGTTTTAAATCTTATTTGTGCTTGAATATGCAGTAAATATTTGAGATTCACAATTCCTCACTTACAAAATGTTGTCAATGCATATTTTTATAAAATTCGATAAAATCCTATAGCACGATAAAAAAATTAAAAAAAAAATACGGCATCAATGGTCCGTTCATTTAATTAAATCAAATTGGCACAGCAACCAATCTGACGAAATAATTTAATAGACTCATAACAAAATACTTCCATTGAAACTACACATCAAAGCCGAATTCTTCGGCATAATTATCAAAGGGAATTCATTGCAAACAGTTTTACGTTTTATAAATTAGTTATCACTTTCACAGGCCTCCCGACCTCCGTCAGGTGAACGTGACGGATCCCCCGATAGCATTGTATTATTCACAGAGGGTACTTTGAAAAATCAATTGTTACTTTATCTCGTTTCATGATAGAAGTTTAATTTGTGAGGAGAGGTGTGAAAGGATGGTATTAAACCACTTGACCGTTATTAGAAGCTTAATATAATGAGATAGGCATATGTTATTTCCGTTGTATCTTACCTCTCTTTTTATGTATATCGCTATCTCTTTCGCACGACCCTTTCCACCAGGTGTGGTGGGGCAGTTGTGAACCTGGTGGTTCCAACTGCTCAGTTCATCATTGGCTTGAAAATTTCCGTTGTAATAACTTGTGCTCCTGAGTGCTCCTAGTTATTCTCTTCAGTACATTGTGTGTAATATTGGTATTACAGTGAAGTGAAATTTTCCTGTTCAGATTTTTGCACGTAAGTTGCACAAGGATTTTATAATTATTCTATAACGGTTTTACCGTTCGATATAATTTTATTTTATTACTTTTTACAAGTGTTGCTAATACACGTACGTATTGAAATGTTTGAATTGTTACGTATTGAAATATTTTTCTACCCTCAAAAGCATAAGTATTTTTCTTGGTAATTCAAGATAATTATTTTTTTTGTCTAGGATAGTTAATATGGATAACCATAAAGATATTATTAACCCATATGAGACCGCGATGGCAAGTACTTCGGGAGTTAAGCATCAAGTACCTAATCGGCGGTCAAAAAGTAGCAGTAGTAGTTCTAGTTCTTCTTCGACTACTTCACAATCATCGCAAAATTCGAGAAAAAAGAAACGATCAAGACGACGTCCTTCCAAAGTACAAAAAAGGGAACGTCGGCTTTTAGAAAAAATATCGAAAGAAGTGGGTGATTTAAAAAGAAATTTAGCCAGCCGTGAAAATAGGAACTACCTAGACAATATCGACAATGTATCATGTATTTCGGATATTAGTCGAGATCTTTACGATGAAAGTGGTGTCAACACCTCACAAGTGTTACCGTCTTCTTGTAATTCGGATTGTGTAGGAATGTCGAATTTGACGTTTCATATGGAGACTAAAGTTAAAGATCCTTTGTTGCCGCAAACACCGCAGGAATATTTAAATATACTGAACGAGGTTCAAAGATTTGACTCTAGTTCTTGGTCGGATATACGTTATGCAGACACCCAAAAATTATATAATCATACGCCGGGATTTGTAGAACTTCTAACAAATGAAGAAGTAAATGCGTATGACAACATACGACACTTGACTTACTCTGATAAATCATATGCAGCCTTAACCTTCTGCATCCTTAAACAAAAAGAGACTATGCTTAACAGTTTACGCAATTTAATAGCTTGGTCTAAAACATCTGATGCATCACTAAACGGCCTTAATGAGAAAATTGAAGAGCTTTTTCTCAAAGGTGACTTTCATAAGGTCTCTACAGATCTATTACAAATGGTGTGCGGCCACAGAGCTGAAACTATAGAAATGAGAAGAGCGGGTATTCTCAAAAATGTTCGAGATCCTCTATTAAAGGTGAGTTTAAATAAAATACCCCCTTCCAATACTCACATTTTTAACTCTGAATCGCTAACTGCTTCACTAGAAAAAGCAGGGGGCGTACGAAAAGCTTTCTGGCCAGTAAACCAGTGTAATTATGGAAATACGCTGAAACCAAAAACTGCTCAGCGTGTAAGGCACCCCTCGCAGGGGAAAGCCTCTTATCATGTACCATCGCGTGGTACTTCAAGTTACTGCTGTGAGCCAGCCTCTGCTGCTCGTATGCATTGCCACCAAGATCCACCCTCGCAGGGTGATTACCAGTGCCATTACTCTACGAAAGAGCGGAATAATTATAATATACAAGGACATTCCTATAATTCGAATAACAGATCAAGTTCCTTTCGAGCTCGTGGCTCGAAACCAAGACACTCAGGCGAGAGAAGCCAAAAGCGTTCGTATTCGCCTTCTTTCAATAAGGGCAATAAAAGACGGAGACAATGACTCACCGGAGTTCCACGCAGGACGATTAGTACATTACCAAAGTTGATGGAGTTCCTTGGGAGCTCCTGCTTTCATACTAAAAATAATAAAAGGGTATCGCATACCCTTTCTACAGAAACCACCCATGAGAATTCCGGTTTTGAAGAACGATCGTTGTTGCACAATGGAATCAATGGAAATGTCTGTTATTGTTCAACAAATGAGAAGGCAGGGTGTTCTCGACACAGTAGACCCATCTCCAAGCTTCGTGTCGTCCCTATTTCTAGTGCCAAAGAACGATGGAACCTTTCGTCCGGTTTTCAACCTGAGATTGTTGAACCAGTTCATTCAAACAGACAGATTTCGGTTGATAAATATGTACCGTGTCCCGGATTTTCTCCAACCCCGGGACTGGTTGTGCAAGGTAGACCTGTCGCAAGCTTATTTCAACCTTCCGATAGCCCAGTCGCACAGACGATTCCTACGTCTAATTTACAAACAAGAGCTTTTAGAAATGACCTGTCTTCCTTTCGGCCTGAGCACCGCGCCAAAAATATTCGCATGTCTCACAAATTGGATAGCACAAACTCTACGAGAAAAAGGTGTAAGGGTCATTGTTTATTTGGACGACTTCCTCATTGCCCATCAGAACAAGAGCATTTTAAAGGATCATGTGGACATCTGTTTAAACACTTTGCAGTACCTAGGGTTTCAAATAAATTACGAGAAGTCCATTCTTGTCGCACAGAAACGAATAAGCTTTCTCGGCATAACCTGGGATACTTGGACAAATCAAAAATATCTTCCAGCAGAAAAATCTGCTGCTGTCATAAACAAAGTGTCTCAGATCATGGACACGGGCAACTCTACACGAAAAGAACTCCAGAGCCTAATAGGCCTACTAAATTTCGCCAGTTTTTGTGTACCTCGAGGCAGATTGAACCACAGAGCAACCCTTCGTCACTTGAACTCGCTACCAAAGTCTGCAATCTCGACCAGATACAATCTCCCATCGAGGGTTATAGAAGAAATGCAATGGTGGCTAGAAAATTGCCATTTGTCAACAATAATACATGTCCCACCACATACGCATTTCTTAACCACCGATGCCTCAGAAATGGCATGGGGTGCACAGCTCGACAACCAAGTAATGTCAGGAACTTGGACCGAAAAAGAACAGTCCCTACACTGCAACTTGAAAGAGCTGCTAACCATTTTAAAGGTCCTAGAGGTACATGCACCAAGCATGACTCACAGTTCAGTTTTAATCCAATCAGACAATCGAACAGCAATTGCTTATCTCCGAAACGAAGGGGGGACGAAATCCCAATCACTCACCGATCTAGCTTGTCAAATTCTGTATATTCTAGACAAGTATCAGATACAGTTTCGAATTTATCACATTCCTGGCAAATACAACAGTCATGCGGATTGCCTTTCCAGACTTCGAGAGTTTCCAGAATGGCACTTACTCCCAATATGCACAGAAATGATATTTATGAAAATGGGAATTCCTGTGATCGACTTATTTGCATCCAAAACTGCACGAGTAGTAAACAATTACGTCTCTCTAGACCTCAGCGACCACCAAGCGTTGTTCCACGATGCATTCAGCCTTCGGTGGAATTTTCCTCTAGCTTGGGTGTTTCCACCACCGTTCTTAATTCCTCGAGTACTAATGCACCTAAATCAAGCCACAGGAATCTATTTGATTGTAGTTCCGCGTTGGCTGAAGGTTTTCTGGAGAGCGGACCTCAAATCACGAGCTATCGCAGCCCCGTTCACACTAACGAATTTGAAACGGTTTCTAGTCGACACGAGAACCGGGATGCCTCCTCCCAGGGTTCAAGACATGATCCTGGAAGTCTGGAGGTGTGGGGGTGGTCAGAATCCTTGACTTCTTGGAATTCAAATCAAATTTCATTACTAAAATCTTCTTGGCGAGCTTCAACGTGGAAAACATATAAGGTGGCTTGGGATCGTTGGTTATTATGGTCTAGAAACCACAAGATAGATGCGGCACGTCCTAACGGCGCCCAATTAGCTCAGTTCTTAGCAGATTTGCATCTCAGTTTTAAATTTTCTTATAATACTATTCTTCTTCATAAATCAGTAATATCAACATTATGCAATACTGAATTATCAAGTAAATTGAGTCAAGATGTTCTGGTTAAACATATTTTAAAATCAATATCTTTGAAAAATCCCAAGGTGAACAAACCTCCCATTTGGGATATTAATCTACTTGTTGATTATTTGTGTAATTATGTAGTAAACAGTAATAATATTTTTCAAACTGTACGCCACACAGCAATATTACTAATATTATGTTCAGGTCGTAGAATTCATGACTTGACTTTATTAGATGTAAGTGACAATCATTGTATTATTAAAAATGATTATATTATTTTTTGGCCTCGATTTGGTTCTAAAACAGATTGTCACGAATATAGGCAGTCGGGGTGGAAGCTTTTAGTTAACCCTGATAAACAAAACATGGATCCAGTGTATTGGATTAACAAAACTATACAAATTCTAAATAAAAGACGTAGTAGCTGTAAGTCATCAAGTTTATTTGTAACCTTGCACGGACCACCAAAGCCAGCCTCTCGCACTGTTATTGCAAGGTGGATTAAGACACTTATGAAGGAGGCTGGCATATCAGCAACACCTGGTAGCGTACGCTCTGCTGTGGCATCCAGGAACTTTGTTGACAATTTTCCCCTTGATGATATTTTAGCCAGGGGAAATTGGAAATCGGTTAAAACTTTTCAAAGATTTTATTGTCGTGAAATTAATAACACAACTAATAATTCATCTATTACATCATTATTTAATCCTATAGAATGATTTGTGTCAACACACACTCATATGTTAAATGTATGTACATAAATAAATCATATATTATGTTCTAGTATTATGTTTCCTTGTTTCTTTAACAATATATTCATTTCTGAATTATATCTGGTTCCTTTCGCACAAATATGCTATCATACATTTTCATTATGTCACATTGGCTTTTCCACCAGGCGATAACAAACAGGTCTCATTATATTAAGCTTCTAATAACGGTCAAGTGGTTTAATAGACGCGTTTACCTGAAAATAAAACGCTTATTAAACTACTTACCTTATTAGAAGCTTAAGTTTTATCGCTGCCTGGTATAAATCGACGCAATGATGAACTGAGCAGTTGGAACCACCAGGTTCACAACTGCCCCACCACACCTGGTGGAAAGGGTCGTGCGAAAGAGATAGCGATATACATAAAAAAGAGAGGTAAGATACAACGGAAATAACATATGCCTATCTCATTATATTAAGCTTCTAATAAGGTAAGTAGTTTAATAAGCGTTTTATTTTCAGGTAAAACGCGTCTAATTGAAGTATTTATTTAGCCCTTTTTTATGTTTTTGTCGTAATTTCAGATATATTGCACTGTGACATAATATATGCCGCTGAAACTAGTTTTGAATACATTATACATAAATGAAAAAATAAACGTAACAGTCACATAACATACATATTTCTGGCCCCACACTAAAATCAAGTCTTGTGTCGTGGGTATCAGGAACTACGAGAGACTTTTTGGTGTCACAAAAACCCGAAATCAAATGCCTGTGGATCTCACAAACATTTGTCTGCGTGGGGATCATAATTAGAAAAATATAACGATCCGACATGAAGTCCACGCTAGTTTTAGTGCATTTATAAAATTGTGTGCTTGTATTAAAATATTTTCAGTTAAAAATAAATTTTACATCGTTTTCTCAAAAAGGTCAACCGCTAAACCAATCATAATTAAAATCACGCCCCGACCGGAATCCCGACATCCTTATTCCGAAAGCGAAAGCGTCGGCGTCACGACGACGGCAGTCGAGATTATCCATTTCCTTTCGATAAGTGAGAAGTTTTCCTCTACAAGATTAAATATTGCAGCCCGGGCTCCCCGCCGCGTGTGACTAATGTACTGTCACTATGCTGCATGGCGTAAAAAGTACGAAATACGAAGCGTTGTTGTGAAGCTCTGTAAGTGTTTTAAAAGGAATGAATTACGTTATGACGCGGAAAATAAATAATGCTCAGTTTCCTTTGTGGAATAGGTGTGTTTTAACCTGCTTGCATGCTCTTTGTACGGCGACTCATTAATCCGTTTGAAAATGTTTTGTGACTTTGTATTTGGGTTTTAATTTTATTTTAGTGCAATTTATAAGGTTCGGCGGTTATTTATAAAACACTAAGGGATGTTTTGATCTCAAATCAAAATAAAAATATTAAGCGAGGTTCAGTTAATATTTAGTTCCTTTATAAAATCATTTTCGTGTAATTTATTAAATAATGCATATTCGAATATTATTTATGTATTTTACGATTCACTTGAATAAAATTGTATGAAGTTTTATCCGTTGAAAGAATAAAATACAATGACAATAAAATGTACAATAAATAATTCTACAAAATGCTTTACGAAACTTAAGTGCATATTGCCACAGAAAGAAAATTGACATAAGAAAAAAAAAGAAGTGAAAAAAAAAACAAGAACACTTCGCATTCAGGTGTTTTTGCGCCGTTTTTTCTTCACAGTTACAATGTAACATGTTCCGAAGCGATGGTAGCAGAAATTAACGATTCAAAGGATCTTGTGAAATACTATTTGAATAAATTAATATATATATACCCAACAGTCACAGACATAGTCCTGATCCTATACTAAATTCGAGTCTTATTCCCAGGGTATAAGAAATGACGAGAGACTTTTCCGTCCCACAAACACCCAAACCCGAAAAAAATACCTGTGAATGACACGAATAGTCGTTTCACAGTCTGCGTCTAACCAGTGGCGTCACGAAGGTTGCTGAATTAATAATATTTTGATTTGATTTTGGAATCAAGAAATAATCATTGCTTGCTCTCCGCCGTAATTACGCTCGCTTAAAACAAATTTACACTACCTGACCCCAAAACACGACACATTCACATACATCAACAAAAACCTCAAAAATGCATTGCCATACATCAAATAAATTGAATATTTCATAAAACGCCCTTACTGTGATCAATTTTCACCGCAGGAGCGACGAATCCAGAATAATTCCGGGCCATTACTCGCGCCAATGTGTCGATATCCTGACGATTTTGTTGTGAATATTCAATTATTTTTGTTTTTTGCATTCAAGTGAGCTTTGAATATTCGCCGCGTAGTGAAAACTAAATGGAATGTGAAGGTTCTTCAAATCGTCTGAGTGATTTTTATTACAATACTCGATACCTTTGTGTTGGGGAATTGTTAATTCTCTTGTGGTTCCGTTGGGCGAACGTATTCACGGGTAATACAATTGACTTATGTTTTTAAATTGTTTGACATTTTTGTTTTTATGATTAAATATTGTTTAATTGTTGCATGCAAGTATTGAGTGGTTTCATTGTTTTGGAGGCGGTGCTAAGCATTGCTTTGTAATTCATGGTGTAGTTTGGTTTTGCTAATGTCCATGTGCGGTTATATCGCTTACATCGAGCGAACTGCGTGCTCGTCTCGCCATTCATTGAAATAAAAAATAGGCAATCGTGGCGCTTGACTCATATAACCAACGCTTTCTCGTTATTGCAATTGATTTAAAATCGTCTTTCGCATACAAAAGAGTTTTGTTACGTAGGAAGAATGCATAATTCCGCGTCTGAAAGAAACACGACAATAACTGAAGTTGCTGACAATCGGCAGAAATCCTTGGAAATGCAAAGAGCGGCCCGAAAATTTGGCACTAGATGTGCCATTAGGCTGATAATTGCGTGGGCCTGCCAACGTACATTAGTCTGGCCTGACAGATTCCCCGATAATTCACGTTTCTGCTGAAAAGCTTCTTATTTATATTTAGCAGATTGCTTATATAAAGCCTACTTTGATAGTTGATAAAATGGAAAATTGGGTTAGTAGGATACAGGCGTCACTAACGCCACCCACAGTTTCAACCTATTTTCGTCCTTATGATGGTGGGCGAACCTATCGCGACGTCGGGCACAAATTGTAGCTATATATACGTTATTTAATTATAATTTAACACCACATACGGGGTAGCCATCATTCCATTTTTATTAGAGAATAATTTTTATAGCAAAAATAACGATAAGAGCGTACCATTCGCTTGATGGAAAGTGATACGACCGCCCATGGATAGTAGCAAAACCAAACCCTGCCATGAATTACAAAGCAATGCTTGGCATTCCACTGCGCTCGCTATCCTGATACATAAGATATGAATTCTCAATACGTCTAGTAGTTACTCTGACTACAATGTCCTTAAAGTCGGAACACAACAGTGTAGTTACCCTTCTGTATGGTGATAAAAGTATACATCGTGTAGGTACTAACCTTACCTCTCACATAACACGGAGTTTCCTTTAATAAAGAATTACTACATTGATATTTCATACGTGCCCATAAGAAGACATAATTTTATTGATAAACACATAAAGACGCTCAGCACATACACGTAAACGTTACGCTGTCGATTTTTATGTTTATACCCTCGACATTTCATAATCCAGACACTCGTGTACATAAAACGCCAGGAATATGTGCGTAACTTAGAGATTTTCCTTCACTCGGAGCAAACTAGGCGTAAACAACATTCTTCATTATCTCATCAACCATTTTGTTAACGGGGCGTCGGCGACGAAATATGGCAGAGCTATATTATAGATGTTTGGCTCAAGTCTAGGCTGGCAACCCGCCATGTGCCTGTACCCTACGTCAGCCCATAAACCTTTTCCTAGTTTAGATTAAGAAAGATTAATAGTGTGGAATTTGAGCCCGTTCGATTCAATAAAGGGGTCTCAAGTAAGTGATACCAACTGGAATAAAGGCAGGATATTCATTGAAATTTACTGGTGGTAGGTCTCTCATATGTGAGAGGCCATCTGGGTAGGTACCACCGCAATGTCTATTTCTCCCGTGAAACAACACTGCTTAAATGCACTGTTGTGTTTCGGATTGAAGGACATTGTAGCCAGAGCAACTACTGGACATATTTATTCATTCTCTACTGCACACAAACAATGACAAAGTATATAATATTTTACATATAAAATTAAAGAGTACAGTTGGCGGTCTTATCGCCCTAGGCGATTTCTTACAGACAACCTTTGGATGGATATAAGAAAAGGATAAGAAGAGAGGGCAGTATAGAATTTAAAGAAAACTAAAAACATGCTCTTATAAGGAATAGGTAAACAAATTATTTATAGTGAATATATACATGATATTTAATACATAATTATATAATACATTTAATATACATACATATATAAATATTTCTATAGATAAACATAGACATAAATATACATACTAAATATAAATTATAAATTACCTATTGAGACAAAAGAGGAAATAAAAACTTCTTAATGCAGCTACTTAGAGAGAAAGATAAATAGTCTTTAAGCATTTTTTTGAAAGATGTCAATGTTTGAGCTTGTCTTATGACAACTGGTAATGCATTCCACAGTCGAACGGCTTGCACTGTATGGGACCTATCCATGAACGTTGTGGTATGCACAGGCATTCTCAGTTTCAGATTCTCCGACGACCTCAAGGACCTTGAATGAGACTCATGGAGAAATAGAAAACGTTCTTTGAGATATGATGGAGTGAGAGGATTGAACAAAATATTGTAAAGAAGATTTAGAATATGAGCATTCCGACGAAGTCGTATGGGTAACCACTTGAGCTTAGTACGAAACTCAGAGACATGATCATATTTGCGCAGACCAAATATAAATCTAATACAGAAATTTTGAAGACGCTCAAGTTTATTAAGTTGGTCCTCGGTGAGATCGAGATAGCTGACGTCGGCATAATCAAGGATGGGGAGTAGGAGAGTTTGTGCAAGGGAAATTTTCGTGGCAATGGGGAGAAAATTGCGTAACCAACACAACAACACAAAGACCTAGCTGAGGCAAAAACCTTTCGGCTAATTTCCCGAAGCTGAGGACCCCAGGTGAAACATTTGTCTATATATAAACCAAGATTTTGACTGTATCACTGTATGGAACAGTGATACCATCACAGGAAACAGATGGAAGTTGGTCCTGATCTATTTTCGATATCATCCTAGGGCTGCCGACAACAATGACTTGAGTTTTTGATGGATTGACCTTCAGTCCGTAATCTTTACTCCATGAACATATATATTGGATGTCAGAATTGATGGCTCCAATCGCATCAGTTATCTTGTCCAAGGATGCCCGAGTATAAATTTGCAGATCGTCTGCATAAAGGTGGTAGGAGGAGCGAAGATTATTGGTAATAGAATTAATAGAGACAGCGAAGAGTAAAGGAGATAAAACGCCGCCCTGAGGTACACCAGCAGATACAGAGCACCAAGAGGAAAAGCATTCCTCAAAGCAGATGCGTTGCTGGCGACCATACAGGTAACTACGAAACCAATCAACTGCTGTTGGAGATATGTTAAGAGAACGCATTATGGACATATTGAGACTTAACATCTTATGTCTCAGGATGGCGAGCGCAATGGAATGTTGCTACTGTTCATGAGCGGTCGTATCGCTTACCGTCAGGCGAACGGCTTGCTCGTCTCGCCATTCAATGAAATAAAAAAACAAATACATTACATAAAGTTGAACAACTTCATGATTCCTGCCATTATAAGTTCTATTCAACTAGATGTACATTTCGACATACTTTGAAACAACAAGACTATATTGACACCACTTACGTAAATTACGAAGTTAGTAACAAAAACGATAAAGAAGCAAAAGCTGCAGCGAAAACAATCGAAATAGTTAAAGGGAACCTTGGCAGTCGTAACTCCGTCTGCTGTAGGCCAGGCCTTAATCCGAATTGTTGGGGCCGGTCGAATAGTTCACGAGAAAATCTTTATTGCACTCGCTTAATTTCGTCCAACTATGCACCGGCCGCGAGACTAATGAATTTATTACTGCACTTACATAGCTCAGTAGAGTTTTGATGCTCTGTTTCCGGGTACAGCAAGAACATTTCTTTGATTTGAGATTAACTCGTGAAATGCTCAGGTTTTATGAGGTATTCTTTAATATTGTTTAGAATTAGAGCACGGATGTCGACCATTAACCTTTATTATAATAGTAAGACCTTTTGTAAATTTTAAAACCTATCTGCAGTAGCTCACAATTGACTATCTTTTGTATACAATTTGTAATATATATGATTGTTTGCTAATGATAGATGTGACCGCCTAAATAAAATAAGTAAACAACATTATGAACAAGCCTGATTTAAACATAAGGGCCTGAGAATTTTGTACTAGCTCCTCGAAGTAACCTTGCAATTGATGGTAGATATAATGCGAAATAAACAAATTATTTTACTCGATTAAGTACATAGTTATGCAAGATTGCTCAGTTGTTTCTACACGCTTCGTTTCGTTTCAAAGAAGGACGTATCACGTGTACCGGCAAATTGTTTCACACCTAGCGAACGAGCGAACCTCTTGGTTTAACCCGTTGGTAGTGACCATGAAGCTATTTCTATGTAAGTCTTCATCTACTCGTATTATGAGAACGAAAATATACCTATGTTTATCTTTTGATTTGTTTCATAAAATATAATAGTAGCGTATTGGAAAAACGTTTATGGTTGAAGCCTTAGAGTATTTATAATAAAAAGGAAGAGCTGTCATACATTTGCGTCTTCAAAAACGTAGATATTTTCTTGTTCGTAATGTTGGCAGCGCTCCTATATTAGTGAAAATTGAAATAATTATTTAACAAATTGGTATCAACGAAAGTATATTTAGATATTATCCTTTTAAAACGAGTTTGGGTGGAGTGAAATAGTCCCAAACTATTTATTTTTATTTTCCATGTAATTCATGCATGTTAGACAACCTGTCAAGTTTCAGTCGATAGGAGGGCAGAAAAAAGGGGCCTGATATGGCATCACCATTTTTATCTACCTTTTTGCAGTATCAACGCTCCTTATATTATGAATACTTTAAGATTGAATCATCGTAACGTGCTTGTTTCTAGTTTCTAGCGTATTGAATCGTCTGAGAATTCGGCTTTCAAAACATAAGTGTATTTAATTTCTATTAAATACCGTAATGTAATGTTGGGGTATTAGATTATTAATTTGTCATTTAGATTTACACTCAGTTGAGCAACATAGAGTTTAAATTATATTTGATTTATTTAACGATAGATCAAGTAGAATTAAATTGTTTTCTTGCTGTACGTTATATTCCTTCTTCTTCAGCCAAACTAAATTATTTTATGAAGCCTGAGGGTTATTTCTATTGGTTAATTTTTGGCATGTTGTAATTTAATGCTTATACAAAACTATATTTTTATTTAGTTTAATTTATAAAATTGATTTGGAATGTTATGTTGTTGGTGCAGAGCACTCATTAGTGCTTACCGTTATGTTGATGTTTCTAATGACGTCATCCTTCTCGGATCACTTTGAATTACTCTTATTTATTATTTTGTATATCAAAAAACCTAGAGTATCTATTTCTACATCGCCCAGTTTTGATCATGCGATACCCCTAAGCCGTGAAACTCATCAACAACTCCACGCGTTATTATTCATTTACCATTAACTGTACCAGCTCGTTTGAACTATAAAAACATTTGCGAAACCTAACGAGGTTTTATCTATGCAAACAAAAAATGCGATTTACAAGTTTGATCGTTTTTACGTACCAGTTCCGTAAACATTCGGTTGAAAAGTTTCAAAACATGCAATTTACCAATATCCGTCGTCATGCCAAAGTAACATTAGTTAGTGGCGAAATCAGCCCGCTCATTGGTTACATTAATAATGTACATCAATCAAAATGAAAACGTTAGAACGTCTACTGAATGGAAAAACTTTTAATATGTTGGCAATTTGTATCGTAGTGCCAAACTGCGGAATTGCTTGGACTAATGAATAATACATCAAGAAAATATGTAGGTAATCGAAGCGCTGCTAACGACTTCAGTGTACGCAAGTTTGCGTCGATGGTATACCATAATTATTCAATTTGTGTTTTGGTATTTAGGTACCATGAAAATAGGTATATTTACTAGACATATTGGTAAATAAATCTGACAGTATTGTATCCTATATCTTTCGCTCGATTTATCACTGCAAGTTCAATAGTCTCTGTTCATATCCTACCCCAGCTTTTTACGAATAAAATATTAAAATATGCCGTACTCCTATCATCCATAATCTGCAAATGTCCGTAGGTTTCCAAATTACTGTCATATAAGGCTTATAACAACTACAATAAATAAACAAATTCATATTATTCTCCATATTGCATATTAAGATATTTATAACCTTAATGAATAGGTATTTATTTGTTCTTAACTGCAAATACACAAAAAGGAAAAACACTAAAAGATATTACAAATTTAAAAAAAGTACAGCTGTCGGTCTTATCGCTCTTGGCGATTTCTAACAGACAACCTTTGGATGGATATGAGAAAAGGAAAAAATACAAGCTCCAGTAAAATAATCATAAATAGTATTGATTTTAGTATTATTAAAAGTTAATATTTTGTCTCTTTAATATTACTTAAATAATTTTTATAACCTTGTATATTTTATTGTTAAATTCATGTTTATGATCAATATAAACTTTACAACTTTATGTTTTTTTTAATATTTCTGTATTTTCTTCAACAAATAAATAAAGCTGCACATACCGCCTGTAAAGACGCAGTTCCGCATCGCTAAAGCATACGAAATACTCAGGCGTTTGGAGCTTATTCCTCATTTCACAACTTTCTAGACATTGCCAATACTAAAGCGAACTGCGCATTTGAATAAAGTAAAAACTACTCAAGCAACTTTATACTGCAGTCGTTATTGCGTGTATCAAGCGTAACGTTCTCCCGCCTTATAATGCATTGTTTGGTACGTAAATATGGTTTTATATCGAAATTGAGTTTTGGATTTATCGTCTTTATCATTTTGATGTTGCCTTGTGTTGAATATTGGTATTTTTGGAAGGCTCTGACTGCTCAATTTTTGTAATTTATGTTCATTGATCTTAAAATTATGGTCAGTAAACAAAGGGTTATAGATAACCTATCACCATATTTTGGCTCCCAATCATGACAACCTAACCCAATACTATGACGTAATTGTCTATTGTTTCACGTCTTACAGCGTAACAATACCCCACTTTTCGCACCACCGACATCGATTCGACAGCCCAAACCAGATTCGGACATAGATGTGGTGAACAATACCCTTCTGACAGCGTGCCACAGCATTCTAAAGACCTGACATACGCGAGAGACGCATCCACTGCCCCCATTCAGTAAAGTGGATGCAACACCGAGCCACAATATGGCAGGTTTATCCAATACAGAGATAAGCCCGTCAAGATTGCATGGGTGTAATCTAGCAGAATGGACTGGGAACATCTTCATTTCATGTCAGTGAATGGGTTTGGAGAGCGCGTGAAGCGAACGGTTTCGTGCTGGCGAATCGATCTATTTCATCAGCATCAGTGTTGATAACTTTGTGTTTGATGTTGTATGCATGTATAAGCATGACTTGTGGTAAGTAGTTGGTTTAATCAACATTTTGAGGTATTTATTGTTCCTAAAGCTAATGTAATAGATCGGAATGGTTGTAGTTTCTAAATTCTACGCTTGACAGCTTACCTGATATTAATCCTATACAGGGATTAATCCGATGTCGAATGAATCTGTGCTTTCAAAAGGAAAACTATACACAAATTGATTAGGAAAATGGATTGTTCGTTCTGGGAACCGAAAAAATTACAACTCTTGTGTGATCCTCCGATCATGCTGGTTGTATGCCAGTTTTATCTGGCACTTCACTGTACTACTGACTGACTGCCTCGGTGGCGTAGTTGTACCAGGGTACGGTTACAAAGCTGAGGTGTCGGGTTCGAATCCCGGGTTGCTCAAAGTGATATTGGATTTTTCTATTCATTATCAGCCCAGAGTCAGGAATTTGTGCCCGATATGGCGATAGGCTCGCCACCTATCACATGTGGGACGGAACATACACGGCGAAATGCGGGTGTCCTGGCACCTCAGCCTACCCCTTCTGGGAAAAAGGCGTGAGTTTATGTATGTATGTTCACTGTACTATATCAGCCTATATATGTCATACTGCAGGGCGCGAGTTGCCTCTTCAATCGACATGACGATGAAGAGAGATAAGGCCATATATTGACATATTTAATTTATACATTTCACTGGTGGTAGGTCTCTCATATGTGAGAAGCCATCTGGGTAGGTACCACCGCAATGTCTATTTCTCCCGTGAAACAACACTGCTTAAATGCACTGTTGTGTTTCGGATTGAAGGACATTGTAGCCAGAGCAACTACTGGACATATTGAGACTTAACATCTTATGTCTCAGGATGGCGAGCGCAGTGGAATATTGCTACTGTTTATGAGCGGTCGTATCGCTTACCATCAGGCGAACGGCTTGCTCGTCTCGCCATTCAATGCAATAAAAAAAAAATATAGTCCACCACGTTGTTATAGTGCGGGTTGGTGGACTTTATTTATACCATCGAAATTATTATAAATCGCTATGGTTTGCAAATTTCCACACGATCTTTTCCTTCACCGTTTTTAATACGTGATTAACTATCCATACTCATATGATTCGATAAAATCAGAGATGCCTGAGTGACGTGTGATTTGAACTCGCGACCATCGTGAACATGTTAGCCTCGTGTGGTCCGTTCACTAACATGCCACCTCGCACTAAATCGTAGGTTTTATTTGGTAAAAACTTAATGAAGTCCCTAACATAGTTTTTATCTGCTTTATATTACCTTCAATATAAACATAGCCTTCACGTACATTCTAACTTCATTAAATCTGCAACCTCAATGACCATAATCACGGTTTAAATGATTATAAATTTAGATCACGTTAACCTTCCTCTTAAACACTTAGAACTTTATAGTCTCGAGACAGTAATGAAGCAATTACTGAACCTAATACGTTGAACGTTTTAAAATTATTACGCCGCGGTGCAATTACTCCTACGTCGTGTGTGGCGAGTATGGCCAAATGCCAGATTTGAGGTTTGGCTTATCTCGGTTCGACTCAGATATATCTACGGCTTAAAGGTTTTGTGTATCGGTTTTTTTTTTATTGCAGTGAATGGCGAGACGAGCAAGCCGTTCGCCTGATGGTAAGCGATACGACCGCTCATAAACAGTAGCAACATTCCACTGCGCTCGCCATCCTGAGACATAAGATGTTCAGTCTCAATATGTCCAGTAGTTGCTCTGGCTACAATGTCCTTCAATCCGAAACACAACAGTGCATTTAAGCAGTGTTGTTTCACGGGAGAAATAGACATTGCGGTGGTACCTACCCAGGTGGCCTCTCACATATGAGAGACCTACCACCAGTAAACTTGCACCGGTTGTATTTAAATTGTTTTTTGTTCGGTTTGGGTTTTCTTTTTCTTCAAACAGACTATGGTTTAGAAGATGCTGTGATCAGGACTATGTGCGATTCTGTTGGATCTACTTAAAATTGTATCTTTTAGATCTTAGACAAGTGTCTTAATTAAACTCAAGAGATACTATGTATTTTGGAGTCAAACAAAATGATAAAAAGATTTCTTATGGTATTTTGGACTTTGTTGTCGATTTTGCTGTTACACAACCAACAATCATATACGAGTAATGAAATCAAAACAATAACAAGAAAATTAATCAAAAGAAAACATCTCCAAAGATTTTTTATACTTGTAGATAATCTTTATTCACCTTGAATACATGGTTCTATTTATTTTGTTCTAGTATGTTTCTTGTAGTACACGTTGTTTTGTTTCACATAAATCTCATAAATATTTCTCCTCGTTTCAGGTACGAGCTTCAGTATTCCGTGAAGGTAGCGATTAAATTCAACGATGTGATTGGATTTAATATAAAACCAAGATAGGATGAAGGTAAGCTGGGCGTTGTTAATGTAAACAAAAGGTTCTGAGAGAATATCTTCGATAATCTCAGGAACGAAGGAGACGACATTTTGTTAGTGTGTTATCTTTTTTATATAGTGTATGATGTTGTGTTCACTTTTGTGAAAATGTTTGGGAATGTCGAAATTTCTTCACATAGTAAACAGTTTCTTTAATTGTTAAAGTCTAAAAATCTGTTTGTAGGAAGAATCATTTTTATACTGGCTAGAGGAAGTAAAAATACTTTTTTTAGTACATCAAAAAAAGGTCAATACTTGCAAGCAGTTTTGAAAATTCATGCCTAAGTCTAGACCAAATTGATTAAGATAGAAATTGAAAGTTCCTAGGATCAAGTTAACAAGAAATAATGTTAGACAATATTTTTACTTTTATACGTTTCATGTGTCATTTGCAAAATATCTTTGTTCTTTTACAATAGTGTTTGTTAATTATCTTCTTCTACGTATTCACTAGATGTCACTTAGATTCCATTGTGTTTATTTATGATGGTTCTTTCTAATATATCACGGTTAAAGTCCGTGTAGGAGCGGAAATATTTCGACGAATATAAGCTTCTTTGTTTGTGTTTAATATCATATTCTTAAATAATAAGGGTTCTTTGTTGTCTAAGCATTGTATTGTGGATGCATAATCAGCGATTATAAGATATTTTTCGGATTTCTTTTATTTTCCCTGATATGCCGTTATTGGCTTAGCGAGAAATACTAAGTACATACAATTGAAAAAAACATGCTGACATAAAAAATACCATTAATTAACAACACCATTTTTTATTATTTTGTCATTGTTGAAGACTAAAACTCAATACTACTTGCCTCTTTTTGTAAATGCAATTTATATTATACAAGATCACGCCTTTCCTAAGCACCCAAAGAGGTTTTCCAGTAGCTTACCATACATTCAGGCAAACGCAAGCAGAATAGGATCCGGTAAATTATTCATCCACATATGTAGTGGAGCGCAAGAACTCTGAGACAAAGTGTCGTCTTGCACGGTATCCTTGAGACCTTCATTAGAGTCGGCTAAGTCTACGCCCTCCAAGCTGAATACTTTTTATATCTGTACATTCTTGTTTGCAAAAGAGCTTAAGTGCCACTTGATGTCGTTGACCTTTTGAATGTTTGCCATAATAACATAGATGTTTGTTCGACTCGGGTTGAATATGAAATGTATAATGCCAATATTTGAGACCACGCCTTCGTGACTTCGCATGTTCTAAATTTGGAGTGTTGTGTTCAGCGCCATTTGTTTGTATGTAGTGCTAGAAATAGGTCATGTTTAAAAGGTCTAAAACCTATCCTACCACTGGGAATCTTCGGGGCCGTAAATATCTCTGATAGAAAAAGTCTTATGTAATGATGCGTAAGTAAGTATTCATTTTGAAGTGAGAAGATAAAAATCAGTAATGACTGCACTTATTAATGGATAAATACTGTCTCTTAATAAATGTGTAATTTTCTTATGGTAGCCCCATCTTTGATCGGTCCTGGATTAATTTGAAGCTCATCATTATTATAAGCCGCTATACCATTTCGCGAGTGGGCGTATTCGATTTACTTCAATATAAGGAAGTAGCTGTTATATTGTTATGTATTTTTTTCATGTCACGAACGAACCGCATACATATTCTGCCTCCCCGCCGCCACTATTACCATATCCCTCAAATATATCATAGCGTTTGGAATATTTTATGTTGTCGGTATGTAACAGGCGTTTTGTGGTAATGTCTTCATTTGATGTATAGCCGTCAGAGGCACTCGTGGTCTAAATATCTTCCCATTATGTATATTGTGGCTACATTAAGATGTAACGCGGCAGAAGGGCGGCTCTTAGCGTTTTTTCGTTGCGTAATCACGAGCCAGATTGCTCTGTCGCGAAATATAATGCCTTGCCCCGGGAAATTTGTTAAAATTATAGGCGATCATTTATTTCCCCAGTCGAAATATCGAAATGGGTGGGGTCGACTTTAACCAAAAGTCCGATGAAATTACACGGCAAATAGCGCCTCGTTTGCTCTTAATTTGTACATTTGTTTGTCCAATCTTTTTTTCGGCGAGATACGCCCCGAGAAATAATTGAAGGAGCTATTTTATTCGGCAGAGGAAATTGGCGCCGAGATGTATTGTTATATGTAATTGGAACAGATTATGAACAACACACACAGTGATACCGCGCACCACGATTGGATTACAGCGGCAACTGTGAAAATATAATAAGCTGCGGCCGACCGGCGAAAGTATTTTGTATGAATTACAAATGAATTTCGTGGAGTTGGTAAAACTCTGGCGGCGGCACCGCGGAATGTTCTTCCGCGGCCACTTCGTTAAATAATGTAAGGATCCGTGAAGGTGCGCGAATTGCAACAACTGGCTTGAACAAAATACGCGGAGCCGCTTGAATTTGCAATTTGAAGGCGTTCGTTCTCTCACAATTTGCTTATACCGCGGCCCCACGTTGGGCGCCATTTCGTGTAATTCGGTCCGCAGCCGCACTAAAGTTAAGTAATCGCGAACCTTAGCGTACTTCCGACGCCCGCGCTTGCCTCGGCCTTCTTATTTTTTGGCATCGTTTCAAATTAAAAACGATAGAGTGGCCTCCCGCTTTTTACAACCCCCGTTGGCACGATGAAACAGAGACATCCACTTATTGCATCAACCATAATGCATAAGTTTTATTAATAAGATTTCCGAGCTGGCGTCTAACGATAACTGCTTCGCGACCTCATATATTCAACGTGAATACGGTTCATTCCGCCGGCAAAATCCAGCCGGACCGCGTATAATGTTTGTTCAACATGGGACTCGAAACTAAATTAATGTACATACATTTTATGAGCAATAATACGAACTAAACCGGGAATCTCGATTGAGGTGGACCCGCTTGCCTTTCATTTTCTCTTCAATAATGAACGAGCGCTGACCCGCCTTCGCAGGCTGCACAAAATTTAATTTTAATATGGTACTGCCCACTATCCGGGCGACGGCGCCTAACAAAACACAGCGGCCTGCCGACGCGCAGATTAGAAGTCGCTTACAACGTGTTTGTTCACGGTTAACGTTTTTGATATGCCCGCTGTGCTTACGTGTTCACGTTCGATATGCCCGTAAGTTTCGTGGCGCATCCAGTGCTGATGTTTCCTACGGCACAAATTAATTTGAAATAAAAGCGACCCGCACTGAAACGACGCGATTACTAACAAAATCATAATGGAACATTCAACATTCTTCGGCGTCTACAATTGGAGTAAAATACGCTGCAATTTCACGAATTGTCGTCGGCAGTTATTATTCGGGGCGTAAGCGGGAATTTGTCTCTCCAGGACATGGCTGGTTTTGTCCTGGAGTTTCCCGTAAATTCGCATGGTTCGCTGGCTCCTTTCAAAAGTCGCGGTTGGTTTTACGCTTTTGGCGGTATTGTTCGTGGCGTTTTGACTTTGAATTTTAACCATCCTCATTCAGAAACTGTGCGGGGATGAATAGTGTTTTGAGTTGCAGTTCGCGCTTCGCCAATCATTGTGCATTTCGGCCGGAGTAACTTTCACTTTGGTGACGGTAGAGAGACTTCAACTGACGTATTTATAGAGATCAACAAGTATACAATGTTTTGTCTACCACCGTTTTTTTGGAATGAGACAATTCCGCCGAGTTATTTGTCTTTTGTCTTATGTTTGCCGAGCCTTAAAAAAGACGCCATCTTACAAATCCTCTTTTACCGCGAGCAAACCTTCGCAGTAGGCGGAACGAAGTAAGTCGAGGTACAGCTGCATTCGACGTGCCTAATCTCTCAAATCCTTTTCGAGCCCTTCGTCTGTGACTTCGTGTTTCAAGATCACTGGAATGTGGTGAATCTTTATCGTCTTATATACTACATGTACCTATTTTATGAGCAATGCAGAACTTTTTTGAATGAGTTTTTTTCGTACCAAATATTATTTTTTACACACATATGTACAGTCAGCGACATAAGTCGCTACACATTCACGAGATTTGGAATTGTCTTATCATCCAAAATAATAATTATTTTCAATATCGTATGGCACATCTCGGCATAGATGACTTTACTTGGTTATATTTTACGACTACAGAGTAGAACGTACAAATTTTAATTCATAAAAAGCTTATCAAAAAATGTGAAGTGTTCAACGACTTATGTCGCTGACTGTACATACATAAACTCACGCCTTTTAACCAGAATGGGTAGGCAGTGCAGTGGTGCCAGGACATCCACATTTCACCTTGTATGTTCCGTCCCAGGATGCGATAGGCTGGCTTATGGTCATATTGGGCACAAATCCTGACTCCAGGTTGAAAATGAATAGAAAAATTCAATGTTACTTTGCCCTACCTGGGATTTGAACCTGAAACCTCAGCTTTGTAACAGAAACGTAGCACAATTACCCCACCGAGGCGGTCCACCGATGTATTGTTTTTTTTGTGACAATAACAATGGTTATTAACTTCGAATCACTTTTGTGAATACATACAAATATTTATTAAATTATTTTGCATTCCCGCTCGAAAAGTTGATAGTCCATTGAAATGTTACATGAGCTTTGCATTTTTAGAGTACGCAATTTTATTTTTGGGATATGTGTGGGCGGTCAATAGAAGCTTAACCTCAAGTTTGTGGGGTCGCCACCCTTGTCCCCCGGCCGCCATCTTGGAAAAAGGGGTGAAAACACTTTTTTCGCGTTATCTCGGGAACTATGCGTCTTACGAAAAATTTGTAAAAACACAATTTGTAGCTAATTGTATTGCCTACAAATATGTTTATACAACTTTTTGCCCTAAATTAAAAATTAAAGAAGTTATACGCAAAAAAGTGAGTAAATATTTATAAAAAAAAATCTCTGTTGCTCTATACCTTTTTATTAAAAAATCTCACTTTTTTGCTTTTTTTTTTATTTTTATTCACCTATTCTGTGCCACTGATGGGCAAAGGTCTCCCTCAAATCCTTCTACTTATCGCTATAAGTTGCTGATGCCATCCAAGTGCTGCTAAATTGGTTGAGATCGTCGCGCCACCTTTTCCGAAGCCTGCCGCGTGGCCTCTCGCCATCCTTAGGCATCCATTGGTTGGCAATCTTTGCCAACCTCTTCGGGTGCATCCGGGTGATGTGGCCCGTCCAATCCCAGTTTAGTTTAGCTGATTTCTGTGCAACATTCTTGACTGGTTATGAAGCGCAAGGTGTTAGTGGGTACTCTGTCCATGCGTGTTACGCCTAGCATCCTGTGCTCCATAGCTTTTTGTCAAACCTGGACCTGGACCTCTAAAGTTCGGTTAAAGACCAGTATTGAACACTATATGTGGGAATTGGTAAGATACAAGTCGAAAAGTCTACTTTTAAGAGAAAAGGGGATGATTTCCCTTAAGAAATTTCTTCTTCACTTTTTTGCTTATAACTTCTTTAATTTTTAATTTAAGGCAAAAAGTTATAAACATATTTGTAGGCAATACAATTAGCTACAAATTATGTATTCACAAATTTTTCGTAAGACGTATAGTTCCCGAGATAACGCGAAAAATGTGTTTTTACCCCTTTTTCCAAGATGGCGGCCGGGGGACAAGGGTGGCGACCCCACAAAATTGACGTTAAGCTTCTATTAACCCCCCAAACATGTCCCAAAAATAAAATTGCGTCCTCTAAGAAATGCAATATTCGGTCCTTAAATTGTAACATTTCAATGGACTATGATGTTTTTAAAGCGTTGTCACATATACTACACGAAATACAAAGCAATCATTTCAGAATGTAATTGTTTCATATGAATTTTTCCTTATAATATTTTTATAATTGAAACATTATCCTACGACACAGCGATGTAAGGGTGGAAAAAAACAGATGTTGCCTAATTACCTTTCGTGTTGAATATCACTTAGGGAGGGGACACTAGATTTCCAACGTTACTCTCACTAAATAAAGATTAAAATACGATGTAAAGGCATTATTACTGTTAATTTTAGTATGAGCACATCATATGAAAATATGTTATCTATTATGTAATGTTACCTATTTAGATTTTATCAATCATTTTAAATATTCTTGGTAATAAAGATATAATAAAATAATAGATGGGTAATAATAATATATGGAATAGGTTTTTTAGATAGCTATGCGTAAAATATTGTGGTTATGGTTATTTTAAAGCCTAATAAAACATCTAAGAATAAAGTTACCTGGCATGATGAACGCAACGATTGATTAGATTTGCCATTTCAAACGAGGGTTTAAACATGTTCATGTTGAGATTGAAAATATTCTGGGACCCAAAACACAACACCATATATTCAGATTTTCTTTCATTTTAAGCTAAGAAATAGATGAACTATAAGTGAATACGTAACTTTGAAATGTCAAAAGTGATTTAAATATTAAACCGTTCAAATTCCGATCTCTAATCTGTTGCTTAATCCGCCATCAATATTACTGCTTAGATTACAAAGTCATAATATATTTCTCCGATATATATCACAACACATAACCCCTAGGAGTTTTCGGTGTAACAGAATTGAGGCTAAATGTTTGCGGGGCTTATGGAATGGAATTCCGAGAATCGAATTGGTATTAATATATTATTTCAGTGTTGCCTAATGGTTGGCTTTTCGACGTCCAGTCGAATATAAGCCGTGCATAAAGGACGTGTATACATAGTTTCTGTGTTTAATGGACTAGCATGACAGTGACTACATTTATCAGTAATAAATGCAATGCTGTCCATTTATATTACAAAGAAGACATTAATTGAAATCATATTGAAGGGATTGCGTCAGCCGTTCGTACACTAAAAACAAATGAATTATATATACTCCAACCCGCACTAGGCCAGCGTGGTGGACTATATGGCTTAACCACTCTCAATCGTACTTACGATTGTAGAGTAGGCCCGTGCCCTGCAGTGGGACGTATATGGGCTGATACAGAATATATACTCAGTTGTAAAGCTACAGGATACTATAGAAAAAATAGTTATGAAATAAATTATATTCCGTGTACCTAGTTTAGTTGAAAATATACAGACTTCCAAAGATTATGCCTTTAGAATATTACATAAAAAATAAAAGAAGTACTATTTAAATATAACTAGCAATTATTTTATCAATATAAAGGCATGCTTAATAAATAGAAACCTTGTGTTCTTAATTTTCGATTTATCTCTTTAGGAATCCATATTGGCAAAGACAAAATTATTTCATAACTAAAACATAATATTCCGCCTAAATTTGTTCCTTTGTTGTCACAATTTTATTAAGTTCGTTACAGTGAATAGCTAAAAGCAATTGAAAGTATCGAAATTGGCTTCATTTAATTTGGTTTCTTTATTTTTCTTCCGAAAAATTATTCTTTTAAACGGGCACTAAGCAAAGGAAGCTCATTTCAGACGCGACTCGTCTCGGAATCCTTAATTCTGCTTCGTTGACGTAATTAATTTTATATTACCACCAAAAGCCATCTGTTGCCCGCTCCTTGATTCCTATTTACATCTGACAGTAGGTATTTTTGAATCGGAAGTATTTGTCGACGTTCATAGTAAGTTGGCAACATTAACACTTACTGGCACTGGTGGTAGGTATCTCATTATATGTGAGAGACCGCCTGGGTAGTTACCACCGCTATGTCTATTTATCCCGACAAACAGCAGTGTAAATGCAATTTTGTTTTTCGAATTGATTGTAGCCAGAGTACTGGACATATTGAGACTTAACATCTTATGTCTCAGGATTGCGAGCGCAGTGAAATGCCAAGCATTGCTTTGTAATTCTAGGAGTTGTTTGGTTTTTCTGCGATGCAAATGGCATGTTCGTCTTGCCATTCATAGCACTACAAATATAATTAAATTGGTAATAATTAATTTAAGTCACAAGAGTGAGTACTGTCTGATCACAATTTTTTTTTTACCAACTTGGTTAGTTTTGCAAAGTAGTAATTTTTTTTTGGTTTAATATCAGGTTTATTTTGTTAATTTATACTATTTTTATAAGAAAACATTTAAACTGCTTCTTAATAAACGCGTATATAATTTATATAATTTCAAAATCGGGTTCTTCGTCATCTATTTGACCCTTCAAACTTGATTTCATACTATATTTTAATATGAAATAATAAATCACGTCTTCAATATTTTGTTCTATGTATAAATATTAAAATTATTTTAATTAAAGGCAAAGCAACGACGTTTGTTGATTAAACTTGTATCCAACTTAACCACGTCTCTCGTCTACATCTGTGAGAGTACTAGCTTTTGGCCTCAAAACTAGTGTAGGAATTTTGGATACTTTCAGTTGTATGATAAAATATTATCCAAATAGTCTTTAAACAACATGAATCTTTATATAGCAAAAAGATGAAACACCTAAATTAGATCTTGATATAAAAGATCAGGTTAAAATAATACTAGTGAAAACTCACTCGGTGCTGGCTACCATGAAAAATCCCGTCTCTTGAATGATGTATAGGATTCTTTGATCATATTTCATGGCGGGGACAGGTGTACTTGTATTGGCCGGCTGTAGCTGTATGTATAAATAAGCGACCGACACACATCGGATTTTTAACAATCAAAAATGTAACCGGGCCAAAATACTTTTTGATGCCTCCGAGCATAAAGTTTTTGTTTTTTATTATCAATTAAAGTATTCCATTTCTTGTTATTTTTTGCAGATTTAGATTATTTATAGTATGGTCTATAATATACAACCCTCTGCAGCGTTAGTTTTAAAGAATTAATATATCAAGGTGTCAAAAAATTAAACAACTGAGTTACTGTTTTACAAATTTAATATTCGTTATTTAAGTTAGTCACTGAGACTTTTTATTTGCGTGGTACCTTTTAAGATGTTTCTTTTTAGCTTCAGCGTGTTTAACAGAGTCTAGCTTTAATTTGAGCCTATAGCGATGTTGTTTTTCTGCGTTCGTTAGCGCCATTATGGCAGGCATTTATTCCTGAAAAAGGATAAACAATATATGAGTAGAAGCTTATAATAACGTATTATTAGCATAAAACATTCATTAAAAAATCAGTGCGTTACCCATACAACAACTGCGTTACTTTTTCTAGTAACGCAGTGTAGCAGTTACGCAGTTACGCAGTTGTAAATATTTGACTATTTTGTAAATTATCACTAAATAAAATAACAAAATGCAAATATTCTAACACTGACAATACCGATACATGACAACCTGTACATAACAAAAATAATATTGTAAATATTGTCATTACATACCTTCCGACAGCGGTAACTCAGCGGCCACGCAATATATACACGCACCTCGCTCGACGACTGTGAAGCGGCTAATTCGACTAGCGCACTCCCCCCGTGCAGTTGCTATGATTCGTTGTACAAGTTAAAACATGTCGAACCGAATGAAGTACAAAAAGATGTAATACACTCACTTTTAGGTTTATTTCCATATAGTAACGCAAGATAGTTACGTTTTTTTTAATTGTTGGGGACACAAACAAAATCAGTCTTTATTGTATGAAATGATTAACGTAAAAAATGTTTATTGGCATTTTAATAAGGTTCACAACTCACATTTTTATAGAGATATTAAAGATAAAGGTCGTTTAAGGAAATATTGTGAAAAATTGCTCTGTACAGTCCGAGTGACGCGCTCAGGGACATCAGTATTTTGTATGAAAAGCTACTGCGTTACTAAAAATGCCAACGTTGTTACCGTAATTTTCAAACAATATTTTTGCGGTCACATGTTATTTTCCCTGTACTAGATTATAATGTGATATTTCGAAATTAATATATTTTTTTCAGTGTTGTACTGTTTTTCCATAAAATCAAATATTCATTCCGAGAGACCGATTTTTAGGCATCAAACAGTATTTTGACCCAACCAACTACACGAAATTTATTTGTAATAAAATATAAGGTATATTAAAAAATAGTGCAATCGACTGAGCTTCTGAATCTAACAAACTAGTCTCAGATTTGTACTACTCGGATACTAAAAAAATTTCATAGTCTCAGGACTATGAATGTGACTGATAATCTTAGTGTGGGGTCAGCCCCACACTAAGATTGATTCTTGTGTTGGGGCTATCAGAAACTACAAGAGACTTTTTCAGTTTCACAAACACCCAGACCCGTAACACAAATGTTTGGATCACACATGCAATTTGTTGCAAAAAATCTCAACGATATTGATTGATATAAGCGTGCGAAATTGTAAATAAAATTAGCATAAGAGTTTCTGTTTTTACGTCAGAATAGACACTGAAAATATAAATATCAAAGGCCTAGACAACCCAAACAAACAACTTTAAGTAAGCCAAATCCTTAAAATCAGTTATCCAATCGGTGTTTAGGAAACTGCGTTCTGAGAATGGAAGAGGAATGGAGAAGGAATGGAACTATTTATTCCATCCTCTGTTGTGCCCATTGGTGGTAGATCCAAGCCTTGGTTTAATCGCTCCTGCAAAATGGCAAATCGCCGTAAACAGGCATGCTAAAAGGCTTGGGCAGATGCAGTGGCAGCTCAGGATGTAAATACCAGCGTCTTAAAAAAGGAGTATAACTTTGCCTCGAGGTCCTTCAAAAGAGTGATAGCAATGGCGAAATCGGATCACATTGGCAGAATTGGCGAGAGATTGGTTCGTCTTCGTTCGGGAACGCGTGCATTTTGGTCACTCGCCAAAGCTGCCATGGGGAATTTTTGTAGCCCTTCCTTTCCACCTCGTCGTAGGGGGGATGCATCGTTGGCCCATGGCGCGAGAGAGAAAGCCGATCTCCTAGGCTCTCTTTTTGCGTCTAACTCCTTTCTGGATGACGGGGGAAGCGAACCGCCGACTATCCCGCGGTGCAACACCAATATGCCGGAAATTCGGTTTTCGCAACGGCTAGTGCGTAAAGCGCTGTTCTCCCTCGACATCCATAAATCGAGTGGACCCGATGGTATCCCTCCTATTGTTTTGAAGAAGTGTGCTCCTGAGTTGGCTCCGATCTTAACGCGTCTTTTTCGGCACTCCTACTTCTTAGGCGTAGTCCCGGCTTCGTGGAAGACAGCATTAGTGCATCCGATACCTAAAAAAGGCGAGCGCTCGAATCCTTCCAACTACAGGCCCATAGCCATTACTTCCTTGCTCTCGAAGACAATGGAATCCATTGTCAACAGCCAACTCCTTGGGTACTTTGAGGATCATCAGCTATTAAGTGACCGTCAATACGGTTTCCGTAGGGGCCGCTCGGCTGGTGATCTTCTCGTGTACCTAACACATAGATGGTCGAAGGCAATCGAGAGTAGGGGGGAGGCGCTGGCCGTTAGTCTGGATGTAGCGAAGGCCTTTGATAGGGTCTGGCACAGAGCGCTTCTGTCGAAGCTTCCTTCCTACGGGCTTTCCGAGAAGTTGTGCAAATGGCTAGCTAGCTTTCTAGCGGACCGGAGCATCAAGGTCGCTGTCGACGGTGCATGCTCAGATCTCAAGTCCGTGAACGCTGGTGTCCCACAAGGCTGTGTGCTATCTCCCACGCTATTTCTTCTGCATATTAATGATAAAAAATCGCCTTTCGTCGTATCACCTCAATTTCAAGACACTCCTCTAAACGCCACAGCAAGCATCGGAATTCTTGGTGTCGAGATATCGAGTGACGTTCAGTTCCGCGGTCACCTTGAAAGTAAGGCCAAATTGGCCTCAAAGAAGCTTGGTGTGCTCAACAGATCGAGGCGATATTTCACGTCGGGTCAACGTATGCAACTTTATAAGGCGCAAGTCCGGCCCCACGTGGAATACTGCTCCCATCTTTGGGCAGGGGCACCCCAGTACCAGCTTCTTCCTTTCGACCGCATTCAACTGTCGGGCTGCTCGAATCATTGACGATCAGGTTCTCTCCGACCGGCTTGATCCTTTGGCTTTGCGTAGAGATGTAGCTTCGCTCTGCATTCTCTATCGCATGTACCACGGGGAGTGTTCTCAAGAATTGTTCGGACTTATCCCTGCTGCAGAGTTCCGCCACCGTACAACACGACAAACCTCCAAATACCACCCACATCACCTTGGAGGTTGGAAATCTACTACAGTACGTTTTTCCCGGCACTTTCTCCCACGTACTACAAATCTGTGGAACCTGTTGCCAGCGGCATCATTCCCGGACAGATACGACCTGGCGACCTTCAAAAAACGAGCGTATTCCCACCTCAAAGGCCGGCAACGCATCTCCATGCCCTATGGTGTTGAAGATGTCCATGGGCGGCGGTGTTCACTTACCATCAGGTGAACCGCATGCTCGGTTGCCCCCTATAATATATAAAAAAAAAAAGAAATGTTTACGGGAAATATTTTACATTTCTAGGAAACTCTAGAAGGTGAAATAATTGAATGCTTGACTAATTGTTCGAATTATTTGCAAAGGAAATAACTTCCCCTAAACTAATTAATATCTGTTCGAAAAAAACAAACGGTATATAATTATTTAATTTATCTGGTATATTAAATCAGAAGACCATTCTATCATCATTGATTCCTATTCTATATAAGTATCCTATTTTCTATAGATTGCATCTATTTTATTTCTTGGTAATTATTTTGTGCCCTTTTGAAAACCTCTGAAGCTTATGTCCTCCGTTTAAGATGTGGCAGAAGCCCCATAAAAGATGGAATAAAATATGAAAGTGACAATGAAAGTGAAATTAATCTATCTTCATAAAATCTACTAAGTTACTTCCACGAATAATATTTTTTCTATGTTAAAATTTACTTTGAGAGTTGGACAAGGTTCATAGAATTTTGACTGACTTGCATCATTCGAGAATGTAATAGCGTGAATGCTAAAATCGAAGCAGCAGGTACACCGGGTGTTCGGTGCTTCACTTTTTATTTTTATTTACGTACGTAAACAGAATTTGCATTCAAAAGCGTTCGCGACGCCCTGTAACGTAACACACAAAGGAACTCATCGAAAAACCGACAGCAGGAGAGAACGAACACCTCCACTCACCGTACTGAATATTGTAATGCTTGCTTTGTAACATATTAGAGGTCAGTCGTGTACTTCGCGGTAATTTGAAAATTGAGCTGTAAAAGTAGCTTGTTTTTGTCCTAATAAAACGTTGCTAGATAGTGATGATATGAGACACTATTATGCTTCTTGCCCCAATTCTGATAGGAACAACACTAACTGATGGAGAATGTCACGGCATAATCACTGAAATGATGGTAAGCGAAAATCGCGTCACTTCTAGAGAGCGGACCGCCGATTAACAAAGTAAAAGATTAGAAGAAAGGAAGTGGAAGCGTTAGAAATGCTGGGTTTCCGCAGTTTATTTACCAAAATGTAGGTCGTTAAATGAAACAGGATATGTAATTATATAGCACTGCATACATATCCCAATAATGATCAGCATCGAAAAGCATGAATTATGGATCATTTACCAACAGACACCGTGACCTAGAGGCCGATTCCATCGAATCGAATTTGGTATCCTACCGTATGCCACATAATTTGCATATAACCAACTAAGCATGGGATAATGAGATTTAACGGAGTAACCAGCTACCCATACTTCAATAATTTAACTCCGCCATCGGTGAAGCCGATCTGCTCATTTCCGTTTTATAATAATTCTATTAAATGGAAAACGTAGGCCTTGCTATAGGTAATGTTGCGGCGTAATTTATAAAACTTTTACCTTGGTTACCTCCAATTTATTTTAATACGATTTTGGAAATTAATCTTGGAACAGGTTATTTAATATTCCTTCCTTTTATTCATATTGATGTGGTGCCAACTTCAAGCTAGTAATAATATTTTATCATTTAAATAACGTAGATGAAGATCCATATTCAGCAGGATACGTTTGGTCTTCAATAGTTTTTTCATCTAAAATTCTAAACTGCAATTCCATCGATCGTGAATCAAAATTGTTCGATCTTTCATCATCATTGTTCCATTTGATATTGTTCTTTTTCCCAACTACGGGCCTTTTGATCCACGTAGTTCCGAATTTCAATTTAGCCCTTCTAGGGACTGAAACAATCCTACCGCTCCCTTGGGATGTAATTCATCACGCCTCGAATTACAGCTAAAATATACACAGCTCGTGGTTCTGCTTTTATTAATTTCACCTTAGCTAGATGAAAGGCTCGCAGCTAATACATCAGACCTATTACCTAAACAGTTTTAGGATGTGTTAAATATTCATGGCTGCTCCATTCCATCTAGACTTGGGATTAACTTGCTACTCTGTAATAGAAGTTGACTTCGAAAAGGATCTGATATTGTTTAATAATTAAAATAGTTTACTGAATTGTTTATTTATTTGAATAATTAATCAAATAATTAGTCGGGTCCTTAGAGAGTTACAGGAGAAATCGACAATCCAAGTCTGCAGCAAAATATTCAAAGTAAAGTTTCAACTGATAAAGTGTGTGTATAAAATGGGCCGTTATTAGCCAAAAACGCACAAGTGTGATGTGTAAGTGCAGTATAGTGCAGTGCGGTAGAGTTTCGATTGGCAAAAAATTATCATGTGTATATCTAGAATAACATTTTTTCGTTGACTTTTTACTACAGGCAACAGAAACTATACAATCCCCATACTTGGATTTATCATTCCAGGCAGGCCACTAATACCATGTATCATGGGCCTTGTTCAAAACTAAACAAACAATATGATATATTCTAATTACATTTGAATTTGTTCAACCCGTTATTGCTCGCGCTCGGTAAATGATCTTTAAATCCTCCGGTCGACTAGGCCCTAGCTAATTACACTATTTCGCCATGTTACGTCGGTTCCTTTGAAATATTATCTGGAAATGTCACAAGTTTGTGATATATAGGCGGTCGCGAGAGTCCCGAGATTACTTTGTGTTGAAATTTGGTAAGCCGACCTCGCAAATGTCCTGCTTATGTTGATCATTAACATATGGTGAAGGGACGAAAGTATATTTTGTGTTTTCGGTCTTTGCGGCCGTATTGTTTTATTATTCCCGTTTGGTGCTTTGGACGGTTGGAGTGTCTTGGAACCACGGTTTTATGAGTAATCATTTAACATATTCATTTATTTGAAAGAAGATTGCACTATTCTAAAAGCAAGTAAGCAAACTTCGTCGAGCTAAAGCAGTTACGTCCGTCCATTTGTTTCAAAACACTAAACAATACAAAGCCAATTACACGACGCAATACAAATTCAAATTCCTACAGAAAACCCAGTCTAAGAACAGCGAAATTCTCCACAACCGTATCAAAACTGTGTCATTATTGTGCTTTTATAAAGTGAAGTGTTTACAAATTGCCGGCGCCGAAGGAAGATTAGTGGGGCGACAATAATCGGGCCTCTCGAATGACAGAGGCGCAGCGGGGCGGGGTAATTAATTACAACACTTGCCACTGGCATCGCCATACATTTGTACGCTCCATTACTTCGATACGAGATGCGCAGTGTATCTGATTTGAGCCCACTCATTGTGACGGAAACAGACACCCAAGGGTTCGGCTTTAATGCGCGGAATTTTCAACTGTTTTCAATTTTAATTCGGTTGAAAAAGGCGCTGAATCAGATTTTTTAAAAGGTTCAATGTAATACCAAGTGTTTTGTTGGTAATGGGAATTATAGAAAATTGATCGAATTGGTTTTTGGAGCAGTTGATGTATTATTGAATTTTCTATTCACAGGTTTTCTAAACTCTTTTGTAATCTCCGTTATATATGTTTCGAATTAACTGGTTTTACTAACGCAATCAATTTGAATATTTGTCTCATGATTTCATCACCGCTAACCGCTAACTGTACTTGCTTACTGCTGCTTGAATTAATTCGTAAAAATATCAACAAATCAACAAGAAACAAACAAATCGTTGCACAATTTAGGAATTTAGCATAGCCTTCCAAGATATAATTTGTCGTCGGTATCTACTACATCAGATAAAATCCTAAGTAATTTTGTCAAAAATAATACGTTAAAGTAACTCCACACAGAAAGCCAAATGTTGACTTATAACAACGATTGGTACGATAGCAAAAATCCCTAGCGTGGTAATGTAATAATGAATTAGAGCAGACGCCGACACAATGTCTGCGGCGAAAGGAAAGCAAAGGGCTGCATTACTAATGGGTCCCGAAGGCGAATTAGATTTAATTTTTGATTCTGTTTGCTTGCGCACGTCTTGCTTCTAAATAATTCAAAGTGCACTGACTCCTGGCGATATGCACCATAATGTTCTGTTATTTTATGGATTTAGTAATTCACGTTCAAGTTCTGAATTATATATTTTCATCTCCGTTGTTAAGGTATTGAGCTTTTGTTCGGGATATTTTATTTATATTGTAGTCTAGACTGTGGTAAACTGCATCGGTACGTGTATAGACAATCGAAGTGATGGAATTTAATTTTAGTAGTTGCCATCGTGTTTAAATGGCTTTCTGAATGAAGAAAAAGTATAGAGAAAGCTTTCATTCTTTCAAATTGCCTTGAATATCATCGGAAGACTCTAACGTCCCATAGTCGACATCACTGATGCCATTTTGAAGCCGTCATTCGCTGACGTCATGTATTATATCAACCTATACCCAGGTGTGATTAACTCCACAACGCTGCCCTAGCACAATTTACTAGATAGACAGAAACATAAAATCTAAATTGTATCCTAGAAAGGAATACCACCCGTTAAATTAAACATCATAGATTTCTAATTCAATTTACCCTTCCAGGGACTTGTGTCGGCTTGAATAAACGTCTTCCATTATGTATTCTTCCAGTTGAACCACGTTAATCATGTATTAAACTTTTCATTAAATCGGTCTGCGCCCATTTTACTGCACACGAAAGGAACAAAGGGGGTGTATTCTTGTGATTCATGTGGTAGAAAATTTATCGAATGATTTTACTTTTGTATGTTATAGGTACTTTAATTAATCACTTGGTTGTAGTAATTTCGTATATCTTCGTATATAGGTACTCGATATAAATAAATAATACTTTTTTCTCTCAATTAATCTGTTGGGCTTCGGGTTAACTTTTAAAAAGCTATTTTCCTCGATTGTGTCTCAAGGTTTCTGTCAATAGTTTCCAAGTTCTATCTACAATATGCATTACACCGACCATACATTTTGCTATTTGATGGTTAACACTCATAATGCCCACTTAATATTTTACTTGCGAAAGTCACATGTCCTGCCCAACTTCAAGTTCGTAGTAATCATAATAATACTCCGTTTGGTTTTACAACTTTCTTTAATGAAAGTCTAGTAAATGTATAAGATCAAAAAAGTCGTAAAAATTTAAGACTCAATCAAATCGTAAACATGTTATCGAGAAAACAAGTGTTCAAAACTGTTTTCAAGTTTATGGCAATGTCCTCGAAAGTTAATTCAGATACGTCAAACAAACTATAAGACTGATATAAAACTAATTTATGTGCTCTATAAACGAACACTCATATCATATGATAGTCACTCTTCAGGACATTTGCTAAGTTCGTATTTACACGAAGGTCAACTGTACAAAGGTGTAAAAGGTGTCGTAATATTTGGTCATATGACCAATATCTGATCTTCCAACTAGTCAGGTAGGTCTCTAATATGTGAGAGGCCGATTGAGTAAGTATCACGGCAATGTATATTTCTCCCGCCAAGCAGAAGTGTAAATGCACTGTTGGGTTCCGATTCTAAGGATATTGTAGCCAGAGTAAATACTAGACATATTGAGACTTAATACAATTTTAAGTCTCAAGTGTCAGGATGGTTGGTGATGGTGTTGTTTGGTTTTGCTACTGTCCAAGAGCGGTCATATCGCTTACCATCAGGCGAACGGCAAGCTCATAATGCCATTCATGCCTTGACAGCCTCCGTCGCGCAGGTTGTTAGACGCTGCTTGTGAAACGAGAGGCCGCGGGTTCGATACCTGCACCGAAAGAAATGTTTGTGCGGCTCACAAATATTTCTTTCGGGTCTGGGTGTTTGTGAGACCGAAAAGTCTTTCGTAGTTCCTGATACCCACGACACAAGACTTGATCTTAGTGTGGGGTCAGGACTATGTATGTGACTGTTTCGTGTTATTTATTTATTATTTATTTAGTCGTAGCAATAAAAAAAGCACGGATCTCCTCTACAATCGAGAGTACGATTGAGAGTAGGTTAGGCCATATAGACTTTAAAAACTAACAATAAAAAAAACTCTTATCGTCCAGAATACACCCCCAAACGCCTTCAACTGTTTTCATTAGCCCAGCACGCGATGTCCGAGGGCGTCTATGCTATTCCTATAGATAAATGTACGTAGAATTTCCTTTAATTTTCCGCATCCATCATGGACTCAACCTGTCCGTCGATTTGACTTTTGATGTAGTCGAGGAAGTTGCTATTTTCATTATATTTAATGGTTATTTTATTATGTTTGGTTCTTGAGATTTGATAAATATTGCATCGATAGGTTATTTTAATGATGTTTGTTTCTTTCATGTTGCTAAGGTATACTGCTTGTTAAAAATGTTTTTTTTTTGTAATAATTATATTCCGAAGTTCTATAAAATAATCCAATATATTTTTAATGTTCTAAGTACGATTTATTTATAAATGAAAAATTATTGTTATAAATTACACTGCCCATAGTCTCGAATAATCGAGAGTGAGTCGAGAAATCTCTCATTTTATAATTTTTTAATGGAGAAGTTTCTATTTAATTATAAACACATTACCTTGTTAACTACCAATGGTATTCAACGTACTAATTGTATTTACCTGTAGACTTAACAATAGCTTCTCCATTTTACCCTTCCCGTGTATTCTAGTAGTACGGGCTGATTTAATAGCGAGCTAGTGATTGCCAGCGGCGTTACATTTTCCCCACATAAAAGATTTACTGCCATATTACAGGGAAATTAAAACGTGTTATACTTCGCATTATTCTTGCTAAAAATAATTGACTTAGCAACTAAACCATGTAAGAGTTAGTAAGAAGATTTATGTGTCTTAAAAGATTGGGTTTTCTTTAAAAAATGGGTAGTCAAGACAATATTTTTTGCTCTTTATCTAAGTATCTTAAATGAGAGTGGATTTCGAATAAAATATCAGCCTTATAAACCAAATCATTTATTTATACGTCCTTGTGCAGAATTGGAAAATAAAATTGTATCTTCAGTAATAAATTTTATTAACTTAAATATGAAATTTCATGTAGGGCTCGTAAGAAACTATATATTTTTGCAAACTTACGATTATCTCCTAATTTTATAAAGTACCTTTTCTGAGACACATTTTAGCTAAATGGACAGCTCAAGCTTCTGTAAAAACTAACGGCCTTACCTTAGTTATTTTCCTAAAATCCAGGAAATATAACGCCCAAAAATGGGAACCCCATTTGCTTAAAATATACTCAGGCTGGCCCATTGTTATAACATTGTTATTCATCTTAACCGTCTTTCCCGACGCATTAATCGCCGTAAACGCCGGATATTCCGAAAATTATAACGCTCGCCTTCCGGCCGAGGCGCCCTAACTCGCGCCGCTCCCGATATACCGAATTCATTGTGTTATTCGAATATTAAAAGATTTATTAGTATGTTAAAGGTTACGCGGGTTTCATTATGCTAAATAGGCGGTGTTTTGGGGTAAGTTTGAGTAAAAGATTTTTAGATCTAAGCGGAGTTATTAGAAATTAGTGCTTTTATATTTACGACATTTTCTACTGGACTTGCACTATAAAGATATCAGGTAACTTATATTACAACTGACATCGAAAAATCGAATCGACTACCTCGGTGGCATAGTTGGACTCGTACTACGGTACGATTACAAATCAGAGGGTCTGGTTCGATTTTCGAAAAAAATTTTTTTTGGGTTTTTTATTAAACTAATATTTTCTGATTGTCTACAACTAAAAGTAGCCACGGGCTCCATTCATAACAAATAAAGTTTGCTTTTGCACATTTTACAATGAAAAATAAATATTGTAAGATTTTGACCGAACGTTTGAGGAACAACGATTATAACACGCAAGAGGTGGGGTTGGGGGGTGCTTACGGGGGTGAAGCGGGAAGCAGCGGGTATTCTCAGCAGTATGTTACTCCTTAGTCTGTGATGCGCGCGAGCATTACCGAAAAACGACGCCATTTGTGTAGCGCGAAATCAGAAGTGGCTTCCAAAAAGTGTAAAAATAACGTTAAAATTGTTTGTTACATATGCGGCGAATTTATTAAAATAAGATCAAAAAATTAAGTTTTTTGTCAAATACAAGGCTTTTTGAACCTTATAAAGCTTCTTTTAATCTTTCTATTCGAAGTCAAAAACACATTAGAAAGTAAAATAGTGCTTCAAACTTTAAAGTATGAAGAGTATGCCTGGCCAGTGATTAGGGATTTTAAGATGGTGGGTTTTCTGGTGGGAATGCAAAGCATTCACCAGATGATATTCTGATGCCCCCGTTGCATATAAAATTAGGACTTATGAAGCAATTTGAGTAGGCTCTTCGTCATGACTCTCCTTTAAAATTTGAATACTTAAAGAGTTTTTTCCCTAAATTGTCGGTGCATTTTTGGCGGTCCACAAATGAAAAAAATAATGGACAGAGAAGAATTCCCAGAGCTACTGAACGCCCACGAAAAACCAGCGTGGATCAGCCTTAAAGCAGTGATCCATGTCTTTCTTGGCAATAAAAAAGCTGCAAATTACAAAGACTTTATTCCTAAAATGCTTGATAATTTCAAACTCATGGGTTGCAGAATGTCCTCATATGCACTTTGCATATGCTAAATGCTCACTTAGATAGCTTGCCCCATATTCAGAGGAACATTATTAACGCTTACACCAATATGTGATCAACTTTGAATGGAGAAATGACAACATGATGGGTGACTACATTTGGAGCTTAATACGAGAAAGCTCCTACTGATACAGAAAAAAACAATAAATGTTCTTTTTTAAAGTATTTTTCTATTTTTTTAAATGTATTTAGATATTTACCTTTATTGTTCTTTGTAAATAAAAAGTTATTAATATATAAATTAAAGTTCTTTTTCTTATTTTTATATAATAAGGAATTTAAAAATTTTGATTTTATTTAAATTTCAAATTTCGTTCTGGTTGCTACAAAAGCCAACTTTATTTGATAAAAATATTTTTTCCTTGTATAATTAGACATAATTAATCAAAATCAGCAACTCAGACTCAAAAATCTTGTTTACTTGTGTTATTGATTGCTAAGAAGTTCGATGGTCTCGGCGGAGTCAGGATTTTTTACTCGATATCTATCAAATCGTGGGATTGAACATACAAGACAAAATGTGGGTGTCATGGCACCTATGCCTACCCTTCTAGGAAAAAGGCGTGACTTTATGTATGATGCACATATGTAAACATCAAAAAACGTGTTCAAAATAAATTACAATCAAAATAAAAATAATTATACTTCTTATATGTAATATTAGATGTAAAGTGTATGACCAAGTAATGTGTGTAGGGTAGTGATATTTGGTCCGTCACTATAATTTTTTAAATATTTTTAATACCGGCGAGGTTGACTTATTTAGTTCCTATCGCACAATTATATCTAAAAATATATAAACTATTCCTTTGAAGGACAGGCTCATATTACCTTCCAAGAACACGCAACACCTCAGTACATAATATTCAGAAATTGCGGTTATAGCCATAATAAATGTATTATTAGTAAAGATGAAGTTATATACGGTTATACGCATGAGGGCCGCCTTATTAAAGATTCATTTGGTTCGGATGGAGGTAAACCCGGCCGCTTCACGTAGGTTTTATCCGACGCTGAATTGAAGCGAGGAAGTTTTTTTTTTATTGAAACGTAGAAATTGAACAAAGTCAGTATGTTTCTCGGCCTTGTGTTTAGATTCACCAAAAAGTCCGTTTAGGTTTTGATGTATGTATGTACGGGAACATATTATATGGAAAGGAAATTATGCATTACTTAAGCCACCGATATATTTACCCAATAAAATAAAATTAATATCGGTTATTATTATTATTTACCAAATAATAATAATCCCATCAAAAACATCCTGTAAAAAAATTCCAAGTCTCGCAGCTTAGTTTATCTACCGCAAAAAGTTGTGAGATCCATGTAATACCAAGTCGATTAATTTATTTAGTCCTTGATTAAGGGACGTTCTGTATAAAGTTATTACGTAAGTTATTATCATATCAATATTAAAAATTCTTTACGTTGTAAATAAATAGATCGACTTGACTGACTTGACTGCAAATTTATCTTTGTAATCCTATACATTTATATGAGATTACAAAGTTATTCACGCAGTTGGTGTATCTAGAAAACTAGACAGAAATTATGAAATGTTTGATTTTTTCCTTACTTTAGACACTAAACACTAATTATATTCTAAATTTGAAGGTTCTATGTCTGCTAGAAGTGCCTTAGACTTTTGATGATCGGTCAGTCAGTGAGTGACAAAATTGCGAAAGTTTGACAAGTTATAATTCTTAAACTACTGGTTCAAATTAAATGAAATTTTAAATATACCGTGTTTACACAATGCCTAATTAGTAACTGAAAATTCAGGCTTCTTGCTTTAACCACAACGAAGTTATGGGGGGTTGAAAATGGTCTGAATTGCTTCTAGAAAAGGATAGTACGGCTGTGCCGCTTTTTAGCTCGACTTGGAGGGGGCACTGACGTGCCCCCAGATTCAATTGACAAATGAAATTGAATTGACGTAATAACATATTATTTTAAAGGGCTGGCATTGTAAAAATATAGAATAGGCTACTTCCAAGAAAGGTACGGTTTGCTTGTGTATCAAATAATTTTCATGCAAAATAAGCATTGAACATGTGCTCCGGTTTGAAAAAAAATGTAACTACTGGAGTACCAGAACTGTAACTACTGAACTACCAGAGTAACTACTGGACATATGGAGACTTAACATCTTATGTACCAGGAAGGTGAGCGCAGTGGAATGCTAAGCATTGCTTTGTAATTCATGATGTTTTTTGATTGTGATACTGTTCATGAGCGGTCGTATCGCTTACCATCACGTGAATAGCATTTTCGTCTCGCCAGTCACACCATCACACCACAAACACACACACACAGCGATAAAAAAATCCAGATGTAAAGTTGTTAAAGAAAAATTTAAATATTAAATGAATTTGTAAACATGTTTACTAAACAGTGTACATGTTTGATATCAGTTGAGTCCTGTTATATCCCCTTTGGTATTAGCAGAGTTGATGCGGTTTGCAGGATTTTTTCCGGATAAAACCGTAGTGGTCCTAACAGCACAAACAAAAGACTTCGGTATGTACTGAACACCCCTTTTTCTACCATTATGTGTAAAAATACATTTCCATGCACTAGGATTACTTATCATTAGTCGACTTTTTTTTAGTGGTTGTGGGTTGTAACTGTGTAACGGGAACTGTGCGACTCTGGCTTATATCCCCGGGTCGGGTAATATTTGTGGTATAAGACTTTGTGCCCGATATGTATGTAGCTTCCTCCTTTAACAGCCTACATGGCGCAGTTGGCTAGACGCCGTTAAAGATGGGCCGTGGGTTTAAACCCTGCACCGAGACTTATGAGAGATCTGGAGACTGTCCCACCCTCACACCCACCACTGTAACTCCTGTGAGCCAGGATCAACAGTGGCACGCAATGTAATGACACCGAGCATTGGAACTCGGCAAGTCTTCGGGAATATCTAACTTGTCTTTAACCCGCAACGAAATAAGTCAGAAAGTGAAATTAATAGGGGAAGTTGGAAATAAATTATAGTCCACTTCTCTCCGTGCAAAGCGGGCAAAAAACTTATGAGAGATCTACCACCATTAAGCGTTTATTATTTAAATCACACATTTATTAATTTTTTCGTTGTGTGACCAGTACCAGAAATCACTACAACGATCCCGTGAACAGAAATGTTTCAATGCGAACGTCTATGGGGCATTCCACGCGAAGCGGACAGGTAAAAAATCTTCGTTTGTAGTCTTGGGTAGTTCGCGAACGACCTAGGTGGGAAGAGCGCTCCTTTAGGTGAACTATGCGAACTAGTTCATTGAAAATCCCGCTCTTAGTTCTTTTTATATTTCTTTTAGCGTCCACTTTACTAGACAGTGGCGCTATGTTTTCGATTATTTCGATAAAAGATTTTATGTGCCATAACAAAAAAGTCAACTTTAATTCATACTTTTCAAGTATTCTAATATAATTACACATTATACTAGGAACTAGCCCAGCTGTTGACTAATCATTAATATAAATTATTTTATTTTTCATTATTTAAATAAAAAATCTTATATTACATAAATTTTCATGTAATACTTTGTATTTTTTTAATAAAAATAAACAAAACTTACAATAAACATAACTATATTTTTTTCCTTATTTATTGTTCTTACTAAATTATTTCAAAAAAAGAACTAATGAACTAATAGAGCGAACTAGTTCATCCTTGGATTATGAACTAAATTGAGCGCTCTCTGTAGTGACCGGTTAGGCCCAAGCCTATTCGTTTGACGCCGATTGTAGACTAACTCGAGTCGCTAGACGTTTTAAGTTGCCCCCAAGTCCATCACATGGCCCTTTGCCGTGAGCAGTGGCATGAAAATGAAATTCTGCTTCTTACCAAAATCCTGTTTAAAATAAAACAACTAGTCTACAATCGGCGTCAAACGAAGCAATTGCACAGCTGAGCGTTTGTACCATTGGGCGAGAAAATCAATTCCACAAACGCACATTTTCTATGCTAGAAAAGAGTCTTTCAAAAGCAGATTTGAGTCGGCAGCGACAATACCAAGCACAAAAAAATATCATGCCTTCATTCCTACTACTGATGGTGTTATGGTAACACGCACAAGTAACAGTGTGACATTTAAAGTTGTAAAAGCCTGTAAATAAACTTGTAGTTAGTCACATAAAAATAATTCGTTTTATTTTAAATATTATATCAAAGTACTAAAGAAATAATGTCTGCAAGCTCACGCACGTGACGGGCGTTTGGCGCGGTGCGGCGCATATTTCCAGTATAGCTCGTAAACCACTTCCCAACCCATAATAAAACTTGGCAAGGATGTTCTATACAATACTAGCTATTTTCATAAAAAATATAAAAAAAAATCGAAATGGTCTAAGTTTGTGAAAATCGAAGTTAAAAAATATAAAATAAAAAAAATATGGAAAAAAACAATTTATTTTCGTATGCAAAAATGCAATTAAAAAGCTCATTAAATGAAGTTTTAAATCCAGTGGTTTAATTATTTTAATCAATAATTTTATGACTAGATAATCGGCTTTGAAGTACTGTATGCCCACCAGTTGGCCAAAATTTCAAAGGTCCTTAATTCTTTAACCAGTCACTATATTAGAAAAATATTTGATACACGAATCAAGGACATATATAGGTAGAACATACTCAAATATTTCTGAAATCAGAAACATCGAGATTTTTTACCTGTCCGCTTCGCGTGGAATGCCCCATATATCAAACCCATTACTTCTAAATCTTTGTATCAATCAATCAATTAACGCCGTCCCATTTTATCAGCAGTAATCGTGCCCGTAGCCTCACAAGGGTTCTTGATTTTTGAAATTCTCCTCCTAAATACTGACATACCATTCCCAAACCATCCGATTTTAATTTAACTCTTTGATACGTACCCTGTAACGAAACGATAGACGCCGTCACTTCAGAAATCCAACTAAAAGAACATCAAACGGACGGAGCAATCAACCATCGGCACATTCTCGAATTAATTTCTGTACTAGAAGGGAAAATATGCAATAGGCTATAACACTGCCCGTCAAAAACCAATATCTTCGTTCCAATATTTGCTGCGGGCTTGTATGAGTTCCCTATTCACCGATCCTGCAATAGGGGCCTAGGAATTGCAATTAGGCCTCAATTTACGCATAGTTTCTATTGGAATTTCATTCGAGCCCACCTTGTCTTCGAATGGTCGGAATGTCCCCATTTTCCTACTTGTCTGGAACACCGTGCTTGTCATACGTATTAGACATTTATTGGCTAACTACTAACATCTAGGAGTACCCACTAACAAATTGTTTTGCTTTGTACTTCCGAGAAATTATGGAAATAGGACGAACGGTTCTGATATAGAATTGTTAAATATTTGTATTTATTTCGTGTAGTGAAACAATGTTTTGCTGTTTGGTTTCTTAAATTGAGAATAGAATTAAGCCTACTTAAAAATGTAAACATTTATTCATGTTTTTCCAAGAAAACTTTAAACTGATAAACAAGTTCTACATTATTCTTGTACTTTTGCGAAAAATATATGTCATAATTCATTTATTCAGGACGAAGTGGGAAACAAAGCGTCGACCGCTTTCCTATACATAATATAGCGTAGGCTCGAAACTGGGGGTGTCTGATAGAACTCATAAATTTTAATAAAGAAGTTGGTATCTCGTTTGCGTAGTCGTGTGCTGTTTATGTAAAAGTTGGCACACATATCGATATCGGCCAGCCATAAACGTTATAAGTAGCAAGTTTATTTTTCCGATTGTCACAGAAGTTTCAGCGGGAACATGTCAATAATGTTTGCGCCGTACTAACTTAAGACGTTTATGAATCGGCAACAATGGAGCGCAGGACGTGGTATATCGACATCCTTTATTTAATGAAGGCCGGCCGAGTTTTTGCCGAAATTGAATGGTCTCGCGACAATCAGAATACCGTCCGCAGATCATATTTCAGCGAACGAGATAAACTCGGACAAAAGAAAGGAATCCCCGCTTACCCAATTGGGTAATGGCGCAGCTCTGTCGTTATCTCTTCCCATTATTTCTGTTTGAAGGAGGCTGTGGTGTTCTACTTAATACTAAGGGTGAAATCTTTACAAAGATCTTTGATAAAGTTCCCGGTACTTGATCTCGTTGAGGAGTAATGCTTGGATAAATTGCTTTTGCGGCCGCTCAATAGGTTTATGTTACATGCAGCCCTCTTGTAAACCACTGAAATATATTAAAAACCAATGGAACTTTCCCTTTTGACGTCCTTTCACGCTTTAATAAAACTAGTTTGCGCTTGTTTATTTTGCGGTGTAATGTTTTTAGTTCTTGATAAATTGTTATTGAAATTAATTTCTTTAATGTTCTTGAGTGAACTTTAAATGTGTTTTATTAAATAAATGTAAAAACGATCTATACTGATTGTAATTTTATTTTATTACATTTTTAGGAAAGTTGACAAATGCGTTCTCACATACACAAGTTTTCAAGTGGTTATGATCATATGTTTTTGAAAATATGATTGACCTAAATAGATTTACGACTAATAGTAAGACAACACTAATTTGGACTAATAACATTTATTTAAATACTACTAAATTTAACAAGCCATTGTTCCATTACAAACGATGTTTATATGCTCCTTAAATCCTAATAAGACATCATTAAAAACAATTAAATAATTCCAGTCACATACCCTAACTTTGGGTTTGTTTACAATCATTACGTTGACAACAGAATACAAATGAAAAGCATTTCTAATTTCTATACACTGCCATATTTGACCCAGATAAGTCGAAAAGTAGGTCGTTTGTGTTACAAGGTGCTACAATATTGATATTAGAGGCTGAGACGTATAACACCGCCCTCTCAATATCTTTAGAGCGTAAAATGCCGGGTGGAGACTTCAGTAAACAACTAGTTAGCCTTTGGTTTCTTGTTTCAGTGTCGCATGAAGATTTTTGATCGACGTTACACTACTGGTATTTTAGACTGAACTTAAAGTGGGGAATTTTCTTGGCGCGGACTTGGAATGTTTTCTTCGAGATTTTTGGAATAGATTGTTTTGAATGTAGAGTTGGAGAAATTGTTTTGGAAAAACTGCTTGCATTTAAAAACTTTTTTCGTCTTTGGGACCCACGTATTAGATACTATATAATCGTTAAATATTAATAACCCTGTACTTAATTTTTCATTTTCTCAAAAAAAAAACAAGAATCTTTTTTATTTCGCGATATCAAATATTTTTTTAATGTGATTATTTCATACCACAAGCTTACTTTGTGCTCCACATTGAGTCGGGGCGAAGAAGGGGTATTACTTTCGATATTAATAAGTTCTAAAATAAATTTAGTGTAGGTGTTACTATGAAATATTATTTTAAGCGTTCACTTAAAACTTTTAAATATAAAAAATCCACAAAGCTTGCGCAACAGAATCCAGCGAACACATAAATGAACGCGCAAACATCGTCAAGATGACGATAACAAACGACCGAATAGTTCACATTTTAATGTTCTGAATTATATCAAAAGAAAAGCAGAGCAGCACTTGTTTGCTTTTAGAACTCTTGAAACTGTTGAAGAGTATGCTCGAAACTTTTTCACTCCCATATTTTCAGGCGACGCTTGTGTTTTAAAATGTCCAGTGCCCAACTTTCCTCTTATTTGTTTCTTGCATTCAACCATAATTCACTTCCGTTTTGCAAGCTAAGTGCTGCTCTGAGACATTTTGATCTACCTACTGCTACAAGCGGTTGGAGGATTATTTCTATTGTTAGTGATATAGTTATTTTGAAGGAAGCGTTTTCATCTGATAGTGACTGACTTTGGCTAGGAATGTTTGTCAAATTGTGGGTTATTGTCTTTCTAATCTTGTAATACTTAGAGTGTACAGTCTAATGCAACATATAGTATTGTCAATGTTATAATTGATACTTTATTTCGCATATATTTTTGTACCTAGCTTACGTAATAATCGTTCCGATAATAAACGTTTTGTTTTAACTTGTATATTTTTTTTTGTTTTTATTTCGCGGATTTAACAAGAGATGAAACAAATTAAACCGTATTCCTAGTACATAAAGATATAGTTACAATGCTCACTAAAGCCTAGTAGTTGAGCGCACTAGATCGTTGTATGACGGCAGTACGTGGGATGTAAGAGGCAAAAACTGCCTCCTTTGCAATTGACGAAAGCCACATTACTTTTTAATTTGAAATGTTGCCGGGCGCTCGCTGGAAAAGAGAGACTTTATTACACTCAGAGGTATCTCTCTTTTGACTCGTACGCCCTTTGTGAATGCTATTTTTTATTCATTCCTACGGATTCATACTGTTGCCGCGCCCCGACCGGCTTCCCTTTTGGATGCTATACGTTTCAACCCGCGTTTTAGCCTAGAAAAATAGAATTGGCGTTTTTGTCTCATTGGGTAACAGTGCGTGTTTATTCCGTGTTCGGCGTCGCGGTTTGCTTTGAGTCAGTTTCGGCCGGTTTGTTAGTTCCGCACACAAAGGCATTACCTACAGTATCGGTACGAACTTGCCACAATCTTAAACACTCAGCCACAGATAAAGAATCGCTACTGGTATTGATTTTGGTTAACATAAACCCATTGACAAACATGTTAAGATATTTTTTGTTACAAAATTATAAATTTACAAAACTTACACATTGAAATTAAATTAATATTATCTAAGCAACTATTAAGACATTTTGATCAGTAAAATACATTCATCATCATCATCATCATCATCATATCAGCCACAGGAAGTCCACTGCTGAACATAGGCCTCCCCCAAGGACCTCCACAATGACCTGTTGGAAGCGGCCTGCATCCAGCGACTTCAAAATACATTACAATTTTTAAATTATTTTGTAATATACTGCCCTAGAATATCGACAAAAACTAAAATAATTTTAAACATAGAATTAATGATCTTTGAAAACAAAGATCCCTCTGTTGGATAATGGTTTCTTAGATTTACGCGAATGTTACACATTGAAATAAGACTATTATTTACGGATTTTATCGCGGATTTAGTTTAATTTTTACATTTTTTGAATTCCCGACGTTTCGATCACTTTACAGCTTTCGTGGTCACGGGGCGGACTGAGGTATTAGTCATCCGCTCAGTGACTGTTACAATTTAACTACCCTTAATTTTGAATTATTAAATTAAAAAGATAATTTTAATAACTAATCTGTTTTCGCGTTCCGATCGCGATCGAATGATAGGCAACCGTGCGAGCATATTATCATCATAATGCCCGGGCATTATGAATAATGCCCGATTAATCACTTGGCCCATAACACATATACCGTTTAATAAAGATAATTTAATGCAAATAAGCGCTGATGCAAAATAAAACTACAGATTTAAAAACCTTAGATCTTTTCAACGTGTTGATATTCTGAACGAGTTGTATGCAAACATTAGCTTTTTCAGTCCAAACATTATAGCGGAAACATTTTGCAATATCTCTAATGTGTGTATTTCTTTGTTTTCAGGTACGTTGCCGGTTTTTGCCAACTGGAAACACAAAAGGGCAAACTATCTTATATAGCACAATGTAAACGCGAAGTCTCGTTATTTTCTCTATTAACTTTAATATGCATGTAAAACTTTTTTGTTTGTCCGTTCCACTGGAGTGCTCTTTACAAGAATCCTTTACATAGGGGCTATAAATAAAGTATTACGAGTTTCGCGTCTGGCATTCTGTTCGGGTGAATCGAAGTCAGATGTGAACATGTTAGTGTGGTAGTTTATGTGCTGTGTTGCTCGGCCGGACATCCAGTGCCGCGCTCACGATACCATGTTTCGTTTTGAATATTCTGTGAAAGCACTGTTTTAGATTTTAGATTTGAATAACTTTGTATCCAGACTCAGCAATCAGGGCAATTTAATCCGTAAATAAGTTTATTTATGCACGTGTGTCCTTATAATACAATACAAAATGTCCTTTATTTCATCGTGTAATTTCTTAGATATTTATCAAATATCCAAAGAGTACTGAACCATCACATTCACTCAATCCACATTAAAACCGCCACATCATCAGCCAAGAAATCATTTTATTTCTTTCCAATGTCACTTTACACCAACAAGGATTTGTTATCAATTGGATTGCAATGCAAGAAGTTCTGTCGCACGCCACGTCAGGCGCGCAGTTTTAATTTTCCGCTGCCGCGGCTTGGACGGCGAGACTACTGAGTAAAGCCGTATTTGCTGGCTTGTGTTACGTTCATATATTGCCTTGGGTGGTTTATTGGCTTGTAGTGTTTAAGATTTCTTGGATTTTTGGATATCTGTTAATGTTGAAACTGTAGGGTTAAAAATATTTTCGACTATTTGCATAAGTATTACACTACTATGCAAGTAAATACTGCAAAAAAATGTGGGTGAAAAGGAATTAAAATATTTGTTTTGTCTTCAATATTATATTTCCTTTTCGCATTTTCCTAAAACACAATGTAGTCGTATTCAAAAAATCACTCATTTGATGCATTAAACCAGGAACGCAAACACTCCTTATCCCTTATATAATAAGTATGATAATTCCTAACCAAATGATTACTCAGACCAAAAGTCACCCAAGCTAATAAAAGCCATCAGGGCCTCGCATCGCGTGTCAGTCTCGCTTCAAACAACTCTCACGGGAAAAAAACTTTTCACCGTCTATTACCAATGATATAATATAATTTAACACTCCATTTTGGACGTAAATCAAGTGCCGTAAAAGCAATTTATATTGGAAAGTATTAATACGTGTATATGCATTATGTTAGCTCCATAATCGTAAACAAAGACGTAAAATTGCCCGTAAAGTTAGCCGGCTCTATGAATGTGGCTGAATTGTATTCAGGTGATTTGGACTTATTTTACGGGGAAAGTATATGTCATATTGGAAGCTATGTCGTTCGATCTTTTATCATCGATGAAAAGATTTTAGTGTTTTATTCCTTTAGTTACAGTAAAACTGTGAGTTTGAAGAGAGACAAGAAGGAAGTTGGCTAAACACAGAAAGAGAGAAAGATTTGTAGATGGCGGTGGACATGCAGTACTTTTAATATGTTGCGTATATGCAAAATTTCTCAGAAACTTCTAGATTACAAATGGATTGTACATTTGTGTATGTAAGTGCGTGGTGGCCTGTTGGTAAACGGCCTAGACGCGACTGCCAACATGTTCACGGTGGTCGCGGGTTCGAATCCCAGGGCACACATCTGACTTTTCGGAGTCATGTGTGTATTGATAGTCAATCACCACGCACTAAAACGGTGAAGGAAAGCATCGTGAGGAAACCTGCATATCATAGCCGATTTATAAAAAATTCTACGGTATGTAATTCCGCCAACCCGCACTATGCCAGCGTGGTGGACTATATGGCCTAACCACTCTCAATCGTACTGTCGATTGTAGAGGAGGCCCGTGCCCTGCAGTGGGACGTTTATGGGCTGATGCAGAATACAGAATACAGTACATTTGTGGAAAGAGGAATAAAAAGAATGCGAAAAGACAGAAGTGAGGATGTTTAGGTATCAGTTTTGACTAGACTAGGTAGTAGTGTTTTGAGTGATATGTTTCATGTTAGAAATAATGTAATATTTATTTTACAATAATATAAAAATGCTTCGTTCCAAATGAGATTGTATGAGAAAATAATGGCGTTTCAAGTTCCTCCAAAATATGTGACGTTAATGTTCTCAAGTTGTCCGATCGGTTTTCATTTCCGTCGCAATTTGCGAACACTTGAATTTATGATACATTTTCAATTATTTGCCCAATAACAGCTCGTATCGCGTTGCACTTAGCGAAACATATGAATTTTCGGCATTATTTATTTAATGAGCGAAACAAATATATGCATTCCTCGTGAGTTGGAAAGAGATAGAAGCAGGAATTTCTAATGAACGTAACATGAGCGTGACTTGGGTTAAGGGTCAACGACCTTTTCTTTAGGGTGGGACCCTTCGGACAGGGTAGGGAAGGAAGGCGGTAGATTTCGATGCATTTTCTAATTGATACGAGTATTTTAGCAAGCAAACTAAGTCGTGTTTACGTTAATCTTCATCTTGTGATATGTTTGTAAACACATTGGATCGTATTTGTAACACAAATATTTGGTCAAATGTTTGACGATTATGCACATATGTATTTTGGTTACGGTTTCTTTGATCTACATTTGTATGTTGCAATAAATTGTGCAAACACTTACGTTCATATTATAATAATTATTTGCTTTTGTTATACATCTGTATTGTGCATTCTATATTGGTTTGAATTTTGAAACTATTATCCAACCAATCAGTCCATTGAACGTTAATTAAGAAAGATATTCCCATACACACGCTGGGTAGGCGGTTTGCTAAGCACAATATGGGACCCCTCTGATTTCTAGCTTTGCAACTCACACAATATTGTACTTATCATATTTGACCAGCAAATAAAATACAGATTTTCAAAACTCTTTGCAAACCAACAAGGCTTTGTAAAATCCTAACCCTTCTCGTTATATTTTATTATAGCCGAATGAGTGACAGACAAACTGTCTGTTCATTGAATTGGTACATCCTTTGTGCTGTGCCGGCTACCGAGTCCCATTGGGGCGTGAAAAGCCGTGTATAGCGCGGACGCATGCGAGCAGTGTCCGTTCTGGCCAGTTCTTAGTTCTTACTCTTTGTAATGGGCAATGGCTTTAATCTTCCATTACGTAATAGTAGTAATGGGAATTATTGCTATTTCAAATTAACATCACTTTGTTATTTTTGAAGGCTTAGCATGCTCTATATTTCTGCTATTGCTAATAGCATCCCACAGATTTTTTAAGCAAAAAACTCACCATTTATTACATATAACCATTTTTCACATATAGAATTACACAAAATTAAGTGTTCAATTTGTTCTTTAAGGATCTATTAAAAGTACAAAAGCGGTCTACGCTACTAAGCTATTTCTACCAGACAACCTTTGGATAGATATAAAAGAAGGAGAAAGAAAGAGCAGTGTAAAAACAAAGATAAAGTCCCAATATTTATTAATATATAATTAAATAGATAATCATAAATAGCATTGTATTTGTTATGCTTCGCTTAGTTTTCTTCTTTTAAAATTGCTAATGCATCTTTTGTACTACACCAAATTTCGGTTGTCTATGCATGCGCAAATAAAACTAAACCCATAATATTATTAAAAACATCTAGTAAGGACGCGTTAAGGAAAAATCTACATCAAATATACTGTAGTTATTGTTAAGTGGTTTAAGGGCGCTCCTAACAGCAGTATAACACTGTTATTCAAGGGGACAGTAATAAGAAATATTCCCCTCCCCACATTAATTAAAACTCGAGGATTTAAGAGGCAATTCCTTTGCCGTAATGTATCATAATACAACAGTAGCAACTTGGACAAACATGCCCTCATAATTCTCCCCGAATCCTTTTTTATTTTTGTTTTCTTGCCAAGAGAATTAGAAGGATGTCGGCACGTGTTTTGTTATAAAGACTTTCTTAATTCATTATAATTAATTCTTTTATAATTTATAAATAAAACAATATATTTTTTGGCGTTCTATCAGATGAATAATGTAAATGGAAAATGGACAACACTGCACATATCAATAGAAGCATTTTAGTTATTTTATTAAGATAGAAAGGTCAGTTTCGCGTGTAATTCGTAAAACGATTAAGTAAAGTAATAAAGCACAGCGAACATTCTTACCCATCGCTATGCGTTCAATAAATGACACAAAACCGAAATCAAAACGTATAAAGTTCAAATACATTCCCAGCGCGATTTTACAAAGGTACGGATCACACACACGTTGAAAACTTAAATTACGCGCACGCGTTCATTTTTGGTGCGAAAGCAGCGCTCTGATTTCGCAGATAAAACAATTTCCGATAAAATATTTGGAACAAAAAAAAGGCTGCCACCGAAACGCGAATAGATCCAATCAACGCGAATGAAAGCGAAAAACTGACCGGAGTTGTTTGTTAAAGAATTATTTCACTGAATGTAAAGGTATTTCGCATGAGGCGGGGTTACCGTGTTTTTTCATGGTATTACCACAGGTTTGTGTTGAGCTTTAAATTAAATATGACAAATGTAGCGCTGGCTTCAATCTAGAGCATACACTACTGCCTTTTATTTATCGCTTGGATTTAACGATGAAGATATACCCAGCAAAATTGCATACCTGAGACCAATCAACAAGAATTTCGAAATTTAAAGACTTCAGTATGTCCTAAATGGCTATTTGGCCAGCATGACAAAGGCTTACTTAATCTGATAAATTTGAATCCAAATAATTTTGTAACATGTCTGAAAAGTTATAGCAATCACCAATAGGATTTTTTATTAAGTAAAATATTACCCATATCCAAAATCCAGACGTCATAATATTACAGACAACCACTTCAAATATAGCAGATAAAAATGCCAACCCTCAACTCGAAACTACGCCTAGGAACAACATTTCTGAGCTGAACTAAAGCAAGGAAAACATCTCCATTTATAATCATCATCCCAAATCGATATTCAATTCCAAGCTCTGTTGGCACAAGATGGCAACACGAAAGTAATTTTATTACATCAATTGCAAAAGTTTGCGGCCGTTCACACAGCATGACGAGTCCCAGGGTTTTGGGACTCACCTAAAGCCGTGTTCAGAGCAGTCTCTTTTGTTGTTTTCCTGTAAATGTTTATGTATTTTACTGGAATAGAACATAATCGGCTCATTCACAAGCGAAAAATCAATGGAGTGGGTTTAGGCCGTAGTAGTAGTAGTAGAAGTAGTAGGCTTAGGCTGTAGTGGTCATTATGCTGGTCAAGAGTTGGTAAAACTCCCCTTTTGGTACCCCGGGGGAGGCCGAAATGGGTATGTCAGTGTCTGTGGCCTTCCAGCCCGGTACAAACGCGGATATTGTGACCGAGCTGAGTTCCTAGCAAGATCTATGTGGTCAAGTGTAGCCTGCAAGATACCAGAAAATCGAGTATATAAGATGTCAATGTAAGTTTCCTCACCACGTTCCGCATCTTCGTTTATATTTGGGTTAATTGACTATTAATACAGATATTATTCTCGAAAAGTCCTAGATGTGCCATGAAATTCGTGCATGCGATCACTGACTTGACAGCCAACAGCGTTTCAAGAAATTAATTCAAATTAAAACACTTTTGTGAATACTGAAAGTTATATGGTGCTTAGAAAGACGTCTCAATCATATTTGCCCCGTCTCTATGACAGAGATTAAGACGTAACATATTATGTGTCAGGATGACGAGCGCTGTGGAATGCCAAGTTTTGCTTTGTAATTCAAGGTGTTGTTTGGTTTTGCTACTCTTCATGAGCGGTCGTATCGCTTACAGGCGAACGTCATATTAGTCTCGCTACTCATTGCAATAAAAAAAGAAGTGAATTTTCCACATGTCTATGGTGTGTATTCTAGGTTATGGGCTTATACTTTTACATAACAGTTAGGTAATACGCTCCCGAAGTTCTCATGTATCTGAATATTAACAAATAACTGTGCTGATTTGGAAAACAATGTACCCATATATTTCGTGACCGCTTAATAGAATGCGACCCAATTTGTAACGGGCATTGTTTCATTCATAAAAGTGCGTGGTGTCCAGTTGGTAAACGGACTAGACGCGGCTGCCTACATGTTCACGGTGGGCGCGGGTTCGAATTCCAGCGCGCACCTCTGACGTTTCAGAGTCATGTGTATTGATAGTCAATCACCACGCACTAAAACGGTGAAGGAAAACATCGTGAGGAAACCTGCATACCATAGCGATTTATAATAATTTCTATGGTATGTAAGTCCGCCAACCCGCACTAGGCCAGCGTGGAGGACTATATGGCCTAACCACTCTCAATCGTACTTTCGATTGTAGAGTACGTACGTATATGGGCTGATACAGAATTATTTCATGAACATAAAGGTGTACAATAAAATACATTGCGTTGAAATAGGTCACGTGTTACGAGAACAAAATCTCTACAAAGGAAACAATAAACAAGCAATAAAACGTAATATTCTATGCTCGAACGTATTCGGAGTTGGAGTAACCACACTATCAGTTAATAAGCCCCGCGACGTCGACGTAACTGTGTCTGTTGTAGAGTGTAAGCCACAACATCTTTAATCACTAAAAATCATAGACAGTATGTTTCACTAGATATCATAGACAGTATAATGTATAAAAAACCTGATTAACAAATCAACAATTCAATTCATAAGATTTGTATAAAGACCAATATTCAAATCAAGCCACGCATAAGGTTTCTAAATCCCATGATAGTTAATTTATTCATTCTACAACATTACAAAATGTCTCGTGTGTCCGCGGCCTTAGCAACCCACTCTCGGCCGGACGTAAACAACAAACGAGGATTAACTTTGCGCCACGCGTAATTTGTGCCGTAAACTTCATTACGGGTGTAAGTTTGCAAAATATTATTATCTCCCGTTAGACGATATTATGTCACCTGCCCGGGATTCCCGTGATGGGATATTCTAGTTTATTGCGTCCTGTGAAAAAAGCTGTATGTAGAAATTATGTAATATTTAAGAATAATTTATTTACTATCTGACAAATAATCCTTATGCGATGAGATAGATTTGAGTCGACTTTTCCGTAAATTATGTTAGAGGTTAAAATATCAGTAGTACCTTTCGCCTAATAAACATAGTAGCACAGAAGATCCACAAACATTGCCATATTAATTGTGGTTGCGTATTATCATTAAGACACGCCACCATTAGTACAAACATTATTTTATGAAGCCATCTGGCGTATTTATTGAACCGCGTTGAACTATCATAACACCTCCAATTATTCTCTTTGTAAATAACGTCGGGTGAGCTACATATTAAATGGCATACACTAAAAGCGTAGCCGTGTTCGTCAAATTGAACCAATTTGCAAATAATCCAACGATATTGTAGGCGCTTATTGGCTTCGCTCTGCGGCGAAAGCGGGTTGAACAAAAAATAAGGGCTCAGAACCTTCACTCCGGAACGTATAAGCAAGCGGCGTGGAAAGATTAATTTCACTTTAAATTAAACACGGATAAAAGACCTTTATGTGTGACAAAATCAATCTGTCTGTCGGTGTTCGATCGATGAAATTTTCACTTTATTTGATTTGTTAAGTCCGGAAGCGAAGTTAGTTTCTACTGATTTGGATGTCGTAGAAAATAAATGAGGTGTAATATGAAGGTAAGATGTCACAGTCAAATATCTACAGCACACTTACTGGATTTGGAGTGAAGCTACAATTTTCGCATAAATTAAAAAAATGATGATACAAGTAGATGATTCTTTTGCGTGCCTCTACGAATGTTATTCTAACAAAATATTAGAACTTTAATTACTGATTCATCTACTATGCTTCTTGCATTAAGATATAATTTACTTGTACTTATCGAATAAATGGATTATTAAATACATGTATAGTATAGTAAGAGAATGGTTATTTACACTTTCGTTCAGTTTCGTATCACGATCACAATCAATTTTCATATAAAAAACATTTATCCGCAAGCGTTCCATCGGCATAAACAACAATCCTCAAACATCCGAGACAGTCGAAAACAAAAAGAAAACCTGGATAACGTACACAAATCAAACATTAATGAAATTCACCCAAAAATAACCTTACTCTGTTGATGGATTCTGCGAATGAGCTGGAATTCAATCGGAAGAAAGGAACGCGCGTTATTTTTGCATGTGAAATGTTTTAATGGTACGCGAGTTGCGCCTTCTCTTTATGTTTTGTTGTGGCACGCTGAGTAATTGATGCGTAAATCGGAACGTTACGGGGCGTTTTCTTGATTTGCTATATTGAGTGTGAATTAAAGATCATTGAGGTAATTTATTGTTCATCAGTACGATTTATTGTTCGGTCTCGTAACAAAACGTTATTGAGAGCAATAAACTTTCTATCATGTTTATTGTTTGTTATTATTATTCATATTTATTGTGTTGTATATGATGTATAATTTGTTCGCACGTAGCTTCGTGCATATTTCAGTGAATTCCGAAAAAAAATCTTAATGCATAACTGCATTAAATTAACATCATTCATGTTAAATTGTTATGCTTACAAGCAAAAATCACCCGCCACGGTTGAAGAATCGCGATCCCCAGTACAGATGATTTGAGCATCAATATATTTTAACACAGTAAAATTAGGACAGAACTTCAGTTATCCTTTACTGTAAGTTACACCTACAAACCTCTACAGTTTCCTAGTATTTTATTCATTCATTATAGAACCCGATCAACATCTTGCAATAAGATTGCCTTCATTATACAGCCAGATCAATATCTCTAAATAAACGAGCATAAATACAAGAAAAAAGCAAAAAAAAAAAAGTATTCGTGACCCGTTTTATCACACAACCGAAGCAAGTTACGCAAACAATGGTTATGTAAATATTGTCGAAAATGGGATGAGTGACAGGTCTTTTGTAGGCGAAACTCACCCGTCCCAGGGGAACGCTTATTACAATATCTTCGAAAGTACCGGTTGACTCGTGTCAACGCTTATGGGTAACGTAAATAACTTTAAATAACTTTGTCATGTATTTCCATTTATTTTTGTATCAAAAAACATTAAATAAACATCAGTGTGTTAACTTCACGTAATATACAGGGTATATCAAGACTGCTACCAAAAACGAAGCCGGGTGGTAGTTTAAGCGACTTCAGACACAATGCAACAGAAAAAGTCGCAAAAAAAGCGATTTTCTTTTAATATTTTTCCTATGGCTATATTTGGGTGGTGAATACATTTTTTTCCTAAAATAATAGTGTACACCCTTTTATTTATAAATACTCTGAGTGATAAAAGAGTTTAAAGTTCTTTTTAGACAGCTATAGAGAACGGTTGCGTCGTACTGTTGCTCTAGCTTGTACTCGGGTAAAGTGCTGACGCAGCAATCACGCCGTCGCGACGGGCTGCGGACCGCGATCGCCGCGATGACCCAGAAAACATTTCTGCAACGCATGCGAAATATCGACAAAAACAACTAACAACTGTTAAGGCCAGGCTATATTAATTAGATCAATTAATATGGCAAAACAGAAAAGCACTATCACCATTAAGACTGAAACGGAACAAGTGTTGTACCAGCTGTACAACGAAGAAAAACATCTGCGTGAAAAATTGGAATGCTTAGTGAATGAGCTTCAAATAAAAGTAGAAAATCTCCAGCAACAACTGCGTAAAGCTGAAGAAGGCAACAAAAAAGAAGCCTGCGTCAAACCAGGAGTCAGTAAAGAAGTCCCCTCTGAAGTTCAATACGAAACAGACGATGAGGAACTCGCGAGAGAAACTGAGTGGATACGACAAGAGAGTAGGAAGAAAAGAAAGCGGAACCTAACACCTTCCCCGTCACAACAAGTCGAGCCCAACAAAAAAGTCCCGGAGAAGCCAAAGGAAAAGAAGGCACTTCTACCACCTCCTATTGTTGTGGAAGGAATCAAGAACTTCCAGAAATTTTATGATTTTCTCAGTGACAGCATTCCTTGTGAATCATTCACTATTAAAATGATGAAAGGCGATATGGCCAAAATTAATACCAAAACCGAGAACTCATACAAGGCCACCACTAAGCTACTAGTAGAAAACAAAAATCACTGGCACTCGTATGAGAATAAACAAAACAGACCGATCAGAGTAATGGCAAAAAATCTTCACCACACGTATGTGCCGGGAAGAATTATTGAAGACCTTAAAACTAAAGGTTTTAAAATAACTGAAGCGGTGAATAAACTAAGCTGGAGGACTAAAGAACCTCTTAATATGTTTATGCTATCATTCCAAAAAGAAGAAGACATAAACAATATTTATAATATCAGCTCAATTCTCGGCTGCAAAGTGGAAATACAGCCAATCAAAACATCTAAACTGATTCCACAATGCAAGAAATGTCAAGCATACGGCCATACTCAAAAATACTGTAGTAAGGAGCCTAGATGCGTTAAATGTACGGGTAAGCATCATACTCGTGACTGCCCAAAACCAGCGGATGCTAAGCCAAAATGCATACACTGTGGTGAACCACATCCTGCCAATTATCGAGGGTGCGTAGTAGCCAAAGAACTGCAAAATATGAAAAATAAGGTGAAGAATAGTAAAAATACAATTAAAACTCCAGACAGCAATAGACCTAAAAAACCAATAAACACTCAAAGTATTAAAAAAGATGTGACTTATTCACAAATGGCAAAAGCTGGACAGTTGCAAATACAGCCACAGGACCTGTCACAGTCACAACAGAAACCACAATCACAAGAAAATAACATTGAAGACAAAATCAACAAAATTCTTAATTTTATGAGTTCATTCGATAATCGCCTGAAAAAGCTGGAGCATAGCACCAAAACTGCTATCATACCAAATACCAAACAATGACTCTTAAAATCATAGCTTGGAATGCCAATGGACTACTTCAACACCTAAATGAAATAGAATTCGTCCTAACCACTGAAAACTTCGATGTCTGCCTCATATCAGAGTCGCACTGTACGAAAGAAACAATAATAAAAATTAAAGGATACAAAGTTTACCATGCCTTGCATCCTTACAACACACCAAGGGGTGGTAGTTCTCTCATAATAAAAGATAACATTTGTCACTACGAACTATCTAAGATAGAGGATGAAGACATTCAAGCTGTGGCGGTTTGTATACAGACAAAACGCTATCCTGTTACTATATCAGCTATATACTCCCCACCTAGGTATTCACTAAAGGCTGAGCGGTATATACATATGTTTAATCAACTTGGCTCCAGGTTTATACTCGGTGGTGACTTCAATGCAAAAAATACCTTCTGGGGATCTAGACTTACGACAACCAAAGGTAGAGAATTATTATCAGCCGCTAGAGAACTCAAATGTGATGTGATATCTACAGGAAAACCTACTTACTGGCCTACGGATACCTCAAAAATCCCAGACCTAATAGACTTTTTTATTTTAAAAAATCTCCCCCTCGATACTCTACATATTGAGGAGGGCTATGACATGAGTTCAGATCACTCACCGATCATCTTAACTCTATCCGCCGGAAAAATTCAAAAGGAGAGCCATCCCTCGTTATCAAATAGATACACTGACTGGAAAAGCTTCAAGTTAGATTTAGAATCTATAATTGATCTAAAAGTTCCGCTTAAAAATTTGGAGCAACTCGAACAAGATTTGAGACAGTTTATAGTGAATATACAGCAATGTGCCTGGCGCAACACACCTGTGGTGAAGTTAAGAGCTAGAGGCAACTCTTACCCACTAGAAATCAGGGACCTTATAGCTGAAAAAAGAAGACAAAGAAAACAATGGCAAACAAGCAGATTTCCTAAGGACAAACAAATTTATAACACACTCGCAAAAAGGGTCACAAGAGAAATAAAACGCTTCAAAGACGAATCAATGAATACTTATCTTCGTGGGCTATCTAGCGATCGTATGTCAGATTATTCTCTGTGGAAAGCCACCCGAAATATTAAAAAAACCAATTATGCAAGTCCCTCCCATCAAAACACCGAATGGAAACTGGGCCATAAACAATGAATAAAAGGCAAATATATTTGCTGAACACCTGGAGCACATATTTAAACCAAATGAAGGTACTGTATTGGACTTCAGCCTAGACTACGCATCACAAGACAACCATCCAATAAAATTCGTTACACCTAGGGAGGTTACAAGTGAAATTAAAAAAATAAATCAAAAGAAATCTCCGGGTTACGATCTGGTTACAGGAGAAGTACTGAACAATCTACCGCGCAAAGCAGTTGTCAAACTGACTACTCTGATAAATGCCTCGTTCAGACTGAAATATGTACCTGACATTTGGAAATTTGCTGAAGTAATTATGATACCTAAGCCTGGTAAACCTCCTCATGACGTGAAATCCTATAGGCCAATTTCCTTGTTACCAGTAATGGCTAAGCTTTATGAAAAATTACTTTTGAAAAGGCTTAAGCCTGTTATAGAAGAGCGGAAATTAATTCCAGATTACCAATTCGGATTCAGAGAAAACCATTCAACAATAGACCAAGTCCACCGGATAACTAATTTAATCGAAAAGGCTCTAGAAGAGAAAAAAGTTTGCTCAACGGTATTTCTAGACGTGGCACAAGCATTTGACAAGGTTTGGCACCTCGGCCTCATTTACAAACTTAGGAAAATGCTGCCTAAGCAGTTTTCAGACATACTGGAATCTTACATTTCTGATAGAATGTTTCGTATCAAACATGAAGATTCTTATTCAGAAATTAAGCATATAGAAGCTGGAGTACCACAGGGAAGTGTACTAGGTCCGGTCCTGTACTTATTATACACCTGTGATATTCCTAAAATAGAAAACAATGCCATTGCAACTTTCGCAGACGATACGGCAATTTTAGCCACAGGATCGACCCACAAAGAAGCAGTGGATAAAGTGCAAACAGCTGTCAATGTCATCTCCAATTGGACTGATAAATGGCGTTTGAAAATAAATGAATCAAAATCAGTTCATATTGACTTCACCAACAAAAGGCCAAAGTATGAGCCTGTGTTCATTAACGGTAAAACCATACCATATGAAAATACGGCTAAATACCTTGGCATGACTCTGGACGCAAAGCTTCGCTGGAAGGCACACGTCAAAAAGAAACGCGACGAGCTAGAAATGCGCTATAGGAATATGTATTGGCTACTTGGTAAACACTCTTCGTTGTCAGTACACAACAAAGTACTATTATACAAACAAGTCCTTATGCCTGTATGGACTTATGGTATACAGTTGTGGGGATGTACCAAACCAAGCAATATGCAAATAATACAGCGATTTCAAAACAAAGTACTGCGGAATATAGCAAATGCCCCATGGTACGTAAGAAATGAAGATCTTCATCGGGACCTCAAGGTAGACTTCGTTAGAAATATTGTAAAAAAGTATGCCGAAGCTCATGAACATAGGCTTCACCATCACGTGAACGTCGAGGCTATCCAGCTCCTCGACAACACGGACTTACTGAGAAGACTGAAAAGGACAAAACCTTTCGAGTTAGTGATGAACAGTTAGTGAAAAATAGTGCAGTGAGTGCTAGTGAAAAAGAACACGCGAACATTGTGTCTTCCCCTTAATAGAGACAATAAGAAACGTGTTATTGGACATATTCTTAGTCGTAGTCTCTTTAGAAGTTTAGGTTAAATTTAAATAACTTATTAGTCATAAGGCTAGATCGTTATTAAAATGAAGTATTATGGCATTCGCCATAACACAACATTTAAAAAAAAAAAATAAAAAATAAAAAATAATTGTCGCGTTTCTTTGCGTAATTTTAGTTGCATTGTGTTTGTAGTCACTAAAACTACCACCCGGCTTCGTTTTCGGTAGCAGTCCTGAGATACCTAGTATAGACGTAGTAAACTGAAAAAATATGCGTCCGACTTCAGAATCCATAATTTCTATGCTATACAGGGTATATAGAGGCTGTATATAATACTTAAATATGACGACAGGAAGAAAATAGGCGCTTTTTTTTTGCTAAATTTTAAGTTGCACTGTGTCTGAAGTCACTAACGGCCGATGCCAATAATCAATCGAAAAATTAGATTGAAGTCAATCTGGATTGTTTTCTACTTTTCGATTGGTCTCTTGTCATGTTGCCATAGTTTTTTCACTACTGAGATTGATTATTGGCAATATAGTATCAGAAAAAAGATTACGCTGTCAATCTAAAACGGTAAATTTTGGATTGGGATTGTTTATTGGCAGCGGCTGTAAAACTACCAGCTGGCTTCGTTTTCGGTAGCAGTCTGGATATACCCTGTATAGGTCGTTTTCAACAAATATTGAACGCAGTGTTGAGCGAAACACAATTATGGTCAGCAGTATAAACCTATAACAGCATAATATATAAACCTATACTGCTGACCATAATTATGTATCTAGGCAACCGGCTAGAAACATATATAAAAAAATGATGAACATGATATTAATCCTTAGCTTTGATTACAACATTTAGAAATTTACTGTATACGAGATTTTTCCGTTTGAAAAATCTATAAAATTATTCCGGGTTTACAATTTTGCCTGACATATTTGTCCTGTCAACTGCAGGCAATTTATACTTCAGAAGCCAGTCCAGTATCAGAATTTTCAAGGTACTAAGAGGTTTTCTGAGAGACATTTTCTGTCTTCCAAATGGTAATAATCTAAGATGTGGTTTGAATATGACGATGAATGTCATATATTAGGAATACAAAATATTAGGCCATTCATAAAAAAATGTCTTGATATTAATTTAAGAAACATTCAATCGATCCAAATGTGACAAAAAATTGCTTTTTTTGTTATGTAAGATTAAACGCCATTGTAACAATATAAGGATTACCACTTAAGCTAATAATTAGCTTAAGCCGATAATAGGTCATCTAAGGCATCTAAGACAGGGAGTTAAACTAAGTTTCGTTCTAAAGGTTTTGTCGAGTCGAGTTAGTCGAAAAGTAGACCGAGCACGAAAAACTATCGAATTCGTAACGTAAACGTATCGAGTTCTCGATACGTTTACCAGAGTATGTCGATAGTACGTAGCACGAAGCACTTTCTGTCGACTATCGAGAGCTCGATACGAATACGTTAGTGACGTCATCCTAATGTAAGCAGTGAGCATAATGAGCGACTTGTTGAATGAATGATGCGTTCGAAGACCATATCAAATTTAAAATAATCTTAAAAACTTGACTCCACCGTTTACTTATAGGACATTTAATTTAGAATATGCATTTACAGTGAATAAATCATTAAAAGCGAGCTATTGGAAATTAAAAAGTGACATTATCGTTAAAGAAATAAATAAGATTTTTAGATAACAAAAAATATGATACGTGTTCCGAACGACTCCACTTGACATCGACGAGACACCAAACCAAGGTTGAGTTTGTTTATGTTTCTATATGTTAACAGGGAAAATGTTCTTGTTTGTTCCTTTCATTAAATAATTAAAATATTTAATATGTATCAAACTGTGGTATCAAATATTTTGCAATACTAAATGATGGTGGAATTCATGAATGCGTGAGATAAAAGTTCGAATTAGTGTAAACGTTTACTTGAGAGTGCAAGATAATTAATTAATGTGAGTAAAATATAAATAATAAATAATTTAAAATAAAGTAGGTATTTCAATTTAGCAATTTCTATTCCAGAAATGGAGATTTCTCTAAACTCTAAATCTTCTAGCGCCCCGAGAGGTCGCAATAACATTCTAGCAAAATGGAAGGAGTTTACTATAAAAGCATGAAATAAATTTTTATGTTTCGAAAGTTGATATTATTTATATCTATAGGGTATTTTGTATTTCTTTTTCACTGCAATAAAAAATTATAAAGTACATATATATATTTTTTAATTCATTTTTAACTTAGTTAATAAATAAATAAATCATGATTTAATTTCTCAAACTCAGTTTCTCTTGATTTATATTCATTTTCAATTGAACTTGCAGCAAGAAATGCATTATAAAGTACTACGTTCATTTAGGGACAATCTTTGCATTATAGGTGATTTTAAGCACTTGATTGTTTTGATAACTACACAAAAATCAACTTAAAAAAATATATAATCACGATTAAAACATTATTATAATAAGTTACGAAACGCTTCTCACCGAAAAAATTTAAGTGAGAAAACTTTCGACAATTCTCGACAGCCAGCCTTCGAAACTTACGATACCGTATGTCAAATCAACGTTCGTACTCGCAAAATTGTTTATTTAACTCGAGTTTTGTTTACATTACGTCTCGATTTCGATACGAAAGTTAGTTAAAATGCTTCGTGCTCGCAAAATTAGTTCCTTTTACGCACGATAGAGGCGCTGTACAAATCTCATACAAAATTACTCGATTTCGATACGAATACTTTTTCGATAGTAATTCATGCTCGGGCCAAAGGTCTCAGACGTTACAGACGGCCCGTTTCACCGTGACCGTTCCACGAGTTTTATAATTCAAAGGGCTTGCAAACTTTTTAATGGACGTAAAAAAACATAAACGTACTCTGCAAATAAAGTTATGAAACGTTTTAAAGTTGTTATTACGAATAGCGTAAGTTTAAAACGCACACATTCCGTGCGTATTGTTAGCCTTCGCGTTGTTTCAACTGCAATTTTTGTGGTAAATAAAAAAATATTAGCAAAAGCATTTTTGCAGCGAAATTCAACACAAATAGTACAATTTCCAACAGTTACCTTGTTGGTTTTAATAACGGCGCACAAACGTTGGCAACTTTTTCGATTTTTTACACCGCGGTGACAAAGTTTGATGGGTGGCGTTTGGCCTTTGCCAAAAACAGTGATATCAGTGTTGCAACTAAAATGCAAGCGTGTTGGTAGAATGGACAGTTCCCCTGTTCCGGCAAAGCCGATTATAATCGCGATAAAAACGCCAGAAGGCGTCCCCTATGAGCTCGATCCCCTCCCGGCAGCCTTATCCGATCTGCTGTCAAAAGTCTTTCCAATTTATGTATTGCAGCCGACGCCCTGCGGTATTATTTATTGGTAGACGCTCTCCACGCTCCAACTTTTCTTTTTACGTCTCCGGCGATAGCCTCTCGAATCAAGATGTATGGTTTTCGATTCGGAAAGCGATCGCTTCAGAATAACGCCGCGATGCGATATAGACAATTTAAATTTTTGAACAACAAACTTTTTGATACACAAAGAGCACTTGAAAATCGTATTTCCGTCCGGAACTCGTCGGAAACCGCTAAGCTTTTAACGTTAACTAAGTAAAACGAGAAAAAAATATAGGCCGTGTCATTTAAACGACAGTTCGCTGTGAAAAAAAAAGTATTTTCGTAGTTTTTTTGCTGCGAAACTAAAACCTGCGTAGTACAACAATACGAATAAATGTAAAACACTAGGTTTATTTCCGCGGAGTACATTCGACGTTAGTTGTTTTCGTATATTTTATTTCTTGTTTCCTGTAGCGAAATTATATTTTTACGCTAACTGCGATAAAAAACAAAAAGGCCAATCAATTCGTTCGCCACTCGGCGGAGAATGTTTTTATTAAATATCATTTATGAATGGTGGAAGTTTCATTCATCAGTTTCGTCAGAACCAAAATATCGTACGGTTCGAAAATAAAAAACAACAGCACCTATCGATATATATAACTTTCGGAATATCAATATTTCTATTCTATTGTTTTAAAATACAACAGTTTGAATGAATTAGAAAATATTTTAAAATTCAATAGTAATTACTTCAGGATGGGATGGGTCGTAATCAGTTAAGTGATCTTCATGAATTCTTGGACAATAATCAAAACAAAATTAAACTAACAGTATGTTCTCACACCAGCTATTTTTTTTTATTGCATTGAATGGCGAGACGAGCATGCCGTACGCCTGATGGTAAGCGATGCGACCGCTCATGAACAGTAGCTAAACCAAACAACACCTTGATTTACAAAGCAATGCTTGGCATTCCACTGCGCTCGCCATCCTGAGACACAAGATGTTAAGTCTCAATATGTCCAGTAGTTACTCTGGCTCATTGTAGCCAATCCTTCAATCCGAAACACAACAGTGCATTTAAACTGCTGTTTGACGGGAGAAATAGACATTGCGGTGGTACCAACCCAGGCAGCCTCTCACATATGAGAGACCTACCACCAGTAAAATACTACATACTTTTATAAGCTTTGGAAATGATACTGTTGGTAAGTCTCATATATGAGAGGCCGCCTCGGTACATACCAACGCAAAGTTTATTTCACCCGTCAAACAGTAGTGTAACTGCACTGTTTTTTTTTTTGGTTAGAAGGACATTGTAGCCAGAGTAACTACTGGACATATTGAGACTTAACATCTTATGTCTCAGGATGGCGAGCGTAGTGGAATTTTGCTACTGTTTATGAGCGGTCGTATCGCTTACCATCAGGCGAACGGCTTGCTCGTCTCGCCATTCATTGAATTAAAAAAAAAATTGATAAAAGTGAATTGTTTTCCCATGCATATAGTTATTTCTTTTGATTAAAGTCGTTATAGGTCTCGAGAAATAACTTATATGAGAGAACCCTTTAATACCGCTCGGGTTAACTGGAATTTACATTTCTGCGGAGAAAATGTAGCTCTTAAGAATTATTTGAAGAGAAGTTTCAAATATTTTAATCATTTCAATACACTTTTCAAGTCATATGTGAATTTTGAAATTGAAATGTTGATTATATAGGAATTAAAGTACCTATATTCCTGGAATTAATTTTCACATAAAACATAAACATTGTCCATGAAAAGGTAGATAGTAGACACAATAGTAGATGTCCGTTTTCTCCTGCGGTATTTTTTAAATCCTGAAACAGTATTTTTATCCAGGTATTTGAATTCATATTGTGTTTTTAAAAGTGTGCTTTACTAGTGATAGAATATTTTAATTGTAGGTGTAGGTTGGTTGGACCAACGTAGAAAGTTGTCAAGAACCCGTCATAACAGCTTACATAAGTACAATTTAGATTCATGCATACATATTTACATATATGTATATATGTAAACTCACGCCTTTTTACTGTAAGGGATAGGCAGAGTAGCATACGGGATCTGGGGGCACGGCAGTGCCCCCTCCAAGTCGAGCTAAAAAGCGGCACAGTCGTACCATCCTTTTTTCGAAGCAATTCAGACCATTTTCAACCCCCCATAACTTCGTTGTGGTTAAAGCAAGAAGCCTGAATTTTCAGTTACTAAGCAGGCATTGTGTAAACACGTTATATTTAAAATTTTATTCAATTTGAACCAGTAGTTTAAGAATTATAACTTATCAAACTTTCGTAACTTTGTCACTCACTGACTGACTAACTGATCATCAAAAGTCTAAGGCATTTCTAGCAGACATAAACCTTCAAATTTAGAGTATAATTAGTATTTAGTGTTTAAATTAAGGGAAAATTTAAACATTTCATAATTTCTGTCTAGTTTTCTAGATACACCAACTGCGTGAATAACTTTGTAATCTTATATAAATGTATAGGATTACAAAGTTATATTTGCAGTTAATAATTCGTTGTACCCGTATACAGGGTATATCAAGACTGCTACCGAAAACGAAGCCGGGTGGTAGTTTAAGCGACTTCAAACACAATGCAACAGAAAAAGTTGCAAAAAAAAGCGACAATTTTTTTTTGTATTTTTTTTCCTATTCCCATATTTTGGTGGTAAATACATTTTTTCCTAAAATAATAGTGTATACCCTTTAATTTATAAATACTCTAAGATATAAGAGAGTTAAAATTATTATTTTAGCAAAATCTGTGGATTTACCACCCAAAAATGACGATATTTAAAAAATCATAAAAAATAATTGTCGCGTTTCTAAGCGAAATTTTTAATTGCATTGTGTTTGTAGCCACTAAAACTACCACCCGGCTTCGTTTTCGGTAGCAGTCTTGAGATACCCGGTATAATGGAATAATAGTTGTAGATAGGTATCTATATATATGTGGCATAACAGGAGGGTGGTATAGAGAGGGAAAGGGTGTTTTTAGCACACAAAACTGTACAACATTCCTCTAGAAAAACATGACGAAGATAAACTTGCAAATAAATAGACTAAATAGCTCGAAAATATCAATTACCATGAAAGAAAGAACACTCATAATCAAATCCGCTATATTTGTGATAAATTGATACCTACAAAAATAAGAAAAAACCATAAGACAGAGGCTTTAAGAAAAATCGTTATATATATTCTAAAAATAAAAAGTACCGAAAAGGAAAAAAGTAGGATTCTACAAAAAGACGTGAGATCCCATCAAAAACATTCTGTAAAAAAATACCAAGTCTCGCAGCTCAGTTTTTCTGCCACAAAAAGTTGTGAGATCCATGTAATAACCAAGTCGATCTATTTATTTAAAACGTAAAGAATTTTTAATATTGATATGATAATAACTTGCGTAGTAACTTTATACAGAACGTCCCTTAAGCAAGGACTAAATGAATTGACCCAAGGGTTACAATCGTACTATACAAATGCGCCTACGAGGCAGTCAATTTAGATACAATATTTTTTGCAGGTAAAATTATGTTAATCGGCACGAAAACCAAACTTACGTCCATATTATATCATTACTACACTCGCATAAGACTATACATTTACTTAGTCGTTTTCAAATATAAAAACGCATAAACCCAACAACACTCACAGCCTCAAAACGGGGGGAACCTCAAAACACACGAGCGAAATAAAAATAAATTGGAAAAACGCATTTTATTAAGTGGCCCCTGCGACGCCATCTAAATGGATCATAACCTCCCACTGAGACAAGGACGCGAGTGGAACGGAGCTAAGATATTTATTACTAAGATTAATGATGTTCGCATTCATGGGAAGACGCGTAAAGGCAATACATAAACAGATTTATGTATGGAGAGGCGTTTGGTGTGACAGCGCCAGGATTACGTTATATAGGGCTGTTTTAAGATATAGGCGTATGTAATGTTCCATGACAGTGCTATGGACGTGTCAGACAAGGAAATATAACTGCAGTATCTTCACCCGTATTGATACTAATTCAAACAAGTAATCTATTCTGCCTAGAATGCTACAGCGCATGCTAGCATACTACTGCATATACCTTTGAAATTCTTATGACCAACTCTCAAATAAACTGGTGTTCTTTACCCTTAATCCATTTTTTTATTGCTATTAATGGCGAGACGAGCATACCGTTCACTGATGGTAAGCTATACCCCGCTCATGAATAGTAGCAAAACCACACAACACTTAAAATTACAAAGAAATTATTGGCACTCCACTGCGCTCGCCACCCTGATACATAAGATGTTAAATCTCAATATGTCCAGTAGTTACTCTTGCTACAATGTCCTTTAAACCGAAACACAACAGTGCATTTACACTGCTGTTTGGTAGAAATAAACATTACGGTGGTACCTACCCAGGCGGCCTCTCACATATGAGACACTTACCACCAGTAAATCAATTGATAATAATTAACTACGTAAACATCTAGTCAAATAAGTTACAAATAAAAAAAAAATAATACACTTTATTAAGTGTAAGTGTAATAATTCCAAACACTAACTACTTCGGTAGTACAGGCTCGTAATGAAACAAAGTACAAAAAAATATCATTTATTCAAGGGGCAAACAGACATAAGTAGGAAATAAAATAATAATAAAAAGAAACATGTCAAAAATACTATTAAGCAACAATATTTTATAACTAAACTATAGCGTCGACAATGGGCCTCCCATCCAGCTTTAACCTGCACAATGGGACAAGCAACACTACTGCAGCAAATAAAATTGTACCATCAGTTCCAAGTAGAATTGCAGTATCTTTCCTTCATTGAATATCCGTAGGCGTACACAGTACATTCATATGCCCATTTCGCAGTACAAATATGCAGTACTGACGGTGCCATGACAAGTCGTTCAGTGTGTCGCGCATACTGCGTCGTGACAGCCACTGAAAGCAATGCCGGTTTTTGATTGCCAAGCAATCTGAAAACTCGCTGGCGATTTGTTTCCGCGCCTTTAGCAGTACGTGTTATGTCATAAGATGCTAGTTGGGAATGGAATGGCTGTTTTTGACGTAAAGATACAATTTGAGAGAAGTTTAGTTTTGCTAACATAATGCGGAACTGTTTGGCAATGTAGCTTACTGTTTGTGCGCTTGCAACCATGAATCCTACTTAGAAAGATGTTTGTTTGATGAAATTCTGTTCTTCATAGATACCTTATTATTAAGAGATTTCAATGTAGCCAGAGGAACTAATGGCTATAATGAGACTTAACATCATGTCTCAAAATGGCGAGCGCAGCTGAATGCCAAGCATAGCTTTGTAATTCAGTGTTTGGTTTTACTACTGTGCATGAGGTGTCGTAACGCTTACCATCACGTGAAAGACATGCTCGTCTCGCCATTCCTTGTAATAAAAAATACCTATATGGAAATTAGAAAGCAATAATAAATTGGTAACATAAGACTCTGATAAAAATAAAATAAAAATATACTGTGGTGATAAAAATCGACAATAACAATCAATTTCCTAAATCATACGCAAATTCGTACAAACGCAAACCTTGTTTACTCGTCATTCGATATGACGTGGTCGGGAATCACAGCAGCATCGTAAATGGCGAATCAAATCGAAGGCGAGCCGTAAAGCGAGAAAGGCGCTGTAAAACACAAATATTTCCCGCGGAGTGGGGAACCCCGGGAATTCGTTGGCGGGATCCGATCAGATAATATGGCTATTTATGGTATTTCTGCTCTCGCCAGCTTTTTTTTCTTCGCTCCTTGGCGAGATTTCCAGGATCTGGAACGGCTATTCTTATAAATTATATTTTAACAACTTTAGTTCGCTTTATGGGAATTGTCTGTTGTTTGGCTGTTCTTTTTTGAGGGTTCATTTTGTAGTGCTTGGGCAATACGTTTTCTTTTGTTTGTTGCGAATATTATATAGTTGCGGATCTTCACTTAATATAACATTTCAACATTTCTTAGATTTATTAGAAAATCTATTTAAGTTCATAGTGCATATTAATTCAGTATATTTTTGTTTTCTCAACTATTAATTGGTCATATAAAAATAACTTTTTCACAAAATGCTAACCTCAAAAGCACCAATGACAGAAAGGTGCAAAAACAAATTACGCTAGATCGGTTAACATGATGCGGCATACATGTTAGTCTACCTCACTCCGCACTCATTTGTGTTGCCACCTTTCTTTTCTGTCACAGTTGTAAATTGTAGTTTTACTTCAAAACTTGTTTTATAGCATGTTTGATCTCATGTGCTGTCATAAATCATAGGATAAGTAGATGGCTTGATATATATTTCTTTAAAGGTGTTGTATATGAAAGCATGACATATTGAATAAATTCAAATTCTTTGGCGGTATTGTATAACTAACGTGACCATACGTCCCGCTTTGGGCGGGACAGTCCCGCTTTCAGGAAGTCTGTCCCGGTGTCCCCAGCAAGGCAGAAATAGTCCCGCTTTTGCAAACAGATCAAAGGATAATTTAAATAATAACCGAATAATGCTAAAACCGTAGGGTCGAATTATTCCAGCACTTTCGTAAATATAATCTTGATTTATAAAACTTATAAAAAACTTTTCCACAATTATTAAATACATTATGTGTCTGCCTGGAAGTAACGTACCTATCGAAAGAGTTTTTTCTCACATTAACAAAATATGGACAAGTGATATATCAGTTGAGTGCCGCAGTAATTAAAGCTATTTTGATTACGAAAATTGTGATTTTCAGAAAATTCAGAGCTTCACACTTATCTATATAAAAACTTGTAAAAGCTTTATTATTATTTCGTTCCATTGATGTCCCGCTCTGGCACAAAAAATAAATGGTCACGTTATGTATAACCGAATAATTAATAAGGCATGATACAATGTTTTGTCTACTACAAGAAATCAAAATTAGTATTTGTCTTAAAAAGTACCGAAAATAAAACATTTTGATGAACAACTTTCGCGCACACTACTCTACGTAAATGTTGTATTATGTAATAATAAAACTACGTTTACAGAGAGCAGTGAGCGAAAGAATGGAAATTTATTCGAGAACACATCAATCAATCTAGCAATCATACAATAGTTCTTAAATAACACAATAGACGGCATTACTAGTATTTTGATATAATACTTACATTATGCATATTGTGTTAAGAAGTAACAATTTAAAATTACTAATTTCCGAAATGTATAAGCTTTAATTTGACGCATCAGCTAATCAAAAACCACCATAGTTATTCTACAAGCCATCACATTTACCACCAGGAATTAAAAGTGTTCAAGTGGCGAGTAGGTAAATAAATTGACGTAGGTTATACACAGGTAGGTAGCGCATATTTGCACGGCTCTGTTGCGGTCGAGCCCTGGGAAATGAATAGCCCAATTTTCCGCATTTTCCGCCATTAACAACATCCGGCCCGTACCGGCTGACGCGTCCGCAAATAATGGACGCCCGCATAAACTGTCCGGTTTGTTTGGCCGAAAAAAGCTTTGTCAAAAACCGATTAAAGTGACCATGTTCCTTGTCGTTACTGTTTTAATTGGATTTCTCGGGAATGGACTGTTTTACGACGCCTGATATTCGATTACTGTGGTGATCTTGTTGAAGCGAGGTCACTCGGTCGCTCTTCGATGCCATTAGTTTTAGCTTTTTGTAATGTTATATTTCGAAACTGATGAAGGAGGAAATAATGACATCAGTGTTTCGATCGTGGATAGTTGAAAAATGATAATATGAAATCTCTTCAACTTTATTTTTACTACCTTAAATAACCTTTTCAGTTATGTTTAATGTCTAAAAGGGGCTATAAATCCTACAGGCGAGTAGCTATGCCAAAGACCACGCTAAATAGACAAAATCAAATAGTAAAGCGGTTAGTTAACCAGCATACAAAAATAAAGAATGAGTAGTTAAAGCAGATCCGATCGTCACTTTACCTACATGTAGCCCAATCGCGTCTCTATAAGCTAGTATGCAATATTTATGTTTTCGTACTTCCTGTATCAGCTCATATAACTCCCACTGCAAGGTACAGGCCTCCTCTACAATCGAGAGTACGATTGAGAGTGGTTAGTCCACCACGCTGGCCTAGTGCGGGTTGGACTTTATATGCCATAGAAATTCTTATAGTTCGCTATGGTATGCAGGTTTCCTCACGATGTTTTCCTTCACCATATTAGTGCGTGGTGATTAACTATCAATACACACATGACTCCGAAAAGTTCATACATAGATGTGCCTTGGGATTCGAACTCGCGACCACCATGAACATGTTGGCAGCTGCGTTTGGCCCGTTTACCAACAGGGTACCTCGCACACTATCTTAATACATCTAAAGATATATTGCGACAAATAAAGTTTCCAAGTGTGTTCAAACCACACAAAAACCATCCAACTACATTACGAGCTTCAGTTAATTATTTATTCATTACAAATAGCAAACGTGAAAGCAAATGGTTACAAATGTTCGTAATAAGTAAAACATTAGTAAGTAAATGTCACATAAGTACAGAGATAAAACTAACTGCTAGACTTCCGCGATCGACGACACTGCATTAAGATATATAGGGAAATTATACCTTAATGTTAGTATTCTTTGGGTCTAAATTCTATTGTAGTTCATTTGCTTTGACTGATAATGAAATAATATGACAGCCTCCATGGCCCCATTGGATGAAAAGTTCAACTACAAAATGTCTCGTAGGTTCCGACACAATGCTATGGTTGGTACTATTGGGTGTACTGTTTCAGCCCATGTAAGGGCACGGGCCTCTTCTATAATCAAGAGTACGATTGAGAATGGTTAGGCCACTGTTGTGTGTATTTAAATTAATTCATATTTTAAACAGTTACAAAGTTCTCTCATAGTTTTAGTTTGTGTACATGGCATACAGGGTATATCAAGACTGCTACCGAAAACGAAGCCGGGTGGTAGTTTAAGCGACTTCAGACACAATGGAACAGAAAAACTTGCAAAAAAAAGCGACAATTTTTTTTTGTTATTTTTTTCCTATGACCATATTTGGGTGGTAAATACATTTTTTCCTAAAATAATAGTGTATACCCTTTTATTTATAAATAATCTAAGGTATAAATGAGTTTAAATTATTATTTTAGCAAAAACTATGGATTTACCACCCAAAAATGACGATATTTAAAAATTCATAAAAAATAATTGTCGCGTTTCTTTGCGAAATTTTAGTTGCATTGTGTTTGTAGTCACTAAAACTACCACCGGGCTTCATTTTCGGTAGCAGTCTTGAGATACCCGGTATATGCATTTGCACAAATTGACTACATAAATAAAAACCTGAGCGTATATAAACAGTCTCATGATATTTTCTTGAATCAATCTACAATTAAATAATAAATAAAAAAATTAACATAAAACATTTCCACTTGCTTTTAACGAGTGCCAATTTGAATTTACAGTATGTGATTATTTACAGAATCCCCTTGAGAATTTAAGAAAGAGTCATGAAATATTCAAGAACGAATTTAGTTGGTTTTATGGCCTCTTAAAGCTCACTTAATATCAGCAATAAAAGCTTAACCGCTAAGTTAAATAAAGTAAAAGCACATTGTCTTTACGGTTATAAAATTACAAGGGTTGGAGTACACTGAGCGATATTTAGATTAATATGATCAATAAACATAGTTTATCATTAAGAACTGCAAATAAAATTATATTTTTCATTTTGAGATGTATTATAGTTTTGATGTATAAAATAGCTCCTTGTTTTGGGATCGATTTACACACACAATGTAATGGAAAGCTGCGTTCAATATTATAATTTCATATTATATGGGGTTTCGAGCTAACATACATTCCTTTGAAGTGTTAAAATAATTGTGTTAGTAAGCGCACTCTAAAATAATGTGCAATCAATTCAATTATTGCAAAAATATCTCTAAAGCAGCATATTATTTTAATATAAAACCGTACTACGACATATTGAGAATTGAAATTAAAATCAATTTAAAACTGTGTGGTATGACCACACAGATAAGTAAAAAAAGTTCAATAATCCACACAATTGCCTTCGATAAATTACAAAAAGGGGTTACAGAACTAATTTCATTGATCACGTGACGCGACGCGATATTGCCTATAAATAAATTTAATCTGACCCGGCGTTTATCTCATTTTTATCCCTTATGCCGGTGAACCACCAATCATGCCGAAGCTAACGATTTCCTATATCAGCGGTAAACATTAAGGGCAGCAGTTGCCACGCTAACGGCTTTTGCACAACACTGCCGTATCGCCATAATGAATTTCCTCTTTTCATTTGGTGTGCTCGAGCTTACTTTCACCTCATTTACGGGTTGACATTGGATTTAACTGAAAATGCGAATTTAAACATTATTTTTTGTTTTTTAGATTTTTGTAGGTGGTTTTGAGTATTTGAATTAGTTGACTATTAAAAAAAAACAACCCGACGTTATTTCATTTAAGGTTGCCTCTGAAAATCAGCGCTGTTTTGTCATTCGAATGTCAATCAAGCAATTATTCTGAGATGGCATGCCTTTCGGCATTCTACGTGTTTTACTTATGCTGTATGTGTAGTGCTATAGTCCTGTTACTAAAAACTCTTTTCTTTTCTTCAACAACATACAATAAATCTTTCGGTCCATTCATTTTTATACAATGTCCTTAAAGTTTTGCATACTTTTTATTATTTAATTTCGCGGGTCGGTAGTTGACTTTTGGCCAAGAAAAGACGCACAATGTTACTATGTGTAAATAAATAAATAAAGAGGCGGACATCGGCCTACTCGAGTAAATATTGAATAAACGCCTTAACTTGACGCAAATATTTGTGGGTTACGTAAATATTTATCACAACGCGGATTCAAAACATCAAGCAGCGCTGCTCCACAATTCAATATTAAAGAAATTCACTCGCTGTTTATTTTGCAAACAATATTTTACGGCCTTATGGCATATTCATAGTCAGTTTAAAACATATTTTGCTATCGAATGTTTTGTCGTTTCTGCACGATTTTTGAATTCGGTTCGAGCGAACAAGACAAATTATGAATAAGGTCGTATGTATTAAAATGAACGAATTCGAGATGAAGGAATTGAAGAAAATAATTTGGTGATAAAGTTGTTAGCTAAGGTCGCTGTTAAACACCCTGGCGGAAGATTATGTACCAACAGCATTGGACCTACTGTCACTGAAAAAGAAGTCTAGAAAGTTCTCAAATAATATATAGGCAATTAATATTAAGGTACTATGAGACATGCTCTCAACGCTACATATACATATGTACTATATGCGTAAAATTTGGGAGACTAAACGATCATACAACTAACAAAATTTAAATTGAATTAAAAAAAGTATTAACGAAATGCAACATTCTCAATATAACACAGTCTTTACCGCATCTGTCATTCTTGGTAACTTCAGTCGGCACAATAAATCATTTAATAGCCGTATTTGCGTAAGCACCTTAATTGGAAGTCAAGTTTGCGTTACAGGAAACCTCTTTCTCGATAGAATTACTGCCATAAAACGTTATCTCTTTTATCCATCTAATGTTCACGATTGCAAGAAAACAACTACTCATAAGAAAGCAAGGGAAATGTGAAATGTAGGACTGACATTTGGAAGTTGCAAATTAGTTATTATTTAGAAGAGATCTGATTGAAGAGCAAAGGTTTTATGTATTTGTTTCCAAACAATATAACAAAAATTATAAATTCAACCCCGACTAAGATAGTCATTAAAGCGTTCCAAATAAAAAAAGGTTTTACTTTATTATAACTATAAAAATGTTTTGAAACATTTAAGAAAATTCATATAGAAATTTAAATGAAAAACGGCAGGTTTAATATTCAAAGCTGAACACTAAACGAAGTACCAATAGCGTTCAGTCACAGCAACGCCTTGTAAGTGTCTGAAAAAAGTGCGCAACCTATAAAAAATATTACTTGCATTAAAAATATACGACAGACATCACACTGCCAAGCGGGGGGCACTTTAAAAAAGTTTAAAAGCAAAGTCGTCGGGAAAAATTCATTTGCAACTTTTTCTAAAACAGCGGCCGCGTCCCGACATGAGTTATTATGTAAATAGTTTATTGCGCTTGTGTCGGGAACAGGGTTTATTTGCGGCTTAGACAGCCAATGTGGCTCGTTAGGCGATCGTCACGCTTGCCGCCCGCCTTTTAGCATCGCTTTGAGATGCGCCGCAAAGGAAATATTCTTGTTGCGTTTTTTACGTGTTATCTTAAACCTATATGGAATTTGTGCGGTTTTGGTTTATTAGTTAACTAGAGTAAAGCCGCTTGGGTTTTAGGTTTTGTGTGTCAATTTATGTTAAGATAAAAGAGACTTTTAGAAACATGGACAAAGTAGGGGGATGAAATACGGTTGTGTATCTTGTTTTCTTTGTAGGCACCTGGGATTAGTCATTTACAAAGCAACCTTGACATTCAAATGACTTAGCATGTTTCCATTATATTTATTTATAAGCGACCAATTTGCGTCAAAGCACACTAACACATTATGAAAAATATATTAATCATGCAATTTACATACTGTAATTTATTGTATGGGGTTGCTCGATATATTTATAGAAATTCGTAAAGTTTTTATTTGGTAGTGTTTTATGAGCTATATTTATAAATTACTAAAGACTATTTAAGTATAATTGGATTTGTATTTATAAACTGTTCATTATTTTATTTAAAGCACGTACAAAACCTAAATACATTCCGTAGGCGTTCAATTTTCATTGTTAGCAAATTTCCAACTGTAGATTATGTTTATTACACATTGAAATTAATCAACAATGTCATTTATATTTTAGTCTCATTTTGACGCTGTGGATTCAATTACTATTTCGAAGACTTCAGTTTAAATAAGCCATAATTTGATCACAGGACAATATCATTCAATAGCTCATGATTAATTGAAAAAATATTAGTGGATATTACACATATCTATAATAAAGATTATACAGACCCATCCCTTTAGTAAAACAGCTGAAAATATAATGCACATGTGATTTTCGTTTACAAAGTCCCCATAATTTTTCAAAAGCAAAACTGCATTTACATCGATAAATTGACTGAAAAATATAGTCTTTTGTAAAAAAAAGTAGAATTTAAAATACAAAAGAAATATCAGTGACAAAAGCCTCGTGAAGTTTTTAAACAAGTGCCGATAACGTTTCGCTGACGTCATAAAGAGAGTATTTTTAAAGTGTTCATTACACGGAACATTCCGCTTATGTTATGGCGTGGCAAGAGGTATGTAAACTTATTAATACCTTTTTTGAGTTTATAGTCTTGTGTGATGCTTGTAATTATTAGAGATTAAGGCGAATACTTGAGTAAGACACTGGGTAACATCAAGGACCTCAGCTGTAAAGATTGATTTATTAAAACGGATGAAATTGACTGAATAGGCAGGGATTTTTAATGTACCACATAAAACGAGGTTAAATAGCCGTAATACTTCGTTTGACGAGATTGTCATAGGATTATCAATCATTTTTGTTAGATCCTTGTTAACCAGCAACTCATCTAAGATTCTCGAGAATATTCAAAATAATATTAAATACCCTCAACAGTAAAATACATAGTTCTGACCCCACACTAAGATCGAGTCTTGTGTCGTAGGTATAAGGAACTACCAGAGACTTTTCGGTCTCACAAACAGCCGGACCCGGAACAATTACCTGTGGATTACACAAATATTTGTTACCTTTAGAAAAAAAAACAATATCACTTTTTGAAATAAAACTATTATTTACGGATTTTATCGCGGATTTGGTTTAATTTGTACATTTTTGACTTCCCGACGTTTCGATTACTTTAAAGCTTTCGTGATCACGGGGCGGACTGAGAACCTAAGAAATCATTATGCAATATCACTTTGCCTGGCCCGTGATTCCAACATAAGACCACAGCTTTGTAACCGTAGTACAACTACGCCACCGAGGCAGTCGGTGCCATAAAATATTTTTACGCAAACTTACTTTTAATCATAACTCGACCAGAAGCCACCAATTAATGACTGCATTCACAATTTATCAATACCCAATAGACATGAAGGTACCATTATCTTGCTTCTAATACGACTCAAGTGGCTCGTTATACTGAAATATCCTACTACAAAATTCGAAATATAATATGGGCTCAATTTATATTCAAAATGGTATTAAGACGTTCTTAAGTGGCATCGTAAATAGAGAGCGGCGGAACAACGCGTAAAAAATTTGATGGCCTGTTATTCTGAATTTTTTTGAACGAGTGGCTTACATTGAGGGATTTTGTTTAACGTATGCCTTTTTTAAATATGATTAGTAGGGACTCTGACTTTTCGGAGTCATGTGTGTATTGATGGTCAATTACCACGCACAAAAATGGTGAAGGAAAACATCGTCAGATCTCCAGTGTAGAACTTTCTATGCATCATAGTGATCATGAAATTTAGACTCAAAAAGCTACGGCGTGATTTTGATACTAATTTATTTGACAAATGACAAGGCATATAAATTATAATCATTTTACACGACACAATACGCCAATTGCGTAATACTTAGTGTACATCAATAAATAATTATTAATTAGCAAAGAGTAGTAAAAAATACAATATTTATGAGAAGCTATACTTTTAAAAACTTATCAATGGTTAGTAAATGGTTGGACTTGTGTATTAGGATCGGTTGATGAGTGAAGTGTGTTGAAAACCATTTCTCAATGCAGCGACATCAATTAAAACATTGGAATTTTTGACGTATTCTCACAAGATAAGTTTGAATATAAAGGATATTCCAATCGAATTGAATCTTCAATTCAACAAGTATTATTCCAACAGTACATATGGAACCAAAAGCCCTTTGTAATAGTGGCATTATATAATAATACAGTGTACTGAGATATAGAATATCCTTCAAGCTATTGTTTATTTTATTTATTTTGTTTGTCGGATATACAAAGGCTTTATAAGGTTCAAAGTTACTATTGTGAGATACATAGAACTAGAGATTTTCTCTGTAATCATCTTCAATTTTCTATTTATTTTCGTGGAAACCATCTACAATGGTAGAATAGTTTATATGTAAGGACTTATTTTATATGTTTCATTAAAATGAAATTATGTCTCGGGTATATTTTATGTATATTAAAATATGCATCGGGCTCGAATCTCGGGTCAAAGTTATTTCTATTTTCATTATCAGCCTGGAGGCAGGAATTTATGCCCGATATGGCGATACGCTCGCCCGCTGTCTCGCTCGTGTCATGGAAAATACAAGACGAAACGTGGAGGTCCTAGTAGCACGTCTACCTACCCCTTTTAGGAATAAGGCGTGTTTATGTATGTATTTATTTTTATACGGCGCTTCATTGCGCTAGTTTGAGTTTTACACAAGGCGTTTAAAACCCAGGTTATACCGGGTATCTCAAGACTGCTACCGAAAATGAAGCCGGGTGGTAGTTTTAGTGGCTACAAACACAATGCAATTAAAAATTTCGCCTAGAAACGCGACATTTTTTTTTATGATTTTTTAAATATCGACATTTTTGGGTGGTAAATCCATAGTTTTTGCTAAAATAATAATTCAAACTCTTTTATATCTTAGAGTATTTATAAATAAAAGGGTATATACTATTATTTTAGGAAAAAATGTATTTACCACCCAAATATGGCCATAGGAAAAAAATAACAAAAAAAATTGTCGCTTTTTTTGCAACTTTTTCTGTTGCATTGTGTCTGAAGTCGCTTAAACTACCACCCGGCTTCGTTTTCGGTAGCAGTCTTGATATACCCTGTATACTCTATTTTATGTGAGTTTTTAGATTTGTAAAATCTTATAGGAATTGACGATAGCAATACTGGTGTAATTGGTGTAAAAATTGCTTAAAATAATTTAAATTATGAATTTAAATCAAAGTGATATTTCTGTAATATCATGACACTGTCCCCATGACGAGTGCCAGAGTGCGGGCCGTATTGTTTACGAGCGGCGTCTCTCGGGCAGCTGATTAATTCGTGGAACTAGTCCCGCAGTGCCGTCCCCCAGACCGCAGGATCATAAGCCCCACGATTAAAACACGAGTAGCATCGCGCAGGGCAGTACTCAGATGCTGAGGCGTGGTGTTGGCCCTAGGTATCGTAATTATAGAAAATATTGTTATTTGTGACTGGATAAAATTTTGAAGATAAGCTAAGGAATGTGTTGTAAATTATGATTTTAAAGTATATTTCTTGTGATGTTCTTGATAAAGAAATTGTCTGTTTCATTTGCTATTCGTATAATAAAATTCTAAAATTAATTACATAACTCGCTTTAATATAAGCTATTGAAATATCTATAAAATATATGTAAGTAAAATACGAAGAATTTATAAAAATCATTCGTGATACATATACAATATCTATGCACAAAATTCTCTAACACAAAATTCCACAATCCCCTCAAACACCCCTCATAACCAACGGAAATAAAACAGGCGCCTTAAGTACGAGTCTGTCGGCGTCGCGTCCCTCGAAATCTGTGGAAATCAATAGTCGTGGTCAGAGCTGCGGAAAATCAAAGCGACAATGCCTTCACATCGCCGGTCAACTTTTTTTTATCTGTATTTAGCGATTATGGATTTTTAATCTGTTGATGGATAGTTTGAAAAATAGTTTTTGAATTTAGAACATGATAGGGTTGAGTTAAAAAATAATGTGATTTTAGATGCCGTATTTTTTGTGCTCAGCGGTGAATGATTATGGTTTTAGGATTGGGCTTAGTAGTAACAATGTCAAAAGTAGACTGTAGGAGAATGCCTCTGGCATAATACTATTTGTATATAAAGCAAAAACAATACAAATTGAAGTCATTGTGCCTTTAATTTTTCTGGAAGTTAGATATATTTAGAATTATTTTGTAAAGCCATACTTGTATGAGGGTAGCCATGGTGAATTATTGGCCTTAGAATTATAGGTCCATCCGAATAGATCTCAAAAGCTATAATCATTATTATGTAACTTCTACACAACTGTGACGTCACAACAAATTAATATTCTACAGAAACCTACACATAATTACAACATCCACATAACAATCAACGTAATATGAGACCACGAATCTTTGTGATAACTCCGCAGACATTTTCTTTGGATGAACTCGTCATTTCAAATTGTGAATGGTTTTTTGCGTGCCGTCGAGAATACGAGATGAAGGGGGGGCTACAGAGGGAGACGGAGTACTCCTTGTATCTGCACATAATTGCTAAGACTGTTGTCTGTTAATCATTGGAAACACAATGTTACCCGAATTGAATGCGAGTTTATTAACAAAATATGAAAATGCAAAATTGGCACGTATTAATTTAAAAATGGAATTGTATTTTTTCGTGGTCGCTGATTGGTGCTTTATTATATTTTTGTAGTTCTTGCTTTTGATACTGTATTTGCTTTTATTGAATTCGAAATATAATCTGTATTTTTGTACAGAATATATCGTAACGTATTTTATGCAACGTACATTTTAATATTCATGAATTGAAAGAGGTCAAATAAAATTCTTTTTCCCAACTTTTAAAGGCAATTAAATATGCCATTTGAGTTAAAAATTTGTATTTAATTTCGTTGAATGCCATTCGCAATACGACCGCTCATGAATAGTAGCAAAACTAAACACCACCATGGAAAAGTAAAGTTTGGCATTCCACTGCACTCGCCATCCTGCGACAGATGTTAAGTCTCATAAATCCATTAGTTACTACCGGTACAGTGTCTATTCAACCGGAGCACAACAGAGTATCTACACTGATGTTTAGCTGCAAAAAATGAAAAAAAGTTGTCTTTTGGTCAGGAAATCCTGTATTTTATCTCTGAAAAGTGATAAATAAACGTTGTATTCTGTATTTTTAAATAATCATATCGTTCAAGAAGGAATTAGGAAAAACTTCAGGCAGTCGCTGTGTGGAGGCCTTTTCCAACAGGTGAATGTGGAGATTCTTGGGTGAGCTCTATCGTCAGCAGTGGACCACCCGTGTCTGAAGAAAAATAGAGAAAGAGACAATGCAAAAAACAGCTTTAAATCACACACACAAAACTGAATGTCGAACACAAAGCTCTGAGTTTTAGAAATTAACGCGATCCATTTCCAAAAATTCCACACCGTTCCAAAACCTACTGGAATAGCTACGTTATCCGGGAAACGTTTAAAACTTCTCCACTTTTTTTTACACTCAACACTTTTCCGGTCATTAAAAATTCAAACGGGGCCCTAAAAGGCGGAACTGGGGATCTATCGGTACAGAATGGCTGTGACGAAGTTGAACTAATTGGATCGGAATCGAACCCGTAATACCAGCAATACTTAGCGCGTTCGCTGCTAACTGGACTTTTTACTTGCCAAGTTTCCAGACTAGGCTTTTTTGAATGGTTGTTGTGACCGTGAATGCGTGAACTTTGGTGATGTCAATATGTAAATTGGTTAATAGTTATAAGTCAAGAAAATACTTTGCGAAAAGAATTAAATTGATGTAATTCGGCTGAATTGGATCGTCGTCATCGGAAACTGAAAAATTAAAATTCAATTAATATCATTTGAAATAACGTATGTTTGTGAAAATTAAAAAAATAATGTTTAATTAACAATCAAATATAATTAAAAACAAGTTCTTAAAAAATAGACACTACAAAAATCAAATAAAATAAACACCGATTTCTAATGTCATTAAAAAAAATCAGGTCCCTTTCTTATTAGCCACTCACAAAAACAATACAATACGCGGACGCTACGAAATAAAGCCGGGGCATCAATCTTCGTCCGGCCTGCGCGACTCATCGGCCGAAAAAAATCAAAAACCCAGCCTGACGGACGAGCGGAATACAGATGCCCTCAAGATTCCTGCTGAAAGACTTGCTATTATTGACTTAACCCCCAGCGGGGAGCATGGGGAGCGATGCGCTGGCTTGCATTTTTGTTTTAGGCTTTTATAGTGGTTTAGAGTGTGTAGGGGTAAAGATTGTACTGAAAATATTTATTTACATATTAGATGTTGGCTTTCCTAAAATTGTAAAGTAACATAATTAAATAAAATGAATGAATGAATGTCAGTAAGTTTTGCTAATCGTTTTTAGTTCTTGGAAAAATATGACTTGGGTGACGAAAATTCAGATATTTTGGACTTTTATCTTGAAAATATTTTTATAACTAACATGCATATTACGTATTCTATAATTTTAGTACCTAATCAAATATCATATTATTTTTCAGTTGTAAGGATACTGATCAACACAATATATCTCTTCCAAAGATTTTGTTCTTGGAAGAAATCGACATGGCAATAATGAGATCTTAATTATTAAAAAAATGTTTTTTCTTCTATAAAGACTTACTTATTGGCTTTAAACCACAATTGTTTGTGATATATTCAGATTACTCAAACATAGCTCAGGGGAGAATGATACATCCTTATACACATCTTCAGTGGCCTTACACATTCTGCACAGCGCGCGAGGGGTTGACATTATAGTCCAACTATTGACACAGCCATTTGAATGTTGAATTTGTAAATATTGGCCCGGTTTTGAAGGGAGCATTACCGAAAGATTCTCTTAAATGGCGTCATTTGTATTGTACTGCAAGCTGAAGGGTGGAGAACACTCTTGTAACTCGAAATGTAAGCGTCGACTAGAGAAAATCGAGCTGCAAAGCTGTTCCAAGCAGTTTAGTGACCACATCCATTTAGATACAAGACAGTTGGGTGGATTGCAGTGGATTTCGTTGGGGGAATTTAGTCGACCTGTTTTTATGGGTATTAAGGATTATTTCCTTAACCGAATTTAGGAGTAGTGTTGTTGGCCAAGACACGACATCGTTTAAATTAAAATAAATAAATTACAGTACAAAAGATTTTATTAAACTTTCACGAAGACTCATGTGGAGTTGTCATCATTGTTTATTTAATGTTTTATTTAATAAACGCGATGTTACACTAACCGAAGCTAAGTACATATTGCCAAAGATAGATCCGGATATTCGGACATTCGAGGGCTTTACTTTTGATATGGCTTTTTCCATCCGCTATAGACAATGAGTGGCGATTTGGCCATCCTCGCCTAATAGACGCTTAGCTTTAGCCCTACACACTTGTAACTCCTGTAAGTGTGGCGTTTATTGACCACTTTGTGAGCGGTGCGTGCCGGTTACGGATCGCTTTGTCGGCAAATGTGTTCGGAATATAAATTTGTTTCAGCAACAACAATTGTGAATCTAATATGTGTCTCACGCGCCTTATATTACAACAGTAGGTTCTAGGTCATTTTTTTTTCTCATCGATCATTCTTATTCTTGAATTTGTAGGTCTCGATCGTGGATACGTGTTCTGATTTCAAAAATTGAATTTTTTTGTGCTTTTGTTGTAGTGGTAAGACGAGTGACTACAGTTTACGTAATGAAAAATTGAAAATGATCTATATATAAAGTATAATAAGATAGCGAGTTGTAATAATTATGCCTGCTGGAAACCTTATATCAGATTCTAAGCGCGAAATATTTATATGCGTCACTACGGTTTTTCCGCCATTGCTAAAATATTACAATAAATCATACATGTGGGAATAGTTCCCTCTCTGGTCAAATTAAGCAAAGATTCTTTTAATCTTCGATAAAATATCGCTGTCTTTGATTGTGTCTTGATTTATTGCGTCGTCTTAAACGTTTTCCATCGTCTTTAATTTTTTTTCTCTCCTATTTCCTATGCCTATTCCATTCTTCCGTAATTCAACATCTCAATCATTCGTTCTCTAACTCTTGTCATCTTTAGTACGTTTATTTGTCAACTCTACAAAAACTACGTTCGATACGACTCATTTATCTTACATTCTATTCTAGTCATGTTTCTTCATAAAATTCCTAACACACATACATATATTTAAAGGACTTCCACTATTTTAAAATATACACTAAAATGAGTTACGAACTTTTAAGTTCGACATAAACCAATTTAAACACACAACAATGTCTCCCTCCTATCACAGCTCATCATTTAAAGGAAAACCCCGAGTAAATAATACAGAGCATCTTTATTTAAATAACAGTCCCTTTATATGTAGGTCACAAAGTAATTTATTTCATTTTTTTCGCTTGTCGTTTGCATTAATTTGGAAGGGCGACATCTGCGGATAATGGCGTTTCCAACTCGTATATTATTATCATTTTATTGAATTTATCAAGCCCGCAAATACTCCCTTGTGAAAAATTGACACTCGCCCGCCTACTTTGTGCTTTTCTTGTAGACTTGGTCGTGTTTTTTTTTGGGTTTACTAATCGTTTTTTGTTTAGTTTTCATGTTAGATTTAATACCATTTATAACAAACATATTAACTGAATATAATTGAAAGCTAATCAATCACCATGCATTTTAAATATAGGTATAGGAGAACATCGTATCGTATATACTAGGCCAGCGTGGTGGACTATATGTTCTTATCCCTCTCCATCGTACTCTCGATTGTAGAGGAGGCTCGTGTCCTTCAGTCATACGTATATGGGCTAATACAGAATTTAATCGGTAGTTATGATGTTTGGTGTAATTTTCTGCTAAGTTCTTATAATTCAGGTGAAATTATTGCTATCAGGTTTAGACAGCACTGGTAGAGGGCATTTCCTAGTCCAAGCACTAAAGGTTTTCGTGCCGGAATAATTTTCTTGGGATGAAAAAAATATCAACAAAACAATTGGACAGTTGATAGAAAACTTATTACTTCTGCATGAAATAATATGATACAAATTATTGTACATAGCCTCAGATCAAGGTGTAACTTTTTTAAACAAATTGAGGTTTACAAACCGCACTTCGGTAAAACAACTGCATTTCCAAAAAACACTGTTATTAGCAATTCAATGCGCTTTGCATAATTATATCCTAATTACTTGCTTTTTAATGTAAATTCCTAAACATATGTTAAAGTAACCGGTCGTAGAATATTTTATGCACGAACTGTGTAGACAACAGGCGCTTGTAACTGCTCATTGCGTGAATTACGAACAATTGAACATGAACACCAGTTAGTGTTGAATATTTAGGTCTAGCATTTACATCAGAAAAGATGGCACTATATTCCTATTTGTTTAGCTTTGGATGTCCTATAAACAAGAGGGGTACCTAATGCTCTATGCACCTGTAAAGCCTTTTTAAAATACTAATGTATAAAACGTGCGATGTGTTTTCTTACTTATTTATAGAATTTAGGATCTCCCACAGTATACACATTATCAAAAGTAATACTATATTTTACGAGTGACACTGTGTATAGAGATATAAGTCCGGCAGGTAGTTTTAGTGAGGATATGTTATATGTTTAAATTTCATCGTGTTTGGGTGGCAATTAATAATTAAACCCATGTATACCATAGCCTCTTTAAGCATAAAAAAGGTTGTACACTATTATTTTATAAATAAACTATCTATTTACTACCGAAATACGACGATAGGCAAATATATATTTAAAAAATCGTCATTTTTAGTTGCATTTTGTCTGAAGTCTCTAAAACTACCACCTATAGGAGCTAAGTTAGTACTTTATACCACTTACAGGAGCACACAACACTTATAAATTACACTTAAGTTTTTTTTTCATTGCGATACAATTGTGTAAAGTATAAATTGGTGAACCCGATGGCAAAACCCTAGTAAGGGCTTTTATGATACGTATGTTTTGGTCGCTATACAAACCGATAAAAAACTATTCCTATCAGAAACTGAATAAATTTGTTTAGTCGATTTATCAACTATGTTCATTATTACACAAACGTAACGTTCTAATCTATGATTCATTTATAAAATTCACATGAATTGTATCTGTTACAACAATGCAACGTTGCATACAAGATATTTTAATTAACTTAGCTTAGCTGCCAACATAATTAAGCCTGGGGCCTATTACTAAGTGTCTTTGTACGGACAAGAAAACAGTTTAAGTATAAATTAATATCATTTCTGTTGCATGAACTGTAAATAGAAAATTCAAAACAACTTGTTTCCATAAAGTATAACATACATAAAAAATACTATTAGTTTTATTGTAAATTAAGCTATCTATCAATAACAATAAAATTAATAATATTGTTTTGAAAGAAGAAGGACGTAAAATAATAAAGTTCTTTTTACAATATAATGATTCTTTACTTTGGTTTGCGTAGATAATTTCCAGAAGACTTAAAATTATTTGAATTTGAAAATAAGGCGATTTTTTTTTTCTTTAAATTTTTGTAGTGCAGCAGTACTTTATTTTATTTTGTATTTTCATTAGAAAATTAATATCAGTAAAATGCCATGTTAATGACTATAATTTTATACAATATTTTTATTAATTTTCATGAAATATTTATCAAAATATAAATTTGTTTGCTAACGGTCCCGCTTGGCGAAACGCAGCAGTGACCGCGCCGACCGAAACGCCGCGCCCGTCTCGTAAAAGATCATTTTGCAAAACGCAATTAAACTTTAACTTCATTAATGAAAATACCTTATTTTCTTTCATCAAAATAATGGGGCGGCCATATTGTTCCTGGCCAAGTCGACTCTCTATTGTATCTTGAACAATAAAAGGCGTATTTCAATGTTCGGGCAATTGTAGAAGGGACAATTTTTTGAGTTTTAATTGGAGCACGACACGAAATATTAAGTGGCTGGGGTTCTATTATTTTTAGATTTTTAAGAGCTGACTAAGGTAGTCAGCTAGCTTTTTACGGTTGTAATGCGGTCGCAATCAAGAACGAAAAAAATGAAGCGGTATAAACATTTCCATAGACGTAGGGTGGTCCGTTAATTCAATTTAAACAAATAGTAAAAAAATAGGCCATTGATTTCTCTATGAGTAAGAATTTTCTTTTATAGAGTAGTATGTTTTTTGTGAAAAACAATTGTTGTGTTCGCCCTTATTGGGACGTATGCTTGCATTAGACCAATTGTTACAATTACTTTAAGAACTTTTGGTGCACCAAATATCATAAAATAAACATAAATCCAAATCATTCCGAGCATTAAAAAAAAAACAAGCTGAGCCCACCGCGTATAACTGTTAAATGGCAAGTAGAAGAAAAAGAAAAGATTCACAATTCTAACTCCACAAGCAGTCATAGCTCACCAAAACTGCACAGCATCCAATCTCCAAAATATTCCGCCAAAACAATTCTAATTCAAAACTGCAACGCTGACAAAACCGCGTACCTAAGAATTTTCATTTCTCGTTCCATCCCTTAAATAAGAAAAATATCTAAAAATGTGGACTATTTTTCTTTGTAGAACACTATCTTTCGGACAGGTGCAACCGTGGAGCCGGTGTTTGCTCAAATAACTCACATTGCGAATATAAAACGGAGGGAGAGGTATGAAGTCTGTATGAATTCAAATATCTCGCGTCTCGGAGCGAGTTTTATGCAGCATCCGACGGCTTTCATTGGCACTGGTGTCCAATTGTGTTAAATCACATCGCTGATAAGTAGCTGTGATATTGGCTTACTGATATTGGCTTACTGAATTTTAAGAATATTTTGAGGCGGTCATTCGTTTATATCCGTTTTTGAATGAACATTTCTGAAGCCTCGATTCAATGGGAGCTTTTAGTTCAAACCTACATTGGTTGTTATATTTTGTACTGAGAGATTGATTTCCTTTAAAATAAATGGTTTCAGTCAAGTTGTTACTGAAAACGCTCAACTTAAAAAACAAATTGCCGGTCCTGTTAACATTGACAAATGCAACACAAAAAATTTAAAGTATTATATGCCCTACCTTACAACTACAATCAGTCATCATCATCAGCCTGTATTGTCCACTGCTGGACACAGGCCTCCACCAAATTCCGTTATTTCACTTTGTCTTCGGTTTGTCGCATCCAGCATCTGCCAGCAACCTTTCGCAAATCGCCACTCCACTTAGCTGGAGGACGCCCTACACTACGCTTTATAATCAGTCATACTACAGAGTTTTTAATATGCTGAGTGGTCACCTAGTGTCACATCGATGCAGCACACGAACTCTTTCTACGTATTTTATATTTTTGGTTATTTTTGTATGTTAATTTATGTTGTATGAGTGTGTGCGTTTTATCGTTTTGACAATTAAATCTATTTTTCTTTTTTTTATTAAAGTGTTATAACATCAAGGACCGTACCTAATGCACCCTACCATATACCCCTACCTTACAACATACATTACAGTCATGCTACACAGTTTTTCATATCCAGCGTTCATCAAAAAGGCTCGTATCCTAAACGCAAACAAAGACTTCCCGAAAACAGATGGGAGCGTTTAAAACTCAGGACGGGCGTGTAAGACTGTCTGCAAAGCGAGCCTTCATTTCAGGCCGGCGACAAATATATGCGCTCACAAATGTTCATTTAGTGAACGCTATGAGAATGTCCAAAACAGTATTTAGGACTTGTTCTAGAAATTTCATGCAGTTCCGTATTTCATTGTTAGGAATGATTTCCTTGGGTTTTCGTTTTCTTTGTATGTACGCGAGTAAACGGAACTGCTCGGAATTTGAAGTGATTTAAGGCTCTGTTTTCACGTAAGGAAGTTATTTGGTTTGTTTGTATTTGATTATGAAATATTTGTTTCATCGGGACACAGCTTTCACTGTGGGAGCAGGAAGTCGAGGTCTCAGGATGGCGAGTGAAGTGGAATAGCAAGCATGACTTTGTAATTCATGTTGTTTGGTTTTGCTATTGTCCATAAGCGGCCGTCATCGCTTACCATCAGGCGTAGCATGCTCGTCTCGCCATTCATTGCAATAAAACAAAAAACAACCGATGAATGATGAATCGATGTACTTATTGGAATTCGTTTGTGTTCGTTGGTAACAAATAGGTTTAACCACAAACGGGGAATACTTAGTCGAAGGATGTGTAAGATTTGTTTTAAATTTGCGAATAACGATATCACTTTTCCGCCTCCTATTTTAAGAGCCCGAACGCACCTACGATCTATGTGTGGTAAATATTCCTGGACAATGTTAATTAATCATAAAATTATATTTTAACCCCGATTAAAGCTAGGTACACGGAAATCTTGTACATAAATCTAGTTCTAATTCATCAAATACTATCCAAATCATTCCGCTCGGGTACAATAAACAAACACCCAAAAATCCGCACTACAGTCTGTCAAACGCACACTGCATATCTCGAAATTTCGATTTTTTTCAGCAACGTAATTTATCTAAAAGCCGTAAAACTAGACGGCTGGAGGTAGACACGTCCGTCTCCGTATAAGTACCCTGGCGAAATGCCAAGGGCGAGGGTTGAGGCCTCCAGGTCATTCCCGTAAGCATTCGAGTACCATCGATGAAAAATTCAACCCTATTACTAACAGCCAAGGCTCTAATTCCCTCAACAACAAATACCTGATAAGGTTTTTCGAATACCCCGAGTTCACTTCATCCTATCGACATATCTCAACACCGTCAATCCGAAATAAGCATTGTTGGTATTAACATAAGATTTAAATTCCTCTGTACTTTTTCCTGGTTATTGCATCAACCTGTCCGTTCACTCTTGTCTTTGCTGTGTGTTCTGTTTTTGACGCATTTATACATAAGTACCTGTAATTTATATCACTTAGATCTGTTTTTCCCCTATTGCGGTGTTGTGAAGGATTTTACTTACATATTTTCCTTTCGTTTCTTTAAACTTGTAATATTGAGGGCTGTCTTCATAAAGAGGTTTTTGTATGTAGCCAAAAAGAAAAATGTTGACCGGGAAATTACAAGGCAATAATTTTTATACAATATGAACTGTAATAATTTATGACAAGATATTTGTGATATAAGACAAAGTATCACTTTCAAAATATTTTCCGTTCTGTTTACATAAATACATACACTCACGTCTTTTTTCCCAGAAAGGGTAAAAAGAGGTGTTACGAAACAGTCAAAGCGAAATGTCGGATATACTAGTATCTACAGTATGGTAGTATCCCATAATGTGATATGGGGCGGGAATATCGGCATATCGCGGCAATTTTTTTTCGTTACTGGGGCTTTATTTTAATTAGTTTTTACATTAACAAAAGGAGAAAAATGATTCACGTGATGAAATGTGATCGTAATATCTAGGGAATTGTAGGTGCGTTACTCATTGGAAGAGGGAAAGGTGAAGATCCCCCTTAGGTACTTGGACCCTACTGACCGAAGAAATATGTTAGCAAAGATTTTTCTCTATGTCAGTTTACTATGTGATTGGCACTGCCGATTATAAATGGACAGTGTAAACAAAACAATAATTCTTTCTTCTTTATCAGTCCATATACGTCCCACTGCAGGGCCTCCTCTCTAATCGAGAGTACGATTGAGAGTGGTTAGGCCATATAGTCCACCACGCTGGCCTAAAATTATACTATATAAAATTATTATACTAAAGCACATTTTTCGTTTTCGTCGTCCATATCTTCAAAAAACCTGCATCTACAAAATCTTTTTTGTGTCAAGAGGAAGAGCTGTAAAGCTACCTTTTCAGGGCCCTGTAGGAGGCTGAAAGGAGTATGTTAGTGTTACTGGCAGTGCCGCCCGAAATGCGCGCGACGGCCACCGGTAACGGTTGCGGACCATTGACAAGAAGACCACAGCTGAAAATGTATGACCGATTTCCACAGTGTCACTAAAGCAGCTCGCATCTTGAGACGTCATGCGACTTTAAAAAGTCAATATTTTTTTTCATTAATTATTATATTAAAAATCCAGTGCTTATTTTTGAAGTACGTTCATAACTTCATGTCAAATAAATAACAACATACTAGGGATATATGTATTAAACTAAAAACTTTAACAACCACAACCCTCTAAAAGCCAACTTAATTCCGTGACGACAAAATCAGGGACGCGGTGATTTTTTCGCATTAGTGTCCGAATACTCTTTACTTGAAAAAAACCTAACAGCGCGGTTGAAATTAGTTGCTCAGTAATTTCAGGCAACCAACGTTAGCTGAGCCCCCTTTGTGAAGTTAACTCTTTGTACCGAACAGTAATTAGAGTGAAGGAACTCGCCTTAGTGGACAGAAAACGTTCTTTTCTTGGCTACCGGACGCGACGATTTAGCTATGCGTTGAATACTTTTTGCTGCTGTAATTTGCTGCACCTTGGTTTTGTTTGTAAATACCCCATTTTTTATATATTATGATGGTGGTGCAAGTTGACGAACAACCTATAATTCGGTAAATATTTGCAAATGATTCCCCAGCAATAGTGATGGTCAATATATTTAAATTTTAAAGCTTCTGCTTTGTCCCGTCGCCATGTTTAATATTAAATGCCTACCATTTTATTGAAGAGGACAGTCGGACGGTACGACGTGCCTTTTTTAATATGCACCGTTTAATTCTTATTTGCGAGATGGTTAATGTAAAATTAATTTGAACATATTTAGGGAAAAAAGTATAATTATTATGTTTATGCAAAGAATTCTGTCTACTTAAAACATTTCATTTGTTTATTCTATGTAGCAAATAACAAAACCAAGTACATAAGTACCTAATGATAAATCTTTATCCGTGAACCATGGCATGGGCAAATGTAAATTGTTTATGATGAAGTTAATTATAAACTAAATACATACATACATAAACTCACGCCTTTTTCCCTGAAGGGGTAGGCAGAGGTGCCAGGACACCCTCATTTCGCCTTGTGTAAACTAAATAAAACCCTAATTAAATATAATTAAATATTCAAATCATCAAAATTAATGCCACGGTCGAAGCCATAAATAATTAATTTTCAATAAATTAACATGCTACGAAATGTAAACCGATTTCCCATAAACGAATATTAATTCCAACAGATGGCGTCCCAAGCAAATACATAAAATAATACCCAAACAAACATATTTAAATCGCCTCACGACACCTGCGCAGTCATCATACAGCAATATTCTCCAAAATCGGGCTTATTTTGTGCACAAGCCATTCCACTTTATTGATATAGAATATTGGATACACAACGGCATCAGCGGCACATTTGAATTCAAAATGTTTTCTGTTACATGCTAAGCTCTATTGAAATTTCAACCCTAAAGCTGTCAAGTTAAGTTTCAATTTCGCAAGAGCAGTGTTTTGTACCGTGGTAGGGTAGAGACACCGATTTGTGACACCGTAGTGCGCCGCTACGTTGGACTATGTTACTGGAATCCTGCCAACTGCTAGACGCGGTATTCTGGCTCATAGTTCAGACGACCACAACGTTTTATCTATTCAGGATTGAAAGCTGTGATAATAAAATTGTCAGGCCACGTTTCCGAGCACGTCAGGTCAGCGATACAGTGTAATCGATGGCCTTTCTTGGCGTGATATTTATACAGAGACGCGCAGATGTGCATGTCATTTTGAAATATTAAAGTTTATGCAAGTTGCAAAAAATAGAGGTACTATCAATTTGCTTATGTTAATAGATCTAGTTTAATTACGGATGGCAAAAGAAAATACGTGACAAAATATGGCACGTTTACCCTAACAGTAACTAACATATAAAATAACATGTTCTTTATTAATGACTTGTTAGTTTGGAGACCAATGCTAGCATATACGCATATAAATAATATAATTAAACCTCATCAGGCGTTTTACCATTACCGCGACAAAACACCGCAATCACGTTACAAAAATACATTAAACGGCAACAGAACATTTCAATTCTATAATAAATAAACTCATTAATGAGGGACCGCAAATTGTACCTCGTTTTATTGAGCAGAATGCACATTCGACATTATTAATGCACCCAAGAGACGGGGGGTGCGCACTTAATACGTGCCCCGAGTTTTAATTTGGACAAAACATGCGGATATACAATGGAATTTAATTTGGGTAGGATAATTTATTTTGTGGTAAAGTCGGTCTTATTGATCCACGCGATGGATTATGGTTGGGACATATTTTGACGGGAAAAGCCGAGGGTTTGGCGTATGTCCAGTCAACTGTCACAGGCTAGTAACATAATTCACTATTTTTTGTAAGTGGTTTTCATCAATATGATGTGACAATAACGTCTTATAATAAGACCATATTATTGCTCTTTGCAAATAAATTCAGCTTTACTTCATGACCATACTAGTAAATACTACTTAATGTAATTGACATGCATAAGTTATAAGGTTTCAAATTAGGAAATTATTACACAATAAACTGACACTGAAACATCAAATTAAATCAACACTTTAGTCGACAATATTACTAGAAGCAATGAAACATGACAATCACAAGAAATACTCAACGGATTGTCGAAATCACTTCCCCAAACAAAGGCAAATAAGCAGAAAATCTTGATAAATCCATTTAAACTGCAAACCCGACTCCCCTTACTAGCGTTTCCATTTCGAAAATTAAATTACAAAGATGGAAAAACGTAATGCATTCTGCATTCATCTTGAGTTCTTGTACATCAACTGATCCTAAGTTTATTCGCTTAACACCTCCTAGCAAAGATTTATGCAATGCGCCTTGTCGTAAATTCATCAAGAGGTGTTAGAATGCACAGCAGATTTGCAAACTGAACTGCATTTCTGAACGCAAGTTAAAAGCAAAGCATTGGTACGTGCTCAATATTACCTTATAAAGATCCTTGCAGAGCCACGTATTAAAAGGCTTTTATACAATTTGAATAGCGATCGAAATGTGTATCGGAATTATTATATTTTCTAGGTTCAGATGGATTTTCTGTTTTATATTACGTTTCGCATACATTTTCGTGGATTAGAAATTATAGCACTCATCCAATGGCTTTCTAAAATAACTAGACTCTAAAAAACTTAAGCTTTGAATAACAGCTTTAAGCATCAAAAAACATTGTAACTAACACTTATCTAAAAGTTACCCTTCTTGAAGCATACTAAGTGCCTCTTTTTAAAATATTTATCTCTCTGTCTCTTTCCTTCTTATGCTGCAGGAAGTTATCTACTATAACAGGCCTCCCTTAAGGAATCCCATGAAGACCTTTGGAAGCGGTCTTCATCCAGCAACTTCGAGCAAATCTAGCTACTTTGTTCGTCCACCTGGTGTTAGGACGTGTGATGATACTTCCTTTGCCTTTTTTATTAAAAAAATATTATTCTCATATAATAATTGTATAAAGTCAATCCATTTAGTTCACGTCTGCTCGCCCACGAGGCATCGTACACCGGCTGACGTAACCGTTTATCTGAACGTCTCGCAGACCACTTGACCTAAATCGAACCACCGCTCAATTGATGTTTATTAATTGATTTTATAATGTCACGAGTGCCAATTAGAAGAAACCGTTGGAGCTTTTGTATGGAGGATTAAAAGAGGAATACTCGTAAATAATTTGTACTATAATATCGCTGAATAGTTTGTTTGAACGCTCTTATCTCTAAAATCACGAGTTGAATTTAAAGATATAATTTTGTAGTTGATAGCCTAATTCTTGAGGAAGGTTAAAGACTTTTTATCATTTTGCTAGGTTCTATAAGTGTTGAGAAAAAAATTACATGTCAAATCAAATGTTATTTTGAACAGATTTATTTAAAACATCATGCTAATGAGCATACGAAAGATTCTAATCAGCTATTTCTGAAATGTGAATATCAATTTGAATCAAAATACAACATCAAATCGTCCGTTTTGTGACCTACATTCCGATGATAAAATAGGTTAAACAAGCTTAGTTGAAATACAACCACATTCATTAGCAAAAGGAATCATTTGAAATTTCATCCGCGTCCAATTTCTAACAAGGAAAAGCAGGAATATTTATAACAAATAATACAATAAAACATGATTTAGAAAAAGTCCCTGCGGATGTTAATCCCGTCGGTGATATTGTGGAGTTTACGTAGACAAAGGAAAGGGAATTGAGAGAAATACATTGCCTGTTGCCACCCAAAGGTCTTACGTTCAGTTCTTGGATAGGCCGCAATAACGCCGCCTCCATTTGTCAGGATAAGCAGCGCGGAGAAAAACTGGCCGCGTCAACAAATATTTTGCCAAAATTATTTGTTTCAAAGCAATGTACTTACTGACATGATAGTTCGTGTATGTGACGGAATTAGTTTGTGATTAATTTATTGATGTTTGTGCTTTATTGTTCTTGACCTTGTCGTAATTTATTTTTGATGTCAACTAACATATCTATTAATCAGTCTGTATATCTTTACTACAGGAGAAGTACTGTTAAGGATTATGGTAATAAGGGTTAATTAAGGGAGAAGTGCGTGGTGGCCTGTTGGTAAACGGACTAGACGCGACTGCCAACATGTTCACGGTGGTCGCGGGTTCGAATCCCAGGGCACACCTCAAACTTTTCGGAGTCATGTGTGTATTGATAAGTCAATCACCACGCACTAAAACGGCGAAGGAAAACATCGTGAGGAAACCGGCATACCATAGCAATCTATAAAAAAAAAACTATGGTATGTAAGTCCACCAATCCGCACTAGGCCAGCGTGGCGGACTATATGGCCTAACCACTCTCAATTGTACTGTCGATTGTAGAGGAGGCCCGTGCCCTGCAGTGGGACGTATATGGGCTGATACAGAAGGGAGATTCATTGGTGAACACTATGGTGTGGTAACTCTATAGTATACATTCATAGTTAGGTTTTTGAACTTGATGCAGGTATCTATCTATACTATATAATAATATTATAAAGCTGCAGAGTTTGTTTGTTTGAACGCGCTAATCTCTGGAACTACTGGTCCGATTTGAATGATTCTTTCAGTGTTGGGTAGTCCATTTATCGAGGAAGACTATAGGCTATATCATATATCACGCTATGACTTATAGCTATATCACGCTATGACTTATAGGAGGAAAGCAGTAGTGATATTTCTAGCAAATACGAGGATTTTTTTTTCGTTTTTCGTGGTCCGATTGGTCGATATTCTAAACTGATAGTCAGAATTAAACATTTTGACCGCCATTTTAAAACGTGTATGCACCCGGGCGGATCCGGGCCCGACCGCTAGTTAAACTATAACTGCGAAGGACAACATTATGAGGTGACCTACCACCAATCCGCTTTAGGCCGGCGTGATGGACTATATAGCTTAACCACTATGAATTGTAAAGGAGACCCGTACACTAGTGGGACGTCTATGGGCTGATACAAATACTAAACTAGCATTCATAACACACACAAAACCACATAAAATTTAACCCTTCCACACATACATTCCAATTTTTTTTATTCCCTAAACTGCGCGCACGATTAAGCCAGACTTTATTGATAAAAAAGAACTAGTTGTAGGACAACTGACGCGGCCACTCGGCTAAATTTACACCAAGTGTAGTTCCGAAGTTGGTCTGTGCGTGCCATTTGGTCCCCGTGCGAATTTAAATTTAGGACGGTCGTATGTATGGACTGAACTTCGTACAGTCAGGTGTTTGTCTTTTTGCCCCTTTGTTAGTACGAGTGCCCGCGCGCTCGAGTTAACGTTTTTAAAATAACTCGTGTCAATTGCTTTTGCTGTTTTATTAGTTTTTGTATTGCCGATTTCAATGGCGAGGACATTCCTTATTCATTTTGATAATATGCAGCTGAATTTGCTTTTGTAGAAAAATACTATTGACTCATAAATGCGTCCCACTTGATCTCCCAGAGATAGAATCAAAGATGAAATTAATGTCACGACATTTCGTCGGTCTTATCTGTTGCGGGACGTAACATTTGCCAGCGAACCAAGGAAAATCACTAACCTGCTCCGACTTTTTACTGTTTTATAACTATTCGATTTAAAAAAAACATTTATGTTAAACAATTCGTTAATTACAAAAAAATATGTTGTGAATTACTTTAAATCTGTATCTGCCCATATACGTCCCACTGCAGGGCACGGGCTTACTCTATAATCGAGAGTACGCTGGCCTAGTGCGGGTTGGCGGACTTACATACCATAGAAATTCTTATAAATTGCTATGGTATGCAGGTTTCCTCACGAAGGAAAACCCTTCACCGTTTTAGTGCGTGGTGATTGACTACCAATACACACATGACTCCGAAAAGTCAGAGGTGTGCGCTGGGATTCGAACCCGCGACCACCATGTAGGCAGCCGCGTCTAGTCCGTTTACCAACAGGCCACCACGCACTTTTACGAATTACTTTAAATACCACAAACGAAATTTCATTAAAGCTAAACGATTTATAGAGCCATCATGCTATGTACTGAAGCAGCAGTGTACCCTTGCCTTATTTACTCTCACTACAAGAATCAAATTTTCATCGGATACGTTTTTTTATGTAGCCGTATAATGTATTCACGCCCGTATCCCGTGTTATGCCACTGCACGCCCAAATTTGCGAGGGCAGCCAATTTTCCACACCGTGATGGAAATAACAAGAATTACACATTAAAGCGTTGCCCAGCAACGGGGCTCGCTTTTTGCTTGATTAGCGTCCGTACGGTCTGCAAAAAAATAGTTGATAAACAACTTGTTAAAATGGTAGTTGGTGTTTGTATAAAGTGTAGTGGATTTTGTATTTAGTAAATACACATAAAATATATTTGAGTTACGTTTTCAAATGTTGTAGAGCCACATTTTAGCTACAGTGGGCATGAAATAAGCGGATCCAACGAACGGTACCACTGTTTCACAGAAATACCTATGCAAAATGACTGTGTGTGGTGTTACATGTCGTGTCGTGAAATAAGAAAAAACTGACTCTAAGTATCATATTTGAACCGAAATAATTAGTTGTAGTTTGTAATATCCAGTCATTGCTTAGCTATTTATGTTATAATTTGGATAATATTAAAGCTTTCTAATGACTATTTTTTATTAAAAGAACAAAGATATACGGATTAAAAAATAAATATAGGCCTATTATCCCTTTTTACCTCCATCAAATATATTTTTAAATAAGTTGTTTTCAATAAAATTTCGAGACCGGTTAATCCTCCAAAATCCTTTAAGCTTTCGAGTAATAGATTAGCTCAATAAGGGGCTTACTTTAGTTCATAATTTTCTTAATTGGATTCATCCATTGCTTTTTAATTATCTTAATTATCTCCTTTTTATTTTCCCTTGCCCAATATATTTTTATTTTTTGGAACTCGTTGGCGTAACTTTTTGACAAAGCCTTAATTAATAGGGTATTTAAAACATATTTGGACAAAAAACACATATTTGTTGCGAAACATTTGTAAAATATAGAACACGTAATGAATACATTGTATCTTTAGATTTCATTAATATGTAATCCTACGCAATTTACATTCGAAATTATATCAAATTGTCTTTATGAAGTAATAACTCACCTATACACATTGTACCGTAATAAGCTTGTACATGTTTTTATCCAGACTAATTTTCACAAAGCTTGGGTAATCTCGCTCACATTTTCACAAAATATTAATCAGACTTTCTTCTAACGAATGTGTGTTGTGTTATCGCTAAGATTATACACAATATATTTGTGGGTTATTTTGTATAACGCAGTGCTCCTTCATTACTGTTTTGTTCATTAATTGTGTTTATTTTCCTTGTTTATTTTATGGATGTGTAAATACGGAAATCTTTAAGTGGATTCTCGACGAAGATGCCAGATGCTACTGTAAATAATTAATATAAGCTGTTATCTGTGATGCTTTGAATGGCAATGTTAATTTATTATGTCTAGTAAACAGTTAGCATATATAGGGTATATCATGACAAAAACTATGGATTAACCACCCAAAAACGAGGATATTTAAAAAGTTGCAAAAAAATTGAGGCATTTCATTGCGAAATTTTTAGTTGCATTGTGTTTGTAGTCACTAAAACTACCACCTGGCTTCATTTTCGGTAGCAGTCTTGATATGCTCCTTATAAGTTGAGTTTAATATACAGGGTATATCAAGACTGCTACCGAAAACGAAGCCGGGTGGTAGTTTAAGCGACTTCAGACACAATGCAACAGAAAAAGTTGCAAAAAAAAGCGACAATTTTTTTTTGTAATTTTTTTCCTATTGCCATATTTTGGTGGTAAATATATTTTTTCCTAAAATAATAGTGTATACCCTTTTATTTATAAATACCCTAAGGTATAAAAGAGTTTAAATTATTATTTTAGCAAAAACTATGGTTTTACCACCCAAAAATGATGATATTTAAAAAAACAAAAAATAATTGTCGCGATTCTATGCGAAATTTTTAGTTGCATTGTGTTTGTAGTCACTAAAACTACCACTCGGCTTCGTTTTCGGTAGCAGTCTTGAGATACCCGGTATAATAAGGACTTTCTAAGGCTGATTATGAAACTTCGATTTTTTACCCAGTTTTCGTCTTTCCATATTTTTATCGTGTTCCATACCATATTGTTGGTTATGGGACGGATATTGTAAACACTGTAATTTACTGTATTAGCTCGTATACGTCCCACTGCAGTTCGAACATCCTCTATGTTTCGTGACGATGTTTTCCTTCACCGTTATAGTGCGTGGTGATTGACTATCAATACATACATGACTCCTAAAAGTCAGATGTGTGCACTGGGATTTGAACCTGCGACAACCGTGATCATGTTGGCTGTCGCGTCTGTTACGTTTACCAACTGGCAATCACGCAGTTTGTAAATAACGGATACAAAACTAAGCTTTCTGAATCCAAAGAGTATACTAGAGAGAGAGAGAGATACTAGAGCCACTAACATATGGTTACACTGCATCGAAAGTTACAGCTATCTGTTACCATAAAGGTCGTGAGTACGCGCCCGAATCCCAACACTCAATGGTTCGACGACTAAACCGATTTATAGTGGAGGTATTGCGCCTATGGATTTTGATCGAATTGCCAGTTTAGACACATTGCACAATCGAAGGATTTTCAGTCTGCGGTCTAGATTGGTCGAGTTAGCCCATATTGGGTCCGTATGGTCTTACGGGATAAACCGGCGATCACATGGGAACGTGGCCCGCAATACATTAGTGCTGAGTCTGTTATCGATGCTGTGATAATGGTAATTTAATTTCCAAAGGCTTTTGGGTGTTTATTGAGTTTGAAATTTTATGTTGCTGAAAATAATGAAAAAGTAGAACTGATCAAAAATAATATGAAAATTTATTGGCTTTAAGATGAAAGTTATAGTATCACCGTAGATATAAACATTGACATCGCTGGCCATGAATACCCGTAACCCCAATTATCGTCTTGGCGTTATCGGCCTGCAAAGAAATATATTTTTTTAAAGATTTATACCTAGCATCAGTCTGCAAACACAGCTGAACATAGCTGAGTCCTCAGGGATATTGCGCTGAGAATAAAACTCCGCATAGACATGATAGCTTAAAATTGTACGAAAGTAATTCCAATATCTGTCAGCTTTTAAAACCAAATCTAATCCGAAAGCTATCCCAAATCCATCTACTCCAGAGCTGATGGTCTCTCATATGTAAGAGCCGCCTGAGTGGGTAATGTCTACTTCTCCCACCAAACAGCAGTTTAAATGCACTGTTGTGTTTCGGATTGAAGGACATTGTAGCCAGATTAACTACTGGACATATTGAGAACACATCTTATGTCACAGGATGGCGAGCGCAGTGGAATACCAAGCATTGATTTGTAATTCAAAGTGTTGTTTGGTTTTGTTACTGTTCATGAGCGGTCGTATCGCTTACCTTCAGGTTAACGGCATGCTCGTCTCGCCATTTATTGCAATAAAAAAAGTGCTCCAACAAATCAACAAATTTTCAATGTTGTATCGCAGATCCCTAATCTTGAACACCCTTAAATCGAGTTGTATTAAAACCCTGCATCACACCGCGTGATTCTAAGTGAATTTAGTTAAATTACACGAGTGTTGTTTAGATGAACGCGTGATAATTTCGTTTGGTATCACAAAGACCCGCTTTATTTATTCAAAGTGTGTCGCACGTGAGCCGAGGCGGTCGCAAGGCGATTTTAATTTTCACCAGTGACGTATTAATCACTCCAACTGCGTGCGTGATACCTGCGTGAATTTTGAAGATTCAGAGGGCGATGTTTAGGATTTGTTTTATTCAATTTTGTAACTTGTGATTATCCTAAGAGTAGCTTATGTGCGTACAAATTGTCTACAATCATAGCACGTTTGTCGTAAGATTTATTATTAATGTATGTGTTGAATTTTGTGTAGGATTTATGTAAACCAAAATTAATAATATTTTCTTTGTTACAGGTAAGCGAATGATTGAATAACATATTCAGATGTCATGAGAATTCGGCTAGAACAGTGAGCAGTTTTGGGTAAGTAGTTAAGTAAATCAATTATATATTCGTTAAAAAAAGGAAAAAAACATTTCTAATTTTATCAACCTCTCATCCAGCAACAATTTAAAAGATAAAAAAATTGACAACATTTATTTCCAGATATAGGTAGTTAATGGTTCGAATAATAAAAGGTTTATTCAAATAATCCATTGCTTTCGTGGAAAAGATTTGATAGAAGGAAGGATTCCTAAAAATGGAGCCAAATGATAACGTCAAATAATCTTGTATTTCTGTTAAAGTAAAACTACTCATTCCAGTCCCACATTTAATCATAAACCCACTGAATATCGGTTTAAAAGTCGTTTTGCTATTAACTTCAAAGGATAAATTAATGTAAAAGTGTCAACCGGCGCACCGGTAAAGGGCGAGCCGAGCCAAATTAAATGAAACGGAAAAGTGAATAAAAGGTAAAGATGTAATGGAACTCCTTAACTCCGTCACCTAAAGGCAAATTGCTTAAGTTATTTTTCTTTAATTATAACTGACCTGACAAAGGTATTGAGTATCGGCAATTACCGTTCAGCTATTTAATTATAGATAAATGAAAATGCTTTGCAAATTCTCATTTGACAGCCTTCTTGGCGCAGTTGGTTAAACACCTGCTGTGAAACGTGATCGTGGGTTCGATCCCCGCACTTAGAGAAATGTTTGTGCGGCCTACAAATATTTCATTCGGGTCTGGGTGTTTGTGAGGCCGAAAAGTCTCTCGTAGTTTCTGATACCCACGACACAAGACTCGATCTTAGTGTGGGGTCAGGACAATGTACATATGTGACTGTTGGGTGAAAAAAAATGGTGAGTCTGGGTGATTGTGAGACCGAAAAGTCTCTCCTAGTTTCTGATTCCCACGACACAAGACTCGATCTTAGTGTGGGGTCAGGACAATGTATGTGACTGTTGGGTGAAAAAAAAATGGTGAGTCTGGGTGATTGTGAGACCGAAAAGTCTCTCGTAGTTTCTGATTCCCACGACACGAGACTCTTTCACGAGATCTTTGTTTGGGAACTATGTATGTGACTGTTACGTGTATTTATTTATTGATTTTAGAAGTATTTTATGTATGCAATCCCTTTTAATGAAAGAATATGAATATTTTGTAGTAAGTAATAAATATGTCTGTATTTGCACGGCATAATTCGGAATGAGTTTTGATGTTTGATGTATTTTAAATTGATATCAACTTGTATTAGGTCAGAAATATTTGAATATAGCTATGCTTGTTTTATTTTTACGAATGAGTGTATTTCATGTTTATTCAGATTGATTTTCGATATTATTTTACTTTGTATAAAATAATTGAATGTGTAATGGCTCATTGCTCAAGATAATTAATGTATTTCATAATAATCATCACAAATACTGGTAGCTTAAATAATTTCACTTCTCAACATAGATATTGTTCAAGGAAATTTTCAGCGACCTGTTGGTACGGAATTCAATGATTTCTTGGAAGCTTTAAAAGGTCACCTGTTTGTTCATTTTGAGGGTAACTTCTGATATCTGTTATCGTGTTTAATATTAACATTTATAAAGTTTTTGTGATTTATATTTATATTTCAATAAGTAATTGAGTAGTGTAATTGATTATAGATAAATAAATACATACAAAAGTCACAAACATAAACCTGACCCCACACTAAGATCGAGTCTTGTGTCGTGGGTATCAGGAACTACGAGAGACTTTTCGTCCTCATAAATACCCAGACCCGAGACAAATATCTGTGATTCACACAAATGTTTGTCTCGATGCGGGTATTTGGCTTCACATTCCACACCCGGTGTCGAACCAACTGCACCACGTAGGCTGTCAAAAAAAAACCGTACTATTCAAATAAGCAAATCTTTCCCGGACTGCGCATGATATATTTAACATAACAACAATAATATATATTGTAACGAAAAAGACAATACCAATTAAAATTTACTGGTGGTAGGTCTCTCATATGTGAGAGGCTGCCTGGGTGGGTACCACCGCAACGTCTATTTCTCCCGTCAAACAGCAGTTTAAATGCACTGTTGTGTTTCGGATTGAAGGACATTGTAGCCAGAGTAACTACTGGACATATTGAGACTTAACATCTTATGTCTCACGATGGCGAGCGCAGTGGAATGCCAAGCATTGCTTTGTGAATCAAGGAGTTGTTTGGTTTTGCTTCTGTTCATGAGCGGTCGCATCGCTTACCATCAGGCGAACGGCATGCTCGTCTCGCCATTCACTGCAATAATAAAAAAAAAAAACCAGCAAATTTACACAAACATATACTACATAATTAACATGTTCATGCCTCAGTGTCGCAGTTGTACTCCGGTACAATTACAAAGCCGAGGTCTTGGGTTGGAATTCCGGAGCGCGCAAAGTGATATTGCACCCCAGTTTCACGTATATGTCGTTGATAGAGTCATAGGCTTTCCAACTATCACATCGCGAGATGGATCATATAAGGCGAAATGTGGGTGCCATGGTTGCACCTCTGCCTACCTCTTCCGGGAAAAACAAGTTTATGTATGTATGTAAATTACCCTCATTCTGCTTTTACATCAGTTCACATATTGCCTGCGCAAAAATAACAAAAATCACGCAATCGTCGGTATCGTCGCGACCTCGTCATCACACGCACAGTTGTCAAAAATCCCACACCAAAACACAGGAGTCATAGGTGCAAATCTTGTTGTAACACTGAAGGCTTATCGTGCGTGGCCCATCCGCTTATCTTGACAAATGTACCACATATTACGTGGAACCCGCGTATTCCGAAGAATAATAAGACATTTGTTTAGCCAATCTCCCTTTTTATTTGTGTACGGTTTTACCGGGAATACACGGTTTCTGTTATAGGCGCAATCATTCTGACGGATTATATTTTTGTTGAGACTCGCAAAAGTGTTTTTTCGACGTCTGGAATTAAGCAAATCTTGTCTTTGGATATGAAGACCGGTGATTTGGTTATTTGACAGTGATGGGCTAATGTTTACTGCTCTTTTTATTTTACTTATCGTCACGTATTTTCGAAATAAATTAATTTCATTTTTATTTTTAAGTTTGATGACAACAAAAAACCCTTGAGTGGACGAGATCGAGCAAGCATATGTATCAGAAATCCTTGAGAGAAGCCTTTATTCAGCATTGGACAGGCTGTAACTGAAGATTTTAATAATGAATAAAATATCATTTATAGTAATCTCTAAAGGCAGCTAATAGTATTTGCTATTCTTCACGACAAAACCACTGTAATTGAGACAAAAATGCAAATACTGAAGAATTAAAATACAAAGAAACTGCAATCTATTTTATAATAAACCAGAAGATTTATAGAAATGCAAATCCAAGAAGTGTCATAAAACAACAAGAATATAATTTAAATCTCAGGATTCAAATGAACCGGCAAATATCAAAAAGTTTGCCCTCTTGCAAATCTTCGATGTGCAAGTCTGTTAAGCAAATTATCGCAGCCTCCATCGTCTAGACAATACGACAGCCCTACGAATTCGTCGCCGCGGAACTTTCCAGAAACACTAACTTCCGAAACAAAGAATTATAAACCTAAATAATAAACAACAGAGTTCAAAATTGAATGTAGGACTCTAGGAAGTTTTCGTGACGTGCGCCAGCGGTTGTCCCTTGTAAATCGATATGAAGGACGAAACAACAAAGCCTCGAAACGAGTTAGAGTTCTAAAACTATAACAAAACTTTGTTATACTGAATTAGTTTCCAGTTGGCCACGCTCTAATATTTATTTGGATTCTATATTGTTAATATGTAGATTGGTAGTTCAACGGGACTATTCTGGGTATTATACGTATACAGCGAATACACAAATGAGTTAATTAATTCTCAATAATTTCTTAATTCTCGGGGCTAGAAGGATGTAAAGAGTTTGTTTCAAAGGTGAGTCTCTAATATGTGAGAGGTATCACCGCAAAGTCTATTTCGCCAAACAGCGGTGTAAATGCACTGTTGTGCTCCGGTATGAAGGACATTGTAGCCAAAGTAACTACTGGACATATTGAGACTTAACTTATATCTCAGAATGGTGAGTGCAATACCAAGCATTGCTTTGTAACTGTAAATTCATGGTGTTGTTCGGTTATGCTACTATCCATGAACTATCGAATTGCTTACCGTCAGGCAAATGGCGTGTACGTCTCGTCGTTCAGAGCTATAAAAAAGCATTTTAGCCTTGTAACTTGGTGAAAGAATAAGTCAAAAATTACAAAGCCTACAATATTGTTAAACGCTCTTTCAGTGTCCGTTAAGTATAAAAACCTATCCTTATTACATTACAACACGTTAGGAAATAAATAAAAAGTTATTAAAATTGTTAGCTTGAAAACTAACTTCAATTTTTTTATTGCTATATTATATAGCGAGACGAGCATGCCGTTCGCTTAAGAACAGTAGCAAAACTAAACAGCACCTTGAATTACGAAGCATTTCTTAGCATCCACTGCGCTTGCCTTCCTGAGACATAAGATGTTAAATCTCAATATGTCCAGTAGTTAGTCTAGCTACAATATCCTTCAAACCAAAACACTACAGTGCATTAACACTGCTGTTTGACGGGAGAAATAGACATTGCGGTGTTACTTATCCAGGCAACCTCTCACATATAACAGACCTACCAGCAGTAAATTTTTAATTAATATAATTAATTTATCCCAATATCAACTTACTTCATTATCCATTAACAAAATAACGAACCCATAAAAACAAATCAAAGCCCATTTACACAGACGTAACCAGAGCCCGCTGTAATCGCATTAACCTAATCCTGTAAATGAAACTAAGTTAATAATCAAATAGATGAATCCCGAACTGCATTACCGCTAATTACCATGGAATCAATCGCGCCTGTCAATCAGCGATCTGCCGAGCAATAATTCAGCGTTATCGCGGCAAACATACGGACAACTTGACGGCTTCTGAATTATATTACGTGCATAACTAACGTCTATTAATTGTGGAAAGATGTAGTGGACGCAAGGAAGCTTAGATCTATCTGTGTTAGTGTGTATTGTCGCGTATGTCGTGGTCATCGCTAGATAAGGAATTATGGGACGATGCATTCGCCTATTAAACACATATCTTGTGTTAATAATAGAATTTAAAGATGATTAAATCATTACTAAAAACTTGTTACAAATGTACCATATTAGTCATAAAAAAGCTCTCAATTGCGTGCAGCGTAGTGTGTGCAGGAAAGGAAATTATTATTTTCCCGTCGGTAGGCATAAATACTTCGGCCTGTATGTATAAATAATAATATACGTATAACAATTATACACCAAGAAACGCTAAACTCGATTTCTTATCACTCGACAAAGTTAATTCGGGATTATTAAATCCGGATATACACAAAATAAACCAGTAATACGACACATTTACCTGACTCGGTATGACGGGTTCCCAACCACTAAGTACGGTGGCTTACCAGACTATCATAAACATAAAATTAGGTCATTAAGAAAAGTCCACAAACATTGGCCCAACACACGCCCACACAGGGTATCTATCACGAATGGGTACAATTCGCAAGGCTGGGGCTATGAATAATTTCGCTGTAACCGTGCCAGCCTGCGCCATCCACGCCCATCACGACAACCGAAGTAAACTACGCCGGGCTATAAATCTGGCCAGGCTACCTGCACAGATTATTTGGAGACATGCTAAGGCCGGAATTAATATCCGTTTGTAATCTGGGCGATTTTAATGACACTCATGCTGAGATGTGACCCATTTGTGTCGCTTCGGATTGGATTGCTGGGGCAAATATTTGGTAAGTGTATGTTTAATGTTTATTTTGGCTAATGCACACAAATCTTACTTTATAAATTACGTACATACTATCGGCATTATTGATGTAAGTCTACTGTTTAATTGGTCTGGAAACACAGATCACTCCCAATAGATACCTAATGCAAGGCAGCGGTTGCGCCCAACACATATAAGATATCAGATAGATATAAACCGATGCCAAATATCGCGTCATCAGTGTCGTCCAAGTAGTGGACCCGCACATGGCGTCGCACGTTAGCGAAAATTACATTTTGGGAACTTAATATTACAGTTAATAATGATTTGTTCAATAAAATGGTGTGCAAAAAACTCAATAAAATAAAGTATCTATAAAAACGCAATAAGTTTTCATCGATAACTAATATTCTTTAAATTAATTTGGTCCCGAGCGAGCTCAATTTATACTGGTTAATGTATCAATGTTAAACAGTCGAGTTCGGATGGAGAATCAGCCGTCTCTTTTCCGCATAGCAATAACCGTAATAAGCCATCTTTTTTTGGCGAAATCACGCGTTCTTCTAGTGTTTGACGCATGTTTATAATATAATTTCCAGAAATATCGATATTGTAAAACAATAATGTAAATTAATTTTATTAAATGACAATGTCACAAAATATATATTGATTTAAATAAAAATTGCAAATTACCATAATTACGTTATTTTATGTAATTTGAAATAGTTAAATTTGTTAACAAGGTACTATTACAATATTTTTTATTTATCTTTGGCGTAATTAAATTTCCTTTTTTCCCTCTAGTTGTATACGTTTTCAAATATAATGGGAGGGTATTTATCATAAGTTTTAGTATAATAAGTTTATTGAGAATCAGTAGCACAGCTATTGTACTAATTTTAACATACGTTGTATATATCGTCTCAAAAACATTCATAGTTCGTCAAGTGGGTTTCATCGTCACTTTTCGATATTACATTTACTACAGCCGCCGTCAGAATTCAAGAATCGGAATAAGTTATTGTAGCCCTTTAGGGCGTGAGGTTTAGTTATTTACTATTTCATATTTTTATCTGATCTTTTATATCAACACTTAATTTGGGTATTTCGCCATTATGGTATACAAAAATGCACGGTGAATAATAGAAATAAAACCGTTACATACTAAAGTATAAATCTTAATCCTATTTTATTCGTAGTTAGCGGTTGCCGGTTGGTATAATTTATCAGATCAGGCCGGTGAAAAAATATTATCAAACATTTAACAAGTTGGTAACTAAGTTATAGAAGCGATCATAACACATGAACTTACTGGCAAATCGAACTATCGATACATTTTTTTATTTATCGACTTATGCCTCATCTCTCCAGTGAAGTCCACGTGACCGCGCTGCAACCCGCCCACCCCCCGCGCAGTTCCCTTCGTTGGCGTTTTCGGTTCAAAACAAAACTATCGTAATGCGGTATCTATTGGAAGTGATCTGTGTCTGGAAATAAAAGGCCCTCGTTAATATCGTAGTCAGTAACACATCTTACTAACATGCTCTGGGTTAAATGAACTTGAAATAAAGAAAATTTCATTTTATTTTATTATTGATGGACAGTTTTTAAACCTTATTTAGTTATCGAATGTTTTGTACCTTTCCAACAACTATTGAATTCCATATGAGCGAAGAAGACAAAATATTAGGTTATTAAATATAGGTTTTTATATTGTTTATGAGCAAGACCGTATGTGTTAGGAAATAATTATTGTCCCCATCCAAAGTTTAAGGAATACTTCGAGAGAAAATCTGCGTACTTTGGAACTCGTACACAAGAATTTCAAAGATGTGTCAGGTCTGTAAATACGCACTAGGCCAGCTTGGTCAAAGACTAAACCCTTTCAAACATGAAGAAGGCTTGTATTCAACAGTGGATTATACATGGACTGTTAATGTCAGGGTTGCTGCTTCATGATAACAAAATTAACATGTACGCATTTTAATAAGATAAGTAGTAAAATGCTAGATACTATAGTATCATTGCTTATAATCATCATCAACATCTCAGCCACAGGAAGTCCACTGATGAACATAAGCCTCCCCCAAAGATCTCCACATCGACCTGTTGGAAGCGGCATGCATCCAGCAACTTGCTGCAACTTTAGCCAGTTCGTCGTATCATTACTCACTGTCATATGATCAATTTCAATCAGATGAGTCGGTCATTCAACGCTATATATAGAAAATACAGAGCACATTTTTCTAGTATTTTGATCCCATCACGAAATAGAGGCCGTGTCTATTCGCATAGTGGGGATTAATCCAATCGAAGCGAAAAACTCGCACAAAGTTGATTCTCTAAAAAACAATAAGGTTTTTTTTGCACTTCTGCCAGCTAAAATTACGAACGCATAGTCTCGGCTTTGTTCATACCTAGTTGTCATAACACAGCTATATTCGATTTAATATAAGTTATATTGTTTCTTCCTATAAGTATTGGTATGGCTTAGAGTTTAGACCATATTCCAAGCTAGCCTACTGCAGGCGGTCTTTACATATGTAAAGACCGCCTGCAGTAAGGATTGTGATATCACAATCCTTGCAAAATCTGTAATCTATCTTCACGATGTTTTCCTACACAGTCAAACTTGAGTTTCCAATAGGCTACCACGCAGCCCACCAATACACCCAACAGTCACATACCGCTGACCCCACACTAAGCTCGAGTCTTGTTTGGAGGGTATTAGCAACTAACAAACATACATATTTAATGGTTAGATTAACGTGAATGATACACATCGAAATAAAACTATCATTTCCGGATTGTATGTGACCACAAAAGATGCAAATTGAAACGTCGCGTGAAACATGTGACAATAAAACCAAATTCCCGATAAAATCCGCAAAAAATAGTTTTATTTCAAATACTCGTATACTATTAATCTTAGGCTATTCAAATACTAATACCACTTAACCAATACATCAAAACCGACATCTAATAGAAATATTTGAATATCCATTCACAGAGCTAATATCGTTTGTGGAATTACGCACACACTGCGTGACGCTGCAAAATTAAACGTTGCTAACCAATTCAATTTCTAAACTAACTGCATTTGATTAGTTTTGCATTTCGGTTTCATGGTTCCGTATTATGTTGATACGGACGGTATAATTTTATGGGCAATTTAGACATTATGTTCGGTCGAGTGTGAAATCGAAGTTTAGTTTTTTGAACACACATAAAATGCAAAAATTTCGATTACATTAGTATAATTTTGTAACAATGCAATCAAAATAGATGAACTTTATTTAAAACGCCTTAAGTTTCGAGTTGTAGTAGGTACACTATTTTCAAAAATTATTTCGCGAGAATTTTTAATTGTATTGACCATATACTATTATATTCAGTAGTGGTAATATTATCAAAATATTTTTAAAAGAGCTATCAACCATTGCATAATCCGTGTCAGTTAAAAACATTGTGTGACGCAACCCTAAGTACGGAGTCATCAAAACAAGCACTAAGATCGGAAATAAAATAAAAACGGGGATTAATCACGAAATCGCGTCACACGCATCATTTCCGAGCTGTAAGGGCCGGTCATTAAAACAGCTGGATCTAACGTAAGGTCCGCCGCACACGAAATCATGAATACAATTACACGGTTCGGCCGCTCGCACGGATTAAATTCTGTGCCCCGATGCCACTGCTATTGTGAATTTCAATAGGATTGTCGGATAATAATGCCTTGTTTGTCTAGATTCCGAAAAAACCCTTCCGCTACTGGATTATTTTTGTAATAATCCGATTTTCTTGCATGCTATAATTATATTAGGCTCCCCTGTTGCGGGGGATCGTTGGACGAATTTAGATCACACATTATTTCAGATATGTGAGATTATGAGTGCGTACCCGCCATATTTCTTACAAAATAAAGTTTTTTACCTAATCAAAATCCCATTCGCAATTATTTTTCAATATTTTTTTATTAACTTTATTTACATTAAGTGGTTACATTTTCAAATTTTAAGGAACTAATCATGACTAAATTCAACTATAGGTGGCAACATTAACAGTATACTAACCCTTCTCGTATTAATTGTAAAAAAGCAGAAAGTCATGCCGCTGTATTACAAGTCGCATGGCGGCATCGCGTTAGTCCATTGTGTCGGCGCCTTTGTTCTTTCCAAATCAAACATGGCGGCGCATTGTTACACCGCCCCCTGGCGGTTCTTGAGAAAACTTTAGTATTTCGACTATGCCTCTTTGTTTTTCGCGTATTATACAGTAATATAACGTTGTAATTAATATGACAGAATAAATTCCGCAGATAAAAGGAGGCAAGTTGGTGTGTGTAAATTTTCGTTTACGCGACGATAAGCTTTTATCTTGCAAAATTTAATGTGTAGTGGTTGGGGAAATTTTCGAGTAATTTTTGCATTAGGGGAGTTACGAGATGCTAATCCGAGACGACGATCTTGTACGAATACTTTACAAGTATGAGGAATATTTTGCATTTTATGTTGTGTGTTTTCCAAATTTTGTGGAGGAAGAAACTGCTGAAATTTTGGATGCTTTGATTATGATGAATCTCACTGGAAGCAGTATGTATTGTTTTAGACCTTTTTAGATGGTAGGCCAAGCAAGCGTGGCCGAGGCTAGGGTGGTGGACTATATGACCTAACCACAACCAATCGTACTCTCGAGTGTAGAGAAGGCCCATGCCCTATTGTGGGACTTATATGGGCTGACACATATACAGAATTATAGATGATATCCATGTTGCCCAACAATAGTGTACACATGATTTGATACAATTATATTCGACAGCCTCTGTGGCGCAGTTGGTTTGACGCCGCCTGTGAAACGAGAGGCCGCGGGTTCGATCCCCGCGCCGAAAGAAATGTTTGTGCGGCCCACAAATATTTCTTCCGGGTCTGGGTGTTTGTGAGACCGAAAAGTCTCTCGTAGTTCCTGATACCCACGACACAAGACTCGATCTTAGTGTGGGGTCAGGACTATGTATGTGACTGTTGGGTGTTATTTATTTATTATTTATTTATATAATTATATGTAGAAGAAAAGACTCAAATACAGATCGACAATATAATTCAATTGATCGTAAAGCAGTACAATTAAGATACTGTTCATTAATACAATGATATCCACCTAAATCTAGCTACTAAGGACCCAAGAAACCAATTCAACAAATTGTACTAAACATAAAATCAAACAACATACTCGATCCCATTGCAACGCAATTTAATGTTCCACCATCAATTTTTCAAACATTACTTCGTGCCCAAACAATACTAAAATTACATATTAAACATGTACATTTCAATCAATTAGGCAGGTAGCGGTTATCTCGAGACTACTGCGATCTTAACGCAGACTTTCATTACGCCTTACTAATTCTGGAAGAAGTTGGGGTGATTTTTCGCCCGTTAATCCGAGATTATGGTTCGCAGACTGTTATGTATATTACATGTGCTGTGGAATTGAATAGTGTTTTCGGCATGACGTGAGTAAGTTATGGATATGGGATGAACGTATCCTGAATTTTCTGTAACTATTGGGACGTATACGTCCGTATAGCAACCATTATGCGATTGTAAGAAGCATAATGTGATAGAAGAGTTGCGCTTTGAGTTTAGCCTGTGTATATTCTGTTTTCAGGGGTTTTTTTTTCGCTGGTGAGTGGTGTGTGTGAGCTTGTGGGGTGAGATTAACCGGCAAAGGGATAGGGTCTAGCTATTGGATACGACGACCTAATTTTCAGGTGGTTGACATAATTATTGTATAACATAAGCGCACAACATACCTAAGGCCGACCTGTCGGCACATGTCGACGACTTTTTGTAGGCAGACTAGTCGGCGGCTTCGCTCATTGCAAGTCGAAATACTTTGTTGGCAACATGTCGCCGGCCAGAAATGGTGTGAACATTTTTAAGATATTATTGAGTGTCGCCGGGCAACTTAGCAGAGCACAAGACGATATGTCGAAGGCAACAACGTCTGGACGGTTGTCGCCGACATGATTCTTTTCTTAAAAGCCACCGACTAGTGACGGTGAGCTGTATCGCCAGGCTGGCGGCTTTAGTGTGTCGTGTGCAAGGTTATATAATCTACTGGTCGAGAAGTCTTGCTTATATAGCGCAGCCTATGCAGCCTCCAAGGTTTCGCATGTAAATAATTTTGTTTATCCACTACCACATCGTTTTTCCGCATTTGAGAGCTAATTGTATTCCAAGTTTTCAACTATAGTGAGTAAGCGAGGCAACCCTCCGCGACGCCTCTCTCCCCGCCACGGCGGACGTGATTCGAAAACAAAAACGTACACTAGTAGAATACAGTATTTTGTTCGCGCTATATCGAGCTGTGTACCAGAATACGACGGACAATTTTATTTCGAAAATATCGTTACGATATAATAAATGTTCTGACAATATTTGACGCATTTTTAAAAGCGGAACGGAGCGGGAAATGTGAGTTGTTTCCTTTGCTGGTTGGTGTCACTATCTTTATGAAATTATGGGAGGTACGCGCTGTTTTTGCTTATGAAGCTGTGTGTGCCCTTGTTGATGGCGACAACATTTATCTTTCTCTGTCTGGGACATATACGTCCGACTGCTTGGTACCTGCATCCTTTGCAACTGAGATGGTCTAAGCCTTAATCTGGGACTCCGGCCTAAAGCTCGTTGTTAGATTTCAGATGGCTTTGAATTTTGAGAACGCTCAGTTCGCTCGCACAAACTGTGTGTATGTTTCCTCATCGTGTCTTCCTAGCCGGTTAAGTGAGTGATGATTAAACACAAACTATTATAATATGATAATATACAAATCGATGGTGACTTGTAATCTGAAAATACTTGTATCGATTACGACTCAGGTTGATCGGAGTAAATGCCTTTTTAAAATTTAAATGTTCTTACTTTGAGATCCAACTCCATAAGATTTGACAGTTGGCTTTTCTTTCATTAAAAATATGTGATGTAACATTAACACCGCGTAAGATTAAAACGAACCGTTCCACATAATGAAACATTCCTTACATTAAAATCTATAACTCGAGCAGGGCAATACCTTCCGAACGTTCACACGAGCGGTATTGAAATAATAGCGGAAATTTAATTAAATATCGACGAGACCGTACTAAGATTTCCTATAAAGTCAGTTTAAATTAAACTTGCACGGTAAGCTGTGGAAATGTATTCAGACGTTACTCATTTGATATTGTATCTGTTTATTAAAATAAGCTTATGTATTGTATTGAGTGAGCAGCAAATATTTTTGGTTTCCTTAAGATGAAAAATGTACTTAGGTGTATTTTATAAGTGTAGAAATGAGAATGGCCATTTTACTATGAAAATTAGTATCGGTGCGAAGATTATTGTCCCTCTATGAAACCTACTTTTTAGTGTAGGGAAAAATATATAATTGAAAATATATAAAAATATGTAATGGAAATGAACTTGAAGTCCAACAAAAATATTTTTTAGTCTTCGTCTCTGTGAACAAAATGTAAAAATGTTATGACAATTACTTTATTTTATAAAAATCTATCGCCTGAGATAAAAACATTTAAGGACAAACCATAAAACCCTATAATGAATTTTAAGCATTATCGTTATCGGGATTAACAATATTTTTTAACGATACCATAAATGGACATTCTCCTTCCACTAATTTAACCGCATCATAATATGAAGCAAGCGAAGTGTCAGACAGACACACAGACCTAAGGTAGACAGACGACCGGGTTAAGGTTGCAGGAAGTCGTTGGAAGCAGACAGCTTCCAATAAGTCTTTGTGGCGATCCATGGGCTTTCAGCAGTAGACTTCCTGATGCTAAAGACCGAGAGAGAAATAGATAGATTATCACAGTTTTATTCATTTCATCATTTTAAAGAAGAAGTCCAAATAAGACATACATTTACAGTGTAAATGCACTGTTGTGTTTCGGTTTAAAGGATATTGTAGCCAGAGTGACTACTGGACATATTGAGACATTACGTCTCATGGTGGTGAGCGCAGTATAATGCTTTGTAATTCAGGTGTTGTTTTTTTTTGCTACTGTCCATGAGCAGTCGTAATGCTTACCATCAGGTGAACGGAATGCTCGTCTCGCCATACATTGCAATTAAAAAATAGTAGTCGCCTCTCGTGGATTTCACGCTGACCTGTAGAAAGCGACCTGAATCCAGCAACATCCTGTAACCTTTATTAGATCAAATGTCCACCTTTTGAGTAGACGTCGGAAGCAATCGACGTAAAACAATGTGACGTTGATAGCTTTATTCCATACACCAATGTATAACCGTTAAGGAAAACTTGTGAAGCGAGACACAAACACTATTACAACAGCGTTTATATCACATATTGGTATCCGACATTTTCTACCCCTAACACACGTAATCAAATTACTCAACAACTTATCGAACAACATTTTCTCCATTTACGGAACCCCATTTCATTTCTGTACGGAATACTATCCCGCACCATTGTTTCTCTATAACAGTAAACAAGGGCGAATGAAATATGCGTTTCCTGCCCACCTTGGCGTATAATGACCAATTACAATCCAATAACAACTTTATCTCTTACGACTTAGGATTGTTAATTGGATGAGATATCTCAGTTGTGGTTATACACGTTCTACAGCATTATCAACCTTATATCTTTTGCGATAAAGTCGCAAACGTCTAGTAGTATTCTCCTTAATTTACAAGAATAACCAAGTTTTCATACTGTATTTTCATCTCGATTTAATCACGATATCTGCAGATTGACTAATTTATAAAGGCCTTCTTGTTGTACGGTAGAGTGAAGAATTTGTAGGTCTCGAGATATTTGACGCTCTTTGAATATACAGTATACATTGTGTACTGTTATCGAGATTTCTTTTCTGGGTAATATGATAGGCTCGTTATGCTCAATTTAAAGTACTCAACTGATAAGAAATTTAAAAAATATTATATACTTTTTACTTTTTTTGTAATAAATATGCTTTCTGGGATTTATCTCCATTTTATTAAGGTGTCTGCGTAATTTTGCTGTGGGATTTATTTTCTTGAACATAAATGCGCTATGCCATCAGTCTCAATATATGATGGTGAATGGTGGGAACATTGTAAGGAAACCGATACACCTAAGAATTCTGCATTAGAAATTTAAAGGTATGCGAAAGTGCTAATACCGACTAAGCCAACATAGTAGAAAGAAATAAAGAATAAAATTATTTAAAAATTGAATTGATTACGTGTAAATTGTAATAAGAACACGTGCAAAAAAAACTAACATTTGATAGAGTGCCACTCTGAAGATTCACAACAGCTTATAAACAACTGGAATCAGCTTTAGTACAATAAATCTCTCTTAAATCTCTGCCTATTTCTTCAGGAATAAAACTATTGAATGCATAAAAATATAAACTCAGAAAAATATTTCTCCCAACGAACCTACAGACCATAGTTTATATCAAGCACATACCCAGAGGTCAGTAAAATAGGCGCTGGTCCCGAATAAGCGTTGCACAAGATTTATACGGTCCAATTCAAAGTGCACGCCCCATTTGTCTGCCGGTTCGTGCAACTAGATAAGTGAAACATAAAATATTTAGCCAACGTTCTGAAGAGAACTGTTTGCATAAAGCACTTTCATTTTGATTTAAAAATTTAATATTGTATTATATTTTATTTTCAATTTTTTACATACATACATACACTCAAGCTTTTTTCCCAGAAGGGTTAAGCAAAGGTGCGATGACACCCACATTTCAACTTGTATTCCGTTCCACGATGTTATAGGTGGCGATATCGCCTATCGCCATATCGGGCACAAATTCCTGACTCTGGGCTGATGATGTATAAAAAAATCCAATATCACTTTTCCCAACCCGGGATGCGAACCCGAGACCACAACTTTGTAGCCGTACCCTATTACAACTACGCCACCGAGGCAAATATTTATTTGCAAATTCACACTGTTAATAAGAGTTGGATAAAAACGGATTTTCCAAATTAAATCCGCTTTAAGCCTGAATAGTGGATAGTGGCCTAGCCTCTATTAATCGAACTCTCTGTTGTAGAAGACTATTGGGAATGGGCTGATAAAATACTAAAATACATATTACTAAATCCTATATTATATAATACGCTTACAATTAATTTAATCATGAACACAAAGCTACAATATTAATAAAATAATTCATGTATGAGAAATCCGGAATTATTTATTGTCATATTATAATAATGAAAATAATTAATTTCGTTGTCATATGTAATGGAATTTTCTAACAAAGCATGGAATTGCACGTCACAATGTCGTCTATTTTAAAAGCAAAGTTATAGCTTCTATTATATTTATATAATCATATAATGGAAATAATTATGGGAGTGAAATGTACAAATAAATAAATAACACCCAACAGTCACATACAAATATTAATTAAATTATTGATTTGCAAATAATCAGGAGCTGGCAAATCACTTGACAAATTGAAAAGAAGTGGTAACCCATATGTTAGCAAATAACCACTTTTGACATCAAAAATCAAAAGCCTGTTTTCTAGAAGAACAAATTTCTTAGCAGATATCGTCTTGAATCTTACCTTATATTTTTATCTATCTATCTTCACAAATTGTATAAAAACAAAATCTACTAAACCTAGCCACCAACCAGCATATTCATTTAAAAGACAGACTAAAAACAAACTCATTACGCGGTGTTTATATAAACAAACAATACACAAGTAGAAATGTTTAATAAACTAACACGGAATTAAACTTTCATCCAAGTTTCCACTGGAACTGCTATAAACTGTCTGCCAAGTTATCCACCGACGGGCCAGGTAAGCATTAAGATTATATCAAAGGAGCATTTGTGGAAACAAACATGTTTGCTCACGGACAAATGTCGGCGACGGATATAAATATGTCAGATGGGACATGAGCGTGGTTAGAATGGCTTCTGTGTACTTTTGTGGTAGGCCGAAATAGTTCATTATTATGTGTTTTGGATCATATTTTTGTGATTATTTGTTTCTTTTAAAAAGCTTGCTATCTACAAAATATGTAATTGTATTTTTGACGTGACAACGTCTTAAATTAGGTTGCGGCTGGGAGTCACTTATGAAAAAGTGTAACGCCCGGTAACGTAACGGTGCGCGCGCAGCACTAGAGAATTATTTTTCAGTTTCACCCACTTTTTCCAAAATTGTCCCATAGCCCCCCCCCTGCCTTCCCCCACCCTTATTCCGAAATAGTGCCTATTAGCCTCCCCACGAAACCTACCCCCCCCCTCCCCTACCCCCACCCCGAAAATTTACCTCACCCCCCAATCCTATCTCGGCCAACATAGGTCGTAGACCCACCGAGTTTGGTATCCTCGGAACCGTCTTGGTGAGGGCTACAAATTGACCCCGCCAGAAATCCCAAATTACGCAAAAAATTACCCCCCCAAAAAAAAATATTTTACCTCCAAAAAATTAATTTAAGTTAGCCTCCCCACGAATCCTTCCTCCCCCCCCCCTCCCTTACCCCCACCCCGAAAATTTACCTCCCCCCCCCCCCCAATCCTATCTCGGCCAATATAGATCGTAGACCCACCGAGTTTGGTATCTTTGGAACCGGCTCGGTGAGCTCTACAGATTGGCCCCAACCAAATCCCCAAATTCCTCCCTCTCTCCCCTAAAATATTTGTCCAGGCATAACTCCGTCATTTCTTAAAGTAAACCCCCCGTGTTTGGAGTCAGAGGAATCGTCTTGACGAGCTCGACAATCGAGAGCAGGCAAAATACGATTTTTCTTATTGACGTGACAACGTCTTAAATTAGGTTGCGGCTGGGAGTCACTTATGAAAAAGTGTAACGCCCGGTAACGTAACGGTGCGCGCGCAGCACTTGAGAATTAGGCGCATTGAATCGGCGCATGCTTGTGTCTCTGTCTTTGTCTTTCTCGAACGTTCTTGGCGTTGGAAAAACAAGAAAGCGTCACAATACAAGTTCACACGTGTGGTTAAAGTATCGTCAGCTGTGTCTGTAGTGAAAATATGGAGTGCTTAGATTCGTCATTACATGTACAATGTTTTAGTAAACAAAATATATTTCTATAGTTAAAATTTGTGCAATTCTTATTTTCATTCAATTCCTTGTTCCTATTGTGCAATTTAATTATATTCATATCAATAAATATTCTACCGAGAAAAAGACGTTGTCACGTAAAATCTTCGCCCGTAAAACCGACTTTACAGGCAACCATTTTTTTAACATTATTACAAGAGCCTTTGAATCGTCAAAAATATGGGCTGAAATTGACATAATTCTTGTAATTTTAGCACCGTAGTATTTTTATTCAGCCATTAAAACTAATGATATCATATCAGTTTGTTTGATCACTGCCACACATTCCTTATAATTTACAAAACAAAGATAAATAGATACATTGACTTTTAAAATGATGATGTAATAAGAAAGAAAAATGTAATTTTCTAGTTTTATTGTATTTGTGATGAATATATGTATATATTTGTGATAGATGCCACTAAACATACAGGAGATTCATCTCATAACACTAATCAAAATATTAATCGCCTGGCATTTTTCATCATATTTACGAAATCCGAATTTACAAATCATCTCCATTCAAACTTGAAGCATATTTCACACGCTTTCAAAGAAACCGCAAAGAAATAGAACGGAAAACTTTATTAGCACTTTGCAAATTCGGATCAATAAATGTTGGTTTTATCGTATCCAGTAACACCCTAATTCCGCTGGGACTCGTTCTGGATGCACTTCGTCTAATGAATACGATTAACTTTCCCCGTCGCCGGCGTTTTGCTCGCTTTTGTTGCTGACGGTATTCTCTTGTGTTCCAAAGTTGACGTTTCATGTATTCAACCTGTATGGAAAATAATTTCATACGCATTAACCTTGAGAAAGGACATTATGAGGTTAAAGAAAATATGTAGGTTTTGTACCAAAACGTTGCAGAAATACGGAAATAAAAATTCATGCTACGCCAATCTTATAAAATGTGTAGATGTACTACGCGACGTAGCGCGCTACGACGTAGTATGCTACGAGATGTAGCCAACTTGAGTTGAATAATAAGAAGTTTTTTTCCGATTTGTGTCGCGTGATTTCAGCGATTTTCAGCAACATTGAATAATTTATCGACCTACATCTCATAGGTAGAGTTCGGGAGCTCCGCAAGGCAAATGTAGCGAAAGGCACACTCGAGACAAGACTCTCTGAAATCACTCACACTTTCAACCCAGACACTAATTAACGAACGTCTGCAATTAGAGGTAGACACTTGACAATTGCTTTTCAGCTTTAATATTATAAGGGTGGCGTTTAATGGCACAAATCCATTTCACTCCCCAATGTACGCGTTTTTTCGCTAATTGTGTTTATTAATTGATTCGTAAGCATTTTTGAAACATTCAAGAGGTTTGTTTACCACCATTAAATATTTCAAGTCGGATGCCGTTCTAATGCTCAGTTTCGATAACTCTTAAAATAAACTCCTTTTAATGACTAAAAAAATATAACCAATAACTCTACGTTAAAATCTGGCGTTTTTATTTTTAGTACTGATAAAAATAGACAGCGGTAGAAATCACTAAAAAAATGTATTCGTACAAGCATATTATAAACACGGTACTTTATTTAACACCAGATAGACGCTAGAAGTTTTCAAGGAAATGCCATTACTTCTGAGTTTTTTTTCCCTTTTTTCAGCCGCAAGGAAATCGTTTAAGTTAACTCGTTTACTCGTGAAAGTTGCCTTGTGGCCCGGATTACAGAGATAAAACTTAGTTCGGATGCTTCTATTAAAAGCGGCATTCAAAAAAGAAGCATTTTAATAATATTTGAAGCGTATTATGGAAAGTTTGATTGTACGAATACAATTGTAATTTATTGAATTAATTTTATTTTTGTCTTTTCCTGAATTGAGAAATTGGCATAATATATTTGAAAGATACATAGTTCTTTATATGATCAAATCACGAATGTAATCCTGATAGTAGTAAAATTTTTCCTTGCACTGATTTTTTACCAACGCATGTTTTATAAATAAAAAGCAAAAAAATATTACTCAACAACAAAGCAGAGAGCCGCATAAAATCTGTCATGCCTTAATTTTAATCTGGAACTTTCGAATGCAAAATGAAACGAAACCAATGCATCAACGTAAACATACTTCATAAATATCCGTGATTCATATAAAAAAATATATCGGAATGCGATCGCGGTGACAAGCTTGTGATTTATATTCAGAGGCAATTTGGCGGTGCTTTTTATGGCAGCTTCGTTATCATACAGCTGCGCGGAATACGCCAGAGATACGCGTGCCAGCGATACGCGAGCGCCAGAGGTACCCGCCAGCGATACGCTCCAGCGGTACGCGTATGTGCCAGCGATACGCCGTCTCTGAGTCTCGTACTGCGCGTGACGTAAAACGAGATCCATTTACGAACAACGTGTTCTTCGTGTGTTGCGAATGTTAAATATGTTTTTTGTGATGTTAATTTTTTAATGTAAGAGTGATGTCGCATGTTATTACATACATGTGTATGTTGATTCAATGTTGCTGTACTGTTTTTAGGGTATCGTTATCCGTTGTATATAAATATGACATAATCATAATGGCATTAAAAATGTATGTGATATGATTAAATAGCGTTAGATTAGTACAGGCAACGAAGCATTTTTTCCTGCATAATTTGCCAGGAGTTTTTTGTTTTCATGAAGAGGTGGCATATGACCCCACTAAGTTAAAAACCCAAAATACTTACGTCCGCTAGAGCCGCCATTTTGGGAAACGCGTTTGAAGCCATATCTCCGGAACCGTCCACTTTAGGCCCATCATGCTAAGGACCTTTCTTGTAGATAATTAAATTTCCCATCTTTTTTGTTCAATAATTTTTTTGTACCATTAACCGTTCGCGATTTACAATGTTATTAATATTCCTTTCATGCCTTTTTGCCGATATCTTTGTTAATAATTGTTTAAACAAAAAATTGTTAATGATTAAACTTTCAAATCAATAAATTCCTAACAACTTTTCACCCATACTTTTTTTCTCTAAACCCAATATTATAGAAGTTATCGCGCGTTGAATGGTGTACTACCGAATCAAGGTCAATGGAAACGAAGGATGCATAGCGTAATTATGAAATCCAATGATTTCTCCATGATTATCACGTAATTAATTAAATACTAATGGCATAAGGGAACAAAGCAATGAGGAAATAGTTTGTTAAAAACCCATGTAAAATGTATTGTAAAAAAGGTATAAAATGAAAATTAATAACATTGTAAATCGCGAACGGTTAATGGTACAAAAAAAATTATTGAACAAAACAGATGGGAAATTTAATTATCTACAAGAAAGGTCCTTAGCATGATGGGCCTAAAGTGGAAGGTTCCAGAGATATGCCTTCAAACGCGTTTTCCAAAATGGCGGCTCTAGCGGACGCCATTTTTGTAAGTATTTTGGATTTTTAACTTAGTGGGGTCATATGCCACCTCTTCATGAAAAAAAAAACTCCTGGCAAATTATGCATTGCGGACAAGAGTAACCCGTTGCTTCGTTGCCTGTACTAGATGTTAGGATTGGAAAGTACATGTACGCTGGTAACTGATTAAACCGATTAGTGCGTGGCATATACATGACGTAATATTATGTAGATTATTTATATTATACTAATCAACTTGAATAGTTATTGTAATACGTTATTGAATAACTTCCCTTATTTCTATATTTAATCATAAATATTATGTAAGACAAAAGATATTTAATAATCCATTCAGAATTTGGGTATTGGTCATCGGTGCCCTGAAGCGACAGTCTTAGAATATTAATTGCGTACCCTTACTCTCCGGGGGGTAATAAGATATATCCGAGCGATTCTGAACGACCATTAACTCATATCTGGGATAGGGAACTTGCACTGTACAGCTACCATCGTAAAGTACGATGAAAAGCCGGTGGAAACTTGATTTAGCTAGTCCGAATTTTAGATTTTGCAAAGGATTTTTGTTATTTAGAATTTAGGCTCCTTTCATTATCAGTTTCTGTCCAAATTGTTCGAGGTCGTCACGCCACTTTTTCTGAGGCTGGCCTCGTCGCCGCTCTTTAGGCATCCATTGAGTGGCAATCTTTGCCCAGCAGTGGGACAGGTTGAAAAAAATATAGGCTGATTTTCGCAACAGCAAATAATTTTTGTATGAAGTAGAGCATTAAGAACGATTACATTTCTAGTTTGATGTAAATCTGATTTATACAGAGATGCGTGAGGAATTTTTTTGGAGAATGCTAAATTCTCGAGTAATACTATTGACCTCCGACGTTTTTTATAAAATAAAATTATATAAGAAATTTAACTTAAGTATATGTTATCAATATCCTCAGAATTTCTTAGTAAATTAATGCATAAACATGAATTATTTTAAAAAGGCGACCCCTGACTATACTTGATGCTCGCAAAAATTAATCGTTCGATATTCGAAACGAAGGGCTTCGCTTTTCGCGCAATTAACCACCAGGGTAGTCCCTTCGCTTCCGGCCGGGTACATCCGCTGCCTCCCCCAGTGACTGGCACATACATATTGATGAATGCACAGCTATGTGAACAATACATTATGTACACAAACTAGTCTACACACATACATATACCCAATAATTTAATTTTAATTAAACTCAGTTTGAGTAGAAATTATTAATGAAATAATCAGATCTGTTATACTTGTGTATTATGATAATCTAATTTTTACCAGCAAATAAAATATTCTCGGTAGTAAATTAATCTTTCAAGATAAATGAGCCGAGACTTTTTATAAACATTCGATAGAAAATATTGTTGGCTAATTGAAACAGTCATATATTATCATTACCATCACAATATCTATATTATTCGTACACCTGACGCTGACCCAACTTGCGTCCTTTTCTCTTATATCCATCAAATGGTTCTTTGTCAGAAATTGTCTTGTGTGAATAGACCGCCAATTGTACTTTTTTAAATGTAAATTGTTCATTTGTTTTATATCTGGTGTACAATAAATCTTTAAAAAAAAAACATGTAGGTCCAAGGGAATATCAGAGCAAGCTGTCCAATGAACAATATACTTCAAACCGTACCACAACAGTGCATTTACATGTTCATTGTTAACTGTTAATATACATATATTTATTTATTTAAATCTTTATTGTACACATAAAAAACAAATACAATATACAGAAACTAAAAAAAAAAGAGTACAAAAATGGCGGTCTTATCGCTTAAAGCAATGTCTTACAGACAACCATGGGATGGATTTCAAGAGAACGAGAAAGATACATATATGTACGTATGTATGTGTAAATTCAAGGCCCCATATTCAATCTGTAGATTGGGAACGACGCGAGCCTCGTTAAAGTTTATTGAACAGTTTCCACACGGTTCAAGTGTGCTTCACTTGACAATGTTTTTCTCTGACCTTGGGCTCAATGGAACTGGCATTGTGTAGAGTCTACACGCTTTTGTGTTACAGATGTTTATTATAGTTGGCTGTATCGATTTTCATTTACCTGTGTTTGTATTTAGTTTTTATTTCTGGTTTATTAAGTCAAAAGATTGTCGTGTGATATTGTGGAAGATGTTTATGGTATAAGAAGTCCTTGTAGGATTGAGGCAATTATTTAGGATTTACGACTGGTATATTATTATCAGCACCTTCACCCAGTATTGAACATATACTTTCTTTCTAATATCCAAAAATATCTGTTAAAAATTGAGATACGAAGTCATTCGAAAAATATTTGCTTTACAGACCTTAATTATTGCACAGCATAGTATTTATATAAGACACAAATTAATGTACTTTAGGCAAATCTATTTCAACAAATTACTATTCCAAACAGAATCGCATCGCAATCCTTATTTACAATAATAAAAACATACTTCGAATGCATTTTAATATTCCCAGCGAGTTTATGTAAAACAAAAAAGCTGATGCAAGTATTCCTTGGAAAATTCAAGCGTTTTGTGCGGAATTGTATTGTTTCCCAACACTTGAGATACCGGCGCAAGGCCGGAAAACGATAATGAACGCGCACTTTTCTTCGTCTACCCTCGCCCCGCGAAATGAGGCCGGATTACTAAATGTATTGTGTGTTCATTCATAAAAAAAATATTAAAAGCAGCAATACAACGAGTTGGCCGCGATTTAAAGCATCTGCGTCGTGTGGACGCCGAAGTGACCCAATTGGAGACGTAATGATGCCATGATCGGACTTTTATGTTCCATTTGGGATCTTGATATACCTTCGGGTTATGAAGCACGTTAATGCACTGCGGATGAAATGCGAAAGGGTTGAGCAGTGGGTCATGATATATCTTTAAATTACAGATAATATGGATAGTGTCCACCAAACAATATTTCGAAAAAGACATAAGAACCCATGCAAATGTGTTCTTGCTGTGTTCTTGTATCGCGTTTCAATTGTCCGTGCAAATATGCAAAATCAAATGTGTCGCGTTTCGAGTTGTACTTGTGAATATTCCATTCCGCATAGTTCTTTTACCATTAAAGAGGATAATCTCTCGATTACTGTCACTTTATAACCATTTTTTGGTCATCTTTTTTGTTTTGGCGCGTGGCGAAATTTGGAACTACAAATAAAATCGAAAAAATATATATTTTATGCATTGGTTGAGATATGTTTAAATAACATAAACAACAAGCTGTTATACTTTAATCGAATACTATTAACATGTCCAATGTATTAAAATGTGGAAAAGGAAAAACTGTTCCTAAATCTTAATAGTTTTGACAACAGCATGATACACGCATTCGGACGCCTGAAATCCTGGACAATCTATACTTACAACTTTCTATTTAGTCTGTGACTGACCACTGTAGATGCATTGCACCCATGTAATCATGTGAGTATTGATAAACAAAAAACCCCGAAATCTAGGTTGCCAATAAACACCCCCAACATTTTGCTACATTTAAATTACACTATATTATAATAAAATTACATGCATAAGTATCCCTACCTACATCCATAAGTATCACTATGTTATGTTGCATATCTCCAGACTTTTTATAAAGCCAAATCCAGCATATGAATGAAACATAACATTTATAATTTACTGCCCCCAAAATGGCCGGCCAATAAAATTACCGCATTTTGCATGTATAGGAAAATAATCGGTTTGAAAATCCATTCGCATCTGAATTCCCTAGCGCCGCCTTTTTGTGCGTACGATAGAAAAAAAGGATCCAACGTCGAACGCTTTTTATGCCTCCATAAAAAATTTATGGCGGTCCCTGCAAGCTCCAAATTGAATATCAAATCAGCACGATGAACTTTTAGACTAAATTTAATGAAGTGCACGGGTACGTGTTTCGATGTTACAGCCCGCTCCGGTAGCTTTACCCAAATTTTTCCCAATGTTTTACAATTATAGAGGCCTTTTTTATTGCATAATTTATACGGCGAACCAATTTCCTGCAGGCCGAGCTAAATTGCGTTCCGATTGTTGCGTAACGCTGTTTTTGGGTAGTTGTCGAATTACTTTTGTTAAGAGTTAATTAAATTGTTTTAATGGTAATTCCTCTTGAAGAAGAGGCTTGTTCTCACCAGTGGAATGTATATGTTCATATTTATTACATATATGCATAGATAATCATCACACCTGTATGCCATAGGGGTAGGCAGAAACTATAGATTGCCACTTTGCTCGATCGTGACATTTTATTTCACTTTACATGTGTAATATGATTATTTAATGTTGTCTAATATGTACAATAGCTTAGGGTGGGGTTAAGTGTGAAAGTGGTAATGCAAAATATCACTAAAATATTGTAAAAGTATCTGAAATTTCTTCACAATAATTCAAACGTTTATATTGACAAACCATAAATAAATAACGTTGAAATAAAGGCCGTTCTTAAACTAGAGAATAAAATTACACTCTGCAATCGAAGACGCATTCATTTATTCTCCGATCTACAAGTATCTATACAAAAGTCAAGAATTCCCAATCAAGATAAGACGAACAAAATAGTCTGTGGATTTTTCACTTGAGTTTAAAGCGCTATCACCGCAAACTAAAACAAGTTAAATGAATCTTAATACTATCAGGGAGAAGTATATTTCAAGATGTTAGACTTTTCCTAGTTAATGTAGCGTTATAAGATAAACGGCGCGATTATACCGAGATCACGTGATAATACCTTATTTATGGCCCTTTAACCCTTCAAAAGTAATGTGCAAAATTTCATATTTTCTCACCGCGATAAGCGAATGTATTTTTAACGTTTAATTTTTGTGAATAATTTCGACGTACCGTTTAGATTATAGAACATTAGTTGGGGATTTAAATTAAAATTATCGCTCAAATGTTTTCACTTCATTAATTCAGTTAATTAAGTCTCGTGTGTTTACGCTATGAAAAATAATTGCGAAATATTTCATTTGCCTTCTCGCCGCGAGGTTTTTATTCCGTTTTCGCGCCGTAGTCGGATATATGACCGTTAATTAAGTGGCGTTTTTATCGATAGAAGATCCGATAGTGACTGTTTTTGAACCCTGTGGACACATTTTAATCGATCAAGTTTTAAACAAAACATTTTAAAAATATTTGAAATATTATTATATTTATGCCACAGAAGAGTTAGGCTCCAAAAAACTGGATTATTATTTATTTGTATGTCTACGCATGTCCCAATTGGTTGTATCTGGGGGCACGGCAGTGCCCCCTCCAAGTCGAGCTAAAAACCGGCACAGCCGTACTATCCTTTTCTCGAAGCAATTCAGACCATTTTCAACCCCCCATAACTTCGTTGTGGTTAAAGCAAGAAGCCTGAATTTTCAGTTACTAATTAGGCATTGTGTAAACACGGTATATTTAAAATTTCATTCAATTTGAACCAGTAGTTTAAGAATTATAACTTGTCAAACTTTCGCAATTTTGTCACTCACTGACTGACTGACCGATCATCAAAAGTCTAAGGCACTTCTAGCAGACATAGAACCTTCAAATTTAGAATATAATTAGTGTTTAGTATCTAAAGTAAGGAAAAATTCAAACATTTCATAATTTCTGTCTAGTTTTCTAGATACACCAACTGCGTGAATAACTTTGTAATCTCATATAAATGTATGGGATTACAAAGATACATTTGCAGTTAATGATTCGTTGTACCTGTATATAATAGAATAATAGTTGTAGATTGGTATCTATATATATTATATATGAGGCATAACAGGAGGGGGGTATAAAGAGGGAAAGGGTGTATTCAGCCCATTAAACTGTACAACATTCCTCTAGAAAAACATGACAAAGATAACCTTGCAAATAAATAGACTAAATAGCTCGAAAACAATCACCATGAAAGAAAGAACACTAATAATCAAATCCGCTATATTTGTGATAAATTGATACCTACAAAAATAAGAAAAAACCATAAGACAGAGGCTTTAAGAAAAATCATTATATATATTCTAGAAATAAAAAGTACCGAAAAGGAATAAAGTAGGACTCTACAAAAAGACGTGAGATCCCATCAAAAACATCCTGTAAAAAAATTCCAAGTCTCGCAGCTCAGTTTTTCTACCGCATAAAGTTGTGAGATCCATGTAATACCAAGTCGATTAATTTATTTAGTCCTTGATTAAGGGACGTTCTGTATAAAGTTATTACGTAAGTTATTATCATATCAATATTAAAAATTCTTTACGTTGTAAATATATACCGGTTACCATTAAAAATACCGGTATTATTTTTTTCGGTTGATACCAAAAAATACCGGTATTTTCGATACCGGTTTCGGTCCCTGCTATAATGTGATATATAGCGACCATAAAGTAAAGGAGCTAAACCTAGTCAAAATAGCCGTCGAGGAAATGCACTCACACTTTATGTACGGAGTATCGAGGCAGCGCTCCATCGCAACACTTGTGCTGCCTTCTACTTGACCCACATCCTATGTGTGTCTCCTGTAACAGGAAGCGTGGAGGGGCCTTAACACCGCCACACAAAAACCAACCCTACACACACAACCTAAAGCGCAAATTTACACAACCCGCCGCCACTCAAAGGCGCCTCCCCACGCAATTTAACACTTTGTTTTTCCTTCAAACACGGCAGAATATTCAATGTTGGCGGAAAATGAGTCGGATGCTCCTATTTAGCGATTTGCCACTCAACCGTTTAAGTAATAAGTGTCATATTCAATTGGCAAGTGTTAGGTTTATAATGAATTTTTTATCCGCTCTCGGGCCACACTAGCGGCAATAATACGCGTAATCTAAGCTTCTTGTATCGCGATCTGTGTATTCACAAAAGAACACATTCAACATTCATAAAGGAACGTCAAGCGTGCAATTTACGTGCTGATGTTTCAGTGATCTCTGTTTAATGTACACAACATCTGACTCGAGTAATTAACGGCAAGGATCAACGAATTATTGCAATTATGAAGCGGGGAAAAATAATTATAAAAGCAATTACAGTGGCTGACATAATTTTGGCGCATGGCGAGAAATCGTATGTTGTCAGTCGATATTATTTAAACATTGCTTTAAGTACAAAGTAATCTTTTTTAAACTAATACCTTCATACGAGACTTGTCTTCCAGTCGCCATGGCCAAACGACCTTATAATTTTAAAACCAAAAAACACTTTGAATTTCAAAGTAATGCTTGACATTCCACTGACATAACATATTTGTTATGGTCCTAATATCCTACCAACATCAAGTTATCGACCTATGAATGACAACTACAAATAATCATCTACTAAACGAAACCATAAACCCGTCATTACCACAAATCAAGTTATTTTACGCAAAATCAGATATTTACGCCATGCATCGGAGTGGGAGCGAATAGGACCGGCCGGGGCCAAAGGGTAACTCGGAGAGATTTTGTTGTGCGTTAATTCTGTTAATGTTAGCAACTTCGTAAACTTTTAATTGGTTTAATAATTCGCGTTTTCTGATCTCTGTACAGGTACAAATTAACTTTTTCAATTATCGCCAGTCAAGTTTTCGTATTGTATGATTGACGGTTTCTCTTGGTTTAGTTCGTGTTTATAATTAACGTTTGTAAAATGTACGGATTAGATGTATAAAAATTGACCGGTGACTAATATAACGTCTTTGTGTACCAATAGCTGTAAAACGCGCGTTATTTATTTATTTTAATCGGCATGGTTGCGACGTAAATACGGTCCGGTGGGGTCCCAGCTTCGCTTCCATATCAACAATAATTGTCTTTCGATAGTTTGACATTTTTATTTTGATAGAATAATTGCAATATAACAATGACTCACTCACCCATGTTTGTGGTGACAAACCTTAAAAGACAGATACGAATGAAGCTACATACTAATCATTGTGTGACCAGAAAATACTAAGAATTCCATAAATATATAATACTAGCGGCCCGGCCCAGTTTCGCCCGGGTAGAAATAGATTTCTGTACAATAATATGTACGTATTAAACATATAAACCTTCTTCTTGAATCACTCTGTCTATTAAAAAACCGCATCCAAATCCGTTGCGTAGTTTTAAAGATTTAAGCATACAAAGGGACATAGGGACAGAGAAAGCGACTTTGTTTTATACTATGTAGTGACTCTACAATCACACATTCATAAACAGACATAAATCCATAGAAATATGTCTATGTTTTGCGCCACATTTACCACCATAGATATTTGTCTCAGATATTTATGGATCAAACCAACCACACGACAATTGAAACTGCAACCGATCCTTTCACAATCGAATGCTTAATCAATAAACCCACAGCGGTTAAAATACGCTGCAGATTTTGACCATCAAAAACAAAACACCATCTATTAAAAACAATATCCAACATGATAAGTGAGACTTTTTTACATAGCAGGGGGAACGGCACTTGAAGATCAATTTGCGATGGTTAGATAAATCACGAGCAAACGGAAATACTTAAAGAGGATAATGAGAGTACGGGGAACTCGAGTACTCGAGAAAGGGGACAAATTGCGCTCAGCGCTTTTTGCCTATTGCGTAACACATACATACATAGATATTGGTATTACGTGTACCATTGATTCCTGCTTATGACGTTATTGTATTGTTTTTTTTTATTGCAATGAATGGCGAGATAATCATACCGTTCGCCTGTTCGTGGACAGTGGTAAAACCAAACAACGCCTTGAATTACAAAGCAATGCTTGGTATTCCACTGCGCTCGCCATCCTAAGATATGTGTGTGTGTGTGTGTGATACTGCTGTCTGGCGGGAGAAATAGAAATCACGGTGGTACGGCGGCCTCTCTTATATGGTTATACTAATGACGTTTTTGTATCTGGAAATATGATAGATGTACAATTTTTTCTCATGATTAAATAGTTCATACTCCAAGTTATCTAAGAAAACGGTCACAAAGGGCTCACTTTCGGCAGACTAAGTGACGCTAAAGGTTCCGTATTCTGGAACAGAATCCTAAAAGGGCAATAATCATAGCCCTTTACGTGTGTGAACTTTATTCGAAAGGTCAGTCTGTTTATTTTAGACAATGTTTTCATCCTTGGGATTATATTTCGTTTGTTCTTCATTTATTTTTGTATAGAATAATAATTATTGAAAATAAATGTTGTATTTATTTTTAATTGATGTTTTCACATTATATTTTATCTGAAGTAAGACTGACCACAATATTATATTACAACTGCACTTAGAAAATAACGTAAAAAATAACTGCAAGTTATATTTTCAAATCAAAAACAAACAAAATCAACTGTCCAATCGCGAAATCCAGTCTAAAAATCTCGCCAGCGGCTTTATTGTGAAAATTTTACTTATTCATTCTCTATAAAATATTTTAATTACTGAAATATATTGTACATATTTTACACACGATAATTAACCCACATACAGCCACAAAATATGCATCAACAAAAACGTTATTTAGATCATTAATCGCGCTTGAAATACCAAACTGTGTGTTGCCAACGCAATCCGTGACCGCATAACAAAGCCAGGTTTTTCCATTCGCGACACTAATTCGGAGTATTTATCAAGCAAGTTTTCCCTCTCGGTGCGGGCTCTTTGTTACTCTAAATTAAACCGTAATTAGTGAGGTCCGTTGGAGAGGTGATTTATGTGTGTTTTTACGTGGACTATGCCGCACTAATGTTATCACCCACGCAACGGTCCTTGTAATTTTGATTGCTCGCCCAGAAACAGTGCTATAGTTTTACTACTTTGATAGGCTGAGATTGTGTACATATGGGTAGAATTTATGGTGATGGTGATCTAAGGGCATTTACAATTCTATTTTGTTTGATACAAAGATTAAATTAGCTCGCTAAAGTATATTTTTCATTCAGCACTTCACGCCGGTAGGAATCGAATTCCTATATATTATGAAACTGTCTCAATGCCATGTTTTTTAATTATCAGATGATTTTTTTTAAGAAACAAAATAGTATAAGGTGTGTAGGAATATAGGAAATGAAGCGCAAACAATCGTTAACCTAATAAGTGTGACAAAGATGTTGTACTTTAAAAAAAATGTGCGTCTCAATTTACCTAATTTCGTGAAATTTTATCATTAGGTATATAAAAAATGATTTTCAACAGTTTCATAAGTCTCAATTACTATAAAGTGACCCAACACCGAGTTCGAGACCGTTAAAAGAAATCGTATGCTTGGGTGTGAAAGTCGTATACAAAATACCCGAAAATATCAATTTGCGAAGCTTTCATTTTTTTCCACGAAAAACGTTTTAATGAAGCTGTGTTGCGTGAAATGGGGTTTTACGTGAAAATTGGATATTCGCGGAATCATGATAAAATATGCCAGTAGTTGCCATGCTGTGTTTGGTTGGCACTACTGAAGGATAGGTTTATATTAAATAGATATCATACATAATATATACATACATATGTACATAAATAAACCATAAACTCACGCTTTATTCCCAGAAGGGATACCCAGGGGTGCTACCAGTAAATCCACGTTTCACCTTGTGTTTCCGTACGACTACGTGATAGAGGGCGAGTCTATCAGTATATAGGGCACAAATTTCTAACTCCGTATTGTTACTAAATAGAAAAGTACTATATCAATTTACCCGACCCGGGAATCGAACCCGAGACCTCAGCTATGCAGCAATACCCTAGTACAATTGCGCCACCGAGGCAGTCATTGAATATGTCAATTGTTTTTTAATATTTAAAATCTGATGACGATAAATGCGTGAGACCCACCATCCTACACTAACATTACTATGAAAACTTGTTATAATGTGCTTTGCAAATATCGCGTTTTGGGTGCAGATTGTGTACTTATATTCCGTGTGAAGGGGTTGACATAATTTTACCAAGCGACGTTACATAACCTTATATTTCTACAAATATAATTCCAATAGTCTATTTAATATTATCGCGTGTTATAGTGTGCTGTAATAATAAATTTAAAAAAATACAATTATATCACAACACAAAATTGACACTGCTTACACAGGTGTTCAAGTGACGAAAACAGAAACTAACACTTCTAAAAAAAATAATACACCCAACAGTAACATACATAGTCCTGACCCCGCTCTAAGATCAAGTCTTGTGTCGTGGGTATTAGAAAGCAAGAGAAACTTTTTTGTCTCACAAACACCCAGACCTGAAAACACACGTATGTCCCAAAAATATTTATTTCAGTGCGGCGATCGAGCCCGCGGTCTCATTTTACAGCCAGCGTCTAATCAACTGTGCTGCGGAGAGCCTGAAATATATTTTTATATTTATTACTTCTATAACTAACTCCAAACAGTACAAAATGAAAGTAATTATCCGTGCGTTGGCCGAGACAAGTTCTGTTTAGTATCGCGGTCGCAATAAATGCCCTTCTTAATACAACGAATGACTTCTATTAAGGAGCAAAGATGATAAACGCTACCGCTGGTTTGTGTTCTGTTGCTGTTTATTTTCGTGTAGACTTGTTTGTATGACTTGTATGGATGTTTTGTACTTGTTAATAGGTTTTTAGCATGTGTTTTATGGCTATAAAATTTATAGAATTTAATAATATTGTTAGTAAAGTTTTGATTATTTATACGATTTGAAACCTAAAGTTTTTATTTTTGTAGGATGTCAGAATATTTTTTTAAATATTGAAATAAATTATAATCCCTATCTATCGTACCAAATAACAAAAAAATGGTAAGTGAGGTAACAAATACATTGTTGATAGGATTTCCTCCCAAATTTCAACCACATTACTCGATGGTGACAAACACTGAACACATCATGAGCATCTAGTCCAAATCTACCAATGAAAGATAACTCACATAATATATGCATAGTATTGCACTTCCATCACGAACTGTACCATTTCTTTTTTTCATCATAAAAAAAAAATAATCTCCACCGAACATTAAAATCTACATACTCAACGGATCGTGCTCAACCAAAGAAATATAGCCTGTTGAAATACCGTGCAAACTATTGCATAAATATATGAATATTTCACATTAAAAAAGCACGGTGCGACACACGAGGGTTGGCGCAACGTACGATGAATATTCATACGCCACCGGAGATTGTATCGCTTAATAAACACCCTGTATACTAGTCAACTCACGTGCTCCTAATGACTTGGACAGTATTAATTAAAGGAATTTTAATTTCACTTACATTATTTGCTTTTGAATAACAGTAAGGCAATTTGTTTGGAATTTAAAAGGTGCGAATTGAGTAATTTAAATAGTTGCGACACGTAATGCTCTACGAAGTGCTACGTGCTACGTGGCTACGAATTTTCTACGGTGGCTACAGAATTGCTACGCTGAATACATCGTTATTTGGAACTTGAGTACTAGTTACTTTACTTTCATAGAAACTACGTATTTTCATGGCATTTTCACATAAACGGTAACTAGTTAGCATGATGGTAAGCCATCTCCGCCGATATAACCGACAATACTCGATCATTTTAAATGAGTTGGCGAACTTTAAAAAAAATTATTTCTTAGATCTTATTAGTCTAGTCATGCCACCAATCTTCTACCGCACAGCAAGACATCTCAATACCACATTTGTAACGTGCCAGCCCTATTAGTATTCAATAACAGAACAGCCATAAGTCCATGTGACAGCTCGCCACGTTATTGCTATTAGTTAATAACAAGTAAACAATGTCCGGCCGAAGGCTGACAGTTTAATTTCGCGAGTGAATTGTTCTGTTATACGCTGTCGACTCGATCGGTCAGCGGGGGTTAATGACCCGGTGACGTTTTGTCAAATTATACATGGTGCTTGGTTGTGTGCATTTTTATTTGGGTTGGAATAATGATGTGTTTGTTTAGGGTGATACTGTTAGGATGGGGTCTTGTGATTATGTTATAGCTCTTTTTGTAGGGTGATATAATCATTAAATCGCATGGGAGGAATTTCAGATTAACAGTGATTGATTGGCAGTCTTTGATTTTTTGAAGCTTGAAACACATCTTAAGAATCGCGTAAAAAGGTAGTCAAATCACATGTAATTCTTGTTTATGTCTTAGGTAACTGATTGTCTGAATCTGAATGTATAAAATATGTATCAAATGTTAATCATCTCCACGTAAATTCCCCAATACAACTAGAATAAAAAAAAATAAAAAAAATATACAAAATTAAAAACACCACCCTTAAAACCAGCAAGACACGCCTCTAAACCCAAAAAGGGTATCCCAGCAAAAACCCTTTAGCATTATTTATGTGGCCATCTACTTACAAGGCGTAAAAAGGCTGAAAGTTCGTTTGTGGTCAGTAAATAACCGATAGGTAGTGTTATCAGCTGGAGCCAGTGCCGCCGTGTAAAATATGAGCATCCCGTAGGGCGCCTCGCTCAGATAAACATAGTGTTAAACGTGAAATATGATGATGGTATCGCTTGCTTTTAAACGGCTGCGTTTCATTTTTATGCATGCTTTTGTTTATTACGATTTTTGCATCGTTCACGTTTTAAATTTGTAATATTTTAGCTGTTTTTTAGTGGATTTTGTGAGTGTTAAAGCAAAGCAACTGAATGATTTCTTTCAGTGCAATTAGTTCTAAAGTTGATATAATTTCAACATTAGCATCCCGTAGGGCGCCTCGCTCAGTTAAACATAGTGTTAAACGTGAAATATGATGATGGTATCGCTTGCTTTTAAACAGCTGCGTTTCATTTTCATGTATGCTTTTGTTTATTATGATTTTTGCAGTGTGCTTGGTTTGTATTTTTTATCTTTAATCCGTTTGCTGACGCAATAAACAAAATTGTATTACTTCTTTAACCAATTAATTCTAGATCTGATTTAATATCGATAATTTACAACCAGATTATAATAAAGAAAGATTGATTTCATTAAGAGAATCCTTACTATTTTTATCGTTTTTTTTTTTCTAAAAAAATGTTATGAATTATTTAATGATAACTGATCTATCTCCCGATTGTTTGTGACTATTCTTATTCGCACAAAAAACCTTATATAAGGGCGAAAACCGTTCATACAAATCATATACACGAGAGTTTTTCCTCGCCATCGAATCCTCCATTCCGATTGCACTTAAAAGCGAACATTAAAAAAACACCAGAAGCCCACAATAAATAACATCGCAGCTCACTTGAATCCCTGCGAAATAGACGCATAAGCTAAAAGCCTGAAACTGAGCAGAACACTCAACGTGAAATACTATTCTATTCTATATTTTTCTACAATACATTGCACACTCAGTGTCCCGGCGCGGTAATTGAATCTGCATCCTGGAGCACCACAGTCGTTCCTTTAATTTGGGTAAGTGTTGTGGTACGGTCTGCAAATAAGAGGGGATCATGGATGTCAATGTGTGGTGGATTTATTTTTATTGCCTGGATAGAACGGTCTGGTGTTGAGTTGTGGATTTGTGGAATTTGGCAACTGCAACTGCTGTTACCAATTTCATAAATTTGTATTTAAGCGTTTGTATAGCTCCAAGATGTATTTGAAAATCAGTACTGCTTATTTAAGGAGTAAAGCTAAGATTTTATTTTAGCAAATACTTAGTGATTTCTCCACAACTACTGTATAACTTATTCGTTACGTTTTTAGAACACGGTAATAATAATTAAGAATGTGATATTTATGAATCACTGAATGATATTGGACTATAACTCTGAAATTAATATTTGTTGTACTCTGCATCTTTTCAGGGTCACTACAATCCTTATTTATTTTACAAGGCATCCATCCCACCAAAAACACGAGTCCGGAAAAAGTTCAATAACCTCCATAAAAAGCCGTATCGACGCGCTATAAATACAACAACGGCTATACAAACCCGTCCCTGTTTTCGCAGATGTCAAGTGATACTCAGTTTTTTGCTGACCGTAAAATTTTGGAGGCTGGGCACGTCCGTCTCGGTCCGTACTTGGGATGGATTATGCTCCCTTTGTCGTAAATTTTACGACTTCAAAAATTAGTCGTCGCGCGCTGACTAGACTTGAACACGCCTACTGGCAAATTGTTTTAACGTTCTGGTTTTGAGGGTTAATTTTGTCTATTTTTTGTACACTTATAGAGTTGTATTTAATAGATAAGTTTTTTTATTTGCGATTTCTCACAGCCACTGATGAAATGTATAAATGTTGCGTGTTTTTAAGGTTTCATCTTATATCATTGGAAATGCTAGCAAGGACCAGTACAATACCTTCAAATTATGAAACAAATAGAAACCGTATAAGTCATGTTAGGATATATAAATATGATGACTATTTCGAATAAATAATCAAAGAATTATCTGATGCTAGAAACACCATAATAGGTTATTTGACATCCAAAATATAACAAATGATGGATTTTGTAAATTCATCCAGAATTAAACAATTAGAAACATTTTAAATCTTGTACTGGGAGTAAAAAAGGGATGCAAAAAGAACCAAGTGACGTTACTAGTTTTAATTTGCATAATAGTAAGCGCGTGTAAAAGAGACGGTAAGATCAGAAATACGATCCCACTCTTTTTTTTATATATTAATATTTGTCTCATGTTACAAGCTACATTAATACGGTTTTGACAAAAATGTTTATTTTTAACGTATTTGTATTTGAACGCAAAATAATAATCGGTCATAGCCAAATACCCTAAAGAGTCAACAGAATGGGTTTCTTGTGTTTTACCGGAGAATACTTCATTTTAACTGCTACTGCACTGACTCCATGCATTGTATCGTCCAACTACAAAAACATTGTTTTTTTCATTCACAAAAAAAACTAAGGTCAAGCTAAATCATAAACCCCGCCCTTAACACAAAGTCCTAAGCCGTCAGTGTAAGTGTCGAGTACGCAAAGCGCACGTGTTAAAGAAGTATTTGCGGATGTATAATTGCAAATTCTTGTTTATGACCAATTTTTGCTCCCGTTTAATAATGCAGCAGTAAATTAAAGCTTTAATATTTACGTGAAGCCAACGCAGCGGACTGTGCGCTTAGCTCCACTTCGGTTGTTGCTATGGCTCAAGTTGTAAGCGGAGCGAATAGCGGGCTATTGTGTGAAAGTTTAGTTTTGCAACTATTATTATATCAATACATTGTCGGCACTTCTTACCAGTAAGCCTTTTTAAATTAAATTATATTACCTCGATTATTTTCCAAAATTATTATGACAAGGATCTTTACAACATACAACTCGCATATATTAATGCCTACAGTGTCTACTCTAGCAACAGACCAGGCTCTGTGGTGTATCTTGGAAAAACCTATGTCCAGCAGTGGACTGCAACGGGCTGAATGTCTACTCTTAAACAATCATAGCGCAGTTCTCTCCCGACTCGGCTATCCTTTACATCAGCTGTTGACAAATCCTTTCTATGTTCAAATCCTTATTCTAAATAAGGATTTGGACATAGAAAGGATTTTGTAGAAAGAATTCTATAATAACTAATATTATTCTTAATTGCCAGCACCATCATCTATCGTACAAGAATAGGTTGCTTTACTCATCGCTCATATAAATCACCCATACGAATCGCTCATACGAATTTTAAAACATCAACCCGCTCACATCTTCCTCCCAACACTATCCCACAAGCTTTACATCGCTACGTGATTTATAACACGCTATGCCACGTTAACTTATTACCAACGTTTATGTTCGGCGAATATGGCACGATTGTATATAACGACATCCATGTACGTACCTTATGTACGACCGCAGGCGATTGATGGCCAAACCACTTGGCACTTGGCAGCCAGATGCTATCGCTGGGCTGACCAAATTACTTATTGCCAGACGCTAGTGTTAGCCAATAGATCGGTTGGATTATCTAAAGTTATTAAGAACTAGCATCCCGGCCCGGATCCACCCGGTTGCTGAAACACTTTTTAAAAATATATGCTATGTGTATCAAAGAATTTTTAAAATGGTCTAGTAGTTTCAATGCAATCAAACAATTAAATCTTTCCTCTTTATGATTTTAATATATATAGTAGGAATAAAGGATAGAGCAAAATAGAAGGTATCTAGGTTTTAATCAGAATTTTTTAAGTATGAACATAAGTGTGTGAGTACAATTTTCAGTTAGTCTTTAGAATATTTTGTTTTATTTAAAATTTATTGAAATTATTAAATGTAGTTAATTTAACGACCAGAGATGAAAAGGCACATTTAGTTCAGCGAGTTATTTCCTCTTTATTTTATGGACCATACTTCTGGAAAAAAAGTCACATGATAGTAAGTGATCACCCTTCATGAACATCCAGAACCCTTAGATCATAGGTCAAATCTGGAAAAGACCGGGAAGGAAACAGGATGAAAAGAGAAAAGATGAAGTGGGTATCCTTCAAATCTCACGTATCGAGCAAAACGCGAAAGCAATGCAGAATGCTGTCGCTTCACGTCGCTCTCATGTTAGACGATGGTACAAGCCTGAAGGAGCATCTGTAGCTATACCACTTTGAACATATTTTACGTAAAAATATATAAACACAAAAAACATTTCTAAAAGCGCAGAATATGTTAAATATTTTCTTTAAGCTGGGTAGTAACAACATTATTTTCCTATTATTTTTCAATCCCGCGATATGTCGAAAGCAAAAATTTAGAACTAAATAAAACACAAAGGGAAATAACTACAGTCATTACTATGCCTCCGATACTAAATTACATATACGTAGAACTTACATATTCCGAAAACAGATATTAAGAACTACATGTAAAGGCGCCTTTATCCCGTTGTATTTCGATAGTTCAAACACAAGAGCAAGTTACAATTTTCGTACTAACAACAATGATTAAAGGACCAAGCGGCCTTTCATCATAGTTTATTCGCAAAAAACTTTCAATTGAATACGTAAGCCCGCGAAAGGTCTATATTTGTTTGCATATTTAAACACCCACTTTTCCTTACATTCATAAAGGCGGGTGATTTCGACTCGCAAACCTCCTGATGCCCGTTATGATATTTTTTATTCAATCCGAGAAAGTGACCCGGTTGTTCAAATGAGAACCTTGTGCTCGTTATTTGATACATATCTTATAAATATATTTTTTTATGTTTACAAGTTGGTTTAATGGTATTGTTTTTCTTTACAGGTATGCTTCCTGAGTATTGTGGAGTAGTGGAGTTCGGTAAAGTTATTTTAGTTTACTAAAGAAAGGGATTTTAACTTAAGGCGCCGAAAATAAACCAATGTGGAACAATTTCTTCTAACGCTAGGAAAAATTATTGCATGATTTTACCAACTAAAGCAATATGGTAATAATTACAAGATCATTTGCATTTAAATATTAGATTACTTACAGTTTTTACTGTGTACAATTTCAGCCAACCTAATATTAAAAGTCAGAATGTGTCAAATAAATCACCATCCACTCAATATTCCAATATATTATAAATACAGAGAAACCCCTTTAAAAATAGATAAGGAAGCACGCGTCGCGAAACATTTGTAGTAAATTCCAGGATGTACGCACAAAACGTTTGATGGCTAGAACCCTTAAATTATGGGCGGAATTTCACACCATAAACCATAACGTGGACTATTAAAGAGGCGGAAACAAACCCCGATCGTGCAGTGTTACGAACCACTTTTGGAATATTGGAATTCCGAAATGCTATCTAAAAATATTCATAGTTTTCAAATTCTGATAATAATTTACGACTATTATAAGATTGTATTTTGGGAAGCATTCCCAATTTATAAATTGTCCTTAATATGATACCTTTTTATTAATTTTCCTTTAAATATGTCCATTATTATTGCATAATAAATTCAAAGTGATACGTATTGAAATTGGAGTCATAAAATTCGTCTCGATAAAGTAATAGAATAGTAAAATCATACAAGTCTATATTAAGCGAACTACATAAATCAAAACAATTTCTTTAGCGATTATTACAAACTCAAATCTAAAAAATACAAATACGCTATATAAAAGTTGTGTTGTTATTATTCTGCTGGTTCTTCAGCGGGCGCTTCTTCTGCCGGCGGAGCATCTGTTTCCGGCGTCTCTTCTGTGGGCGGAGCTTCCCCTTCTGCTGCTATTTCTTCTGCGGCACCCTCAGCAGGGGGTGCACCTTCTTCTCCAGCACTCTCAGCCGCGCCTTCCGCTGACACAGGAGTTTCACCGCCTTCTTCTGGCGTAGCAGTTGCAGAACTCTTTTTACTTGGTTCTTGGCCTTCTGGTACACCTTCGGGTGGTGCCGCGGCTGCATCAGGTGGAGGGGCCGGCGACGGTGGTGCTGTAGAAGTAGCTTTCCCTTTCGCAGGCTCTACCTTCTTCTCCGGCTTTCCTTTCTTCTGCTTTCTCTCCAACGGCAAATACAACTTGTAATCTTGAGGTAATTCTTCTTCAGTGTACAACCTTTCGCTGAAATAAATTCTTCGTAATCGAGCATTTGCGTGCACTTGAACGCGAAGCGTCTCTATGTACTGTGTTCCGTAAGCTCTTCGCGTGAAGTCTGCTAAATTGAATTGTATTTGATTCCACCCACCGGAAAGACCGATCGGCATGCTTGTGCAAAACGGCTTTATTTTTGTTGTCGATTGAAAATTGGAAATTCTGAATCGTCGACGCATGTTTTTATCGTCGAGTATTGTTATTTCGAAAGAAAAATATCGCTTCAGGTTTTTTACGATCATTACCAAGAATGGCAGTTTTATACCCAAAATTTGGTTCTGTTTGGGACATCTAATAAAGGTGGTGGCAACGTTGGTGCTTACAATTTCGAGTACGATAGAGTTTACCTCTGTATCCGTAATTCTTTTGATGTGGCCATTTTGCACTTCCATATCCCATATAGCCAGTGGATTTGATCCGCAGCTATAGAATATTGATAGTAAACCATTTTGATACGTATTTTTGAACATTCCTAATTATTATTGTAGTAGCTGACGTTTTATTTATAGCTTTTAACATGTCAACTTAGTGACGGCTTACTCTGACAGTTATAAAAAATGATGTAAAATATATCAGGCATATTTAATATATATCAAAACCTCTTTACTAACACTCCAATAAAAATACCATTTCGTCAACAGTATTTAAAAATATTTATTTTTGTATCATAATTAAATTAAAAGAATGCTTGTTATTCATTAATTACTATTTTCTCTTAAAATAGTCTCCTATCCGGAATATGAAAAAAAATATAACTTCATAACATTTGTTTCGTACGAAACCGTCCTACAAAATGCTTATCCTTCACCTTCTGTGCCTACAGCTGAAGTATCAATGGTTTCTGGTTCCGTAGTGGGTGGTTCCGATGGAGTTGCTTCTGAGCTCTGCGGATCTGTAACGTGACCCTCTCCATTTTCTACATTTCCATGTTGCTCCGTCCCTTTCTCTCCTATTGGTGTTTCTCCCTTATCTGTTTTAGCGTCTATTGGAGGAGGCGCCACTACTGGTATAGTTCCAATATTCTCAGACAATTTCCCAGTTTGCGACGAGGATTTCTTTATAGTATGTAATGAACCTTTAGAAGTTGAAGTATCTATTTTGCTGCCTTTCTTTTCTGGAGATTTGACTGTAATTTGTGAGGTTCGTGGTTTAACATTTTCTTTGTCGTCATCTTCAGTTGAAACCTTCTTCGCTTTCCGAATTTTCAACGGTAACGGAAAGTACAGCTTGTATTCGGGAGGTAATTCGTCTTCAGGAATTATATTCTCAGTAAAATATATTCTCCTCAGCCTTATATTGGCATTGATTTTTATTTTTTGAACTTCTATGAACTGTTTTTGATAAGCACGTCGGGTGAATTCAGCTAAATTAAATTGAATTTGGTTCCAACCTTCAGAGAGACCAATGGGCATCACTGTACAAAGCGGTTGTATCTGAGTTTGGCTTTGGAAATTGGAGACCCGGAATCGTCTTCTAGTGTTAGTTTCGTCAAGTATAGTGACTTCAAACGTGAAGTATTTCTTTAAGTTCTTAACTATCATTACTAGGAACGGCATGGTTATTCCTAATGTTGCGTTACCTTTCGGACAAATCATATACGTTGTGCTTACATTATTACCGCGTATTTCCAACACCATAGACTTTATATCTTGATCCAAAAACCGAGATATGTATCCATCTTGTGTGTGTGTCTCCCATATTGATAACGGTTTGGATCCGACGCTAAAGAATACTGTTAAAAAGCCACGTTGGTATGTATTTCGATACATTTTAAAGCCAACGTTTTCTTCGAAGTAATACGCGTAACGTCAAAGTTTTTTCAAGAGTCATTACAATGTTGTCATTGAATAAAAAGTAAGACGCCAATGAGAATTTATCATTTCTTCTAAGAAACTCTTTCATTATATATTCTTTTTTCTTGTAATATTTAAATATATACTCGATTTCTTATAATACGATACACCGCTTTTTTAGAAAAACAATTACTTTGATTTTATTTTTGAAAGAAAGAAAACACATTTATTTTTCGGAATGTACTTTGTGGTTAATGAAATAGGTTTCAAGTATTTATTGTTGAACTTAACTTCGCCAAACTTTGAAACCTTACTGAAATAAACACACACACATATTCATCCATCATGTATGATGACCAAATTTTTTACATACTGAACGATATGTTAAAACATACTCGAATATCTCAATGTTTGTCTCTCTTTTCTCAACGCTTCAGAATCAAAATCAAAGAAGCTAAAGTAATTAATTATGATTCATAAAATGAAGTTTACTATATACGACATAATAAAACATGCAAGTCAATAACCCAGACTTAATATAGAAAAGTGATGTGTAAGTGATAGATCTTCACTCATTGCGAACAGAGGTCACAGTACCATAATGTACATCAATTCTTCGCAAAAAGCGCAAATGACGAATACATTTTCGTACATTGAATACTCAAGGCATTGTTGTCAGGGGTGAGAGACCCGATTCAAATTGGAAAGCACTTTATGCGCGGCGCCGGCGGAAATTAGCGTTTTTGCCAACAACCCGCCCCTTTCCCCTCTTTATCGCGAATTTCGAATACCTACGATATTTGTTCTACAATGATCAAAAGTACATAAACATATATATTCTCGCCTTTTTTCCAGAAGGGGTAGGCAGAGAAAATAACACCCACGTTTCGCCTTGGATGTTCATGGACAGTAGCAAAACCAAACAACGTCATGAATTCCAAGGCTTGGCGTTCCACTGCGTTAGCCATCCTGAGACACAAGACGTTAAGTCTCAATATGTCAAGTGGTTACTCTGGCTACAATGTCCTTCAAATCAGAACATAACAGTGCATTTACACTACTGTTTGGCGGGACAAAAAGACATTATGGTGGTACCTACCCAGGCGGCTTCTCACATATGACAGATCTACCACGAGTAAAACGTGTGTTATCGGATATATCATTAAAGGAATTGAATAGATCAACAACAGCTATTTATCTGATTACGCGTTCTTATTCCTCTTTTGTGGGAAGGAGTTAATGCTATACTTAGAAATCTTTGTTCGTGGAAATTCTGTCTTTTTTCGAAGCGATTTTTTCCTAGAAATTTATAAATAAAAGGAATTAGATGAACGTTAGAAGGAGGTGGTACTTGGTTAAACTATTCAGGTATATTGTGCGAATTTTAAGACTTTGCATAAGATATCCTATTTCACGTTTTCTTTTGAAAGTGAAGGAATAGATCAAACTATAATCTTATCTCTTCTTGATCTTAAATAAAAATATTTTCTCAAAAATATTTTCAATCTATCACTTCGAACAGTTTCATATTATTTCTTCTACGAGCGGTTTTAACAAATAAAATGGGTATATAAGTTTTGCCTTTATATTACCCCGTGGGAGACCATATAAATCAAATATAAACAAAATAATGGTTACACTACTCACAACTTGGGCAATAAAAACTTTTTGACATATCTTTATGGGTCACATTGTATTCTATTTTGTGATATATTTAACAGTGAAACTCCTGTAAGTGACTACTGAACATATTGAGACTTAACAACTTATGTATCAGGATGGCGAGCGAAATGAAATGCAAAAAAAATACCAAATATACGGTATGGCCATGTATGGCTTAACCCCTATCAATGGTACTATCGATAGTATAAAAGCCCCGTGCCCGGCAGTGGGACGTATATGGGCTACGACAGTAAATATAGTAATACAGATTAATAAAGCTTATGATACACCTATATTACACAAAAGAAACCCAAAAATGAGTTAAGATTACAAATAAATCTATGAACTGGTGGTAGGTCTCTCATATGTGAGAGGCTGCCTGGGTGGGTACCACCGCAATGTCTATTTCTCCCGTCAAACAGCAGTTTAAATGCACTGTTGTGTTTCGGATTGAAGGATATTGTAGCCAGAGTAACTACTGGACATATTGAGACTTAACATCTTGTGTCTCAGGATGGCGAGCGCAGTGGAATGCCAAGCATTGCTTGGTAAACCAAGGTGTTGTTTGGTTTTGCTACTGTTCATGAGCGGTCGCATCGCTTACCATCAGGCGAACGGCATGCTCGTCTCGCCATTCAATGCAATAAAAAAAAAAAAAGCTTATGAAAAATTCGTTCCCAGAGTAACACTTAACATCTGTCGAGACACACATCAGTTCCATGGTTCATTAGCACGGCGCCACGGTTTGACGCCGCTCGACAGCCAACCTTCACTGATACACATAATTTATTCAACTTTATACCTTCGATATTTTCTCGTAGGGTTCAATTTACATTGGCTTGGAATATGTGATGAAATAGTATTCTTAATTAATGTTTGTTTGAATGTGTATATTTTCTTTAATGAATACATAGTCCTGGAACTACGTTATGTCAAGTTTTGTGTCATGATCCTCGGAAACTACGAAGGAATATGATTTCACACCACTCTCAAATTATTCATGGTCCAAACAAACATCCGAAACGTTTTCCATGCATAGATCGAACATACAGTCAATCATTTAAAGTAGGTGTCTTAACCAACTGCGCAATGGAGGTTGTCCTTTATTGTTGCTCTAAATATTTTTAATTCCATATGAACTTAAACTAAAATTATCTCGACATCAAAAAAGGTGTAAAAATTGTTTAACATTGTTGTGACTTTATTTTCATGAATTAATTTGTGTTCTGTTAATAACATGTATTTTTCATTCGAATGAATTGTCTAGAAACAATAAATCCCTAAGCTAAGGTATAATGACTCTATTTACTATCTCAAAAAGTTAATGTTGATTCGTGTACTTACGCTGATTTACGAGTATCTATCGCTACTAATTTCAGTATTTATTGCCACTAATAAATATACCGAATAAGCTAAATAGAGAAACGAGGCTGACTCACCGAATACGTAATAACAAAAGTTTTAAAAGAAACCGCTGTTCTGTGATTTATCTACACATTTGTCATCCTCGACACTAAGAAAATATGTCACGCAAGCCCACAAGAAACGTTCACACGGCCGTAAAGAATATAGCATTTACGTCGTCTGTAAATCACGTGACTTTTCCACTATGTTGCGCGCCCTTAGAGACAGTCTGCTGGCAAAAAACACTGGTGGAACAAAAAAGAAAAATGAAAAAGTGCTTTTCGACTGTCAGGATAAGGAGTGCAAGGACGTGTACATACAATACGCTGTTACATCGCGGTGCTACACGACTTAGGCGGTATTATTTCACCCGGATAAGAAATTCGGAGTTTGTTTTTTACGTGGGGAGCACATGTTAAGATATCATACGATTTTTGGAAATTAATGGCGCGGAAAACGCGATGCCGATAACTTAGCGGATGTAGGAACAAATGAATTAGATTTTCCCTCGCTTTATTTTGTTATATTCTCGCTGTATTGATTTCTTTTTTTGTTTATTGGAATGTGTATTTGTGATTTGCTATGACTATTGTTAGCGATATGTCATGTATTACGAATTCTATTATAGTACATTACTGGTGGTTTTCAAAATCCGAAATATTTGATACTGCAATTACTTTATGTTAATTATGTTCAATCCTGGATTTATATAAGCAAGTAAATATCGAAGATCCCTGGAATTTTTAATCTCGTCTAAGCAATAATCACGGTAAATTGATTATCACTCTAGCTCACTAGTTCAAAACTCGGTGTAAAATGCCGTCAACATTCGTTATGCACAGACTGAAATATAAATTGATTGGGATTAAATCATATAATAGGGCACTCATTATTAACTATGTCAAAATATGTTTATAATTACCACAAGACTTAAATACAAATACACAAAGCCCCAAACAGCATAATTCAACCAACACAATCTTCACAGCACTTTCGCGATTACGTCACCCTCGCGGCACTAAAAAGCGTTATTTCTGATTTTAAAAAACGAAAAAAAAGCGAAGAACAGATAACAAAAAGCGGCGTTGTGTATTTACAAAGCTCATTGCTCGGCGCAGTGAACCGCGGCCTGCATAATGTATTGAACGGTGCCCGATTCCGCCGAGCTTTGTCTATGTTATTTACAACCGGCCCGTGTATTCAGCCGGAAATTGGTTTTGTAAAGTAAGACAGTGTGTAAATAATCTTTATCTAAAACATATCTGGGGCATTGTGCGTGGTGGGTGACGCTGATAGTTTATGGACTTATGATTAGCGGATAGATAGAGATTAGATTATACATATTTGAAATTGGCCACGCTGATCAAAAGAGTTTGTGATTATCATAAATGGTAAAATTAAATACTAATTATTTGGTCTCGTCCCTTATTTTGTTTAAGATCTATATAATAAAACTTACCTCGTTTTTTCCCCTTCATAAGATGCTTGATTTCTTGTAAAAAGAGTATATGAGAATCATTGTAAGTAACATTAAGAGCGTTTATACCCTGCACGCGCTTTTTGGCTTAAAAACAGGACTTTTCAAATGAGTTAATAGCCACCAATAAACAATTTCAAGGTAAAATAATTAGTACTAATTTTAGAAAAGGTTGTCATCTAGGGATTTTGGTGGAAAACATTATAGATTGACGGATAATTTGTGAGTACTATAAGGATTACTGAACACAAGTTTCGTTATTTAGGCTTTAAATGGCAATTTAGAAGCTTAAGATATCCGAAACCACTAAATATAAGATGAAAATAAAAATATTATCCGACTAATAAGACCCTTATGGAGGGATTTTGCTGAGAAAAATAATCTTTTTGTGTTTAGATCCAGAAAAATAAAAATTTAAACAATGCGAAATTATTCAGAAACTCTCGTCAAGAACATATTTTTTTTCACCAACTTATCGTACATAATTTTTTATAGCAATTACATATTATAATAGAAGAACATCTTATCAATAATTTACCATTTTTATATTTCAACAAAATTAGTTTTCATGTTTTCTACAAATATTTTAAAAACCACTATAAAACACGCTGTCCGACGTGGATCAAATCAGACCGCCGCAAGGCCTTCTAGAGGGAGGATGTATCGCTCGTCGCTCCGGCTTAACTGCAGTCGATTTTTGCCGCGCGTAGTAAAAATAGCCACGCGCGGACTGCGATTACCACATCTTAGTACTTTGGTAGTAAAATATTTAATTATTTTTATTACCTACAATGATTTTGTAGTGAGTACAAATTATGTTTCAGGTAATATAATGGGATGTAATTCCGAGGCTAAATTATGTTATGTATTGTAATATAAAATTAAATATATTTCGTAATTGTAAGGGGTTGTAAGGCCCCTAACACTATTTATGTGTTCGAACACGAAATGATTAATAAAACGTCCATAGTGTCTACTGATTGAACACTGATTTGAATGTAACTTAACAATGTAATAATAACGAAAATATGATTAGTATCTAAATTTGTATTATTCTTTGCTTGCACAGTAATATTTGTCATATCTTATAATACAAATAAAATATTTTTATGATTATATATTACAGTTACATTTCAATTGAATATTTGAAGCGCACGGATCAAAGTTGTTTGAGCCGATTGTATAGCGAGCCGACGCGGCAGCTCTACGCACACAGCTTTGGTCGCTTATGTGTGCGTGAAATTAACGAAGAAATACCTATAGTTGACTTTGCGCGCAAGGTGTATACGCTCTTAAGAAACGTTATTTACCCAATAAAAACATCATTTTATAACATCGAATCAATGTGATTTAAAACTCTTGGTTCCGTGCCATCCATAAACATACTACTTGCCACAACATATCTATTTTTATAATAAATATATGCTTGTAAATACATAACACGGTTTGCTAGCGTTACGTCATAGTTTGAAAAAGTACTTGCCCGTCCGACAGAGCAAGTTATGACGTCATATAAATCGCTCCCGATTGTTGCCAAGTCGTTAAGTCAGAAATATAAAGTCTCAATTTGATACAAGCCTTACTCGGTTCGAAAGAGTATTACGTTCATTCATTTTGGGCTTGGAGTGTGTAATGTTGCCAGGAAGTTATGAAATAATGAAAAATTGGAAAATAATTTTATTTGATAACTGAAGATTAATTATAGGTTAAAACGGATTGTCTGTCTGTCTGTATCAGCCCATATGCGTCCCACTGCAGGGCACGGGCCTCCTCTACAATCGAAAGTACGATTGAGAGGGAAACGGATTGTGAACTGTATAAATTATATAATAGTTATAGTTTCCTTACTGTATCCTAAATTATTCCAAGTTTCCTTGTTATTTAATTATTTAAATGTGTATTTTTTGTAAAAGTATGTGGCATTGGGGCAAAATATTTAACGGATATATCCAAAGCGACTTTATAACCGTATTTGTGATAGAATGTTTCTTTCCTTAAATTATGAGAGACGAAATATTTCTTTGTTCACTTTATATGTCTACTATTGTAATAACTTCGTCTTTCAAATGCATATAAATACCAACTAATAATAAGTAATGAAGGTTTTGTAGGCGAAAGAATTAGATCAAACATAAATCCTCCACATCTGAGCAATTAATTAAATGATATAATAATGATTACCATCGTATTTATTAACCAATATTTCGGCTCTTAAATCACTTCACCAATACACAAGACACATACAAATAGGGCCAATAATTACATCTTTATTTATGTATCAATTAATGTCCAAAAATCCGCTGTATTTCGTGGACGTCGCTTAAGTTACGGTTTGGAAATAATCGCTGTCGCTTCAGTGCCCGGGCGGGGACAATGTATCGAAATTAATATCCGAGAACGGAGCGAACAATTTGTCCGGCAGGAATGCGGATAATTAAACCGGCCTGCCGTTTCCTAGCTTACATGGAGTTGAAAATATATTTCGATGCCTACCATGAATTTTAGTTTCGCTTCCAACTGGGCGGGATGAATGTGTCTTTTTTAACGAATTTATTGGTTAATTTTGTATTGAGTTCTACTTTAGTGTGCTTTTCGATGTAATGTTGTGAATTTCGGCGTTTAATTAAGAAAAAGTCTACCATTTTGTAATGAGATTACGTACAGGTCGCTCGCTTCTATGTATGCGTCTCGCCAACTTTAGTAACGCCACACAGAACTAATTATTACTAACCATTAGATACGAATGCACTGTGTTTGTTGTTGTGTATGTAGCGAAATCCCCAAAATTAACTTGCCATTCATTCTGTCCTAAATTATAATTTTCATTGAAATAAACTTATATATACTAAATATTTACGGATTTATCGCGGATTTTGTTTCAATTACTTTACAGCTTTAAAACACGGGAGGTATTAGTCATACATATAATTAGTAATCCGCGATAAAATTCCGTATACAATAGTTTTATTTCAATGTGTAACATTTTAAATCTAAGAAACCGTTAAATAATTTTCATTAAAATAGACTGCTTTTTGTGTATACATTTCCTTGTACACCCTGTATAATTAATTACCAGTACCAAAGCATTGAAATAATAAACTAAACTTCGCTGTAAATTACTGCAAGCATTCACAAGGTATCACCTAAAAGGGGAGGTGAAAGCCGTATATCTCGCCATAGATAAGGACGAACATATTACCGAGTCGATTGGAACGAATAGCACCAACCTCGCCAATCTGGTTCATTACTCTCTCACATTGTACAAAATAAAGACGTACAGCGAACTGGCCTTTTAATCCACCGATGTCGGATCGTAAATCTGAAATGTCGATTAGGAGACATGGCTATTCAATAAATAGCGATAAACGTCTAGCTGGGTTTGGTTTTAGTTCAATTTTAAATATTGAAATGTATGGTACCTACTGATAAACGGGGTTTGTAGGTATATTACAGCTCGAGTGATACAGATACATAACACTTTATTGAACACTACATAACACAAAACAACAAAAAATAATAGAGAAATATTACAATTAGTGTAACAACTGGCGGTCTTATCGCTACTAGCGATCTCTTCCAGACAACCATATGTGATTATGATTAATTAAGAGACATATGGCATTACTTTATTTTTTTATTATTGTATTTAGTTGACTGCCCCGGTGGCGTAGTTGCAATACGGTTCGTTTACAAAGCTAAGGTATCGGGTTCGAATCTCGGCTCGGGCAAAGTGATACTGGATTTTTCTATTCATTATTAGCCCAGAGTCAGGAATTTTTGCCCGATATGGCGATAGGCTCGCTCCATATCACATCGTGGGACGCAATATATAAGGTGAAGTGTCGGTGTCCTGGCCTGGAAAAAAAAGGCATGAGTTTAAATCTGTTTTATGTATTCCAAATAGGAAAGCGCTTCTAAAATATATGTATGTTCTATCCTTACTACGGAATGGATGTATGTTGAATGCAACTTACAATTACAAAAATATTGTTTCTTAAACAAATATATTGGAAATTGTATTTGCAATTCTTAATAAACAAAATAAAATACACACTTGTAGAGAAAAGCCGATGTTGTTAGGTAATTATGATCGCAGAATAAGAAGCGATTTTCTTGCCGAAGAAGTTAATAAGCTTAATTTTTTTTGTTGGCTCGTTCCGGTTTTCTGTATCGGTCTCGAGGGGTACCAAGAAATAATCTTATACCCTTTTCGAAACTTCGTGATTTACTTGAAACTAGGTTTTATAAGTAATATATTTTATTTAAATATACAAAATATTTTTTATAAATTATTTGGTACTATTGTTTTTAAAATGCTGGCATGAATTGTCGATAGATCGAAGATAGTTGACATAGTTTTGCGATAGCCAATACTAACATGCACTACACATGTCATCAATTACTGGACTGTACCGGCCCATATACGTCCTACTGCAGGGCAAGAGCCTCCTCTACAACCGAGTGTACGATAGAGAGTGTTAAGGCCATATAATTAACCATGCTGGCCTATTGCGGGTTGGCGGACTTGTCGTCAAGTATCATGCTATAAAAACATCTAAAGTGTCTGTATTCTGTGGTATCAGTACGATAAATAAACAAACATACTCAACAGTCACATACATAGTCCTGACCCCACACTAAGATCGAGTCTTGTGTCGTGGGTATCAGGAACTACGAGAGACGTTTCGGTCTCACAAACTTGACCCGAAACAAATATTTGTGGTTCACACAAGCATTTGTCTCGGTGCGGGGATCGAACCCGCGGCGTCTCGTTTCATAGCCAGCGTCTAACCAACTGCGCCACGGAGGCTGACGATAATAGTTATGTCCAAATATAACAGTTATGTCATGGATACGTTTTACAAAAACTAATTACACATGCATCCCATCTCAAAAATATCTGAATACAAAACAAATACTTATCCATACGAAATTACAATGCTGTCATCCCGGACACAGGGATAAAGTTCCAGTTTTTGACACAGCCCGGCGGCCGCCGAAATTAATTGGGAAGCCTTCATTATCTCGCTTAGTTATTGTTACCAGAAGTATAAAATATACGCAGACATATTGAAGGGCCGCGCAACTCCAACTTATGTTATATAAACGTTAAGGTTGATTGTAATACAACATTTAGTAAGGATTGAAATACGGAACTATTTCGATATTACGATAAATTTCAGGTATTGTATTGGTAGCTAAATATTATGATCTGTTTACTTATTTAACCGCTACTTTTTATACCTATTAATAAATAGTTTAATATATTCCTTAATTTAATGTAATACATTTTTAAAAGATAACTTTAAATTACGAGCGGAAGACGGTTGGCGACCCCTGAGAATGTCATATATAGAAGCAATTTTATTTTGCCTTTAAAACGTTTAAACCTGCTTTGTGTAAACAAAATAAACTAGGGTTCAAGAGCTTTGTTTAAGTACTGAGAGCATCAATAGACTTTAAAAATAGTTTCCGTCGACACCAAAATAAAGCACCTGACTGCTCTTCAGTGCAAGTGGCGAGATAAAACAATACTTTACGCCATTTTAGCGACACTGTGCACAAGAAGGAAGTTAACCAGACATCGTGAGACCTTTAGTTTAACAAATATTTTACTATCTTTTGATTAAATTAAACCTGAACCAAATTAGTACGGGGAAAAGTTACATTTAAATTTTTATGTCGATTTTTATAGTTAGTTTAGCTTTGGAATTTTTGTATGACATTCTGATAGATATATACATGAACTATTGTGAATCTGTTAAATATTTTAATTTACACGTGATATAGAATAAGTCAATTAACGAAATCAAACAACCTTGCCAAACACACCACACCAGAATATAAATTGTGAAGATATTAAAAGTAAAAAATTTAGTCAACGCAAAGGAAACTCGTAAAACAACCAAAGAAAGCGAAATTAAAAAAGCTAATAAAATCCACAAAAAGTACTCAATTTGATTCATTAAAAAAGTTTACCGCTTTACAATAAAAACTCCTTGCCGGTTCAAACTGGTGATTTGTAGGGTGTAAAACTTAATGACATGTGAAGATTTGGAGGTCCTCCGTCTAATTGTTAGTGAATTTAATGGGTCGGAGGGGTTCCGTGACCAACGACCTATGCCACATTTTAATACTATTTGGAGTAATTTCATCCAAATCTGAATTCGGGATGAAATCGTTCGGCCGAGATTTCGGACCCTCTGGGCATAATCTTCGAATTATTGTTATACGCAGATTAATTCTATTAATCCGTTTAAGTGTTTATTGTGTCGGAATTGAGTCCTTAAGTTATTCTGTCATGTGATATGGCATTATATACCGGGTATCTCAAGACTGCTACCGAAAACGAAGCCGGGTGGTAGTTTTAGTGGCTACAAACACAATGCAATTAAAAATTTCGCATAGAAACGCGACAATTATTTTTTATGATTTTTTAAATATCGTCATTTTTAGGTGGTAAATCCATAGTTTTTGCTAAAATAATAATTTAAACTCTTTTATACCTTAGAGTATTTATAAATAAAAGGGCATACACTATTATTTTAGGAAAAAATGTATTTACCACCCAAATATGGCCATAGGAAAAAAATAACAAAAAAAAAATTGTCGCTTTTTTTGCAACTTTTTCTGTTGCATTATGTCTGAAGTCGCTTAAACTACCACCCGGCTTCGTTTTCGGTAGCAGTCTTGATGTACCCTGTATTTACGCTTGTATTACTCAAATGGTTTCTAGAGGTTTACAGAATATTCATGTTATTGGACAGCCTCCATGGCGCAGCTTGTTAGACGCCGGCTGTGACTATCTTATTAGTATATTATCCTTAAATTAATTTACTACAATCAGAAACTCTGCAGTCGACCACACGCGGATCGACAAGTTCAGTTGTTATACGCTGGCCGAGCAATCACTGCACTTGAGTGATGTGGGTTCGAACCCTGAATGGGGTATATCGCATGTCAGTGACAGGATACGAAGACAAGTTTAAAACGCTGCTTTCAAATGCTCTTACATAAGAGTAACTTATACTTATTTATTAATTGGTTACACTTGTAATTAAGTTTTAAACGCATGAATGGGCCAGATAAATTGATGTATATCAAGTAATTTTATAAAATTGTATCTAAATAATATGCAATAGTTTGCTTATTTACCTAGAAGAACTCTGACAAAAGGTTAGTTTTGTTAATTAAAAGGAAAAATGGATGTTAAAATACTTAGCGTCTTGTTGGTAAGTGCATGCTGAATAAACAAAAATGAATTGACATATACTGTTGCAATCGTAAAATGTCGATTATCATCACTTTCACTTGCTATCCTAACACATTACGTATATTACAGTAGTTAAAATCATAGAAGCGCCTTGAGACCGCGCAATAAACAGCGAAATGCGTCCCCTACCACGCTGTAACCAACGTTGAAAAATGCAGCGCGTAGGTTTTCAATAAACCTTAAGTGTCAGTGTAAACTGGTTTAATAGCCTCGTAGGGTGTTTACTGCCGCCACTTACGAGCTCTAATGGGCCGTGTGTAGTTTATTGTCGAAAATTGCATTGCCCGATGGAAATACCGGGACTTTGTCCAGGTCTTTTTGGAACGCTGTTTGGGATGAGTGATGGAAATTGCCCTTTATTTGCCGATTTTTCATTGGTATTACTTTAATAGAATTTTTTGAAAGTAATGGTAGTAATTTTGGTATGATCTGTGTGTCTTTCTAGCCTGTTTAATTCATGCAAGAAGAATTTTGTTTAATTTTAGAATCTCATCATCCTTTTACCAGTTAAAACGACTTGAGTATTTTATAAATCGACCAGCCTGGCACAATGTAATGTAATTTTGAAATTGCCTTTTTTCTCGAAAGCATTAACATCAAACCCGTGGCTCATTTTAACACGTATAAAAATCGTATAGCACCAACTTCATAAGGATAAGTAGAAAAGCACTTCTTAAACTCAAGATAGCATCCAAACCGTCCAATTTGCGACATTTGTAGAGCAATTTAAATTTTATGCATCCATTCCCGCGGGATAAACAGGATCTGTTTCTCCACTTCTTCCCGATGGGGTAGTGAACCCCTTGGACCTTTTAGCGGGTCGTTGTCACATTAAATGTGCCTTGAAAATACACCATGCATGCTCCCTAAGAGATTACAAGCCGCGTCTTCACGCACTGTCATTTTTTCGTTTCTCTGACTGTGATTTCAGGCAAAAATAAATAAATTGACTTACGTCTTAGGATTCAAGGCGTAATCGGATAATATAATATATTCTGTATCGAATTTAATAGATACATAAAATGCGAAAGGAAAATTATGTAGAATGCCTACATTTCTAGATACTTCTAGAGATTTCTTAAACGTCAGAAGTTAAAATAGGTAAATATTTTTAGGACAATGATTTTGTTCCGAAATATTCAGCTATATTTTAAGATTTTTGCTAAAATTCCAATTTTTGTAAAAACCAATTCTAATGACAAGTAATGCAAAAGACGATTCCCTGAAAATCAAAGCCAAAACCTCTCATTTTACATATAATAAACGCTGGTAATATTGAAGTTTGATAAAACAGTCTGAGAGATATTATTTACCTCAACTCAGTAAACACACCTCAGAATATTGAGGGAAAAAGTAAATCCTCTTATGAGCTCTTTATTAAATAGAACACCGACGACAGTATTACCTCAAACAAGAATGATCACACGAGTAATAAACAACAAGAGTATAACTATATTACGTGTTTATATCAACATCGCCGTCCAACAGACGCCGCGGTATTTCACGAATCTTAGATAAACAACATTTTATATCAAAAGCGAGTGAATCATAGCCCTGCTATAACTCATCCCACGCCGTATAACAAATAATAGAAACGTGATGTTCGTCGCCAAACATAAAAGTAATAAAAAAAGATAAAAAACCAGAACTCCATTTAGGCGAAAACGAACGCGAAGATTACTAGATAAAAGAAATTCCATACATGGCACGAGGAAAAAATATAATGACGTCTGCCAAAAGGCCAAGTCGTAAAAACGTCTCGCGTCTGTGTGAAACTCCCTAACCCGTTTATCAGCACTAATGGCTTGCAAATAGCCTCAGCAATCGTCTTACACTCTTACATCATTCGCGAGTCGCCCGCTGCATTATTCAGTATTTTGCTTTTTAATATTCAGACGACATATTTGAATCTCCTTTCAATTTTTTCCCGTTCCTCTGGTGTACCGGTGTGCGCTGAATTTTGAAAGCTACTTATTGGTCTTTGCCGGTTAATCCCAACATATCACGTCGGCTGGCGGTCGGTACATTTATATATTTTATCGATAAGGGCTTGTTCTCGCGTCAGTTTTATCGATACGATTCATTGTGGTTGATTTTCAGCGATAGCGATGAAGTCTCTATTCGACCGGCGTAATTTATACGGGGAAGAACGGATTCATAGCGAGCCGGCTTAAAAAGAAAATGAAAGCAAAATATATGGGTCTGTCGATCGAGCTCTGAAATAGCTAGCTGCAGGTTCGTTTAATTATCGACATTCCTGCATCGAGGTCCGACAAATTGTTTTTGTCGAACGGTGCACGCCCGCCAATATTTCATTATTATAAACGCGATATTGAGGCCCCGCCAGATATGACATCGCGTATATACGACAATATTTATGGCCGCCGATTCGTTTCGATACGGCGGCGATTATAAAATTAAATTGCCTTCTTATTTATAACGTACACATCGTTTATCCAGAGCGTGTCAAATTATTATGACACGTTAAAAAGATTTAAATAATCGTTTGTTTCATATAAACTATGCAGTATTAGAAAGTTTTAACTTGAAAATTTATTAATAATTCTTTAATCGTATAACAAATCATCTAATTCTTATCTGCTGTTCGAGAATATAATAATAATTTATATCCGTATCGGTTATTTTGGCTACAAGGCTAAGAAAAAAGTAGTTTATATCTCTAGATGAGTAGATGACGTCATTAGTTTTTGAATCAAAACATGACTTAGATTTACTGATATAATACATGTAGTGCTGCAACACTTACTAGTGATGTCGTAATATACTCCATAAAGATCAATAGATTTGTAATATCAAAATTAGATAATTTTAGTACATGATGCATACCAATATCGCTCAGAAGCAATAGCAACACAAAACGCAATACGCTATCTAAACTACAAGACAGTACTACAATTAAGAATCGATACGGATCACGAGGCAAATGTTCTTTGACCTCTCTGATCTATTACAGTGAACTCTATGAAATATCTCCATACGCTGGTCCAATTTAGTCTTCAAATAATGATGTAATACAAGCATGCACATCCGGGCATCGATTTGTATTTCGATTACGGTTTCCGAATGATCGATTAATTAATCGAATATATTATTTGTTTTGGGAAACCTGCAGTATTCTCCTTAGGGTAATGTTAGGTATTGTAAAGTTAAATAATAATAAATAATAAATAAAAATATTTATTTAACACATAGAAAGTACACTATATAACCTTATGAGATACCTATGTACATGACACTAGCATTCATCTTACAATTTACATGTTTCCACATAAACAGGATATTTAGATTGTCACTATATCGTTGAACAATTAAAAGCAACAAATACTTATATTTGTAATTAGCTGCATAGTACACTACGCGGCTGATACACAAAGTTGACATTGTGCTGTATAAATTGCAATGATAAGATCTATTGTAGTATACGATGATGAGCCAGGTACTATATACATCAAGAAATGAATGTTTTTGTGAGATTAATATCAAAGTAAATCGAGTTTAATAATGAAAATATAGCCATACAACAAGGAAACGTTTTGACGCCTGACGGTGATCAGACATTGCTAATTTGATTGCAAAAGGCAAGATACCTACTTGAAATTAGATTCCATATCTTAGGTTAAATTAATCGAATCCTAATAATCGATTAAACACTTACCACAGACACCTGAATTCACTGTTGGAAACAAAACAAAAAATATATTTTTTTCAGAGAGGTATAGGGTTTAATACCTTAAAGTGGTTATTATTTAACCAGTTGTTAGACAATTGTATATCGATTAAACGTGAATTATCGATACAGATGCATTACACTACGTTAAAGTGAATTTTGAGATTCCGTTGCAAGCTATCCTGTTCCAATGTAAGCTCCTGGATGCACACATACATATCTATTTGAAATTCGAACACCGATTGCGAATACGAGTATAACAATCGAATAGCAACATATCGTAACTATTCATATTTGAACTTGGATACAAATACTCACTTCTAAATTCAAATATGACTATCGATTTGTAATCTGATAATCGATAGTCGAGAAGTTCCTGTCAGAATTCGAGTTATTAAATCAGATAAGAGATGTTCGGTTAAATCTTCGAATTCCGCAGTGATTTCATACATCCGCCCAGTAGTGGCTTGTAATACCGCCTACGCAGCCGTGTTACAGCTGCCGAATACATCGTCCTCGATATATTGCCTCAAGACGTGGTATGAGAATAATACTCGAGAGCATTTGGAGTAAAAAAGCTTAAAAGAAGTGTTATATATTTAATTGTATTTATATCTACGTCCAACTTGTTACGTGATTAAGGTTGCAAGAAGCTAAAACCTAGAAATTTCCAAAAATTGCGGTTAAAATTTTGTCGGCCCTGTGTTTATCGACTTATTGAGGCTTAAGATAATAATAAATAATTGCTATATACGGTTGTACAATGTTACAGAGAAGGCTTTTTATTGAAATAAACTTATATGACGATAGCAGCTTAACCCGAGAATGAAACAATAAAGAATAACTATAATCTAATTTGTGCTCGATATGACAATAGGCTCACTCCCTATCGCCTTGGTTGTCCTGCTAGCACCTTTGCCAACCCCATTTAGGAGAATTAAGTTTATGTATGTAATAGTAATCCAATTAGATTTCAATTAATTAAATAACCATTTAAATATTTATTATTTAGTTTATATAGTATAAGATCCAGGCTCAATATACCCCTATACAAAACAAGCCAATGTCCCACTGACCGCTAATAAATACACGAACAGTTAAAGCTAAGTGCTCGCGGTGCAATGCGGTTCCGCCCACCGATAACTTACAAAGATAATGCCGGCATTTATTCTGACAGGCCGAACGACATGCCTCTCTAGGCTTCCATTATACGGCCGTAAATCAGAGGCCCATTCCGGCAGATTGCAGTTGCACTTATTGCCGATTCGTCTTACCCCTCTTGGTGGATAGACCCTTGTTAACACCGCTGGTTCATTGGCCAGGGGTCTTTGGCCTTATTGATTGGGGTTTATTAGATTACGCTGAGATTTTAGATTTCTTGGCATATTTTTTGTAAAGATGGCATTTTTAGTCATCATTTTTGGGAGAAATATATATTTGGTAGTATACTTTGGTTGAAGACGATTAGATCACATTTTATGATTATTTAACTATTAATAGGGATTAGTTTTTAAGATCGATTGCGATATTTGTCATGGCCTATAGCTATTTCATTATTGTGAACGTATAACAACTGTGAGGAAACCTACATACCTTAGTGATTTATAAAATATCTACGGTATGTATAATCCACCGACCCGCTAGGCCAACGTGGCGGCCTAACCCTTTCAATCGTATTTATAGTCTAGAGGAGGCCTGTACACTGTAGTAGGAAAAGGACATACCATGGAAACATTAATTCTAATTTTTTCACTGATTTTTTTTCCAAATAAGCTCGCCATTAATGGCACCTTCACTCGCTTAGCAACATATCTAAAAGCGGCTTCACTTCATTAGTAACAAAATGAAGAACCACCTATACAGACATTATTTGTGTCACAATTCACAAAGGAATACTTTTTGCTCATATAAATTATGAAGAACCGACAGTGGCATATCCATACCTTCGCAAAATACTTTGATGTCTGTCCAATTAAACGTTTGTGATATAATTTTGCGCGTATAATTGGCCAATTTTTCCGCTGAGGTTAGCCACGCTGGTGTTAATATGGAGCATCTAAAAGTTTCTCATTTCACGCCCCTTACTTCTTGAAATCGAGGGGTTTATGTATACGTTTTTGTTGTAAGTATGCTTGGTGGTGATGTTTGCTGGTTATTACTGTTTTAATTATTGGAGTCTAAAAAAATATTTTAAAAAATGAAGTAGGTATTAAAATCACATTTAATATCTAGCCTAATCTTTATCAAGATCGGAATAAAAACCCTGAATAGTAGTAAGTAGTTTGTATGAATTGAAAATTGAATTAGTATAAAATATTTTGAATAAAAACGCGCTTGTAATAATCATAGCAACAGAAAATTGTTTACAAAACCTGTTCAAAAAATAAATATTTATGTATCTTACTTTTCTATGTACATTAACTTTTTGGGAAATAATTACTACGATCCTAATGTATATGCAATATAGAAGAAAGAAATAAGCAGAGAACGACGGACTATGTAGGGGCAACCAAGTTTATAGTGAGTTTAATGCTTTTCTGCTTTCTTAACTTCTTTTGTCAATAATTTAATAAAATTGCAATATGCAAAGGCAACAGAAGTAACGTAGGACTTTTATTGTGTATTTATAAATTAGTATTTTTAATTATATTACTTTTGTAGAGAAATGTTTCTATACGTTATAATATGTATTTTTGTATCAGCCCATATACGTCCCACTGCAGGGCACGGGCCTACTCTACAATCGAAAGTACGATTGAGAGTGGTTAGGCCATATAGTCCACCACGCTGGCCTAGTGCGGGTTGGCGGACTTACATACCATAGAAATTCTTATAAATCGCTATGGTATGCAGGTTTCCTCACGATGTTTTCCTTCACCGTTTTAGTGCGTGGTGATTGACTGGCAATACACACATGACTCCGAAAAGTCAGAGGTGTGCCCTGGGATTTGAACCCGCGACCACCGTGAACATTTCTTCATACAATCTATTCTTCTTTGGAATGCGCTCCCTCTCGAAATCAGGACGTCAATGAACCGTTTCGTGATTAAAAAGAAGGTTCGGGATTTGTTGCTGGATAGAGTGGCTGAATCATCACAGTAGTGTGTCATCGTATGTATTGTTATATATTTATTTATGTGTATATATATTATAGTAATTATGTATATTTGAACATATAGTTTTACATAGTATGTAAGTATATACTTATTCATATATTTGTTTATAAATATTATGTATTTATATAGGAATAAAACAACATCAATAATCAAATAAACATATGTACCCCTACCTCTGTAATCTCAGCACCATCTCAAGGTAGACTGGTAGAGAATGCCTCTGGCATTAAGTCCGCCTATTACATATTTGTATATAAAGTTAAATAAAATAAAAATAAAATAAACATTTTGGCAGGCGCGTCTAGTCCGTTTACCAACAGGCCACCACGCACTCGTGAAATATGTTAAAATATATAATATGTATATTTTAACATATTCACGTGTGGCGGAAATACTCACTGCAATTATTATCTACAATAATATGAATATAATTCCTCGTAATTTATAATTGAATAAGAGCAATACTTGGAAAAGTGAAAACATAAATTAACGCAAATTATTATAATGAAATTCAAATTGAACAGCTAGTTTCCGCATTCGCCTGTTTCCTAGTGAATCTGACTCTATTGCCTTGTTGTTGTCCTAATTGATACAACTTCTATATAACGTTTATCGAAATTATTCGAAGAAGTGAAACGGTTTTATGTAAAATCATTATGTTATTTGTTTATCAATTTGAAAATAGAACGCAACTGTTTGCAACAGCTGACCAACTCTTGCAAATGGAGTTTATTTAGTTCCATTAAATTCCGCAAGTACGTGAAACAAAGTAAAATCGAGCACTAATATAGCGTTCATTAGTACCATCATTACTATTTCTAAATTTGAAATTAAACCGAGTAAGATTGGGCTAGCAGATTTGAAAAAAGCGCCGAGTCAATAGCGTGACGCTGCAATGCGTATTCGTAACGACTTAGCAAAAAAAAAACTTACGCAGTTGTTGTTTTGTCTGAACGGAACGAGATTGTGCAGTGGATGTGCGCATGTAACCCGGCCGTGGCGGCGAGACGCAGCAATTTTCTTGCCAAATCGAGTGTGAACGAGTTACCGCCGGTTTAAACCGCCGCTTTCGAGCAGTTTTTCTTTTCTAATACTAGTTGTTTACCGCTGGAGGGCGCGAATACGGATTGAAAAACACGGCCAGGCCTCACAGTACGCGGATTTTTTATATTTTTCTTTCTTTTTCGAAATATGTATATCACTGGCCAGCATTACGTAACAAACATATTTCCATACTAAAACTGTTCACAAACAATAACATAATTGGATTCCAATATCTCTGCACACGCCGTGTTTGTATTGGGAAATGTTATTCAATTGTTTAGCGCCTCTGTAATATTGTTTCGGTTTATTTTGTTATGCGTAATGTGCGATTTGAACTTTCAATATTATGCTATATTTTATAAATATAAAGCCTCTGTGTTTTATAAACAGAAAAGTTATTGTGTGATCCATAAATACATCTTTAAGGTTCGGGTGTTGTAGGACTGAAAATCATAGTTTCTAGTACCCAAAAATCGAATGATTTTATTGTTACAGACTATAATAATTATCTGAACTACACGTATACATTTTAAATATATTTTACGATTCAATAAAAAAACTTCTTAAACAGAAATTGTAATTGAATAAACCCCCTTCACAATAAACAAAACACCGTACTATAAAAAACAAATGAAATATCCCAAAACAAGTCAACCTGCTGAAAATCTTGTGTGGCCGCGGGCTAAAGACAAGTGGTGGAAGACACGGCCGCCGGCGTCGGGGTTCCAAAATCTAATTTGCAAATGCATTCCCCGCCTTTCAGTGCGAACCGGGCTTTACATTTTTAAACAGCCGGCCCGGGAATCGAACGCGTTCTGTTTTCGGCTTGATGGAGCAGGGATTTGTGCTGTCAGCGCGTAAATAGTTGTTTGGGGAGGGATTTTGTATTGATTTTGGTTGTGAACATTTCATGAGAGTGTTATTGCAGAGAAAACTAAAAAGAGTATTTTGAATTGGAAAATCTAAACTAATATTATTAAGAGGGAAGATTTAGTTGCATTGATGATTGAACTGACTCTAATCTACTGGACCGGTTTAAATATTCTTTCACTATTGGAATCCTATATTATCCCTGATGAATAAAGGCGATAGAATATTTTCAGAAAATATGTATCAGCACCCGGGCGGAGCTGGGCAAGTAGTCAGTAAATACAGCAGGTGGTAAATATAAATTCATTGTGGATATCATTACAAATCCTTTTTCGTGGTCATGTCATTTTCCAGAAAATGTTCGCTATTGTTCATACAATAAATATTAATTTGTATTACTTAACTTATTTTTGCAAACGTATTAAATGGTTCCTTCTATATACATAACATACCCAAATCACTCGCATCAAAAGACCGCTTTCGATCAAACGAAGTCAAATTCTCATTCAGCATTTCCATTGCACAAAAGCAAAAAATCCTGCATTGAATCCTCATATTTCAAACACCGGCACGAACAGCCGGCATCAAAGTAATATTGTACAAGTATTAAATGCACTGTAACGGCAGCCATTAATATCTGCGCCAAAAATGACTTATTGCTAATCCGACTAAAAGGAAAGTTGTGCATCGATCAGCTGACTCGCTGCTAGACATTGGGTTGGGGGGACAGATTTTGGATAAGAGCCCATTCAATAGGTTGTTTTATTGGTTTGTAGAATTTATTTCGGGTAGAAATTATGATAATGTACATACAGGTTAAAAAATAGTCTTTATTTTTACCAGGATTAATATAAAATTACACGTGACATGTCCTAGAATAAATTCAGAAGTCTAACCGCGCCTTACTGGTATGAAGAACTTATTAATCAGCACCGCATTGCGAATGCAGCGCATTATTGATAAATCATTCCACGAAGAGGATCTTCCGCTGGTTGACATCATTATACTGACATTGGGATATACCAACGATAAACCCCGAACGCGATACCTCCGTCAGTCATCGGGACAGGTCCTTAGTTACTATGCATGATGATCTGGTCCTTAATAACTGTGCATAGTGGTCGCTCACTATTTAGGTAATATTAGCTCTCTCTTCAACTAAAAGAAGTTCACTGCTGAATATAGGCCTCGTGATATTTTACCATCAGCAAATCAACAATACATCATACAAGTTGCCTGATCTGGCCGTTTAATAGCCCTCAGAATTTGGCGAAATTCGTCAGCACTCACGGGCCATTGCTATTGGAAATTACGGGGTGCAACCGGCCATTTTTGTACAGATTGCACAGAACTCTATTGATTTTATAGCTTTATTAAGAGAAAAATATTTTTGAGGCACAGTTTGCTCGCAAATATTAGTTTAGGAAGTCCAATATTGGATTTTAAAGTGCATAACGTTTTTATGTTGTGCTAGAGGAAGGAAATATTAAAATTTATATTTATGTCGCCTCTATATATATATATATATATATATATATACATATATTTAAATTTAATAATATATCAAGTTAAATTATTCGCACACCTGAAACTGCCCCGACTTTCTTTCGTTCTCATTTATCCATCCTGTGGATATGTCTGGCACAAAATTGCTTTAATCAATGAGATCGCCACTTGATAATGCTGTCTACCTTTATATTATATCTGGTGTACAATAAAGTGATAAATAAATAAATATTGACAAGCCTTAATTTGAAACCGTGGTAAATCTAAAGTAAGTACACATTCCCAGCAAGGCGATCGTGAGTGAAAAAAATATATTATAGACGTTGCTAAATCCCTTTTTTTTGCAATGAGGAGAAGAAGACATGCTCTTCTCGCTCTTCTCGTTCGCCTTATGGTAAACGATTCGACCGCTCACGGACACCATTTCGAAAATAAATAACAGCATATCTACTGCTAATCAAAGTTGTACTTGTTTACAATAGCTATTGTTTTATATTAAAGTATATATACCCTTTATTGCCAAACCATCACCGGCCATTCTTGGACATGTTGTGAAGTCGCAATATTGGATTTCTATGGTCGGCGCTCACGTCACAAAATCGCCAACTTCTGACACATCTCGAGGCGGTCTCGTCAACTAACTTTTACATTAGAGGTGAAGTTTGTTGCCAAACTTATCCAGACTTGTGTGAAATCTTCGCGCAATGAGCGGAACAAATCTCGAGAAAGAAACTAAGTACTGCTTTGTGGGTGTATATGAGTTGTAAACACGTTTATGTTTAAGATCAAAAAGTAATTTTATTTATTGCCTCATATTGGTAATGTTATATAGTAGTATCGTAGTAATCGTTGGCGGAAATGACACCAAAGACATATAAATTTCGCCAAAACTATTCCGTCGCAAAGGGATTAGGGAATGCGACTATTCCTGTTGAGCACATAATCAAGTCCTGAAAACTCATACGAGATTTTTCGAACCTAGAAATCACTTAAATTAGATTGTTAGATCTGAATTGAACCTAGAACGTCATATTTCACTGGCACTTTACCAATTAAAAGCGTTTACGCTCGAAAATAGCTTACAATTCGGTTGTTTCATGTGTGTTATTTTTATTACGCCCAATGGGCCAATACAGGCAAACATTTGCGTAAACAAAAAACACGAAACATTTCCCAATTCCGATGACAAATGCTAATTGATCAGTTATTAAAAATAATTACAACTGAAATCGTACTTTTTAACATTAATAGTAATTAATGGAGTTATGTTAATGACCGAGCCTTTTGACTTTTTGTTCGTATTATTCATCTAAACATGTAGACATAACGATTTTTAACCAGTACCGTGTTAAAGTGCGTTTTGGCCTGTTCGTAAACGGAGCAGACGTGGCTGCCAACATGTTCACGGTGATCGTGGGTTCAAATCCCACATTATCGATTGTCAATCACCACACACCTAAACAGCTATAGAAAATATTTTACGAAAATCGTAAGGAAATTTGTAATTATGTAAAGTTAGCCAACCTGCACTAGACCAGCGTGGTGGACTACGTGGCCTAACCACTTATCATACTCTCAATTGTAGAGGAGGCTCACGCCCTGCAGTGGGACGTAAAAGAGCTGATACAGATAAACTACAAATTTAACAGTCCACAGTCCTTAAACAATGACAGTAGAATAGACACTAAAACCCAAATTATATTTAAATAATCACGAGACGTAGTAAAAAGAAGAGAATGGTAATACGATGCGGATTTATCGCGTGGAAGACGTAAATTCACTCAAAACAAATTGAAAGGGTAAACAAAGCACTGAAAGATCACTATCTGTATGAATAAATTAAATTATTGATTTACTTTACGAGCTACTGTCGCGACTACTGGTTGATATCCCAAATACATATAAAATACTTCTAAGAAGTAATGGGAATTATTGCTATTTCAAATTTAAATCATCACCTTGTTATTTATGAAGGCTTAGCATGCTCTATATTTCTAATATTGCTAATAGCGCCCCTCGGAATTTGTTTAAAAAAATAATAGTTTAAAAAAACTAAAAAACACGCTTTATATAGAAAACCCAACTAAAAAATAGAAAATTAATTTTAATTATACTGAATTAAGGATAGTGTAAAGAATTAATAAGAAAAAAATATTTTTTATTGTAAAAAAAGTGTGGGGTGCATGTTTTCAATAGATATAATTATTTTATCGACAGATATAAGTAGAAGGATTATTTATTTTTTTATTTATTATACTTCATATACATTGTATACAAGGCGGACTTAATGCCAGAGGCATTATCTACCAGTCTACCTTTGGGTGATGCAGAGATGAGATCAAGTGGGCGTATAAATTTTTATAGAAAAGAGAAAAATAAATAGAAACATAAATAATTAATATGTAAATACATACAAATATAGGGTCAATACATGATATACTATAGTGGATATACAGGGTATATCAAGACTGCTACCGAAAACGAAGCCGGCTGGTAGTTTAAGCGACTTCAGACACAATGCAACAGAAAAAGTTTCAAAAATAAGCGACAATATTTTTTTTGAAATTTTTTTCCTATTGCCATATTTTGGTGGTAAATAATTTTTTTCCTAAAATAATAGTGTATACCCTTTAATTTATAAATACTCTAAGATATAAGAGAGTTTAAATTATTATTTTAGCAAAAACTATGGATTTACCACCCAAAAATGACGATATTTAAAAAATCATAAAAAATAATTGTCGCGTTTCTATGCGAAAATTTTTGTTGCATTGTGTTTGTAGCCACTAAAACTACCACCCGGCTTCGTTTTCGGTAGCAGTCTTGAGATACCCGGTATATAGTTATTATATGAATAATTATGACATAAATATATACCTTAAATATATATGTGTATAAATATATATATATATATATATATATATATATATATATATACATACATAAATACATATAGTAATATATAAGTAACAAACTATTGTGATGATTCTGCAACTTCCTTAAGCAGTAAATCACGAACCTTCATTTTGAATGTGAAACGGTTAGTGGACGTCCTGATAACGAGGGGGAGCGCATTCCACAGTAGTATCGCTTGGACTGAAAACGAGAAGTGAAGAAAATTAGAGCTGTGAGGGGGACACTTAAGAAGAAGATTATTAGACGATCGAAGATTTCTATTATGATTGGCACCTAGAAATTGAAAGCTAGAGATTAAATAGGAAGGCGGAGAAGGAGATTTAAGAAGAGAGAAGAGTGTTGTGAGAGCACGCATACTCCGGCGTTGGCGAATAGGTAACCACTTGAGTTGAGAACGGTAAGATGATATATGGTCATACTTACGAAGGCCAAAGATGAATCGAATGCAGTTATTGAGAAGCCGGTCCAGTTTATTGAGAAGATCTGCATTCAGGTCAAAATAGCACACATCACCATAGTCAATCAGGGGTAGGATCAAGGTTTGCACGAGCATTAATCTGGTCAAGAACGGGAGAAAGTTTTTGAGGCGATATAGAGAACGAAGGGCACCAGTAACTTTTTGGCAAACGGAAGTGACTTGAGCGCGCCAGCTTAATGTAGTGTCTATGAGAAGCCCTAAGTCCTTTACAGTAAGAGACCACGCTACAACTGTATTATCGAAAATTACAGGTGGAATAATAGCTGTGTCCAACCTGCTTATGAGTCGTTGACTTCCCACAATTATGGCTTGACAGTTGGGTGGCTATATATTGTTAATAAATAAAAAAGAAAAACAAAGTCTATCCCTATAAACAATATTTAATATTTATGTATGACAATAAGTGGTTTTATCGCTTCGAGACATCTCTTGCAGACAACCTTGAATGTTTTATTAATTTAAAGCCTATTTTTTGTATAGCGTGTATAAGTTTTTGAATGTTTTATGTCTAGACAGTCATGGCGACTGAGAACATTTTAGTTATCAAACTACTCAATTAATCACTCTCAACCGTACTCTCGATTGCAGAGGACGCCTGTTCACTAAAGTGATACGTATATGGCCTGATACAAACAGAATCACATTATGCAATACAATACCAATGGTCCACATAATAACATTTAAAATTTCTATCAGCTGATGATTTAAATTGTTGGCTGAATTGCGAAAGGCATAATATTACATTTCGATGACTTACAAGAGACCACTGCTAGACATAGACTTCTTCATATACATGCCATTAATCTTCGGTTTCTATCATTCCTTCAGATTCTTTGAAAACAATATTAGATGTATATCTATATAAGGTATGTATATACCTACCTTGTAGTGTACTATGATGTATTAAACGAACTTCCATCTAAATGTAAACTGTCTTGAAATTACCGACAGTAATACAAAAACTATAATAATATCTGAATATACGAACACATAATGACAAAAAAAGTTATGAGACAAAAGTCTTCAGAACAGAAACAGTTTGTCAAATAGGCCGAAAAGGATATCCACTGATATTAACCGTGTTATTAAATATACAATAAACGTGCTTATGTATCGTAGAATCTGGTTCAAAGTTCACTGCTTTTTTGTTTACTAAAACTAAAATAATGGTTGTCAATAAGGTTTTAGAAACAAGAACGCTTCCATTACTTACCATGAAACTTTAATTGTACATTATTATCTTACTTACTTTTTATAGTACTTTAATTGTACATTAGTATGAAATAATGGATTTCATACAGTGCTTTTAAGACATTTGATCTACTTAGAATACAATTTAATCGCTCCTTTTTAATATTTTATGCCCCAGTGCTTGACAAAAGTGAGTATAAAAATAAATTGTCTAAATCAGTGTTATTTATGATAACAAGGTCCTTGAGAATCTGTTTAGTCTACGCCTCTAGATATTTGAAATAAAGATAAAACTTCTTAAAAGCCTTTAACGATAACATTCATAATGGATTCCATCATTCTAAATCAATTTATTCGCAAAATAAGTTACTGGAGACTGTCCCACCCTCACACCCACCACTGTAACTCCTGTGAGCCAGGATCAACAGTGGCACGCAATGTAATGACACCGAGCATTGAAGCTCGGCGAGTCTCCGGGAATGTCTAACTTGTCTTTAACCCGCAACGAAATTAATCAGAAAGTGAAATTAATAGGAGGAGTTGGAAATAAATTATTGTCCACTTCCCTCCGTGCAAAGCGGGCGACAAAACAATGAACTAAACAGGTAAATAACCTCGTAAAAAGACTTTTACAGCCGGAGAAGCCAGCTGTAAAGCACCACGGATCACATCATCACTACATTTAAATAAGACCTATTATGTGAGCTTTTAGACTTGATTCCAATAATAAGTATGGCAAAAACGCCGGAATGCACGGAAGTTCTTCCTAGTCTCTACAAGGTCCATGTAGTATACGACTCCAGATGATATCTGCATACTATCCAGCATAGTTTTACGCTCATTCTGCCAAAGACTACACTCCCAAAGTATATGATGCGCGAACTGCTCATACTCGCAATTAGGTGTTGAACATGGGCATGCAGGCGATTCAACAAGCTTAAAAGAGTAAAGTTTAGACCTAAAGTTACCATGGCCCGTGAGAAACTGTGATACGCAATAATCGACATCCAACCAAGTCTTTGTCAAACGGTCACGAACGCAAGGAAAATATTGATATAGATGTCGTCCCTTCAAAGAAACCTCCCATCTATTTTGCCATTCATCTAATAGTTCGCTATATACCACTGAAAGCGGTTTAAATAATCTATCAATTTTTAAAAGTTCACGTGCGGTTAAAAAACTTTTATCCATATTCTCCCTAGTAGAGTAATACATGGCGGCGCGACGTTGCATCTCCAGGTCGACTGGAAGTACACCCGCCAGGACAGGCAAAGCTTCGGTACTAACAGTTCTATATGCCTTACACAAGAATATCAAGGCCAAGCGTTGGCTCTGGAGCAGTTTTCTTCGCACAGCGCCGATAGTAGCCCTATCAGCCCATAGGGGAGATCCGTAACAAATACATCCTAAGTAAGTTGCTCCATAGATGATTTTTAGTGTATTGAAAGATAGCCCCCATGTTGATTTTCGGTTTGTTATCTTGGTTTAATTTTGGAAAGGAATTTTTCATTTCTTGAACATATTAAAAACGTCGGGGAAAAGTCGAAAAGGAACTTTTTGGCTTTGACAAGAGTATCAAAATCGCAAAATAAGTATGTAAAAACACGAAAAACTATCTCTGGAATTAAAATTAAAATATTCACGCAAATTGCCCATATTTTACAGAGCCAATGCAAATATTTTTTCATAGATGATTTGAAAGCCAAAAATATAACATAAAACTGGTATAACGGGCAGTTGTGCAAGTTACTGGCTTTCTGCCTAGTTATTATCGAACTTGCTGAAATATTTGACAGTGGCTGGCACTTACTGGCTTTTATCTGCAGAGGCGACATTATCAGCTACATATCAACGATAATGGCTCGGAGACTTGAACGCTTATTCTGGTAAAGTTGGATGAATATTGTAAGCGACGCTTATTTGCGAGCGCTTATTCTAATAAAGTTGAGCGCTGGATTATTTACGTCGTATTAACTCTGTTGCTGATACGAATGACTGCTTAGCTCTCTATGTAGGGATTTATTTATCGAAATATATTTTAATATGATTTGAAATGTATGCAGTTGTGGTTTTCGTATGATTTTATTTTATAATCATATTTTTTACTTGTGTTTTAGTCTGAAAATCGAATGCTGATATTCTTAACCAAGATCAAATACCATTTTCATTATATGCATAATAGCAAAATAATATCCTCCGGTCTAATCAAAAGTATTGGATTAGAAGATGACTCTTAATCAACTAATTATCGATATGAACTTGAGAAAACTTTATATTAATGCATTCCACATCATTAGAATAAGACTTTAATAATATGTATATATTATAAATTGCTCATGTTTTATATTAGTACACACAATATGGTTTTCATAAACTATTTGCAAAACTGATCATAGTCACTCACATCGCAAAAATTTCAAGAACAATTCAAAATATTTATTATAACAATGCTACGTGTTCATATTTGCTCTGTATCAGCCCATGTACGTCCCACTGCAGGGCACGGGCCTCCGCTACAATCGAGAGTACGATTGAGAGTGGTTAGGCCATATAGTCCACCACGCTGGCCTAGTGCGGGTTGGCGGACTTACATACCATAGAATTTTTTATAAATCGCTATGGTATGCAGGTTTCCTCACGATGTTTTCCTTCACCGTTTTTAGTGCGTGGTGATTGACTATCAATACACACATGACTCCGAAAAGTCAGAGGTGTGGGATTCGAACCCGCGACCACTGTGAACAATGAACATGTTGGCAGTCGCGTCTAGTCCGTTTTACCAACAGGCCACCACGCACTTCATATTTGCTCATGAGTATTTAATTGTACGTTGTCTAATCCTGACACTTCAGACAAATTTTAAGATAATGGAGCGTAAGTAGATTAAATTCACAGCGATATCGCGCCGCGGCACACATTCTACATCGCTCAGCGATAACCACATAAAAACCGATCCTAATCCCGCCTCATCCATCGGAACTTGTAAATAACTCACGTCATTACAGCCTCCCTCGCTGTTGATCGGCTTTGTCGGCACAATAAAACATACTTAGCGATAATACGCGGCCACCGCTATCTATACAGAGCTGTGTCGATACGTGCTCGGAATAATGTACTCACGACATACATTTTGTTCACTGAGTTTAAAAAGGAGGTTCTGTTTTTTACCCTTATGTATGTATGTAGAAGATGTGATCTTAGTTGGATAATATCTCTATTTTTCCTGCTAAACAGCAGCATGAATGTTCTGTTGTGTTTTGGATTTTACGTTGATATTGAGAACGTTGTAGCCAGAATAACCACTGGTCATATTGAGACTTAATATCATAATATATCTCAGGATGGCATTTCATCAGTGGAATTTCCAGCTTTGCTTTGCACATCGAGATGTTTGGTTTTGGCACCGTCCATGAGCGGTCGTATCGCTTAACAAATGCGGTAACTGACACATAGATTTTTTGTAATGTAGGATCCACTTTTTAAATGAAAAAGTGATAGATCAAATTACGCCTTAAAATTGTAAACATAAAAAACTCAATTTTAATTCTAAATCTTGTTTATATTTATTGAATATGATACGTTTCAAAATCAAATAAATTTAATGTAATTTCACATTAACAACTCATTCTTATCGAAAAAAAAAACACAAATCTACGGACTGTTGCTATAGATAACAATATTAATTTGTAACATATCAGAACGTGTCAGTATCGCATCAAGAAGCAATACAATATAATAACAATAAACTTATTATTATTCTATAAGATTAATTCTTTTGTTATCAACTGTCAATTTAGTTTGACAGGTCCGCCTCGTAGGACATAATTGTGGGACCAACCACACTTCTAAGTGCATCAGATAATGAGATTTGCAACGCTGTCAGCCGTCATTGATCAGCCCAACCCCTCACTTAAAGCAATATATAATGTATCATGGTTCTTATCGGTCAAGATTATGTTTTTATCCCTCGTGTTACGCATTGGGGCTGTACTTAGAAATATGACTGAGGGGTACATATTTCGCTGACATGAATGGATTAAATTAATTTGTTTTAGAATTTACATAATTTTTGTCCATTGGTAGGCATAATTGTTATAAAAGGATCAAGTATCCTTACAATTGAGGCTAAATGTGGGCGTCACTGCAAAGACTAACGTGGGTCATGTGATACTAATGGTAGGTAATTACAATTATTACAATATAATTTGGAATTAAGGACTATCAAAAAACATCTTCAAAGTAATGGAAACTTTGTTATACAAAGACATAGAAAAACTTTCTAAAATATTTTCCTTAACAAAAAGACATCAAAAGGAAATCGTGATACTGATAAGAATAAAAAATAACTATAATAATAGGGAAAAACGCTCATGTTCCGCCGGCTACAGTTCAATTCAAAATTGAAGTGCTCCCATAACAATAAATATCGATGCCATTACAACGTCAAACACTAACCGCGCTCTACAAACATCATATTCGCCATATCCAAGATATGATTTTACACTGCATGGGCCCCTCGCCGTTCCCCTGATTACGTGCCCGGCTCCAACCCCTAATGTGGTTTGATATATTACTTTATTTGTCAAATATCAATAATGTCAGATCGGAACCACTTCGTGTGGGAGACGAAGCGATTGAATATGAAATGGATGCGGTTCACTCCGCCACTTTACTCGCCAAATTCCATTAAGTACTGGCTGGAGTTTGGATATTTCGATTTTTGTTAACTCGTCTTGTGGGGTTTCTTTAAATGTAAAGTTTATCAATTTATTTTATATAGTTTTGTATCAGTACGAATTGTACAACTTAGTATTCGAAGCTAAGTCGTAGGTATGTTTTAAAAGAAGATTGATAATTTATAATATGTATGATAGCGTAAATTTTGCAATATGCTTTTGCAAAACAAATGAACTACTACTACATATATAATAGTATTTAGTGACAACCCTAATTGCCCGGAACTATCAACAAATATTCCTATAGCTCAAATGTATGAGAGTTGGAGACAATTCAAAGGGCGTAGTTCACGTGTATGCACTCGATTGAGGGATTAGCATCGTAATTGCGGTGTTGCGTGATGTTATCACGGTAATTGAATGCGGGACACCGGCGTCACCCGCGCCTGTGCCCGTACCTTCGGGAGTTAGGGCTGGCGTCTTATAACTAAGCAAGAAATTTAAAATATGAGTTTTTTTTAGCAATAGATGCTGTGGAAAACTTTAATGGTCTGAATTAGGTTAGGGATATCTTGTAGTTGATTTTAATGATTAAGATTATTTTTTGTATATTCAGTAGTCATCTAACACGGCGTATTCCACTGAATGTAAAAAAAACACAGCAACAACTTAGAAAATAAAGTCGAAACCACACAACCATTTTCTTGTGTTTATTATAATTATTGCTATTTTTATTTCTTTTAATAATTTTAACCGCTCTAAATTGTAAAACGTTTATACTCGTAATTTAGTATTTAAGTTTTGTATCAGTGTATGTCTACTTTAATGAACAAATAAAGGTTTTTCTAATAAACCAAGTAAAAAAGAAATTATGTAAACGACCAAATTTTGTCCAATCGCACGAGTTATTTGTTTAATCCTAATTGATACTCTAACTACTGACCTATTGTACCCTTACTTACTTACCTAAAATAATAAGAAAAAATATTACAAAACCAAAAACATTAAAAAATGCAACGGAACTCCACTCCTGATTAATACTCTACTGTACTACACTACTCTACTGTACATTACACTTACCTACTTACTAAAATAAAATTAAAACCAAATTATTAAAACCAAAAAGATTAAAACATGCAACTCAACAACAACACTTACTAGCAGTTATAAATACCAATCGGACAGCCCTGTAGAAACTCGGCCAGTCCGTTCCCGAGGGTAATGTCGAAATTTATTTCGTTATTGATTCATTAGTACGTCACGATATGATGCATCGAATGATCGAATTGCGTTATTAATTGCTTAATCACCCCTCGATTATACAAACAGCTAATGTTGTTTACATTTTGTCATTGTTAGACTGTATCGATAGGTGGTAATTACTTGTATTCGTTGGACGATAATCGATGTTATACTCGATGATATAATCGATGTTAATCGTATAGTTGTATATAGTTTAGTGCCTGTATACAAATTCGTATTCGTTTATGAGCGTTTTGTACCCCACTACTGTTACTATGACGAATGATTAAAATGTGTCAGGCAATTCCTTTTATGACCTCGTGCCAATGTTACATTGATACATTCATTGATATCATTTGCATAGTACATGAAGCTAAAGAATTTTAAAATTTTTTAAGTATTTTTTTATTTCAAAGAATGGCGAGACGAGCATGCCAATTGCCTAATGACGATAGGACCGACCACATACAACAGCAAAACCAAACAGCACCATGCATTACAAATCAATGCTTGGTATTCCACTGCGCTCGCCATCCTTAGACATAAGATAAAATATGATAAAATTTCCAGAATTCAGGAAGGGTACGACTAGTTAGAAGCGTATATATATATATATATATATATATATATATATATATATATATATTGCAACGAATGACGAGACGAGCAAGACTTTCGCCTGTTGATAAGCGATACGACCGCTCAAAACAGTAGCAACATTCCACTGCGCTCGCCATCCTGAGACATAAGATGTTGAGTCTCAATATGTCCAGTAGTTACTCTGGCTACAATGTCCTTCAATCCGAAACACAACAGTGCATTTACGCAGTGTTGTTTCACCGGAAAAATAGACATTGCGGTGGTACCTACCCATATGGCCTCTCACATATGAGAGACCTACCACCAGTAAAATTCTGTTAGTTGACACATAAAAGACATTGAATTTTTCGAAACCATGGAATAAATCTGGGAAATATATCAATAATCCAAAGTAAATCAGCCACAAATCTTACAATCTAAAATGACAAAAATCTGTGGCCCGGAATAGCTATAATAACTAGAAACAGAATTACAGGATTAATATTTATTATTCGTCGACGTATTCATTACTTAATACAAATCTGATGTTATTTTTCCCCAGTTTTTTGACTCAAATTTCCTGTTCAAGGCCTTACCCCGCCTCCTGCCACTCAGAATATAGCCTCGATTGACTTGATTGATTGAGTTCAGCTCGAATTTTGCCTACTTTTGTGATAAAAAAGCCATTTCTTAAACTAGGAATGACTATCGCTTAATCTATTGTCTGTCTTATGTAGAAAAATTCGGATAATTTGCTATGAAAAATGATCGTTACTCTATGAATAAATGTAGATTAATCATGAAGGCGTCTAATAAGGATAATAAAATTAATAATTATGTCGTAGTTTCGTATTAAATTACGTAAGGTTACAGTAATTTCTCAACAATAGTGAATTAACTTTAATTAGAAAAATCAATAATATTTCAAGGGCTTTAAAAATGCCATTTTGTAAATAATACAGTACAATGATAATATTTTAATCCTGAAATCGAATTTTAAACAAAGTGACACACAAGTTTACAAAACATGTATTCAAAATTAAAAAAGCACAATAAAACCCAACGTGAGCTCATCCAGCAAATTCTATTTATTACCGTCTCCGCATTAATAACGAATGTCGGGGTAAATGAATTTTCAGTATTGGCCTATCCAGCCGAGTGGCCGCTCAGATTTGCATAATATCGTATGTGACGCTAATTTAGCCAAACTCAATATCGGAGCCACACCTGCGACCGACCTCAGGTCGTACAATACACGCTTGTGCATATTATTTATTCATATTGTTTCGAAGATTTACATTGCGAGTGTACATGAATTTGTTGGGGTGGAATCGCTTGTAATGAAAGGATGATGAATTATGGATGAAGTTGTCTTAGTGTGATGCTAGTGAGAACTCTAATTAAATCGGCAGATTTTGTTTTATAAATGGAGAAAGGCATCAAAAGCACTGAAAATTTGTACCAAAAAGTAAAAATAATTATATGCCATTTTTATATATCAATATAACATACATACAGGGACATATATCAAGTCTGCTACCGAAAACCAAGCCAGGTGGTAGTTTTAGCAACTTCAAACACAATGTGCTGTCCTACTGCAGAGTAAAGGCCTCTCTACCCTCCTTCCATTGGTCATTCTGCCACACTCTGTCCCACCTATCCAATTCGTCTTGTCATCCATATTAGTCTGTTAAATAATATGATTTCTACAGACTTGAGGCTTGTACTAATCCAGCAGAGCTACTGTCAATTTATCGAAATTACAGAAAACTCAATAGCTTATTATTACTACAATAGTCTATAATCTATATCATAAATCAATATTCCATTTAAATGTAATAATGATTTGATCCGTGGTGCTTTATAGCTGGCTTCTCCGGCTGTAAAATTCTTTTTGCGAGGTTATTTACCTCTTTATTCAATTGATTTGTCACCCTTTGCACGGGAAAGTGGACAATAATTTATTTCCAACTCCTCCTATTAATTTAACTTTCTGATTGATTTCATTGCGGGTTAAATATAAGTTAGTCATTCCCGGAGACTCGCCGAGCTTCAATGCTCGGTGTCATTACATTGCGTGCCACTGTTGATCCTGGCTTACAGGAGTTGCAGTGGTGGGTGTGAGGGCGGGACAGTCTCCAATCTATATCATAGACCGGACCTAACTATTTATCGTGCTCTCTAATGTAGAACAGTATAATGACAGTATCGCTATAATATCAGATGCTTCACAATCATTCCAGGCCGTATGAAAAGCAATTGTGCAAAAATTGTAACAAAGCGACAATAGAAACGCAACACTGTCCGCATCGCTTTGCAATGTCCATTGTAATGTATCGCTCACGGCAATTAGTTGATCATTTATTGACAGCTCGTTCTGTGGACCGAACTTGGGACTTTATAGTTCACAGCTCATATTGCCACTAGACTAATGAGAAAAAGTAGAGTATTGATTTAAAAATTAAAGATAGGCCCTTCAGTACATTTGAGGTTACAAAAATTGGCTGTGAAAATCACGATAAAGTAAATGTTAAATCAATTTAATTTAATAGATTTCGTTTAAACGGTGATAAGAATTGTTGTTTTTATTTTGATCAATCTTTTTATTATACTACAAGAAAATATCTTGATAATCCTTGCGAGCAATGATTACTTTCAGCAACGCTCAACTAGATGTACTGGAGTGCGAGCACCAATTACGTAGAAACACTTTACGCGCTTTCCGCCCTGTCCATATATTTATGTCAATATGTGTAGTACAAAAAAATGCATTTTCAAATTCCCAAATCAACAGAATCGCCTAATAGATTCAACTTTTAACGAACATCATTAAGGCTAAAAGTGGCGGCGGCAAAAAATATCGGTCATTATCGGTAAAGTTCAAAAATCAGCCTAAGCCGCGGCGTTCGCGACGCAAATTGCAAAAATAATCCAATCTTCGACCACCGTGTCACAGTGAACTAACAAACTAGAAATTTTCTAGTCGATATTTCCGAGTAGAGTTGAAACGCTGCGGGGAAAACGAGCAGAGGAAAATTTTCCGACTTGTTACTCTATCGGCGGTTTTCTTATTGTGAAAACTTAGTAGACTGTCGAGATCACGGGGTGACACTTAGCGAGTCTTTTTTTTTATTTGAAACTCAGTTGTAACTGCGCCGGGGATTTGCGATGACCCTGTTAGTACCAGTAACTTGGTTACTGAGCCGTAGCCACTGATAAAAGTGTTTCGCATTAAAATAAGTTGAGCTTCTTGTAATGTAACGCTGTCTCGGCTTAACAAAGGTTCTTGACCGCGCATTCTGAAACAAAGAATGAAATTCCTAGCGTCGCTGGCATTCCTTTTTTAATAGTTTTCATGCTGTGTGTGACAAACAAACACGTTCATTTTAGAAATTACTTTTATTAATATTAAGTCTTGTGGCTTCGTTAGCAGAATATTCGTGTTAATACTGTTGTACGAGCAAAAATGTATTACTTACATAAATAATGTATTTTGTAATTATTCTTTCGTGCCAACACCGTGTGACGCTTGAACAAATCGAAACACAGCATATTTTCTTATTCACAAAAGAAATCTCACAAAACTCGACACTACTAAAAGAATAAGGGATAATGTACTGATTAAACAAAAACACCACATTATTTTACTGGCAAACACTTTATATTTTGAACACCCATCTCTTCACGATTCCTCCGATCATAAATGAAAAGCACAAATCATAAATAACATAATGAAGCGATTACCGCTTTATATTCGTCTCAGTGTTCTAGAATGTTCTTATCGGCCGGGTTAATCCTTGGCTTACATTTCCCTTTTTAATTGTGCCTCGAATGTCGGACCCTCATTGAGAACGCTTGTTTTTTACAATTTGACGTCTCGTTGAACCTTTTACCTTGTAGTACAATGAATATAATAAAGTTGACATTTGTGAAATGAAAAATGGTTTCCGAAAGCCTTTTTTGATGAAATAGATTTACTTATTAATTATTAATTATTTTTTATTTAATTTATTTAAGTGCAATACATATATATCGGACTATGCTGATGTACCAATAAGGAACCAACACTTTGTTTATTTCTTTACTTTCTGCCATGCAAAATGATTTTTATGATACTTTAAAGAAGGCTGATTCATATATGCTGTCCAGCAACGCTAATGGACCAACCTTATCGGTATTTGATGCGATTTGTGAATAAAAAGGGTGGACAGAATGATCGCTATGAGAAATGCCTTAATTAGCATAGCGTTGCTTCAAGACTGCATAAGTTAATGTTTGTGAATACGGGTACTGCTCGCTTCTACAACTTCTATGAGACAAAATTGACAGCCCCACAAATGTTGTTGACACCAAGTACTAAAGCTCAACTTGTCTTTGAAAACGTGTAAGCTATCTTTACCGGCAAATAAATTAATGAAATAAAGAAACTAAATACCCTTAAAAAACTTGTTCAAACCAGTAATCGAACCCAGGTCTCAGTGTCTGCTGATGCAAAATCAAACCAACGAAACAATCCTCATAATTAAATACAAACAAATTATTTATTCCGTCTCTCACAAACAAAATATTCAGAAAGAGTTTCATGATTGGGGTCAAATTTTAGGGGTTTTGTAGGGGCTGTTATCGCTATACCGCATCCTCGCCATAAATCCTTTCGCTACATAATTTTGTGATTAATTAAACTCTACGATCATGTGTAGTGAGAATCTTGGATATGATTTACTATCTTGTTGAAATTAATTACATATTTTTTATGAGCAATATTTTGAAAGAAATAAACTTATTATAGACAGTCGCCTGATGGTAAGCGATAAGACCGCTCATGGACAGTGACTAAACCAAACAACACCATAAATTCCAAAGCAATGCTTGGCATTCCACTGCGCACGCCATCCAGGCGGCCTCTCACATATGCGACCTACCATCAGTAAACTTTACCTTGCCTTTAGATTTGCTTTTAAAACGCACATTAAACAGATTATTTAGAAGAAAAACTAAATGGACAAACTATGATTGGAACTAACGCTATGAGAAACAGGCGTAACGATATGCTTGTGTGAAAGATGAATATACCACAATTTATTCAAAATTTCATTTCAAAAGTACATGCCAATTGCAACACAATACCGTACTAATATAAAAAAAAACAATACGCGGCGGAAATATTGTATCGGGATGGTCGAGATATTTCATTTAATCCGCATTAGCATCCAAATGGACATACAAAACAGCTTATGAGCTGTCTTATTAGTTAGACGGGCCTAATCCTCCGTTACTCCGCCCTAATTAGTTACACGGACGCCGAATGTTTCACGGAATGGTCCAAATGTACTAATGCTTTTAGTTTTGCTAGACATTTATGTTGAAGTTGACTTATCTTGAAAAGATAGAGATAAGCTAGTCATCAAATTGTTTATTTATTTTTTGCTTTATTGTACACCAATGTATATGGTGTTACAAAATTATCTAAGTACAATATGAGCTTTTTTGAGTACGGCAAAACTGAGACAGGAGGAATAAACATATTTAAAATAATAAGTCTCTATCGTCTATAATAATTTTATCGATTACAACATTTATTTATCTAGTGTTGTCCGCCAACCCGCACTAGGTCAGCGTGGTGTTCTATATGACTTAACCACTATCCACCACCACCACTATCCACCACCACCACTCTCAATCGTACTCTCGATTGTAGAGGAGGCCCGTGCCCTGCAGTGGGACGTATGTATATGGCTGATACAACAATGTATCTACTGACGTGACACGTGTTTTCTACATATCAATTACCGTCCAACCCCACGATTCCCGTCCCAAGGTCCGTAATAACAATGAAGTTCCAAAGCTAATATATCGAGGAGTGAGAGCGTCATGCAGCCCGCGTGCCATCGGAGTGGCGAACTTCTCAAGTGTTACTCACTACTTGCCAACAAATGTTGCTTACGCCGCCTGAATTAGATATTGCGTTTAATCAAAACTTTATTGTATAATGACTGTTGGAGCCACCTTCAACTGATGATTTACGAGAAAAATAAAGAAATAAAGAAAATAAAATTATTATTAACATTAAGAATAAGAACACAATGTGTATTGTGTATATTGTAAATCTAATAACTCTGGACTTTTTTCAAATAATGCTTGAGATTATTGGATAACTCGTGGATTAAAATTATAAATTGATAACTAACCGAAGACGCGAAAAAAAAACATAAAATTTATGTCGTGAGGAAACTAATCGGAACGGTTTTAAATAAGACTCAGCAGCCTAATAACTACTCTATTTATTCAAATAAATCTAGTTTTTTTACCAATGCTAAAGTTAGCCACTCGAAGAACCATTCAGACCAGATCTTAGTCAGACTTAGTATTCCATTTAAAATTTAAAAACAACAATCTTATAACTTTGCTTTGCTGCAACGAAATCATTGATGGCAACAAAACTTACTACAACAAAATCGTCTTCAAATTACATAGTAACTTACATACCAACTCCGTACATCCCTAGCCCCAAAAACAGTATCACGAACACACATCAATAAACTAATTCAAGTACATAAAACTAACTGCCGAAAATTTCGCCGACTAGCCGACGACAGAGTGTCACCCTTTTAATCCCATAAAATTTATGTTCCGGGCCGCTCACAAAGATAGCGTTATTATTTTAAGGGTGATCTATTTATTAAGCGCGGCCCCTGGTGAGACAATAAACAATCTATTAATAAATTAAGACACCTCTGGGCCCGAACGTGCTTCAAATATTATAAACGGAAACTATTCGGTGTATGGGTTGAGGCAAGGCGAGTCGGTAAGGCAAAATAAAGGGTTGTCAAATGAGTTTGGTGAGAAACATTAACAATGCCCTGGTGAAGACAAAAGAATTCGTTGTATGATGATAAATTGATTTTGGTCCAAATCGGCTTTAAATATGGCTTACAATCAGATTATATTTTAGATTATTTATCGGGAAAAGATCGAATTTTAATGAAACAATATATCCACGCTTAAGATCAAATTTCATAACGCGCGTATTAGTTGTTTATCAATTTACAGAAATACAACATTACCGATCTGTCTGGCTCCTGGCCATTCGATATTTTGTCTAGAAAGTAATGCATATCATCTCTTGTCTAGTTACTTTCCAGAACAAGCTTAAAAACGCTTTTTAAACTTTTCAATATTTCACACGTTCATCAAACCACTGCCACAATAGTCAAAAATGACAAGTCAAACACTATCGAAGCTAATAGATTTTTAATCAATTTACTTGTCGGCCATTTTGCCGACGCGACGGTTCGTAGGCTCGTTTGAATTCAAAATGAGCGCTCGGCCACCGGCCATCAATCATTGGACCGCACTGGCCTACGGCTGACGTTCGCAAATTATGATTGAGATTTATGCCTTTCCACTGCCACAGAGCCACTGCAACGTATAAAAAGAAACTATGATCGAACGGAATGCCTGAAACGTATTTTCTTCAATGGATTTTAAGTGATTGGTGTGACATGTTCGTTTTTCAGTTACTCGTTATGCTTTAAATTCTTTAGGACGTAAAGGATTTCTGAAAATTATTCGATACAGAGCCAGTCGTGTTTTATTATTAGAACTCGCATTAATTAACTCAACTACTTCATGTAAAATTACAATAATTTATAGAGCCACAAAGTTATCTGGCCCGGTGGCCAAAACTGGAAACAAAGACGTCATTTGAAATTGTCAATCTAGCTGCCAGTCGCTGACATATCCGCCATTGGTTGTTTACACAGTGTATTTATTTTTCCTGCATTATTTAAAACTAGTGAAAAATGCCGAAAGCTTTAAAAAGTGATGCTAGGAACGTTATACTTCAGGTATTAAATTTTACGTAGGATGAAAAGCGTCTTACGACATCAATAATACCCTTCGAAAAATTGTATTAACGCGTAGCTGCCACCAGAGGTTTGTGTTGTCAGCTTTATAAAATAAATTCCACGAAAACAGAATTATGTACGTACTAGTAGAATATAATATGTAAGTACATATCATAAACTAAAATGTATCTTACTCGTCTCATTTTACGTTACGTGCGTGGTGGCCTGTTGGTAAATGGACCAGACGCGGCAGCCAACTTGTTCACGCTGGTTGCGGGTTGGAATCTCAGGTCACACTTCTGACTTTTCGGAGCCATGCTTGTATTGATAAAAACGCGCTATAACGGTGAAGGAAAACATCGTGAGGAAACCTGCATACCATAGCGATTTATGGTATGTAATTTATGTAATGTGTCTATGGTATGTAAGTCCACCAACCCGCATGAGGCCAGCGTGGTGGGCTATACGGCCTGTGATATGGCCTAACCTCCCGCAATCGTACTCTCGATTGAGGAGGAGAATACAGATACACTTTTTTAAGAGTTTTGGGGAGCGATTTGTTAGAAATCGAGTGAAGGAAAAATAATATGCAGATGAAACTGGTTATTTTCCCGACACTATTGATCGGATTGAAAAATCTTACTTTACCCCATTTCTTGCAATATTTAATGGCAACACCAAATTCGATTACAGCGACTCTCTCACCGGGTCAGATAACTTTGTGGCTCTATAAATTATTATTTTATAGCTTAAACTTCAACCGAATTGTTCTAAATTCAAAATACACTAAACCAAAAGAAAACATACTAGAAACCAAAGAGGTTTATCCAATAAAAAAAATAAAAAACTCAACACAAAATGAAAACTCTTTCACCACGAAACAGAAACGTTACGTAACCCCACGTCAATAAGTTAACAAAACACGCCCGTCCAACCCCAAAAGAACAACGAACAACATATTCGGCAGTGTAATATCGTTTTACCCCACATATCTGTAACGTAGTGTAAACTAAGAACCTTTGTGTACCTGCTACTACGGAATAAATGGTTTCGAAGTGAACGGTGCATTGTTGGGTTATCTCGAACGGTGTCGGCAGATAGCTTGTGGAAGATGATCCCCTCGCCCCCCGATCTCCCCTTGCCCATTGTACTGAAAATGACGATACACCGCATGAAGGCTCCAGATGATTCGAATTATCATAGATCTTGCATAAATGGATAGTTTAAATTTGAAATTGGTGTATATAAGTGACATTTCATGATTCGATTTTATTTTATAGTTAATTGATGTGTGTATGAATAAGTAGGAAATTAGTTCTTCGGCGAAATTCTATTATATTTTAAGAACGTGTTGATGCCTAAATAATATAAATGTTAAAGTAACATTTCTCGGAATTAAATAATTATCTGCTCAAATAATGAACTAATTAGACAAGATTACTGAATCTTCTAAAGAAGTAATTATAATCCATCTGCGATTTGGGTTATAAATAACTTTTATAATTAGGTTTAAGAAATGGATAATTGGATATTGCTTTATATTTTTTTATCATAAAATGATGAGTGGCAACGTATCTCAAAGAAAGCGAAGGAGACTATCATTAAATATACAAGATTTTGAAAATCCTCAAAATAAGTATTCCACCTAAATAGTTGATCATAATTAGTTCCAAAGTTATTTTTAAAGTAGCCAAAATTAGTAATCTACTCAGCGTCCAACGAACACCAACCAAATATTCTACAATTAATCCATTATCAAACGTTGAACACATAATCAGCCGTCCAAAATGGTAGGCGGTAGGCAGTTCATTGCACATCGAGCCCAGATAAACCGGTGGAGCGCTTAGCGCGATTTTGGCGAGCGTGATAGGTAGCGTTGATCCCCGAATCCCGCTGTGATCGGTGGGGTTCGGTAGCGCATCCGTTCCCCAATCCCGATCCGATCTTACATCCAGACTAATGTACGGATAGCAGCGGATTAAACAATCGCACGCAATATGTATTATTTTTTTAAATTACGTATTTGAAAATAGAATTCGAATTTGAAATAGGAATATTTTTTTGTGATTATTAATAATTTACTAAAATGCTTTATTTATTCTGTTCGCATCATGTAATCCCAATTACTGAAATACATGTAAAATGAATACCATTAATTCTTGTTTGCTTTGCATTCCATTTTTATCTACTTAAATTTCAAAATATACTAAAGATACAGGCACTACTTATATTTAATGTTAAACAATTATTGTAGGGTAAAAAGATTTTGCATCACAATATTCTCAATATAACCAAACCTAAATTAGAAACATCTTATTTCTACGCTAAAAATGTCACATAGCTTTAAATAAACATACATTTTCTATATTGGCTGAATCTAGATTGGGGCTGAAAATAGGTCACAAAATATTACAATCGACGTTCACCTCTGAACAACCTTGCATTATTAGGACATACACTAGACGTAAAGTCGAATATTTAGTTGATAACTCTAAGAAATTTGTTGAATAGTATAAAGTAATTACCTAGAGGCTGGACGACCAGACGATTTAATTAATCCAAAGTTGCTATGGAATTTAAGTGACTCTTGGATTGTATCAACAAAAATTATTTAGTTTGTACGACAAACTTAATCGTCATAGTGCTTTACAAACAATGTCAACTTTGTCTTTAATATTGTCAACTTTACGAAAAATGATTTTATTTAAATAATCGCAATCCCCCATCAAATTGAATTTGCAGATATTAAAGAATTCATACAATCATACATTTTGCAAAAAGCTTTATCTGAGATTAACTTCGGTACTCTCTGTGCAGTTAAGTAGATGATACAGCTGTCAATAATACAGCTAATATAATTTCACGCTACAAATGTTCCATGAGTACAATCGGCAACGCAGCACCACACTTCAATAGTACCAACCACTTGTGCCCACCGTACCACCAGACTATTGGCGCGCTGGGCGCAGAATACATATTCATGAGAATAATTCGACAGATTCCCTTAACGATACGTCAAAAAGCGAGTACAGGCTGGCGGGATAGTGGCCGCGGATTTGATTATTGACGGCGCCAGTGTTTTTATTGTGTGATTGTTGCAGGAATTTTATAGTGGCCGTACGAATTAGGGCGTTTTGATTGAGTTTTTTTACAGGAGTGGAGCATAGATTTGGGTCCTTTTGGGTCTTTTAGCTGTTTTTTTGGATTTTGAGGTCATAATAAAGATGTCAAGACAAAACATAATAAAGTTTAAGATCAGTAATTTTTTGTTTTGTATCAGCAGCGTTTAATATTACATTACTTCTTATTTCTTGTGGTGCCTGATGCACACCACATATGTACATACTCTCAAGAAACCATTGTAGTGAAAAGCGGCTCAAACATCTTAAAAATAGTTTCTTTGTATAGAATGTAGTTCTGAAACTAGATTTCTTGCTGTCGTTTTATAAGAGATCAGCTTCACTAATTCATACAATAGCATATCTCAAGAAACATTGGCACCCACTTGGAGACATACTATTGTATGACTTCTCCCAAAAACACAAAATGTAGGCATAGCATTCAGATCGCGATATCAAAGACAATAGTAGAAGCATAAAAAGCGAGTTGCATCGATTACAAAGTACGTCACGAACAGATCATAACGATCCTCAGTTCATCACAAAGCTCAAATACGTCAATAAAAATGATCCGTAAAAACGTTGACAGATGAAAAAAAATATAAGCTTCGCCGACAGAGGCAACATTCGTAATCAAAGTGGTAGTGTCAACGCATCCGTCTGCCGGCACATTAATCTCCCCTCCAGTTATTGCGATTTTCGCGCATAAAACCCGACAAAAAAAACCCCAGACATTACGTCTACAGCTCTGAGGAGAGAGGGGGGGCGCTGATTGCCCTCGTGAAAAATTACACATCATCGCGTGCGTCTAAAAGCGGCACATGTTTTATTTATTACTTGACATGAGTCTGCCTAAATGCGGGAATCAAGACCGAAACTCTGCATTACAAAGGATTTTTTTGTAAAATGCCTGCATTGCGTCTCGTGGTAAATGCGTTGTGGCGACAGAGTTATCTTTTGTCATATGACAAAATTCCGTCTTGCTTAATTCCTGGTACTTGGAATGTAAATAATTGTACTGGGTATATCAAGATTGCTACCGAAAATGAAGCCGGGTGGTAGTTTTAGAAACTAAAAACACAATCTGTATCTGTATCAGCCCATATACGTCCCACTGCAGGGCACGGGCCTACTCTACAATCGAGAATACGATTGAGAGTTGTTAGGCCATATAGTCCACCACGCTGGCCTAGTGCGGGTTGGCGGACTTACATACCATAGAAATTCTTATAAATCGCTATGGTATGTAGGTTTCCTCACGATGTTTTCCTACACCATAAAAACACAATGCAACAAAAAAAATTGTGACAATTTGTTTTGTGTGTTTTTTTAAGTATCTTCGTTTTTAAGCCTTAGTATTAACCAACGTTCAAGTATAAAACACAATTGCAAGACGGTTACATAAACAAGAGATGACAAATCACTGGCTATGAAATGTATTATTTAATTCATAAAATATACTTTTTAACCTAAGAATATTAAACCCTCAAATTCACAAAGGGCATTTGGCTTAATATAAAAATAGAACAACAAAATCCATGAAAGTGTGAGGTCCACTATAAAGATTTGGAACGGTTTTATCAAGTAAAACTGGCGTGTACAGAACAAGCAAAGGCAAGATTTTCTCGTGTTTACACTACATTATGTAAAGTGTAATTTAAACACTAGAAATAAGGCAAAAGTTTGCCTTGTACTTCAAGAATATAGAACAAAGAGCGCCGTTGATATTTCGCTTGCTGTAGACAAATTGTCTTTCACAAAGAAATCGTATTTACCGTGTGACTTCTTTATTTTGAAACGTTTTTATAAAAGAACAATCTGATTCTGTTTCGTAATAAAACTCTCCATTAGAGTCTTAAAAATATTCTATTAAATTATGAAACATATTTTTTGGTATCTAACTTGTAAGGAATGTTAACCGCACTTTATAAAATGATAACAAAACATAAAAGAAAATTGTTAAGGACCTCTGAATCAATGACGTCTAGACGAGCTCACTACAAAAGATTAACATCTAACAAAAAAGGCATTGGTGTCCAACCCAAATCTACTTTTAGACTACGTGATACCTAGATAGGTATTCCCATCACGTACCGAGTAATTTAACGTGAAGAATAAGATGTGTAAACAGTAAATACGGGCGCCATTAGGGCGCTTGGCACGAATTTGCATTAAGATTAACGACTCGAGGCTCAGTTGGGACCGTCCCGTGCAGTGTGCAATGTGCTTTGTACAAGTGCCTTTGTGGAAATATCGCACGCTATTTTGGCCTTTATTCATAAGATCGCAGAATTTCAATTTCTATAAACGTTTCCGTTATTATGGTAACTTTATTAGCGCGACCTACTTTACGTGTATGCACTATTTTATGCATAGGTTGAATATTTTAAAGATCTGTTCCGTAACTCGGCAGTTGAATGGCGGATTATTGGCAGTAACTTCTGCATTGTTTACGAGTGATATAAAATTATACTGAAACTGGAGCGTTTCACTAATGAATAGATTGCAAAATGCTGTTATCGAATTACCTACTTCTTGTATAAATAAATCAGGCCTAAGATTTTTTCGTTACTAAACATGCTTAAAAAAGATGCATAATATTGTTTAGTAAATAGCTTCGAAAGATTACTACGGTTTGTATTAATGCTATCAGAGTTGAAAATAGGTTTATTATAAGACATTCAAGGAGTTTGAGGGAAATGCATTTAACGAATTATTTAAGAACTTGTTATGTCTTTAGTTCGATAATCTTTGGCGTTAAATCTGGGGGCTTTTCTGTTTATAAATATAATAAATTATACAGGGTATATCAAGACTGCTACCGAAAACGAAGCTGGGTGGTAGTCTTAGTGACTTCAGACACAATGCAACCAAATTTTGTGCAAAAATTTGTGACAATATTTTTTTGTTATTTTTTTTCTATCGTCATATTAGGATGGTAAATAAATAGTCTTTTCTTAAATAATAGTGTATACCCTTTTATTTTCAAAGACGCTATGGTATGCAAGGCTTTAAATTATTATTTTAGCAAAATCTATTGATTTACCACCCAAACTCGACGATATTTAAAAAATATTAAAAAAAAATTGTCGCGTTTCTTAGCGAAATTTTTAGTTGCATTGTGTTTGTAGTCACTAAAACTACCACCCGGCTTCGTTTTCGGTAGCAGTCTTGATATACCCGGTATGATAATGTAAATACATATAACGAGCTGTATTCTTCAAATTAGATAGAACACACCAGATTGTTGCAGTAAAACCTTCATAAAACATTTACCGGTAAGAGATGACTCAATATCACAACCACCATTAGCCAGCTTGAAATTATACGTACATAAGCTGAGCACAAATCAAGACCAGATGCGAGGCCGTAATCACTGTGCGGTCGAATACCAATGCTCTACCAACTACTAATATACAAACAATTCAAAATAAAGCGCAATAGGCAATAACACAATGAAAATCAAGTATTCAAAGAATACCAGTGGCTTAACAGTTCATATATTGTTTTTCTCTTCGGTTTAAAAAATATATTTTTTCATATTGCATTAGATACCACTATTCTCAAAAACTTTGCTGTTTCCCTGGATCTAAAATTCTTTGCTTCTCGATTATACTACGACTGAAACTCTGGAAACCGATTCGCTTAACAATTCGCCCTTCGTGCACTCAGAAAACAACCGCTTAACTGCTATTTTATTTGCCTAAACACCTGTGCTAAACACTATTTATATTTTCTTTAATATAATTTCCAAAAGCCTGCTCAAGTGAAAATGTCTGGCTTTGGAAATAGCAGAGGAAATATAATTTTAAATTATTATTATTTGAACATTCCGAATCCTGTTTCTTTGTAACGTCGTACACCGACAGAGGGCGATTATGCCCTTATTCTGACTGTTGGTCCTATCTCCATATGTACAATGTACTTAAAAACAAGTACATTTATAAAATAGTGCCATATTTCCCACATACACGGATCGCATCTGTGACACTCCGGTGGATAAAATCTGTCGCGACGACCGCCCAGCACGCGGATTCTTCGAGCGAATCAAGTCTCGCTCCAAGAAAGCATTTGATTTCAAAGCCAACCATTGTTTGTATTAGAGGATTTTCTGCACTCCTTATGCTTTCAATGGATTGTTTTAGATTTTAGATGTGATTTGTCGAAAGTTGTATGCAGTGTGGTTGTTGAATTAATTATGATGTTTTATGTAAGGTTTTATAGATTATGATATTGTACGTCCATAAGCATGTGAAAGGCCACGATAAAGACTTCTTTTATGGACTAATTTTGTAGGTATGTGATCCAAGCTATTTCTAGCCCCTTTTGAGGTCTATGTTTCAGGTACTGAACATAATGAGACGTAAGATCTCATGTGTCAGGATGGCGAGCGCTGTGGAGTGGCATTGCTTTGTAATTCATAGTGTTGCTTTGATTTCTACTGTCAATGAGCGGTCGTATCGCTTACCATTAGGCAAATAGCATGCTCATATCACTATTCATCGTAATAAAAAAAAATATTATTGCAGATTTGTCTCTTTGTTATTAGCAAACACAGAGTTGTTAATCAAACAAATATTTGTCTAGATGCTATTATCAAACCTATTCCTTCTTCCGCAGGCTGAAGTTTCATCTACTTCACTTCAACCACTCCCAAACATTGTTCTTGAATCACTGTAAAATATCATATAATCATATCTCTCACAATCATTTCAGCGTCCAATAAACCCCACATTCGAATATTATTTTCGTTTCAACCACATTAGTCCCCAGGGCCGGTGAAATGACAATATTGCACAATAGCCGTATGTACGTCGTTCTGTACAGTTAGAACGATGCCGCAACGCCACGGGGCGCCGGCTGGCTCTCGGCCAATTTGTCTAATGCCTAGTTATGCCCCATTTACTGCCACTGGATCAGAAATATATAGTATAGCTATTAGCACGCCCGTTAACTGTGTATGTGTTTGTATGGTGATAAATAGTATTTAATATATGGTCCAGTAAGTTTTCTAAGCATTTTGTTTATTCTTTACGTGTTTAGATCGATCTGATTATGAGAGATTGGACGGTATTCCGCAGCCCTCTTAACTGATTCCTTTGCCCCTTACATTATGACATTATAGATTTGCAAACCTAAGCCATCCTTCTTCTTGTATCCTGGCTTCTATATCTTTCTAGCTCCTATGATTTAGAAATCTTTAAGCATACAGACAATTGTACTAGTACAACAAATTGACGACAAAGCTCGTTAGTCAGTGCAGTCAGTCTAATCAAAATTTAAAGTTAAACAGCAAGCACAGAGTATTTTACCACCAATAATAATTTAAAAATATCCAGCTTTACCTACAAAGCAACACAGCAAAGATAGCCAACATTTTGTCTAATAATAACCTTATTATTGTTGAACAAGGAAATATTCCCAATGTGCAAGTGAAATTGCACTTCACAGTTGCAGAGCTACGTGAAAGACTAGCTAACAAGCAATACAATGGCGAAAATGCTTGACCCAGCAAATTCGGCTGCAATGTAACATGGTAAAAACAGAACCGTATTTATACAAAATCCTTAGGCGTCGTGCCAAATTCAGTTAATGCACGTTCCTAATACAATAATACCGCCGTTCCATATAATAATTTCGATATCTCCCATTACATTAGTGGAAATTTAAGAGCGCTCGTGGAATTATTGGATAAACTTAGCTGTTTTAGCTATTAGTTACTGATAGTTATTAATACCTAGAAAAGTAGATAATGTAATTTCGGAGAATTTGAAAAGAGATTTGTTAGGTACTCACTCAGAGTGGTTTTATAAAAGTTCTGAGTAATTTGTAGTCTGGAAGAAAGTTCAAATAAATGTATTGAGAAGTTATTTCCAGACTAAAACAAAACTGATAGGGATCATAGTAGATCAGATACAACAACTATAACATGATTTTTTATAAAAATAGTGATAGTGATGTGTATTAATATAACATGAAAATATTATGTATTCAGGTTGACAAGCGCAGTACATTGCCATCTCTCTCTCTCTTTTTATCCAAGGAATGTCACATAAACATAGGCCTTCACATCGACCTACATCCAGAGACTTCCTGAAACCAGAATCAGGTCGTCCATCCACCTTGTAGAAGGGAATCCGACACTTTATTTGCCTGTATGTGTCTCCACTTCCGAACATTACGGCCTCATCCGCAATCAGGTCTTCGTGCCCGGCCCACTATCACTTCAACTTGCTAATCCTTTGGGCTAAGTCAGTAACCTTACAACGCCTTACAGTGCTTAATGAGGAATAATAAATTTTGAGTACTTTTACTCCTGTCTACAACTAACCATGATGCATAATTGAACTGAAAAACTAAAGGAAAATATATATTGCAGTACCTCTTTTTTCTAACAAATTTCGTTGCGGAATGAAAACATGTTAGTGTCACATAGAATAACCAAGCTTCAGTGCTCGGTGTCATTTCAATGCGTGTCAGTGTCCATAGTTCACAGGAATTAAGTGATGTGTTAGTTTCTATATGAATTCGATTACTTTTATCCTCGGAAATATTGTGTTACTGAATATATACAAAAATCATCATTGTTTTCATCATCATATTGATCTTCACCAAGGAATTCTACAGCGACTTCCTGCAACTCTGGCTTTTTTAAATTTTCTAAGATGTTTTCATCCATTGTCTTTTGAAACCTCCCTAACGGCCGTTCTCTATATCCTATCTATCTTTAACAAGAGGTTAAAATGGATATCGTTACTACGTCTATACCACTGTATGCTTCAATAAACAAAAATAGACATACAATATTATCTTGCCTAGATATGTATCAATATATGCACCTTATCTAAATATCTCTGTCTTTATTTACTGAAGCAAAAAATGTATCGAAATTTCGAGAGAAATCTCTTGTTAAAGATAGATAGATTATAGAAACCGGCCGTTAGAGATAAAAGTTTAAACAAAACTACGCAATGAATAGTTTACTTCACTTATTACAAATCTACTCTAAGAATACCACCACACGACATTAAAATAATATGCACACAATTCAAAGTATAATAACATCCGCAAACACGTGAAACGTAATAGAGGCTTATTCACATGAAGGATCTTGATCAGTTAATTGCATCACACGGATATAAAAGCCGGTCTAAAAATCATGAAAATACTGTGTTTTCAGAGGCGTACAGAGCATGCGGTGTTATTATTGAATTAGTCTGCACTGGGCTCTGCGCAATGCAGTCTTTTGACTGCGCGTCGCGGTACGAGCCAGAAATTGAACAAATTTAATGTTTGCTCTTTATGGGAATTAGTTTTTGGATGCTAACAAAAGAATTGGCTCGGAAATTCTTATTCCAAATGTTATTTCGTTTACAACGGTAGCTTTGTGTTCGTTTTAATCATTTTGTGCGAGTTTGATAGTAGAAATTCTCGTGTTGGGTAAAGTTTGACCGATATTTCAGAGTTTTGTTCTGTTGTGTAAACAAATGTGTCAGTAATACTGAAGATTTCAGAAATAGATTACGCAACTAGTCGCTAGTTTGTTTATTCCAAAACTACTTTACTGTATCAGCCCATATACGTCCCACTGTAGAGCACGGGTCTACTCTACAATCGAGAATACGATTGAGAGTGGTTAGGCCATATAGTCCACCACCCTGGCCTAGTGCGGGTTGGTGGACTTACATACCATAGGAATTCTTATAAATCGCTATGGTATACAGGTTTCCTCACGATGTTTTCCTTCACCGTTTTAGTGCGTGGTGATTGACTATCAATACACACATGACTCCGAAAAGTCAGAGGTGTGCCCTGGGATTCGAACCCGCGACCACCGTGAACATGTGGGCAGCCGCGTCTAGTTCGTTTACCAACAGGCCACCACGCACTTTACTGATGGCAGTAAATTACAGTCATTACGACACTCCTATTTTTTCGCTACTGGACTTTTAATCTTTACTCTAAATATGTGACCATTAGCTGTGCTAATGAAACTAGCATTAACAAGGGTAATCACTTACGACGGGTAATAAAAAAAAGAATATTCTATACTTTATTTTTAATTGTCACAATGATATGATAACTGACCAAGTTACTTATCATGTTGATATTAAAACATTAGTTTGTGATATGGTAGAAGAAGTCCAACACATTTTGGCGGAATGTGTACGGAACGAATCATAACGTACTGAGATGTATCTATCCTACAATAATTAACATTGGCAGAATAAACAGTACCCTGGCTATTCCTTTATTTCTTTATTCCTTTTGCCTTTAGACCAGGGTCCTTTCAAATTCATACCTATTTTTGGGAATGACTAAATTATAAATATGTGCAAAACTGTCGTAATTGTAACGGAAGTGTTATTATTATTGTTATAGTTTGTCTTTATTGATAACATTTCCTTAAAAAGTTGAATAAAATGAAATAAAAAATATCCTCGGACTGCATCGGTGCCGTAGTTGTACTACGATACGGCTACAAAGCTGCGGTCTCGGGTTCGAATCCCGGGTTGGGCAAAGTGATATTGGATTTTTCTATTCATTATCAGCCCAGAGTCAAGAATTTGTGCCTTGATATGGTGATAGGCTCTCACATCGTGGGGCGGAACATACATGGCGAAATGTGGGTGTCTTGGCACCTCTGCCTACCCCTTCTGGGAAAAAGGCGTGAGTTTATGTATGTATGTATGTAAAAAAATATCAAAGCTGTTAAAAGGGTTCCATCTTATTCACACATTAATCTTTATAATAACGTGGCGGGTCTGACGAGTATTATCAATAAATGACGACTGGTAATGACCAGATATAACCGGTTATGACCGGCGGTAATGACGCCGTGCGATTGGCAGGTTTCAATTCAACGCGTGCCCGGGGATTATTAACGATTGCAAATGTCAAAAATACGGCCCATATCAGCGCATCCGGGTTATTTAATGGACTATTTTATTCACACGCTGTAGCTGGACTAATTATATTATTATTCTTTGATTTTGTACTCTTTATTTGCGCTATTTATATTTTTGACTTTTTGTTGGAATTGAATATGATTTATTGTTTACATTTTAAGGACACCCGAGTTTTATTTTATCGCACCCCCGCGCCGGTGCAAAAATGTCACTTTTGCAAAAATGCAACTGTTAAAATAAAATGTTTCAGGAAAAACATTTGAAACTTTGACATCGTATAAAAATATGATATTTCAAGACATAGAGAAGTTGAACAGCTTCTATCACAATATCAACTTTTAATTTACCGTTAAAAATTCTGACCACGTAATATTCTAAACAATATAAGATTATTTCTTTATACCTTCCAACCTTGCAATTTTTGCATATGTGACATTGTTGCACCGGGGATGCGATATGTATTTGTAATATAGCTTTAAATAGTATTTTACATGTATTTGATGTTATAAGAAATGATATAATGATACAATTACAAAATAAGTGTATTGAGCCTATTTTCGGAGTGCAATTATTCGAACTACGTCTATAATTATAAAATTACACGCATAACTACCAAAATTCATAATTGGTGAGTTAATTAAGCACGAAATATATCATTAAAACGCAATGCAAATTGATATAGCATGCAACAAACTAATAGAATAGCAAACATTACCCAATCAATAACAGTTGGGAGTCAACACAAAAGTTAATTTGTTTTCAAATGGCCGTTACAATAGCAATAAATTATTCAAATGACAATTAAGCTCACACAGCTATTCATAGCCATTTCAAACTGACCTCGTTAAAGTATGCCGCCCCAAGCACGACAGATGTGAGAATTAAAACCACTTCCCCTTAACTTTATTTACATTACGATATTCGACTAATAAACCCCGACTATAGAGCCCTTAATCCTTTAATACCCGTTTCATTAAACACCATAGCTGCCCTGTTCCACTCGTTCTTTCTAATTCTACATGCACTTCTATTTTAAAGCGAAAAAAATACAGTGTCACAGGATATTGACTCGTATAACTCAATATTAGAGTACAAAGTTCTATATAAAAAAGGAGATACATTAAACTAATTAAAGGGGTGCGTAAGCAATAACAGGGGCAAGCATAATGGATACTGTTAAAAATTATATGAAGGTCCATCGTATGAATAACAGATATTCTAACAAGATGACTATTCAAATATAGCCTGATATATTTTTGAAATTTGACGAGCTGCACTGCTGCGTGGATGTGCCATCAATCATACGTCCAGTTGGAGAGGTTCAAACTAATCCGATATTTATAAAACTCGCTTCTGAAAATATATATTTGATAGAAATCACTGGTCATATATAATAAGATTAAATTTTGATACAGTAAAGATAAGTAACATTAACGATAGAAGTTAGAACAAATAATACATCTACAAAATTAACTTTAAACAAAATTACTTGTTAACAAATAAGTACTATTGAATGATTTAACTAAACAAAAAGAAGCCATAATTAAAAATGTTATAAAATATCCAACTAGACTAATTAATGTCTACGAAATATTAAAAAATTGCCAAAATTATTTTGAAGATGTATATTCTTCTAATGCTTATTTAAACGAGATTGAACTAATAACCTTTTTGTGTCTGGACTGCTAGTAATAAATTATAACTAGCAGTTAAAATGAAGAAAATAAATTAATGTCACCACAATGTAATCTTTGTCAACACAATTGTATTACATTGTAATTTAATGTTGTCTATAACTTAATATTGCGACCTTTGTGGAGTAATTGAAGTTAGGCACAACTTAGTTATGATTGTTATCTGAAAGATAAATTTTGTAACTAAAACGTACAAATTATTATATATGCGACCTAATATAGTTTATGGGACTTTAGCTAAAGTTAGTGTTATTGTCCACTATAAATTAAGCTTTATTACAACTCTTAGAAACTCTATTACTCTGTATCTGTGTATACCGCACTGAATCATTTAAATAAATTAATACGAAATGTGTTCTGAAAAGGACATAACTCTGTGGCTAATATTCTATAATAATTTACCTCCTCATTCAAATAAAACAGTTTTTATTATAAAACTTATCAAGATCATCAACGTCTAATTGTTGACAAATTGGCGATTTAAGTGTTATGAAAAAACCATGAAAAAACAAACAACAAATAGAACTCCATAATTACAGTACCTAAGCAACGCGAAATAAAAAGCATTAGAAACAAAACAGTGTCCAATCAAGGCGTACATTATGCCGACGAAGCCGCTCCTTGCAAAATAATCTGAGATATAGACGGCATTTGGAGCGAAGGAACCGATTATTTTCAATCGGGGATCTTCACGGCTGGAAATATTCACTCGGTTCAATCTCCCCTCGGCTTGTTTCCCCTCGTTCTTCCAGCCACACCACATCGCAGCCAATGCTATGAAAAATAATCGGTACGGGACCGCTTGCACCGATGATTTCTTCATTCGCCTTTTTGTCAACATTTCAACCCAGTAGTAAGTTGGATTCTGCTCCCAATTTAATAACAATTTTAGTTATAAGATTAGTTGTTATTGACTCTATGACTAATATATCGTATTTTTTTGTTTCAGGTATTACTTCAGCCCTCACAACATTGCTTAATAAATAAGTATAAATTAATTAAGCTGCTAAAATACCGAATAAATACGAAATGAACAAAACACATCTAACTTGTACAACACTTGGACAAGACGTTATAATGAACGAAAGAGTTCTCAGTAAAGAATAAACCTAATTAGATCCATTCGAGAAATTTAAACAGAATTAAAGAATATTTTCTCTTTAAAGTCACGTTTACGGGTAGGTAACTCGTTTTTAAACTTGGTAAAATTTTTCATTCTCTCGGACGCGCCATGAGTTTCAGGTTATCTTATTCGCCACTCGGTTTATGTTTATTTTTTCTCTTCTTAATTTTTACGCTTGGTATTTTTTCCGTCGCTAACGATGGTGAATTTGGAATTGCAAATGCCGTTAATTGCCCGACGGAAGTTAACGTTCACACTTAGCTCCTCGACTGATTGTTGAAATATTTATAGCTGCCAAAACCCAGAATAATTCCGCTTTCGCTTTCAAATAATCACAGTCATCAACTAATCTGAATTTCTTATTTTGTTTGTTGAACGTTTGACTTTAATTAGAGGCGACACAACCCGATACATCTTTATTGGTATGACATCGGAGTATGAATTATTCCCGCTCGTTGTGCCGACAATCAGGCAGATGCAAAACAACTGTGCTTAAAGTCTCGTAGCGGATCTAAAGAGTCGCTGAATATTCCGAACCCTCCCTTAAGAACCCGTCGGAATTCATCAGTGTTACTTGTTTTAAAATATTGTCGAATTTCTGCCCCCTTTTATGGAATAGAAATGGTAAACTGAATGCAAATAACGTTTTGCAGGCAGCTGTTGTAGAAAGTTATCGGGTTTGTTATGGATCTTTAAAGATGGTCAAATACTTATCTTAAGATGTCGACGTTTTTGATACCTTACAAATTATTTCTTATTATCGTAAACTAAGCTCAGTGTAAGCATATTCTTGATGTATCGTATACGAACCTAATATTATCACCACCACCGCCACTATTATTAATTATTGCATTTCTGTCCATCACAAGGTTGTCTGGAAGAGATCGCTTAAAGCGATAAGACCGCCCTTTGTACCTAAAATATTTTGTCTTTAACTGTAAGTGTAACATGTACTATCCCATAAAATATGTGTGTGTGCAATAAAGGATATTATTATTATTATCATCTCAATTTATGGTAAAGACCCTTCCTAGAGACTGACAGCCGGATCAGCGTTTTTATTTGTTTAGTTGCCGATAGCATTCTTACAATCATCGCCCCTAAACCAGTTTAATCCGGTTTGATTTATATCTCGGCCGGCAGACTGATTACTTCCTATGCATTAGCCCTGATGAATGTATTTGCATTAGAAATCCGCGGCTTAGCTACAGATCAGCCTCCACGGCCGATACAAATGTATGTTTAGTACGGATACCGCGTGTTTACTATCACTTAATGTGACGAAAATAAATTGCGTAGGCGTGAGCCGATTAGAGGCTAAATGTGTGGATATATTTGGAACGTTTTTGAGGGTTTTTTTTTTCAAAGTATACATATTAATGTCGATTAATTTGATAATTTGCTTAAAATATTAAGCAAAAGCTTTGGTTAACGAATTATAAATTAGCTGACAAAATCTTGATTTTTTTTGCATAGGCACATAATACCGGGTATACCAAGAGTGCTACTGAAAACGAAGCTGGGTGGTACTTTAATGGATTTCAGACACAATATACAGGGTATCTCAAGACTGCTACCGAAAACGAAGCCGGGTGGTAGTTTTAGTGACTACAAACACAATGCAACCAAACATTTCGAAAAGAAACGCGTCAATAATTTTTTATAATTTTTTAAATATCTTCACACTTTTATGCCTTAGATTATTTATAAATAAAATGGTATACACTATTATTTTAGGAAAAAATGTATTTACCACCCAAATATGGTCATAAGAAAAAAATTACAAAAAAAAATTGTCGCTTTTTTTTGCAACTTTTTCTGTTGCATTGTGTCTGAAGTCGCTTAAACTACCACCCGGCTTCGTTTTCGGTAGCAGTCTTGATATACCCTGTAGATATGACTTTGCGGGATAAAATGATTCGATTTTATGACTTTAAGTTGTACCCATTAAACAAGAATAAAAAAAAAAAAAAGTTGTACCCAACATCATTATTTGGTATTTAACTTGTGAGATAGCATAATCTCGGGCTTAATAGCTACTGAATATCTAATCGTCGCGTTTGGGTAACTCGAGTGTAGGACGAAAATGAACATATGTGACTATCAAGTACAAACAATAATTTAACTTTACCATCAATTATATGAACACAAAATACTTCATCATTCATCAATCCAACATTTCACCAAACATTTGGCTTAGCTTTCAAGTAACTTTGCTGTTAACAAAGCAAACAGTGACGTCATCGAGCCGCTAGCCGACAGATGGTGCGACAGTGTTGCCAACTTAATCAATTGTTATTGGCCATCGACATATATGAGCCAATCAAGTGGAATGAACCGAGCTGTATTGTCGAGGTTTAATGACTTTCAATTTTTGCAAACCACTTTATGTTACTTAATGGATTTAATCACCCCATCTGCTTCAAAGATTCATCATTGTTGGCTTTTTGTTTGTCAGTTGAATGAAACTTAAATTCAAACTCGCTTCATATATACATACTGTTTGAGTTCTACATATCATGGCATAATAATAGATGATGTTTTTCGAGCAGAGGTTCAGTACTACAATAAATGACACACACAATTTTTTTGTTGTGAGTAGATTATATACACAACCATAAATTTTATATTTTATCAACAAATTCATTCATATCTACACTATTTATAATAATTAAATAGTAATACGCATAAACTTACCTGTTATCATTTTATAAATATTTAGTCTGTCACTTCCGCAACGACTTGTTTTCAAGCAATTTGTAAGTAAAATTCACAGTCGCCGGACTAAAATAAATTGCTTACGAAAACGTGGAGCGAGAGATAAAAAGTATACTGTTATAGAATCAAGAGTCGCGTAATTAATGTAGATATACACTGGCCGGAACGAAACCTAAGCTTTGTGTACTGTGACGTCAGCACCAGACTGTGACGTCATAGTAAGAGATGCGTACAAGACTGTAACTAATGTTCTACTAATTACTACATATTGTGATAAGTTGTATCCATAAGTCAAAAACTGTTTATGTTTTCTGGCTAGCTTTTTAACCGACTTCAAAAAAAGGAGGAGGTTCTCAATTCGACTGTATGTTGCTTTTTTTTTTTTTTTTTTTATGTTTGTTACCTCGTTTCTCTGTACTGTGTGAACCGATTTCGATCATTTTTTCTTTGATTGAAAGCTGGTGCTTGTCGTTTGGTCCCATAAAAATATGGTGAAGATCTGATGAATATCTTCGGACCTGGAGAGGGGAACTCCTTAAAATTAAGGAGAATTGCAATGGTTCTTTTTGTATTACGTTCATTAGAAAAGTTAAGATACAGTGAGAGAGGGAAAAAGGGGTAGGGGTGAGGGGGGGGTGGGTGATAAATTAAAATACACGTAAATTCTAATATCTTCGGCAGCTTTTAAGCGATTTTAGTGATTACTTTTTCATTGGAAAAAACGTATTGACAGGTTGATCCCAGGAACACAACATTAAGATCTTATTATCATGTTCGGACCTGGAGAGTAGAACTCCTCAAAATTTAATAGGATTTCAACGGTTATTTTTGCATTGAGTTCAGTATAAAGGCTAGGCTACAGTGGTTGAGGGAAAAAGGGGTAGGCGCGAAGGAAGGGGGGGGGGGGGGGAGAGAAAAAATAATAAACATGTGAATATTCCAATATCTTTGGCAGCTTTTAGCCGATTTTAGCGATTTTATTGTCATCGGAAAGAACATATTCCTTGTGGAGACCAAATCTTTTTCATTTAAATGCCTATCAACACTAAAAAGATAAAAATAACTAAAATTTTTAATAAAAAAATAAAAACCGACTTCAAAACAAAATCCACTAACAACCAAAAATAAATAAAATAATAACTACCACTCCAAAGCAAAAAATAATATTTATTTCATGGAGCTCGTGCATGTTGATTAATTTGCTTAATGACTTGACTAGCCAACAAATCAAAATATATGCGTAACATATTGAAGGCGGGTCGCCCAGTACCAAACATATAGATATTTAAATTAATATAAGGCATAGGTCCTATATGTTTGGTACTGGGCGGCCCGCCTTCAATATGTTACGCATATATTTTGATTTGTTGGCTAGTCAAGTCATTAAGCAAATTAATCAACATGCACGAGCTCCATGAAATAAATATTATTTTTTTGCTTTGGAGTGGTAGTTATTATTTTATTTATTTTTGGTTGTTAGTGGATTTTTGTTTTGAAGTCGGTTTTTAGTAAATGGCAAATACATTTTGTTAAAGCAAGTAATCTTATATGTACACGATCATTGAATGGACATCCAGAAAAATAATATGTATTAAAGAATTAACGTTATAAGTAATTTTTTTTATTCAGTATATCACGAACTTCTTGATAGATAGTAGATAGCATTCAATAACAGAAGTGAAACTGTAAAACACAAATCCAAAGCTAAGATAAAGTTATGAATTTATAAGGATGAGTAATCAACTATCTAATTTGGCAAACACAAGTCCGCTGCAAGTGGCATAACCGACTCCCGTCGCAAGCGAATCTACAATGCTCCAATTAATACGGAATCAATAATGTCGATTACTTTGAGAGCTGGCTGATTACCGCCACTGCTGACCAGGCTACATGATTGGGTAATCCAATTCGGTTCTACTGTCCAACGAACAGCCAGTATATCTACTGGAAATTAAGCCAATTGCGTTAAAACTATGTAGAGTTGCCTTATATAGACAGTCGACACTATGAAGGTTTAATATGTTTTTATGACTGGCAAGATGGTTCGCATTATTATTCTTTTTTTTAAATACAGTTCTTAATTTAAATTGTTTTGTTTTTGTTTGTGATGCAGCCAATTATATAAGAGGTTAAGTTATATTGCCTTGCTATTTTGCTAGGTAAATAAAATCGTACAGTAGAAACAAAAGATAAGTATTTATTATTTATAATAAAATTAAAATTGGTTAGAAATAAAGATGTTGTTGTTATCGAGACTTATTTCAAATATCGAATTTATAAACTGATATTTTTGTTGTTCAGCTTCTATTGTCGTATAAAGTCTTTGTGATAGATATTATTGAAAATAAACTTTTATCTTCAAGGAAAATAAAATGAAACTAGACATCTCTCAATACTAAACGACAGCTATCTACAAACATTTGAGATTAATTTCAGACAAAATTAATGTTCCAAAATATCTTATTACGTTGTTTTATAAAATACTTTTAACGAATGAAATAAATACAAGAACATTTGAAAACTTTCTTGTAATTATTACGATATTTGATACTTTTCATATTTATAATAACGGCTAATTATATTGTGCCAGTTTTTTTAAACACGATACTTGTCTAGACTAGATTCTTTTCGCAAGATTTAATAAAACTTAACTATTCCACAGTCAATATGAAGCCCAAACATATATTTAATAAAGATTGTTATTTCATCTCCGTCGGCGGTAAAAATATTAATTTTGACACATCAACAAACCGGTACCGCGCAATATCGCGAAGACTATTTGCATGGAGGGTGGTAAATCTAAGAAAGAAATCTTATATGGCGGCGATATTGATGTCGCTCAGACGATGTATCACGGCGGATTCATTTGTTGACTTATTGCCCTATATTCCATTCCGCCGGCTGCGAGTTTGAATCCTGCAATTTCGCGTTGAAGGTGGGGATATAAAAATGTGTTTGAATTGAGAATTCCCGAGTTGGTATTACTTTTGCAGATTAGTTATTACAGTTAGTATTCAGGTCGGCCGCGATAGCATCAGCGTTTTATTTGGCTGCCGTTTCACATGCCCCTATGTGCGCCACTTCCCGCATAATGTATTCCCAGCTTTGGTTCAAACATGTTAGCGTTATGGACGGATAAATGGAACATTCCACTAATATCACGCTTGTGATGTATGGATGTTTGTTGCTTTCACGCTAAAACTACTGAACGTGTTTTGATAAAACTTTGCAATATGTAAGCTACACATCAGAGTAACACTTAAGCTATAGCTTATAAATGTCAATATATTTATAAACTGCCTCGGAGGCGTAGTTGTACTACGGTACGATGACAAAGCTGAGATTCCGGGTTCGGATCTCGTTTCGGGCCAAGTGATATTGAATTTTTCTATTAATTATCAGCCCGGAATCACAAACTTCATCCTGACATCCGTCTCATGTCTGTTCCGTCATACAAGGCGAAATGTGGTTGTCTGGTAGCACCTCTACCCCTTCTGGGTAAAAAGCATGATTTAATGTATGTATTTATAAACTATAGCTTTGGTGAAATTCGGCCAAATTATAACTATGAGCATTGATTATCGGCATGCGGTGCCATAAACCTGAAACTCAATATATTTCATTTTTATTTTTATTTAAAGATCTCTCTTCTTGCATCTAGGCGCAACCAGGTTGCTGTACATGTATTTCTCTGTATAACACAATCATAAACCAGCATACAATGCAATATTTCATTAAACCGTTGTTTTTCTTTTCCATTTCGTTTTAAAATTTCCAATCAGACCAAAATACGTCGACGCACGCTTGAAAGACAATTAAGCTCTCGATTCTGTTCATTTCACGGCATCGAACATTTCCGTAAAAAGCGAATTAACTCTTAATGAAACAGTAATGAAACGTTTAACGCGATAGTGCACAGATCATGGCAAACGATTCAGCTGAAATTTGAATGCTATGTACTAACAATAATGTTGTGAAATGTGTTACAAAGATTTTTAATATTTTAATTTCTTCAGTTTCAGGTGAGTCTTGCCTCTTGGCGAAGGACTCCAAGGTACACAAGTATCAAATATAGGAATGGTTGTTGTATTATTACATTGATTTATCAAGTTTTATTTTCAGTTGTCAATTGGCTGAAAATTATATTGATGCGTGTAAGTAATTTATTTACATTGGATTTCATTTAAGTCTGTGACATTTATTTTTAAAATAGTTAAATAAATAAGCGCGATATGATTAAATGAAATCCAAGTTCCGAAGCCAAGTAAAACCAATCCGAATACTGAGCGCAGCTCACTTCTCTATACGACTTACCAAATTCACTTTCCGTTCCTTTAATTCTGTACTTTAATTTGCTGTTATTATTTAATTTGATGAAATCGCAACACATTCGCACGGTCTCCTGAAACTTTTATATTACTTTCGTTATATTTATTTCGCCTTAAATGTGTCACGTACCTGTTATTTTGGTCTCACTATTAGCTTGTTACCGTTTCTCTCTACGCTTTATGTTTGCTGTATGTCATTGTTATAGTATGTGTCATTGTGTGCATATTTGTTTTAATAATTATTTAAACGCATTTGCATCTCTGTGTCCATGTAGCTTGACTGGTAATGTTTCTGTAGTTTATATCATGGTTTTAAACGTGTGAAGGCTGACGGTGTTTCTTCAAGAGGACTTGTTACTGCTTTCAGATCCTTACCCATAACTGCACTACAAAAATTAATTAAGAAACGCAACCAAAACATTAACCACTTAAAAAATTCACAAGTTTCTGAGTTCAGACCTCAAAATATTGATCGTGGCTCTCGCTCATTCATGCCGGTGTGTGACAAAGCCCGCTTCGCCTCACTAGGGGTAAGCCACGCACACACTCAAGTACCCCAAAGCCGTTTTGTGATCGTCAGCTGACGGCTGCGGGTCGGGCGGGATGCGGGCGGGGCGCGGGCGGCGGGGCTTACGTACCACGCATGCGTAATGCTGTTTCAAGCGGTCACAGCGCTTTATTTCCGAGCCAAGTGCTAGACTAACAAGTTGCGGTTAAGGCTTGCCGCAATCGCTGGAGTTCAATCGGTCCCATTCAGGAAACAATCTGCGTAGAAGCGTCTTTATATGATTATTGTTTGATGTGATCGCTTTTTGCGGATACATTACATAGGTACAATACGAAGGCCGGGATGTTTTCTTAGATATAAAGACATTTACAGATTTTTATCTCGAATACAAGTACGTGTTTTTATTTATTCATGAATACGTGGCCTAGTCCTGATACAATAAAGATACAGAACAAAGTCATAAAGATTATCGTAACTTACAATGAAATTTCTATCTTATTTACATTCAAACTTCTGCTTGTAATACAAATTACCCAAAACATTACTACTAACAAAATGACAAAATATTTTCTTGCCTACAGTACAAATACACCAAAAAAATAACTTTTAAACAACTGAATGCGGTCTAGCAAACACATTAGACCAAAGTGGCAGACTAAAAGGCTAACCCCCTTAGGGATTGATGTCAGACATGCAGCCGTTCGTAAAATTATTATAAATTAGTCTGCAATATGACTGAAGTCACGTTGCGTCGACCCCACATAAGTTCGAGATTAGGGCAGCCAGAAAAACAATAACATAGTAACTACTAATTGGCTTTAGCTAAATATAAATCCGATGTCAAAATCATTCCGCTGTTCTGTCCATTGTGTTGAGCTGATTATTCTTTAACTTTTTCATCTTGTAACAGGTTTAGATTTTTAAAAGTTTTACTTTATTTATCACCTTCTGCTACTAGTTTATCACTGTATAATCTGTTAAATTTCATCTTTCCTAAACCCTACATTCACAAAAAATAAAAAACGAACATTTAAAAGTAATATTCCACTAGCAAAAACTCCAGCTCGCAATAAACAATCATTAATGTATTTCCGTGAGTGACCCTGCGCATATGAACAGTTTTCGAGTGAGGTGACTTTTTAAGAGTTCGTTAATTTGGAGAGGCCGGCGCCGGGCGGAGTGCCGTGCCTCCAAATGAGGCAATCGTTTTAACCACTTTCCCTTCTATCGAAAAATGGCGCGCACTCATGAAAAATTCCGATGGACATTTCATCGGCGCTCAGCAGATTTGTTCCGGGATAAAGCGTTGCGTTTTTGGCTTTATTTATCCCCAGGTGTATGGTTTTGTATCAATACTTATACTTTTTAGCTTTTCGCAGCGCAATGTTTTTGCTCTCGAATGGTTTGTTTGTCATTAATGTCTAAATGTTGTGTTATTTTGTGATTGTCTTCTTCACTATATTCAATATAGCCACTTGTTTTGTTTGTACACACTTTAAGAACTGTTTCAAATTTGCTACATCTTTAACGTTTTCGCTCTTTCTTTATTCCACTTGCATAAGCCATTAACTCCTGCCCTAATTTCTTACAATTGTATAATTTTGTTAATATACTTTTCCACATTTACGTTTTCAACCATTAAAACCAAACATAACTTTATATTTGGAACAACTCAATTCAGATTCAATTTTGTTAGTTTCCCAAATAGTTGCAATAATTAAAACGAATACTTTAGCATCTATTTCTACAACACAATTAACTTTTCCACTTTCAGATTTAAAATTTCCTATAGTATTCTGAAATATTATATCCAATTTCTGCTTCACTTCAAATGCTGAATAATGGATATGTAAATTATTCAGCGCAAAAAAACTCTTTGCTCCCGCCCCTAGCTAACCCGTCGTGTCTCCATTCACCTTTTCCCCTTTTATGACATTAAAACAAAGAGTACCAAATCTGGTGACATCCAACAGGGCCAATGTCGTAACGGTCAATAAATTTTTATATTTTACGCCGTTGTAAAACTGTCGATCGGTATTAGGGTTGTAAGGCACAAAACACTGCGCCCCGGCCTGATGGGCTTTAAGCATCCGTTTAATTAAAAAAGGCCGCGATTTAATTGGAAAAGTATTCATTTACAGTCTCTTTTGTTTGGTCGTTTCGTTGTGATTTATATTTCGCGCGTATTTTGGGATCATCGAACGCTGCCAAGTGCCACTTGTTTACTTTTTTGCACCATTATGCAAATTGCTCTGTTGACGCGTGTACTTGGAGATAATATCTTTTGTGGTTCGTTTGCAGGCGCTGTTAATTACTGGATGTTGTGGTTATGACGTGCAATGACATTTTTGGTTGAAATAAAATTTATGTATTATACATTTGACTTCGCGGATGTGTTATACTTTATTGTAAAATGGTTTGTAATGCGAATATATTCTGTCACATACATCTTTAACATTACAAAGAAATTACAAATCGTAAACAACAACCGCACAAAGGCAAATTCTACTTAAGAACTATACCACATTCAAAACCTTACTATCTAAAATTGTTTAGTCTTAATCATACATTATCCAACTGTCAAAATTCCCGCTACAAATTTACCTAAATCATCCAAACAGGAACCATTAAACACAGGTCCTATCGAAAAATGCTATCCGAAAATCACCTGGGCAGCATGCAAACCCTAGGCCTAAAGTAATAAATAAAGCCTCTACGCCGGCCATATTTCAGAAGTTCCGGTCGGGCGACAGCGACAAAATATCTGCAAGTCTAATGCCATACCCCGTAGGGTTGGCAGACTTGGCTGACTTGACTACCTTGGCTGGTTTGACTGCCTGGCTGTAGGGGCCATTACAAATGCAGTGAAACTAGTCTCAGACACATGCCATTATCGTGCGGATTATGCCGGCTAATATTCCTCCTTTGTGAATAAATAAATGGATCTGTTATGTACATTAACGTGGAATGGACTAGGTCGCGTAAGGCTTTGGGTAATTAAAGTTTAATGCGCCATGTCCTTTTCCATGCATGGGGTAAGCGTAGATTATGTACACATTAAAATTTAATACCGACGTAAATATGAACATTATAAAACGACTTAAAACCCTCAGTAACTAGTTAATTACGAGTTAAATAAAATAGAATATCAAACCCATTTAGATATTTCGTTTAAATCATACACAAGACAAGACAAAAAAAAACGAATTGGCGGTCTTGATGCTTAAGTGAGGTTAATTATGCATATAATTAAAAGTCATTTTATTATGAACAGAGATTTTTAAAAGAATTATAGAAAACAACCTCAAATATTTTGCACGCCGTTGCCTTTATACATTCGGCTCGAACGTAGAGGACACAATACATTTCAATATCCATTAAAAATACACCAATTTACATTGTCTCCATTTTCCATTACACAAAATACATGTAAAAAGCGGTTCTAAAATACCCACATTCCCCGACAAATTTTTAGATTGGTATCACAAAGCTTTCAGCCGGCGTGTAGTTTGAAAACAGCCGCAGGCTCACTTTGTCCAAGGAACGGACATGCGGACATAGCGCCCGCAAGCTGCCGCAGCGATTCTCAGCGGGTTTCAGCTATTCTCAACGAGTTTCAGCGATTCTCAGCGATTTTCAGCGCTTTACAGAAGCCTCAGGTGTTCAGTGAGAATCCTTGTATGCGCAAATAGTTGTGTGTTATTGTTAGTTTAGTTAATTTGGACTGGAAAATATGTAGCACAGATTAAAAATATTTGTGCATACGAATATTAATTTGAGTCATGTCTTGAACAAATGTTTTGCCAAAAACATGATTTGGGATTTTAATGCAAAATACTGTATTTTTGATAATATGAGTCGTATTAACAGATGGCGTTAAATAATACTGTAAAGCTATTAAGAACATTGTCTCAGGGATTTCTGCTATATACATACTTGTATATCTACTGTCTGCCTTTCTTTCATGTAGGTCGGCAATGGACCTGTATTTCCCTGTTACATTTATATATCGCACAAATATCTATTTGCAACAATGGAATTCTCATTATCTCAGATTTCATAGCACAGGAAATTCATGTAATTAGTACAAAATGCCAAATATATCATTTAATAATGTTATTGGAGTATACTGCTCTCGGAGGCTCTCATATTGTTTTGGAGTGCGCTTTACGCGAGGAATTAGAGCTAAACGCGGCCAATCAATGGATGAAATATGCCAGCGAAAGCAAAATGAGCTGTGTTGTAACTATTTTAATTAACATGTTGTTTTATATGCTTACCTACATACATCATCGCAGATACCACAGGGATACACCACATGGTCATTTTGACAACAATAATTCTGCCTCGGAGTGGTATAGAACCGAGATACATAATTTTTGAGAGCATTCAAAACCTAACAAAAGATAGCAACGTTTAGTCTTCATAAATGTTTTTACCCTAAGACACTTTTGCATCTTAAACCATCGTATTAATGTTGGGCTGTGACTAATACCACAGACAAAACGCAAATTACAGTAAAACCGTCTTTTGTCCCTTCACTTCCTAAGCTATATGAACAAAAAGAACTCTCCAAAATTAAGTACAAGGAAGTGAACTTTCATAAACACAACGAACTCCGAACACAAAACACCCAAAACCATGTAAATCAATTCGAGAGTTTGAGGTCTTCGCGATATAATTGCCTCGAAATGAAGAGCTCTAATTTCGAACAATACATAAACAAGGCTCCATTGTTATTCAGATATCAAAATATCTGCTATTTATCTTCGTCAGTCGACGAGTGTCGAGCCATGGGAACACACATCTGTGTATTGCGAGCGAGAAATGTTCTTGCAATGTCTCCCCGCGGCTGTCCCGGCTTTTTTAATGTTACAGCTACATTTTATTTGTTTCTGTCTAAGCATTTTTAAATGGAATGTGATTTTCTGTTACAAGAGAGTATGTTTAATGTATTGAATGTAATTTAAGGACGTTTTTCGTACTCTCCTGTCCTTGGGAGACGTTGTTAATAACGCGTGGTTCACGTGCCCTTATATGCTATTTAAGGTCGACGAAAATGAATTGTAACACGTCTTATATGGATTTAATTTACGGTTATATAATAGGAGTGGCAGATTACTTAAAAACTGACGATATAGGCTAAATCCTAAACGCTACACACTTACGAAGGTCAATATGATTTGTTTTGCACTATCATGTGGTTAACTATAATACAATAGCTTTTTACTGATGGTGGTTCTCTCATATATCAGAGGCCGCCTGGGTAGGTACCACTGCAATACCTATTTTTCCCGCCAAATCGTGGTGTTAGTGCACTGTTGTGTTCCGATTGAAGGACATTGCAGCTAGAGTAAGTACTGGACATATTGAGACTTAACATCTTATGTCTCAGGATGGCAAACGCAGTGGAATGTCAAGCATTCCTTTGTAATTCATGGTGTTCAGTTTTGCTACTGTCCATGAGCGGTTGTAACGCTTAACATCAAGTGAATGGCAAGCTCTTCTCACTATTCGTTGCTATAAAAAAAAACAACTAGTTTTAATACATCTTCCCTCCCGAAATGTTCCTGCAACGTCTAATCTTCAACTCAATAATACAACACCATGTTCAGAATCTACAAACGGCTACCCAAATAAGTTAGGAAAGTCATTGCCCTCCAAGATTGATACGAAGCTCATCCATCAGACAATAGTGCCGAATACCAACCAAACAATGACTTAACAACAAACGACCGCTTTCATTAATATTCTAACAAAACCTCTTGACAATCATGAATAATGGCGAGTTTTTATCTATCTAGATATAGAAATTCATTGAGGTCGTGTCCTCCAGACGAGTATTTTTTTAGCCACGAGATCTTGTGATATACTTTGTTCTATGATTCATTAACAGCCGTTCTCTATAATCTATCTATCCTTAACTAGAGATTTCATTAAATATTTCGATACAGTTTGTGTTTCAGTTAACAAAGATAGAGAGATATAAATATGGTGCACATGTTTAAAGATAGCTAGGTAAGACAAACGTATATTTCAATCTTAGTTGATTGAAGTGTAGAATTGTACCGACATAGTAATGGTATCTATTTTAACCTCTTGTTAATGATAGATAGGATATAGAAAACGGCCGTTAATGTGATTCATCTCGTACTGAAAATTCAGTATCTTAACTAATAGTAACATAGCATACAATACATAAACTCACGCCGAAAAAGATATTTTATTGCTTGATTAATATGACTGCCTCGGTAGCGTAATTGTACTACGGTATGATTGATATATATATTTTATTATCAGCCTGGAGTCATGAATTTGTGCCCCATATGGTGATAGGCTCATGTATCACATCATTGGACGGAATATGACGAAACGTGGGTGTGGGTAGCTCCTCTGCCTACACTTTTTGGGAAAAAAATCGTGAGGTATATATGTTGTATATATCCATGTATAATAATATCCAATCAACTATCTATATAGATGGGAAGATATTTTCATCAACTTAGACAGCAACAACCTTAGAAGATGATACAAAATCCGTCATAGTGATTCTCGCAAGTGTATTCAAAATGCTTATAATAAAAACTTTTACCCAAACAAAGCCAGGCTAAATTAACTAAGAAACTTGTAACCTTTCCACACCAAAAATACGTTCTGAATTCTAAAACAACATTAACACTATTTATTTGATAGTAAAAGTTTCACAAGACAAGTTTATATTACAGTCTATTCTATCTTTATGTAGTAATTTAAAGACCTACTGTATCAAATCGATATCATTAACCAAAAAAACTTTTGTGGCTCATTTGTTTTTCGATAAAAAAACGTATTAAATAAAAGTGATTAAGTAAGTAATTTTGTGCACGTTATAAGGTTATTTAACCCCAGTATGCTTTTTATAGGGTCTGTGGGAGCGATTTATTGGTTCTCCAAGACTTGAAGACATGTATAAATGATATATCGGGACTTTAATTAAAATGTTTCATTACCGGGCTTGATCATCTTGCACCTTTGCGCTGATGAATTGTTCAATTTGATCCCCTCCTCTCCATTCCTAAACAGAACCACGCGTGCTGGCTTGTCTAAATCATCTCAGCATGAACCAAAAGGTTCGCAAATTATTTTTCGTCTAGCTGTGGAATTGTTTGCCGTCGCGCGTGTACCTTCCTTCGTATTATCCTGGGTCCTTCCGCCTTAGTGTGATGAGACATCTTAGGAAGCTGGCATAATCACATCAAATGGCATGGGATCGCCGTCTTATAACATTCGATACTTCGCCTGGACGGCTTTGCGCTTTCCATCAGGCGCACTGTAGTCAAAATGCCGGGCCAGTACAAAAAAAAAGAGTGAGAGGAATAAGTGCTTAGTCTTATGGACTCCTTACATATGAACTCTCGGTTGTAGAGTGCAGTAGTGAGTGAATTTGAACTAGTATAGAGCTTGTGGATAGTATAGAGTGCGTGGTGGCCTGTTGGTAAACGGACTAGACGCGACTGCCAACATGTTCACGGTGGTCACGGGTTCGAATCCCAGGGCACACCTCTGACTTTTCGGAGTCATGTGTGTATTGATAGTCAATCACCACGCACTAATACGGTGAAGGAAAACATCGTGAGGAAACCTGCATACCATAGCGATTTATAAAAAAATCTATGGTATGTAAGTCCAACCCGCACTAGGCCAGCGTGGTGGACTATATGGCCTAACCACTCTCAATCGTACTGTCGATTGTAGAGGAGGCCCGTGCCCTGCAGTGGGACGTATATGGGCTGATACAAATAGAGCTTAGGCCACCATGTTGGATATCGTATAATATAGGGTGGTAAACTTATGCAATTCTTGTATTCGAGATATGAGCGTTTTCTCACAATATTTTTCCTTGCTTTTAAAACCGGTGATAATATATAATTTTACTATGAATACACAAGATACTTATCCTTATTCTTAGTAGTTCCTTCAATGAAAATACTCTGAATTTTCAATCTCAGTGTTTTGTGAGATCTTATTCCAGGCTTGTTTTGGTAAACGTTTTCTTGCTAAAGTAAACTATAACACACATTGAAAATAAATGGAGTATACAAAATATCTCGAAAAATAACGTTAAATTATGCAAAGATAAAAAGTTACACTTTTCAGTAGATAACTAGGTATACTACTTCAACTGAAACGTAAACTGTAAACTGAAACGTATAGAAAACTAAGGAAACTCGTGGGGTAACGAGGATATAAATAATACTTGAGTCGTAATTTACTAACTATTCAGGGAAAACCCTATTACTAAATATTGCAATACGTCACATATAGCACATTAAATGTAATGTGCTATATAGGGGGTAATGACCCAGCCTCAGATATTCCGCCCACTATAATAATCCAATATGTGGTCCACACATTTGATCACCCAGAAACGCGACGTATCCCGTATACTCTTCAATAAACATCAAGTCACAAACCCAGCCGGCAACAAATCACTCCTCCCGTCTTGCCTGTTTCATTACAACTGTCCAATTTTCGCCCGTATTCCCTATTCCACAACTATTTTCCTACGGTCTATCCCAAACAACGGGCCATCCGCATCGATTCTGGAATAAAAAGACAGTGCACACAAGGGGCGGTCAGGAACGCATTAGGCTGCGTTCAGGGCTCTGCAAACCGGCGACTTTTAGCATAGGCGAAGGGCGATTTAGGGCTCAGGCATACGAGCGACTTTTAGCATTGATGATCGGTGAAAGTGTTTCTTTTAAGAAGCTCGAAACCATGACCGACTACTTAATTCTGCATTATACACATAAGTCGCGGCGATCGAGATGTCTATTAGACACTATATTGAAATTTATTAATACAATAAAATACAATATGCTAAATTCCACACACATATTTACACACAAATATAATCTGGGTAAAATCGACGGTTTTATCGCTGTAAGCAATTTCTGCTAGACAATATATTTTTAGGCAACAGTCAAACGCCAAAACGCGGCACCATCGACAAAGCACCTAAGCCGCGTGATTTTTAAACCGCAACCAAAAACTAGTCGCTGAAACGCAATGCAACATAAGGAGTCGAAAAATCGCCGTTCGCTGATGCTAGATGTCGCTAGTTTACCCCAACCCTCAGACGGGCTGCGTTGCCCGCGGCTGCCGTCGTAATCAACGGGGCTTTGTACCCAGAGATGGGAATTACAGATACGCATCGGCCGTGGGCTATGCGCTGTGCTGGCGCAGGAATGGGCCACTTGTACCATGCGAAATGTTACGCATTTGATGCTATAATTTCACATGGTACGGTTATACGCCAGGATTTTTATGACGGGTTGAAATATTGTTCTCGCGGTTTCGCGACGTTTTATTAATATTGCGTTTTGCTGGATAAGGGTTAGTAGGGAATGTATGAGGGGCAATTGTTTTACAATTGAGGATAATAAGATCGGGCGAAGTTGTTGAGATTAATGAGGAAAGTTAGTTTGATAGGAGTTACTTAAATAGTAGAATACCATTGAAATACAGCTTCATAAACTTTTTTTTAAGTATACCACAGAATAATTTGTGACTGTAATATTTGGCAAACGATAGGTCGGTATCGACAAAAGTTCGATAAGATAATGTAATTGGAACCATTTCCTTGGGAAATTCTCGAAGCATTTCAAGCAAAATGTTATTAACAATATTGGAAATTGTAAGACTGATAACAACCTTAAATTTATTAACAACCTTCCTATATAAATATTGCAACGATTTTTTTTGTTTAAAAGACAAATTCGTAAACTTTGAAATTATTGTTAAAACCCTCAGTTGAACAGTTATGATTCAACTATTATGTAGAAATATATTTTGAGAAATAGTTCTGTTTAAAGCTATTTCCATATCATCTATACATATATACATATACATATAAATAAAATTGAAGTGTCTGTTTTAAAAGTGAAAATAAAAAAAAATATCCAACTACATATCGTTATATACACGATACCTGTGCCGAAAATGATATTTAATTTTTTTTTGTCTGTCTGTCTGTTTGTTCCGGCTAATCTCTGAAATGGCTGGACCGATTTTGACGGGACTTTTTTTGTTAGATAGCTGATATAATAAGGAGTATCTTAGGCTACATTTGTTTTAGAAAAATTCTTTTATTTAAAAAATAACTTGAAAAAACTAATTAACTTTTTTGTTAAATTCCACGCGGACGAAGTTGCGGGCACAGCTAGTAGTAACTAAATTATCAAAACTTCGCCAGCATGATTACAATAAACAGAACAGTAGGAGTACGTCCCGACATTTTTTTAATTCATACAAGAGCTTCCTTCTTTGTATGGCACAATTAAACGCAACACTATTTCCAAGATTGCAGTCGCCGTCTTGAAACACAAGAATCATTCTTATCCCCCGGATATAAAGTGCGAATTGGCGCGGCGGCGACTTGCGACCCGATTTCCTCTTGACTAAACAAGGCACACATATGTTTGAACACATTTTGTTCACATGCCTTTGGCTCACGTCACGCCGCGAGAAGGCTTTTGTTCTTTCCATTAGTCCCAAACTAGCTATGTGTCTATACCCTTGTCGAATACTTAACACGATGTACTGTGCGAAATTACAATGAGCTCTCCTGTTTGAAATAGAATCGAAAATAGACCGTTTGTGCCGCCATTTTGATTGCTATTATCGTGTACAATCGGAATTAGATATTTCGCCCAAATGCATATTGGAGGTATAGTTTTCGGCGCGTGTAAGCGGCTAATACGCATTAATGAACTGTTGTGAAATGGAGCAAAGTTGGTTATCGCGACACGTGTTTGTGCGATCAACGTGACATTGTTTAGTGTTAATTTTGTACCTTTTGGGATGTTTTCAGGCAAAATAGATGATCGGTATTTGCGTGTACATATTGTATGAGATACTAGAGTGTTAGACGAGTTCGAAATAGAGACGAAGTTACTGATTTCAATCGTAATGTCACTAATTATACACACCTTTATCTGGTGGTAGGTACCACCGCAACTCCTTATTTCTCCCACCAAACAGCAGTGTACATGCACTGATGTGTTTCAGTTTGAAGGACATGTAGCTAGAGTAACTACTGGACCTATTGAAACCTAAAATCTTATGTCTCAGGATGGCGAGCGCAGTGAAATGCCAAGCATTGCTTTGGAATTCAAGGTGTTGTTCGGTTTTGGTACTGTTCATGAGCAGTCGTAACGCTTACCATCAGGCGGACGGAATGCTGGTCTGGCCAATCATAGCAATCAAAATTTAAAAAAAAAATACACCTTTTTTCCATTACACAACAATATGGTATAAAGGCGTTCATAAATATGGCTTTCATAAATATGGCGATTGTCACAATTCTGAACAGAGTTGACATGCGGAAGAAAAATAACTTCCTACCAGCATAGTAGTACGAAAATATTTGTATTTATGTATCTACAGCGCCTAACTCATCTGACTTGGATAAAGAGGTGTCAATGTCTTATGATCTAGATAACAGGGTACATGTATCTTGGCAAACATCCCCTTACCCAGATACAATCTCCTACACACATCACGCAAAACTTTCATAAGTCCGGCGACATTTCTGTTATTTATAGGTTACATTGACAGTTATTGGTATTGTCGCGCGAGAGGCGTGTTTATGGAGCGGGTGATGGATGGCGTCGCGTCGTTGTTGAATCAATCTTCGTTCTTGCGATACGTTATCCCGGTTAAGAATGGTACAAGTTAAATTATTGTGCTACCAACAGACCATAATCGCTCACATAGACTGATGGGATTGACTGTATGTACTGAAGATATAAATCTACGTGATTGGATAAAATAATTGTTTTGCATTGTTATTTTGAATCATTTTGGGGCTTTTTAGTTTCTTTTTTTATTGCAGTGAATACGAGACGAGCTAGCCGTTCGCTTGATGCGATACGACCACTCATAAACAGTAGCAGCATTCCACTGCGCTCGCCATCCTGAGACATAAGATGTTAAGTCTCAATATGTCCAGTAGTTACTCTGGCTACAACCTACCCAGATGACCTCTCACACATGAAAGACCTACCACCAGTAATAGTTTACTGGTTTCTATAGTTAGTATGAGAAGGTCGTTTACCTGACACATCACTCAGCTGTTTATCTTTTTTGATATCGATTATTACAATCAACTGTAATTTAATATTATAATTCTTCACAGATTTTCAGAGAAATGTTATTGTTTACCTTAGTTTCTGAAAACAAATTTGAATACCGATAGTATCAAATTCATAAATAGCCTCAAGCAAAATTATTATTTATATCCTCGGAATTAATTTCCTACCCTTAGATCCGTATCTCCATATTTACCAAGTTAAAGTGTTGAACCCACGTTTACACATAAACTTGTTTACAAATTACTGCGAAGCTTCGGTCGCTAGTTTTGTGGACAGACGCACATTTTCAGCCGGAAGTGCGGTGGGCGGACTCGAACAGCGGATTTATGGCGCCACATCCGCTTCCGGTGCCGCGACGTACACATTATATCGATTTTCCATTCACGTTTTTTCTGGACCTACAACTTTTTGGACACGTAGTGTTGATCTTGGGGGAATATTTCATTGGAGATATGATTAATCGAGATTTTTTGAGGTTTTGTTATTAATGGTAGAAAGAAAAGAATAATCCAAAAGCCTACAAATTTAGGAGCCTCAAACATTAAAGTAGAAAACTTTTTTCGTCATTATAATATGTGCACTACAAATGTAGAAGTAAAAAAAATCCTGTGCAGACTCCATCATTTGCTCTAATGGTTCATCAAATGTTGAAGTAAACAAACCAAAATAACGGTGTTTTATCCATATTATTTTCCAATAGGGCTAATGTGAGGTTTGTACCGTATAATTTCCCAGGGACTCGTTACAAGTGGATCGCGTCCAATATTTTCCTTCTAATCGCTCTTTGCACCTGGGCCTTAATTTTTAGAGTTAATAAAACAGTCCGTAGCCCAATGTAATTAGTGCTTAAATATTAGATTTATTTCGGTTACTTTGTTTTGGTTAAGATCTATGTTTTTTTTTGTATGTTGGTGCTGGTTAAAAACGATTTTTGTTATTTGTTGGTTCACTTTTATTTAGTGGAAAAAAATATTACTACATAGTATAAAACAAAGTCGCTTTCTCTATCCCTATGTCCTTTTGCTTAAATCTTTAAAACTACGCAACGGATTTTGATGCGGTTTTTTTAAATACTTAGAGTGATTCAAGAGGAAGGTTCATGTGTATAATTCGTGACTATTATTGTAGAGAAATCTATATGCACCCGCGCGAAGTTGGGCCGGGCCGCTAGTAATTAATAAAACATAGAATTGTTGTCAATGTCCGTGATAAAATGTAGAAATGTAGGAACAAAACTAAAAAATATACTATCTATGAAATCATGAACAGTCATTAATAAAACAAAGTAAACATAATCTTTAACTTTGCAACTTAAACACATTAATTTAGCCATTACACTGATGTACAAAATATAACGCCAATAGTTCACCCTGTACCACGCTGCAAAATGAACACTTTAATATTTAAAACGGCCATATCATATCAAATGTGTCGGTACATAACCGTGTGAACAGTCGGTATCGCGGAATGGCCCAGATACGATCGTTGGGGCCACATTGACCCAAATGAGGCAGGCATTTGGCGAGCCGCCCGACACATCCGCGACTTTCAGGCCCCACGCCACCAAATCACATGTGTATCGATTTCTCAATTATTGGCTTTAGTTCTCTGTGGGGTATAAGTGACCATATGTCTTGAGTGATGGGTGAAATAATCCTGTAGGGTTAAGTACTTTCGAATGGAATTTTAGTGTTATAATAGTAGTAATTTGCAGATGGATTCCAGTCCGTTCTCGGCTACAATACATACGTAAATGCATGCGTATTGGGAAAAGCAAAGACAATAGCACTAATTCCTACGGCCTCAACTCAAAATTTTAGTTCGAAAAGGAAATAAATACATGTATTAGAATTCCTTGGCCACCCCCCGGGAACATAAAATCCGGGATAAAAATACTTTGTGTGTTAATCTAGGATATCAGATCCTCTATACCAAACATCGAAATTGGTCCTGCCGTTTGATCGTAAAGAAGTAACAAACACAAACTTTCGCATTTATAATATAACTAGGATAAGTAGATGCTTCACCGGTGCATTTACGTACACTGCAGCAACACTAGCTTTAATGACTCCACAATAATACGTTAATAATCTAACTTTACCGTTAAAAGAAAGTAAGTTTGCGGCCAGAGTATAGAACTAATGTCGGCGTGAAGTTTTAATACCGCGCATTCCGACGTGTCCTATATGAGCATAAATTAAATTACGAAACTTTGTAATTGTTTAGACGTTTAACAAAACTCATTATGCGCGTGCAACATCTTATGTGGATAAGATTTCACGACACGCTGGCTACGCGCGCCAAATCGATGCTTAAACATTATTAATTTACATTATTTATGCAGTAAATGTAAATTAATTAATTCAAAATTTAATTTAGCATTTACGATTATTCAAAGACAGTTTTAAAACCTTTTTAGTAAGTAAATGTTTTATTTTCTTCGCTCAAACTGAATTGAAAATTCGGTTCGATAACCAAGTTTTAGAACTCTATGAATAAGTCAGTTTATATTTATATATTTATGTATAATATATTTAAAATATGTGCGTTCGAACATTCATTACATAATGTTTGTTCAGATTTTGAGAAGTTTAATATATTATGATATATTGAAATCGGTATTAGTTTAGCGATAGATCCAAAAAGGTCACACCCATAAATTTCAAGATAAGTTGCTACCCCAATAGAATTATGGCCCTTAGCTAATTGGTTTTATTTATAGGATCTTACTCCTTATATTAATTTAAAAGGTAGAAAAAAAATACTGACTTTCAAAACAATATAAGAAAAAAGAAAAATAAAAGAAAAATAATTAATTTTCTCAATAATTAAGTTGTTCTTTTATAAGCTCACTACTGCATTCACGGAGGGGTGAGTAGTATCACTACTCCCAATGAAACGGAAACTCCAATCAATCTACGTCGATAAGTTTATTTAAAAATTCAATAAAATACAAAATTTAAAAGCCTACATTGCGAATTAATTACTTGCAAGTAAATGCAAATTCACTGTACAAATTTACTGTGCCGTCAACTCTGAATCGCGGCACATAAATTCAACTATTTTTATAGCTTCACTCGGGTTGGACGAAAAAAAGGCCGTGCCGCGTATTTGATTGCCGAAGTGTGTCCATATTTTTTGCGAGGCAGTATTTTATGTTTTGCAACGCCATCTGTTGGTCGGCGAGTATAACTCTCGGCCAGATGTCGCTCACTGCTACCCGAAACTAATAAATGAGACCATGCCTCGGGGAAATTAAAAGTAGTTTCGCACAAATCAACAGCACTTGAGAGCAACTTTTCTCAGATATTGGACGTATTCTTGGCTTTTAATAACTGAAATAATAATTAATATTCGAAGGAACAATAAAAAACCGGCCTCAATTGTTGGAGGGTTCAATAGTTTTCATTTTGCTAAGGATTATTTTACAAATATAAAACTTGTCTGGAACATGGACATTTAGAAACTTTGAACAACGTTATAGGATTCATTATCCTCAACTTTAATAAAAGCTATAAAATGTGAAAATTAAATTACTCAGAATTTCGTAACTCAACAGTATGAAATTATATTAATGTAGTGTTTATTGCTATTGGGACCACCATTTATTTGGGAAAATACGAGACCACCTATTAACTACACTTTTCATGGAACTAATGTTGTACACGACGACCATAATCAAAGATTAAACAGAAAATGGATTTATTCTCTGAAGCATAATTCGCTTTAAGCGATAGAACTAAAAAGCATCACATTATAATTTTTTTTTTAATATATTTTTTATACTAATAGAAAAGTCATTACAAAAAGTCTCGCAAAACCAATCAATTGGTTTGAATGCTTTACTTTTAAATAATACTGTGTTATAATAAACAGTTTGTTGTTATAAATTAAAGTACAGGCGTACTATTCCTTAACTAGGTCGATATGATTAAAAACGATGGCCAGAAACGGTCAAGAATTGACGACCAATTGGCGCAGAGGCCAAGCAATTGGAGTGCACTAAAAGGTTGCACTTTAATCACCACACGAATAAATATTTGTGTGGTCTAAACTATTCCGGGTTTAGGTGTTTGTGCATGTCAATGTGTTTGTCAACGCGTTCCCAACACGAACATTCTAGTTTGAGGTTTAAAAAACATATAGAATGCCAGTAGCGTTAACCTAATGGCTAGTATATTGCAATTACTTACGGGCTTATTTTATTCATATTTAGAATTATTTATTGTACAAAAATATAAAATATATATCGAAGCATCGCTCGGCTGGCTCGGCATATTTGCAGGTTGGTCGGACATCTTTGGATCGTGTAGCCGTATACGCACAGGTATTCACCAAAATAAAAGTCTCACAATATAGTTTAATTATTGTACTACTCGTTCCAAATAACAATCACTAAAAATATTCTGAGATTACAGTAATAAATCACGATTAAGAGCAAATGGGTTTGTAAGCGACCATCACGTGCGATTCACCGTCCAAGAATGATGACTCGCCCTACATGACACTTACAACTCCAATCTCCTGCTCTCAAAAAACAAATCAACCGTCAATTTTAAACATTATTTTTATCTACTAACATTCTAATTTATTTGCAAACAATAATAATCGATCAAAATAAGCGCGCGCCGTTATATATATCATGTAATCTTCTCAGAGAGACAAACGTGAATTTACGTAAATAAAATATAAATACAGGAAATTTAAGTATACCACAGAATAATTTTGTGACTGTAATATTTGGCAAACGATAGGTCGGTATCGACAAAACTTCGATAAGATAATGTCATTGGAACCATTTCCATGGGAAATTCTCGAAGCATTTCAAGCAAAATGTTAATAACAATATTGGAAATTGTAAGGCTGATAACAACCTTAAATTTATTAACAACCTTCCTATATAAATATTGCAACGATTTTTTGTTTAAAAGACAAAAAAGTATTCGTAAACTTTGAAATTATTGTTAAAACCCTCAGTTGAACAGTTATGATTCAACTAGTAAGTAGAAATGTATTTTGAGAAACAGTTATGTTTAAAGCTATTTCCATATCATCTATACATACAGGGTATATCAAGACTGCTACCGAAAACGAAGCCGGGTGGTAGTTTAAGCGACTTCAGACACAATGCAACAGAAAAAGTTGCAAAAAAAAGCGACAATTTTTTTTTGTTATTTTTTTCCTATGGCCATATTTGGGTGGTAAATATTTTTTTTCCTAAAATAATAGTATATACCCTTTTATTTATAAATACTCTAAGGTATAAAAGAGTTTAAATTATTATTTTAGCAAAAACTATGGATTTACCACCCAAAAATGACGATATTTAAAAAATCATAAAAAAAATTGTCGCGTTTCTAGGCGAAATTTTTAATTGCATTGTGTTTGTAGCCACTAAAACTACCACCCGGCTTCGTTTTCGGTAGCAGTCTTGAGATACCCGGTATAAATAAAATTGAAGCGTCTGTTTTAAAAGTGACAAAAAAAAATCCAACTACATATCGTTATATACACGATACCTGTGCCGAAAATGATATTTTAATTTTTTTTGTCTGTCTGTCTGTCTGTTTGTTCCGGCTAATCTCTGAAATTGCTAGACCGATTTTGACGGGACTTTTTTGTCAGGTAGCTGATATAGCAAGGAGTAACTTAGGCTACATTTATTTTAGAAAAAATCTTGTATTTTAGAAAAATAAAGTAGTACTGTCCAGTACCGCGCGCAGCTCACGCGCATGCCACCACTGGGCCGTCACGTTGGGCGCCTCCCACCACTTCTCCCACCAACGATTCAATAATCATTATATTATTATTATTAAATAAAAATGCAGAAACCAAAAAAAAAACTAAATAAACGAATTAACTTTTTTGTTAAATTCCACGCGGACGATGTCGCGGGCACAGCTAGTGTATGATATAAGCGATACTATTAAGTAACCAGAAAGAACTATATTATAAAAGTATCTTATGTAAAGTTTCACACTAGCGTTCTTCCGAGCACTTCTTGGCTCTAACCCAACACTAAGTTTTCAAAGTCGGTTTCTTGATGTCACGTAGAGGAGGACAGTTTCTAAATTTAAATATTGGAGCTCGTCATTACTGGGCATAAAGGGACTTAAGGCATTACACATGAGTTTTAAAACCAACTTTGGCTTTCGAATTTTTTGTCTTAGCATAAACTGAATTAAAAAATCGTTCCTAAGAGACAAAGCATTCGATAACTGAAATAGGTTTATAAATTGTTTATGAATAATTCCGTATAAACATAAATTTCCATACTAGCTACAAATATTAAATCGTGGCACAAATTACCCACTATAGCTTCAACGACGTACTGACCTAGTTTAAAATGTTGACATTAATTGTCGTTTTCGGCGCAAGAAGTATATAAGAGGCCATAAAAAATATTCAACTCCGCCTTTATGAAATGTTCCGAAACAGCATTGTAGCGGAGCCAGCGTTCAAAAGTATTTTGAAGTTGAGCAACTTTTCATTTCGACTCACGTGTACGTTACTTTGTACGATTTGGAAAATATGACAAAGCTAAAAATGTTCAGGTACGGGGAAATGTTGGCAAGTATTGTTACGAATGGTGTACCGTTCTTAATTCTCGTACGTAAAGGAACAAAGAAATTAGATTTGAAACCCGGGAATAAATGTCGCTGAATCGGTTTGGAAATAGTGTTTGATAGAATATGTATGCTGGGATGTGCCGCGGCCGGCTTGTCTGCTCGGCCCGTACGTTTTATTGGGCGTCCCAAATGTAACGTGCACAGAGGTTATGTCTGGCTGTCGGAGTAGCAAGAAGTTCAGATATTTTTTTTATTTTTCAAACACCGATGAGCTAAATAAAGAGTAAGAGTCGAGTCGAGAAGTGTTGCCAGATTTGGAATTCAGTTTGCAATTGCACCCTACTTACAAAACCAACTGCACACATTCGGTTCGGTGTAGGCTTTTATTTCTCTTCATCAATCGGCAGACTTTCTAAACGGATGATACTTACCATCGGATCTAATGGTGACAATTTTAAGTGCCATATTGAAAAAAATATTTGACTCTTTACTTCCATAAAAAGCAGAGCTTCAATACTAAACATATTAAGTCCTCCACAAGTACTAAGATGGTAGCTATAGATTTGTGAACGTACACTCGAGTGTCTTTACAACACGAACCTCGCATTTTGAACTGAAGAAAGGTGTGACAAAGCGTTTTCATGCTACTATGTACGTGCATCTACATTGCAATGTCAACAGGGCCTATAATGGCGGCGCATCTAGCGTAACAATGTGCAGAGGATTCTGTTTCGGCCTCCATGCCATTGAGAACGCTGGAATATATATCCATTCGTATCATTTTACCTATGTCTGATGGGATAGCGCTACTGTCTTGTTACTTTGGACTATTAGGAATATCGACCTGTCTGGAATGTACCAGTGTCTTACTGAAAATTGACACAAAGCAATGACTTCTTTGTCGTATTTAAACCAAAAACCCTTCCTTCCTTCCATCCGCATGCTTTTCATTTTAGGAGGCCAGTGACATATCTGTGACCCAAGTGCTGGTCCATTCCAGACCATTCCAGAGAGTCCATTCCAGTAAAATTAGCGTGGTAGATAAAGCAAAATGGCAAAATGCTAACATAAAGGTTAGTGTACTCAGCCACCTATAGTGAATCACAAAATCAAAGGAATCATAGGTGTTTGTGTCTAGCATCTCCCAATCACAATAATCGGTTTTTGACCGAATTTTCATCAATTTTGTCTCAGATCTTGACAAACAAGGGAGAAGTGGCGTTGGCAAAAAAATTGTTCGAGAACGACTGTCTTCACCTCAAATTTTGTCGTTTTACATATTAGATAATCTATCAGACCCACCCAGCCATGGCAAAGCAAACCTAAAGTCTAGAGCAAAACAGCACATATTGTATTGACCGACACTAAGGTACGTCAGGATTCAGGCCACACATCCTTACACGAGGTAATATTTATTTACACAAATAAATCGCGTCGCGAACCCACGGCGCCGGCTGCACCGCCGTGTGCAGGAAATTAAAATCAACGCCGGCTGCGAATAATGAGATTCCCATTACTAAACCTCTTCAACTACCAGTTTTCTTGACAAATTAACGGAACCAATGAAATCTTGGCGTAAAAATAGCTTTAGGTCCCCTTCGGGTTATAGAAATAGGTGGCACATTGCTCGTAAAATATTTTAGGATAATTAAATTTGAATTTGAAACGAAATTATGTTTTTTTTTTCTACTAGATTGGTCTCTAATGGTTTATGGATTGTCTATGGATATATTTAAATTTGAAATGTAGTCATTTTTTTCTTTTTCGAATAATGAGTTTCTCATTACTAAACCGCACGAACTATCAGTTTTCTTGGCGAATTAATAACTTTGCGCAGAGGCAATATCGTAACCAATGAGGTTTGACGAATTAATGGAACCACGAATATCATAAGAATATTAAGATTTGCTATGTTAAATATTATAACTAAAGACTTCAATGTTTTATGAAAGTTGTGGATTTTTTTTTATTTGAATTTAGAACGACCTTTATGTTTTTCTTCGATACCCTTTACTGTTATTTGAATCTTCACACTGAAGGCCACTGCTCTACAATGGTGACTATGACCCTATGACTGTCCAAAGTCCATAAATATGTCATATGTCCATAAACTTACATATGACTGATTATGAAATCCCATTCCATATAAACACAATTTTAAACGTGCACACACATTAGTGTTGTATCTGGGAATAAATTTAAAGCTGGTTGCACACGAGTTCATGATAATTCTCCTCGGAGACGGTGGAATCCTGCGCTTGAGGGAAGTAATACTATTATGCAGTAGGAGGCGCGCGGTAATCTCGTGTGCACGACTCCTTAATGGTGTTGTTGCCGCCCCGTATTTTCTAATGTGTTTATTGTTTAATCTATGACGTTAGCATTTGTCATTGTTGTCTACGGGTGCACATGAAGGTAGAAATTTGAATTTGAAATTTAGTGACGCGTGCGTTTCTTTGGAATGTGAATTTGGATTGAGGTGTAAGGAACTGAATTTAATATAACAAACACTGTAAGTACATGATACATGAATTAAATATTTCATTGTCAACCGTAGAACGTTGAGTTTTTGGCGAAGGGGAACTCGTTAAATTCAATAATGTTTCATTAACATATATCTCGCACTGCAAGGTGTATATTTTATAACAAGCAAATATATTTTTACGATTCATAAATAATTTTTTTTTTACTAAACAACGCAAATACTTCAACCGCAACATAAAACAATTCACGAACTGAATTTTGCTCCATCAGTTTTGCCCCAGCAAGTTTTAAGGCGATGTTACTCTCAGTAATATACATACTTGGTTGTCTTCCTGCCTCATGGATTATGCAGGCGCGTGGCGGCGCCTTAATAAAGCCCCAGACTTGAGCTCCAAGATACCAGGATAACAGGTAGTGAATGCGCCAGAGTTCCAAATGTTATAATGCAGTATCTTATTTAGATCCTTGTCTAGTAAAAAGTTCAAGCTAAGACCTTGATTTAGTAGCAAGTTGCGGAGTTAAGCGTTTAGTTTAAGGGATATAAGGGGGCTGTATTTATGGGTGTATGTTGAGATTTAACCGGCTGCGGTGAAACTGTAGGTTTAGAGTTTAGTAGGTTTTTCTTTTTGGTCTGCCATAACCTCCATTCGATAAGGAAGTCAAGGCAAGAAGCATCTTCTTTGAAACAGTTGTAGGAAGCTGAAATAAACGCACTTGATTGACTGGGTCTCTCATGTGAGAGAGGCCGCCAAGGTTGGTACCACCACAATGTCTATTTCTTCCGCCAAACAGCAATGTAAATGCAGTGTTGTGTTCACGTTAGAAGGACATTGTAGCCAGAGTAACTACTGGACATATTGAGACTTAACATCTTATGTCTCAGGATGGCGGGTGCATTGTATCGCTTACTAACTATAAAAAAACTTAATTCAAACTGAAAAAATATCATTCAATATTATAGTCCATACATTTAAAAATAATTGCAAGACTTAAATGTGACTCTAATTTCCGCATAATTTAGCATCAACTGTGAATTGCGTACGTTAAAGTTTTTCATGAGAATTATTCAGATACGTTAAACTTAAAGTAGGTCAGCGTGGTAGACTAAACATATTTATTTCTTATTCGTAGAAAAAACTCAATAGGACTATCAACAATATGCAAATATTTTTATTATCGTCTTTCAAAATATGATAAGCGATAAAGCGAATTCAAAGCACTTTATATTATAACAATTGCCATTTAACCCATATATAGCCTTCGTGGCGCAGTTGGTTAGACACCGACTGTGAAACGAGAGTTCTCAGGTTCGATTCCCGCACAGAGACCAATGTTTGTGTTTCCTAAAAGTATTTTCTCGGGTCTGGGTGTTTGTGAGACCGGAAAGTGTCTCGTAGTTTGATACTCACGACACAAGACTAGATCTTAGTGTGGGATCAATACTATGCATGGGACTGTTGGATTTATTTACTTATTTTGTATTTATTTATATAAGTTCCATCGCGTGACGGACTTCCTCTATAATGTTAAGTCCGATTAAGATGGGTTAGGCCATAGGCAACCAAGTTGGGTTAGTACAGATTAACAGACTTAACATGACATAAAAATTCTTAAAAATGTCTATAGATTTCTTCATGATGCTTTTCATCGTAGTTAAATGCTTGGTAATTATCTCTCAGCAAATACATGACTCCGATAAGTCATAGGTGTGCTTTGGGATTCAAACCCTCGACCACTAATTCGACCACCCCAAACTTACTACAACACTAATTACTTCACTTCTTATTATTTTAAACACTACAAACCAATATCTAACATTTTAAAAATAAAATAAAACTAAAGTTAATTCTCCGTTGAGCACAAGTGCAATCGATACAAAATCACGGAGCAACAATCAGGGCTGCCACAAAACGAGCACGACGCGACGCAACCGATACACGAAATGAGTCTCGGAACGAATTAGCGACATCCTTATTACGCTACTTTACTTTACTGTTAGAAAAGTGTTCGTGATTTTTTGTGTTTTGTTTCGAAAAAGAAAATAAGCGAACAAAGGGTTTAGAAACAATTGAAAAAGAAAATAAATAATTGTAAGTTTATTGTATCTCAAAAATAAATGTACGTGATTAAAAATTTGTGGTTATGTGAAAGAGAATTTAAAATTATTTCGTTTAATATTTGCCGTTTTAACACTGTATTTTTTATGTGCTGAAGTTAATATTGACTCAAAGTCTATAGCATTAATGAAAACAGCAGCAATTTCAGTTCAGATAACCTAGGTTATTTGAACGCTTCGCAATTATAAAGATCCGTACATTGCAGTAAATTGTAAAACGCATTTCAGCTGAAATTATAATTGGTATTTAAAATTGCATAACACAGTATTAAACCTACATTTTAAAACATCGAAACTAATGTAAAATAAATACGTAATATTGAAGTTATGTGTATGTACAAATAAAACAATCTCGCAATAATTCCGCTGTTTATACAATGTAAAATCAAACGACACTAATTAACTGTTGTGAAGTTCGTTAAGTTGAATCCCGAAGTTATCTACACAGCATTACTTTCAATCAAACTGTTAAAGTTTCGCGTAATTCGACATCGGACATCGTAATAGGGGCGCGGAAGTTCCTCTGCACTAACCGGGAGGAAAATAAGTAAGTACATAAGATTAATTGTCCCCTAGCGGACAACACTGCAACGGAGCATCGCACACTCGCCGCCATTTTGCAGCGAGATAAGAACGTTATAGACTATCGACTCGCCCGTACTATACTATACCCGTACTGTACAGAATAAGGATGTTTCACTCTGATTTTTCCGCGCTAATTGCGTGACTTTTTAATACTAGTAGAAAGAAGAGCGATTTTAATTACAAATTGTCAATAGATATTTCGTTTAGAAGTCGTTATGTTTTTGATGCTTATCAAGACGATCTTACTATCGAAATAGTATTTTAGTGTAGAGTTAGCCTTACGAAATTTGTAATGACATCAGATCTTGTATTGTGTGTTTTCATACACATAGATTCGGAACTACCTGATTCGTGTATCTTACTGTATTCATAGTAGATGCTAATGTCCCACTGCTAGGCACAACATTCCCCTTTTCTTCCAAAATTAACATTTTACAATCATGCGATTTAAAATCTAAAATAGGATATTCAAAGGTAGATTGGTAAAGAATGCTTCAGGCATTAAGTGCACCTTTATAGCATATTTTATTATAGCATAATTAAAATAAATAATAAAATAAATTTAAAGCTAATCCTTGAGAAACATGTCGATTTCCTCTGTCCACTCACATCTAGGACTTCGATTATTTACTAGCAAACATGATCAAAACTGAATAAAAGACGCAACGCTCCTTCCTCATTCATTTAACATGTTGAAATAGATACAACACGGTCGAAACATCCAGATCAAAAACGATGCACGAATCAAATTCTCATGGTCACTAAGGAGGGTAGAACGTAAAAAGATCGCTAAAACAAGATAAAGTCTGGTCACAAGTTGTGTAAGTCTGTCCGTGAAGTCAGTGCGAATGACAGTTCCACTCCCCCCTCTAACTCCCCCCCTCTGTAAACCCCCCACCCTTACCCCCCTCCCCGCCTCTACCCCGCCCCGGCGGCTCCATCACGTATTTTGCGAGGCCAACCATTCTGCACAGTTCGATGATATCTTTTACACTGCATTTTGCTTATTCATTTTAGTTGAGGGTACTTGTAGATGTTTTGTGGTTGATTAGGATTGTTGTGTACATGGACAGGTCTAATTTATTATACGTTTCATTTTCGTCTTTAATGTCAAATCGCATTAACACAAACCGTTGGATATCTTGCGAATATTTGTTGCTCTTTTTCTTATTGCAATGTATGCGAGACGAGCGTGCCGTTCGCCTATTGGTAAGCGATAAGATCGCTCATAAACAGTAGCAGAACCAAACAACACCTTCAATTACAAAGCAATCCTCGGCATTCCACTGCGCTCGCCATCCTGAGACATAAGATGTAAAGTCTCAATATGTCTAGTAGTTACTCTAGCTACATTATCCTTCAATCCGAAACATAACAGTGCATTTAAACTGCTGTTTGCCGGGAGAAATAGACATTGCGCTGGTAACTACTCAGGCGGCCTGTCACATATGAGCAGCGGCGTGCACAGGATTATGACACTGGGTATGCGGCGGAGAACTCTGTCACAAAAACGTTTTCTTTTATAGTTTTTTAGCATAGCCACAGCCACGCGACGGATCTCTAAGTCGGAAACCATGCCAACATAACAAGTCTTAGATGTAGGTACTACTATTCATGACCATCTTCTACGGCAACGCAGACAAAACAGCGATCGATCGTCGCGGCGGAAGAATTCTAATAAGTAAAATAAAAAAACTCACCTAGTCAGCTTCAATTTTCACATATTCAAGGTTCCGGTTACTTGAGATTACCATATCCCGATGTAAATAAATGCAAGATTTCGGCCACCTCATTCATTCATTTGATAAACATACATTTTTAACACAAACCCCACAATCAAATAACATTTGAAAAAATTAACAAACCACACTACTAAAAGCAAATGACTACAATTAATATCGAAACTTAGTAATAAACTGTTAAATGTACACACTTTCAAATGTTAAAATGAAAAATATTTTAAGAAATCGTATTTTTTTGACAAACATATACTACTATAAAATAGTAAACAATGCAAAAACACATGAAAAAAGCAAAATGGAGTAAAAATTTAAAAAAATATATATAATATTAATTGTTACTAAAACTATTTCTTAATAGTAAGCTAGCAGAATGTATCGCAATGGATTCATAGACTTGAAATCCAAAAAGTATACTCAAAAAATATACATAAAGATACCATATTTCAAAACGTCTTCCTCCCAACCCAAAATCAAATGATCATATCTCCAATATTACCTATCCCTTTCCATCAAATACTAATTGAAGTACGTAGTAGGTACAACGTTCCCATAGCATTTAGTTGGCAAGTCATCTGTATCGCAACTCCTTGCAACTGGGAGGTGCCCAAGATTAATAGTCGGCGTTCGGCAACGGAAACGCATCCATATCTGTCTGCCCACTGCCTTGCCTGGTAAATATGTATTTCGATATAGGGTATTGGTTTGAGTAAATAGATTTTTAGATCGGACTTTGATTTGGTAAACTGTAATAGTTTTTTTTTTTAATCAGATCAGATTCCTTAAACTTAAACCACTTGTAACTTTCGTAATAATCACTAAATTGTAAACTGGTTTTGAAAAGAGCAACACTAGAGTTTCTTGTCCGTTCTTCTCTAGTGAAAACCGCTTCCCGAACTGAAACCAAAAAATGACTAAATCTAAATGTAACAATATATTTTTCGCTCATGCGTTTACAGTATAGTTATGGCGTTTAAAAATCTGTGATCTTTAATATTCATAGCATACAACACAAGATTGCCTCGGTGGCGTATTTGTACTGCGGTACAGTTAAACTGCTGAGGTTTCGAGTTCGAATCCCAAGTCGGACAAAGTGATATTGGATTTTTCAATTCATTATCAGCCCGGATTCAGGACTTTGTGCCCTATATGGCAAAAAGCTCGCCCTCTGTCACATCGAGAGACAGAAGACACAAGGCGAAACGTGGGTATGGTGGCTACCAGTAGCTCAGCCAACCGCTTTTTTTTTATTGCAATGAATGGCGAGACGAGCAAGTCTGTCACCTGATGGTAAGCGATACGACCGCTCATAAGCAGTAGCAAAACCAAACTACACCTTAAATTACAAAGCAATGCTTGGCCTTTCACTGCGCTCGCCAACCTGAGACATAAGATGTTAAGTCCCAATATGTCCAGTAGTTAGTTTGGCTGCAATGTCCTTCAGCTTTTTATATAGTTCTCTCGGAAGAGTTATTCGGTCTTGAAACTGGATTTTAACAATAAAATATAACATTTCCAGATTTCTTTGGTTCTTGGAATATTGTGTTGCTAAACCATAGAAAGCACAAATCCAAACCGAATTGTATGATGTTTTATAAATTAATCGAAAAGCGATACGACCGCTCATAAGCAGTAGCAAAACCAAACTACACCTTAAATTACAAAGCAATGCTTGGCCTTTCACAGCGCTCGCCAACCTGAGACATAAGATGTTAAGTCCCAATATGTCCAGTAGTTTGTTTGGCTGCAATGTCCTTCAGTCCGAAACACAACAGTGCATCCACACCACTGTTTGACGCTTCTGGGGAAAAGGCGTGAGTTTATGTATGTATGTATATATGAGCTCCATTGTAGTCTCATGATAAATTACTTTTATTCAACATGTTTATGTCAGTATATTTTGTCCATTCACCGTTTTAGTGCGTGGTGATTGACTATCAATACACACATGACTCCGAAAAGTCAGAGGTGTGCCCTGGGATTCGAACCCGCGACCACCGTGACCATGTTGGCAGTCGCGTCTAGTCCGTTTACCAACAGGCCACCACGCACTAAAACGGTAAAGGAAAACATCGTGAGGAAACCTGCATACCATAGCGATTTATAAAAATTTCTATGGTGTGTAAGTCCGCCAACCCGCACTAGGCCAGCGTGGTGGACTATATGGCCTAACCACTCTCAATCGTACTGTCGATTGTAGAGGAGGCCCGTGCCCTGCAGTGGGACGTATATGGGCTGATACAGTATACAGTCCATTGCAATAAGTTGTGTAGAGAGTTTTACAGTTGGTAACCGTCGTCCTTTTTTACGTTGTCATTTCAGACTGCTTCAGTTCCACCTACTTATCAATTTATATGTAATCTACTCGCAAGAGCAGTGATTTTAAAGTCACTATGAGTTTCAATATCGGAGAAATGTCTTTCAATACATTAATTTCATCATACATTGATGCATTACACTTACATTTAGCGCGGCTTTAAATGATTAAGCAGTTAATGGATTTCAAATGAAAATAATACATCAATGTGTCGATGAAATGAAAGATAATTGAATTTTCGCGTTATAACTTACTCATGCAATATTTCATTTTTCATGCTCTTGTTACCAAACTTTTAAGATTTTTTAAAATAACTTATTGTTCTTCGAATTAAAAATTCCCTCACGCTATCAGTGCTTTCTTTTCTTTCGTAAAAATATAAAGCTATTTGATGTCTACGTGAATACATTTCATAGAGAGACGTGAATATAGCCTAATCTTCTTCTACAATTCGAGCGTGTTCTATCGTGTATCGATCGAGGGATATGCCTTGCAATGAAACATATACAGCGTGGATTCTTATTGTTATTACCTGTATGTACTGACTAATTATAACGGTACTTTCAGAGTTCGATATCCCCCTGTTATATGGACAGATAAAAGTATTCGATAAAAGTAGCGTCTATCGTCGTCTTTTGGCCGTGTCCTGTTTGAACACACTTCACCGTTGCTGAAAATATGTTTATGTATAAAACACTATCGTTAAGAATTCCGGTCGATTAAACATCTCTTTTATTGGTCATAGCACATATCGATATACGTCTATGACTTAAGCAAATCTTAAAATTCACCAATCGCCACTCATGTTTCTACATTACCATTTTCTCAAACCAAACAGTTCATCTTGTCATAGAAAATGATGATTTCTTTGACTCGTAACGTTTTAGTTGGACAAAAGGTCTTTCTCTCTCACATAAGTGTACGTAATACCGAGTATATTTCACATGAAATCCTTACAGTGCCATACACATTGTTCAGCACTTGTGGCCGTGACTGTAACAGGGGTCGGGGCCTAATGAAGATAGATACTGGACCGTTATGTTTTCAGCTTTTATATAGTTCTCTCGGAAGAGTTGTTCGGTCGTGAAACTGGATTTTAACAATAAATATAACATTTCCAGATTTCTTTGGTTCTTGGAATATTGTGTTGCTAAACCATAGAAAGCACAAATCCAAACCGAATTGTATGATGTTTTATAAATGAATCGAAAAATGAAGAGTAGAAATGTATTAGTACCAGGGTGTTATAGTTTGTAGTTTATTTATACCGTCAGTATATTAAATGGGGAAATAGTTTTGAACGAAGAAAACGATTTTCTACAACATTATTTTTATTTTATTCAAATTTTCAGATATAAATATCGCTCAATGCTCAAAGATTTTAAATAAATAAATAATAAAGATCGAGTCTTGTGTCGTGGATTTAACTTCGAGAGACTTTTCAGTCTCATAAACTCCCAGACCCGAAACAAATAAATATCTGCGGATCATGCAAATATTTATCTCGATGCGGGAATCGAACCCGCGAATCCACAGAACAGATGAATATGCGCGAATCGAAATATTTGGTTGTCCTGCATCCATAATCCACATCAATGACCAATATTGACCCAGGCCTAAATCAAATCATTACCCTTATATTAAATATACACGCAGTATAAGTGTCGATGTCGGAGTTATATTTATATTACAAAACTTCAAAGTTGACAAATTGAAATGCTACAATCACAGTAAATTAATTTCCCCGCGTAAATCCGACGACTCTCCCCGACACCTGACTCTGGCAGTTTTTAAAAGCGAGCATAATTTCTCCGAGGAGTCGAGAGTAAAATACGATAAAGTAGTCGAGTTAGCAATCACTTAATTTCCTATGATATTCCGATCGAGACGTCGAACGAGAACCAATCCCTAAGGACCCTTTTACACGAAGAAGTGGAAATAAACTATTGAAATAACGCAGTCTATGCAACCGATAGAATATATCCTTTCAAACATTAAGGAAACGGGGGAGAGGACGACCAATGGAAAAATCGAACAAAAGAAGCCATAGAAAGGCTAAATTAACCTTTAAATATATGTACGTCTTTATGCTAGGGCGGTTTCTAAAGGAATCCCGATGAAATTAAGGACTCGAGTAAATCACTGGTGCGTAAATAACATGTGCTTATAAGGATTTAATGAGTGGCATTAGGAGGCTTCAATTAAGTGTCTTCTTAGAAAAAGTTCACGATGAAATTGAACGTATATTTACATACTCGTAAGGAATAATCTTTATTGAAAAGCTATTTACTTAATGAGAAAATGTCTTCATATTTTCATTTTGCTCAAAATAACCAATATAGCACATATAAATTTGTCGCAATGATAATCTAACAACGTGTATATTCTATCTTAAAGTTGAGAAAATTTATATTGTAAAATGAGTTAACATCTTAGACGTTGCTGTAGTAACTCCACTTTTCTTAAAGCGGATAAAATGTGAGTGGCAGTGTAATGTAGCCACAGGTAACCCAGAGCTGATTTAATTTCCTGAGCACGCTGCATCCCGCCGCTTTGCCCCATTCTGCCCTGAAAGTAGGTTCAATTCGTTGTTAAAAATTCGTTCCAACTCGCAGATTGAATGTATTAGCGTGAATATATAGTATCGAATGTTTTTGGAAGAATAGTAGATATGTATTTTAACTAAAAATCCCTGCGGTATTTTGCTGTTTTGTAAAGGAGATTTAATAATACAATTAAATATTTTCTTACTACGATTTACACTGAGGTAACATGTACTTATGACTATAGAAACTGTAATCCCTGCACTTTTTAGACCGAAGTATATTGCATGGCTAATTTTCTTCTGTCATCATAATGTCCCAGGAATATTATTGAGTTGGCTACAAAATAATCCATCTCCTTTTTCCACATCTTAATAAGAAATATACTTAAACACATTATAAACCATAATATATTAATTAAATATTAAATCGAACCTCTTAGCATCCTCTATCGAAAGTGTTAATTAAAGTTCAAAATGAATACCATAATGAAATTTGAAATGCTTCTATTAAGAAATCTAAAACATTATCGGAAGAATGTTGGAAGTTTATCGAGATACGTTCATAGTTCCGCGAAGAATTCAAGTTTTGATATTTTATTTTATGAAATTAAAGATACCCTCGTATTGGCGTTTAAAAATTATTTTTCAACTTTTAATAACTGCTGGAATAGTTTTGTATTTTTCAATCCACCTGGTGCAAAGATTTTGTTTTTTTTTATTCTATCTCTGAGAAAGTATTGGAAGTGGAGCTTTAGGACGTTGGTATTGATTTATAATATTTTAATATGGATTTTTATGCACCATTAGGTACCCAGTGAGAAGTGCGTGGTGGCCTGTTGGTAAACGGACTAGACGCGACTGCCAACATGTTCACGGTGGTCGCGGGTTCGAATCCCAGGGCACACCTCTGACTTTTCGGAGTCATGTGTGTATTGATAGTCAATCACCACGCACTAAAACGGTGAAGGAAAACATCGTGAGGAAACCTGCATACCATAGCGATTTATAAAAATTCTATGGTATGTAAGTCCACCAACCCGCACTAGGCCAGCGTGGTGAACTATATGGCCTAACCACTCTCAATCGGTAGTCGATTGTAGAGGAGGCCCGTGCCCTGCAGTGGGACGTATATGGGCTGATACAGAATACAGATTAGGTACCCATAGAAAATATACCGTTAAACATCGTTTTACAACATGTGCAAGTGCGTGTTGGCCATCCTCGACATGTTTACGGTGGTCCCGGGTTCAAATCCCAAACACACGTTTGACTTTTTCGAGTCATGTGTGAATCACCAATCAATAAAAGTGAATAAAAACATCGTAAGGAAACCTGCATTATTGACCATAGCTATTTATATGGTTTGTAAAAATCCATCAACACGCACCAGGCTAGGATGGAGGACTATACTATTTGACACCTCTCAATCGTACTCTCGATTTTAGATGGGGCCCGTGCCCTGCACTGATAGGTATATTTGGTCTGATACAGATACAGATAAAGCACAAATATTGTTTTATATAAGTTCTTTGAATGTAAAGAAACTTATAAGCCGAGATTTTATTTATCCGAAGTACATAATTTGAAATCGCAACCTGTACCTAAAAACACAAAAGCTTATACGACGTTGCGACAATCGAACTTCAGTGTCATCATTTTTATAACAAAAATTAATAATTGTTTACACGTGTATTTCGACAAAAATATTATTTTCTCACCTGACCGGTCACCCGATAAATTATCCAACCAGAAAGATCGTCCTTGACAACCATGACAATATGTCTCATTAGTGTAGAGCCACAAATTCAGCGAGAAATTGTGTGAAACTAGTTATGATTTGTCCAGTTACTTTAGTAAAAATGCGTGTTAAACCATTTTTTTATTTCGCCTATTTTTTGTGAAAAGTGTCAGTTTAGCAAAATAAAAGAAGGACTTGACAATTTTCGCAGTATATAAATTCAATATAAATTTGTAACAACAGGGATTCGAAATAGTGCAAACCTTCGCACCATACACAATTTAAAATATTAGCTATTGCAAAAGGCAGTGGTTCTGAATTTATGAATCACACCACTGAAATTATATCTTTATATTATCTTCCATGTAAATTGAATTCACAAAAAGTTATTCGTCTAACACTTAAACAAAACAAAACACAAATATAACTCCAAGTTGATACCCGCACACTATCACGGTAAAAGCGCGCGTGACATATTTCATGAGTATACAGGTATACCTACATTGTAAGGTGAAGGTGGTCATTGTCGGCAGGACATTTCGTCCTCTTGAGTCCCTGAGTCCCGGCTCGTTAGCTTTAATGGTCAGGCGCGCCATGGCAACGACTAACGACTCCTGTGTTATCGCCTACTCTTTTTACCAAACAATAAAGGGAAACTTTTGCTTTTACATTATAGGGGATGTGTTCCGCGTAGGGGATACCGCTTTGTTTGCGGACGGTTATGCAGAGTTGTGTTTAATCTTTTTTGTAAGTGTACTTGCGACAGATGTAAATGTCTATGTATGTACCTATGTAAATTACAGATTAACGTTTTTGATGGTCACTTACGGCCTTATTACAAAACGTGAACTATCCAAAGTACTGAGTTTTGTACCAGGTTTAGACTACGGACTAAATGAAACGTTATTACAAAACCGGCTTTAAGGCGAGTGCGAGCATTATCTATGGCACCAAAAGTTAAACCGCCAAGACCCCTAGTTTAACACCTGTACTAACCTGGAAACGTAATATTTTTAAGTTGATTTGTGCGTCGCAATTGTGTTCTTATCAGTTTTAACAACAACAAGGATAGAAAAATCACAAATTCGATGGATTTAATGGATTTGGAAGATTTGGAATACATGTACCCAAACATTTCGACAATATGCAAGTATGCACGCCGTACATTTCAACAACGAACAATGTTTATTTATATAACTTAAAGTACTGTTAAATAGAATCAATAATAAAGCGATATGTAAACATTTCGCTATTATTGAAGTACGCGCGCCACACAATTCATTCCTTTGTACGTGTATAAATAACTCAACAGTGAAACAAAACAAAATTCACGCCCTTTCAAATTAATCTGATTAGGGATATATTCTAATGGTAAAATAGTACATAATACATATACATTAGCGTCATGATCTTAATGAAATTACATTTTATTTAACATTTTACCGATCTCTATACACAAGTTTATGTGCAATGGAACGGTGCATAAATCGGCGAGTGAATGAAATAATGGATCACTTTATTTGGATTTTTTGCTTGTAATCTGTGGTAATCAGGAGCTATATGCGGTACTATAGAGTCCTCGGTTAGTCTTGGATTTGTAATAAGAATGAATTTTAGTCCAAGAACTGACTCTAATACCGTAACAATCCTAGATATTTTAGTTTTGGTTTAAACCCATTACTAATCTATCTTTTTGTAATAAGGCGGTTAAAAAAAACCCGCCACCAACCCGCACTCGGCCTGCATGGAGGACTATAGGGCCGAATCAGTCTCAATCGTACTCTCGATTGTAGAGGACCCCCGAGCCCTTCAGTGGGACGAATGTAAATGGGCTGAACTCGATGATTCTATAAAAGAAAAATTATGACAAAATGTTTAATTACACAACCCTGATAGTTTAAATCAGAGTTAGTGGTCTCTAAATTAGCGTACGAATTAACCTTCAAACTGATTTGCCATGAGAAAGAATATTACATAAGAGGCGTAAATAAAACACAAACTAATACTTATTCTAGTTATTAGGAATTTTCTGATTATCGTACATATAAATCAAATCCACAAAACATAAATTGTTTTCACCTTCCTAATCCACAACAGTGAATACCACACAAATTCACATAATACCAGTAAGATTCATTTAAACGCTTTCCGCGCTATCGGGTATTTCACGAAACTTGATACTACAGGTGCTCAAAGTTCTAGCAATGCTTTAGACTAGGCTAATACAGTTTAGACTGGCTGCTATTAACCCGAGACTCCGGGACATAAAGTCCCCACCTTCCCCCAGCTTTAACCCGGCAATATCCAATTTTTACTTGGCTTTGTTCCAATTTGCAACCGTTGTAAAGTAAAATTCACACGTGCAAGAATGAAACAAACCGCGCCATGTCCTGTTTAATTTCTGCGTTGAAATGCATATTTGTCCAGCTTGGTACACGTTTGTGGAATACTACAATGTTTAATTTATGGAGTGATGGACAGTTTAGTATTTTTATAAAAAAAAAATATTTATGAATTTGAATATTTCATTTGGTTTATATCTGATGATTATGCACTATAAATATTCTATATTTCTATCTTTTTTTCCGGGTAACAATGAAGATTCTAATATTTATTTCAGTTTAAAAATAAATTAAAGTCCTTAGAACTACAAAAAGGTGTCTAGAGCTTTTATAATGTGATACTGTCACTCATTCGAAATTTAATAAAAATAAAACAGAGAAGTTTGACATGCTTTCAGTCCTGAAGTAACTAACAAAAAACCAATTCCACGTATATTAAATTCTCTGTATCTGCCCATATACGTCCCACTGCAGGGCACGGGCTTCCTCTACAATCGAGAGTACGATTGAGAGTGGTTAGGCCATATAGGCCACCACGCTGGCCTAATGCGGGTTGGTGGATTTACATACCATATACTATACATTGTATATTAAATTAAAATATAGTATTCTCCGTCCTGCTAATTCTATGTATCTTAAATTATAATACATATTCTTGATCCTGCTATCCAAACAAGACACACGTGTGTCTCAGTATTACCTGGGCACAGCATTAGACACCAACGGGCTTACGCCAGCTCAAGTTTGGACTAAAGCGGCAATTATTCAAGCCGAGTGAAGCTTGCAGTTACGATTCATTTGAGTGGGCTCACTAATAGCCGTAGAATGTAACAATAAACAAACAGGCTATTGTGAATAACGGTAACTGTATGCCTGTATTTGACAATCATTCAAATATTGTTTTGGCATTTACAGAAATATATTCTGTATCAACTCATTTATGTCTCACTACAGGGCACGAGTTACGTCTACAATCGAGAGAATTATTGAGTATATTAAGTTCATCATGCTGGCCTAGTGCAGGTTGGCGGACTTCACATAAAATAGAATACATACATATCGGTATGGTATGCAGGTTTCCTCACTATATTTTCCTTGACCGTTATTGTTAATCGTGATTGACTATCAATATACACATGACTCCAAAAATTCAATGGTTTGCCATGAGATTAAAACCCGCAACCACCGTAAACATCTTAGCAGCCGCGTCTAATCCGTCACAACAGGCCACTACGCACTTTTTATAGAAATGTTATGTTATATTTATGTTGTAGAGCCAAACGAAGCCTAATGCATACGCAAGTAGGTATATCATTATAAATGTTCTTAATATAAAGGAAATGCATTGCACCCCATGGAGTGAATTACATAAGACAAAAGCCCCCGGGGTAGAAATGTGTTTCGAACAGTTTATAGGTTGGCATTAAAGAAAAACAATTATGGCAACACTATTAAAAATATCCTTATGTTCGTAGAATAATTTTAAACGTAACTATTTCAATACATTATCGTACGGTTTTTGTTTGGTTTGTGATTTAAAACAAACAAAGAGACTATTAACAACAATAACTAAAAATAACATGTCTAAGCACTCATTTAAAGCATACTCTTTTTTCCAAGCTCTATATTGGTTACTATGAAAAGAAGTTTTCCACCTTCGCATAAAATATGTTGGTCAATAGCCGCGCGTTTACAAACTTTCTACCTCTCATTGAAATTTGAATATCCTGGTAAAGTATATAAAATTACTGATAAACAAATCTTCAAAGAGGCAGCGATTTCTATGAACTAGAACTTAAACGCTCTATCACCTGTTCACTGTGCCATAGTTGCGAATTAGACCGTTTTTCCACTGAAATGTATACAGGGTGATAAAAAAACACTATTGAGCAATATTTGAAGACTAATGGCCGGTGTGTGTAAAGTGGATATTCGCGTGTGATACGTATCATCGCCGGTGGATCCAAATGGCGTACGACATCGGATGGCGTACTCGTAAACGCGTTATCTCGGTCGTTTACGGGAAAAAACTCCCCTCTCGACCTCCTCTCGGATGTACAAACTGCCATCATACTCCGAACGTTTCGTTGTATGGCGTTTAGTTTTTGTAATTGTTGTTTTTTTTATTGGGCTGAGGAACAAGGCTTTACGGTGTTTGAATTGCCAAATTTATCTGACAGTTATGAATTTGAAAATGGAATTATAATTCCTGAAATGAACTAGAATGTTTTTTTTTAACTCAGATTGTGTAAAAGGAACAAAATAGCAAATTATGTCTATAAATTATTACAATTTAATATGACGAGAAATAAAAAGTGTTATAGGTCTACCAGAATCTCATGGCATAAAATTAAAAACAAACATATAGATTTTTATGTGGCAATACCATCGGTCAACAGCTGATTCAAAACTTGAGTTATGTCATTCGATGTGAATATTTTACGATTTCTATAATTCCTTAGCGAAAATATACAAATTAGTTCTACGATCACAAGTGTGACACATTGTTTACAAGTTTTATCGCCAGATCCGTAAATGATTTGGTCAAATTCAAACAAAATCGCCGATTTTTAAATCGACGTTGTTTTAACAAACAAGTTGGAGTGAATAATTTTGATACTTCATGTTTTTTTGGTTAGTGTTAGATATGTATATGTGTTTTATCGTATATACTTTGATATCATTTTTTGAAACTAAACAATAATGCATTAAATACCTATTTACAGGAGTTTCCAGAGATTTTGGATAAGGATCCATCAAACAATTATATATTTTGCACTTCTAGTGAACAGATGTAATCCCAGAAGAGATCTTTATTAAAAATAATTATCACCAACATCTTCGTCTAATGACCTACTGCCAGGATCTTTATAAATAAGCCCTGATTAATTCGTTCATGATAAACATTAAAGAGACTGCAAATAAAATACTTAGATATGTTGTTTCACTCTTACATATCATTCTAATAACATATAATTGCAAATAAGACATTTAACTAATAAAAGTATTTCGTTAATATGAATTAATGATAAGTTGTATAGAAAGTATCAAAATATTTCGATCCAATTACCCTGGTATTGCTATGCACAATTTTCAATTACCCCAATTGCCATGAGATTCTGGTAGACCTATAACAATATTTCGTATATTTACGAATACTGGGTAATTCCAAATTTAGTTTTAATTTACTAATGGCTTTAATAACCACATTCTTCGTGCTCATTTTCATTTCAGTAATGTATTTAGTGTTTTCTATTGTCAAATAATATTTAAATATTCACGAGTGATAATGACCAACGAGGAGTAGAAGTGGTTTATTAATCAAGGGCGCTGTATGTAATGACTTCACGATGTTTTGCTATACCCTTAATTAACCAATTGACGGCAAACCCACGGTTAACCAAGAAAAGTTATTGTCTCAGCCGAGGCGGCTTGTGGTTAAACATCTTACCTCTGAATTGTCTGTCTAGTGCACACTAAGCAAACATTTACTTCGTACTCGTATACCCCACTGCAACATAGCATATACAAGTTCTCACCTCAGGAAATTATCAATTCCCTCGAGTAAAATATATGAAGTCATACGTACCTGGCCTGCGCCTGGCCCATATAGGGCAGTTAAAGTAATTTCCGTACAAACAAGCTGAATATGCATCGTAAGGAAGCGAAACTATCTGCCGTCTAATTGAGGACATCCCGCTGAGCCGTATCGCGTCCGTTGTAATTTACTGCCGACGTTTGAAAATTGTATGTTGATAGATAACATACTATCTGCTGGGATTTAAAGGAGTTACGAGATCCAGACAAAGATGTGATGAATTGAATGTGGGTATTCCGTTCATCCTTCTATACATTTGATATTTTTTTCATATCATTTCCGTCAGCCTTAACGTCTGCTTAAATCTGTAATTTAATCATCACATCACATAAAATGGGAAAATCATGTAGGTAAGTGAAATACTGAGTAGTGAAAAATAGTTATTAAAAAATCTCAATTTGAATTGATTTTTGAACGATTCAAATCTACAATATTACCTACATAAAGTTTGATCATGATATCAGCTGCATAATAAAATTAACATTATGACGGAATGGTTTATTATTTGTTTCTCAAGGAAAGAAACAAGTCGCACACACCCTTCATGATTTAAACCATTTTATATTTTGTATATAATTCTAATCTATGTTTTGTATTCTCATCAACGGCAAAATTCCTTCGACCATCATTATTTCAGCCGTGCACCGAAATGTTTATAACATATTTACAAAAGCAGACACTTTATCAATTGAGACAGTTAACTGAAAACTTCTGTAAGCCGAAGATCCGCAGTTCCACAACTTCGCCGGACTTTTTTTTATCAGATAAGTTCTTTTGTCACAGATTATATCCTCGGTTGGGCTGAAAAAGTCCCGTGCCTTTTCGTAAAAAAAGAACTCCAATTTCGTCGGTTTGACATCTGCGATTTATCGTGGTTGCTTCTGGGCCTTAATTCACTTACCTTGCTGTCAAATCTTAAAAGTACAATGAGTTTATTCGGTCATCAGAATTTCGTCGTCTCTAATGGTCTCAAAATCTTGCATCCTTTTAACGATCGATACTGATAATGTCTGATCACGTTAATCTAATAGGATCTTCTTAGAAATCTGTTTTATTACAATAATATCGACCAAATATGAGTATGCTATAAAAGGACTCATGATACTATAGTACACTTGTAGTTAATTGCACATAACATTATTTTTTCTTGAAATGTCTTTTACATTCCTTGCTTGGATAGTAATGTGAACGACTACTCGTACTCTGTTATTCCTTTGAATAATACCTTTAAATAGTGAACTAACTTCAACACTGTAGCAATCTGTAAGAAGTCTTTTACAATTATTACCAAATAATAAAAGCAGAAGTTTGTCATTCCACACAAATCGATACACGTAACCTAACCAATCAAAAGCTAAACCCACTCTGCGTTCAATAAACTATAATTAGCGCCGAAAACACTAAAACCACTACAAAAATCGCAATTAAAATAAGCTCGGATAGCGAGCGAGCACAATGCACCGTCGCACACGAGGGCACCGAAATTTCATCACTGACACGTTTTAATTAGCCCCCAGTTGGATTTGTGTAATTGTAAAACATGGCGGGCCGTACGCCGCAGATTATACCAGGTTCCGCCAGAACGTGAAGTGGTGGTAGTTACTCCGATTGCAGTAATTTCGATAGATTTTACCTTAATTTGCTCTAATGGACACGTTTCTAGGAATGCCATTACGATGTTGGAATTAGTTTGTTGAAGCTTAAAGGAAATACCTATTTTGTTATTTCTCTCTCCTGAATCATTTGAAGTGGTTGAGACAACCATCATCTGAAGATTATTTATTCAAATCATTTCTACTTGCATTCTTATTTTACCCATAACTCTTTTAATTTTTTTAAACCGGCATGTTCCCTTTCCAAAACAGAATATATTTACAGATCAACATAAAACACCTTATTTTTCATCTAAAATATTTATATTTAGAATTCAGACATCAATAACAATTACAGCAGTACTAGAATTTCAGATATCGTTTGATTCGCCATCAATGCAAATCTATACTTCGTAAAAACACGGCCTTTGAGTAATATCTGATTTTATCGCACGTGCCATCCGAGAATTTTACTTGTCATCTTATTCTCACTCTTTATGCCTCTCAAATAGGAAACGTCTTCGTTTTTTATGAATATTGTTTCACGCACAACTGAGCACTTTCATCTTGTTTGAGTGGCCTCGGGCGTTATTAGCCTTTGGACTGGATAAAGGTGTATCGGTAATTTGGTTAGCGTCCTTTGAGCCGATGAAGGTCAAGGCTTAGCGTGTTTGATCGCTTGTATCGGAATAAGGATTGTTTCGCCTAGTTGAACTTAGAATAAATACTTTCTTTTTTGTTTAAAATATCGTCTCTTATTTAGTAAGATAAATTACGAGTTCATACATATTCATCATTCCTCAAATTTATATTGCAGATATTACGATTATGACCAGAATTTTCAAACTTGTTTATACTGTTTTATACTTGTCGGTTTCAAGATCTTCATTTCATTAACTCCTCCAGATCTTTTTTCTGCGTCGTCGATTGTCATACTTAAAAGTTTACTTTATTATTTAATAAAATCAAGCCCTTATATTATGCCAGTATATTGTCAATTTCTGTAGTCTTTTTCAGCAAGTGGTCGATTCCTCGTTTGGATCCCATGAAAAATTCCTAAACCTACATCAACATTTTGTACCTTAATATAGATGAAATAATGTATCATGTTCTGTAAACCATAATCTTAATAAAACCGAATATATTTCCTCCATAGCCAGCATATTTACGTAAAACATTCAACCAACTAACCGGCACGGATATCTCCCGATTTTACCGCCGAAAAAAAATCAAAATTTATTATTCAATTACTTCTACTTTGGCAAACAGTTGGAAATGCTCGTTATGTTTATACAAGTAAAAAGTAAATACGAGTACCACAAGAATATTAAATTTCAAGGGCCGCAGTCGAGTCCCGGTTTACGATGCCATGAACTGGCTTTGTTTGGTCGGCGAAATTAGTGTTTCCACTGAAAAAGTGGGTCAAGGCCCTTTGTCAATATTGTAAGTTGCCAGCGATATTTTGTAGTGCAAATAATTGCATTAACCAGTTTACTTTAAAATTGCCTGCTGGTTTTTGGGCCAGGTGGAAAACAATGACATAAATTAGTAGGTTAAAAGGGTAAAGTCTTGAACAGGAGTTTTTGATAACGTACGTGAGTAAGGAAATATTATTTCTTTCTAATCCAAATCCTTCTTATTCCTAATCCTTGACTTAAATGGGACTATGGATCATTAATTTTCAACCATGTTCAAGAATCATTTCGCTAATAATTTTACAACCGGCTTCGTCCAGACATCAATCCTTTTAATTATACCAAGCTGTTAGAAAACCATTTGAAACTCTTATGAAGAACTCTCTGGTATGGATATTTTCCCAAACTACTTTGATCAGAATAAAAAACTTAAGTTAGAAACGAATTGTTCTATGATGTTAAATAAGGAATAAAATATTGTATAGAAATTCAGCATTAATGAGTTTAAACTTATGGAAATTGGCTTTAAAATTTTCCAGATCCATTATACACAGAAGTCTTGTGTGAAATTTTATGCTTCCACCCGTAAAGGACGTTATATATCTGCAAATCAGTGCTAGACTTTTATTAAATAGACATCTGTAACAAACCTTTATACATCTTCATTTATTACAAAGGCCGTGTATGCTCGAAAAAAGCACAACAAATAAATTTAAAAAGGGCGTGCCTAATGCCTAACCTTGAAACCTAAACGCTGCCTCATGAATACCTTTACATGATCACTTTCCAATGCAACATAGACTTTATATGAAAGGAATAAAGTCGAAAACAGCTTGACACGACGAGTTCAGTATTAAAGTCTCACCTAGGGTCCGACAAAAGATTTTTAATGAAGTAAACCCCTATTCTAGACGTTATTTGTACTAAAATTTAAGCTTTACGGTTATTTCAGTACTAGAATTCTCAAATTATTAACTGCAAAATCTGGACGCTAAGATACCAGATCTTATTGAAAATTATCGTTTGTTAAATAACTTGTCAGGTAAATTCATTAACCGTTGATAAACTAAAGATCTCTTTTCACTTTAACGATTGATACAGGTTTCTGGCATTAAAATTTCGCCAATATAAAATAAAAAATTCTAGTCCAGATCTGAGTGCCTTAAATATACGAAAATAATCTTCAAAAGACTCGATATTTCGATTTCCATTTGAGACTATTACAGCCAATAAAATACTTACATAAACAAAACACGTACGTATAAAAATTCCACCCCTGTAATCTCAATTTGTGTCTGACAAATTCCATATTGATTCCCTAATGGATATGCAAATTCTTTCTTAGATCCACATAACAGGATAAAGTTAAACTAATAAGATAAAACGGTAACCTTAACATGCTCTTAACGTAATTGGATCTTGAAAAGAATTTTGTTGTTTAGCTTAATATGCTCGTATATTATATTAGCTTTTTATGACGGAGATTTTATAAGTGTTATATATCATTTGCATAAATAAAAGAGACCTGAAAACGTATTGTTGTATACTGGGTATCTCAAGACTGCTACCGAAAACGAAGCCGAGTGGTAGTTTTAGTGACTACAAACACAATGCAACTAAAAATTTCGCATAGAATCGCGACAATTATTTTTTGTTTTTTTAAATATCGTCATTTTTGGGTGGTAAAACCATAGTTTTTGCTAAAATAATAATTTAAACTCTTTTATACCTTAGGGTATTTATAAATAAAAGGGTATACACTATTATTTTAGGAAAAAATGTATTTACCACCCAAATAGGGCTATAGGAAAAAAATAACAAAAAAAAATTGTCGCTTTTTTCTGCAACTTTTTCCGTTGCATTGTGTCTGAAGTCGCTTAAACTACCACCCGGCTTCGTTTTCGGTAGCAGTCTTGATATACCCTGTATAATTTATCCATTAATAATACAATTTTGATTTTTATTCCAATGAATGGCAAGACTTGCACGCCATTCAAGCGAGGGTAAGCGATACGACCGCTCATAAAAAAACAACACCATGAATTACAAAGCAATTTTTGGTATTGCGCTCGCCATCCCCAGACGTACGACGTCAAGTCTCAATATATCCAGTAGTTACTCTGACTACAATATCCTTCAAACCGAAATACAACAGGGCTTTTACACTTCTGTTTGTCGGGAGAAACAGACATTGCGGTGGTACTTACCCAGGCGGCCTCTCACACATGTGAGACCTACCATCGTTTTTAAATACAACATGATTATAACAGTTTTTGCTCAAAACATTATTGATGACCTCAAGCGTCCTTTTACGTTAGGGTTAAAGTAGGTCGTAATTTACAGCGATGGCCTAATTTTGGCTGATTACGTGGCATTTAGCCCGACCAGACTTTGTCATAATTTGCAGGGATTTTGAGCTAAACGACAACTGTCATTTGTCAACCTAAAGGCGTAATATGGTCTCATTATGGGATGTTGTGGTGTGCAAAGGATTTCAACCAAATATTGCTGCACGTAGCTAATGTATCTTAGAGTAGTTACCGTATTTTACGTCGTAGAAATATATTTATTTGTGTATTTAATTAGAAACAAAATAAGTTTCCAAAATAAGGTTAAAACAATCATTATGATCTCCAACAATACTGTACTGTACTGTATCAGCCCATATACGTCCCACTGCAGGGCACGGGCCTACTCTACAATCGAGAATACTATTGAGAGTGGTTAGGCCATATAGTCCACCACGCTGGCCTAGTGCGGGTTGGCGGACTTACATACCATAGAAATTCTTATAAATCGCTATGGTATGCAGGTTTCCTCACGATGTTTTCCTTCACCGTTTTAGTGCGTGGTGATTGACTATCAATACACACATGACTCCGAAAAGTCAGACGTGTGCCCTGGGATTCGAACCCGCGACCACCGTGAACATGTGGGCAGCCGCGTCTAGTCCGTTTACCAACAGGCCACCATGATCTCCAACAATAAATCTGTTGAAAAGAGGCCTCTCGTATGTATTTCCGAAGTGACTTAAATGCAGAGAATATTATAAAGTGGCCTTTGCTTCTTGCTATAAAAATATTTCTAAGTTTCATCCTTTGCCTCGTGCTAAAGATTTAAAAATACACATCCTAACTTCAACTTCAACATTTATTTCCTTTTCCTGGTGATCAAATTTTAAAAATATGTTCTTATATTTCAACTTTTCGCTTTGTTCCAGGTGTCGACGATACGCACAAGTTCCTAGGGAACGAGACACATACAGACTACTTCAGATTATTGTTAAGAGATGGAAATTATCTGCTCGTGGGCGGCAGGTGAGTCGCTTTATATTGCCATAAATATTGATGTCAACTTATAGCTCTTCGGGGTATTACAAATTCAAATTGTGACGTCCTGAGGGAAAGAAGCCATGAACGTAACAAATTTCGGCCGTCGACAATGTTTTCTTCGTTTTATTTTAAACTAGCTTTGGCTTTGTGCACAGACTGTGGGATTTAAAGTATAGCTAATTATTTAACAACGAAAATGAACCTGAATATGCAACAACCAGAAATTTATTACCAAATACATTCTTAGAAGTAATACAACTGTAATTTTTCTTTATATTCTTAATTGACTAAACAGATGGGAAAAGTCCAACGCAACTTAACAAATTGGTACAGTAAACACGCAACAAAACTTTATGATTTATCCTCCCCAAGGACAAATACAATTTACGGCGAACATAAATCACATGTCAAAATCAACACTACAGCCTCTTAAGAACTCGCAACAAATTCTCATAGTAACACCTATTTCGTTTTAAAACACCCGAAGTTATGCATTCAAATGAGATACTTAGTTATTTGTTTTTCCAACTCCACTCGAATTCGCGCGAAGTTGGGCACACTTAACCGCATAGACTGCTGGAAGAACGTGTTGTATCTGCCAGTAACCGCGGAGCTAACTCGGATGCACCAGCTGCTGTCTCCCTCGCACCCGCACAATTTCCCCATTTATATGTCTCTTTTGCATTCATAAAGATTTTTGGGTTGTGTTTGGGAAGCAAGACGACTTAAAAATACCCCCGCTCCGCGTTCCCGGCATACAGTCGCCATTTTATTGCGATTTCGTGTAGGGACAGTGTCGATGAAATTTTTAAACCATCGATAGTTTTGAAATCAAATTTTAAGTACAATTATATGGTTCCTTTAAGAAGATTTTTGTCGTAGAGTACCCAACACATTTCCACTTAAATAAATAGAATTAGATTACACGTATTACTGAGTTGATATGGATTAGCAGAAATTTGTCTTTGAAGAAATAATATTTATAATTCGAGGTAACCTATGAAAGAGTTTTCTCGAAATGTCTTCTTATTACGAGTATTAAGTCCTTAGTTATTTCCTGTTACAAATATTTGAATGCAATAACTTTCACGACTTTACAGATAACATTGTTATAGGTACAAGATACCAACATTCCCATACACATTCTTTAAAGTAAATTCATTTTTACATAGTAATAACTTTTTTGCTTTTTGATATAAAAGCTTTTTTCCTTGAATTAATATTTAATTAATTCAACTGGATTAATATACGTTATTCATCCTTCTGATAATCTTGGGAGCATCTTAGTGATAAAAAAGCAAATGAAGCGGCGATCGTAATTGTACTCCTTGATTGTAGGAATAGAAACCTATCATTAGTAGGAATTTGAGCACAGAGTACATTTTACATACTAAGATAGAGACGTCACTCAATCAATTCAGGCGCCCTCTGGCAGTAAGTAAGAAAAACAATCCCGTAATATGTCTAAACTTACTTTCATTTCGTTTATATACGAAAATAAAAGATTTAGGGAGGTTTGGTTTGGTTTGATTTTTCATTTTCATTTTCATTTTCAATGTTGTCTACAACAAATTATTCTGTATAGAAATGCGAACATAAAAATTCTCGTTTCCGCATGAGTATGAATTTTAATAAAGTTAATAATTGTTTTAAAATAAACTAATCAGCAAAATAAAGCGAATCAATGTTGTTGGAAGTAATTAAAGGCCAATAATATCCGCGTAAAATATAATCTACGTAAAATTGGAAAACCCGTAAAAACCAACGATTTTTTCGCCCTCTGGTGTTAAGTAAGTCAAACCAATGATTAGAATTCGTCGTAGTTTGTTCTAAGTTAAACCACCGTGAATTTGAGGTTCAATCACAACAAACAAACACATAATCTTGGATCTTTTTTTAGCTACAATATGTTGTTACAGATATCTATTTATTTGGTTTTAAATATCGTACATATCTTTTCCTTGATAACTTATATTTCAAACAATATAATTATTGCTCATGCTAAGGTATTATTATCTTTTAACCTTACGGCCAATTATCTGATATCATCATATTCGAGAATTGTTTTAATACTAAGCAAATCATGATTAATAGTAGCTCATACTTACCAAATCGTATACATAATACCTCAAAGATATTTTATTTTCTGTATTGTATGTATTCATGGCAATTGGCGGGGCACATAGCGCAGAGAACAGATGGCCGTAGCGTAGGCCGTCCACAAGGTGGTCAGAGGACCTGGTAAAGGTCGCCGAACATCGCTGGATGCAGGCTGCCTCCAACAGGTCACTGTGGAAATCATTAGGGGAGGCCTATCTTCACCGGTGGACTTCCTTTGCCTGATGGATGGAAACTAGATATTATTTTCTTTGTTATCGATACAAAATGTCCCGTGCCTAGTGCCCGGCCGTACTCATCTGGTCGGCTGACGCTTCGCCGCAGATCGCGCACTATGAATATATTTTTTGTCTCTATGTAAACTGTTTCGGATTACCTCCCTTTCACATATTTTCATGCGCTTCATTAGACATTCAATACGGTATTTTAATAATTACATGATTTATATGCTATGTGATACAGTATTTGTATTGTACATACATAAACTCACGCCTTTTTCCTAGTAGAGGCAGAGATTCTACCAGGCCACCCACATTTTGCCTTGTATGATCCAACCCATTATGTAGTAGGGGGCGTCCCTATAGCCATATCGAGCACGAATCCCTAATAATGAATAGAAATATTTTTGCCCGACCCGGGATTCGCACTCGAGACCATTTGTAATTGTACCGTAGTACAACTACCCCATCTAGGCAAAGGCAGTATGCAATAAATAAATAATATTGCTCATATTCTTAATCTTCTTTACAATATTTTGTTCAATCCTCTCACTCCATCATATCTCAAAGAACGTTTTCTATTTCTCCATGAGTCTCATTCAAGGTCCTTGAGGTCGTCGGAGAATCTGAAGCTGAGAATGCCTATACATACCACAACGTTCATGGATAGGTCCTATACAGTGCAAGCCGTTCGACTGTGGAATGCATTACCAGTTGTCATAAGACAAGCTCAAACATTGACATCTTTCAAAAAAATGCTTAAAGACTATTATCTTTCTCTCTAAGTAGCTGCATTAAGAAGTTTTTATTTCCTCTTTTGTCTCAATAGGTAATTTATAATTTATATTTAGTATGTATATTTATGTCTATGTTTATCTATAGAAATATGTATATATGTATGTATATTAAATGTATTATATAATTATGTATTAAATATCATGTATATATTCACTATAAATAATTTGTTTACCTATTCCTTATAAGAGCATGTTTTTAGTTTTCTTTAAATTCTATACTGCCCTCTCTTCTTATCCTTTTCTTATATCCATCCAAAGGTTGTCTGTAAGAAATCGCCTAGAGCGATAAGACTGCCAACTGTACTCTTTAATTTTATATGTAAAATATTGCAGCGGCGTGCACAGGATTATGACACTGGGTATGCGGCGGAGACCGGAGTACTCGGTCACAAAAACTTTTTCTTTTATAGTTTTTTAGCATAGCCACAGCCACGCGACGGATCTCTAAGTCGGAAACCATGCCATACCATGCACATAACAAGTCTTAGATGTACTACTATTCATGTCTATCTTCTACGGCAACGCAGACAAAACAGCGATCGATCGTCGCGGAAGAAATTCTAATAAGTAAAATAAAAAAAACTCACCTAGTCAGCTTTCAATTTTCACATATTAAAGGTTCCGGTTAGTTGAGATTACTATACCTATCCCGATGTAAATAAACGCAAGATTTCGGCCACTTCATTCATTCATTTGATAAACATACATTTTTAACACAAACCTCGCAATCAAATAACATTTAAAAAAATAAACAAAAACACTAGTAAAAGCAAATGACTACAATTAATATCGAAACTTAGTAATAAACTGTTAAATGTACACACTTTCAAATGTTAAAATGAAAAATCCGTTAAGAAATCTATTTTTTTTTTACAAACATACTAGTATAAAATAGTAAACAATGCAAAAACTCATAAAAAAAGCTAAATGGCCCCGCGAAACACAAAACATTTCTATTCAAACAAATGAAACCTTACTAACCATTTACTAACCAAAAATGCATAATGTGCATAGGTGATTTATTAGATTCCAGCCTATTAATTTTACTCGGATTATAGGCAACGAACATTAACGATTACTCCCGACAACTGCCGAACTCCCGAGGCCTGCCGCAGGAGTCGCGGCTTTCAATATTCATGGGTGTGTGCGTTTGCGACTGTGCACGGACACCAAAATTACTACACACATGCAAACAAATGTAATGCGGGACGCGGCGGCATGACTTGGTTGATTAGACCTACATTATTTTGCTTTGCAGCGCCTCTTGCTTTTCGCGTGGCAACCATAATGTTTGCGTGATTGCAAATAGGTGCTATTTATAAAATATTAGGCGTTTTTAAGTTATTATATTTTGTTTATTCATTTATTTACTATTAATTAAAGTCATCTAAAACGTACGAACGTTATAATAAAATAACTGTGAATGGCAAGTAAAGCACTGCATTTCTGCTTACAAGGAGTGCACGCCCCTGAAATATTGTATACTTTGTCATGTTTTGTGTGCAGTAAAGAATGAATAAATAAATAAATAACACCCAACTGTCACATACATAGGCCTAACCGCACAGTAAGATCGAATATTTGTAGGCCGCACAAACATTTCTCTCGGGGCGGGGATCGAACGCGCGATCTTTCGTTTAACAGGCGGCGTCTAACCAACTGCGCCTCGGAGGCTGAATGATGATGTAAATGAAGCAATGTGACGAACTTTAATGAACTTTAGTATTTCCTAATTTTATTGACGAAAATAATAAAATAAAGGAATACGGTGATGAAGACAATCTAATCAGAAAGTCTATATTCAAAAGAAAAATCAATTATTAGATGGGATACGTTATTTTATGCAATAAATATTTCTAACTCATTTTTCAAATTGAAGTGAATAAAAGCTGCATTCATTAAATTCCTAGTTTCGACCCCTGGTAGCTCTTTTCAAACCTTATTTTCCTGAAAACAAACGATAATGAAAATTTTATTCCACGAACAAGATTCTAGAGAAATTATAAATCTTATCTTTATGCAATCTGCATCATACATTACTTTACGGCAAAAATTTGATCTAGTTAAAATCTAATTAAGATGCCTTCTTCTACGTAAAATGATCTCTTAAATTATACCATACCATATAGCAAAATTAAAACTCCTCATAGAACTAACACAGGTCCAATATACAACAAAATAGCACGATACCAAGACATGTAACAAATTGGACCATGTTTTCCACAGCGAACGTCGCGTCGCCTGGTATCATAATTTGAAATATTCATCCGTTCTCGCCAAGTTTGCATTTCTTTCCAAATCAGATTTACATGACAATGGTCACGTCGAGTCCCGATGAAATTCTCATTGCGCGCACCCAAGGATTTATTAAAGGGAGCAAAACGTTTGTTATAAAACCGATGTCGAGACGAGCGTTCGTGAAAAGAACAGACGTACGTCGCTATTAATTTCGCATCCTTCACGTATTGTGTTTTGTGGTGCCGAGTGAATATTTCACAGCTGGAATGGCGTAAAACTGTCTGCAAATTGCTTTTCTATATACAGAGATAGGACCTTTCGAACGGATCTATGTAAGCATATCGTCTAGTGGAATATAACCGTCTTTCAATGGATATTAATTTAAATAGCAAGGCATCTTACATTGATAGTAGTATTCACAAAAAGTGCAAATAAACTTGGAAATATAAGGTGTTATTTTTAACACAACATTTAAAAAAAATTACACGATTATTCGCCCGTTTTCAGTAATTTACTTGGTTCATTTTTGTACTCGATAAAATCTCGCAATTGCTTCATTATGTAACGTAATTTCGTAAACCACTATTTAGTTATCGTGTGTTCAATCTTTATTGCTGTATTTAAATGTCGCCTGCGACTGTGATGTGCAAAAACAGAGTATCAACAAACACAAGATAATGGCCATGAAATCGGCGGCAAAGTGCTTAAGCTTAATCGCAAGCGGGAGCGAGCTATTAACAAAGATATATCGTGTTGTTACGAGGTTGGTGTAATGCGCATTTAGAAAAGCAAAAGCGTTTTTGTCAAAAATTTAACTTAATATTTAGGAATAAAGATAAGCTGCGCTGGTAATGCCTCTATTGTTATATTAAACTATGCGAATATTCAATACATAACACTCATAAAATTGCATCGTAATCATATCAAATACATTAGTTCTTGCATTAATTAATTAATGTTTCATGTTTTGATTTAATTAGTAAAGCAAATTCAAGAAAATATAAATAAACTACTGACAATGTCACCATCTTTATAATTCCATACATCCCACAGCCGGATCATTATTTCGCCTTATTTCTCCGTCGCATAACATGTAGTTTTCTCAAAAACATATTAGTGTTAAAAAAATTTACACCCTGTAGTTTTACTAGAAAAATAACTCCACCGCTCCATAAAAGCCATTCGCGAAATAAAAATATATTTTTGATAACACCGCTAGTTTCGTGGTTGCACTAATTTTATAAGGTCGCTTACCGTGCGGAAACGTTATTCGGGGCTCGTCCCATATAATGTTATTCCTGTATACAGGGTGTGATCCTCTTTTGTGTGGCCTTTTAACGAAATTAACGTTGTGTCGGCCTCTCCGTCCGTATGTACTATGTACATTGGAGAGTATCAGGCTCTCGCAATTATACATAAATGTTTTGATTACTTAAGATTTAGAATTTCTTTTAAATTTATTATTTTTGTTGACAAATAATTGTGACAGATTTTGATTGGAATATAAATAACTGCATAATTATAATCTTTGGATAAACCACTAGTATATTAACCTCACCAATCAACACTTAATAAAACAATGCGATCCTAGAAAACACTCTATTGTCCAAAGGAAAAAGAATCTTACCCCTACAGAAATTGATTCTAAAACCACACGTTACATGGCCCATATACTCGACTGCGGCATTTACCGCCTAAAACTTGCAATCTCTTAATATAAACACTAACAAACCCATGAATGCAAAGCGAGCGTTCCGCTGAGTAGGTGCAAGATTTTATCTCGTTCTAACGCCTAGTACTTCCCACAACGTGTAAAATGTATGCAGTTTTAAAGATTTCAAACTGTATACATTTTGTATTAGAACATTAAAGACTGTAATGTTATTCCAAATTGTAGATTTATCATCATCAGCCTATACTGTTGTCCACTGCTGGACATAGGCCTCCTACAAATTGTGCCATTTCAGCCTGTCTTCAGCTTATCGTATCGAGCTTCTGCCAGCAAGCTTTCGCAAATGTTAGGTTTAGTTTATGCAATCAATGTGTAAAAGAAAAAATCATTATGTAACTAAATGTTTATTATCATCATCATAATTTCCAGCCACAGGAAGAGTATACCATCGTAAGCCAGCTACGAAACGAGAGGCCGCGGGTTCAATCTCTCGTTGATTGGTACTTTATCTGATCAGTCTGTTCACTTTAAAGTACAATATCATCATTGTCGTGTCAATATAAAAAAACTCCGATTTTACATATAAATTAAATCTAAAAGAAAGTCACACACCGGATCAAACATACCAACCCCCGACACACAAAATCCCGCATTCTTATATTTTTTACAAAAAGCCCAAACTTAATATATTTCCACGCGGGTTTTCTCGGCACATTATACAAGGATGGTGGCGGTATTCGCAAACAACCACGTGAAATGGCCACTTCAGACCTTATCATGCGGCCCACTCCAGTAATAGCCGTGATACTTGCTGATTTTGTCAGTGCGTACCTGTAAAGGCGCTTTTTACATATTCACACACGGAATGTTATATTATATATAATATTACGTGGACAAATGAGGTTGGAGTTTTTACAAATATTTTTAGCATTGAACTGGGGACGAGAAAGAGGGTTGTGGAAAATTCTCTTTTTTATAAAGTTAATAAGTAAACAATTGTGTGATTATTTCTTACTTATATACTTAGTCTCTTTTTGAAATATATTATTTTAATACCATTCTCAGAATTTCTTATAGCTTTATTTCATACATTCATAGTCTTTTTAATTCGGCAAGTGGCAGTATAACCACAATGGACAGCTCCACATTCACCATTAAGCATACTCTAACCATATTCCCATATCAGTATAAAAACCCGAACAAAACCATGCGAGTTGAACTTCCAAATAATCCAGAAGAGTAGAAACATGAATGAAATTTAAAAAAACGTTGCATTCGACCAAGTAGCTTATTTTACGTCCAATGCAAATCAAGGCACATTTCACCGGGAGCAGAATGAAAACGCGAAAACTCTATACATGAATAGGAATAATTTAAATCCTACCCCAACAGTCTTTTTAAACCATTGCTTCCGATATCCACATCGATTCATAATGCCGGCCTGTTGTAGCCTGAATAAATAAATGTGCTCCTTATTAATCATATTCATGCGAGCCCAGTCGGAAAATCAATTTGGATATGAAAACATTTTGGCGGACAAAAATCCACCGAACCTTTTGTAGAAGCTTGTCATGTTTGAACAAAACTTTCAATTAGCTGTGTCAGCGAAGGTGTTGTTATTTGGTTAATTTTGCTATATGAAAGAGAATTTGGCTGAGACTGATTTTCCTGTTTCAACCGGAAAAATCCCTTGAGTCATATTGATTGAATTTTTTCCAATGCTTTTAAATACAATATGGATACAGAGATAAACATATAGAGGAGGTCCGTGCCTTGCAGTGGGACGTATATAGGCTTAAACAGATAATATTGATACGGCTACCTCAAATAACTTTTTAATTTTTCAAATATAACATGTTTGTGCGTTAAATATATTTTTATTTCAGTTGCAAAAACTGAAAGACTTCCAAAAGAATTCATTCTTAACAACATACGCAAATATAGGTATATGTTTTATAATATTGAATTAACTAATTAATAATTACATTTCTGACTGTACTGCATGAATACTCACCCATAGAGACACCAAGTATAAAAATCCCGCGCATTACATCACAAACGTTCCTAATACGAAAAGTAAAAGGGCAAACATGAGAGCTTGTTCGTGGCAAAAAAGCAATGAAGGTAATCATCGCATCCATCACTAGGAGCTGGATGCTCGAGTGTTCCCTAGGGATCGGCTGGCCCACTGATTGTGACGCATTCGGTTAAGCTCCGCGATTGACGCAGAAATCGTGAAATATACGCTGGGTAAAGTTAACCGCTAAGGACTTACGCGGCAAATTTTGGCTAATGACAAGTAATTAACTGGTTTTGTAAGGAATAATATACGTTTTTTGTTTTATATCATTGAATGAAGAGACGAGCATGCCTTGCATGCATGCATTCACCTGATGCATTCACCTGATGCATTTACCTCATGCATTCACCTGATGGTAAATAAGAAGTAATTACGTTTTCGTTTTGTTATACAAGAGACATTTGTTGTCAGTTTCTGTCTAATTAAGTCCTATTTTCAGAAGATTATGGATTTTGTTTGTTTAAATAATCACCAAATTAATTTCCATAGAATATCCTTAAATTGTGTGGTAAACTCTTCATCAAACTAGCATAACACGAATACATATAAAAAAATAGACAAAAAAAACCACCAAAATTCCCGAAACCAACCGCTCAAAACCGTATTCAAAAATCACTACACTCCCAGATTTTAAAACTCCATAAATTCAGCGAGATTAACCAACGTACACATTACAAGACTAAAAAGAAAGCTTCCTAGCAACAAATCCTCATACATACAATCGCAGACAAATGAATACAAAACGATGTTGCTAAATTAGTATCTATTGTACAAACAAAGCGTAGGGTGAGAGCACCCAACTGGGGCCCTTGGAATTAACGAAATGAGAGGGCCATGGAAACTCCTACTTAGCACAAAATAACATAAGTCAATAGTATTCAACGACGCCAGCCCTTTCAGAGTGGTAATTGCACCTCGTGGATTGATATTCCACGTCCTAAAAGCTAATGGACTTTCAACATGCTTGCAAATACGTATAACAGAAATAATTGCCGTGCATTGTTGTGGTTTTAGGATTACAATTTAAATTGCAAATGTAATTGTGTGTTCTGAAATCGTTTGGGTGACCAATTATGCAAAAATTATGCTGTCGAATCATGTGTTGATAATTTGATAACAATATTTATTAGTGTACATTATTTTCTTAATAATGTTTCTCTAAATTACGATTTTAACAAAGTATGTCGTAAGTTCATAATATTTCAACTTCTAAGAATACTAAAGAACAAATGAAATTACAAAAAGAAAAAAATTCAAAAAAAATTTGATCTCCTTCATAACCCAATGAAAGTGCGTAGACAATCGACAGTGTTTATATATAGAACCTTGAAAATCCTTAGACAAACAAAACCCTTTGTTGAACGCACATCGCTTACAAGTAAATAAATAAAACCTTATTATTTGGCCCATACGTTTTCCCCAGCGTTCTTTTGATTAAACAATACAAGAGTTGTAGAAGCAATTTGAGGCGGTCCCAAGGAAACTTCGTTCTGAGTACCTATTTGTTGTGGCCTAAACAAATAAAGTAGTTTAGGGGAAAACAGATCAGTTAACTTGTTAAGTGCGCAAGGACGCCACCTAGCTTCGCCAGGATTCGTTACAAATTGCCTGCCCGATGTTTACTCCGACAAGACTTCTAGAATGTGGACATAAGCATAAGACAAGTGCCGTACGATTCGTCTAATCTCACTTCGAAATATACTTTTATCTTGTGCTCGTGACGCAAAAATACTAGGCAACAGTAACAAGGGGCTATGTAACCTAATTTGCGAAATCTGTCTTCTTCCTTATACCGGGTATCTCAAGACTGCTATCGAAAACGAAGCCGGGTGGTAGTTTTAGTGACTACAAACACAAAGCAACTAAAATTTCGCAAAGAAACGCGACAGTTATTTTTTATGTTTTTTTAAACATCGTCATTTTTTGGTGGTAAATCCCTAGTTTTAGCTAAAATAATAATTTAAACTCTTTTATACCTTAGATTATTTATAAATAAAAGGGTATACACTATTATTTTAGGAAAAAATGCATTTACCACCCAAATATGGTCAAAGGAAAAAAATAACAAAAAAAAATTGTCGCTTTTTTTTGCCACTTTTTCTGTTGCATTGTGTCTGAAGTCGCTTAAACTACCACCCGGCTTCGTTTTCGGTAGCAGTCTTGATATACCCTGTATTTAGTAAGTTTGGAAATATTTTTTTGTTTTTAGACACGTACTGATATTGTTAAACCAGAAAAAAAGTTATAGATAAATGTGCGTTAAAGTTCTTTCATACTGAAGTGTAGTGTACAATTCTTCGTGAACATAAAAAAATCCAAAACAAAACCACCTCAAACCATCGTATTTCTTAAACTACATCGCAATTAATTTAGTCACCAGCATTTGAATCAATTTACGTAAAAGCGGATCTTGCGTGAATAACAACATTAGTAGAATTAATATTTAACGTAATTCATTAACTGCTTATGGATTAATTCATGCCCTTGACAAGCGTGGTCCCTCACAGGGTTTTTTATCTTCAAAATATTAATTTATCTGACTGTACGCAGACGGGGCTTAAACGAAATTAGTGGATTACTCACTCGCCTCGTCACATCGAGGTAATCCGATAAGTGATTGACATGTTTACCGTTAAATATTTAGACCGGGTAGCGTCTGCGTGAAACGGAACGCTTTGAACGTGTGCTGGGAATTAGGAATACCACGGATTAGTCAAAAATAGACTTAATTCCGATCGTATAGACTATAGATTGTCTACGATCTTTTGACATCCTAATCACTAATGCGTTGTTGTCATGCTGTTATCAAAATATTAGAAAAAGTTTTTCTCTCTTCTCATTTTATTTTAATGTTCATATTAATACTATTAGATATTATTATAAATGCAATGCAAAACATGCAATATTTCAAACAATGCGTAAAATCGATATTTTGCGTTTTTGTTTGTAGTTCCAAATGTCGTCACATGCCAATAGAAGATTGATTATATTTTTTATACATTACCACATTATTACATTTTCACAATATTGAAATGAGCTACAATTAGTTACAGCCAAAGTACTGATATTGCAGTGAATCTTCAAAAACAAACTCATCTCAAGCTTTTTAAAATTACATGTATACTCGTATAAATAAATACATCTTGCTTTGATGGAACAATCGTCGCACGTGATTGGTATAGAATGCCAAATCGTATCGAACTAGATTAACATGGTAGATATATCCTCCCTCTATCCAGGATACCAGTGGTAAACAGTAGAATGTATATTAGCTAATATTATACAGATTCAAAATGAAATTAAAAGTAGTTTTCATCTGCTATATATATACCTGACGTCGTGAAACTGATGTAAAATCATTTTAGCTTATTATTTCACGCTTGACTCGCCGCTTTTGAAAAAGTTATTGTTTTTATAAAATAATTAATGTTTGGTGTATCAAAGCTCATCAACGTCACTCGTACCCGTCTCATGACGAAGATACATTGCATCGGAATTCTTTAATTTCATTGTAAAGTTATGATAAAATACACCGGCACTGTGCCGTCACAAAAATGAAATTTCCATTGGGGCAAATTTTCGTGGAGAGCTGTGGAAAGCAGCAACCCTTCCCATTTACCTTCACCATAAATCATGCTGACGTAGGAGCGAGACGACAATAGCCGCTCAGTGCGGTCGGCATTTTGAACACTTTGAACGCTTTTAATTAAAATGTTAAGAATTTGTATGTGGGCGGCTGGCGAACACCCAACTTAATGAGGCCCTCATTCCCGCTCTTAAATCAAGGAAAGTTAAAAATCACGAGAGGTCTTCCTTCATTGGACGTTAAAGTAAGCTGTGTACTTATATGGAACGCGGCGGATCACGCGATACATACTACCTACCTACATATAGGGAATGTGGAATATTTTTTATTTAAATCGAGTGAATTTTTCACGACTAACATTTTTTAGATTGGTCCATTGGTGTGGTATTTTGCTTTCATTTCGGTTCGTTACATCAGCTGCGTTTATTCCGGTTGCCATAAATTGCTCTGTAGTTTTCAAACCACGAATTATTTCATTAAAAACTTTAACGAACAGTTCTAGCAATCAACGTTGTACGTATAGCTTGTACACAGGGCCCTTATCAATAGTTTGTAGCGGCATAATGCAAGAAAACCCTGACGTTAAAGAAAATACGTAATTAAGAAAGAAAAAGCAGTTATAAGTTTTGTAAACTACGATCGCGTTCACTTCTTTTCTTTTAAAATCGAGCCAAAAGGAATTTTAACGCAAACATACTTTTCTCGTACAATTTCAAAGTAGTTTATTTATTAGCAAGACCTACAATTCGAAACATGCTTTCAGCGCGTTTTATGGTAATTAAGATTAGGACTTTTAGAAATATGTAGATTACCTAACACCCAACTATTTATAACGACTTTATTAAAGTGAAATGACGTGCAACTTATTTAATACTTGTTGTTAAGCTTAAAACTGGTAATTTATTTAGTCTGGAAATAAGTTCTTCATGCTTATAAAATTATTCTTTCGCTATCTAATTCGCCTGTGGCTATTCATTATATCATTTCCTTCTATGCGTTCCCCAAAATCATCAGGACATGGGGTATTAAAATAGGTTATTTACGCACACTACTCTAGAATTAGGCCTATTTTTTTAGGATTACTGATAAAACAAATCGGCGAAAGCAAAATTTTATATTAATATGAAAATTCTTAAGAAAGACCTTCTGTTATTGAAGATGTTGAATAACTAAAATATTTATTGATGATGCAAACGGCGGACATCCTTGGGGTTTCACATGTATTTAGAAGCGCCTATTGCTACGATATGCCTATCTAAGATGGGACTACACTTCCTGCAACCTTTAATTAAAATATATTGATTTTTTTCAAGTACTTTATACACTTTACACGAACACAAAAATCCTTATTTTAACAATTATTCAACCCGTTAAAATACCCTCGACATAAAAAGCGCGAGAAACATTATAAGGTCGGCGGCAGAAACGTCATGCATCGATGAAATAAACGATGAATGTTGTTCAGAAACAATTGCAATAAATCTCGTATATGTGAAGCGCAATTTCTGAGTCGGGCCGGTGGCGTCGGAACTTTTGCAATATTGACGGAGAGCAGGCGACGCCGGTCGACTACGATGAATAAAAACGCTTAGGCCGCAACCACACGTTAGGTTTTTACTTGCGTTTTTTTAGTTATTTTTGTGGTGGTGAGTGGACAGCTTTAGGGGGCATAATAATATGCAGATGGTAATTAGATATTGCTTCACTAAGGCTTGTTCTATCGGTAGGCTTAGTATAGTGTAGTAGTTAGTTTCTGAGTATTCTGAGAATAGTTGAAATGAAAATTATTAATCATGTTTTTGTAGAACATACATCACGTCTTTATTACGAATTGCATCGAAATATTCAGTTGGTAAACTGAGTCGAGCGTATTAAAAAAAATAGCTGCAGGCACAAGTTTTTCAGTGAAATTATCACGTCGATCCATTACTCCGATGCTGCAAACCAACCAAATATCCTCGCATATATTAGTAAAATTTAGCCTCTTAAAATTGGTATAGATCCACATAAAGATAGCTTAGCGAAACGTCAACAGTGTAAAACCACCTTAAGTAGCCACTGTGCCTATAAGCAATCCACGCGAGTGCTTATTTGACAGTCAAATGGTGATGACAAACACGAGGAACGACCGCGACTAGATTTAAGTTTCCGTATAAACGAGCCACTACTGTACGCCGCTATTTACGGACGCCATTTTGAAATTTATATCAGGTTCAATCGTGCGAGACGTCTTGTCAAAGCTTATGGATGATGCAAATGGTATAGTATACCATACATACATACTATATATCAAGACAGGAAACGAAGCCGGATAGTAGTTTAAGAGACTTCAGAGTTCAAACACAATGGAACTAAATTTTTTGCAAAAAGAAGCGATTTTTTTTCCTATTATCGTATTCGGGTGGTAAATACATTTTTTTCTATAACAATATTGTGCACACTTTTATTTTTAAAGACCCTATAGTACGCAAGAGTTTAACGGCCGATGCCAATAATCAATCGAAAAAATTAGATTGAAGTCAATCTGGATTGTTTTTGACCGACTTCAAAAAAGGAGGAGGTTCTCAATTCGACTGTATGTTGCTTTTTTTTTATGTTTGTTACCTCGTTTCTCTGTACTGTGTGAACCGATTTCGACCATTCTTTCTTTGATTGAAAGCTGGTGTTTGTCGTTTGGTCCCATAAAAATATGGTGAAGATCTGATGAATATCTTCGGACCTGGAGAGGGGAACTCCTTAAAATTAAGGAGAATTGCAAAAGTTCTTTTTGCATTACGTTCATAAGAAAAGTTAAGATACAGTGAGAGAGGGAAAAAGGTGTGGGGGTGAGGGGGGTGGGTGATAAAATTAAAATACACGTAAATTCTAATATCTTCGGCAGCTTTTAACCGATTTTAGTGATTTCTTTTTCATTGGAAAGAACGTATTAACAGGTTGATCTCAGGAACACAACATTAAGATCTGATTATCATGTTCGGACCTGGAGCGTAGAACTCCTCAAAATTTAATAGGATTTCAACGGTTCTTTTTGCATTGAGTTCAGTATAAAAGCTAGGCTACAGTGGTTGAGGGAAAAAGGGGTAGGCGCGAAGGGAGGGGGGGGGGGAGAAAAAAATAAACATGTGAATATTCCAATATCTTTGGCAGCTTTTAGCCGATTTTAGCGATTTCATTGTCATCGGAAAGAACATATTCCTTGTGGCGTGGTGACCAAATCTTCTTCATTTAAATACCTATCAACACTAAAAAGATGAAAATAACTAAAATTTTTAATAAAAAAATAAAAACCGACTTCAAAACAAAAATCCACTAAAAACCAAAAAATAATAAAATAATAACTAACCACTTAAAGCAAAAAAATAATAATATTTATTTCATGGAACTCGTGCATGTTGATTCATTTGCTTAATGACTTGACTAGCCAACAAATCAAAATATATGCGTAACATAATGAAGGCGGGCCGCGAAGTACCAAACATGTAGGACCTATGCCTTATATTAATTTAAATATCTATATTTTTGGTACTGGGCGACCCGCCTTCATTATGTTACGCATATATTTTGATTTGTTGGCTAGTCAAGTCATTAAGCAAATGAATCAACATGCACGAGTTCCATGAAATAAATATTATTATTTTTTTGCTTTAAGTGGTTAGTTATTATTTTATTATTTTTTGGTTTTTAGTGGATTTTTGTTTTGAAGTCGGTTTTTATTTTTTCTACTTTTCGATTTGTCATTTACTATTTTGCCATAGTTTTTTCACTACTGAGATTGATTATTGGCAATATAGTATCAGAAAAAAGATTAAGCTGTCAATCTCAAACGGCAAATTTTGTATTGGGATTGTTTATTGGCAGCGGCTGTAAATTATTATTTCAGCCAAAACTATGAATTTGGATTGGATTGGACCCAAAAAAATTTTAGCGTTTCATTGCAATTTTTTTTAAATTACCCTGTATTGATGATTTCTGTCTGCAGGGCACTGCAGGGCAGTTTACTATAATATATTATTGTCAAGCTTTGAGGCTATTGTAGATAGTAGAATAATTTATAGCTATTTAAATTATTAGACTAGGAAAATAATCTATGTTATCGTAATTTTTGTTTTTCTTGCTCGTTTGTGCAGATCACATGTTGTGGTAAAATGATAAGATTGTTCTTTACACGAATAAAAGGTTTCATGAAATATCTGTAGTAAATAATTACTTAAACTAAACATAGGATTTGACAAAATATGTGCGCACGACTCGCGATCAACAGGCGATCTGGACCTGCGCAAGATAAGCTCGCTACTTCCCTATACCGTGAAAGGAAGGGAAGGGGAAGTTTGGATGTATTCGGAAAAGTGCTGGAACTATAGCCCTCATTATCTACATCTATTCTTTTTTCCCATGATTGACCACATTATCAATAATATCAGACTTTCAAAAGGTTGCCTGGAAGCAATACTTTATTTATTTACGGTATTTATTTACTGGTGGTAGGTCTCTCATATGTGAGAGGCCTGCTGGGTAGATACCACCGCAATGTCTATATCTCCCGCCAAACAGGAGTGTACATGGACTGTTGTGTTTCGGTGTGAGGTACATTGTAGCCAGAGTAACTACTGGACGTAATGAGACCTAACATCTTATGTCTCAGGATGGCGAGCGCAGTGGAATGCCAAGCATTGCTTTGTAATTCAAGGTGTTGTTTGGCTTTGCCATTACATGCTTCATGCCATGCCTTACCTCATGCCATTCATGAGCGGTCGTACCGCTTACCATCAGGTGAACGGCATGCTCGTCACGCCATTCATGGCAATAAAAAAACCTGGATATGATATTGCTGCTCATTGCAAATTTAATAGTGGGTAATTTAATTAATAAGGTGGACAACAAATAGCAAATTGAGTATTACTAACTATAGGAACACAAACCAGGACAAGTAAAGTAATAAATTCGATTGTAGGCAAAACGCACCGAATATTTAAATTCTTCCCAATTTAATATTTCCTATTTGCATTTGTTTAAATAAACTACCAAAAATAAAACCTAATTAAGACTAAATAATTAGAAGCAATTTTGTTTTACTTTGAATCCACTTTTAACCAGAGAACACAATTAATAGCCAATTGGAAAACGTAATAGCAACTAAGGACTATAAAATGCTACTTTAGTTTCATACAATTATTTATTATGAGCTATTGTTAACTATTGTATATGTAATTATATTTCTCCTCGAATATCATTCCTTTTCTCAGAAATTAAAAATATATGTATATAGCAACTAAGTATGAACTAACAATCATCATTTAATAGTTTAATTGGCTAATAAGACAGTCGCTTATGCATTTTCTTTCATTTAATGCTTTCTCCTTTTAGGTATGTTGTACAATAAAGTGTTAAATAAATAAACAAATACACCTTTATACTAGCATAAATATAGAGTACAAAAGTGAAAAAAGCCCAGGTATTTTCTCCTCAAAACTAGCAAATAAAGGCACCTGTTCAAACAGCCATTGGCTCTTATATTTGGTGACGTATCGTTTAGGCTCCGCGCACACATATGGCACACGTGCACATGGACAATTTGAGTTTTTTTTTTTTTATTTTATTTATTAAATAATTCCCCACAAGAAATACATAGACATTAATTTAATAATATCACAAAGTACACAATTAGCGTGTTTCCTCAGTTATGGGAGTTAAAGGAGGAAGCTCAAAGTATGCTCACCACAAATGAGTTACCTCAGTTATAGGAGGAACTCAAAGTATGCTCACCACAAATTAAAATAAACTAACTACTGATATTATCTCAAGCGGTCACTATCACAGGTGATCTTATCATACGAGTGACCTTCAGCCAGTGAGTCGACACTTTATATGTCTTATTTCGAGCAGGCAAACATAATTTTGGCGATCGGCGAGATTTCATCAACTATTGCCCGTAAACAGGCAATGACTTGGACATTGCAATATTCTTCCATAATTTTGTTATTACTATAAAAGTTACTACTTTTATACCAGTTTAAACATTGAGAATATAAGTGAAGAATAGTCCAGATTTTTTCCCTCCAAAACAGGCAAATAAAGGCACCTGTACAAACAGCCATTGGCTCTTATATTTGGTGACGTATCGTTTAGGCTCCGCGCACACACGGCACACATGCACATGCAGTATTGATATTGTTCTAAACGGAACTCGTAAACTTTTCCAATATACCAACTGCGTCGGGCGTATTCAAACAAATTGAAACTGTCGCTCCGATGCTGTGTTTGATAGTCTTAACATGTCCATATTTGTGTGAGAAATACTCAATTAATATAACAACAACTTATTAGTGTAAATGTATGAATATTTATTATACATATAGGACAGTATTTCAGGGGATATCGTTCAATATAATAAGTAAATTGCCTAAACTATACCAATAAGTATCAAGTGTATCCGTAGCAGTGGTCACTTGTGAATAAATATTGCTATTTATGTGGAAACAGATATTCTGTCATCACCATTTATAATAAATAAATAAATAAAAAAAATGTTACTCGTATATATCTCAATTCAGTCACAAAAAGCATTAAAAGAGAAACAACGTTAAGAAGATATCGATAGTGTCCGATCAAAACAAACGCGCGCCAATCTTGTAGTTTTTTGCTGATTACAAACAGATACAGTGTTTCGAAGGGGAGTTTTTGCCGAGATAAAGTCACTTCGTCAGGTTATCTATAATTTATTCGCGCGACGACAACGCTGTCGCCCTGTCTCCCCTAGTTTTCTTTGTCTGCTTTACTGCACCTAGTTAGAACGCATTTTATGGACCCCCGCTATTCCCCTGTGTCTAAGAATCACATATCCCTTGTACATCGGATTCACGAGAAAAGATAAATTCGCCGATTGAATTATTTATACGACGTCTGATAAAACTTTAGCATTTATGGATTTCCCGAACCGATTTTGATTTTCACGTCTCAATTGTTTTCCATAGATATAAATGAGATCATAATCGAATGCAAACGAGATACTCGTTATAATTTATTGTAATTGAACTTAAATTCGATTTAATTATATAAAAGCAGCGAATATAGTGACGTAGCTGAAAAACAGTCAATCGAATTAAAGCAATAATATTATTTAATATGTAAATCTCGCTTTAAAAGCACCACCATGTTTGACGTTTTCATTTGGATTCGATCATTGGCCGTGTGCGCGTCATGTTTATTGATGAGCGTGACTCTGATTGGCGGCCTGGCAGTTTACGTTCTATAAAATTTAATTTATACCGAACACACACTGCCTTCGCTTCGGTGAGGACAAAGAAAAAAAATCGACACAAAGAAGAGATTAATTTATATCGTCGAGAATGAAAGTCGAAAAAATAAATAATCAGAGCGAAGACACGAAAATAATTGTAAGTCCGGACCATCAATCAGCGGGCGCGCCGGGATTGGACAGAAGAACACAAAAACATGGCCGACTGACCCAACAATAGATGCCGCTGACGATCCGTCGCACACAGCCCAAGATGGCGGCCGGCTTTTGGCGGGAATCACTGAAGCGAATAATTGACAAAGGATACAGTCTCTGTGCCTTAGGCCAGTGGCTTGTCCGCCGTAATGCCCGGTAATATTCCAAAATAATATAAAAAATATATATTACTAACATAAAAACAACTGTTAGTATACAACAAAATAAATATTTATCAGTGAAAAGCACCTCACTTACTATAATACTTGTATCGTTGTTACTGTCCTAATAAATGACCTCACACAAAAAGATGAATGACATCTTTCTATAGGGCTAACAAACCAAATTACGAATTTGTTTAAATTCAGTCCTGATTGCATCATGTCACTTCGTTACATCACAAAAACAGTTTGAGCATAAAATATGTGTGGGGTCCTTCCACTATCCACAAATTGGCTCCCCAACCTCTGTAAATTACAGCCGTGTCCCTTATTTTAGTAAGGACCCGGCCCTTGGCTATTGACAACAAAGAAATGCATTAGTCCCCGACCAAATGCAGAATATATTTCCTTTTAAAACAATAGCATTTCAAGCCGGATGTGTCTTATTTAGATTTAGTTTCGAAGCATTGTTCAAGAGCCTTTTGTGGGGTTAAGGTATTCATTTATTATTGCAATGGAGGTGTAGTCGGAGGTACAATAATTATTATATTGTAAACAGAAGAAACCACTATATCTAATTTTTAGTACTCTTGAACCGAATGTATTTTTAACTGGCCATAATAATGTTGTCATTTGATGTTTTTTAATTTATGAAATAAAATATCTACCAAAGTTAAAATCATAATTCACTCAGCTAGAATTACAAAGCTGTGATTGCTGTTTTAATGACTGTCGTAATAAAAGATAAGCCTTCTTGTAATCTATTCAATCTTTACATTAAACTCGGACTGAAACTGAATAATCTTTTAAACTGCTAGATAAACCACATTACTGTTTCAATAAAAACACCATAAAAATAGGATTACACATAGAAACGACATTATTAGGTCCACAATATGTTGGTATCCAAACAAAGAACAGCCGTTAAAACTTTATGAAATTGCCATTTAAAGACTCTATTGTAATATCAATAAAATTGAAGTTGCAAATCCGAAGTGCGTAGGCGCGAAGTTTGTCTGTTAAATCTCAAAAACATTATGTAAGTCACACCGGCTATTCCACTTCATAATTGGTAAAGTTTACGTCATTTAATTTCTTTATGAAAATTTCGTGCCAAATATCTTAATTAAGGGTTGCGGCAGTTTTGCAATTACGTCAGACAGTACGCAGGTACGGTGAAGTTTAATGAATTGCCACAACTTGTGTAACAATTCATTATTAAACTGTATGCATACGTAATGGCACTTTTGTTTTAGTTGGTAAAACTATGACAAAGTCGCGCCTCGGTATTGTCTTGACGCGCGATGCGTTTGGCGCTTAGTGCATTTGGTAAATAAACTTTGTGAAGAGTCTGTTATTGCTTTTCGGTAACGTTGGCTAAGTTGGATTGTTCGGTTGATCATATATTTTGTAATAATCGTAGAACATGGATCGGGTTAGGTATTATTTTAGCATCGTTGATCGTTCCTTATTTTTATATCCAGCATTTTCATTTTCTGCTCAATAGAAACTGTTAATAACGTTAAATTCAAAACAAATAATATACCATTAATTTTCCACATCTAATGCATGTGTAATTTTGATTTATAAAACAGACGTAAACGAAAAATGATCATTAAAACATCCATCATGCGTAGAAAATGCGTAGAATATGATTTTACGATAAACATAAAAATAAACTTTATTAGAAGCATTAAATACTTGGTTAGAAGCGGCGAACCAGAAAACTGCAGAAATTATCATATCTTAATAACAGCAATAAAAATTATGCGTAAAATATACTTCGTTTGCAGTTAGACAATAACTTATATAATAATCACGTCCATCAAAAGGTTGCCTGGTAGAAATCGCTATTAATGTTAACGCCACCCATTGTACCTGTAACTGTTATTGATTATCCTTTAAATTGTCTATTATCTTGGTGAACAATAAAGCATATTTATTACCTACTATTTATTCATTATTACGCAAATCACACCTCTCATACTATGAAAATACAAATGATTTTTCCATAAAACCAAACACCGTAGTCCATAATAGATTAAGATAGTCTCAAGCGTCACGTCACGCCGGTACTTCCCGGGCTTAACAGTTAATTCTTCTTACTCAACCACAAAATTTTCTACGGGAAAATAAAATAATAGAATAAAACTGCTTATCTGAATAAACTACTGTTTTGTTTCTTTATTAATTTTGTTTTGTTTACTGGTCCCTAATATGTGGGAGGCCGCCTGGATAGATGCCAACAGTGTCTGTTTATCTCGCCAAACAGCTGTGTAAATGCACCGTTGTGTTCCGGTTTCAAGGATATTGTAGCCAGAGTAACTACAAGACATATTGAGACTTAGCATCTTTTGTCTCAAGATGGCGAGTGCAGTGAAATGCCAAGCATCGCTTTGTAATTCATGGTGTGGTTTGGTTTTGCTACTGTTCATGAGTAGTTGTATCGCCTATGATCAGGTAAACGGCATGCTCATGGCGCCATTCATTGAAATAAGAAAAAAATGCTTATGGAATAACATAAAAGCCTAGCACAGATGACATATAATGCTAAATTTGTTTTCTAAGTACTTTCTATTTGAAGGCCTAAGCTCCAAACTACAATTTAGTACATTCTATTGAAATTGCCACAATTGATATCTATAATTAGAATGTTATTATTAATTCAGTCCCTGAAATCATTATACGTATAATATAGCGAAATCATAGCTATATGTATTTCAATATAATAGTTACTAGGTTACATAGGTATTCTACTGAAAATATAGCGTACAAGATTCCATACTTTTAAATTGATTTCATCGAATGTCAGCTAACTTCGTTACACCTAAACACGTCATTACTAAAATATCTTATTACATCAAACTTATTAAGACCCAAAATATAAATCACTTTCTTCTTTACTAAACAAAATCATTAAAAAACCATAAATCCCTGTGCCAAAGGTTCACAACCGGCCTAAACCACACAAAGCCGCGACCGACCGCGCACCGCCGCAGAATAAACGTCGCGGCAATACCTGCGCTCATTCCGACCAACTTCACCTGAAATCCACAACTTCAAGTGCGATTAAAACCGCCAACAAACATTCACCTAACAACTATGAGTCGAGTTGCCGCTATTAAATGAACTGCCCACACCCAGCGCCAGGAACAAAAGAAGCCCGGCGGACTGTGTGCCGAGGGTCAAATGTAACTGGTCATTGCGTTGGCCAGCCTCCTGCAAGATCTAAGTGGCCAGGAACAAGTCGTTTTACAGCAGTTTATTATTTGGCTGGTTGTTGCATGTTTATTGACTTGGGAAACAAGGAAACAGGCTTTGGTTGCGAATAGAACTTTATTAACAATGCAAATGAGTGTAGATTTTAAGTTTGCCGTCGGAATGACAGTGTATAATCAATGTTTTTGTTGCAGGAATGTCGTGTACAACCTCAGCCTGACAGATTTAACAGAACAGCGCCGGCTAGTATGGTACTCGCCGGAGAACGACGTCAAAATGTGCGTCGTCAAAGGAAAAGATGAGGTACGTGAAATTTCCATACAAATACTGATACACCGACTGAGGTTGTCCTGGACTGACCTCTGCCTACCACTTCTGGTAAAAAAGACGTGAGTTTATGTATGTATGTAACAAACTGGTAAAATCATTTAAAAACGCCCCAAAGTCGACTGAAAATACATTACCCAATTCTATTAAATTCGTAGAGGCCTACGTGCTACGCCGTAGCGCTGCTCTACGCAACTACGAAATTCAAATAAAACATTTTGAATTCGTATCGTGAAAAAACAATACATTTCACGCTTATTATCCCATACACCATCTTGCGGGGAATAATTGAATTTTAAATTCCGTGTATGAAACGAGGTCGCGTGTCTGTACCGAATGCCGGCAAATTAAAAAGCCAATCGGGCAGAATATCCCGGCGGAGTTGTATGGCAACTGGCAAGACAGTCTTCGTCTCTGTATAATCTTATATTAGTTGAGTTAATGAGCGACCTCATTTCTCGGATTACGGAATATGTATACTGGTGGTAGGTCTCTCATATGTGAGAGGCCATCTGGGTAGGTACCACCGCAATGTCTATTTCTCCCGTGAAACAACACTGCTTAAATGCACTGTTGTGTTTCGGATTGAAGGTACATTGTAGCCAGAGCAACTACTGGACATATTGAGACTTAACATCTTATGTCTCAGGATGGCGAGCGCAGTGGAATGTTGCTACTGTTTATGAGCGGTCGTATCGCTTACCATCAGGCGAACGGCTTGCTCGTCTTGCCATTCAATGCAATAAAAAAAATTGTATGACTGAGTTGAACAACGAACTTATCTGTACAGTTGGCCAACTATTTTGACTTCATGGATCTGCTGGTGAAATGATAAATTCGTAGATTGTTCTCAAGTTGACTAGTGTCTCGACGCGCTTTTGAAATGAGATTATAGAAGACGTGCAATCGTCTTCTAGTAAATAAATCTATGAGATTATAGATTGCACGTCTTCTAATAAATAAATACTACATAAATGAATAAATACACCCAACAGTCACATACATACATAGTCCTGACCACACTAAGATCAAGTCTTGTGTCGTGGGTATCAGGAACTACGAGAGACTTTTCGGTCTCACAAACACCCAGACCCGAAATAATTACCAGTGGATGACTCAAACATTTGTTTCTGTACGGGTTCGAACCCGCGGCCTCATATTTCTCAAACGATGTCTAACCAACTGCGCCAAGACTGTCAATAATTGTATACTTTATATATTTTAATTAGCAATGATTATGAGAAAATATTTATATGATCACTCAAACACGGTGTCTTTATTTTCTACGTGCAAATAATTACCGTAACCAAACATTCTTGTTTAAAAAAAAACGTATATCCACAAGGAAACTTAACACAATCGAAATTACTGCAGACTAAGAATAAAGTAATTTAAACCCTAGTTCATTTCGTTGCTTTATAAAAGCGAAGGAAATGTAATAATTACTTTACAATTGAAGGAAACAGGGGTCATAACCATAACATTTAGTATTAAAAAGCTTCACTCAACAATGTTTAGTTTTACGACCCAGCCTATATTTCAAGGGGGAATAAAAAGCCACTTAAAACACCTGCTATTGTTTTATGATCTCCTAATGGAAATATTACAATGTATTTGATTAATGAACTGCAGAATTACCCGTATATTACTCGTTGATATGGTTGTTTAAACCATAGATTTATGATGCACATGCGCTTGAACAGCTTCGTTGATTATAGTAGCTTCACCAGGAGTATTCTGCTTAGAAATTGTACATTTTCTCTCTCTCTCTCTCAATTAAGTTACAGGAAGTCCACTGCTGAACATAGGCTTCCCCCAAGGATCTCCACATTGACCTATTGGAAGTAGCCTGCATCCAGCGACTTCCCGCACTCTTAACCAGGCCGTCATAAATAGTAAACAGTATACAGTAGTAAATAGTCGTCTAAATAGTTTATTAGATGAACAAAACAATTTTACTCACAATTTTCATTGCATAGCTCCTTAAACCGGTTATAAGTGACCACCGCCAGCGTCCTTAACAGCAATTTTTAAGAAACGTGGGTGCGTTGTTCGTCTTTGAAATAATAACAAAGAGTAGGTTAAAGATTGCACAATAAAATGTTATTTCACGCTGGCTTCCTGCAAGACAGCAGTATTACCCAGTCGAGCTAGGCCATAGTTTAGACTTAACAATCCTCTACGATTTTCTCCCAACATTATAACAAAGCAACCTCGCAAAGTTACAATACGAAATCTTAATCCTCACAATCTTAACCAAGTTACGAAACTTGCACTCGTGAACCGGCCGTATTTACGCTGCGGTTAAACTTTCGGAGCGTCGCAAAATATGCATTCGTTTCAAATGGCGTAATGACTTTCGATTAATGTAACTGCCGTAATTTGGCAGAAGCCGGCTCTAATAAGTGTCGGGCTTCGTGCACTCCAATAGTGCTACCAGGAGCTGCAGCGCAAATGAGAACTTTCATAATTACCTTATTTTTTCCTGTTTGTTCCTTTTTGATGTTGATGTGAAAGTAATGTTTGCTAAGCGACGCTCCGCCGCTGAAAGGGTGCTTTGCAGTTGAGCACTCTAATTAATACTTCGTCATTGTTCCTCGCCAAGACTTTCTAGCCTTTCAACGCTAATGGTTTCAAAACTATTGCTGGAGATGCCAGGGTCCGGAAAATCTCAATTGAACGGTTTTTTGGTGAGAATTGAATGGTTGTTTGATATTTTATATCTACTATATGGCGTATTATCTATGTTATTTCTTAAAGACCTAAAAATTAAAGAAACAATATAATTACTTCAATTTATCTGAACCAATATTCTTCTTTAATGGTAAATATACTTTATGGAACATTATCCAAAAGTACACCTTAATCGTAAAACTTGCACTCGAAAAACATGCTATTACTCGGGCCTTACCTTATCTCCATAATGCACAGTAATTTATATTATAATCGTATGCAAATATACACCTATTAGTATAAAACTCCAGCAGTGTAACCAGGGGCACTGCTGCCACGTTAATTAAGCCTTGTTTTAAAAATATATGTGCACCGGAATTGGGTCATTCGTTAGCCAAATAGTTCCGATCTACAGCTTGTGTAACAATATATTTATTTTTTTTCAATTTATTACAACACTTTGAAACGGTCTCGCGAAGTTTCTAGGTTAATTTGATTTTATATGTATTCGTTATTGCAAAGGAATGTGTTGCACATTTTGTATGATGATGATAAAGTTATTTTTAAGGACAACTCAACTCAGATCTTAGCTTAATGAAAGGTAGCATAAAATTGGACATAAAACGAACGAAAAAAGAATAAAAACATCGACGCCGAATTTCTTGTCATCGTATTTTTTACATTTTAATCCAGTACAAAAAAAGTATATTTGACGGCCAAACCGTAATATCTTTGTCCTCTTTGAGCCATCAAATAAATCCTTTCAACGCTTCATCACAATTTGAATACTAAACAATACAAGAAGAAGAAAGGCTTCCTTTGTATCACGGCACGGTTCTTGCGACCGATTGCCCGGCGCCTGTGAGACGTTCGGAAATTCATGCTTCAATTCGATTCGAACGGACGACGGCCGTGCTTGCCGCAACGTATATCACTACAGAAAGCTGAATAATTCTAAGAACTTGCGTCGACGTAGATTGGGCTATGTTGTGTGTTGTTTTTGTACGAGTAACCTTTACATTTATTTTGCTATTAACTATTACACTTGTAATTTTGACCTTATTTACCTTGGAGGTAGTAAATAGATTTTAATTTTCATTACATTTTATTTGAATCGTTACAATTTATATTACCCAAGAATATAACCAGTCACATCACCTTTTTTTCTCTAACTATCATGTTCGTACAAGATTATCCTATGTTTAATAGCTTTAAATGAGACAATATTTTCTGATAAGTAGTCACTAATTTTCTAATAAACTGAATCGTATGTGCCTGCTTTCTCTAGCCAAATCTTATACAAAAACAGAATGTTGAACTTAAAAATGCTTATCAATGGAGTAAGAAGGTTGGACGGTTCCTTTTACGTCCGCCCGGCACGCTCGCATCTGATTGCCCGCCGCTCGTGGGACGTTCGGAAATTCATGCTTCAATTGCACACGGACAGCTGAGTGCGCCACAAACAACATACGTACAGAAAGTCAACGGTGAATATTTTAGAAGCTTTTGAGATTGCCATTAATATTTTGTTGTGCAATAGCAATGTTAATGGCTACTGAAATATTCTTTAGTCGCAGCTAGTCTCAGCAAGTCTGTTACTTCATGGTCATTTATAGTATTTATAAGTATTAAAACTTTCAATGTCAAAACTAAAAAATGTTTTGATTACCAGATTAAATTTCTACCTTCTGGTTTATCAATGTAAATGAAAAAACATTTGTTTACAAAACAACGATGATGGATACAAGTAATTCCCTATTCACAAAGGGTAACGCTAAAAACATCCGAGTATCGATAAATCTACATTACAGTGCAGTTTTAAAAGTTTAAAGCCACGTCCGAAGCGAGTCTTCTCTAGTTGTTGTTACAACGGCATTTTACTTTGCACTAAGCAGCGGCCGACGTGCATCGACTGCAAGTGGCTCCTAAACAGATTTGTTGGATTTCAATCGTCTTAAAAGAATTCCACTGTTCTCCCTTCCGAGGCCAGTGTTTTCATATTTATCGATGCGTGAAAATGCACTCGCAATGATAATGAACCATTTTGTAAATTTATTTTTAAATTGTTTTCACAAAGTTTCTGGATCAATAATATTGAGTTATATTTTGATCGGTGTTGTGCATATGTTTATAGGATTTTAAACCTTAGATTTTTACATTAATTAAAGATATATGTATCGGGGTATAAAATCAATTCTTTGCTCAAACTAAGTTTGTGTTGCTAAATCCAACCACTAAACCAATTGAGAGCAAAGTTTTCTAATAAAATTGTAACTGCATAGTGTCTCATGCATAGTATCTGAACAATAATATCCTTTCATTTCAAATATATGAAAAAAATGGTGTTATAATTGACACCACAATCCTGTTTCCGATAAAATCATATATAACACATCAGGTCTGGTTCAGTTCTTTGTGATATCTGAGCGTTATGCCGCCACCTACTTAACTTCGTTTAGTAATCACTTCACAGAAAAACAACGAGGTGGTAAAAATGCTATTTAGAAGAAAAAATAAACAAAGCTCTATTTTGGTATTTCTAACGATAACCTAAGCAACACATACATTCGTTCATATTTGATGTAGAAAAATATTGTGAATATTAATAATGACCTTCTAAAATAATGAATACTTTCCTAATTGAGGTCATGTTTATATTACTATACTTTCGACAGTCTCCGTAACGTAATGGGTTGAGAGCAACCTGTTAAAAGAGAGGCGCCTTTGATCTCTGTATTGAGACAAATGTTTGTGTGGCTTAAAAATATTTGTTCCGTTACTGTGATGTCAGAAAATCTCTGCATAATTTCTGATGAATACGACACAAGATATTGGCTTAAGTCGATGTATGTAACTGGTCGCTATATAAATTTTCTTACTTTTACTCTGATTACTCAAAAACAAAATAAAACTTATCAAACAAGCAACTTTTATTAAATAACGTATGTCATGTGGATTAACATCCCCACACAGTCCATTTAGCGCTTGGTTTCGAACCGACTAATGCCCTGAATGAGAAAGTGGCTGATCAAGTGGGAGAGACAGGCCCAATCGAAATGCGAGCCGGTACAAAGCTTCCGACATTTGGAAATGTAACCTAATGGACTGTAGGGTTTACAAAATTGTTAGTCACTCTAGGATAGGATATAAGTATTTCTTTTTCATATATTCATAACCTCACGTTGATTTTTTATATTAATCTAAATTTAAAATTAAAGTTATACATGATAACATAGTTTTAATCCGCCAGTAAGATGCGCTGAATCTAAAATTTTCTTGTAGTTTTTGATGGCCACGGCACAAGACTTGTTATATTGCTGTGAAGTAAGGACTTTGTAGTTGGTAAGGTTGTAAGGTTGCAAGAAGTCGCTGAATGCAAGTCGCTTCCAAAAGGTCAATGCGGAAATCCTTGGGGAGGCGTATGTTCAGCAGTAGACTTCCTGTGTCTGAAAAGAAAGAGAGAAGAACTTTGTGTTTAACTGTTGAGCGTATTTATTATTATTTTATGTTATTGACTTATATAGATATTTTATAAATACTGTATACTTTCACAAGATAAATAAGCTAATATTCGTACTTATAACATCTAATTCAAATCGAAGCACATTTATGAATGAAATCACTACAATACTTTTTTTTTTCTCGCGGGGAAAATCCCTTTACGGACCATCCCACCCCCGAAGGGGCGGGGGTGTGTCGGACTCACCGGTGCGCCTTCCGGCCCAGCAAGACGTGGAGCTGGGTCGGGTCCCTATCGTAGTCTGCGCACCGAAATACCGACTAAAAACCCCGCGTTGGCCACCATCGGTGCACTTTGGAGACGGCCCCGGGATACCGCTCAACGGACGCGCCAGGACCGCCTCCTTGTGCACTGCCGCTTAGCGACGCAGCTTTGGACGCGTGTTGCGTCTCGTCTCGGGGGCCGCCAAGATAGGGACGGCGACCCCGTGTGGCCTCTGCGGCGCCGGGTTAGATGTTGTCCCGGCGCCTCCTACGTCTCCTGTGGCGACGAGCGGGATCGGTCTGCTCCCGATCCCGCTCGGCGCTCTCCTTCTGCGACATGACACGTTCGCAGAAGGAGAGCATGGCCCGCCACGAACTCCGGCTGCCGACCATGGCGGCGACCACGGCCGGCAGCGAAAGGTCGCTTCCCACGACCGCGATGAGAGCGCTGCGCTCCTCGTCCCAGGCTGGGCACTCCTCCAGCGTGTGCTGGGCCGTGTCCTCACGGCAGTTGCCACAATGGTGGCACACGGCTGACTCCTCCGCTCCGACTATGCGACACAGGTACGCACCGAAGCTGCCGTGCCCGGTGAGCACCTGTGTCAGCCGGTATGTCGGCGCGCCGTGGCGCCTGTCCAGCCACTGTTCGACCTGCGGAGGGAGCCAACATGGCCTCGACCTCTTGGGGAACCAACCTCTGCCCACGCCCGGACGCCTCCTCTCGCCGGAAGAAAGCCGACGAGAGGGTCTTGGCGTCCAGCACCCAGGGCAGAGTTCCCGCCAATACGCAGGCCGCCTCGTGCGAGACCGTGCGGTAGCCCCTGATTATTCGCTGCGCCACCATGCGCTGCGGACGATGCAGCAGGCGGACGCAGCGATCGCCCAGGCACCCGGCCCAAACGGGACACCCGTAGAGGGCCATGGACCGCACGACTCCAGCATACAGGTTTCGGCAAGGGATGCCAGGACCATCAGTGTTGGGCAGCAGGCGCCCCAGTGCGCCCGCCGCCCTCACCAGCTTCGGTGACAACTCCGCAAAATGCGCGCGGAAATCCCATCGACTGTCGAGGACAAGACCGAGGTATTTCATCCTCGAGCCGACGGGAATCCGCACGCTCTCCACTGTGATGTGGGCCCCAGGCGGAGGCCCACACCGAGGACCGTGGAAACACACGGCCTCGGTCTTGTTGAGGGCCACCGTGAGGCCCAGTCGCCGAATCCTGCCCACCACCAGTCCAGTACCGAACGAGGCGAGCAGGGTGGACCTCTGGAATGTCCTGGCCGTCGCTGTCACCAGGGTGTCGTCCGCATAGCAGACGACAGCGACGCCCCGAAGGTTGGTACCACGTAGCACCCAGTCGTAGCCGATGTTCCACAGGAGCGGCCCAAGAACCGAGCCCTGTGGAACACCGCACGTCACTTCCCTGCGGTGCCACCCGTCGGCGCCCGGATACACCACGTACCTACCAGACAAGTACGAGTGCACCAGACGCCGAAGGTAGGGCGGAACCTCGTGGTACCGCAGTGCTTCTTCGATGCAGGCCCAGGGCATGGTGTTGAACGCGTTGGCGATGTCGAGAGACACCGCCACCACGACCCCGCCCCGGGATACCGCACGCTCCGCTTGTGCCTTCACCCGCAGAATCGCGTAGACCGTCGACCGGCCCCGCCGGAACCCAAACTGGCAGTCCGCCAAATCCGGGCCCGTTCCCTCCAAATCGACGAGGCGCGCGTGGACTACGCGCTCAAAGAGCTTGCACACCTCGTCGAGCAACACGATCGGCCGGTAGGCCGAGGGCGAATCTGCGGGTCGCCCCTCCTTGCGGAGCAGGACAAGCTTGCCCGTCTTCCACCGCGACGGGAAGATGCCCTGCTCAAGGCACGCGGAGAAAAGGCTGCGGAGCCTCGCACCCAGCGACTCGACGGCCAGCACCCAGACACGACCGGGCACCCCGTCGAGCCCAGGGGCCGAGTTCTTGCTCCGCAGCCGAAGCACTGCCGCCTCTAGCTCTTGCGGCGAAACCTCCGGGATATTCCTTGCCGAACCCAACGACGATGGCGCCGGTGGACATGGCGCCATCGGTGGAGGAGTGAACTCCTCGGTGGCCGGAAACAAGGCCGCGACGACGTCCTCCAAAAGTTCGGTCCGGAGACTCTGGGTCAAGGGGGGCGCCCATGGGCGGAATTTACGCATCGCCACACGGTACGGACGCCCCCACGGATCTCTGTCCAGAGACCTCCGGAACTCTTCGTTCGCCGCGGCCTTCGCTTGCGCGATGGCCACCCGCAGCGCTCTCTTCGCCTCTCTGTGGAGGTCGAGAAGGAATCACTACAATACTGTATCAACTTGGATTCAACAAACAAAGCTTAGATCGCAGCACAAATCCGTACAAATAAATGCAAGAAACAGATCGATGCGGCGCACTATTAGTCATCGGAATTGTAACAGGAATCCTAGACAACCCTAAAAGGTATTGTGGCGTGCGTCATCACGTCTCGGTTTGCGTAGCAGCTATCGCTTTACGGCCAATATTGGTTCAAAACCTTGGCAATCAATGTTGGCTCCAATTCGATAAAAAAATACACCCAACACTGGCCACAGATTTAGATAAATTAAGTTTTGTATCTTGGATATTAGGTACAACAGACTTTTCGGCCACTTTTGACATCCTACCCGAGACAAATACCTGTCACTTATCCGATATTTGAATGTAGAAAATAGTGGAGTGCCTGGAGCATTAAAAACCGTAAAACCTCGGATTAGAGTTATAGTGAATGGATTAGTATGATTGATGTGGGATATTGTTTTTTAAACTATAAATTGCAATGTTTACCCAAAAAAAATCTGTACACTCTTTTTTTTTTATTATTTAAACAAATTATTACGAAAAATTAATGTTGGACCATATATTTTCACTTTAAACAGTATTTTTTTTATTTATATGTTAGATCTTACCTGAGTAGACATATAGGAACATTTTTCAAAGATACCTGTGTATAAACATAGCAATAGGGATCTCGAACAGAAGAAGGTGGAGGGGAGTGCGGGGCGACAGCTGTTATGTACAATGGAATTTCTCAGCCAGTTTAATTATAAATGAAACGTAGTCTATTGTGCACATTTAAAAAAATAAGGTAATTAATTATGACTAATGAAAAGAAAAAAAAAATATTAGTACAAAATCTGTTTATTTAAATATATTACATTGTTGTCTACACCAAATATTTTCTTCTACTTCATCTATCTGTATAATAGGTGAAGTATTGGAACAACTATTTCCACTGCACTGTAAACATGCTACTCTGCAGTATAAACCACGTCCCTTTTTTGTAATTACAAAATAACATTTGCAATAAATTATCCGGAGCAGGTAATTGATTCATTGATATTGGGATGTACATGTTGTTGGAATACTTGCATCCCCAATTTTCAATAACTACGTCATTTCTTAGCCATATCTAAATTTGTAGGTACACTCTTTTAAGGTGCTCAAACGCTGCATCTGTTGTTGGAGGCAGTGATGACAAAAGAACACTCGTATTTTTGGCTGTTGCTTTTATTTAAGAATCGAACCTCAATGTATTTAAAGCATGAGTTTTAGATGGAGATGGAGATGGAAGAGATATCTTCTGAAACTATAACATTATCTTTTGATTCCAAATTCATTGCTGTCTCAAAATTTTTTGATGAAAAGATGAACTCAGGTGTATACATATTATGCAGCAATTGTTTATCAGCCATACTGCTAGCCGTTGGTTTATCCATTGTTCGAACTCTAATAAAAAAACAATTAATAATGATTTAATTGTTTTTTATGCGTGGAGCTGCGTGTGGATGCCGAAAAAGTGGTTTATACTGCAGTGTAGCATGTTTTTTTTCGCGTCCACATAAGAAGAAATGGCCGATTTATTAACACGTTTGGAACGATGCAGCAAAGACTGACCTCACAATAAATAAAGAAAAAACCAAAATAATGCTAGTCGACCGTTCAGACTTTTGGGAACACAGGGATATTTGGGGAATACGACACCATAGATCAGTTCTTATATCTCGGCTATGTATTAAACAACAGGGGTAACTGTGAACCTGAGATACGGCGACGCATCGGAATGGCCAAAGCTGCAATGACTCAACTTCAAAAGGTCTGGAAGGATAGCAACATATCTAATAGAACAAAATAAGAATAATTGACACTTTGGTGATACCGATCTTTCTATACGGTTGTGAATCCTGGACCGTCAAAGCAGCAGATAGAAGGAGGATAGATGTGTTTGAGATGTGGTGCGCAGGATGTTAAAAATACCGTGGACGGCACATCGAACCAACATATCCATCTTAAAACAAGTGCATCTCGAAGGAAGACCAAAACTTTCTGCAACTTGCCTACACAGAACATTACAATACTTCGGACATATCGCTAGACGCGAACCAGACAACTTGGAAAAACTGCTCATTGTTGGAAAATTGGAGGGAAAAAGAAGACGAGGACGAACTCCCAAACGATGGGTGAACCAGGTTGCCAATGCACTAAAGGTTGGGGACCTTAATGCAGCATTACATCAAGCAGAGGACCGGTGCCGGTGGAGAGAGGTCATCAAGACAATTAAGAGTCACGATCCTCAATAATGAGGGACTGACTGAAGAGAGTAGCATGTTTACTGTGCAGCGGAAATAGTAGTTCCAATACTTCACCTATTATACAGATAGATGAAGTAGAAGAAAATATTTGGTGTAGACAACAATGTAATATACATATTTAAATAAACAGATTTTGTACTAATATTTTTTTTCTTTTCATTAGTCGTAATTAATTGCCTTATTTTTTTTTTAATGTGCACAATAGAGTATCATTTATAATTAAACTGGCCGAGAAATTCCATTGTACATAACAGCTGTCGCTCCGCACTCCCCTCTACGTTCTTCTGTTCGAGATCCCTATTGCTATGTTTATACACAGGTATCTTTGAAAAATGTTCCTATATGTCTACTCAGGTAAGATTTAACACATAAATAAAAAAAAATACTGTTTAAAGTGAAAATATATGGTAAAACATTAATTTTTCATAATAATTTGTTTAAATAATAAAAAAATGCAGTGCACAAATTTTTTTTGGGTAAACATTGCAATTTATAGTTTAAAAAACAATATCCCACATCGATCATATTAATCCATTCACTATAACTCTAATTCGAGGTGAAAACCCCCAGGCGCTCCACTAATATTTCAGTTTATAGACATTTCAATTCGCAATTATAACTAGCATACACAACAATAAAAATAAAAAAAAAACAAACAATAAAAAACACACGCTGTGACCTAACGCAAGTGTATCACGATTTAAATCGATCACGCTCAATTTATGTATTCATTTCGGTTTTGAACAAGTTTTGACATAGGTCGATGACATATGTATAACCGCCACTTGATTACAGAAAACAGATTACACTGCACCTATCATCAGGAGCAATGCAGTCACTGTGTAGTGTAAAAATACTCGAGCTCACATCACCAATACTATTTTCTAAGTATCATTAGGCGAATGTATGTGAACCAACGTTGTATCCAACATTGGTACCAACGTTTTTAGCCTGCGTTAGTGCGAACGATTCACTATAGAACTCTTCCAGTAATTCCGAGTACAAGCACACTGGGCTTTGTTCCCACATTCCTTAGGGAATGGACACTTTATGGTCTTTGAATTTGATGCTTTCCGAATACGTTAACTACACTGTCTGTCTCTACCAAGTTTGGTCTTGGTTTGTATAACAAAGGTATGGTTTATTTGTGTTGCTATATTGAAGCTAAAAATAAGTATAACATAGGTTGTAGAAAACATCATTATTAGAGGCAACCATTGACATTTAATACAATAAAAACTATTATGTAATAGATGCATTCTTGTTTATTATGGGTTTGAAAAATAATAACAGTAATAAATCAATAATCTGAAATTATAAGTGTACTAATGAAAGTACATATGTCAAAAAACTTAACTTTTTGATCTGTTCGTTCGACACTGATCAATATTTTTTCTTAAGAGTAATTTTTATTTGGGTAGAATTGCTTTTCAACCTAAGATGTTTTTATGCGCTTTCCAGCCTTAACTTAAAATTTCCTACAATTTCGGTTTAAATCACAAACCCATTCAAACTCCACACATTACAACATTACTAACCCGTTTCCGTACTTATTTAATTGAATGTAAACGTGGTCAAAACAGAAGCGCAGGTGACGGTGCGTGAGCCGTCGGTCTCACAAATCCCGCCCGTCCGAATAGGATTACACCAACGACATCTGGAGCTCATGGAAATGCAAATGCAATCATATTACTCGAACGCATATTGTCGCCGTACCCAACCTAACACGGACTAATTTTCAAACGGTATTATTTTATTTAGGATGCTTAGGTCATTGATTGTGTAGGCATGAAATACAACGTCGCCAAGAGCGTGATAAAAACGTATATAAAAGTTACTTTTGTTGTTGTAATGACTGGCGAGACGAGCTTGCCATTTGTCTGATTGTAAGTGAAATGACCGCTCATGGACAGTAGCAAAACCAAACAACACCATGAATTACAAAGCAGTGCTTGGCTACACACTGCGGCTGCCATAATGAGTAATACGATGTTATGTCCAGCAGTTACTCGGGATAAAATGTCCTTTAAATCAGAACTTAACGGTGTATTTATACTGTTGTTTGTCGGAAGGAATAAACATTGCGACAAAGTCAAATACATACATAAACTCACGACTTTTACCCAGGAGAGGTAGGCAGAGGTGCTTCCAGGCCATTCACATTTCCTCTTCCTCCGACCTGGGATTCGAACCCGAGACCTAAACTTATCACGGTGGTACTGCACTGCACCATCGTACTGCATATAAAGTAATAATGTTTGACATGGCTTTCTGCACCGCATTAGTTCAACTTTTTCATCTCACTAATAACACTTTCGAGAGTTTAATAATTACTAACTAATTGACGGTGGAAGATAAACACATTATTTCTTAACTTGACTTCGAAAAATATAACGCAATTGCACGAACGTATGTTCTCTTGAATTTCTCAAAAAATTGTTTCAAATAAGTAAGTAATACATATTTGTGTTTCCTTAAAAGCCTTAAAATAAATCCAACGCACGTATCACTGCAGATATTCTGTGTTCGATGTTTTTCTACGTTTAGCTCAAGACGTATTTCATTTTGTTGATGGATTTGGCGTTCCGCCAGATATTGTAATCGTAAGCTTCTTCCTTCATTTTCTTGAAAACTGTTGAATATACAAATACCATTTATTTTGCTACGTACCAAAATGTTCACGGTTCATGCTTTGAGCATTACATTTGCTATAGTCGTTTTGAAATGTCAACTTTAAATTTGCATAATGACTATAAAACACAATTTACAATTTTGTTCTAGAATCGATAACTTTTAAACGTATCTTCAGAGACTAAAAAGCATATGATACCAAGTGCACTGCAACCCAAATCAATTATCTACCATCTACCATCTAAGATTTTATTGTGATTGTCTTCGATCTCGACTACTATAGCGTATCTTCAAAATCGAAATCGATGGCGTGACATCATGAGACAGAAACTAGGGAAAGAAGGTTATGACCCCCACATGACCCTAAGAACGGAGAAGAGCGATGCAAGGAGGATATGGAGATTTGCTTCAACTTTTTAATATCTTATTTTTCTGCTTCTTCTTTCCACAGCGACCGTATATAGACGTGGCCTTTTAGCCACATCAATTGATAATTTGATGTTGTTTACAGGAGAGTTGCCAGAACTACATCAGGGTTCTGGTGTCGCTGGCGCCAGGCAGGCTGCTGGTCTGCGGCACCAACAGCTTCAAGCCCTTCTGCCGGGAGTACAGCGTGCAGCGGGACTCCTACCACATGGAGAAGGAGAAGTCGGGCCAGGCAGTATGCCCTTACGACCCCGAACATAATTCTACTGCTGTTTATGCTGGTGAGTTTTATTGCTTGATATCTTTACAGAGAGAGTAATAAATAGTCTGAATGAATATGAATAAATAGTCCGATCCGAAATTAAGGAACGCGGATTTTTGAGCCCATTATTTGCCAATTTGATTCCGACTACAGTCTATATTTTTCAAATTAGAGGTTTGCGGATGTTTGATTTCGTGTTTCTAAATATATAAATGAATATAAATAAGCGTATTACTAAACTAGAACAATGTTAAAACAAAGTCAAATTTGATGGCGATAAAAGCGACTAATTAAAAATTTATGGCTCAGTAAATTTATTTAATATAGTATTTCTCCAAGCCAATGTAAGGATCTTCTTCAAACCATGAGTAAGATTCCTCCCAAGTAGGCTTAACTGTATCTATAGAATTGATCTAATTGTTAAATAATTACCAATCCTTTTTCTACCACCTACCTAACACCTTTACACAAAAAAGAAAAACACTAAATCAAGAACGTAGACACAACAAATCACTATAAGTGAATTAATTTGCGTAATCCAATTATGAGTTAATGCGTCATGTACATTACGCGGGAAAGATTACGGTGCATCGGCCTGCGCACTAACAGGATCGCACAATGGCCCTGCAATTAGATCCCATGTAACTAACTAATCTGTGATGTAATGCCTTTGATTATAGCATCAGAGTATGAATTGGCTCGTCTGCCATGGTATTTTATTGCGGAGTTATTGAATGGGGCTGGCTGGTTTATTTTCTTGTGTCATTTTGTATAATGAAGGTAGCGATAGCAGGGCATGATCGATATGAATTCAGCTTTGTATTTTAAAGTATGTTTAGCAAACAATCACTTGTTTTAACAGTGAAGGAATATGGTTTCTTAGATTTACGCAAATATTACACATTGAAATAAACCTATAATTTACAGATTTTATCGCAGATTTGGTTAATATTTTACAATTTACATATTAAACTTTTCGATTACTGACGTTTGATTACGTGACCACGAAAGCCGTAAATAATAGTTTTATTCCAAAGTGAATTAATTAATCTAAAAAAGTAGCATTACCTGAGCATTTTTTAATAATTTCTATAAATAATATATACAAATTCATAGCCAGTTAGTATAATCTACGTGAAACGTCCATATAAATTAAATAACATAAATATACTGTTTCAAACCAAATTGCAGAAACTATGTATCCGTGATTTACGAGCCCAATTTCTCTGCCTAAAAAACCCGAAACTCTTGTTAAACTGACAACCATGCTTGTCCCCATTATATACACGGGTATATCCGAAAAACCCTTTAGGGCGGGTCACATGTGCCTTCCACGTTGCCGATCCATTGTCAGGAAATTAGGAAGAGGAAAATCTTTTTCATATCGATTGTGCGCACTTTCACAGTCTAGTGGCGTACAATGGCCACTCATTGTTGCGTTGAAAAGAGCCGAGTGAATGAGAATGTATGCTGTGACGTGACTACCACACCTCGCGCACGTATGTCCATTGTACTGGGCAGAGTTGGTGATTTAAAAAGGTAGTCATGGTAATGGCTGGCTGGGTATTTGATATGATGGGGTATGGTAATGGAAGATTTTAATGTTTGCAATGTGGTCTGTAACATTGGATTTTTTAATGGAATAAGAAATGTTTTTTTTTGTATATATCTAAACAAGTGTTTTGATGTGCATGCGTGTTGTGGTAATAATTTTGTGTTTTCGCATTAGATTATGATTTTTTTATTCTTTACTGTATACAAAAAAGCATACAATATTTTACACAAAAAATTAAAGAGTACAGTTTTTTGTAATATTCAGATTTTTGTAAATCGATATCAAATTGCTTTCGCAACTACTGAAAAAAATGTCCGTGACTAAGAAGTTGAAGCCAGGGCTAAAAATAAATCAGATATTAAATATCCTTAAAATATAATATCCAAGTATGAACCACATCTAAACTGCGCAATGAAAAAGGACAAGAGATTATCCCGAACAAACACAAGTCATTTCACGGTGCCTTGAAAAAAACGTATTTACTCCTCCTATTTCTAAAGATATATTACGAAATTAATTTGTGTGCTTACCGACCGTCCTCGTTATCATATTTACTTTTTTTTCTTATTAAGTGGGATAAAGATGAGATTGGATTTGGAATATCAACAACCATATTGTCTACGTAAGACGTGCTAATTTGAATTTAGTCGCTTGATCTTGTATTAAGAAACCTCATTTCAAAAGATAATCACTATTTTATTTGTTTTGACAAATGGCGAATTTTATCATTTATACTCGTAATAATTTAATTTAATGCAGCGCAAGGCACTCATAGCCCACCTAATATTAAAATGAATTCTTAAAGTTGTATTCTTCATTTAAAAATCATTAATAAAATTTGCATATAATTCGCGAGTCATCAGTCTTCTGCGCTCAGTAGAATTTCTTTTCTCCCCATCTGTATAGCCGTGGAACCATCAATAACAGTTGTCAGTCCCTTTGTGCAATTTTCTTTGCATTAGCGCATCCCCTGCGCCACGCATTTGTCACGCATACCACTAGAAACTGCTTTGAGTAATGGAACAATGTTTACACCCTCTTAATATTTACTACTATAGGTTCTTGTAATTAACAGTATGTGTGAATCTAATGTTAACCTATGTTGGGCTGATTCGTTTGTGTTAGGTATGGAGTATATGATTGGTGGAAAAAAGGATGGATTTACATGACACTAAATTAACAATATGTATTAAATTAAAGATACTAACAATAATTAATGACTTTTTTGACAATGAAAATTACTAGAATTTAAATTAATATGAAATATATCGTTTTATGGCGAATCTTTTTTTACAATTGATATTTTAAGAACTTGTACTTAATAACAAATAACAATATCACAATTCCAAGTGCTTGTAAATGCGCAAACGTCAATGGGTACAGAACAAGGCACTAAATCAGATTCAAATGATAACAGTAAGCCGCAAGTCCTCTGGGTGCTATACGCATATGCACGTATGCACAAACTACATCCACGTATGCACATGCAAAAACATCCAACAATATTTCAACCCACACATGCATAGGTCCATTTACATGCCACCGACACGGTTAGTTATCTCCTATTGATCTGGTCCAATTAAGCGCAGCGACACTCTGGGGACCGACTGGTCTTAGCTCCAGCATTATAGGTAGGTATGCGGGCCACTTCCGTACGCTGACATTGCCGAATTGGTTAGTTTAACGTTACACAATTAACATCGGAGTTTTGGGGCGCTTTGCGGATGGAAAAGTTATTTAAGGCGGAACTAATTTTATGGTTTTGGGTGGCTAGTTACTGTATCGGTGCATGTTTTTTATAATGAAATGGTCATGTAAATGTCTATATGGTCATGTACTAATGCAATGGTATTTTATGGTTAATGTGCTACGGAAAATCGACTAATGAGGGACGAATATATTCCCCCGATCGAAATAATAATACCACACTGCAAAATACCAAATAATATTATTCAAATTGATGATGATCAAAGTGTCAACAAAATCTCTTTTCCGCGTAAAACATTTTCTAATGTGACATGAATAAATTAATTAAGCTTGAAGTGGTGTCTAAGTATTGCATGTAATATATATGTTATGGGCCAAGTGATTAATGCGAATTTAAACTCACCTATTTATCACATTGTCCCGGGCATTATGAATATGGCTACATGGTGATCGGGCAATGTGATTAATAGGTAAATTGTTACGTGGTGCGCTGCCGCATTGTCACATCTGCGACAGACCCATAAATTAGAAAGGTTGAATTGATCTGCTTATGTTAAGTAGTTTTTTAACGTCCGAAACATTATCTATAGAAGGAAATTAGTGTGCCCACTTTATGGATCAGTCAGGTCGACTGTGCCCCAAAACCGACTCGGGACACCCCGACTTCACGTAGTCTTTTGGCTACCGACCCTAGAGTGTATATAAAAAGCCGGAGGCGCGGAGGAAGAGCAGCCCCCGCCCGCTGTAACGAAGGATAGGCAACCGTGCGAGCCGCAGTGGCTGAGGCTGGTCGCCCAAGGCAACCAGCAAGCCGAAGCTGCGGAGGTGAGCATGGGTGCCTATCTTTTGTTACGCAAGGGCGAAGGGGCTGAACTTCCCGTAGCGCCGGAGACGATGCAGAAGCTAATTTTTATTGACAACAAGTGTTTTAAGGGTTAGGTTGCTATAATAGATATTTCTCAGGAATGGTGCGTTACCTTTTCATGGGAGTGGTACCAGGGGAGGTGCGACACTCCCCCTCCCCCTTCACTCCTCCCAACCCACCCCCTCGTGCTGCCCTATTTTAAATTCTACCACTTCGGCTCATTGTTTTGATTTTTATTTGCTTTAAATCACTCTGCCCAATAGGCACTTGGCATTATTAATAATGCCCGGGCAATGTGATAAATTGATTGGTTATAATCACATTGTCCACTCTCATTGGGCATTATTCATATTGCCCGGGCATTATGAATAATGCCAGATTAATCACATGGCCCATAACATATATATATTCTAAGACAATGATGCCTAATGTAATATTTAGTGACTAAATAACAGCAGTGTTCTCAGCTTCCCCCTCGTCCGGTTAATTCAAACCCTGTATTGTTAAGTGATAGGTAGGCGCGCCACTTCCGACGCTGATGCTACTAAATTCCTTAATGTAATGCTCAATTACATTAGGCCGTGATTTGGAATGATTAATAGAGTAAGCTTGAGATATTTGGATGTTAATAATTCTACCCTATCAGGTTCTTTCAAATGTAAAGCGTTGATATAAGCGTTGACTATGGTGATGTGTGCTATTTTGATCTGGATGCAGAACACCTCAATAAACTCGACCGGCTTCTTAATAACTGCATTCGATTCATTTTTAATCTCCGAAAATATGATCATATTTCTTCTTTCCGCTCACAGTTAAAATGGTTACCAATACGTCAACGTCGTTCTTTACACGCCCTTACAACTCTTTTTTCCATTCTTATGTCCCCTGCTTCTCCTTCTTATTTGTCGTCTCAATTTAATTACTTAGGGAGTAACCATAATAGGAATCTTCGCTCACTTAATTATCTCCTTCTGCAGTGTCCTTCCCACACCTCTAATTTCATACATTCTTCTTTCTTCATTCAGTCAATTCTTCTGTGGAATGCACTCCCCCTCGAAATCAGGTCGTCTAGTACTCGTATGACATTTAAAGCGAAAGTCCGACAACATTTAATTGATAAATTGGCAGAATAATCTTAGTATGTTTTATGTAGTATATGTATCTATAAGTATAAAATATATGTAATTTTGTATATTTATGTATATATTTTATTTATTTATATAATATACAGACTATAATCATATTCATTTATGTATATATAATATATTCTTCTGATATTAGTTTACACCGGAATTTTTATTTTATTATTATTTAGAGATGCGCCTACTTTGATTTCTCTGCACCACCCAAAGGTTGACTGGGAGAGAATGCCTCAGGCATTAAGTCCGCCTTTATACTTTGTATATAAAGCATTTAAATAAATAAATAAATAAATATAATTATATTTATTAGATAATTCAATACTGATTAGCAGTTCTAGCCCTTGTAACTAGGTGTGATATTTTCTAAGTACATATGGTTATTTTTTAAATAAAATCTTACAAGTTGCCTTACTAATATTTTTTTGTGCATGTTGTTATTAAATTAAATTTAAAATAACTGCTATAAATAAAAGTACAATTGTGATCTTTTACTATATCAATAAACCAGACAAATAATAATATAGAACAAAGCAACGGTATTTAGTAAGTTAATCTGTATTTTTACGTTGCACAACCGTTGTTAAATCCGTTGTCGACCTGCAGTCCGGCTAAGCTCGCAGCTACTGGATTATGCAATAAGTACCCATGCGAGCCACCGAGCCCTGATAATACTAATGGAGACGCTTACACCGGCATACGAAGTAACTGCCACGTAAAATTAACTGGTTTTAGAGGTGTACAATTTAGATTTTTGGTAAATATGTTTTATGAAAGTTAAAGTTTCGCAGGGTATTATAGACAACCGCAACAACAGCTTTGTGTAACAATATGTATGTATATCATATATGTATAACAGCCCTTTTACGTCCCACTGCAGGGCATGGGCCTCCTCTATAATCGAGAGTATGATTGAGAGTGGGCAATAATATATAAGTTTCATACATAAGAAAAAGTCATGATAAAAAAATCTAATACGAACATACAGATTTGTAAATTTAAATGTGTGTATAGTTTTCTTGTCATTTTCATACGGCTAAGCTATGTCGACGCTCAAAAGTTGCTACATTTATTCCTTTAACATTTTAAAATATTTGAAATCCTGTGCACATCCGAATACTTTTCGGAGAATGTGGTTTTCAACCACATCGCAGTTAAAACCGCAAACGTAAAATATTCGAAAGGAGCATGTTTTTTTATTCATGGAAAGGTAAATCAAAATCTCAAACATCTTTCACTTTGATAAAAAGTATTAATAGCCGGTAAAATATGAAGTAATATGGATTTATTTCTATGTATCAAGAAATCAGGGAAATGAGAGAAAAAATAATTAGAAAATGAGAAGTAATAACACGTTTAGATCCTTCAGAGTCCACCACGTTATTTGCACAGACAAAAAGGGTCTAAAATTACAGAATTAGGAAGTGAGTAACGTTTCAGTGGAAGCAGGGTTAATCACAAGAGACAGTGCAATAGTGCAAAGCAATTAACTTGGCACAATTCGACACCTTCGGCCAATTAACTGGAAATCATGGCAAATTCGTGGCACGTAGGTCAATGACGTGTTCCTCTCTGTATTAATCATCGACGTATTGGATTAGGGGTGCGCTTGGCAACATCCTGCGAGACTATTGTATCTAGACATATAAATAAAATTGAAGTGTCTGTTTGTAAAGTGAAAATTAAAAAAAAATGTCCAACTACATATCGTTATTTACACGATACCTATAACGAAAATTATATTAGATTTTTTTTGGCTGTCTGTCTGTCTTTTTGTTCCGGCTAATCTCTGAAATGGCTGGACCGATTTTGACGGGACTTTTATTGTCAGGTAGCTGATATAATAAGGAGTAACTTAGTCCACATTTATTTTAGAAAAGTTCTTTTAGTATTTTAGAAAAAAAGTTTTTGTTAAATTCCACGCGGACGAAGTCGCGGGCACAGCTAGTCAGCAATAAGGAATTAGACTAGACTACATTTTGGTACTATCTTGTTTGATCATATATTTTTTGGTGAGAATTCATAAAATTGTAGTAGAAATGATTTTTTATGTGTGATGCATAGTGTGATGTGAGTCAGTAGTGACTATGGCATTATATTAAACGCTATTTATGCACCATAACCGAAAAGCCCCAAATTGATTCGAAATGGTAATAATTTACAACAAATATCTGCCAGCCCGAATATAAAATTAAAAGTCCACAGCGATACATGTAAAATACAACTTTGAATTTTTCACAGTCAGATATTTTATTCATCGGACAGGCTCAAACCCAAATGCATAAAACAATAACTAAACAAAAATATAGCCCATATATTCGCAACACGAAACCAAAAAGTGTCCCTGGCAATATTTATTTAAATGTCAGTATATTTTTTTGTTGCCTACAATATAGTAGTATTTTTCCTATTCCATGGATAAACCGTACAATAACAATATATATTTTTTGTTTGTCCCAGTTTTATTCTTCCCGATATTTTGTTACGCATTCGTCGTGTCTAAACAATTTTCGGAAATCGATAGCAGCTTAAGGGATGTATGATCGTGTGGAATCCTAAGTTCAATTCTTGGGTATGATCATTTAGTTTGTGTAATTTTTGATCCGACAATGCCTTAATGGTCATGGAGCAGTTAATTGTACCGCATTTAGTTTTTTAAGTCTGGCTCAGCGACATAAAACCAGTCGCTTCGTCATTATTCTTTGTTAGCTTTTATTAAGAAAGAAAGAAAGAAAGAAAAGTTTATTGTTGGTACAGAATATACAAAAGCAAAATAAACAAAGATAATAATAATAATAACAACATTCCAACTCGAGAACATAGAAATATTAGGTATTTACAAAAAATATATATTATTTAACTATATAATGAATAACAGAAAGACTATAACATTCTGTTACTATTTGTGCCAACAACAGGAACCCTCATTCAGCTTATTACTGCAGCACAGCATAAGCAATACCACAGCACTGATTTTCAATGAGGGACCTTAGTGACATCCGGGCACTATGTCGGTGTTAAGATTAAAATCAGTATAGGTACTTGTACATATATTTTAGAAAAGACTGATAATTTATACACAATAAACAGTAAACATAAAACATCCAGACATAAAAAAAAATAAAAAAAAAATATGACGATGATTACCAATTCATATTATAGTAATTAGGTAATCGGCAAACAAAGTCGCAGGCCGACAGAGGGCGACCCAGACCAAGACCAATTATTTATTATTTTTGATACAATATGGTAATCAAAATGTGTTATTATTTTTCAGATAGTGAATTATACTCCGGGACGGTGGCCGACTTCAGCGGGATGGAGCCCATCATATACAGAGAACCTCTACAGACTGAACCTTATGACTCCATGACCTTGAACGGTGAGGTTTTTTTTTAATATCCAGGGTCTACTCCTGGAACTTTATGCCTAAGTTTTCCAATATCAAAAAGTAGTCCCTTTCATAACGATTTTTATGGTATTTTATTTAACATTTGTCAAGCGTTTTTTTTTTAAATAAGACAAATTAAATAGGTAATTATAAAATCAAGTAACCAATTAGACAATATTTAGTTAAGTATAAATTATAAAACAAATAGAATAATATTTGGGGCATAATTAGATGTGTATTGGCGCGTCAAAATATTTCCGCTGCAAACCAATTCAAACGTATAATGTGTATAATTGACAATCAAATGGTTTATGTAAATATAAATGAAATTTAACGGCGTGTGTAATACGACACGCGTGTATTTATACACCGTTATTAAACTGTCAAGTCTTATTTGCATATAAATGTTAACATCACATAGATAAGTCGCTTAAGGCGATGGATTAATGAGAACACATATGTGTCACGTCCACTTAACTGAGTCATAGTGTTTTCATAATCGATGCTTTAATTAATATCGATTGTGCTGTCATAAGGCTTTGCGATCATGTTCCTTTGCATTTTTATGAAAGATCAATAACAACAATAAGGAGATTAATTATTGTGTCTTATAAGTAGTACAAAGTTATTTCATAAGCATTTACTTCCGTAAAACGCTTTGCGGTACTTTCGTGTTTCCTTATACTATATTTTTCTATCTACTAGAGGAACTTGATCCGTTCGATAACTATATGCATAAATATATGGCTTCCGATACCATATAAAAGCGCACAAAACATACAAATAATAGTACCCATTGCAATTTAACCCAGAAGATAAGTCTAATGGTTGACAATCCTAACGTAATGAGACTAAGAGCCAATACTCGCTAATAAATTAATATCATAAGAAACGAATCAAGTACTAAGACAATTAGGTATCGAATCCTAGTTATATGTTACTCAATCTCGCCATAATGGCTAAGCGGATTTGAATGACATTATGTGGTTAGATAGTCAATTAGTTCATGTCTTAGATTAGAATACAGGGTGCGTCTTATAACGAAAAAATAAGTAATTTTACGAATAAGCTTTATTAAAATTATTACCAAAATAATTTGTTGGCAAGTTTGCGATTAAATACATCTATATTGAGCTCATTAAGTTCTGCCTCCTATGATTGAGCTCCTACGAGGTATAAAGAACCTTAACTTGCCCCAATGCATGGCCTATTCTCAATAACAAGATGCATATCTAATCTAGTTACAATAAATGCCACGACGAATAACATTTCGTTCCACGCCGTTTGTTATCTGTCGGCGCGCTCGATTGCCTCCAAATGCGGCTGTCAAACATACATCCGTCAATTTAATTGAATTTAGAACGGGTTTTAGCGGGAACACCATGTCATCTGCGTGACGGGTGACGCGTCAACAATCGCTAAATCCGATTAGGATCGTATTAGAATTATCGACAACGACGTTGATAGGGCTACATCCCTTTGCATAAATTAGTAGTATTAATACAGCCAAGATACTATTGTCAATGTGGTGTTGTTGTTGTTTACAGCTCCGGATTTTGTGAATTCGCTCGTTCACGGGAACTTTGTTTACTTCTTCTTTAGGGAGACTGCAGTGGAATATATTAATTGTGGAAAGGTAAATATGTTTTTATGAATTTACAATACATATTTCATTTTTTACAACTTGTGTTAGTTTTATAAAATAAGTATAAAATATTTTAACTCAACCCAAAAATCGGACTTTATGTCAACTGCAAATGTGCGGTTGATAAGGGTCAGAATATTTATTTATAAATTACTTGACCCTATTTCAATTCGAGGTCTTAATAAAATATGCGCAACCTCTTAACGTCCATCAATTCTTGACCTTTATAAAAATAATTGGACCTTTGAAACTAAAATAATATTTTAGAATTGAACCGACAAACTCGTGATATACAGGGAAAAGACTGAAGATAAGACTGAAGACTCAAGACTGCTACCGAAAACGAAGCCGGGTGGTAGTTTAAGTGACTTCAGACACCATGCAACAGAAAAAGTTGCAAAAAAAAGCGACATTTTTTTTTTGTTATTTTTTTCCTATGGCCATATTTGGGTGGTAAATACATTTTTTTCCTGAAATAATAGTGTACACCCTTTTATTTATAAATACTCTAAGGTATAACAGAGTTTAAATTATTATTTTAGCAAAAACTATGGATTTACCACCCAAAAATGACGATATTTAAAAAATCATAAAAAATAATTGTCGCGTTTCTTAGCGAAATTTTTAGTTGCATTGTGTTTGTAGTCACTAAAACTACCACCCGGCTTCGTTTTCGGTAGCAGTCTTGAGATACCCAGTATTTTACTAATATACATATTTTACATTGCCTCAGAATAAGAATATGACTACTACCTTATTTATCAGAATGAAATATATATAAACTTCTATACTTTAAAGTGCCCATGTTGCTTCTCGACTTCCTCCACTTTCATATTCGAACATTCTTATGCACATAAATTACAACTTAAAGATATATAATATAAAATTAGCAATATTACTCTTTGTGATTTTCAATATATTTTATATTTTATATTTTTATAAGTTTTGTATTTGAACATTTGAATGTCCTGTAGCTACTACATAAAAATCTTAGAGGTTATATTAAAATATAGAGGGAGCGCTGTCATACAATTGCGTCTTCATAAACGTGGATATTTTCTCTTTCGTAATCTATCAACATTCCTATATCAATAAATATAAAAAAAAATTTAAAAAAAACTTGATGTAATAATTAAAATCCTTTTAAATAAACGAAAGTATATTTAGCTATTACCTTTTTAAATATATTTTTTTCTTTTCCATTGGGAGTGCAGATATATGTTTGAAGTACCAGCGCTCCCTCTATAAAAGCATAGCTTCGATTTTTGAAATATCATTATTCATTATTATATTACCCCCACCTGTTTTACATATATCTCAGTAAAAAAATGTATATGGCCAATCTTACCAATAGGCATTCAAGTCTATTTACTTTATTCTTATTCTAATTTTAAATGTTTGCAGGCGGTGTTCTCCCGTGTGGCGCGCGTGTGTCGCGACGACCGCGGCGGGCCGCACAGGTTCAAGCAGCGCTGGACCTCGTTCCTCAAGTCTCGGCTCAACTGCTCCGTGGCTGGAGACTTTCCCTTCTACTTTAATGAAATACGTGAGTATATTAATTTCGTGATGTTTACTTTATTCTGAGATATTTTAATCTCCATTTAGTCAAACAAACGAAATCAATCAATGGTATTTTATTGCATTGTTATTATCTGTTACGTTAAAATGTAAACAACAGATTTAACAGCAAATTAAAAATAATAATCAAGCGTACTTCGAACGTCGAATCTTATAAATAAATATTTATTGAATTAGTCATGCTATTGAGCGAGCTATTTGTACATACATATCATTGACTACATTAGGTATTATGAGACGCTATTATTGAAATGTATTTCTTCATTCTTTCTAAAAAAATTCACATCTTTTAATATGTCACAATTTTTATACTTCTCTATAAAATCTACAACGCTCTATATTACATTCATCCAATTCCAGAATCAACAACAGAGCTAATAGAAGGCGTGTACGGTGGTCTGAGCGCGCAGCTGATATACGGCACGTTCACGACGCCGCCCAACAGTATATCGGGCAGCGCCGTGTGCGCGTTCAGTATGCAGGACATAGCAGACACATTCGAAGGGACGTTCAAGGAGCAGAGCGCTATCAATTATAACTGGCTGCCTGTTAATAGCGCTAAGGTTTGTGCCCTGATTCAGCTCTTAGTTGTCAGTTCTTAGTATAAAAAGTAAATTTAGTCACTAGTCAACGATAGAAACCACAATGAACAAAATACAATAAAAAATCTTACCAAGCCAGCAGGGTAGCTAAAAGTCTAATCAGAGTGACAAATTTTCCCAAGACAGATGACTTCATACGGCTTTTAGGTGTCAGTTCTTAGTATAAAAAGCAAATTTAATCGCTAGTTAGGAATAGATATCAAAATGAACAAAAAACAATTAAAAAAAATCTTATTGAACGTTATTTATTAAACTCTAATAAACGTGGATGGTCGTTTTTATAAGTAATAAAAGTACACTATTCGTTCTAATCGTTTTTATTACAATTTCAGGTGCCAGAGCCCCGTCCTGGTACGTGTCACAACGACTCGAGACAGTTACCTGATCAAACGTTAAACTTTATTAAAACTCACGCACTCATGGATGAGTCAGTGCCTGCATTCTTCGGCGAACCGATCGTCATACGAACTAGCTTTCAGTAAGTATATAATTCAACCATCTAAAATAAAACATATATGGAAAAATAGGTATTTCTGAACCAATATAATAGGAACATTAGTTATTTAAGGTTACTGTGACGCCAAAAATAACGATAATGGTCTGAATTCTGGTGTAAGCGTACATTTCTCTATTACAGCTACCGGTTTACACAAATCGCGGTAGATCCACAAGTGAAAACGCCCGGAGGAAAAGCTTATGATGTGCTGTTCATCGGCACAGGTAAGATCGGATATTATTATAACTACTTATATAATAATAATGAAACTTTGAACTTAATCATCTACTCGTCATTTCTATTATAGCTTAAGAATTATCTTAAACGCTCCTCTTCAAACGTGGATCTGATAAACTTTAGTTTGGCTTTTTATTCATTGCAAATCAATTATTGGCTATGTTAGCAATTTTCTTTCAGTAGTTGAAAATGACAATGGTAATCATTTTGAACATGTTAATAGTGATGCTAATACTGATTATGATCAAAATGATAATGATAATAATGATGACAACGATTACGATGATGATAATCATTGTGATATAGATGATAATAAAGGATAAAAGATTAGATATTAAAAAAATATGGTCAGATGATATTGCACAGATGTAGAAGGATCTATAGAAAGGAAAGATGAACTAAGGAAGGATAAACTGGAAGGATCGAGCCCTGAACCAGGACTAATGTAAAAAAGGTAGAAAGGCCTTTGTCCCGCAGTGGGACAATGGAAGCTGATATTTAAATAACTCGTATGTACACATGTATGATGATAACAAAATAACGGGACAATGGAAGCTGATTACTCCTATGTACAGTATGATGATAACAATAATTCCCCCCAGACAACGGCAAGATAATAAAGGCAATAAACGCGATCTCGTTCGAGTCGAACAAGCGCGCGGCGCCCGTGGTGGTGGAGGAGCTGCAGGCGTTCGCGGCGGGCTCGCCCGTGCGCGCGCTGCGGGTGGCGCGCGCCGGCAGGGACGCGGCCAGACTCATCGCCGTGTCTGACAGGGAGGTGCTCAGTCTACGACTACATCGCTGCTCCAGCGACAAGATCAGCTCGTGCTCGTATGTATTTTGATGTTTTTGATGTTTTTAGTAGTTGTAAGTTTGTTTTTTTTTTTAAATTTCCTATTTCTATTTAACTTTTTGCTCGCAGATTTTGTTCACCTGGTCTAGTACAGACTACAATGTGTCTAAATAACTGTATATCCCGAATACTTAAACACACCATAAATATCAGGTTGCACTTAACTCAGCAAATTCAACTTAATGAATACATTTAAGCTCGACTTGCGTGGTTAAATTTGCAAAATGATATTGAAATAAAACAATTTTTTACGAATCATCGCTAATTTGATTGAATTATTACATTTTTAATTTCCCGACCGCGACGCAACGTTTTGATTACTTTGCAGCTTTCGTAGTCACGGGGCGGGCTGGCTCCTTTAAGCCTTTATCAACAAGCACGCAATGTAATCACACCGAGCATTAAAGCCGAGTGATGTCTAACTTGTCTTTAACCAGCAACGAAATCAATCAGAAAGTTAAATAGGAGTTGGAAATTAATTATTATCCACTTCCCTCCGTGCAAATGAACTAAACAGAAAAATAACCTCGCAAAAAGACGTCGATAACAATAACGTGAATCGTATGTGTGTGTCCACTTCCCTCCGTGCAAAGCGGGTGACAAAACAATGAACTGTATAGATAAATAACCTCACAAATGGACATTAACGTGAAGTTTTTATTTGTGTGCGGCAGCGAGTGCGTGGCGCTGCAGGACCCGTACTGCGCGTGGGACAAGCAGGCGGGCCGCTGCCGCGCCAACTCGCACGGCGTCAGTCGCTGGCTCGACGAGAACTCCTTCTACCAGAGCGTCAGCACCGGCAGCCACGCCGCCTGCCCGCACAGTATGTACACTGTACACTCACCATGCCTATATCAAACTACCTTAGCTACAGATACAGGGTATATCAAGACTGCGACCGAAAACGAAGCCGGGTGGTAGTTTTACCGACTTGAAAACGCTATGAATTTTTTTAATTTATTTTCCTATCATCATATTTAGGTGTTAAATATTTAAAATAGTAAGTATACAACGTTTTAATTTTATAGTGCGCAAGGGCGTAAATTATTATTATAGCAAAAACTATCGATTTACCACCCAAAACCGATGATTTTTAGTTGCATTGTATCTAGTCACTCATACTAGCACCCAGCTTATTTTTCGATCGCAGTCTTGATATACCCTGTATCTATTAAAATCAACTCTGTGTTGGGTAGTGCTACTTCATACCGTCCCATATTAACTATTGTGGTAAGTAACGTGAAAATTCAACGAATATTCCCACGCATTTATAATATTAATTTGACAAATCAAATCTTACACCAGGTAAAGATGCTGGAGCAGTAGGTGGATTGAGTTCAGGACTCTACGATGATGCAAGAGGAGAGAACAAGGGAGAAGTGATCAACATCGTACAAGACAAAGACGGGAAAGGAGGGAATGGTAATAATGAAGGTATTATAATTTTGGATACACAATCATTCCACTGGGATTACTTAGGTCGCACAGTGTATATTTACTAAAATTGTTTGTGTAAATTATGAGGAACAATAAATTTTCTTTGGGAGTTACTATGAAACATAATTTACATGTCCTTACGAGACATATACACCTGCCTATTATGTTTACCTATTTTTGTTACTATTTATTATTATTGTAGGCATCAGCTTGTCTGCTTTCATTTGCACTAACAAAATTAAGTTTAACAATTTACGTCGTTTCTATCCGAAATTTTGTATTAATACTTTCTTCAAATAAGACAAAATGACTATAAAAATCTGATCAATCATGAGAAAACTGAAACAAAATAACTTGGAAATCCTAATATGAACACAGGAAATTAATTATACGTCACAAAATAATACACTATATTATTATCTTAAGTCATAAGCCAAAACAATAAAGTTATAAGTATAGGTAAGTTTATATCTTGAATGGAGGCCAGGTGCGGGTAAACACGGCGTTGTCCTTTCATCTACAGCTGACTAAATCACAATAGGTTGCAACGCAAACCTTAAGGAAGCTCTATAGCAGTGAATTTTTTACAATTACCGATAATAATAAAGTCGAAATATTCAAAACCCTGTCTCCCCCACCAGGTCCCGAAGTCCTGGCAGCAGACCCGCCTCCAGCCGCGTACTCTGTAGAGACACTAGCACTGGCCGTGGCCGCGGGCGCGCTCGCCGCGTTGGGCGCAGGGTTCGCCGCAGGATACATCTGCGGAAGGAGATGCAAGAAGGACGACGACGATAACATGCCCTACCCGGACACTGAGTACGAGTACTTCGAACAGAGGCAGAATATTAATAGGTTTGTGGGGTTTATTTATGAATTTTCTTTGGTCTTTTGATGTTACCGTATTGTATAGATTTTGATGTTACAATTTTGTGATGAAATGTTTGATGAGGTATTAAAAGACGATTGACATCATAACATAACTCCTCAATCTAATATTTCTGTATTTTTATATGTTTTCTATTAAAACGCACATTATTTTGACCAGATGCGTCCCTGATAACTAAATGTTAAAGCTTAATTATATTTCTAGTTTCCACCAATTTCTTTATTAATAACTTCACAAATTACGAACGTCATAGAAACCCACGACACAAGACTCAATCTTAGTGTGGGGTTAGGACTATGTATGTGACTGTTGGACTTCGATCAAATGTACGAGTACACTAGATCATAAGTAACGGTCCAAAAAACGGCAAGAGAAATAAGAGCACAAATGAGCATGTACTATCCAAACCATAATAAATCTTAATTTAAAGGAATAAGGTTTATTGACCTGAATTTGATTTTAATTTAAGACGTTTTGTAAAAGCAACCTCGGTGACTTTAGCCGTGTGATTTTGTTAAGGACCCATTTCTAATATATTCGATCGAAGCTGTCGGTGGTTATATTATGATTATACCCCAAATAGGAACTTCTAAACCTTACCACGTTCACCACTGCAGGATCCAAGCGGAGCCGAAGCTCCTGCAGCAGGTGGAGGAGGTGACGTACGCGGAGCCGGTGCTGGCGCCGCAGCCCAAGCCGGCGTCGCCGCGCGCCACGCTGCGCAAGCACCCGCCCTACCACCCGCACCACGAGACGCTGTTCCAGTTCCAGCCCGACGCCTACAGGCGCGACAACTTCGGCACGCTGCGATCGCACCAGGTCAATGTCAGTTCTACTCTTTTTTAATCTCATTGAGTAATGTACTAGAGGGGACACTGCAAACGAAATGTTCGTACATCGTATTCCCATCTCAAACGCCGGCAACGCATCTCAATGCCCCATGTTGCAGATGTCCCTGGGCGGCGGTGTTCACTTGCCATCAGATGAACCGCATGCTCGTTTGCTCACTATATTATACTGTATCAGCCCATATACACCCCACTGCAGGGCACGAGCCTACTCTACAATCGAGAATACGATTGAGAGTGCCACACTATAATATAAAAAAAAACATTATATTTCTGTCTCTGTCACGCCTACGAAGTACGTATCTTCCCTCTCGCTTCAATGTGTACCCTTTGTGCACGCACCATACGCAGAGATTTTGTTCCCGATGTCCGCTCTAGTATAATACCTCAATTTTTGCTATGCATTTTTTTTATTGCAATTTATGGCGATATGAGCATGCTGTTCGCCTGATCGTAAGTAGTACGCCCATGAACAGCAGCAGATCACCTTGAATTACAAAGCAATGCTTGGCATTCCACTGCGCTCCTAAGACATAAATAAAGTCTCAATATGTATTTAGTGCATGCCTTTGTAGATAGATCTTTACAGGTGGCATTGCGAAAGTCTATGATAATGGTGGTCGTCTGCCTGCTGAAGGACTATAAAAAAGTTGCGGAATGACTATGGCTAATTATGTTTCTGGTTAAATTGGGGTTTTTGATGGTTTTGCATCGTTTCGTAATATAACTCGCCCTAATGAATTCGAATTGAATTTTGAAGATTGTTACAAGTGCCAATGCATTTAAAAACATATACCAAAAATTGCCAAGGTTATGGCAATTTTTAAATGAAACAGTAGCCAACCGTATTATGGTACTTTAATATATTTCAAATGAATGCTTGTGGTTAAGTGTTTCTTTCCTTGTTTGGACCGAAAATTTGGTAACGCAGAGAGTTTAAGAAACGTTGATTAATAAAATACTCTTATATCAATCCTACTATCTACAGAAAAGTATAGGTATACTGCCAGTTATTGGCAAAAATCATTAATTTCACATAACGACATACATATTCTTGGCCAGAATGGAGGCACAGTAAGTGAACTCAACATTATAGTCACAGCCAGCAACCATGAGCTTGCTATCATCCACTACTAACCATATTCATTGACCATAGATTTAATTATTTTTTGCATGTTTTATATTACAGTGTATGACCAAAGAATTATCCAAGTAATAACTGTCTATACAATTGCATTTAAAAATAATTGTTTTTGTCTTCTTATTTCAAATTCCTTGGTCTGTCACTTGTTATAACTGTACAACTTATTATCTAGCGCCCACAACTTTAACCATTCTTTGATTCAATCACCCATTTTTTTCAAATTTGGTTTTCTAACATCCCATTCGTTCATTGGCTAACCATGTCTCGCTAAAGCCTTTCAAATGACGTGAGTTTTATCAAAAAATACCTTTAAAATAAATTATACCTGCTAATTACAGTAGACTAAATTAAAAGTATATTTTACATCAAAAATTAAATTTGCCATCGCGGTCATAGACTAACAATTTTTTTTAGTTAAAAAATGTTGCGTTGTTTTTGATAAAGCTCACTGATCACCATGTCACTAATCAGTAACCATGTACCATACTAACGCACGCATATTCACGTCGGCATGTCAGTTAACGCAGGAATATTCGGACCGCAGGGCGATGGGTACAGGCGCGGCAACGACAACGGCTTCTCGACCACGCGCTCAGTGAAGAAGGTGTACCTCTGAGAAACAAGCGGGGCGGACTCGCGCGAACAAATGCACCATAAGCATAATACGCACCACCACCATACGTTGGGTTAGTGCAGATATATATTTTATATTTTCTTTCAACAAAAATTGCATATTTAATCTTGCAACCTTAATAAAACACTTGAAAGTAAACATCTATACTGTGTCTAAAAAATATTATACTCCCCATTAATCTAACTTAAAATGAAACTTAAAGTGCGTAGCTTTATGTCAACTTGAATTATTTTGCCAATAACTTATTTCTTGTAGTGAAGAATGAGTTGTTTTGTATGTAATGAGCGTGTTGTAATGTGTGTGTCTGTCGCAGTGTCGCAGCGCAGCAGCGGCTCCGGCTCGGGGTCGGCGAGCGGCGGGTCGTCGTCGTCGCCGTCGCCGCCGTCGTCGTCGCCGTCGCCGTCGGCCGAGCGGCCGCCCACGCCGCCGCCGCCCGCGCCGCAGCCCTGCGCCTACATCTACCGCAACTAGCGCGCCGCCCCGCCCCGCACCCGCCCACCCGCGCCGCTCCAACACCAACAGTGAGCGCCCTCTACACATTCCAAATTTAAAACGCAAGTGGACATTCAAATCTCATTCGAATCGAACGGTCGCTCCCGGAGAGTGTTTGTTATGACGGTGACCTGCAATGTTAATGGACGTGCCGGTTCCCGCACATTAACACGACGCGGCTCCTCGCTGGAGGACGCCCCTCTCGGTACTCGAACTATTTGTGGATAGTGACGTCACTCGGACTAGTGACGGAATCATTCTTCCAAAATCAAATACGTACTGGTGAATCCATGTAAGCCTCTCGCGACCTCCGCACGAGGCGCGACGCTAAATGAGAATATTTTTTTTAAGGAACAATGTTAACGATTGACGTATATAAGATTAATGATGCAACAAATTGTAGATTGTTTAGAAATATAAATAGTTTACAAATAATTTAGGTGAAAATATAAGTTTTTTGTTGGTAAAATGTTGATGAATAGTTAATATAAAATGGTGAAGTTCGTTGCACATTTTGGTAACACTCTCTGGCCTCGTTTACATTTGATTTTTTCCTGCGTGATCTTTATTTTAGTAATGCTGAACTCCAAAGTTTCCTACCAGCAAATTGAGCGACAAATGTGGATGAGCCCAAAGAGTATCACAAAATATGCATTGAAATCACAAATCGCTTTTTTACATACATACTATTTGTAGCATAACATCATTAAATATATGGAAAACTCTCTTATTAAAAGCTCTAGTGAAGCGTATAGCTCGACAACACTAATGACAATGCAGTTCCGTCAAGAAAAAATATAAATTATTGAAGATTGCATAAAAAATTTTACAATTTCCTAGAATCGATAAATCATGTGTCGGTTCAGCCTTTTTTAAGAAAGAATTATTGGATACAAATTAAAATTACTAAATGTAGCACCGCTTGTCAAGTCTTGTCGAGATAATAGATTAAACGAGGAATATAAACATAAAAAGTGGAAACCATTGTGAAACACAAAATATAATATAAATGATATATTTAACTTATATAAAAATGATATGTAAAGTTCTGATACTTATTCATTCATTAAAAAGTGCTTCTTATGGGTGTATCTAGATTATTAGGGGATCGTTTGAAAACTATTCGATAATTATAGAGTTCGTTATAGAGTTAGCTATTATGTATACATAGATACATAGTGTTAAGGGCACTGTGGTGCCGCAATGCCAATTTAGATTGTTGGTGCGCCATTGTTACGACAAGTAACTGTGATCATTGTGTACATACATTCTGTGACACTGAACCTCCTTTTGTCTACTGTTTCTAAAATTATTACACAAATGTGGGCCAAAACGTTAAGAATCTTTCGAATGAACCTTCTCTAATCTTGCTCTTTTGTATCCGCTAATAAATTAAGACGCTTTAATACGTTGTTTTGTAATCTAGTCGTTACATTGGACCCCGATGACGGATAGTGTTCACAATCATCTCGCTCATTGTTGACAATTGAATGTGTGTAAAGAAAATGTCAATTCTATTTGTAATGACTTAGTGCCTAAGTGTGTGCGGCCAGACTGTAATATGTACATTACAAGGTTCGGATTTTGTTTTGGACTGAAGTTAGAACATTAGAACGCCATTAGCGTAGCGATGCAGTAGACAAGATGTATTCAAAGATAAGGACCGATGTTGCCTCACAGCTGTGGACGCTGACGTCACTCACTGGGTCACGTGACCCACAGCTGTCAGCTGACATCAAACAATTTTACACAGTAACGAAGGCATTCTCATAACTGCCTTGTTAATACTCATTTTTCATTTCATCGCGTACTATCTATATGAAATACCAAAGATGCCATGATTTATAATGTAAATTATTTATTTGTAGTAGTATCTTCTAATAACGTATTACTTAAATTGTTATTTTTTACGAATGTAACTGCCAATCTGTATACTTATTTTATAATTAACCAAAGTAAACGCACATAATACTTGTTTATTTCTTAATTATTAACATATTGTATAAGTAGTCGCTTTTACACGGCCAGTCCTGTTCAGAATATATTTACTGATTGCGAAAATGATAACCGTTTGAGTATTGTCGTTTGTAACATCGCATTCATTGCCGCCATTTTGTATTTGTAAGCGAGTGTACGAGTTATCTTTAAAGTTGTCTATTTATACATACTTATTGTATAAAAATACGAAATTAAGATAAGGTGTGTGGTTATCATTTTCAATCCGTAATGAACAAAATTTGTAACACGTAATACGTAAGAGAGGCTAGTACTTGTAAATAGCAATTTCTGTATTAATTAGTTTTGATGAAGTAAAGTTTAGCGTAAGCGTTAGTTTAAGTGCAAGGAACATTTTCATGGTGAATTGTTAAGAATTGTTTTTTGTATTAATAAAAAAAGTAATATTGATGAAATATACAATAACCATTTCTACGTTTAAATTACTGAACCACCTTTTTATACTCGGTAAAAGTTGATTGTAATCGTAACATGCATAGAAAGTCTCTTGTATTAAGCGTAAAATATTAATTTATAATATATTGAATATTATATAAATCGTATTGTACCGTAGTATATTATAGACCGCTTAATTTTGTTTGGATAACTCGAAGCCTTAGTGTTAGAAATTGAAGACTTTTATTATAATAAATGAAATAACTTAATTACAAAGGATTTAAAGAGGAGTCCATAAGTTTTATTAAAGAAGTGTATTGTTAAGGTATAGCGCATTTACGTCACGTTACTCTATCTATTCATCACGTACCTACCGTATATTGGATTTAGGATTCAGTTCACAAGTGATGTTGCTTTTCGTGTATTCGTATTTGGATATACTCTGCCGCACCTAATTTGTGTCCAATAGTGGTTATTAGACTGTGGGCTAAAAAGTCTACTAACAACTCGTTAATTATTATTCTCCAGTTGGGTAGTTGTAAAAATTAAAGTGACTACATTTTGGGAAGTGACGAGTGTAATGTAAAATTGAGACACACTTTGGGCGCCCAGTTTGTAAAACAGGTATATCTAAACATTAATACACATTGCTTTTATATATATAAAAAAAATTATGCCTACTTTATTTTACTTTAAGACTGCGTGTGCAATATTTTTGTATTGAAGAAATCAATTCACCTTCACGCCCTTTTGGTTTACTCCATTTAAATATGAATTAGTATTTGATTTTCGCAACGCAGTACGTTATTAATATATATAAATGATTACAAAGACGAGTAGAAAGAAGCTATGGGAAGTGCCTAACTTATTTACCTACTTGCACCTGTAACTCTATCAATATTGGACCGGCCATATTGTTATTCATCGTGCTAGATTAAAACTTTCATTTTTTCATTGTTAACTGAACGGATTTATAATTAAACAATTCTTGACATTTCTGCAAAATAATGGGTTTCTAATAGTGTGCCTTTAGTATCAAATAGTTACTGCCCTTTAGAAACTCGAGGATATTTCTCTTCCTATCTCAATTATGACAAAATTACTACCGAACAAAATATTACGTCATAAGTCACCTTTTCACTAAATTAGAATGATAGGCGTATAAATAAATCGATATAAGTTGTTGATACCGCATTGATTTGCTTTTTACACAGTCCGTCGACTTTTAATAACAGTTTACCTGCTTTATTAGAGTGGCGTATGCTTCGCGCCAGAAGCGGAGTGCACGGCACTCTAAACCAGATATAACGTCATTCCTTTTAAGGCATAGGTTTAAGTAGGGGTTTTATAATTAATGCAAAAATGCAATTCGCAGTGATAGAACTGTTACACTGTATTCGCTGCCCGTATTTATAGAGTGCAATTTTTTTATAACTAGAGACTATAGATTGGTAAACATTGATATGTGGAATAAAAAACGCCACGCGCGTCTCAATTTATTTTACCTATCGCTGTTTCAAATGTTATGATCATTTTCTCATTAAAAATATTATAAATATTATGCTAAATATTTTAGCAAAGGATAAAATGTATTCCTTTTCTTTAGTAAATAAAATACTGAAATTCGATTGTTTGTTTTTCTATCCCGAGTATATTCTAGTATTTACCCTTTGTCTGCCTTTAATAAGAATAGAAGTTGTAATACTTCTGTAAAATCGTTGTGTTTTCAAATTTTATGAACCAAAACTGCAACACGGAAAAGGTATACCCGTTCCATGAAAAGTCATATTTCTGTCCGATTGGCCTCAAATTCGATATCTGAGTGACCTTACGTCACGATATTCTAATTGATGGTCAGAATTGAATACTTTTGTCGTTGTTTTGAATATTTTTGCTATCAAAATGATTGATTTTAAAACCTTAAAAAAATATGAAAGAGAATGAAAGAGAAGCCGAAGATTATAAGTATATAGATATCATTGTCTCGTAGACTACTTTTCTGAAGTTTCGCCCCTATCGTGTGTAAATTACAGACACACTTCTTTTTCACTGCATTGGTCTGGCAGACGAGTAAGCAGGTCACCTGATTGTAAGTGATTACTGCCTTCTATGCACATTCATAACGGGATCTAATCAGGATGGGAGCGGGAAGGAATAAGGATAGGAAGAGGGAGAAGTATTGTGCATGCGGCAATCTCAGTCACCTAACAAAACGCGACAGCAAAGCTATCGCTTTTTTTTATATCCATGCATGGCGAGACGAGCAAGCCGTTCGCCTGATAGTAAGCGATACGACCGCTCATAAACAGTAGCAAAATTCCACTGCGCTAGCCATCCTGAGACATAAGATGTTAAGTCTCAATATGTCCAGTAGTTACTCTGGCTATAATGTCCTTCAATCCGAAACACAACAGTGCATTTACACTTCTGTTTCACGGCAGAAATAGACATTGCGGTGGTACCTACCCAGATGACCTCTCACATATGAAAGACCTACCACCGGTAAACTTTACGTCAATCTCCTATGAGACAGTCGTACCGCACCGTAAAAGCCCGGCCACTCATGCTGAGTCATGATTGATACAAGTGTGGCCTTACCACTTTTGGGAAACACTTCCAAAATCGACCCGCCTATATTTTTATCTTAATCATTGTCATCATTTTTAGCAACCAGATGCCCAATGATGACAAAGGCCTTCGGGAAAGAACGCCATTTTACCATCAGGTTTGCGCTGCATGGAGAGCCTTTCCTTCTCCGCTCTGTGGTTGCATGTGGATCTAGGTTTCCTGAGCCGCATCTACTTGTGCCTTTACAGGTCTCACAACGGGGACGATGAGACGACTCGGCTGTTCAGGTATCTGAGCCAGGCGACTGATGACACGTGGACGCATTCCCGTCGGCGGCAATGGGGGTATTCTTGGGGGTCTTGGGGTTTTGGTAGTCTTTCAATGCACATCACGAACTATGGTTGGGCTCCTCCGGTACCGATCATGCCGGTTACTCTGGCCTCTGGGCATTTTCGATCAATGCTTGTTTGGAACGTCAGTACGGTCCACTTCACCTCCACATGCCGTTCAGGTTAAACGGAGGGTCTGGCATTACTCGTCGGCAGATTGGGATGGTGTGTAAGATTATTTCTCATCCATCCCTTGGAGGCAGCGCTGGCTTGAGGGTAAAAATCCCTCAGTGAGTGCCAACGCTATTGCTGACGAGATCAAGTTTGGAATGGAATACTAGATCTCTTCCTCTGAGATCGCCAGTAAAGGCCGTGGACGCTCCTGATTCAATCATGCATGCGCCAATGTTGTTGGTGACAAACAGGCGGCGTATCGCGCTTGGATTAGGGGTCACGCCATGAAGGATCCCAATATCAGTTCCCTCAAAGAAGCCTATAACCGGGCCACCAAGGCCTGCAAGAAGGCCTACGTCAGATCGGATGCCCAGCGCGTTAGCAGGATAAGGCGTGCGTTGGCCAGTCACCCAATTAGCAATCGTGCTTATTGGAGTTTGTCCAGGGCCGTTCATTCTAACTTCTGCCGTCCAGCGTTACCACCGCTGAGGTATATGGAAGGGTCGCTGGGTCACAAGCCACAAGAGAAGGCTGCCTTACTGACATTACTGACTCTTTGCGGCTCACGCCTGCCTCGAGGGCCATGGTTCCCAGACGCTGCCTACACTTTCTGATTGCGGTTTCTCAATGGCGGATATCCGCATTAAGCCCTGGTCTGTCGAAGCTACGCACAGCGTTGCGTTGCGCGGAATGCGGTGTCAAACTCGGTTTTGTATGAAAAACATTGACATTGACATGACGTTCCGCCGCAGTATGCGTTAAGCCCTGGTCTGTCGAAGCTACGCACAGCGTTGCGTTGCGCGGAATGCGGTGTCAAACTCGGTTTTGTATGAAAAACATTGACATTGACATGACGTTCCGCCGCAGTATGCGTCAGCCAGCGTCTGCGGTGAGGGGTCAACCGGGTGACGGTAAGACTGGTCTTTTGTACTGTCACAATATGCGTCGGTGTAGAGGGGCAAGTGCGGTGAAGCGCGGGGCGGATACGCCGCACAACGTGCCGTCATTCTCATCATTTCGTCGCGGTAAGCGTATTTGCGCAATGGATTTATTTGAGGACAATATTTTTATCAATTTTCGTTTGGTTTAAAAATTTGTTTAGGCTGTGGCGCGTATATCGACTATGTGCTGCCGCACAGTACGTTTAATACAGTTCACGTACGTTCCCAATGACAATGGCGCAATATTACACCACGTAGGAATAAAACTTTAAAACCTTGCTTTGGTAAAAAAGATACAATTAAAAAGCAAAATTAATTAATATTTAATAAGTACAAGATTATAAAATGGGGTCAATTACATTTATTTTATTGTTATAAAAATGGCGAACGGAATTGTATTTTAATTGTTCTAAGTACCTAGTACCCCATGCTTTTTAACAAAATATAGCAACGGATTTAGTTCCCAACTGATCACGGTACAATTGGAGACGATTTATTTACGGTTAATATGTGTAACATTGTAGTAGAATACAATTATTAATATTTATCGGCTCGTTTGCTATACACCACGTCTTCACCCCGTTCCGTCCTCCACGTCTATGATCTATCTCCTTCTATATCTATCTCACTCACCCTTGGTTCGCGTAATGTATAGTTCGAGACGACAGATGCTAAGAGTATGAATTTATCAATACACTACAGTATCTATATACAATCAGTTTTTATCCCTATTCGCAGGGCACTTTATCAGCCCATATACGTCCCACTGCAGAGCACTGGTCTCCTCTACAATCGAGAATACGATTAAGAGTGGTTAGGCCATACTATAGTCCACCACGCTAGGTGGCTTTATCCCTATAGGTGCATAGAAAGAAATATAAACAACAAACCCAATAAAAACATCAATCGTTTAAGTGCACCCGCTTTTTATATGAGCCCGAAAAAATAGCTACAAAGAATCTTATGATGAGTTTTGTATCAGCATATATACATACATTCGTTGTATAATGGTTGTATATTATCGTCGTAGTTATTTACAAAATCCACCTACAATATATAATAAACTATCGCCGTTCGACACAAGTAGCACCACTCTCCTAGCACCTGGAGTGCATCATGTGACGACATGGTGCAATCTTAAATATGTAATTCCTCAACTTAGTATCAAGTTCTGTGTTTTCCCCTTTTTTCCATTCCCATTCCATTAAAACCCCCTCTATATGTATTGTAATTTGCGCTACTTACACCTACGCATATATATTTTGAGCTCTGTGTTATGAATTCTGTTAAATACTAAAATAAAATTATTATTGTAAAAAGTGTCCATCAGTATTGTTCCAGGTTTTGCTTGTGACAATTTTATAGGAAAATAAATTAATCGTTATGGAATTTACTTTTACCCAATTACGGTACGATCGATAACGATAATGTAAGAAAGGATATCTACATAAATCCAGTGAAATTTAATTTGTTCTGACAATAAGTTGTTTAGCCGAAAAAGGATGTATACAGCACACGTGTATTTCATTAGAATGATACGAACCACTTTTATCACGTATCAATATTGCGAAAATTGTCTCGTAAACATATATACCCAGTTTATTTAAAATGACGCACAAACATTTTTTTAAATAAATTATATATGTTTTCGAACATAAATTATTGTTATTTGTTGTCATGGACATTCAAGTAAACTTCAATGCGAAATTGTCATAGTAACGTTGGTTGTCAATGAACGGTTCTCCCATTGGTCAACGGTTTTACGCACAGAGTAAAACCTATACGTGGACCACCTTTTTTGTTGTTATGTGAACTATGTTGCATGACGTCATTACGTTGCCGCTTACCGCAGTGCCGCGCGTATCCTTCGACAGACCAGGCCTTTAGCCAGCGTCTGCGGTGAGGGGTCAACCGGGTGACGGGTAGACAGGTCTTTTGTACTGTCACAGTATGCGTCGGTGTAGAGGGGCAAGTGCGGTGAAGCGCGGGGCGGATACACCGCACAACGTGCCGTCATTCTCATCATTTCGTCGCGGTAAGCGTATTTGCGCAATGGATTTATTTGAGGACAATATTTTTATCAATTTTCGTTTGGTTTAAAAATTTGTTTAGACTGTGGCGCGTAAATCGACTATGTGCTGCCGCACAGTACGTTTAATACAGTTCACGTACGTTCCCAATGACAATGGCGCAATATTACACCACGTAGGAATAAAACTTTAAAACCTTGCTTTGGTAAAAAAGATACAATTAAAAAGCAAAAATAATTAATATTTAATAAGTACAAGATTATAAAATGGAGTCAATTACATTTATTTTATTGTTATAAAAATGGCGAACGGAATTGTATTTTAATTATTCTAAGTACCTAGTACCCCATGCTTTTTAACAAAATATAGCAACGGATTTAGTTCCCAACTGATCACGGTACAATTGGAGACGATTTATTTACGGTTAATATGTGTAACATTGTAGTAGAATACAATTATAAATATTTATCGGCTCGTTTGCTATACACCACGTCTTTACCCCCCGTTCCGTCCTCCACGTCTATGATCTATCTCATTCACCTTTGGTTCGCGTAGTGTATAGTTCGAGACGACAAATGCTAAGAGTATGAATTTATCAATACACTACAGTATCTATATACAATCAGTTTTTATCCCTATTCGCAGGGCACTTTATCAGCCCATATACGTCCCACTGCAGAGCACTGGTCTCCTCTACAATCGAGAATACGATTAAGAGTGGTTAGGCCATACTATAGTCCACCACGCTAGCTGGCTTTATCCCTATAGGTGCATAGAAAGAAATATAAACAACAAACCCAATAAAAACATCAATCGTTTAAGTGCACCCGCTTTTTATATGAGCCCGAAAAAATAGCTACAAAGAATCTTATGATGAGTTTTGTATCAGCATATATACATACATTCGTTGTATAATGGTTGTATATTATCGTCGTAGTTATTTACAAAATCCACCTGCAATATATAATAAACTATCGCCGTTCGACACAAGTAGCACCTCTCTCCTAGCACCTGGAGTGCATCATGTGACGACATGGTGCAATCTTAAATATGTAATTCCTCAACTTAGTATCAAGTTCTGTGTTTTCCCCTTTTTTCCATTCCCATTCCATTAAAACCCCCTCTATATATATTGTAATTTGTGCTACTTACACCTACGCATATACCGGGTATCTCAAGACTGCTACCGAAAACGAAGCCGGGTGGTAGTTTTAGTGGCTACAAACACAACGCAATTAAAAATTTCGCATAGAAACGCGACAATTATTTTTTATGATTTTTTAAATATCGTCATTTTTGGGTGGTAAATCCATAGTTTTTGCTAAAATAATAATTTAAACTCTCTTATATCTTAGAGTATTTATAAATTAAAGGGTATTTTAGGAAAAAATGTATTTACCACCAAAATAGGGCAATAGGAAAAAAATTACAAAAAAAAAATTGTCGCTTTTTTTTGCAACTTTTTCTCTTGCATTGTGTCTGAAGTCGCTTAAACTACCACCCGGCTTCGTTTTCGGTAGCAGTCTTGATATACCCTGTATATTTTGAGCTCTGTGTTATGAATTCTGTTAAATACTAAAATAAAATTATAATTGTAAAAAGTGTCCATCAGTATTGTTCCAGGTTTTGCTTGTGACAATTTTATAAGAAAATAATTTAATCGTTATGGAATTTACTTTTACCCAATTACGGTACGATCGATAACGATAATTTAAGAAAGGATATCTACATAAATCCAGTGAAATTTAATTTGTTCTGACAATAAGTTGTTTAGCCGAAAAAGGATGTATTCAGCACACGTGTATTTCATTAGAATGATACGAACCACTTTTATCACGTATCAATATTGCGAAAATTGTCTCGTAAACATATATACCCAGTTTATTTAAAATGACGCACAAACATTTTTTTAAATAAATTATATATATTTTCGAACATGAATTATTGTTATTTGTTGTCATGGAAATTCAAGTAAACTTCAATGCGAAATTGTCATAGTAACGTTGGTTGTCAATGAACGGTTCTCCCATTGGTCAACGGTTTTACGCACAGAGTAAAACCTATACGTGGACCACCTTTTTTGTTGTTATGTGAACTACGTTGCATGACGTCATTACGTTGCCGCTTACCGCAGTGCCGCGCGTATCCTTCGCAGGCCTTTAGGCAGTGTGATGTGCGGCGTGAGCTACGGTCTTTCGATGTGCGAAAAGCCAGTGTCTGCTGTGCTCTACAGCGTCCTACCGCGCAGGAGTTGTGCCTGAATCTTGGAAGGAGGCCAATGTGCAATCGATCCCCAAAAAGGGTGATCGGTCAGACCCTACTAACTAACGCCCTATCCCTATCACCTCAGTGATGTGTAAGGTCATGGAGTGGGTCTAAAACGCTCAATTGAGCTGCTACTTGATCACTTGGATTACTTGTTGAACAGTGACAGACATCGCGCATTCCGTCAAAATCGATCAACAGGTGAAACTTCTTGTGTTTGTCCTGCATCGCTGGGGTGAGGCGATTGACTGGCGTGGCGAGGCTCTTGCTGTGAGCCTTAACATAGCCAAGGCTTTTGATAGGGTCTGGCACCGTGGTCTTCTTTCCAAAGTTCCGGCATACAGTCTGCCCGACAATTACCTGTGTTCTGGCTTTCTCCATGGGCGTAGAATACGCGCGTCGTCGACGGACACGCTTTGGCGCTCATGTCGATAAATGCCGGAGTTCCTCAGGGCTCAGTGCTGCCGCCCACGCTGTTTATTCCCCACATCAATGATATGTTGTCGCTAGGCAATATTCATTGCTATGCAGATGAGAGCCCCGTTCTTGGACAATACCACTATGGGCCTCCAGGTTTCCGGGTCGACACTCAGGGGACGCGAAGATCTAGTCATTGAGCTCACATGGGTTTCCAGGAATATGGTTGAATTCAATGCCAAGAAAAACCAGGTGTGTGCGTTCACGTGGAAAAAAATACCCGTTCTCCCCCCAATTGTTCAGGGTGGTCCCCCCCCCTGACCTGAATATCCTTGGTGAGGATATCCGCGAGATATCAATCCAAGGAATCACACCGAAGGCCTAATATCTGCCCCATCACGCAAGGTTGGAGTCCTGAACAGTCGTGGGCCAGTCGGTCGGTGCGTCGGTTTTTCACGCCCGGCCAACTTTATCGCTTGTATAAAAGCGCAGGTACAGCCGGGTATGGAATACTGCTCGGACCTCTAGGATCCGCTCAGTACCTGCTCGATGCCTTGGATGGATTGCAACGCCGGGCCATACGCATTGAGAACTATGCAGACGTTACGAGCAACTTAGAGTCGCTACAATTTCTCTTTCTTTTCTCCGTACTAGAAAGTTAATATTTTTGAATTCTAACAAAATAATAGTATGCTTTGTTTTTGAATATTAGTTATAAGGGGTTGAAATAAAGTATAATTTCATAGCTGAATAGAAAATGGGAAGGACCCAAGAGAATGTTTTATGTTGAATTTTGTAAAAAGCTTTCGTTGAGTTTACAATGTAGTTGTAGCGGTATATTTGCTTTTACAACCATATTATCATAATATACACGTAGACAAAGTCGCTTTGATCGGTTAATCAACAAAACTTACTAGTAAACACAAATTAAATATTTGAAACCAAACGTAGTCGTTGAGATCGATGAAGGAGTTTCCAAATATAGCTTCATCTCTTTTTCACACGCCCTTTAAACATATTCATTAATATACGCGCCCCGCGAAAAAAATAATTAAGTTCTGCAGTGCCCGTGTAAGTGGTGTTACGGTATTGGTGAGTTGTGAACACAGATCACTATAGTAGTAAGTTGTGAAGTTGTCTCACAAGATTCAATATGCCGCCCTCTGAACTTGCCGCCCGGGGCACAGACCCCGTCTTGGCTGCCATAGATAACATATGATGATGCTTAGTTATCCGACCTAACGCATTATCATTATTTCATTTAAATGGTCGCATTACGGTAAAGTCGTACTTCTAGATTTTGTAGCATAATATTTCTTGTCACTTTTATGAAAATGTTTTGAATGCCTGACTGTTTGGGTCTTTTTTTATAGACAGATTGCATTATGTAAAATTAGATACTTTAATTTAGATAATTTAATTATGATCTTACATAATTTAATTGTTTCCAAGCTCACACATTCATAATTATAATCGTTATAATAAATGTGAACATGCAATGTAGTGTTACATTTACGTAAACATTTTTTTGTCTTCAATTAATTTAGAAATGAGAAACGGCAATGTTAAATAGCCTTTTTTATGGTTTGTTTACATTTAGTTAAGTACCTAAACCGATGGAGTATAGTTCCTTCGATAAAAAAGAGTTTTTTGTCTTTGGTTCTGACTTCTTACAATCTGTCAAACGACAGTCATGTTATGTCAGAAATCAGCTGTCATAATAATGCTATCAGAAAATGTGCAAAAGTTTGAATAAATGTTGTAATCAATTGCTTTTATTAATATGTCTGTAATGCTCGTAAAATCTATTTAATACGACTTTATGAGAAGATGATGAAGTGGCCAACTTATTTACTTTACGAATTCACAATCATCTGTTGATATAAAACTTGTTGTTTTGCACGTGTTAAATCTAAAAATCATGGAGCACCCGCACCTAAAACCTTTTCACTTCGACTACAAGCATATTATATTAGACGAAATTGCTCTAGAAGGATTAGAAGGTATAGGTTTAGATTTGTTATGGCGACGAATAGCCAACCGTATATCTTGCGATGTAACTAAGAAAATGAAGAGTCGTTTCTGGAATTTTATACTTGGGTTAGATTGTTTACAATTCTACATACTCCCTGAGCCGATTGTGCGACTCGAAATAGTGGACAGATTTATGATAATTGATGAAGAAACTGGGCAACTGAAGTCTCCTGTAAGTGCAATAATTCTACAATAAAGATGTGTTTAGTTAATTGACAGCTTCCGTGGTTATTTATCCAACTGAGAATTGCTATATATAGGGCCACAGCCTTATACTAAATTGCCATTCTATTGCAATTTTTATTAAGAAAATATTGAATATGCCTTACACTTACAACATTGAATTTATAACGGAGAGCATAAACAGAGTGAATATTTGATTAAAAATAAAATTAATGTTTGTAAATGTTCTACAACTTTTGATACACAAACTTCTCTGTAACTATTATATTATACTTCACTAGACAATACTACTCTCATGACACAGGCTCATGATACATCTACAAAAAAAAATGTTTAAGCAAGTATAAATCATGTGCGTGAATAAATTTTGAGAACTAACAAAAATAATAAAAGTAAAACAACAAATAACATGCCATTCTATAAATTAAATATAAAAATAATGTTTCAGGATGATTATTTAGATGGCCCATATGAATACTGTCCAATAGAAAATGAATATGGCTCTTCTAAATACTACTACACAAGGATCTTGTTACCAAAAACAGAGTTGATACAGTTATCCTATGATAAAGTGGAGTCAGAGTATGAAAAGAAAATGGTCATAGTAGCATCTATTGAAGAGAGATGGCGGGCTTTGGCCGGGCATAAACCAATCATATATTTGAGTCAGCTGACACCTATACATTTTTGCATATTGGAATTAGTTGGCAGATCCAGAGAAAATGTTGGTATATTTTTTTTACTTTATTGCATAGTGTACTTTAGTGTGTATTTTTTTAATACTTTTAGCACTATTACTCTTAAACCAATTTAATGTAGTGACACACCATTGTCTATTAAGTTGTGACTCATTTTTGGCTATCAAATGCCAGGTGTGTCTTTAACCAAAGTTCGAACCTGCTCAGTTTGAATAAGTGGGCATGTATTGTTTTTACATTTGAATTATTAGTTGACTCACACTAAAAAAATACCAACAAACTGCCCCTTGTTAACTATTTTTATGCATTGAGTTTCTTAAGCAATCTGTCATATCACCTGCCATTAAAACTAAACAGGCATTTACATGGTCCATTAAATGTTACAGGGACAAATGACATTTGGTGTAACCAATATAACAAAAGTGGTGAAAGAACCTAAAACCCTCTTTTACAACAGGAAGCATCTAAAAGATTTGGATTTGATCAGAGTTCAATACATCACACAGATACTGAACGACAGAGGGGTCAAAAGCTTACTGTTAAGACTTAAGAGATTCCACCAACCAAAGATCTTAAGCATGCCTAAAGTAGGAAAATTGCATGAAATAGTTCGACACTTGATGAAGAAACCTGATTATAGTGAAAAGACTGATCTTATGATCAATAAAGGAATGTTGACATCATCTCATAGCAGGAAATTAAGGAAAACTGTAAACATATTTAGTTTCGTAAGTATTTTGTATGTAAATAATAATGAAATGTTATGTTGAACCAGTATTTTTATATTGGAATCAGTATATAAATTATCAGTAGTTATATGTATTGGTAAATTTGTTAACTCGTGAAATTGTGTCTTTGAACACTCAAAATATATATTTTTGCATATGCAATGCACAATAATCTTGTCTTTAATAATTACCAAGACACAGTTTCACTTAACTAATGGGCCTTAGGCCACACATGTTCTCAAATATACTTCAAAATAATGTGACTAATGTATTTTCCACAGAATGAAAGAGTAGTGACATCAGAAAAGAAAAAACCTAAGTCAATAAGAAAAAGCTTTATTTCACTGTCAAATGAGACTGATGAATCTTCACAGTCTGATGAAGAAAGTAATGAGGTACCACTAAAATGCCAGTACAAAGTCGGGGTTGGGTTGTTGAGACAGGCATATGAACAATTCCTGATTGCAGGACGAGTAGGCCTTACTCAAGTTGAATTGTCTCAGCTCCTTGGAACAGAATTCTACACTGGCAGGACCATTTGTAGAATATTCCGATCGAAACATATTGTAAGAGAGTTTTTAGAGGATAAAGGAAGACAGAGAAAGGCCAGGTAATTAATTTTATACAGTTACGGTACAGCCACACGCCTTGGTGACATGAAGGTGCGGTACGGACAAGCATCGTATCGCATCCAGAGTATAGCATGGCACACGGACGGTGCGGTGCCGCAGTGCTACTCCCATAATCCGCACATGACAACACCCCTGCAAACAAACGCATCGGGTGACATGGATGACATGTTATAACAATTTGTATATAGGATGTCGCAGCGGCACCGCATCGTACCCGCCTTCGATCAAATATTCACTAGATTATAACAAACGGCCTAAAAAACGGCAAGAGAAATAAGAGCATAAATAAGCGTGTGCTTTTATTTAGTATGGTCCAAAACATAATAAATCTTAACTTAAAGGAATAAGGTTTATTATTACCTAAAGTGGATTATAATTTAAGACCTTTTGCTACATCTGGTAGTTCGAAGAAGTAACCTGGGCCACTTTTGGCGTGTGATTTTGTTCCGGGCCCTGAATCTAGTATATATTTGATCGAAGGTACCCACAAGGTACCGCATCGTATGTTCTCTTAAAGTCGTGTTATTAGGGCAAGCTCCATTTGGGTCACCGACTGAAGCACTCAAAATGTGGAAGCGCCGTAGACCTATCGTTTTTAATTGGAAAGGTTTCTGCAAAGCATGCCGGCGGCACTGCCCGCAGGTTTGTGTTGCGCGGGTATGCAGACGGCAACGCAAACCCACCTTATTTGCCGCAGCGCGTCATTTCAGTTTTGAAAGCCGTTGAGAATGCTAGTAATTGGTCAAACTGTATTTTTAATTATTTACGATGTAAATTAAAGCCGTGAGCATCGCCAATTACGACCAAGATATTAATTTTAATTAGGAAAATGTACAAAAGAAGTAGGAAATTTTGGGTGCATCATAAGTGCATCATTGACTTATATTCTATCGATAGACGCGACGCGTCATAGAAACTATTTGTCCCATATTTGTCAAAGCTCAGTAGCGACATCTAGTACGTTTACTTGAATATTACAAATTATTATCAAAGATTATTAAACAGAAGAGACAGTTCAAATCAATTATAGCTTTTCCAAATATACTGCCTAAGTATGAATGCTGTCATAGCAATTATATATTTTGTAATGATTTTTATTTACGTGAATAATTCATGAAAATTATCTAAATTAACCTAAAAAATGTACAAGTTCATCACAGTATCTTATTGTAAAATAAGATAATGAAACAACCGACAAATATTAGAGAGACCTCCCTCTTTCGTAACAACGCGTAAGAATCTAAAACAATTTTAAGTGATATTAGTCTTTAATAACATTCAATGGGATCCAAATTCCAACGTAGTCCATTAGGTAATTCATATAAAGAAATAGGCTCTAAAAACTATCCACTGTTTCAAAACATGCATACAACACACATATTTTGTGTTATTAATTAACAACATAAAATTAAAATGAAATACTGAAATCAATTTTTAAACTACATTTTTCCTACATATCTGTATTTGTTATGTATTCAAATAGTTTATGCCTATTTGGTCAACTGATATGAATGTCCCATGAATAATCTATATCTAATATAGTTCGTCTCTCTCACTCGACGAGCAATTTTTGTGCGCGGGAATGAGACATACGATTCAGAAGGTCATCTTGTATTTCTAATGAGCTATACAAATATTTAATCCAATAATAAATAAAATATCTGTATTATCGGCATTATACTGTAATATTTTATTACTTAAATTGTATGCTTTAATTATATTGTAACTTCAGAAAATTTCGCTGTCGGTTTGACGGAGAAAATCAAAATAAATTACTTTTAAATATAAGCAAAGAGATTCGTGTGCGGTACATGCACCGCACTTCCGCACTTGGGTGGGACACGTTTTTTACAAAGAACGTCTTATCTAGTGTAACATTGATATCGATGGGGTGCATCCAACGTTCACTTATCAAGCCGCCGCGCCGGCTCCCTGTGTAACCCGGTGGCTTTACCGGCAGCTAAAAATCCGCCGGCATAGTGTCAAGCGTGTAAAAAGCATTACATGGTTTTGATAATACGCATATAGATAGCAGTAACTAATGCCAATATTTGATATTTTTAGATTCATTGCAATTGCTAACACTGGTAAAATGGAAGTCACATATGCCAATGAAAAGCAGAAGTTTTTGAACTATCTTAACGAATGCAGCAAATTAAGCAATAGTGAAACACAACAACCACTTCGTAAGGAGAAGCCGGCAGAAATCAGCACTGCACCCCCAACGGAAATAATGGATGTGGACAATGACTCAGATACCGAAAACAAAAAGATAATAAAACCTGAAAATATGGAACAATACGTCACTGAAGTTAAAGTCCTTAATGGATATGAGCACATAAAAGTAAAAACTCTGGAATACACTGATAGAAATCTCTCACTCAGACAACTGAGATTCGCAAACGGCCTATTGAAGATAGTCAAAGAGAAACTTTGTATCTGTGGATATCAGTCTCTGAGTAACCTAGTTGCGGCTGAAACTGGTGAACCGGCTATGTATGCGAAATGTCTCAAATCATTCCTTCAAAAACTAGTTAACAGTGGTCACTTGAAAATGTATAAAGTTAAATGGCCGGGTTTCAAAGAAAGATATTCTTTCTTCATATGCGCTCCAAATATATCAATTAACGATCCGGTTATTAAAGCTAAATGCCGAGAAATTAATATACGAGCTGCTAGTAAAAGAAAAGCAAAGATGAAGGCAGAAATGAAGGAAGGGCCTGGGCGGACTTTATCACAAATAACTCTTCCTAGATATATGAGAATCCAAAAACTCCATGAGTTTCTCACTTCAGTTGTTTATTTCGACCCTATCAGACATGAAATTTCTAAACCTGCCGAGGGCTTCATCTCTATCCATGACTTTATACCTGAAATGACGGTGGAGTTCGCCCTGGGCAATATTACTAATATGGGGACGCTAAGCTTTCACGATTACAACATGGAAGATTTGCTTCCTGTAAAACTGAAAGATGCCCCAGCTGATCTATACAGAGATATTTCAGAAAGTCCAAGTCTTCACATTACAATAAAGAATAATCTCAAGGTGCTCGCAGTGTTGGGACTCATTCAGTTGATTTACCAATCTGCCATTCAGTCATCGGACCATAAGAATTGTGGTGCAATGTCCTTTGTATTTTACGTAAATCGTCGTGCTAAGATTATAGATACAACAGGAATCTGGCCCCGACCCAATGCCGATATTGAGAGTCTCGAAAAATCGTTTTATTTCGAAACATTCGAAGACGTTAAGACGTATTGGAAAACAGTGTACAACGTGAGCATTAATACAAAAGTGAATGTAGCTAAAAGAGAACGTAAAAAATTAACCCCGCCGTTAAGAACGCCAAATGAAGTGCAGAACTACGATAATGGTGAGCGATACTGTGATGGTCTTGGAACTTGCGGTTTCGATTCCTGCTTTTTCATGGAAATACCTCGCTTATGGCACGCAGCGTGCTTCAGCCTCACTAAAAAACCACAGTCCACTCTGAAAAAACCAAAAAAACCTATAAAAATTACTCCCCTAAAAAAGAAACCAAGAAATCGAGTATCAAGGAAAGCACCTAAACCGCGAGTCAAGAAACAACCGCCCTTCAGGAGAAGCAAAAAGAAAGCAAGCGATGTCACCGTAACGTGGAGCAAAGAAGAAGACAGGATAATAATGTTGTGCATGTGCGCGAGAGCCATAATGAGCACCGTAGCCCAACCCGGCAGTTTAAAAGTAAGAAATAATGTGGTGCAAGATATACTTTCACTCAAAGACCCTTTAAAAAGCAAAAGTGTATGTCACACTCGTGCATTACATTTGGAAGCTAACTCCATTTTAATACATGAGAAAGACGCTATTCTCAGTGAAATACGCCGGCGTCCTGAAATAGTGCAAAAGTATGAGACAATATTCAAGAAAATAAGACTTCGTTTCGCGGGTAATATGTCAAAATACTTGAACGAGTCAAAACTACCAATGATGGAATTGGTAATGCTTATGATGAAGATTGATAAAATGATAACATTGAAACAAAGAGTTCCTTGTGTGGCCACTAATATTGAAGACTTTTTTAACAACTATAAGATTACACCGTCCAGTGCAAACACATCTACTGCCAGTTTAGAAACTATAGAAAATCCCGCACTGAAAGAAAGTCTTATACTGACTGTGATGTTATCGTTCAATGCTGAACTTAAACGCGATATTAGTAAAAAAATATTTTACATGCTAAAAGAATATCCAGAAACAACACTGCGTATCGTTCTAGACGATCTGAGGAAAAGCGCTATCGTAGTTGTTAAAGAGAAAGTACTAAACGGTCTTATACACAGATTCAATTTCGAAGATATGGTTAAAACTTCATACAAAATATCAGCTAACTATCAAAGAAGATGGTTGGTGAGACTTAATTCGGAATTTTCTGATAATATAGCAACTCTTATGGATACAGAACTTACGGAAAGTAACTGTAGAGCGTCGGCTGAAATCAATTGTTTGCTATGTGAGATGCAAGCCTGCGACCTTCTTGAGATAACTTCAACAACCATACCAGTTATCATAGATTGTTCTGGATCTACAGCCATGCAGGAGGAAACACTCACTGTAATAGATATAGAAACTAAGTACAAATTAAAGTCTGGTACATTGGGTTGGATCAAAAAAAAAGACATAAAGAAATTTTCTGAGTATAATAATGATTACTCTGGTTTTGATGGTGTCCTTAAAACATTGGCAAGGTATGTTATAGGCGTATTTAGCATTTGTCTAAATATAATCAATATTTCAACCAACAATGATCTTATTATGATATGTTAAATTCATTTCAGGAACTCTGTGGTCATAGAAACAAAAAGGGGGGAATTGGATATGAATAACAAAATAATTTCGTATTTAAAAATGAAGGGCAAAAGTGGCTCCACATTCAGCGATTTACAGGTATCAATTTCTATAATGTTTTACTGATAAGTATTAAAGCTGAAGAGTTTGATATTTGAATCCACCAGTTGCGTTTGATGACAAAATTATACATTGTGTTTTGCAATCCTTGAGGAAAATTTGCGCTGTTTAAAATAACGCAACGACCTTAAGAGGAGGGTCTATGTGAAATGGCCTTTTTCACAACGTTTTTTCTTGGAGATCTTTATTGTTAGGTCTTCAAAAAAAAGATATGTTGATCTCCACTATATGGACCATGTCCCCTTCTTTTTCAGAATTCTTACAAGTGTATTAAAAGTACTTTTTTTTATTTTTTTTATTGCCTTGTAGGCAGACGAGCTAGCGGCCCGCCTGATGGTAAGCGGCTACCGCTGCTCATGGACCTCCGTAGTGCCAGTGGACCAGCACAACAAAGTCGCTGCCTACCTCGAGGAGAGTACTCCTCGAGGTACTACCTCGAGGTACTCCTCGTTTGAAGAAGGACAGGTCATAGCGCTGAGGAAACACCGATGCAGGGAGTTCATTCCAGAGCTTGCACGTACGTGGTAGAAAACGCTGGAAACGTACCGTTCGGGAGCGGTACGCTTCCAGGTGGTGGGAATGAACTCTACTGCGGAAACGTGTGGTGCGATGGTACATAGGCGACGGTGGTACCATCTCAAACAACTCTTCGGAGCACTCCCCATGGAACAAACGATAGAACATACAGAGAGATCTGAAGTCTCTCCGCAGTCCTAACGGTTCCAATTTGTCCGTGAGATCGGGATCATTGACTATTCGCCAAGCTCGTCGCTGCAAGGAGTCAAGTGGGTCGAGCTGGTATTTTGGGGCACCTGCCCAGAGGTGGGAGCAGTACTCCACGTGGGGCCGGATTTGCGCTTTGTAAAGCGTCAATCTATGACCCAACGTAAAGTACCGCTTGGCTCTGTTCAGGATTCCCAACTTCTTGCTCGCCAGTTTGGATTTGTCCTCCAAATGACTCCTAAACTCGACCTTGCTTGATATTTCGATGCCAAGGATTCCAATACTCTCGGATCCTTGGAGAGTAACTCCTTGGAATTGCGGCGCCATGACAAAGGGGTCCTTCTTCGCAGTGAACACGCAAACTTGTGTCTTCGAAGGGTTAAATTGAACTAGGTTCAATTCATCCCATTCGGAGGCCCACCCCAGAGAGCTCTCGACTTCAGACACAAGTTGAAACCGTCTTTCCATAATGGAATCCCGAGAGTGGCTCCGTTGGCTGATGTACCGCGCGTCACTCGTACTATCATCTGCATAACAATGCATGCTATCAAAAGACAACATGTCATTGATATGCAGGATAAAGAGTGTCGGCGATAGCACTGAGCCTTGTGGAACACCAGCATTAATGGTCTTGGTCTCGGAGCAACAGCCGTCCACTACGACTTTTATGCTCCGACCATCCAAAAAGCTGGCGATCCATTTGCAGAGCCCCTCAGGAATTCCATACGCAGGTAGCTTCGCCAGAAGGGTGCGATGCCACACTCAGTCGAACGCCTCCGCAATGTCAAGGCCGACCGCAATCGCCTCACCCCCACACTCCAAAGCCTCCGCCCAACGGTGCGTGAGGTACACAAGAAGATCACCAGCCGAGCGACCGTGACGGAAACCGTACTGGCGGTCACTAATCAACTGGCGATCCTCAAGATACCTCAGGAGCTGAGTGTTTATAACTCGCTCCAAAACCTTGGAGAGTAGGGATGTGACAGCAATCGGCCTGTAACTCGAAGGGTCCGAACGGTCACCCTTTTTGGAGACAGGGTATACATTGGCGACCTTCCACGAAGCCGGAACCCGGTTGGCTTTATAGGAAAGACGGTAAAGGCGCGTGGGCACGGGTGTCAACTCAGGGACGCACGTTTTAAGAACCACTGCGGGGGTACCGTCTGGCCCACTCGACTTATGGACGTCTAGAAGCCTGAGCTCCCGTCTGACAGCACGCTGGGTGATTTTTATGTCAGATACGAGGCTCTCACAACGCGGGATGTTCCGCGGTGTGGCGCCCCCGTCATCCAAAGTCGAGTTCGAGGCAAAGAATTGGGAAAAGAGATCGGCCTTCTCCTTTGCACTGTGGACCAAACTGTTATCGGGCTTGCGCAGTGGTGGGAGACTGGACAGGCAGAGATTACCCTCCAGTCTCCACAGCCTTAGCGAGCGACTAAAAAGCACGACTCCCAGAGGGATAGCTCTGGAGTCGCTCGCCAATTCTGCGGATGTGCTCCGCCTTGGCCTTAGCTAAGGCTCTCTTGTTGGATCTAGAGGCGGCGTTGAATCTCCGTTTCTCCTTTGAATTTGGATCCCGACGCCTCCTTGCCTCGCCGCGTATGCGGACTGCTTTAGGCGCGCAGCAACAGCACAGGCACTATTGTACCAAGGCCGGCTGCGACGCCCTGCGGGTATTTTCGAACTGGGTATAAAAGTTTCCATACCCAAGCTAATCGTATCCGCGACGCAGTCCACACAGGCGTCAGGATCATCGTAGGAGAAACAAAGCCGCCCCCAAGGTTAGGTAACTAGTACTTGAAATAAAATTGCAAAGTGACCTCTGTTTTCGCATTTACAACGTTTTTTCTCGTAAAGTATGAGCACCAGGATTATTTTATTGTTATCAGGATATTAAGAAATGCAAGACGGATGGGACCTTCTTTTTATTTTTTCTAATTTCTGTCTCATTTATTTTTAACGAATTTTTTCACATTTTCGATACTCTAAATCGCGAGCACGTCCCCATTGTCGCCCAACAAATCAGTGAGGGACGAGGCGTCGTGCTAAACGGACCTATGTCGCTTGTCTCCGCAATATCAAAGTAAATTGAATAATGCTATTTCGCTCGACATATTCATTGAGCACGGTTAGGGGCGGTCTAACCGTAGTGAATGATTAATTCACATTCGTACGCTGGATGCCTACTGAAAAACGAGTGGCCGCGGGTTCGATCCCCGCATCGATACAATTGTTTTTGTTTATAAATTTATCCATCGATCTAACCTAATATTTTATAGAGGAAACATTTGAATTTTTGCATTTTTGTAACATTTGTATTTTACATTTTTGTATTATTATTTTTTTATTGCAATGAATGACGAGACGAGCAAGCCGTTCGCCTGATGGTAAGCGATACGACCGCTCATAAACAGTAGCAACGTTCCACTGCGCCCGTCATCCTGAGACATAAGATGTTAAGTCTCAATATGTCCAGTAGTTACTCTGGCTACAATGTCCTTCAATCCGAAACACAACAGTGCATTTACGCAGTGTTGTTTTACGGGAGAAATAGACATTGCGGTGGTACCTACCCAGATGGCCTCTCACATATGAGAGACCTACCACCAGTAAAATGTTTATCCCTACCTAGTATAAAACAAAATTGCTTTCTCTGTCCCTATGTCCCTTTGTATGCTTAAATCTTTAAAACTACGCAACGGATTTTGATGCGTTTTTTTTAATAGATAGAGTGATTCAAGAGGAAGGTTTATATGTATAATATGTACATATTATTGTACAGAAATCTATTTGTACCCGAGCGAAGCTGGGCCGGGCCGCTAGTTATGAATAAATTCAAAAATTACTCAACCATTTTTTCACTATTCGAATCCAACATTATCCTGGAGTAACATTGGCTATATTTGGCTAAAGGGGTTGAAATAAGGGTTGAAATGAAAAATAAAAACCATTGAATATATTTTTTTTGAAAAATGTTTTAACTCCTTATTATAAATGCAAAATAATGACGTGTAACAGTTTTGAAAGAACAGCTAATAGTGGTAAAATAAGGGATGAAATATTGTATAGAAAACAAAAACCGCTGAAGCTATGAATGTAAAAAAATCATGATTCGGTTAAATACAACTATGAACCCGTTTAGGTAAATATACAGCCTCTGTTATTCCAGGATAATATACTACTCGTAAAGTGAAATAATTTCAAAATTCGGTCCAGTAATGTTTGAGTTTATTCATCAAAAACACAAATCCAAAAACACAAATCCAAAAACACAAATGTATCCTCTTTATAATATTAGAATAGAAAAACAAAAATACAAATATTAAAAATCTGAAATACAAAAAATGCCAAAATACAAATATTTCCTCTTTGTAATATTGGTATAGATAGATGAAATAAATAAACACAAAAAATCGTTTCAATACGGGGATCAATCTCGCGGCCTCTCGTTTATTAGTCGGCGTTCAAAAAGCTCCACCAGGATGGCTATTGGGTTATTTGGTGAATTAATCATTCACTATGGTTAGACCGCTCCTAACTGTACTCGATGGGAACGTCGAGCAAAATAATGAAATATATCGTTCCGATCGCGGCGAAAAAATGGCGCCGAATAGGTATTGCGCAGCGCGCTCGCTCGCACGTCATGCGCCGGTGCATGAGATTTGGTTCTGCCCGTTCGAGCAAGGTCATCGGCGTCTACCCTCCTCTCAAGGGTTAAGCAAAAACAAAACATAAGTTGATTAATGGGTTCTAATCTTTGTTTTAAACCTAGTATAATGCCACTTTGGCGAAGCTTGGGCGGCAGCTATTGTACATTAAAATGTTTGATAAAAACAAACAGCAGTGTAAATGCACAGTTGTGATCCTGTTCGAAAAACATTGTAGCCATAGGAACTATTGGACATATCGAGACTTCACGTCTAATGGCTCAGGATGGCGAGCGCAGTAGAATGCCAAGCATTGCTTTATAATTAATGGTGCTGTTTAGTCTTACTATTGTACATAAGCGATCGTATCGCTTTAGGCGGTGATAAAATCGTAGTATTTTTTTCTACAAAATCAAATATTTTGGCGTAAACATATCTTGTATCCAACAGAGAAAATACTATACTGCTCACAAGTCACAAAAGTCCATCATCGCGTGATTCATTACTTATTAAAAATACCTAACACTCCAATTTCTAATTTGCAGGAACACTGCGGTTGGGATACGAAGACGCTGATCAAAGAATTAAAAGAACTAGAATCATTTAATATTGTCAAGCGTGTGGGTTTCGACGAAAATATTTTAATACTCATTAATTTCATCAAGTTTTGGACAGTGAAAGTCGAAAGCACTTACATTATTCCAACGCCTTGGTTAACACTAGACGTTATTGATATAAGACCTGATATATTCCTAAAATGGACTGGAGTTGTCCTCAATAAAATATTTGAGATGCCCGGTGCTTCGATAGGTTTCATGGCTGCTAATTTAGAATTCTTAACAGCCAGGGGTATACATGACATATGTATATTTTTAGAAAAAAAAACTTGCATAACAATGAATTGTGTAAAAAAGCGATGCATTGACTTATTTTCGGATGACGATGATGTGCCAGCAGAATGGGTTGATTATAACGAGTATGAATCTGTACATACTATTGTTGCGTCACCTGTGCGAAACGCGTTAACCAGATATTCGTACTTAAGAAAAATGATACTAGAAAGGTACAAAAAAGATGACAATGCGAAGACACGAGTACTTGAATAATATTTATGTATATTGTAAATAATATGGTATAAAAATCACATGATGGCGTTCGCATGATGCATCGCGTTCTCATGATCGATATTCAATAATATAAACATCTTTTGCATATTTAAATATACCTACCTATAAATCATTCATTCATTTTATTAATATTATTTGCAAAAAGTATTATGCCACGAAACATATCCCAAGCGCGGTAGACCAACATAGCATTATTTTCTAAGATACTGCTTTACGAGATGGCACCTGGTTGTGTAGTTTTTTTTTTTTTGTATAGACTGCCTTCTTAGTAGACCACCCTCCAGCGGGATTAAAGACGTAGGGGTGAAATAATACTGTATTTTTTGTCCATTTGTAATATATTTATTTAATAATAATAATAACATAAATAAAATAATACATCAAAAACTTGTACTAAATATAAATTAATAGAACCAACCACACCCATTACACCGTATTATAAATACATACCACTGACTATTTTAGAAAACCAAACACACAAATTGTACTATGATAGAGCTATATTGACCGACAGGACAGTACACTACAACAAACCTGATATCACAATAATAGACAAGTCGCAGAAAATAGCCCATTTGATAGATATTGCATTCCCATATAACCATAACCTCCAAGCAACTCTTACTGAAAAATTGACCAAATATACTGAATTGTCCCATGAAATAGCCCGAATGTGGAAAATTATTAAAGTTAAAATAGTACCCATCATCCTATCTACCACAGGAGTAATACCAAAACAGCTACACGAGTCGATTAAAACACTAGATCTTCCTTCTGCCTTGTACATTCAACTTCAGAAAGCGGTTATTTTAAACACATGTCGGATTACACGAAAATTTCTAAACACAGACCCTCACACCTCAACACACATTTATACACATGCACTCAGGAATGAAGAAAACAGTACTGCCGATCGTGAACCAGATATCCCAACTATCAATGGTACTCACTTGGCCTAGGCCCGTGAGATCCATTTAAACCGGTTTGCAAAAACCGAGCAGATAAAAAATATCTATACCAAATATAATAATAATAATTAATAATCTGGCAACACCAAGACGCATCGGGGGCAAAATTGTGAAAAATTGATTTTATTTATTTGTATATTTACTGTACAGCATATATTTTTCGCTTTTTTAAAGAAATATCAACTGCAATCAAAAATTATGTATTTTGTAAGAACATTTTGGTATTTGCAACAATTTATTATAGAAAATAAGGAAGAAATTTAATTGACAACCATGACAGTGTCAAATATTACAAAATTACCTTAAAATCTTAAAAAATGATCACACAATGACAACACGCGCCAGCAGACGAAACGCACAAATAAAATCTCCCAGCTCGTCGAGCTCCGCGTCGTGGGCGTCGGCCTCGGACGTGTTCGAGGTGACGCCGGACATCGACGTGTCGAGCCATCGCGACGAGCTGCAGTCGTCCCCGCCGCCACCAAGACCTGCGCGGCGAAGAGGACGACCCCCTCCAGCGGTGGGCTTGGGACCCACGGGGCCGAGTGTCCCACCTACGGTCCCCGCTACCGGTGGAGTAGTGCGCCGCATGAGATGGACTCATCAAATGAATGAAAATGTCATGCGGGCTTACTTTGGGGCGACAAAGGGAGGAACTAACCTCACTGCATACCGTGCTCAGATGCTGTCTATGTTTCAGGTTCTGGAACCAACGGTCAATGTGTCATCCCAGCGACTATCGGATCAAGTGCGGTTTATCCAACGACGTAAGTTGTTGGATGATGAAGCACTTGAGCGGCTGCGTACTGAAGCATGTGTTGCTCTAGATGTTATCACGCCTATCACCCAGCGAGCTGCAGAAACACCATCCATTCCTGCTGCTGACATTGAGCTGGTGGACAATCTAGACAACACTGTAAGTCCCCAGGATCAACAGCGTTTGAGAAGGACTTTGGAGAGTGCGATTTTGGAATATAAATCCATACCAGCGTCCTGTAGACCGCGCGTGCCGCGTTTGCCTACGCATAGACGAAACTTAGCGCTGATGGGAGCATTGGACTCCATTGTTTCTACCTATATGGAGTCCAGTCGGGACCTTGTTGATACGCATTCGATCCTTTACTGCGCGGCTGTCGCAGCATGTCGGGTGGCTAATGTAAAATTTCCAATTAATAATGTTACTACCACTCGAGATGTTGCGACTGTGCCTGCATGGCAGCGTAGGATCGAGAACCGTATAACAGGGCCCGAACTCTCATCGGCAAGCTTATTGCTTTCCGAAACGGAAACAATAGGCAAAGGGTCATGCGTTTTGTGGCCCAGGCCTTCTCTGACACAAAACTGGAAGTCTCCTGGTCCGGATGGTTTACACAATTTCTGGTTGAAATGGCTTCCATGTTCGCATGCTCGGTTGGCAGTACAATTCCAGGATGCGCTTGATGGAGGATCGCTTCCAACATTTATGACTACCGGTGTTACGCACCTCCTCTATAAATCTGGTAGTACCACGGACCCAAAAAATTATAGACCTATTACATGCCTCCCTACCACATATAAACTTTTTACATCCATATTAAGGGATAAAATAGCAAACCACCTCACCTCAAATAATATTCTTTTTCCACGCCAAACTGGATGCAAGAGTGGGTCGCGTGGTACTAAAGAACTCCTTCTCATAGACATGACCATTTGCCAACAGGCTCGTCAAAATCGTAGAAATTTATCAGCTGCCTGGATTGATAATAAAAAGGCATTTGATTCGGTGCTCCATACTTGGCTCATGAGGGTGTTAAGTTTGTACAAAATTGATACAAACTTGTGCACTTTTCTTGGGTCTTGTATGGGACAGTGGACCACTGTCCTTAGATATCCAGGTGGTATAGTTTCTCCTGATTGTGACGAGCCAATAAGAATCAAGCAGGGTATATTCCAGGGTGACAGTCTGAGTCCACTGTGGTTTTGCATGGCCCTTGAATCCTCTTAGCACTCTGTTGGTGGATTCGGGGTTAGGCTACCGTCTTCGGAGAGGGACTGAGCCTATTTCTCACTTGCTTTACATGGATGATCTCAAGTTATTTACATCAAAACAAACAGAATTGATTGAGTTGTTAAAAATAACTGAAAAATTTAGCAACTCAATCAATATGGAGTTTGGTGTAGATAAATGTGCGATTATCCATGTAAAGCGGGGGGAAGTTGCAGTCTCTGATGGCGTACAAGTCTCTGATGCTGTAAGACTCAGATCCCTTTCCGAGACAGAAACTTACAAATATCTGGGTATGCCAGAGGCACTGGGTATTTTGAGTGCAGACGTAAAACAATCGGTGAAGGAGCGTTTCTTTGGCCGCCTGGCAAAAGTTCTCAATAGTCTTTTGTCAGGTGGGAACAAGATTCGAGCCTTCAACGGTTGGGTTATGCCTGTGCTTATGTACTCTTTTGGCATACTCAGATGGACTTAGACCGAATTGGACGCCCTGGATCGTAAAGTCCGGACTCTACTGACTGCACATCGTATGCATCATCCCCGTCATCAGTGATGAGATTGTACATCCCGCGGAGATGTGGGGGCCGAGGCATCCTTAATGCTAAGGACTTGCATAATCGCGAGGTGTGCAATCTCAGGGATTATTTCCTTCACAGTGACGTGGATATGCATAGGGTTGTAGTTAAGATAGATAAAGGACTTACCCTGCTCTCTTTGGCGAATGAGAACTGGCGGAAACCACTGGTGATGAGCACGAAAGATCGCGAGGAAGTATGGAAGAGCAAAGAGCTGCGTGGTCGGTTCTATCGGGCCCTCCATGGACCTGATGTGGACCGACCTGCGTCTGTATCTTGGCTACGGTTCGGTAACCTCTTTGAGGAAACTGAGGGTTTTGTCTTTGCAATTATGAACGAAGTTATTAAGACGAACAACTATAGGAAATACATCCTGAAGGACGGTACGGTCGACATTTGTCGAGCATGCCACCGTCCGGGCGAGTCAATCAGGCATGTTATCTCCGGTTGTTCGTATCTTGCTAACGGCGAGTATTTGCATAGGCATAACCTAGTAGCCAAGATCATACATCAGCAAATTTCTCTTCGATATGGGCTTGTGACTCTTGGAATGCCATATTACCAGTACGTTCCACAACCAGTTCTTGAAAATGGTCATGCAACGCTATACTGGGATCGGTCTATTATCACAGACAGGACTATTGTGGCCAATAAGCCTGATATTGTGATAATCGATCGATCGACGCGCCGGGCTATACTCGTTGATGTTACTGTTCCACATGACGATAACCTCGTTAAAGCTGAAAAAGACAAATTGTCTAAGTATTTAGATTTGGCACACGAGGTTACCGATATGTGGGATGTGGACTCAATAGTTATTGTCCCGATTGTTGTTTCTGCACATGGACTGATGCCAAAGAGCTTCGACCAACATCTTCAGAGGCTCTCAATTGGTCGTTGGGTCAAGAGTCAGATCCAAAAGGCGGTGTTGTTGGACACGGCACGCATAATGAGGAGGTTCCTCACTTTGGATCCCTAACTGCCGTTGGCTTGGGTCTTGAGCCCCGCCACCGAAGGGTCATTACTTTTTTATATTTTTATACGACATATTGTTTTTTTTTTTATATATATATGATGTGTAAAAATGTAAAAAAGAATATTATGGAAATAAAGAGAAATAATAATGGAATTAAATTTCGCAAATGAAACTCAGCTTGGCTTAGGCCCGTGGTTTTCAAATAATACCGAATGTTCTTTTGAATTTCGAGACAAAAATTGACCTTTATATAATAATAACACCCAACAGTCACATACATAGTCCCATAGATTTAGTATAAAACATAGATCGGCAATGTGAAAGAGATAGAATAATTTAACTCATATGTTAAAGCGAGATGCATGATGCGACCATGCGTTTACACAGAAGTAGCCTGCAGTGACCCAGAGTCAAAATATGTCAAAATAAGCGAGCAACAAAATTCGCTTATTTTCATAATTTATTTAATTTTACAGTACTTGGTTATATTTATTAAACGTAGTTTATTATAGTGCATTGTGCAGTGCCAAGGTGTGGTTCATGTAGGCGTAAAAATCCGTAATAATTAAAGTTTTCTCAGGTACCGGCCACTTTTGCACAATACTTTTTTGTGACGATATTATAGAATTAAATGGAAATCCGTGTATACATATCGGTAGAAAAGAATATAGTATTTCATTGTATAAATACGCTGAAAGCATCCATTGCGTATAAAAAATAATATCAAATACGTGAATTTACAATAATTTCAACCAAAAGTTGCTAGGGATTGACTGACAGGTTCGATCAATAAAAGGTTGTCGATAAAATAGTCGATGACAACACATGTTGCCCTACATTTTTATGGAGCTATAGTATGTTGTGATAGTTTGCATTTTTATTCTTCTTCTACCTGGCGTTATCACGGCCATATTTCCCCGGCCATTATTATAGTATTCATTCTACAATATTACTTATTACTTTACTTTTTCTCATTTTTTATATTTGTGCAATAATTTTTATAACACTTCATGTGTGTGATTTATAAATTAAGAACCTGTTTCAATCTCTGCCAAGAGGCTGTCAATTTATAATACTAAAACAAGAACATATTCGATGTTATTATAAAATATGCGATACTTCTATGCACAGTATCATCGTCCAAACCTTAAAACAACATTATTCATTTATCATAACATTAGGTATAGGTTTAAAATTTATAATTCTCATAGGAAAAACATTAGTTTAGGTGACGAGATCGAGAAAACCTTTGTAGTTTATTAAACTGTCTCTTTCTTCAGCCACAGGAATGCGACTAATGAACATAGGCCTTCCACAAGAATGTCTACATCAGTTTGTTGTAAGCTGCCTGCATCCAACGACTTCCTATAAGCTCCTCCGTACACCTCCAACGCGGCCTAGCAGGCGTCCAACACTTCCCAATGTGTTACAAGTCAATTAATTGACTTAAATAAGCATATTTTTTTAACTCTAGTATAAATTATAATTATACTGACGCGAATGTTACTCATTGAAAAAAAACTAATAATAATGAATTTTGTTGCAGACTGAGTCCACCCTGTGACTACGAAAGCTGTGAAGTAATCGAAACTTCACGACGGGAAATTAAAAATTAAAAAAATAAACCGAAAACGGTAAAACTTTGTAAATTATAGTTTTATTTTATAAAAGTGTTTTTGTTCTCAGTTTAATTAGGTGTATGCACTATATATACATCACAATGAAAAAAATAATTTTGTTCAAGTAAACATAAAGACCCATACAAAACATCTCAAACAAAATGTTTTCAAATTATATGACAATTTATCTTTATTTATTTATCAATCTGTATTGAAATAAACACATCAATAAGTTTCTATTAATATATAATAAAATGTCGCATATATCCATAACATTTTATTTCACAACTACAGGCCGACAGCTATATCGATATCGATATGATAGTATCGAAAGTGCATGGTACACCACTATATGTCAAGCACACATGTAAACTTTACGCACACAATCGTAAATCAGTTTTGGTCGCGCTCTAAATGACACATTGCCGATCTATGTTCTATACTACATCTATGCATAGTCCTGACCCCACACTAAGATCGAGTCTTGTGTCGTAGGTATCAAGAACTACGAGAGACTTTTCGGTCTCACAAACACCCAGACCCGGAAGAAATATTTGTGGGACGCACAAACATTTCTCTCGGTGCGGGGATCGAACCCGCGACCTCTCGTTTCACAGGCGGCGTCTAACCGACTGCGCCACGGAGACTGTCAAAATTTGGTTATCTTTTTTATGTATAAATAAATACTACTTCATTTTAGCTCTATGTTGATGAGAGCCACGCTGTAGAATACTTAACATATTTTTTTATGTAAATATATTTTCAATGTCATTTCCGAACATCAACATAGATAAATATTTAAATCCATATAGAAACAATCAAATAAAAAGCAACGTAAGGAACTTCCCCTTTTACATGCGTTCCCCCTAGCCTCTCATTCGACTCTGCTTATGTCTAACGCCCTTATGCATAGTTTTTTATTCAGTTTTGTAATTAGTGGGACTACTATCGAACGTTTTTGAATTTAGTTTCAGCGCAGACGACTGTTTGGTATCTAAAACTGTTTTTAAGTAAAACCTTAGAGTATTTTATGTATTTCCCTGTATATATAAAGGGAGCGCTGTCATACATTCGCGTTTTGAAAAACGTAGATATTTTCTTGTTCGTAATGTTGGTAGTGCTCCTATATTAGTGAAAATTGTATTAATTATTTAGCAATAAATTGCTATAAATTCCTTTGATAGCCGAAATTATACATTTTTATTTATTACTAGCTGTGCCCGCGACTTCGTCTGCGTGGAATTTAACAAAAAAGTTAATTAGTTTATTTAGTTTTTTTATTGGTTTTTGCATTTTTATTTTAATTATCAACCTTTGTAACGAAACCATACCGCGATCTAATACTACGGTGGTGCCATCTCTTAGCGAGCGGCGGTAAACTCCCGTTACTCATTTATTTTCAGTTTTTTGTATTAGCTTTATTGAAAAATTTCTTTATATACAATATTTTGTAAATGTGATATAGATTCGTTGGTGGGAGGCGCCTGACGGGACGGCCCTGTGGTGACATGCGCGTGAGCTGCGCACAAGCATTGGAACATTACTTTAATTTTCTAAAATAAAAGAATTTTTCTAAAATAAATGTAGCCTAAGTTACTCCTTGTTATATCAGCTACCTGACAAAAAAAGTCCCGTCAAAATCGGTCCAGCCATTACAGAGATTAGCCGGAAACAGACAGACAGACAAACATTTTTAAAATATCATTTTCGGCACAGGTATCGTGTATATAACGATATGTAGTTGGTTATTTTTTTTATTTTCACTTTTAAAACAGACACTTCAATTTTATTTATATGTATAGATTTAAAATAAAAAAATATTCATGTAATTTATGTATGTTGTTCAAATATTAGGCAATAGGAAGGCAGAAAAAGGTGGCCCGGCACCACCATTTTTATCTACGTTTTTGAAGTACCAGCGCTCCCTCTATATATACAGGGTATGGCCATATTTGGGTGGTAAATACATTTTTTCCTAAAATAATAGTATATACCCTTTTATTTATAAATACTCTAAGGTATCAAAGAGTTTAAATTATTATTTTAGCAAAAACTATGGATTTACCACCCAAAAATGACGATATCTTAGATTATATACATGTCTAGATGACACATCACACCTCACGGCACGGCCCAAAAAAAGTCTACCAAATTTGGTAGACTCGCTTCTCACGTACGTCAGTGTCATTTGAACTACATATGGATAACGTGCTCCCGAAAAATAATTAATTATGCCGGTTTGTGCTGTCGAATTGTATCGCAATTATGTGGGAAAACTGTATAATAACACCAATATCACTTTTCATCGGTAACCTTTGTTGTTAAACCACTATTATTTGAAGAAAACACGAACTTTTAATTCGTTATTTTAAGGATGAGTTTCATTGGCCAGTGTTGTCAATTTATTACTAGGGAGATTTGGTGAAACTATGGCAGATAAAATACAAATATCATTATATCATATTTCGATTAGAAGAATAATAAGAAGAATGGTATTAATTATTTGATGAGCAAATAATAACTTATCTTCACAATATGAATGAAACTCATGACGTCATGCACTTTATAGTAATTTTGTTAGTTCTTTCTAATATGTATTTTTTGGCTTCCTACGGATTCCTTGCTGGCAAATTGCTGGAGAGACATTATACATCGGAAACGAAATGAAGACCATTCGTAGCCGTGTGTTCCGAACATTTTTCTTATGATGATTTATATTTTACATTAATACAGAAATCATATAACGCAGCCCAGGCAATAAATCCTAAGAATTAATTATATTCCGAAACAAACAACAGGAGATGGGTTTTGATTTAAAAATTACTGTATACTTTTACCATTGTATTTATTGCTTTTACTAAAATGCGTAATAAATATAATTAATAGTATAATTACTTTAAATAAAGAAATTATTTTATTTTACCTACTTTGTTTATTAAATAATGGAGAAAAGTTCAGTTAATAATCTGGAGTAGGCATCCCTAAACACACACACCTTGTCAGTTGGATTACAATAAGTACACGACCGGTACTCACACATATCAACAAAAATGGGGACATTTTTGGCGCGTCGTTTGTTGGCATTGCTCAATCTAGACATGTATATAATCTAAGGACGATATATAAAAAATCATAAAAAAAATTGTCGCGTTTCTAGGCGAAATTTTTAATTGCATTGTGTTTGTAGCCACTAAAACTACCACCCGGCTTCGTTTTCGGTAGCAGTCTTGAGATACCCGGTATATAATATATACTCAAAGACTGAGTAAAACTTTCTATGAATAACGCCGTTAGTGTTTAGGTATGAAGCTCGTGATAAGTATACTTTTTGTAGGCAAATCCGGTAATAATCAGTGTATCAAAAAATTTATAATATGCAATGTATGTTTTTGCTCATAATTCAATCTTAGATCTTGTGTATAAAAACTGCTTACCGGAAAAAATATAACATTATTTTGTTAATAAAAGTAATACATCTATGTTATCTTTCTTTTTCCACGCCTAGTTTATTTTGAATGCATTTGAAAAACATACAAATCACCAAGAAAATTTCAGATTGAATAAAAATGCAACGTTAGGTCCCACGGATGGAGAAAACGATAATACATATATTACATAATATGTAGAAAGAATTAATTTTTTGTGCTTTTCCCATTAAATAAATGAAAAATATCCATCCATCCATCAGCCAAGGGAAGTCCACTGCTGAACATAGGCCTCCCCCAATGATTTCCACAGAGATCTGTTGGAGGCAGCCTGCATCCAGCGACGTCCTGCGACCTTTACCAGGTCGTCTGACCATCTTGTGGGTGGACGTCCTACGCTGCGCTTTCCGATACGCGGCCTCCATTGAGCACTTTCCGACCCCATCGGTCATCAGATCTCCGCGCTATGTGCCCTGCCCATTGCCACTTCAACTTGCTAATCCGGTGGGCTATGTCGGTTATTTTAGTTCTCCTACCCGAGCATAGCCCTCTCCATATCTCGTTGAGTGACATTGAGCTTCCTAATAAGGCCCATAGTGAGAGGCTATATCTCGGTGCCGTAAGTCATCACTGGCAACCACACACTATCGAAGACTTTCGATTTAAGGCACTGAGGTATTTTGGACGAGAAGACGTCGCGTAGTTACCCGAACGCTGCCCAACCGAGTTGGATTCGACGATTGACCTCTCTCTCGTAGTTGGACCTGCCTAACCGGACCACTTGTCCTAAATAGACATATTCGTCAACAACTTCAAGAGTCGAGCCCCCAACACCGATGGGGGTGGGCACAACATGGACATTCGACATGATCTTCGTTTTGTCCATGTTCATTTTAAGACCCACCTGTTGGGAGACTCGATTGATGTTGATGCCGAATTCTTTCCACTGCAAGAGCTTGATGGCATTTTCCAGCGCGGCAGTGAACAGTTTCGGAGATATGACATCTCCCTGTCTCACGCCTCTCTGTAGTGGAATAGCCTTCGTACTCTGATCTTGTACTCGGACCGACATGGTGGCGTTGTTGTATATACACTTCAACACTTCGATGTACCGATAGTCGATATGGCACCGCTGGAGAGACTGTAGCACAGCCCAAGTCTCGATCGAATCAAAGGCTTTCTCATAGTCCACAAACGCTAAACAAAGCAGCAAGTTATATTCCTCGGTATTTTGTATAATCCGAAGCGTATGGATATGGTCTATGGTACTAAAGCCTTTTCGGAAACCGGCTTGTTCGGGAGGCTGGAAGTCATCAAACCTGTGTTCGAGACGATTTGTCATGACCCTCGAAAACAACTTATAGACATGGCTCAGGAGCGAGATGGGCCTGTAGTTCTTCAGCAAAGTGTTATCACCTTTTTTGAAGAACAAGACCACCACGCTCCCACTCCATGCCTCCGGCGTTGAGCCCTCGAGGAGAACGGAATTGAAGAGCCTCTGAAGGACTTTCAGTATCGGTATTCCGCCCGCTTTCAGAAGCTCTGAAGTGATTCCGTCCTCGCCCGGCGCCTTGTTGTTTTTAAGTTGCTTCAGGGCCATCTCAATCTCACACAGGCTGATGTCCGGGATATCATCGCTCAAGTGTTGTGTACACCTTTAATTGATATGTATATCAGTAGATTGTCCTAGATTGTACTATTAGAAATTGTTTAATATACATGTCGTTGGTGTGCCTATTTCAATGAAATAAAATAAAATAAAGTCAAAACTCGGCTCTCGGTTCTTCGGCCGAGCTAACAGCAGGTTTGGCAACCGAGTTGTAAAGCTGTCCGTAGAACTACTACGGACAGCTTTACACCTCGGTTGCCAATGAAAAATATGATTAAATTAAATTAAGTATAGAGCCACAAAGTTATCTGGCCCGGTGGCCAAAACTGGAAACAAAGACGTCATTTGAAATTGTCAATCTAGCTGCCAGTCGCTGACATATCCGCCATTGGTTGTTTACTCAATGTATTTATTTTTCCTGCATTATTTAAAACTAGTGAAAAATGTCGAAAGCTTTAAAAAGTGATGCTAGGAACGTTATACTTCATGTATTAAATTTTACGTAGGATGAAAAGCGTCTTCCGACATCAATAATACCCTTCGAAAAATTGTATTAACGCGTAGCTGCCACCAAAGGTTTGTGTTGTCAGCTTTATAAAATAAATTCCACGAAAACAGAATTTTGTACGTACTAGTAGAATATAATATATAAGTACATATCATAAACTAAAATGTATCTTACTCGTCTCATTTTACGTTACGTGCGTGGTGGCCTGTTGGTAAATGGACCAGACGCGGCAGTCAACTTGTTCACGCTGGTTGCGGGTTGGAATCTCAGGTCACACTTCTGACTTTTCGGAGCCATGCTTGTATTGATAAAAACGCGCTATAACGGTGAAGGAAAACATCGTGAGGAAACCTGCATACCATAGCGATTTATTAGAATTTCTATGGTATGTAAGTCCACCAACCCGCATGAGGCCAGCGTGGTGGACTATATGGCCTGTGATATGGCCTAACCCCCCGCAATCGTACTCTCGATTGTGGAGGAGAATACAGATAGACTTTTTAAGGGTTTTGGGGAGCGATTTGTTAGAAATCGTGTGAAGGAAAAATAATATGCAGATGAAACTGGTCATTTTCTCGACACTATTGATCGGATTGAAAAATCTTACTATGGGGTAAAGCTGAAAACACATTGTAGGTTTTTGTCTTACGCATAGAGTAAAGAGTACAAAACTATGGTAAAGAGCACATCTTACATGGTTCGTACGGGTCGTCAGAGGGCCCACGTACGTTTTTACTTTTTTAATTTCATTGACAAAGGACGGTTTTCTCGTCTGCCAATGACTAAGCTTTTAGGGATGGAAGAGTCGATTTTTATGTACTCTTTATCTCATCTCTATATAAACAAATAAATAATATATTTTAATAAATGAAATCAATCCTAGTTGGCGCTTATTATAAACAGTTCTTATCTGTGATAACCTGTGGTACTATCACATTCGAGTTTGCAACTGTTTTATTGTCAAAAACAATGATTCAATTACATTGAGGTATTACAACTGGAGCGGACACGTAGAAGAAAAATTGTGCTCATTTCAATATGACAGCGAAGTATAGATTAAGTCGACATTGTTCCAGATGCGAAGCTTCAGAAATTTCTACCTACATCTATATACGCGTGATGTCAAATAAAAAAGCATAATTCAATCAAATCATTTATATTTATTTCTTATATATTAATATTATCCCAATTTTGGGTAAAATAAATTGTTATACAGAAATAACTAAGTGACTTTATTTGAACACTATAACCGCAAACTTCTAATATTACTATTGTAGTGTCTAATTATGACATCATAGCAAAACTTTGATAGAAATAAATTAACTAAGCAAGAATTCGTTCATTATTAGACAGTTATATAAATAATTCTCGTGTAACACACTTACTTTATGTAACTATCTCAAATTGTGAGCAATACAGCAGCAATGGGACCCTACTCACACCCTACTATATTCATCTATCATCACCATAGATTTAGTATAAAACATAGATCGGCAATGTGAAAGAGATAGAATAATTTAACTCATATGATAAAGCGAGATGCATGATGCGACCATACGTTTACACAGAAGTAGCCTGCAGTGACCCAGAGTCGAAATATGTCAAACTAAGCGAGCAACAAAATCCGCTTTTTTTCATAATTTATTTAATTTTACAGTACTTGGTTATATTTATTAAACGTAGTTTATTATAGTGCATTGTGCAGTGCCAAGGTGTGGTTCATGCAGGCGTAAAAATCCGAAATAATTAAAGTTTTCACAGGTACCGGCCACTTTTGCACAATACTATTTTGTGACGATATTATAGAATTAAATCGAAATCTGTGTATACATATCGGTAGAAAAGAATATAGTATTTCATTATATAAATACGCTGAAAGCATCCATTACGTATAAAAAATAATATCAAATACGTGAATTTACAATAATTTCAACCAAAAGTTGCTAGGGATTGACTGACAGGTTCGATCAATAAAAGGTTGTCGATAAAATAGTCGATGACAACACATGTTTCCCTACATTTTTATGGAGCTATAGTATGTTGTGATAGTGTGCATTCTTCTTCTTCTACCTGGCGTTATCCCGGCCATATTTCCCCGGCCCTTATTATCGTATTCATTCTACAATATTAGTTATTACTTTACTTTTTCTCATTTTTTTATATTTGTGGAATAGTTAATATAACACTTCATGTGTGTGATTAATGAATTAAGAACCTGTTTCAGTCTCTGCCAAGAGGCTGTCAATTTATAATAGTAAAACAAGAACATATTCGATGTTATTATAAAATATGCGATACTTCTATGCACAGTATGATCGTCCAAACCTTGAAGCAACATTATTCATTTATCATAACATTAGGTATAGGTTTAAAATTTATAATTCTCTTAGGAAAAACATTAGTTTAGGTGACGTGATCGAGAAAAGCTTCATAGTTTATTAAACTGTCTCTTTTTTCAGCCACAGGAATGCGACTAATGAACATAGGCCTTCCACAAGAATGTCTACATCAGTTTGTTGTAAGCTGCCTGCATCCAACGACTTCCTACAAGCTCCTCCGTACACCTCCAACGCGGCCTAGCAGGGGTCAAACACTTCCCAATGTGTTACAAGTCAATTAATTGACTTAAATAAGCATTTTTTTTAACTCTGGTATACATATATAATATATATATATATAGTATAATATTTTTATAGTAAAAATTTGTTTCTTAGACTTAGGCGAATGTTACTCATTGAAAAAAACTAATAATCACGGATTTTGTTGCAGACTGAGTCCACCCTGTGACTACGAAAGGTGTAAAGTAATTGAAACTTCGCGACGGGAAATTAAAAATGAAAAAAATAAACCGAAAATGCTAAAACTTCGTAAATTATAGTTTTATTTTAATAAAAGGTTTTTTTTGTTCTCAATTTAATTAGTATATGTACTATGTATACATCACAATGAAAAAAATAATTTTGTTCAGGTGAACATAAAGAAATATAAAATAAAAATATAAAATAAAAAAGATAAAAGTGCGTGGTGGCCTGTTGGTAAACGGACTAGACGCGACTGCCAACATGTTCACGGTGGTCGCGGGTTCGAATCCCAGGGCACACCTCTGACTTTTCGGAGTCATGTGTGTATTGATAGTCAATCACCACGCACTAAAACGGTGAAGGAAAACATCGTGAGGAAACCTGCATACCATAGCCGATTTTATAAAAAATTCTATGGTATGTAAGTCCGCCAACCCGCACTAGGCCAGCGTGGTGGACTATATGGCCTAACCACTCTCAATCGTACTGTCGATTGTAGAGGAGGCCCGTGCCCTGCAGTGGGACGTATATGGGCTGATACAGAACATAAAGACCCATACAAAACATCTCAAACAAAATGTTATCAAATAATATGACAATTTATCTTTATTTATTTGTGTGTTTATCAATCTGTATTGAAATAAACACACCAATAAGTTTCTGTTAATATATAATAAAATGTCGCATTTATCCATAACATTTTATTTCGCAACTACAGGCAGACAGCTATATCGATATCAATATGATAGTATCGAAAGTGCATGGTACACCACTATATGTCAAGCACACATGTAAACTTCACGCACACAATCGTAAATCAGTTTTGGTCGCGCTCAAAATGACACATTGCCGATCTATGTTCTATACTACATCTATGATCATCACGTACAATATCCACTATCCCTATACGAAAAATTCAATTTTTACCTATCTGTCACTACATTATTATAAATCTATAATTTCATTCAAAAATGGCGGTTGTCAATTCGACTCCGGTAAATAATTTCTTAAATTTAATTTCGTGCTTCTTTATTTCAAATATGGTTGATTTACGTATGGAATGACACTCCATCTTGTCTTCCTATTATTCTGGAATGGTTTTTGCACGTTTTTAGCACGCAATACGGCATTTATGCACCAATTATATTTACACCTAATTAGGTCCGTCTTCGCTGAAACGTCAGGGACGACTGACAGCCTAACGGTACATGTACTAGAGATGTTAAAAAATAATCGATTTGTAATTTAATCGATTATTATTTTCTTATAATCGATTTTTTATAATCGATTATTAAAATACTGTTAATCGATTTTTTATAAATCGATTATATAAATTATACATAAAAATCGATTTTTATCAACAGCTCCATCTATGCGACGTATGAAAAAACTCGAAGTATGTTTATACTGTTCAATATTATTATCATGTTATGAGCATGGATGTAGTATATAAACAGGATTGCGCACGAAGAAAATGGTGTCATCCTGAAATAAGACATGTGCATGTAGCATAAGGTTTAATTTACTATGGAAAATGACATGGAGGAAGGCCGAAACCGAGTGAGACAGTATGAGGGGGTTTTATCCCTTTTCATTTGCAAGCCAGACCAAAAAAAATATTTTATCTAGTAGATTATTTTACATTCGCGAAAAGGTAATTAGTTCGATAAAAAAATAAACACAGAATATCTATAGTAACATATAGAAAAATATTATTATTTAACTTTACTTATGGGTCCATAAACGAATTCATGGCATTACAATGGAAGGTTAAATGCATGATAGGAGAATTTGTAATTATAACTCTGGCCACTTGATAATAAAAATAAAATATGTCATGGCTTATACGAAATGTCACAGGTGTATAATTTCAAATTATTTTCGATATTTATTAACGGAAATTGGTTAAAAAGTGTTGCAAAATGATTTGTATAAGTGAATAATATGGTGGTTGTTGTATATCGATTCAAAAGTGAGTGGTTTCATGAGATTTACCATTTTTGTTTACAAACATTCGCTACGGTGACCATAATAAAACCCGCCTTAGAACTTTTCTGATCGACAATTCAAAGTTCAGATGAATTATTGAATAACTTTTAAGAGCGTATACACCTTGCGCGCAAAGTCAACTATAGGTATTTCTTCGTTAATTTCACGCACACATAAGCGACCAAAGCTGTGTGCGTAGAGCTGCCGCGTCGGCTCGCTATACAATCGGCTCAAACAACTTTGATCCGTGCGCTTCAAATATTCAATTGAAATGTAACTGTAATATAATATCAGTAATGCTTTCAACACCGTTGATTTCGATGTATTACTTGGCATTCTGAGTTCTCTTAACATATCTCCAATGGCAGTTGATTGGTTTCGAAGTTACCTGTATGGACGTCGGCAACGTATCTGTGTTGAGGAAAGTTTTTCCTCATGGTGCACTGTGAATGCTGGCGTCCCTCAGGGCGGCGTGCTATCTCCTTTACTCTTCGCTGTTTTTATCAACTCTATAACTAATTATCTTCGCTCCTCCTACCACCTTTATGCAGATGATCTCCAAATCTACACTCGGGCGCCCCTGAATAGGCTAGCTGATGCAATTTCGGAAATTAATGTTGACATCCAAAGCATCTGTAACTGGAGCAAAGCTAATGGGTTGCAGGTTAACCCTGCCAAAACTCAGGTCATTGTTGTCGGCAGCCCCAGAATGATTTCAAAACTAGACTGGGATCTTGTACCGTCTATATACTGTGATGGTATCATTATTCCTTACAGTGATACTGTAAAAAATTTAGGTTTGTATTTAGATAAATCCCTCACCTGGGGCCCGCAGCTTCGTGAGCTAAGTAGAAAGTTGTTTGCTTCAGCTCGCTCTTTGCGAAGGTTACATAATTTCCTACCCGTCGCCACGAAGATTTCACTTGCGCAAACACTTCTTCTCCCCATCCTTGATTATGCCGATGTCAGCTATCTTGATCTTACCGAGGACCAACTTAATAAACTTGAGCGTCTCCAAAATTTTTGCATACGGTTCATATTTGGCCTTCGCAAATATGACCATGTTTCCGAGTTTCGTGTTAAGCTCAAGTGGTTACCCATACGACTTCGTCGGAATACTCATATTCTTTTTCTTCTCTACAACATCTTGTTTAATCCCTTAACTCCCTCTCATCTTAAAGATCGTTTTATGTTCCTTCATGATTCACATACAAAATCCTTGAGATCGTCGGAGAACCTGAGGTTGAGAATGCCCGTGCACTCTACGACTTTCATGGACAAGTCTTTTACAGTACAAGCAGTCCGATTATGGAATGCACTTCCTGATGCAGTGAGACGGGCACGAACATTGGTGTCCTTTAAGAAAATGGTTAAAGAACACTACCTGTCCCTTTAACTACTACATTACTCAAGTGATTGATTGTTTGTATAATAAGTATGTATTTGTATGTATTATTATGATATCTGTGCACTTGTATATGTATATACATGTATTTATATATTTATTTATATATCTAGTATATGTTATGTTTGTTAATTTTGTAATTATATTCGTATGTCACGTTTTTTGCATATATGATTTTATTTAATTTATTTTTTCTTTATTCAATTTTTTTTTTTTTTTTTTTTTGGTACACTATTGACTGCCCTCTCTTTTTTTCCATCTCTTACTGTCCATCCCAAGGTAGTCGGTAAGAGATTGCCTCGAGCGATACGACCGCCTTTTGTACCACTATGTAATAATATAATGTTCTGTAATTAAGTTAACTTAGTGTACAATAAAGCATTTAAATAAAATAAATAAATAAATAAATATCATAAAAATATTTTATTTGCATTATAAATAGACAAATATTACTGTGCACGCAAAGAATAATACAAATTTTGGATACTAATCATATTTTCGTTATTATTACATTGTTAAGTTGCATTCAAATCAGTGTTCAATCAGTATACACTTTTATTTTTATTAATCATTTCATGTTCGAACACATAAATAGTGTTAGGGGCCTTACAACCCCTTACAATTACGAAATATATTTAATTTTATATTACAATACATAACATAATTTAGCCTCGGAATTACATCCCATTATATTACCTGAAACATAATTTATACTCACTACAAAATCATTGTAGGTAATAAAAATAATTAAATATTTTACTACCAAAGTACTAAGATGTGGTAATCGCATTCCGCGCGTGGCTATTTTTACTACGCGCGGCATAATCGACTGCAGCCAGGCCGGAGCGACGAGCGATACGTCCTCCCTCTAGAAGGCCTTGCGGCGGTCTGATTTGATCCACGTCGGACAGCGTGTTTTATAGTGGTTTTTAAAATATTTGTAGAAAACATGAAAACTAATTTTGTTGAAATATAAAAATGGTAATTTATTGATAAGATGTTCTTCTATTGTAATATGCAATTGCTATAAAAAATTATGTACGATAAGTTGGTGAAAAAAAATATGTTCTTGACGAGAGTTTCTGAATAATTTCGCATTGTTTAAATTTTTATTTTTCAGGAACTAAATATAAAAAGATTATTTTTCTCAGCAAAATCCCTCCATAAGGGTCTTATTAGTTTGATAATATTTTTATTTTCATCTTATATTTAGTGGTTTCGGATATCTTAAGCTTCTAAATTGCCATTTAAAGCCTAAATAACGAAACTTGTGTTCAGTAATCCGTATAGTACTCACAAATTATCCATCAATCTATAACGTTTTCCACCAAAATCCCTAGATGACAACCTTTTCTAAAATTAGTAATAATTATTTTTCCTTTAAATTGTTTATTGGTGGCTATTAACTCATTTGAAAAGTCCTGTTTTTAAGCCAAAAAGCGCGTGCAGGGTATAAACGCTCTTAATCTGCTTGAATATTAAAAGTAGTTCTTTTTTCTTTACAATTTTATTATTAATGTAATGTTTAATTTATACACGTTAATTTGCATCCTACTATGTTTTAAGTGAAAATAAACACGATAAAAGTTTTTCTAATAGAATTGATCATGAATTAAGTATGATTAAAAAATATTTATATCTTGCGATAGTTTTTATTTACTGAGTGATGTAAGATTTCGGCACGAACGTATTACACTAACTGGTCCACTGTCTGCTACATTTTCACGCCTAAGCCACTGAACCGATTTTGATAGAATTTGATACAGAGATAGATTAGACCTTGGGTAAGGGCAAAAGGTTACCTTTTATTATATAGACAACGCTTGAAGGGATTGAACAACGAGATGGCAGAATGTATGGAAAAATCTAAACTGTTGAAGTTACAGATGTCAAACTTTACTCATTTATGAACAAAAATAACTGCACACTTTATGTTCTTCAAGTTAACCATAAAGGGGTTGAAATGTTACATAAAAATTTAAGCCGTTACAGTTATGGAAACCTTATTCCAAATGAAAAATAATGGCGTGAGTAATATTAGAAAAATAGTATTATGGGGTCGAATATAATATCGAATATAATAAGGGATGAAATATTATACATAAAACCAAATATATTTTTTTGTAAATATCACTAATAATATGGCAGAAAGGAAGAAACTCTTTTGTTATTGATCCGATTGGTCTGAAATTCGAAATTTAAACCTGCCCTTTAAATTGAGATTCAGAATTATAGTTATCGCCGCCATTTTGAACTTTGTTAATGATTCGATTAAGATATTTGTTAGGTATGAGATGGTAGGACAACTACGTTGCCGTTAGGTTTTACAAGATTAGGTATGAATAATAATGTGTATCTGGAATTAAGTAGGTCAGCGATGCTCCTAGCTAGTGGTCCTGGCCTGTCCTAAAATAGGTGCTACGAGTATACGACCTCGGCCCCCGAACTACTGCAATCACTACCAACTTTCCCCTCCGTGACTGTAGTATCCATCTCTATATTCCATACTTTCCTTTCCAACAACATCTTCTAGCCGCAAACTCTATTTCCTTTCCCCAGTTGAAGACGGACAGCAGCGTCATCAATGCGAATCCTCCTGCGCTCGCGAACCCACCTGCCAAGCGTGGTTAGTATTGGCATAAACAATAAAAAAGCCTAATAGTTGTTAAAACCAGGACCAGGACTCCAGTCCCCGGCAGCCCTGCTATTCCTGGTTATGGTAGCGGCCACGGTAACGGCGGGGCAGAGGGTGGTAAGAATCTCTGGGTTGACCCCAGCTACCACCCCCGACGACGACTGGCACTGATAACACACAACATACGCACTTTGTGAACAGACGAGAAGATTGTTAACTGAATTTTGATGTCAATAAAGATTTATTATTATTATTTTCATTTTTCATTTCACCTATTAAAAGTATACGTTTTTGCTAGGTCCTAATGGTCCAATATTTTGGTTTGGTCAAATATTTTTTTACACGGTTAGACAATATCACGTTTGTTACCTCAAAAACAAAATGCTTTATTCGACTTTATATTAGCCAATTTTACTAAAATTCCTGTATATCCCAAAAAATATGGTCACCCTATAGGAACGGGACACACTCCCCCTTCCTACACCTCTTGCTCGGCTCGTTTTTCCGATGACAGTGCGCAGTCCTGTTTATATACTACGTCCATGGTTATGAGTGAGTTATGACGTAGCCGGTAGCATCTCTATTTAATCTGTCATCTCTGGAGCTTCTCACATATGAGAGACCTACCACCAATATTCGTTTTAGTATTCGTTTTATATTCTAGTTTTTGAGACCATAACGGAGTCGTTAAGTTTGTTATAAGTATTTTATTTCATTACTAGTCAAATGTAAAATAGGAGTGGACATTGGTGACAGTAATTACTTCTAATATTTTCATTGTTTAAACTTAAAGATAATAATATGTTTTATATTTTTGTTTTTGAGATTACAGACAGCGCAGACGTTTATTTCTTAAAGAATTTTACTTTAAAACTAGTCACATGTAAAATTATTATTATCATATCAGCCTATTGCTGTCCACAGTTGAACGTAGGCCTAAATATGAAATAGTACTGGACATTTATGGCATTTTTTTTTAATTTGTTTAATATTTTAGTTTTTGAGACAATAAAGTTTTTATTTTATTGCAATGCTCATCATTTCATTTTTATTAAATAAATGATTAATTGTACTGGAAATTAGTATCAATAAATAAACTTGGTTTCCTCATTCCTTACTTTGAAAGTTTAAAGGAACATTCACTTTGATTTTTAGTTTTGAATCTGATATTTTTTTTATTCATATCAATTTATTTGATTTTTATTTGAATAAATTGTTAATATGAAAATGAGAATTATAATTGGAATATGAAAAGCATTTAGATTTTTGATATAAGGGAAAAAAAAATCGATTTTTTCGTAAAAATCGATTATTTTTTTATTATAATCGATTTTTAACAAATCGATTAATATTGAGTAAAGAAAAATCGATTTAAATTTAATCGATTTTTTTCCATTAACCTCACATCTCTAACATGTACTCTTGCGAATGTTCCAAACTATTTGGTCTTGATGTCCCCTCCAGTTGTGTAACTCAATGTTCAATTAACATTAAATCACACATCAATCAATTATATAATACTGTGATTGATTAAATTCTGTACACAAACATAGATTACATATTGAGAATAAATTTACTGTGGAAAAATTTTAAGCAACAATGCCGTGTACACATATTAGAAATACTTATGTATAAAATGTGTGAATTCCAAAGTAGGCAAGATCGTGTTTCGAGCACACGTCTTGTTCTTGTTGTCTTTTTTTTATATATTTCTACTACCAGTGTCATTTTAAAAGAAAACAAAAAAGAAACTACCTGAAGACAAATAACAAGGTTAACTTTTTCCTATTATAATGCCTAAAACAGCGCGTGTATTTTGAAATTTTAACATCAATAACTTAATATTTGATTGTATAAAAAATTACTCCGTTATCTTTAGTATGATACTTTATTATCTTTTGTACAAATAGGTACTGACTATTTGTTCCCATACTTCTTACTTTAAGTGAGCATATTTGTATTCTTTACATTTAACATTATAAATAATTTCTCTATTACGCACATACTCTGATCGTTTTTCTTCCATTTTTTAAATGAACGCACAGACGAACTTTTGGCTAATTACTGATAATTAAATAAATAAATACACTTAACAGTCACATACATAGTCCTGACCCCACATTAAGATCAATTAATTGTTGTGTCGTGGGTATCGGGAACTACGAGAGACTTTTCGGTCTCTCAAACATCCAGACCCGAGACCAATACTTACTGGGTCTCACAAACATTTGTCTCGGTGCGGGGCTCGAACCCGTGGCCTCTCGTTTCACAGGCGGCGTCTAACCAACTGCGCCACGGAGGCTGTCAATTACGTCCAGTCTAGTATTTACAAACAACTGGTCAAAGAACTGCGGTGTTTATTTCTGTTAAGTCAAGTTAGGTTACCAGCAACACCTCATGTAAATAATTAGAAATGTCCAAATTGTATTCAAAATTTTTAAATTGTATGCAGATTGAATAAAGAAAATTATACCTTGTACGTATTATAAATTCTAATTTAATTGTAAGTTTTAAGAAATGTTATATTAGTTTGGCTTAAAAAGCTGGTAGCCATATTTACAAAACCGATTGTTGTGTAAACTCAAGTTTGTCCACAATCGCAAATCGCTCAAAAGCGCTGTGGTGCACGGAGAAATTGTTATTTTTTTCTCTCTTCAAATTTCATTACATTGGACATTATTATCATTACTACTATTGGACTACTAGTATAAATGTACATTGTATAAATTATGAAAGAATATTTTAATGAAAGCGTTGTAGATATTTTTTTCTTTCATTTCTAGTTCCTAATTTCACCACTTGTCAATTTATGTTAGTTGCGCTGTATGTCTCAGACGTTTTTTGTTTTTGAAGGTCATGCCCTCGAATTTCGACCGACAGTGTGCACACAACAAAATAATCTATTGTTCAGATCGCTGTAAGACGCGTTGCTCTAGTATTTATGGCCGCTTCTTTACTCTATGCGTAAGACAAAAACCTACAGTTTGTTTTCAGCATAACCCATTTATTGCAATATATATTTTTAATGGCAACACCAAATTCGATTACAGCGACTCTCTCACCGGGTCAGATAACTTTGTGGCTCTATAACTATTTAAAGCGTGGCTTCGTTCATTCACTTATTAAACATAACATATATATAATCTTAGAGCCTTAGAATATACATACATATAGAGGGAGCGCTGTCATACATTTGTGTTTTTAAAACGTAGATATTTTCTTGGTCGTAATGTTGGTAGCATTGCTGCATTAGGGTTGCCGGTTAACATATTTTTTCCCAAGTGTATCAAAATTTAATTATAGCACGACATAAAAGAGTAGAAATTAATTAATTGGGAACTAAAAGCAAAACATTTCCTAGCAACACCAGAATGGAGTACACGAGCTGTCAGTCATTGCTATTATTCGACATTTTTCACGAGTTTTTTTTAGAATAGTGTGTTAATTTCGAATCGTGAACAATAAAACTAAGTTATCATGAACAAAGTAATTTGAGGCGGTGCCCGTGAAATAATACACAAAGTTTTCATGTGGTGTATGGACGAATATAAGCCGAGAAGTTGTTAACAAATTAAGACGATGTTTACAAACGAAGGGCTGATTGTACTAGTAAGTAATAGTTGAAAATTGTACAAAACACTGAAAAGAACGAACTAACATATGCATATAATGGATATTCTTGTGATTACCAATGAATATTGTTTATTTAACCATATTTTTGAGGTTATACAAACATAAACATAACCTGGAGTATTTATAGCACGACTGCCACATTTTGAGCATCGTCACTTATTCTTTCATTTATTAAAAAATATATACACAAGTGCAAATAATTCAATAAGACGTAAACTATTTCAAGAAACATTATTTTTAAAATAACATTCTTTGTTTGTCCACATTAGTCTAAAATACATAGTATAACGGAAACAGGAAAAGTAAAATATATTTGGTGTTTTTTTCTAAATTATTTATTTCTTGATTGTACATCTCGGTGTAATAATATTTTATTGTTATTGTTTTAGGTGTTTCTGATAGTTCATTACGCACGGATAGCGTAACATGGTGCTGAAAAAGGTGGAAAGTTTTCGTCGAAAGAAAAGAAAGGGTCGTCCTACAAAGGCAATAGATGATTTTGATACATGTGCGATTCGACAGAAAATTTATTTCTTTTATAGGAATAAGGAAGTGCCTACAATTAGTTAAATATAAGCCAAATAAAGGGAATACATTTGTTATGATGAGCGATACTGCAGACTATTTTATAATAAATAAAATATTTTTAAAGAAACAGTATTTTTTATTCTCTTATAACTAATTAAATATATTTATGGCGATTTCATATGTTTTGTCAGGAAAAATAACCTTTATTATTTCTTATTTATACGGTCTACCGTATAATAATTTAAACAAAGTATCAAGATGGATTGTATCGCCCTAACTGTGTTGCCACACAAACGATGGTGGCGCCCTCATTTATTTTCTACTCTTTTGTGTCGCACTATACGTTCTTTGGTCCCAATAACAATATCGATACATAATATTTTTAAAGAATGAAAAATTTTGGCGACTATTTTAACACGTTTATCTATAATTCCGAACACGTTTTCACAGCGAATACGTAATAATTTTACCTGTGCGTTATTATACAATAGCATTGCAATATTGGAAATGCTTGGTGGTGAAATGGTAAATGTTTTAGTCCCTATGCTTCGATAGCCGAACTTCGTTCGTATTTGGTATTGAAAATCGTGGCCGCCATTTTGAAATTTTTACTTATTGTTCAGATTTATCTCAGAATCAGTATCGGAGGGTATCTCGGCACCAATATGCCAAATTTATAGTCAGGTTTAAAAAAAGTGTGGCCGCTATTTTGAACTTCTTATTTATTGAACCAATTGCTCTCAAAATCAACATCTGACGTTATGTCAACACCAATAAGCCAAGTACATAGTCAGATTTAAAAAAACTGGCCGCAATTTTCAACTTTTTAGTCATTGAATCGATTGCTCTCAAAATCAACATCTGAGGGTATCTCGGCAGTCGGCACCAATAAACCAAATTTATAAGTAGATTAAAAAACTGTGGTCGCCATTTTGAACTTTTTATTTATTAAACCGATTGCTTTCAAAATTAATATCTGAGGGTTTCTCGGTACCAATAAGCCACATTTATAGGTAAAGTATTGTGGCTGCCATTCCTCTCAGAATCAAAATCTAAGGTTCACTCTCTGTCTCCCTCTCCCTCTCTCTCTCTCTCTTCAGCCATAAAAAGCCATAGGAAGTCCACTGCTGAACATAGGCCTCCCCAAGGATCTCCACATTGACCTGTTGCAAGTGGCCTGCATCCAGCGACTTCCTGAAACCTTAACCAGGTCGACCATCTACATTGTTGGTTCACTACGATTTAAAAATCAAAAATGCATTTTCATCATATTAATTATAATAAAAATATTTTGTAGGTATCCAACAGTCTTCTAAACGACTCCTTCTTATAATATTAACGCTTTGGCGTCTTATTTTTCGATCCAGGTATCCTAAAAAAACATTATATAGATTTGGTTGTTTACATATGTTTAACAGATAGACATTGATTTTGAGAACAATCGGGTTAAAAACAAAAAAGTTCAAAATGGTGGCCAAAATATGCAATTCTGACTATAAATTTATGCTATCCGTACCCAGGGACTGCCAGATATTAATTTTGAGAGCAATCGGGTTGATAACTAAAAAGTTCAAAATGGCGGCTAAAATATTCAATTCCGTCTATGAATTTATGTTACCGGTACACGGGGACGGCCGTTAAATATTAAATATATACCTCCTACCAGAAGTCGCGCTAAGGCTCTAAAATTTAAATGGCGGCCAATATTCACAATCAGGATTAAAGTAAGACAGATTTAAAATTTATGTCCAATTATATAAGATCAGAGAATTACTTATTTTATTTTGTCGGTTTAATATAACGACAAATTGTTTTTTCATATAAATTTATTTATATTAAAAAACAGTTTAAACAATTTACCAGGATATCGAGTAATTAATTTTTTTATAAATTTGCAACACTGAAAAATATGTGTATAGAAAGCGCGCTGATTCTAATTTTTTTTTTTAGTAAAATTCCGTCGATTATATCTCCCAATCTTAGAGTAAATATACAGGGTGGACAAGAAAACGGCGCACTTGCTAATATACATTATAGTATATGGTGAAGGCATCTTAATTAATACGAATTTGCATGGCGCTAGCGAATATTAAGAAAGATGCCGAGAAAAAAAAAAACTAACCTCACATATGCTAACCCTTAACACATTACGCTAAAGTGATTGAACCTTACAACTGAACGGTAGACACTCAACAATAAATAAGCATAGCTCATTATTTACTTATAAGTCGTGCGATTGTGTACATAACGCTCAGGGTACATAAAAAGGATATTAAATTAATACTATCAACAGTCACATACATGGGTACTAACCCCACACTAAGATACAAATCTTGTGTCGCGGGGATTAGAAAAATAATTATGGTTCATGGAAATTATTTGTCTCGGGGCAGAAACCGAACCCGCGGTCTCTCATTTCACAGGCAGTTCTTACCAACTGTTTCACAGAGGCCGTCGGTGACTCATATGGGCTGGTTAGTTGTCATTAATGACCACTAAAATAGTTAACTGACCTTGTAATGTAAACCGTAATGGCCTTGATAGGCAAGGATGGAAGCGCAGGATCCGCCAAAACCCGCACGAAAACACTGTCACAGTTTGGTAGCACAAATCACTTTTTCTTTTACATTTCACATAACACAAGTTACATCAAAAGCTATCAAATTGGGTAATGTTCAAAGCATAGTGAAATTAATAAAATTTACTCAAAATAACTGAAAACGAATTTACAATAATATGCACACGACTAATACATGCACACGCGATCGCAATCCGAATCCCACTAATAAAAAATAAATTATTATTTTGATTTTTGAAAGATAAAGGCCTGTTCACATTAGATACAAAGCTTTCCTATTTGAGTTCATAATAATTCAAGTGAACAATTAGTATTAGTACTGTATCAGCTCATATACGTGCCACTGCAGGGCACGGGGTCTCCAGTGCAGTAAATTAGTGGTTAGTGTTTATTGATTTCACTAATTTTATCTCACAGAAGTCTCATATGTAAATTCTATGCTGTAATGGTAGACGACATTTCTCTAGGTATAAGAATTTAGAAGAAATTTTATTACTTTAAAGTAACATTATTTTCAAAACACATTAAAGTAATGTTAAATACAATAATAAGCAAAATTAAATAGGCAATTTGTAACTGACTGGATCGGTTGATGACATATTTAAATAATATTATAAGCTATTGAGCAAGTAAGGACCATTCTATCAGTCCAATAAGATCTTTTTTTTAACGTAACTTTTATATCGGAATAGGTACTTAATCAAATTAAGTTATATCAAGTGTGTAGTGTGAACACACCTCAAGATGTCGGTCTTCTTTTGCAAAATGCTAAAAGTTACCGACAAAGACATTGCCGCCTTTCGGCTCGCGCTCACAAAGGGCGGCGGCAACCTCAAAGGAAGAATAATCGAGCCGCGTTGGATCCGACGAAGTACACTATGACCGGCGGCTTCCTTTGACTAATAGGGCCGAATTGGGCCATCATTTTAAAAATATTATTTTTTATTAATCAGTGTCATCAGATTATTTTTACAATGAATATTAATAATTTAGATAATTTAAATGTTATGTAGGTATTACGAAAACTTTTCTAATTAGAATTAAATTCGCAATCTTACATGATTTAAGCGATGACCAATGTGATTTCTTGGTGTCTTTCAGTTTGGATTTGTGACACTAAGAAAAATAATGACAAACAAAATAATAGTCAATCCATACACGATGCAACTGCACCTAAAGTTATTATGTTGTTAATTTATTGACGCTTAAATCTGAGTACGTCCCTGTTTAACTGATTGATTTATTTGAAATGAAACAAAAAATATCCTTTTTTGAAGTTAGAGAAGGATAAATTATACAGCTAAGAGTTCATGACCTTACCCATGTGTAAACAACGGTTAAAGCGATGTCTAAGAAAGTTTTGATGCTGTTAAAAATGGTTTTCGTGGTATATTTCGTTAACCGTTCAATTAATGACGAAACGAAAAAATACGTATGTGTTTAAATTTTGTTCTTCATCTATTCCAACTGGTTTTATGCGAAAAAGTGGTGATTAAACTGAAAACTTTAAACGGTCATAACTTCAAAACGGATTGGTATTTTCCAAATATTATTTTTTTATTACGATATTAATATTATGCCCTTGTACCCGACTGAGCAAGTGCGCCATTTTTTTGCGCTCCCTGTATATAGAGGGAGCGCTGGTACTTCAAAAACGTAGATAAAAATGGTGGTGCCGGGCCACCTTTTTCTGCCCTCCTATTGGCTAATATTGGAACAGGTTGTGCAACATAAATAAATTAATTGAAAAAAAATATCAAAATAAGTAGTTTAGGTCTATTTAATTCCACTCAAATTCGTTTTAAAAGGATAATAGCTAAATATAATTACGGCTATTAAAGGAATTTATAGCAATTTATTGCTAAATAATTAATTCAATTTTTACTAATATAGGAGCGCTACCAACATTACGAACAAGAAAATATCTACGTTTTTCAAATCGCGAATGTATGACAGCGCTCCCTCTATATATAAATACTCTAAGCTCCCGATATATTAATAAATATGCAACGGTACCTGTGGTAGCTAATTATATACTTATTAAATATGCGTTGGTAGAATTTGGGCACAATTTAATGATGCAAAATGGCATTTTAAGATTTTTCTTTCTAGAAGATTTCATGTGTACCCTACGCTGTCTGAATCCATACTGATTGGCGGGAAAAAAAAGGTGGCCCGGGAACCACCATTTTTATCTACGTTTTTCAAGTACCAGCGCTCCCTCTATATGTATTATATACTCTAAGCTTAGAGCATATAACATTAAATATAATAAATAAATACCCTACCTCATCAAACTTCATTCAACGCCTTATAACTCATAACGCTTAAAAGCTTAAGTAGCAACCCTTCTAAAGTCGGTCTTACATAGTTCCTGAAACAAAAACCTGGAGCAAATATTCGTAGATGTGGAGTAGATATCACATAAAACCTTACATTTAAAAAAAACACCGGTCAATCAATACTACGAAGTGAAGAACATGAAATTTCAAAATTCCCGCCAAAATGTTTGTCACTCCAATCATCAAAATCACAAAAAAAATGAGTTTAATGCAATGTGAGTTTTTAATTTTGTTCATGGGTGTTATCAAATATTTATAATTTAATACCTACAAGGATTTTATTTATTAAAAAAATAATTGTAGTTGAAATAATTCCTGAAACAAATCCCAAATAGATTTCCTCCTTCAAAATCGACTCAAGGTCAAAATCCAAAAGTAAAAAAAAAAGCAAAAAAGATTTTTTTTATAATCTCATATATAAAGGTTTAAAAACGGCAATATTGTAAAATGTAATGGAAATAAAATATTTTATATATAATTTTTTTCGTTGGGTGGTGTACGGTCAGCCGATCGATTTTCGTCTATTTTGTCTGTGGCTCAATATTTTTTGCTGTAGCAAGAAACCCAAAGAGTGAAATAGGGCAATCCAAAATTCGCCATTTTTACTTTAGTGAAGGGAGATTTTATAAATTGTCAGGCTGGAGGACGAAGAATATTTTGTAAAAAGTGTGTCATTAGATTTAATTTCTTGTAGCGGAGACTGTTATTTGAGGAAATCATAGTATAATAGTGTGGTTTTATTTATTACTAACGTTTGTATGTAGTGCTACTTCCCCATCGTAAAATTTGCTCGTTGGTGTGTCGCTTTAGCTAATTCGATGGCTATGATATCGAAGTTTTAATCTAACGTGTCGCTTGACGATCTCCGTAAGAGATAATATCGAGAAAGTGAGGCGACGCCTTTAGAAATGAGCAGGCCTCAAGGCGGACGCATTCAAGTCCCGGATGACCTTAGAGAGATCCTATTGGAGTTCACCATAAGTTACCTGTTGGAGCAGCCGGGAGACGTGATCAACTACGCGGTTGAGTTCTTCACAAGGTTACAGAACAACAGGACGACGACTATCGTGCGGGGGCCCACGGCCGGCACTCCCGATGAGTCCATAATATCAGACGAAGAAGGTACACATCTCAGCACCGTAGCTAGTGGCTGGCGCCAGCGCCAAACAGTCTAAAAGGTGGCAGATGCGCACTATATTATTGGGGGCGCAAAACTTGAGTACTGAAAAGGGCGCCTAAAGTCCTAGCTACGGGTCTGCATTTCAATGTACATTCCTTATAACAATTGCGTACTCCACACGGAAGGTGGGTGTAGGTTGTGTGGCTCTATAATTCATTGCATCTGTATGAATCTAATATTTAGGTATGCACATCACTAAACACTATCCAAAAAATTCTCATTTCAAAATATTAATCATATTACTGTTTTAAAATGGAACACATTAACTATTTCCCAACAGCAATCTGTTTATGAATTATAAATCTATTTTATTATTTACATTACAGTGACCTAATTTCATTCAGAATGTCTTTTCACATCAATGAAATATGTGGACAAATGTAGTATGAAATTTGATCATTTTTCATAAGAAATTGTTAATAATAATCTTAATATTAGATGAAATTCAATATATATTTTAAATTTACTATATTTTAACTAGCACAACTAATTTGTGTTATTTTAAAATATAAATAAAACTCTGTACTGCATCAGATCAGTTAAGATCATGGTTGCCAAATTCCTACAAATATACAAATTTGTAATTCATATTCTTGTTATACATGAATATTTATGAAAGAATTTATAAATAAAGTCTTACTACTCTCAGCAGTAGTAACTATTACATTTTTGGCACACAGCCATTACAGTTTCTATGATATAAATTAATTGCCATTTAATATTGTGTTTAAGGGATGTTATATGCACTTGCCAATTAATAAATTTAATAATAGAAGTGCAGGTTTGTGGATTCTGTCCAGATTTAGTAATTTAATTGTGTGACTTATTATGTATTGAATATTAAGCATTGGATTTGGGATGGATTTTACATAAGATAAATATGTGGCAAACCTATAGTACTATTTTGTATTTTATAGTACAATCTATAACTGTGAAGTAAATCATAGGGGGGAAACCTGCATACCATAGTGACTTGCAAAAATGACTATGGTATGTAAAGTCCGCCAACCTGCGCTGAGCCAGTGTGATGGACTATATAGCCTAACTACTCTCAATTGTAGAGGAGGTCTGTGCTCTGCAATTGGACATATATGGGCTGATACAGTAAATAGTAGAAAATTAGCTTTCAATAAAATAAACTAGTTATATGCATAAATGCACACTGTTATCCCCTTAAATGTTAGGAAGAGGTGCCATTAGTGTTTCCCATAGCTTGTCTACCTAATTTTCATAACCATAATACAAATGTAAAATAAATTAACTTTGTAACCAGGTTATTAAAGCTGTGTGATGTATAAAAACATACACTCTTTCCATTTTAGAGAGGGGAAGCCCTATTTATTAAACTACATGGCAGTTATTACCAATAGCATTTAATAATATATGAACATGATAAGGACATATATTTTCAGTGTATTTTAAAATATCCATATATGAATTCCCTCATAGTATCCTACAACTCTCTTCCATAATTTACTAAAACAAAAATAAAAGCAAAAAAAATACACACAAAACAAAATTAAAATCACAAAAATATTCTTGAAAGTTGTAAAACTGTTTAGATAAAAGAGAATGTTTGTAAACATAAATTGCAACTGCATCTTAGTAAAGTTTTATTCACCACTAACAAGCTTGAAGGAATCCAAGATTTTTAACACAAAATTTACACAATAAAAATACATGTTTGCTGAGTTATAAATTTACAGTGTTTACTACACACCAAACCTATTTGTGAGTTTGTTTTTTGAATGCTTTGAAGTTGCGCGATGGTGAGTTTAGCTTGTTTTTCTATGTCCATGGGTCAGTCGGAATCGTGAATCGAAACAGATGTCGGAATTTTTGTATCGCGTGAGTTATTAACGGGGCCTATACCATGATAAGTGGCGTCGCACACATGGTCATAAACTCAGGTGCTAACTAAACCTTGAGCAATATTTGCAAAAGTTGTCCTCTTTTATTGTGCGCGAGAAACATAATTATCCATATGTGCGTCAATTAAGTGAGTCATTTAGAAAATTGTTCTTTTTCACCAACACAATAGATGTGACAAAATGCGACTATTACGTTATTATTATTATTTCTGACCAACAAACACCTGTTGTGATGTCACATCACTTAATTTTGAATATTGCCCAAAATAAGCATACCATAGCTTACTAGATTAATCGGAATATTTACAGCGCCATAGAAAATTATGTTGGTGACATCATTTTTCGTGTAAAACATAAATACGTCGGTATTTACGCCAGTTATGAGATGGATTGATATTATGCAACACAGCAACAATGCTTCGCCGCGCTCCGAATCCTCCGACGGTACACAATCTTATCTGTGAGAAGTTTGATAATGAAGGAGTCATTGTAGTTTAACTTAGGAAAGTAATTACGGCCAACAGCAAACACTGCTGATTACAAACTATCGTTATAAAAATAGTATAATCAGTACACAATGATTGTAACCAAAAGTAATGTTTACTAAAGACCAATATCGATTCTTGTGAAACGTATTAGTTGAAGGTACTGGAACAGAATATAAAGCAATGTTACGTCCAATACTTTCACTCGCCAAAGTACATGTGTGGTCACACATGTTCGTACCAAATGATTTAGTAAAAAACACCATACATTCATTTACCGAGGCATTTGTAATTCACTACTCACAGATTAGCCTAGATAGGAGAAACCCGTTTTGTTCAGAGCAAACAGTAATGTTAATACATTTTACAACTTGAGCGCACTGTATATAGTTTGATTTCGATCTTTCGTGTGACACACATCCGACATGAGCAGGCCAAGCGAAACTCTTGGCTAAATATATATTGTTTTTACAAAGCCTTTACTTTGTAACAGTTTTCCCACCCCTTGTTCCTACGCGACCCTTCATTTTTCCGTCTATACGGGTCACTTGCAGACGTTTTACAACTTGAGCGCACTGTATATAGTTTGATTTCGATCTTTCGTGTGACACACATCCGACATGAGCAGGCCAAGCGAAACTCTTGGCTAAATATATATTGTTTTTACAAAGCCTTTACTTTGTAACAGTTTTCCCACCCCTTGTTCCTACGCGACCCTTCATTTTTCCGTCTATACGGGTCACTTGCAGACGTAACTAGCCAACCCTAATACTCATTACTAGAATTCATTAAAATAAGAACACAGAATAAAAATAATGGCTCGAACGTGTTTCTAGTAGCATATCTCGTTTCATGAAATATGCACGTGATGTGAATTGATAGGTAACGTCACAAGGGTCGTTTATAGATAGTACAACATCACACGGCTACGTATGCACTCAGATCCATTTCGACTCATTACACGCTGTTAAGAGCTCCATATTACCTAGTAGGCAACTATGAGGAGCTTGCAATGCTTTAGTGCATTGGGTCGCTTAATATTTAGAGCGAGTAGGTAAATTTAGTTGATAGATTTTTTGTTAAGCTTGTTATTGTAGATTGTATAATTTTGATGTGTGATAAATGGTATGTTTGTTTGTGTGTAATAGAGCCGCCGAAGGCGCGCTTTAACAATCGGCGTAAGTCTGTGTTCGCCGAGACTTATGACCCCGAGGAAGATGACTCCGACGAAGGCGCGCCCGCCGTGTTCCCCAAATCGGACGCGCAGCGCGCGCGCCTCGCTGAAGCAGTGCGCGGAATTCTGCTCTTCCGCTCGCTCGACGCACAGCAGATGCAGCAGGTTCGTATTCATTTCTACTTACCCCTTTGATCAAATATACACTAGATTACAAGTAACGGCCTAAAAAACAGCAAGAGAAATAAAAGCACAATAAGCGTGTGGTCTTATTTTATTTTAGTATGGTCCAAATTAAATTTTTAAAATTACGCAATGGATTTTGATGCGGTTTTTTTAACAGATAGAGTGATTCAAGAAGAAGGTTTATATGTATAATACGTACATATTATTGTACAGAAATCTATTTGTACCCGGGCGAAACTGGGCCGGGCCGCTAGTATATTATAAGGTATAGTAGACATGAAGTTCCATTACATACATCTTAGACGCAAACTACTTCATGAGAGCTTCAGCTCTCATGTAAATTGTATAGTTCACTATACAATTTTATGACAAGTAATATTAAACAATAAAACAATGTTAAATTACACATTAATCATAACTACCAGATTTTATCATTGTATTTGGATTTGAATACGGTCTTGCATATGTAAAACAAAACGAAGTCTCAATTAATGACCTTGCATAAAATAATATTCCCATGCCAGTTTAGTTCACACGAAACATGTTGCGATAATATACAGTACTGTTATGAGAAAAATATATGTCGAATAGCATTGTGCTTGTCGGCTAATAGTCTGTTTGAACCATTTATGGCCATTGCTCTAAATAAATCAAATCTTTGACCATACCAGTGGCATAGTTTCGATAACATTGTCTCTACGATTACAATATACACAAAAACAGTTTTCCCAAGTAATAAGACGTGAGGCTTTTATTGAGTTTTGATTTGACAATTACACTAAATACAACACAAAAAATTCTAATATTAAGTTATATGGTTACATATTTCTGTATCAGCCCATATACGTCCCACTGCAGGACACGGGCCTCCTCTACAATCGACGTACGATTGAGAGTGGTTAGCCATATAGTCCACCACGCTGGCCTAGTGCGGGTTGGCGTACTTACATATCATAGAAATTTTTATAAATTGCTATAGTATGCAGGTTTCCTCACGATGTTTTCCTTCACCGTTTTAGTGCGTGGTGATTGGCTATCAATAAAATATATCTATCAAATTGTCACGGGAAAAGTCCTCTTGGATTCCCGTGCTAGGTGGGAATGTCGGATGTTTACCGACTAAAAACCCCATCTTGCTCCACCAGCATCTTGGAAAAACCTCAAAAAAAAACACGCCGAAGTTCCTCCAATGCATAGCTTGTAGTAGCACTACTCAAAAGAAGTTGTTTTCCTTCTCTAAGCTTTTATCTAGCCAGGGCGATGTCTAGCATCACCTCGGCGCATTTGTCTCCGAGCAGGATCGGCCCTCTCCCGATCCCGCTGTGCTGTCTTCTTCACCATTACGGTTTCACAGGAGGCTACCGCTTTCTACTGGTGTTCTCCCCCCAGCATTGCCAACAAAAGAGGCAGAGAGAGGTTTTAGCCAATCTCATTAATCAGGACTCCTTCCAGGCAGAACAATACATGGGGGGTGCGATACGGAATCCTGGTCTCCAGTACTGCAATGGTGGCAAATCGCCGTTGCCTCCCGTCCTATGTTATTCAGATAATCACTGAAGAACCCATGTCTGGTGGTCTAAGTAATTCTATATGTGAGTGGTCAGCTCTTGCGTCTCATCCAGACTTCGAAGACCGGCAAGATTGCCTCGACAAAGCGTTTATGCACGTGAGGTTCCTCGCAGAAAAACAGCCCATCTAAGCCCGGAACAAACATTTACAGATTACAATAAAGACCAGTACCTCTTTAGACCATATTAAAACAAAACCTACAGTATAAATGAGAACCACATTTAGTTTTGAAATCGGTTAAAAATGCGTGTTCTCATATTACCGATTATTATTTTATTAAACACTTACACCTTCTATATTGGAACCTTGTAATGTGATTAACGATAATAGCCTTGATTTGTGACTCCGTTAAATACATTATTGGCTTACATGTGTTTTATTGTACAACACGACTCGATTCATTAAGTTAAACTTAGAATACAGTTTATGTACTTAGAAATAAATACTTAATATATTTGCATTGAATCTATCATAAATAAGGTTAAATGGTTACACGTACCAGTTGTCTACAATGAAACAAAACCACTCGGAACATAATATGAGTCTATAGTAATTACTCAGAAACAGGGATGTCAATATAAGGATATGTAAATAAATAATTAACTAAATTGGGTTAAAGAAAATATTTCTCAGTATCGCATATTTTCAGTTATAGATATTCGATATTTTGCGAATTGCGATGCGATTGCAGAAAGTAAATACAAATATACCTGTCATAAGAATTCATTTCCATTCTGCCTTTACCAGAAATTCTTCGGAACATATTAAAATGTGTTTTCGGATTTTAAACATTTTCTATTACCGTCATTGGGCTTTACAATACGTTACCATTCATACCAAGAAATAAACTCACTGGCTTAGATATCTTCTGCTCTCGTAATACCCCTTAGTCCCTATTTAGCATTGGGACTGTTTCCAAGTTATAATGTTTAGGTTTACGGCCGTCTGACGTCATCTGTCTGGGTGTCTAAATCGCTCCATTTGTTGGTAAGCCAACGCGGTTCCGCATGTACGTCGGATATCATATGTTTACTAAATTTATTCAATATGGTCATAAAATGGCGTATGTTGAAGACGAAAACTTCTCAAATGGAAGTGATATACTGACAGAAACGTAACTAAGTATATGAATCCACAAATACGAGAGACTTCCCTACTAATATGTTAGGCAGTCTTTGTTTACAATTCATTTTCGCCTTGTCACTTGAAAAACCTAAAACTACGGGGAAAGCTTAGACACAAATCCTCTTATTAAGTAAATTACAATAAATACGTCAACAGCCAAATTCAGGCCTGACTCCACAGGAAAATAAATCTTATATCGTGGATAGCAGAAACTACGAGAGACGTTATTTCGCTATTCAGAATCGAACAAATACTTGAGTGTTAAAAAATCTCTGATTGCGGGGATTGTATCCTCAAATTTAACAGGCAGTATTAGCCTATAGATATAAGATGTCGATTGCAACAGGGATTTGAAAATACTGTGTTCCCTGCAGGTACTGGACGCTATGTTCGAGAAGCGCTCGGAGCCCGGAGAGTACGTAATCCGGCAGGGTGACGATGGCGATAACTTCTACGTCATCGAGAACGGAGTGTTCGACGTGCTCGTCACCGGCGATGATCGCATCGAGAAGGTAAGGAATACAATTTCTATTCTTACTCTTAGCATTTTTAGGGCTATTTTCGAATGGCCACAAATTGTTTAGGTGATCAAGTATTTCAGGAAGCCATTAAAAAACAGCTCAGCTACTCTCGACACCTAATTTCATTCAGTTCCATTAAATGCCACCGCGATCAAGTAAAATTGAGTAAAATCTTACAGGACAGCAAGCTGTAAAGTTACGAATTTTCGACCCTAAGCCTAAATTTGAAATGAAATTGAATATCAGAAGTAAGCTAGCTGATTAGCAAAGCTATTAGTTCCTCTACTGTGGATAGTACACTTAAATTCAGCCTGATAATTATAAAGAAAATTTCATTGGCAAGATAATGTTTACGGAGCGGCGTCCGAAATCAGTAAGTTGCGTCGTCAGTGTCTATTTCGGCTCCAATCGTGATAGGTGGCGACGGATATGTACTGACTGCGCCTATAACGTTTATTTGTTGAAAGTATGAGATATTAGCAAGGCTGATTGGTGGATGTGGCTTGCGTAACGTGTCGGCAGTCGGACGGGATTCGGCGAAAAATAAATCGAAAATGTTTGGTCGGAGATTTAACCGAAAAATTGGATGGCATGTGAAATTTAATAGGCGTTTAAGTAATACTGCTAAGTATACTCAAAGTGGATTTAATTCTTGACTTGATTACTATATTTGACCCATTTTACGGATTGAGTTTTGATTGTCATTTGGTGACAGACGGGATTTCATTTAAAACGCCTCAGGAAAAGCAGAACCCAGTAGCTCTATGCTTATTTCCTAAATTTTTATTATTCCTAATCGATATCTTAGATCTAAAGATTTTACATGCTGCTCAGAAAACATGCCATCGTTAATATTAGTTTTAAAATGGCATTTATTTAAAATCGTCAAACTGAAATACATAATGAGTAGATAATTAGCGTTAACATTGATATTATTTGAACAAGACGGCTGGGAACAAGCGACACATGTGCTATGACGCAAGTGTACTCGTAACTTTTGGCAGAGCAACGTCACAGCGTGCCGCGATGGATTTATCATTTTATAGTGAATTTTAGACATGCCACAATTAATAAATCTATTTTTCAATTCAAGTGCTTTAAAAAGTTATTCACTTTCAACAATCCACACAAGAGTATCGATTTGTTAAATTGTTACGTAATGGTTTGTCTTTATCCGTCTACTTAGTAGGAGAAAATAGAGGAATTAAATAACATATTACCTGTAGCATTATTCCAAAATAAATTATCAAATATATTTTTTTCTCTAGTCTAAAAAGAACATGTTTGTGCTATAACTCAATTGATATGATTTCAAATAGCATAACGACTTCCGTTTACCTATATTTAAATCTGAACATTACTAAATTAGGCCGATACCGGGGGTCTACTAAGTAATACGATATCCGATATATCGTGCGGTTCTTTGTATTAAAATCTACTACTTTTTTACATTAATGTTGATAAATATTCTCTATGCCATAACCAGGGACCGAAACCCATTCCACATTACGGTACCGGTATCGACGAATTTCGGTTACCTTTAAGATTTCGGTAACTGCTATGACGCAATATAAAGGTTACCCTTATATACGGTAACCGTTTTAATACCGGTAACCTAAAAAGACCTTGAATGCAAAAGAAAACGCGTTGTTGTTGCATAACAAATGAATATCATATTTGTCGTGTTCTTCACACAATATCGCTGGATTTGGTTCTTTTTTTTGGTGTGTAACTCTGTTGGAAAAATAATGAAATGAGTAATGATAAGTGTGTGGTATAGTGCCATAATAATAAGTGAAGACAATCGGCGGTATAACCATACGCAGGCACTGCCCGCGCTTTGAATTATGAGGAACGGCGCATGAACATAGAGGTAACCCTTATTTCGGTTACCGGTATGATACCGGTTAAATTCTAGAAATCTAATAAAATTGGCGCATAGGGGTTACCTTTAAAATCACCGGTATTTTTTTTCGGTTGATACCTAAAAATACCGGTATTTTCGTTACCGATTTCGGTCCCTGGCCATAACACAGCACCGGTGAATCTTTCGATATGAGTGTAAACGGTGCCTCCGTTTACAAGAGAGTCTAGAAGTGTGTATTAACAGGAGGAAACGCACGATATATCGGATAAAGTTTGTTTAGTATCCCCCCAGATGCGTCAATGTTCGTGCGTTTTCATACAAACGGCGTGAGTGTAAACATGTGTTTATGTCGACGTCTGTTGCTCGCGTTGTGAAGATAATTAACCTTTCAAACAGGCGCCTGTATAGTAACACAATTTGTATTGTGTGTGCCTATATGTTTAGTCGACTATTTATCGTGCGACCTTAGAATTGACAGTCGGCTTAAGGTATCGTGATTTGTGTTATTGCGATTAGCCTATATTGTATCACCGGCTGTTTTTTTCAGTAGCCGATTTATTGATAAGATATTTATACAACGCATCAAGTTTTTTTTAGAAATATACTTATTTCTATTATTTTTTATATAATTTCATTATGCGATGTTAGCCATCTAATAATTACAAATAATTATTTTTGTACATTCAATACATTTAATAAATTAACATTACTTACATAATGGCTACATAATGCCGTATAGTCCATTGAAATGTTACATGAGCTTTGCATTTTTTAGAGGACGCAATTTTATTTTTGGGTTATGTGTGGGTGGTCAATAGAAGCTTAACCTCAAGTTTGTGGGGTCGCCACCCTTGTCCCCCGGCCGCCATCTTGGAAAAAGGGGTGAAAACACTTTTTTCGCGTTATCTCGGAAACTATACGTCTTACGAAAAATTTGTAAAAACATAATTTGTAGCTAATTATATTGCCTACAAATATGTTTACATGTGTTTTTTTGCCCTAAATTAAAAGTTAAAGAAGTTATAAGCAAAAAAGTGAGTAATATTTATAAAAAAATATATATTTTTCTCTATAACTTTTTATGAAAAAATCTCACTTTTTTGCTATTTTTTTATTTTTATTAACCCATTCTGTGCCACTGTGAGTGGCCTGTCGCCATCCTTAGGAATGGATGCCTAAGGATGGCAATCTTTGCCCACCTCTTCGGGTGCATCCGGGTGACGTGGCCCGCCCAATCCCAGTTTAGTTTATCTGATTTCTGTGCAACATTCTTGACTCTGGTTATGGAGCGCAAGGTGTTAGTGGGTACTCTGTCCATGCGTGTTACGCCTAGCATCCTGTGCTCCATAGCTTTTTGACAAACCTGGACCCAGGTCCAGGACCTCTGAAGTTCGGTCAAAGACCAGGATTGAGCACTGTATGTGAGAATTGGTAAGATACAAGTCGAAGAGTCTACTTTTAAGAGAAACGGGAAGATTTCCCTTAAGAAATTTCTCCTTCACTTTTTTGCTTATAACTTCTTTAATTTTTAATTTAGGGTAAAAAGTCAAATAAAAATATTTGTAGGCAAAACAATTTGCTACAAATTATGTACTTACAAATTTTTTGTAAGATGCATAGTTTCCGAATTATGGCGAAAAAAGTGTTTTCACCTCTTTTTTCAAGATGGCGGCCGGGGGACAAGGGTGGCGACACCACAAACTCGAGGTTAAGCTTCTATTGACCCCCCAAACATGTCCCAAAAATAAAATTACGTCCTCTAAGAAATGCAATATTCGGTCCTTAAATTGTAACATTTCAATGGACTAGTATTACTTAATAGTGAACCCATTTTGTGACGAAATGTTCCTAAGGCATCAATTTTGATTGACTGTTTTGTAACGAGAACCTGCAAGTTAACTTTAAAACATTAAAATAGGCATAGAGCAATTCAAAAGCTAGCAATATTTGGTAGAAAATGATAGAGCTACATTTTGGCAGTTTGATTTGTATTTGGCAGATAACGTCATATCTTTAAAGCTTTGATGCTGCGATTCGTTCGACCTTTATGATTGATGCTATTCCGATAAATACAAAATTATTGGAAATTTAGACTTGCATAGTCATTGAATAAAGTAGATGGACGGCGCGGAAACCCCTTAAAAAAGTATATTCAAGACATTGACAAAATCAAATATATTCTAAATTGTCAGTGCGCAAATTGTTTCTAGAAAATTAGATTTAAAATAATTAAATTGTCTTAAAACTTGCATATTTGCTTGCTCTTGGCTTTATAATGTTTAAAAAAGACTGAATTATTATAATTGCATGAGCAATGCCAACTAATGCATATAAACTAGAGTTATACTGGGTATATCAAAACTTCTAAAGACGAAGCCGGGTGGTAGATTTAGTGACTACAAACACAATGCAATTAAAAATTTCGCAAAGAAACGCGACAATTATTTTTAATGATTTTTTGAATCTCATCATTTTTGGGTGGTGAATCCATAGTTTTTGCTAAAATAATAATTTAAACTATTTTATACCTTAGAGTATTTATAAATAAAAGGGGTACACTATTATTTTAGGAAAAAAAATATTTACCACCCAAATACGACCATAGGTAAAAAATAACAAAAAAAAAACGCTTTTTTTTGCAACATTTTCTGTTGCATTGTGCCTAAACTCGCTTAAACTACCACCCGGTTTCGTTTTCGGTAGCACTCTTGATATACCCTGTATATGTATGCTTTATAATGTTGCAAAAAAGACTGAACTATTATAATTGCATGAGCAATGCCAACTAATGCATGTTGTTGATACTGCTATTAAATGATAGTCTAGAGTCCAAGTCAAAATGTATATATTAGGTAAAATTAAAACTAAAATGATAAAATGATTTAGACTGATTGATAGCTGAGCACGCGCGGTGTAACTGCTTGCCGAGAACGCACTAATTTTATTAAATTATTTGCGTGGTCAACATTAAAATTATGCGTTAGCAAAAATTGTACGGTTTCACCGTACATGCTCCCGCCCGAAAATAATAAGAAATGAGATGAATGAGGAATACAAGGTGATAAACAATTTTTAGGTAGGTACTTAAATAAATGATACAGTCTCTATATAAAAGCTTCATGGAATCTAGATTTCGATTTTAGACTTTAGAAATAACACTTAGCTCACTGTTTTGCACTACACTAGCACTTGCACAAGCACTATCACTGTTAGAGCCACAACAGCGGCGGATGACGTCGGCTTGGTGGTCGGCGCCAGCGCGGTCTTCCCCCGCGCGGCGGACACGCCGCACACGCCTGCTCACGATGATTACTCCCGTACCGATCACAAATGCCACCATCACATATATGATGGTGTAGTGATGAATGTCATGATATGATAGGCTGTCATCCTCAAGTCCTGGGCTTTGTTTTAAATCGATAATTTTCTTGTTCAATGATGTCATTTCTTCTTTCCAATTATCTGATCTGTTTTCAACAGTTATGTGCCACAGACTTGATATGTTAATAATATTATTGATATAATTGTTATTCGGAATTTCTACGTCAGCTTTTATTTCTAGAGAACTATGGTCTTGATTATGTCCATAAACTGTAAATTCATTAAATTTAACCGTGCAACCATTACCTATGCTGATGATTCCCCCAGCTTTTAGCTGTTTCGCTGTTATTTGATCTTTGCATATAATTCTGGAGTAACATTCATTGCAACAATAATATATGTATTTATTCATTTCGTTTAAATTATGCCACACGTTCTGACACTTGTGTATGTTAGATTTACACTGATTTGTGGATATTTCTATTTCACAAAAGTTGTCGTCTGATTTTATTTGATAAATTGGTTTTTGTAAGTAACACAAGTAAGTGCCAGTATCTTGAGTACATAATGCCAAATCATCTCTTTTTAACTTGATAAACGCATCCTTAGCTAAATTTATTGCAATGTATTCGCATATGGGTTCAATAATAATTACCATTTCCTCTTCAGGAGCCTTTTCGGGAATGGGAAGTACGTGATATATTTCATATGTGTCACGGCTAACTAATGGGACAGTTACTTCGAACAGTAGATAATCACGGAGCATTCTGGTTTTGACTCTTAGCAAATTGTAAATGTTGCGAAGGTCAGTCTGAATGTTTTTAATGGGAATGGTCAATTCCTTTGACATTTGTGAAGAAATAATGCTTAATTCGTTCCGTAGTTGTTCTGGCGACAGTAAGTGAAAATTGAACCTTCCGTGGTATATGTCTGTTATGGTGTCTATTAACAACTCTTGAATGTTTTGTAATGTGTGCAACATATTATTGGCAGTGATCGTTGCCAAAGAGAAGTCACTGATATTTGATACCGAATTTACTCGATTTTGTAATAGGCTCACGACTCGATCGACGTTTAAGAATTGTTTATTAATTAACTTGCTCTGCTTGTCAATGGCTGCTTCTGATCTCTTAAGAATATTATATTCGGCCTCCACTACGGATGTTTGATTCCTCCATAACTGAGACAGGTGATTTTGATTACGTTTTATGGACTCTATGTCGCGTTGATACTTTTCTGCGAATCGCTCGTCTAATACTCCGAATAATGAGTTGGCGATGTAACCGACACCGTTGACAAGCCCCCGGCGCCGCCTTGTATGAGTGTTCCAATGGTGCTGAGTAAGGAGTAAACGATCGTAGTACTCTAACTCCGATTGACTGTGACGTAGTTGCATAAGGATTACGTCACAATGCGTTACCGATCGTATATTATTACACACATTATCTAATTGTTTAATCTGCTGATTTAATGCCGAAACACCTTGCCAGTAAGGATCCATATCGTAGTACAATACTATTTTCCAATAATCTCGAACTAGATACATGTTATTTATTTTATCCAAGTATAGTCCTTGCTTTTCTCGTAGGTTAGTTATATTAAATGAGCATTGAGTGATTGAAATAATGCTTAAAAAATACAGGAGTAGCAATGCTAGTGAACTGAAATTTGATTTTCTGTATGTTTTCGCCGAGTTTGTATTATCCGGATAATCTTTATTATTATCGATGTTTTGATTGTTTTCAGACGGTAAAATCGATAATTTAATTACAGGACGTTTTATGATTCCGTTTTTTGTTTTCAAACTTACAACTCGAATAATTCCATCGTTACCGGGGTGTGTCTCCACGACTCTACCCATAGCCCATTTTCCGGCCGGTAAATTATTATCGTGAATCAGTACAAGGTCGTTGTTTTGTATACTGCTATTTGATGTTTTCCACTTGCTTCGCGCTGTAATCTGACTAAGGTACTCAAGTCGCCAACGTTTCCATACGTCATGAAATAATTTTTGCGTCATATGCCACCTGGTTCTTAAGTCACTATCTGTGTCAATCATTGTTAATGTCGGTCCACCAGTTAAAAAGTGTGCCGGTGTCAGGCAGTCTAAGTCATCAGGATCTTCCGACAATGGACAGAGGGGCCTTGAATTGAGGCAAGCCTCTATCTGTGATAAAAGAGTGGACAACTCCTCAAAGATCAATTTTTGTTCACCAATAACTCTCTTTAGGTGGTATTTCACGCTTTTTACGGCTGCTTCCCATAAACCCCCTGCTGATGGCCACGACGGTGCATTGAAATGCCATGTGATGTTCATATCGGTGATTTCGTTCATGAACATTTCACTAAAAATGGTCTTCATCTCCTCGTACGCGCCTTGCAGTAGTTTACTGGCGCCAATGAAATTAGTTCCATTGTCGCTGTAGATGTGACCTGGTGTACCTCTTCTTGCGGCCATTCTTTTAAGAGCAGCCAATAATGAGATAGTTGTTAAGTCTGATACAACTTCTAAATGGACCGCTTTGGTTGCCATACATACAAACACCGCTATGTAACCCTTTGAACATTTTATTCCTCTGCCTTTGCTTGCCTTTAACACAATGAAACCAGTAAAGTCGAGCCCTGTGTGGTAAAATGGACGTGCTGGGTTACATCTCGCTTCAGGTAAATCCCCCATGATCTGATGTTGTAATTTTGGATTATGTTTTCGGCATGTGACACAGTTATGAAGACGCTTTTTAACAGCGCTATTCCCACCAATGATCCAGTAATGTTGCCTGATTAACCCTAATGTCAATCTGGTTCCACCATGGAAGGTGAGTTTATGTGCATGATCAATTATCAAGTCCGTTAGCCGATTGGAATGTGGTAAAATAATTGGGTGTTTCATATTGTTGTCTATGTGGGCGTTTCTTAATCTTCCACCGACACGAAGAATATTATCATTATCAATGAAAGGGTTTAAATTTAATATTCTGCTTTTATTGCTTACACTCCCTTTGCCTTCTAGCCTACTTATATCTGCTTCAAATTCAATACGTTGTATGCCTCTAATTATTTTTAATCTGGAATTATTTATCTCCTTTACTGAAAGGTACGTATTCTTCGTCTTATTCTTTGATATAAATCTGCTAATCCACGCTAGTACTCGTATTGCTCGTATAAAAGTACTAGAATCCGTAAGAAGTTTTATTATAATACTATGATCGTGTGCGTATTGAATGCTGTTGGCTTGATACTGTTTTTTAACTTCTTCGTCTGATACATAAAATTGTCTTTCCGGTATATTCTGCACGGAGTGAAGGCAAGTGGGCCCTTGCCACCACATAACGTAGTCCTTCAGCTGCGTTGCTGTTAGTCCCCTACTCGCACAGTCGGCTGGGTTGTCTTCGGACTTCACGTAACGCCAGCAGTCGCTGGGCATCTCTGTTATTATTTGTTTTATTCTGTTTGACACAAATTGTTTATATTTTCCTGGTTCTCCATTTAACCATCCTAACACGACCTTCGAATCTGTCCAACCATATATTTTCAGGCTATAATTACTGAAACACCTCTTGACCTTAGCCATCAAAGTTGATAAAAGAAGTGCTCCACTAAGCTCTAGCTTAGGCATTGTCAAAGTTTTATTTATTGGTACTACTTTACTTTTTGCTACAACAAGAGATACTGATAACTTATTTTGACTTTGTCTGTATATTCTGCAGTAAATAACGGACGCATACGCTTTTATAGAAGCGTCGCAGAAACCATGAAGTTCGATGGTATCGTGTTGCTCTATCCCAAGCCACCTAGGAACGCTTATTTTTTTGATATTTTTAAGATCGTCTTGTATTCTCTTCCACTCTACAGAAATATGGTCGGGTACTGTGGCATCCCATTGTGTATTAGAGAGCCATACGGCCTGAAATAATATTTTTAATTTTGTACTTATAGGTGCTAGCCAGCCCAGTGGGTCAAACAATTTTGATATTGCTGACAAGAGTGCTCTTTTTGTATATTTCGGTAAAGGTTCAATTGGTGCTTGAAAATAAAATAAGTTTTCTTGTGGGCTCCAGCAGATACCTAAAATTTTGTAAACTCTGATCCTTTAAAATAATTATTTTCAATACTGTCTGTATCTCTTAATAATTCTGTGGCATTTGACGTCCACTTGCGAAGGTTAAATCCACCAGAGTTTAATAACTCTATCAGTTGCTGTTGGAGTATTTTTGCGGTTTCTATGCTGTGGCTGCCATGAATTAAATCATCCATAAAAAATGATTGTTCTAAAACTTGCGAAGCTTCTGGCCATCTACACTCATCTTTTGCCAGTTGTTTTAGGCACATCATGGCCAAAAATGGCGCAGCTTTCGTACCGTAGGTCACAGTGGTTAGCTGGTAATCTTTAAGCGCAGAGTTAGGTGATGGTCTCCAAACAATCTTATGGAAGGGTTGGTCGCGCTTATCTAGGTAAATCTGTCTGAACATTTTTTCAATGTCAGCAGTATATGCATATTTATACTGACGCCACCTTAAAATCAAGGATTGTAGGTCCTGCTGCAAATTGGGTCCACGTTCCATGAGGTCATTTAAGCTATAACCACTTGACGTTGGGTTTGAAGCATTAAAAACCACGCGGAGTTTTGTGGTTAATGATTGTGTTTTTTCGACACAATGATGTGGCAAATAACATTCGATTGCGTGATATTCATGGCTCGGTATCATATGTCCTAACGATATATATTCGTTTATAAACAGTTTATAGTCTCGGGCAATCTTTTCATTACGTGTGAATTTTCGTTCCAATTGCATAAACTGAGCTAGTGCCTTTGCTTTGGATTTGCCTAAATGTTTTTCAAAGTTTGTCTTAAATGGAAGTCTTACTACAAATCTACCATCGGGCCGACGGGTAGTTGTTGATTTAAAGAAGTCGATACAATACTGATCTTGAACCGTTAGAGCTGTATCCTCAGTTATATCTTCTATCTCCCAAAATTTTCTAATTTCGTCGATATTATTAAGTACTACATTACATTGCAAAGTCCTTACATTGCCACTCAGTATCCACCCTAAACGCGTCTGCTGTGCAAGTGGTAATGAATCATTTCCTCGGCATATACCTTCCAAAATAATATTGGAATAAACATCTGCTCCTAATAAGATATCCACGGGCCTGCTTTTATAAAATTCTGGGTCTGCTAATTGGATGTTATCCAAATAATCCCATGATGGTCTGGAGAATGTGTAAGACGGCAAATTTTTAATAAGGTTTCTCATAATTAATGCTTCGACTTCAAATTCATAATTGCTGTGCATAGATTTACATTTAATATTGATTATTCCCTTACTATTACTTTCCTTAATTCCGACTCCTGAAATGACTCCTTTACATCCCTTACGCGGCAAGCCTAGTATTTGAGCTGCACGCTCGGTTATTATAGATGCTTGAGACCCCTGATCCAGAAGCGCACGCATAATATAGAAGGATCCGTCTCCTGATTGAACCTTGATGACTGCAGTAGCTAGAAGAATTTCTGGTATATCTGTTTGTAAAGATACATGGGAGTTACTATGTAATTGATCTGGATTCGAACCCGTGGCCAAACTACGTTCATGCTTTGTTTGCGCGGCTGATGCGCCTGCGGCACCGGGTGTCGAGTATCTGGGTTGCATAAACGCATTGTGCAATATTGTATTGTGACGTTCATTACATTCACGGCATCGTTTTTCTGAAAAGCATGCCTTGTCTTTATGGTTATAAAGGCAATTTTTGCATAAATTTAATTTGGATATTGTTTTTAATTTTAAAGTATTAGGCATATTGAGAAATTGTTCACAACTAAATATACCATGATTATTATTACATATAGGACAGTTCGGTTTAATTCCGGATGTTTTATCCAAATGCCGATTTACCACGCGATTACCGAAAAATGACTGTTTAGGATTGTAACCCTTTTGATAGGAATTTCTCGTGCCTGTTTGGTTATTGTTTAATCTGCTTGTTGAAGTTGGATTATCCTGCCTTTTGCGAGAACACTCCATGCTCGTAAATTTACTTTCAAGAAAATCTAAAAGTTCCTGAAGTATAGGCAGTTCTCTCGGATGCTTAATAGATTCATTATAGTGATTATATGTATCTGCGTCTAGTTTCTGCGACAAAATATGTACGATTATTGGATCCCAAGTGGAAATATCAATACCGAGGTTTCGTATAGCATTCAAACTCTCAAGTGTCGTATCATGAATTTTTTTGATTGTATTTATAGCCGGTTGCTGCATGGTCGGTAAATTCATTAAAAGATTTATGTGAGATGTAAAAATAAGCTTTTTATTATTATATCTGTGGTTGAGTATATCCCAACACACTCTATAATTATCGGTGCTGATATGTAAGTGCTGTATCAATTTTTCTGCCTCTCCCTTCACCTTTCCTTTAAGGAATTGCATCTTTTGCGCGTTGGAAAGAGAAGGATTTTTGTGTATAGATTCAAGAAACAAATCCTTAAATGAGACCCACTGATTATAATTCCCATAAAAAACTGGTATATCCATCTGAGGAGTGGATTTCTCCCGGTGAGATACTGACCACAATTTACTGTTCAGAGCCTTTTTTATTTCACTGTATTTTCTTTCATGATAAGCAAATGATTGTTCATATGTTTCATTTTGACCTTCTAACTCGCTATCAATCTCCCAATGGAGAGAATCAATATTTGCCCACCGAGTTTGGAGAGTATGCAGCAAATCATCAAACTCCCACTTTTCCGTGATTCTATCTAAATCAATAGCGGATGCTGTACGCATAAATGCGCGAAAATTGCTGGCCTGTTTTTTTAACATCTCATCGGTTTTACTGCTAATTCCCTTGCTAGTAGTCTGCTGTGACGGGACAAACCGCGGTGGTAACAATATTGGTGTCTTAGGAGTTTCCGGTCGAGAGTCCGGTTTACCTAAGCTCGTTTTTTGTAAATGAGCACGTGCATTCTCGTAAAAATCTTTATTTTTTTCGTAATGGTTGCCGGTAAAATAAGAATGAGACATATCCCCATAGTCTAAGAGTTTGGAATGGTTCGACTGAAATTCGACCCAGTAAGAGTCAAGTGTATCTAAACGTCTCTTAATATAATCCGATGTTTTGCGCTCGGAACTATCTTTTTTAAAGTTTCTGTATAGTTGATCCATAGCTCCGATTAATTGATTTTGGTTAGCGATCAAGTCCTCCATTTTTATTTTATATGGTTTATAAAGTAATAAATGGAAAGATCTTACTTTTATGCTCCGCTAGCTGCTCTTGGTTGCTGCTGTAGCGCTCGCTCCGAGAACTGCTGCTGGTATCCCACCACTTACGCTCTGATCAATTATGTTCTTGATGATAATAATGTGTATGTAACGCAACGAACTGTATTGGCCACGTTGCTGATAGTTCCGAAAAGTCCACTCACACTGCCACGTAGTCTACACACAGTAACTAGGTCACACGTGTAAGTCCTGCCTTCCCGGAGGCTCGAAGGACCAAAAATGTTGTTGATACTGCTATTAAATGATAGTCTAGAGTCCAAGTCAAAATGTATATATTAGGTAAAATTAAAACTAAAATGATAAAATGATTTAGACTGATTGATAGCTGAGCACGCGCGGTGTAACTGCTTGCCGAGAACGCACTAATTTTATTAAATTATTTGCGTGGTCAACATTAAAATTATGCGTTAGCAAAAATTGTACGGTTTCACCGTACAATGCATATAAACTAGAGTTATGTATTTGTGAAATGGGATATAAATCTTCCTCGTATGTAGAATGTAGTATTCGAAACTTTATTAGCATATGTATTCGAGACGGCTGCATGTTCACTACAATTTGAGTTGAAACGTAATTTTGTGTGAATATTAAGTAATAATATATCACAATACAATGTGAATTCACATAGTTTTGGCTCGAGACGATTTGTATTAATATGAGATGACTCCATATCAACTGTAAACTAAGTGCCCAATGGTTCAACACTTATTAAATGCATTGTTAGTGTTGCCAACTGACACTTAAATACCAAGAACCTCGTCTTAACTTCCTCTCTACTGCAATAGTGAAATAGTCGTTTTTCTGGTCTAAACAATAAAGCTAACCAAGGTCAGAATATTGTAAATATGTTCTTGAACTACTTGCATACAATTTTGGTTTGTACGTCAAAAATATTACACGTTTAGCGAAAGCATAAAAGCCATCAAAGAAATCAATAACCAATTAAAATAACTTCAAAACTTGTAACTTGGCAATGCGCTGCCTGTTCAGATTTTATTTTTCGATCTTTCAATTATTTGAATTGCGAATACTCTATGCAAACAGTTCAAACCAATTATCATATTATTGTGAACGATTTTGACGAGATTAATGTTAGTATTTTTAATGCTTCAAGCTGGTGGTAGGAAAGAAGAATCCCCCTTTTACTATGAAAGTTAGTATCGGTGCGTAGATTTTGGTCCTCGATGAAACCTACTTTTTTGTGTAGGGATTTTTTAAAATAAATATAAACATAATTACGATCCTGGCCTGGAGTTCCTGGAGAAATGAACTGGAAGTTCAATAATAAATATTTTTAGTCTAACAAAAATCTGTCGCCCGGGATAAAACAGGAATACATTTAAAGAAGACCCATAAAAAAATACTATAAGGAATTATGAAAGCAGTATTGGTGTCCAGATCTACGATATTGTTTACCGATGAATGGGAATATTCCTTTGTATCCAATTAGATAACCACTATCATACACGATCATAGGAAAGTTTCATAGTTCATTTACGCGGCAAACATAATTTTGTCAATCGACGCGATATTATAGATACTCTATGATGCACTGCACTCCCCATTGATATATAACATTTTAGTTACTAAAGAACTAAAAAATAGATGCTTATACATTGCCTTGATATATCTTAAAATTCATCATGTTACGATGAAACTTATATGTTGATACTAATAAGATCGATCACGCTTCGGCATTTCTCATTCATATTCGTTCTGGTAGGTTTAATGTCTATAAGGCTATTAAGACTAACCTGTAATTTGGCGTGTGGACCATACACTAGAACATCGGAATGCAACAGGATGCACCGAATGTGTATTAAAGTGAATTAAAGATTACTGCCCACAGTCCGCTACACGTTACAGCGTCACCATAACCGGGTCGTATGACTTAATGCCAGACAACGCCCACGTCTTGTATAATCGAATGAATTCATTGGAACCATAACCTTATTTTGAAGAAGTAGAGTGTGTAAAATGTTAGGATTTTTTAAGTAGGAAGTGATTTTGTGTATTTTGTCGCAAGTTTACTGCATCTGGTAGTAAATGCATTTATGGTTAGGACGAGCGTCGATCAATATAATAATGGCGGCTCGCCTGAACGGGTTGCGTTTTAGCCTGCAGGTGTCTGATTCGGCCTGTATACATCTGTACACAGGCTAATTCGGAGACCCTATGTATAAGGTGGTTGTTTTCCAGAATGATAGCAATATATTAACTGTAAAAAGGTCAAACTCGGTATTTTCTAAAAAACTAAGCGATGTTGCTATCTATCGGATATTAGTTGTTTGCTTTCAAAGCGAACATCTCGACTAAATAGTTATGTTCCTTACTGTCATAACTTTGTTCGGAAATAAGCTCGGGAACTGTATGTAGAATTAGTAACATCTCTGACTTCTGTAATTGGCACAAAGGCATTGTTACATGTATTTATTAAGCAGTGATAACTCATTCATATAACTACTAGCAGTCCGGCCTGGCTTCGCCCGAGGGCAGATAGTTTTTGACTTCTGTGTCGGTTAGCGACATAGGAACTATTTCGCTGTGCCTTCATTATTTAAATTCAACGTTACTACTGTACTTTAAACTGTCCATCCCATATCTTTGAGTTGGAAAGAAAATCGAATATATTTAAATTCCTTTTGCACATCCCACGGAAACACGTCTTTTTGTAGCGATAAAAAATAACCTATGTGTTAATCCAGGGTGTCAGCTATCTTCATGCTATAGATCAAAATTGATCCGCGGCGGTTTGAGCGTGAAAAAGTAACAAACACAATCTTTCACATTTATAATATTAGTAGTTTCCTGCCGGCTTCTCTTTACCAATTGAGGTATCTTAAAACTGATGACTTCTCAGAGATGTTTGAGTGCATGCGTTCTGTTAGTGCACACATAATTTATGTTTAAATGTAGTTTTAACCATTCTCAATCGAATCCCAATTCGAGGTCCGTGCCCTGCTGTGTGACATATATGGGCTGATACAATAAAATGTAAAGGTGGCGCACATATACTTGTTATTAAAGAAGGACCTATTGACGCATGAAAGACAGAAATACTCGTATGTATAAATCGGTCTTCTAGATGTATCTTCCATAAGTACAAAATTTCTTATGTTGAAAATCTTTAATGAACGTTACCCAAAAAATATTTTTTCGAATTATGTCGCTTTAATTCTAAAGGTGCGATATACAACTTACTTACGCCTGAATACTGGCACGCAACTTAAATATAAGTTGTGCTTAACTACGTTAATCCCGTTTAAATGTATTGGCTAAGTGGACCGTGCGCTGTTAAGAGGAACTTATTATTTGAATGGTGTTCCAGTATTCGGGCGTTATTCTGTCAATTTAGTTTATGCATGTAATGTAGCCAACCCGCACTAGGCCAGGGTGGTAGCCTATATGGCCTCACCACTCTCAATCGTACTCTCGATTGCAGAGGAGTCCCGTGCCCTGCAATGGGATATATATGGGCTGATACAGGATGCATGTAGTGTACGACTATTGTGCGTGTGCGCAGGTGGTGCACACGTACGAGGGCTCCGGCTCGTTCGGCGAGCTGGCGCTGATGTACAACATGCCGCGCGCGGCGTCCGTGCGCGCTCAGACGCCCGGCGCGCTGTGGGCCATGGACCGCCACACCTTCCGCCGCATACTGCTCAAGAGCGCCTTCAAGAAGCGCAAGCTCTACGAGGAGCTGCTCGACAAGGTGCCAATGCTCAAGGCGCTGCAGGTATGTACACACACCCTTATCATTCAGGTATTATACTAGAGCGGACGTAGGGAATAATATCTCTGCGTATTGTACGTGCACACGGGAACAGCGAAGATAATGTTACTTCGTAGGCGTAGACAGAAATAAAAGGAGCGGTACCCTTCATTTTGTTATATTTTGTTTGCTGTGTCCCCTCTAGTATATTACCTCAATGCTGATAATATATTGCTATATTGACTACCATTGTTTTTAACGGGAGCAAGAACTGTTTATGGTTCTCTTCCCGCAAGCCCCGGGGTAGGGGTGCAGGAAGGATGTGTCACCGACAGGATGTGTGAGTGCAGTGGTATGCCAAGCATTGCTTTGTAATTGAAGATGTTGTTTGGTTTAGCTACTGTTCATGAGCAGTAAAGAAATACTGCTAAAGCGATATTTCGCTTACCATCAGGCGAATGAAATGCTCGTCTCGCCATTCATAGCAATAAAAAAATCCTACCCTAATCTCGCTCAGACAGAAATGGATTAACATGAAAAAGGCGTATGTCCAGCAGTGGATGGATACGGGCTAAAAATAATAATTATTATGACTATTATGATCTTAGTAAATTAACGTCTTCCAACGGTAATATCGTTTGCCACACACGTAAAAAGTAGATAATACAGCCAACCTATTAAGGGTAATATCGTGGACTAGAAGGAATCTGAATTAAGAAATAAAATATTCACCCCAGTTATACCGTTCAATGTCGCAGTAATATGGGTAGTGAAATTAAAAGGATTATGGTTTTCGCTGTATGCTTCTGTCCCATATAAAGTCGGTATTCGCAGTATAAAGCATGATCCTATTAATATGTAGCCGAGTAATGTGATACTATAAACAACACTTAATAATAGAATTTGAATTGAACGAAATTAAACATGATTAACAACCTATTCATACTGACAATAACAATTTCAATTACGTACAAAAGTATCTTCGAATTTAAAAAATTCAAATGATCAAATTCGTGTCTATATTTAAAAGTAACGAAGCCTTAATACATTCGATTCCTATCGGCTTCACTTTTATACGAAAACATATTTTTATTTGTCCTATTTTGTATGAAATCTATAACCGTCTCCGTCGATTCTCAGTAAAGACACGAACAATATTATAAAGTGTACAAACCAACTAAATAGTGATCGAGTAAAGGCTGGCAGGTCGCGGAACCCCGCAGTCTTCACACACGAGCGATCCGTTGCTCAGCGTCCCGAAAATATTGCTTGACCACGCTCCAACACGACTTATCAATCAATACGGACCTGTTGCCTTACCTATCCCAACGGGGTGAACGCTTACGCCTTAAGATACTAGTTACTACTGAATATGGATTTAGTAATGATAGTATTTTTATGAGGCAAATAAAAATATTTATTCTATTTAATGCGTTTATTTAAACACGGAAGAAATCGTAGTGATAAAAAAAAAACTTTAAGGTGATTTTTCATTACACATTGTATCCTAAAAAAAGAAAAGAGGCCAATACAACTTGTATACGTTATCAGTGTTAGCCAAAACTTTTTCATAAATATAAAATATCTTTCATCATAATCTACTTGAGCAGCTCGAATTCAATTACTAAACCTACGTTTAGTTACCTTTCCCAAGAATTTTCAAATTCGTATTTTTATGTCAACTATTAGAAAACGGTCTGCAACAAGCAACTTCCCTGAATTCTTTATCAGGTTGTTCGTCCAATGTGTAGTAATAATAGATAAGTAATGTAATTTAGACCGCACGTATTTTTCTTCAGTGCTATTTTTCATATGATTCCGGGAATTTTTAAACTTCTGTGAATTTAGATCGTTCGATAAGGCCAATGTGATATGCATATAATATAACGCATACTATTAATATAGTTTTTAATTATAATTAAAATTACTGTATAACATGTAAAAAATCTGGTAGTCTTGAACAAATTGCAAAGGTCTAGCTGGCATAGGCATGGTGAATAATTTTATGTTAATAAATACTTGCAGGATCGATCAATCAAGTGACAAGCTTGCATGAGCAAATTAATGAAAGTTGAGGTGTGTTTGAACTGTAGCATTTAGCGCGCCCCCGATGAATATGTGCGTTTATCATCTATGTTTTTTTGTGATTAACCGCCTCTTTAGACATTTCGTTGAATTAAACTTAAGTATTTGATACTGAAGCTAACGTTCAGAGTTTTGTGACTGTAAAAATATTGTTAGTTTATATACCACTAGCAAGCCGGCCCGCCTCCGCCGGGTAAAAATACATTTTTTGAAAACATTATATTGCCTATATTCATCAATTGTAATGTAAAATTCTTATGGTGAAAGAGTTTTTGAAATCGGTCCAATATTTTTAGATCCTATTCAATGCAAACAATAAAATCTTTCCTCTTCATAATATATGTGTAGATATGTGTACAATCTTGGTCACATTCTGCAAAAAAATTAGGAACTTAGTTTACAACGCTGATATAATGTAACGCGTAATCTCCACCTCACAGAAAGATACCATGTCTTTTGTTGTTGGTTATCACAAACTATAAGAAATATTTTTAGTGATCTAACTTCTGTACCAGAAACTAATATTTAAAGGTCATAGTAAACTTCGTCTTTGTGCGCGGATCGAACGAGGTGTTGTTTGGTTTTGCTACTGTTCATATGCGATCGTATCGCTTACCATCAGGCGAACGGCATGTTCGTCTTGCCTTTCATTCCAATAAAAATAAACCTGCTTTGTAGCCTATTTGACTATTTGGTCCGTGGAGTTTATATGCAACCGATAGATGCAGTTTAAATTTATAAAAGTGTTATAAAAAGAAAACTAAAAAGTCACATAAAAAAGGTTAATGTTTGTAATTACACAACATAAAAGTTTTAATTCCACTATTAAATGCTGTGCATGTCGTATAAAAGATAACGGTTAATTATTGCGATAGCTTAATGGGATTAATTAAGTAGCTACCACTTCTAATGACTTTATGACTGTAAATATTTCAGATACAAACATTAAATCGCGATCTAATGTGTACACGACGTGAGATTCCTCATCCGATGTTGTTATCTTCACCTCTCTCTATAAGATAAAAATAGCATCAGAAATTGAGTTTAAATTTTAGCCAGTAAACCTTATTAGTAATATGATCCTATAACGTCTTCGTGTGTATGCGGGTCCCACAATTAAGTATGCAATATGTGACGGCTTTATTCGAAATGTATAGGAAATCGTATCTACTATGTAGTACTTAGTCTTTTAAAAACTACAGCAAGTGGCAAAATTCAAAACTACGCCCATTTAATTTCACATGTAAAATCATGGTAAAGCATATCAAAAGTAACATTTAAAAATGAATCGAAAGTAAAAATATTTCATGTGGTATATTTCTTTTCAATCGAACAATGACCCATTGTTGCAACCTTCATACATAAAAGTTACCTAAACTAAAACGACCGACCATGAAATATGCCGAGATAACGCCAGGCGAAATAAAAATTCGTCTCAAATCTTGAAGTGCGTCATATAATCATATAAAAGTGTAATTTTACGCGCTACTGATTTCGCGTGACCTTTGCGATAATTTTTAAAACAATTTTGTAGTAACTTCCAAATTCCAAAATGTGTGACGTCAGGCTTAATTTTGGAATTAAAATGTATGTTGCTATGCGGTAAATAGCAGCATATTATGGAGTATTGAAATTCGCGTACGGAAGACAGTACAAAATATTCTTTGGTTGTAGAGATGTATTCAATATTCAATAACAAATTCTTGGAACATAACATAAAACTTCTTGAATATCCTATCGAAACTATACCGGGTATCTCAAGACTGCTACCGAAAACGAAGCCGGGTGGTGGTAGTTTTAGTGACTACAAACACAATGCAACTAAAAATTTCGCAAAGAAACGCGACAATTATTTTTTATATTTTTTTAAATATCGTCATTTTTGGGTGGTAAATCCATAGTTTTTGCTAAAATAATAATTTAAACTCTTTTATACCTTAGAGTATTTGTAAATAAAAGGGTATACACTATTATTTTAGGAAAAAAATGTATTTAACACCCAAATATGGCCATAGGAAAAAAATAATTAAAAAAAAAATTTCACTTTTTTTTGCAACTTTTTCTGTTGCATTATGTCTGAAGTCGCCACCTACAGTAAACTACCACCCGGCTTCGTTTTCGGTAGCAGTCTTGATATACCCTGTATACATAACATAATGAGGATTTAGTAAGTAACTATCGCATGATCAATCCATATAAAAACAGTAGAAATGACATCATAGAGTAAAGATCAACATCAACCGTTTTTGTTAAACTTGCCAAATTTTATGAGTCAGAGTATTTCACAAAAAAATGCACTGTCGGGGAATAGCAAACTATAATATATATTTTCTTACATAGTACTAAATATTTTTCTGAAATTTTAACGCAATCTTGGACGCTATATTTGTAAATAATCATATTTACATACAACCAACGATCAAGAAGATAGGTATTCAGAAGTAAAACTCCACGCGCCTGAAAGATATTACAAAACATCATAAGACTACATAACTTCGTTATCAAGTGTCCATATCACAGACGCAACAATCGTACAAATTCGATGACAATCTAAACGTATAAGAAGCAATTGAATGATAAATTCGCGATAAAACTGAATGTGGCACCGACGCGGCGTCACATGACACAAGCTACGTACTACGTATGCATGTATGTATATATCCGCGATAGCTTATCAGTTAATACTGATTTAAGCTAAGATTAAAACGATAAGGGACCGGCCTGCACCACGTTTTTGAATTAAGGGCGCCCGAAATAAAGCGCATAGATTCAGATCTTTAAAATCTTTACGAATGTCGTTAGACTTAAAAATAGCAAAGGAATTTTTACATTCTGCTTGGTTTATTTTCTTACATACGAATAAATTTCGCTATTTATTTACGTGGCAGAAAAGTGAAATGTTTTACATCTCGATTTAAATAGGTTGATCAAATTATGTCCTTGCGTCTTAATCGCACAGTTCGATAAAACTTGCACGCATTATAAAGAACAGGAAAACTGACCGTGTTTAATTAGATAATTATGTGATTGTAACCGTGTTCACTCAATAGTTATATGCAATGATATAAATTTTATTCTTATAAAAAATATGAAGCACATGAAACCTCCTTCTCCTGTCAGGATATTTAAAACAATAAAAGTGTTCGTTTACTCTGTTTTAAAAACCCATTTTAACTATGGCATATTTTGTCTTCGGTCAATCTGAATTAACTAAAATAGATTTTAATAATGTCTATGAATAAGCCCGTGTAAATAATATATTGTGTGACCTCATATTATAAATAATACAATTTCAATTATCATATTTAGTTTAGTAATGACGTAAATATATCCATAAATGTAACATCCGTGTAGTTTAATTGTGCCTGGTTATTAAATCATAAGCAGTCTTTGTAATTTACCGTAACAAAAACATTTTAACGATTTACATGGTTTTATGGTTATCTTCATATTTTTTGTGGAAATTCAGCTTAATTACATATGATTACATCAACAATGATTATGCTACAAACAAGAAAAAAGGATTACTACCGCAATAAGTTAGTATTAAAAACGTAATGGGTTAAATATGCTAGACCGACTGCCATATCTACAAGTGAACAGTATAGAGAACTTATGATATAAAGGAAATTCAGACTACATCGGAACAGTAGTTACATATTTTTAAATATTATAATAATGCAATATTTATGCAGAATATAATTTATTATTCCTCTGGTCGTGTAATTTTGATGCTATTTTTTTGTAAGGATGCACTTATTTTTAGAAGTACCAGTAGATACTTTTTTACATTAAATTTCATATAAAAATAAAGGTTATAGCACCTTTAGCTACGAGTATTCGGAAACAAGAAAACATATGTTAACATGAGGAATGTCATTTATGGATATATTTATTTAAAAACCTCGTGTTATTTTTGTGTATTAATGAATACTAGTGGTCGCCTAGTGGTCGAAATTCGACCAAATCAAGAAGAGAAAAAGTTTTTACCTGTATAATGATGTTGTTATTCTGATAATTCGTGCACATTTAAATGTACGTATCTCTCAAAATCACTTATTTATCCTGAAGTATATGCAATTACTGAAATCGTAAACTACAAAAATTGCTTTGAACCAGCAATAGCAAATTATATTTTTTTGTACCTGAATGTTGTTATTGCAGATTGCTGCTACAGAACTTTCTTTATGCATATAATGATAGCCCGTATCCATTTCAATGTATCTTACTGCTACACAATTTGTATAAGCGCTCAGTATTTCACGTAGTATTCTTCAAATAAAACTTTTCTGTTTGACATTTAATTATGTCTATAATAAAAACGTTTAACAAAAGAAACAATTTTGACAGCCTCCGTGGCGCAGGCGGTTAGACGCCGCCTGTGAAACGAGAGGCCGCGGGTTCGATCCCCGCACCGAGAGAAATGTTTGTGCGGCCCACAAATATTTCTCTCTGGTCTGGGTGTTTGTGAGACCGAAAAGTCTCTCGTAGTTCCTGATACCCACGACACAAGACTCGATCTTAATGTGGGTCAGGACTATGTATGCGACTGTTGGGTGTTATTTATCATTCGTTGTTTGGTTTAAAAAAAAATAAAAATTGACCAAAGAGTATTTATACGTGTACAAATGCGTGTGTCAATTGCATGCTGGTTTGTGTAATGTTTTATTTATTGATTTAATGTACTTTTTATGCATTATTATTAAAATATTTTTTATATTAAATGAGGCAAATAAAACCCTTTTTTTGATATGTCTATGTCAGAAGAACAAAATGAAAAAGAAAAGAAACCGAGAAAAAAGTGTGCCAAATTTTATGCTCCTGCGTCCGCGCAATTTTTGTAAAAAGGGCTCCAAAGTTTTTGCATCACGTATTAATATATAGATGAAGAACAATCCCGGAAAAAACTGCTACCGAACCGCTGGTATTTATTAAATCTACAATTTTAAACGAACAATACCTACTTCATGAAACGCTGTAACAACTAACACTGAACGCGGGTGTTTGACATTCCGATGGACAGTTGCAAAATTGTTAATCCGATTGGGCTTTACAGATTCTGAATGCACAGGACTATTAAGTCTTTATTTAACTTCATCCGTGTTTATTTATAGGATGTTATATTTAGTGTATTAATATAACATCATTATTAATATTTTATGTTGAAATAGTAATCCTGATTTATAAATTAGTTCAGTTTCATTTTTATTTATAAGAACACAATTATGCTGTGTTTTTGTGGCTAAGAAGCACACATATACTACCATAAGTACCTACCAGAAGTAGATATTGTAATAGCCCTATTCATAGTCAGTTTATAAACCTTATTTAGCCATCGAATGATTTTCCCTATTGGACAATTTTTGTATTCAGTTTGACTAAGAAGACAAAACATTCGATAGCTAAAATGTTTTTTTATCGTAATGAATGGCGGACTAGATGGTAAGCGTTACGATGACTCAGGGAGAGTAGCAAAACCGAACGCCTTGAATTACAAAGCAATGCTTGATATTTCACTGCGCTCGTCATCCCGAGGCATAAGATGCTACGTCTCAATATGTCCTGTAGTTATTCTGGCTATAATATCTTTCAAACCGATACACAAAAAAGTGCATTATAACACTGCTTTTGGCGGGAGAAATAAACATTACGGGGTACCCTTCACACTCGGCCTCTCACATATATGAGAGACCTATCTATCACCAGTGAATAAAAAACAGGTTTAGTGGTACTATTTAGTTTCAACTCCTCCTTTTGTTTTTCTCTGATTAATTTCGATGCGGGTTAAAGACAAGCTTGTGTCCTTGAGAGACTCGCCGAGCTCTGCAGCTCGGTGTCAATTCTTTGTGTGCCACTGTTGATCCTGGCTGACAGGAGTTGCAGCCCTCCCCTGCAATTGTGAAGGTGGAAAAAAAAGTGCGGTTTAGTTGTGGATAATATGGTAACGTGTGTGTGTTTGAAGCCGTACGAGCGCGCAAACCTGGCGGACGCGCTGCTGCCGCGCACGCTGCTGGACGGCGAGCTCATCATCCGCCAGGGAGACTCCGCCGACGGCATGTACTTCGTCGAGGACGGCTCCGTCAGCATCCGCATCGCGCGCGACGACGGACACGACCACGAGATCAAGCGCCTCGGTATGTACTGGTATAACTTTATTTAAAAAAAAAATACATTAACAGGAACGAGACTGAGCTAGAACTGACTGGAGCAGCCTGGACTTGGGATTATATATGGTTTAAAAATGATGACAGTCAAATCTCATAGGCGGTACGCAAACGCACACGTACATGTACCTACAAACACGCACTGTTACGTCATAGCTCATGGTCATTCGAAACGTTTTATACTGACATGATAAAGTAACTTACATTTTGCGATTGCTGCAGTATTGCTGTGAGATTACCGAAAGATATACTTAAAAATATATAAAATCACGCCAGAAGAGGTAAGCAGAGGTGCCAGGACACCCACATTTCGCCTTATATTTTCCGTCCCACGATGTGATAGGTGGCTATCGCCATATCGGGCACAAATTCCTGACTCTGGGCTGATTATGAATAAAAAATCCTCTTCTCAACCTTTGCCCAACCCGGGATTCGAACCCGAGACCTCAGTAGTTAAAAAAAAGTGAACACACTAACTTGTGAAATCCGTTTATTTATTCCTCAGAGAATATATTTCATAATATCTGTTATTAAATATGTATGTATTTGCAGGTAAGGGTGGTTATTTCGGCGAGCTGGCCCTGGTGACCCACAAGCCGCGCGCCGCCTCCGCTTACGCCGTCGGGCCCACTAAGGTGGCATGTAAGTACACACATTATATAATATATAACAAACCATATACAATAGGACTTTCACTGTTATGCATACAAGTCTGCATGGCCAATAATTACGTACCTAACAATACATTTATGTACCTAATAGTTAAAAAAAAGTTAAAGAGAGACGTACAGGCAAGTGAAATGTGAGACGCCTACAAGGTGGACGGACAACCTGGCTAAGGTTGCAGGAAGTGTCTGGATGCAGGTCGACGATAACAGGTCGATGTGGAGATCCTTGAGGGAGGCCTATAAATGCCGGTTGATAAAATAAACGATAATAATGAAAGTTTATGAAAGTATGAATATTTTCTGTTTTATTGTATCAGCCCATATACGTCCCACAGCAGGGCACGGGTCTACTCTTCAATCTTAATTCGATCGAAAATTTCGGAAAAACATCGTGAGCAAACCTGCATGCCCTTTGTAAAATTTCTATCGTGTGTAAAGTCCGCCAACCCGCACTAGGCCAGAATGGTGGACTATATTTTTTTCTGTACTAGAATCCAATTGAATTGACGTTATGTATAAACTTATTAAAATATATTCATTTAAGAGCGTTTATACCTTCCGCGCGCTTTTTGGCTTACAAACAGGACTTTTCAAACGAGTTAATAGCCACCAATGAACAATTTAAAGGAAAAATAATTAGTACTAATTTTAGAAAAGGTAATCTAGGGATTTTGGTGGAGAACATTATAGATTGATAGATAATTTGTGAATACTATAAGGATTACTGAACACAGGTTTCGATATTTAGGCTTCGAATGGCAATTTAGAAGCTTAAGATATCCGAAATCACTAAATATAAGATGAAAATAAAAATATTATCAGACTAATAAGACCCTTATGGAGGGATTTTGCTGAGAAAAATAATCTTTTTGTGTTAAGTTCCTGAAAAATAAAAATTTAAACAATGCGGAATTATTCGGAAACTCTCGTCAAGAACATATTTTTTTCACCAACTTATCGTGCATAATTTTATATAGTAATTGCATACTATAGTAGAACACCTTATTAATAAATTACCATTTTTATATTTCAACAAAATGACTTTGTTTTCTACAAATATTTTAAAAACCACTATAAAACGCGCAGTCCGACCTGCCTCAAATCAGACCGCCGCGCCGCAAGGCTTTCTAGGGGAGGACGTATCACTCGTCGCTCCGGCCTGGCTGCAGTTCATATTTGCCGTGCGTAATAAAAATAGTCACGAGTGTACTGCGTTGTCACATTTTAGTACTTCGGTAATAAAATATTTTATTTTATTTTTTATTGCCTACAATGATTTTGTAGTGAGTATAAATTATGTTTCAGATAATATAATGGGAAATAAAACAAAGTCATTTCTAAGCAAGAAAAGGAAACATTTAGAAAAATTTACTGAAGCAATACTAATGTTATAGCGTGAAGCTTTAATTATGTCTGTTGCTTTTTAGGCCGTTTGGAAAATATGTAATTGTTTTTTTTAGGATGCGCTTATACACCCACAAAAACTTAATAATAGTGTAGTTTAAAAAATTACCGGTACCCAGTATACCGGGTATCTCAAGACTTTTACCGAAAACGAAGCCAGGTGGTAGTTTTAGTGACTACAAACACAATGCAACTAAAATTTTCGCAAACAAACGCGACAATTATTTTTTATAATTTTTTAAATATCGTCATTTTTGGGTTGTAAATCCATAGTTTTTGCTAAAATAATAATTTTAACTTTTTTATACCTTAGATTATTTATAAATAAAAGGGATACACTATAATTTTAGCAAAAAATGTATTTACCACCAAAATATGGCCATAGGAAAAAAATAACAAAAAATAAATTGTCGCTTTTTTTTGCAACTTTTTCTGTTGCATTGTGTCTGAAGTCGCTTAAACTACCACCCGGCTTCGTATTCGGTAGCAGTCTTGATATACCCAATGATGAATGCAACTTAACAACTGAAAATATGATTAGTACCTAAAGGAGATCAGTCGATTTGGTCCAACTACGGACAAGAAATTACTAAAAAATCAGGCGTATTTTTTTAGATTCATTTCTCTATTTATTTTTATCCCACACCGTGGGGATCAGATTTTGTAAAAAAAAGGATATCATAAAATATTCTACCACTTTTTGCATTGTTTGCAATAATATCAGAATTGACAGCTGTCAAATTCATTCAGTGTTTGTCAAATTCTATTCTTTGTACTTGGTCGCGAAAGGAATGTGCTTTTGTGATGTTGGTTATTTTGAGTTTATTATTTACGACAACTCTTGGCTACTCTAAAAAAGATTATAATTATTATATTCCCAAAAATAGCAGCTTGCTCAGTGCATCTACGCAATACCTCATTGGATTTTATGACGGAAAGGCTCTATAATATTAATTATATTATTTTAGTTCTAACATGTACAAGACATGTTTACAATTATAATTGTAGTAGAATATGGTAGTTTTTGTAAAACTTTAAGAGGATATATCTTAAATACCCCATATCCTAGCTCAAAAAGACTATATTATATTTACAGGATATTGAATCTTTATTATTTAATTCTAGGTCTCATTTGTGTCCGTCAAGTTTTCACTACTAGGCCCAATTTCCTTAGGAAATCGACTGATCTCCTTTATATTGTTAATTACTTGTACAGTAATATTTGTCTACTTATAATGCAAATAAAATATTTTTATTATATTATATTACCAATATACAGGGTGGACAAGAAAACGGCGCACCTGCTAATATACATTATAGTATATGGTGAAGGCATCTTAATTAATACGGATTTGCATGGCGCTAGCGAATATTAAGAAAGATGCCGAGAAAAAAAAAACTAACCTTACATATGCTAACCCTTAACACATTATACTAAAGTGATTGAACCTTACAACTGAACGGTAGACACTCAACAATAAATAAGCATAGCTCATTATTTACTTATAAGTCGTGCGATTGTGTACATAACGCTCAGGGTACATAAAAAGGATATTAAATTAATACTATCAACAGTCACATACATGGGTACTAACCCCACACTAAGATACAAATCTTGTGTCGCGGGGATTAGAAAAATAATTATGGTTCATGGAAATTATTTGTCTCGGGGCAGAAACCGAACCCGCGGTCTCTCATTTCACAGGCAGTTCTTACCAACTGTTCCACGGAGGCCGTCGGTGACTCATATGGGCTGGTTAGTTGTCATTAATGACCACTAAAATAGTTAACTGACCTTGTAATGTAAACCGTAATGGCCTTGATAGGCAAGGATGGAAGCGCAGGATCCGCCAAAACCCGCACGAAAACACTGTCACAGTTTGGTAGCACAAATCACTTTTTCTTTTACAATTCACATAACACAAGTTACATCAAAAGCTATCAAATTGGGTAATGTTCAAAGCATAGTGAAATTAATAAAATTTACTCAAAATAAATGAAAACGAATTTACAATAATATGCACACGACTAATACATGCACACGCGATCGCAATCCGAATCCAACTAATAAAAATTAAATTATTATTTTGATTTTTGAAAGATAAAGGCCTGTTCACATTAGATACAAAGCTTTCCTATTTGAGTTCATAATAATTCAAGTGAACAATTAGTATTAGTACTGTATCAGCTCATATACGTGCCACTGCAGGGCACGGGGTCTCCAGTGCAGTAAATTAGTGGTTAGTGTTTATTGATTTCACTAATTTTATCTCACAGAAGTCTCATATGTAAATTCTATGCTGTAATGGTAGACGACATTTCTCTAGGTATAAGAATTTAGAAGAAATTTTATTACTTTAAAGTAACATTATTTTCAAAACACATTAAAGTAATGTTAAATACAATAATAAGCAAAATTAAATAGGCAATTTGTAACTGACTGGATCGGTTGATGACATATTTAAATAATATTATAAGCTCTTGAGCTTAAGGACCATTCTATCAGTCCAATAAGATCTTTTTTTTAACGTAACTTTTATATCGGAATAGGTACTTAATCAAATTAAGTTATATCAAGTGTGTAGTGTGAACACACCTCAAGATGTCGGTCTTCTTTTGCAAAATGCTAAAAGTTACCGACAAAGACATTGCCGCCTTTCGGCTCGCGCTCACAAAGGGCGGCGGCAACCTCAAAGGAAGAATAATCGAGCCGCGTTGGATCCGACGAAGTACACTATGACCGGCGGCTTCCTTTGACTAATAGGGCCGAATTGGGCCATCATTTTAAAAATATTATTTTTTATTAATCAGTGTCATCAGATTATTTTTACAATGAATATTAATAATTTAGATAATTTAAATGTTATGTAGGTACTACGAAAACTTTTCTAATTAGAATTAAATTCGCAATCTTACATGATTTAAGCGATGACCAATGTGATTTCTTGGTGTCTTTCAGTTTTGATTTGTGACACTAAGGAAAATAATGACAAACAAAATAATAGTCAATCCATACACGATGCAACTGCACCTAAAGTTATTATGTTGTTAATTTATTGACGCTTAAATCTGAGTACGTCCCTGTTTAACTGATTGATTTATTTGAAATGAAACAAAAAATATCCTTTTTTGAAGTTAGAGAAGGATAAATTATACAGCTAAGAGTTCATGACCTTACCCATGTGTAAACAACGGTTAAAGCGATGTCTAAGAAAGTTTTGATGCTGTTAAAAATGGTTTTCGTGGTATATTTCGTTAACCGTTCAATTAATGACGAAACGAAAAAATACGTATGTGTTTAAATTTTGTTCTTCATCTATTCCAACTGGTTTTATGCGAAAAAGTGGTGATTAAACTGAAAACTTTAAACGGTCATAACTTCAAAACGGATAGGTATTTTCCAAATATTATTTTTTTATTACGATATTAATATTATGCCCTTGTACCCGACTGAGCAAGTGCGCCATTTTTTTGCGCTCCCTGTATAAATCATAAATTACATTCCAATTGAATATTTGAAGCGCACGGATCAAAGTTGGTTGATGTGACTTTACAGGGAGCCGACGCGGCAGCTCTACGCACACAGCTTTGGTCGCTTATGTGTGCGTGAAATTAACGAAGAAATACCTATAGTTGACTTTGCGCGCAAGGTGTAAACGCTCATAAACATGTGACTGATTGTGTTGGAAATTAATAACATTCTCTTTTTATTGAAATCAATTCAATGAAGGCAAGATTGTACCGATATATTATTTAGAAGGCACAGATAGCTTTTTCTTCCGAAATTGGTTACCGAAGAAAATTAGCCATACCCCATTGTGGGATTTATTGTTATCGTCTCGATAACCAACATCCTAGACAAGAAATCTCGTTAATGGGATCGGGTTTTATATGAATGACATTACTTATTCCATTGAGGTTTACTGAACTTAAATAAAATAGTTAAATACACATAACAGTCATATAGCTAATCCTGACCCCACACTAAGATCAAGTCGTGTGTCGTGGTTATCAGGAACTACGGGAGACTTTTCGATCTCACAAACACCCAGACCCCAATCAAATACTTGTGGTTCACACATTTTGCGCCACGGAAGTTAATGCACCTGCAACAATATATTAAATAAATACGGGCTTATTTTTATTATTACCACAATAATATTGAGAAGGAAAATAAATATGATTTGATTGATATGCAGTACATTTGGAGTAACATCTCGATTAGAGTAGCGGCATTGAGTCGAAGGTCCCGCGCGATCGTCGATAACGCATGCGTGAACTGTCAACATAGTAATATGCAGCAGCCGCATGATTCATTTACATCAACACTATTAGAACACGTTCATAAAAATATTTATATTCCCACTTATACATTAATGTGTGAAAATTTCTTACCTGCCCGTAGTACATAATATAATAACACCACAATTATTTGTTGTAGTAATTTAAAGTGACCACATTTTTTTTGCGTCTAATGTTACTAATTTGACTTGAAAAACATGTTTTCGGAAACGTATCTCTTGTAAAAAAAAAGCAAATTGTAGATTAAATCCCATAGCTCGCAATTTACGAGTATACAGCGACCAGCGTGCAAGTCAAATCATTATTTATTTTAGATAACATTAAAATATATTTTCAGAAAATGAAATTTCAGTTTCATTTTATAATATCAACAATTCAAATTTTAAATAAACGACAGTCAATTCCACAGTTCTTATTTGCAATGATTATTATTGTGAAAAACACTAATGTTTACAACATATTTTATGTTTGCTATTTTCAGTTTTGTAGTTTTGTATTTTGTTATCTTTATTTTATATACCTCTATTAACATATAATTACAGGCTACTGAGATTTACTGTTAAAAGTTTCCAGCCAGCCAAAATTAGTACACAATAAGGATATTGTGCATTGCAATCTATTACAATTTCAATGAAACATACCATATGCTACATTCTTGATTTATTTGTTAATTCGCTCTGCTCTTGAAGTTCCATTCACGGAGCGTGACATACATTATAATATTATACTACTACATACGTAGCGCCAGCCTAATGGAGTTAGGAGAAAATATAGGATTTCATTTTCTGCATCCCCACAACCCAGTTTTTTATTCTAAGTTGTCTTGTACCAACGGCCTCATTCATATACAATTTTAAACCCTATTTTAGTTAGCGAATCTTTTGTCTTCTGCGCTCAAACTGTTTCTAAAAGTCGTGCGAAAGGGACAAAATATTCGATAACTAAAATAGGTTTTATAACTGTTTTTAAAATTGATTTAAAGTCGAAAGTGTTCATATTTTAGATATCAAGATTGTATGATATCAAATATAGGCTTCTTACATAATATTCATATCAAAATTAAAGGATAAACGGGATTACTAGATTTTTTTAAACTGCATTTAGTGTTAAGGTATAAATATTTATTTATTAGCCCATAGCATGATTGAAGAAACTACAAATAAAATTTAAATTATTGAATTCCTTAGTGCATGTGTGCATTCAGCAGTAGACTTTCTATGACTGAAAATGATTATGAACTCTTGGAGTCAAGTAGAGCATAAGAAATATATGTTACAACAGACAGTATCTGAATGTTGTGTGTTTCCAGTCCTGGACGTGGAGACATTCGAGCGGCTGCTGGGCCCCTGCATGGAGATCATGAAGCGCAACATCGACGACTACGAGGAGCAACTCGTCAAGCTGTTCGGAGACAACACCAACCTCACCGACGTGCGATGAACGCCACGGCCCCGCGCCTAGTAACCACACGCATTCTGTTCAGTTACGCCATACACCCGTACATACCCATACACACACATACATACACATACATCCATACACGCGACAGAATTATGCAGTTTTCTACCCCATTGAAGCTTATTTGTACTTAAACCCACCAATTGGTTGATAATTTAACTCGCAATCTAAGAACTGAATTTATACCCCGTTAGCTTACTAAAACAGCATAATCTCTGCGCATAAATTCGTAAGTCACGTGCCGAAGCAAACGCTTGTTATATCCTAATAATTTATCTGCTTATATACCACTAATGTATGGACGTCAGACAACGCGAATCTACCATCGTATCCGTCCTGCGTATGTCTTAAATATCAATTGGATCTCGAGAAAATTTCTAACAATATAAGGACAATCAACAAGTTAGGCCTTTCATTGAGGTTCAGGATTCTATGTACGTTTAGTATCAAATATGTAGTGCCATGACTCCTAAAATAGCTTAGTACACAGATTACGTGTTGGTTGGAAGGTGTATCTATGATCAGTACAAGCGCTCAATAATATTGCATTGTGACAGAAATACGCTTATTTTAGATAGAGAAATGCCTTAGTAGCTAAATAATATAATAAGGTACACCTATGTATGTACAGAGAGGAGGCGTTGTTGTAGAAAATTAACTGATTTTTGTCGCTCATAATACGTGCCATAGATGACGCTGAAGACAGTTTTCTTTAATTAAAACTTCCATTATATGAGATTCCGAAAAGTATTTTGTGGGGGTTTATTAACATGATGCTCCTTGGTTATGTGCAATATGTTGAATTATGTAAATATGCCTTCGAAGTATTGGTCCTGCAATGGGTTGGTTGCCCCGCTCGGACTGGGGGCTGGTGAGAGCAAAAGGCATTAGTCATAAAAAAATTACCATATATATGATGTTGTAAGTAGTGTGAACAATGCAATATTATTCTGCACTCGGACATTCTCAAGCGCTATCGCCATTTTTAACTTAAGATATTTTCACTGACACAGGCTTTTCCGAATGATATAAAAATATATACCGTTTAGGTAAAGTGTGTAGTTTAATTTTTATTATAGTGATTAGATGAGATCTATTCACAGTTTTAATTACGTTTATTTATTGTTTAACTCGGTTTGACGGTTTCTTGTCGATATATGTATATGGAGTCTATATGCGGGATCAGTTCATTAAATATGAATGCCAAATTAAATGATGCTACATTTGTGACTATTGAACAACATTGAGAACTTGTCGTTTTGCGAGTTGGATGTAGCGGGAGATGGAGTCGCGTCACTCCCGCGTTTTGCAAAATTCATCGTAGCTCTTTAATTTCGCAAAGTATTTTTTATATTTACTGTTTTTTTTTTTATTAAGGACAAGGAATTGTTTATTTTATGTTAACTTTTAATTAATTTATATTTAAAGATATCTTTTTTCTGTTGTAGAGAGTTCCTATTGTTTTGTTTGCTCTTTAACATTTTTACATAATAGATCTGAGATTTGTTAACTTTGTAATACTTTTATAGCGAACACATAACTCCATGAACAAATAGAGACGAACATAGATAGTTGATATTGAATACCGTTTCCGGCAGACAGGAAAGAGGAGGGATGATAGGAGGTGCGTGTAGTTTGACACGTGACACTCCTTGCGTGAAGTAGTGAGTGTGGTGTTCTGATGACCACCGATGCGAGTGCGTTCCACCCTCAGGTAGAAATATCCCAGTATTATTTAAATTAGCAAATGCCACGATCCTTATTTGTGAATCCAGCCAAAGTAGAAGCTGAACGCGTAAGATCATGTGTAGCTCTAAATATTTAAGTCTATATTTACTACGTAGTAGTTAGTTTTTGTCACTTCTTATTGTAATTTTAATATTAGTAGATTAGGAAATTTTAATGGAGTATAGTCGTATCCTGAGGGGTGAGATGTTATCGTTTTTATGACGCCGTGTACAAAAATGTACAAATTGATTTCTGATGCCATAGAAAAATGTTTGTTTTTATTTTATTGAGTTATAATGTTGTTTTGTGGTTAGGTGTACCACTGTTCCGTACCGGAGCGTCGCTCGTGTTCTCATATGGCGGCGTCTCCGCATACTTGTGGCCTTCGCTTCGCTTATTTTATTAACTAACTACATAGACCATGTGTTCTGCCATCACTCCTGTTCTAACTGTGTGATAAGTTTTTTTTTGTTACTAACAAGTGTATTGGAATCTGCAATGATAATTCTCACTTCAAGTGCCTCTTTCGTACAGGAACATCAAACAGAACACAATTCGTAATTTCTCACTAACAATTAACATATGTAACCACATGTTTTCACTTACTTAAACTGCCTTTTCTATGTGACATTGTGAAATTGTATTGTGAAGTGTGTGCGTACATCTGGTGAATACAATTTGACCAATTCTTTTAGTGCATTTTGTGTAATATCTGTCTCTATGTTGTCTTAGTTGCCAAATTAAATTTAAAAAGTGTTTACCATATATAAATTGTATGTTACTTAAGCAAAATCAATACATAATATATATTTATTCACATAATTTAAAATATAAATATGAGTTGTATAATGATAAAAGAGGAATTATTTACCACAGAGTTATTGTAGAGTATTAGATTGATTTGAAGTGTGCGTGTCGCCTGTCGGTTAGTGCCGAGGGTATTCACATAGCTGTTGTTGATATTTCCGTGTGTACTGTGTATAACGTTGTGTTTGTGATTGCACAGGTGAGGTGGTGAGTGGTCCACCGCACGTGTCCACCGCATTATTGTCTGTGTGTCCCCAGTGTATCGAATCCAGTAGTTCATAGAATTGTGCAATAACTCATCACTGTCCTTTATCTATGTAATTTACATTGGTATGTGTTAAAAATTGTCTGTGTGAAATTTATTTATTTAGATTTTAATCAAATAAAATCATAGTATTGTAAGATAAATGTATTTCTCTCTTAACGGTGTTAAGAATGTGTCTGCATTACGCGTATCATGTTGTAGATAATTGGGACTTATTATAAATTCATTCTGTCGAATTTAAAACATTTCGCAATACTTATAATGTATGTGTAGAATGCACAAAGGTCGCTCGCGCCGACGCCTGGAGGGAAGTTGATTCTGTTGTCTTCCAAGGGACGCACAGAGATTGTCATCACGTCACAGACGCATTCATCGGAGCGCTATCGTACGCATTCTCTGGCACACTGATGTAAAATTAAAATTCAATACGCTTAACTGTAGCGTAATTTTTTATAAATTATACTAGTCATTGGTGTCTAATGTAGATTTGTAACCTGACAGCACATTGAAGCGGAACATAAACCACATCCATGTTAGGTGTAAGTCATCCTACCTGTCCCATGTTAACTAAAGCATATCAGTGCGGCAGGCTTGGTCGCATCCAAATCTATTAGATATTGCACCACACGAGTACATCCGGTAGCCAGTTGAGAACTAGTACCGCTTTCCCACGTCATGAGCTTACCCTGTACATTTATAAAAATTATGTATCGTAAAATGTTAGAAAACTGAATTATATTTGTTTGTAGATCCATATTGTTGTTTTTGTTCACATTCCCTGTGCGGTTTTATTATTCTTAAGTTCGGAAACGGTTTTGTACAAGTCAAATATTTATGGAGTAGTCATGGACAGGTCATTAATAAAATACTGTGACATCATTATGATAAACAAATGACTAATTTGTAAAATACCAAGTTGGGAATTGTCAACTTGTAGCCTTATTTTTTAGTTAAGAACAGTTAATTTAAGTTTCTTAAAGGCTAATCATAATTTAAGTTTTTGTAAAAATAATAGTATAAGAATCGAAATTTTATAGTCATAAACTGCGTCAAAAAGGCTAAGATCATAGCCTATGCCTTCGACAAGGCGAATTGTAATATACAGTTTTGGTTGTTAGCTGACTGAATCGAAAGGTCATGTGTTTTGATGTTGAGACCAACAATCTGTAGGTTCTGATATCCAAGACAAAAACTGGCATACAATTGTAATAATCACTGAGGCTGTGGGGTATATTTATTTATTCAATCACTTGCTATTTGGCTAACAAAATGAATGAAACTGATGACAATCTGCACAGCTTTACTTTACCAGTTTCTCACAATTGATAAACAAAAATAATACAGGCTGAGAAACCATTTCCACGATGAATTCCAGGAATTAACAAATCTTTGATACGAAGACGTCGCAGGGAAACTTGCATACTTGACAACTTTTCTTAGAAACTCCATAAGTTTGTAAGTTTAATAAGTTCACTAGCCTAAAATGGAGCCTTAACTTCTCAGTTATGCAGAACACCATGCTTAATCGAGTTGTACAGCAACAGAATTACATGACAGTTTATTGTTATGATGGACTGGCTACCCTCACATTTTTTTAATAGTGATTTTAGTTGTTTTTTTTCCTACCTTCATAAATAGTGTAGGTTATCATCTCCTTTTGTTTCTGGTGCCCTAGTACTTTTTCTTCAATTCACTACCATTTCTATTGTCTAATGCATAGTCCAATGGCTCCCAAAAATTGCAGACTTGATTTCTTTACTGATTAGACAACCAAACTTGTAAACTAAGAAAAAGTACCCGGGCGACAGATTGAAAGGAGTATTTTTGTTTTCTTCATCCTAATTTCATTGGTTTCATCATATTTAATAATATCCCCATATTTAATCTACGAATATCGTTGCCGGCAAGACAATTTATATTTAATACGCATTTTACTGTGAAATAGACAGCTACTAATTATTTAGCAGATCTGAAATAAAATTTCTAATCTCTACCAAGTTTCACCGTTATAGTACCAGGAACGCATGAAGTCGACGGAGATGTTTTTATTCATTCATAATCAGAGGTTACTTCCTATTGGCTACTCCAGATACCCCTACCAGTACAAGCCACGCCCACCAAATACGAAGGACCAATCAGCGTCTCCGCCGCACCATTGATATTAGATATTAAAGAAACTATTGAGATTTGATATTCTTTTGAAACTACCCTCCGTTTGAAATATCACTGAAATCGTATAGGCTTCGTATATCAGTTATAAAAATCAGTGGCAAAAGGTGACTTTCTAATTTTTTGGATGAAAAGTTATATTTACTTATTGTATAGTATACACGTGTGTATGTGATTTTAAATGATGTAGTGATTAATGATATTATTGTAATAAAACATGATAAAATTGACTTATTTTAAAAGTAAGTGTAACTTCTTACATGCATATGTATAAATTCATTTTTCAAAAAAAGTATTTTTAAACCACAATTGCAATCCGTAAATCTTATATATAAAAATGAATCGCAAAATGTGTTGGTAACCGCATAATTCAACAACGCCTGGACCAATTTGGCTGATTTTGGTCTTGAAATATTCGTGGAAGTCCTGGGAAGGTTTTAGGGGTGAGAAAAATAGGAAAATTTCTGAGGAAGATACTAAAAACCTTTTTTTTGGGTATCGTTTAAGCGTGATGCGTCCAGCCAATATAGGATGATCTTTGTTTATTTGACGGGAGACGTAAAAGACGGTCCAGCTTCAACTACCATCCAACGTGAAATGATCTATCTTTCCATTGTCTTTCATTGACGGCTGACGAAATAGATCAAAATTCAAAAAATGTGTACATCGTGTATATAATATTATCTAGATACGGCGTCTTGCGCATAATTTTGTGAAATGTAAATTGAAATCATGTCCATATCTACCAAAATCGCCCATTGTTTTTTGAGATTATTGCAACAGTTTTAAACAAGGTATACTCTATCGAAGCGTTTTGCCGGAGTATACCAAAATATATCTAATTATAATTTTTCGTTTTCATAAACGACATTGTTTTTTGAATTTATACTTTTAGATGCGCTGGGGGACATATTTAAATTTCGCTTTAGTATTGTTTTCAGACTCAAGAATAAAAAAAATATTGGTACGTTGATGCCGTATCTAGACATTATACATAGTCAGGTCATAAGTTTTGTTACACACTAAAAACTTTTCTTTTAGAATGCTGGCCACAAAAAAGTTTATTGAATTCGAATTTCGAATTGTTCATGAAAATAAAAATGTATACTTTTTAGAATTTTACTAATTTTTAAATATGGAGTGGACGCTTAAAGAAGACCGTGTTGCAGTTATTGCGTTGCATCGTTGCGGTTACGCGCCAATTTAAATTTTTGACATACTGAAAAATTTGAATATAACCAAAAGATTCGTTTATAACGATACAATGAAGACTCTAGTGTAGATGACAGGTCAAGAAGTGGTCGCCCTCGGTCTGTTAGGACTCCAGCAGTGATAATAGCTGTGAAGGCGCGAATTCAAAGAAATCCCAAACGTAAGCAGAAACTGTTGGCCCTTCAGATGGGGTTAAGCAGAACCACGGTGAAAAGGGTGTTAAATGAAGACTTAGAGCTTCGGGCATATCGAAAAAAAACAGGACATCGTTTGAATGCTCGTCTAATGGACCTGAGACTGAAGAGATGCCGCGCTTTGTTGAAGCGGTACGCGGGAAAAAAATATCGGGTAATTCTTTTTTCAGATGAAAAAAATTTTACCGTAGAAGAGAGCTACAACAAACAAAATGATAAAGTGTACGCACACAGTAATGAAGAAGCGAGCAACCGTATTCCGCGTGTCCAACAAGGTCATTTTCCATCCTCGCTCATGGTATGGTTGGGAGTTTCTTATTGGGACTTAACAGAGGTACATTTTTGTGAGAAAGGTGTAAAAACTAATGCAGTTGTGTATCAAAATACAGTCCCGACGAACCTTGTGGAACCTGTTTCTCATACCATGTTCAATAACAGGCACTGGGTATTCCAACAAGATTCGGCGCCAGCTCATAGAGCGAAGAGCACACAAGACTGGCTGGCGGCGCGTGAAATCGACTTCATCCGGCACGAAGACTGGCCCTCCTCCAGTCCAGATTTGAATCCGTTAGATTACAAGATATGGCAACACCTGGAGGAAAAGGCGTGCTCAAAGCCTCATCCCAATTTGGAGTCACTCAAGACATCCTTGATTAAAGCAGCCGCCGATATTGACATGGACCTCGTTCGTGCTGCGATAGACAACTGGCCGCGCAGATTGAAGGCCTGTATTCAAAATCACGGAGGTAATTTTGAATAAACTTTAGTGTCATAAGAATCTATGTTTTGTTAACTTCATTTTGGTATATAAATGGTTACATAATGAATAAACTTGTTTCAATTATTTTATATTAAACATGTGACAGAATTTATGACTTGACTAGGTAATGAAACGATATGCAGTTTTATATTTTTAAATATTTGTTCTATTACTTACGTCACCTGGTAAGGCAGTATGAAGGTTTTATTAATTTGTATATGGTAACGTAATAGACGCGACTGCCAACAAGTTAACGATGGTCACGGGTTCAAATCCCAGGGCACACCTCTGACTTTTCCGATTAATTTCTACGTGAAATAAAATCCGCCAACTCGCACTAAGCAAGCAGGGTGGACTATAATATCTTCTTCTATAATATAAAAATGAATCACAAAAAGTGTTGGTAAGCGCAACACTCAACAACGCCTGGACCAATTTGGCCAATTCTTTTTTTAAATGGTTATTATTACTTTATTACTAACAAAAAGTAATGGCGTGCAATATTATTAGGAAAAACAGCATTTTGGTGCTGAAATAAGGGACGTAATATTGGATGGACAATAAAAAACGCTAAAGTTTTTAATGTCAAAATTTCATAAGGCAATCTTTATATGTACATGTATATGGAGAGACGGGATATAATAGAGTGGAAGGTACGGGAGAGGGCTGGGATAGCTGACAGATTTGATAGGACGAAATGTAAATGCACGTTATAAGACGGGATGGATAATAAAAGAGAAAGGACGGGACGGATCGGGAAGAGACTGAACAGACGGATGAGACGGGATTGAGCCAGACAGTAGGATAGCTATGTCAAGGTATACAAGAGATTAATACGAAAAATAACATGTATTTGGTGTGGAGTGGAATCAAAAAATATATGCACCCAGGCGAAGCTGGGTCGGGCCGCTAGTTTTACTATATAAAAGGATCAACATAGTACATATCTTGTAACTTAGAAAAATAAAACAGTCATACCACCATCATTTTTATTCAGAAAATTTTTAATACACATACTTAATTTAGAATTAAAATATAAAATTATATAGGTTCAGGTTCTCTGCTGTAAACCTGCATAATCTTCTCCATTATATCCCAGTTCTTTTCTTTTTGTAGATCTTTTGTGAATACCTGAAACAAAACAAAAACTATGAGACACTGAACAGTATCACTTATAGAATTTAGCACTGACATTAGATATAAGAAAAAATATATGGGCATATTAGTATAATGCTCCAAATTTCGCCTTGTATGTTTCGTCCTACAATGAGATAGGGGGGCGAGCGTATCGCCATATCGAGCGTAAATTTCTGGCTCCGAGTTTAAATGTATAGAAAAATCCTATATCACTTTGCCTCATGTAGGATTCAAACCCAACACATGAGTTTTGTAATCATATTATAGTACAATTAAGCTACAGAGGCAGTCAATGTATAACATATTTAGCATAGGCATACTAAAACTAAAATAATATGTACATCATTTATCTTCAGATAGTATAATCTAATTTCTGTATCAGCCCATATACGTCCCACTGCAGGGCACGGGCCTCCTCTACAATCGACAGTACGATTGAGAGTGGTTAGGCCATATAGTCCACCACGCTGGCCTAGTGCGGGTTGGCGGACTTACATACCATAGAATTTTTTTTAAAAATCGCTATGTTATGCAGGTTTCCTCACGATGTTTTCCTTCACCGTTTTAGTGCGTGGTGATTGACTATCAATACACACATGACTCCGAAAAGTCAGAGGTGTGCCCTGGGATTCGAACCCGCGACCACCATGAACATGTTGGCAGTCGCGTCTAGTCCGTTTACCAACAGGCCACCACGCACTTCTCGCACATAATCTAATTTGTTAGTAAGTAACTTACAAACTTTGATGATATTTGACAAAAAATATGGAGACTAACAACTTTATTAAATTATCAATTAATGGAACTGAATCCCCATTTAGTCATGTTTACCAAAATGCTGTTCAAGCTATCTGAGGTCACAGAGATGCTTATTTTCTGTTTATTTTATCACCTCATAACTGTCAACATGTGCTAAAGCAAACAATTGTTCCAATCAACATCCAAGGGACTAATTGATTCTTTAGTTGAGTTGATCCAAAGGCTGGAAAAAGTGTGGAAAAAGTATGTAATTTTTATTGCTATGAATGACGAGACGAACTTGCCATTCGCCTGATGGTAAGTGATATGGCTGGTCATGAACAGTAGCAAAACCCAACAACACCTTGAATAACAAAGCAATACTTGGCATTCCACTGCGCTGGTCATCCTGAGACATAGGATGTTAAGTCTCAATATGTCCAGTAGTTACTCTGGCTACAATATCCTTCAAACCGAAGCACAACAATGCATTTACACTGCTGTTTGACGGGAGAAATCGACACCACGGTGGTACCTACCAAGGCGTCCTCTCACATATGAGACACCTACCACCAATAAAAAATGCTTGAAACAGCATTATTAACAGACTTAAAAAAAGGAGGAGGTTTGCGATTTGACTGTACATCCTTTTTGTTATGTTTGTCACATTATCTTGATAAACATAAGCAATAGAATATTTACAAAAAAGTGTATCTGGAAGTGGAGCCGTGCTGGGCCCAATATATCATAAACTTAATTTTATGACAATATTTCTGATCTAATAATACAACATTTTTTATATAATCAATCAACACTTGGTTATTCAGATTAACAAACCTCCCACATTACTTGTTTTTGACCGACTTCAAAACAGGAGGTAATCAATTCGACTGAATTTTTTTTTTGTATGTTTGTTACGCGATTACGCCGGCAATTGTGAACCTATTTTAAAAATTACTTTTTTGTCGGAAAGCATGATAGTTAGCAGGGTTAGTCCCATATAAAATTGGTGAAGACCTGATGAATATCTTAGGATCTGCCGACCAGAACTCCTCAAAATTATACGGTCCAGCATTAATTCTTTTTGCGATAGATTAAGTATAAGTATGTTATTACAAAGGGTGGGTGAAAATGGGAAAAGGGTGGGAGTGGGGGGGTGAGGGGGTAGAAAATAGGTACAATTGTTAATACTCAATATCTCCGGCAGTTCTTAACCGACTTAAAAATAACTTTTTTGTCAAAGAGTATTTTATGATAGGTTAGATCAAAAAATATATTGTGAAGACCTGATGAATATCTTTGGACTTTAAGGGCAGAACTCTTCAAAATTGAACAGTACAGCAATAATTCTTTTTACAGTAGGTTCAGTATAAGTTTATTACTACAAGGGGGGAGGGGATGGAAAGGGGAAAGTAGAAAGGGGCGTGGGAAGGGGGGGGGATATATACAAATATAAATACTAAATATCTGCGACAATAAATAAATGATTTTAAATAACTTTTCTTCGGAACGAATTATACATAATGTTGGTCACATAAAATATGGTGATGATCATCAGATCAGAATAGGTACATATCTGGAGTGCAGACCTCCACAAAACTTTGCAGAAACGCAATGATTTTTTGTCCATTAGGTTAAGTATAAGAGGTTAAGTATATGTGTTTTAGTAAAAATAGGAAGTGAAGAAGATGTAGAGGTAAGGGGGTAACGAATGATTACCACGTATAAGTGTACTCAATATCTCTAGCAGGTTGAGCCGATTTTAGTATTTTCTTTATCATAAAAACGAAATGACAGTGTAGCTTCCTTAAAAATCTTAAAATATTAATTTTCGTTTTTGAAATTATAAAGGATCACAATGGTTCATTTTTTATATACATTGATTCCAGTTTTCATTATATGATTACATTATGAAAACTAAAAAGTAATAAATAAAATAATTTAATTAAAAATTAAAAGACCGACTTCAATGTGCACTACAAAGTAATAAATAATATATATTTCATTGTGCTAGTACACATTGATTAATTTTCTTATTGACTAGACTAGCCAACAAATCTTAAGTACGTAATATTTTGAAGGCGGGTCGCCAAGTTACGAACACGACGACCTACACTTAAATTTAATTTGTGTAAAACATCCTAGCGAAAAACACGCAATTTTACACGCAATATTAATTTGTCTTAATCTATATTTACGCCATTTTCCCAGAAGGGGTATGCAGAGATTCTCCTGGTATCAACCAGGACACCCACGTTACGCCTTGCGTGTTTTGTCCCTCGGTGTGATTGGGGGCGAGTCTATAGTCATATCGGGTGCAAATTCCAGTCCCTGTCCTGATAACTAATAGAAAAATCGCCCGTCCTTAATATATCAGCTCTTAATCAACATTGTTGAGCATTGGACTTATGTACAATCAAGGGAAACATACAAACTTAACAACCCTTCCCTTTCTTATACTTTCCTCACTATGATTCCTGTCGCTGTTAAAGTAATTGTATATAAATATGCAAGTGACTCCAATAAGTCAATGGTGTACCCTGGAGTTTAAACCCTTGACCACTGTATCTTTGATCGAATGCAATACATTAAAATTAGACCACACATATGACACATATTAATTCTATTAAAATTTCAACAAATGTACACGAAGGATCAATATGTTAAATTAATTTGTTTCTAGTTTATATATGGACCTAACTGAGCGCCAACGATACATCTACAAGTAGGTAATATTCAACTGTGTTACATTACTTAAATTTGTTCTCATTTGGCACTTGGCGACCCGCCTTCAAAATATTACGTATTTAAGATTTGTTGGCTAGTCTAGTCAATAAGAAAATTAATCAATGTGTACTAGCACAATGAAATATATATTATTTATTACTTTGTAGTGCACATTGAAGTAGTTTTTTTAATTTTTAATTAAATTATTTTTGTAGGTCAGATTCTATCAATAAAAATGTATATAGGATAGTCATTGCATTAAGTATTAAGAAAGCAGACTTGCTGCCACACCCTTTCAACTTCACATGTTTGTAGTATTACACACGCCACATAATATAAATGTCTGCCTAAATTCACATAGGTGGCACAAGCATTCATTGAAGATTGATTATGAATTTTAAAATTTAATTTCAGTTGTATAATTCCTATTATAATAACGCCTAGTACTTAATATGTTTTTGTTTATTTAATGTGTAGTATAAATAGCTGTATGTAGAGCAGTATAGTATAATGCCACCTTAGTTCTAAAAGCTGGCTCTAAAAATAAATAATAGAATGGAGCTAGAGTCTAGACTAAAATGATATGTACACCCAATAAAAGGTTATTGGGTGTACATATAATATTTTACATTCAAGTAAGGACTTGAATGTAAAATATTAGCGAAACACAGGCAATTTAGATATAAAACAAATTACTTTAGGAAGCCCTGTGGTCAGCATTAGACTTCTTGTAGCTGAGAATAATATTGAATTTTAGCTTCCACAAATACTGTAGAATTGTTGGAGCATAAGGGCATGACCAACTAGTATCTCAATTCATAAATATTAAAACATTAACTTACCGTGTACCAAGCAGTTTCGTCGTCCAAGGTAGACGCCAGCGGTACCGATACTCCCAGGACATGAAGGGCTAGAGTTAAGCATGCGACTGCTATGTGCGGAGCGCGGTAGTCCAGTATGGCTGCGGAATGGTGGAAGTCTTGCAGGAAGGCCATTGCTGTACGAGCCACAGGCGCTGAACGCCACTGGGACGCCGGAAACCATTCTTGCAAGGAGCGCAGATAGTGCAATAAATATCGATGAGGTGAAGGCGCATCCAAATTAAAACCAAGTAATCTAAGCACCAGTAACTCCGCTTGTGCCACAGCACCGCGCCAGGTCCAGTACTCTTCGCCTAACTCCAGAGGCCCAGCTCCTCGATTGATAGAATTGTGTGCGACGTTTACTGCATCTCGAAGTCTCACAGGCTCGTCTCTTGATTTCCCTGCAGCACAAAGGCATGCTGTGCATATCACGTAACAGTCGTAGTCGTTCTTGTCAGCTTCTTTGAAGAATTTGTGATAGAATATAGCAGCAGTTGCTACGGTAGCGGGTTGCAAACCAAGTTTTATGCCACATTCAAACACAAAGTTTGTAGCTAAACTATGTCCGGGCGCACTGCGGTAATCGGGCAGCCGCCGGTCACGTCTGGTCGTCTGTAGAGCCATCACATCTATTACGTCTTTCATGTTTTTATATAAAACTATTTGAATTCTAGTACTAGTCTACACAAATAAATTGTAACACGAGAGGTTATGATTGGCTGTATTCAACAATCGCCTTAGCATCCCTCTAGCATCCAAATATTGTTTGTCTATGGATTAGTATTGCCACTTGTTAAAATAAGTACTGTCATTATGGGACTTCTTTGTAACATAGAGCCATCAGCCAATATTTTTTATTGTCTTAAGCCCGCTGCCCACGACGCTCGTTTCGCTGCAGGATAGCTTGCTATAATTTGGTGCTGGGTTCAAAGTTGGCTGTGGTGCTGGGTGCAATGATGGCTCTCTCGATATGTTGGCTTCACAAGGTGCTTGCCACTACACGCCGCTAGGCGTGCATGCGAAGCGACGCCGCCATTAAAGACACGAGTATTCATAACTTCTGCAGCACCATGAACGCTCGAGTACAAAAACTATTGCAGCTGAGATAATTCGACGTAGAAAAACTATTATTGTGGCAGCTGCAGTTATTGCTTTTAAACGGAAACGAGAGATTGAACAACGAAAACGTCGATTGTGGAGTTGGGAGTGGCTGTTACGGCGTGATACAGGACAGATTGATCTACTAAACATGGTATTTAGTAAGCTCGGGTATGTATCTATAGCATTTCAACTTTATTTGTTACTACAGTTCTTGGATTTTTAATTTCATACTTAAATTTTTAATATTTATTATTTATATTACATTTTTGTTTAAACCCTGAAGATCCTTCCAGTCTCATTAATTATACGAAAAAACAAAAAAAAACATAAAAACGCAAGCAATCTATCACGAAAAATAGCACGCGTTCGATCATCGAAATCCAGCAGGTGACCACGCTTCAGAGACAGCAGTGACGTCACTTTGTCGCAGCGCTGCCAGCAGAGCAGCCATCAGCGAACCCCGCAAGCAATCCAGCAGCAAAACAAGCGTCGTGGGCAGCGGGCTTTAATAATGATTAAAAATAATACAAATATATTGTTTGCTTACAGAAAAAGTATACGTAATCGGCCTAAACGCTTAGAAAAATCTACAAAAAACATTTTAGAGATAAAAACGAGATATCTATATTATTACGCAAAATATGCATTTAATTTAAAAATTAAATTACTATTTATCAGCTTCTGTTGACTTTAAATAAATACTTCAAAGTAAAAAAATATTTTCTCAAAAGAATAAGTTTCGGTCCATGAAGTTGGGGAGATTAGAGCTTTATGTAGAAATTTTTATATCCCCAAAATATTCCATGGTCTTCAGGTTACGTCCCAAAAAGCAATACCCAGGTATCGACCTCTAACATTATAAATTGATTCCAAATACATTCCAGGTACGAGTAAATATTTTGAAAGAATTGATGTTTTATCATTAGTTATAATATGCGATAACTAAATCACGTACCAAATTACTTTGGTAAATATTCTTCTCCTTCAGATTTTATACGCAAGGTAAGTCCGCCAACCACACCGCCAACCCAATATAGGCAAACATCCTTTCGAGTTGTATTCGAATTTGTATAAGGCGATTAAGGAATAAGGTCTGATCATGGACGTAATATAGGTCTGCTACAATACATTCTATTTTTTCTCAACAAGACCATCAGTCATTTTTCAGCTTTTGTTGAATATGTTTAAAATCCCAATACGTTTGTATTTGTGACAGAAATTATTACAATAAAAATAATGACTGAAATATAACGTCACCCGCCTACAATGTATATGCACGACTAACAGCCGCTGCCTTCGATCAAATATACACTAGATACACAGTTCCCTGTAAATGCTCTGTTAAAAAGTGGCACCGATGCATTGACACAAAAAAAGTAAACAAAAAGATCACATTCCAAATATATTAACACAAATTCCACCTTATTCCTGGAGCTTAAAGTAGCTTTTCACATAATATTGTCTAAAGTTCTGCGACGTTTTGGAAGCAACGATCGGTGCGTGACTGAAGGCGAAAGAGTGCTTAAAGCACTCTTTTTTGGTGCCATTTTCTAAGCGCTCATGTTGTATCTAGTGTATATTTGATCGAAGGCCGCTGCCAATAAACAATCCCAATCCAAAATTTGCCGTTTGAGATTGACAGCTCAATCTTTTTTCTGATACTATATTGCCAATAATCAATCCCTAGAGAATCAATCTCAGTAGTGAAAAAACTATGGCAACATGGTAAATGACAAATCGAAAAGTAGAAAACAATCCAGATTGACTTCAATCTAATTTTTTCGATTGATTATTGGCATCGGCCGTAAATAGGTATAATTTGAAAGGTTCACCAGTCAATCCACAACGAACATGCTCGCCGCGCATGTTCGTTATTTCCAATGATTGTAAATACTTCCTTATCTATTTTACATTGTATATTTGATAAATAGGAACCCAGGAATCGATGAGGGGCATTGTTAAATAAAACTAACAAAGTATTTGAACATAAAAATTAGAATATAATCATTTTCAGTAATTATTTAAAATTATACACTTAAAGTACATTTATAGTAAATTCAATAAAAAATACCAGTGCAGACGAGATACAAATAAGAGAAAATATTGTTTAATTTCAATTTCATCGTTGGTTAAATACATCGCTTTCGGTAAATGCATTACATAAGTCGGAAAACAATCAAACGCAACGTTCAAAGATGTCACTTGATATAGAAAAATAAAGATAAGATTGAATCACATTCAAAAATTACCCACTAGTGACTAAAAATTTTACTTTCTTAAACGTTTGTTCAATAGAGGGGATCGCTCGGCGCAGTGATGGCGACCAGGCGGCCAGAGCGGCCGTGCTCAGTGCTGTGACCCCGGGAGCAGTCTACAGACAGACAGACAGACATGTCGGCGCGTCATGTGGCAGCGGCGAGCGCATACACGCGCCGCGCGTATCGCCGCGCACCGAGCGATCCCTCGCACGCGCTAGAAATAAATGTTTACATGTTCATCAATTCTAAATAAGATATTTTATCAACATTGTACTCTGATCGGTACCGATACCACTATGTACGGCGCCGGCGGTACGCCTCGCGCTCTCTTCATTACCGCGCATGACAGACATAATTTAGTTATCAAAGAACATACAGTATGTATAAATAGTGAGGTTAGTAATAACTTTGGCAAATATGAATGAAGCATGGTGATATCGTTATATACCGACAACATCGTGACGAAAACAGCATTTAATATTAAAAAAATACAACTGAACCTCGCTCAATACGCTACCGACACGGCATCCGCGATACAGACAGTTTTCAATGTTGTCTCGTGTCGCTTCAGGTCAGTACATCTCGGCCCGGTCACTAACTCTACTCTTTTAAAATTGTGATCCTTCTGTGGACCTAGAAAAGCGCGAGAACATAGTTTGAGCCGCAACAGTTCAGTCTTCAATAAGAAGCCTACGCACACACCGCGACGTGAAGCGGACGCGTCGGCGGCGACGGCGCCACCGCCTCGTGCGTACGTAACGTATATAACAACAAATAAACATGTCACATGTTGCGTGTGCGGTTCGTCCACTGTCAATCTTATTAACTAAACGTGATTCGAGCGAATAAACAATGCGGCAGTGTACAAAATTTACATCACATTCACTCGAAATATTAAAGCATACAAGTTTAATGTTTTGCGGCAGAGGAACACACTCGAATGCGATCTGACTCGTTCGGAACAGCCGGCAGACGCGGTGGCCGCGGACCGCCCGCCTCACCGACACATACCGATGCAACTCACATCCACCACCACCGTTCACTCATTAATAAACTATAAAGGTAATGTAATGTGAAGCTTACTTAAGTTTATGTCGGATTGAATGTAGAACTGCGCTAATAATATTTTATTAGTTTTACGTACACATATTGTTACATAACAGTAAAAAACCTACCTAGCAACAAGCGAGCGTCGAGCGCTCGAGCCGCGGGCCATCGGTTGTCTGGCGCTAGCGGCGGCTGACTCTGACTCTGACTCGGCTCGCCAACTACGCGCGCGCACACTTCATTAGCTCTCCATCGCCTGATCTCGATTTTAATTTAGCCCTCTATGAATTATTAGAAATTATTTAACAAAATCTTTGGTTTCCAGCAACCTCGCGATACTTCACCGCTTCAGTTCAGTTGGCGAATGGCCCGCGCGCGGTCACAGTGTAGGCGTTACAATTTATTTTTAATCACTTTTTACATATTCGTAAACATAAACTGAAATCAAATCACCTATGACAATAGTAAAGGTTACTGTCTAATTGCATTATTAATTAATGTTTATTGATACAGTTACTGTACTAATGCTTAAAAGTAAGATTTTTATTTTATTATTAATAATAAATTATGTTATATAGTATATATATGTATAAGTGTTGATTACGCCAATTCGCGAGTGTATATATAGTTTATATACTCACATTTCTTACACATGATGCGAACAGAACGTCACCCGCAGATTACATTACACTCGGGGGTGCTAACTGTTTACTGTTTACTGCTTATGCTTAATGCTTTATGCTTTACGCTTGCTCGACTCGTCCTAGTCGCTAGTCGCTAGTCGCAACTCGCAACTCGCAATGTAAAACTATCTGTAAGACAAGTATAGATACGTATATACGCATACCGCATACGAGACAACTGCTTATGTATATAAAATGACCACAAGTCGCTAGTTCCTTACCATTACGTCATTACACCATCACACCAGCACTCTCTCACTCCACCCACCTGCGCTCTCCACGAGATGACAACAATAAACATGATCCATAAACATTGGTTAATTACGTGTAAATATAAAATTAAACATGTATACAGTTTACATGTACCACCTTTAATGCAAATACACGCTAGATAAATTAATAAATGCCTAACATGATTTCCGTAATAGAATACAAGGATAGATCTTAAATGGCTACACCTTAAGGTTAACTGTAAAATGATATAGAAAAAATATGAACACAAAATAATATTTATGATTATATGGCATAACGAATTAACGCTTTTATTGGAATAAATAATTTGTGCGTAATACAATGCTTAACTTAAAATATGCATTAGTCCAAATAGGTCACAGGTTACACAGCTTAAAATATGATCGTAAGTATTGTGCGACGAACACAACGGATGCGTCCTTATCCAAAAACAGCGGTCACTGTTTGTGCTTTCAAAACTTTATAAAAAAATAAATTTTCATTGTAAGAGATAAAAATACTTAATAATGGAATGATGTCTTGTAATCAGTTAAGTAGGCCTGTGAACATATTCATGCTTCTCACTACGTTGTTATTCTCAATACTAAATATTGGTTCCTTTCTGTTTTTGGTCCGTAAGAGAGTGAGTATATAAGCATCAGTTACCGGAGCTCCGGCGCGTGGTGACGTCACGCGGGCCACGCGCCTCGCCCGTCGGCGCCACGACTAGACCGCAAACCGCCAAACCACCAACCAAACTCTATGCCAAAATTTAGCACCAAAATTTAGAATTGAACACTAGTTTACTAATTCACAGTCATCAAAAACGATTTACTAACAGAGCGGGCCGCGCCACGCGACGCGCGTGCGGCGGGCCCGCGCGAAACCAAACACGAACGAAGGTTTATCTTACAAGGGTGAAGAGACGCTACCGTCGGTGCGAATCTAGTCGGGCGCCGGCGGCCGGAGCCAACGTAAAAACATACACAATGCCCCAAGCCATGTGACACATGATATCTGCACATCGGCGGTATAATCCAGTAAGCTTACTTCTCATAAAAATATATAGGTAATTATATTACGCGTAGCTGCGGACCGACTGGCGGCGTGAGCGTGCCGCCGGCCCGCGCGCCTCGCCCCCCGCGCCGCCCCGCGCCCCGCGCCTCGCGCCTGCGGCGGCGGCACTGATATGCTTACGGAGAGGTGGCGGCGTGCGGGGGCGCGGGCGGCGCGGCGCGCGGGGCGCGGGGTGTGGCGGCGCGGGGGGGCGGCGCGGGGGGGCGGCGCGGGGGTGCGGAGGCAGACAGACGAAGAGTTAGTAGAGGCCGCAGCCGCGCAGGTTATTGGCGATGATGACGTCGGTGACGGCGTCGAACACGAACTGGATGTTGTTGGTGTCGGTGGCGCACGTCATGTGGCAGTAGATCTCCTTCGTGGTCGACTTGTTCTTCGCCTCGAACTGCGCCTGTATGTACGCCGCCGCCTCGCCGTACTCTTGTGCACCTGCACAACAAAAAAATCACATTAAAATGGATATAGTGTTGGTCCTCTATCTAATCACGTTGGCGTGACCATTGGTATAAAATTATATGAACTCTATTCCTAGGTTTATGAAAACTAAAAGAACAGTTAAAAGTAAAGGATCTGAGCTTGAAACATTAAACAAAAGTTAACATTGTAGCAAGCCTAATTTGCAAACAAAGTGTACTGAAAAGATATTTTATCGAATTCCTTAAATACTCCATAAAATTCTAAATTTTCAATCACTAATAACCAAAATCATGGAAAGCAAAAAGTATCACCATTAGCTACAATGACAGAGGATTTTCAAACCCTTGCAACTGAGAAACATTATCAATCAAATTTACCTGTGTACTCTGGAAAACATATGGTGAGCGGCGACTTGCGTATTTTCTCCTCGAACAGATCCTTCTTGTTTAGGAACAGGATGATGCTGGTGTCGGTGAACCACTTGTTGTTACAGATGGAATCGAACAACTTTAGACTCTCTTGCATGCGGTTCTGGAAATAAGCAAATCATACTTTGAGAACAACATTTCATTCACATGCCTGATCTATGCCTGTCAACATGGGTTTTAACAGAAAAACTAAATAATAAAATAAAGATTAAGATGCCAAAATAGCATTGAAAGGAATGTAACATGCATTAAGAGGGAGACAAAGTAAGACTGAAAGATATAAAAGACAAAACTATAAAAGACGCAATAACTTGTTATAGAAAACTATTAAAATGAAAATGGACGGGTCATATGCTGAGCGAGAAGAACGAGAAATGAGCAAAAATAATAACAGAATGGTACCCAAGAGACGGCATAAGAACAAAACGACGACAAAATAAGCGATGGGAGGATGACTTAAAACAAATAGCTGGTCCAACATGGTGTCGAATAGAAAAGACAAGCAGAAATGGAAATCTTTAGAGGAGGCCTGTGTCGAAAGACAAGCTGTTATGCAAACATTATAACCCGTTACTGATTTGCAACATGTAATAATAGATAAGTTATAATAATCATAGAAATATAAGTTAGAATCATAATAGAAATATGTAAAAGATAAACAAACAGCAATAAAGGCTTATTTTATTTTATAATTTGAGAACAACATTTCATTTACACATTGATTATTTGTTAGTATTCAATAATATTCGGTTATTAGGGAGTCTTTTGTTCTCGTGATAGTCTTGACCAACAGGCATATGTGGTAAATAAATAATTTTATTTCCTACTAGCGGTCAAGCCCACCTTTGCTCGGGTGTAGATACACTTTTCGAAATGGCGGCCAAAATATTCAATTCCGACTAATAATTTAGAATATCGACCACGAAAAACGAATAAAAATTCCTCGTATTCCATAGCCTGATGATATATCGGGTATATCAAGAGTGCTACCGAAAACGAAGCCGGATGGTAGTTTTAGTGACTACAAACACAATGTAGCTAAAAATTTCGCAAAGAAACGCGGCAATTTGGTTAATTTTTTTTTTAAGTGTCATCGAGTTTGTTTGGTAAATCCATAGTTTTTGCTAAAATAATAATTTAAAACCTTGCGTACCATAGTGCCTTTAAAAATAAATGGGTGTACACTATTATTTTAGAAAAAACCATGAATTTACCAGCCTAATACGACGATGGAAACAAATAAATAAAAATAAATCGTCACAATTTTTGCATAAAATTTAGTTGCATTGTGTCTGAAGTCATTAAAACTACCACCCAGCTTCGTTTTTGGTAGCAGTATTGATATACTCTGTGTATAGCCTACACTACAGCATTCCTCGATAACGGGTCTATCCAACACAAAGAAATTTTCATGGAATCAGTAATGCCTGAGATTAGAGATATCAAACAAACTCTTCAGATTAAGAAACATATATTAAATCATTCGTATTATTATACTCCAAATATTAAAAAAAAATTGACCTACCAAATATCCCGAAATCTTTAGCTTGCTATTAACTTTCAAAAATTTAAGCGCTGTAAGAAGTTGTATCATGTTGATCAGTCCAAATAAATCTTTGGACTGCGAAAATTTATCAACCTTACTGGCTTTTTGCCAGTGGCGTAACTACCCCATCGGGGGCCCGTGGCAAAGTTGGTCAAATGGGGCCCCTTCGTATATTGCAAAAAATCTTAACATTGTAATTTCGTTTTTATGAATCTTTTTTTAAGGTGGCCTATTTGTAAACGGACTAGACGCGGCCGAAAACATGATCATAGTCGTCTCGGGATCGAATCCCAGGGCACACCTCTGAGTTTTCGGAATCATGTGTGTATTGGTATTCAATCACCATGCATTATGACGTTGAAGGAAAACATCGTGAGGAAACCTGCATACCATATCGATTTGTAAGAATTTCTATGGTACGTTAAGTCCGCCAGCCTGCACTAGGTCAGCGCGGGACTAACATGAGCTGATATAGTACAGTGCAGAATTTGGTAAGCGCAAATGCCGTTCAGATAGAGTATCACACAACGGCGGAAGGACCCGGGATCATAGGAAGGAGGGAAAGCGCGTGACGGCAAACAATTCCACAGCTTGACAGTACGGCACAAAAACGAATTTGCGAACCTTTTGGTTCATGCTGAGATGGTTTGGACCATCAAGCCAGCACGCGTAGTTCTGTTTAGGTATAGAGAGGAGGGGATCAAATTGAACAATTCTTCAGAGTATTCACCGTGATGACAATGCGGCTGGCCCGCCGCTACAATCCAAGGCATCGTGCAGGTACTGAGCGGATCCATCCCAGAGGTAAGGGCAGTATTCCAAACCAGGCCGAACCTGCACTTTATACAACCGATACAGTTGACTCCGACCCTGCGTGCTGTGGTAGATTTTACGCCCTGGCCTGGTGTGGAATTATGTGATGCCTCGATTGAGATCAAAGCGGATATCCACACCAAAGACTCTCAGGTCAGACCGCATTGAGAGGGGAGCACTCTGAAGAATGCGGAGGGGAGAGAACGGGGATTTCTTGCACGTGAACGCACACACCTGGATTTTCTTGGCATTGAATTCAACCATATTCCTAGAACACTAGGTAGAAATATCCGTAAGTAAGTCCGTAAGTCGCAAGATTTTTGCTGCTGCGGGGTCTTTGCGACGACTCCGGAACTTCTTGCCGTTTACCACTAAAATTGCGCTTGCACAGTCTCTTCTTCTACCAATGCTTGACTATCGGCCGATGCCAATAATCAATCGAAAAAATTAGATTGAAGTCAATCTGTATTGTTTTCTACTTTTCGATTGGTCTCTTGTCATGTTGCCATAGTTTTTTCACTACTGAGATTGATTATTGGCAATATAGTATCAGAAAAAAGATTGAGCTGTCAATCTAAAACGGCAAATTTTGGATTGGGATTGTTTATTGGCAGCGGCTATATGCTGATACCAGCTATCTTGACCTCAGAGAAGACCAACTAGACAAACTTGAGCGGCTTCAAAACTTCTGTATAAGATTTATATTTGGACTTCGTAAATATGATCACGTTTCAACATTTCGCGCTAAGCTCAAGTGGTTACCAATTCGCTTTCGTCGGAATGCTCACATACTTTCTTTACTTTATAATGTATTATTCAGCCCTTCTTCTCCATTGTATCTTAAAGAAAGGTTCCAATTCCTCAGTGAAAGACATACGAGATCCCTGAGGTCATCAGAAAATCTGAAGTTGCATATACCAATCCATACCACAGCATATTTTGACAAATCTTTCACTGTTCAAGCAGCTCGGTTATGGAATGCATTACTTTTACATATTAGACTTGCTAAATCTCATATAAGTTTTAAATCACTAGTCAAAGATCACTACTTATCCCTTCTTCATTAAGAATTGTTTTTTTTTTTTTTTTTTTACTTATATTTTATTTATGTAATATTGTATATTAGCCTATGTGTAATTTTATAGTATTTATTTATGTATGTAATTATATATGTATGTGTATATTTCACTTATGTATTTATATGTGTGTGTATATGTGTATATATATGTATATATGTGTATATGTGTATGTGGTTGCCAGGAAGAAATCGCTCAATGCGATATGGTCACCCATTGTACTATTAAATTTTTGCCTGTTATATTTATTTATTTTGTAACTTAAGATGTACAATAAAGAGTATAAAATAAATAAATAGAAATGAGATCCAAGGTCCAGTTGAGCTCGATGATAAGATCTTTACAGTGTCGACCCGGCAACCTGGAGACCCATAGTGGTATCGCCCATGAACCATGCTATCATCTGCATAACAATGGATTTTGCCAAGCGACAACATATCATTGATATGCAGAATAAACAGGGTGGGCGACAGCACCAAGCCCTGAGAAACTCCGGTATTTACTGACATGAGCACCGAATCGTGTCCGTCGACGACGACACGCATTCTACGCTCATGCAGAAAGTCGTAAATCCACGAAAACAGGTTGCTGGGCAAACCGTTTGCCGGAAATTTGGAAAGAAGACCACGGTGCCGGACCCTATCAAACTCCTTGGCTATATCGAGGCTCGGAGCAAGAGCTTCGCCACGTCAGTAAATCGCCTCACCCCAGCGATGCAGGACAAACGCTAGATCAGTTCTGAGGGAATCCGTATTGTCTGTCACTGATCAACGAGTGATTCTCCAGGTAGCGGGTCAAATGAGCGTTTGTAATGCGCTCTATGATTTTACACATAATCTTCATCCTTTTTTGTCCACTGCTGGACATAGGCCTCCTCGAAATTGCGCCATTTCACCGTGTCGTCAACTTGTCGCATCCAGCATCGGGCAGCGACTTTTTGCAAATTATAATATCACTCCACCTAGCAGGAGGGCCTGCTACACTACGTTACCCAAGACGAGGTCTCCTCTCAAAAATACGTTTACCCCAACGGTTATCGGTTTTTCGACAGATGTGCCAGTGCACTGCCACTTCAGCTCGGTAATCCTGGTTGCTCGGTCCTCGGACGGATAAGTTCTTTACGAATCTTATCCTTCAAAGAGACACCGAGCATAGCACGCTCCATAGCTTGACGTCTTGAGCAAGTGGACCAATCGTACTGTGAGTGTATAAGTCTCAGCACCGTAGGGTATGACAGGTAGGACGCACTGGTTGAAAACTTTCATTTTCAAGCTTTGTGGTAAAGGTGATGAGATGAGATGCGACGTATAATTTACCAAATGCTGCCCAGCCCAGCTAGAAGCTCCGCATAGCCTCTTTCTCAATGTCAATTATTTATTGTTAATTTAGTTATTAATGTTACATTATTCTCTGCTTACACCCTATCAGGCTTGAGTCCTAGGACCTGTCGAGCCAGGGCCCTGTCGGGCCTGAGACCCTGTCAGACCAGGGCCCTGCCGGGCTGGGGCTGCTAAGGCCGGGGGCCCGTGGCATTTTGCGCACTCTGCCACCCTATTGTTACGCCACTGCTTTTTGCATTCTGACAGGCACAATAATTTTATCTCGTAAATGACAATTTTATGTGTGTCATTTTGGTCATCTTTGTTATTGTTAATAACATTTATATTCTCCATAAGCATTTTTTAATAATTCTCATACTGATTACCAAAATAAGAACACATAGCTAACCTAAATTATAAGTTTTAATATGCAGACTATATTACTGTACTCCCTCAATAGGAAAGCTGTCAGTGTACGTAATGCTGTGCTGATTTAGGCAACGGTACTTTACCTACGTTACTACGTATCAGATCTTACTGTTAGGAATGTTTTAATACATTTACGTGCATATAATATTAAGTTTAACTGATAAATTGTTAGCCTGCACTAGGCCAGCGTGGTGGACAATATGGCCTGACCCCTATCAATCGTACTTTCGATTTTAGAGGAGGCCTGTAACCTGCAGTGGGACGTATATAGGCTGATACAGATACACTTAAACTGTCGTCATTGTGATTCTTTTATAAGATACAAGTATCATACATCTTAGTTCCTATACCATATGCTCTTGCACATTAGATTAGCCTGGTGGGTGGATTTTGTATTATTTTATACTATAACGGGTGATTTTTATGAGCGATGGGGAAAGAAACCCATTCTAGTATGATAGTTCTGGCAGACGGCAGTTATATTAAGAAGAATATAATAAGGATTTGAATAAAAAACGGAGTTGTCAATGGTTGGTGTGAAGGATAAGATTACGCTGAGATGGTTCAAGAGTAGATATTTAAATGTGCGAGTTGTATGTTGTAGAGAGCCTTGTGTTAATGTACATGATGTTGGAAAATAATAGAGGAAACATGACACAACCGTCGTATTAATTGGGAGTTTTATACAATTTACAACGCTATTGCTTTTTATACTAGTAAAGAAAAATTGCTATCAGTAATAAGTGCAGTGCTTTTCAAAGTATCAACAGGTGAGAAGTTATGTCTTTACCTCTCGGCACAATAGCATACTTATTGTTTCAGAAACACGACACATATAAGTACGAAGGTCATTAGCGCGGTAATTGGGCCTGATATTTATCATTTACAATATTGTTATACGATTTGGATGGATATAAACATCTAACCACCATCAACACACAACAATAAACGTGGGGGATCATAAATCAGCTCCTCATATGAATTAACATCCCATTGTAGACCTTGACATTAACCTGGCTTGCAACCTTTAAAATAGATAATGGAGTCACTGGACTCCCGAACTATACTAATGAATATGGAAGACACTTTTAACAAGAGGGATACTTTTGCGGTCATGTTTAAATATCCTGGGTTAGACGATATTAGCATGCTAGTGTAATCACCATGCCAAGTTCTTTTTGCGATCCTGATACAAGTCAAGCAAAAAAAATGAAAAGTAACAATGTATTAGTAAATACTGACCGTTGTCTCATCCTCGTGCAGCACCTGATCATACTCGGACATGGCGACGCAGAATATGATCGCGGTGACGTCCTCGAAGCAATGGATCCATTTCTTTCTCTCGGACCGCTGCCCGCCCACGTCGAACAATCTGAAAGCATCCGGTCTCACGTCACGTGGGCACGCTTATGATTGATACGCCACATTATTTACCATGATTTATATATTACTTTGATCTAAACTGCTAGCTTCATATGATGTGAGGTGCGAAAGTATTTCAATCCAATAATAAAATAAAATGTTGATGGTATTTTTATCCATTCGTAGTAACAAACATCATTGATGGAATAAATATGAAGTTTTACAAGAAGTTAATGTAGGATTTCATAAATAGGAATGACGAGAATGTATTTGTGTAAAAAAAAGGCCTTCAGAAACTTACTTGAAATTAAGGTTTTTGAAGGAGAAGTGCACTTCGACGATGCCAGTGGTTTTCACTCTAGTCCTTAGGATATCTTGCTCGGTGGGCTGATAGTCCCTTGCGCCTAACCGATCCAGGTCGTCCAAGAAACTGTGAACAACATAGATTGCGTGTTATAGGTAACAGTAAAAAACAGCTGTATTATCTTTTACATTTGTAAAATAAACGTATCACTGAAATCTCAATTAAGTGCTCTTTTAAGGCAAAGAAATGTACTAAGTATAAAACAAAACAAATGTCTACGTTAATCTTTACTTCAATAGTCATATGAGCGGAAACAAATAAGGTGAATCCAAACGCAGGCTCATGTTTACTATGGCGTGTATTCCGAGTGCATTTGGTGTTGCGGTCTAGCGTCTGCGGCGCATTACGCATGCAGCACGGTGCCCGGCGGTCTTAGCCGTTTTGTGTTAACAATGGACGCATTTTTGGTTCACCGCCGTTGTTATACCGACCGTCATTATAATTATATTGGCCTATTTATTGTTTGGAATGTTTGAAGCGCCTTGATAAGTTAGACTATCATAAATTTTGCTTTGTTTCATTAGATCGGATTTAAGTTCTCGAATGTAGCAGGAAAACTTCCAGTTTATTTTTATTGCTGTGTACTAATCCAGACTATCCTTAATACCTCTCATTTTATTAATCAAAATTAAATCGATATACTTATAGTTACCATAAAATATAAAGAATATTGTAACCCCATCAACATTTGAATATCAAATCTTCTGAACCAACACTGTAAGCGCCTGAACGTAACCTAGTGGTGAATATCATCTGTACCCAGACGCAGCCTAGCATCAATCAGTCATTGCATAATTATGCCTGCAAGTTGAGAATCTTGCTGTACGAAAGCATCTGAATAAATGCATAGGGTTAAATGATTCAACAGCAGTGCGGTTTACGCACAACATCCTGTTTGCCACTAGTTGCGACTAGAAGCGAAGGCGACGTCGCCGCATACATATTAAAGTGTGACAGGCTCTAACAAATCTTCAATGCTGCAACTTTAGCACAGGAACCTCTCACACATCACTTATTTTTAAATTCTGTTTGATGTAAAGCTTGATGTATATTATCAGTTCGTATATGTCCCACTGCAGGATACGGGCCTCCTCTATAATCGAGAGTACGATTTAGAGGGACCAGGCTATATTATGGTCCACCATGCTGGCCTAGTGCGGTTTACTGACATTTGATTGACATGATATACTATAGAAATTCTTACTAATCGCTATAGTATGCAGGTTTCCTCACTATGTTTTTCTTCATAGTTATAATGTGTAGTGATGGATGCTAGTATGTATTGTACATTTTATAATTATTGGGCATACCATAGAAATTATTTTCTCGCATTTTCTTATCCGAATGTTAGGCTTGCACTTTTAGTAGAAATTGTGCAAAATATAAAACATATTAAGCAAAATGCATACTATGGCACCGTTCCAGAAATTGTTTCTGAAAATAATAATCACCGTCTGGTCTTTAAAAAAGTAACATTAAGAACTGCCTTTTGTAACTTTAATGACGTGCAGCATTGAGGAATCTAAAGAATACATTTAATGAACAGAATGGACGGATATCAAAATATCAGCTTATCAATATTACTGGTAGGTCTTCCATTTGTGTGAGGCCGCCTGGCTAGGTACCACCGCAATGTCCATTTCTCCCGCCAAACAGCAGTGTAAATTTACTGCTGTGTTTGAAGGATATTGTAGCCAGAGTAACTACTGGACATATCGAGACTTAACATCTTATGTCTCAGGATGACAAGCGCAATGGAGTGCCAAGCATAGGTTCATATTTCAAGGCGTTGTTTGGTTTTACTATTGTTCATGAGCAGTCTTATCGCTTACCTAAAGGCGAACGGCACACTCGTTTTGCTATTCAGTCCGCGAGAACATATATCTAGCTATCATGGTTTAATCAAAATAACCGATTTTGTGTTCAAAATAATTATTAAATCGTCTGAAGAAAAAAAAACTACGTTAAATATGTATCCTAATATTAATATTTATCGAAATTAAGCATTATGTTATCAAGAGTATTTATGTAGAAGTAAAATACTTTTTGTTTCATCTCAATCGGATATTTCGTTTAAAAGTCATCACGTGTGTAAGATGTTAAGAGTTGGTACCTATTAATGAGTTATGGGCCATAGAGTTTTTTATCAACATAAAATCCTGTAATCTTTTTCGAAATATATTTGTTGATGATTGTAAGTATAAGATCTAATGGTTTCTTAGATTTACGCGAATGTTACACATTGAAATATTATTTACGGATTTTATCGCGAATTTAGTTTAATTATTTTTTTTTACATTTTTTACTTCCCGACGTTTCGATTACTTTCTCAGTACTCAGTAACAGTATAAGATCTTTGAAGAGTATAATAAATACATTTCTAAAATAACTCTGCTAAGGAAATCCACGCGCGCTTGATGCAAGCAAGTTCATTAGTTGTTTCATTTAAATATTTATGTTGTACTTGGCATATACATAGTTGAATCCAGAGAGTATAAAAATCACGACATGAGTATGCTGCTGTTTTATTAAACTAGATCCCACAGCTGGGCAAAAGTCTCTTCATATATCTCTATAGCTAAATCTAATGGAATTTTGTGTTACAGTGTGAAGGACGTTGTAGCCAGAGTAACTACTATATTGAGACTTAACATCGTATCGTATCGTATCAAGCATTGCTTTATTATTCAAGGTGTTGTTTGGTTTTGCTACAGTTCATGAGCAGTCGTAACGCTTAACATCAGGCGAACGGCATGCTCATCTCGCCATGATTTGCAATAAAAAAATATCGTCCCCCATCGCTTCGCTATCTTGGTCATCTTCTTCGCCTATTATTATTATTACATGGGGATTATTATGTCAGGGTTGGCATAGACAGCAATTCTAAGATATTATCAACATGTCGGGATGGGACGGGAAAAGCAATATAGTCAACGGTCACATTGAGTTTGAATATGAAACAATACCCGAAATAATATGTTGATGTAGACTGAACTCAAAAACTATCTGTACCCGGGCGAAGCCGGGCCCGACAGCTAGTTAATTATAATTGAGAGAAATATTTTCACATTCATCATTTTTAAAGGTATCCGTAACTAAAATCTTTCATAAGTTTTGAGAACAAGCAAGTCATCGTTTCCACAGACGAGTGGGGTAGACCGAGTGAGTCAAGTGAGTGACGTCACAGTCCACTCATCACATCCGAGTTCCGACTAACGCGACATTGAATGTTTCTTTTAAATATAAAACTATAATATTGAAGTGAACCAATTTTAAAGGAATGTATTAGTAATGCAAAAACTTTGGATGTAATGAATAGGCAGAAAGTGTATCCACGTTTTTTGGGCCTATTGTTAATTATTATTTCATTTCTATATAATATTTACCTGTTGTTTTAATTTGGAAATAATTACTAGAATTTTCTTCTCAAATTGATCATTTTGCATAATATCATAAAAAATCTCTAGTTTTAATGCAGGCCTTTAATAATTGTTGGCCAAAGTACTTGATATTAGATAATAGATAGATACTAGAGCAGTTAAAATATATCAATGATCGAGTTACTTAAAAATATGATTAATAATTTGGTTATTGCGGTCCTCAAACTCATTACAACTACCTATACAAAAATATACTCTAAAAATAAAAACCCTTCAAAGCAACATATCAAAAGGTCAGCGACAAAACTAATCACATAAATAACGAAACTCGACTGACATTACTTTAAGTACACTCTGTAAATGAGGCCTTATCACATTCCTTGAATAAGTAAGAAAGTATTTAAAATGTAGCTGTAGTTGCTAGTAGACGTGAGAGGCTTCAAACGAACGCCACACAGGTAACCCAAAAAACTACGCCCGCTTCACACGCGAGCTTTTTGTAACCAACTTTTTTTGCTTCATGTTAAATAGCTGTAATGTATAAATTAAAAATAGAGGGCAATTAAAAAATGCACTAATTACACGTAACAACATTTAATTTATGTATTCATTTCATATGGAAATTATCGTGATTTTAATGTTATGTTCAGTGTACATTTATTATACCTACATATTTACTGTAAAAGTAGGACATATCCGAGAAAAGTCGTTAACATTAAACTGTGGTTTTATTTCATGAATGGATAATGTAGTAAAACAATTTATGAGTGGTACGAGGATAATACTTTAAGTATATTTTTAACACCATTAATTACTATAAAAATATAAACTTCATTATCAGATCGGCTGCCGCATGTCAAACCACAAGTTTAATAATTTCGCAAATCTTAACTTTCATAGTAAACAAGTGAATAGTGTTAATATTGTTATGTTTAAACATGGCTATCTAATTTAGCTGAACGTTACAAAGAAAGTTATATTTAAACTTGTAACTAAAGTTATAATCAATAAAGGCTTACTTTGGAGACACAAATAATTACCAAGAAATGGCGTTCCATTCCACCAATTACAATATAATTTACTTTTGCCAAAGCGACAATCTGCATTGATACTTGAACTGTATAGAGCATCAATGTATCAAAACGCGTTACGTCACAGATGTTCATTGAGAAGCGACAGCGATGTGCCGGGATCGGCGTCACTGACGGCCGTCGCATTCAAGGCCGTGTCCTATGGATCGTGGAACTGAACTGGCACTCTTGGCTCCATGCCAGTTGAGCCTCGGCAACTTTTAACTTAAACTGTCAACGTTAAGTTAACGCTTGAGTTACTGATGTTGATACTGTAGGTGTTTTTAGGAATTGTGCCTCCAATGATTTAAAGGGCTAGGTTGGTATAAATGTTTACTAGGAGTATTTAGAGTTGCCGGTAGTTTTAGTGTCTAGTTTTTAAATCAAATAAGAGAAGAAGCGAAAAAATAACACAGAAACAATGATATGAAATGAAACCGTGTTGATGAAAAATGATGGAAAGGAAAGTTTCAAGATAACTTAATGATAATATATAATATAGATTATTAGTAGAAAATACTAGGCCACAAAAGAAATAAACTTTTTTTTATTGCATTGAATGGCGAGACGAGCAAGCCGTTCGCCTGATGGTAAGCGATACGACCGCTCATGAACAGTAGCAATATTCCACTGCGCTCGCCATCCTGAGACATAAGATGTTAAGTCTCAATATGTCCAGTAGTTGCTCTGGCTACAATGTCCTTCAATCCGAAACACAACAGTGCATTTAAGCAGTGTTGTTTCACGGGAGAAATAGACATTGCGGTGGTACCTACCCAGATGGCCTCTCACATATGAGAGACCTACCACCAGTAAAACTAAACACTAATGCTAAACGATATATCTAGGAAACAGTAGACGATACTAAAAATATGTTTGACCAACAAACAATCCTATCCGCTCCGTATTATTTTGAGCAAAAACAACACTGAAAACCGTGATGTACTAATTGGCCATCTTGAAAATTCATATCAACCCCTCGGGGCGTCAAGCTAATATGCAAAGTAAGAAGTGAAGTAGTGTTGGTTTCAATGTCACTTGGTTTTTGTGTGTTTTTTGAACGTTTGCCAACACTCAAGGGCCTTTTACGATTTTGCCTTAAATTGCTTGCCGTTTTTGTAAGCAACCACTGTTTCAGTCGCTTAACTGAGCGTTTTAGGGCCGGTTTCTATAATGTATCTATCTTTAACAAGAGATTTCTCTCGAAATTTCGATACATTTTTTGCTTCAGTAAAGAAAGACAGTGATATTAAGATAAGGTGCATATATTTATACATATCTAGGCAAGATACTATTGTATGTCTATCTTTGTTTATTGAAGCATACAGCGGTATCGACATAGTAACGATATCCATTTTAACCTCGTGTTAAAGATAGATAGGATATAGAGAACGGCCGTTAGTAACAATATCTCCAGTTTGTTGCAAATATCATAACTTTACTAATTTTAATGGTTTTAATCCTTTAGAATGGCTATTTTGACGTGACCACATCGCGTAGTAAAAAAAATGGAATTTTTGGCACGTTGAGAATTTCAACTCGCAAAAAACTTAATAAAAGTGCTGGAAACTCCGCGATCTGTAGCCCACGCAGCGGATCGATTGCTGAGGAGAATATTAAACACTAACGTCATGAGTTAATTCAACGGCACATACATATATAGACCCAAAATTAATGCAAATCAGTAGTCGCACGTTTTATACACATCTGTTATTAGAGTTTACATCAAAATGTCAGTTGTAAGTTTGTCGATAACCCCTCCCCGCTGAGTGTTCTTATAATTAAAACATATCATAAACATAACACTACGTGTTAAATGTTCTAACCCGAGTGTTTATCGTTCTGGCGCTTTTTCGCGCCGGTCCTGGGCCGTGCTGACGTCAAGCCTCTGTCAACATTAACTGGGTCAGTAAACAAGGATGAATTACATTCGTAGCAGCCGAAATCATTTCATTATACTGTGGAACGATGTCGTTCTTATTGAACGTATCGATGACACGCCAGCCGACAACTGTGCCCGTGTTCACTGTGCTCGGCACGTCAACCTTATCGATTCGCCATTTCATTTCTACTGTACAACGTTTCGCAACACCTACTCTGTTTTCACATTATTTTCCTTCATTGACAGTAAAATAACACGTTTTGTTTGAAACACAGGCGTCAAATATAAAGTTGCATTTTATAATGTTTCAATAACATGAAACCGCCTAGTCGCAACTTCGTAATTGAGCAGATTCAGTTCGTTCTGGTAGCAAGAGAAGTTTCATGACCGCGACGATGAATAGCGAAATCCTTGTACCAGTTACAGCTAGCATTCATGCGGGCAATGCAAAAATCCATGTATGTGGTGTGGAGCCGGCCGCGCCCGGCAACAGGTCCGGCGTGCGGGCGTGCGGGCGAGCGATCAATACGAGCCGCGCCGCGCGCCGCCGCCGCCCGCCGCGCAGCCCGGCCGCCCGCCAGCGCCGAGCCCTTCCACCACTGTACCCGCACCCCGCGCACACCCGCGACCCGGCCCACCAGCCAGCTAGCGAAAATTGAGCTATCGAGCCATCGAGCGCCGCCGAACGGAGCATTGCGAACCCATGAATGCGACACGCATTACTGATTCCCTCTCCACGGTTTTACCGTACCATGTTCGATGCTGGCTGGTAAATTTACAATGCTTCCTTATACATCTGTTATAGTTATGTTTATTTTTATTTTATGAAAAAAATATTTAAAGTAATGCATTCTATGAAGCATGTACAAATCGATACAGCAGAAAGCATTTAAGAATCTTCATGTATTTTAGGATAAGGCTACAATGTGGCCATAAGCAGCATCATATGGGGTCCCAATGTAGGGCCTCAAGCAGCTGGTGGCGCTGTAAAGCGCTTCCGGAATTAGCGCGAGCGTCATGCAATCGGCACATAAATCTGTCGCCGCGATGTTCCACGCCGCCCGGCACAGCGTACAGACGACGTGGGCGGCGCGGCGTGCAACGTTCGCAACTCTACGTAGTTTTTCAATCGCTTTACAATCGATACAGGACACTGCAGCGTGTAATCATTTGTGTATTCTCCATTGTATACACTGTACTTATAGCTTATACGATCGAGACATTGTTATCCATCATCGATCTGTAAACTGTGAAATCTGTTACCATCTATCAACTTTGATATCAGTGCAAAATGTCCCCCTGATTAGGACGTACCTTCTTTCACATTGTGTAAGTTGCAGGTGTTCGGGCCTTAGTCCAAATAATGTATTAGTCTTAATCTCACCCTTATGAGTTTCAGATAAATTGTTGACCAGAACGGAAATCACCAGACACATTTCGAGACACAATGAGTACATGGTTTATTTTGTACTTAAATCTGTATTAAAAATACAAACATAGAAACTAACAAACAATCCTAAAGCAAAACCTCCATTTTTAAAAGTGGATATTGTCAAGTAATAAACCATTCAATGTGAATAATGTTCATCGTAATGAAGCCAACGTGCAGCGGCAGAAGGTGGTGACCTAATGCCCTTCAAATGGTGAAAATGTGAATATCAGGCTGAACACTCGATAACGTTATCGAGCGCGGCATGTCAGGCAAAAGCATACAAAACCATGTATTTGTATCATGTTAGGTGTACTCTTCGATTATAAATATAGAATGTTCAGCTTGTATAATGAAAAGTATTTTTTGAGGTGTCATAGTTGTATTGATGTTCACTAGATAGATTTTAGTTCTAGATAATTTTAGTAAGAAAACCTAAGCACCAGTCTGAAGCAAATCGAAATTCGCAGACTTAGGTTTCAAAAAGCGAAGCTTCTACTTTGAACTTAATCTTTTACACTTTGAAGTTATGTGAAAAATCGTTTATTAATGATTTCTTAGGTTTACGCGAAAGTTACTCATTGAAATAAAACTATTATTTACGGATTTTATCGTGGATTTGGTTAGATTTTACATTTTTGACTTCCCGACTTTTCGATTACTTTACAGCTTTCGTGGTCATGTCCGCCCCGTGACCACGAAAGCTGTAAAGTAATCGAAACGCCGGGAAATCAAAAACGTAAACCAAATCCGCGATAAAATCCGTAAATAATAGTTTTATTTCAAATCGTTTATTCACCAATGAAGTAGTTTCGTGAATATCAAATTAAGATGGCACAAGTCAATTTAAACAGCACTGCGCATATCAAGCATAGCGGTTAATACATTTCATATAATATGAATTTAATTTTGTAAAAAATATTTTATTGTTTATGAACAGATCAATGAAGATTCTTAAGTTATGTCTGATATTAGCCGCAGTTCAGTACTCCATACTATTCCCATTGCGTGCTTACTTCTGACCTAGCGAATAGAAATTGCAGGGATGGGTGTGTGTGCGAGTTATTAACACAAACATTAGTGCATTCATTGCAATCTTAAATATCCCCGACACGAAACTGAGATCTTTATTAATAAAACACATGAACAAAACGATTATTACCCTAAATAATCAATTCTTGATCTATGTTGGACCATATTCGTTTGTTGAATAGGAAAGTAGAATATTAATGGTTTTTTGAAGATATTTTGTGTTAAATTTATAACTTGAGCAGGTTTTAACAGAAACAAATAAAACAACAAACAAAACAGTATCCTGTAGAACATGATATGCCATGGTATTTTACAAATTCGTAGTCGTCGTAGAAGATTTAAAACAGGCTATTGCCCAGCAGACAACTTTCGTCTAAGAGTTGATCCAATATCGAATAGTAATGTGTTTATATTTACGATCGAAACTTGAAATAAACACGCTATAAGCTACACAAGCTCTTCGACTAAATTAGATAGATTCGTCGAAATCCACTTAGAAGCGCACCGATGTTAATACATAAACACTTTGAAGATTATAGTGGAAATGTGCCATTTGCATGCACAGTTGTACCAAAACAAGAGCGTCACTGAAATTGACGTGAAGTCAATGCAGTCCACAGTATGCGTTACACTTAGTTCCGCAAGTGATGTATCGCTGAGGTAATCGTAAATAATATCCTATTATTAAATGGCAGTCATTTCTCGCCTTGTGAACATTGAAGTAAATGAAACAGCGATTATGTAAATTACACCGAAGCAACGATAGAAAATGTCAACGCAATTCATTATAGATTATAATCGACGATTGAATCTTGTCATTTCTTTATCTAACTATTCCATAGTATTGTAATGCGTATCTAAGTAAAAAAAAACTGTTGGGCTGTTTCCCGTTCTTATTTAAGTACTAAGAACCTTTATCTAGCATAGAGTGTCAAATAAAGAAACGGTAAATAACATTTAAAACCATTACATTTATCTTCAGTTTCGCTGGTCGACAAACTAAAAGCCAGTTTTCATATAGCGGCATTCCATCTAACTGAAGGGATTCTGTATCAACCCATATATCCCACTGCAGGGCACGGGCCTCCTCTACAATCGAGAGTACGATTGAGAGTGGTTAGGCCATATAGTCCACCACGCTGGCCTAGTGCGAGTTGGCGGACTTACACATCATAGAAATTTTTATATATGGTATGGCTATGGTATGCAGGTTTCCTCACGATTTTCATTCGCCGTTTTAGGGCGTGGTGATTGACTATCAATACACACATGACTCCGAAAAGTCAGAGGTGTGCCCTGGGATTCGAACCCGCGACCACCGTAAACATGTTGGCAGTCGCGTCTACTGAAGGGATGCCAAGGACATTTTCTGTTTAATTTATAGCTGCAGAACTCTGAACACGGACGAAGCACCAGCAATGTAGTGCACTTGTTTTAATTCACATTCCTCACGTAGTTTCATGTCGGTCGTAACAGTTGATTTCATTGATATCGTGTCACGAGTTCATGCTGATAGTAGAAAATCTTTACAACCATAACTCACAGATGCACCTTTGAGAGCACATAAACCTATTTAATGCAGAGAATTAAACCATTAACCGTTAAAGAACCCATTGGTCTTGTTCTCCCTCCTAAGTGAGTGCAAAAGGCTAGCGGACATAGTTGATCGTCGTCGAATAAAGAGTCCTTTGTTGCTGTTGCAACAGCATCCGTTGATACAAATCGTATAAAAGGAACGCTAATATCGTGTTACTTTGGTCTTTGTGCGATTGCTTGTGTGTTATTTGGAATGTCTTTCGGATCCGACAGAACAAAAGCAAAACATATTACATCCCCTTTCAATGTTTTATATTTAAATTAGAAACACAAGAAGAAGTATGCACGTAATATATATATATATATATATATATATATATATATATTAAATCCTCGACGCTTACTGGATCGTCCTGAGTAGATTGTTACGCTATCCAATTGTGCTTCATTAAATATCTAAAACTTGTCAGTCATTTTATGCAGGATCTTTCACAAAATTGGCTACCTAACCATAGTACACATATATATATATATATATATATATATATATATATATCATTTATATGTACATATATATATATATATATATGTGTACTATGGTTAGGTAGCCAATTTTGTGAAAGATCCTGCATAAAATGACTGACAAGTTTTAGATATTTAATGAAGCACAATTGGATAGCGTAACAATCTACTCAGGACGATCCAGTAAGCGTCGAGGATTCATTAATCATTTAGTAGTGGTGTGTACGGTATGCAAACAACATTCATTCTCATTTTATGTGCTGTATTGTCATTTCGTATACACATACCTTTATGTGGTTAGTAAGTGATTTTAAGGGCATCTTGGAAACGACTGAAAATTTGCTAAGTGGAATTCCGATGAAATATTATCTTTATTGATTTGCATTTTATGTGCCGTTTAGTAGCTGTATAATATTATACAAATAGTAAAACTTGTGCTATTCACTAAAATTAGTCAACAAGGTGAGGTAACAGTTAAAGCTCCTGAACAAATTTCTAAATATGAGGGGTTGCCTCCGATCATTTTAATTCAGCAGATTGATCGCAAGACAGATGTTTGAAAAATGCTTGGAGTTTATGATTGCAATGATTTTAATAAGTTTGATATTCTAAACTACATTAATAGTCTATTTATGTACATCATCCAAAAATTTAAAACTAAAAGATTTTTTTACAGTTAGAATAGCGGTTTGTAAACCTACCAACAGTGGGTATATTCAAGGAAACCGATCGCAAATTGATAGTGATGAATGTGATTGCGGAAGATACACAAATGTACATTCGCGGAGACCGGACGAAGCAATCGGCGTGGGCGCTCCCTGCTTCCATTGAGGGTACGGCTAATTGAGCATGCGAGTGACGTCACGGATATGTGTTGAATGTTGACAGATGTACATCAACAAGCTAGATTTACTGTCAATGTAATATAATGTTGCTATAGAGAAACTAGTCCGCTCACACACCCACCACTACAACTTCGGGACGCCAGGATCAACTGCACGCAACGAATTGGCATCAAGCATTGGAGTTGTGCGTGTTTCTGAAGCACTCTATGTTGTATTGAAACCATACAGGATGCAGTCAACAAGAAATAAAATCAGGAGGACTTAAGTATTGAAACAACTTATTGTCCACTTCGAACTACAAAGCATCTATTAATTGAATATTGCACCACGGTCGCATTATAGTTACACACACAAATAATGATATTAACTATTTTGCCCTTAGATTAAATTTCCTTGAATTACAAGTTTACAAAATATATGACTAGGTTTTTACTTTACAATTCAGGCTTGCAAAACATCTTAAAAAATCTCAAACTATGCCTGTCACTATTTAAATATTGTATTTATGAAATAAGAATATCAAATATATCAGTACATTTCGTTTCTTGTATGTAACCCTAGGCGTGACATGCAGTTTCCTACTCAAGCGATAGTTTCTAACATTAACAAGTTCATGTTAACTGATTTCAACACATGCGGTCGTTTAGGGTGGGTAAATTGTTCGTTCTTAAAAGATCCTACGCATATTAGGAAATCATTCCAAAATCTGCACTAGACATTGAATTTGTAATCTATATTACAACATTCCTGTCACATTTTACTTGCTATATTCATTGACAATTCATTTGAATTTCTGTTGATAAAAATTTCTCTTCCATACATTCCATAAAATATCAACTTGTTTTAATTTTATCTTCCAGTATTTTATGTTACTATACAGGGTATATCAAGACTGCTACCGAAAACGAAGCCGGGTGGTAGTTTAAGCGACTTCAGACACAATGCCATAGAAAATGTTGCAAAAAAAGTGTCAATTTTTTTTTTGTTGTTTTTTTTCTTTTGTCGTATTTGGGTGGTAAATCCATTTTGTCTTAAAATAATAATGTGTACCCTTTTATTTATAAATACTCTAAGGGATAAAAGAGTTTAAATTATTATAGCCAAAACTATGGATTTACCACCCAAAAATGATGATATTTAAAAAATCATTAAAAATAATTGTCGCGTTTCTCAGTAAAATTTTTAGTTGCTTTGTTTTTGTAGCCACTAAAACTACCACCCGAATTCGTTTTCGGTAACAGTCTTGATATACCCGGTATACACAGTAAAATTTTTAATGAATCATAACCTTTGAGTTTTTCAAACTAAATCATCATCACTCAGTAAATTTTTTGATTAAATAATAGTTATAAAATGTTGATGAAAATTAATCTGGGTATAATCTATTTAATTATTCATCACCATGTCGTCCCCTTGTCCTAATCGTTGAGGGACTCCCAGCACAGACGTCGTTTACCTTTACGCATGCGCGTAAAGGCACAGCGTTTGCACGCTTAGCCGGCAGGCATTACGAAATTACTGAAAATGTAACGCTCGCCCCACTGCGACTACTGACAGACACATGTTTAGGGGCTGAAACACTATTATACACTATTGAGCCGCGATGAGCACCGCGCGATGCTACACCGTGATGCCGGGCCCGAAGCCCTTGCCTTTACTCGGTAACTCTTGGCGGTTCGCGATAGGCCGTAAGCCTTGGAAAACAAAGACTTTAGACTTGACGCTGTGGTTCCTGAGGGCATTGGCTGGGTCGGGAGGCGCTGCCAAAGTGGCGAAATTGTTTGGACATCCAGATCTAGTGTTCCCGTTTTGTGCTGAGGAGACGGCGAGGATATACAGACGGGAGGACTCTATGCCGCACAGAGCTGTTGCTCCTTGCCTGCGGCATTACAAACAAGAATTGCGAAAAGATTTTTTTGGTGATGAGCCTGGTTTAATTGGCGTGTGAGTATGAAAGAGTTTAATCCAAGTTGAGAATTAATATTAATCCGCGTCTCTATTTACTTTTGAATTTATTTAACAGTCACGGCGAACCTTGGTCACGATTCAGATCAAAAGTATCAAAAGCTTTAATAGCTCCAGAGGCAGCCAGAGCTGCCGTTCCCGAGCTGGAATGTGTGGCAAATGATTTTTTGGACAGGTAATATATGTTGTTACAGTTTTGTTTTTGTTTCTCGTTGATTGTTTAAAGAAAAACAATTAAAATTTTCTACATGACGTTGTTAGTATAATACTCAAATTCTTCTGATAATAGTTTGAGAGAAACGTTTACGATATCTCCAACAATTCAACGTTGTTGATTACTGATAATGCCTGTTTTAAATGTAATCACTCCATAATGAGATAATTGGTATCGTTCAGGTGTTAGAATAAACCTTATGTCACGTGAACGTTCAAAACAATGATATAACGGCGATTATGCAGCGAGTCGTACACCGTTCAGCCAGCACTGTTATCCAATTAATTATAAAAACTGACCACCAACCAGTCCACATATCAAGCAGCATTTCTTTACTTAATAAAACTATTTTTTTGTTTTCAATTACATCGACGTTCTACATGTATGATCGCGAGAAGCAGCTGAAATGTTAATTCATTTCGCGCTTTAAAAACAAGGCTGACAACTGTTAGTATAAATATAGCACAGTTATAAGTAATTTTAAATAAAAAAATCTTCAAAGTCGACGAAATTCTTAGAAGTCGTAAAAATATAGGGCTAGGCTTTGTTTTCCTCACAGTATCACCATAAAAGAAACAAAGCGAATAATAAAAGATAGGCAAAACGGAATGATACATTTAACGCTAAGGTCTATTACGGAATTGTAGCCAGCAGCGATCCGCCTTTACAATCTCGGTTTAATGACCACATCCCGTTTTTAACAACGGCGTCTGCGCATTTGTTTTAAGCAATGACTAACTGACTCGCGTCTTCATTCAACAAACTGTTAGGTTTCCTTTCGCGTAACATTGAATACATGAAAATGTTAATATAGTTTTAATAAATTTTGAATGTTAATTAAGTATGCAATAAAGTAAGATACCATTATATCATTTTAAACTTTAATTAAATTAAATTTCATTTTAGTCAAATTGAAACGCGTCAAGTAGACAATGTTTATAGATAGGGTTGATGTCAAACAGGACCCCGGGGGTAAAATTATTATCGACATCAATCTACTAAATGCATAAACATTATCTTGTGACATTCCTACCACATGTATTGGGAAGATAAAGTATAACAGAGTATTTTATCATGCAAACAAAATTATTACCAACGATTACAAATTATTGAAGTGCGTGGTGGCCTGTTGGTAAACGGACTAGACGCGACTGCCAACATGTTCACGGTGGTCGCGGGTTCGAATCCCAGGGCACACCTCTGACTTTTCGGAGTCATGTGTGTATTGATAGTCAATCACCACGCACTAAAACGGTGAAGGAAAACATCGTGAGGAAACCTGCATACCATAGGGATTCATAAGAATTTCTATGGTATGTAAGTCCGCCAACCCGCACTAGGCCAGCGTGGTGGACTATATGGCCTAACCACTCTCAATCGTATTCTCGATTGTAGAGTAGGCCCGTGCCCTGCAGTGGGACGTATATGGGCTGATACAGATTACAAATTATTACAATTTTAGAATATTCACGAGCATGCATCGATCATTCAACATGATTTAACAAATCATTCATATTAGAACGGGCCATTACACATTATGCAAATATAACTCTTTATTAATACACATTATATGGCGAAAAGCAATGTTGATGAACAATTCAAACGTGTGCATAGAGTGTGCGACTAATGAGCGATTATATTACAGAATGGAACAAATTCTCAACGCCGATAGAGAGCTGCCCAAAGATTTTCTCACCGAGCTGTATAAATGGGCCCTCGAATGTAAGTGCCTTTGTGAATGAGTTAAGAGTTACTTTGCGCTTTCTAAAAACACTGTATCGCTCTCGTTATTTATGTATCAGATTCGCATTGTTGGTATTTTTCGGATTATCTTTAATTCTGTGATGAGATTTTAACGCATGTTAAGTTGTTTGTTTTGTTAAACATTACATTGGATTGTTTTTAAGACTATTTGTATTATTAATTAGTATTTCATCAATAAAGTTCAATTGAATAAAGTGAAATGTGTTTATCACAGCTGTCGGTGCATGGGCATTGGGGACAAGACTCGGTTGCCTCAACGACAAATCCGAAGAAACTAAGGACATCATACGATGCATCCACGGGTTCTTCCACAGTGTACCTGAGTTGGAACTGTCAGCCCCACTATGGAGGTTGTATTCAACCCCAGCCTATAATACTTACGTAGAAGCACTTGACACCTTTACATCGCTCTGTTTGAAAAGATTGACTGACAAAGGGGTATGCGCGCAAATTGCTAAAAGTTTTGGTGAAAAAGATGCGGCTATACTGTCGTTGGATTTACTGCTTGTCGGTGTGGATACCACAGCTGCGGCCGCGGCAAGCACCATGTACTTATTGGCGAAGAATGAGAGAGCGCATAAATGCTTGCAAGCTGAATTGGACAGTAATTTGCCTTCGGGACGCAGCATGACCAGTAAGGATTTGGATCGACTTCCATATTTGAAGGCTTGCATTAAGGAGGCTTTACGGTAAATTAACGGATACCCTTTATATTTCGAATGTGATTCGTACTACAAATTTTGAAAGGCAATTAAAACGTAGTTGGGTTCTTATCGACTGATAACATAGCGCATAGAAAATTTTGTATTAGGCATTAAAACACGCATCCATGGCTATGCTTTCTTTAGCAGTTTACATAAAAAACGTGCTAAGCAAGTGTAATAATTTAGTAAATTATTTTTATCATCTTTGACACAGTGCGTTTACCTTAAAAAGACCTACATCGTGGAAAAACTTGATACAAGTATCGCTTCGTTGTAATACGACCAATTATGGTTAGCTTCGTGTTACATTTGCACCTGAGCCTGCGGTCGTTGGGTCTGCCAATTAATATATTACATAATTATAAGCCATCAATCAATCACATTTATACAATGATTATAGATTTATACAATTTTCAATTTTATTTTATTGTTTTCATGCCAGACAAAATACCTTTCCAATGACATATCGCTCATCGTTATTGGTCGATAGGCTAGGATGCACCTTCTCCTTTAGCTTTCTAAAATATTTTCACTTCTAGTTCTAATTTAATTTGACAATCCAACCATTTGGTGTTAAAGGAGTTTTGAAATGCATTGTCTTTAGTATTCATGTATCAGATATAATGAAATTTTCGCTCATTACCGCATTTATTGTACGCGAGGTACCATCGCGACACCATCGCGGCTAGCCATGTGTGAAAAGCTGCTTGTGTAACACCATGACTTGGTAGAAAGGAATTCATGTCACCCATGCAAAGTGGGTGACAATTGCAAAGAAACTAACTTAATAGGTGAATTTTAAACAAGATTCACCGATTTACTTGTTTTACTTGTTGTTTGTTCACATGTTTTATTGGTGATATGTTAGATTGTTTTAAAGCATTAAAATTCGTAAATTCATAGGCTTTACATCTGATAGGTAATTTATTAACAACGATTGATAAATAAACTGATACTAAGGGAGATAGCTGATGCTGACTATTCAAGTTTTAGTGCTAAGCCTAAAGTCGAATTTCGTTATATCTGCTTTTAGTCATACAGGTTGAACTATTAATATAGAATCAATAATGATTCTAATTTCTATTTCTGTTTGTAATTGTCACAATAAATTTATTTTCAGAATAAAACCAGTTATCCTTGGAAATGGCAGATGTCTCCAATCGGACGCTGTCATATCTGGATACAAAGTGCCAAAAGGGGTAAGTATACAAAACCAAACATCTTGTATTCGTCAAATTGGCCTCTAATAAACTACTAAATATTCGAATATTTACAGTCGCACGTAGTGTTCCCGCACTACATACTATCGAACGAAGAGAGATATTTCCCATCGCCTCAAGAATATGTTCCGGAGCGTTGGTTGAGGGACAACGAAATGTCTGAGAAGCGTGATTGCCCTATAAACGGAGTCCATAAAGTCGATTGTAATCAGATGTCGCCAGGCAGGGAGAGGGTATGTGATCACGCCGCCGCGATGGCAGTGTGTCGCAAGCAGAAGGAAATGGGGATCCATCCGTTCGCGTCACTTCCCTTCGGCTTCGGCCGGCGCATGTGCGTTGGCAAGAGATTCGCTGAGGCTGAATTACAACTTTTACTGGCGAAAGTACGATTTTTTTATAGATATATGTTACTTTCAACTTCAAGAATTAGATCTCACTACTGACTAAGCGGTAACATTTGATCTATATGCTATAGCATATTTATTTTCATTCATTTACATATTTATCTCATTTTAATCCAAAATAATGGTAAAGACGTTTAACATTAATGAATAACTATTATAATTTAACGTAACAAGTAAGCAATAGGGTTGTGTCCAAGATTTTATTTGAGCAGTAAGTAATCATTCCTTAAAAGCATCGTTTATATAAACAAACGAATTTGAAAACAGCATCAAAATTGAATTTAAAATGACTGAGATATTAATACATTTAATAGTACGGTGGGGACACTCGTTGTCTCTTTTGCACGGGTTCACCTTATGGAAGATGACGTCACGCCGTGCATGTTGCATCCTTTTCTATCACTCCTACCACCAACTTTCATATATTTTTAACTTGCATAATACTTAACGGATTTTAAAAATTCTTTCTGATTATGATTATGCGTAATGTAACCTTCCGTTATAAACAAAAATAAAAATGTATGAAACTAGCCTATTTATATAGAGATTTAAATACGTATCCATAACAAAGCGTGATGATAAATAATTGTTGCGTGACCAATTCAATATAAGCCAATTATTTTTGACAATTATGTTTCTATTTTCAGATATTCCATCGGTACGACGTATCATGGCGATACGGGGAACTAACCTACAGCGTTACGCCCACTTATGTACCGAACGAACCTTTGCAATTCACTTTGAATAACAGAAACGCCCAATATTGACCACACTATAATAATTAATTTGTGTCACGAACTTCGTGGAGAAATAGAAATGAATTTACCAAAGAAAGTGCTGACTGAAATTACACTGCATACAATAGGGTTGTGTCCAAGATTTTATTTGAGCAGTAAGTAATCATTCCTTAAAAGCATCGTTTATAAAAACAAACGAATTTGAAAACAGCATCAAAATTGAATGTAAAATGACCGAGATATTAATATATTTAATAGTACGGTGGGGACACTGGTTGTCTTTTTCGCACGCGTGCACCTTATGGAAGAGGACGTCACGCCGTGCATGTTGCATCCTTTTCTATCACTCCTACCACCAACTTTCATATATTTGTAACTTGCTTATTACTTAACGGATATTAAAAATTATTTCTGATTTTGATTATGCGTAACGTAACCTTCCGTTATAAACAAAAATAACAATGTATGAAACTAGCTTATTGTTTATATGTATTGTATTCTAGGAAGGTTAAACTATATGTACACGCATTTATCACTTTGCGTAATGTTTTTAATATTGAATTGGATATCATTGACTGCACGTGGACATCCATACATGTTTCGAAAAGAGAATAGGTATCTATATTTGTTGGTATTTCTATTGCGGTTTTTTCTATATGTATTTGGGTAGTAGATATAATACTGTGTTACAGTTAATTTTAATTTTAAAGGAGGAACTTGTGGTAGTGTTATTACTTATAATGATGCATATTAAGAATTGTACTATTGATGTATTTTCTATTATTATTTTAGAGTCCTAGAAATAATAAAGACTTAATTTGTATTTTTTTAATTCTTAAATTTGATGCTCGAAGATAAAATTTACAATACAACCTAGTAAGAAATATAATGGTCAGTTTTTTTCAAGTTGTTAAAGTAGTGGTGGCGACCAGTTGTGACATTAGACGAGACTAGTTTTCGGCGACTCATAACGACGCGACGGTAGAAGTAAAGGGGTGTGGCAGGTCATCTTCTATAGTTATTGCATGAGTTAAGAGGACCTATAGATAGTGTCTTAAAAACATCACCCAGAATGTTTAGAGCCCCCGCCTAGGCAGCGAATTATACGCTCTTAGACACAGTTCAAGGTGATCTGTAAATTAGGTATTTCTAACACTTTGTACATGAGACATTTGTAGACGGGAAGTATTTAGGGACTACCTCAATAGTACCAAACTTTTTGGTACAAAGATTGACTCTGACACGAAATTCGAATATTCGGACGTTCAACGTCAGCATATAAAAGTATACCGCTTTTAAAAAATCTAATAAAAATACTATTCTCTACGAAACCTATCATATACGACCTTAGTCTAATATTACGACGTACGATACAAAAATCGAATATTTTGTGAAGTATTTAGTCATTCGTACAGTTTTAACGAAGTTCGAACATTCGTCGTCGTGTCGTCCTACAGAGTAACCTCCCTAAAAAAGTAGTGTGTACTCACTATTTGGCGGAGTCATTGAGCTGGTACTCGTTGGAGCGTCCGAAGCACTCCTGAACGCCGGAGTCAGCCCACAGCCTCTTCATGGCGGCCAACAACTCCTCGCTGAACGGCTCCGTGTCTTCCATCCGCTGGATCACATCGAACACCATCTTGCCGTCGCTCTAGAACAATATACGAGATAAATGAATAACATCCACCAGTCACGTACATAATCCTGACCCCACACTAACATCAAGTCTTGTGTCGTGGGTATCAGGAACTACGAGAGACTTTAAGGTCTAACCGACTGCGCCACGGAAGCTGTCGAAATAGGGTACATCGAAGATTATTTTGTATAATACAGAAAATACATTACTAATACAACAGGTCGCTGTGGAGATCCTTGAATGAAGCCTATGTTCAGTCATCATTATAGGAGTACTTATGGCTAATGATTGTGTTATTTACATTATTCAATATAGGAATTGGTATTAAATGAAACACACTCGTACCACAGAATCGTAGAAAATAGAGAAGAGAAGAAGTTATCCAATACTGCTAATGATGATTATATTATAGATCCATGGATGCCAGTTGATGTAGTATTGTTAATTTAATCATCAACTTAAAACAAGATGCGATTGTTATAATTAGTGTATTTAACGATTTCGAATTGAAAAAATAACTAAAGTATGAATAGTTTTAGCATTAATGTTGTAAGCTGACTACTAAATATTTAAGAAACTATTACAATACAGTACTATACATCTTTCTTTTATAATATTCGTATTTTAAATATTACATTCTATTTTCGTAAATATATTTTTTTGAACCTATCATTATTTATAATAATTCCCACCTATATTTCTTCAACATGTCAAACAATATACTATTAATAACCCACATTTAAAATTATACCTCAACATAATTCTAATAACATGAATCAAACGGCGGTCCGGCTGGTATAGGTTTTAACGAGAGTTTAGTGACCCACCATCTGAAGCACACGCTAATCGGATTAGCAACACATTTAGCGCAGCCGGTGCCTCCAACAACCGTAAGCCCTGGTTACGCAATTTCACTCGCATGCAATATCAAAGACGATCATTCATGCGCGTGATATTCAACTTTCTTCTGTTGAATATATTTCATTTGTTTCATTTTGTTCGCGTAACAACCGATCGGTTTGTGTTTACGTGTAAACGAGTGCACCAACTTTGTTTACATCGAAAATTGTGTATTGAATGCAATTTTTACACTAAATACCACTTTGCCACAGCGTCATGCAGTAATAAGTAATAACCAAAATTATTTAAATAAATATCCATAGTATAGTAAGTTATAATAAATACATAGTCTTGACCCCACACTAAGATTGAGTCTTGTATCGTGGGTATCAGAAACCACTTTTTGCTCTCATAAACACAGAACCTTATAACAAATACCTGTGGATCACTCAAATTTTTGTCTCGGTGCAGGTATCGAACCCGCGGTCTCACGTTCATAGTCTTCTTCTAAACAACTGCCCCACAGAGGCTGTCAATATACCGGGTATATCAAGACTGATACCCAGTGGCGTAACTACACCATCTGGGGCCCGTGGCAAAATCATCGGATGGGGCCCCCCCTTTTTGAATGGAAAGGAAAACTGTTAAGCTTATTTTCCGATACCCCGGAGAAGACCGAAAGGAATATATTAGTGTCACTGGCCTGCCAGTAAATTGAGGCCGAAGCGGGTCCCTAACAAAAAAATGCGCTAGCATACCGAATAAAACCCTGACCCCCGCATTTCGGGCGGTACTGCTCATCTACTAGTAGAGTGGGTCGGGATGTGTCCCTGCAGTGGTTCTTAAGATGTCCACCCCTGAGATAACCCCCGTACTCACGCGTCTTTTCTATAAAAACAACCTAGGCCCGGCTTCATGGAATATCGCCCATGTTCATCCAATCCCCAAGAAGGGTGACCGGTCGGATCCTTCGAATCGCAGGCCAATTGCTGTCACATGCTGACTCTCCAAGGTCTTGGAGCGAGTTATAAATATGCAGCTCTTGACGTATCTTGAGGATCACCAAATGATGGTCATTGGGATGGTGATCTTCTCGTTTATCTCAGCCACCATCAGGTGGAGGCTTTGGATAGTGGGTGTGAGGCGATTACGGTAGGCCTTGAAATTGTCATCTAGTGTGGCATGGCAAGCTACCTGCCTGGTATTTCAACCTGAGGAACTCTGAAAGTACGTCGCCAGCTTTCTGGATGATCGCAGCATAAAAGTCGTATTGGACGCAATTGCATCCAGACCAAGACCATTAATTCTGGTGTTCCATAAGGCTCGGTGCTTTTGCCGACCCTATTTATCCTGCATATCAATGACATGTTGTTTATCACCAGCTGGCATTGCTATGCAGATGCTAATGCCAGTGAGGCAAGATACATTTGACTACAGAATCTCTATCGGAGATCCGCTAAGGAATGATGGTCTCAAATTTTGTCGGAAATTGAGACTCTCTGGGGCAGGCCTCTCAATGGGTAAATTGAACATAGCACAATTTAACCCCACGAAGATATAAGTTTGCTCGTTTACAAGCAAGAAGACCCCTTTTGTCATGGAGACACTCTCTCTAAGCATCCGAGAGTATTCATTGACCTGAATTATTGATGAAATTGCAGTTTAGGTGTCATTTGCAAGGCAAGGGCAAATTGGCCAGCAAAAAGTTAAGGATTCTCAACAGAGCCAAGCGGTACTTTGCGTCGGATCATCGGTTATTGCTCTATAAATGCGACGATCCGGCACGACGTGGAGTTCTGCTCTCACCTCTGGGTAGAAGCCCCAAAATACCAGCTCGACCCAATTGACTCATTACAGCGCCGAGCTCTTCGAATCATCGATAATCCCGATCTCACTGAGAATGTGGAGCCGTTGGGGTTGCAGTGAGATAGTTTTTGATTATCAATTTTGTTGGTAATAAATTGGCTAGGTTCTTCTCTTCTTACCTCCTTGTCTGAGGGGCTGGGCCGCCGGGGGCCCCTAAGGTCGGGGGCCCGTGGCATTTTGCCCACTATGCCACCCTATTGTTACGCCACTGCTGCTACCGAAAACGAAGTCGGGTGGTAGTTTTAGTGACTACAAACACATTGTGACTTAAAATTTCGCAAAGAAACGCGACAATTTTTTTTTAAATATCGCCGAGTTTGGGTGGTAAATCCAGTTTTTGCTAAAATAATAATTTAAGGCCTAGCATGCCATAGCGTCTTTAAAAATAAATGGGTGTACACCATTATTCAAGAAAAAACTATGTATCTACCACCCCTTTCCTTTGACCACGACCTTAGATTTGATTTTAGAATTTAGACTGATGACGTAGAACGAATATATTCAGGAGTTTCAGTCTGAAGTCAGAACTCGTGAATCTCGACAGTTTACTTATAGAGAAAGGTATTACTTGACTATCGAATAATCAAAATAATAAAACTAAGGAACTAAAATAATAATACTCTCACTTAACATAGACATTTTGGTTATCTGATTTTGTTTCCTTACGACTTGGCATTTTTTATAACAACACGTGTTTTCTACCATTACATCAATATAATGAAAACTTTTGATCTTTTATGGTCAGGTCGAACCCATAATCTTTTACTGCAACACGCAAAGTTACTACTCTAATTATCTATTATGCAGGAGTTATATCTTCGAATCAATGGTCTTTACGGAAAATTAACATCGTTAATATTATTATTATTATAACGCAAAATCATTCCTATTCTTTGTTACCCAAGTACAGGAAAATGCAACTACCTGTTAAGTTGCATTTAGAGCATTATTAAAACCAAAAGCAGGGTTTCTGTATCAGCCCATATACGTCCCATTGCAGGGCACGGGCAACCTCTACAATCGAGAGTACGATTGAGTACACACACATAGTCCAAAGTTGATTTGGTGGCAAAGCTGCATGAAATGCCATAGTAAAAAAATTAATAAGCCGCACGACAGTAGTCTCTTAGCAGCTGTGGAAGGGTTTCGGGAAATCTGCTCTAATTATGACGGGTGTTGCGGCCCAGCCAGGCTGGCGCATGCGCGGACCCGGCGCAGCGCCCTAGCCCCGGCAGCCATTCACTACTCCACCCCTTCGTCAAACATCCTACCCTCTAACTAAATACGCGCATTGCATACTCATTTAAACACATTCGTCTACCATTTGGTAACAACCCAAAGCAGATTACGTAGCCGCGGTTTCCAACCACCGTGCCCGTTTACATTGCAAAATTATTCGCCGGGAATAATCTTTGCATTTTTCCTCAACAATACGTTTAAACCGTAATAATAATAGACAATACCTATTGATGTTTCGACGCGGTACTGCAATGCGTTCTAACCATGCTAAGCTTGTGATAATGGAATGACAAGAAACGTAAACCGAATGCAAGGAGTCTATCTTCCAACCTCAGCTCAGTTTTCTGTGTAATTACGCCACATTTAGGGTTGAGGTTCACGAAGCGATGCTTTCATCGTCGCCTGCGTACGATAAGGTGACGGATACAAGTTTGAAGGGTTAGATTGACAGTGCCATTTGCGCGGTGACAACGCACTATGACTCACTCGCTGATAATAATATGCAAAGGCAATAAAAGAGGGAGGTACTAGACACACTGTATAGGTTATAGCCTAATAAAGCAACATGCGAGCTACGTCACGTCAGGCAAATAAATAGACCTGGATCGATTGAACACTGCCTTATAGTGTATGTTCATAAAGTAGTACTAGTGTTATTCACTTTTTACTTTCCAGCAAACATATAGACTACTTGAATTTTTCGACTAATAAACTTAGTGCACATCTAAAACCGATGCTGCGTAATGTGTACACAGATTTGAATTGTGACTCAAATATAAAATACGAAACAATTCTCGATCAATTGTGTTAAGGAAAATATGTGACGCAAAATTATTTAATGAATAAACATGAAGTGCTGAGAGAGCGTTAACGAGAGAGCCACCTTACATTACAGCCTGCGTCACGTCTCGTGACGACATCAATTAGAACGCTTTGAGATGTCATTGTATAACCGGTGACGTCCGCGAGTGTTAGCACTGTACCTCTACAGGTGGAGGCGGCAGAACTGTGATTCCTTATCGCAACACATACCGAATTGGTTTGTTTTATGTACAGATAACATTGCGACCATTGTAGGGATCGCACCGACTTCGACGCTTCCTATCTGTGATCCTATATGATGTATCGCTTCATGCCACTCACAATCGAACATCTTGTTACTGTTCGATACAATGTGTCATTGAATCTCTTATTAGATACAATATGCACGAAATCACACAGGAATACCACATTCCACAATCAGTATGTCATAAAGTGCGACACGTTTGTCACTAATTAGTAAATTAATGAGATCGATCTTAAAAGCCCTGAAAAATATATTGATAAAATAAAATTAAATTTAAAAGGTGTTCAAATAAAAATGATAAAATAAATTGCACAAAATGCAATTCCGATAGAAAGCTGGCGGGGGTTCCACAGAGGGAATTCATAAACAAATATAGGTAGTAGCGGGTAATGCAATAAGCCGCGGCTGGGAGTGCACCGCCTCCGGAATACGCCGAGCCACTCTCATGAATAAAGAATACGCTTTATTGATCTCTGTGAACATTTCGCCGAATCGAATCGCCCCGCTATGTACAATATTTACTTAGTGCTTGTACTGGATAGTTTATACTACATCAAGGCTTGCATATTGCACAACTTAACTACACAATCTGAGTTTGTCGAGGAAATTGGCAACGTAACGTTATTATAACTTTTATAAACTGAAAATCCGTGCTAGAATATGTTTCTGTTCATCTATGTTTGAGCCAAGTACTTAAACCAAGTAGAAATGTATGAAAAACTAGTGAAAATTGAACATGCATTTTATATATTTTAAAGATCGCATAGGTCATTAGTTTTATTGGAATGGCATCAGTCCGACATTAATGACGTCTTGTAAGTTATCGGATGCCCGTGGCAACGTTGAAGGATCACCTTTGAGAATTAGTCGGTAGAATCTCTGACCGTTTTTATTATTTTTATAATAATTCTATCGTGAACCTGGAACAGCGCTGAACTGGCGCACTGATTCATACGATCACACTGTCGGTCGACAACGACGGTTATTTAGGCAGTGATCCATTTGAATTCCTGGCATGTATTAGTATAGATTAAGGCCTATTTTCTATAGCATGCTATTTAGCTATTTTCTATAATATGCAATAGTATAGTTATCGCAAGATCAAAATCTCGATTTATTTTATATCAGAATAAGTCTCCTTGCGGCTAGTTTTCATCAAATAAATGTTTGTCGAAATTACGATGCTAAAGGGTAAAAATTCACAGCAATCTACATCGTACGTTCGATTTGAATAAAAAACCACACCGCTGGAGTTTCCAACTCTCCACGAGAGCACTTCGCTATAGTAAGCGGCACAATATTCCGATCTCCATTACAAATTGGTGCGTAATCAGAACGATCGGCAAGCGAGGGAACGTTCCGATATACCACTCGCAGTTCACCAATATTCATTATTTTTTATTGCATAGAGCAATTCACAATCTGCCATGGAGAAATGAAAATGGTTCTAAAAATCCAACTGTTTATATTTCCTGAGTATTGGAATATTATATTGTCGAGGAAATGTTTTATAAGCATAAAAACTATATAAATAGATGCTTTTGAAACTTTGTGTTGGATTTATCAAGACAAGCACAAAAGTTCTTTCGTCTCCTAATTTTAAATATCTCCATGGTTTATTAACAAAACCTTCCAGAGTTTACCAGAGTGCAAGACATCAGCATGTACAAAAGATTTATACATACAAGACCAATCGGACCACCAAGCTTGGGCCCAATATAAAGATTCTGTGACGAAGATGATAGCAGTGGATGGCATAGTAGACTAGCTTATAGCTACGTATCGCACATCTATAGTTTCAATAAGCTGATAATAATAAATAACACCCAACACTCAACAGTCACACACATAGTCCTAAGATCCAGTCACTAAGATCAAGTCTTGCGTCGTGCGTTTCTTTTTCTGGCAAAAGGGAGATTCAAACCCAAGGAACACATTCCTTCAACATACGTGTGTAATGTGTACTATTAGTTATTTTGTATTTTAACGTTGTTAAAAGACATCACATCGAAACTAGTATACTCTACAAATCTCTTCAAAATAATTCAAAGTTAAATGAAGTCTATCCAACCCGGACTAAACGAGTGTATTTAACTAAGGAAAAAACCCTAGTAAATCGCAAATGTGAGGCCTGGTCTGTGATAAAAGGTATACGTGTCGATATTACAAAGATCTCAGTTTGCTGTATAAATCACCAAGTGCAACAATACTCAACCTGCGGCCCGCGGGGCTTTCATAATTGGCTCGCCTGGTGTTGCAAACTATTTTAAATTTCTCGTCAATCATAAAAACTATCCTGCCGAGTAAAAAATAGATAATTAGACATCCCTACCACAGTGATTTAGGTTTAACCATTTTAAATCTTCCGCCAATCATAGTATCTACGCTCGCCGTGTAAAAAAATAGATAATTAAACATCCCTGCCACGATGACTTGGGTTTAATCGACCAGTAACACCAGGCCTAAAACGTATTTGCGGCGTGTAAAAAAGTTTGAGTACCGCTGGCCTAGTTTATTACCATTGAATATTGATGATATTTACCTCTCGATCCTTATTGCCGTAGGTGATGCCCAAGTTAGGCATGGCGCGCAAGATGGCGACGAGCGACTGAATTGTGTTGCTGTACACAACAGGCCGGTACTGTTTGAAGTCCTCATTTGTGAAGCCACTTTCGTGGATAATTCTGTTGACAAATTAGACGCATGTTGTAATGAAAAATATCAGACAGTAAAAATTAATACAGAATATTTGCTGTCAATGGCATGACTAGAGTAAAAATGTTAATCATCGTACGATAAAAACTAAGTATAATAAAGAATATTACGGTAAGATAAATACATACTATCTTGCTTTATTTAGTTTAAATGTCGATTTGCGTATTGTAAACTATATTATATTAACCATATTATAGAGGTATATTTTGGATATCTTCATTATTCGATTTCAATCACGCCTTAATTTAATCGCAAAATGTTAATTAAATAAATGTTGCCCTTCTACCGTCAATTTGAAATGTCAGTACATAATATTTGTACGGATTATTTTTCCGACAGCCATTGTTCGCAAACAAGCATTGAGTAGTGAATCACCGCGCGAGATATGTACGCATGTCGCATTATCCTTTCCGTTTTCTGTGGCCTTTACTATGAAGAGAGGTGTGCGGTTAGTGGAAGATCAGTTGCGGTTAAACTCCAATTGCATCGTCACAAGTTCATTTCTTTATTCACATTCATTTTGCTATAAAGATAATTAGGGATTTTTAGAATTTGTGCTGCTTATTGAATAGCAACTTTTGAGTAATCAGTCATTTATGGATTACTTGAATAATAACGTTTTTTTCATTTGTACAGAAACCAAAATTTTCATTATAAAAAATAATGTTAAATTATATTTTATGTAAAAAAGATGTGTAATCCGTTATATAAAAAAATACGTAACTCAATGAAAAAATAATACAAAAAAAACCCTAATTACGATAATGACAAATAAATGTACGGGGGGAATTAATAACAATTGGCAAATTACATATAATTCCCGTTGTAACAACTTGATTTAGTGAATCGAATGAACAGGTTAATAAATTGCGTAAACAGAACGATTACTCAGCGTTTATTCTCACGTGATTCACAGTTCAATTGCATTGGTAACTGACAAACATAAAATTACCTAACAGCGGATACAATTAACTATAGTTATTCCAATGAATAAAATCAATTGAATTTAATTCGTCTAATCTAATACACTATAAAATCGACTGGAAAACTCAACAAAGACGTACGTACATGATCAATTTTTATCAAAATTGTATTATGGCAAATTTTGATTTTAGCAGGCTCTTGTGGATCAGACAGCTTGGCCATTTAAAACAAATATTGGCTTTTTAAAGCTCATGAGATTAGGCCTTACTTTCGGCACTTATGTTGTCAGTAAGAAGAAATAAACTTGTATTCATAAATATATTTAATTTTTTTACGATTTTTTTGTTGAAACGTTGCAGTTCTAGCTTTGATTATGTACCTGATCTTTGACCAAGTGTCTTCAATTTCTTATCACTGACAGAACCTAACCTTACATTTTTACTTATAATATATTTTACAAATCTATAAAAGACATTAGAAATTATAACACAGAATACATGAAACTTGCTATAATTAAAAATACGAATTTAAGAACAGCAAAACAAGGAAATTCATAGAAAAAGATATGGATAACGGGCCTGAAAGACGAGGCGGGAAAGAAACAAAGTAGTAAGGAAAAAATAACACAGATTTGCACTAATTTTTATAAGACCCTATATTCTGATCCACATAAAACAGACGAAATTATACAGTACACAGTTTCAGACAATATTCCATCAATCTCTGATTATGAGGTAATCAAGGCATTACGAAACATGAAATTTAACAAAAGTCCAGGAGCCGACGGTGTAACAACCGAGCTACTAGAGGCGGGTAAATTCCAGTTGCTACCACATTAAGAAATCTATTTGATTCCATACTGTCAACAGGTCAAATTCCCGATAACTTCTGCCATTCTAACATCATACTAATCCATAAAAAAGGAGATAAGAACGATATTAGCAATTATCGTCCCATAAGTCTTGTCTCACATATATATAAAATCTTTATAAAGATCATTCAAAACAGAATGGACAGTGAACTGGATTCCCACCAACCTCCAGAACAAGCAGGATTTCGCCCTAATTTCTCCACTACTGACCACCTCTATACCCTGAACCAAATAATTGAAAAACATAACGAATTTAACTTACCACTATATAAAGGGTATATCAAGACTGCTACCGAAAACGAAGCCGGGTGGTAGTCTAAGCGACTTCAGACACAATGCAACAGAAAAGGTTGCAAAAAAAAGTGACAATTTTTTTTTGTTATTTTTTTCCTATGGCCATATTTGGGTGGTAAATACATTTTTTCCTAAAATAATAGTGTATACCCTTTTATTTATAAATACTCTAAGGTATAAAAGAGTTTAAATTATTATTTTAGCAAAAACTATGGATTTACCACCCAAAAAAGACGATATTTAAAAAATCATAAAAAATAATTGTCGCATTTCTATGCGAAATTTTTAATTGCATTGTGTTTGTAGCCACTAAAACTACCACCCGGCTTCGTTTTCGGTAGCAGTCTTGAGATACCCGGTATAGCCTTTATAGATTACACCAAAGCTTTTGATAGTCTCAGACACCCATCAATATTCGCAGCCCTTCAAAACCAGAAAATAAACGATACATATATACAGCTCCTTAAAATAATATACCAAACCAGTACAGCCACTATCAATGTTTATGAACCTGGACATCCGTTTCAAATACGAAGAGGAGTAAAGCAGGGAGACCCACTATCCCCCAGACTTTTCACCAGCACTTTAGAGGAAATTTTTCAGACCTTGGCGACTTCGTGGACCGAGAAGGGTATAGTCGTTGGTGGTAGAAGATTGACTAATCTTCGGTTCGCCGACGATATACTTCTTTTCGCCAGTAATCCAACTGACATACGCACAATGCTCGAAGATCTGAGCCGGGCAAGCCTTGAAGTTGGGCTTCAGATGAATGGGACAAAGACAAAGTTAATGACAGCATAACACCTGCAGTGGCGGTAGACGGGCAAACAATACACTACGTCGACGAATACGTTTACTTGGGCCAGATAGTTTCTTTCAGGAATAGACAAGACTGGGAAATTTCCAGACGAGTCGAAAATTCTTGGAAGAGCTACTGGTCCTTAAAAGAGTATCTAAGAGGTGACCTCCCGCTCTCTCTCAAACGCAAACTCGTCGACATGTGCATTTTGCCCGTCCTAACCTATGGCGCCCAGACTTAGTCATTGACTGCGTCTCAGAAGCTCAAACTCAAGGTTTGCCAGCGAGCAATGGAGCGCAGTATTCTCGGTGTTAGGCTGACCGATCGCATCCGAAACACTGAACTGCGCTCGAAAACTCGCATTGTAGATGTCGGGCGCAAGGCGGCCTCACTTAAGTGGAACTGGGCGGGACATGTGACTCGAATGCTTCCAAACCGTTGCACTGTGATTCGATTAGAACAAGCTAGCGAGACAAAAGTCATTACTGAATTACCTAGATTTTAATGCCTGAGCCTCTAGCCAGATACCCAGATGCCCCAATTCTAAAAATTGTTTTGCTCTAGGGTCAACTACTAATAAGTTAATGAGGTCGGTATAAAGAGGAAGGGTCGAAAAATTAGTTTTTAATTGCAATTAAAAAGACTCACCGAAGTAACATCATAATCCAGTAAGTTGAAGTATTAGAAAAGTGTTAGTGATGGATCTTCAAGTTAAAGGTATGTACTCTTGAATTTTATAAAAAAAATTATATACTTTAACCACACTTCTTTTTAAATACTCGAATATATAAAAAAATCGATTATTTTTACGATTTTCTGCATTCATTGGACTAGGAAGTACTTGTACCCTCTTGTACCCGGGCTGAAAATCATATGTCATAGCCATATCTGTTAGCTTTTAAATTTTAGTAATCTTAGCCTGCGCACTTGAGTGCAACTTTGTCATTTCGTCTATTTTTCAGAATGCGAATTCTTCTCAGTCGCAAAAATTGAGTTTTTTGATGAATGGCAGAAACATCCCAAGGAGAACCGTAATAATAGACTATATGATTTTCTATCGATGAAACATGATCTTGCAAATATCACAGAAGTATCTGCGAGTGAAATCAAAATGTCAATTGGAAGATTATCCACCAAGTGCGCAGAAAAAATGGGAAAGTTATGGGAAGCGCCGCGATCGCTTCTTGTTTAAAAACTCTGAGTGGTTGTCTGGAGATTTTACATTTAAAGTATCCATTAACCACTCAGCGCCATCGTCATCAAGTAAAGCCCCAACTCCTGGACGTCCATCAGTGGATTTCATTGAAGCATGTGAAAAAACGAAAAGGAGGCGCGTGAACGACCTTCTTCAAACACGGGACGTAAACCAGTTGGTAGTGGCTGCCGAACTATCGGCGCGATTATGCGGACATCGGAACTTGGCTTCTGTCATTAAAGAAGCAAGTCAGGATTCGGAAAAGTGCCAACAAATGCAAAGAAGTGTGAAGATACAAGAAAATGCGAGATGTTTGTCGAAAGAGGAGGCTTTGGCTTATTATGTAGATGCCAAGTCGACAAGCCACTCCTATAAACAAACAAGAAAGTGGAGCATCAAAGCAGGACATCAAATATTCCCATCATTCTATACTGTTAGACAAGCAAAAATTGAATGCTATCCATTAGACGAACAGATTTTTATAAACGAAATACGAGCAGAAATTAAACTTCAGGCGGTTTTAAATAAAACAGCTGAACGCCTAATTTGTGCGCAGCTTGAAGTTTTAAAATCTGTAAGTTCTGGCTCATTATCGCTTATAAGCAAGTGGGGGTGCGATGGAAGTTCCGGTCATAGCACTTACAAACAAAAATTCACAAACAGTGAAGACACAGATGAGTTTTTTTTTTGTGTTCTCTTATGTACCGCTACAGTTACGTGACAATAGTGGTAACGTCGTTTGGCAGAATCTTCTACTATGTATTGTCGACCGATTAAGTTTATTTTCGCTAAAGAAACTACAAATTGTACTGTAACAGAATCGAATAAGATTTTGGAGGAAATAAACCAATTGGTACCAACAATAGGTAATATATATGGTAAAGAGTTTTCTATCAAACACGAATTACTATTCACTATGGTTGACGGTAAAGTTTGCACACTTTACCGTGTAATACCGCTATGACTGAAACTTTGTCAGCACAAAAATGTTACATTTGTGGAGCTACTCCTAAGTTTATGAATGATGACTCTAGGGAGTTTGTAGTAAATAAAGAAAATCTTGGTTTTGGTATATCTACTCTTCACGCATGGATACGTTCTTTTGAATGTTTGCTTCACATAAGCTATCGTCTTGAAGTAAAAAAATGGCAACTTCGAAACGAAAGTGACAAAGAAAATGTAAAGCAACGTTCGGCTCGTATCCAAGAAAGGTTTAAGGTTGAAATGGGATTAATTGTAGATAAACCAAAGCCAGGATTCGGTAATAGTAATGATGGGAATACAGCTCGTCGGTTTTTTGAAAATCCTGAACAGGCTTCTGATATTACAGGTGTAAATGTGACCCTAATTACGAAGTTTGGCACTATCTTAAGAACTTTAGCTTCAGGTTACGATATTGATATTGTTAAATTTAATTCTTTTACACAGGACACAAAAAAATTGTATATTAGTCTTTATTCGTGGTATAACATGCCTGTTACTGTGCACAAAATTCTTGTGCACAGTGTAGATATTGTGAAATCGGCTCATTTACCTATTGGGCAGTTTTCTGAGGAAGCTCAGGAAGCACGCAATAAGGATTATAGAAGATTTCGGGAGCATAATACTCGAAAAAATTCACGTATTGCCACTAATAGGGACTTACTAAATATGTTATTAATAACATCTAATCCTGTAATAGTCTTAGAGAAATTCCAAAAAAAACGACAAGTAAACTTCATCCTGAGGTTTTAGATTTAATAATACCACCTCCCATTAAAATAAGTTCTAGTGTTAGTCATAGTAGTTTTTGTCGAAATATTAATATACCAGATTATGATGTAGAAGATTCTTCAGAAGAAGAATTTAGTGATGTAGAATAAATAAGGGTTCTAAGTAATACTTATAAATTTCTAAGCTGTGTATCATATTTATTATTGCTTTGTTGTCTTATTCAACTTTATTATTAGTTAACAACATATTGTTTTTTATCTGCATGTGCAACAAAATACTGTTAATGAGTCGTAATAAAGCCCCAAAAATATGTAATTAGTAGTTAAGTTATTAGTAGTTGACCATTTTATGACTGTTGTTATTTTTATTTATTGTTGTTGTTTATCTGTCTGTCAATATACAGAGTATTTTTGTTTTATTGGTACACATGCCCAATTTTCATTTTTTTTTCTTTTTTTTTTTGTTAAACCTATATTAAAACATCATAACGAAGCCGCTTCAAGCAAAATAACCCAAAAAATAATTTTGTCCCGCTAGCTTGTACTAATCGAATCACAGTGCGTTGGGCCAAGCTACAAGCTGGATTCCTGAGAATGGCCGGAGAAAACGCGGAAGACCAAAGATGCGGTGGAAAGACGAGTTGGATGCATTCGAGCCAAAATGGCAAGAGCTCGCCGAGGACAGGGTCAAGTGGAATGACAAAGAGGAGGCCTTTGCCCAGCAGTGGGACACAGTATAGGCTATTAAAATATATATATATATATTTTTAGTAGTTACTAGTTTTGTCAGGCTGAATTCGACATCCGTGCTCTGGAATCATGTCAAATAAGCCCCAAATATCAAATAACCTTAATAGCTAAGTTTATTACCTCCTTTAATATTAAACACAATATAAATCTGCAGAATCAAAGAATAACCCACTGGATCAGACATTCAAATTGTATGTGCATAAAACTGTGAACAAATAATTAAGACTATAGGCTCAATGACAAAACAAACTTTACTAATTGATGTCACTTTTGTACTCAAATAAGTGTTGTTTCATGTTATAATACCTTTTTTAACATGTTCATAGTTAGTTGATTATATTAATTTGTATTTTTTAAAGTATATTATGTTATGGCAGATGATTGTTTTGTGGTGTCAATGTAATTTTATCGAACATTTTACTCCGTGCCTACCTCTAATTGGTATTAACTTTATTAAAATTGATGAATCGCCATAATATTCCTAAATATTAAGGAAGCTGCTTGTGCAACAATTATAAGTAAAATGTAATGAAACGAGTAATCCAGTTAGTTTCTTGTAAAATGGAAGGTGCATACCATGAACAGCATACTCAAGTGGTATTAATTAACATTTTTCGAGAGAACACGAACAATGGCGATTCGCCGATGCGTGCAATGCGGGGCTTGTGAATTGTTCCGACGTAACCAAAACATTCGCTGAGTTTTTCCAGGTATGGTAAGAATGTTCTGTACGCGGCGACTGGAAGAATTTATTCACATTTCTCTCTGCGCATTCACATATCTAGATACAAATAGGGATATAGACTACAGGCCCGTGGCAAAAAGTGACGGGTCAAATGAACCACAACGAGACCTATTTAGTAAGATAATATACAGGGGCTTAAAATAATAATATTTAGCACTATGCCGTCACTTGTAAGCTGTCCGTCTGGATGCAGATGAGACTTAAAAAGTACCGGGAGAGGGTGTATATTTTGGTCATATATTTTTGTACGGCATTTCTACCACCGATAAGTCCATGAAAAATAATAGAAAGAACACGTAGTGCCGTACAAAAATAATGTGTCACAAAGCCGGAAGAACGTTAAATATTCCGGTAAATTTGTCTGTAAATTTGGTCATTTGATTTTATACGGCATCAGTTCCAGACTGTTGCAATACTTCTTCTAATCCATTATTCCGCAACGCCGTACAAAAACCATGCGACAAGGGAGAAAAATCGGCGGTTGCAACCCACTCCCCTGCAGTACTCCGGGGGGGTGATTTGACACAACATAAAATTAATTTATTTTCAAAGTATTTTAGGCATAGATAACATTTTTTCACATGCCGTACATTTTCTTTTGATACAAAAGTCTGTAGGGCGGAAAATAACTGTCGAAGAATCCATGTAACAAAACATACTTTAAGGTGATATTTACTGTACAACATTTAGACACTTTATTTGTATTTAATGCAATCGTCTGTAAAAAATCAATGCCGTACAAATCTGAAGGTTCACATTGATAAAAGGTAAAAAACATAACAAAAACTTATAATGTTTAATTCCTTTTTTTAATGTTTATTGCATATACATTTATATTTATTTATATATTTTTATTGTACACAACACTAACAATCGGCGGTCTTATCACAAAACGGCGATGTTTTAGGGACAACCGAGGATGCACAATGGATTAGAGCGGCTATAAATATGCAATAAATAGGTGGTCACACGAAAGAAACAAATAAATTACAGACGATAGATAGCTAAATATTCATTTAAATTATGGTGTTTTGTAAACATATTTAAACTATACAAAATAACAAATGTACACTACTAAAATTTTATGTAAAAGTATGAGTAGTGGTTTTTAAGAAGCTACTTGAAAATTAGAGTAATACAGCATATACATACACAATATATATTAATATTTTATTCTAGTAAAAAAAACAAATGACACTTTATGGCGACTTTGTAAATGATTGCAAATTAAATAAAGATTAACACTTGTTGCTCATATTGATAAAATGATTATAATAAAAATAAATATGAGAAACAATCCAAAATGTGATATTACAATATAGTTTATTTAAATAAATAAAAAATAACTGTCCACACAGTGTCAGCTGACAGCAAAAATATCATTTAACAGCTATTTTGTTTAGAAGGCAGCTTATATGTATTTAAATATATAAACATATATGTTTATGTATTACTATATTTGCCGTGCTTAGTGCAAGTGGTTGGCGCTATGTCCGTTCAGAATACCCCCACAACTCGCCTACGTTACCGAAGTCGCGGTAATTCAAAATGAGAAGAGGATTCGGACGTCTACGTCGATTCCGATACCGACTCAGTCGGTGATTCATATAGAATAAAAATTTCATTTCATTTCATCGAAAAGTTTACAAAAATACTAATACTGAGCTTCATAGATTTCAATTTATGGATATAATATACACTTAGTTTCACTTTGAAAGCTAGAATAATGATTTATACATGTTATTAACTATTCTCTTTAAGAATATGTTAATGCCGTATAGTATTACATGACCATAAAGTACTCCTGAAATGGTAGTGCCATTTTAATCAGCCAAAAATTATGTTCTGCATTAATATGTACGGCATAACTTTTTCTTCATACGTTTACCTGAGAACTATTTAAAACGGCAATAATATTTAGAAAGTTGTTATATTTCATTAATCTACGATCATTTAAACTTTTGAAATAATTTGAAAAAACTCATAATTTGTTGTCCTCTAATTTCTTTTCAAACATTTTTTATTGAATGGCAATACTATATAACAATTGTATTTAGCAATATCATGTTAAAAAATAAGTTGCCGTACAGGATCAAATGAGCTTTAAAGGTCAAATTTATGACAAATTTAGGTATTATTGATATACATTCAAATGAACAATAATTTAGTGACGGCATTTTTTCAAATAGTAATTTTGAGTGCTAGGTAATGTTATGAAACCAATGCCGTACTTATTCAAATCACCCCCCGGAGTACTGCAGGGGAGTGGGTTGCAACCGCCGATTTTTCTCCCTTGACGCATGGTACGGCGTTGCGGAATAATGGATTAGAAGAAGTATTGCAACAGTCTGGAACTGATGCCGTATAAAATCAAATGACCAAATTTACAGACAAATTTACCGGAATATTTAACGTTCTTCCGGCTTTGTGACACATTATTTTTGTACGGCACTACGTGTTCTTTCTATTATTTTTCATGGACTTATCGGTGGTAGAAATGCCGTACAAAAATATATGACCAAAATATACACCCTCTCCCGGTACTTTTTAAGTCTCATCTGCATCCAGACGGACAGCTTACAAGTGACGGCATAGTGCTAAATATTATTATTTTAAGCCCCTGTATCTTACTAAATAGGTCTCGTTGTGGTTCATTTGACCCGTCACTTTTTGCCACGGGCCTGTAGTCTAATATGTTTCTTTACCAATCCACAATTCAACTAAACGATGTATTGTTCCGCTTTTTTTCAAACCGATAGTTATATAGTAAACAAATACATGCCAGATCGATTTATTATTGATATAAATCGCCTAATATTGAAATTATAAGTATGTTTCGCGTTGCCACTGTGAGCCAGATTGCGTGCGCCTCTATAGAATATTTTGACGTCAAGCATCTGGTGTTGCATAGATCTTTCGCATCCGGGACGCGATATGACGTCACCGTCGGCATACAGTGTGGAAATGTTATAGGCGCCAGTCGTACTAACAAAGAACCAAACGGTTAAACATACAAACATTACAAATAAATAACTCACAACTCCATTAATAATTTGGGTATTAACAATGTCAGAATAATTCACGGTTACGTATAATTAAAGTTCTATATCGAGCAGTTTTTCATTTACGAAAATACTTAGTTTTGATATTCACTTAACTGATACCGCTTAGCGGTTCGTTAAGATCGAACAGTCAAGTGGCAGCCAAGTCAATAAATGGCGTCGAGTATTTGCCAGTTATTGCTAGTAATGTCGCCCGATGACGTCATAGCGTTCATAATTTCATGCGTAAGAGTGTTACTCACGGCATTGCGACGTGACGGCGGTCCTATCTTACAAACCAGAGAATCAATTAACCAATCACGAAACCACATAGCCTTGCTCGTCACTTTAACAAGGCCAAGTGTGATCCATTTTATCTTAACTTTTATAAAGAACTGAATACGCAAATTGACATACGAGCCCTTCTTACCACAATTTTTTATTCAAAATGATGATGACGGTTCAGAAAATGGAAATTCAGTTTTGCTGCATCTATCAATATTGATTTCTCAATGCAAAAAAGAAATTCAATGTTTGTAAATAAACACAACTATCAAACGGATTATACAAATACATAACAATCAATATGAAATATTACTTAACGACAGATATTGGCGCGCGCGATATCGCGGCTAATCCCTTATCACCGAAATGTAAAATGCTTGTTGACAACTCGTAGATAACAAATAGCAGATAACATACAATCGTATCGCGTATATTATAAACAATATTGATTAAGTATGTAAACGATAAATTCTTAATACCGTTATCCGTTGTCTTTCTGTGCGAGATACAGTGCGGACATTTGGTAGAGGCATTTTATGTAATTGTGCCGTGAACAGTAATACTGCGCAACTCATGAATATCACAGAAGTCCATGACGCGACGGTTCGATTTTTCTATAAATTCCTACAAATGGAAGTAGGCCGCGAGTGCTTGTGTACTGAACATTCAATTATTCACTTGCACGATATAGTTGTGGTGTACTTACTTCATTTGTTTGACTATAGTACTCTTTCCCGACTCGCCAGCACCTGAGAACAAGGAAACACATAAGTATTTTGAACGACCATCCAAGTTACTTAATTTTAAATTACATGCAGACAATCACAAGTCAGTTAATATTTTTTCATATCTCTTCTATTTTATATGTATAACTGACTGGGAGACAATATAGTGCCTAAGCAATGCTTCTGGAACGTAAAATTTAGCATAAGCATAGGAGGTCCTTCTATTATGTAAGTGTTTCAACCGGAGTAATAAGGCCAAAAAATATTATGGAATGTTGTCATTTTTATTTTTAGCTCTAACATGCTACGGGCATTGATCGGGCATCTAAAACGTTGTAAGTGGGGAATCCCATCGTATAAACGTCTAATCTTAGTAGGTAGGTTGGTATAGTTCCCATAGTACTGAATTTTATGATTAGAACCTATTTATAGCACTGCGGGAATATAGATTTGACGAGTTATAATTAACTCAGTTTTGTAACTAATATATTAGATAGTCTCGGCTCCGACCACCTTACCAGTCACCATATACACTGCAAAATGGACAGGAGATCAAAAGAGCACCAGATAACATCGCAAACGAAAGTAACTGGTTACTCAATACGACCAAATGGACAGTTTTAATACATGTAAATAAATTGTTGAAGAAACTGAATTCATGCCACTATGAGTATAAGAGATGTTAGCCGGGAGCGCACATAGCCGACCGCCGCAATAAAACACGCAATGATATAAAAACATTTAATTACCCGCCTAAATGTAAACCGTTCCAGTCAACATTATGCACGTCTCGTTGGCGGAGTGAAAATAGCGTGGAAAAATAAATTGAGCCGTTGCCGTGTGAAACCTTTGATACTGGGGTCATAATAAAAAATAATAAAATTTTAAATATAAGTTTTCAACAGATACAGCTATTCCTTAATACAAATATAGTTGAGCACAATCGATATGTAAAACAGGCAAAGTGTGATGCTTTATCGGTAACCTCGTGCTAGCCCCTAGGCTAGATTGTGCTCAACTATATTTGTATTTAGGAATAGCTGTATCTGTTGAAAACTTCTATTTACAATTTTATTATTTTTATTTTTAATATTGTTTACATCTGCATAATGATATATCGTTAAAATAATGTGCAATGTACACAATCATTGGATTCATTCGGAATGTCAAAAATCGTACGCGTATGCACCTCGTTTGGTGCACTTCATAAAACAGATTTCAAGGAGACCTGACCTCTATCTTAATAACACAACATTAATAAAGTAAGTGAATTAGTTGCGTGGGAGTAGCAAAATGAACTATGTCAAATACAGGTTCCAAGCATCATGACCCCAGTTGCGTTTAATTGGCTCGCCAGGCGAGAATGGCCGATCTCTGACCCTGCCGATACACATAAACCCACACTTACGCACTGCTGATTGATAGTGTACACTCGCCTATTTGACCGTTTAACACACAGCATCTATGAATGACAACGACTGATTTTTTAAAAAGACTTCAATGAATTGCTGAGAATTTGAATAAAGTGTTTGATTAGTTCACACTGTTTTTATAACCAAATAAGAAAATTACTTCGGTAATAACTGTCGATGCTCACACAACTTTCACAATGCTCATCGCGTGCCAAGAAATTATTCACAAGCATATAATATTATTTAAAATACTGAATTATATTGAACACGTGAAGTAACGACGATTGATGAAATTACTATACTGAAAGCATCAAAGATGTTTAATTGCAAAACGTCAAGCAATAAACGATGCCAAGAGTCATTATTTTTAGCAATCAATCTTATCATTAAATACTGTTGTTTTAAAAGTAAAGCTTCGCAAAAAGGAAGAAAAAGACCTCGAGATAAAATACTGTCTAGTGGTTTTTGGTCTCTAAACAAGCATAATTTTCCTTTGATTTGATTTATTCCTATCCTGTTGCGACAAGATAATTTCTTGACTCATAAACATTTCTAAGAAGGTGCGTCCTGTAAATATTGTGTAATAAAGATATATATTTGTTTATTGATGTTTAACGCTAAGTAATACTAGTGTCAAAATTTATTATCCTGGAATTATTTCAAGTTAGTAAAGATTAATTATTTTTAAATTCAAAAAATTAAACGAAACATATTGAACATTGATAGTTATATGGCAGTTGACATTGTATTTAGCTTGTATTTGTTGCGAGTGAAACTTGACAAGTTAATATTGAAAAGTGTATCGATGGGGTGATGGGCCGACGTCGGCTTGAGCCGTTTCTGCGCTATCATCGCGATAAGATCGTTCGTCGCGTGCTCGAGCTGCTTTGCTCTGATAAAATACCTGTCGGTAACGTCCGATACCAAGACTCTTCAATGTTAACCCAAACTGAATATTAACATATCGCACGTCGTATAGAAACTGTCAAATCACCCGAAAACTACTTTACAGGAATATATTTTATGATTTAAAAGTATTTTCATGGATTCTCTTTTTTCGCAAATTTGCTTTTGGTTTGAAATTAAATAACTATATTTGACTATGTTTTGATCTCAGTATAGATGTCTTAATTTTTGTGTAAAAATTGATTTGTATAAATAAGTGGATACAAAACGAAGTAGGTGTACAATAAAAGAGAGGCATGCCATATGACGGTTTCCGCATTTATACGGAATAAAAAATATAAAAATAATAATTATGTCAACTAAAGGTAGCAAAACTACGAGCACAATCAAAACATTGGAGATGTTCAATGTAACAAATGACTGCAGGTAATGTTATTTTGATTTGAATCGCGACAGAAACTGGGCGATTGCCAGGTTGTCAATGGCGCGTGAAATTGACACAATTAGTTACTGTGAAAGAAAACTGTTGATATTCACACATTCCTGCTTTGGTAAACACAAAGCTATGAAAACAATTTATTGCATTCTTTACACGCCAATGAACGTATGTAACTATGGTAAAACATTGTATTGAATTCGATTGAATTTGTCACGTGCAAGGGCATTGTGACTCACTTGCAGAGTACAGGCCATATTGAGCGGTTTGAAATATTTTATTCCGCTTCGTTCGTCGTGTTACACTTGTAACGTATGTTTTCATGTTATGTAGAAAATGTACCGGTAGAGAGACCTACATGTCTCGTTAAAGCGAAATAAATTCATGGTCAGATGAGCAGCATCGCCCCTAGCATGGCGGCGTAGCGTGATACATTAATTAACTTCTGCCACAAGATATAGCGGACATACTTGTCACACATTTGATTCGACCACGGATACATTACACTTTACAGTTCAATATTTTGTCATAAATGTTTCACACATTATTCAACTTTTTGCTTTTTGTTCATTTTCCTCCTTTTTATTAATTATACTAAAACACTTTTTCATAAGGTCACACCTAAATCCCCGAAGGGGTAGAAAGAGGGGACACTAGCGCTACGTATAATTTATCGCGTCTCTGTACTAGTGTGCTAGGGGTTGCACATATCATGAAAACTAGGATCTCATGGCTTACAGCCCATACAGATGATATTACTTATGTGATGATTTTTTGATAGACATCCAAACAAATGCATAATCTCTACAGACAAATTGATGGGATATCCACAGATACTTTACTTTTTAAGGGCATACATTAATGGGTAATTCTAAAATTAAAGAAATTCTTATTGTAATATTGAAATAAAACTATTATTTTTCGTGGGGCGGACTCCGCCCCGTGACCACGAAAGCTGTAAAGTAATCGAAACGTCGGGAACTCAAAAAATGTAAAATTAAACCAAATCCGCGATAAAATCCGTAAATAATAGTTTTATTTCAATGTGTAACATTCGCGTAAATCTAAGAAACCATTAATTCTTATTGTTCTATAACCTAGCCTATCTTTAATAAGAAATATGTAACACAGAATGTGTATAAATAAATAAATACATTTATGTATTCAATATTCAAGCATGTAGATTAATATCATCGCTCAGAGTGATAAATATATATAGCTACATTAACACAATTTTTATGATTTGTGTATACAGCATTCCACAAACAAGGGTGTGTGAGATCATTCTCATTCATAGAGCTTTTAGACTCAATGCAATAAGGACATAAGTTCTCCAAACTTCCTTATTAGATTCATAAGCAGAGGGTTTGATTTTATTGATTATGGATTAAATAAATGGCTTTAGATTAAACATAAGTAAATCTTAATGTTTTTATTGATTTTATGTAGATGGCTTGATTGTATTAATGCCAAGACAATTTCTTATCCAGAACTATACTATGTATTAGCAATGACTTGAGTTTAAAATCTAACATGATGATGTTCAAAACTGTTATGACTATGGACAGCAAGTATTCAATCACATTGAAGATGATAATGATAAAAACAACATTCAGGGTTTTTCCAACACCCAGGTTTTGGAGGAGTAAAAAAACTCTCATCATCATCATTTGTATCTTACCCCATGGTTAGGGCCATGTGTCATGTGTAGGACTGTTAGATGTATTAATTTTTTTTTAAAGCCAAGAGGAGATAGTAACAAACAAATAGAATATTACCATAAAATTGTATTTGGCCATTGTACCTATAAAAATACAAGCAGACTGTGTAATAAATAATAAAATAATTTATGTACATCATTAAACATTGGTGAGTCATAATTGGTCAATGACTAACTTGTTATGACCATGAGTGACAAATAGATAAAGATCTTTATACTACTGCTGTCCTTGACAATGTTATATTTACTATTTAAACAAAAAAATTTTTTTATACAATATGTCCAGAAAATGAGCAAACTGATCACCTGATGGTAAGTGGTCACTGACGCCCATGAACATCCAGAACATTTGAATCGTAGATGTGTTGCCAGCCCATGAATTGGGCAGGAAGTGGGAAGGAAAAAGGATGGGAAGAGAAAAGGGTATTGGGCATCCAGCAATCTTTACTAATAACTTTTAAGTATGTAATTAAACAATATTTTGATCCTAGAATTTATTGGTAATGTGGGTAATGTAATACCCTGAATAAATCAGCTGACATAATATACTAGAAAGATATTAATGAGTTGTCAACTTTTTGATTATCAATGCAGCTGATAGTAATTATCATTTATTTGAAACATGTCAACACACACACACACAATGTAACCATGTATGGAATGGCATTTTAGATAGTTTTGTATGAAAAGATAGATTGAAACATTTTTTTAAATTATTTGTTAACACACTCATTGGTTCCTTATGTAGCTGTTAGATTTATGCTTTTTTATTTGAGTGTTTATATAGAAACTTATGTTCCAATATAAATTACACATAAATGTGTAATTTATAACTGCAGAAGTCTTCTGAGAAATAAAATTGGCAAGATTGATTTATTCATATGAAAACCTTTTTGGATCCTTATCAATTATTTAATATTAAGCTAGGCATGTTTTTGCAACTCATTCAAGATTATTAAGTATAAAGTAAAGACAGGTGTTTCAATGTCTACACAGCTTGTGTCAAATCCCGGAGCAAAGTCAAGATCAAGACAACTAATTAACATATTTGTAATAAAATTATTTAATTAGGTTATTATGCATATTTAATAATAACATTACTTTAAGTAATTGTTTTGTTTTGTAATCAAATGTCAGATGATTTATTTTATGGAATTCTCGAACCTATGCTAGTTTAAAGCTTTTTCAATCTCTTTTCAAACTTGCAATGTATTCAATTTATTGAGTATTGCCGATTTAGACTTTTATGCTTTTAGTGCTTTTTGCATACGCATTTTATGTGCGTTTTTTGCTTTTTTGCGCTTGTTTTTTTAGCCAATAAAGATATTATTTAAATAAAATTAACCTATTAATTGCCAGACATAATATTTTTCTATGTGGTTTAATATTTTCATCCGTCCATCCATCTTAACTATGGTGAAAGCTAACACTGAGTTGTAAGTCAAGAACTGAGAGCCAGTAAACATATTGAAGGTATGATGGCTATGACATAGACACAAAGTCTTTATCAATTGTTGGGAAATAACTGTTTTTTTATTCTTTGAGACTGACCTTATGGCTCAAATATTGGCAGAGTTTCAACTGAATGTCAACAGGTAAATGTGATAAATGAAGATTATTTAAAAAGGCACATTACTGTATACAAATATGTGTATTCAGAATATACAATTCATTCTACTTGTTAAAATATATACATATATGGGCATATGGCATACTATGATGTAATTCTTCAGTTGTGATAAAGTTTACTTGACATGTGTGTGATTTGTTAAAAAAATTAAAAAACGACATTTGCAACATTTCTAAGAACTAATTTTCCATGTGATAATTTTGTTGAATTAAAAATATTTTTAAGTATGTCTTTTCACTGAAAGAAATGACCACTAACACAACAAAATTACACCATTCTATATACTTCATAAACACAAAGATATATATAACTTTGTCTAAGGTAAATATTATTGAAAATGCCATTTGGGTAAGGAATTTAGTTATCTATTTGTTAATTTCCTCTTATTGCAATAACTTGATATTTTCCTTGAAATATCTGTGCAATCATTCACTTTCATATTCATCATCATCATCATCATCATATCAGCCACAGGAAGTCCACTGCTGAACATAGGCTTTTTTTAGAACTTTCATAATGAAAAAATTGATTCATTTTTTAATGAATTAAAATGAGGAAATTAGGTATCACTACTCATAAAAATTGTGTAAAAATGCTATTACATGAGGCTAATTTGTGTTTATCCTCAATGTGACAAATAAATGTTCATTGATTTTTCCTTACCACTGGAACAGTTCATAACTACATTGGAAATAAATGAATACAAACTTTTGTTCATTTATTTTTGTGGCTTATGTACTAATTGTTTTATAGCTAATAGTAAGAATTGTTTGTTGGTGACCCATATGTATCATAGCATACTTCTCAAATGGACTCTCTAGTCATTTTCTTATCTGAAGGGTTGTTACTGATTTATATTAAGGTATCTGTTTGTATTGTTGAATAAATCAAAGTAAATTATAGTTTAGGGATAATGATCAACTATATCAGCACCATTGTTGGAAGAAAATTAAGGAAATAGTTATTAGAATGGACATAGCAACTGACTCATTAAATATTTTTAAACATAGGACAATTTCAATATTTCCAGTGTGTAAAATAAGATATGTTATTAAACAATTTTGATTTATGCATGTTTCATAAGTAAATAAAGAAAATAATAAGTTCACCAAATTTTTCATTGGCAAGACCAATTTTTTTATAGCTTCTGATATTACCAATGGTCATAAGTCTCAAAATATATTACTAATATCTCATATCTGAACACATTATAAAACCAGTAAATTAAAATGCAAAACATGTCTACCTACCAAATAAATTTGATGATGTGTGGCATATTTAGAATGATATAAGCGAGAAATGTACATAACTAAGACTGGTATCTGTTTGGCACACCATTATATGTAACACATGTTAGAAACTTACAATGAAGAGTTCAAGTAATCACTTCCTAAATCTTTAACAAATAGGAACTTTCATTTGCGCACGGAACTACTGTGCACACTGGCATAATAATTAGTTTCGTTGGAGGAGAAAGCTGAGTAATGATAAGTGTAACCATTTTCTTTATAATATCGATTAAACTATGCGCGTCAGGGCTTTGCACATTTTCATAAAACGTTGGATAGAGCCGGCGTTACCGACATGCCGACAGTTCGAATTGAATATGTCTAAATAACGCTACAATGGCAGCAATGGATGGGTGCGGCCGCGCGACCGTACCAAATATTACACCAATACCATACCTAGCAACAACAGTTTGATATCTTTGGAAGCCTGGATGCCATCCTCTTTGAGGTTCCTCTCGATGAGTTTGCTGCGAGCGGCGGCCGCGCGCTCCTCGGCCGACTGGGCGCACCCCATGTCGGCAGCTGTCTTGCTGCCTGTGCTCCCCCGACTCCCGAGCCGGGCGCGCTCTCACCGCTCCCTCTGCATGCGCTCCGCACGCGTCCTGCCGCCCCGGCTTAGGGGTGATGCGTATTTATCGTAACAGTTCAAAAGAACAGGTAGAAGCAAATCACAGATAACAGTTGTTCTCACTGTTAACAAATATCTGTTCCTCAGGCCTAATCTGTTCTTAAAAATATAACAGTTGGTATTAACAAAACTGTTCTCATCACCCGTCTCTTTTAAATGTACACACGAATGTCACTTGTTAAAACGAGACACACCTAGTATTTATGCGAAAAAAAGCAGTTGGCAGTCATGTACGAACAAATCGTCTTTAAAAAATACTTCTTGAATTAGGTCGTGTTACTTGTTATAACGTTCCGTCTCCCTCACACCATCTGAATAGGCCTTTGCTAGAACGAGAAGCACCTAGTATTTTATTTGACAAATACAATATGCAGCGCTAGAAGAAATCATACATACAAAATGATATAAAAATAACAGGCTGTTATTTAAGAACAGTTATTAGGAACTGTGATTTGGAAGGAACAGTAACAGGAGGAACAGATATTGAGTTTGACCTGTTATAACACAACTCTACCCCGGCTCAACCGGAGCCACCCTATACGATGATAGCACCCAACACACAGTAACCTAACTGTACCACTTATCACTGTTCGTACTCTGTCAAAGAACACTCTTTTCGAACCGACAATCGCACCGTCGACAACACGTCGATTTTATTCTTCACCCGACACGAATTACACGAAACGGTTACAATAACTACAATTGATTTTACAAAACCGTTTAAATACGAGATAATGGCGGCCGGATGACAAGCACCAACTCCGCTCCGTGACGGCGACCGCGCCCCGCTCGACTGACGTTCGGGTGCGTTCGGAATTCTTCGTTCCGCCTCGCTCACACATGCGTGAAAGTATCATACACGAAAGAGAACAAAAGCAATGCGCTAAAATCATAAATTGGTCAAAGACAATTTTTTTTTTCTACACCGGTTAACTTCGAATTATTATTTGGAGAATAAAATATTTTATAATAACTTTATTTAAATAATTATAAATACTTTAAATCATTTTCAATGAGTAATTTGATAAATAACAACAAATAAACGTTCTACGTGAGCCATTCACTTAGCTCGATAAAAACGAAATTCGAAGTGAAATGGCGGGTAATTTGGTATTATCTATACATCTATACCTTAGAGTTTATTTAAATATATATAGAGGGAGCGCTGGTACTTCAAAAACGTAGATAAAAATGGTGGTGCCGGGCCACCTTTTTCTGCCTTCGTATTGGCTAATATTTGAACAGGTTGTGCAACATACATAAATTACTTGAAAAAAAAATTAAAAATAAATAGTTTAGGTATATTTAATTTCACTCAAACTCGTTTTAAAAGGATAATAGCTAAATATAATTTCGGCTATCAAAGGAATTTATAGCAATTTATTGCTAAATAATTAATTAAATTTTCACTAATATAGGAGCGCTACCAACATTACGAACAAGAAAATATCTACGTTTTTCAAAACGCGAATGTATGACAGCGCTCCCTCTATATATAAATACTAAGATCTAAACATATAAATAAAATTGAAGTGTCTGTTTGTAAAGTGAAAATAAAAAAAATGTCCAACTACATATCGTTATATACACGATATCTGTGCCGAAAATGATATTTAAATTTTTTCTGTCTGTCTGTCTGTCTGTTTGTTTGTTCCGGCTAATCTCTTAAATGGCTGGACCGATTTTGACGGGACTTTTTTTATCAGGTAGCTGATATAACAAGGAGTAACTTAGGGTACATTTATTTTAGAAAAATTCTTTTATTTTAGAAAAAATAAAGTAATGTTGCAATGCCCGCGCGCAGCTCACGCGCATGCCACCACTGGACCGTTACGTCGGGCGCCTCTCACCACTTCTCCCACCAACGAATCAATATCACATTTATAATATATTGTATGTAAAGAAATTTTTCAATAAAGCTAATACAAAATACTGAAAATAAATGTGTAACGGGAATTTACCGCCGCTCGCTAAGAGATGGTGCCACCGTAGAATTAGGTCGAAGTATGGTTTCGTTACAAAGGTTGATAATTAAAATAAAAATGCAAAAACAAAAAAAAATAAATAAACTAATTAACTTTTTTGTTAAATTCCACGCAGACGATGTCGCGGGCACAGCTAGTATTTCATAATTATCTATTTCCTAATATTTACAGAACTTACAAACTACACAGTAAGTACTGTACACCTACAGAAGAAATCGAGTAGGACAAACATACTTATATGTTTGGCTAAATAACTACTAAATTTAAATAAACATTCGATACCTACAAAAAGAACCTTATACTCATATGACATCCATCCATCCATCCATCAGCCAAAGGAAGTTCACTGCTGAACATAGGCCTCCCCCAATGATTTCCACAGAGACCTGCTGGAGGCAGCCTGCATCCAGCGACGTCCCGCGACCTTTACCAGGTCGTCGGACCATCTTGTGGGTGGACGTCCTACGCTGCGCTTTCCGCTACGTGGCCTACATTCGAGCACTTTCCGACCCCATCGGTCATCAGATCTCCACGCTATGTGCCCTGCCCATTGCCACTTCAACTTGCTAATCCGGTGGGCTATGTCGGTTATTTTAGTTCTCCTACGGATCTCCTCATTTCTGATTCGATCTTGTAGGGAAACCCCGAGCATAGCCCTCTCCATAGCTCGTTGAGTGACTTTGAGCTTCCTAATAAGGCCCATAGTGAGAGGCCACGTCTCGGTGCCGTAAGTCATCACTGGCAACACACAACTATCGAAGACTTTCGATTTAAGGCACTGAGGTATTTTGGACGAGAAGACGTCGCGTAGTTTCCCGAACGCTGCCCAACCGAGTTGGATTCGACGATTGACCTCTCTCTCGAAGTTGGACCTGCCTAACCGGACCACTTGTCCTAAATAGACATATTCGTCAACAACTTCAAGAGTCGAGCCCCCAACACCGAGGGGGGTGGGCACAACATGGACATTCGACATGATCTTCGTTTTGTCCATGTTCATTTTAAGACCCACCTGTTGGGAGACTCGATTGAGGTCTTCGAGCATAGTGCTAAGGTCTTCCAGCGATTCTGCCAAGACTACAATATCGTCGGCAAACCGAAGGTGAGTGATATACTCGCCGTTGATGTTGATGCCGAAACCTTTCCACTGCAAGGGCTTGAAGGCATTTTCCAGCGCGGCAGTGAACAGTTTCGGAGATATGACATCTCCCTGTCTCACGCCTCTCTGTAGTGGAATAGCCTTCGTACTCTGATCTTGTACTCGGACCGACATGGTGGCGTTGTTGTATATACACTTCAACACTTCGATGTACCGGTAGTCGATATGGCACCGTTGGAGAGACTGTAGCACAGCCCAAGTTTCGATCGAATCAAAGGCTTTCTCATAGTCCACAAACGCTAAACAAAGCGGCAAGTTATATTCCTCAGTTTTTTGTATAACTTGCCGAAGCGTATGGATGTGGTCTATGGTACTAAAACCTTTTCGGAAACCGGCTTGTTCGGGAGGCTGGAAGTCATCAAACCTGCGTTCGAGACGATTTGTGATGACCCTCGAAAACAACTTATAGACATGGCTCAGGAGCGAGATGGGCCTGTAATTCTTCAGCAAAGTGAAGCATATGACATAATCGAATCTAATAAAGATAGAATATTATCAAAAAATGCAGGTAGGTATATGCACCCGGACGGGGCCGGGCCGGTGGGCTAGTTTGAAAATAATGTTTATTAGATATTAATTGTTGGTAAACATTAATTATATTCTTATTTAGATAAGTTTTATATCAGTCATAATATCTAAGAGACATTTTCTTATTGAAAAGCTATTTTGATAAACAATTCTAAGTTATTTAAGTATATAGTATGTTTATGTTTGTCCTATACCTTTATTTAATCATTTCATTCCATTTCATTTCAATCATTGTAGTTTAAACGTTGTTATTTTTTTTAATTATAAAAGCATGTCTATAATTTTGATTGTGTGTCAAATATTATTTACTTATTTAATTCACGTGTAAAATTTTATTCATTAAGGGCACTACATAAGTACATAATCAATATGACATTGAGGGTGTAAGTGGTTACCCGTTGAAACGATTCAAATATTTCATTAGATCATATACGAGATTAATAGATAGTGGCCTAGCTCATGTAATAATACGACTAGACGAAAAGAGTTCTATGTAAATATTTCTTTATTTTGAAATAGGCAGCTGGCCGATTCATTCGTTACCATGATATGTGTACAGTGTACCGTTTGTTTTGTAAAAAAACGTGTCATTAATGTGTTCCTCGCCATAAATCGGTTACAGACCTACCTATTAAAATTATAATCATAGTTCGGCACCTAATTAGCCTGCTTTCGAAAGTTTTTATATTGAATGCGCTTACAAGATAAGAGCTTACAAAGAAACTATTTTGTACTTACTTTAGTACATAACTATAAAAGCGTCATTGGGGTTAATCATAACATTCCATTCAGGTAGATAGGTAATATTGGGGAAAACATTTCTTAATGATAAAGTTTTGCTAACCTAACTATAACAGTTTTTTATTATATCGAGGTATATATTTATGTCAATGTCGAATAAAGCCGGCTTGCCCAGTCGATAGAGCTCGAGCCAGTAGCATGCGCGCGCATCAGTTTAAACAAAAAGAGATAGAAGAATGCCCCATTACCAAGGAGCAGCAGCTTGATATCCTTGGCGGCTTGGATGCCATCCTCTTTGAGGTTCTTCTCAATTTGCTTGCTGCGCGCGAGGGCAGCGCGCTCCTCAGCGGACGAAGCACAGCCCATGGCGATAGCGCGCACGGCCTGGCTCGCTACGCGCGGCAGCGCCGTGCCCCTCGCATGCTCGCGGCCCGTCGTCGCGCGCAGATAGCGCCGCGCACGCGCTCACTCGCGCACGCGTGCTCCGGGACGAGTGGGACGCGCTACAGCGCCACGACACCGCGACACCGCGATACACCCGTCTGCCGCTAGCCCGGCCCTACACGCGCCCGCTCAGACGTGGCGGTTACGGCGACTCAAAAACCGGGAACACGGGCCGGCCTGGAGTAGGTGGCGTCTCGATGTGGGCTCGTGTACGAATGACGGATCGCGCAACCCTGTCGCGCCGCATACACTGCGCAAACTCCGTCGCTGCCTCATCTTGCCAGCCACCGAATGGTTCCCTCCCTTTGCCTCCCTGACACACTAATTATTACACCCTTAGAGAAACTTGCGCTGTACCTCTGATCTAGTCATGAAGGGCAAATCATAGAGTTTTTTTTTAATTATACGCCCATTTCAAAACTATCATTACAAGTCTCACATTTTTCATTAATTTTTATGCATATAAATGTATTAATCAAGAAAATAATATGTACAGTGAAGTAAATACATTAAATAAATGAAAAAGAAACAATATCAAGTTATTTATCTCTACTACGAATCTAACCGTTTCTACCACGCCATGTAACTAATTTTATAATTTGTATCAGCCCATATCCGTCCGTGTGGTCAGGCCATCACATTGGCTTAGTGTTAGACTTACGAATCGACTAAGATACTTTTTAATTGCATTGTGTTTTAGCCACTAAAACTACCACCCGGCTTCGTTTTCGGTAGCAGTCTTGATATACCCTGTATATATATGTATATATAATTTTATTAAAGTTCGAAGATTTCGACAGAGATTATTGATGTTCTTCCGATGTCGTGTCACACTACTTGTGTGTTTTTATTATTAAATAAGTAATTAATAAATACTAATATCTCCATATGACTGTAGAGATGGTGGTCGCGGTTTCGAATCCCAAGGCATATCACTGACTTTTTGCAATCCTGTGAGAAATGAAGAGATCGTGAGGAAATCTGCTTACAAATCTTACCAACATCTTCTGTGTCATGTGAAGTCCGCTAATCCTTACCAGGCCAATTTGATCGAGTACCTACGTATTTAGTAAACCTTCTGATTAGAACTTTCAGTTGTAAAAAAATCCCATGCTAAATGATGTATAATTATGAGTTGATATGAGGTATTTCTACACGCGTCCTAATTGTCAGAAAATATGGAAGAATTTACCGTTCGTATTTCGTTTGTAGTTTTTGCGAGATGGAATTTTTATAAACTCTTTTTTGTGCTTAGGAGACTGTCAAAATATGTAATAGGACATGATGTGATCGCTACTATTCAGTTATCTTAGAAAGCTGCTATTTTACAACGTGACATTAAGATAAGATTCGTCCAAGATACATTACAAGATACGAAATTATAGATACATTTCAAGATACGAAACAACTTATGTGATAATTGAATTCATTCTATGAATTCATACAACTCCCAACAGTTAGGTACATTAGTCCTGACACCACAGTAAGGTCTATTTATCCACCAACCCGCATTAGCCTAGTGTGGTCGACTGTATGACCTAGGTCCTTTTAATCGCAGTGGTGGCGTTGAGAGTCCAGGGTCGTGGGGGGCATGGCGGTTCGCCCTGGGTACCAAGCACCAGGTCACCAGGGTGACGACGACAACAACGACAACTCACTCATACAGCCTCATTTGGCTACAGCACCCAAAATCTACCTCTTTAAAGACATATCAATAAATTACTACTTGCCCTACTTACTACCTTTGTATCTGGATAATTGCACCCTAATATTACATAACATAATATATATAGTCCTTCAACGAGCCATGGAGCGGGCTATGCTCGGTGTTTCCCTACGAGATCGAATCAGAAATGAGGAGATCCGTAGGAGAACCAAGGTTATCGACATAGCCCATAGGATTGGAAAGTTGAAGTGGCAGTGGGCCGGGCACATAGCTCGTAGAACCGATGGCCGTTGGGGCCGAAAGGTTCTTGAGTGGAGGCCACGTACAGGCAAGCGAAATATCGGACGCCCGCCTACAAGGTGGACGGACGATCTGGCTAAGGTTGCAGGAAGTCGCTGGATGCAGGCCGCTTCCAACAGGTCATTGTGGAGATCCTTGGGGGAGGCCTATGTTCAGCAGTGGACTTCCTGTGGCTGATATGATGATGATGATGATTACATAACATATTTTGAAGTTTATCGCAAATATACCTTTTACATTTAATTTTAAATGTCTAATTCCCTCATAGTTCCCTAAAAGAATCAATTCATGTTGCATTTGGTCTGATCCTATACGTTGCACCCTTTCTGCGATAGGTACTGGCAACGTAGTATCACATAGTATGGAGCGTCTGAGCCTCGCAGTGGACTTTCATTAATCTGGGTCTACCCGTTTTCACTGGCCTCGAAGATAGTCACCTGCCGGAGTGCACATAAATTTCGACGGCGTGGAAATCTCCATTAGCTCCTACATGAAATATCTTGGAGATATCCTGGATAGCCGGTGGAACTTCTGTGCACATTTTGAAAGCCTAAGACCAAAATTAGTCAAGGCTCCGGGCGCATGACCATGCGCCCTCAGTAAGCTGGTTAACCCGCTTCTCAAAGGTATCTAAAGGTTCCGGCACCCCACGCCAGAGATTGTACGATGATTTTGTGCAATCGATGGCCTTTTATATAATATATTTTATTAAATTACTATTCGAGGCGAACGAGCATATATACGGTTCACCGGATAGTTATTAATCACTGTTCTATTTTTTGTAGGGGTGCTCAATACAACCACCCAGGGTGCAACCCACCTTACTCCGCCACGGGGTCTCGTAGCCAATTACTGAAACTAGTTACGGTTAATAGCATCCATACCTAGTCTACGCCTTAGACCCCATTTTCATGGGCGCCTTATAGGCGTCGACTTTGACGGTTTTTTACAGCTCCCAATATTTATATTCACATGAAACTTCGGTCAAATATACACTAGATACACAGTTCCCTGTAAATGTTCTATTAAAAAGTGGCACCGATGCATTGAAACAAAAAAGTAAACAAAAAGATCACATATTCCAATTACGAATTTACATTCGAGCACTTTCCAACCCCATCGGTCATCAGATGTCCGCGCTATGTGCCCTGCCCATTGCCACTTCAACTTGCTAATCCGGTGGGCTATGTCGGTTATTTTAGTTCTCCTACGGATTTCCTCATTTCTGATTCGATCTCGTAGGGAAACCCCGAGCATAGCCCTCTCCATAGCTCGTTGAGTGACTTTGAGCTTCCTTATAAGGCCCATAGTGAGAGGCCACGTCTCGGTGCCGTAAGTCATCACTGGCAACACACAACTATCGAAGACTTTCGATTTAAGGCACTGAGGTATTTTGGACGAGAAGACGTCGCGTAGTTTCCCGAACGCTGCCCAACCGAGTTGGATTCGACGATTGACCTCTCTCTCGAAGTTGGACCTGCCTAACCGGACCACTTGTCCTAAATAGACATATTCGTCAACAACTTCAAGAGTCGAGCCCCCAACACCGATGGGGGTGGGCACAACATGGACATTCGACATGATCTTCGTTTTGTCCATGTTCATTTTAAGACCCACCTGTTGGGAGACTCGATTGAGGTCTTCGAGCATAGTGCTAAGGTCTTCCAGCGATTCTGCCAAGACTACAATATCGTCGGCAAACCGAAGGTGAGTGATATACTCGCCGTTGATGTTGATGCCGAATCCTTTCCACTGCAAGAGCTTGAAGGCATTTTCCAGCGCGGCAGTGAACAGTTTCGGAGATATGACATCTCCCTGTCTCACGCCTCTCTGTAGTGGAATAGCCTTCGTACTCTGACCTTTACTCGGACCGACATGGTGGCGTTGTTGTATATATATTTCAACACTTCGATGTACCGATAGTCGATATGGCACCGCTGGAGAGACTGTAGCACAGCCCAAGTCTCGATCGAATCAAAGGCTTTCTCATAGTCCACAAATGCTGAACAAAGCGGCAAGTTATATTCCTCGGTTTTTTGTATAACTTGCCGAAGCGTATGGATATGGTCTATGGTACTAAAGCCTTTTCGGAAACCGGCTTGTTCGGGACAACATATTATCTAAAATATGTTGTCCGAATACGTAGAGGATAGGAATATGGAATAGGAGTCACACACCTACACTCGAATTGTTAGGTTTAAAATTTTCTTCGCTTATTTCTTGCGAAATACTTCTATAATAAATGTTTCTGGTGTTAATTTATAATAAGTATACACAGGGCCGGTTTTAGCAGTACCAGTGCCCTGGGCGAGATTTATGCGGCGCCCCCTGACTCCCATTGAAATGTATCCCAAAAAAAAAAACGTTTTTTGAAATATATTTTTTTTATATTTAATAGATTGGACAATTATAATAGACTAGCTTTTGCCTGCAACTTCGTCTGCGTGTATATTATAATAATACGGACGTAAAATCAATACATTATATCGCTTCAACAACTTTGCACTGTAAGCTCTGCGAAACAGTTGTAAAAAATATATTTTGGTACGTAATTCCTGCTTATTTTAAAGTTCCAAACGGCTGAAGTGACTATTTAAATAACATATTATTACCATAACCTCAATAAAATAACCTCGTTAACCGTTGAATAAGAAAAATTCATACTAAGAATACAAAGCAGCGCCATCTATTGTCGACGTTGAAGAGCTCTTTAATCATTACTTAGATATTCGATCGATAAATAACGTGATCCACGCCGCACACCGGTAGGTGGCGCAACCAATCGAACTAAATAAGCAAATTCATATATTTTTATACAATGCCGCTTCGACGTTCGCCGATTCAGAATAGAGGTGGTACCGCTTTTACGCAAACTGCCGAAACCGACACGATACAGTTTCCTCAAACCGGTGATTCCGATACAGCCTCTGATATAAGCAAAAGTGGCAATATAGCTAGCCGCACAAAACGTAAACGCGAACATGATGATTCCCTAAATCAATTAAAACTTGAAATGCAAGGGCTATTCTCATCACTATCAGAAACTGTAGAAAAACGGTTTAATGAGATTAAACAACAAAATGCAGACTTAAGAGCTGATTTACAATTCATGTCTGATAAATACGACATAGTATTAGAAAAACTGAATCAGTTGGAAAAAGCCAAGGTTACTGATAAAAAATATATTAACATACTGGAAGAGAAAATTGATGAAATAGAGCGCAAAAATAGATCTACAGGGTTGGAAATTCGCAATATGCCTAAATTAACACAAGATGAAAAAATATGGAAACCAAAGAGAATATATGCAATTTCGTAAAAAATCTAACTAAAACTATGGGAGTTGAACTACAAGATTATGATATTAAAGATGCATATAGAATCACCACTAACAAGGGCACTACTAAACCGATTATAGTTGAATTAAACAGCATTATCAAAAAGGAAAAAATCCTACAGGGAGTCAAGGCTTACAATAAAAAGAAGGACAAAGCTGAGAAATTGAATACTGCACATGTTAATATACCCGGACCGGCTAGACCTTTATATATTTCAGAAACATTAACATTAAAGGCAAGTAAACTATTTGCACTTGCCCGTGAATTTGCTCGTGACAATAGCTTTGCTTATTGCTGGACTTCCAGAGGACAAGTATACCTACGTAAAGCAGAAGGGCAACCATTCCACCGTATTGTAAACGAAGCTGAACTTAATAAACTTAAACTAGAATATTGACTTTATAGTTGGTATAGGTTTCTAACTTATAAGCCCATGACTTTTATTGCTATACATACACACATATACGATATTTATCCTATAATAAATAATAGAATAACAGTAATCACACTTGAATTATATACTTACTTATTAGCTATGAATGTAAATACATTAACACAACTTACACATTTTCAACAACATTTTCAAATAAACAACTCAGCACTTGTAGGTAAATTGTACATTTTATTCAAGGGTCAATATAGAGTCTATATATATTCAGTATCATATTGCATAACTATAACTGTGGCAGTTATATTTTGTAGTAACTCCACCACTATCTCAGTAAATGTTTCTATGAAGGTAATTAAAATTAAATTTAAGTATAATAATACGAACACATCCCCTCAACTCAGCATTCTTAATTATTATACAAAAAATTCAACTCGATAAAAAATACTTTTCATAATCTAGACCATATATATATCTCTAAGTCCTACTCCTGTTTTCCTGAAGATTGTATAAAATATATAACGCCAAATAACCGTGGTTTTCACATAATTACTCAAAACATAAGAAGTATAACAGCAAATATGTCAGGTTTTCTAACACTGCTATCCAGGATGCATATAAACCCAGACATCATTGTTCTCACTGAATGTTGGCTCTCACGAAACCCAATAATTCCCCAAATAGTGGGATACGCAATGATATATTATACAAATACGACGTAGATATCGCACTAGCACTTCAAAAGTGAGGCGTTCAAATTCGGGCAATTGGTGTAATTTCATCTAGTCGCATAGCAACGGTGACAGAGGGAAGACCTCAGTGCTGTCAACATAATTTATTTCGAAAATATTATCTAAAGTGTCGAATTGTGTGTTTAAGAGTGTTAAAACAATGGTGCAAAAATATGAAACTAAATGGGACCTACACACCATACGTAAGTATATAAAAACCACACAAAATTTAATTTTTATTTTAAATTAGCAAACACCGCCTTCAATTGTGTAAGAAGGATCGCCTAATACAAAGATTGTTAAGTGCGATAGGGACAAAAAGCGTACGTCATAGATTAACAAGTCAGAAGCGAAACCGATCATACAGAAATTTGACGATGACAGTTTGAATGTATTTGGATAATTGTATATTTGTTTCTAATTCAATCATATTTAAAACGATTAAGTTATTTGTTATGAAATATTTTCATAATAAATAACTTAATCCAACCACGAACATTACAAAACACATTAGCTTCCCCATATATTTTGAATGACTATATTATATTATTTACATATATCATTGAATATTTCCAGATTTCCACGTGATGAGCTTTTGAGACGTAAATGGATATGCACTAAGCACAACTCGGACAAAAAGAGGGTATCGTAACTGGTTACTTTAAAACTGATTAATATTGGTTTAGCACATTTAATTATGAATAAAATATACACCTACGAAAAAATATATATCCACCTAAAAAACCTGCAACATCGGTTGTTTACCAGTGGCAGGGCGCTCATACGTTACCGCCATGTGTAGGTACCATCGCAATGTCTATTTCCCCCGCCACACGGCAGTTTAAATGCCATGTTATGTTCCGGTTCAAAGGTAATTCTCGCCCGAGTAATCGCTGTACTTATACTTAAGATCTTATGTCTCGGGATGGCGAACATAGTGAAAGCCAAGCATTGCTTTGTAATTAAAGGTGTCTTGGTTTCGCTTATGTCCACGAGCGGTCATATCACTTGTCATCAATACAACAAATAATAATATTATTAAGAAATCGATTTTTCAGTGCCTGCTTACCGTAAACTAATATAAAAAACGGTAATCAATTTATTTTTTATTTTTTCAAGTTTGTAAGCAAATAAAAATATATTTGTTACAGGATGGCGTACCACATGTAGACTCATGTAGCAACCTCAAAGTTAATATATTATATACTTATAAAACCAAATAGGTAGTTTTATTTATCGTCACCCTTCTGTCTTTACCGCTTTGATTCTATGTTTGGATAGCGCAATGCTATCTCTTTTCGTCTCGTACTTTCTGTATAATCTGTTTCATTCACTAAAATTGTCATAAAGTATTAACAAATGAGTATGTATATGCATAGCAGTACAGTTTTTGAACGTCACGACATATGGATATGCGTCATCTTTATTAAAACATCATTGGGGATACGAATATTATTATACCAAACATACACTAAACCAAAACGATGGAGTAGTTGTTTACATCAACAAAACAATTCGCGGTATAAGTGTAATAGAACCTGCAATAATTGATGCTAGTGGTCTACTTATAAAGATAGGAGGCTATATGTGTATGCTGGCTATTTATAGACCACCATCATTTAGCAACCTTAAAAACTTCTTTGACTCAATTGAGGATATTATAACTAATAATGATAGATCCGATGTGATATTAATTGGCGATATAAACATAGATATATCAAAGGATAACCTGGATAATAACTCTGATGAATATCTGAACCTTGTTGCTAGTCTTGGTTTACTTCCAACTCATACCCTTCCTACTCATAATAAGACGTCACTGGATCATATTATGCTAAAAACCAAACATAGTGCCGTTACATTAGTCATTGAGTCTTCTGTAACCGACCACAATGCGCTCTTACTTCTCTTAAATAATGATAAAAAAACGTATTGCGATAGAAAGAAAACAACAGTAGATTATAATACCCTTCACGATGAAATGACCAAAATTGACTTCTCAGCAATCTATCGCTGTTCAGATGCTAATGAATCAATTGAATGTTTCACTAATCATATATCCCATGCACTCCAGATGTCAACTAAAACCAAAACCGTCCCACATAGATTAAGAATACGTAAACCTTGGATTACCTGTGGTGTATTAAAGTGTATGAGGAATAGAGATAAATTGTCTAAAAAAGTTATATGCTCACCTAATAATGAAATACTTAAATTAACATTCAAACGATACCGTAACTACTGTAATGATTTGTTGAAAAACCTTAAAAGAAATTACGAAAGAGAGCAATTGAGCAAAGCTAGTACCAATCCTAAAAAAATGTGGAATATTATTAAAGAGGTAACTAATACAGCTAAAACTAATGACCCTGCCCAAGAATTACTAAATATTAGTAATCCGCCGATCAAATCTGTAAATATAATTAATGAATTCTTTGCCTCTATGGGTAAAGACATAGCACAAAAAGTGGATCTAGCTAACTATGGTAACTATTTCAGTAAATCCATTAATTCAAATATCCCATCCCAATGTAATTCATTCGTTTTCTTGGATACTGATGTTACGGAAGTCACCCGTTTAATTGATTCTCTAAAAAATGATTGCGCAGTGGGAGTTGACGGGATTTCTGTTCGCCTCTTAAAGAATCACAAATCAATGCTAGCACCTCCCCTAACATTCATATTTAATCTTTGTATATCCACAGGGATTTTCCCGGATTTGTTAAAAAAGGCACTCATTCATCCCATTCATAAGGCTGGAGACAGAGACCGTGTTAGTAATTACAGGCCTATCTCTATATTGCCTGCACTTTCTAAAGTCCTCGAGAAGATAATGAATAACCGCCTAAGAAAATACTTAGAAACTAATAACCTACTATCGAACTGTCAGTATGGTTTTCGCGGCGGTAAGTCAACGAACGATGCTGTGCATGTCGTTACAAATTATATTGTTAAGGCCTTAGACAATAATAAAAAATGTATCAGTATTTTCTTAGACTTGGCTAAGGCGTTCGACACGGTCTCTGTGCCTAAATTAATCTCTAAGTTGAACAATATTGGTATTAGATCCAATGAACTCAAACTTTTTGAGAGTTACCTACACAACCGCAAGCAGTGTGTCAAGGTCGGGGATTTTGTTAGTGACGAACTGCTCCTGGAACATGGGGTTCCTCAGGGTAGTGTCCTTGGCCCTACTCTGTTCATTATTTATGTGAATGACCTATGCAAACTACTTATTGAAAATGGTCTTTTGGTTGCCTTTGCTGATGACACTGCCTTGATATTTACAGGTGATACTTGGAAAGAGGTATTTGAGATGGCCCAAAGGGGATTTGATAAAGTAACAAATTGGCTCACTTGTAACACTCTCTCACTAAATGTTGATAAAACTAAATTCTTAACTTTTACATTAAACAACCGTACATTAATAGATCTCAATAATTTTCATATAATTGCTCATAATCATATACGTTATAGTCAAAATTGCGACTGTCCTTGCTTAAATAAAGTCAATAGTATCAAATACTTGGGTATAATCCTTGATGATAAACTCAGCTTTGCACTTCATATTGATTTATTAACAGGTAGGATACGAAAACTTATTTTTATTTTTAAACACCTAAGGCACATCGCTGAGCCTCATGTTCTTAAAGCAGTATACTTTGCACTTTGCCAGTCTCTTTTAGGTTATTGCATCTCGTCGTGGGGTGGCGCATTCAAAACACATATGTTAAAACTTGAGCGAGCCCAGAGAGCTGTTTTAAAAGTGAGCACATTTAAACCAATTAAACATCCGACTAAAGAATTGTATCAATATTGTGAGGTGTTAACAGTCCGACAGCTGTTTATACTGCAAATATTTCTGAGACAATTACATGATATCCATAATAACTCTATACCAATTTCATCACGCACCCATAGGATACCAAGACTTCACTCCTGTAATAAGTCATTTTGTGGTAAATTCTACTATTTTCTGGGAACAGTAATATACAACAAAGTACATAAACACATAAAGAGTGATTCCCTTACAAGATATCAGTATAAGAAAGCTGTAACCAAATGGCTGCTTGGGCTCAATTATGACGACACGGAAAAACTACTTCATACGGTAAAATAAGAAGGACGCACATGGGCTAACACAGACCTCTCTGCACCTTCTCTTATGCCTTGGAACCTCATGTACTTCCATATTATACTCATTACTATTCTTAGTTGTGTCTCTGTTGTTTTGTACTCTAGATTAATATCCAATTAATTGTCACTACATGTTGTTAAATGTATATATATATAGATAGCTCTTAAGATGTTCTGAATGTTTTTGTTGTGTAATTATGTAGCATTAAGTTAATATTTTATTTTATAATTCCTTTTAAAATTTGTTTTGTACAACCCATTTGTGAATTTACTCAATATACTGTAACAGAAATCAAGTTTTGTAATTGGTATGCTGCTGGTACTTATAGCACAGGGATTCCCTATTTTAAGTACCAGCTGTACTTCAAAAAGTTATTTTTTAGGATGATAGTCTGTAAGATAAATCACATGTAGAATGACTTTTGATACAAATAAACTACTTATATTATATTATATAAACTACTTATGGTAACATACATAAATCAACTTCAGTGGTTCTGATTTTCACAAAATATAATATCATCCCTTATTTCCACCACCGTAGTGCTTTTTTTCTAATAGTAGTTCACGGCATTATTTTTCGTTTAAAATAAGTGGTGAAATACAAATTTTCATATGAATAACTTCAGATCAGCGGTTTCGATTTTGCATACAACATTTCAACCCCTATTTTAAACCCTTTAGGGTTAATTTTAAGAAAAGAGAGTGGGCAATTATATTTCTTTGTAATGATTAACTAAAATGCCAAGTTTTACCAAAAACACTATTTCACCCTTTTAAACCCTCTTAGGGGTTGAATTTCTAAAAACTCCTCCTTAGTGCTACTCTACGTCACAATAGAAATCTTTTTGTAAAATTTCACGTTTCTAGCTCCAGTATTTTCGGCTGTGCGTTGATTGGGCACTCAATAAATCATCCTATGCTCACAACACTTCAACCCTTATTTTTACACCTTTAGGGTTAATTTTAGAAAAATAAAGTATGCTGTTATATTTCGTTTTGATTGGCTAACTAAACTGCAAAGTTTGATAATTCTAGCTTTAACAGTTTCCATTTTCCATACAACAGTTTTTTACCCTTTTCACTGCCTTAGGGGTTGAATTTCCAAAAAATCTTTCTTAGTGCTACTCTACATCATAATAGGAACCCTTGTGCAAAATTTCATCTTTTTAACTCCAGTAGTTCCGGCTGTGCGTTGATCCGATAGTTCGGTTCTACAAAAATTCAACCCTTATTTATATTCATTTAAGGTTAATTTTAGAATAATTAAGTATGCAGTTATATTTGTTTTTGATAGGCTAACTAAATTGCAAAGTTTGATAATTCTAGCTTTATCGGTTTAGATTTTCCATACAACCGTTTTTTACCCTTTTCACCCCCTTAGGGGTAGAATTTCCAAAAATCCCTTCTTAGTGCTACCCTACGTCATAATAGGAACTCCTGTGTAAAATTTCACATTTGTAGCTCCAGTAGTTTCGGCTGTGCGTTGATTAGATAGTCATAAAATCACCCTACTCTCGCAACACTTCAACCCTTATTTTAACCCCTTTAGGGTTAATTTTAGAAAAACTAAGTATGCAGTTATATTTGTCTTTGATTGGCTAACGAAACTGCAAAATTTGACAATTGTAACTCTAACGGTTTCGATTTTCCATACAACAGTTTTTAACCCTTTTCACCCCCTTAGGGGTTGAATTTCCAAAAATCCCTTCTTAGTGCTACCCTACGTCATAATAGGAACCTCTGTGCAAAATTTCACGTTCCTAGCTCCAGTAGTTTCGGCTGTGCGTTGATACGTCAGTCAGTCAATCAGTCAGTCAGTCAGTCAGTCAGGTTCCTCTTTTATATATACAGATTGTATCATATTGTTATGTAATTTCAGAATTTTTATTTTCGGAAAATGTTCAACTTTCATGGCATGGCACTTTTATGCCACGAAAATTACCGCATTCCTGAACATAGCCTTTGCCCATGTATACGGAAGTTATAGCATTGAACCACCAAGGGTCTGGTTTAGTATACAGGATGAGGTTAAATAGCGTAGCAAAAAGGTCCACGACATTAAGTACCAGTGACTTTCACGCCTTGATGGAGATAAGGTGAGGCCCTACCTACCGCTCTCCAGTTCTTGCCACATAACCCGGATTCGGGGGCAATTATGGACAGGACATTCTCAAATATACGATACTACATAAATCGTGGAAGTACAAGCGCCACCAATCACCATTCCTTCACCGCGCCAACCTCACATACCACACAAGGCGCCTCGGAAATCCTTGACAGTTGCGACATTTGGTAATATTGAGTATCACCTTTTCTCAAGAAATAGCGAGCCGATAGATTAACGATAGACTTAGGTGACTTCCGCGGTCACCAACTTCTCAAACAGAGGAATCAGACACTTTTTGTCCTCTTCCTGAGAAATGCATAAGGACGCGACCGCATTTAATGGTTCAGAGCTTAGACTTCGTAAGGTTGTAGATTGTTGTTTCGGCAGATACCTGTGGAGAGTGGCGAAAAGGGAAGACTTCGCTATGTGTTACCATCGGGATAACTGTTCAGAGGACACAGCCCAGCACACTTACTCGGAGTGTCCAACCTGACAAGAGGAGTGTGCAGCTCTTCACGCAGCTGCCGGAGTGGACCTCTCGCTCTCAGCCGTAATTCCTTCCATGGTCGAGAGTACGAGGTCATGGCAGGCCATGATCGTCGCAGAAGGAGAGCAGGGAGCGGGATCATAAGCGGAACTATACCGTCTGCTGCCGTCAACCGAGGAGGCGCCGGGTAAATTACAACTACTTACTCGGCGTCCCCGTTTAGTGGTTAAGGGTTGTCAGCATTCTACCACAATGTCCCCTGCTTGTTGTAAGAGGCGACTAATAGGAGTCATCGGAGTTACTGGACACACAACGGAGTGCTTACGTCCGTGTGCTCATGTTAGGAGCAACTTTGCGATGGGCAGCAGAACGCGTGGTCTCGTATCTGTCGCGGATCATCGACTCACCATGTACGTCTGAAGTAGGGAAAGTAGGACATCTGCGCCCTTCCAAGTTGTGAGGGGCCAATGCGCCGGATGGTACGGTGAATCAACTAGACGCTACTCGCCCATCCACATCGCCTGCCGTCCGTAATGCGCACGATGGCCACCGAGAGGATTTTAGGCGGTATGCTGGCAAAAGATCTTTTTAGATCTCGGTGGAGACCCAGCCTAGCTGCAACAACCACGTGCGCCAGGCTAAATGGCCGGAGACCCCGACACACCTATTCTGATCGTCCCCGGCGGTACCCGGAGGTGCCGGAAGAAAGGCTTAAGGAACTAAAATCTCACATAAAAAAATAGGGCAGATTGCACATAGTGTCATCAACAAGGGTCCAAAAGGCTTCCTCTCCGCCTCGGAGCAACCCGCCTGCGGGGTGTAAGCGCTGATCAACTTGGCAACAACCCTCTCAATCATTTCTATAACCCGCACAAGCCGATTGCCCCGTATGTCGACTTAAAGAATATTCTCCCGGACGCTAGACGACAACACTACGGCAACCCCGTTCCGGCCAGTAGGATATCCACTGTTAACCAGCCTGTAGCCCTGCCTGATATCCCGAGGCTTGCCACTATTCCAGCGCGGTTCATGGAGAAACGTGACATGCAAATGTTCCGACGTAAGTGGTGCGGACGGCGCTGCAGTGTATATCCAGTGAAGCGTTACTGAAATTAGTCGTTGCTAACAACGAATTTGAAAATTATTGATTGTAGTATGACAAAAAAATACTTAAATCAATGTTTTTCATTCTTACCACCGTTACGAAAAAATCTATAATAGTAATTTCAGCATTTTTATTTTGAAGTGGTTCTTACAGTATTTAATACTCAAAAATATGTAACTTGATTTGTAGTATATGCTATTATTTAGGATTCCTGGTGAAATTAACAGCAGTGCTCCAACCGAAATGTGGATTTCATTCTAACAGATTTTGTATCTAGATTTAGAGATTTCAAATAAGTGAGATTTGCCCAACAAACAAGCTAATATAAGGGGCGCCTGCGGCGCCCCTCTTGGTCTGGCGCCCTTGGGCGGTCCCCATGCGCGCCCTACCCTGACACCGGTACTGAGTATACATTACTTATTAGTTATTACTAGTAATTTAAAAAAATAAAACGACTTCATATATTTTCTGTTCCAAATCATGACACTACTCGTCTTTGTCTATTTAAGCGAGTGGAGAGGGACAAGTGTAACGCACAGTTTGTTGATTATAGTTTGCTAAATTAAAAATTGAGTACCAATAATTAAATAAAATTTATTTATATTTAATTATTGGTACTCAATTTCGCATATTTATTAATGTAGAAAGCAAGTACATGCATTATAATTGCCGCAACTATGAAATCACATGTGTTTTAAGCTTTGTAAGTGTCTTGTTTTTGCATTTTTTCACAGAGCATTGAAGCACTGTCACAAGCAACGGTCGGTGCGTGACTGAAGTAGTCTTGGGTAGTTCGCGAATGACCTAGGTGGGAAGAGCGCTCCTTTATTATTTTAGCGTCCACTTTACTAGACAGTGGCGCTATGTGACCAACCGAGTTATTTAATTTTACTGTGCGCGCCTTGATTAACTATATTTTTTTCTTTATTTATTGTTTTTACTAAATTATTTCAAAAAAATAACTAATGAACTAATAGAGCGAACTAGTTCATCCTTGGATTATGAACTAAATTGAGCGCTCTCTGTAGTGACCGGTTAGGCCCAAGCCTAGACTGAAGGCGAAAGAGTGCTTACTCGAGATATAAGCACTCTTTTTCGGTGCCATTTTGTAGGCGCTCATGTTGTATCTAGTGTATATTTAATCGAAGACATGAAATGAAAATTTTACTTCCAACGCTTGCAGCGTTTTTAACGCGCGTTGAAATAGCGCCCGTACGAATGGAGCCTTAGCCGTTTCCTTTCGAGTTTCGGAACGAAGATGAAAAAAAATATCTGTCATTATTTGACATTTGGCCAAAGATTATACCACTACCATTTGGCGCTTATCATCAGGCCCGTTTAACTCGGGCTTAAAAAGTAACCCAATTTTCTTTCTCGCTTTCTCATATGCCGTTTTCGCCCCATCTCTTTCACTTTTATGAATGTGTGCGTGTGCCGGCGTGCGCTGTCGCCGCCATATTGCCGCCATATTTTTCAACAGTCGATTGCTGTTTAGTTTGGATTTGCTTATGTTATTTTAATTGCATGTTATTTCATCTGTTTTGTAATCAGTAACGTAAATATTTAACAGTACAAACGTGATATAATTTGGTTTGTGTAAATCGTATCTAAAAACTTGTGATTTACGTGATAATTATTAATTTTAGTTATGTGTTTTGTTCCCGAGTGCACAAATGAAAAAAACATAGAAATATCTGTGCAGCCTTCACAAACAAAATATACAACACTTTAATAAGTGAACAGCTATGTTGGCGGAGCAAGAAATACCAAATTATTGAAATTATTGAAAAACATAAATCTAACCTCATCTGACATAATTAAGGTAAATATAATAATATGTTATTCCGCTGTGACCCTATTTCTAGTTTAATCTGCTACAGGAATATAAGAAATAACAATAAGTTGAAATAAATACCCATTAAAATACAGATTTATTAGATCTCTGAACATGTGATAAGGTTAACTTTTTGTTAGTGTCTAGAGTTGATGGATTATGTACCCTTACTCCTCTCATTCGTACTCTCGACTGTAGAGGAAGCTTGTGCTCTGCAGTATAAGTCGACCCAGCACAGTACAGTGCAAGATTAAAGCTATTGGTATAGGTATTTCCAAGTTCCTAACATATTAATTTATAATTATCAGTTTTTATGGTTATATGTATCTAAAGTCAGGAAAGCAGTCAACTTCAACAGATTGTGCCCTTATAATATTTATTTTTTTATTAATTGTTTTATAATTTCTAGGCTAGACTCGGGTGAAATTTCCAGTCCAAGCAATTTGCAGGCAAATGCGTTCATCGTTGGAAGTACAAAGAAAGTCTCTACTATGTCTGCAGGATCACTTTTTGTAGACTTATATGTTAATATTGGTGAAGGTTAAATCACAACAGAAGTAATTATGTTCATTAATAATCTGTATATAATATTTATACTTCTTGATATAATTAAGATTCTCATAAAAATGCATTTGCTAAAGATTTTGGTTATATTTTTAAATTCAGTGCAATGCAGTTGTTTATAAGATTATATTATAGACCTATATTGTGCATACTATAATAGTAATAGCATTAACATTCTTTAAAATGACTTTATTTTAAACATATGTTCTGCCTATTCCTTTAATATATTATAATAATTAATCAAAAAAGTTTTAGTATAGCTATCATGCATTCCATGATTTGACTAATTATTTGTTAATTGATAGCTTATTTTAATTATGTATGTCTTGTTTTTGCTTTTCAATTTCTCCAAAAGTAAGCCAAATCACTTTGTTATTTACTTAATGTCAATTGTGTCTTAGATAAAATTTACCAACAAAGTAATCTTGTGCTGTTTCATGGTATTGTAAAATATAATTTGCAATTATTAATGTTTCCATTTAAACTTTTATTTGTCAATGCATATTTCAATTCTGTAGTCATGTTCTTAAATTTGGCGTTGTTTTATTGGTCCTAAAATTAAGAGAATTTTAAGTGATAAAATTAAGAGATATTAACAAATTGAAAATGTTTAAATTAATCTGAAGATGTATAAAAAAGTATTGGAGGTTATAATATTCATTAGGATAAAAATGTTTAAATAAAAGTGTTTTAATATAGAAATATAACAAATAAATCAAAGAATATATTGTTGATTAAAGGTTTAGAATTATAACTTGGTTTTATTTGTTATTTTCATTTTGAATCCATAAATTTGAACATAAAAGCATGAAACCCAAATATAAAACCGGTAAATTTCCGGTAGTAAAAATCGGATTACTGAAAGTATAATGTACATCCCTAAATATTTCAAAATCGGTAATTTCGGTAAAGTACCGATTTCAGATCAGCTCTGGTGGGAAACGCATCTAATATATATACGTATAACATACGAAAGAGATGGCTCAAATACGATGAACAAAATTCTTTATTACTATTGGTCAGTGACAAAATTATCAATGAAAAGAAAGAAAGATCCGATGAAGTTTGAATGAATTATATATGTAGAAAAGCATGTTTGGTTTCGATGTGTGAGTTTTTATAACGTGTTAAAAAATTTGTATGGAGTTGGCCGTCTGTATTTTTAGTCGTCTGTGCTTATCATTATTTGCGATTTGCCACCAAAACAAAGAATTTGTTTACTATCTATAACATTTATTATCCGAAGTTATGTTATTTCAATTGACAATGTAAGTATCTTACATTTTTTACTCAATGCAGCTTACGATTCACAGAAAAGTATTTATTAAACTTTCTTTTAGAGCATCATAAGACTCGGGAAAAGTCAGTGGACTTGCAGCAAAATAAGCCAATATGAATTCCGATGAGAATGATTTCGACGAATGTAATTCTGATGATGAACTAGAACAGTCAGTAAAGGGCACAGCCGCTGCCATTGTGCTTATCAACATTTTCGATCCCGAATCAAAAAAATCATGGAAACTGGCGCACGTTGCAACATGTCAACTTGTGCGTCACTATTTAAGAACGCAAAGTACTCAATACTTAGGGGTATCTCTATACGGTACCGATGATGACAATCCTTCAATTTTTGCTTTAAAAAGTGTTAAAGACATATTTCCTCTATCATCTCCAACCTTGAACGATTATAACACACTCGAAAAAACAGATATAAACACAGTTAAACAATCCAAGGAATTAGTCCTATCTGAAGTCCTGGGCCATTGCAGCAAAATGTTTTCTGCTTGTAAAAAGACACTATCATTGCGTACTATAATAATGTTAACTTCACTTGACCAACCTCCAGCCTCATATGACCAGGAAGCAACATTGGATTGTGTTGAAGACTTGGTAAAGTCAGGAATTGAAATAAAAATTGTGAATATTGCACAAAATGATCAAAATTGTCACAGTTTTTATTATGATTTCTTATTTGAGGCTTATAAGATAGATGATGAGAAAGATTTAACTGTACCAAAACATGTCTGGGCTGCTGAAGAAATAAAAAATAAAATGATTACTCATTGTGACAGACAGTTATCATTAGCAGAGCTACCTTTTGAATTAGGTGCAGATGTTTTTGTGGGTGTTAAAATTTACAAATTATTAAAAAGTCAAATTGCACCTAAGACATCATATATACATAGAGAATCAAAAGCAACTGTATTTCGCAAGAGAATGGTAATGAAACAAACTGCAAAACAGGAAGACAAGGATATGGACCAAGATGAAGATGAAGAAAAGAAAACAGTGCCTCTCATTAGCGAAGAAATCCTTTACGGGCAAGAATATGGTGGTAAAAAGATTGAGTTCACTCACAGTGAATATAATTTCATAAAAAATCCTTTTGGTTCTACCATGTTGAAACTCTTAGGCTTTAAGCCTATTAGTATGTTACATAAAGAAAAATGGTTTATAGAAAATTGTTATTTCTTGTTTCCCAGTGAAGCAAAAATAGAAGGTTCAACAATTGCCTTTAATGCTTTATATCATGCATGCAAAGAAATGGAAGTAGCCGCAATATGCATGTTGCTCACAAGGAAAAATGCAAGACCAAAAGTAGTTGCACTCTCTCCTAGCACTAAACCATTTGGTATCAATGCAGATATTGGGTTTGATGTAATTGTTCTTCCATTTGTGGAAAATGTACGTAATCTTCCAGGAGTAGAAGAAAACAATGCCATTGAATTATCAAATGATCAAAAAGGAGAAATGGATGCTATGATGAATAATATTATTGATAGTGCCAAATTTCATTATAAACCAGAAATGTTTGAAAATCCTGTATTACAATATAAATATAAAATGATTGAAGCTAAAGCCTTAGAAGATGAAGAAATACTAGAAATTATGGATACAACAAAACCAAATGAAAATATTTTTAAAGATCTTAATGATGAAAAATTTTATGAACTATTTGGACCTTTTGGGCTGACAGCTACAAAGAGAACCAAAGCCACAGAATCTAATTCTGGTCCTAAGAAAGCGAAAACAAATGACATTGACGAAAATGTTTTACAGGAGGATATCAAGAATAAAAAAGTGGATAAATATTCTGTAGAACAACTAAAACAAGTCTTAAGAAATTTAAACATCACTGGATTGTCAAAAAAGAAGAAAAACGAATTAGTTCAACTAGTTTATGAGCATTATGCATAAGATGTATTAATTTAATCCATGTACATGCTAACTACAGTTCCAACATATTTTTGGGGTGCAGTGTATGAGTTAAACTTGTATTGTTTATTTTTGTACTAAATAAAAGTGCATTTTCTAAATAGTAGACTTTAATATTATCAACACTAATCAAAAACCATGATATAATTATAATACATCATATTATGAGAGCTAAATGTAAAGGGATCCATCAGCAGGTCCTAAGTGATGTATTCCTATTAACAATGCATCCACCAAAGTCCATACTCCCAATCCTCCAAAGCTGAATAGTTTTCCTATGCCTTCTTGCCAGTGTCCAAGATAAAATCGATCAGCTCCAAATCCTCCAAGTGTTAAAGCAAGTATGAGGGCTGTGCCCCATCGGGTACCAGAAGTCCAAGAACATCTAATTTTTTTAAGGAATCTTCTTTTACCCAAACATATAACCTCATCTGAGACTGTGCAATTTGTCCTGAAACAATAGAATATCTGTAGCAAAATATTTAGGTGAACCTAGGATGAAATAGCGGTGACAGGGAAAATGTTTATTTTGGGGATAAATATTTTAATTTTACTTACAAATAGAATTTCAATGGTGAAGCTAATGAGTTGCAATTTGCTTTTTGATCACAGCGGTGCTCCCACTTATCTGTTTGATAACAAAATCTACACATTGCTGTTCTGTTAAACAGTTTCGATCCCTGAAACAAGAGTTTATTCACTTTATTCTTTGCAATCTTTACATTTCATTTACACATTCCATTCAAAACTATTTATATAGATACAGAAGGTGTTTTTAAAAGAAGGAAAAACATGAGTATTGCTGACTATGATTAGGATTGATTACTTTTAGATGTATGTTGTATTTCAAACAAAATGTTCAAGATAACTTATACTTACATTACAAACAACTTTAAGTTTTACATTGCATGTGTAATTGTAAAAGCCTCCATATCGGCAGTCTATGCTTCGATCGCAGGTGATGCACGGGTACTGCAGGGTGGAACATTCTACACCATTCTCCATGTCGCCGGAGGGGCAACTTTTCAAATATTCTTCATTTTCACTAAAACTCACAGCCTTATCGTTAGAACCTTCTTTCAGTTTGCTCTCTTTATTCTGTATGTCCATGTTGTTATTGGCTATAAAACAAAACAGAGTGGTTGAAGTCAGATGAATCACGAAATCGAACTATGAAGTTTAAAAATCAATATTTACCCATATCTGTTACATGTATTGTGTTGAAAATAACTAAGAGTACTAAAACTAAACAGTCTCGAATATTAATCCTCAAAGGTAGAATACGCGGCATCGTGAATTTTATAACATTTTACGAATTTATTGAACATTTATAGTGTTTTTGTGCATTACAAACGCCATTGTTTTGTTTGCACGTCATTGTGACAGGTGACAGCTGACAATTTTTTTTTTATAAATTCCCATTTGTTGGGAAGGCAAAGGGTTCTTGCCCATACAGCCTCGTGACAGCTGACAAGGATCCAACGTGAATTGTTTATTTTCATATGGAACCATGCTGCCAAGTCGTATATCAAACGTTTGTGTAAAGATGAAAGTGTGAATCTGCTGTGTGAACTACACAACTGCCTCACAAATATTTCTAGACTCAAAAATATTAAGCTTTACAAATACTTTGACTCGCATATATCATATATATTGATGCAGAGATTTTGATTTATAAAGAAATGGTGTTTAAAGATTATGAGTTTTCCTTAAATTTCTGTCTCAAAACCGTTAGGATATTCTATTTTCATAAACTTAGAAACGAAGAACTTTTGGAGTGAAACAAGTAGTTTGGTACTTGTGGAGCATAGACATTTTGTCTCTGTGCGAGGATCGAACCCGCGGTACTTGTCTCAAAGTCGGCCTTTATCCTATTGTGCTCAGAGGGCTTTCAATAATGTCTGTTGCATTACTGCATTCCCCACAACATTGCGACTTCGTGTTTTTCTCCATGTATATTCAGTGTTTACAAATGGCGCAGATCACTTTTCGGTTAATGATCCTTGAAATAAAATACCTATCTGAAATAAGTAAAGAACCGTACAATTCTGAACATAAGGCCTGCGCCAATCATAAAATACCTCCTCCTGGGCTGTATCTAGATACAGATAGCAGTAAGCAACTAGTTGCTTACTGCCTGGGTAGGTACCACCGCAATGTTTTGTTCGCTCAATAAACAGCAGTGCAAATGCACTGTTGTGTTGCGGTTTGAAGGACATTAAGGATGTAATATTTGCTACATCAAGTGCGTGGTGGCCTCTTGGTAAACGGACTAGACGCGGCTGCCAACATGTTCACGGTGGTCGCGGGTTCGAATCCCAGGGCACACCTCTGACTTTTCGGAGTCATGTGTGTATTGATAATCAATCACCACGCACTAAAACGGTGAAGGAAAACATCGTGAGGAAACCTGCATACCATAGCGATTTATACCGTCTGTATCACGGTGAATGCTCTCAAGAATTGTACAATTTGATCCCCTATTCACAATTATTATTCCTAAACAGAACCACGCGTGCTAGCTTTCAAAACTATAGTTTTATGGTCCAAACCACCTCGACACGAACCAAGAAGTATCAGGTACGCAAATTCTTTTTTTGCCGCACCGTCAGGCTGTGGAATTATTTGTCGTCACGCGTGTTTCCTCCATCCTATAATCTTGGGTCGTGGGTGCCGTAGTGCGAAGAGGCATCTTAGCAGGCACACATAATAGTATCGAATGGCATGGGACTGCCGTCTGACGCCATTCGATGCGTTGTTTGGTTTTCCTACTGTCCATGAGCGGTCGTATCGCTTACCATCAGGCGAAGGCACGCTCATCTCGCCATTCATTGCAATAAATAAAAAGGTACAGACTACGGTAGATAATAAACATAATTTATATCCAAAATCAGAATGTTTATTCCACTACTTCTGAAATATTATTTAAAATTACTAAGTTAAATATATCTTTCACACATTACCTTATTAATCTATAAACATAAAAATATTAAATAATTATAAATATACACTACAAAAAAATATTTTGTGAATCTGAATCTCTGGTAAAACTGTCTAATCCAAACATTGGTCTTCTGCTGTCGTTTTCCCTGGACATTTCTGTGATCGTTGATAAGTCAGGAACAGCGCAAGTGATGGGGAAGATCTGATTCAAATTTGACCCAAAGCCTCCTGTGTTTGGAACTTGTGAGGACACACAATTAGTATTTGTTGTTTCATCTTCACTGAGGAGGTACCACCGGGAAGGCAAGGACGGCTCTCGTGACCGGGTAGGGGAATCGTCCGACAAGTCCTCAGTTATAAGACTATTGTTCAAAAGCTCTGTATTAGCAGGACTTTTGTATATTGTGTCACTTTTACTGTCATTTGTATTGCTTTCGATACATTTACCATCTGTAAAATTAAGAACATGAATTTTATTTCATTCCTCGAAGTAATTCAGTTAACTAAACAAAAACGTGCAAATCTGTTCCATTGCCAAGCTACAGCTAAAACAATAAACTACTAACAGCGTGCAGTACTTACTATTACAAGACAAGACGAAATCTTTATCGTTATTATTCAGTAGATACTGTGATATATTTTCAGGATTCTTAAGTTCTCTGGTATCTTGCCAGTCAGTGGAAATGGAATTACTGCTTATCGATATTATAGACGTTGAAGTATTAATAAATTCAACACTATTATCTACACATTCGTTTGCATGCAGGCAAGTTTCTGAATGATTATGAATGAGCTCCACGCTATCGTTTGAAATGGGAAATGACGTTCCAGACGCCGTGCCATTTATACCGCTATCGGTGCATATTGACATTCTACTAATCCTCTGTGCCGACTTTTCTGTCTTATCGCTCGAATTGCTTTTCTTCCTAGGTCGCAAAATTTTTACTTTAATCACATCTTTCTTTCTTCTTCCCTTTGGTTTGTTATTATCAACTTTTTCGTCTTCTAGTTCTATCTCACCACAATCGAAAGAATTTTCATTATGTTCCTGAATCAAAGGTGGACAAGATTTTCTTCCTCCGTACGTACAAGATTCCATGTGTTGCTCAACTGTAGCTTCAGAAGTTGCCAATAAAGATTTCCTTACTTCTTTCCTTTTACGTGGAGTCGAACATCGCTTCTTCTTCTTTGAAAATAATTCCTTGTCATCTACTTCCATACTTTCTTTGTTTTGTGCTACTTTACTCATCTTTTTAGCACTCTCCAACAACAGATCACGTAATTGCATATCTAGTGAATCTGATATAGATGAATTGTCGTTTATATTAACCGTACATATTTTATTTATCAATGATTCGGAGATAGATGGTTTCTTATTTCTCTGTGAACTATTTTTTATTGCAGGCACAGAGGAACTTTTTTGTAATTCGCAAATTTGCTGCATAAGGGGTAAAGTTATATCTACATCAGTTATTACATATTTACTCTGGTCATCCCGCATTTGTACATCATTTTCAGTACCTTGCATATTTTTTAAAGCGTGAAATTCTCTGATACTGTTAAGGAAGTCTTTGCCAATTGATATATCTTCAACAACTGATAATTCCGGGGATTGTGGTAATGAGACATTGCTGGAACTACCGCCATCGATAATATTTTGCATAACATTAGGGTCCGTTTCCATAACGTCTATATTTAAAGGATTTCTGAATACGTCATCATTTGGGCTCATAGCAACTTCATTAACTGTGGGACTAATTTCATGAATTGGTTCTAAACGTTTAGACATTCTTGAACGTGGAAACAAAAATTGGTAAGATTCGGATTTATATATTGCACTAGAATTTTGAGATTTTATAATTTTAGGAATTGAGCAAATGGAAGAATTACTAGAATCCGTGGATACTTCTTGTAATAAGTAAGGTGATCTTCTTTTCTGATTCCGTTTCAATTGTAACTTGTTTCTATAAGTAACTGTAGACAGCTTTGTTTTTTTCTTTTTCTTCAATTGTAATGGGCTAAAGTCGGAGTCTTGATATCCTTGAGTGCTCTCAGACATTTCTGTTGTATCATCTTTTTCAAATGCCACTCGATCTATAAAGCTGTCAGGACAAAAGCAGTGATGTATACAAGCTTACATGCAGCGTCCGAAGCGAGTGCAAAAGGGACAAAACCATGCAAAAATGGAAGCAGGTTTATAAATGGATGTTTTTATTTGACACTTACCCAAATAGGCATTAAAAGAAGAAGCAAAAAGAAGCAGAAGGGATATTTCTTATGCTAAGTTAATATGACTAAAATAAAATACGACATAATATAGTAATATTTTTTTATTGAGCTTAAATACACCTGCTCCCATTTACACATCACTTTTAAAAAATATAATTACGGACTAGCTCCTTAAACTACGACTTTGTAGATAAATATTATACGACAAATTATAACAAATGATTTTGTTTTATTAAAATAAGTGTTATCAGGAGATAATTCTGTAATTTCACCTCAAGAACAACCACTAGCACAAGTGGTCCAATTCATCTTTTATTTGTATTTGGAATATCTAAAAATATTCAATTCTGAATACTGTCAATATAAAAAAGTTTTTGAATATTGTATTTCATGTAGATATAGATTTTTTTATATACATTTTGTACTAGTGGTGTCCTCTGATTTTAATTTCGAATTTAAAATATAAACAACACAGTAGTAAAATTTAAAAAATGTAAATAAAATATAGAGCAAACACAATATTGAAGAAATAAAATGTTTCATGCGTAATATAATATGATATGTCTTCTCATTATTATGCCATTTAAAAATGTGGTACTCTGAAATTTAACTAAATAACTTTTGACAATTTCGAAATACAAGCTTTTGAAGTAAAACATAATAAAATCCAAGATTTAAAATGTGTCCAACTTGTTAACTGATATGCACTTTATAATTAAAAAATATCTATGATTTAACATTGAAGTACCTACTACAAATGACAATGCTGTATGGGCAACCCTTGCTTTCCAAAATAAATGGGAAAATAATTTAAAAAGCCAATGGCACCAAACATTTTTTTGATCTCCTAAAAGTACCACCATAAAACTGACTGCATTAATTTAAATAATAGATAAAACCACAAAATGTGTAGTAAAATAAACATTGATTTTAGGTGTAATATCAGATTAAGTATGTGGAAATGATCAGTTCAGACATCCTATAGAAAAGACTTACATACATAAAATCATTTCAATAAAATTTATTGGAATGTTCAATGTATTCTCAACAAGCATGTATATTAAAATCACCCTCAATATGAGAATATTTAGCAATTTTCTTTGTTAATTGCAAGTGTCTCTTAAAATAATCATAAAAAGCAAATGATGCAAGGAAAGATTTATAATTAACCTACATACATCCATCCATCAGCCAAAGGAAGTCCACTGCTGAACATAGGCCTCCCCCAATGATTTCCACAGAGACATACATAACAATATAGATTTTATGTAGCTTTATTAGCTATATTAAATTAGCTGTGCTTAAGAATGAGAACGATTAGTCCTAAACAGAATAACCAGAAGTAAAAAGTGTTGATAAGTTTTGTCGATTTTTCTAATTCAAGTATTTTATGTACCAATAACCGCTTTAGAGACTCGATTACGCAAGTCAGATAAAAAATCGACTGTTGTGATTAGCCTTGTATAGAACTGTGTGATTAATAAATAAATGAGAAGAATTCACAGCGCTAGATTGTATAACATTACTGAGACATCTCATTTGGGAGATTAATAACGATCATGTGATTAAAGAAAATAATTAACACCGAGCGACAGAAGAATTAAAGGGAAGACCATATAGAGCAAATTGCAAATTTTATAATTAAAAATATACAAATTTTTAAAATTCACAAAATCGATTTCATAGTAATTAACTTGTCAAGAATACATTGAACTGCCTCTTACACTAACTTATCTAACACTTATAATTTTAAGAGTCAGTCTAATACCTTCTGGGTTTGGGCACCCGACTGGCGCTGGGCGTCCGACTGCCGGATCGTCTAGTTTTCACTGTTGATGTGGGAGGGAGCATGTACCTGGCTTTGCTATCGCTTTTGCTTGTCTTGATTGCATTAGTTTCTTTCGGTGAAACATTTTGTTTGGGCTCCTCGATTTTTTCTGCTTCTGTAATATTGTTGAAATAGAATAACAATGGTTTTGTTATGTGGATGTATTGCGACATCCATCAACTTTTTCAAGAAGTTCATTGATTAATAAAAGGGCTCTAATTTGGAAAAGCAGGGTTCGTAATGCACGATACTACAGGAGATTGATAAGTGCAGTGTATAGTTCTTAAACTTTGTTGTTCAATAGGACATATACGAGGGGTGATCAAAAAGTAATGATAAACGGGTAATTCTAATAAAGATAAAAAATAAAAATAAAAAAACATTTCGCTTCTTCAGTCCTTCACCACTTCCCAGCTAAAAAATTGTATAAATAGGACGTCATTTGGAGGAGCTACATTCATTTGAATACCAGCAGTCGGAGCGACAACACGAAAATGGAGAAACACGAAGAGAGATGCGTCATCAAGTACCTCTGTTTGAAAAAAATGTCTACCAAAGAGGTACACGCAGATTTGGTGGAGACACTGGGGGACTCTGCTCCTCCATATTCTACGGTAGCACGGTGGTGCAAAGAGTTTAAGCTGGGTAGAACATCCACAGAAGATGAACATCGCGAGGGACGCCCAACCTCGTCCCTCACTGAGGAAAACGTGAAAAAAATCGAAGATATCGTGTTAGCAGACCGAAGAGTAACCATCAGACATTTAGCTGAGGTCACAGGGATCTCATATGGCAGCATCCAAAGCATTTTGACCAGCAAAATGAATATGAAGAAGGTCTCCGCGCGTTGGGTCCCGAGAATGTTATCGGACGAACAAAAGAAAAAGCGAGTTGACATTTCAAGAGCCAATCTTGCAAAGTTCCAGGCTGACCAAGAATTATTTTTGTCACGATTTGTGACCGTGGAAGAAACATGGATCCTGAGACCAAACAACAATCGATGACTTGGAAAAGGCCATCCTCACCGACTCCTAAGAAGTTCAAAGTCTCGAGCTCGGCGGGCAAGGTTATGGCGTCCGTTTTCTGGGATGCTCAGGGAATCATAATGGTTGATTAATGGTTGATAAGGGAGCTACTATTACGGGCTCCTACTACGCTGATCAAATAAGACGACTGCGAGACGCCATAAAGGAAAAAAGACGGGGCAAACTCCGAGCGAAAGTCCTGTCTCATCAGGACAACGCTCCTGCACACAGAGCCGAAGTTGCGATCGCTGCCATTCGAGAAGCAGGCTTCGAACTGATCGAACACTCGCCCTATTCTCCAGATTTAGCCCCCAGTGATTTTCATTTGTCTCCTAGGATCAAGGAACACCTCAGGGGCAAGAAATTTGAGGATGATAGCGAGGTGATGGATGCTGTAGAGGCATTTTGGGATAATCAAGATACAGATTTTTAAAGGGTATTTTAGGTTTGGAGAAACGTTGGACTAAATGTATCGACTTGTTAGGAGACTATGTAGAAAAATATATTAAATTTAAACTACAATCGTTGTTTGATTATACTTATTATCATTACTTTTTGATCGTCCCTCGTAGCTTAAATGTAAGAATATGTTATCCCATATTATACAAGTCATTAAAATCTTATATTGCATTTATTACATTAATACTAAGCAATAAGTATGCATAATGCAGTTGATACTAGTTAGAAATGTTCTAGATTATACAAACAAAATGTGACCTAAAAAGCCAGATATATTACAATTAAGATATATTTTAACATGTTACTAAAATATAATGTGTTCAAAAACATTTGATTTTACTGAGATATTAAACAATTTATTTATGAAAACCAAGATTTCAGTGCCATTTTATTTATATTATGTAATTGCTTTAGAAATCACGCCCACGTGCTTTAGAAATCACGCCCACGTGAACGCTCAACGCACGTTCGGAAATACGCGCGCGCACGTACGTACGTACGTAAAAAACAATGTGAATTAATTTCATAAGCACGATTTTTTTGAAGTGAAAACTTCTTTAGCGGCGTTGAGCACTTTTTCTGTAATGGGTATAAAATCTTAAACTCGCGTCACCTGATCGTAAGACGAAAAGCGTAAGACGGATGGAGAGTAGACAGCTGTCAGTTAGCTGTCAGTTTATAAAGCTTTGATGAATTGCCAATGATTTTGAGTGGAGATTTCAACATAAACTTCGCAGACGATAAAAATCAACTATTAATTGAATTTTTAAATAATGAATTTGGTTTAACTATGTCGAATGATCGCAATCTTAGCACAACGAAATACAAAACTACTATTGATGCGGTCTTTATTAGACATTTAAATAGGTTCGAATCAAAACTGTTCGTTTCTTACTTCAGCTACCATAAACCTATCGTATCAGTTTTAGAGATTGGCGATGATAGTTCTGGTAATGATGATGGTGAAAAAGTCGTTGAAATTATGGATGAAAGTTGATTTTTCGGAGAGATAAACTTTTTAATGTAAAATAATTGTAATAGTTTTAAAGTGTTAAATTTTTAATTTAATTTAAATTGTCATGTTTGTGTACGATAGCGCAATAAATGAATATTGTATTCTACCACATAAATGATAGTACTTTTATACTGATAAAGCAATTGGTGCAAAATTATTCCCTAACCATTCCAAAATATCAAACATGCTCAACGTTAATAATCAAGTTTTCACTTCTGCCGGCACTCCCGGAGTGCAACCCGTCTTTTTTTTTTTGGTCACATACCATTTCCCGCCTTCATGGAACGTCGGGTTCGTCGAGCTATCACATTTGGACTCCTTTGAGCCGGGGACTCGGCGTTATCTTTAACATCTGGCGATTTCGTAGCCTGGGCCTCTTGCGTCGGTGTAACTTCCTTGTCGGATATTCTCGGTTGTTTTCGAGGGGTTTTTTGTTCTTCTGGTGTCTTGGATACTTTAGGTTTCCTCCCTCGTTTTCTGTTTAGGTATATATTTAGTATCAATATGATGCAATGTGTATATTTTTTTTTAACGTAATAAGCCAACTGTTTTCTATACAGGGTATATCAAGAGTGCTACCGAAAACGAAGCCGGGTGGTAGTTTTAGTGACTTCAGACACAATGCAACTAAAGGAGATGTTTTATTTTGGGCCGTTTTGTGTACGTCTAATACAAATTCTAGAAAAAAATGTGGAATTCAAGTAAAATACATTTAGATTTCTTGGACAACAGGGGGCTTTATACAAAAATGTGATTGTTTTAGTACAGAAGCAATATTTTCTTCGATAATCTGTCCTCCATGATGCCTAATTGTCATTTCATTCAAAAATGCGCGAACCCATTTTCTTTAACTTGAATATGTCTTATTTTTAAAAATCCCCTACAAATTATAATTATTGTCTATATTTCTTTTTCCATATTCTTCGCTTTTTAAAAGACGATATATGTTGTTAAAGAAGTCACTTTTATTATTTTATTTATATTACATGATTTTAGTTAAAGAACGAAAATGTTTAAGTTGACAGCAATTGCAAAACTCTGTGTTATCTGTCTACGTCTATGGCCGTAATTCGTATTATTTTTTATTAATCGCATACATTTCGCAAATGTGTATTTGCTTCTCTGTTGACCTTGTTTTATGGATTCTGATTCTCGCAGATGATATATCTTGACGTTTAAACGCAATTACTAGTTCGTATTTTGGTGAGTAAACATGTATATTATTTAGAATGCCACATGTAAGTAATACTTTTGTGTTTTTCTATGTTCATATTTCTCTTCTAACCCACAATTCTGCTTTTCAGCACATCAAAAGTGGCGCTTTGCTTGAATTGCACTTCTGCAATTGTTGTGAAATGGTTGAATTGCACTTCAAAAATTGAAATGGTTTCTATCATTCAACAAAATCTTAGTAACTACATGGGATGCCAATTCACTCTCGTGTAGAGTATTTCAAAACGTTTTATTGCTGAAATGGCAGAACAAGAAGTAAGTATTCTATTTTCTTCATTAACTTGGGAAATGTATGTTTTATGCCAATTAATCAAGGTCAATACAAAGTATGGAGTATTACAAAAGTATTCATGTTAGAGCTGAATTGCATTGTGTCCACAGGACAAGTCTACTAGTAAATGTAAGAAGTGATATTTTATACTGGGTGGACTCGCTTATCGTCACGAAAAAAATTGTGCATGGCAAGTACATGATTTAGAACACTTTGGCATACTTATTTTAATTTTTTATGTTTTTGTTTATGTAGTGTAAAATTAATTTACCACTACTAGTTACTAATTTAGAATAAGTTATTCATAAAACAACGTTGTTTAGAGAAAGATGACATAAATGAAAAAATCTTCATAAATACACATTATTGTTACCCTACTTTATACAATATGAATTCGAGTAGAAACTTCTAAATCTAAGTAATAAAATCCTTTGATCGCGCCGCCCTCACAGCCGCGCCGCGCCGCCGCACTATGGGCAATATAGGTCATTCTCATATCAAAAATCTGTACTTTTTTGTTTATTAAGATATCGCTTTCAAATTTTGCATGGATATAGTCGAAAGTACAAAAAAAATATGGATTTGCATATATTCATGATACTAATATTGTAACCCGGTTTTGCTTGGATTCAAAGTTAAAATATGAATTTTTTAAACTAGATTCGTTTTACACTTTCAAACAAATTGTCTAAATTATTTATAAATAAAAGGGAATAATTAAAAATAAATTAATTGGGTTCTGAAATTTTAATTAACATGAAAAAAAATAAGTTTATCTTTTTTATAATAGGTACTTAGATTAACTTACAAACTTACTTAAAAATTAATCGAAAAAGTGAATTCTTCCAAAATATTTTCTAATTACCTATATACAACTAAGTAATTATTGGTTTTAATACAAAGATTCACCATTCGACCAATTAAATGCAAATTGAATATTTGTAACCTGTTCTGCTGGATTTGCAATCAGTTTATGAACCTTCATAAGAACCGAAGTGTCTTCGTCAAGTTTTTTCATATTTTTTAAGCATTGCTATCGAATAATTGAAATGTATGGATCAGATGTGTATAAGAGAGTATGAAAAAAATCTTCATTCGTAGCAGACCTTGAGGACTTCCTTGTGTGATGCAGTCTAAATTTCTTGTAGTCCTTATTTCCGGACTCTTGGGCATCTTCTGAAAGCTGTAAAATAGGTAACACTGAAAAATGATTTATAATACTTTCTCCAATTATTAATATTTTATGCACAGAGGATAGCAGTCTGCAAAGCATTTTCACCAAACTTATTTGCGTTAATCATTATACCTGAACACAATGCTTGCAGAATTACATAAAATATTTGGATGAAGGTTACGTCAATGCGTGTTACCTCTGCAGAACAATCAGCATTATAAAAAAATCTTCGGGCAGTATTGCCATCGTTACTGTTTCCACCATAGGTTTCCACTCACTTTTCTTGGCTTATCGATTATTAAACATAACTTTTTACGAAAACGTCTTTGAGTATAGTTCTTTTTTGGTGTTTCAAACGCTAGTTGTCATCATTCTTAGCTGGCCATTTCATAAAGGAAAGGTTGTAGGAAATGTGCAAAAACATTTTCATGCATCGAATCCAGACATGGAACGTAAATAAACCATATTCATAGCTGATTTTGTCTTCTAGTCTTGCTGTCACTTTATCAAGATCATTCATTTGACGAGGAGTAGCAGGACATACAGTGCAAATCGAAATACTTAGAAGGAGTTTCTGTTAGCACATGTAACGAGTGCAAACCCTTATGAACAGAATTTCTTGACAATTATATACTCAATAGGACCACGAAACCACATTGTTTTATTTTATCTGCAAATATGAAGTTTTCACGAACATGGGACTCGGTCGATATTTATCATCATAACTTCTGTATAGGCACGTATAGGCAGTTAATTTTTTTGTAGGTTAGTTTTGAAGACCCAAGCTTTTGATAAATACAAAATTTAAAACTTCGGAAAGCTTCGATAATAAAAAAATACCTATTTGAAAATTGCAAACATATATTTTTATCTATGTTTATAGATTTGATCATAGTATGAAATAGATGCTACTTAAAGTAAATACTATTTTAGCAAAATGATGCGCAAGAAACACTCTTTTCAAAAATATATAATTTAATGGGTGTTTTCAAACAATTTCAACATGAAATTTGACACTCAATCTACTAAAATTACTTTACAAATTTACTTAAAAATAAATGCGAGTTTTGCAAAGCTGTTTATCAAGTAAGATTGTAGTTCCAAATATTCCATTCTTTTCGATAATGTTCCATGGAAAAATGTTCCATTTTTTTTCGATAATTAACATCTTAAATATAAAACAAAATAATTTAAACAGGTAAAAAGTAACTTTATGAAAAACGATTTTTGATATGGCTTTGTTCTACCGTTTTCCATAGTGCGCCGCAAGCGCAAGTACAAAGCGTGCCACCGCACCGCGCCGCCCGCTCCCGCGCCGCCGACACCTTCTAGGGATCTTGCTACTTCCTCAGTCGTGCGAAATTCGGTACCGAGTGACGTTGTACGAAATTATTTTGGTTATTGGTTAGTTTCTTGCGGTCAAAATGAGTGATTACACGAACAGTGAGTATGTGACAATAATGACATGCTATGTTCGATCCAATGAAAACTTGGGTCATACAAGAAGGATGTATGCAGATCCAGAACATCTGCAGCCTTTGCGTAGGAATGGTATCATGAATGATGAATCCACGAGTTCCCAGCACAAGAACTATTTTAACGACTTATCCGAGGCTACTCGATCATGGTAAGTTCAGACTTCCTAATCATGCAAGAATCCGTGACCTTCGACAGCGAAGTCGTCTATTCTCGACATTATTAAAACGTTTAAATAAAAACATATGCAGCTTTTTCTAAGATAGTAGGTACGTTATGAAAATAATAATGTAAATCTTAACAACTTACCAACAACTACATTTACTTAAATGATCCTAACACACTAAAATTCTAAATAAATCAAAATGTCATATGGTAATATTTAGAGTAATAATACCGATAAATAGGCGCAAAGTAAGTTCAAGGTCGCTGCGCGACAGTCAGCTGTTGTGACGTGACTCATACAAGCGCGCGCCTGAGTTACATGTCGTTGCACTTTTAAGTGTAGGGTGATTTAGATAATATGTGTTTTGGAGATATCTTGTACTGATGTTGTTTATGGGGTTGTTTGTAGTTTTAAATGATAAATCTCGTATATAACGTTAATTTCACATACACAATACACTATTAAATTTTCCGGACGATAAGCGATTCCACCCAGTATATTGTTTAAATTGTTAAATGAATTACATTTTCTTTTATTTCGCTCTGGACACTCAGATGATCTTGTGTTATGTATAATATATTATATTATTATTATTTCCATAATAACAATCTCTGATGGTAAACACAAATGCCGTCCAGGCGGAATATCTAATGCCATCAGACGACTGTCCCAAGACATTTCATACAATTATCCGGCCGGTCTGTTAAGATGCCTCTTTAAACAATAGCGGAAAGACCTGGGATCATAGGAAGGAGGGAACACATGTGACTGCAAAGAGTTATTTATTCATCATAATTCTTCGATATATTAAATCTTTTTTATTTTGTTTTAGTTATCAGAACAAGCAATTATCTGTACAAACTGCTGGCTGTAAATAAATCAAGCTGTAGACAATGAGCAAGATTTTATTCCAACTCCGCCGTAAGAAGATTGTATCAATCTCGATTCTTTTGGACATATATAACACCCACAAGTGCTTCATGTTGAACGGAACATAGCTGGACACCAGACAGTGGGTTGCTGTACTCATACCATGATCATACTGTGGTATTTAGCCTTTAGGTTGGGCTAGGCAATAGTACAATATGGGAACACCGGCATTGTTCCTAGATGTTTTGACTGGAGATTATTTTTAGGCGAATATAAATAAAAAATATAAAGCAAGATCTGGTTTTACTTTGTTGTCTTCAAGTTTTGTTTGATTTTAGTTTTCTTTCATCAATTAATCCTACTTTTTCTTTATGTGTGCTCAGAAATAACCAGTTAGAATTAATGTCAAATACATTATTTGAAAAATAATATCTTAGGCCTTAGGATAATATTATTTTTAAGTGTGCAGAAGTCTAATATACCAAAGTATATTAGACTTCTAGGGTTAGACCAAATATAATGTTTAAAATGTTAGCTTGTACAGAAATAATTGCTAGTAAGTTCTTTTACGATACATTAAGGTATAGAAATAAACATGGCTGCTATCAGATTCGATTCCATTTTTATAGCGTATTCATTTGTATGGACTATAATCACTAAGAGCTTATTAAGTGCATATGCCTAATAATAAAATGATTATTTATTCATATGCTAGCAGTCGCGACAAGTGATCAGTCTGTGCCGTGCTGTATCTCATGCCTAGCAGATTTTTATTGTGGATTATTTAAATAGGTTGTTTAGCAGGTATTATGCACCGCACTTACGGCCAGATATAGATACACTTTCTTAATATTAAATAACTATAAACATGACGAGATTCTGACAGACTTGATGCAATTTATTGTATAGACATTATGTTATATTATATTAGATGATCAATAAAGTATGATACCAATTCCGTTGACGTAAAAACATTTACGAGTTATATAGAGTACAGTAATTTATAGCACAGACGACTAAAAATAGTATTTGATCTAAAGGAAAACGAATTACGACTTCATATTTCATAAATGTCAAGTTTTGACATCGGTTGTCAAATATGCCGTTTCAGGACGCCATATTGTCCCCTTGTAGTGTTGCTGTTCTTGGCTTGGTATTTATTTTTGTATAAAGCTAATATGCAACGTATAATAGTATTTCATACAGAAATCGAATGCCAATTTCACTAAGTTTATTTGGTGTAATGTACTACAAACGGCCCAAGGTCCATACATTTCTGGCCCATCTCCTTTTGTGCAAAAAGTTGCGACGATTTTTTGTTATTTTTTTTTTCTATCGTCGTATTAGGGTGGTAAATACATAGTTTTTTGTTTAAATAATAGTGTACACCTTTTTATTTTTAAACACGCTATGGTACGCAAGGCTTTAAATCATTATTTTAGCAAAAACTATGGATTTATTACCCAAACTCGGCAATATTTAAAAAATAATTGTCGCGTTTCTTTGCGAAATTTTTAGTTCATCATGTTTGTAGTCACTTAAACTATCACCCAGCTTCGTTTTCGGTAGCAGTCTTGATATACCCGGTATATTATCACACACAAATATAGGTGTAACAAAAAAAAACTTATCATAAAATGAATCCGCAATGGATGCTACCGGTTTTTCTTTCCAAAGTAACTAGTCGTAATGAAGCGAGTAACGAAGTGGATACAAAAAAGTTAGGAAATACTTTATTACACTAATATAATAATAACTTCAGTTGAAAGGCACGTTGGTATTAAATTATAACAGAAACAGTTTGACAAAATAGACATGTAATAAACAGTTTACCTTGTGCTCACGTTTGTATTCTGTTCCTTTGCCTTTTCTGTCAGTTTTTGTTCCTTTTCTTCTGGTACCTCTTCTTCATTGTCTTTCTCTGCAATTTCCTTGAAGATTTCACTCTCCAGTTTTTCAACTCTGGCTGCTGAATAATGGTTAATAGTTTGAGATATTTTTATTGATTCACAATTTAATCGGTATCTGAACTAGACTGACGCAAATTGAAATAAGAGTATAATTATTTCAACAAAAATGTTTAAGATATAAGTTATTTTACTTTCTATCCTTACTTGTGTAATCATAAATTTATTTCATATACTTGTTATATGAAAAGAATTTAATCCATAAAAATAACAATATAAGAGTATTGGACTTTATATCGTACTTGGCTGATGCTAAGTACTACTAGTAAAGGCTGACTTAATAGTCAGCCTTTATTTTGATATTACGAGTACTAAAAAAAACATAATAAAATGCATGCGTCGACGTGTACCACCCCATATTCCCGACATTCTGCCATCATGTGATATTTAAATACAACATTGATGTCTTTAAACATCCCTGCCTATATCAGACACCAGTCTCACATCCAATATGTACTTTTTAACATGTGTGTACCTCTTTTTGTATGAGAGAATTAAATAAATATTATTATCTTTAAACAAGCGTCGTTTCAGTTATACTCATGGTCCACTTAAATATGGATTTTCGTAAATAATATATTTTCTTGAATAGCATTTTAAATACTATAAATAGTTATAAAAATAAATAAGATGACTACCAAAAACTTAAAATAAAAATAAAATAAATTATTTTGTAAATATACAGGGTATATCAAGACTGCTACCGAAAACGAAGCCAGGTGGTAGTTTAAGCGACTTCAGACACAATGCAACAGAAAAAGTTGCAAAAAAAAGCGACAATTTTTTTTTTGTTTTTTTTTTCCTATGGCCATATTTGGGTGGTAAATACATTTTTTCCTAAAATAATAGTATATACCTTTTTATTTATAAATACTCTAAGGTATAAAAGAGTTTAAATTATTATTTTAGCAAAAACTATGGATTTACCACCCAAAAATGACGATATTTAAAAAATCATAAAAAAAATTGTCGCGTTTCTAGGCGAAATTTTTAATTGCATTGTGTTTGTAGCCACTAAAACTACCACCCGGCTTTGTTTTCGGTAGCAGTCTTGAGATACCCGGTAGAATAAGTACCATGTATTGACTTATCGTAAGAGCTATTTAATTGCCTACATGATCAATAAACCAATTTCATTTCAAACATAAATATTGACAATTATGATTATAACATACCTGCATCTTCACGTCCAAGAACCGGCGTTGACTCTCCACTAAGGACTATAACTTTAGGCTGTTCAGGCTCTTCTATTTGTTTCACTTTCGGTTCAATTGCTTGAGGCTCCTGTTTATTTGGTAGAATGTTCACCACTTTATCAAATATTGGACATATTTGTGGCCAATGTCCTTCCAATTGCACTTCCTGTAGTAACAATAATTAATTTACATAAAGTGTTATTTTTATGTTTTCAGTAAATAAATATCCTACTACTGGCAAAATAATATGTCAGACAAAGAATTAAACAAATAATCTAGATTCTAGTGTAGGGCACAAGTCTCTTCTACAATCGAGAGCTAAATCAAGGTAGCTAAGGCTACAGACCAATACGCTACCCTAATTGATACTGGTTCGAAATTTATAGTTTACTTAAAAAACAAAACAATAAATGATACTTTATTAAATACCAAGTACATACCGCATTATTTACTATGTATTTAATTGTAATTTTATTGTTGCTGTTATTATTCTCAGCCGGAAAACTTGGTAAACTTTCTCTTTTATCTAAAACAAACAACATATTCATTATTCAATAAAATAATCTTCATTACTTATTATTTCAGTGTTTATATGGCTTACCAATAGGAGCGATGAATTTGGAGGTCGAAGGAGCCTCTATATCTTGTTTTTGAGGTGTTGGTGGTGGTCTAGAACAAAAACAAATATATAACTTAATTCAACTATATCAAAATAAAATTATTTGTCGCAAAATACGAAATCTGCGTAGGTAATTCTCCTATATAAAGCATGTGAACGATAAGATTTGTTTAAATTTTTTTTATGAATGTTATATGTATTTTAAATATTACTTGTTTTATCAGTGTATAGTTAAGTTTCTTTGTTACAGTTCGTATCAATACATACTTCCGTGTATTTGACTGTAGTATTGGCGAAGATGGTTCCCCTGCCACTGGACTTTGCCGTTGCTCTTGCACTCTGTAAATAGTTGTTAAGAATAAAATCATTTTTTAACAACACTTCTTTATACTTGTCATCAGAAAAATCTAAACACCTTGCAATTTTATGTTTTGTAAGGATTATCAGAAAAATCTGGGAGCACGGCAGTGCCCCCTCCAAGTCGAGCTAGAAAGCAGCACAGTCGTACCATCCTTTTCTCGAATATGTATATTTAGGAATGTTTTAAGTCGAATATCGTTTAATAGTGAATAATATGAGGTTTTCAAATGCTAATGTTGATCTTCTAAATTCAAATTAAATGTATACATTTTTCTGATAATCTTACCAAACTTAAACTTGCAAGGTGTTTCGTGATTTTATGATGAGATGTATATTCTAAATATTTCAAAAACCATGAACAAGATGCTAAAAATGTAATGTACCTATCAGATTCCTCCTTTCTTCTCTTATGCTCTTCATATTTTTTCTTTAACTCTGCGTATTTAACTTTCCAATATGATTCCTGATCGAAACCAGAATCGCCTATAATAAAACAATAATTTTAGGAATTGTAAATTTTGAGGAGGCACAGAGAACTATTAGAAGTATACTAGACGTTTAAATATTTAAAAATAATTGTATGTTTGAAATTTGATTTCATTTTAATTCTGTACTTTTGGAATGGTTTTGATAAAACAAAAAAGTTTAAAAATTCGCTGTCTAGTACGATACTAGTTGATAAGCTCCCAAGGTGATTTCAACATCTTAAGATCTTCACTATTTAATACCCAGATCTTGACTAGCGGTAACGTACTCAAAACTATGACCTGTTTTATAAATACCATCCCAAGAGTCATTAAAAAAAATATTACATGACTCACTGTTGGATTCGTAAATGACGTAGTTCTTAACAATTCTTCCGTCTTTCACTATTGGGTATATCCTTTTCCCGTACATGACAAACAGTCCGCCTTCTTCTTCCAGTGACAATATTCGTGTTGATTTAGGTTTTCTGGTAACATAAATAAACATGTTAAAAGTGAAATGGATTTTTTATTATTAAATGATTAGGGAGATTAGCATGGCATTCGCCTGATGGTAAGCGATATGACCTATCATGGACAGTAGCTAAACCAAACAACACCTTAAATTACAAAGCAATGCTTGACATTCCACTGCGCTCGCCATCCTGAGACATAAGATGTAAAGTCTCAATATGTCTAGTAGTTACTCTGTCTACAATGTCCTTCAATCCGAAACACAGCAGTGCATTTAAACTGCTGTTTGGCGGGAGAAATAGACATTGACACTTCTATAAACAGAAATGAATAATGATGATGATAAACCATCCAAACGCATCATACAATCCTTTCCACATTTCGAATTCTTAGCAACTCGAAGTATTAAACAGATTCCTTCAACTTCGAACTACCGTGAGTCGACTGTATTTTTATGCTGTGCATATCTAACATTTTTAAATATAACATAACTGATACGATAAACTAAAGACTATTTTTTTCTTAATTATACTAAAATGAAGTTATTTTTGAAATTATTTGCTTACAGATACTTCTTCGAATGTTTACTCCGTCGTCCGCGCGGCGGCAGCACGAAGTTCCCCTGCTCAGTCTCCGTAGTCCAACCGCTTGAGTCAGACTCTGAGTCGTTACTGCTAAACAAAATAAATTATACGAAACCCGAAGCAATAGGATATTCGGCTATGATCGATATTTTTTATTTGGGTTCAAGCAAAAATAACATTAAGATAAAACGTTTATGGGTTGGACTTTGCGTTTTGACGTTGATGGGGTAACTGTCAGTGTCATTTCACAATTGTTAATTTTTGATAAAACTGGATTTTTCCAAGTAAATTCTATAAGTATTTGTCTAATTTTGTGTTGTGTGTCTGTCTGGTGTATGTGGTGAGATTTGTTACTAACAATTTGTGTTGTTTTACTAATCTTTTCTTTTTTTTACAATTATGGAGGTAGATCCTCCTGACCCTCCAGACCCTCCGGATACTCATGTTCCTTTGGTCCCTCCCGCAGTGTCGTCTGCTAAACGCCGTTTAGTAACAGATGATAAGGTAAACCCTAAAAAAACAATAACGGATGTTGACTCGGCCTCAGCCTCTATTCAGCGCTTATTTGTACACCCTAAGTTGGTCATTGGAATCAATACATACTCCGATACTGACAAAGGCCCTTTCATCGTGCAAGTATCCAGATCCGAACCGGAACTCGCATCAGGGTTATCTATACGACCCATTAAATTTGGTCAATTTTTATTTAAACATAAAATTAAAAATATCAAACAAGATGGCGTTAAACGCATTGGCAGAAACAAAATTTCAGTCGAGTTCTGCTCGGCAACAGATGCAAATAATTTTTTGGGCAATGAAATTCTCACTAAAAAAAATTACTCAGCTATCATACCATCATATAACATCACACGTATGGGCATTGCCAAGAATATCCCTGTAGACTTCTCCATGGATGAGTTTGTAGAGAGCCTTGTCCTACCCTACGGATGTGGCATCGTACTAAAGGCTCGCCGCCTTAGCAAAAAATTAACTAATAATGAGGAAACTACTTGGTCACCTACTCAAACTGTAGTCCTCACTTTTCAGGGGCAGATCCTGCCAGAAAGAATTTACTCGTTCCATACTTCTATCCCTATTGAAACATATCAATTCCCAACGATTCAATGCATGAACTGCTGCCGTTTTGGACATGTTAAAATCCAATGCAGATCCCCTCCCCGTTGCTTTAAATGTTCCCAACCTCACGATGCACTCACATGTAATGTTGCCGAAAATCAAGCCACTTGTTTGTTATGCTTGGGGCATCATTTTGCCAACAACAGATGCTGCCCTGAGTATGACAGGCAAGTGTCTATTAAAAAAACAATGACCGAGAAAAGCATATCGTATGAGGAAGCTCAGAAACAGTATCCACGTTTAACCAAAAAAAGATTTTCTGAGGTATTATCACACCCTTCTACTAATATTATTTCCCCCTCACAAATATCTTCCTCTCAATCCTATAATAAAACCGTATTTTCCAATCCCCGTCCCAAAGCTCCTTTGAGTAAATCTTTTGGCAGTTCCTTACACCAATCAATCATTTCTGACCCACCCTCCACCCAACCTAATGGTTGTGCTCTTTTAAACTCTTCTCCTTCCTCACCTCAGATAAATCAATTTGAGAACCTTCTTAATTTATTTGTTCTGATTATAATTAATTTTATTTCACAAAATAATTCATCTTTACCGTCCAACGTTGCCAGTACACTTTCTTCTTTAAATAACCTTTTAAGTAATTATGGACCCAGTAATAACAATAATTCAGTGGAATAGCCAAAGTCTACACTCTAAAAAACACGAAATAATTCATCTTATATCGAAATTCACCCCTTCAGTTTTGGCCATCTCCGAGACATGGCTGGTACCAGGATCGAGATTTAGAGTCTCCGGTTATGCTTGTCTTCGAGATGACAGATCTGATGGATATGCAGGATGTGCATTACTCATAAAACGCTCTTTAACCTTCTCTAACATCTCTCTTCCTCCTTTTAGCGCTAACATGAACATAATTGCAGCTAAAGTAGAAAATATTTCCATCATAGCAATTTATATCCCTCACCCTAATATATCTTTAATCCAAGACATCCGTAATATTATTTCATCTATTCCTCCTCCTATCATCCTATTGGGTGACTTTAACGCACATCACATGACTTGGGGTGGCAGTCATAATGATGGTTTTGGTTGCTCCCTTATTGACATGTGCGATGACTTGAACCGTGTGCATTTTAAATGATGGGTCACCTACTCGTAGGGTATTACCCTCTCAAAAGCCTAAAAGTGCAGTGGATCTTTCTATCTGCTCTGCTAACATATCTTCTCTTATGTCTTGGTCTATTCTTTCCTCTTCCCATGGCAGCGATCACTTCCCTATTACACTAAATATTTCAAATAGAGTAATTCCTTCTACTAATTTTACCCCCACCCTAAAATACAGGGTCTCCCATGCAGATTGGGAATCCTACTCTGCCTGTCTCGACGATTCAATAAATAATCTCCAAATGCCTAATAACAACAATGTCCTGTCATCATATTCAAATTATTTAAATGCTATTATATCTAGTGCTAACAAACATATTCCCAAGAAAAAAAAACACAATTTTAAAATCTCAACCCCTTGGTGGGATTCAGATTGCTCGTCTGCTATTCGAGAGAGAAAAGAGGCTGAACACATGTATAATTCAGCAATGACCGTTAGTAATTTTATTAACATAAAGAAGCGAAAGCAAAAAAAATGTTTAAGTCTAAAAAGAAACTCGGATGGCGCAATTTTTGCGAATCATTGTCTCCTAGAACTCCGTCTACATTAGTGTGGCAGCAAATTAGACGTTATAGGGGTTCATTTGGCATTGAGAGTGTCTAGTCCAATGATCCTTCATCTTGGCTAGATGCCTTTGCTAATAAATTGGCTCCTCCTACAGTCCCTTATTTAGATACCTTACCCACTTTGTTAATTCCGTCATCATCAGCCTCTTTCTTTGATAATTCCTTTACCCTCAATGAGCTTAATTTAGCTCTAGAGGGTCTCTCTGATTCCTCCCCTGGTTTAGATAATGTTCCCTACTCCTTCCTTGTAAAATCATCGGAAAAAAACAAACAGTATTTCTTAAATTTAATAAATCTGATATATGATTCCCAGGAAATTCCGAAAACATGGAAAACCCAATTAATTATTCCTATTTTGAAACCAGGAAAAAATCCATCTGATCCCAATAGCCGAAGACCAATATATAATAGCATTATCATCCGTTTTATTAAAAATTGTAGAACACATGATTAAACATCGCCTGGAGTGGTATCTCGAAAATAATAACTTACTATCGGATTCTCAATTTGGCTTTCGAAAGGATATGAGCACCATGGACAGTCTTGGTATCCTTACCACCGACATTTACTCTGCTATCCTCAAAAATGAATTTCTAGTTGGGGTTTTCTTGGATATTACGTCTGCTTATGATAATGTTTTGCTTCCAGTCCTCAGGAACAAGCTTGTTCAGCTGAGGATTCCTGCCAAGCTGGCATATTTCATCTGCAATCTCCTTATGGAGCGTAGTATTGTAATAAAAACTCAGGATTCCTTATCAAATCCTAGGATTGTGTGGAAGGGTTTACCCCAAGGATCAGTAATCAGCCCCATTTTATACAATGTTTATACCCGAGATCTCGATCAAGCCGTCAATCAATACTGTTCAATCCTTCAATATGCAGATGATCTCGCGCTCTACATATCTTCTGAGAATCCGAATCATGCATCTACCCTTCTTAACGACGCTTTGTCTTCTCTTGAATCTTGGATGAGTAATCATGGTCTTTCACTTTCCCCCTCAAAATCTAGTACAGTTGTATTCACTAGGCGTAGAAATACTCCATTAATTAAGGTATTTGTGAAGAATGAACCCATTCCCCAAGAACATAAAGTAAAATTCCTAGGTATCTGGTTGGAGTCTAGAATGACAGGAGCCTCACACTGTGAATATTTAGTTTCTAAATGCAATAAAAATATTAATATTCTTAGATCTTTGTCTGGTGTTTGGTGGGGATCCCACCCCTTCACCCAAAAAATTTTATATAATGCTATCATTCGTAGTTATCTAGATTATGGCTGTTTTCTATTGGATCCTGGTAACAAAGGAGCCTTGGAAAGGCTATCAAAAATTCAATCAAGTTGCCTTCGCTTAATTTTGGGAGCAATGAAATCCTCCCCTATCAATGCAATGCAGGTAGAATGCGTGGAACCTCCTCTATATCTGCGCAGGCAATTTATCGCAGATAAATTTCTATTTAAATTGTCTCAAAATTCGCAACACCCTCTTCTTGCAAAACTTAATTCCCTACTTAATATTGTAGAAAGGAGAGGCTACAATTCAATATTTGATTTACCCTGTTTACTTCGCAGCTTCATCAAATTCTCCCGCCTGACCCAATTCTCCAATTTCCCTTCGATCTCTTTTTTTCTTTACCATACAATGCTCTGGCATTCCAACCTAAAGTACTTTTAGATTTTGGTATACAGAAAGGCACTGTAGGAGCTGCTAAAATACTTAAACAAAGGCTGTCTTCAGAATTCCCAAACTGGCTATCAATATATACCGATGCTTCCAAGCTATCAAATGCCAGTCCTGTTGGCTCTGCAGTGTGGATTCCTGCATATAGGACTATTTTGAGCTATAAATGCCCTTCGGTAACCACTGTTTTTGGAGGTGAAGCTATTGCAATCTTGGAAGCCATTAATTTTATAATTTCACATAAGCTAAATAATGTCATTATCTTTTCAGACTCCAAAAGCTGTCTTCAGTCTATTGCGTCAAACTCATTTAAATTAAAATCTAGATTTTCAGTAATCCTCAAAATCAAAGAATGTCTTTTTAAATGCTACCAAATTGGCCTAAAGGTTGTCTTAGCCTGGATACCTGGTCACTCTGGAATCTTAGGTAATGACACAGTGGACTCTTGTGCTAAACAGGCTGTTATTTCTGGCTGTCTTGAGCACTTCCAAATTATCCCCCTTGACGTATGTTCAAACATGAAGGAGAGGATGATGGAAGCATGGAGTAAGGAGTGGGAAAATTCTAAAAACATAAAGGGAAAATTTTATGGCTCTATTCAACCAGAATTCCTCCTAAGCCATGGTTTTTTAAGTTTCAACATCTAGACAAATCCTCCTCCTCAATAATATGTCGGATGCGCTTAAACCATTGCTGCTCTCCAGTTCACTTGGCTAAAATCAAAATTCGAGATCATTCCCTCTGCGAATGTGGATTGGATGAGGGCGACCTGGACCATATATTTTTTAGCTGCCCTAATTTACGCCTCCCTCTTTATGAAATTCTCCCTCCAGAAATTCCCCGTCCCACCTGCATGAAAACGCTTCTCACCCTCACTTCTACTCCATTTATAAACTTATTAAATAAATATATTAATGTTAACAGTATCAAAATTTTATTTAACAATATTAATATTAAATATATATATACATAATATTCTCGTATAATACTAAATCGTCTATGTATTTATCAGTTTTACCCATAGTTAGAAATGTGTTCGTCTCCGTGTGTTGCAGGTTTATGTCGACTTGGAAAATAGATTCCACAATTTCCATTTTCATTTGCTGTTTATATAACTTGACACTGGCAGAATTGCGGGGTGGTAATAACGCAAAGGCCAAAAATAAGAACTGAACTGAACTGAAAACGTTTATGTCAAATCAGTAGGAATACAGACTGTGACATGAGGAATATATCAGTATTTTAAAAATGAGTGCACATTGTAATGCAAATTAAGACTTGTGACGTGACTAGCTTTGTTTTACGTCCCTTTATTAATTTTACTTCTACTTCAAGATTTTACAAGGTGTGTAACTGGTTTAATTTAGAATGTATTTTAAAAATCTGTGTTATATTTTGGATATGGATAACTATTTGCAATCAGTTTTTTTTTAGATCAATTAGACTATTCATGTGTGGTATGCGTCAGGAAATAATATTACGCGAAAAGTATATGAAAAAGAAGATTTAGCATTATTGATGTTGAAGTTATAATTTACCGCCATACTCCAGTTATTTACAAACACACCATCCTAATAAAGTTTATATAAAGATATTCAAACAAAAAAATAATAAGTTCCTAAACTACACAATAAGTAAATATAACTACGTCAAAAGCTTCATCCTAGATGTTATAAGAAATGCCACCCACCATTTTTGAGAACAAAAGGGTAAAAATAATTACCATTCCATGTGGCGTTTTTGTTCATTGCATGATGTTTCACCATTCTTTTTTGCATTCGTTGGTCGGCGACCACGGTTATGACTGGACTTTCTTTTGGAATTTGAAGTATTTCCACCTTAAATAAAAAAATATATTAGTAACTACATAACGAATGAATAATTAAATGTATAATAAATTAAAACCTAGGGCCATGCATAAAATCAGTTGGATTTAATTTTAAAAATGCATTCGATCAATGTTTACACAATACATGTTATACACATACGCATAATTTGTAACATTCATAAACGCCTGTAATAAACTGTTTGAAAAATAATTCAACATCAGGCATTCTTGATATAAGAAACTATTACGTAAATTAAAAAAATGTCTATGATTTGCTGCTGTTGGTAGCATTAGATAGAAAATTAGATGCATCTATAACTGACAATCGACTACCAATTCACAAATATGAAAATAACTTCACAAAATACATATTGATTAAAAAAAAAGCTGAGAACGCAGTCCAAAGCGTACAAGCGAATGAGTATTAGAAAAAATAATGTAATTTTATTCATTAAAATATTCAGTATTAATCTTCATTCCAAAATCCAGGTTGTCATTCGAACTTCACATAACTGACTTACCGTGGGCAAATCCAAACACATTTGCAAAAGCTTTTTCCCTCTGTTTTTCTTTTTCTCTTTTTCCATGTGTTCGCGTCACGCGATCCGAAACTTTCTGTTTCTTTACCTGTGGCTCCTCATTACTATCAGACTCAGAATGTGACTTCAATACAACTACGTCATCATTATGTTCATTGGATCGGACATTATTTATTTGTTTCGATCCTGATGGTTGTGGATCATCGCTCTTTGTTTTTGGATCCTCATTGCAACTTGAATCAGAATATGTAGTTTTGTTAAACTGCTCTGCAAATAAGCTAACACTTTTCAAGCACGGATTTTGATTTTCTGGGGCTATGTTCACGATTTTCATGCCATTTTTATGAGTGGTTATTGATTCATCACCCAGAGGTGTTGTAAGCCCAGCCTCAAGATCAGTTGAGTCATCTACATTAAACACTTCAAGATCAGATAAATTATCATCAGATTCATTTTCATCTTTATTCTTTTGATCAGATGTGGTTGGTTGTGAATTTTTTCTAGATTTTTTATTTTCAAGAATGATGGTGTCCATGGAGCTACCTCGTTTTCTTGAAGACCTTGTGTTGTTATCATTACCATTCTCAATGTCATTGGTTTTAGTTTGTGTTTTGCCATCACCTTCCAAACCTTCTTGATTATTTGGTAGTATACTATCTGAATTAGTACTTGGTAAATTTTGGGAATTGTGAGTCAAAGATTTTTTTGGAACTTCCTGGTTTTCTTTTTTATCATCAGGTGTCACATCATTATTTTTGTCCTGTGTGGTAGTCTCCAAAATATCATGAGATTCATCTTTTCCAACCACCTCCTTATTGGCAGATTTTGCCTCAACGTCATTGACCTTTTGATTTTCTTGCTCTTTATTATTACCCTTTTCAGAGTTAAATTTTTCTGAGCTTGTTTCAACACTTGGCTCTTTTAAGGAATCACTACTGTTAGCTTCTTTGTTTTTAACCATATCAGTGTTCGATTCTGCATTGGCTTCATTTAAATCTGAAACAACTTCTGTATCTTTTCCCACTGCATTGGTATCCGAAGTTTCAATATTGTTCTTTGCATGAGCAATTGCGTTATCTTCACAATTATTTTTTGTGGGATCTGTATCGGTGTTCTCATTTATTTCTACAACACAAACCTCATTACCAGCTTTGTTTGTATCTTCAGAGTCACTAGCAAAATCATTCAATACATTCTGGATTACAGGTGGTATTTTTTCTGAATTCAAACCCTTTCCTTTTTTTTCTTCTGCGACTTTGGGTGATTCAAGATCTTTTCGGATGTCATCAACAGTTTTGTAACAATGTGGCTCAGGACTGTCTCGTGAAGATCTGATTTTTGATGCAACTTGAGTACATTTATTTGCCTCACCTTGTTGCTCTCCATTATCAGTGCTGCTGACAATGTGTTTCTCAATATTTTTGGGATTTTCACCTAAAATTTACAGAAAAACTATTATATCTCTTTTAAAATGTGCAATAAATGGAAAGAATATATTTTCCATACCATTACTGTTGGAGTCCTCCCCCACAGTTTCAATTTCTAATTTATTTTGGTCTCTTTCTTTGATATCATATCTGTGAAAATGTTGGTATGTGTTATTGATTTTTTAATAACCTCCAAATATAATGACAATATTTTAACCTTCTTTAAAACATAATATTTACTTTGAATAATTACATATCTATATTTCCACGTCCACCTAACTCAACAACTATTTCTTATTAAATTCTTGAATATTTATTCATTTTCTCAATTTCATACATAATATATTATGATTGATAACATGCTAAGAAGTGAGATATACATATAAACATTGCATATAAACTCTTATAAATCTTCAAATGGTTTTGAATGAACTTAGACAAATTAATATCAAGTAATCATTATATTCACTATATTATATTTATGGAGAATGCTTACCCTTGCCTGAAACTGAATATCTGATCTCTCGACAAACCATAATATGGATTGTGGATATCTGGCAAGATGCGTTTTAGGAAGGTTTCTTTTAGACTCTGCCATGTTCTGTTAGTCATCTAAAATATAATGATGGATGTTAATGTCAATTTCAATGTATATATAAATCAGATATTATTAATTCATTTCTTACAATTATTCATGGCCACACTCAAAGTTGTTTAATGTCAATTAATTTATTGCTTTGTAAAGATTTTGTTCATAATATCTGTACTAAGAACTTTCGTCAACATGTCTAAATAATTTCTAGAATAGCTACATATAAAATATACTATCCATTTAAACATTTTAAATTTTACATACATACAACAGATTGCATTTCATATTATACAACTTTGTGCTGTAGTGTTAAGTTAAATCGAATTTTAAACAAGAAATCTATGTGTGACTTATATTGTGCTATATGTGCTATCTTTAAGATCTTGATAAACATTAACAGTCTTACTAATAAAAATATATTATACAATTGTTTAACGTTTATATACGTATTCAATAGATATGGTGTGAATAGCTACTTATACAATACTTTACTAATAAACAGTGTATAAGCCTTGTATAACTATTTATTTGTTATGACACAAACTGCTGGTAACATTTTGGGAACCGTTCCGAAATCTTAAAATGTTGAATACACCATTTATTTATTTTTGATTTTATTTTTATATTTACATGATTTTATTTACCCATGGCTTGAGAAATAGCGCAACGACAATTCCTTTTTATCAAAAATATTTTCAGTTTAAAAAATACAGGTTTCAAAATTGTTTATTTATTATTTTCCATTCTGTAAATTGTCCTTGAAAAATAGAGAACACGTTTTGAACGCGCATTGAAACGTCAACTGTCATTTTGCGCAAGAAATGTAAAAAGTTAAAAACAAACCGTTGTTTTTCGTATATTTAATTCGTATGCATTTTATTATTGATTTTGTCAGGTGCAAACAAATAGCTACTTAGCCGATAACCAGCATTTCCGAGTAAGCGTCTATGGAAGTGTCCATTGCCGAACATCTATCGCATACGTAATTCTCTAAATCATCATCATCATATCAGCCACAGGAAGTCCACTGCTGAACATAGGCCACCCCCAAGGATCTCCACAATGACCTGTTGGAAGCGGCCTGCATCCAGCGACTTCCTGCAGCTTTAGTCAGATCGTCTAATACTGGGCATTGTCTCCGCCAACTTTTTACATTTTAATACGTGTGCAATTGCACCTATCACATGTCCAAACCCACAAATACTAAGGAATCTAGCCTTCACTTCTTCTTCTTCCTCGAGTGTTCGTGGTATATAGATAAATTGCGCTGCTTTACTTGCTAAGGCGATGGCAACGCGGCGACAAACAATAGTGATTGATTGTTGGCTCATGCCATGTATGTCAGCTGCATCGTCTTGTACTTCTTCTGTATCAGCCCATATACGTCCAACTGCAGGGCACGGGCCTCCTCAATAATCGTCAGTATAATTGAGAGTGGTTAGGCCATTTATTATTTGTTTAGGCCACGCTGGCCTAGTGCAGGTTGGTGGACTTACATACCATAGATTTTTTTATAAATCGCTATGGTATGCAGGTTTTCTCACAATGTTTTCCTTTACCGTTTTAGTGTGTGGTGATTGACTATCAATACACACATGACTCGGAAAAGTCAGAGGTGTGCCCTGGGATTTGAAACCGCTACCATCGTGAACATGTTGGCAGTCACGTCTAGTCCGTTTACCAACAGGCCACCACGCACAATCATTATGTATTATACCCTGAGAGTTGTACAAACTTGAAGCTCATCAAAGAAGCCACTACCCTTCTTTGTCGGTTCTTTATCTTCTCGGATCAAGTCCACCACTTCTTTGACATACCTTTTAGTAAATCTGTATATACCTCTAAATTCATCTTCTTCCAGAGAAACGGGATCTTTAGGATTGCCGCTCCTCATCGTCCACCTCAAGTATATCAAAATAGTCGAAATAATGCATAAATCCATATTTAACACTAAATTAAAATACGTCGCGAGATGAGACCTGACAATAATTTATAATTTGTAGGCTATATACACTCTAAACAAGGTCAACCGACTGCATAAGGATGGTATAAAATGGCATACACTTATACAACTGTTATAACGGGCGTATAAGTTAAAAATCCCTATACATCGTTTATTAGTAATGATTTCGCTATAATGCTGTTATACATGATGCATAAATGTTTATTAGTAAGACAGTAAAAATATAGTGTTTTATTGACATTTTCAATTGTTTTTAAAATATGTTAATTATTTCCTTGTTTGGGAGGAAAAGTTCCATTCATTAAATATAGCTTTTTAAAGTATTCTACAAATAATGACAAATTCTAGAAAAACAAGACAAATAAGCTCAACTTACTCAAGCTATTCAATCCAAACTAAATCTATTTTTACAATGATAAAAAAGATAAACAAGCCATAGGACTAGTAATTACTCACATTTGAATTTGCGAAGTCCATCCACATTTTTCTACCCTTAACTTCCCCATATGCTTTGTGTTCTGCTAGATACTCCACTATCGCCTTCATTTCTTTCATGGTATATATTTTTCTGGAATTATAGTTCAGGAGTTTTGGTTATAAATGGAATAGTTATCAATAAATACTAATATTAGGGTATTTGAATAAGCCAAAATATTGTAGGTATGTTGTTAATTTATTCGCGTCTGATATCCCGCCTTTTATTCTATTTACATACAAGTCCAGTTGCTTTCGTAATTTTAATGCTTTACTAATAGCATCATTAATACAATCTTAGAGACGTAAATTATAATTACATATTCCTTAAAGAGTATTTAGTTTACTTTAAATTATTTTTAATGTTGTTCGCAACTTACCCCGACATTTTGGCAACGCCAGGTATAAGCCGATCGATCCCTGTAGTCCAAATCGTCTATTACATAAATGGTGTCGGAAGCCGAATTGGTAACAACTTTATCTCTTAATAATTCATTCGGTAAAATAACGCGTCTTTCATAATTTGATTATTTCGGAAGAAAGCTAACCCAAAAATGACAATTTTTGACAATCACAACAAGCTAAACATCGCGTTCGAATGATTGTTTAATGTTTACCCGAGTGAAATAGCATGATAATGTTACACACGTAAAAAAAGGATGAAAGATATGATATGCTTTAAAACCATATGCCGTACTGAAACGTTATCTACGGATATAGAAAATAGGAGATCAATACTCAACTTCCGGTTAAAATTTAAAAAAAAAGTAACACGTTTATTTACAAAGATATTACGACAATAATTACGGCTACAAATCACAGTTTAAATTGTATATTAACAATTAAAATCACTTTTTGTATGGATATTATATAGATTTTGTAATTGTTTTGCTTGTGTTAGAATTCTGCAGAATTCTTATATTGCATTACTTGTCACCATCAAAAGAAAATCACACTAAGAAGGGAAAAAGGCCAATAGTGTAATAATTCAGTGAAAAATTAAGAAAGGCCTTTTGGAGAATTGGGTTTATGGGTAAAATAAAATAACCTTGTTAATTGTACACTGCACGCTTTTGCCAAAGAGAAAAAGAAAAGTTTCTATTGACAGTTGTCAAAAATAGGCGGGAATCATTTCAGCTTGATTTCAGCGGTCTATTTTTTGCGTCCAACATTTTAGTCTTATTTTATGATCTAGTGATCTATTCTTTGTTTGTAATAAAATGGAAAATACAAGCTATTTGTCCATACAAGATATTCTTGTTACAAACGAGAAATTACCTTGTAAATTTTTACACGATTTGCCAAAAATGGGTAAGTTTGTTTGAACACAACATTGACAACAGAAGTTAATGTAAATATAATCGTACAATTTCATAAATGACAATATGTATTATTTATGCATCTAGTTATGTTATGTTAGTTACTTTTTGCAGGATTTTTGGATCCATCTGCTACTGAGGAAGATTTAAAAGCTGGAACACATGTGGATATACCTGTTTGGCTAGCTGAATCTTTGTATTCTAGAAGACCTCCGTTAGTTGCTGTAGAATTACCTAAAATTTATAAAGAAGCATATAGGGAAATCTTGGGTGCCGATGCTTGCACTGTTGACATGCATAAGTTGGGAAAATATTTTTATGAGTTGGGATGCTATGTAGCTAAGCATGATATCAAAGGTGAAGTAGCTTCTACTTTAATGAATGTAAGTATATTTCATGAAGAAATTATCATTTGTTATATTTATATGGTGTTAAACCCTCTTTGAATTAATATTCTAAAGCTGAAAATTAGTTAAAATATAAATACAAGGAACAATCATCAACAGCATCAATATATTATAAATTCCTGATTCAAAGTCATGTATTACATATGCTACAAAATTAGCTTTATAAAGTTGTACAAAAACACCTTACCGCAGTTTCATAATTAAGTATGGTTGCAATTATTATTTTCAGACCTTCCGTCAAAGGTTCAGAATGCTACTTGCTGCTAGTGTGTCAAGTGACTCCATCAGTTCAATGCAGCCACTATCAGAGAGTGAACGGGTGCAAGCAGCTGCAGCAGCCAGCACGGAGCAGGCCCTAGCTATGTGGCTACAGCGAGGAGAGAGCCCACTCACTGCTGCCAACATGGTTGCTAACCATAGGAAACGAAAGAGAGCTGAAATGGAAATGTTATAATGTTTTAGAATCATGCATTATATATATATTGTTCTTTTTATTTAATTTGATCTCATTAAAATTAATATTTTATTTTTGTCAACTTACATAGAATGAAAAATTATAATTAGAATTACACTTATAAATTAATAATAATTATGAATTACTTATATGACATGACATTATAAATTTGATGGCATCCTTAGTGATGTCAGTAGTCACATCAGCAGATCTACTATCACTAGGCACTTGAAAATGCATGGCTGTGAAGATCTCTCTACTGTATTGTGCTAGTTTTCCGAATTGAGAATAATAGATGACCTCCCAGTACTAAAATGTCTATCAGCAATTTTATGTCCCACTGCAGGGCACTGTCCTCTACAATCGAGAGCATGATTGAGAGCCATATTGCCTAACCAGGCAATATGGTCCACCACTCTGGCCTAATGTGGATTGGTGGACTTATTTTATAATATTACATAAATTGGCATGGTATGCAGGTTTCCTCACGATGTTTTTCTTCACCATTAAAGTGCGTGGTGATTGACTATCAATACATACATGATTCCGAAAAAAGAGATGTGCCCTGGGATTCGAACCTGCGACCAACCTGAACATGTGGGCAGCCGCATCTGGTCCGTCCACCGCGCACTTACTTAAATATGATTAGACTGGATTAGACTCATTTGTACGTCGCTCTCATATGATTGTTAATGATATGAGAATTACTTCAGCATATCCAGTGTTTATTTGGTAAAGCCATTTGCAGACTACACATAAGCAACTAGCAATGAATTAATAAGAATATACAGTAAAAAATATTTTTGATTCGAGTGTCATACAAATCGCAATACACAGGCATTACGCGCGGTGGACCGTGGACGCGTAGCAGCAGCGTCATCTATACATACAGGGTATATCAAGACTGCTACCGAAAACGAAGCCGGGTGGTAGTTTAAGCGACTTCAGACACAATGCAACAGAAAAAATGGCAATAAAAAGCGACATTTTTTTTTTTGTTATTTTTTTTCTATGGCCATATTTGGGTGGTAAATACGTTTTTTCCTAAAATAATAGTGTATACCCTTTTATTTATAAATACTCTAAGGTATAAATGAGTTTAAATTATTATTTTAGCAAAAACTAAGGATTTACCACCCAAAAATGACGATATTTAAAAAATCATAAAAAATAATTGTCGCGTTTCTATGCGAAATTTTTAATTGCATTGTGTTTGTAGCCACTAAAACTACCACCCGGCTTCGTTTTCGGTAGCAGTCTTGAGATACCCGGTATAAGCCCTTATAGAAAGCCGATAAGCGTTAGCAGTAGCATCAATAAAATCCAAATGTCTTTAAAGATATGTAGATAAGCGATAGCGGTAAAAGGTCATTCAGTTGGAGACGAAAGAACCTATAGTGATTGGTCCTTCAGAGCACCCCTTAGTTGATAAGTAAACCAAACTCCAACAAAACTACTTACACTACATAAGTAGTCGACTGGTGGTAGGTCTCTCATATGTGAGAGGCCATCTGGGTAGGTACCACCGCAATGTCTATTTCTCCCGTGAAACAACACTGCTTAAATGCACTGTTGTGTTTCGGATTGAAGGACATTGTAGCCAGAGCAACTACTGGACATATTGAGACTTAACATCTTATGTCTCAGGATGGCGAGCGCAGTGGAATGTTGCTACTGTTCATGAGCGGTCGTATCGCTTACCATCAGGCGAACGGCTTGCTCGTCTCGCCATTCAATGCAATAAAAAAAAAAAAATAAATAAAAAAAAACATAAGATCCACATCACTCTGGAAGTGATTTATGATGGGGTCTGACGCTATATCAATGACCTTCTCACACGATTTCTTCGCGGTCGAAACTTGCGAGTGACACTAAACATGCCTAGTTTCTCACCTCATTGCTGGTATTAGCCGACGGACTGACGTCCTGAGAGAAATAACTGCGGCTCCGAGGGCAATATTCTACGGAATATATTTCTATGATTAAATGATGATCTGCATCCATCGGGAGCATGCGTCCGCCCACAGAACAGTTCTTAATTGTTCTATAATTCTTAACAGACCTGACGTTGGCTTCGTAGTCATGTGTGTATTGATTATTATAGTCATCTTGTATCGTTGCTGTCGCGTCGTTATCATCTATGGGCTAGGATCTAAGACAACTAATCGTGTTATCACACAAGTTCTTCTCAATCGAGATTCGAGAAACTGGTAGACTTGAAAGATCTCTAATCAATATTTGTCACCACCATTCTAAGAAGTTGGTGCCTCGCTTAAACGCTAGTCACTAACGAGTATATCTACACAATATGTAGATCTTCTTCAACGTATACACCTATCCACCAAATGCCGAGTGCAGTCTTGTAATGCAAGCCAGATTGTCTGTCCCAGGGCAGTCCTCATATAGCTTCTTCCCAAACTAATGCTACATAATATTACAAATAATTAATTCCATGATCGACATGTATCCTTATTTAAGAAAACATGATTTCATAGTAAACAAAAATCGTTTACCGTATACGTTGCGATGAGCTCGGTTTTAATATAGTTTTTGGCACTGTAGAATATCGCTTCCAGATATTTCCACCCTTGTTCAATAATACTTACCTACCTACTTGTTTGAAGGTGGGGCATGAGTAATACGAGCATGACGCTGTTTATATTTAAAGTTGGGATATATCACGCGTTAATGTCACGCTAATAATAAAATTAGCTAAAGTTCAATCATTCGTCACTATCGACTGTGCTATCGACAGTATTTAGGGATGTCAAACAATCAAGCCACATTGACCACGACTTTTACCAAACCGATGTAATACAACAGGCTTTAGTTACTTATATAAATACTAGCTATGTAGGACAATAGCGGTTGTACACGAAATGACTTTTAATTTCTCATAATTAGGATAAGAATTTGCTAATCATATGATATCTTTCCATTGATTGCAACAATCATCTAATCATTAAATTAGAATTTTTGGATCTAAGTTAACATAACATCTGTATCTGTATCAGCCTATATACGTCCCACTGCAGGGCACGGGCCTACTCTACAATCGAGAATACGGTTGAGAGTAGTTAGGCCATATAAGTCCACCACGCTGGCCTAGTGCGGGTTGGCGGACTTGCATAGAAATTCTTATGAATCCTTATGGTATGCAGGTTTCCTCACGATGTTTTCCTTCACCGTTTTAGTGCGTGGTGATTGACTATCAATACACACATGACTCCGAAAAGTCAGAGGTGTGCCCTGGGATTCGAACCCGCGACCACCGTGAACATGTTGGCAGTCGCGTCTAGTCCGTTTACCAACAGGCCACCACGCACTTATCATAACATAGTTGGTACATATTTGACAGCCTTCGTTGTCCAGTCGGTTAGACGCCGCGGCACCTGCGAAACGAAAGGCCGCAGGTTCGATCCCTGCACCGAGAGAAATGTTTGTGTGGCCCACAAATATTTCTTTCGGGTCTGGGTGTGTGCGATACCGAAAAGTCTTTCGTAGGTTCCTAATACCCACGACACAAGACTCAATCTTAGTGTGAGGTCAGGACAATGCATGTGACTGTTGGGTTTTACTTATTTTATATTTTCATCATATTATATTTGATAACTGCCTACAATAACGACAATAAATTACAGCTAATTTAATGTTAAATTAAAAACAATAAACAAATTTTCTGTGAGGCAACCATAAAATCTACAAATAGCAAATCGCTGCCTATAAAAGCAACACGTATTGTTGGATCCTTCTCAATTCAGTGACTTATCCGGTAGAGATTACATCTAAAATGGATTATATGAATTTTTGTCCCATGCGGTTATTTGATAGAGATTTTGATAGTTATCTGAAGCCGTTTCATTCAAGACATTACTTCAGACCGTGGTACAAACATAGTAACTTAAAGGACTTTGGGTCTACGGTAGAAGAAACGAAAGATAAATATAAAATCAATTTAGATGTACAACATTTTCGACCAAACGAAATAAACGTCAAAGTTACTGATAAAGAAATAATAATAGAAGGTAAACACGAGGAACGACCAGATGAACATGGGTTCGTATCTAGACAATTTACGAGAAGATACCCTTTACCGAGCAACTGTCCGGCTGAAAACGTATACTCAACATTGTCTACTGATGGCTTGCTCTGTGTCGTTGCTGAAAAAAATAAAATAAAAGGAAATGAAAAAATCGTACCAATACAAATAAGTGGTACATGTCCAATGAAGACGCACTTCAAGAGTAGTGTAACCCAAACTTCTACTGGTATCACTCAGAAAGATATTGATGATGCAATCAGAGAAGCAAAAGAACTTATAAGTATGGATAAAGCTAAAATGTTTAAGGAAGAAAATAGTACTTTACTGAAGCCAGAGCTTTTAAGAGAATCGTTTTCAGAAACCAAAGAGGAGTTAATTGATAGATTCAATATGTCGTCTGGCGCTGAAGATAAATTGAAGTCTGATATGAAACTGTCTGATTTTATGGATGAAATCGCACAAAGTAGTTCAGCTTCATCTTCAGAAACTTATGGTTCAAAAAGTAAATCGGAAACAATACGAGAAGAGAAGAAATCATACAAATATTCTACATCCTCAAGCATGAAAGGCAGTGAATATATAAGTGCAGAACTTAGTGATGCAGCAGAGAATGTGTAAACAGTAAAAATATAAGACACAGACTTACTTACAATGTTCAATATGTTCATAAAAAACATTTATTTTAATAAGTTACGACCAACTCGACCTTATATCGAAATACAATTTGTATGTATTACATGTTGACTATATTAATAAATTAAACAATAAATACAACACTACATTGGATGTTTTGGTGTAGGCCTATTATTTTAAACAATCATGCAGAGTAATTTATTGTGAGATCAATAATCAATGAACACTTATGATTTACCTGATTTACTACTATTTTTCTTTATCCCTTCATTAGTTTGTGAATGTAATAAGTACATGTTTATACATAGCAACACCTATCAATACTCTGTAACAGCATACCCAAACATACACACTGGAACTACTGCAACATCCATATTATAGCCTACTTAACACGTTGAACGCCACGCGGCCCACCGGTGGGCGATTCAAGCAAACCCGTTCGGGCCAAGTGGAAATCATCAATTCCATCATTTTTCGCTAAAGTTAATATCAACACAAAACAATAAAAAAATACTAAAGTTGCATATTTAATTTGATTAAAACAATTTTTCGTGATATTTTCTTAAGAAAATACCACGAAACAAGCCACGCGGCCCACCGGTGGGCCGCGTGGCGTTCAACGTGTTAACTTTAGCGAAAAATGATGGAATTGATGATTTCCACTTGGCCCGAACGGGTTTGCTTGAATCGCCCACCGGTGGGCCGCGTGGCGTTCAACGTGTTAAGTAAAACATGACTTGACTAGTAAGAAATAAACTGAGTGTCTAAAGATAATAAAGCCTTTGCAATTGATCTGTACTATAATTGTTTTTTATACAAAATTATAGTAATTTGTCTAAATAAAATTGGATCAATAAATAAAAGCACAAAAGTTTTACAAAACACTTGAGAGGCTTGAAAGGCAATTTCTGGGTTTTAAACCAAAATAGAAAAATCCTTTAAACCTAGAATCAATAATAATCTCGTCAAAAAGGTGCATTCATAGGGTAAAGCATAAAGCGAAAAAAACGAAAGCGTTCATTAATTTTCTTATTCTAGCTCCATTAACCACATAACTCTCCTTAATATTATTTTGAATTGAAATATTACATTTCAGTCATTCAGTATTCAAAAAACTTAAGTTACAGTATTATGACCATCCCCAATCCTTTCAATGGCATTAGCCTGATATCACAAACTTTTCCTCTATCTTATCATCATTCTTCTGTCTGTTCTCCACTCCTACCCTCATAATCCAGGTTAATGTTAATTTTGTCACAAAATGTTTACATATATCCTCTCTACACAACCTATTAGTGAGGAGTATATTATGGTCCCAGATACAAGGGTTAACCACATCAAACTTGATTACAAAAACTGTTAACAACTATTCACATTTATTGTTTAACCATTTAAATATGTTACAATGTTATGTATCTGCAAAGACGGCGACTATTCGATATGTAGGAATATATTAGACCGGATCACTATGCATGTAATCAAGTCACAACATTTTCTGTCTTCTATTGATTATTTTCTTCACATCATTATCCATGACTTCTACTCCACAATTATTTTTTTTTATTTATTATTTTACCAGGGTTTTTGTCCACATGGACACACCAACCCTATTGTATCTAAACAATACTAGTTACATAGATAAATAATAATAAGTTATATATAAACATAAAACTAAATTGTAATAGCTAGCGCGCATAGTAGTTTATCCATCTCGCTATTTGGGCGCGACAGGATAGACTGGATAAGACCAACATCTAACCTATTCAGTTTAAATTTAGCAATAAACTCCTCCCTTTACTTGCTATTTCTTGTAAACTCCATCAACAAATGTTGCAAGTCTTCAATGCAGTTACAAAAAGTACAATTGGGGGAAACCACTTTTTTACTGCACTAATAAAATGACATGAATCTGTTGTCTTGAGGAAATAACGCCAATATGTCCTTGGCTTTACTATGATTTTAATCATTTAAGATAACTTGTTTCTGCAGATGTAACTTTATCAATATAACATATTTAAATGGTGCCTCTATAACAAGCTAAATTTAGCAATTTACATAGTCCTTAGTCTTTAAGTCTCTTCATCACAACACTCCTGTACCTCATCAATGTTTTTATCACAAAATAGAAGTTCAGAGGTACATTTGTATGGATGTATTGATTGTTAACATCTGTCATTCTTCACTGATGGGTTGAGGTCATGGAAATAAGCGTGTGCCATTGCATCATCAGCAGGCATTCTCAGTGCTGGGTTGCAGGTGAGAAGACGAGCTAGGAGGTCCCGCCCTCGAGCTGGCAGTCTTGGCACTACTTGGGCCAGGCCAAGGCTTGGCTGGTATACAGGCAGGGGCTTGTAGTCAGGCAGTTGTGTCACACCAGGCCATGTGTCTTCATTTGGTGTGCCTGTAACAAATTGGATATTGAAGACTCACCTTAAAGTAAATCTAATTAAGTTGAAGCAATGTCAATGTCATGTGATCATCATGTGCTATCAATCAATAAATGAAACATGAAACAATAAAAAATTAAATTCTTAGTGTGATAATCTTTTGATAAAATTAATACAAACATACACTCACACCTTTTTCCCAGAAGGGGAAAGCAGAGGTGCTATCAGGGCTCCCATGTCTCTCATCTTGTGTGTTCCATCCCTCATTGTGATATGCAACGAGCTTATTGCTAAATTTGCCACACATTTCTGATTCTGGCTTGATAGTGAATAGAAAAAAAACGATATTGCTTCCAATCTGGGATTTGAACCTGAATCTCAACATTGTAATCTTAATGTCATACAGCTATGCCACCCAGGCATCTTCTGATAACATAAAATATTCTATAGTTAAATTATTCATCTTTTATAAGTGCGTGGTGGCCTGTTGGAAAACGGACTAGACGCGGCTGCCAACATGTTCACGGTGGTCGCGGGTTCGAATCCCAGGGCACACCTCTGACTTTTCGGAGTCATGTGAGTATAGATAATCAATCACCACGCACTAAAACGGCGAAGGAAAACATCGTGAGGAAACCTGCATACCATAAGGATTCATAAGAATCTCTATGTAAGTCCGCCAACCCGCACTAGGCCAGCGTGGTGGACTATATGGCCTAACCACTCTCAATCGTATTCTCGATTGTAGATTAGGCCCGTGCCCTGCAGTGGGACGTATATGGGCTGATACAGATGTAAGTCAAAATTCAAGTCTGAGACCAAACTAAATAAAGTAAGTATATAGCTCATTATTATCCAATAACTTAGAAAATGAAGAAACAGCTTTTCTTCTCAAATATGCATTAAAAATTATTCTATAAGACAACCTTTCATGTTTTTAATTATTGTAAACAAAACTTAAATATTGAAATGGCAATACTTACCAAGCAATTTAAAAATCCTCTTCAACTGATCATCTACATCAGAGCCTGGAAACAGGGGCCTGCCCGAGTTGGCCAGTTCAGCAAATATGCATCCAGCAGACCACATATCAATGCTTGTCGTGTATAATTTGGCGCCAAAAAGAACATCAGGAGGCCGGTACCATAGAGTTACAACTTCAGCTGAATAACATTTTACTGGTATGCCAAATGCTCGAGCTAATCCAAAATCTGCCAATTTCAGCTCACCATTTTTATTTATCAAGAGGTTCTGTGGTTTTAAATCTCTATGCAGCACGTTATGGCTATGACAAAAAGCCAATCCTCTAAGCAGCTGGTACATGAATGACTTCACAACGTCAAGATCTATCTCGCCATTCAAACTGTCGAAATATTTCTTTAAATCCTGGTCGCAATGTTCGAATACAAGAGTCAGCTTTTTCTCACTGTGTAGCACATCATATAGACGTACAATATTCTTGTGCTTCAACTCTTTGAGAAGACATATTTCTCGCAAAGCGGATGATGGGACCCCTTCGTCGTCATCATCTAACCTAACTCGCTTGAGGGCAACAATCTCATGCGTTTCTTTATTTTTTGCTTTGAAAACAGTACCATAGGTACCTTCTCCGATTTTCTCGAGCTTTTCATATTTCTGCATAATTTTAAATTGCTGAGACAATTCTGCGGCACAAAATCGATTGTTTATAGCTTTTGGCTTTGACAGTGACAGATTTAGGTATATATTTATAGGTCTTGTATAAGAATTTGAACAATTTATAAAGTAATCAATTATAATTTTATTATGGGATGAAATTGGTTAATAGTTTTATCGAACGAATTAAGGTTATTCATATTTAATTCACCAAGAACTTGGATTTTTGAAACAAATACAGAAACATTTCAGTGAATTCAATATGTTATTTTATTTGTAACTCACCTTGTAAAAGTTGTGTTCAGAAACTGTAACACAAATGTACTTCACTACTACGTTTTACATAATATTCATAATTTCATACTAAGAAAGACAAATATATTGCTAAGTGTACTTTGTTTACTTTCAATTACTAGTATAACATATATTTTGATTGAGCAATTAGTTATTGACTGATTACATTTCATTGTAAATAAAAAAATCACATACCATGTTTTGAACGGTCGCACATATGTAGAAATAATTCATTTCATTTCATTCACAAAAAGTCAAATCCAAAAAGTTGAATTGTCATACATTTGTAATTATTATTATTTTGGAAAGTATTATTTTTAATTTATAAATAGTTACTTTATACAAGGTAAGACTGGGTTTCAAGGTTTTCCAGTTTTTAGCTATTTAATAGTATTTTAAAGCATGTGACTTGTTGATGAATGTGATAAACATTATTACGTATTATTTTTACGGTATAGTACACAATTGTACAAATGTTCTAGATGAGTGACGAAGGTAAAGGCACGTTAATAGACAAATCTGAGAGCAGTTCGTTCGAAGATTTGGCGTCAGCAGCTGCCCATGAGATCGAGGAAGCTAAACTCGCTGAAGCGGCTGCGGCCGCCGCGGAGAAAGACAACACAGCAGAACCTAAAGCTGATGAATGGCAGGACTTGCTCGGCTCCGGCGCTATACTTAAAAAGGTCAGCATATAAATATGTTTGTTTCAAACAGAAGAAACAATGGTATTTGTTACAAATGCATATCTTAGGAAGGACATTAACTACCACTTGTATATTTTTTAATTATTTAAGTTACAAGTAGAATTAATAATATTCTCTCATAGAATTACATTTTTCTGTTAAACTTATTTTTTTCTTTGCCTAATCCCCTGTCTTGCACAGGCAATCTAATAAGCTGATTCATGGTATGTACTTGTTCATTGAATGTGACACTTGCAGATGAAAATGATTGATATTATTTCAGATAATCAAAACAGGTGATGAAACGTCCAATTTGAGGCCTCAGAGAGGTGATATATGCAAAATTAGTTATGAGGTTAAAATAAAAGATAGTGACGATTTAGTTGAAAAAAGAGATCAAATCAAGATATATTTGGGTGATAATGAAGTGAGTATTAAACATTATTTCTCTATTTTTAAGTTGTTACTGAAGCTTTAAGTATTTATTAAAAGTTTTAAGATAATAATTACTAATCAGCCTTGAAGCTTTTAGGCTTAAGAGATTTTTTTACACTGTCATATTAGTGAAAATTGAAGTAATTATTAACATATTTGCTCTAAATTCTGTTGGTAACTGCAAGTATATTTAGTTATTATCCATCTGATGTGATTATTTTTAATTTATCTTTTTCAAATAATTTATGCATTACGAACAACCTGTCAAATGTGAGCCAATAGGAGGTCAAAAAAAGAGCTCTGGCCACCATTTTTTTAAAGTAGCAGCGCTCCTGCTCTATTATAAAATATATTCTAAGGTTTTAGCATAGGGACTGTTTGACATAATGTCATCCTTAATAATAAATTACATTTGACCTGTGAATTTTGCAAACATACATACTGACCTTGCAAATATGTATAAATCAGTAAAACATCTAACATTGTCTTTTAAAGCAAATTAAGGTTAATGATTTATTTGGTGAGGCCATAGAGGCCATCTTATGCGAAACACAAATGGGTACACTTGATTGAAGCAATATTTCTGACTTTAACAAAATTAAAACAACCACATATGTACATAGAAAAGCTGTTATTTACATTAACATTTTTTAAATCTTAATGCAACCCATTTACCTCAAAATATGTTAACCAATTATAATTATTCCCTTATTCAAGTATTAACAAACCAATAAACAAAATAGTTTTTTTTTGGTTTATATGCAGTTAAAAAACAATTGCAATAAGAATCATCATCATCATCATCAGCCTATTCGCGTCCACTGCTGGACATAGGCCTATCCTATGGCACGGCACTGGGCTCGATCTTCAGCCCAACGTCTCCAACTGCTACCAGTCATCTTTTGGATATCATCACTCCACCTCGTAATAAGAATGTTAGCTGTTTATTATGATATACATATATAGATGCAAGAAGGTAATATATTTTACTCTTACTTCCAATTTGGCCACTTTCATAATAGATGTGCAAAATGAGAAATTATATAAGCTATAAAGGAATTTCATATTTGGTATAATGTTGATTAAAAAAATTGTTCCTAACATTTTTTGTGCAATAATTATCAAGTATATCTCATTTAGTTCCAGTTAATTAACATCCTTTCCTTGATAAGTACTTTTCTTTATTTCGTAAATAGATGTGATGCAAATTTAATGAATATTGTTGAGTAAAAGACCCAATATTCTTTTATCTTATCTCAAATCTAGTCTGCTTAGTGATAATATTTAAATTTTAATACCAAGCTTTGTTTATTTTCCTATTTGTGACTCAAACAAAACTATTACATTACATGTCCTTAATCTATAGCTATAAAATATAAATTTTACAATTTATGGTTAAACATGTTTTGAATTACATGTTTATTATTAAAGTGAATAAATAAAAAAAAGTATTTGGATGATGTAAAACCTGAGTTTTTATTAAACCTTTGTTGTTTATTTGGGAATAAAGGCTACTAAATGATTCCATTATTGGCAACATTTTTAAGATATAAGTATTGTAAAAATTCAAAGGTGCTAGTAATAACTTGCACAGACAAACTCCTCATTTGCTGGACCTAAGCAATTAATGTAGGATTTGAATGTTATGAAGAAAGATGAGTAGAATGGAACGTTGACGTATGACTGATATGGAACGTGGTTTGTGTGAAAGAGATGACTAATGAAAGTATTTAAGATGGAAAGAGTACGAGGATGAATGATTAAGATGTTGAAGTATGCAAGGACGGAATATAGAGGAGAACAGTCTGGAAGACGACGGAAGACGTGAAAGACGGAAGACGTATGAAGTGAAGACGAATTTATTTAAGACGACAATATATTGAAGATTATCCAAAAGATCTTTGTTTGATTTGACCCCTTACGGAACTATTCCCACATTAATTTAAACATATATCTATAAGTTACTTGTGGAAAATTCGCATTGATTAAATCAGTATACACAGGATTTAATTTTTATTTCCCGGAAATATAATATCACGTATTAAAAGTGGTAGTTGAGATTACTATCTCAAAGTACTGAGTAACACAGCTCTCGAAATCCAGAGCCAATTATTTGCGTAATATTTAAGTTTTATCTTTATGGGACTACTTATCTGTGTGTCAATGATATGTATTCTGAATAAACTAATTCATAATTTTATTTAATTATGTGGTATTACTAAACCTTCCGTTTTAATCTCTGAAGCACTCATAATTTAGAATATCGACCAATCGGACCACGAAAAACGAACAAAATTTCCTCGTATTTGCTAGAAATATCACTACTGCTTTCCTCCTATAGGTCATAGCGTGATGATATATAGCCTATAGCCTTCCTCGATAAATGGACTACCCAACACTGAAAGAATCATTCAAATCGGACCAGTAGTTCCAGAGATTAGCGCGTTCAAACAAACAAACTCTGCAGCTTTATAATATTAGTATGTATAGATTGAAGATTGAAGACCTGCACCTATTTATAAGTGTCGCGCCTGCGCTTAAACTAAAGCAGCACTAATCAGTACAAAAATTTTAAATATCTCATACCCATAAATCACTGGCTACACTGTCTCAATCATATTATTATTTTTTTTACAATTTGTTATACAATTATTACACATTTTAGGTATTACAAGGCTTGGATCTCGCATTGACTCTTATGCACAAATCGGAAGAATGTCTTCTACAAATGGCGCCAAGATTTGCGTACGGCGATGCAGGTTTGAAGCCTGGCGAAAGCTTAGGATTAATTGGAGAGGTGGATGGGGCTAAATATGAAGGCCCCGTCATTGGACCTGACACTATACTGGAGGCTCGTCTTGAACTTCATGATTGGAGTGAGGAACCTGAGCACGAGACATTGTCGATAGCGGAAAGAATGGAGATTGGGTAAGTATTTTTGCGCTGACAGTCTTAGAAGGATGAGGAATTGAGGACATTAATTAAAATAAAGTGTCATCATCACATCATTAGTCTAATAAACTTCAAACACGATTTTAGTAACAATGAGTTTTGGAAACTTCTGTTATTAGATATTCAACATTGTGATCTCACAATTAATGTGTTATAGAAAAGTGAAATATTCAGACAGGTGCATAATGTATAAGTTAGAATATAATATTATGATGTCAGTTTCATTTTAATCCAATGTTTCTATGTAATATCGTTTTTCATCAAGAAGAATTAATGCAGTAGTTAAATTATTGTCAATGGAAGTATAACCTGGTCTAGAGACCTTTACTTATCTAGAATTTGTTATTGTAAATTAACTCTCAAAAAGAGATTAATCGTATAGTATGGTTAAAAAACTAATAAAGTTTATAGATTTATATCTATTACTACGAAACAATATACGAGCACCTGGCTTATTGTTTTTAACTTTGTAAATATTGGGTGTGACTGGTGGACGCGGTATCAAGGTTGTGTTTATTTTACTTACACGGCCGGCTGTCTCGACCCTGACATATTTGGGCGAACGTGTTGCGTGATGAATAATTTGGTTTGTTTATGCTGATTTTATTATGTCGCCATTTATTCATAATTTACGTTAAGATAAAATTGTTTAATCACAATAATTACGGTTGTCTTCAACAATGTTTTGTTCTTTTTAGATTAACCCAAATTGAGTTGTATGACATAGAACAATAGTATGTTTTGTATTTTCTGTATTAATTTTATTTTATTAATCTCTTTTTTATCAAGTTAGATGTGTACGGTATTGTAACTGATCAGGATTCACAAGCGGCATTACAGAATATTTCTTTGTACCTACAATTTAGATAGTATCTACCTGAAGTGGAGATATTCCACCTGTCATCAACGATAATATTTACTTTGACTAGTGTTTGTTTACTAATATCACACTTGTTGTTTCGTGTTATTACAGATTAATGTTTAATGAGGCTACTATGCTATGAAAGTAACATTATAGTTAGCAAGTAGTATTTAAAAAAAATCTTTGTAGCTGTTAGTTTTATAATTTATTATCTTGCGATCTATATTGATGCATATTAGTCATCCTTACCCAAAGAAGTACGTCACTTGATATAAGTTGTCAAAAATTCGGAAATAAGTACTATAATCTCTTGTCCCTTGAACTTGTAGTTGAATACAAAATGCAAAACATTAACGACTATGAAGATGAGCCATTCGGGCATGGGTCATTATGATGATTTCCATACTGCCGTGGTAATCGAGATGACAGTAAGTCAAAGGTGTGCATTATTTTTAAATTACTGATTTGGAATGTACGATAAACATGCTTTCATGATTCATCTTATCTAGGTTTCATAACTCTACATAAATTAGAAGTGCATTTTTTTGTTCGATATGCTCTGCTTTTCTATTATGTACATTCCAAATCATTAGTTTAAAAAAAATGTACCTACATTAGGTACTATTTAAAATTGACAGCCTCCGTGTCACAGACCGTTAGATGCCGCCTGTGAAACGAGAGGCCGCGGGTTCGATCCTCGCAGTGAAAGAAATGCTTGTGCAGCCTACAAATATTTATTTCGGGTCTGAGTGTTTGTGAGACCGAAAAGTTTCTCGCAGTTCCTGATACTCTCGACACAATACTCAATCTTAGTGTGGGGTCAGGACTATGCATGTGACTGTTGGGTGTTATTATTATAGCCTTTGACTTACTGTTTTTTTATTAACACATCAGCACAGGTAATACAACTTCCACTAGTGGTGGTATGTCTCTCATATGTGAGAGGCCGCCTGGGTAGGTACCACCGCAATGTCTATTCCTCCCGCCAAACATCAGTTTAAATGCACCTGCGTTTCGGATTGAAGGATATTGTAGCCAGAATAACTACTGGACATATTGAGACTTAACGTTTAATGTCTCAGGATGGCGAGCGTAGTGGAATGCCAAGCACTGCTTTGTAATTCAAGGTGTTGTTTGGTTTTGCCACTGATCATGAGCGGTCGTATCGCTTACAGGCGAACGGTATGTTCGTCTCACCATTCAATGCAATAAAAAAAAAACTTTGTCTATTTTGCATATTATTTATTTATTAAATGACACACCAAAAGTTAATAAACTAAACATGCATTTTACAACTTGTACAATTTATGGACTAGTCTACTCACTAATTACAGGTATGAAACAGCATTTGTATTACAATTGAATTATACAATAACAAAAAAAAATATCAGAGAATAACAAACATAAATTTCAGAACTACACATAAAATAACTGCACAATATAGAAAATAATAAGAAAAAATAATTATACAACTATGAAAATTAAAGTCATGAATTAAAATTTGACAGACCTGATTGAAGCACTTGTTTTTTAAAACAAGGGACAGACCTTGAAAATAAATCAACAGACGCAGAACTTTGAAGGTCATTAAAATTACTTTGTAATCTATTGATTGGTGAAAACTTCCCCACATTGGATCGATATCGGCGCGTACGGAACGTATTCCTATCAATGCGACTAGGTCTTTTATTCAGATTAGGAATATTGAAACTCAGCTCCCCCAGCAGAAAAGACTCTGAGATAGCACCACTAATAAGTTTATGCAGAAAAGTGGCATCAAGTAAAGATCTTCTTTTTTCCAATGAATTCATTTTTTAGTGGTCGAGTCTCGTATCATAGTCCGCACGTAGGCAAATGGTGGTATCACCATTGCACTTCGCGTTGTAGACCAGAAACCTTGTGAAAGACTTTTGTATTCTTTCCAACCTGTCAATGCGGATTCTATAGAAGGGGTTCCAAATCTGACTGCAGTACTCAAGGCGGCTACGGACAAGGGCACAATACAGCATCTTTAATGTCTTAGTTCTTTTGAAGTGCTTCCCAACTCTCTTGAAGAAACCCAACATTCTGTTACTGCTCTGAGCTATATTATCAATATGGCTTATGAAGTTTAATTTACTATTAAGAATAACCCCCAGATCCCTGATTGTATTAATTTTTTTTTTATTACCTACCATGTTGTCAGTATCCGTCGTCGAGCGCGCGGCAACTGGTGGTACGGTCGTGGTGAGGCCCAGCTGGCGGTGCAGCTGTACCGGCGCGCGCTGGACGTGTTGGACGAGAGCGAGGGGGGTATCACCGACCCCACGCCCTCCGGGGACCTGGCGCCCACCAGTGATGCCCTCACAGCCCTGCTGGAGGAGCGTCTGCGAGTGCACAACAATATGGCCGCCGCGCAGTTGAAGGCTGGCGCTTATGAGGCTGCGTTACAGGTGAGTATTTAACCTTTTTGTGTTATGTGTTCTACTTCTTCGGTGCCAGGGTCCTCCTTCTGGCCAATTCTGCTCCATTTCGTCCGATCTTCAGCATTTGCAATAGTAAGGTCATTGACCCTTATATCTTTCTTGATGACTTGTTAAGTGGGTTTATTGTATTAGAATAGATAAAGTTAGGTATTGTTCTTTTAAGCAATGATTTAGCTAGAGACGTTGGTTACCTAAAAGCTTTGTTTTTTTCTAGAAAGTCGTCAATTTTTGTGATTCATTGTACATTTTTTGTTTAGATTAATATTTCGTGAGTGTGGCAAGACTCTTTTGTGGATGTTGGAAATGTAATGTTAGAAGTAGGTTTCAAGGAAATTAGGAGGCTTCATGGCATTAAAGAAGGGATTACGATAGACTCATGAGGTTAATTTTTTATATCGAAATAATTTTGTTAACCTATTCTTTTAAAGAGGCATATGAAACACAGTTCTGTATCAGCCCATATACGTTCCACTGCAGTGCACGGACCTCCTCTACAGTCGACAGTAGGCAATATACTCAACGCTGGCAGATTAACACACACATAAACTTTCCAGGCAGTAACCCGCGTCCTAACCTGCCAACCGAACAACGCTAAAGCCCTGTATCGTAAGTCGCGCATACTATCCGCGATGGGTCGCAACGCGGAGGCCCTGTCGGCGGCGCGCGCGGCGGCGGCGGCGGCGCCGGGGGACGCGGGCGCGCGCCGCGAGCTGCAGCGCTGCGAGGAGCGCGCCTGCCGCGACAGGTCGCAGGAGCGCTGTCTGGCCAAACGCATGCTCGGTACTGCCGCGCCGGTGAACAAGCCTGACAAGCCGGATAAGGATAGCAAGCCTAGCAGGGCTAAGGTTAGTTTCACATATTGGTTTCTTAGATTTACGCGAATGTTACACATTGAAATAAAACTGTTATTTACGGATTTTATCGCGAATTTAGTTTAATTTTTTACATTCTTGACTTCCCGACGTTTCGATTACTTCCGCCGTGACCACGAAAGCTGTAAAGTAATCGAAACGTCGGGAAGTCAAAAATGTAATCATCATCATCATCATATCAGCCACAGGAAGTCCACTGCTGAACATAGGCCTCCCCCAAGGATCTCCACAATGAAAATGTAAAAAAAAATTAAACTAAATTCGCGATAAAATCCGTAAATAATAGTTTAAGTTTCACGTATGTACTATACCACATATCGCACATTTCAAATTAGAGTGACATAGTGAGGCAGTTATAAAAAAATTGTACTTATGGAAAATAAATCGATAAGATCGAAGTATACATCTTTCTGTAACCCCTAACTGCATGAATTATGAAGGATGCGAATAAAAAAATATTTTTTGGCAAAAACGTGTTTATTTCTATGCATTGAACATAAATCAAATAAAAAAAAAATATCCGACAAAATTTTCCGACTTGAATCTACCCCGTCGACAAAGGGTTACTGACATAAGTCAGAGGGTCGGCGGCTTTTATGTGTAGTGCGCTTTACTATTTTATTTTCTACGGCAAATCTGCATTGCCTGTAAACTTGAAGTTTTCTTCGACATAAGGCTCTATTATTCCTTTCTTCTATCTAATCGAGTAATTTTTACATTTTTACCCCTGGGTTTTGCAGCATGCAAGTAATGTAAAGGTTTATCATCATCACTCGGGTATGATGACATGCTTCTTTTTTGGTGAACGGGAAGAGAAACATTTGTATTGCAAGGCCAGAATCCAAAGCAAGCTCATCTTCAATCAAAGAATCATCACCCAATACTAGATTTACATGCTTGAAAGAATAATAAAATCGTGCAGGATAAATTTCTGAAAAGTATCATAATGCATAGAAAGCCAGATTTGGCAGGCTCAATGTTGACGGGATTGCATACGAAGCCATATATAGTTTGCAAAAAACATATCAAAAACAAAAAAAAATATAAAAAGGAAATCAAAAACAACATACTCTTGTTGTATTCGATGATTTTAAGAGTGCGTACAATTTTTATTGAGGATCTCAGTCAATGATTTACCAGTTTTTTTGACTAATAAAAGTTTCACTAAAATCGTGCACAATACTCGCCAGCCGCGTTTTGAAATAAACTCAAATAGTTTTGACAACAATTGTTTAATGAACGAAAAAAAATCTCGTTGTCTTACGAAAGACCACTTCATATAATAACACTTATTTAACACTAATTAAATGATTAACTAATTTTAACTGAACTGTAAAAAAATTACAAACTGTAGGAGCCATAAATGGCTTCGTATGCGGTAAGGGATTAAACACCTCAATAGGTCCTTCTTGAATAACGGGTCGATGGAGATAGTAATTTTGAGCCAATTTTAGATTAAAAGCCAAAATCTGTTTTTTCTTATTAGGTCACTTTAATTTTAAAGGTGCTATATTGTTTTCCCAGAAGGGGTAGGCAGGCGGGCTTATCGCTCGAGGCAATCTCTTACAGACAAACAACTATGGGATGTAGAAGAGGGAACGACAGTTAGATGTTTGAAATTATTTTCAGATGTTTGTATGGGGATCGTTGCTGCTAAGTTTATTGGTGGGCGTGGCGAGCGTGCTCGTGTACCGATACAAGATACAGACGCAATGAGGACTAAAGGCAACGGATAATTAGAATAATGTGAGTGCATTTTTGTGTTTATACATTAATAATTTAATCATACTTAAATTCAGGGATTAATAATAAAAATATGTTTTTTGATAAAATAATACTTGCCAATACAAAATAATTATTTTACTATACTGGTTAATATTTTTTAATACAATTAATGGCGAGACTAGCATGTCGTTCGCCTGATGGTGCGTGATACGATCGCTCATGATCAGTAGCAAAACCAAACATCTTGAATTACAAAGCAACGTCTGGCATTCCACTGCGATCGCCATCTTGAGACATAAGATGTGAAGTTTCAATATGTCCAGTAGATGTTTTAGATGTCAAGGATATAATAGTTTTTTGGGTTCAAAAACTTGTTCAAACTTAAGCTTTAATGTTTGTCCTCTGATACAATATTATTAAATGTATTACATTTCTATAACCTATTTATAACATTATTCTAAAATCTAAATAATGTCAATTTTTACCTAAGAATATAATTGAACTGTTGTTTGCAGGTAAGGAGGATTCCAGTGGTTTGATTGGACAGGGATGGTGCACACTATACTTAAGGTCACGTCATCTTCGCGGACATAAACAGAACTAGCAAAGCTTTGACAAGCGATTATCATAGGCGGAACATTATACGTTATCGCTGTAAATATATATGCAACGTTCTCGGTATTAGATGCGATCTGCACATTTTTTTAACGATTTATATTAGTATAAATATTTCCTTTTGTCATTTATCTATGCTTTTACGCTCTACGCTGACTGAGTTGATTTGACACGTAGGTTATGGCCGACACGCATTTTCTACTCATTTGTTTTCAGTAGTGTCCTATTATATGTAAACATTGTATTTTATTGTAAAAATGGTAGGTTTAGGATAAATGTACCGCGGAAGCTGTCTAAAGAAATAAATGTTTCAGCAATTAAAATTGTACGCAAATTGTACAACGTTGATGCGACCGATGGGCATTAAATTACACTATGTATGCTATACGTCCTTGGTATTAATTCGGCACGGCACAAAAATTAATAATACCAAAAATGAGATTTTGTTTGTTTCAAACAAACTAAATAGCTTCCAAATAAGAGTAAAACGCAACCACCTGTGTAAATAAATTTCATTGACCTGTAGATACGAATAGATAACAAATTGGCAACGTCGCGCGCGGCGCATGTTATCGTCGCGCCGCGCCGCAGCGCGACTTGTGTGACTTGTGGAAGAGCGGCAACAACGCGCAGATTTTAGTACGATCTATCGTTTTAAGGTGAATGACCATGCGTTAGGCGTAATCAGCTGTTAGAAAAGCTACATCGTGTTCAAATGGGGCAAAAACTTAAAAAATAATTTATGACTAAACTACTGCTCCTATTTAATTGATTTTTAGTACAGAGCTTCAAAATGGTACCTAGTATATGCAGTTTAAAGAAACGCCCATCGGTCGCATCAACGTTGCATTATATACGAAACTAGCATATCTGTTAAAAGTATTTATTGTTATAGATAGTGCCAAAATGTGTATATATGTGTAAAAATATTTGTTTCCAGTCATACAGCTAATATTTACAAGCATAGATAAAAAATACAATGTTCTATATTTTTCGACTTCTTTAGTCGGTAAGGGCAAGCAAACTAAAGCATTCCAATTGAAACATTTTTTATAAACAGTTTATTTTTTAAATTATCGTCACATTTTTTATATGTCTTGTCATTTGGTATCTAACATTAAAACTTAAGAAGTTATTATTATTTGTAAGACATTGGTTTGGTAAGGGGAAGCGTCCCTAAAAGTGAACACAACATTTAAAAAATATGGTTCCAATATACTTATATTAATAAACATATTTGTTGAAACTGTATGTTTTATTTCTAAAACTGCAATTATATACATTTACATTAGTTGGAAAATAAATAATGTACATATTTCGGCCTATTTTAGTAACAATATAGACAATGGCATTAATACATATTTAATAAAAAAGTTTGAACATATAAAAATGGCATATTCTGCACGAATGTGATAGTTATTGTTTTTAAAATTAATTACTAGATAATATTGCAAGCTTGGTCTTTATAGAAATATATTTGCAAATTTATACAAAAATTAATTAAATGTATCAATAAATAAATTATTACAACGCCTCTTACCAGTGTACGAATAATAAAGAGTAACTAATAATGTAGCCTCTGTGTACATTATATAAATGAAATAACTAGACCAATTTTGCTGAAATCTACCAACTTTATCATTATTACATATCATTTAAGAGCGTTTATACCCTGCACGCGCTTTTTGGCTTAAAAACAGGACTTTTCAAATGAGTTAATAGCCACCAATAAACAATTTAAAGGAAAAATAATTATTACTAATTTTAGAAAAGGTTGTCATCTAGGGATTTTGGTGGAAAACATTATAGATTGATGGATAATTTGTGAGTACTATACGGATTACTGAACACAAGTTTCGTTATTTAGGCTTTAAATGGCAATTTAGAAGCTTAAGATATCCGAAACCACTAAATATAAGATGAAAATAAAAATATTATCAGACTAATAAGACCCTTATGGAGGGATTTTGCTGAGAAAAATAATCTTTTTGTGTTTAGTTCCTGAAAAATAAAAATTTAAACAATGCGAAATTATTCAGAAACTCTCGTCAAGAACATATTTTTTTTCACCAACTTATCGTACATATTTTTTTATAGCAATTGCATATTACAATAGAAGAACATCTTATCAATAAATTATCATTTTTATATTTCAACAAAATTAGTTTTCATGTTTTCTACAAATATTTTAAAAACCACTATAAAACACGCTGTCCGACGTGGATCAAATCAGACCGCCGCAAGGCCTTCTAGAGGGAGGACGTATCGCTCGTCGCTCCGGCCTGGCTGCAGTCGATTATGCCGCGCGTAGTAAAAATAGCCACGCGCGGAATGCGATTACCACATCTTAGTACTTTGGTAGTAAAATATTTAATTATTTTTATTACCTACAATGATTTTGTAGTGCGTATAAATTATGTTTCAGGTAATATAATGGGATGTAATTCCGAGGCTAAATTATGTTATGTCTTGTAATATAAAATTAAATATATTTCGTAATTGTAAGGGGTTGTAAGGCCCCTAACACTATTTATGTGTTCGAACACGAAATGATTAATAAAACGTCCGTAGTGTATACTGATTGAACACTGATTTGAATGCAACTTAACAATGTAATAATAACGAAAATATGATTAGTATCCAAAATTTGTATTATTCTTTGCTTGCACAGTAATATTTGTCTACTTATAATGCAAATAAAATATTTTTATGATATTATATTACAGTTACATTTCAATTGAATATTTGAAGCGCACGGATCAAAGTTGTTTGAGCCGATTGTATAGCGAGCCGACGTGGCAGCTCTACGCACACAGCTTTGGTCGCTTATGTGTGCGTGAAATTAACGAAGAAATACCTATAGTTGACTTTGCGCGCAAGGTGTATACGCTCTTAAGAAAAATAAGTTTTTTTTTTAAAATGACGCCAACAAAACGTATTTTTTTCCTCTAATTGAAATTCATTATTACTGAACAGCAGCTTTTACACAAGATTTTTTTTATTATTTAGAAGAGAAAACTTCTGCGAGGTTGTTTATTAAGTTGGTAAATTTGAGTATCACTTGGCTTAATTATTACATACTTAGTACAAATATATAAAAAAAAACTTATATTTCAAAGAAGTAAGTATTATATATTATCTACATTCAATGGTTATGTACAATATATTCATGGCCATAGTTTCTTTTAATACTTCAATACGATGCAAAAATAATCTTTTCATTCTTCTTCTTTTTAATGTCATAAATAATTATAGGGCAGTCTTAGGAAATTGACTGCCTACGAGAAAATTTGTTTTTACAAATTGTTTTAATACAAAAACATATATTATAAATCATATTAAAAGCGATAAGGTCTACATGGAATCCACATTAGGCATATAGTAAAGTCCCATTTAGATTTAGGGGAGAGTTTCTCGCCTCGAACATGCGATTATTATAAGGTAAAATAGTTGCATATTGAAAAAAATTGTCAAACACGATAATCTTATGACAGTTATCATCATCATCATCACTTCTAACAACGCTGCTAACTCGACGTATATTTTACATATACCTTTATACTCAGTAGATAATTTCAGTCTATTTTTTTATTGGATTCACAGCCTCATCTTGCTAGTGAACGCTTTAGCCACCATACTAGTGAGATAAGTCAGTGCTATTATCTGCGCCATAGTTGATAAGGCCTGCACTGTGAAAACGGTCGCGGCTAGGTCGTAGAGTAATTTTGGCGAGAATACTGTCCACACGAATAAATGATGTCGGAACACTGTCGCCACTATCGCGTACACAACTACACAGTACACTCGGTGTAACGCCAGTATGTTTATCGCACGCCATATTGATTGTAAGTACCTGGAAATAAATTGACAAGGTTAGTTTTGGTAAGGTTGAGTGACAATGGTAGTAAATTGTTTTATCCTTGTCTCTTTCTTTCTATGTGTCATTATTTTAACATTAATATGGTTCGTTTATAAGGTCAGTGACACCCACACTATTAATACGCGGAATAAAAATAAACTTGCAATACCCTCGTTTAGACTAGAAAAGTCAAAAAAATCTTTCTTTGGTAGTTGTATTAAATTTTATAATAAACTTCCCAATAGGATAACGCAGCTACCGGATAAACTATTTAGGGCACATATTAAAAACAAACTTATGACTAGGGGTTATTATAATATTAAGGAATATATTGAGGATAAAAAAGCCTGGGATTAGGTGTTCTCTTGCACATTGCGACCTCCTGGGGCCCTGCACTATTCACTCATTACTCCCCTAATTTAAATAATAAAAAAATTTAAACTTAAAAATTGATCAATATACAATTAAATTAATCAATTAAATTATAACTAAATATATAATGATTAATTAATGCCAATTAAAATCATATGACGACCGATCGAGAAAACAAATAAAAATAATAATTTATGGCAAATCTTTGTAAGACAAGTCACAAATATTTATTTTAGTAAATTGACCAAAACCAAGCCCACTGAGTTTGACTCGCTGGATCTACTCAGAAATGGGTCGCGCCGCGTAGTATTCAGTAGTAAAGTAAAGCCCGCTGAGTTTGGTCGCCGGGTCTTCTCAGTCAGGGCCGCGTTGGATCCGGCAGTAAGCCTAAACATACGGGACGTTTCGGAAATACTTATGGTCGTTGTCTTAAATTGGACCCAAAACAAGCCCACTGAGTCTTATTCGCTGGATATACTCAGGATTGGGTCGCGTCGCGTAGTTCCAGTGGTAGTGTAAGCCCACTGAGTTTGTTTCGCCGGGTCTTCTCAGGAAGGGCCGCGTTGGATCCGGTGGTAACAATAAACCGCTACGCACCGTTGTAATAATATTCATGGTCCATTAATTAATTAATTTAATTTAATTTAATTTGACCAACGTACATATTGTATTTCTTTGAAAAATAAATTACCATAAAGTCATAACTAATACTTTAAATAAAATAAGAATAAAAAGGAAACAAATAAATAAAACTAATGCTAAATAAAAATAAAATTAATTTAAAATAAATAAATTGCATAAATTAATTAATTAAACCAAGAAATTAAAATAAGTAATACTAAGTATAGGAAATATATTGTTTATAGAGATTAAGTTCTATGTGTATTGACTTGTCATAAGAGCTTTTAAATTGCCTACGTGACCAATAAATACATTTCATTTCATTTCATTTTCATAGTCTTATTTTCTGTTCTCTTTTTTTATACCAGTTTTTGGTATGGTTCATGAAAATATATTGCATTAATTTTATAATGTTAGAAAATTATATTTTGGTTCGTTTTAATATATAAAGTGTTGGCGATATGACAAGTTTTTGGAACCACTTAAAAATTGTCGCATCAGATTTACCTACATTACAATTAAATTATTATCAATTGTTTAGCCACGGGATACATTTTTATTTTACACATTTAAACACTTTTAGGTGGTTCCAAAAAGTCATAACTCTCAATCGTACTCTCTATTGTGTCGGAGGCCCGTGGCCTGCAGTGGCACGTATATGGGCTGATACAGAATGTTAGTAAAAGTAACCCAGACTAGTGGTAACTGGTATATAATTGAGTAGTATACTAACTGGTCCCATTCCGTGGCGTATCTCGCGAGCGTGCAGAACAGCGTGGCGCCGGCGAGCGCGGGCGCCGCGTACGCGTGCAGCCCCATGCGCAGCGCCACGCGCGCCGGACAGTACGAGCGCAGGCCCACGTAGCCCGAGCCCAGGTCCACTGACGCCAGGCTGTTGCTGTTGCCCTGGTGTATGATATACTTGTTATATGTGGTAGTCTTACTGTATACAGGGTATATAAAGACTGCTACCGAAAACGAAGCCGGGTGGTAGTTTAAGCGACTTCAGACACAATGCAACAGAAAAAGTTGCAAAAAAAGCGACAATTTTTTATTTTTTTTGCTATGTCCATATTTGGGTGGTAATACATTTTTTCCTAAAATAATAGTGTATACCCTTTTATTTATAAATAATCTAAGGTATACAAGAGTTTAAATTATTATTTTGGCAAAAACTATGGATTTACCACCCAAAAATGACGATATTTAAAAAATCATAAAAATAATTGTCGCGTTTCTTTGCAAAATTTTTAATTGCATTCTGTTTGTAGTCACTAAAACTACCACCCGGCTTCGTTTTCGGTAGCAGTCTTGAGATACCCAGTATACCCATAGTTATATGTAGTCCAAGTCTACTGACGCCAGGCTGTTGCCCTGGTGTACAAGCTTATTATAAGTGCTAACCTTAGTGTACTGTAGTTATTGGTAGTGAGTCATTGGAATGATAGTCTTATTAATAATACTGAAAGAACGGTTTAGTTACCTTCCTAGTGATATAGTTGTTGCAAAAAATCAATTATGTAGTTTTAGGTTTTATTGAAATAGAGCCTGAACCTCCTTTGAAGTTATTTGTCTATTTCGAAAATTTCAAATTTAGGTAAAAAAAATATTAGCGATATACTACAAATGCATTAAAAATTAAATACACATCTACGTGTTGCTTATTAACTCAGTTACTTTTCATTTCTATAAACAGCTAAAATATCGACCAACAAATAACTTAAACCTTACCTGATAAAAGAAGAACAGCGAACCAATCCACATATGAACAAGCGTGCGGCTCAATACATCTACAATATCAGTCCTTCTACCCGACCTCGAGTCCAACAACTTATGATCCATACATTTAGACGTCAACTGACAAGTTACATACACACTAGGCACCATTATCACATTGTGAGGCCTCATTAGCAACGTCACTATTAACATCATGTCATTTAACATCATATGTGACGCTGACCTGGCTAGATTCAACCTCACTTCATCGATATTCCAAGGCTCTTCTATACAATTATCATAACAATAATCCTCTGTCTTCGCTTTAGGCTTGTTGTACACGAACTTTTTGCTTTCTAAGGTATTAGGCTCCGTAGGGTTTACCCCACACATTCTGAAGAGTCCGATATATGTCGATATTTCGAAGAAGAATTGTATGAGCAGTATAGCCCATAGTACGCTCACTATGTTTACTGGGTCCCAGGTTTTTACGTCTTCGAATGGTAGGTCTAGGGCCTTCGTGGCAATTCTGAAGCATAGTATTGTTGCTGTTGCGAGTATGGTTAGTATCGTGTGTATGTGGAGGAAGTTGTTCATGTGTTTAACGTTTCTCAGGCAAATTACTAGGGTTGCTACCATACCTGTAGAATAAAATTATATATTAATTCTAGAACATTCTAAATCTACAGTTCATTGATTGGGTAATGTAATAGTTTTGTTGAATTGAACAGGCTTGAGGCAACTTATTGATGGCTGTCTGAAGAATCAATCGTTTACTCAGTTTTTAAAGTTATCGAGATCAGTTATCGATATAAAATCGTCTGCGATTCAGAAGAATGAAATGAAAATATAGATGGTTCAGTACTGACTTACCAATAATAAGATGAGCTTGTAGATAGAAAGCATTTTCTGGCGCATTTAGCCAATCCGCCGTGTCGGGTAGAAACAGCCAGCGATCCCCTGTTTGGTTCATAGTACGCAAGTACCTGCAAAGAAAAAAATCATACAATATAAACCTCTTGTTCATATAGTCCATTCTCCAGGCTATACAGTTTGATTGTAGTCACACTCACCTATGTAAAGCAATCAGTAACACCCATTTTGGCACAATATCAATTCCCACGGTGGCCATTTTCTCCTGCAACTCCGGTTTATCTTGCACCTCTGTGGCGCCGGTAATCCTTTTACTCAAATACATAACAAACACCACCAGAGTCCTTATCAACACGAAAAACATCAGTGTATTCCAAAAGAAGTACCACGTCATATGTTCCTCTTCGATAAAACTCGTTCCAAAAAACGACCAAGAGTGGAACAAAGTTCCCCCGATTAACAAGTAATCTATAGCATTCAAATCTTTCAACGAAGATAGGTTTTTAATTTTCTCTATGCCCGTTTTAGCTATAAAATACGTTGTGGTGAACACGAATGCGGTGAGCAAAAAGACCAGTAGCCAGACTGAATCGAAGGAGCAAAGTTGGCTTTTGGTCTCTGTGATGAAACATGCCAGTACTTGTACGGTGCAAATTATTGCTAGTACAATGAGAAAGGCTACTATGAGGCCTGCGGTGGACCGTCGGTGGCCGTGTCTGGTTACACTGGTTTTCCTCTCGTTTTCTGGCTGTAGGGAGTACAGAGTAACGCAGAGAAGTGATGTTGCTATCTGAAAGAAAAATAATTAAAAATTAACAAATTGTGAGTAATGTATGTCTGCAGAGGTATGAAGAGCAATAATAATATAATAACCTTTTAAAAAAGTTCTAATCAACCCAAAAAGCCTCTGAAATTTTCACCCACTCGTGTGACATGAATTACATTTAGTGACTTGTATGGATATTGGTCAAGATGTAAGTCAAAATGTCTTGTTCAAAAAGTCTTGCTATAAAGTCAATTATATATTTTTTATTATCAATACTCACAAAATACAACAAAAGTATTGCAATCCCGATAGCGAACATGTCGAAGTCGACAGTGGTGTCGGTGAGGTACTTGGCCATCTCGTCGAGCGACTGTTCGTAGAACTCCTTGGATATCTTGGCGGCGCTGGTCTGCATCGTGGCCAGGTAGTGGGCGAACTGCTTCTCAGCACGGACGAACTGCCGGTAGAACTCTGGAAATAAAACACAGTTTGCTATAAATATATATATATATCAGCCCATATACGTCACATAGTAGGGCACGGGGCTACGATACAATCGAGAGTACGATTGAGAATGATTAGGACATATAGTCCACCAAGCTGGCCTAGTGCGGGTTGGCGGACTTAAATAAAACATAATTTGTTATAAATATATACCTTTTTGAAAGCTGCAATAGAAAAAAATAAGACATAGAGGTTATTTATTTATTTTTATTGCAATAAATGGCGAGACGAGCATGCCCTTCACCTGATGGTAAGCGATACGACTGCTCGTGAACAGTAGAAACACCAAACAATAACTTCAATGCTTGGAATTCCATTGCGCTCGCCATCCTGAGACACAATATTATGTTAACTCTCAATTTGTCCAGTAGTTACACCGGCTACATTGTCCCCCACACCGAAACACAACAGTGCATTCACACTGCTGTTGACGGGAGAAATACATTACGGTGATACCCATCCAGGCGGACTCTCACATATGAGGGACCTACCAATTAATAAAAAATATATTGTTTCAAAACATTTGATATTTTGGTTCCTCTTTGGGGGCTGACTAAGTCCAGCGATGGAAGATGGTGGTTCTAATTATTGTCTAGCATTTATTAGCCCCCTAGACTTCAAAATATATCTACGTCACCATAATGTTATAACAAGAACCAATTAATGATAATATTTTTATGGCAACAATATCTCTGCAAAATACCTTCTGGTAAACTTGGTAATTTATATATTTAATAAATGCTAAGTCCATTGTGTCCCAGAGAGTTTCTGAGACCGTCTAACATGTCCTCAACCAATCAAAATTAAATCACAAATATATTCAAATTTTACCCGTGTCAGTAGACAGTCCATTCTTCTTTGCATTGTTTTCGGCTATAATATGCAACAGGTACAGATGTTGTCGCATATCCGCTGGTAGTAGTGCTGGTAGGATCCTTCCCGTGTTGTCCCCTGGTGGGGGAGCATTAAGTAGCCAGGATATGGAGGGGGCGAGGTCCACTTGCGCCACCGTTGGACCTGGACCCGACCTGAAAATACAAAGGATTATCTTTACTACAATATGTAGTGTTGCAATAAATAGGAATAGCAATCACAAATACCAAGTTAAGTCGATTATAACATTTCACAAACTAACTTTTGCGATTTCCGATTAGGATTCACGAAGCTCGGTTAATGTTTTTATAGGATTCCGATAGATCTATTAAAGAGCTAGTTTTTTTACGAACGCATTTAAAGAAGAAACTGATTATTCTATTTCGTGTGTGTGTAGTGTAATTTAAATGTGAAAAATGATTATAATATATGTTTTAGTTTTATTGTTTACAATGTCTGTGGGGACTGGGGGGTAATTAGCAATAGCAGAAATATAGAGCATGCTAAGGCATAAAAAATAACAAGATGGTGATGTTTTTTTGAAATAGCAGTAATTCCCATTGTTACTACAACGCCTAACCTAATCACTCTCAATGGTAGTCTCGATTGAGGCTCGTGCATTGCAGTGGGACGTTTATGAGTTGATAAAGTATAAAGTATAGGCATTATATTTATAGAATAGTGTACGTGATGTGTCTATGGTCACACTTGCTCTATGACACTTTCCTGCCAATTTGTTAAAAAGTTAACACACAAAAACAGTACTCTCACTTATAGTACGAGAGATGACAACCAACATTTTTGTCTCATAGCAATACGGCCACAACCGCATCAAATTGATAGATTTGATTATTTCGAAATATAAAAATACCAATTTCAGACATTTTTCGCGTAGCGTTTGACCGAACTGAATTTTCAAAAATGTCAACAAATTTTACCGGACTGTATCATAGCAATCTGTCTGATTTTCTGACTGTAGTTATATAATAGCTATAAGATACCGAAAACATATTTTTCAGAAGTTTATAGTGTAGCGCAAACGCAAAAAAAAATGTAGAAAAATTAAAAATGAGACAAAAAATATTATGATAGCAATCCGTCTGAAAATGTTCTTCACGGGTAAATTAGGATTCGTTAAAAGGAAAAAAAATATTTTCAGAAGGAAATTTGGATGCATCAAATTTTGAGACCATTCAAAATATGTTAAGGAATTTTACCGATTGGTATCATAGCAATATGTCTGAAAATTATTGAACTTGATGAAATGAATTAACCAGATGTAAAAAAAATATATCAGAAAAATTCAGTGTAGCACCTCCTTTATCAGACAACTTTGCGATATCGACCGTGTTGAAGCGTGACTGATTGCAAGTCGGGCAATCACCTTGCTTTTGTCTTGCCAAAATAGAGCGCGGACAATGTATCTATGCTATAAAAACGTCTATTATAATTGATAATTTTGAATTCTTAAAAACCTATTCTTCCATCCCCGAAAACTTCGTCAATGGCAGATGAGCCAACCATGCCTTATCATTGGGAATAGAAGAAAAAAAACGTCCGGAAGCCCTCTGACAACCAGCGACACACCCACGTCCGCCTGAGCTACTTATAGTTTGTTGTCACTTTAAGTGAGCGTTATTTCAACGGTTAGGACAGCTGGTAAGTGACTATGTATAGCAAGAGAGTGGCAAGAGCGTAACATGCAAAAAACCATCCCCACCGCAGCAGGAACGTAAGAAGCACTCAGGCATCGGCCAAGCGACTCCAAAACGTTCTTTTCTCTTTTGGAAGTACATGCGACGTCTAAAATGTCTGAAAACATTTTTTTTGCAATCCTGTCTTATTAAGGAACGGTAGAAAAAAAAATCATTCGGATTGCTATAATACAGGTCGGCTAAATTTGTTGACATTTTCAAAAATTCGCTTCAGCTATATACTACGCGCAAAATGTCTGAAAACCAACTTATTCATCATAAAATTATAAAATCGATGTACATTTCCAATATCAGACGTATTGCTATGATACCGACTGCCTCTTTTTTTGGACACAGCAGAAATAGCCTCACATGCAATTGCTACACTTTTGACCGTTACTACCTACCTAGTCGGGTTCAGAATCACATAATCTAACGATTTTATACAGTTTCGACCGTATTGCTATGATACATGGTTTTGGTCTTCATCTCTGGGACTATTACTTACTTACTTACTTTTTTACTGGTGGTAGGTCTTCTCTCATATGTGAGAGGCCGCCTGGGTAGGTACCACCGCAATATCTATTTCTCACGCCAAATAGCAGTTTAAACGCACTGTTGTGTTTCGGATTGAAGGAAATTGTAGCCAGAGTAACTACTGGACATATTAAGACTTTACATCTGATGTCTCAGGATGGCGAGTGCAGTGGCATGCCAAGCATTGCTTTGTAATTCAAGGTGTTGTTTGGTTTTGCTACTGTTCATGAGCGGTCGTATCGCTTACCATCAGGCGAACGGCATGATAGTTTCGCCATTCATTGCAATAAAAAAATTAGTAATAAATTATTTCATAAAGTGAACGGTTGTTTTATAAATATAAACATATAAGTATGACTCACGGATGCGGGCACTGGAACTGGTCGCTGGTGGTGAGCACGAGTGGCACCAGCACCTCGGCGGGCGTGGCGCCGCCGTGCCCGCCCGCGTCGCGCATGCCGTGGTCGCCGCACACGAACAGTACGCCGGTACGGTCCTAACAAATAGCCTTTAGTTATGGGCCGTCCATTAATCAAGTGATTTTTTATTTAGCATTTTTTGACCTCCTCTCCCCTTAAGAGCGTTTATACCCTGCACGCGCTTTTTGGCTTAAAAACAGGACTTTTCAAATGAGTTAATAGCCACCAATAAAAAATTTAAAGGAAAAATAATTATTACTAATTTTAGAAAAAGTTGTCATCTAGGGATTTTGGTGGAAAACATTATACATTGATGGATAATTTGTGAGTACTATACGGATTACTGAACACAAGTTTCGTTATTTAGGCTTTAAATGGCAATTTAGAAGCTTAAGATATCCGAAACCACTAAATATAACATGAAAATAAAAATATTATCAGACTAATAAGACCCTTATGGAGGGATTTTGCTGAGAAAAATAATCTTTTTGTGTTTAGTTCCTGAAAAATAAAAATTTAAACAATGCGAAATTATTCAGAAACTCTCGTCAAGAACATATTTTTTTTCACCAACTTATCGTACATAATTTTTTATAGCAATTGCATATTACAATAGAAGAACATCGTATCAATAAATTACCATTTTTATATTTCAACAAAATTAGTTTTCATGTTTTCTACAAATATTTTAAAAACCACTATAAAACACGCTGTCCGACGTGCAGTGTTGCCAACTTAGCTACTTTATAGCTAGATTTAGCAACTTTTTGATGTCAGGCAGCTACAATTTTTTGAAACTTGTAGCTAAACTTTTTAGCTACTTTGTCTGGCAACTTTTGGTTGTTGGTCAGAGCGCTGAAAATAAAACGCGCCGGCTGGGAACCCCCGAAAAATATAATTATAATTCATTTGATTCCGAGACTTCAAATGCCATAAGACTACGCTGCGTCACACTTTTAATGCGCCTGGTTACCGAATTACAACAAAGACTTCCAGATAACTATAAACAATAATTAGAATCTATGCAGTTACTAAGTCAAGTTAAGTCCTGAAGAAACAGTAAAACCCGTGAAAATAAACGATATTATGAACCTTACTGAAATTTTGGGATTCACACCAGAAAAAATAGATAAGATAATGCAACAGTGGCATATTCTTCATTCGTTCAAATGGGTGGAAGTTAAAAAGTATAAAAATGCTTCTGGAGATAACATACTTGAAGATATAAGCGAACTTGCTATAGCATGTCTTTCACTTCCACATTCAAATGCTGAGGTAGAAAGATTATTCTCCCAAATGAATTAAAATAAAAAATAAATAAAAGAATAGAATGAGTTTAGTAACTCTTAATTCTATCCTCTGTATAAGAGATTCACTTAGGAAAAGCGGCCAATGCTATCACAACTACGTCTTTCCTAAGTCCGTACTTGACAAAATGGGTACTGTAGAAAAATATTCAAAATCAAGTGGACGAGCTGATTCAGTTACACAAGATTTATCATTATTTTCCCAGTGTTCACAACCTTTTACATCTTCCTCTAGTAGTTAATTGAGTTATGTGTTTCTTTTTTAAATTGTCTTATATAATGTAAAGTCTAATATTACTATTATAGTTTGTTTTGTTAATAAAATTTTAAATGCAATAAATATTAAAGCCTTTAATAAAAGATAGTTGTGTGATTTCTAATAATCATGTAAAACGGCATTTAATTTTACTGAGAAATTTAGCTATTTCTAGCTACTTTTCAGGACGAACAAATTACTCAATCTAGCAACTTGCTCTAAAATTCCTAGCAACAGGCCTTCGGTAGCAGTTGGCAACACTGCCGACGTGGATCAAATCAGACCGCCGCAAGGCCTTCTAGAGGGAGGACGTATCGCTCGTCGCTCCGGCCTGGCTGCAGTCGATTATGCCGCGCGTAGTAAAAATAGCCACGCGCGGAATGCGATTACCACATCTTAGTACTTTGGTAGTAAAATATTTAATTATTTTTATTACCTACAATGATTTTGTAGTGAGTATAAATTATATTTCAGGTAATATAATGGGATGTAATTCCGAGGCTAAATTATGTTATGTATTGTAATATAAAATTAAATATATTTCGTAATTGTAAGGGGTTGTAAGGCCCCTAACATTATTTATGTGTTCGAACACGAAATGATTAATAAAACGTCCGTAGTGTATACTGATTGAACACTGATTTGAATGCAACTTAACAATGTAATAATAACGAAAATATGATTAGTATCCAAAATTTGTATTATTCTTTGCTTGCACAGTAATATTTGTCTACTTATAATGCAAATAAAATATTTTTATGATATTATATTACAGTTACATTTCAATTGAATATTTGAAGCGCACGGATCAAAGTTGTTTGAGCCGATTGTATAGCGAGCCGACGCGGCAGCTCTACGCACACAGCTTTGGTCGCTTATGTGTGCGTGAAATTAACGAAGAAATACCTATAGTTGACTTTGCGCGCAAGGTGTATACGCTCTTAAGTGATATGTGTTGAGATTTTGATAGACCCCCCCTGTCGTACTCTCGACTGTGGTGGAGGCCCGTGCCCTGCAGTGGGACGTACATGGGCTGATACAGAATATACTGCTACCGATAACGAAGCTGGGTGGTAGTTTAGTGACTTCAGATACAAAGCAAGTGAAAATTTTGCAAAAAAACACGTATTTTTTTGTTTTTTTTTTTTTTTATTTCTTTCGTCGCATTTGGGTGGTAAATACATATATTTTATTCTAAAATGATAGTGTAAACCCCTTTATTTTTAAAGACACTATGCACGGAAAGGTTTAAATTATTATACATATTAGCAAAAACTAGTAATACCACTCAAACAAATTTATATTAAAAAAATCACAAATAAATAAATGTCGCGTTTCTTGATATACCTTGTATATAGGCAGTGCTGGTACTTTAAAAACGTAGGTTGGGTGAAACACGATGACATTTAAAAAATCATATATGACATGACATAGAAAAAATTGTCGCTTTTCTCTGCGAAAATCCAAAACTACTATATATATATTTTTTTAATGTATAAATTTCTCATTAAGTGTAATTTGTAAATTTCTTTTGGGAAATAAAGTTCTTTAACCTCAAAATTTTGGTGGTGTTTTTGTAGTCACTATAACTACAACCCGGCTTCCTTTTCGGTACCAGTCTTGATATATCCGTATATTTATTGTTAAGACTTTCTTCATTCATACGTCAAATTATTGATTGTCTTATTACCCTTGCTTATTGCTATATGTATTGCTGGCGATAAAAATACAATGATAAATAGTTTAAAAAGTTTATGTGAAAATGGTACATTTTGTATATATTACAAACAACAGTGGAGAATACACTGTTAATCTTAATGACTTAATATTAATGACTAGCTTAATAATTTAAATTGATTTTTAATTGTAGATAATTTTCCTATTCGTTCAGAAGTCAGAACTGAAACATCGTATAAATTTTAGTTCTGGCAGATCCACTACTCAATAATATTTTGAAACTCACCCATAACTTCATAGAATTGAATATTTTCTTGACGACCTCGTCCATTTCAATGAGTTTGGGTTTGATCTTATCACTGCGCGCGCCCTCCAGATGTCCGATATGGTCGAGTCCCAAGTAGTGCAGCACTAGGAAGTCGAACGACGGCTTCTTTTTCTCATCTGGGGTTAGGATCTTGTCTAGATGCCTTGTCACGTTGTTATCTACCTACAAATATTTTATTTATTTGGATTTATTACAAAAGACACTAGAAGTTAATAATATGTCAGGGAAGATAGAAAAAGGTAAATTTTAAAACTATTGCAGTTTAATTTCATTTTAAGATATTGAAGATAATAGTTTCACAAAGACAAAAGACTACCACCGGCATAGTTGGTTGAAAGCCGGTTGAGAAATAAGAGATCACGGGTTACACCCTCGCGTCGAGATAAATATTTCTATGACTAGAGTTTCTTTCTAGTGTTGCTCTTTTCAAAGCCAGTTTACAATTGAGTGTGTTGTGTATTTATTTAAATACCTCAGTATAATCTGTGACGTAGAAAGACGTGGTGCCGTCGTGTTCTGCCCATAGTCCCGGGAACAGTCGAAGCCACGTATCATCTCCGTACAAGACGGAGCGTTTGCCTCTTTCAGATGCCACTCGAAGTACACTGTCACCCTTTACAGCGGGCGCGCCGAAATTCAAAGCGACGTCCGCGAACGTTGACACGCTGCCTGTCATCATGGCCTGTAGCGCAACATTGTAAAAAAAATTTATATGATTACGTTTTCAAAAGGAAAGGTAGTGCGAGCCAGGATGAGTGTTAATGTGTATTTTATATATTAAAAACCATAATAATGCTCGATCAAATTTAATTTTTTTTAAGAGAACGCAGTAGAATAATGCTTGATTAAATTTAGCAGTGTTAGAAATGGTATGGCAAAATAAAGCAAGTAAATAACCATATTAATCTGTTCTGTGAGTAAAAAAATTATTCATAAATGGTTGAATAACTGTTTTTATTATAAAAACTAGCGGCCCGACCCAGCTTCGCCTGGGTGCATATATTTTTTGATTCCACTCCACACCAAATACATGTTGTTTTTCGTATAAACTCTTGTATGCCTAAACTTGACGTAGCTATCCTACTGTCCGGCTCAATCCCGTCTCATCCGCCTGTTCAGTCTCTTCCTAATCCGTCTCGTCCCTTCTCTTTATTATCCATCCCGTTTTATAACGTGCATTTACAGTTCGTCCTAACAAATCTGTCATCTATCCCAGCCCTCTCCCGTACCTTCGATTCTATTTTACTTTATGTCCCTTCTCTCCATAAACATCCATATACATCTTATATATAAAATAGGAATTATTAAAATTTAATATGAGAGTTACACTGAGATAGCAAAATAATAATTGTCAACGTTACTACTACACTTGATGCATAAACAATAATCGTATTGTGTGAGAGAAACAGGAGACCGGCTTCGTTCTCATCCCTACTCCGTGCTGTTTACTGGGTCAGAAGTGACACCTGTAGACATCTGGCGGGGATAACTAATTAAATGACGATTGATCAGTTTTCGACCGGAGAGGAAAAATGATTAAATTACTAAAATGGCTATTAAAAAATAAGGGTTGATCGTAGAAGGGTGAAAATTGAGGATTGTATGTATTTTTGTATGTTGTATCATAAAAAAATAGAAATTAAAAATTTTGTCTACAAAATAAAAAATATAATTTAGGGGTGGACTACCCCTAACATTTAGGGGGATGAAAAATAGATGTTGGCCGATTCTCAGACCTACTCAATATGCTCACAAAATTTCATGAGAATCGGTCAAGCCGTTTCGGAGGAGTTCGATTATGCACCCCGTGACAGAAGAATTTTATATATTAGATATAGTAGTGAGATTATACATCTTAGCAGGCTGGCATAATTGTATCAAGTGGCATGGGACTGCTGTCTGATGCAATTCAATACTCTGCCTGGACGGCATTTGCACTTACCATCAGGTGCAGTGCAATAATTAAGCTGAGCCAGTGTAAAAAACAATAATATAAAAATAGACACTATTCATCAACTTTAAACCTGTATAACCATAGACAAAAAATATCTACTGAAACCTCTTTCTAGATTTAAATATTATAAAAGCAAAATAACATGCTTTAAATAATCAAATATTCAGTAATTATATTAGGACATGTAATTAAGCACAATCATACATAGGGATTATGCAAGCGGGATATGCATGGATGGATAACACACATAATTGGCAATCCTTCACGCTGTTCGAGTAGCACATATGATGCAATATGCACAGTCAGCTATGAAGTATTGCCGCAATTTAGGGCTATGACTGACATAAATGTAGGAAATGTTAATGAATTTGACAGTTTTTATGTCTGAAATTAATTAAGCAAGCTTTTCGTAGATTTTTTTGCATGTCTATTTATTTTATACTATGTTCTTGAAATTCTTCAATTGAATACATTATTCATTTTATAATAAGCATTCTGGTTAATATATCAAACCAAAGAATGATAAGAGGGCTTTATAATATTAAGAACATATTATTTATAATATGCTCTTAATTGTTCTGTCCATTGTAAATTGTAATTAATTGTAAAAACGGTCTTATCTATTTTTGGCTTTCTTAAATAAAAAAATAGTAAAATCATTTTTTTCATTCTATTTTCTTATCATCAACTTTTTTAATAGTGAAATCAATCTTATATTGTAGATATTTCAAACCAACATTAACCATACATGCATATCTAAAAATCATAAATGTTTAAAATCTTGCATTAGTCACAAAACGATGAGAGGCAAAGTATTATTAGATTAGAAAGCAATAGCAGCAGCAATATATTATACCAAAATACCATAAACCATATAATTCTAAGCAGGCTCTACTTCAAACACATCACCAAAGAAAAACTTGTCTCATGAATTGTTTCAAAGCATTAAATGTGATCTAAAATAATAATACTGATACTCAAAATGTCATGTTTTTTCTTTGGCTCATTTAATTAATTGGCTTCATGAATAAAAGCATAATGCATAGTAATTACAAAGTGACACTTGCGAATATATCTCTCCAGAAGTTTATTGTTCGCCTCCATTGTGCCTTTTCCTTCTTACTCTCTGGTGACTGTACAAGTGTAATAGATCTTATATTAGTGATATAGGGGACTAATTTAAAGAATAATTAAGATAAACATGTTTTTCTTTGGTACTGTGAATGATTAGAATTAGATATTGTTGCTAGGTACAAAGAATTTCAGTGCGTGGTGGCCTGTTGGTAAACGGACTAGGACGCGACTGCCAACATGTTCACGGTGGTCGCGGGTTCGAATCCCAGGGCACACCTCTGACTTTTCGGAGTCATGTGTGTATTGATAGTCAATCACCACGCACTAAAACGGTGAAGGAAAACATCGTGAGGAAACCTGCATACCATAGCGATTTATCAAATTTCTATGGTATGTAGTCCGCCAATCCGCATTAGGCCAGCGTGGTGGACTATATGGCCTAACCACTCTCAATCGTACTTTCGATTGTAGAGGAGGCCCGTGCCCTGCAGTGGGACGTATATGGGCTGATACAGAACAAAAGAAATAGACCAAACTGTTTTCTTTACCAAAATAATAACTTATTTTACATAGAATATAAAGATGTGTGTGTTCAATGTCGCCAATTTTTTATTTTCACACACTGTGTTTAATACCTACATCTGCATATTTTACAAAAAAAAAAACTGTAGAAAATAAATGTGACAATCTTGGTATGGTTATGATTTGTTGCTGTGTTTATCAGATTTTTGTATTTACAGAAAATATAAATACTATATCATGTTTTATTATACAAATCCTCTGATAATAATTCATTTTGATCATAACAATATTTAAGAAAACCAGTCTAAATATTAGAGACAATATGAGTTATATTGCTAATCTAATCAAGAAAATCACTAAAGATAAAGCTTTACAAGTAAAAAAATTGTATTCACCTTAATTCGTGGCATTGTCACTGTTGGTGGCTCAGCTATAGACACATATATACATGCTGACTTATTTTTTAAAAGTTGACCAGTGAATGGCATGTACTCTTCCGTCACAAAGTCATATCTCAATCCATCTATTACCATTAATATGACACTGTTTTCACCTGAGTTGTACACTTGTTGACCGTCTATACTGAAAAGTAGACAATAAAATTAAATGTTATTAAAAACAGAAGTTCTTTGAATGAAATATGGCAAATAAACAGATGTTTTTGCAAGGTTATTTTATTACAGTGTAATTTAGAAGAGAAATATAGGTAAAATATAATGATATTAATATAGAAAATGTTCTAAGAAGTTTAATAATACTAGCCAAGTATTTTGATATTTCAATTATAAAATATAGAGCAAATTCTTTCAGATTTCATTAACATTGATAGAAAAATAATGCAATATTAAATACTTAATAATGGAGAGTTTTTTATATGATATAGGCTTGGCAAATAAGCAAACAGGTGACCTGATAGTATGTGATCACTGCCGCCCATGAACATCTACAACAATTGGATCACGGATGTGTTGCCGTTCTGTCAAACTAGCAGGGGAGTGGGAAGGATAAGGAATGGGATGAGGGATGGGTTATTGGGCATCCGATAATCTCACTTACAGAACGAAATCTCAATCCAAATTGTTTTTTCCAAACTGTCTTTTATCTCACAGAACATCTTTTGTGTGATAATGGTATTGCCCTGGACGAGCCTACCCATTCTTGATGACTTATTACTGGCAACAATGTGGCTCTATGACAATCAAAAGTATTTTATACAATGTAATTAATTCATAGTTGCTCACATTCCTAATTGCACTTTAGATTATTTTCCTTAAAATGTACCGATATGGTCAAATACTTTAATTGGTGAACATGCTTACCTGATCCCGTCTATGAAGTTAGGGAGATCATCCATATGAGCCAGTTTGCCTGAATGGTATTTTAGCGGGAAAAACCCATATAGGAACATCACTAGGGCTCCAAGGGCCATGATCAGTAGGCACAAGCCGGTCCATCGATGCTGCAGCCACGGTAACATTGTAAAAAATAACTATTTTAACTCGTTGGTAATTATTAGTTACACCGGCGACGCTGTAACGTTGCAGCTTTCCCAGCAGTAATATTTACCACGTGTGTACACAAACCGTCCGGTGGAAACTACATTGTGCAATTGAACAAGTATTAAATGGCAATGTTTATCAGCGCTTCGCGTTTATCAGTGCCCAAGCAGTAAAAACAAGCACACAGTCTTTGGTTATTGTGACAGTTTGAGTATCATCTGAATAAATTTTTAGGGTACACAATATATCTTTTCAGTTTATTTCACGTGTTACTTAGTTTAAGCGATTATATTACTATTTGTTTTTATTTTACAGTAATTTATTTCAAAACCGGCTGGATGACGTTAATCACAACAATGATTATTTTCCAATTTCACAATTATTTTACCACAGATTAAAGATACCGAGATAATGACATTTGACGTATTCCAATTGCCAACTGACAAAAGTTAGAAACTTGATAAATCCGTAACACGTTTTTTAATCGGAAAGGGAAAAAACGGCCAAGTGCGAGGCGGATTCGCGCACTGGGGGTGTCGTACACGGTACAAGTCTCAGAAGAATGAGTATTAAAAAAAACGACGTACTAGATCTCGTTCAAAACAATTTTCGGTGGAAGTTTGCATGTTAATGTACATCATATACTTTTTTAGTTTTATTATTCTCTTATTTTAGACATTTTACCACTTTGGAAGTGCCTCGAAACTATTCAGTTTCGAAAAAAATGATATTAGAAACATTGAGCTATTATACTAGAGCGGACATCGGGAACAAAATCTATGCGTATGGTGCGTGCACACGGGTACACAGTGAAGCGAGTAGGAAGATAATGTTACTTCGTAGGCGTGACAGAGAGAGAAATAGAATGTACCCTTCATTTTGTTACAAACATTTTGTTTGTAGTGTTCCCTCTAGTATATTATCTCAATGATTAGAAACCTCAATATCATTCTTGAAGACCTATCCATAGATACCCAAACGTATTTATAGGTTTTATGAAACAAAAATTGGATTTCAGTTTTAAGGATGGGAAAAACAAAAAAAAAATGAATTTTCCTTTTTTTTATGCGTTTCAGAGAATACATCTACTCACTAAGTTTGAACAGTATATTTCTTATAGTTTCAGAAAAAACTGACTGTGACATACGTATGGACAGACAGACATGACGAATCTATAAGGGTTCCGATTTTTGCTATTTGGCTACGGAACCCTAAAAATCATAGAACAATAACAAACAGTAAAAGTAGAAGCGGTATAAGAACGTTTTATTTTCATTGCATAGGTCCGGCCAATGAGCAAACAGGTCACCTTATTGTAAATGATAACTGCCGTCTACGAACATTCACGACACGAGGATCATAGAGATCACAAGAATCTAGAAGTGTTGCCGGCCTATCAAATCGGGATGGAGAAGGGATGGGAAGAGGAAAGGTGTTGTTTCATTTTCATTTCATTTCATTGTATGGAGCATTCAAAAATTTCACTCATAGAGTATAGTAATTATTAATACACTGTGTAATTTACTCAAGGAACCAAGAAGATTATACCCAAGGAACGAAACGCGACTGTGAAGCTGTCACTTTACGTCGATATCCAGTGAGACAGTGGTACCGCCCCAGACGAGTCTGCCCATTCATGCTAACAACAGCGTGGCTCTACCACTTCCAACTTAAAACAATTGTGTACGAGTTCTAGTTTCGTTAATGGATTAACACACTCTGGAAATTGAGCCCTAGAGTTCCCGCTGATAATAGTCCCATACACGCTTGAAACATATTACAATGGGAGGATAAACTAATTTATGGCAACAAAGCCACTAACACTAACAGCGCCATAGAGCGATTCGCTTGGACGCTATGACCTATGTATGAATTCCTTGTATAAGATTATTACAGCATCCCCTGTCTTCCGAAGAAACCAACGTCAGAAACGGTAAAAGATAAAAAGGTAAAACTGTTTACGACATGACACCTAGAATGAAAGGATTATACTACATACCGGGTATCTCAAGACTGCTACCGAAAACGAAGCCGGGTGGTAGTTTTAGTGACTACAAACACATTGCAACTAAAAATTTCGCAAAGAAACGCGACAATTATTTTTTATGATTTTTTAAATATCGTCAATTTTGGGTGGTAAAGCCATAGTTTTTGCTAAAATAATAATTTAAACACTTTTATACCTTAGATTATTTATAAATAAAAGGGTATACACTATTATTTTAGGAAAAAATGTATTCACCACCCAAATATAGTCATAGGAAAAAAATAACAAAAAAAAATGTCGCTTTTTTTTGTAACTTTTTCTGTTGCATTGTGTCTGAAGTCGCTTAAACTACCACCCGGCTTCGTTTTCGGTAGCAGTCTTGATATACCATGTATATATATTTTTTCGTTTCATCCTTTTTAAGATACAAGCTATAATTACTAGATGCTGATCACCTGTCATAATAAAATGACTCTTTTAAGGGCCATGAAAATCTTGTAATCTTTATACTTAAATCAGTCCATATATGGCCACTACAGAGCACAGGAGTTTTATTACAATGGAAATATATTTGAGATGGCTTGGTTATCGACCTAGAGCCCGTGAGCGCCAGACAGTTGTCATTTTATATACCTACATAGTACATAGCCTGAAAGTTCGTCTCGTGTGTAGTGGTCAATAGGTAACGAGCCAGATGTCTATGCGGGCACGATGGTCACGGGTACAAATCCCGGAAATCAATTCGGACTTTTAGGAGTCATGCGTGATAGCCAATCACCATGCAATATAAAGGTAAAGGAAAACATCGTCAGGAAATCTTCATACCATAGCGATTTATTATTATTTCTGATTGAAAATTAGATTTTATTGGAATAAATTGTCATATGGATTTCTAAATAACGCAGGTCTCTGTTTATAATAAAGTATTTTTGCCTTAGTTCACGTGCATGAGTCTAACAAATAAATATACATATTACTCCAAGATCGCAGAGATGTGTCTTGGGATTTGAACTCGCGACCAACGTCGTGGCAGGTAGGTTCGACACCCAGAGGTCGCCATGCACTTGATACTTTTATGGGAGAGATTAGCAATTGTTTTCTTTCAATTAATTCAAGACCGAAACGAGAAGAAGACACAAATCTGTTAAAAGCGGTTTACAACTATACTCCATCGGTTTAGGTACTTAACTAAATGTAAACAAACCAGAACACGTGACGCATGGTTGTTTGTGACATTTTATTGCAATGTCCAATTTACGAATATTTTATTAGTCAACCAAGTAACAAGTATTAACAACAATTAACAGCAGCTTATAACAAATAATAACTAAAACAGTAAAGAACAACGATGAACACTTCCAAACACTTCACCACTTCACGAAAACAGTAAGTACATTATCGCAATGAATAATAATTGGCTGCCACACATAACATATTACGATGATGCTTAGTTATCCGACTTAACGCATAATTTTTCATTTAAATAGTCGCATTACGATAAAGTTGTACTTCTCGATTTTGTAGCATAATATTTCTTGTAACTTTTATGAAAATGTTTTGGATGCCTGAGTGTTTGGGTCTTTTTTTATAGACAGACTGCATTATGTAAAATTAGATAATTTAATTTAGGTAATTTAATTATGATCTCACATAATTTAATTGTTTCCAAGCTTACACATTCATAATTATAATCGTTATAATAAAATTGAATATGTTTTACATTTGCGTAAACATTTTTATGTCTTCAATTAATTTTGAAATGAGAAATGGCAATGTTAAATAACCTTTTTTATGGTTTGTTTACATTTAGTTAAGTACCTAAACCGATGGAGTATAAATACTTCTTAGTGCTTTATATTTGGTGTGATTCTTCTAGATGATTTTCCATATTCCCAACGAAATAAATTAAACTATGTACTTGCAAACATAATATGTATATTGTATAGATATGGTTACATAAATAGTTTTATTTAAAGAAATTATAAAGAAAACACGTAAACAACCAAAAATCATAGACTAAAAATATAAACACAAGTAATCTTGAGCAAAATAAACAATTTTTCTTCCCACATACATTTTCTTATTGTCACGATAACGAAATTAGAATGTTATTTTTACCAAGTAGTGTGACGATGTGTCGTATTTATAAACACAACGCAACCGTAACGATGACGATTTATGAAAAGTTTTCTTAAAATACAAAGCCGTATCGCCAAAACACCCACTTGAAGGTGAAATAAGGCACATTCTCGAAAGACACCTACGAATTTGAAACTGGATAAATCGTTCAGTTATTTCAGATTTTAGTATAATTATTAATGTGACCAAAATATTTTATGAAATGGGATTTTTTAAACTGCTAGAATAAACGTTCATGAATGGACTCTAGAAATATGCGATGTCACACTTCAACAACTTTTCGACTGCCTATTATGATATACTAGCGGCCCGGCCCAGCTTCGCCCGGGTGCAAATAGATTTCTGTACAATAATATGTACGTATTATACATATAAACCTTCCTTTTGAATCACTCTATCTATAAAAAAACCGCATCAAAATCCGTTGCGTAGTTTTAAAGATTTAAGCATACAAAGGTATATAGGGACATAGGGACAGAGAAAGCGAGTTTGTTTTATACTATGTAGTGAAGTTATATTTTTAAAATGTAAATTATCTATTATTGGCGGTAAGATAAGCACACCATTTGTATTATATTAGAATTAAGGGTAGATTTTTTGAAGGTATTTGGAATGTCTAATTTGGATTTTATTGTTAAAAATTCTTGAGGAAAGTTAAAAATATAACTATTTGGAATTTATATAATTATTCGTTTTTGAATAGTCGTCAAATTAACGGATACGGTTTTAAGCAGTACGAAGCTCATCATCCTTCCAATTCCACTGTCCTGGATCTTCAAAGTGGCGACACATTAATGATTCCTTAACTTAATTAACTTTAACTATTTAGCGCTTACAGCAACTCAACTGCTGAACATGAGTTCATGTCGCGATCCATGGGGAGGCCTATGTTCAGCATGTAGTTCTTAGTAATTATGAATTCCGAATGGTTTTGCTCTTGTTTACGGGCAGGCTGCGCTTACCAAGGCGAAAGACCTGGAACTCTTAACATGCACGAAAAAAATAGAACCCACGGGTATAAAGATGAAAGTCTAAAGTATATTAATTTGAAAGATTTCATGTTAACCATGAGAATTAAAAAAATAAAATAGTTATGCATTATACCAGTATATTAGTTGGATTAACGTCGCGATGTGCTTGGCTGCAAGTACAGAGCTTATTCGTATATGGTAGACCACAGGTCAGAACATTGTCATAATAGGGATCATTGGTCAATGATCAATCGGGGTTACACAGTCGGGGTTCTGTTCATTCGTGTAAAAAGTGTAAGTTACCACTGACGTGGACAATATTATTTAGAGAATGTAAAAGGTGCACTCACAATATTCAAATGTTATGGCTACGTTTTTAAAATTGCAAAAGTCTCAAAGAGGGGCAAAAAATGCGGTTATGAAATTGTTGAAGATCCAACAATTTTACAGGTCCGAATGGGAGGCTCCTAACCCTTCTCACACATGACGCCCTAGCAATCTCGCCAAGGACAATGTTAAAATCGGCACGGAGTGGGTTAATAAACCCAACGAAGTTAATCAATCAGTTCTGTAGTCTAAAGTAGCTGCAGCGAGGATATACTAACATTAAATGTGTTACGAATATTCCCATTTTTATAAAATTATTCCAGAAAGAATTCCCTTACAGTCACCCTAGCATTTTCAAGTTCAAGGTGTGATTCCGATGAATCACATCGGTGTGGGTAGCTGAATATTCTATTTAAATCACTGGGCCGAGCGAGTAGCCAGCAGTCGAACGACTGACACGAGAACATAGCAGCGCGCGCCTGCAACGAACAAACTCAACACAAGGTGCGTGGACGTCCCATTCATAGACTACTTGTTTTTTTATTTATTCATTAGTGCGAGGTTTAGTGCTTGGAAAGCTTGTCCCGATAAGGTATGTGTTTTCAATTAGGTTTTTATGAATGGTTGATAATTTAGGAAACTAAAGACAAATTTCTTTCGATATTTTCATTTTGAATTCTCTACCAGTTTTTTATTTTAATAACTGCTTTGAAATAATTAACATTTATTTTTATAGAAAACAGTGCTTAATTAATTTTAGTTTTCTAATATTCAATTTGATAGAAAGAAAGCTTGTCTAAATATTTAATTATTTCTTTGTATTTTTCCGCTTGTAATTTGTTTTGATAAACGGAACATCGTATTGTTAACATTGTCTGCATCTGCGTTAGGTATTTCAAAAGTGAATGCTCTTATGTTATTTAGAAGATCTGACTAATTATGGCATTGTAATAGATGGCAAATATGAGTACTTATCTAGTAATTAGATCTAACTAACTAACTTAAAAAACATGATACAAACATTTAAAAGCTTCAGAATACAATGGCTGCCTTTGATTGTTTTCAAAATATTAATTTCATGTAAATTGTAATTGAACATCAAGAGTTGTGGAATTTAGCTATGATTCAATTTAAATTTGTAATTTCCTAGGTACGTGGCTTGTTGACCAAATAAGCTTTGAAAACACAGTTTGGCACCAGAAGAAAATATAACAAAACATTGCATAGTATTCATAGCGAGAATATTTAGCTCGTTCGATTGCATCACATCTAAAATCGTTCCCAGGTGAATCACTCGTGGAAATGTTCCAGAATTATTCAGTTTTTAGATACAATATCCATCAAAACATTGGACAGTATGTTTTTAGAACGACGTAGATTAATATTGTCCATATCTTTGTAGTCTAAATTAACGCTCTTAAACAGTTTGTTCAGAAATATTCAATTTGTTAAATTCAGGTGTTCTTGTAGTCCATTGGAGAAATATTTGCTGGATTCATATTAACGGAAACTCTTGATGTTAGTTTCATATATGGAGTTCCTTAACATTTTAATTTGTTTATAATTGATTACTTTTTCTGCGGTTAGCATAAAATTTAACTGATCTAGTTGTAAGCAGAAGCAACATTTTCAAAACGGATTCTTGCTCTGTTTAATTGTATGATGAAGTCTTTATTTGACATTTGATCTCGTCGCACTCCAGACAAAACTTGCAGTGAATTGTATAGCGCTATTATTGGAAAATCAGCAGTAAGCACCGAAAATAAACTCTCCAAAATACCCCGTGTTTATCTGTTCCGTTGAATGGAGACCGCGCCGTTGATTTATGTATAGATACATACGCAGTTTTATGTCCGTCCGCGTGTTTGGCACTCGCGCCCACATTAAAATATCCCTGACAAGCTATTTACATTGGATGCACATTTCATTGTACATTTTTACGAGCGTCTGTTGCAAAATTGGGAAGCGTAAAACTATACTTATATTAAAGAAATTGTGAGCTCTGCGCATGCTCTATTTCCATTTTTTGATTCAGTCCTATTTGCAATGGAATAATAGAAAAGCGATCATATCAAACGAATCAATATTAACGAATTCATACGATAATTGTCTTCAAACATATCTAGAACTCTTTCATCAACATTGAGGAAAATTAAAGTAAACGATTCCAATCGAGACCAATCAAGACACTTTATTTGCCGAAAAATTATCATTATATTTATTATTATATTATATTATAAAATAGAGTGATATTTGTATATGGAATTAAAATAGTCTAGACAAGCAAAACGAGAGTAAGTACGAGTAAATAGATTACGCATAGAATCAACACCGACACACTGCAACGGATCACGTCAATTAGATCTTATTAATTACTTTATCATCAATTAATTAGTTACTATAAATAATTCCAGATGTCGATAGTACCAATGATGTTCCGCGACTGGTGGGACGACTGGGAGCGTCCGTCTCGCCTGCTGGACCAACACTTCGGCATGGGGCTCAAGAGGGACGACCTGCTGTCCTCCATCTCATCGTTCCCCTCCACCTCTCTCTTCAGGAACTCCTACTTCAGGCCGTGGAGAACTAGCCTCGCGCGCCAGGAGTCCGCTTCTACTATTAATGTCACTAAGGAGAAATTTGAAGTGAGTTTTTACTTTATATACTATATTTTTTAGGATTGTAGCATGCATGTAACATAACTTTTTACATGTAATGTTTATGCAAGAAGATTCGTTTTTTTACGTCTTGTAAGTTGCGTCATGATTTTACAAATATGTTACATAGAAATGTATGCGCTTTGAATGGTAAAAGAGTACATATTATATAGGTACATTGTGGAGAAAATCAGTGACAATCGTAGGTGGATCGCATTGTGGATTTGGTCTGTGGATGCCTGGTCTCTCCTTTTTCATATTTCGATCAGTGTATTGCATAGATTTATTATGTAAAAGGAATTCAAGCTGATCAATGGGAAGTAAACATTTAAAATATACACAACTGTAAAAGCTATCTATAGTGCACCTATATGAACCGCGAAATTGTAGATTAGAATTGTTACGGATAACTACGTTGACTTGGCAATGAGTTGATTTGTGTTTAGTTACACTCATAAAGGAATGACCTCACTCCTGACCAGCGTAGAAGAAATAGAATTAGCGGGTTTAATGCTCAATTTAGTTTAAACAGTAATCAAGTTCAAAGGGTCAGTATATAATAAATCTCCAATATATCAGAATTATTTATGAAGAATTAAGAATAAATGTGTAGTAAATTATAAAGTAAGGCTAATTGCTAGCACCTAGAATCAAAGTTATTGAGCTTGAATTATTTCTGCAACATACGAAAACAAAATTCTTGTTTATGATCAATCGGGGCTGTGAATCTTATTATCTGGTTATATTCCGCATTTTTACAGTACGCATATCTTTTTTCAAACATAGCTTTTATAAAATTCCTTTCGACAATTCCAGGTCATCCTAGACGTCCAGCAATTCGCCCCGGAGGAGATCACCGTCAAGGCCTCAAACAACAGCGTCGTCGTCGAGGGCAAGCACGAGGAGAAGCAAGACGAACACGGCTTCATCTCCCGCCAGTTCACGCGCAGATACATCCTGCCCTCCTGCTACGAGGTCGCCGACCTTGTCAGCACTCTCTCATCCGACGGAGTCCTCACCATCTCAGCCCCCAAACGCACTCCACCCAACGCCGGCGAAAGAATCGTGCCCATCACAAAAACAGGCCCTGCAAAACAACCAGAGCCCAAGACTAGTACGGAACAACCTCGTGAACAGACCGTACCTATCGTCACCTCCCCCTAAACCATCCCTTTAAAGGCTATAGCCACAATCCTAGTGCAATGCACAACGATCGAAACATAAATAGCATTTATTTAAAGCCCGTCGTTGGCCAATGACGAGCAACGATTCGAAATGAACGAATTAGGTTTTATAAAGAGGAATGCAAAACATCTTTATTTATATTAAAAATTAATAAACGATACTAATCTATGTTTATTGTTTAATTTATTATTTGGATCTTTAATGTATTAATGAATAGTTGAATAGTATTTGTAGTTATTCTTGTTTTTAAAGAAAATAAATTCAATTATTATATTTTTCTGATATCCTCGCATTGTTAGTTAGAACTGCGCGGTGGCCTGTTGGCAAAGGACCAGACGCGCCTGCCAATATGTTAATAATGGTAGCGGGTTTAACCCCCAGGGTATACCTCTGCCTATATTGATAATTAATAACCACGCACTATAACGATGACGTAGCGATAAGAGTAAGAATTTCATAGGATGTTGATTTCATGTTTGATGAAATTAATAACTTTAGTCCGCCAACCCACACTGACCAGCGTGGTAGACTATATGGCGACTATATGACTATACAGGGTATATCAAGACTGCTACCGAAAACGAAGCCGGGTGGTAGTCTAAGCGACTTCAGACACAATGCAACAGAAAAAGTTGCAAAAAAAAGCGACAATTTTTTTTTTGTTATTTTTTTCCTATGGTCATATTTGGGTGGTAAATACATTTTTTCCTAAAATAATAGTGTATACCCTTTTACTTATAAATACTCTAAGGTATAAAAGAGTTTAAATTATTATTTTAGCAAAAACTATGGATTTACCACCCAAAAATGACGATATTTAAAAAATCATAAAAAATAGTTGTCGCGTTTCTATGTGAAATTTTTAATTGCATTGTGTTTGTAGCCACTAAAACTACCACCCGGCTTCGTTTTCGGTAGCAGTCTTGAGATACCCGGTATATGACGTGGTATACCTAACCGCTCTCAATTGCACTCTCAATTATATATGAGGCCTGTCAGGGGCGTCGCCAGCCGATGGCCTAGGGAGCGGCAAATATAATGAAGAATGAGAAAAATGTGATTGCTACTTACACAATTTTGACGGCAGCCCCCAGACGGTCACTATTATTGTACAATAGTATGATAAATACAAAATAAATATCATATAGTAGGACAAACCAAGTCAAAGATTTTGGTTGCTTTACGTTTTGCAATTTTGTTTTATCTCTAGGAGGGAGCAGCTACCCCTACCTGCCCCCCCCTTGGCGACGCCCTTGAGGCCTGTGCATTGTAGTGGGTCGTATATGTGTTAATAAAGATACAGATTAATTCTTCATTGTTAGTACAATAATACATGATTCATAATAATTAATTTCCGGATCTATTTTTGCTTTCGTAAGATTAATATTAGTTACAAATACGCCATCTTCATATCCTTACTAATAACTGCTCTATGTTTCAACCCACGAGATATAGATGGCGCTACTCACACGTAAACAGCATAATAGTAATGTTTCTTTTATCTACGACATATTTACATTCTTACATAATACATTGTAACATAGAAAAACAAATTAAATTTTAGACTTTCAACCACATCGTCGCATTCATTAAGCGAGCCACACAATAGGCTACCACAGCGTTCGATTTATTAGCAAGAGAATCAATTGTGTGAGTTATTTGAAAGGGCCGCGAGGTGTGCGTGCATGTTTATCCACACATTTAAAGGACAAGAGATTACCAAGAAACACTTAAAGCTTCGCGGACGCACAGAGCAAACCGCGAGCTAACATTAATGTTTAGCGAATGTAAAACGCCGCAGAAAGCAATGAGCGAACACTACGCACACCGACAAACTGCAAATAACGAATAATAATTCCTTCACTAGTTAATGTAAAATGTGTGCTGTGGCTGCCAGGGTTGTCACGGCTTTATAGAGAAATTACAACAAGTTTTAATGATTGATATTTTAATGAGTGAGTCAGTATTTAAGTGATAATTTATATTTCTTATCAGTGACTACGCTGCTCGTAATTGTAAGGGCATTACAACCCATATTGAGTAGCACCTCAAACTCATGTTTGTCGCGTTTCGGATTCAGTCTGTGTAGATTCCTCTAGATATAAACATCGCTTGGCTGTGGTACTTTAAGTATTTGCATAACACTTACTATTAACAGCATTAGGTATAGTAACTTTGTCATGACAGTATAAATAAAAGAAATAATAAGATACTGTACTTCTTAATTATCATCATCAACATTTCCGCGAGCCTGGACTGTTACTTTATGCATCCAGTCGCTGCCGGCCCACTTGTGCAAGTCGTCCCGCCATCTGGCCAGAAGGCGACCCACGCTACGTTTGCCAAGACGCGATCTCTACTCCAGAACACACTTAATTATTGTCCTTATGGAGCTACAAATATTGAATTATCTACAAGTTTTATTTACAGGAAATTATTAGATATAGTGAGAAGCAACCCTAAATAATAACTCGTGTAAAATGTCAAGCCTTACGAACTTTCTATAATTTGCCTTACATTATTACAGTTTTAAAGCTATTGTTTTTCTGTATTAAAAGAATATGGGAGAGACCAGCAATAGGTGTTAAGTGCTTAAATAGTATGAGATAATTTTACTAGAGTTTTTTTAAGGGAGCTTGGTTTGGATGATGCGTATAATTATGTCTTATTATACAGAGAAGCAATATCAATCTGCTTCTAGGAAGTTGCAGTAGAAATTTTAAAAACGCGGCCTATGTTTAAGAATTGTACCTATATATTGGAGCTGAAGATGATAAATAGTAATCATGTTTTTAAAGGAGTTATCAATAATTCATTAATTATATTTAGTGAAAACTGTCTCTATCGTAATAAATATTTTGTTCAACATTTATTAACAGTTTAAAAAACGAGTTTTTGAAGTTGTGAAATGTTTATTCGTCCTGCTTTATTTATTCTACTAGTACGACCAATGGTAGGTACTCTATTATTTAGCAAATGAATGATCACAATCGTCAATAATTCAATTTGCTTATAATGATAATTTTAAGAATAAGAATATGAATAAGAATAAGAATCTTTATTTGCTTAAAAGTTGGTACAGGATAGATCTTAATACAAATTGGCAAAGCGCAACTTTTGTCAAATTTTGACATGCAAATATATTTTGTGATATAACATTGTGGTAATAGTAATAAAACGTACATATATGAATGATTCATGAGGGTTTTTTTTAATTTTAAATTTTTGTCATGCTGTCTGTCAAATTTAACATAAGTTTTACAATAATATTATGTTACATGTTATGTCACTTTAAATAATTATAATAATACGTAGCAGCTATTTACTACATTTTTATACTAATAATAATTCAAATCAAATGTTGCAAGTTTAACTATTTTCATTAATTATATTTTATTTTAATTATTATAACTGTAAAATTCCTGAATTGTGTAAAAGCATCTTTCTATTAGCCATTGTTTTAGTTTTCGCAAGAACAATCTTTGTGGTAGCTCACGTAATACCTGAGGAATTTTATTATATATTTTAACACACATACTATGACAATTTTTGTGACAAAGAGACGTTCTGCAACTTTTTATTATTAGCTTCGTGGGGTCTCTTTGGCTGTACATACTATTATCACCTATTTTCTCAAACAACTCGGGATGATTTCTGACAAAAAGTGCAATTTCAAATATGTATAAACAGGTCAGTGTGAGTGTTTTTGTCCAAGTAAAGAGTGGTTTACACGAGGCTAAGGGCCCAGCGTTACATATCGCTCTAATACATTTTTTTTGGGCTAGGAATGCTTTTGTGATGATTGTTGAGTTACCCCACAACACTAGACCGTATCGTTAAATGGACACCACGTAACCATGATAGGCAGCTAGTGCTGAATGTTCTGAAGCCACTCTACGTACATTTCTTAACACAAAAATTAATTTATTTATTCTTTTGCTTATGGATAGAACATGTAACTTTCAGTTGCAAAATTTATCTACGGTAATGCCTAAGAATTTCATGTGGTCAGTTTGCTCTAGTTCATGGTCATAGTGTTTTATACAAATATTTCTTACGGTCATTTTATAATTACAGAATTGAATAAATTTTGTTTTGGTTAGATTTACTTGTAGGTCAGTTAGTTTCAGCCATTTAACTACGTCAGATAAAGCTTTATTAATTATAGTCTCATAATTGGTTAGTGGCTCCTGATTGGGTATAACTATTGATATGTCATCAGCGAAAAGGATACATTGATGGTTTATATTGTCAGGAAGATCGTTTATATACAAAAGAAATAATAAAGGTCCCATCACGCTACCCTGTGGAACTCCTCTAGTATTTTCTTTTAGAGTCGATCTATAAGCTGTGGATATTAATCTATCGTTAAGACGGTTAATTTCAACATATTGAGATCTATCTGATAAGTAGCTTTTTAACCAATTTAGTGCTGGACCTCTAATGCCATAGCGTTCACATTTATAAATGAGTGTCGCGTGGTTAACAAAGTCGAAAGCCTTTGACATATCCAAAAACAGTACAGTTACCGGAGTTTTATTATCTATGTTTTCTGTAACTCTCTTTATTAATGAGAAGCCTGCAAGTGTCGTGGATTTATCCCCTTGGAAACCATTTTGTTCCTCTTTAATTATTTTAAATTTGTTTAAGAAACTGGTTATGCGTGTATGCATCATCTTTTCGTATACTTTTGATAATATTGGTATAAGAGTAATAGGTCTATAATTAGCTATTTCCCTGGAATCAACTTTTTTATGCATTGGTTTTCCTATTTATACTTAAATTATTAAATAAATTACTTTGTTTATATACTTATTTAAATTACTTTGTTTTTTTTTATTGCCCCTCATTGCTTTTGCTGAACAGTGTATACCGATTCCGCGGTCTGGGTGACCACACTTAACTCAGCCGTACAATATAATTATTATTATGAATAATTTATGAACTGCTCTGAATTTCAACTCCTGTATGATCACTGTATTGTAAACATATTTTGAAAAGAGCAACGCTAGAGTTTCTTGCCCGTTCTTCTCTGGCGAAAACAGCCTTGTGAACTGGGTGATAGTGAAAAAAAAGTGACTGAATCTAAATAGTGTATGACATTTTATGGATTCAATAAATATTTTCATTTCATTTCAATAACCACTTGTTACACGGTAATTCAAATTATTTATAATACGTACGATTAACAGATGTGAAAATACACAAATTAAATAACCGAGAAATAAAAAATCTCGTAATGTAGTTACTTATCTATTTAATGTCATTCTTATGTAGAGCTAAGTAGTAATTAGTAATTGTGCATATATTTGATCGAAGATAATTGCAGTGATTTAAGCGTTGGATTCGGTTTAAACCAGTGTTTCTTAATCTTTTAGTCATGAGCACAGTCATCAGTGACCATTTGACTAAATTTCTGTCTACCCATTGACCAGTTGGTCAACTGGTTTGGCTAATAGGTATAGTACTGAATACAAATTAATAAAGAGTTTTCCTATCTATCCATCAACAAAATATCCATCAAATGTAAAGATGCCCTCGGAATGGTTCTGCAGACGACCTGACTCCTGAGATGCTTTTAGGGATCAACAGTGATTCATGAAAGACCTAAATATAAAGTCTAAACTACTACTTTTGTAGTGAGTTTGCAGTATGTTTTTAGTGGTCGCAATCTTTTTGGACACGTTCATCTGCTTTCAAAAATTATAGAGAATGAAAGACTCGTCAATAGGTGATTCGTTCCACAGTTTCACCTAAAATAGAATACAATATCTGATAATGAATACAAGCATACAATATTACCGCTGGTTCGCACTGTAAGACCTGTTTGCTCCGTTATCGATTCGTGAATAGATACTGCAGGCAGATTGTTATCTCTCCTTGTTTATACCGAGTTACGCCAACAATTGTGGAACCCGGATCTGATTGTAGATGTTTGGTAGACTCAGTACATTTCTCTTCGGAATAGACTCATCTGAAATGTACAGTAAAGTTCTGGTAATTTTGTAAATAATATTTTGTACTTCGATCTTAATATTGAGACATGGGGAAGTTTGTCAACGACAAATGGATCAAATACTTATATTTTTAAATTAATGTCAGATCAGAAATTCTGCGCCAAGTATTATTTCGGGTATGGCTATTTTAGATAAATACAGTCTATGATTGTATATGTCTATAATTGTTTGGGCAACGGGCAAGCGTGATTGTATCAGCCCATCTACGTCCCACTGCAGGGCACGGGCCTACTCTACAATCGCGAGTAAACCCATGCTGGCCTAGTGCGGGTTGGCGGACTTAGAAATTTTATAAATCGCTATGGTATGCAGGTTTCCTCACGATGTTTTCCTTCACCGTTTTAGTGTGTGGTGATTGACTATCAATCAAGCGTGATTATCTACATAAATATGTACGTATGTCCAACGTTGGTTTAATGAATTTAATATTTTCGAAATTGTAACCAGTATTAAAAGAAGGTTTTGCTTATGTTAGAGTTTAATGCATTGGGATAAGTAAAATACCAACTACAACTATTACAGCAGTTGTAGTTTTCATGGGTTTCGTATAATGACGACATGATCTATATACATTTAAAAAAGGGGGGATTGTTTCAAATCGTATGTACCTAATGATTTCTTGACATCGAAAACCTACATCTTAGTGACCTTAGCAATAGTAATGTAATCAATGTAAATCAATACGTTTTAATAGCCACTTACCATTCTTCATTGAAGCATAGACATATTGCTTTCTTCTTGCCTTTAGCTCGTCTAAAATGAATTATTACAAATTTGATTCAACAAACTCCATAAAACATTTATAGCAGCGTGTTTGCAAATAACTAAAATTTTTAATAAAAAAAATAAAAACCGACTTCAAAACAAAAATCCACTAAAAACCAAAAATAAATAAAATAATAACTACCACTCCAAAGCAAAAAAATAATATTTATTTCATGGAGCTCGTGCATGTTGATTAATTTGCTTAATGACTTGACTAGCCAACAAATCAAAATATATGCGTAACATATTGAAAGCGGGTCGCCCAGTACCAAACATATAGGACCTATGCCTTATATTAATTTAAATATCTATATGTTTGGTACTGGGCGGCCCGCCTTCAATATGTTACGCATATATTTTGATTTGTTGGCTAGTCAAGTCATTAAGCAAATTAATCAACATGCACGAGCTCCATGAAATAAATATTATTTTTTTGCTTTGGAGTGGTAGTTATTATTTTATTTATTTTTGGTTTTTAGTGGATTTTTGTTTTGAAGTCGGTTTTTATTTTTTTTATTAAAAATTTTAGTTATTTTTATCTTTTTAGTGTTGATAGGCATTTAAATGAAAAAGATTTGGTCTCCACAAGGAATATGTTCTTTCCGATGACAATAAAATCGCTAAAATCGGCTAAAAGCTGCCAAAGATATTGGAATATTCACATGTTTATTATTTGTCCCTCAACTACTGTAGCCTAGCTTTTATACTCAACTCAATGCAAAAAGAACCGTTGAAATCCTATTAAATTTTGAGGAGTTCTACTCTCCAGGTCCGAACATGATAATAAGATCTTAATGTTGTGTTCCTGGGATCAAACTGTTAATACGTTCTTTCCAATGAAAAAGAAATCACTAAAATCGGTTAAAAGCTGCTGAAGATATTAGTATTTACGTGTATTTTAATTTTATCACCCCCCCCCCCCTCACCCATACCCCTTTTTCCCTCCCTTAATGTAGCTTAACTTTTATAATGAACTTATGGAAAAAGAACCATTGGAATCCTACTAAATTTTGAAGAGTTCTATTCTCCAGGTCCGACCATAATCATCATATCTTCATGTCGTATTCCTGGGATCAACCTGTCAATACGTTTTTTCCAATGAAAAAGAAATCACTATAATCGCTTAAAAGCTGCCGAAGATATTAGAATTTACGTGTATTTTAATTTTATCACCCACCCCTCACCCCCACCCCCTTTTCCCTCTCTTACTGTATCTTAACTTTTCTAATGAACGTAATGCAAAAAGAACCATTGCAATTCTCCTTAATTTTAAGGAGTTCCCCTCTCCAGGTCCGAAGATATTCATCAGATCTTCACCAAATTTTTATGGGACTAAACGACAAGCATCAGCTTTCAATCAAAGAAAGAATGATCGAAATCGGTTCACACAGTACAGAGAAACGAGGCAACAAACATAAAAAAAAAAAAAAAAAAAGCAACATACAGTCGAATTGAGAACCTCCTCCTTTTTTTGAAGTCGGTTAACAATTTTGCATTCGCCCGACTAATGTGTAAAATAAAATAGAGTTTAGCTGGCTATGTGGTGTAGCGCGGGTAATGGATTTCGTAGTCATGGATCACTCGCCTCTAAACGGAGTCCACTGGCCGAGGGGGAAGGAGGCGACGCGCACGCGGGGGGGAGGGTTCATCAATCAGCCCGAAGCGATTATGGAAGACGCGGGTCAAGTTGCAGACGAAAGAGGTTTTGATAATTAAAATACACAAAGGCGTAGGTGACTACATATGTGTATTTTACAGCCATCTGTGATATACTTTGAAATAAGTTGGTGGTAGCAAATCTATAACTCTACATTAATTTTCAGCGCAAAACAGGTGGGCTAGAGCCTTCAAGTTTAAATCGTTGTCTCATGTGACTGACAGGATCCTACTATTTATTTAAAAGCTATTTTTTAAACTTTATGGTGAGAAAGTAAACGAGTTGTAAAAAAGTTGAAGAAAGAAAGGTAAGAACAGTCGAAGGGTTTAGAAAATATATAATAGTATTTGTGTAATCGATGCATGTAAAGCATATAAATAACAAAAGCACAATTTCTTCATGTTTCAATGAACAAATATTAAAGATTTTACTGGTGGTAATCTCCCGCCAGACAGCAGTTTAAATGCACTGTTGTGTTTCGGGTTGAAGGACATTGTAGCCAGAGTAACTGCTGGACATATTGAGACTTAACATCTTATGTCTCAGGGTGGCGAGCGCAGTGGAATCACAAGCATTGCTTTGTAATACAAGGTGTTGTTTGGTTTTGCTACTGTTCATGAGCGGTGGAGTCGCTTACCATCAGGCAATCAAGACAATAAAAAAAAACTGTGCCGTTATTTCATGTTAGTACGTAAAGTATCGGTACATAGTTTCTAGATTTAATTTCAAGCTCTGAACATCCATTTCTTTGATTTTCGATTTGAAAAATCTGGTACAAGTTGTTAGGACTAGACCTTGTGTTTAATATATCATAAGCCTTGCCTCATCTCTTGAGACCATACATAAGCTCGGCAAAATAAAAATGAAATTAATGGCACCTCTGCTTAATATTTCACGCTTACAAAATCCGGAAGTTTTCGCATGTCTTTCTTCTTATATAATTAGATTCTTCTTCTTGTGCTATCCTAGCTGCTGCGTACCAAGACCAGCTATGTTCGGTGAGAAAAAGAAATGTTGGTATCTTGTAGCTCGCCAATATCTTAAAGCTTGCACTCCACCCAAGCGCCTGCACTGTTCGACAAGCGATTGATCTGCCGGCCGTATTAATTGTTGCTGTCTGAACCTATGAGTACGTACTTACTAATTGCACTCTCTATTGTGTTTGTGTACTGTTTCATTAATACACGGCCGCCATCTTCTTTTACGAATCGATTAGTGTTTCGAAGGTTGAATTAACATTTGATATTAATTAAGTTATGGGTAAAAACGGTGAATGTAAATAAAATTTCCAGATGTGAGAGATTCAGGCACGTTGTGAGAAAGCTTTTTGCGAAGACTTGAACGAATAATATTTGATTCGTTGTAATATTTGTGACGTTGTACGAATTTTATGATGTTTTGCATAAGTTTATTAGTCTGAGTAGTGATATAAGTAATATACCGATACATTTAATATAAAAAAGCAATTGACAAAAAGAAAGTTTCATCACTTGTAATCTGGTACTGCGGATAATTTTTCTACTGCTAATCGGGTATGTTTCTCGTCTTGGGTTTAACGTTGGCTCGTGTGAGCTGCGAGACCGCGACCGAAGGGTTTTGTTTGGTAAATCCACAAAGGATTTGGTAGGCATTCTCGGCCACAGTATCTGAACTGGGGTGTACGGCCACCAGTGACACCAGCTTATCCATTTTAGCCTCTTTTAATTTACTGGTAGGAAAGCCTGATTCCTTAACTACCCTAAAGAGATGTAAGGTACAAATGTCAAGAATTAAAAGCAAAACCTCGATTCTCACACAATGACTAAGCCTTAAATGATGTAATATAGGACATCATTAAAATTGATGAGTAAGTCCAACATATTTATTTTGAGAAAGACTTATTTTCAATAGGTAATTATATTAAACTAAAATATTTGTGTTAATAAGACATTTACTTGCTTAAATTAGATAAGTAAACAAATGATTGGGTGAAGTAAGTTTTTATGCACTAGTTTTTGTCTTGGGTTTTGTTGTCTTTAATTCCACCATTTGACTGTCGAATACCTTCAGGTATGTCTATATGTGGTATGTCTCTCATTTGTGAGAGACCGCCTGGCCAAGTAGCACCGCAATGTCTATTTCTCCCACCAAACAGCAGTTTAAATGCATGTTTCGATTAAAAGGATATTGTAGCTAGAGTAATTTCTGGAGATATTGAGATTCGATATCTTATGTCTCAGGATGGTAAGCGCAGTGGAATGCTAAGCATTGTTTTGCGTTGTTTGGATTTGCTACTGTTCACGAACTGTCGTATTGCATACCGTCAGGCCGATGGCTCGCTCGTTTCGCCATTCACTGCAATACAACATATGAGTATAAATAGCATATAACAACAACACTGCTTAAATGCACTGTTGTGTTTCGTATTGAAGGACATTGTAGCCAGAGCAACTACTGGACATATTGAGACTTAACATCTTATGTCTCAGGATGGCGAGCGCAGTGGAATGTTGCTACTGTTTATGAGCGGTCGTATCGCTTACCATCAGGCGAACGGCTTGCTCTTCTCGCAATGCACTGCAATAAAAAAAAATAGTAATACAAGAATAGATTTTAAATATTATAATGATAGAGGAAATGCAGTGTATCCACATTCACATCATAACAAAGCCACAAAGTATTAAAAAATAAAAACGTTTTAAATTAATGAGCCCGCATGTTTAATGTTTGTATTTATCTATAGCGTAAAATAACAGCCAATTATAAACTTTAATTCACTCTATTTTTAACGTCCATAATTTATTAATATATTTACACCTGAACCCCAGAACGTGTAGGCAGAAATGCCACTATTGCTTATATTATTGCGGAATTTGGGCAGTTAATTTAAAACCCAAGACGCAATATGGGTGGAATCGCTCACCATGATAGGCAAAGACTCAAGAGAAACTTAAGGATATTGTAGCGAGAGTAACTAGACATACTGAGACCTAACATTTTATGTCTCAGGATGGCGAGCGCAGTGGAATGTCAACCATTGCTATGTAATTCAAGGTGTTGTTTGCTTTTGCTATTCATGAGCGGTCGTATCGCTTATCATCAGTGGAATGCGAATCATTTTTTTTGCTATATTCACTGAAATTGGACATCCTGGCTTCAAACTCGGGATATGCTTGATACCCACATAAAATAGGAGGACCTACGACGCAATGCCGTACTGAAATATGTTTTTTTTCTAACTTTATTGCATCATTAATGTGAAAAGAAGTAGGGAGCCGGAGGAAGCGAAAATAACACATTTGAATAAAATATTTCTGTAATAGGTTTAAATGTTAGTTAGGATATAATTCATTGAATTGGTATTTATTTTATTTTTCCATTGTTTATTGTATGGGAGGGGTTTTTGTGTCGGTGTCTAGAGATCTGAGTACATACGTGGGGTGACTTATTTTATGATTTAACCGAAAAGGCAGAGGGCTTTCCTATTTGACCATAAATTTGTATTAATTAGATTCCATTATAAGTACAGTAGAGTCTTAAATAATTCCGCTGCTGGAATAGAAGGATCGAAAAGTAGTAGGGAAAGTTAAAAAAAAACAAGGCTTGAAATATTTTGGAAAGAACAGAAAGAATTAGAACCACAGGAGAGGAGTAGGACTTCCAGTAAAATTAATGAGCGACCAAAATATGACAGCAAAACTGTTATTTCACATCGCTACTTTGTAACTCGTTACTTGTAAGACAATGAAAGTTTAAACTGGTCCAATGGTTGTAGGTGAAACTGCCTAAATATTGTTCTATTATATTAGACGATCATTTTATAATCTCTTTGTAATCTCGCTTTTAATTCTCATATTATTTGTATTATATTATATTTGTTAATTTGTTTCATACAAGAAGAAACAATATTCAATATCTAGTTATTATATCGTCTTTAAGTACCTTGAGTTTGGTTAATGTTGTTCTAAATTGCGTGGCGTAGTGTGTGTAATTGTTTTCATTTACACACACTATGGCCTATGCTGCGTAGTTTGTTTTTTTTTTTATTTTTTTTATTATTATTTACCATGCTGTTTTTCTCTTAGTTTAAGCGTATATATTATTATTAATTATTTACATTACAATGTTATATAATAATTAACTTATTTTCAGAATACGCATTTAAATGACAGTTTAAAATTAAGCCATTTTTTGAATAATAATTGATAGTTATTCACTTAATTATGTTTTAGTTACGCTACGAGAGCGTTTTATTACTCGTGATACCTAATAAAGACATCAACGCGTTTGATCGACCAACTTGATATACACTTTATTGACAAATATAAAACATTATTTTTATCACAAATATAGGTTGTAAGAATCTGTAACGTGAAATATAAAAGCTTTTGCTATTTGTGTTTTTTTATCATTGACAAATTTTTGCGTCGAAGCCTTACAATTAACAAGTCAAACTCGCTCATTGCCGAACAAACAAAACTCAAACGCTAAGAGTCACAATCGCTATCAATCATGCGCGATCGACGGCGAGCGATTATTTTATAGCTCGAATAAAAACAATATAAGCGCAGCGGGCGGAGCGTATAACAGAAATATCAGTTTGATATCGGGCCGTATGATTCGCCGGCGTCCGGACGCCTTAAGGCGGGGCCTCTGCAGAGAGGGGAGCAGACCGGCGTCGCTCGCCATACCATATCGTGCTCGCACCGCAGCCGCTCGTCCGTCGCGCCGGTGCTTCTCGTGTCGTCCCGTCTGTTTGTATGTCGACGCGTGTGTGAGGCCTGCGCCTCGGTGCCTGTTCCTACCCTCGTGTCGCAAAACCGCCAAGATTCGGGTGAAGAACCGCGAGCCGGTGCCGGCGTACGCCATGGCCGACGCCGACCGTGACTCCGATCTTGGCGACGACAGCCCTGTGGTGAGTTTTTTGCGATTACCGACACTATTACCATCAATGACACATCTTACACTACAAACATTCATTGCGCTGCTTTGTGTAGTCATGTTTAGCATAACCTAACCATGCTCGAAATTAATAGATATAGGTTTAAGTTTAAGTTACAGTGTTCAATTTGGATTTAATATTACATAGCCTTTTTCTAAGTATAAAATCTTATATATACACATCTGTTATTTAAACGGAACAAGCAGACAAATTGTGGCTATTTCTGATCCGTTTCATGTTAATTTCAAGGTGACTTAGATCAATTAAGTGTCAATTAATAATTATCAGTTATTTTTGCAATGGCAAATCCATTGATAACTATGTATTGATAAGTTATCTGACAAATTGTGATGTGTTTTATGTGTTTATGGCTGACAAAGCTTGTCAGTTGATGGCGACAGCCTTCCGTTGTTATGACATGTTGATTAACACTTAGATAATGCCCAATCATATTCTAACTTACAATAGACGTATGTGAAAAATGACATCACTAATTATATTTTCATCATTGGCTTATTAGTTCTAAATAAAAGTGTAGCGAAGCGACAAATTGCTATGTATAATAAATGTAAATATTTTTTTAAATAATAAATTGCATATTGAAGAAATTTTATTTCCAAATAGTGGTTAGTATACAGTGTAAGATTAGTAATCATTTGTGTGGGTAGATAAGGATAGACGTTTATTTGTTTTGACAAAAGTGGATAAAGAAGGGTAGCCAAAGGCATATTTTTCAATACTGTGTTGTTTATTTGTTTACAACATGTTATTTAAACTAATTCTATATAATAACAACCCTTTTTCTAAGACGAAGAATCTTCTTTCTTCGTATGTCTCATAAATTATCGACAGTGATAAGAAATCTATGATAATACGTTTATGTAAACGAAAAATGCGTTCGAATTTTCCATCAATCTGTTAAGGGATATAAATTTTCAAATTAAGATATCAAATAACCAAGAACACTGTTTAATATATCTAAGTATTTTAATTCAAATTTAAAATTCATTTATATAGCTTGAGCACGATTTTATGCAGGTGATTAACCATCGAGCGGACTCCATATGGATTATTCTAAAAAATACTTTACTTTTTATATAAGCCAGCCAACATTTAGTCCGCACATGAAAAATCATATCCAATTTTATATTCTGATCGTAAAATATTGCAAACATCATCACAGAGAGGTCAAACCCGCCATTTATTGTTGCCAATGTTATAAAATAAAAATGATTGATTACAACCCGCTTGTTATTTACAATGGTTGAAAAAACTTATCAACATTTTATATCGGATCGCAATCTTAACAGATAAGAATCTTATAGGAAGCGACTCACGTGGTAATTGGTAATTTAAGTAAATTAAATTAGGTGATTATGTTGGACAAAGCAAGCGGCGTATTTGATAATGAATAATCGGTGCCATAAACACTAATATAATAGGAATTTTAGATGTATGATTTGTCTTGTGTCTGGGGATATTAATATAATATCGTGTTTGCCTGTAAGAAAATATCTAGTGTGATAAGGCCGCCACTTGTACTATTATTTTTATTGTGTAATATCTTCATACTAATTCTGCACAATGCAAAAAAGGGAGAATGGGGAAGATATAACAATTTGACCGAATGAAATGAAAATGCTGGGATTCAATCTAGTTTACTTAAGCGCCTTATGGATAATTTCCATAAATATTCAAGTTCTTATATAATTTCGACAGCCTCCGATGCGCGGTTTGTTGTCAGGCCGCCTGTGAAAAAAGAGGTCACGGGTTCGATCCCCACACCGAGACAAATGTCTGGGTGTTTGTGGGACCGAAAAAATATCTTGTAGATGATACCCACGACACACAACTTAAATTAGTGTGGGGACAGGACTATGTATGTGACTATTGAGTGTATTTAGGTATGCATAAACATAATAAAGTAGGCTCTAAAAACGAAATTATAACTCTGGTCCTGTGATAAGTTTTCCATTATGGCGTCCGGTTCTAGTTAATCAGGAGAATATTAATATCCTATCAAAATATTAGATGTGATAATTGTTGTCATATAAAATTGTTACAATAATCTTTATGTTTATTAGATACGGCGCTAATTTAAAAGAATCCATTTGTATTATCTATATATTTGTGTTATGTATGCCAACCCGCACTAGGCCAGCGTGGTGGACTATATGGCCTAACCACTCTCAATCGTACTGTCGATTGTAGAGTAGGCCCGTGCCCTGCAGTGGGACGTGTATGGGCTGATACAGATTTGTATTATCTAGCTTCGAGTGAGGCCCAATGGCCTTAAAAATGGTAGGGGAAGGGGGGAGGACAGGCCCGTGCCTAGCGATGATTATTGATTAAGTATTGATATAGATGTAGATACAGATTAAAATTAATGTAATTCGTTTAATAAGGAAAATATAGCTATCCGATATCAATACACTATCAATTTCATAGAAATATACTTATCTTAATGAATTATAATTTTACAAAAGATTTGTTTAGAGATATTAAAAATTCGTCAATTGAAGAATGAGGTAATTTTATAACTTTCATATTTAGAATAAGTTTTTTATATGCCATTTATTTATTTGTTACATCCTTTTTTAAACGGATATACAATAAAAATAATAATACAAGTGGCGGCCTTATCACACTAGGTAGTGTTTGGCTAATAAACATTTGTTTCGTTTGCTATAAAGATTTGGAATTGTACAGAAGCGAAAAACTTGCAAAATTATGCGGGACTAAAGCTCACTTGGTGTTAAATTCAATTGTTTTATTTATAGAAACGTTTTTTGTATTAGTTCGCAACTGCATTAGGTCGGTATTGTTTTGAGCAGGTAGCCGTGCTAATCCCACGCGAACAACAATTGTAACTGTAATATTTACAATTAGAGGCTCAACGTACAGTTGAGTTTTTTCTTTGGTATTTAATAACGTTTAGTGGCGTTGATCATGTTTAGAGTAAGTTCATGTATGATTGAAAACTATATCTACTTAAACATAGACACGCAACGAACTGATATCTACGTTCATTTACACTTTCGCATTTATGATATAAATAAATTGTAATATTTCACATATAGATATCTATTTAGTTACAGATTTGATATATTAATTAATTAATTGTATTATTTCTTAACCATTATAACCGTCTATATCAGTTGGCACTTCGCCAATTAGTTTTACTTAACTAAAATACAAAAAAAAATAATAATGAATGATGAACGCACATAATTAAATGCAGATATTTTTTTGTCAAACGACATGTATTTATTGCAAAAAATATGCATTATAAACATTGAGATAATATTCTAGAGGGGACACTGCAAACAAAATGTTTGTAACAAAATGAAGGGTACATTCTATTTCTGTCTCTGTCACGCCTATGAAGTATATCTTTCCTCTCGCTTCAACGTGTACCCTTGTGCACGTACCATATGCACAGATTTTATTCCCGATGTCCGCTCTAGTATAATACCTCAATGATTATAAATATGGCGGCTAGCACATGTGTTGCCAGCGTCCGGGCGGGTTCAACAAAATGGCGCCGTTTTGATTATTAATAACAAATTCGGCTCTCGCGATACTGTTTCAAGTTTATTTTATTGCCTGAACGAAGGACGATCCTTCGCCATCTGCGTCGGCTCTAGGAATTCCGACTGCATATTGTTTATTTAGCGGAAAAGTTTTTGTGCTGTTCATTAATTTAGAAAAAAGAACCGCATCGATTTTACGTTTGGCGTCAATTTTTTGTAATAACACGTTATTTTCCTTATGGTAATATAAAGTGCCGGCAAGGTTGGTATAGTTTTGAATAAATCAATAGACAAGTTATCACGCCAAATCTGTAACAGTGATAAGTGAAAGATGAACTTTGTGGGTTATGGGTTATCGCTATCACCCCCAAGTCACTCATTTGTACACATTTTTAAATGCTCTCACGGATTATGAGACCACATTTAATCTTAATTGCATTTGTTTTTTATTCATAATATTTTAGTGTATGCATTAGGACGTGGAAGTGTGTTTGGCTGGAGTTTAATTTTAAACGCAATAGTTTGCATAATAATGATGTCAAAACATATATCTTGCCTCAAATTATTATGAATTAATAATGAAGATAAGATGATAAGGCTACCTTTCATAAATCTGGTTTATAACCATAAATCTGTCTATAAAATGAAATTGATTATATCCATGCGGCGCGCGCAAATCATCAAATTAATGGAAAACTCAAGCGTTCTAACGACGCGGAGGAGATCTGAAGACTTTATTATCGCTTACCTGTATAAGACATCATTAGCCGCTTATTTCTGTCCTAGACACGTATAATGTTTGCTTTCTCAATCATTTATTCGGCGGCGGTTTGACTGCGGCGACATCTCACGGGAGGCCAGCACGCACGATTTATTATCCCCTCTCCGCGAATAGGCCACAAATTAATTAATCAAAGCTGGCTGTCTTTCAGTGCACAATCGCGGTAAACTTAGCTCAGGTCCTTATGTGCCGTTGACTTCCCTTTCCTGTCGACACTGCACCACCATTAATTGAAATAATTGGCACGTCTTGGGATTTATTTTTTCGCGCTGACAACACCGCGACGCTTTGATATTAATTTTAATTATGAATGCTGTATTTTAGGAGGTGTCAGTTGGTCTACGTGTTTGAATCAAATCCAAAATCAGATGGTTAGCAATGTTTATGAATCATTGCTTTAATGTGGATTCATTTATGTACCCAAATTTGGTTTTAAAATGCACATTTCTTTTTCTTCACGTGGTGTTTTTTCGGCCGACCTTTTTTTTGTTCATATCGTTAGTCAAACATTAACCATATGTCTATGGTCTGATTTGCATGTTAAATCATATCTACAAATATTTGATGTAAACTATCTTTCCATATCAGTAATCAAATTAAATAATATTGTCACACGCGATTAAATCATGTTTGTTAGTTATGTATTGATATAGAACAAAGATAATTAGGTAGGTACATATATCGTTTGCTATTATTTATTTTTATTTTCATTTCATTTCATTTGTCCTTATAAGTGTAATTGGTTATTAATGTAATCTTTTGTTTATGATATCAATACTTGTGAAGGAGTTTTCTCATTGAATCCACTTGCGAGTAAACCATTCACGGCTGAGTCAACATAAATGACCGTTCAATCGAGGTGATTGTACTGTCTCTAATAAAATATAGCTGTATCAATTAAAATCTTGCTTTATCTAGGTAAAAAAATTACAAGAGATCTAATGATCATTGTCTTTTTCAATCATAAAAGCTGGTATTGTGAATATATGGTGTTCTTTTACTATTTTTTTTTATTGCAGTGAATGGCGAGACGAGCATGCCGTTCGCCTGATGGTAAGCGATGCGACCGCTCATGAACAGTAGCAAAACCAAACAACATCTTGAACTATAAAGCAATGCTTGGCATTCCACTGCGCTCGCCATCCTGAGACATAAGATGTTAAGTCTCAATATGTCCAGTAGTTACTCTGGCTACAATGTCCTTCAATCCGAAACACAACAGTGCATTTAAACTGCTGTTTGACGGGAGAAATAGACATTGCGATGGTACCCACCCAGGCAGCCTCTCACATATGAGAGGTGACCTACCACCAGTCAGTAAATCGATTTTATTGGTTCTTCAACTTGCACCTAATATGATTCTGGTCGGTGTCAAAGATCTGTTTCCTGTCATTCTACATCTATTCGCTAAATTGGGTCTTAATTCCTGGGTAATTCTTAAACCATCAGCTCTTAAATCTTGTTCATGCAGGTTTTTAGCAAAATACACAGAATATAACATGATAAATTCTCTTTTTAAATTAAGTACAAATTGTTGTACAATTGCAAAATATCAATTTATGCATGTTGCATCGTGTAGGTGTATTTTTTGCCTATTATTGAGGTGGTTAAGTTTTGACAGGTGTTACTTGCTACCTAGTCGCTACCTGGTCGCGTGCTCTTTGACACGTATACCTGGCGTTTTATGAGGCTGTATTAGACTATTAGTAGATCGATATGGGTGGGTTTGGATATAAGGGGTTGAGTGGACGATTATGTTTGTTTACATGATTATAAGTGGCATAAATTGTCTTTGTGGAATACAGCTTCGTAAACATTCCGAAAGCAAAAAACACAATTGAATTAATCAATACCAATCAAATGAATTATAAGTATCAAAAATATAATATCGATTAATTGGTGCGCTGTAGACAGTAAACAAACCTATTTCAGTTTCCAAATGTTGTCCCTTTCGAACGACATTTGAATGCAGTTTGAGCGAAGAAGACAAAACATCTGGCAACTAAAATTGATTTAAGAACTGTCTGAATAAGGCCGCAGGAGTGGTGCACTCTATCTAGTCATATACATGGTATATCCAGACTGCGTACCGAAGACGAAGCAGTTTTTCAGATGAAGAATTTTTTATTTGCTGTCTGTTGAAAGTAAATAAAACTAGGACCCGGCTTCGTTTTCGGTCGCAGTCTTGATATAACCTGTATTAATTTTGTCGTCTAAGTTTTATAATAAAAGAATACTCACTTTCACCCTCATACCAACACGTACCTATTACCCGTTTAGTGGTTGTATTTATGGCTGGTGTTGGAACGTGAGGCGTAAAGATTTGGCACTTGGCAGGTGCGTGGCGTTACTACCTGGGCGCGCGTGCTGCACACGTGTCGAAGATGGGCTCTCAATCGTTAATGCTTTACTGCATAGTGCATAATAAAGATACATTGATAGTAGACGATTGTAGGATGACCCAAAGAAAACAAGGTTCTGTGTGTGGTTATTTGTAAACTTATCTTTCTTCGTTCAGTCGCGTCGGTTTAGGACATGTAATTTTCAATGTAGGATTTGTTAGGACTGATTTATAAGTTCATTAAACTTCTTTAATTTATTAAGCATAGATCTACCTGTTTCCGTTATTTCTTGCTCTACTGTCATCATTTTAAAATACCTTGATGTGAATGACATTAAAATATTTTTTGAATTGTATTTTAGATATTTCTTCGTATAGTAAATAATTGAATATTATGGTTGATATGCTAATCACTTTTTAACAAATGCATCAGCTGTACTTGATTTAACTTTACGAGTACGTATATTAATTATTTTGAAAATATTGTAAAAGGGTAATTTTCTTGTATATAATTCTGTAAAATATCACGCATAAAGTAATATTCCACGATAAAAACCGTACAGCATCACATCAGCCGCGTATCAAAATATTTTTTCACATTCAAATATTTCGATTATTGGACACAAATCTTTTGTTAAAGATTGTGATTTGCATACAAATAAAATGGCTGACTCGACAAAAGAGCCATTGTCACAGTTCTTTACACAGAAATCGAACTTGATCCTTTATCTCTCATTTATATTCAATATATCTGTCGTAAATAATCATATTGACATTCAATATTTATAAAGGAAAGGGCGCGTGGGTTCTTTGACTCTCTGTCACACCATTGCGTAACATTGATCGCCATTGTTAGAGAAAGGACTGCCTGATTTCGCTATTATTTTATACAAATTGGATACACTGTGTGTATGATTTTTGTGTCATTTTAGATACTCGTGTAATCTTGTTTAATGCTTAATTTAAAAATTTTGGAATTGATTAACAATGTCGTACTTAAGGTGAATAAACTGAAAGTAGAACTGATTCAATAGGCTTTTTTCATTGTATGCAATTATAATTTTTTTATAATCTGCATTTTTGAATCGGTTCAATAAAATAAATATATGTAATAATTTTATCTATAAATGTTATCTATTACTAATCCAATTTCTATCGCTAATTAATTATCTGTAATTTATCAATTATCTGATTATGATAATAAAATTATTATCTTCCATGAAATCATGTTTCAAAGGAATTTGACAACTTCGAACAAATTACAATGGGATTAGTCAATGAACCGTGTACTCAGCTCAGCTTGAATCGCAGCAACGTTTGTAGATGGATTAAAACATTCCTTTAAAACCATTAGTTTCGTTTTGAAAATTAAAAATTATAGTGCAACATAGATTAAAATAATTTTTTAGTACTATATCTTATAATATGTTAAGATTTAGTACATATTTTATTATTGGTACTTTCATAATGTTTGATACCACTTTAAAAAGATATACGGTAATCTGTATCAGCCCATATACGTCCCACTGCAGGGCACGGGCCTCCTCTACAATCGAGAGTACGACTGAGAGTGGTTAGGCCATATAGTCCACCACGCTGGCCTAGTGCGGGTTGGCGGACTTACATACCATATAAATTCTTATAAATCGCTATGGTATGCAGGTTTCCTCACGATGTTTTCCTTCACCGTTTTAGTGCGTGGTGATTGACTATCAATACACACATGACTCCGAAAAGTCAGAGGTATGCCCTGGGATTCGAACCCGCGACCACCGTGAACATGTGGGCAGCCGCGTCTAGTCCGTTTACCAACAGGCCACCACGCACTTCTATACGGTAATGTAACTTTTAAAATGCGATTAAGTAATTCCACCCTTCGTTGATATTATTTTACTCGGTTACACTTCTGTGTAAATGCAGCCAACCTTTACACATATTATTATAGCGACAATGGCTGTACATAATTCTATTAATAATCACATATAAACACTATCTGATGGTTACGTGAACCGGGGCAAGAGTATTCGCATCTCATTTGGATAGCAACTATATAGAATTTGCGTAATTGGCCGGGTTATCTTTAAAGCCACTTCAATTGACGTCGTTGCATTGTGTTGGCTCATGGTTGATGGAAAAATTTGAATAAGAACTACGTATCTACAATATCAAAGTGGAAATCGGTTTTGTATCGGTATGTATGATTTATACGGTATTGATATATGCTGCTAGGATTTTTGTTGTGATGTTAGGAGTTGAATATACGAAATGTATATTGAAAACTGATTGCCTTTCCGCTGCTTTCGAAGGCTTTGAAGTAATACTTATTTAAATTACCATCGTTTTAAAGCTTAAACCAGTTTCTTTGACTTATCTATTATAAAATAATTAAATTAATTGAAAATTAAATGTTCAAACCAAATAGGTACTTGATGACTATGACTCAATTTGATAAATCAAATTTGCATCTCTTTAGTCATCCATTAAGTGTCATAATTGCATGATTTATAGTTATTTTTACATTTATACTTGGGCAAGCATAGAAATCAATGAGAAAATGTTATTGAATCGAATTCTTGCATGCTTGACTAATGCGGGTTAGTCTCCCATCTATGACAAAATATTATAGTCAATAATAATATACACAAATTGTAAGCAATCGTAACAACTCTATGATTCATGATGGATGAGCCGAGTTTGATTAAAGGGTTAAATATGAGTGACATGCCAATAGCCATCTCTGCCATGAGAATTATGCACAATGAAAACATTTTTTTGCAAGTTATGTATTAGGTATAGAACATATACATATTTCTGGATAGTTCAATTGATTTGTCGTGTAATTAAAAGTGCGTTGCTCTTAAAATTGTGGATTAAAAATATAGACTATTACGGCCTTTAATTCTAGTATGAATAATTTTCATTTATACTGTACCGAAATCGTATTAAAAAGTTGTATATTAGTTTAGTAAGAATATCCTCAATTTTTATAATTTTGTTATGTAAATTTATTTTATTTTTCCAATTGTGAAATGTTTCCAATTTCACAATCGTACAATCTGCAAGTACTTGAACACAATTCGCTCCAGCATTGTTATTTTAATATAAATTACGACTTTATTTTATATCAATACATTTATTTACGATTTGATTGGAATGTTTTACAACATAATTTATTGTTGCCGCATTAAACTGAACCGATAACAGTTCTTGAACAACGTTATACCTCAAGGCATTTTTGTATCAACTATTAATTTATACGATTTTATTATTAAATTAGTATAACTTGTCTGAAAGGTACTTTAAGTTAGTGTGGTAAAGTTTAATTTGCCTTGTTGTATATTCGGTTTGTGATAGTACGTTTTGCCGGGTTCCGGTAGTTAGTTCGCGGGGCGCGGGCGCCCGCATGAGTTGAAATAATTCATTCCAATACCTTCCCTATTGGTTCATATGCAGTTTCATATTAATAGCGTTGATTAAAATATGTTGGTTAACGGTTTCCACTAGTTTTATACAGTTGCCAATTATATTGGAATGATTGACGACGTTCAGCGGGTATTAGACAAAAAAAATGTCATTAGTCCAGAGACAAAGACTGCTTAGGTGATTAACACTTTTGCGGACGGTCTCAGTTCAAGTTGTATTCTAATATGACACAATAAATTGCCATACAAATATATTTGGCGTGTAAATACGTTGTGTTCTATAATATTGAATGTTAAAAAGACAATATGACAAAAACGTTTTATCACGTTATCGTTTGCAAACGTCGTGTCGTGTGATATGTATTATGATGGACACAACGTATAATAACGTATGGATACGTTGGACGTCATTATACGTTGTGTCGTATCAAAATCTCAAATCATGACGTACAATCACGTTGTGTCCGCGAAAGGGTTAAGATACATTTATACAAGAATATTTTGAGATTATTGAGAGTGGTTGGCGGACTTACATACGTGTACGATGTTTTTCTTCACCGTTTTGGTGCGTGGTGATTGAGTTCCAATACACACATCACTCCGAAATTTCTCTCTTCAAATTTTGATGTATTACAATGTTAATACTAATACATTACGAATATAAATGCTTGTTGTGTATAATATTATAACATATTTTAATCCGTTAAATAGGTTAATTTTTTAAATTTAATTTATTACTAAATTTCGCCACACGCCAAAAAACTAGATAATATCTGGCACTGACAACACCCATTATTTAAACCACTATTATTTAAATTCAATATCTAAACAAAAACCACTTGTAAAGCTCATAAAGGGTTTCTAACCATGGTTATTACAAGAATCCCCACACAAGCCAACACTTGAGACAAAGTGCACGCGTCTGTCATTAGAAATTGTTCCGCTAGTGGTCAATTTGCATGTGGAGCCTATGGGACGGCACTTTATTGTCATTAATGAAAAGCCGGCATGACTTCTGACGACATTTTATTCAAATCGTTGGTGGTGCGTTTGTAAGAGTAGAAAATGCTTAGAGCAATTCTTAATTTTAATGATAACATATAAGTACTTAGCTGATAATATCTCTGATGTTAGATTGACAAATTGGCGCAAATGTTTGATGAATATGACAAAACATTATTTAGTATAATTAATTAGAACAGAACGTTTTTGCAACAATAAATTGTGGTATTGATTTCTGTGTGCGCAATTCTTGCAAATTATAATTAGTGTAACATTTGATAATCTAAGTAGGTTGGTTATTCCTTGTATTTTATAGTGTTTTATCTTAAGCAGAAATAGAATTCATCTTGCTTTTTTTTCTTTTAGTGGCTCACCAAAATGCCCACGGCCAGCCTGATGGTAAGTCCAGTCTATACAGATGGCGGTCTTCGAAAGGTGAGATAGTCACAAATTGCAATTGTTATGCTGGCATACTGAGTGTTTGCTGGCTACTCGTGCCTGATTAGATTATATTGATAAGTTAGTGTTTTTTAATTTATGATCAGCCACTTTGGTAATAGTGCATAATATTATGTTGCATCTAAATAATAAGCTTCTAACATTAACTTTGTTTTCCACTTCTAAAGTAGATATTGTCGATGTCATTAATTAGGGATTTTTTAATATATCAGTTTGAGCTGTTTAATCATTATCATCATTAGCTACAGGGAGGCTGACTATAGGCCTTCCCTACTGATACCAAAGTATGCTTTTGAAGTTGTATACATAAAACAAATAAATCGTAGTAGTTTTGCATGAATATGATAATAGTTAAAACATAATACACATAAATAAATAAATACAATCAGCATTCATATACAAAGGCTCGACCCCACACTAAGATCTAGTCTTTGCGTGATTCGTGGGTATCAGAACCCTATGAGAAACTTTTCAGTCTCACAATCACCCAAATACGGGGATCGAACCCGCTGCCTCTCGTTTCCTTGGCGGCGTCTAACCAACCGCGCCACGAAGGTTGTCAGTCAGAAATCAAATCAAAATAATTTTATTTACTAAATTTTCTTTTCCCCGAGTAAGATGACGCAACTCATCATGACATTGCAATATGCTCGTAAAAAACAATGATTTTAGTAAGTGAATTGAATCGAATAAACGAACCGTGACAATATGTTCTAAGAAGTAATATAAACATAGATTATTCACGATTTCATTGTTCAGGTGGCACTTGAATTACATCTTATTGATACTGAGTAATCGGTGAGTGTGCTCGCGCTTATATTACTCATAAATAGATATGTGAATTAATGGAAGTAGTGAAATAACGGATCATTCATTAAACTTTTTTTATTGTAATAGCGACACTAGCATGCCCTGCCCATTCGCCTGATGGTAAGCGATATGACTGTTCATGAACAAAACCAAACAACACCTTCAATTACTAAGCAATGCTTGGCATTCCACTGCACTCGCCATCCTGAGACATAGGATGTGAAGTTTCAAAATTATTTTTTTATATTCTTTTTGTACACCAGGTAAAAACCCTAAAATTACACACATACAAAAACTCACGTCTTTTTACTAGAAGGGATAGAAGAGGTGTAACAAGGACACCCACATTTCGTCTAGTATGTTCCGTCCCACGATGTGATGGGGTAAGCCTTATAACTAAAAATTATAATGGATGGACATAAGAGAATGGAGATACAAAAGGCCTTAAATGCATAGAGATACAAATTAGTACGTTTTAATTTTAAATTATTTGTTTCTAGGGAAACTGAGAAAATTTTATGAGGTAGTTTTTGAATGGTGATGTCATATACTTTAAATTTTTTATAATTTAATACCTCTTAAAGTTGGAAATTTAAATCTTATAAATCACTTACTAAACCTTATCTCAACATATGGGTGTCCTGGCACCTCTGTTTACCTCTCATACCTATGTGGTTTTATATGCATATTATATTATAACATAATTGTTATCTTATATGAGTTACTACCTAATCGAGAAAACGATGTCACCTTAAACAAAAACTCAAATAAAATGAATTGATTAATGCAGTTATCGAATCCTTATAATTTGACCAATGTGTGAATTGGGCGACTGAGGAAATGACTAATATGGCAACATGACGTTGGGAAACTACAAAAGGATTCTCGTGAGTTAGTAAATATACTTTGGAATTATAAATAAAATGCCTTTTCACATGATAAATTCTAAAAATATCAATAATCGTCTAGAAAATAAATGTCAAATGTCCGTGGCGATGAATATAATTTGATGATTATTATTGTACTATACAGTGACATGACATGTATGTGTTTTTAATAGTATGTAGTCCAACAAACGGCACACTTACATAATTTCTCTATCTGTAATTCTGTATCAGGCTATTTATGTCCTGCTGCAAGGCACAAGCCTCTTCTACAATCGAGAGCACGATTGAGAGTGATAAGGCCATATGCTTAGGCTCGAGGCCGATTTTTTTAATGGAACTTCCTGTAAAAAAATAAAGTCGTAATATATTGAAAAAAAAAAAAAACTATTATTTACGGATTTAATCGCGAATTTAGTTTAATTTTTTACATTTTTTTTTGACTTCCCGACGTTTCTATTACTTTACAGCTTTCGTGGTCACGAGGCAGACTGAGGTATTGGTCGTCCGCTCTGTGATTGTTACAATTCAACTACGATAATTCGCGATAAAATCCGGAAATAATAGTTTTATTTCAATGTGTAACATTCGCGTAAATCTAAGAAACCATTAAGTCGTAATATAATCAATATAATATTTGAGATGGAAATCGAAAACTGCGTGACTTCCTTAAACAGGTTATTAGACTAACCTAACACGTGTAGTCCATCACGCTGGCCTAATGCGGGTTGGCGGATTTTACTTACCATATTTTATACAAATCGCTATGGTAGACAGGTTTCCTCACGTATACATCATTTACTAAACATAATTTTTAATTTAAATCGGTCATTACAATTACTTTAGTAACGGCGAACATGAGAGCATAGTCAAACAACACAAAAATTATATCTTCAAATTGATTGCGAAGTTATGTTGGCGTGTTTGATCACAAAAGTTCAAATATTGACATGTGATTTCGAGTATTAAGTAGGAACCTGATCGGGGGCGCCACTCTAGAATACATTAGCTGTGTCTTGGAAAATATTAATGTATTTACTCGTATCGTGGTACAACTTACATTGGAATGGTTTATTTTCTATTTGTTCTTGATTCATCAGGATATGGATGTTCGATTAGTATCATATATCTTTATTTATTAGCTTATAATTGTCACATAGCTGAATTACTCTCACTTAAAGTTAGAGATTGAGGATTATTCGAAATACAACTTTATTACAGTAAGAATAATAAATATATTCTTTTTCAATTTAAAAGCTACGTGTGTTTATCAAAACCTTAAAACGTCATATCTAAAGTTGCTTTTATTTGTATGGTATCCAAAGATAAGTATAGTTAATATTCAATACAAAAAATTCAAAAGGAAATTTGCGTCTGAAATTGTGATTTACCGTGTGATATTTTTGTGAAATAAATATATTCGACTCCTCGACCAGAGAAGTAATATAATCCACTAAATCGATTTTGCCACTGGAGAACCAAAACTAGATACTGGGATTAACAATTAATATAATTACAATGCTAAATATAATAATGTAATACTATCAAACTAGTATTAATTTACGGGTCTTTAATTTGATTTTGCACTAACAAATGTTCTTCGCAATTCATTACATACGTTGCGACTTGCGAGACATAAACAGCGTTTACTATCGAACTCATCTGCACTGCACCTTGTGGCTAACGGCACACAGGTGGCTCTAATTATCACCTAAACCGCAGAGAAATAGTTCATATCGATACCATCATGTTTTGCTTTCTGATTGACTCGTGTTCCAGTTATTACGTGGGACTACTTAACTTCAGGCTTTCGTTATGGAGATATTTGGAGAATTCATTGTTCTAAATTCCTTGTTTGATCATGGCAGTTTGATTGTTGAAGTTATAGTTTGCGCAAAAATAAACAAATTTCATAAACCGACTCAAATTAGGAAAAACTAAATTTAAAGCGTAATATTTTATCCCTTAAAAAATATAATTGTGAGTATTTACATCATGCATGTGTTACAATACTGTCACAAAATACCGCATCATTTTTTATAAATTTTATTAAAACTACCCATCGTATGATTCACAAGTAGTGGGGAATCAGTAATATAAAGCGTTGTCTCACTTGGAATCGTCACTTTTCGAGTGACAACGACAGAGGAAGGACCTTATCCTCGCCTGTAGCAACATAAGTTTGAGAAAGGAGACATATTTCGATCGTGAGTCGTTACACTGAGCGGAAGCTCTGAGAGTGAGCAGGGAGGAGTACAAAGGCTGGAGGAGTACAAAGGGAGGAGTACAAAGAGTTGGCAAGTTAAGTTATTAATATGTTTTGTTGCTCATTGCTCAGAATATTTGAATATTATTCTGGAACATTGTAATTGTCGATTATCTTTGAAATAAACCATATTATTATAAATATAAATAACATTCAATATAATTGATAATTTTGTAACATTATATTATTGACCATTATGTTAATTGATCAATGTTAAATTATATGGTTAAAAAATATAATTATAGATAAATCTATTGAAATGCCCATGTTTATATTATTTTATATACATTTTCCCACAAAAATTCTAACACATGCAATTCTATAAAAGATAGCGAGTTTTGAAATCCATTTTATCCCTGTGCTGGGCCATGGCTTTCCATATTCACTCCTTTGATAGAATTCTTTCATTCATATCAACTGGCGTCACACCAAACGTCAGAATCTGCATTGCTAAAAATTCAGGCCCGATCTTCGCTTTAAAAAAAATAATTAAAAAGTAAAATTTAAATATAGAACTGAAATTAAATCGCGGATGCTATGACAAGCGCGTGTATCAACAATGAGTGGAGTTATGTAAGGCGACACCGCGCGGTATCACGCCGGCACAGGTGGGTCTTCGCGAAGTCATATGAACATTATAATCGCGTTCCGATATTGCGATCAGTGCACGCCTGTCCTTAATTAAACGACAGGCCCCTACGAGCTGTAGTGCAACTTTGTTGTGTTATGCGTTTGTTTTTTTGAAGTGCATTTTTTTTTCGCGTAGATCAAGTAAATGAGTAAGCTCACTTGATGGCAATTTATTACTACAGCACAGGAATGAATGACCGTCTATAATGATTTTACCAGGCGAACCAAAAGATGAAAGTGTGATGAAGAAAAAAAGGACGGTAAAGGAAAAGTAGTAGGCGAAGTAAATCCCTACAGCAATCTTATTCACTGAACAAAAAACGATAGCAAAATCATTGCTTTAAGTAACTTTTCCGTGAGACAGTGGTACAGTCTTACAGTATTACAAGGTAGATATTAGCTTCACTATGGCTTTACCTTTCTAAAAGTGGACTCAAAATAGGACAACCCTTAATTTTAGTCACAAAAATTCAAAATGCAGTAATTAAAACTGGAACCCGGACAGATATTTGAAAGTACATAAACAAACAATGATAAGCGGCTCTTATATGGAATATCGAGCGGGAGATAATCTCTGATAGGACAATTAACATGGTTTTGCGGCTCTGTTTCATTTCTTATTCACACATGGTTTAAGTACCCAATAGAAAATTTCATCCCATACGGTTTCATTGCATAGATCTCTACATTCTTTAGTTTAAACACAAACTAATTTTCCGACAAAACATCACCAAATAAAGCATTATTTGCATAACAGGAAACCAACAAAACCATAATAACACATCAAAGTGCAAAAATAAATACAAAAATTGCAAATAAATTCGCCATATAAAGCTTCACGTCCATACAAGGCGGGCACGCTGCGTGCGCGTCGGTTCAGCGTCGCTGTATCAATCATCCGCGCCCGCCCACCGCACCAGAGGGCAGAGGTAGATCCTCGCCATTATTGTTCCTATCAGTTATGCCGAGTCATTAAACGAACCATTAGTGTGTACTTTAATACGTGCAACTAATATCTAATAATTAGTATTAGTGCCTATTAGGAATATTCTAATCGGGTTGCATGTATTTGCAAGTGTAAATGTGTATGGAAAAAAAGTGTATAAATACACATTTAATCATTTACCTGCAACAATTGCACGAATGCGGGAAATAGTAGTGTTATATAATTTATATTATATTGAAGCAATGTCTTATATTTCGATACTTATTCATTTTTTCAGTCACATTCCAATTTTCTTGTTGCCGCTTTTACCTGTTTTAAACCTTGGCAAAATTGCGCCCGCAATCAGCTTACTCATACTAAAATGCGGGAAAATGAAAAAGGCGAGTGTTTCTTAGTAAAATAATCAATTACAGCAAAGCTTAAACAAACAGTAATTTAATACGCGCTGGAGCGAAGACGCTACCGTTATTGATTTAAGGGAACACGATCGTTTTAAGTAGCTCGCTTGCTTACATTGATATCAACGGATTATTGTGATACTAGTTTCCACCCTCGATGTCACTTGTTCCTATTAAATTATTTTTATCAATGATAACATTGGGCATGCTCTAGTTAAAAATAGAAAAGTTCATTCGTAATTGGAAAAAAATTTCATTTATAGCAAGGGTTACCTTAGGGTTACTTTTTAACCAATTGTTTTTCTAAGACGTTGTGAACATTTCAAGTATTTTAAATGATAATAAATTATATTAATCAAATCAAAATCAATAAATGTTTGTGCCAAACAGTTTTTATAGTTAATTTCCCAAAGGGGTTAAATTAACAGGCGGCCAGAAGTAAAACAGAAATCAAATCATCAAAATAAATCAAGAGTAGTTTTACCAAGTCAAGAAATAGAATAAGGATATTTAGAACACGATACTTGGTAACTTAATTAACAAAATCCTTTTCTTTTCAATATTTTGATTGACAGTAATCAAGTAATTATTCGATTAAAGCGAGTGTTTATATCGATGGCACGGCATGTCGATGATTAGATCGCATTAACACTACTGCGGCTTCTATGGAGACATCGTGCTTCTAAGTGACATTGGACACTCGATACTTAAATGAATTGTAATCAAAACTTCGTTCTTTAACAGTAAAGTAATAGAGGGTTGTTTTATAAACAGTGAATTTGTAACTTAAGGGAGTAATTTCCTGTATAGTGTGACTTTTGTCACTTACGTTTTATTTTTTATTTTTATTTATTTATTTAATACCCAAACGAATATATACAACAATTTTTCGGTCCCCTGGCACCAAAACTAGGCTTAGCCTGTATTTTGGGCGACAATGTTCCTCCACAAGGTTCCTTATATAGTTTTTAGTGTCACATTTTGGGATATAACAATATGTGTTAGTAAAACTCTATTAGTAAATTAACATAATTTAAGATCTAAAACTTGCTATGGATTTTTATTGTAATATAAGTATGTGTGTGTGTGTGTGTATGTGTGTGTGTGTGTGTGAGTGTGTGAGTGTGTGTGTGTGTGTGTATGTGTACGTGTGTGTGGGGGCGGGAGGTATTTAAGAGTTCAAGTGGGGGAAAACATATTTTCTATAGTATCATATGTTTGTTCCATAAGCCATAGTTGCACTATTTTTTTGGTATGGTATCTTATTTTATTTTTCTTGAGAATCTCTAATTATCTAATTTGATTGTGCTTTCTATAAATCTAATTAAGTTACTATTTTTCGTGGTACATATAAGGTAAATTCAGACTGCGACCAAAAACGAAACCTGTGGACTAAGTAACTCCCGAGAAAATGCATTTGAAAATGTCGCCTCGGTACAAATAGTTCAGTCAATATGTAAATTGCCCTCCGAATAAAGACCTACCGTTATTAAACATAATGAATCGCTAGGAGGGCATGTCAAGAGGTCACAGAAAAATTAAAAAGGTCGCGCTGTTTGCTGATTTTTGTGAAATTCAAAAAATGAATAAAAAAATAATTAAAAACGCTTTTTTCTTGGAAACTATTGGTTTTAGGAAAAAGTTTTTTTAATAAAAAATGTCGAGAGCATTGCGAACTACATTTTTTGTCATTAAAGTGACGTCATCCGACTTGAAATACAAAAAGTAGAGGGCGCTAATTGATCAAAAAAGTGTTCCAACGCTATTTTCGATAGGTAAAATGTTTTTTTTTTTATAATAATGTATAAAGTTGTTCGTCATAAAATTAACTACAACTTTTATTTAAACAATGTTGTCATAAAACTTATCGTTTTCGAGCTGGAACTTGTCGAAGTGTACAAATTGTACATTATGTAACGTGCCATTGCACAGTACTCACGCCATTTAGTTTTTTATCTGTTTTTTAATTCAAATGAAATAGATTTTTAATTGTTTTCTGATTTTATTATCAAAAAATTTGAACTTTTGTTCAGCAAAAATTTGAACTTAGGTGAATTTATCTATGTTTTGCATCACATTATTTCAAGTCGGATGACGTCACTCCAATGACAAATAATGTAGTTCGCAATGCCCTCTACATATTTATTTAAAAAACTTTTCCTAAAACCAATAGTTTCCAAGAAAAAAGCATTTCAATTTTTTTTATTCATTTTTGAATTTCTCAAAATCAGCAAACAGCGCGACCTTTTTAATTTTTCTGTGACCTCTTGACATGTACCCCTAACGATTCATTATGTTAAATATGGGTAGGTCTTTATTCGGAGGGCAATTAATTATTCCTTACATATTGACTGAACTAAAATGAACATCACTAATTATATTGAAAAAAGAACATTACAATAAAAAGAATAAGACCTCGAATTATTTTTGTACCAAATTTTGTCGAATTACTGTTTCTTTCGTAGTTTCACTTGATTACAGACAATCCCGACGTCATGCAATCGAGCCTGCCCCACATAAACAGACCTCTCAACAGCTTCCTTCGCATCAAATTAGGTGCCTTAATTATTTACTAGCACTAAAACGTACTGTTAAACGTAAACGATATAACGTGAGCCGGCCCTCTCCCGCGTATTCTTTCAAAAGTGGATCCTTGTGGGGGAAAATAAAGCATGTTTACGGGTCAAACTAGGCTGGCCCCAGTGGTACTAAAATTACGAAGGAAATAAAAGATGTGGCCAGTCCGTCAGACAGGGCAGGTGTACTTTTCCTTAGGGAATAAATAATTCGTTTCTGTAATTTTGAATAAGTATTCGCTTTTAGTTAGCAGTTATTTGAGTGATACTTTGAGCAATGTGGCAAAGAATATTAAAAAGAAATTATAATTTTAATTTACCGTAATAATAGGAAATTTATTTCTTACTATTCACAATAGTTTTATAAGGCGTTACAGCACTTTATTTGCAAATAAGACGATATTTTTTTTGATTGATACGAGTAAAGGATATTCCCCTTTTGGAGTAATTAAGCCACACACCTCTGAATATCGGGCTTACTTTATTTGGTTATTTGCAAACTTTGTGATAATTATTAGAGCAAACATCATTAGAAATCATACAGAAAATTAGCATGTCACGAATATATTTTTCACCATCTTGACCACGGCTTGCCTCGGTTCAAAATAGATCATAATTATTTTACGTGACTACTATTAATAGAATATTGCGAACTATTTCGATATTGTATTTTCCCAATAAGATCAACACAAATTAAACACGAAGAACCTTAACCTCTGCAAATTAAAGGTATTATTAATAAGAAGTTGTGAATTCATTAAATAATTAATAGAAGTAATGATTTTAAAATTTGATAAATTAATTACTTAAGAAATATCGACATGTAAATACACTCATATTATTTATTTATTTATTTTTTATTTATATATGCTTTATTGTACACCAAAATATAAGATACATACAAGTACTTAAAAACTAAAGGCATGGTTACAATAGGCGGCCTTATCGCTAGCTGCGATCTCTTCCAGGCAACCTTTGGATGGACTGGATTATTGTGAAATTATAGTTATTATTATCGAATTTGAAATATTTTACGCCTTACATATTTTGTATACGCATGTCGCAGAATTTTTTTTTTCATCGGTAAAAAAAGGTTTGTTTGCAATATCGTTAATAAGTTTATACAACGTGCGTACGTGCTGGTATCTATACTAAGCGTAAAACATTACGATCACAATATTTTTGTGAAGTCAATCACGTGTTTACCTGCCGTAGATTCGATAGACAAACAATAAGGTACTAAGTGGGTTTTTACGTTTATATACAACTCGTTGACGAGTTAATCGCATTTACCGTTGGGATATAGACGACCTTAAAAATTACTTGCCTCCTATTATGGTAAGCTACATTTGTATTGGCCTTAAGCGTAAAACCCGTAGGTTTTATGTGTTCTATTCACAGATGTACCATGACCGCCTAGGGTTGCTGAATACTGCAAACATTTAAGTGTAAATTATACAATAATTTTGTGTATAAACTCTTATTTCATCTCTTAAAATTATGGACGATAAAACAATACCAACATTTTTTGAATCACTTAAATATATATAGTATCTTAAAGTATTAATTTAGCTATTTTGTGTCACCAATCAAACATCAAAACTTAATTTATTTTATGTAAAGTTGTTTTTATTATTATTTTCTTAAATTACGTAGCATTAGACCGTTAATGTTCATTTTGGCAGCGCGCCAAGTGTTATCGAAATGTCCACGTAGGGCAGCCCTGATGCAACATCAAACTGCGTCTAGTTGTAGCATTCATCTTTGACGATTTTATGACTTTTGAGATTCACCAATGGCATTCGCTTATAACTGCCGGTTACGCTCAATAAAATAATCATTTATTGCGCGCACCGATGTGAAATCTTTAATACGACGAGGATGTTTGCGAGAGCATTATGGGTTCGCGTACTTTGTACTTGATCTGATATACAATGTAATACTCGTTAATAGCAGCGTTTGCGTGGAAAACCACGAGATATGGAGCTTAGGTTCTAGAATCTAGACCAAGACCAACATTTAAGTTAGTGCGTAAGAAGAGAATAGAAGGAAAATGATATGGTAGGTGCATGTCATCAGTCGTGTGCTTACTTTCATTATTAGTGGGAATTTACGATGCAATGTGATGGTATTATTGTTTTGTTTCAACTTGAATTAAAAAACGTTCAACATATGGATAAAGAAATCAAGAGTTAACTAATAGAATCAAGAATGGTTTAATTTTAAAATAATTTCAGAGTAATATTCGCGTAATTAGAAACCATTGTTGTATCAGCCCATATACGTTCCACTGCAGGGCGCGAGTCTCTTCTAAAATCGAGAGTACACTTGAGAGGGTTTAGGCTACAATGTCCACCACACTGGTTTAGTGCAGGTTGGTGTACTTTACACACCATAGAAATTCATACAAATCGCTATGGTATGCAGGTTTCTTTTAGATATTTTCGTTCACCAATAAAGTACATGGCGATTGACTATCAATACACATATGACTCCGAAAAGTCAGAGGTGTGCCCTGGAATTTGACCTACCACTAGTAAAATGTGCCCTGGGATCTGAACCCGTGACCACCGTAAACATGTTGGCAGCCGCGTCTGGTTCGTTTTCCAACAGGCCATATAATAAGGCTAAGAAAACATTAGCTACATAAAATGTCATAATTGCATATATCCTCTCTTACACCATTTTAATCTAAGTACTTAATGCCCACTTTAAATCCCCAACTATGGCAAGAAACATTCAGCAATACACCTTATTTGTATTACGAAATATAACATTATCGAATCGCGCAATCTTCGGCAAACATTTTTAGGAGTGCGGGGTGTTTGTCTATGGTCAGGTATGGTGTCGGCAAACGCCACGCCGCGGCGAGCCATCGACATGTTGACTCACCTTAAAGATGCCGCCTGTTGGCACAAAAACTTATAGGGCCTGCGTAAAAGGTCTCCAGTTTGAGGTCAATTCGTGTTGAGAATCAAGCCACTGGATTACGACTTAACAATTTGACTTTCCGATTATTTATTTCCATTCGGTTTCTTTGAGGTTGAGGCTTGGAAAAGTTAAGAGTTGTGACGCGCGGAAATGTGATTGAGTAGGATGGTAAACAGTGTCAATTTACCAGAGACCGTCTTCTCTCTGCAGTTAACAGGACAAGTTAGAGGAATGGTTCCATACTTACTATAAGGTGTGGCACCATTGCTAAGTTTATATGAACAAAACGCATAATATGAGCTGTTCAACTGCGGTAAGACGAACATAATTAAGAAAGATGAATGTAGTTGCGAAGTGAAGTGAATTGGATGGAAAAAATGGTAAAATATTCATTTGTTGTAAAAGTTTTCACTTTTCTTTTTACGGAAATTTTTATTTTTCCCTTATCTAAAACTATTTATTAATTCTAACGTTAACAATTACAAACGCAATAAGTGATTGCAATGGTGATATTTTTCTAAGTATTTGCATATTCAGTTTGATTCATGGAATGCACTGGGTATTTCCCTGCGCGTCAATTCCTTTCAACTATGTACGACAATGATCTATCTTGATATTGGTAACAAATAACTTTATTTTCAGAATGTAGTCAGTCAGCTTGGAAATTACATTTTAAAATAGTGAAAGTCACATATATTGTTTATTACTGTATTGCAGTGTTTTATGCTAGTGTGATGTGACAAAATATGACTTAACTAAAGATAAACCTATTGTATGATTGCTGGAAATGCTTGTAATCTTCTATAATCCACGATAATTAAGTACTTAATTTAAGGTAGGACCACTTCTAAACCACACAAACGATAAAAGATAAGAATTAACCGAATATTTGTTGATTTGTGAGCTTGATTTTTGACGGACATATTTTGTACAACTATTCTCTGTATTGGCCCATATACGTCCCACTGCAGGTCACGGGCCCCCTCTATAATCAAGAGGGGTTAGGCCATAAAGTCCAACGCTGGCCTAACGCATAAAACTTTTTATCGGCTAAAATTTTAATGGTATCAATAATTGTCCACCAAAACTATTTTTTGCTTTGGCATCTTAAAAATAATCACAGAAAGTAAAGAAGCTTTTAATATGAAACCTTTATGTTATGTTCATCACTTAACGGAGACTGTCAAGTACGAAATCGTCTTTAACAAGCATAAAGAAAAAAACCTTAATTCAAGACCGAAACGCGACAAAAAAGCCGCGACCGCATTAAATGTAATTAATTAACATCACAAAGAGGCAAAGAAATCTCTACAAAAGGATGAAATGAATGTATATTTTAAAGTAGTTGTGTGCTTAAAGCGGTTTCAGTGATGTGCCGTGCGTAATCCAAATGATTAATTGCTATAAAAATATGTCCTCAATAATGTGTGAAATTAGCAATCGGTATTGAATGTGGTTTGATGGTTCTCTTTAGATAGTCTTTTGTTTCTGTTTAGATTATCAACGAATACCTTCCAATACAGCTTTAAAACGTACACTTTGAAGGACAGCTATCAAATATTTTTGATTATTTAGTTTCACTTAATACGAATGATGAATAGGTGGATTTAATACTGGGTATCTCAAGACTGCTACCGAAAACGAAGCTGGGTGGTAGTTTTAGTGACTACAAACACAATGCAACTAAAAATTTCGCAAAGAAACGCGACAATTATTTTTTATGATTTTTTAAACATCGTCATTTTTGGGTGGTAAATCCATAGTTTTTGCCAAAGTAATAATTTAAACACTTTTATACCTTAGATTAGTTATAAATAAAAGGGTATACACTATTATTTTAGGAAAAAATGTATTTACAACCCAAATATGGCCATAGGAAAAAAATAACAAAAAAAAAATTGTCGCTTTTTTTTGCAACTTTTTCTGTTGCATTGTGTCTGAAGTAGCTTAAACTACCAGCCGGCTTCGTTTTCGGTAGCAGTCTTGATATACCCTGTATTGGTGATCAGTCTCTCATATGTGAGAGGCCGTCTAGATAGGTACCATCGCAATGTTTATTTATTCCGCAAAACAGCAGTGGAAATGCTCTGTTGTGTTTCGATTTGAAGGACATTGTATCCAGAGTAACTACAGAAAATATTGAGACTTAACGTCCTATGTCTCAAGATGGCTAGTGAAGTGGTATGCCAAGCATTGCTTTGTAATTCAAGGTGTTTTTTGGTTCTGGTACTGTTCATGAGCGGTCGTACCGGTTACCATCAGGCGAACGGCATATTCGTCATGCCATTCATTGCAATAAAAAAAAAACAAATATGAAATATGTAACGTTAAGGAAATATTGAATTTTCCTTAACGTTACATATATTTTTTGAAAAAATCCGACGAATTGAGAACCTCCTCCTTATTTTGAAGTCGGTTAATAATGTGTCAGAGAACGTCGAAATAGTCACATCAAAAGACTATTAAAACGGCTTCATTGTATAGTTTATCAAATGTGAGACTCGTCATCGTTTTATGATTGCGACAGTTTGATTAAATGATTCGTTTATTATGTGATTCATTGATTATGATTCATTTCATCGTGTGTTATTTGATCGTTAACTACGCTCATAAAATTAGGTTAACTAATCATTGTGGATGTCGGTTTAATCATCGCCTAAGAAAATAATAAGAGTAGAGTTCATGTTTAGCCGTATAAATCTCGATTAAGATTGTTCATTTCTACATTATATTTTGTCATTTATAATGTAGATATTCTATCTATGCCTTTATGTATTATAATTTGTTTCATGTTATTTGGTTTTATCTACTTCCCCGTCAGTAATATTCTAGAAGCGTTTGTAGATAATCGAAGTATGCTTTGCGTGCGAAATTGTAATTAGAAAAATTGAGGCCAATGGTAACTTAAGATCGGTATAAACTTGTCTAGAAAGCGCTAATAGTAGAAATACGAAGCCACCGTTTAAGGTATGAAAACAAAATATAACCCAAGCAATAAAACCAAAGTCTATTCCTATTACGGAAAGTGAAGTTAAACAATTTCCAAGACGTATTCGCTACAATTTGATTGCGCCGATTATGCAGCAAAATTGCAAGAAACACAATCATCTGTCAATCAAGGAGATATCGCACGGATTCCCATGTCCATCACACGCTATCACCGCAGTAAACATCGGACAGAAGGCTTACTTTGTTACGAGGCGGTTTACTTTTTAAAACATGAATATCAGAGCTTCATGGTCTTTTTTCGTTTGAAGCTGTTTATAGATTATATATTTAATGTGATAATAGTTTAAAAGAGTATTTTCATGGACATATTTTTTCTTATGCAATACAATAGGTCCGAAAAACGAACTAATAGATTATCTGATTATAAGTGATCATTGCCGTCTACAGACAACTCCAGCCCTAGGATCATAGATATGTCGTCTTATCGGCTCATATTTTTTAATTCAAATGTATAAATAGGGTTTTGAATTGGAAAGAATATAGTGAAGTAGAACAATACACAGTATTTTTATAAAAATAGAATACTATATATTAAAGACTCGTAATTTTCATAAATACATTTTGTATTTAAAAATTATCCAAGTATTTATCTCACAAAAAATAAGATTAAAAAACTAAGCCTTTTGTTGCCTGATTATTTTGTACTTCGAAAATGTTAGTGAGTTACGAATAAACGATCTGGATTCTTGGAAAGGTGTTGTGTATCGGTGGCTTAATAACACACCATTATCTATCTTTTACGAATCGAATGTCATTGATGGTAAATGGTGACCACTCGTGGAATAGTCGTAGTTTTATCAAACATTATCACGTATCTATCATGGCAAATATGTAATAAGTATTCGTAGAATTTATAACAAGTTGACATAGTATTGATTGTTATTGATTATATGAGCTGGAAAAGGATTGGCTGGTGGTCATTACTGTATGAAATTCCAACAGTTAATCTAGATAAACATTACACTATTTTTTGGATATACGTGTAATTTGTAACTCATTATTTAAATTATTAATGTTTGTCCTACACAACAATATTTCATTATTTATTAATTGTCATAGATAAATCATAATCATGAATGACTATGAAGTTAGAATTTGTTTTTTATCATTTATATCATGTCCAATTAAATAAAAAATGGAGAGAGGGCAACTATATTAATGATTGCTTGGCACAATAGCGCTTTCGGGCCACAGAAGAAAATTGTTATTCCTTTATTTAATCTGTGATTATTTTGCTGTTCTCAGTTCTCTGCACAATATGTTTTACATGTAAATTATCTGAGAAAGATAAAAGTAAAATAATTGTAAAGACATTTGGTTAATTCATAGACAGTATATAAACCTATTTCAGTTAAAGAATGTTTTGTCTCTTTCCTTTGTAAACAACTTTTCAACTGGTGTTGTAAATTCATTAAATCTCATATCTTCCTAGAGGAATTGAAATCACCGACCTACGTTTTTTTTCGAAGTAGATAACGCATTAGGCTCTATAGTTTTCTATGTTTGGATAGAGGTTGTTTGCTACCGTTTAATAGCGGTCGATTTTATTATAAATTACAGTAATTACGTATCTCGATCCCAAGACACGCGCGACTCACGATGCATCCGAACACGCTACTTTGGATTGTGCGTTTGCTGTTTGAAAAAAGAACATTTTTATTAATCCTCACTCAAATAATGGTCTTTTTAAGTTATGTGACTGCTAATTTTAATAGCTAGCGCAAATGAGGCTAATTACACTTGAGTAGGCGTGTCGTGGAATTGGTCGTTTAATATTTTAAATATTTATTTTTAAATACTATTCATTTGTGGCCGAGTGCCAGTTACATATTTATATTAACCGGCAAATGTTAAGAGGATGACACTGTAATTAGTTTTATGTTTGATGCAGTTTTTTTATTAAGTAGCGTTATACTCACAAAAGAGCTTCGCTATTATGTAAACCGAGATATAAATTGACGCTTTCATTCAGCCTAGATCTAATAAGTTCCCGAAGTACGTACTAATACAGACTGTTATGATTACCTTAATGTAGATAATTACGCGCGAATAGACGGCAAAACATCCCGTTTGAAACACGCTTTTCCAGCTTTTGAAACCAATTATAAGTTGTTTCCCCGCCCATTTTACACCACATGCGGTAAATATCGATCGGGCGAATTATATTTCCAGTTTATAATATCCAATATTATTGCCATCCCGTTCGGTGGCATCAGCAGCGGCCGGCAATCTCTGTAAGTCGTATCCGCTTAACATGAAAGTTTAGCAATACTTAGTTTGATTTACATCATAGTATTTAATTACAACTCATTTTGATTTTCTATTCACTGATTCATGAATAAACAAAAAAAACTATATTATGTTAGTTTATAAAAAAACTGTCCTTTGATGGCTACAATAATGGCATAAAAAACTCCATATTAAAAGTGTTCCTAATAAGCAGTGGGATAATGAGTGCTTAATTAAATTACTGCCTAGCCAGTTATAATCATACGAATAAGAAGAGCTATTGTGACTGAGGAATAAACTAAAATCGTCTCAAAGAGGCTGTTGATGATGTTACCGTCACTCCGGAGGCAACGGTAGCACGTAATTAGAGGATGGCGGGCAGGTCGCGCGATAACTAGTCTTAATGACGTGAAATCTCACTTCGACGACGCCATCTTGAAATGAGCAGCCATGGCGGGAAAGCTTGCAATTAGACGTAACCGTTCAAGTTACGATTAAAAAATATATATTCCGTCAAAAGCTCTGTTAGACCGTTTAGCGGCTTACAAAAAATTAAGTGCTCCAGTAAAAAAGATTTTTAGTCTCTCTTGTTCACTATCAACAGAATTGTTTCCACTTGAAAAATAATAGTAGTATGAGTATTTAATCTTTTGAATGGTATTATCGCATCGGACTAGTTAAAAAATATATTTGCTATCACATGCTGCTATTTACGCGATCAAGAAAATTACACATTACACAAATTCAATCGAATCTCATGCAACAAAATAATACGAATTTCAGAATGCTCTGGTAATTATCGCAATAAGACAATATAAAAGTGTAATCGATTCCCACGATTAAATATTATCTTCGAGAATCGAGATGCAGCACCGAGTGTGTTCTGACAGCGGCATGTCTGACAGGCAACAATTTGAAGCCACAATCACGGCTACTGTTTCCCTACGGCTATGATTTGGACACGCGAAGAACATAACGTCTAATCGATATGAGAATAAAAATTTAAATTCTTCATTCTTTTTTTAAAATAAGTTTTTCTTTTTAGTGCATCATAGACTAAAGATAGTTTAGTTTTTTGGTGAAGGTGGCTATTAAAAACTATCAAAGATTCGTCTTTTGAATATTAAACTTGTACGATTTTAAGACTGTTAATTGAAGATAATTGACGTAGGAAAAATGACGAACAGTAGATGATTTAGGATTTTTTACACTAATAATTTTTCGATGTCGACTGAATTGAGATGATTATAGCATAAATGATTCCTAATATTTGAGGATCCGTCGTTAAAGGTTCCCGTGTCGCTTGCGGCGGTCGTGATGACACGCAAATCTCTCCGCTGCTTCTGTGCAACTCAATTCATAAGTAATTTTGTATCAACGTCACTAAATTGATACATAGCATGCGATAGATAAGTTTATTATTCACAGGTTTATGCTCAAAATAAGGATTAAGTAGAGAATGAGAAACAATGTAACTTGAAAAGGGAAATATTTTGAACACATGTTGTAGTGGCTTCATTAGTAAATCGCATTGTTAATATCTACCTTTTAAATCGTATAATAGCTTTTCTCTTTAAATAACTTTCATGTACAAGTCTTAGCTCTTAAGTGAGCTTCTATTTAAATTAACTATTTCATACTTCGTTTCCTGAATCCTAAATCATATGTCTACCTTTCTCCACCCCAAAACCAAAACTACATAAATAAATTTTCGATTTTATCGAGACATGGAACGTGCTCCCAACTCCCGCCTTAATAATATTTAAATATAGAACAGCGAAGGGATGGGACATGTGTGTCGTAACGCGTTTGGCGAAATGTGATTACAGTCGGTAATTAACGAGCTGCTATTTACGTCGCAACACTAAAATAATTTGAATATTTTTTTTCGTATTGTGGCTACGGTACTTGTTGGCGTGCTCTTTTAATATTATGTTATGCAATATCGAACGTTTGTCTAAATCTGTGATTAGTATTAGCATTAACCTTTATTTGTTCGTTACTTTTTATAATCAACTGTAACTTGTATGGAAGAACTCGCTTGTTGTTCTATACCTATTAAGAACGACGCGAGGCGTAGAATCACTCGATCTTGTAAGACTTTAATGGCAAACACTTGAAGCATTTGAAGTGGGAAATATACGTATTTTAAGGGCAAAATACATTCAAACAATAGTTGTAATAGTATTCGTGAAAGTGTTTTACCGTTGGCCAACCGTGTCATGTCCGTTTGTCCGTCGTGAAATAATACACGCTTTCAATTGCAGACTAATTATTCCAACACGAGAAACTCATTCGGTGCCATCCATTTTTACGTGTAAAGAGATTAGTCCATTTCAACGACACGACCACTCAAAGGAGCTTTGTGACCAATAATGATACTTTAAGAAAAAGTATGACAATGTTCACATAATGGGCTGTTGAAAAGCGTTTTATAAATTTCATTTAGATTCAGCTCTCGTCCCGCGTTGTCACATACGTTCAGGTTATGAATAAATTATTCCCGTACATTAATTTATTGATTGTTATTCAAATGTGTTTCTCAATCGGAGGTTGGAGGTGATGTGAGTCGGCTTCGCTTTTTGTCTTGTGTTTTGAGGTTGGCTAGCGCACGAGAGCTGTTTACCAATGTTCCACTACGCTGGAATGTATGTATGATATGGTTGTAAATTATAATTCACTGGATATGCGTCATATCTGTACGTATCTAATGTTATTGTGCGAATGTGGGCTGATTGACGGGCGGAAAATTGTTCTCAACTATCTTTGTTGTTAATGTTGTATTGTAAATTGATATATTACCTTTATGGAATCGTTCTAAATTCAACTTAACTTAGCTTCGTTAGATACGCTTATAGTTACATAGACTGCTATACATATTTATTCCATATCCAATTATATTTCATGTTAAATTACGCTTTTGTTGTGTAAAAATACATGTAATCAATTTCTTCTAAAGAAATATTGCATGATTTAAATTATTACTAAACATATTGCCAATTGTAATTCTTACATCTGATTGGTCCAAGTATGAAAAACGACATAGAATTATTGTTCTTAAGGCTGTATTCTAAGAATGTATGCTCTCGACTGTTTGCCATGACAAAAGAACTTTTTATTATTTGATCGCGCTCGCTCGTTTCAGTTAATTGTTCCGGAGACGTGATTTTCATATATTATGCATATTGCCCTCCTTTATCGCTATGCTAATAAGGTTTGATGCTTGAAATATTATTTCTCGGGTTTGGAACATGTTTCATTGTGCAAATGGCGACATAAAAGTCGTTTGGCGGTTGTTTTATGAAGTTAGTATTATTGAATTGCATGAGATTGTTGTTCTGTACGGAATAAACTGTGGTTAAATTATAAAAGATGGAGTATTTATTATTCACACGTATTATTGAAGTGAAGATTTTAATTATTTTCAATATATGTTATTTTGAATATAAATACATGACAGATTAGTTGAAAATGATTATCGTATTAATAAATAGGATATTATTTTGTGTCTCCGCTGTTCCATTGTGTAGATTCAGTAGCTGTCAAACCAAGCGCTTCCTTATAAAGGTTGTGATCCATTATAAAGCTAAAGCATTAAGATAATATTTCACAACGCGTAGATAAATAAATTGTATTTGAAAATATATAAAATAACATTATTATTTAAGATTAAATTGACACAGTAGCTGTAGATTTTTTTGTCAAATTTTTATAATGGATTTCTTTCATGTATGTTATCTTTCAAATAAATGGTTGATGTATTTTTGTTTTCGTTGACCACAACTTAAAAGATAGTATTATATTTAATTATGTTAATATAGTACAAAACGTTAATAGTAAGCACTAAAATTTTTCGAGAACAAACAAACAGCATCACTCTTGCAGTAGAAAACAAACTCGTGAATGACTGGCGCGTTTCTCGGTGGATTTGACTTGCTGATGGTAACACCGGTGGTCCCCCGGGACCCCTGCTCTCCCCGACCTCCTCTATTTGTTAATAAGCACCGGGACAGCTAGCGAACCGCATCTCATTATGGTAATTCTATCGAGATCACGGCAGTTGAATGGGTATCATTTTGATTAAAAATTCTATTGTTTTTTGCTTGCATGAATGGGTTAAACTAAGGGTTAGTATTTTTTTATCTGCTTTGAACACAAGACTACTTGGTATTGATCGTGGTGCATGTTGCAGAAATATCAATCTTGATGATTTCGTGTTTGCTTGCTTGATTGAAGTTAAACATTCGGGAAATTCATATCTTTTGAATTATACAGGGTATATCAAGACTGCTACCAAAAACGAAGCCGGGTGGTAGTTTAAGAGCGTATACACCTTGCGCGCAAAGTCAACTATAGGTATTTCTTCGTTAATTTCACGCACACATAAGCGACCAAAGCTGTGTGCGTAGAGCTGCCGCGTCGGCTCGCTATACAATCGGCTCAAACAACTTTGATCCGTGCGCTTCAAATATTCAATTGAAATGTAACTGTAATATAATATCATAAAAATATTTTATTTGCATTATAAGTAGACAAATATTACTGTGCAAGCAAAGAATAATACAAATTTTGGATACTAATCATATTTTCGTTATTATTACATTGTTAAGTTGCATTCAAATCAGTGTTCAATCAGTATACACTACGGACGTTTTATTAATCATTTCGTGTTCCAACACATAAATAGTGTTAGGGGCCTTACAACCCCTTACAATTACAAAATATATTTAATTTTATATTACAATACATAACATAATTTAGCCTCGGAATTACGTCCCATTATATTACCTGAAACATAATTTATACTCACTACAAAATCATTGTAGGTAATAAAAATAATTAAATATTTTACTACCAAAGTACTAAGATGTGGTAATCGCATTCCGCGCGTGGCTATTTTTACTACGCGCGGCATAATCGACTGCAGCCAGGCCGGAGCGACGAGCGATACGTCCTCCCTCTAGAAGGCCTTGCGGCGGTCTGATTTGATCCACGTCGGACAGCGTGTTTTATAGTGGTTTTTAAAATATTTGTAGAAAACATGAAAACTAATTTTGTTGAAATATAAAAATGGTAATTTATTGATAAGATGTTCTTCTATTGTAATATGCAATTGCTATAAAAAATTATGTACGATAAGTTGGTGAAAAAAAATATGTTCTTGACGAGAGTTTCTGAATAATTTCGCATTGTTTAAATTTTTATTTTTCAGGAACTGAACACAAGAAGATTATTTTTCTCAGCAAAATCCCTCCATAAGGGTCTTATTAGTCTGATGATATTTTTATTTTCATCTTATATTTAGTGGTTTCGGATATCTTAAGCTTCTAAATTGCCATTTAAAGCCTAAATAACGAAACTTGTGTTCAGTAATCCGTATAGTACTCACAAATTATCCATCAATCTATAATGTTTTTCACCAAAATCCCTAGATGACAACCTTTTCTAAAATTAGTAATAATTATTTTACCTTGAAATTGTTTATTGGTGGCTATTAACTCATTTGAAAAGTCCTGTTTTTTAAGCCAAAAAGCGCGTGCAGGGTATAAACGCTCTTAAGCGACTTCAGACACAATGCAACAGAAAAAGTTGCAAAAAAAAGCGACAATTTTTTTTTTGTAATTTTTTTCCTATTGCCATATTTTGGTGGTAAATACATTTTTTCCTAAAATAATAGTGTATACCCTTTAATTTATAAATACTCTAAGATATAAGAGAGTTTAAATTATTATTTTAGCAAAATCTATGGATTTACCACCCAAAAATGACGATATTTAAAAAATCATAAAAAATAATTGTCGCGTTTCTAAGCGAAATTTTTAATTGCATTGTGTTTGTAGCCACTAAAACTACCACCCGGCTTCGTTTTCGGTAGCAGTCTTGAGATACCCGGTATAACTTGCACAAATAGGCTTCCGTAATCCACTGTAGCATTAAGGCGTTGATAATATAGGTGGGTATATGGTGTTATAAAATGATTATATTAATAGCAGTATACAACAATAGAACAATGTAACTAAACTTAATTAAGAAATTCCATAAAGAAAAATGCTACAAAACTTGATATTCCAATTTGTCTCCCTTCAGCACGTCATCCAAAAATACGTTTATAAAAATAAAATGTTAATATTCACCGTTATTATATCCCTCCCATATTGGCCTCCCATATTGAGTGCTTGGAACTACTGTGTTACGGATCGACCGCCCCGCGCAATGTTTACCCTCTTAACTACACTACGTTGTCACATAATTGCCTTGTCTGTCTGTCCGTGTGGTCTAGTAACATCGTAGTTTACGTTCAAATGGCCGGATTGTCCCATGGAGTAATAGTAAATTGCTTTTTCGAGTACCGGCGCGCATTCTGTGAAATACAGCAAGTGGTAATAGGTTTTGGATGTGGCAACACTAAAGTGTTTCTGTCAAATTATGGACTTGTTCGTTCTTGTTTATAGGTTGATTGCTAAATCTGTTTGATTAGTTTCGATTATAATGCAGATTCCGAAGTCACGCGTTCTTGTCTTAGACTTTTATAAGGACAATGTACTTATTGTGATTACAAAATGGCTTACGAGTACAATTTCGTGATCATACATACATAGGTTAGATACAATAGGTTGCAGATCTATAAAAGTGCCAATACCAACTCACAATGTTTGCCTTATACCATGTGCCAATTTATAAGTTTTAATATTTGCTTTGTCATAAATTGCGCTGAATTTGGTAGGTATCAAGTTATTGTCTGATTTCTGATATTACTCTTCGTATAACCACTCAGAAAATGCATTTAATTGTGTAGTCTCCACGAGCTGATGATTAATGTCCCAATGATAGTAGAAATAAAAGCGCGCAGTGTGTTCTCCGAACAGTCGCTAATGTGCGCCGACCCCGCCCCTTCCTGTCGCGCACCCCCGCTGCATTAGCATGCGTCTGACTCGTTACACTTTATTCCAGTTGAACTTGTCATATTTTTAGCATTTGACAATATAATATGGTTGTTGAATTGTTAGCTGTGATTGTTAGCATAAACTAGAATGCGGTTATAATGGTACATATGTACTAGAAGCTATTGGATCAAAGGCAGCAATGCAGGCACCACAAACTGTCATAATTTTCTCATTTTTTTCATAACACGGATGATATCGTATTCTTAATATTAGTCTTCTTAGTACTAGTAGTAGTACCAGATTAGATCCAATCCTGTCCAGATCCAGTGATCCCTGTCTGAATAATCATTGTTAGGCGATTCGATTACGTAGAAAGTAGGTAAATCTCACAAACTGACTCGAACACTTGACGTTGTTTTTTACATAAATATATGTGCTAGTAATAAAGTAATGTGCAAGTATTCCAACTGAGTTTCTTTACAGGTGCACCTGTCTACCTACGATTTCTATTGAGTTGTATATTTACGAGGGCGGGTGCAATCATATCAACTATTTGCATATTTGTCAGCTTGTTTTTGGCTGTCACGACAAAGTTTCTGCGTTGCAATTGAAATAAGAATAATGTATTATTGATATAAAAAGTAGACGTGATTTTCGATGGAGCTTGTGCGAATCAGCACTGATGAATAGCATAGTATTTTTGGATAATCCTGCTCTTATCTTCGACTGAAGTTTTGTCCCTTTATTCATCCGATTTAAAACACCCACAAAAAGCCTAAGTGTACTCCCAATAAAAGTAAATATTAATTAGATGTGTACTAAGTCAGCATCAGTAATAAATATGTAAATTCAGCTGAGTTACGGCGTGGCGTGTCGTCTGGCTACCGGTCCCATTGTGCGCTGTTTATTTATTATGTTTTTCCGCCACCTCTTCATCTCTCATATCTTTGTTCGCATCCTTCCATTATGTGGTCAAGAATTTTGTATATAATGGGATCGTTTAAATTGCATAGAACGTTAATATAGTTATTTATTTTCAGTGGTAATGATATTACACATATTGTTATTTTTTTTGCACATTAGGTATGAAAACTAAATTCTATATTCATAGAAAATTAGCCAAATCAATATATGGGAATGAAAATTCAAAACTCCTTGTCAAGTAGGGAAAATATAACAATAGTAATAATATGAGTGAATACTCATATATTGATTTGGCTAATTTTTGTTAATGTAAGTTTTTTTAAAATTATTCCCTTACACAATTATGACGCTTGAAATATCTTATATTCATTATTCAAATTTAATTTTCGACTAATTTGCTTCTCGAAAATAAGCCCCTCCACCGTCCTTGATTCTCAATTTAATTTATGTTCCAAGACTGACACTTTGCTTGTGCAAGTACGTATCAAAATTTGTGACGTGTGTCTTCAAAGCTACTGGTTTACCTGTGAAGTATACTAAATGCTTGTGTTGTTCTAGGGACCAATGTTGACTTGCGACCGTGTGTGGTCCAATGGTCAGATCCACTTATAACAATAACGTTGTAACACACGTAACACAATATCGATTTTGATTCTTAACACCGAGGTGAAAAGGTCAAAATCGATCGTAAACTGTTTACACTTAGGCCATTGTGTACTACAATGTTTGGCTAAATAAGACAGTGTTGCCTTTGAAAAAAACTAAGGATAATAGCGAAAGTGTTAAAACGGGTCTGGTTTTTTAACTTTTTATAAACACACAAATTGAATTTAAGTTATTTTTAGAGTTGAATGACGTGTGTAGATATGCAAATCGTTTCAAATTACACGAGGATGTGCAAGCTTCACGCCAGACGTTGCGTGGGCGAGCCATTGTGTTCCGTGAAATACTGGCGCATTTGCCATTAAGCATTCAATGTGACCAACTTAAATTGGACTATTTAAATCAATTATTAAAACGAAGATGTTAAACTCGCTTGTTTATCACATTATAAATTACACTTGAATTTACAAAAAGTCTACCAAGAAACAAGTAGGCGCAAGTTTGTAATAAAACCCAAATAACCTTTAATCTATCAATATGGTGGACGTCGGCCATTAATAAACTAATGACAGGTTAGTTTGACAGCTACTTATCGCGCCATCTAGCGGGAACGGTTTAATATCGGGCGCGTTTCTGTACGTCAAAACGTTATGATAGCCGGCCGCTTACTCTTTTTGATTTAGTGCCTCTCTCGTCTCGAACTGCATTGATTTATCAATAATTTTAGGTATGCGAGCATGGTATTTTAAGGCACGATCTTACTTTCATGTCGTTCTGTTTGGATTCAATCATCAATTATCTTATTCCGGTATTATCTGATTTGTTGCGATACTAATATCAAGAGCAAGTAAAGAGCCCTGTTGTTGCATAAAAAGTGTACGGAAAGAAATTAATTGGAGGAGAACGGTTGCGTCGGGTATTGTTTGTAAATGGGGTGCGTGCGCGCAGCGGGGTGTGGTTCTTTATTAGGAGGCAACACGACACTCGGCTGCGTTAGATTACATTTTGTCACACTGTTTTTTACCTGCGGAGGCTTTCATTATCTTTCATTAAATACCGATGGTACACCGCTACCTAAATTTATAGCTTTTTGTGTAACATTGATTTCCTTTAGTTAACCGATTGGGACTATGTACATTTGTAAATTCTTCATGTTATTTTTGATTTGCAACATAAAATATGCAGGATTTCGGTTGTGCTACATAGCATAAAACATTCTCATCTTCTTTCATTTCTTTTCATCTTTCTGTTAACTGTGTCAAGATTAATTTATACTTTGTACTCAAAAATTCCTTCCACCCATCTTTCAGTTGTGCCCAAACTATATTGCCATGTGTTGCTTCGTTTCTTAATGTGGATCTAGCTTTAATATCGGCGCACTTAGGACTTTCAGGATTTCAATATCTATAAAATAAAAAAAACACCGATATTAATGGCATTATTTAAAAGTTGATAAGGTTAAACTTGCGTTATATCACTACATGGCTAGCGTTTTAATCGTGGGTGAATAGACGACCTTATTAAGGTTGCTAGAAATTGCATGCTGAGGGCCGCTTCTAAGGCCTCTGTCACCCTGGCGTTTTACGAGCGTTGTGTTTACGTTTCTCCAACGTCCGCGCAATATCGACGTTGCGCTGACGCGACGTTGACGTCGCGAGTGTCCACAGGGATTCCGACAATAAATACTACTGGCTTTGCTCCTTTGATGAATATAACGGGAAAGAAAAGAAAGCATAACATATTCTTATATTGCCATATCCCATAACGAGGTCGCAGCGTGAATCTGTAATTTTTGAAACTGATCTAAGTTTATCAGAGGATTTGTTAAAGGATCAAATACTATGTTCTAGAGCGACAACAATATTACCGCGTCACTTTTCTGCACATTAATGTTGATCGAAGATAGTAAAACTTGCATATAAATGATTGATACATATCGATATTATGATTTATTCGTGTCAATAAATTCGATAATGCATCGCCGGTTGACAGATCGGTCGCGTTCGATTGTAATCCTTTTGGAAGTAAAACCTTTTTTGTCGATTTATACGAGTCGTCGAGGTTTGTTTGAACGATATCGGCTGTGGGCTCACATTATTGATTTTTGAAATGAATGTTTGGTTTGATGGGGACTTTTTTAAACGAAGAAGGTTTACCGAAAACACACGTGATGTTAAAAAATGTGTCGAATTAGGTTTCATATTGTAAAATCATAATTTTCTTTTTATGATTAATATTTTATCTAGCGTGATTATATCGCTTCTAATATACTTAAAATAATATAATTAGATAATACACGTAACTGTAGGAATTAGGAAATAATCAATGCTTACTTTAATTTAAATTTCAATACGATTAAAAGAACCGTGACTCTAATAACCCATTTAACACGATTAGATTTCAATTAAAGTGATTTTTATTGTGATTCCATAACTCGTTAGCCAGGCGCCAACAAAGGTCATCGCTCCGTTATAAGTTTGAAATAATCGATAATAAAACATATTTATTCCATTCGATCAAAATCGATAGGAGCTATTATATATTCAGCATTTGAACAGTTCGCAGAAAGCTTGTGCCCTAAGTCGACATAAATCAATATAAAAGAGGATGAGAGCTCTAATCGATCATCGTTCTCGGCGGATGCTGTATCGAGTAGTACTCGTAATGTCACTTATCGATAAACAGACATCATTAATATATCAAAAACGCTGGCCCTGTGACGAATAACAATTGATTTGAATGTTCGATATGATGAAATCTTAAAAAAATCAAGTTTATTTAAAATTTATCCTGTTTACATTTGTTTACCAGCTTTTTTTAAGATTGATAACAAGAACGATTGAGTATTGAAATAGATTTTTAGCAATTGATACGGGTTTTAAATTAGATTCTAATGTATTGATTGGAAAAAATAGATAAAATTATATGGAATAAAAAATATATTTGTCCTTATTGGCTAATATAAATAAATATAATAATAAATAACACCCAACAGTCACATACATAGTCCTGACACCACATTAAGATCGAGTCTTGTGTCGTGGGTATCAGGAACTACGAGAGACTTTTCGGTCTCACAAACACCCAGACCCGGAAGAAATATTTGTGGGCCGCACAAACATTTCTCTCGGTGCGGGGATCGAACCCGCGGCCTCTCGTTTCACAGGCAGCGTCTAACCGCCTGCGCCACGGTGGCTGTCAAAATATGGCATAGTATTGATGAAGGTTGCGTTTTCTATAAGTGGTGGTAAGTGTCAAACTTGCCAATAAAAACAGCAATAGCAATGGTAATTTCTAATTACTTAGCACTGCATTTCGCTCGTCACACAAAATATTAGGTGTTAAATCTCTTATGCCTATACATTTTTCTTTTTACAATATCCTTGAAAGTGGAACACTAGAGTACTTACACACACAAAAACACACACATACACAAACGCTCACATACAAAGAGTTACGAGTGTGTACTACTCCAATAGCTTTTTGCATAAGATGTGGAGGTCTTAAGATCTAGTTAACTTCTGTGCTGAAATTTCTAAGAATTTTATAGCTTTGTAGAGCGTTTGGAACAAATATTTATCCCTCCAAGCATCGAACCATCAGCCATCAGCTGCATGAATCATCTTAAAGAAAATACAGTACATATATGTACATATATGCATTCACTGGTGGTAGGTCTCTCATATCTGAGAGGCCGCCTGCCCCCTGGGTAGGTAACACCGCAATGTGTATTCCTTCCGCCAAACAGCAGTGTAAATGCACTGGTGTATTTCGCTTTGAAGGATATTATATAGAGAAATTACTGGAAATATTAAGACTTAACATCTTATGTCTCAGGGTGGCGAGCGCAGTGGAATGCCAAGCATTGCTTTGTAATTCAAGGTGTTGTTTGGTATTGCTACTGTTCATGAGCAGTTATAATGCTTACCATCAGGCGATCGGCATGCTCGTATCGCCAATCATTGCAACAAAAAAATGCATTTGAGGATATTCACCAAGCATTAACCTCAACCATTCACTTCACAAAATCAAATTTCAAATGACAATATCACGCGCACGTGAGTCAGTAATGCGTATCGTTTAAACAAATACATTCCGTATACGAAAATTAGATTAACGGTAAGCATTCGTGAATTATGTTTGAGAGTGGACTGTACCGAACGGTGACTGGGCTCAGGGATTGCATCATAGTTCAATGCGGATTGTTAACTTATACTATAATTTAGTGTAGAGGACTGAAATATGAGCGCCTAGGTTCGATTTTTTTTTTTTATTGCATTGAATGGCGAGACGAGCAAGCCGTTCGCCTGATGGTAAGCGATACGACCGCTCATGAACAGTAGCAATATTCCACTGCGCTCGCCATCTTGAGACATAAGATGTTAAGTCTCAATATGTCCAGTAGTTGCTCTGGCTACAATGTCCTTCAATCCGAAACACAACAGTGCATTTAAGCAGTGTTGTTTCACGGGAGAAATAGACATTGCGGTGGTACCTACCCAGATGGCCTCTCACATATGAGAGACCTACCACCAGTGATTTCCAGGTTAACTGAAAATTTCAGCTTGTAAAATATTATATGAGTTCCCTGGATCAGCAATTTAGGCACATCTTACGATAGAAATAAGTTCGATGAAATAAATATGTGTATTGTGAAATTGTGGCAGCTCTGCCTATCCCCTCAAGGACGTCGGCATGAAGTGAAGAAATAACAAAATCGAGGTGACATAGGCTGGCACATCAATCCCGAATACATTTAGCGTGTTGTAGAAAGTCTCAATCTTCATCACATAATGTAAAAGGCTTATGCTTAGCAGTGAAGCACACTTGAGCGGATGTAGATAAAAGTTTACACAAATGTAATGAGGTCATTCCAACATGTTTTAATGTTTGTGTAAATACGAAGATGGCGCTTATTAACTCGATTTAAATCATTGGAATGCAAATGATTAGCAAATAAAGTGATTGAAACTGCGACTCTGTGACGTTTACATACATGTTATATTTACTTATTAGTTACTTTATGTGTATATAATTGTCACGCATCTATAACATGTGTGGATTTGAAGTCATTGTAATGAAACAGATGAACACGAGGATTGTGAACTGTGGAGTCCTAGGTTTGATTTATAGGCAGACCAATTATTTGCGTGAAAGTTAATTGGGATGCAAAATCCAACCAAATAGGCATATCTATCATCGGGAACATTAAATTTAATGAAATAAAATAATATTCGAATTCTCTCACTCTTATATGGTATCTTGTTCTATCCTTACATCCCCCATCACCTTAAAAACCGCTTTAATTTCCTTAGTCACACTCGTGCGCGATCTCTTAGATCAACAGAGAATTTAACGCTAGAGATTCACAAACACAGCACATCATTTCTTGACAAGTCCTTACCATCCATGCTGCTCGCTTGTGGAATTTATTACCACTGTCAATTAGACAAGCTAAGACGCTGCCAAATTTTAAAAGACTTGTTAAGGAACATTACTTATCACTACAGTAATCTTTATTCCTGTCATAATTATATATGTGTATGTATATATATATATATATATATATATAAACTCATTTGCAGAAAAAACGGGCACCTAAGCAATGAACCATTTCAAATGTTACTATTGGTTTGTTTGATAATTATATGTAGTTTTACTTTTACAATTTTGTAAATTAATAAGCAAATAATAGTTTTCGTCAGTATTATCATAAAATTTTGATAAAATTTATGGGTTTTAATGCTAAAGTTCACTAGTAGTGTATGCTCGCTAGTAGTGCATATGCTCGTGAAATAAAAGTTAACAAAGATTTTTGTTTGTTTTTTCTTTAATAAAGTAAAAGCAGATAAATGTTTAGTATCGAGTGTGACCCCCTTTAGCTGAAATTACAGCTTGAATTCGTCTGGGTATGCTAGCGAGGATATCCCGGATACTTGCTTGCGGAATACGTTCCCACTCCGCGGTAATCACATTCTTCAGCTCTCTGATGGTCTGCGGAGCCGGTTGTACTGATCTCACGCGTCGTTTCAGAACGTCCCAGACATGCTCTATAGGATTGAGGTCGGGACTTCGAGCTGGCCAATCCAAACGACGAATGCCGACCTCTTGCACATACGCTTCCACATCGCCAGACCGGTGGGCGCGAGCGTTGTCGTCCATAAAAATTGAGTCTTCGCCTAAAGCGGCCAATGCGGGTTGTGCATGAGGAATTAGAACTTCCGTTATGCATCGATGTCCAGTCAGTCAGCCGTTTTCAATGAAGACTAACTCTGTACGATCCATTGAATTTATTCCTGCCCAAAACATAACAGAGCCCCCACCATAAGGTGTGATTTCTTCAAAACAAGCCTCTGCAAAGTGTTCTCCTCGTCTTCGTAGCACTCGCCGACGTCGATCTTCACCGAACAGAGATATCCTGGCTTCATCGGAGAACAATACCCTATTCCAGTCTTCTTGAGTCCATGACTCACAATTTCGAGCAAACCTAAGCCTGGCAACTCTGTGCTCACGGAGTAACTTAGGGCCGCGGGCCGGGCGATGACTGCGTATATTGGCCGCGAGAAGCCTCCTCCTGACCGTCCATAGACTAATATGCACATTTCTTACTTCTTCGAGGTTGTTCTTAAGGTCCACATACGAAGACTTGCGATTTCTCAATGCGCGACTCACAAGAAAACGATCTTCCCGTGGTTGGGTACATGGTTTTCTTCCAGAACCAGGCTCAATCCTATAGAGCATGTCTGGGACGTTCTGAAACGACGCGTGAGATCAGTACAACTGGCTCCGCAGACCATCAGAGAGCTGAAGAATGTGATTACCGCGGAGTGGGAACGTATTCCGCAAGCAAGTATCCGGGATATCCTCGCTAGCATACCCAGACGAATTCAAGCTGTGATTTCAGCTAGAGGGGGTCACACTCAATACTAAACATTTATCTGCTTTTACTTTATTAAAAAAAAAAACAAAAATATTTGTTAACTTTTACTTCACGAGCATATGCACTACTAGCGAGCATACACTACTAGTGAACTTTAGCATTAAAACCCATAAATTTTATCAAAATTTTATGATAATACTGACGAAAACGATTATTTGCTTATTAATTTACAAAATTGTGAAAGTAAAACTACATATAATTATCAAACAAACCAATAGTAACATTTGAAATGGTTCATTCTGACAGCCTCCGTGGCGCAGTTGGTTAGACGCCGCCTGTGAAACAAGAAGCCGCGGGTTCGATCCCCGCACCGAGAGAAATGTTTGTGCGGCCCACAAATATTTCTTCCGGGGCTGGGTGTTTGTGAGACCGAAAAGTCTCTCGTAGTTCCTGATACCCACGACACAAGACTCGATCTTAGTGTGGGGTCAGGACTATGTATGTGACTGTTGGGTGTTATTTATTTATTTATTTATTGCTTAGGTGCCCGTTTTTTTTGCAAATGAGTTTATATATATATATATATATATATATATATATTATATAATATATATATATATATATATATATATATATATATATATATATATATGTATATATATATATATACCGGATATCTCAAGACTGCTACCGAAAACGAAGCCGTGTGATAGTTTTAGTGGCTACAAACACAATGCAACTAAAAATTTCGCATAGAAACGCGACAATTATTTTTTATGATTTTTTAAATATCGTCATTTTTGGGTGGTAAATCCATAGTTTTTGCTAAAATAATAATTTAACTCTTTTATACCTTAGAATATTTATAAATAAAAGGGTATACACTATTATTTTAGGAAAAAATGTATTTACCACCCAAATATGGCCATAGGAAAAAAATAACAAAAAAAAAGTTGTCTGTATATATACAGGGTATATCAAGACTGCTACCGAAAACGAAGCCGGGTGGTAGTCTAAGCGACTTCAGACACAATGCAACAAAAAAAGTTGCAAAAAAAAAGCGACAATTTTTTTTTGTTATTTTTTCCTATGGCCATATTTGGGTGATAAATACATTTTTTCCTAAAATAATAGTATATACCCTTTTATTTATAAATACTCTAAGGTATAAAAGAGTTTAAATTATTATTTAAGCAAAAACTATGGATTTACCACCCAAAAATAACGATATTTAAAAAATCATAAAAAAAAATTGTCGCGTTTCTAGGCGAAATTTTTAATTGCATTGTGTTTGAAGTCGCTTAAACTACCACCCGGCTTCGTTTTCGGTAGCAGTCTTGATATACCCTGTATATATGTATGTATTTATGTATTTATAATTTAGGTATATAAGTATGTTATATTTAAAACATAATATATAACCTGTACATCTAAAATAGTTTTCTTTTATCTCGTCCTTTGTACTGCCCCATTAGTTCTTTATTATATTAATCCGGTCCATCCAAAGGTTGCCTGGAAGAGATCGCAGCTAGCGATAAGGCCGCCAATTGTTACCATGTCTTTAGTTTTAAGTATTTAATCTGTTATTGTTCCTTTTTTATGGTGTACAATAAAGTATATATAAATAAATAAATAAAAATAATGTAGAGCTTGATACATTAAAAAATAAATATTGTAGCTATTTATTTATGACTATCTGGGAGGAAAAGTGACGCGTTAAGTTAATAGAAAAGAATAAAACGCTTTATCATTTTTCTATTCATATTACCAGGAAAAATCAAAGAACAATTTTGAAAAGCTTAACCTCTCTTAACTAAATTATACAGATACTCATAACGGTTTCTTAGACTTACGCCAATATTACATATTGAAATAAAACGAGTATTTATGTTTTTTTTCACAAATTGGTTTAAATTAAAAAAAAGACTGTTTCCGATGTTTGAATACGTTACAGATTTCGTGGTCACTGGCGACTGCCTCGCGTTAAAATCCATTTAAATAATAGCTTTATTTCAATATACAGATACTCTAAATTCTAGCCATACATTGTTGACATCTTCGCAAACCAGGGCACGGGCAAACGTTACTACAAAGTGAGTTTCACCAGACAGCTGACCTATCTGTGGTTAGGGCATTAGTTTCCTGGACCTGGTTTACGAGCACCACAAGCCCTAGGTAATTAAACGTCGGTTAAGGCACGGTTTAACGATACGCCGTAATGCCACGCACCCATTGTCTATACCTGCAACAATGTATATTAATAATAATTTGTTATTGATACTCTGCGTTACTATATTGGTCTATGAGTCTAACTAATATAACTGGATGAACAAGGGATTAACTTCAGACCAAGGTTTTAGAATCGACTTGATTATTTTGTTCATTCTTTTTACTTTTAATATCAGTGACTTGCCATAAAGGATTGGCATGTTAGGCCGAAGTACATCCGTGTTTATTAATAAAGTCGTGAATTCCTTGCCATTCAAAATATACGGGTAACTCTAAACTCTTGGTCTAAAGTTTATTCCTAGTTCATCTGAGTTTATTGATAAGGCCTAAAGGTTTAATCGTATATTGACCGACTATGGGGCTCTTGGGTTAAATTACTGTAAAAGGCTTTTACGTCAGAAGCATTGATTTTGACGTATAGCAGCAGTCAGTGTTACATTTATCATCATCATCATCATCATATCAGCCACAGGAAGTCCACTGAACATAGGCCTCCCCAATGATCTCCACAATGACCTGTTGGAAACGGCCTGCATCCAGCGACTAGGTCAGGGGTGCTCCTATCTAGTGGTCATGGCCTGTCCTAGAATAGGTGCTACGAGTACGCGACCTCGGCCCCCCGAGCTACTGCAGTCACTACAAACATTCCCTTCCATGACTGCAGTATCCACTCCTACAGGCCATATTCTCCTTTCCCATTATATCCTCTACTCACAAACCCTATTTCCTTTCCCCCGCTGATGATGGGCAGCAGCGTCGTCAGCGCGAGTCCCCTCCTGCGCTCGCCAACCCGCCTGCCAAGCGTGGCAAGTATTGGCAAATACCCTCAATGGCGACACAAAAATTGTTACATTTATAGTTAAAATAAAAACATCTCATTGAGACTTCAAACTATTATTGTAATTATTATTTAATAGAAAAAAATAAAGTAAAAGTGGCGGTCTTGTTGCCCAAAGCAATTTTAGTGTTGGAAAAAACAAACAAGAGACACAAGTGGTGTATTACCCAGCATTTAAATCTAATAGATTGTAGATTGTAAGCCATGAAGAAAAAGTAACTAAATATTTATTTATCCTTTTTTGCATCATACAAAAAAACAAGTTACATTATAGAATTAGCATAATAAAAAAGTGCAAAAGGCGGCCTTATTGCACTGGACAATTTCGTCCAGGCAAACTTAGGATGGATAAAACAAATGAATGAGAGGGCAGTCTAAGGAGTAAATATGTAGTAGAAATAAATTGACTCTCATATTCTAAAAGATGAATGAGTGAAAGTCAAAACCGAACATGTCTTCAACAAATATCCTATTATGTTAATGAATTGTTACATTACTCATATTGCTAATAAAGACGGTTCAAAGGATTTTGTCTATATATAGAGAAGTTGCTGCGTTTAAAGGAAATGACGCGAATCGGCCAGTGGTTATTCAAACAATGAGAATACTTCGTTCTCTGGCGCCTCTATTGATCTAAAAGGCTTAAGTGTACGCAAATTGACGCATTTTTAACACCTACATTGAAATTGGTTCCTGACTTTGCAGTTTTGGAGCATTCTGGTTATAGTAAGATGATTTGTGACCAATAAAATCATGTCGATACCACTTTTTGAAACTGTAATGGATTGGCTGATTCGTATTATCGACTGATTGTGATGATAATTATGGAAATTGTTAGATGTTGAATAACTTAGTGATATTTTTTTTTAGTTCTGAAAGATTTCTTAATTTTGAGAGATATTAAAAAACCAGGTAAATATTAATGACGTAATTTAATAATTACATATTCCTTCATATTAAGAGCGTTTATACCCTGCACGCGCTTTTTGGCTTAAAAACAGGACTTTTCAAATGAGTTAATAGCCACCAATAAACAATTTCAAGGTAAAATAATTAGTACTAATTTTAGAAAAGGTTGTCATCTAGGGATTTTGGTGGAAAACATTATAGATTGATGGATAATTTGTGAGTACTATAAGGGTTACTGAACACAAGTTTCGTTATTTAGGCTTTAAATGGCAATTTAGAAGCTTAAGATATCCGAAACCACTAAATATAAGATGAAAATAAAATATTATCAGACTAATAAGACCCTTGTGGAGGGATTTTGCTGAGAAAAATAATCTTTTTGTGTTTAGTTCCTGAAAAATAAAAATTTAAACAATGCGAAATTATTCAGAAACTCTCGTCAAGAACATATTTTTTTTCACCAACTTATCGTACATAATTTTTTATAGCAATTGCATATTACAATAGAAGAACATCTTATCAATAAATTACCATTTTTATATTTCAACAAAATTAGTTTACATGTTTTCTACAGATATTTTAAAAACCACTATAAAACACGCTGTCCGACGTGGATCAAATCAGACCGCCGCAAGGCCTTCTAGAGGGAGGACGTATCGCTCGTCGCTCCGGCCTGGCTGCAGTCGATTATGCCGCGCGTAGTAAAAATAGCCACGCGCGGAATGCGATTAACACATCTTAGTACTTTGGTAGTAAAATATTTAATTATTTTTATTACCTACAATGATTTTGTAGTGAGTATAAATTATGTTTCAGGTAATATAATGGGATGTAATTCCGAGGCTAAATTATGTTATGTATTGTAATATAAAATTAAATATATTTCGTAATTGTAAGGGGTTATAAGGCCCCTAACACTATTTATGTGTTCGAACACGAAATGATTAATAAAACGTCCGTAGTGTATACTGATTGAACACTGATTTGAATGCAACTTAACAATGTAACAATAACGAAAATATGATTAGTATCCAAAATTTGTATTATTCTTTGCTTGCACAATAATATTTGTCTACTTATAATGCAAATAAAATATTTTTATGATATTATATTACAGTTACATTTCAATTGAATATTTGAAGCGCACGGATCAAAGTTGTTTGAGCCGATTGTATAGCGAGCCGACGCGGCAGCTCTATGCACACAGCTTTGGTCGCTTATGTGTGCGTGAAATTAACGAAGAAATACCTATAGTTGACTTTGCGCGCAAGGTGTATACGCTCTTAAGTGGTGATGATTCAACTTTCTATCAATCGCACACAGACGGACACTTTTTCCGCGTTGTCGCAAGATGAACGTCAACAAGAAGTCACTTTCGCGAATACGCTCTTCCCTTTAAAATAATGAGTCAAGTCAAACATGTGGAATCACAAAGGCCTTTATACGATGATGGCTGTTTGCTGCTTTGCTGAATAAGTTAATAATGCAAATAAAGGCGGGCTTCTCAGTTTACCTGACATATTCGCATTTCACACGGTTTCCACGAGATGCGTCAGTCGATCCGGTGAGATTATCCACAAAGGATCGCTGTTCGCAAGTCACAGCCCTTCCGATGAAATCACGGGTTGAGACAAACTGGCCGCGGACCACTTAACGTCCACCTAGAGTTCGATACGTCGGCAAACGAAACGATATATTAAATGTTTCTTCGAAATATCACCCGCCGGCCGGTGCGCCTACACGACACGCAATAAAAGCGATCGATTATTACCCATATGTGTGAAAAGCGGAAGGAATAAGGCCAGCGGCTCGCCTGTTACAGCTTGGGCTCGTCCGCGGTGACGCTCGTGAGAACTGTCAATATTTGACCCCGTCTCGATGCTACGCTTCGAAATTGTCTCAACGATTTCCAATCACAAATATTGTCTTAATGACTGGCGCTCGATTCAGTGTACATCAATCGGGCGATGACGTCCGCGTGCCTCAAGGTGAGACCTGCAAACATCTATTCTTTATCTCGATCAAAGACCAGAACTCGTTTTTATTTGCGCTTTCTACGCATATATAAATATGTACAGAGGTATATTGATGCGGAATTTGGCACGCGTCAATCAAACCATACGTACACGGGCCTCGGCGATTTGTCACTCCGCTATTTTGTGGCATTCACAATAACTGCGGCCATTTTGGTGACAATAATTAACAGATAGGCATCGCCGTTCGACCGCTTTCTAGTTTTTGTTTTCTCGAAATAATTATCATCACAATAAGCTGCGAGATCTCTTTTTACTTACTGCTGTTGCGGTATTTTGAATAAAATTAAGAGGTCAAATGATTTCGAATTCAATAGCGTCGGTACAGTCGTAATGAGCTTCTATTAGAAACTGGTGGAACGAAACGTGTACAAGTGTATGCCTCTCTTTGGGATTTACTAAACAAATGTTTCACATGGATGTGATAGTACAGATATGTAGTAAAAATTCGTGAATCTTGACTAGGTGAGCGCAGTTTGTATGAAATAGATAGTGGGTGAGTCGAACGCTTTCAGCGCGGCTCGTGAAGTGTTGAACAGCTGTGGAGTAGTGTTGGGCGGCGGGCGGCGTCTTGTTTGCTGCGCGGTGCGCCGGCGTCACGCCGTCAATGGCTCAGGTTATTTACCTCTTCTTATCACCTTTTGTTTTGCTCAAATAACGCAGCTCGTTTCGACCAGCTTCCCGACATGTCGGCGCGTTTCATTCACTCGCGCCATGAAATATTGTGCTGTCGACGCATTGATTTCAGTGTATATGTGTGTTTAAATGACCTCAACTTCGGCGATTTTGATTCTGTCCCGATAAAGTGTCAGGAAATAATAGTGGATGTATGAATTTTTGTACGAAATTAATTATCGAATGTTAAAGTTTCGCATACATTTTATGCCACTTCGTGAGCGCTATTGCAGTGGTATTTAAATAAAAACGAAACGTATTTTGTAATTTGATGAACAGGTTGATGATTGCCCATGGTCTTTACAAATAAACTGACATATCGAAAAAGGGACGCTCGAATAAAAATAAAAATTGGTTAAAAAAGTAAAGAGTGTTTGTACAAGATAGCGTAGATCGAGTATGCGAGTGAAATAGAAGAAGCCAAAGTTATTGGAAGGGCTAACAATAAAAGCATCGGAGGCCGATCGGCGATACAGGTCCTTGTGTCCACATTAGCATCTCGAGGCAGGAGTGTGTGCAAACAGCGAGGGTCATCTGATGAAATGTTCAAAGGCTTTTAGTTCCCGAGAATTATTAAATGAAGCCCCAGGATCGTAATGTAAACAGCGTGTGTTTGCCGAGCCAAGAACCTGTTGCTTTGTCGACGTTTTGATGCGTGCTTCGGCTTATTGGCGGTTATTTTACGTTCGCCAATGTTAATGTGACTGCGGCCGTTAAAGGCAACAATGTCAAGTGACCAGTGGGAGTCGCGCGGCCGACCTATCCATCACGCGCGCGCTCGCGAGCACAACTCAACACAACACGAGAACATTGCCGCGAGCTTTTACCTCCGCACTCGGCGATCATTCCGCGCCGCTCATCCGTACCGTGATTACAGTAAATACGCGACCATTTACATAACAAAATTGTTTGTAAACTGTTTCCTAAACGGCACAGAATAGATGCCTTTACAACTTATTAGTGTGAAGCATCTTGTACAATCAGCATTCCCCGCGAATATTACGCAAACACAAAGGCAGATTTCCCTTCGACGTCAACAATACGTTGCTCAAATGCGTGTTGCAACCGACTCTGCGAAACACCAGATATGTGTGGATATCTAGGCAAATACACGGCCAGGTATATGTCTAGACAAATAAGCAGGTAGCCGCCGCATCCCGCCCGCTAACACCGCTAATGTGTGGACAAAGCTCGTCGTGACCGATCCTGCTAATAAATATTCCAGGGAATGGATGCGCTACGTCTCCGCACCCACCCGCCTGGAGGAACATGCAAAAAAACCCAACGCGATCATCCTTCTTTTTAACTAAAGCAACAATATTACAGCGAGAAATAAGACCGATGCTAATGACAATCGTAAAACACATTTTCAATATGAACACAATTGGATAATTTGCGTCTACGCAATTAATATACACAGTCATCAATATTTTCACCTCGCACCTTTACGAAGATATCTCCATTGGCATTAACAACTTAATGTTCAATATTTTATTACCGTCCGCTATTTGTCTTGCATACCAAACATGTTGAGCGCACACGACATCTTTCATTACAGGTTTCTATTTGATTTCGCCTCATAAAATCTACTCGCACGGACACGATTATGATTTCTATCACAAATATTGGATACATTGTATGCCGAAGTGTCTTCTACATTGAATGTCTTTGTATCTTGCGCAATTATTAACACTGTTTCGTTCATACAAGGTTTCATATTAAATTTAATATCTCCTTTTATACGATTGACGCTTCCAATACTGCGCCGCCTACGTTAATTTGCTTTTAAAGTATTCCAGCCGCTTGTTCATTGATATCGGAAGCCGATGTAATGAGACACAAATAAAAAACAACTTAATAATTATCGTGTTAGGATTTATTTTCGTCTACGAGAGTCAAGTTTGGTAGAAGGCGTTAATCAAAGGTGTGTCCTCCTGCTTATATCAGGGCAAGTTAGTTCGGAATTTTTCTGAGAACTGCATCAACTTCATTCAATGTTTGTTCGAATAATAAGCAAGTGAGTTATTTAATCGTTCCGATGGATGAATTCTTTCACTTTCTGTTTCTTTATTGGGGTCACGATTTAAAGTGTAACACGGGTATGGCTCAGTACATTGACGGGTCTGTGGGTACGAGCGACAACTTTGATGCGGCCGAGGTGAGAGATAATTTCCTTTGTAGTTGTATGGAGACATCTTTACATAAACGACGTGTTAAGTTGTAGTGAAATTCCGGTCGGTTTTATTGACTCGTCCAATACAAGATGTACCTTTTCATCGGCCCACTAAACAACTTACAGTTAATATTATATTATAATATCACGCGAGAGATTTCGACGGCTCCACTGCATGCTTCGATTCTGTTTACTTTGGAATTAGCGCGATTTGTGCTAACGTTATCCTACTTATCGGTACGCGCAACTGTTGGTTTTTACGGTTTGTCATACGATAATAATTTAACAACATTTTAGTTCCATGTTATGTTTGTTTTCCTCACTGTACATGGCGAATCTGAAGCTTGCGGGGTGGACGAACTCTGAAAACGAGATTTAAGTGGCTCATTTTATTGATATAACGTTTAAATAAAATTACGGTCACCTTTTAAAACAATAAAAAGATCGGAGAATTCGGTAGCAGTCTGGGACCATGAGAAAGAAAACTCGATTAAAATAACAGGAGATACACAAAATTTGGGCCGAGGGGTTCCGTCTATTGAGTAATTTATTATTTCATTACAACATGCTGTACTGGAAAACATCGTATTTAAACTATTATGCATGTATACATTAGTCTGTAGGACAGTAAATTACAAATATAAATAAACAAATTCATGGACGTATTCAAATGAACGACGGCTTGTATGTACCAATCTTTGCTCATTGTAACTTCACTAGGAATTTTTCTATTTTAAAATAGTTGCCTATCTCGTTTTACTGGAAACTTTCGAAGAAATTACCATCCACGGCACCGCAAATAGGTAGCGAAAAGCACTCGTCGCCTTTATCTACAAATTACCATTATTTCACGCGACGCGCAATCTGTTTAATGTAATAATATATTTTTGCATTTCGCAAATAAAAAAAGTGAAGTGTCATTATTGATTGAAAAATGATGGTTAATTAGAGCAATTGGCGCGATCGTAGATCGGCGGAACCCTGAAAAGGAGGCGTCGAGGCTTGCGTGCCGCTCCGACGCGAGCGTTTATCCGAACGAAACATTTCACCGATAATAACTCCACACAATATAATAATGCGAATAATAAATAAAAATCGAAATAAAATAATAATTTTAATGTCGTAATTGTGGGCCGGGGGCCGTACGGCGGAGCGCGGCGGTGCGACTGCAAAACGCGCTCGTTTCCAATAACAATTTGATTGCCAACCTCACTACAGTTCCTTATATTGATTCCGATGGAACTTTAAGTACTTTAATAATGAAACTGGTTTTGCATAGTCATTACACACATCTGTTTCTTGTAATGGAATGAAATATAACGCGTCAGAGTGAGGTCCCGGAGTGAGAATGTACGTGTTGAAGAAGTCTCTGGCGGGTGAATGAGTGGCGGCCGCCGGCGCTAGCGCTGCACTAGATGGACACTGCCCTTTTATATTCTACTAATTGTGCTATTTGATGCAAGTATTTAGCATTGGTAAATTTAATTAAGCATAATTCTAATCAGTACGCGGATCACGGATGGCCAATAAAATACTATAGAACTTTGGAATGGTGATCGATTTAATATGACTAAAATTGATTCTGGTAATTTTGAAATGGAATAGGATTTGATCCTACATGGTCAATTGACTTGATAAATATTGTAGGAAGTTGCTGAATGAAAATAGCTTATTATATGTAGCTTTGAAAATTGCGGACTATGATGAAATCGGCAATATATCATATTTCCATCCATCCATCCATCAGCCAAAGGAAGTCCACTGCTGAACATAGGCCTCCCCCAATGATTTCCACAGAAACCTGTATATCATATTTTACAATTATCTTTTTCTATTATGTCTTGTTACTTTTTACTCAATGATTACCCATTCTTGCGATACGAAAAAATTGGTATTTTTAACTAATATATTTCACAAGGTAATGAGGCGAATTTCAGTGGCAATAAATAATAAGCCCCTTGAGGGATAACAGGCGGCCATATGTTATCTCCGTTATCAAGTATAATGAAACAAATGTAATTTGAACAAGAGCTCCGCCGGCAGCCACCAATTATGTTTACGAAACGTTAAATAAACATTTAGATTAATCCTATAGCAAAGTAATACATTTGTTCCACTAATAATCGGATAATACAATGTTATTGATTGATTAAATATTTTGAATACACATGTTTATGGGTGCTTAATTTTGTTGCATTCAATTGTTGATTGGATTTTAATGGCGGTGTGCAAATGGAATTGTTTTGGTGTAATTGTTTTGTTTAAATAGTATGTAAGAATGGTTCTGTTTGTCTTTATTACTTTGGATTAGAGAAGTAGACTGTGAGGTTTTAGGTGAGATTTCTAAATGGGAAATTCAATCCATTTTATATGTTTGACGAGTTTTAACTCTATTTTCGGCTTAACTTTTTCCTTACGACGAACGAATGCGCGGGAATAGTTTAGCCAAACCCGTCGAGTTATACCATTTTTTACTTTTTACATAGCACAGACGCTGGCGACATTTATACATAATTGTGGGTTGGTCGGGCACCTGCCTGTTAAACATCGCATCATTCGGCGTCATTACACGATTACGAGGGAAAAACAATTTTCATCCGCGACATGTGTCAGCCGTGGCAATCGCTGGATACGAGTAGTAGATAATACTGCTCATTTATTTTTTAATGATTTTCTGTGATTGTTATTTGTTACGTCGTTGTTCAAGATTTTATTGTTATTTATTTTGTAATTATTTTTAGAGTTTAAAGTTATGGAAAAAACTCGTATTATTGGTATTGCACGTAGATATTGTCATCCTTTTCCTTACCGCTCTCTTCAAGACTTAACAGGCCGGCAACACATCCATGATTCAAGCTTTATTGATTTTTAAGGGCGGCAGTTATCACCTGCCATCAGGTGACCTGTTTGCTAATTTGCCGGACCTATGTAATAAAAGAAAAAAACTATTTACTTTTCTTAGTAACACAATATTACAAACAAAATGCCGTTTACCATTTTATCAAGCTTTAATTTTATGTCTTCTTTTCTTAAATCCATCCAATGGTTGTCTGCAAGAAATCTGCTAGGGGATAAAACCGCAAACTGTATTAATATGTAATTTTATTTGCAAAATATTTTATGCTTTTTTTATGTGCAATAAGAATAAATAAATAATGTTGTCCAACAGTCAGCTCGATCTGAAGGCGAGTCATCAGGCGATCAATCGTGCGAGTCTTCCGACGAGGGTGTTGGCCGGGACGCGCCGCAGCCGCCGCATCCGCCCCCGCACCCCGCGCTGCACCCGCCACACATCACGCACCACCAGCTGCACCAGAGGAACTCGCCGCGACCCATGGACCGGGAGATCAAGGTTATATTGCTATTTAAATAAATAAATAAATACAACCAACAGTCACATCCACAGTCCTGACACCACACTATGATTGAGTCTGAGGCCGTGGATGCCAGTACCTACGAGAGACTTTTCGGTCTCACAAACACACAGCTCTGAAACAGATGCCAGTGGGTCACATAAATATTTGTTTCGGTGCAGGGATCAAAACCTGGCCTCTCGTTTCACAGATGGCGTCTAAAGTGCGCCACGAAGGCTGTCAAATTGCTATACCTAGTGAGGTCATAAATTCTGTCACATGTTTAATATAAAATAATTGAAACAAGTTTATTCATTATGTAACCATTTATATACCAAAATGAACTTAACAAAACATAGATTCTTATGACACTAAAGTTTATTCAAAATGACCTCCGTGATTTTGAATACAGGCCTTCAATCTGCGCGGCCAGTTGTCTATCGCAGCACGAACGAGGTCCATGTCAATATCGGCGGCTGCCTTAATCAAGGATGTCTTGAGTGACTCCAAATTGGGATGAAGGCTTTGAGCACGCCTTTTCCTCCAAGTGTTGCCATATCTTGTAATCTAACGGATTCAAATCTGGACTGGAGGAGGGCCAGTCTTCGTGCCGGATGAAGTCGATTTCACGCGCCGCCAGCCAGTCTTGTGTGCTCTTCGCTCTATGAGCTGGCGCCAAATCTTGTTGGAATACCCAGTGCCTGTTATTGAACATGGTATGAGAAACAGGCTCCACAAGGTTCGTCAGGACTGTATTTTGATACACAACTGCATTCGTTTTTACACCTTTCTCACAAAAATGTACCTCTGTTAAGCCCCAATAAGAAACTCCCAACAAAACCATAAGCGAGGATGGAAAATGACCTCGTTGGACACGCGGAATACGGTTGCTCGCTTCTTCACTACTGTGTGCGTACACCTTATCATTTTGTTTGTTGTAACTCTATTCTAGGGTAAAAAAAAATTTCATCTGAAAAAAGAATTTCCCGATAATTTTTTTTCCGCGTACCGCTTCTACAAAGCGCGGCATCTCTTCAGTCTCAGGTCCATTAGACGAGCATTCAAACGATGTCCTGTTTTTCTTCGATATGTCCGAAGCCCTAAGTCTTCATTTAACACCCTTTTCACCGTGGTTCTACTTAACCCCATCTGAAGGGCCAACAGTTTCTGCTTACGTTTGGGATTTCTTTGAATTCGCGCCTTCACAGCTTTTATCACTGCTGGAGTCCTAACAGACCGAGGGCGACCACTTCTTGACCTGTCATCTACACTAGAGTCTTCATTGTATCGTTTGATGGTACGATAAACGAATCTTTTGGTTATATTCAAATTTATCAGTATGTCTAAAATTTGAATTGGCGCGTATCCGCAACGATGCAACGCAATAACTGCAACACTGGTCTTCTTTAAGCGTCCACTCCATATTTAAAAATGAGTAAAATTCTAAAAAGTATACATTTTTATTTTCATGAACAATTCGGAATTCGAATTCAATAAACTTTTTTGTGGCCAGCATTCTAAAAGAAAAGTTTTTACTGTGTGACAATACTTATGACCTGACTGTGTATAATTAACATCCCTATCGTCCGTATCAACATCATATGGAAGAAGAGTTGAACATAAAATTCCTTCCTTCGAATTTCCTGTCACCACTGATTGGATCTCCTGCAAACTGCCAAAGCTGTCATTGCATGTTACTTTTCTGTGAAACAGTCTTACCAATCTAGTGCTGACTAATTTATATTCAATCTATTACTACCAACAGCAATACTGTAGCACTTATAAGCACACGTAAACTTCACTTTTAAAACAAAAAAAATATAGTAACTACTTCTCCGCAGGTCCGAGATGACTTCGAATCACTCAAGTCGTCTCTCCACCCGCATCTTTCGTCCCTGGCTTCTTTAGCCCAGGGCGCTCCCCTGTCTACCTCCAGCAGCGTGTTCGCACTGGCCGGCGCAGGGGCCCCAGGAGGTTTCCCGTACGCCCCTCCTGCGTTCCTGGCCCCCGCGCCGCCCCCTCCTGCGCAGCCAGTTGGATCCGCATCCTCGTCATCATCTGAAGGCAGCGCTGCTGGCTGGAGCTTCGAAGAACAGTATAAGCAGGTTCGTCAGGTAAGTTCGTTTGTAGTCATTGATTTAATTGAATGAAATAGTTTAGGTTCAAAATATTATCTGGTTCATGAGTTTTTTTTAATAGGAAATGAGCTCATTAGATGTTGCTGATAGTTTAAAAAGTAAGTTGAAACGGTTGATCAATGAATTGCTGAATAAAATGTTACTGGCATAAAAATAATTAAGTTTACCATAATACATAATAATATTTCTCATTGAGTATTTGTTGTTTACAAAGGTAAAAACAATTATCAATTTTGGTGAACATCTTCTATTTCTCAACACAAAACTAACCTGCCCACAGTCGTAATAAAGTTACACACAATTTGTCCAATCTTCGTGTGGTTGACAGCGGATTATTATTCCTCATCCCATTACACAGGGGTCGGAATGACCCTTCACATGTTTTGACAACCCTTCGCCAAACCAATGAAATATGTAACAAAGGGATAACGGGTTAGCGACCATTATGTAGTGATTTGGAACACATTTCATTGGGTGCGGTATTGTGTTGTGTGGGGTTAACACTGAATATTTCATCGACTCCACCGGTCTACCGGACCACAGATATGCTTTGATTGTCATGTTGGGGTAAATGTCTCTTGTTATTTTATCGAAGTGTCGAGGGATTTTGTATATGTAATTTCTACCTCTGTTGGTTAAAACAATGTATACATGTTGGAATCAAAGCTTTTCTATAAATTTGAATAACGGACGAAAAACATAAATGTTTGAAATTTATATGCAACCTCGTTCACATCTCCATACATTCATTAATTTGGCAGTTAACGCTTACGAGTAAATCCTTTGTTGCGTTTATTTAAAGTTTTCACCTCACGTTCGAGTAAGAGTTGGGTTAACAAGCTGTTAAATATTATATCAATGCGAAAAAGAAAATGGCGGTGATCACGTCTCCATTGTTCTTTTGGGATTAACACTTCCGTAATTGGGCAATAGCGGCACTTTGCCGACTAATTTGTCTTTGCCAGGCAATTGTGGAGGCTTCAAATTAGGGTTAACATTGCAGCTGACAATGACGGTTGCGGTTGAAATTGTGAACGTGAAATAAAGAAGGTTTTAATTATTTTATACTTTAGCAATTCGATATTAAATATAGTTATAATTACTATGTTCATAGTGGAATGCTTACGGCTTATAGGGCTAGTAGGAGGCTACAAACCCAATAGTAGAATGCAAGAGGAAGTCCTTGGGTGAGATCCATATTCTAAAGTTGGTATCCCGGTTCTGCAGATTATGGCAAATAATCTCTTTGAAATACCTATATTAATGTCTTTAGTTATATATGTACATCTAGTCAACACAAAACAAAGCTTCAAACATGAGCAAATATTTTGCAATTGCAAATCTTTATCGCGTCGAGATGTTCGCAACTCACCGTATGGCATCGTTTGAGGTGGATTGAAAGCGATAATTGCTTTTATGTCGTGCTCTCGTGTGTTTGCCGGGTTAACGAGAACACTTCAAAGGGTCCAATTGATCCAGTTTGCTTTTGTAGGGTTATAATCGTGTGGAGCTATCTAACCCACTTTTTAGGATGGAATTATGTGGCACAAAATCGTAAATTATTTTACGGATTTTATAGTGTTGATTCTATTTTGATTTTGTTTATAGTGCAATGATGTGGTTTGTATGTCATTGAATTTGCAGTGAACATGGTAAATTCATTACGTCTCTACGGACAGAATTGTAAGCAATACGAGTTGGAGCAGTGTTAAAAAACTTTTTATTTAATTTTAAACATTCCAGAAGAAGTTTCCTTTAGGTTATTTGTTATTTAAAACATTGTGTCAATAACAGGATTTAGTTTCATTAAAATGTTCTTCCAATCTTTGATATACGAATAAATCTACGATCCACGGTCCATTAAGACATGTATGCACTTACCATGCTCAATAGTTATATTAACTATATGAGTTCAAAATCATAAATTATCGTATAATTTAACTTGAAATAATTCTATTGTCCGTAAAACCTTCAAAACGCAACAAAGAATAAAAAACCACATTCACTAAGTAATTGTAATTAAAAGCCAATTTTGAACAATTGTATCCTATTATGCATAAAACCCCGATAATTTAAATTTTAATAGCTTATTATGTATGGTAGGTTATTTAGCGCCCTCTACAGGCCATAAGGTGTACGACACGAACCTTTTGTGTCTATTGTTGGAGGCACGCTTTAATTTCAACATCTCGCAATTTGTAGTCGCCATAAAAAATATAATGCGAACTTATATGCAATAAGGCTAAGGCTTTAGGCTGGTAAAGAACATTGTTGTCATTTGAAAGGTTTTTGTTTGTTATTTACCTTTATTGTAAGTGGATTTAATCGCCATTTTTATGAACAGTCTTGTAAGTTCAGTAAAGGGGTTATTGGTTGAAGAATTGATTGAAATATGATCAATTGAGCCGGTCTTAGATTATATACTCGTCTAGATTGAGCAATGTCAACAAACGATGCGCTAAAAGTGTCCTCACTTTCGTTGATATGTGTGAGTACCGGTCGTGTAATTATTGTAATCCAACTGTCAAGGTGTGTGTGTTTAGGGATGCCTACTCCAGATTATTAACTTAACTTTTCCCCATTATTTGATATACAAAATAGGTTAAATAAAATATTTTTTCTTTATTTAAACTGATCGAAATATTATGTAATGATATTTGTGTTTTATAGTTTCTCCCATAGTTTCAACAAATCTTCCTAGTAATAAATTGACAACACTGGCCAATGAAACTCATCTTCAAAATAATGAATTAAAAGTTCATGTTTTCTTCAAATAATAGTGGTTTAACAATAATGTTACCGATAGAAAGTGATATTGGTATTATTATACAGTTTTCCCACACAATTGCGATACAATTCGACAGCACAAACCGGCATAATTAATTATTTTTCGGGAGCACGTTATCCATATGTAGTTCAAATGACACTGACGTACGTGAGAAGCGAGTCTACCAAAGGTAGACTTTTTTGAGCCGTGCGGTGAGGTGTGATGTGTGATCTAGACGAGTATATAATCTAAGGAGCCGGTGATTTTAACGATTAATTCTAAGTATTGGATATAATGAATCTGACGAACCAATGATAATTCGTATTATTCGGGACCTCGAGGATAGGATATTTAACAGTAAATGCTTTATTACTATAAGACACACCAAAGAAAAATTAAATAAATAACTAACACCACGTACATAGTCCTGACCCCACACTAAGATCGAGTCTTGTGTCGTGGGTATCAGGAACTACGAGAGACCTTTCGGTATTACAAACACCCAGACCCGAAAGAATTATTTGTGGGCCGCACCAACATTTCTTTCGGTGCGGGGACTGGACTCGCGACCTTTCATTTCACAGGCGGCGTTAAACCGACTGCGCCACGGACGCTTTCAATTATGTCAAAACATTTAATTTAAACCACTCTCAATCGTACTCGCGATTGTAGAATAGGCCCGTGCCCTGCAGTGGGACGTATATGGGCTGATACAGATTTAATTTAAAAATGGTCAAAAAAAATAATTGCAACAATGCAATAATTCTAAAATAGTTGGTTAATTAAGATGGATTTATACCGTCCATTGGTCTGTACAAAGCTAGTGTGACCAATGTATCTGAGCAGTACAATCGCGCGATTTGCACGCGGACCGGCGCGTTTGATCAACCGTTTGTTGCCATTCTACACGGTCGCTTATACTGCACGAGTATTTTGCTATAAAAATATTACTTTTTAATTTATAATGCTGCTTGTTTTTTGTTTTATTTTTGTGCCTGTGATTGAGTGTCGTCAATCTGGAATGTCAATTTTTAACAAAATGATATTTGAATTTGGAAACTAATGCTACATAGCTACATGCATGAGATGCATTTCATTGTTTTAATTGAAATTATTGAAGGCTTCTTCAAGTTAAAAAAATAAGCTAAAAAGTAGGACTTGGAAACAAAAATGTGAATTTTTAGCTTTTTAAAAAGCTAAAGATGGGCGAATTAATATCTTCTTGCTAAATTTGTTGCTATTTGCTATAACATTTAGTTCGTATATGCTATGACTGGTTTCTGGACTTTACCGACCCTAAATGGATATATTAAATTGTTTCAGTCCACTGTCTTTATTAGCCATTATCACTCGGTTTGTAAGATAATATGTTATTTCATGAACTATTGTATAAGTATTTTGTTTTTCCTCTTTCGTTTTAACTTCTTTCTTGGTAAGAATTATGACATCTTGTCACATATACTCCCTATATAACCTAATAACTATCTGAAGATTTACTTAAAAAAGCTTCTTAAACAAAAAACTATTTTCATTATTTGCTCACTTTAATAATAGAAATACGCCTAGGCTTTATAAGCTAGACTCTATGCACTTTTAAGTACATTTTATGAGAAAGAAGTTGTTTTAGTGATTCAGTTCAATCACGTAGCGTCGTTGGCTATCGGGTCGCGGCGCGCGCACGATCGTACATTTGTCAAAACAGAGTCAAGACACCCGCCAGGGGGCGCTTGTTTATGTACAACACGTTTGATTTTATACAATTTATCATGCGAATAATTCAACGATAAATCGACTTAGTAATTTTCTTTAAAATAAATCGCTCCACCGTGGCACATCGATAAACCGATAACTAAATTATTTACATCGAAACGTTTCGTTTATTTGTAAAAAATGTGTTTAATCATGATAATATTTTAAGTTAAGTTTATTTATGTTCTTTGTTTTTTACATTTAAAATAATGAAGGTTGGGTGAATCCTATTTTGTTTATAGTAAGTTTGTAGTAAGGCCTAACTATACTTGTCTTGTTTTTATAGTTAGCTTGGTCGATGGCGCTACCTTTGTACGACTATTATAATTTATATAATATTGATTTATCATCAGTAAATACTAAATATTATTGCTTATTACTAGAATTTATTATTAAATTATTTTTTTTCTACGGTGTGTCTGAACTTATACGAAGGGTCGTAAAAGTTATATACGAACTAACACCGATACTTTTAAGTCAAAAGGGCATCCAGATTGCCATCTTGTTGGGTGTTCTCTTGATCTCTCGTTCAACTTCGCTACAAATGTGGTGTTTAGTCTCTCATCAGTCTTATCTACGTGTCATAAACCCATGTCATCAATTCTGCAAAATAAGACAGAACAGTTCGCACACAGAATAAAAGGTGGATCAAGTCAGAAGCCATTAAAACACGTGTACAAGCAAGCGAGAAGGCCGAAGAATCTTGTAAAAGCCGAACATTACCACACCTAAGGTCCGTAATCTCCGAACACGATTGTGTTTAAATGTTTTTAAATGCACATGTCCTATTAGATTCGCCGTAAACCTTTTAAAGTGGCGTTCTGTCGCGGCAGTAGGTTATGGGTGCGTTCGAAAAAACTTATGTTTTTTTACTGGCAACCCACACGATTAGCCAAGTGAGCCATCGTACTGGTATTCGAGTGTTTCGGATATTTATTCCGTCTAGACGCGTTATCTTTTGGATGCTTTCGATACCTTTATCGTTGGGGTGGAATGTTTTATACACTTGAAATTGGTAACTGAGCTTTTAAAGGATTTTTTTTGTGCTGGTATTACTGTTTTTTAATGATGCAAGCGTTGCAGGCTCAAGCGCACGTTTAGTAATTTAATTATGATTTATATTGTACAGACATATATTGTATTTTGCTTTTTTCCATGTATTTTTTTCGAAACATTTATTTAAGGAATTTTGAGTTAGGTATTGTATATTTTTATTAATCCTATCATTATGTGACCGTATAATATTACAAGTAATATGTAATACAATTCCTTGGAAATGTTATTATAATCTGATATTCTTAAACTCCACGTGTTACATAGATAAAACGTTTTATTTCTTCAATTGCAAATTGTACGTTAATGTTTTGTTATTTCAACAATGGACGAGGTAAACACATAACATTACAATGTCATTTGTCATGTTGATGCGTAATTTACTCACATGATAGTGAGCAAATTATAATCTCAATGCGGATTTATTTTAGTTACAACTGCTTATCGTTTTGCAATTAATTTTGCATAAAGTTTTTTTTTCGATATTTTTCCTTGCTTGTTATATTATATACACTTTTAATATAATTCACTATATCCACAGATCACTTCCAATAGATACCGCATTACGATAGTTTTGTTTTGAACCGAAAACGCCAACGAAGGGAACTGCGCGGGGGGTGGGCGGATTGCAGCGCGGTCACGTGGACATCGCTAGAGAGATGAGGCATAAGTCGATAAATAAAAAAATGTATCGATAGTTCGATTTGCCAGTATGTTCATGTGTTATGATCGCTTCTATAACTTAATTACCAACTTGTTAAATGTTTGATAATATTTTTTCACCGGCCTGATCTAATAAATTATACCAACCGGCAACCGCTAACTACGAATAAAATAGGATTAAGATTTATACTTTAGTATGTAATGGTTTTATTTCTATTATTCAGCGTGTATTTTTGTATACCATAATGGCGAAATACCCAAATTAAGTGTTGATATAAAATATCAGATAAAAACATGAAATAGTAAATAACTAAACCTCACGCCCTAAAGGGCTACAATAACTTATTCCGTTTCTTTTCTTTCTAGTATACTAAAACTTATGATAAATGCCCTCCCATTATAATTGAAAACGTATACAACTAGAGGAAAAAAAGAAAATTAATTACGCCAAAGATAAAAATAAATAAAAAAATATTGTAAAAGTACCTTGTTTACAAATTTAACTATTTCAAATTACATAAAATAACGTAATTATGGTAATTTGCAATTGTTATTTAAATCAATATATATTTTGTGACATTGTCATTAAATAAAATTAATTTACATTATTGTTTTAAAATATCGATATTTCTGGGAAATTTATATTATAAACATGCGTCAAACACTAGAAGAACGCGTGATTTCGCCAAAAAAAGATGGCTTATTACGGTTATTGCTATGCGAAAAAGAGACGGTTGATTCTCCATCCGAACTCGACTGTTTGACATTGATACATTAACCAGTATAAATTGAGCTCGCTCGGGGCCAAATTAATTTAAAGAATATTAGTTATCGATGAAAACTTATTGCGTTTTTTTAGATACTGTATTTTTTGAGTTTTTTGCACACCATTTTATTGAACAAATCATTTTTAACTGTAATATTATGTTCCCAAAATGCAATTTTCGCCAACGTGCAACGACATGTGCGGGTCCACTACTTGGACGACACTGATGACGCGACATTTGGCATCGGTTTATATATTTCTGATAGCTTATATGTTTGGCGCACAACCGCTGCCTTGCATTAGGTATCTATTGGGAGTGATCTGTGACTATATCAAATCTTCGTAAGTAGATTAAGTATATTTAGTATACATTTTAACATCTGCTTGATTTGTGTTTTAGTAAATAATCTATGCATCATAATGGTAACTTGAGCACCGATTGCTTAAATATGCCACTATCAGTTAAAAAGGCACTTAAGCTAATTAGTTAAATTTGAAAAGGGCAATTTAAATTGTAATGCTTTTTTCAGATTTATCAACGCTAGTTATGTTTTATGTTATTGTCGCGTACATTTGTATTTTGTATGATGTCACTTCCTAACAAACAAATTAGTCCGACATTAAAAAAGCGTTGGACTCTTCCAATACTAATTAACGTGTTTGACTCATTATATACTTTTAGTTTGGACGCGGTTATTATTTTTTAATACATGTTGTTTTGCTATGCTCCATAGTGTGTTTTTTTATAATAGAAGAAAAAAGTGCAACCTAGTATGGTTTTCCCAACATGTAAAACTGTACTAATCAGATTATATAATCATATTTTAAATTATAGGGACTAAGATGTCATTAAAGTTAATTATGGAACGTTTTGTTATTCCTATAAATTATATGATTAGAAAACAATAAATTATTTGGAAGGAAAATTCTCGCTGATATAGCTAATTTCAATTAGAAAAAAGCATTGGCAATAATTCAAAAATGCGCGTTCTAAATTTAAAACAGTTATTGTGCTAACACGCTCGTCTGAAATGATCATTTTGCTTATTTACTATTTTGTTTTAGTAAGTGAACTATCCCGCCCACACACACCAATTTTCGGTAGTCAGAATCAAAAGAATTGACACCAAGGACTAAAGCTTGGCGAATGTTATGGGGAAACAAGTCTTTTGCCTTCTAAGAAATTCGTAGCTATGAAAAAGGGAACAGCAGTTCAAAAGAAAATGAATAAAATAAAATAAGTGTAAGCCCTTCAAACGTAGAGTCTTATGCCCAGCAGTGGGTACTGTACGGGCTGATATTTAGAAATTAGTGTATTCTACAAACAGTACGTGCATCTCCACAATGCCACTTGTTATGGCATAATGTTTTCCTGACGACTTATTACTAATTATTATGATAAGTGATTGTTAAATGCATTGTTATTGTAACCTCAATAGATATATCGATGATTTAACTAGACGGTAATTGTTAAGCTAAATGCAGGTGAGAATAATTAAGTTTATCTCAAAATTTTCCATCGACAATTTATGGCTAAATAATTATATTACCATTAGGTTTTACGGTATCTTAAATTGTGAAATCCTGTGAGTTACCACCATTTTGTAGTCGAAATTGAAAATTGTATTGTATTACCTTGATTTATACATAAATGTGCCATAAATCAGCGGATTTTGAGTTTTAAGTCTATCACAAAAATATTATTAATATTTGTCTGTATCAGCCCATATACGTCCCGGTGCAGGGCACGGCCCTCCTCTACAATCGAAAGTGCGATTGAGAGGGGCCAGGCCATATAGCCCACCACGCTGGCCTTGTACGGGCTGTAAGACTTAACATACCATAGAAATTCTTATAAATCGCTATGGTATGCAGGTTTCCTTGACAGCTTCTGTGGCGCAGTTGGTTAGACACCGCCTGTGAAACGAGAGGCCGCGGGTTTGATCTCCACACCGAAAGAAATGTTTATGCGGTCCACAAATATTTATTTCGGGTTTGGGTGTTTGTGAGACCGAACAGTCTCTCGTAGTTCCTAATACCCACGACACAAGACTCTTTGTGTGGAGTCAGGACTATGTATGTGACTGTTAGGTGTTATTTCTTTATTTATTTATTCCGTACAATGTTTTCCTTCACCGTTATTAATTTAATCTTAAAATATCCCTAACGAAACCTACCCCATTAGCGTCTATTTAAAAAATCGGCGTGCATCGCGATCTGATGATATCGCACTGATGCACCCCAGCTGACTGGCTATTTCGGGAGAGCGCGCATGGGGCCCGCGCGGCGCAAGTTGAGCAACTTTCAAATGGGGAACATATGTATTTATTTTTAATTTTTGAAAGTTTATTAATTAGTAGTTTTAAAATTTATTATTTAAAATAAAATATAGCATTAAATATCTATATGTTCTATGAAATATATTTTTAGAAAGTAACTAACATTTACAGACTATAGCTTCACATTACTCATAAATAGTTTTAAAATCTATTTTAGCTATCGAATGTCTCGTTGTCTTCGCTCAAACTGAATTCATAAGTCGTTCAAAAGTCAAAAGGGACTAATAATTAAAAAACTGAAATAATTTAAAGTTATTTATGAATTAGGCCGCAGGTGCTTAGTTGACGGAAGATAAAATAATATTTTACAAAAAAATACCTCTTTCGTTAAATTTGCTGCCTGTGATCGGTTCCCAGAAATTTATCCTTATAAGCAAGGCTTTCGAATTTTGTAATAATACAGCTTGTGTTATTTTTTTAATCATCGGGTTTGGATTTTGATTCCTATTGATATTGACTTTCAAAAATCCAAGTATGCAGTTTTAGTTTTCATCAAAATTAGGGTCTTGACTGCTCTGAGTGATTTCACAAATTAAAGTTCCTTTGCAGTGTGGTCATCTAGGCCCAATTAAAAAAGTATCAAATACAAAAGTAATTTTATTGTATATTCAATATTGAGATGATTCCCCGCTGTCTCCATTTACTTGGGCCGGCGTGTGCGGTGGTCAGCGGGAGTGCCGCGCAATGTGTCGCATGTGGCAGATCAACTTTATTGCTTTTTATTAATCTCATATCAACACAATTATCGATAATAAGATATGCATAGTCTTTAATTTATTTCCAACTCCTCCTATTAATTTAACTTTTTGTCTAATTTCGTTGCGGGTTAAAGACTTAGACAACAATTTAGACATTCCCAGGGACGAGCTTCAATGCTCGGTGTCATTACATTGCGTGCTTGTTGATCCTGGCCTATAAGAATTGCAGTGGTGGATGTGAGGGCGGGACAGTCTCCAGTATGCATAGTCTTGCTGTCCCTTTTCTAAAATAATTTTATTAAAAGCGGGTACAAATATAAAAAAGGATATAACCGAAGTAATAAAGCAGTGATTTTTCTATTTCCGTATCTCCGTATTCTTCCGTATCACATACTTTATATGATTTCTTAGAGGTTAATAGTTACGATCTTATTTATAGACAGTTTTAAAACGTATTTTAGTTATCTAGTGTTTTATTTTCGCACGAACTGAATTTCAAAGTCATTCGAAAGAGGCGGAAATTTAAAATTTAAATTAACTTCACACTTATAATTTAAAAATGTCTGTCTTATAATAATTTCCATACCAGCTTTATAAAATATGCTTGGTCAATAGAATGGAATATAATAATTTAAAAAAAAAAAACCTCGTTTTCACAGCATCAGGAAAACGATGACTACAAATCAAAAAATCAGAATAACTGCAATTAATACTGGAACTAAAGCATATCAACACGTCCTACACACGACTAGAATCACAATTCACAAACAACAAACATATTTGTTTACCCGGATTCAGGTCAGGCATGTTGATGGAATAAATCCTCCTTGCAATCATGTAACAGAGATATAAAGATGAACCACGAAAAGTTTTACAATACACACGTCAACAGAATTGCACGGGGTGTGAATGAGTTCCGTATGTTTATGTGCTGCTTTTTTTAGTTTTAATGACCTTTGGTTTTAAAATCAATAGTTTTGTAGCTCTTTAAATAAATATGGTTGCCGTAGAAATACGAGAAAGTTTATTGTTATATATCCAGTGATACATATAGTGTTGACGCATTAGAACCAATGAAAATAAACTTATACATCTATCTATATCTGTATCAGCCCATACACGTCTAACTGCAGGGCACGGGCTAGGGCATCGAGCCCGGGTTTACCCGGACAGAAAAAACCCGGGTTTTCCCGGTTCTGAGGATTATAAAAAAACCCGGGTTTGGTTTTTAAAACTCGGGTTTTTCGGGTTTTTTTAAAACTTTTGTTTTTGTTATTAATTAAGTTTAAGCCACTTCGAATGCAATAATAAGTAAATGGAATAAAAACACGCTTTGATAAATTACACTGGTCAACATTAAAATTGCCTTTTACTTGAAACTGCATTAAATCTTTAGTATTCGACCCCCTTAATCTAAATATAGAACTTAAAATTAATATTTAGCCATTGAGGTATTATACTAGAGCGGACATCGGGAACAAAATCTCTGCGTAAGGTGCGTGCGCAAGGGTCCACATTGAAGCGAGAGGGAAGATATGTTACTTTGTAGGCGTGACAAAGACAGAAATAGAATGTACCCTTCATCAAACGGTTTTATTTAGCTCACCCCGTTTGTTTGGGTCAAATTTAGTAATTGAAATTTAACCCTCTTCCCGTTAACCGATTGATCTGAAATTTGGTATACGCCTTTGATTCTGGTGACAATACAATTATCCATATTCAATATTATTGTGAATCCAAGATGGCAGCCGCTACAAGATGGCGGACAACTTAGTTTTTTTCAATCCCATCAATATGGGTATCAAATGAAAGGGCTTGTCAAGTAGAATTCAGTGCATTATACAAAATCAAAATCAAAGATGGCCACTGCTACAAAATGGCGGAAAATGTATTTTTCAATCCCATCAATATAGGTATCAAAATAAAGGGCTTGGTAAGTATATTACAGTATACTATACAAAATTATAATATGAATCTCCCACCCAAGTCAAGAACTCAACGAATTGAATAGAATGAGAAATAAAAACTAAAAACTTAAAAATAAAAAAGGATTTTTTTTTTAATTTAATCAGTTTTATATTGCAGATAAATGAACTAAAAGCTAAAAAATAATTTTAAACATATGCATTGATTAAACTAAAATAAAATCGTGGGGCACGTCCACTTTAAATGAATTTTAACCACTTTAAAATTGGACGTGCCCCACGATTTTATTTTAGTTTAGGTAGGTTAGTTTTTTTGGGTCTGCAAATGGGCTACACCAAATACTGGTGCTTTTTGTGTGAGTGGGATAGTCGGTATAGATCGTTACATTACTTAAAAAAAGATTGGACTTCAAGACAAAGTCTGTGTCCTGGAGAAATGAACGTTAAATACCCTCCTCGAGTCAATCCTCATAAAATCCTTCTCCCTCCATCGCATATAAAATTAGGATTAATGAAGAACTTTATTGACGGCTCTCAACAAAGGTGGAGCAGCCTTCTAATACTTGTGAAGTGAATTTCCACATCTAAGCGACGCCCAAATAAAAGGGAATTTTCGAAAATTACCACGAGCTTGGGCTGCAATATGTCCCCAAAAATTCACTTTCTTCATTCTCATCTTGATTTTTTTCATTCTAACTGCGGTGATATGATTGACGAACATGGTGAACGATTTCACCAAGATATATTGACAATGAAAAAGAAATACAACGGTCGATAGAATCCGTCAATGTTAGCGGACTACTGCTGGAACTTGATTGAAGATTTTCGTAAAAATAATTACAAAAGACAAAAGATAAAAAGAGAAATCCTTGATTAGAAAAGGTTAAATACTTGGTTAATATTTTAAAATACTCAGTTTCATGTGAAAAGTGTATTAAAAAGTAATTAACATATCTTTACTCTTAAGTCAGTTTTTTCGATACCAGCAATATTTTTAAAATAAGAGCTAACTTTCAAATTTGGTTTATATTTTCGTATTCAGTGACCCCGTATTTAAATTAGTCAAATAACAAAGCATTTATTTTAAAGGCAAACAAAAAGTCAAATTTTGTAGACCAGTGTTATTATTTATTACGTAAAAAGTAGCTTCGGTGCTACTTAGTTATATTATTAAATATATACAATATATATAAATTTAACTGTTTTTGTAATTTCGTAAAGTACTGTTTTATTTATTTAAATTCTTCCTCATCCTTTATATTTTGTACTCATTATAGGAAATCGATATATAAACGCAGATTAGTGTATTTTAAAAAATTACAATAAAATGATCGAAATGCTCGAAAAAACCGGTCTACCCGGGTTTTGATTACTCTTAGACCCGAAAACCCGGGTTTTCAAAATTGACCCGAGTTTCGATGCCCTAGCACGGGCCTCTTCTACAGTTAAAAGATCTATCCATTCCATATTTAATAATTGTTTATTTTAATGCAAATCAAACTAATATAAATGCCGTGTTTTGTTCGTGAAGGACCACCAATAAAACCGAAATTCATTTTGAATATCAAACTAAAACCAAAGACAGTAAAACCTCTGCAGAAAAATAATTAAAAAAGCAAGACATGTCAAAACGTGAACCAGAGACAACCCTTTATTTTTACACGTACCATAGTGCAATAACTCCCAAATAAAACAAGGTGCGTGTATAAATAGAGTTGCATGCGTGACGGACGGCCACCCGACACGCTAATGTAGCCTGACTTGATACATATGGAACACATATCGAATTTATATTCACACAATCGATTTGGAAATTTCACTTCTTGGTAGGGGATGTGAACTGCTTTAAAATACACTGGTGTTGTTTTGGTGAAATATTTGAATGGTTGATACGTTATTTTGGATTCCATGAATTCACATCTTTATTGAAAATATTATATGATGTTTAAAACGTAATCCATGGTATTAATCATCTTGTAAATTCTCTTCAATTATTTTCATACATACTCACGCCTTTCTCCCAGAAGGGGTAGGCAGAAGTGCGACCGAGACATCCACATATCGCCTTGTGTGTTTCGTCCTATGATTTTATAGGAGGCTTACCTATCGCCATATCGGGCAAAAATTCCTAATTTCGTACTGGTAGTTAATAGAAAAATCTAATATCACATTGACTATCTATTATGGCATATTCCGACAAAGTACTCATTTAAAGAGTTCTTATTGAAATAAAACAAAATAATTATAAAACTTATTTGTTAATTTTAAAACCATCTCATTATCCATTACCCATAGGCTACTTCTAACACTTACCTGCCCCCGCAAATCGGATCAAGCACGCGAACAAACAAAAACAGGCCGATGTTAGAGGGCTGAGTGCAGAGGGTGGGGCTTGAAATAACCTCGCACGGGACACAGGGAGCATCTGCCGGTATAAATAGCACCCTCAATGTAGTATCAAGGACGCCGCTCTGTTTATATCGTCATCACTACCAAAGAGCATAGTACTAATACGGTATAGATGGGTCAGAGAGGTGTAGTTTTTAGTTTATCATTGTTTTGGGTTTCTGTGTTCGTAGTAAAATAGATTTTTTGTACTTAGTCGAGTCTTTATCACGACTTCGATTTGATGTTCTTTAGATTTGAAGCTCAGAATGAAAAGTATCGGTATTTATAAATCAGTAAATGTTCTATTAGTTACTGAATAATAATTATTACATAAACTTATGTTAAAATTTCACTCAACACTGGAATTTATATATAAATCATAACAATGTTCTGTATTCAAAAGCGCATTTTGCCATATAGAAACTCAATAAATCCCTTCAAAGTTGCAGCAATATATTATTTTAATTACAACATTCAAGCCGCATCACGTGTTGCCGTTCCACGCAACCAGTAAATTCCAAATTTATTATTTATATAACAACTTCCTTCGCGTAAACCTCCCTAAATCGATAGAAACATTTGGTAAGGAGTTTTTGCTCCAAACATTCCTATAAAATGTTTATCACCGACGCGGCCGCACATGTGTTGCCAGCCCTCTTCACTGGAGATTATTCTAAAATTTCCAGATTGCCACCCCGAGCAAAAAATAAATAAATCCATACGAGTGCACAAAAAATGTCCCGAATCCTTGAGTCGGATGATTACAATCCCCTTGAAATAACCTATTTACAGTTATCGCTTCGTACAGCGATGAAACACCCGAAGCTTTCAGGGATGGTTGTAAATTATGCGGTTGGGATTAATTGTTTTTGGTTTTAGATAAGATTTTTTGTGATAATCTTATGTATTAATACATGTTTAATGATTTTTGTTGAGACCGTAATGTTTAAAGTTATTGGGGTTAATAAATAATTTTATTGTATTGCTTGGAAAATATAATATTTTTAATACATAGTTTGATTTCCTAAGATGCTAAACAAAAATGATACCCAAGTTTAAGTTCTATTTTTGAACTGTTATTGTTCTATAATCGTAAAAGAACATTCTTATTTTGAAAGAGTTCTTTATAACTCTGTCTGCTCTCAAGATACCTTATTTATAAAATTATAAATGTCCAGAATTCGATTTAAATAAGAAGTAGTAGAATAATTAACATAGTTGAAGTGTTTATAATAAAAAAATCTATTTAAACTCAGTTTCTTCTTTCATACTACAATTGAGGACTAAAGCTAAGTAGCTATAGTAAGTTTAAGCCTTGTTTCTCTGTGTGAGTGCGTGTCTTGACTGCCGAAGTTATTTGCATGTGTAGAGACTAGAAGCGCCTGAAGCGGGGGTGGCGCAGTCGGCCGACCTGCGGGTTATCATTTCCTGTTTTTATTTTTAAATTTACAACATAATATTTTTTGCTTACGGCGCGGCGCGCTGAAGAATATTCGGTTTCCGAACGTTTGTATGCGATTATGTAGTTTTTACTCTTTTATTTTTATGTTATGTTTATTACGGATTTTAGGGGTGTCGGATTTTGTTTATTTGACGAGCTTTGTGCTTTTAAAGGCTGGTATAAAATGTTGCTTTAAAATTAAATTAAATAGTCACGAAAAATATTAAATCCGATATTTTTTTATCCTGTAATTGCAGGCAAATATCTTATCAGATTATAATGCATCGGTAATCAGCCAACAAACATTAAATCGCGGTACAAAGCTGTTGCCACCGAATTACGTCGCGGCTTACACTTTATCGGCGGTGGATTCGGTCGATAAAATGTCGAACAACAATTTTATTGTTTATACACGTAATTGTTTATTAGGCCGCGCGAGGCGTTCGCTTTGTCGGCACAACGCGCGACTTTATTGCCCTCCATTCGATTCACCTTCGCCTATGTAACTGCGATATAACTTTTGACCCGCGAGTATTGAGTGACTTTGGTATTCATCTACAGAATAATTAGTATTTATATACATTAAAATAATCGTAATGACCCACGAAAATGTAAAACATTTGCCGATATCACGTAGCACACGTTCGATTTTGTGAATAATTTTATTGATAGGCGAGGGGTACGGATGGGCGAGGGGTACGGATAGGCGAGGGGTACTGTGGTTAACACTTTCAACCAATTGTTAACCCTAGTTGGTTTCAGAAACAAACTATGTTGCATCTTTACTTTTACATACGAGCTATACATCAATGCCTCGACTGCCTCGGTGGCGTAGTTGTACTAGAGTACGGTTACAAAGCTGAGGTCTCAGGTTCGAATCCCGTTGGGCAAAGTGATATTGGATTTTTCTATTCATTATCAGTCCAGAGTCAGGAATTTGTGCCCGATATGGCGATAGGCTCGCTACCTATCACATTGTGGGACGGAACACACAGAGCGAAATGTGGGTGTCCTGGCATCTCTGTCTACCCCTTCTGGGAAAAAGGCTTGAATTTATGTATGTATGTATGCTATACATCAATAATAATATCAATTATATTAAGGTGTAATGCGGTTGAAAGTTATTTCCTCAAAGGCACAATATCAAACCACAAACTACTTATAAATAAACTTCTGATAGCAAGATCGTAACCAACATAAGTGGACACTTCACTTGTCTTCAAACAAACACTGCCACCGATCCTTAGGAATACGTAGAACGGCCGGCAAAACAATGAATATGTCAAAACAACGGGATCCTTTGATCAGCCCTTAATTACGTGTCTTCTCGGAAATCACTTAATGAGTTAGGAGTAAATGGATTATGCGAGTTTAGGAATAGTTTTTCCAGCGAGATTTAAGGTTCAGGTAATAATTTTTATATTGACTTAAGGGATTAAATCTACAGATATTTATGCGAAATCGATAAAAGGATTAAGTAAATAATCTTTATCGCTATTTCTAGGAAATTAGTTGTAGATTTGCTAATTAACACGTGGAATTTAAAAGAAAGGATCCTAGCAAAAGGTACTTAATTGTGGTGACAAAATATTAGTTATTAGGTAAAATAAATTATTAAAAAAAGTGTAGTGACAAGTAATGTTTTGCAATCAGAATTAAAGTTATATTTATAGATTTTGATGAATGAAGGCAAAACAAACGTGATTAATATTCGAAAAAAGAATTCGGTTATGATTTCCATTTTTATTATTTAATGGCCAGTCATTTTCTTTACGTCATATTTCAGTGGGTCAGACTGTTTGTTTACTACGTACGTGTATTGTTGATCAAACGCCATCGTAACCAACGTAATTAGTACGTCAAAAGAAAAAACCCAATATCCGATGCGAATTGGCTGATAATTATTTTCATAAGTTTGGAAGAACCCACCGTTTATGTACAAAATATGTGTACCATTCAAATAATTGTACAAGGGAAATCAAACCAAATACAAGTCGCTACACGTGGATCGTTGATTATCTCTGCCTATGTTTACACTATAGCTGTGCACAATAGCGAGTCATGTAATTTTTGTACAAGATGTTGTAGTCATGTGATTAAGTCAAGATCTAATATATTTATTTTGTTGAAATTTATTCACACTTTCTAACCTTTATTAGAGTACTAGTGGTCCAGCCCGGCTTCGTAAAGATGCTGATACTATGTGATTCCACACTCCAGTCCACTCCAGTCCACACACAAAAATAGGAACTATGCTAATTATAATGACTGTATTGCCTGTATATTGATAATAATAATAATAATAACACCCAAAAGTCACATACATAGTCCTGACCCCACATTAAGATCGAGTCTTGTGTCGTGGGTATCAGGAACTACGAGAGACTTTTCGGTCTCACAAACACCCAGACCCGAGAGAAATATTTGTGGGCCGCACAAACATTTCTCTCGGTGCGGGGATCGAACCCGCGGCCTCTCGTTTCACAGGCGGCGTCTAACCGCCTGCGCCACGGAGGCTGTCAACAGCTGAAGTCAGAAATTGATAGCGGGGAATTTCTGACTTCAGCTGTTCTCTATAATCTATTTATCTTTAATAAGAGATTTAATTAGATATGTCAATTCAATTTATGGTTCAGTTAATAAAAGGTAGAAAGTCATAGATATGGTGCATATATTTAAAGACATCTAGTTTTTTTTTTATTCAATGAATGGCTAGACGTGCATGCCGTTCGCCTGATGGAAAGCGATGCGACCGCTCATGAACAGAAGCAAAACCAAACAACACCTTGAATTACAAAGCAATGCTTAGTCCTATGTCCAGTAGTACTCTAGCTGCAATGCCCTTCAATCCAAAACACAATAGTGCATTTAAACTGTTGTTGACGTTGACGGGAGAAATAGACATTGCGGTGGTACCCACCCAGGCAGCCTCTACCACCAGTAAAGATAAATATATGTATCTATTTTTCATTTATCAACATAGTCATGGTAGTTATTTTAACCTCTTGTTGAAGATAGGATATAGACAATCGTCGTTAGATTAGCAAGCTATATGACGTAGTGGACAGTGAGTGTCAGGCGTCATGCACCGAGCGAAGTACGGAGCGCGGCGCTTGAAGCTTGAGCCCCTTCACACGTCACTACGCGAGTGCGCTTGATTTGTTTACGCAGCGGCGATCACAAAGCCCGCCATCGCCTGCAACCAATCCTCTTTACGACCTCCCCAACTGTGAAACACTTTGTATCGTTATCCATTGTTTTATCAATTTCAATAATTTATCACTTAGCGAGAACGGAACGCGTCTCTCGGCACATCAACCTCAAGATATATTGTGTGATTCTTGATGTTCCAAGTAAACAATACGAATTTAGATTTTTTTATTATTGTTATTGTTCATCGTTTGGTGGTGCATTTAGTCTGTATGCAGATTTGGTTTGATGTGCGAAATCAATTGTTTTTAAACTTTTAAAATTATTTAGTATCTTTAAAAAATATCGTATTTATAAAGTAAAACAAAAAACGAATTCTTTGAGTTTTTTCAGTTCTAAAGATGATTGTCCAATAGAAAATACTGCTTTTCAAATACAAACATTTGATATGTTTTATATGGACAAGGCTTACATCAATGCTGTTGTAGAGTTATCAAAACAAAACAAGACCTCTCCAAATAGTATTTCAGTTGTTCAATATCTGCAAAAGTGTTCTTTAAAGTTTAGTTTTTTATCAATCTATTACATTGTTCTAATAAGAGCTTTTCTGAAATAAGAATGACAGATCTTATTCGATAAATCATCACCAATTCGAGCTATATTGTTTGCGAAGATTTAGCTACAGTAACAGCGTATATACATCACTATAACAATAATTATAAAGTTTAGAACATTACGTGAATAGAAAATCCAAGTTCTATTGATGTAATTTAATACTGAATTGTCATTACAAAACTACAGGCACGCCTGGTGGCAAGGCGTGGTAATGACGCGAGTCCATTAATTCTTTACTATCCGTTTATAGGCTTTTTACAATCTACTTTCATTAGGCAACATTCGATTCTCATTGAGGATTGAATTAACAAGATGCCGTGAGTTTTACAGCCTGAATTTACTCTTTCATGGTTTGTTAATGACCAAACAAATGACTACATATGTAAACTGTTAGTGCTGAATATTTATGTATATCTAACAAAATGTTACGTGTTAAAGGGTAGTTTCAGTTGTTAAATGCTTAGGATGAATGTGTATTTTGTTCGTGAACTTTTTTAAATTTATATAATATTGTAAGGATGAAAACCTGACCTGGTTCGCTATGGAAATCCTTGGGAATGACCTTAATCCTGCAATAGTTTTACTGTGCTTTAAGATATGAATACTTATAATAAATACATTTGGATAAGATTCATTCATTTACCATAATTCACTTCCTAGAACAAAAACCATAAATAAATAATACTATATTTCTAGTTCTAAGTAAACTCACATATAAAAACGTTTTGCAATCACATTTTTATGATAAAAGCAATGTACAATGTAACATTAGTTTTATGTTCAACAGTAGTAAATCAAGATTACATTTGTTGTGTCTGTATTGAACATGCTCTTTAATCTTACGATGTTTAATACTTAGATTGTGAGTGTTTACAGATAGACACGCTTCAAAAGCTTCCAATAAAATGTCTTTGTTAGTAAGATGTTGATGTTTAATAGACTTGGTGTTAGGCTGTTAGGCTATAATAGTCCTAGTGTTAGATAGACCTCTTCCTATATTGTTAGTTAAGCCTGCCACTCACGATCAAATGTGTTTGCACAACCATGGGTTAGCACCAATGTCTAATCGAAAATTGGCACGAAGTTTGCGCATTAGCTTGCCTTATTATACAAAGTCAAAAAATAATGGTGCAAACTTGAACTTACCAACTTTAATCGTTACGTGAGTGGCAGTCATAAGTCGCCAATAAAGGCTAGTTTTGTACTGGGTTTCCATCAATACTTGATGAATGTATCTAGTTAATGTTTATACTCTCTAAATACTTGAAAAATAAGCAACTAATTGGTAATAAGCAAAGATAAAAAAAATCAGCCCCGAATATAAATAAATAAATAACACCCAACAGTCACATACATAGTCCTGACCCCACACTAAGATCGAGTCTTGTGTCGTGGGTATCAGGAACTACGAGAGACTTTTCGGTCTCACAAACACCCAGACCCGGAAGAAATATTTGTGGGCCGCACAAACATTTCTCTCGGTGCGGGGATCGAACCCGCGGCCTCTCGTTTCACAGGCGGCGTCTAACCAACTGCGCCACGGAGGCTGTCAAAATATATATCCTTAAAAAGTAGGCATGTAGATTTTATTGAACTATTGACTAGAACCTTGTCAAAGCTACGGTTTCACTTCCATTAAATAAAAAAAAAATAAAAAATGGTGTCGACATCTGTAGGTCCTGTGAGCCAGGATCGAAAATAGTATTTAAGTACTAAGTAGGTACTGAAATAACACCGAGCATCAGAAAAAATATATGTTGTATTATTATTACATGTTAAATACCAAGGGTTATTGACGTCGAAAACTGAACCGTTTATGTCAAATTAAAAGTAATTTTGACTTATATGGAACCTTCGTTTAAAGTTGAAATATAATTAGCAGATGTCTTTTGAAGAGGCTATTTTAAGACGAATAACTGCCATAGGTACACACAAAATGCTGTTACGAATTAAATAAAAAAATCAATGTTTCATAAAAGAAAAGTTATCATGAATACATTTAATAGACTTTTACAACTGTAATACTCACTAAGAACTTTTAAAGTAAAAATAATTTCTCATTTACACCTATAAAACGCACTAATATTATGTTGATACTTTGTGGTAATTACGCATTAAAACTTAACAATAAAATCTGCAATGAAAATACATATATGGTCGTATTGGACATCATATCATTATTACAGGCATGGAGGACACCAGAATCACCGTGTTGGTGCTGGTTGACTTCTCGAATGCCTTTAATAACGTCAACCATGACATCCTCTTGTCCATCCTTTCCCATCTCAAGATCTCACCAGTTGCGTTGGATTGGTTCACATCCTATCTTCGAGGGCGCCGGCAGTTGGTGCGCATCAATGACTCTTCGTCGGATTGGTGTGACCTAGAATCTGGTGTGCCTCAAGGCGGTATTCTTTCTCCTCTTCTATTTTCAATTTTTATTAATCTCGTAACCCAGTATCTTCAATGTTCGTATCACCTCTTCGCCGATGACTTACAGCTTTATGCTCAATCTGGTGTGGACTGCTTGTATACAGCCATTGCCAAAGTTAATAGGGATCTGGGGTATATTAAAAACTGGTCGGATGATTTCGGCATATCCGTAAACCCGCTCAAATGTCAGGCTATCTTGGTTGGTAGCCAACGTATGATGAACAGAGTCGATTTATCGACTATACCACCGGTTACCTATGATGGGTCACCTATTGCATGGTGCTCTGTTGTGAAGGATCTTGGGCTACTAGTAGACTCTACACTAAGCTGGCGACCCCAAGTTATTTCTATAAGTCAGAGAGTCACTAGTGTTCTCCGAATGCTTTATCGTTTGAAGAACTTTCTCCCTGTGAAGACCAAAGTAATGCTTGTTCAAACCTTAATCTTCCCTATAATTGACTATGGTGATGTATGCTACTACGACCTGAATGCAGATCTTCTCAACAAACTCGACCGCCTTCTCAATAACTGCATTCGATTTATTTACAATCTTCGCAAATACGATCATGTATCTTCTTATCGTTCCCAACTTCAGTGGTTACCCATTCGTCAACGCCGCAGCCTGCGCGCTCTCACAGTACACACACACACAGTACAGTGTACACTTACTTAAATATATATTTTATATATTGTACCATTTTTTTTTCTCCCCTATCTAAATGTAAATAAAACCTGCTGTACTCAATTTCTGCTTCACCCAAAGGTAGACTGTTAGAGAATGCCCCTGGCATTAAGTCCGCCTGTATACTGTTTGGTATATAAAGTTAATAAAATAAAAATAAATAAAAAAGTATTCGCAATAAAATTAAGACACCATTCAAGTCTATGAGAAAGACAGCATGTTTGAACTAAAATAATTAGCTCCAGTTGGCAATATATTACCCCAAGTGACCCCAAACATTGAGCTATCATGTGCGTAATTAAACTTTTCACTGAGGGGAGAATCATCAGTATCGGGAGTTAATTAAAATCGCACCACGATAAATCTCTCGCGCCCCGTGCGAAAACACGCCTGTTGCCTCAATAACACCCCTTGATGATCCCAATCGATGACTCTCCAATTGAGAATTTGGGGTATTTAAGAAGCTGTTTGTTGATTGAAGATGTTTCGTGTCTATAATAGCTGTGAGCAATAGACCCTAATCGAACTCAAATTGAAGATTTGGGGTATTAAAATACCCATTGTTGTTTGAAGATCTCTATTAGATCAGGATTTCGTGTATTTGGAACAATTTAGTATTGAATTGACGAATGTAATTTGCTCGGGATCGGGTAATCCGAAAAGGTTTTATGTTAGGCAAAATTTATAAAACTGGAAAATCATGCGGTGCTGACCGCGAGTGTATGTACATGAAGAATTAATTAAGTACCATTTTATTGTAATATTCAAGTCTTAAAAATCATATTTAATTTCAATGAAACTTTATATTGACTAATATGTTTTTAAAGTATTCATTTTATATTTTAATGGTACAAAACTCAATTGAAATAAGATTTCAAAAAGCAATTACAGTGAATAATGCCTACTTATGTCCAATACTGGCTCTATCACAAACATGGCCGTAAACTAGTTATTGTTCTCGACAACCCTAATTACGCCTCTCCCGATTGGTGCATCGATAAAAGAATTACTCACCGATAGAGATGTTTTCTCTCTCTCTAACTAATATTGTCGTCGACATTTCGTATTACCTGTATCAGTTATAAGAATGTTAATTGCAGAAGTCCTTATGTCGTACAGATAGACAAAGCACGGGGCACCTTTTTAAATGGACATCATAAATGTGATTCACTTTGCCAACATATTTGAAATGTTTCGCTAGAGATTTACACTAAATTGTTTTTGAGATAATGGGTTATTTTTACAAATCTTTATGACTTTTTTAGTCCCTGTAGAATAATGATAGGTTATATAGGTAATGTTAACCATGTGAAAATGGGTATATTTAATTTATAGTTTGATTACAGAAAGATTATGTATAACAAAACATCATAATCTTTTTTGAGTGACATATGCCATATTATTATGATATTAAATAATATTTAGCGCGGGATTTATTTAGGTATAGTGAAATTAAAACAAAGCAAATCTAAATCCGCCATCACTGCAATAATTAATGTGTAATTTTCTTCGGAAACTGACGTTGATAGCCTGTTCGTTCAGCCAAACATTAAACAAAGTAATATTTCACACTATTCATTAAAATCACAACGTTATTCCTTCCACATGCGCGCATGGTGAATAAAAAAATTGGTTCCCGTTTGCCCCTAACGATTGTTTCAACATTTCACAGGCAAATTTCCGAGAAATATGCCCAATAATATTCCGTATCTATTCACTTCCTTTACGATAGTAAAGAATCTTTGCTGCCCTATTGTTTGAGGGTACCAAAAATTATTTTTAATCGTCATTTGAAAGATTTTTTTTGCGAACATTACTGGGTCTCGGCCCAATCCATTGTATTTTTATTACTGCTCGATGTTATTATCTTAAAATAATAAAGCTCGGTGATAGCATATTGAAGTTATTAACTCAGATATTGTCTAGGATTATTGTTTTATGTTATTTATACCTGCTATGGAACAGATGTTTGACAATTATTTAATCCCGGGAGTTCTGATTATTATTGAAAATGTACATTTCTCTTTATTAGGTCAGTGCCAGGGCCGGTTTTAGCAGTACCAGCGCCCTGGGCGAGATTAATACGCCGCCCTCTGGCTACCATTGAAATGCATCCAAAAAAAAAAGTTTTTTAAAATATATTTTTTTAGGTTTAATAGATTTAACAATTATAATAATAGATTGTATCATATATTTTAGTAATTTTGAAATTTCATTTTCGGAAAATGTTCAACTTTCATGGTATGGCACTTTTATGCCACAAAAATTACCGCATTCCTGAACATAGCCTTTACCCTTGTACCGAACCTTGAACCGCCAAGGGGCTGGTTGTTAGTATCCAGGATGAGGTTAAACAGCGCGGTAAAAAGGTCCGCACCATTAAGTACCAGCGACTTTCACGCCTTGATCGATATCAGGCCCTACCTAGCGCTCTCCAGTTCTTGTCACATAACCCTGATTCGGGGGCAATTCTAGACAGGACATTCTCAAATTTTCGATGCTAAATAAATCGTGGAAGTAGCCACTTACCATTCCTTCACCGCGCCAACCTCACATACCACACAAGGCGCCTCGGGAATCCTTGACAGTTGCGACATTTGGTAATATTGAGTGTCACCTTTTCCCAAGAAATAGCGAGCCGATAGATTTAACGATAGACTTCGGTGACTCCCGCGGTCACGAACTTCCCATACAGAGGAATGAGACACTTTTTGTCCTCTTACTGAGAAATGCATAAGGATGAGACCGCATTTAGTGGTACCACCCAGTAGGTCCATCCAGCAACCACCACTTTGTCCTTAGTGGTGCTCGGCCACTTTGGGTTACGGTGTTACCTTGATGAGATGTTCGGGAATCTTTTGGAAGAACGTATTCACAACAGCCAAATCTGACACGAATCAGGCTCAGCAGCACTGAATCTTCCTATGCATAACGAATGCCAAACCTCGAAATTCCCGGCATCCCTTGCCGAAGCTTGTACGTGGGAGTCGTGCGTTCTAGGACTCTTTACGGTTGCTCCGTTTGGTTTTGTGTTTTCCTCCTGAGTTCGCTGCAGTGAGCGATAGCGCAGCGGATAATCCATGTATTGGGCCGGTTTCCTTTCCTGGGACATTGACGCCGAAGCCCTCTCGCCTCAGTCTAAAACTGGCGGGAGAAGACGTCTCGTCCCGGGGAACGACTGGCCTTTAGAGAGGTCGAGCCTGTACGGCCCTTACTCCGCGCGGCCGCCGTGGAGGCGTGGCGCACGTGGCTGGACAATCCTAGTGCTGGTGCTTGGACCATCGCGGCAGTGCGTCCTGTCCTCGACGAATGGTTGAGCAGGCGCCACGTTCCGTCTGATGCAGAAACTATCGCGGCATAGTTGTTTTGGCAGATACCTGTGGAAAGTGACGTGCGCCAGGCTAAAAGGCCGGAGACTCCGACACGCCTGTTCCGACTGTCGCCGGCGCTACCGGAAGAAAAGCTTAAGGAACTATAATCTCGTTAAAAAAAAGGGCAGATTGCACATAGTGTAATCAACAAGGGTCCAAAAGGCTTCGTCTCCGCCTCCGAGCAACCCGCCTGCGGGGCGTAAGCGCTGATCAACTTGGCAACAACCCTCTCAATCATTACTATAACCCGCACAAGCCGGTTGCTCCTTATGTCGACTTAAGAATATTCTCCCTAACGCTAGACGACAACACTACGGCAATCCCGTTCCGGCCAGTAGAAGATCCATTGTAAATCAGCTTGTAGCCCTGCCTGATATCCCGAGACTTGCCACTATTCCAGCGCGATTCATGGAGAAACGTGACATGCAAATGTTCCGACGTAAGTGGTGCGGACGGCGCTGCAGTGTATATCCAGTGGAGCGTTACTGAAATTGACAAAAAAAGTAATTAAATCAAAATTTTTAATTCTTACAATCATTACGAAAAAAATCTATAATATTAATTAATTAATCAGCATTTTTATTTTGAAGTGGTTCTTACAGTATTTAAGAGATAACTCGATTTTCACGGGCATATTATTTATACTCAAAAATATCAAATATTTAACTTAATTTGTAGTATTTGCTATTATTAAGGATGCCTGGTGAAATTAACAGCAATGCTCCAACCGAAAAGTGGATTTCATTCTGACAGATTTTGTATCTAGATTTAGGGATTTCAAATAAATGAGACTTGCTCAACAAACAAGCTAATATAAGGGGCGCCTGCGGCGCCCCTCTTGGTCGGCGCCCCTGGGCGGTCGCCCGTGCGCGCCCAACCCTGACGCCGGCCCTGGTCAGTGCCTATAGATTAATACTCTTGTTTTGTCGAGCAATCTACTTTCTATGTTTTTTATTTAAGTTCAAAAACCAACATAATTATGTATTGAAAAACATCCTGAAGAGATCAATTATATTGGTAAGGAAAGGTTACATACTAAAATCATATAACATTATTTTTTTCAAAATGCATTAAATAGTTCCTGTTACTACATGAAGAAACTTATACTATACATGATCAAAAAGTCACTGTTATAAATAAAAAACGACCCGTTAGTTCCGCGCTTCCCGAGTTGTAAGGGATGCGATGACGTCATTGGGATTTTGACGGTGAACTACCCCGAATTCTCCGAAACGAATGACGGTTTTTCGTGAATTTACTGGAACTATTACAGACTTTAAATGATTCAGATATGGAAAATATTTTCACATAGAGAAATACGGCTAGTTGATCTTAAGCCGAAAAACAAACCTTTCTTTTAAAAGCTTCATGTGTTATGAATATTACGAACAGATTTACACCACAGTAGATTTTTTATTAGCAAGGGAAATAATGATTTATTTATTTACATAATTTAAAAAAAAAGTATAAACGGCGGTCTTATCGCTCTATGGCAATGTCTTACAGGCCACCATGACTCATGAAAAGGATTTAAAAGAAAGAAAAAAAGGACAGCGTATAAAATAAATAATAATCTTAAGATTAAAACCTTTTCGATTCTGAAAAAAAACTTTTCCAGATTTTCTTTTAATTTAGTTCGGTGAATAGTTGACCAGTGAGACCACTCCGTAGCACTTATTTTCGTTACGAATATCCTTCTAAAAATCTCATAATATTTACCATTTGGTCACAATAAACCGTTCGCGCCACAAAGAACCTGTCACAACAAATTCACCCGTATCAATTCGCGCCCGTATGTCGAGATTCAGCCATTTTACCCCATTTATAAAGATATCAATGCCCAACTTGCCCCATGTATCAATGTTGTATAATTGATTCCGTTTGTGTGAAATGAGGATATAATTTCGCCGATGAAATTACGTACCACCCCAATTTTAACCGAATGATTAAGGGCCGCGTTGTGTTGTGGTGCTGCTTTATAATGGACTGTGAAAAATGGTATGTTATTTTTGTTGAATTTGTTGTAATTAAGTGCATACAGTTGTTATTTCAATGATTTTTAAATCTAATGAGTACTGATTTTGTTAACGCAGTTATCGGGTTAGAGTAAGCCATTTTTAAACAAAGCCTATTTTCTTCTTTATTTTTATATTGTTATGTATTTTCCTCGTACAATTAAGGACAGCGTTAGGAGCCGTAACTTAAACCGGTCACATTGAAATCGATTTGACGGCAATGGACCTACGATCCCCATACAAGTTCGATTGTTCTTTGATACGTATCCGACCGCATTCGTGTCACTAACACTGCTGTTTATAGCCTTCAATAACATAACCATACGTAAAATACGGTTCTGTTAACCTAAATGTGGTTTCAAAACATAAATATTTCTAAGATCTCTTTGTACTTTTATGAGTTGTTTCGCTCACAATTCACGCACTAATTTAAAACAGTATCTTTCAATCATCGAAGTATATTATAAAACAAGATGAATTCTCAGAATAGCCTTGCGTATTGTATCCACGCGTTTGCTATTTATAATTATAGCTTAAAATATCCCGCGCATGAATGTCTTATCTGAAAACATACCGCACATAAATATGTAATCTTACGTTTTAAAAATAAAGATTAGAATCGTTTGAATGTATCCGTGTTGATACGTTTCGTTAGCAGGTAGGAATTTTAAATTTCGAAGCGATCTCGTCTGGCGACAACCCCTGCGCCGCCAGTGCCGATGGGGTGGAGCAGAGCCGTCTACTGGCGCGTGCCGTCTCGCTCGCTCTCGGTCAGATTTTTCATCTCTGTCTCGCCTATTATTGTCATATCAAGATTCGAACATTGCATTTTGTTTCCAATTTTCAATTTAGTTTATATCGGATGTTGGCAAGAGCAAGACGTCTGGCGTCTCGCCATACATCATTTTGCACGTGTTTATTGTCGCGTTCACGAATTAAAGTGTTTTTTTGAAATTGTTCTCAGTGACTTGTTGTAATTGTGAGTGGATAAGAGACATTGTTAAGAGGTTAATTAAATGGAATTCATGGATTTCTTCAATTCGTTCATGGAGGGTCACTCTCACCAGCACTCGCACAGCGATTCTCCGAAGATGCCTAACTTCTTCGAGGTTGATAAGAAAAAGGTGGGTCCTTTGATACCGTAATTAATCGGATGAATAAATATTAATCAATTAAACTATTAATTAATTAACTGACGCTAATTAAACATTTTTAAGTTTTAGAAATTTACATTTTATATTCAGATATTTACGTTTATTCATCCTTGGGCAATACGAATTTATTTATAATTATTTATCGCAAATCAACAACCATGAATTTATGCAGATGTTAATATTAATATGTAATATTAAATTAAATATTTGTAATAATTACTTATCGATGTATTTCCTAATTCGATATCATTTAGATACCAAACCAAAGGACGATCAATATTTGATTTACTTTTATAATTAATGATTTTGTTTATATTGATGGCGAAGCGGTTGTTAATGATCCCAAATGGGTTTTAATGATTACAAAAGTTAATTTATCTTTTTCGAAATATTTTTATTGTAACAATTAATTTATTTACACATCATTACAAACAAATACTACAGGAAAAGGAAACTTCAATTAATATGTAGCTTTATTTACTTCTACGAGTGCAATACAAGTGCCATGTCTACTACAACTACATATGTACGTACACTATATACAATTGATATGGTGTAGTCAATAAGACCGCGAACTCAATTCTAAACAAAAAAAAACCCGATCAGGTGTCAATGGTCATAGTAGCTACTAGATGCTTCTCAAAGAAATTACGGACTATTCTTAGTATATAGATACAAAATATTTTAATAAAAACTATCATTAACCATCTAAAGTTTATATGGGTGGAATAAAAACCGTTTAAATAAAAATATGCTGAAAAGTATTACTTAAACTAACATTGCAAGTTCATTAAAAAATATTACTACGGATTAATACAGAAATTAAGAAAAGTAATCATTAATTCCGAGAAGAATATTAAAAAAGATAAATAAGCCAGAATTTGCCATTTCAAAAGATATTGTAATAAAGTTCCCATTGTTGGCATGAAATAAAATCACAGTTTCTTAGAATTCAATAAGTAGTGACCTTCGTGAGAGTCCAAACAGCGGACCGAGAAACAATATAAAACAAAAATTAGTAATAAAATAGAAGAATGGACCGTAAAAGATTTACATGAATATTAAATCTCTTAATAAAAACTGCCGATCTGCTTAAGGGGATCTTTTTATGTGGAAGTTAATTATAGTTTTAATATAAAACGATACCGAATTAATATGGGGAAACGGACAGATTAAAAAAAATGGATCCGAAATAAATTATGATTATTTATGGTCCGTTTAATGGGTGCTTAATATCGTGTCGTTATGAATTAAAATATGCACCGATTAGATTCAACCACACGTGTAAAGTATGTCGCTTGACATATTAAATTTGTCTTGAGTAGGTTTTCGATTAGGTTTTTTTGTTTAAACTTTACTTTGTAACAACGAATCAAATGATTTATTTCTACGTAAATAGATTTGCTATAATTTTAAATATAAGTTTTTAGCTCAACTCACCAAATGTAAAAATCCCGCCTTTTTTCACCATTACATACAATTTATTTAACCATACAAAAAATAAATAAAACTATAATTTTTTTTCATTATATTAACTAAAAAAATAGTTTTTGTTTTGTAAATGAGTCTCCTTTAACATTAACAAGTCAATTTAAGTGACGTCAAGGGTGGTCAGACATTCGGTGCCAGTTTATGGCTGCCACAACTTTACTACCGGATAATGCGTGAAACGGTTTTTATAACGACACCCTAATAATGATCGGATTAGAACCTCCTTCATCCGTGTTGATTTATCTCTACGGTATGCTCACATTTTTATAGTGGACGCATAAAGAAAATTCCATTTACAAGGTCGACTCGAGATCAAAGTTCGGATAAAATTAAATTATTCCCGCGTTTTATTGTTTCTGTCAACGGCTTTATATAAGGATACATTTAAGATTTTTATTAGATGTTCATAGCTAAAATGGTCTTTGTTGTACACAAAAACAATTAACACTCAAAATAGCCAAAAATAATTTCTTTAAAATTACCCATAAAAAAACTTAGTTAATTAATTAAAGTCAATTTACGTTATGTTTTTGCAGACCTTTTTTAAACAATATGTTTTGTTAATTAGCGCGTCATAATTGGAAATTAATAATGCATTTGTTATAAGTACATGTGCATACTTATATGAAGTAGGTATAAATATGCACATATGTCATAAGTGCGTACTGCGGAGATAGCGAGGCTGGGCAAGAAATTAGCATGTCGCCGCGCTGTGGTCATCCCTTGTTTGTGTGTGCGTGTGTGTGCAACACTACTTGCAAGGGTTGCACACACACACTCTTTAGGGCTGTCACTGCCTTGAGACATTGTAATGTAAAAGATTCTTTCAATGTTATTTGATCTCATGATTTTTACTATTTTAAAAGTCGGTTAAAATATACAAATAAAATATGGTTTTCTAGACGTTATATTTTTAATAAAAATATGACTTTAACGCATAAAAAAGTAGGATTTTATAAAATGCGTATTAATAATCACTAGAAAATTGTTTTAAAACATGTATGCGAATTAATCCTTTTGCATGACGTCTCAGTGGTTTGGTGCCAGCGTGGGTTTCATTCTCAAGTATTGAAATCCGATTTGTGTGCGTTTATCATTTTCAGAAGTCTCACATTTGTGCCCAGTATAGTAGAAGCTTTCCGTTTTTTTTCGCTTTGGACAGAAAAAAGTTTTGGGAATTGTTGTACTATTGCCATTATGCCTTTGAATATATATGCGAGACGCTATATGTAATATTGTAATTTGAAATAAATATATTTTTTAAAATGTTACCAATGGTCACCAATATAAAAATGCTACTAACGCTCCATAAATAACCATGTCAAGATACGTCAAAACTTGGCAAGGTTGGCAGCCCTGCGAGTGCGTTGACCTAGCGTTTGTTACACCTGCAAATATAAACGTCTCTCACTGGAGACCAATAAACGCATGTTTCCGTGTAAACGTGTGCGTATTCATTAACCACCTTGTACACTGCACTCGTACCGCGGATCTTTGTTCCATAACACTTTGATTTGCATGTGTTTGTTGGCGATGCTGTCGAGTATGGACTGTAGGCTGTATGGGTTTTCTAAAGCTTTTTCTTTAAGGACAGGATGCGCCCAAATTTGGTGTTGGAGATTTTGAATAGGTCTGTCATTTGTTTTGATGTTATTAGCGTATGGTACTAAAGAGTATTTATATACTCTTGTATTGGAAGTATCCCTTTTTGTAGTCTTTTTTTATAATAACTCCAAAATTAATTTAAAGGAACGGTTATATCAACTTATAAATCATAACTATCAATGGAATTCATTATAGAACGAAGAAGTAATGAATATCGTAACAAAATAGTCATTTTAAGGAAAACGCTGAGCAACCGTTGCTTAATTGGAAATGTACGAAAAATAAAAAGAAGCGAAAATATTTATACAATCCGACGTAACACGTTATGATTACAAGTGATGTCGAAACGCGAATTGGGAAAACAATGATGATACATGTGCAAACGACACAGCTTATTTGCGTGCATGTGCAAAATTCACATGTCAAACAAAGCATGTGCGCACAAGTAGTGAATGGAGCACATGCGCACAGGCGCAGGAACGGGCGCGCATACGCGGGGAGACGCTAATGCGGCGGACACGCGCGGTACAGTACTTAGCGCGCTTTCGCTTAGCGGCTTAGCGTTGTTGACTGTGTTTCAGTAATAATTCATTCAATTTTTTAGGTAAATAAAATGTGTTCATTGTCAATCACCCATTTTAGTGGTAAAGGGAAATATAGTATACCTGAAATCAATATTTTTTTGTGAAGGCCTGTGTCCAGCAATGGGATATATGGGGCTGATAGAAATATTGGTTATATCGTTTTAAAATATTTCTTACTGTTCAATTAAGGCTATAGATACATACTTTCGATATAAAACAACACCAAAAATAGTAAAAATACTTCGAAAACGCTGCTTAGTTGGATGAAGTAGCGATAAGACGTTTCTTCATCAAATCAGCTCAATACTCTACCGGGAGTAGGTGACAAGCCAGTGAATATGCTCTCAAATTGTCAATTTATCGGTCAAAGTGGTTTGAAAGAAATTCGAAACTTCATTTTATATTTCCGCTGGCTTGTGCTAATGCTTTTACGTCATTCTCTTATTTTCTATAAACCGCCAGTACTTGTGAATGTGCAACGTATTATTGAGTATTTTTAGCCTTTTTTGTTATTCAGTATACTATATTTTTTTTATAAATAAGTGCTAGTGAAATGTACATAATGAAATGGAAAATAGATATTTAAAAAAGTCATATCTATTCAATAAGTATTTTAAACAATTGCGTTTTATTTGGAATAATAAGGGAATAACAGCATAATTGTTAAGAATTTTCTGTATCCATCAAGACGTTTAAAATTATGAAAAACAAAGAAAGACAAAGGTAACTGCAATCATGACATTCCGAATTTAAAATTCGAGCCACATACAGCGATGCAAGCGGCCAGTCCAATTCAATAACTGAGTGTACGCTGTACGCTAAGCGGCTTAATCTGGCCTGGATAATTGCGGCTCGTAATACAGGCTTTGCGGTCGGATTAGATTTCCCGCCCTAGCACAAGCCGCCCGCCCTTCCTTTAACGCCGTACGTTGATTTGTTTCATACGTGTTTATTATGAGATTGCGTGTTTATAAGTTGGTGATATTTTTGTTTATTTGTTTTGCTATTACACTGTAAAGTGCGTTTTTGTTTAGTTTTGTACAATGCGGTAGTCTTAAATAATGGTTTATTGAATAATTTTAAGTTGTGATTTCTTAAATAACAGTTGATGTAATTACATCAAAAGTCTCATACTTAATTGAATAACCTATTTTTTTTTAATTCTAATAAATTGCTATCGAAACTTGTGTTTTTAAATTATGATAAAGTGGTCTTGTTAAGTGACTAAAGCTTTGCCTTATTCTAAAACAATATCTACTAATCGGCCAGTCGATACAATTATGCCGGCCCATCCAGTCGCTCATACAATCATAACACGTGTCCCTAACATATTTATTTACGAGTGATCGCCGGTAGCCACCCCTCTCATCCCCTATCACAGATAATGCGGAACCCCAAAATGTTCATCTAATTGGACATCAAAGAGAGGGCGTGTAATCGCATATGCTTTGTCTAACGTGTGAGAGAAGTTTGCTGGATGTGGTAGATAATACTAAAGTTGTAAAAAATATGTTTAAAGATGTTTTGTAGTGGCAGTTTGATTTCCAAATCGGGAATTTTTTGTAAGTTTTTCTTGTTGTATGTTATTTGGGAGCAGAATTTCGTTAGTTAAAATGGTCCAAATCACAATATTAGAAAGTGGTGACTGATGAAACACCTTTTTTGTTGGAAAATAAATATTTGAAAACTATTTAAGCATGTCTTTAGTTGAATTAATTTATTATTCTGTAAATAAACATATTATGATAATTTTCAGTACCAAATTAGAAAAGTCAAGTTAAAAATGGCTATTTTTCTTCTCCCCTGTCGTTTCCATTCACCCCACATCGTCCGTGCATGCGTTGATGACCATGTCGGCGTATTGTTTTTGTCGATTACGCGATTATTTGCCCGGAATAAGCCCACGGGCGGGCACATGTATGCATGCCTTCTGAACAATCGTACATAATGTTGATACATAGGCTGTTTTATGATAGTAAGCAGTATATTCGACTTTTGGACAAATTATTAAATATTTAATTCATACATAATTTTGTATATTTTGTTAGGGTGCAGGAAATTTGGGGAAAATACTTGTGCTCATTGGAAACTAGCTGGTTTCAAATATTTCTTATTTGCCATATATTTCTATACAATCTTAATTCAATTACTGGACATCCTTTTCATTTAATAGCGATTTTTTTAAATATAACTACAATATTTATTATTCAGTGTAATTGTATGAGTTTCACAAACTATTTCATTTATCCTTTATATTTAACATAAACAAAACAAAACCAGTTCAAAAAGTCCATGATAGGAGAACAATTAAGAGCATTTCGTAACAGCCGGACGCAACCTATCAATCTCCGAAAGCAGTGTAGGTTCGAATCAGTTGTAATTCGTATGCAAACAGCACAGAATGGGAGCCAGTTAGCGCCGGAGCTTATCAAAGAACATTGGACGGCTCATTCATAAAGAACCAAGATTGTTTACCTTCCCTACGATTCTGGTAGATAACTCTATATACCAACAAGACGACGAATGTTCGAAAGTTGTAAGAAAGAAAGAAAGTAAGAAAATTGTTTTTTTTTGTACGTAAAACTGTACGAATATGCCTGAATTTTTTAGCATTGCTTTGTAATTCAAGGTGTTGTTTGGTTTTGCCACTGTCCATGAGCGGTCGTATCGCTTATCATCAGGTGAACGCCATGCTCGTCTTGCCATTCATTGCCATAAAAATTCATGTTCGGACTGAATGATCAGTTTCATAGAGAATAATAGTATTGGCTTTTAGAAGTGGAAAACGACAACGGAAACTAAAGTAAAGTCTTCGAATTTGCGGATTTCGTGTTGGATAACAGAGTAATCGCCAGATCATCAAGTCAAGTCTTTGGGTTGTATCTTTCATTCAACATCGACAAATTCATTATATTAAGTTAGAACTGGTTTTTAGTTTGTGACAAAAATGGGTGTGCCGTTGAGAGTAAACCAGTGGCGTAACAATAGGGTGGCAGAGTGCGCAAAATGCCACGGGCCCCCGGCCTAAGGGGCCCCCGGCGCGGCGGCCCAGCCGGGCCCCTCAGGCCCAAGAGACCGTAAGCAGAGAAAGAACCTAACTAATTGATTACCAACAAAATTGATAATCAAAAACTATTTTCTTAATTGTTATTAAAGATACCAAGGTTTATTTGTGATACATAAAAATAATAATGGTTTTTTAGATCTACGCGAATTTTACGCATTGAAATAAAACTATTTTGTATAGAGCAGATTTGGTTTAAAAAAGAATAAAACTTCAATATTAGGCTTCTGAGGGGCCCCATCACCATTGCTGCGTTTGGGCTTCGGCCACCTAGTACCGAGTACACCTAGATATTACGATGACTGATTGGTCTCGTTGTGGAGATTCTTTTATGGCCTGCAGGCATACGAGCATACAGCCTGCCTGACGGTCAGCGCGTACCGCCGCTCATGGATTTTCGCAAATCCAGGGATCCAGCAAAATGAAGTCACTTCCTTCCGTAAGGAGAGCACTCACACAGATAGGTTATAGCCCCCAGGGAATTCCGAAGCAGGGAGTTAATTCCAGCTTGTACGTGCGTGGTAGAAAAGATCACTGAATGTACTTTCCGGGAACGGATAGTTTCCAGGAAGTAAGACTGAACTCTATTGCGGTGCGGTGCGGGAAGTATGATGGAAGATTAGCGATAGTGGCGTCATCTTCCTCAGAGCAATTTCCGTGGAACAATCGATAGATTACACAGACCCGAAGTCCCGCTGCAATCGGGATTATCGACGATTCAAAGAGCTCGGCGCTGTAAGGAGTCCAATGGGCCGAGCTGGTATTTTGGGGCTTCTACCCTGAGGTGAAAGCAGTACTCCACGTGGTGCCAGTCTCCAGGTGGTGCAGTATCGCTTGGCTCTGTTGAGAATCCCTAACTTTTTGCTGGCCAATCTGCCCTTGTCTTCCAAATAAATATATACATACTCGTAAATACACCCAACAGTCGGTGGAAGCATCGAGCCTTATGGAACACCAGAATTAATGGTCTTGGTCTTGATACAAAAGGCGTCCAATACGACTTTTATGCTCCGAGCATTCAGAAAGCTGTCGATGTACTTTCAGAGCTCCTCGAGTTGAAATGTCAGGCAGGAGCTTCACCAAAACGACGCCATGCCGCACTCGATAAAAATTTCAAGGCCTACCGTAATCGCCTCACCCCAACTATCCAATGCCTCCGCCTGATGGTGTGTGGGATACATGAGAAGATCAGATGATGTATTTCCTCAACTCAACTTCACTCTAGGATCCTCTAGGAAAGGTTTATTTTTAACTAAGCATACCATATTCGAGGATTCCTTGAATTCATTTTAAACTTCACCTCGACAAGGATAAGGTTGAGGAATATTCGAGGAAACGTCTTAGATACGGGTGTAAGAATTCCAGCACGATCTCCCACGCAAGACTTATGAGGCTACCTAAAGGGACCACCGGAGAAACTGCTCTGCGGTGCACTCTTACTAACTCTGATTCCGAGATGGACGACAGAGCACGTGATCTCGCCCACAAAATCTTAAAGGGGCTTCCAGATCTAGACATAAGTGGATATTATCAACTTTGCTCTCCACTGAGAGAGACCTGCGTCCTGGCTTTGCGCCGGGCGATCACTGGAATGGAATCGGGGCGCTTCTCGTCCTGAGATTATATCAGTACCGCCCGAAATGCGGAAGACAGGGTCTTTTCGGTATGCTAGCGCAGGTTTTTGTTAGGGACCCGCCTCGTTCGCAATGTGCTGGTAGGCCAGTGACACTGATATCAGAATATAATATATTCTGATATATTCCTTTCGATCTCGTCCGGGGTACCGAAAATAAACTTAACAGTTTTCCTCTCCATAAAAAATAGGGGGCCCCAGCCGATGATTTTGCCACGGGCCCCAGATGGTGTAGTTACGCCACTGGAGTAAACAATATATTACTTGGCTTTTTCATGTCTCTATTTGGAGTGGAATATATGTTACTATTTATTTTGTCTTGCTTTACGTATTTGTTTTTTATATTCTTCTATATCCGTCCATACATATAATGTGAGGCACGAGCCTCATTTACCGTGTCGTTAGTATTTTTAAGCTATTTATAGTACTTTCATGATGACCGGAATGTCAATATTTTCAATTGGGTCCGAAAGTTTAACATGATCTTCGCACTGTCTCTAAACACGGGAAGACTGGTGGTAGGTCTATCATATGTAAGAGGCCGCCTGGGTAGGTACCACCGCAACGTCTATTTTTCTCGACAAATAGCAGTTTATTTACACTGTTGTGTTTTGGTGTGAAGGATATTGTAGCCAAGCCAAGAGACTTAACATCGTATTTCTCAGAACGGCGAGTGCAGTGGAATGGCAAGCATTGCTTTGTAATTCAAGGTGTTGTTTAGATTTGCTACTATTCATTAGCGGTCGCATTGCTTACCATCAGGCGAACGGCAAGCTCAACATTCAACGCTTTCCATTCTGGATTAATCAATTAGTTTGAAGTAATTAAACCAATTATACATTTCTTTACAGTACTATTTATACAGCTAGATTAAAAAACAAATTATCTTTACTCATTAGTGTCAACGAATTCCATGTCACTGCGTTCTAAGACTTGTCGAGAATTGTTTTCGAAACACCGTATTGTGGTTCTTTATTATACTGTCGGTCCTCCATTAGCTAAAAACTAAAGAGCACACATTGATTTCGACACTTAGACATCAGTTGGTATCAATTGAGGCTTTGTTTTCGCGGCCATCGCCCTTTGCTTTGACGCGTTTACTTATAATGAGAGTGCAAGTCAGGAGATATAGCGGATTATAGTTTTGTTAATTGGTTACGAAGTCAAACTATCTAGGTGGATACAAAAGTTTTCTATTGACTGTCTTCAAACTAATACGCTTGAATTAGGGTTAAAAGTCATTTCGTAGTTCTTTCTGGATATCATAAAACTGGGAAATGTTATGTTTAACCCACTCAGCTATTAATTAAAACATGGCGAGAAAACTTGCTTAGCTTAGAGTTTTCTAAAGAAGTTAAAAGTTTACATAGTTTTGAAGTCTACTTTCCAGTACTAAACAAGCATGGCTTAAACCCTTTCCAGCCATAGAGAGCGATGAACCATGCTGCTGCAGTTGTGTTTATTATAATTTATCATTGATTATTTTATCCGACTGACTGCGTCGATGGCGCAGTTGCATTATGGTACGATTACAACGTCGAGGTCTCGGATTTGAATCCCAGGAAATGTGATATAGGATTTTTCTATTCAACATTCAGGAATTTATGCCTGATATGGAGATAGGTTCGACCAAAATCACATTATGATGGAACTTGCTAGGTGAAACGTGGGTGTCCTGATTTGCACCTTTGCACCCCTACTGACAAAAAGGCGTGAGGTTATGTTGTATGAATGGGTTTTATTAATAAATTTTCTATCTCCGCGTAAGTCTGTCCCTTGGCACCCGTCGTCCAACGTTTGTTTACCTCATTAAAGGTTGTGTTAGAACTGTGTTACGTTACGATAGGTCGATCGCAGCGACACCTGCCGCGAACACCGCTTCATTACTCCTCAACAATGACAGCATGAACTACTCTGAAGCTGTCAAATAAAGTATTTTTTATGTGCCGTCTCTATCCAAACTGATCACATAGAATTAAGTGGGTATCTGCTCAATTCCCTCTTATTACTTGAAAGTTAATGTTGATGTGGTTATTTCAGATTCAATCATCTTTTCGTTCTCTACTTTTTTAATCCTTTTTACATCCGTTTAGAAAAGGCGATTACATACAAAACAAAAAAAAGAAAATAATTATTAAAGCATTTGTTAAATTCCTTCCTTACCCAGATCTTCTAGATTATTTTAGACTTCCAAAAATATATCTTGTTACTGGTTAGTTTACGGCTTTACGCCTAAGACGTAGGAAAAGGTCTCATTGTGACTAGTGTCTGCCGTAGTTTACAGTTTATATATTTTGTTTCGAAATGGGATGGTTGGCGAGCCTGTCGCCATTTCTTATCATCCGAAGGAAGTCCATCGTCTCAAGGATTATTAAATCAACCTGTCAAAAATCAATTAAATTTTATAACCAAACCGGTGACTAAGGATTTGTATACTAACCTGACGGAAATTAAAGACTACTGCCAAACCAGGGACTAATTCTAGTCCAAGAAAACACTTTTATGCCTATTGAGGATACTAGATAATAGATATTTGTCCAATATATTCGTATTATTAGGTATGGTGACTTAAAAAGTCAATGTAACCACAAAATATTGAGTGGGTCACGAGAATGCGTTATTCGCACGATAGCTCACGTTCGTACGTACATATTTACTACTTACGGTTATGTTTCATACGCAAATGTGTTCTTGTTGACGTCATTATGTAGATAAATACACAATATTTTGGTATGTGGAGGAAAATGTATCTTCATCATCATCGTAGCCACAGGAAGTCCACTGCTGAATATACGTATAGACCTCCCCCAAGTAACATTTACATTGAATAAATTAACGATTTATTATATAAATAATAGGTTGACGTATTATTAATTGTTAAAACCAGATATGCTTTAATTTACTCCAAGTTTAATTTAATTTAGATAGATATGTGTCAACATTTTCGTAAGATGTGTGTCAACATTTTCATCTTCGATTTCATTCTCTTAGTGTTTATGGAGAATTTTCTCGCTCATAGTACTCGTAAATTTCTAAACTAGAAATATCATAAATATTTAACACAAAAATATATAGTTTTTCCAGACGATTACTTTCAAAATATGTGTTATTTAAATAGAAATATTAAAAGCCCATTACAGCCAGCAAACGGAACACGTAGTTTATAATTATGATGCGATGTCGTAGTGTTGTATATGGGTCGACTTATCGTTCTAATGCGCCGTACACGACTAGATACTAAGGTGCGTCGGTTTTACGACCTATTAGTTATTGCTACATTGTAATACGTTGGAAAATGACAGGAAAACACTGTAATGTGCGCGCGGAGGAACAAAACGCAGCCAATCACTCGGCCGTTGAATGAGGCCTTTGTTTTATTTCCAAAAGATTAGGATTATGTGCCGTTTGTATTGGACATACGTCTTTCTGGAAGTATAAACATGTATAATACGCTAAGTTAATTTCGAATGAGGTCTTTGTTTTATTTCGAAAAGATCAGGGTAATGTTGTTTTTGTATTGGACACACGGATTTTTGTAAATGCATGAATCGCATACTGCATTAGACATTAGTTATGAATAAGTCTTATTGTGTCTCAGTTCTGAAATATTAAAAGGTGTTTAGTTAAATTTGGATATAAGATTTTTTAAATTTGATTGATTCCTCTTTAAGAGCTTATATTTTATGTCAAAAAGATTCATTTTTGAAGGCAGTTGGTGGGAAAAGACTACAAAATTTCAATTTCCGGGCTTTAACAAAAATTTATTTCAAATTGGTGTCTGGTAGAGTTGAAAAAGATTACGTATTGTCCAATAGTCATGAGATAAGACAGATATTTATACAATGCTAAGCGTGTGACGGAACTATGAACAATATTAACGAACGTCCGATCTCTTCCACAACATTTGAAGAGAAAATAAGCATATTTTGTAACAATTACACGACGTAAAGCATCAACGGCAATAAGTGTAAATCTCTGGCATTTCCATAAACGTTGTTACTATTATGTCCTGATAGGGTCGCTCGCACAAGCTTTATTTATAAATCCATCCCCTTAAACATTACGCCTTTGAAATATTGCTGGCAATTTGAAATTGTCTTGCGGCGGAGCGCGTGGCCTCATACTTAAGGCTTGTGCTGTATACCAGGCTATACATTGCTATAAACGAGTTGATAGAAAGTAAATACTGTTTATGATTCGTCTCATTTGAAATTGTCAATATTTGATAAAATTTTAGTTATGGCTTTAATACTTTTTAATAATATAAATGAGATCAAAATATGACTTACAATTTGATAAAATTATTGAAAAGTCATAGTTAATGTTGTTTTAATATTTTGTAAATTGTGAGTACTCTACTCATTTTAGGCCGCACATTTAAGGGCTTATTCATAAAGAGTTTATTGGAAATATTTTAGCTTTAGAATGTTATGTCTTCTTCTCTCAAACTAAACTCAAAAATCATTTGAAAGAGAATTTGTTAAGTAAAATAGGTTTATATAAGTTTTTAAATTATCTATGAATTACACCGCTAGTTTTAAATTGGGGGTCTTTCACGAAAACATTACATTGTTTTTCTTACACGCATTATATGTTATAACTATAGAACAAAAACAGACCGTAGAATATAATTTTCTTTTCCATTTTTTCTTTTGCTTATTATCAATAGCACATTTGGCGTATCCTTCAATGTACATAGCCCTTACGCTTCACACCGCGCCTGCGGTGCGTTCTCTTATTCAACAGAATCCACTTGTCCACACTCTGCTGCGTGAGTTGTATCCTAATATATTTACTAAGTAATAACCGATGTTTTGCTAAGGGCGGCCTTAAACATTCGGTGAAGGACAGTGATATTTTAGTGATAGATAATTTCCGCATTAAAGTAGTTTCATGGTGTTTTTTGTTAAATTAATATGCTTGAGAAGTATTGTAGGCTCGATATGATTAGCCGCGAACTATATTTAAATCCCAGTTAAAGCGATTAGTTTCTAAAATTTCTCACTATTTCTGAAAAGTTTGTCATGTGGTCGTATAAAAAAAAAACAATGATAAAGGATGAATTGAATAATTTAACAATGCAATGTCTATTTTAGGTTAACGAAATACCAAGAATATTGTTATTCATATAAATTGAGAAAAACAACAATATTCACCTTCAGTCCATAGCTTCAAGCATCAATCCATTCAAACGTGGGCATATTTATAGTTTTTAATACAATAGTCTATCACTTCGCCTACATGAGTCAAATTTAAAGGTTTTCAATACGCCTTGTGCTATTTACGCTGATTCAATGTTGACGTTGTGATTTATCTCATTCGTGATACATCAGAATGAATTGCTGCAATAACCTTGCCGCGCTCAGGACACGTCTTTTTGTAATGCCAATTGTTTTTTTCGTTTGCGTTTTAATTATAAATTCAAAATGTTGATACGGCTTTTATAATATATACATTCATCATAACGAGCTATCGTCCTCGAAGGCTTTTGAAAAAAGTAAGGATTTTTTATGAAATTAGTTGATCGTAAAATATTGTTTTCATGTAATATTGAACCCGCGGGCTCCTGATTTTCCAGCTTTTCACTCACGATTCCTGCAAGGCTATCTAAATAGCTTGTTCCTTAATTATTTTATTTAGTTTAAATAAAACATATTGTAAGTAATTTAAAAACGATTACTTCAATAACAACGATGAAAGAATATTATTAGATATTACCAAACTGCATTGCTGTACCGATGTTAACATACCTACACAGTTTGCTTTTTCAGTTGGGTTTAATGAGAAGAAATAAAACTATTGTAAAATTATATTCTAAAGTTTGATATTAGCATATTTTGAATTACGTATCTTATATAATGAGAAACTTGAATATAAACTGTCCTTCATAAAGTTGATATTTGCAAAGTTAGATTGATTCTGTTGCAACACTCAGCCATGCTTATAAAGGTTCGGCCAAATGATCGTAAAGACCAATACAATATGCTGTATTTGCTATCAGCTTCATTTTATAGTGGTCATTTGTCACAACTTTGCGATTTTATTGCGAATATCGGCTAATTGCAATCGAGTGATTAATACATTCTTCCCTTTTTTAACAATTATTTCATGCCTATGGCAGTCTTGAAGTCGCCTGCCGTCACATTTTTGGGAAACTTTGAAATACGAACAATCAAGTTTTGTTTAATGAATAAGCTTACATTTTTATTTTTATATATTTGTATTTTAAAAATTCGATTATTAAAATCATTGTTATAATTTAGGAAACAAAAGTATGAAACAGCGAATAGTACAATATTTTATTTTAACAGTGCGGAATGAATGTTTAGTTGGTATAGATTTCATAACAACATGTGTTTAAGAAGTCTATCATATAAAGATTACAAAAACATAACAATCTCTAAAGCTTTGATTTGTCTCAAATAGAAATCAAAATACAACTCTCCATTATTTTACGATACAATCATGTTCGCTCACCTCCGCAAAATGGCGGCTATTAGATTATGTATGTTAAACATAAATGTTTTATATGATTGGACATCTATTTGTTCGCGGTTTTATGCCTTTTTTATAGCTTTGTAATAATAATTTCATTGTTTTACTGCAACATTATGATTTATCTATAAATGTATTTATATGTGTTGTATTTATTTTGTATCTGTATAAGGCAACATACTTCGCAATATGATAGGCTTAATTTACGCTATATTATGTGACCCTGGGCTTTGTCCAATTTTGTGTTAATATTGTCTTTTACATGTTATTATGGGTTTTTTAGTCTAGGTGTCAGTGTAGAATTACAGAATTTTAATCATTTTTTTTAGGTTCTTGAACATGTTTAACAGTTTCTGCCTTTGTTAACTCGCAAACCAATATCTTAACTATCTTTGATTCTTTCTTAATTTCTGGATAAAAATTCGATATACAGCGACGTAGGACCAACGGCTGGCTGACTTCATTGTCAATCACCATGTTATGGGAAAACATGTCAAGTATTATTATTCGTTTATCAAAATATTTATTTATCCGAGCGGAAGGGGAGAGGCGCTAATTGGCACATCACAATGGAGATTACGAGGCTTAAGCCCAGTTTTGTGATTCATATTGCCGGCTCAGTGGGCGACATTATGGCCTGTTATGATAATATTCCATGCGTACTGTTCTGGGATTTAGGGACCGTATCAATTGTTAACACACCCTTGACGTTTTGTGATTCAAATCCACGAGCCGAGTTTTATGGATAAAAATGACCCGCGAGAATATTTAAAAATGAAACATTTTTTAAAATAACATAGTTTGAGTGAATTTTTAATTTTATTAAGTGTGTGAAATCAGGTAATTATTGTTACTGAATAATTTAATATTAAACACACTAAAAGTTGCCTGGAAATCACGACCTCTTTCACACTACTTCTAAGCAAGTAGGCTCAATAAAAAAGTATTAAACTATCATCTACAAGCAAAATAATAAAAAAATTAAAACAAATCTATAGAAAGCACATAATGAGCAGTATCGATAGGACAAGCGCAATAAGCGCTCGCGAGCGATCGTTTGACTTTTAATAGCGGCAACAGGCGTTCGTTTTACGCATCAATCTTGGCGATCGTCACTGTCGGGCCGGACGCGCCCTCTGCGATTAATCACCGACGGAGAGCTTCGATTAGCGCCGGATAGCGGAGGGTTAAAAACATGTTCCAATTATGACCCATCAGTGTTTACCATTTTTGTCGCGCGAGGGTTAGCTTTTAATTGATTTGGAAGGTTTTATCAGGTTGCTGAGTGGCAATTTTAGGTTCGCTTTACCGGGTTAATCATTGTGTATTTTTTTATAATCAGAAGGGAGAAGTTTTTCAATTGCTTGTTTTGTTTTTGAAGACAACTTATTATTTCGTATCATTACTTTTTGAAAACAATTAATGTAAGTCTGTGTTTTACACGCAGTCAAAACCGCGATGAAATATAAAAATAATAATATGTTAAAAATATTTCTCCTACAGTATCATACCAAAAAACGAGTTCGCATCTACATGCCGAAAAGTGACAGTCGATGACCTCTTAGACCATTAGTAAACGTGAGTTTGCCGTTTTCATCAATGAACCGCAACAGAAAAACTGTTTATATATATTTTTCTACAACAGTTGATACTAGCACCCTCTTCTATTTGTGTCTCCTTCTAACACCGTATAAATTAAAAAGTATAATTTACCTTACAAGCTTAGCATATCTATTTGTGTCTCCTTCTAACATCGTATAAATTAAAAAGTATAAATTACCTTACACGCCTTCTTAGCATAGACAATACAATTCGCACCCTGACCCCGATAGCGGAAACAGGAAGTGTCAAATGGCGTTGTGTTGTCCAGTCCAGTTCTTAAGTGCGTGAGGTAATTACTCAATGCAAATGGTTTGTTTGATCTTAGAGGCGTCGAGTCACGCCTGGACGTGGCTCGTGGTTGTCTAACGGCTTTTGGTGGGATTTCCAATATTTTTTAAATCGTGGACTTCCTGTGATGATGATGTATTTGTATTGTTTATGAGATGAATCGCTTGGAGGATATTGCAAAGTTTATTTTTGGTTTAGCAATATTTCTTTTGAGTTTGGTTTGGTAAAGTCCCGCGTAGACTTTTATACTCACTTTTCTTCGGTATTCGCGATCCGTGTTATCGTAGTGATACACGGTTCCGTTTATAAGCTTGAAAATGTCTTGTCAATCATGTTATCGACTTTTACAAAATGTCCAATGGGTAATTTAGTGAGCAATTGCTGGAACCAAATATCATCAGAACCTGTGTTTTCCCAAACAAAAGATACACACTACTTTAATAATAATCAACTGTCATAATTTTGAATGGTGTAAAAATTGAAACTTGTCCATTTTAACTTATGCATGAGCGTATTGTCTTGATAATGAGTAACGAAATTAACTGAATGATAACTGAATGTTAGGAATATTTGAATGTCAAAAGAAACTCAGATGATTAAGCGAAGGTGAATCTTTCATGAATCTTGAAAAAGATTGAGTGGGGTTTGTTTACCTAATACGTATATTCAATAAGTGCAATTTAAAGCCAATATATATGTATATCTGTCTTTAAGACCAAAAATACACAATTTATTTTAATTTACGACACGTACCTTCTTCAAAATCTAGAGATATTTTTACTCTTCAAAAACATATTCATCCCATTAACACCCTACAAGTCTAGCCTCCTTCACAATTCGCTGTCACACTTCATACCTTCACATGACACATACAGAAGGACAGAACAGGCCCAATCACCCATAGCTATCGTGAAGTACCGTTTTATCGTGCTTTTAAATTACCCGGAGTACTTAGACAGGATATCGGCGTTATTAACAGACACGCCTCGCGCTGGGGGACGCTCGCTAATAACAACCTTATATGCCGCATTATCACTTAATACCTACATACATACTTATTAGATAGGCAAATGTATGTAAATAGCCTTTTAAACGGTTCATTAGATTGTTGATATGATGTTAAGGAAAAATAAAGATGTAGATTTTGACTAGCTAGGCAAGTTAACTTACTTACTCCACTGGCTCAGCGATCCAAAGTGGCTCTTAGCCTCCGAAACGAAACGAGAATTATCCAGCTATCGCTATTCTCCGCCAACTCTCGCCAAAAAATAAAAGAAAAAAAAGCTAGTTTTTATCAGCTAATCAAACTGATCATCCTTAATTTACTTGGTTATCCATAAATACCAGATCATGTATTATGTATATGGATTAGCAAAAGAAGATGCTTAATTACCGGTAGGTGAAATAAGATAGGTCTGGTCAAAATGTATTTAAAAGTATTACTTTAGAAACCGTTATATTCTTTTTTAGACCATTCAGCAATTACATCACAGATTTTTTAAATAATTCCCATATAAATAATCAAATGTAGAGTTGATGACATCTTTCAATGTGGTAAACTAATACTGCAAGACAGACAGTTATTAAGAGACAGTGTCGTTATTTTTTAACTTGTTTATACTTTTGTGTTCCCAACTTACATATGCATGACTAGAAACCATGAGAATCGTAGTAACTGCTACCTAGTAATGCATTTCCTATGTTATACGGACATGCGGGTGCACGTGGCCACTACGGACCGTCACCACGCCGAATATTAATACCTTCATTACACCCATTGTATTAAATAACATATTTGTTCCACGTTTCACGATAGCTTACTATATTTTTAATGTTGTAATTATAATTATTGGAAATGTTAATGTAGCCGTTATTTAAGAATTGCTTTCATTGTGATAGGACGTGACTGTCTAACGTCATAGGTACGCAAATCAGCTACATTAACACCGATGCAAATAGCTGTAATCTGCGTTGCAGGACTTAGGTTTATTGTGCGGTAAAAATGACGTGGAAGTGCTAGAAAGATGTATAAAATCTGCGGCATGTAGATGTTCTATGTAAATAACAAAAGGTTCTCTATATTTTTAACCGACTTAAAAAAAAGGAGGAGGTTCTCAATTCGACTGTATGTTGCTTTTGTTTTTATGTGTGTTACCTCGTTTCTCTGTACTGTGTGAACCGATTTCGACCATTCTTTCTTTGATTGAAAGCTGATTCTTGTCATTTGGTCCCATAAAAATATAGTGAAAATCTGAGCAATATCTTCGGACCTGGAGAGGGAAACTCCTTAAAATTAAGTAGGATTCCAATGGTTCTTTTTGCATTAGGTTCATTATAAAAGTTAATTTACAGTGAGAGAGGAAAAAAGGGGTAGGGGTGGGGTGGGGGGGGGGGTAGGTGATAAAATTAAAATACACGTAAATTCTAATATCTTCGGCAGCTTTTAACCGATTTTAGTGATTTCTTTTTCATTGGAAAGAATGTATTGACAGGTTGATCTCAGGAACACAACATGGAGATCTGATGAACATTTTCGGACCTGGAGTGTAGAACTCTTCAAACTTTAGTAGGATTCCAATGGTTCTTTTTGCATTGGGTTCAGTATAAAAGCTAAGCTATAGTGGTGGAGGGAAAAGGGGGTAGAGGCAAAGGGGGGGGGGGGGGAGAGAAAAAATAATAAACATATGAATACTCCGATATCTTTGGCAGCCTTTAGCCGATTTTAGCGATTTCATTATCATCGGAAAGAACATATTCTTTGTGGGGACCAAATTTTCTTCATTTTGATTCCTATCAACACTAAAAAGATAAAAATACCAAAATTTTTATTAAAAAAATAAAAACCGACTTCAAAACAAAAAACCACTATAAATCAAAAAATAACTAAATAATAAGTACCGCTGCAAAGCAAAAAAATAATATTTGTTTCATGGAACTTGCGCTTGTTGATTAATTTGCTTAATGACTTGACTAGCCAACAAATCAAAATATATGCATAACATATTGAAGGCGGGTCGCCCAGTACCAAACATATAGATATTTAAATTAATATAAGGCATAGGTGCTACATGTTTGTGTGTACCCTTTTCTATTGCATTGTGTCTGGAGTCGATTAAACTACCACCCGGCTTCGTTTTCTGTAGCAGTCTTGATATACCCTGTATTTTGATTTGTTGGCTAGTCAAGTCATTAAGCAAATTAATCAACAAGCGCAAGTTCCATGAAACAAATATTATTTTTTTGCTTTGCAGTGGTACTTATTATTTAGTTATTTTTTGGTTTTTAGTGGTTTTTTGTTTTGAAGTCGGTTTTTATTTTTTTATTAAAAATTTTGGGTATTCTAGAATATTGCTTGATTAGACCAACTTATGGCAATTTGCTGCGTTATACAAAAAAAACTTAAATCCGTTAAGAAAATTAAGCATACAGCCTCAAACTTGATAGTTTAATTTATCATTTAATTGTACTTAGTATTAGTTAAACGTGTTATCGAATATTATAATCTAATTAAAATGCTTTTGTATTGTTGCAGCTGTACGAGATCAGTGACGATCCTCAGAGGAAGGAGTTCCTCGACGACCTATTTTCCTTCATGCAGAAACGTGGTAAGTCAATTCTCTTACAACTTTGATTAATCCTTTGTAGCGATTGATACACGTTGTAATTTATCATAAGTCTAAATGCTTCACTCACGATCATCGATTGAATGATACGGCCGGCCAGTGGTAGTTGAGCTGTATTCTAATAGCTTGTTATATTGAGCGACGGGTCAGATTTAGATACAAATCGGATATAGGCTAATATCAGTCATTGGACGTATAAACGATTTTATATTGTGGAGATAGACGGTCACGTGATAAGATCGCCGGTGATTGACGACTTCGGATCGTGGTAGTACTGACTATTAATGAATACATTTATAATGAAAAGCTTGTGATAGATTCACGTTTAATTTTGGTAAGTTGTTTATTATTGGTAAAGTTATTCGGGTAATGGTTTTCTCACGGTTTGTATTTAAGGTGTAACTAGTGCGTTTGGGTGGTATAAATGTTTGATTCCGAGTAATTATTAAATAATTAATTAATTAAATATTTCATAATAATATCATTGTAAGACTACAGCTATATTTTATAGGTATTTCATAAATAATTTTGCAAATGGCGATTTCTTAAATATCACCGTCCAGTTTAATGACGAAATATTGAATAATTCATAAATAATAAAATACAATTAATACGTGAATTCATCATCAATAGTTGAACCCAATCAAAATTGCATTTGATATCGAAGATTGATATGGACTGCTTTCACATCGCAATTACGATGTTACCGCAATCGTTGGCGATCTGCGCTATTTGTAAACATTGTATATTAATTAAGGTTGCCTATAGTGCAACTTACAAAACAGCTGTGGGAATTCGCCATAGGAACATTATCCGTGAAGATAATCATAATATTTTAAATATCATAATAGAAATAATTAAGCGGGAGATCGTCCGATCGCCTCGGGCTTCATCGTGCGCGGGCGCGTGATTGATAACTTGTGTTGTGTCTCTTTTCATCGCTGCGATTTTGTATGCTGTGTCTCGTTCTGTCATTAATTGATCTCGCTTGTAAATGGCGCCGTCGCGGACGATAGATCGTGTTGATATCCGACCTCCTTGTTGAACAGATATTGTCATAGATAGTGGGGAAATAGCGCCTGGGAGGAAGCTGTTTACTGGAAGCTGTATCAGTTACTTTGTTTTAGTATAATATGCATACTAATTGATTGAAGAAACATATTTTTAAATCATAAAAAATATAGCATTCATCAATTAAAATTGAAAAAATAATAAGATAAAAAATGGAAATAATTTTATTATTCGTTTAAATTATATACAAACAAGTGAGTAGTGTTCACTAAATACTCCATAGATAATTGCACTTTTTTATTATTCATACACACATTTACGCAGTCATTGCAACGCACGTGTTACAGCACGGTGTGATAGACAACCATTTACACGTTGAGAGTATCACGGCATGGAATCGCGGCCGGGCTTATCTCACACGAATAAATTATTATTCAATTTATCACACCATAACCGGGGCCAATAAACTCCCGGCTGTTATTACACGGGATGAACACTGGTATAAATATTTTTTTTATTATTTGTCGATATATGCAAGGGAAAATGCTCGGATTAATTTGTGTGAAATAGTTATTAGTTAATTTAATTATTGCAGCTAACTGTATCATTTGGGGCTTTTCTTGGGAATTGGCAATTTAATTTTATCGTGGATACATTTTTAGTGCATCTAATTTGCTTTCTTCAAAATGCGTAAGTTAGTTTTTCTACGATTGCTATGAGTTTGGAGCTTTGAGTGAATAGAATGCAAATGACTAACGGCCGCTTGAAATGATTTGCCGAACTTTGAAGATCCAATACAATTCAACTCGGTTAAGAGAAATTAGTTTAATAACATCATTAATTCCGCCCAATGTCGTGTTATACTGCAATAATTAATATAAAGTAAAATATTATTTATGCCGAGCCAGAGGGCGAACGTAAAACTTTTAATTATTAGAATTAATTTATTCGACCCGGGTTAATCTCGTGTGTTAGCCATCACATGGATCTCCTCGTATTAATAATGTTTTATCATTTATTATTGGTCATGAGTAATGAAAGTTAGCCCGCCACGCCCCGCGCCGTCTCTGCACTCTGTCTTCGTCTCGACCGGAGAAAAGAAATTAAAAAAATAATACTTTTTATTTTTATTCCCCATCGAACTCGGGCGCGAGCGTTTAATTTGATGCCAGCGACAAACGATTATGAAAATGACGATCAAAATGTAATAACTCTTTGTGGGTGTTCGTTAATCGATTTTTTACACGGATATCGATCTGTGGCATTCGCGAATCGATTTGTTTGAATTATAAAAATAGACGCCCCGCGCACAAATATTGTGTTTTTTTCATCGTGGAATATTTACACAACACGATGTTTGCGTTATAATTTTGTATCAAATTAATCTTGTGTGATGCAATTTTTCATAAGGTTTTTAGCGTGTTTTTTGTCGGTTCGTTGAAGGTTTGATATTCAGATATAATTCGTATAAAAACTGTAATGGTGAAGGATGGTCGTGTGCTAGGCTGTGTGTGTACCACGTGATCAGCTCGTTAGCAGCTGATTGATCGGCCATCGGCCCGCTTCTGCCCCGCTATACAGGATGTTCAACTTTAATAGACTTAATATTTACCTTAATGTGCATGCAGAGTTGATAGATATGATGAATGAAGTTGCATTACGGATTGTAAATTGTAATAACGCTTGCATAAGTTCTACAAACATTATAAATTTACAAGAAGAGAAAATTTTAACTTATACAATATTTTAATCTTTATATTTATACCTAAAATGATTGTATTGTTTTTTCAGTAAGAGATATCCCATCAAAAACATCCTGTAAAAAAATTCCAAGTCTCGCAGTTCAGGTTTTCTACCGTAAAAAGTTGTGAGATGCATATAATACCAAGTCGATTAAGTTATTTAGTCCTTAAGGGACCTTCTATATAAAGTTATTACGTTAGTTAATACCATATCAATATTAAAAATTCTTTACGTTTTAAATAAATGGATCGACTTGGCCATCGCATGAAAACATAATGTATCGTACAATTTATACATAATGCTGCTGGCCAAGTCGATCTATTTATTTAAAACGTAAAGAATTTTTAATATTGATATGGTAATAACTAACGTAATAACATTATTTAGAAGGTCCCTTAAGGACTAAATAACTTAATCGACTTGGTATTATATGCATCTCACAACTTTTTACGGTAGAAAACCTGAACTGCGAGACTTGGAATTTTTTTACAGGATGTTTTTGATGGGATCTCACGTCTTTTTGTAGAGTCCTACTTTTTTCCTTTTCGGTACTTCTTACTTCTAGAATATCACTAACGATTTTTCTTAAAGCCTCTGTCTTATGGAAATTTCTTATTTTTGTAAGTATCAATTTATCACAAATATAGCGGATTTGATTATTAATGTTCTTTCTTTCATTGTAATTGATATTTTCGAGCTATTTAGTCTATTTATTTGCAAGTTTTTCTTCGTCATGTTTTTCTAGAGGAATGTTATACAGTTTCTTGGGCTGAATACACCATTTCCCTCTCTATATCCCCTCCTGTTATGCCTCATATATATAGATATCTATCTACAACTATTATTCCATTATATACGGGTACAATGATTCATTAACTGCAAATGTAACTTTGTAATCCTATACATTTATATGGGATTACAAAGTTATTCACGCAGTTGGTCTATCTAGAAAACTAGACACAAATTATGAAATGTTTGAATTTTCTCTTACTTTAGACACTAAACACTAATTATATTCTAAATTTGAAGGTTCTATGTCTGCTAGAAGTGCCTTAGACTTTTGATGATCGGTCAGTCAGTCAGTGAGTGACAAAATTAGGAAAGTTTGACTAGTTACAATTCTTAAACTACTGATTCAAATTGAATGAAATTTTAAATATACCGTGTTTACACAATGCCTGCTTTGTAACTGAAAATTCAGGCTTCTTGCTTTAACCACAACGAAGTTATAGGGGGTTGAAAATGGTCTGAATTGCTTCGAGAAAAGGATGTTACGGCCTATAGCTCAACTTGGAGGGGGCTCGGCCGCGCCCCCAGATATTCAAAAGTTTATTTAAGGAATTTCTATGATTAATTAAAATACAATATCATAGATTTATGACTCACCTTTGATGGGTTAAACTTCTAAGATATTACTACTTAAGAAAAAAATGGTAATGAAAAAGTAACAAAAAATACGCAGTAAAAATAATTGTTTTCGGTAAAATTTACGCATCCTAAAATATTCAAAACATAAATATTAGTGTTAAATGTGTTGGCATCAGCATGTACGCGCTGGCCTATTGTTTCACTTGTTAATAGCGAGTGTGGTATAACTAATAACATCTCATTCGGATTCATTTCCCGTGATTAATTATCTGTTTAATCGATATAAGATGTTGTGCCAACAGCCTTCTCAAGTGTCTGAGCACACATCAACAAACAATTTTGAATCTTGTTTACCGCCATTAAGGTTTTGAATCGATTGTATTTAACATAACCATAGATTAGGTTAAAGAGTTGATCTATCAAATGTTTTTTTCATCTCATTGAAGATAGCTTTTGTTTGGGATTTAATTGGTGCTTTAAACAGGTCCGCGGTTAATTCGATTTTTGTTCGGGCCCACATTTGTTTTCTTCTGTTTATGGTTTAGTTTAGACGAGTGTTAATCTAAAGTTGATTGATTAGGACCGACGTAGATGTGGGCGTGGTTATTACTTTTCGAAAGCGGTTTGTGGATTTTAATATGTGAATAAAAAACCCAATTTTGTTTTTGTGTGTGTAATTATGTGTGGTTAATTACATTCATTAAACGGGATCTGCGGTTAAAATGTTTATTAGGATGATGGGAGTTTTTTTTATTGCGTGATTATATTATCTGTATCGATATTATTTGGTTTAGCTATTGGAAATAAAAAAAAAAACGTGTACAGTACCGTATACAGCCCATACAGGGCCCATTGCAGAGAAGAAAATATAGCACATAAAATTCGGAAAAGATAATATTCAATTTTACGACAGTCAACATTCATATTTAACGGCAAGACTATGGGTTTAAATAAGTATTTAGGTTAGATAAAAAACTTAAAATGAAAGTCACATTAAGCCGATTTTACACAGACCTATTGATTGTGATCACAGGATAAACTGATTAAATAAAGAATACATCAATAATTAAGTTTCAACTATTAAAAGTCTTGTTGGTCATATTCTATACTAATTTGTAATTTATATAAAAGATACAGGTGTATATGTACATTTTATTTGCAACTTTTACACCAGCATATCAATTAAAACCGAACCATTCCCGCACACAGAACAATTATCACAAAGGGAAAAAAGGCAGTAATCATACATTGACAGCATTTTATAATTCGTCACGCGTTGAGCCGTTTAATAAACAGCATTGCACTGCGACAGAAGTGCTTTCGCCTTAAATAACCCAAGATTGATGGTGTGGGCACCTCCAACAAGGGCGAAGATTGATGACTGGTTTGAACCGGTATCATTGTCACTCGCGACTTTGGATTTCGGGATGATTTTAATTGGTTCTGTGTTGTTAGTTCCGTTGTACAGTGCAATATTGCTGTATGCTTTTGGTTAAGGGTTTTTATTGAATTTCTTGGTGACATGTCAAAATAAATGAAAATAAGAATTACGTAAGCCTATTTTTAAGTCTAGAGGACGGTGCTGTAGTGAGATAGGTAAATTTAATATTACTGAATTATATTTTGTGTGCAAAAACAGGTCTATTACTTTCGAAGTAGAACTAATGATTAATTTGTTATTATTCACTAAAGTATAAGATCTCTTTGGCAATTGAGGCATTACTGATACATAAAATTAACTAATTTCATCTAGTGTAGTAACTTTAGAATTATAACTGTCACCCTTGTTATTTTCGGTTGTGTATAAATATTAGTTAATCAAATTATATCAATAAACATTACACTTACATTGTAGTGGTAGAGGGGTGAACATTGTGACGGTCATCTCCCGCCAATAACAGTCCCAATAACGACACTCACGCGAAGCGACCCGCATCAAACTGATGCGCGTTAAGTCACAAACAGAAGCGATTTTATTGCCAAACAGGATTTTTTAATATTTTGTCAGCTCTAGCTTTACTCAATGAGTGTAAAAGCGAGATGTAAAATTGTAGTTCATTTCGAATGAGCTACTGTAGTGCATATTCAGCTAGTATTATTATATCAATTAATGGTGGCTATGTTTTGAAGGGTAGGTGACAACTGAAAAAAGTAGGTTATTAAAGTGCATAAAAAACTATACTCAGAAGACGAAAAGAGCAGAATTTAAGCGTCATTTTTATAATTACAACAATGTTCTAAGGTAGTAAGTAGTTTACAATCAGCAAGAAATTTATCCACATGTAGTCTTCAAAATAGAAAATCGCTTATAAATCAGACCGCAGTAATAGGAGGAGAATTCTATAAATGTTTGAACACGATGAATGAACAAGCGTCCCGGGAAAAGTGGCTGCGTAACAGCGAGATTAACACCACATCCCACAATAAAAAAACAACATTTTCCGATACATCCACATGTTACGTTCCAGTAGATAGTTCACGTATTCGCTTATTCTTTGGTTTTTTGTTTGTCAACTGTTGATCCCACATTCGGTGGAAACTATAGGCCAATACACTTTCTGGTTTCATTTTTAAATCGTCAGTGGCATTAAACATTGGATGTGCGGCGATAATCATTGATGTTAATACTAAAGTTATATGAATTACAAATGCAGAAAATGGTTTGTGTAACATTACGCATTAGCTGCGATACCAGAGGTATGCATAACTTTCCCAATTATCCGACTTTCCCTACATGTGAGTGATTATTATTTATTTTGCATTTAACGCGTATCGATGCTGCGGCTATTACTCATTTCTCGTAAATCACTTTAATGATTTTCTTCTTATTCAATTTGTAGAACTTAAAGACTTGAATTAAAACTAAGAACTATGATAAACAGGATAGTGCATATGAAATTGAAGTTATATGGAAAGATTTTACAACAAGCTTTTTGCATATAGTGTTACAGAGAAATGTAAAATACGTAAAATAAAACAAGATTTCTCTTACACTGTTCTTAATAACTCAAGCCAAAATTAGAACATTAATTAAATAAATAAGATGAACATTTCGACGAATTCCAGTGGAGATTATGATCGATTATTTGAGACGTGTTTTCAGCGTGTCATGAAAAATTCCCGAGACATTTTGTCGTCGGTGTGCGGCGTATCGGGATCAAAAGCGTCGGCACCGGCCCGCGATTCTTATACAAATAAAAGTGGAATTAATCAACTCGCATAGTGGTGGGACGTTTGTTTTTCACCTTTTTATAAATTGTTTCTGCGCGGCTTGTCGACGTTAATATTATAGCGGAATTTGCGCTTAATTTGAAATTTGTTCGGATTGTAGAATATTTTGGAGATTTGTTGTCGAGCTCAATTATGACACGTCTGTTCCTTGTTTATTCTTAGCCGTTTTATTTCTGTTGCTTTTGAATTAACAACAGAAAAACTGACGTGTGACAGACAGAATTCATTAAAACTAAGTTAGAAAAATCTTCGTGATATGAATGTAAACAGTTTACAAAAGCATTTTATCGTAGGAATAAGGATAAGAGGTTTAATTTCATTCGAAGATAACTTAGTTACTGTATTTTAGAATAGCGAGGCATAAGTGACCCACTGCCGTTGAACAATAACAACACATTATTCTGTTGATCCATTTTATTTTTAAACAATATATTAACATGTTTTGCAAATGCCACGGTAAATAAATAAAATATATTCCGTCCGTCTCAGCACTAGCGGACGCGAGTATGAGGCGTTCCTGAGTTTCCTGTGAAAACCGCCACGGAGCTGTAGATCCGATGATAATCTCCCGCCGAAATGTGAATTAATATATCAAAGTGTCCAGCGAACGCGCTCCGCACAACATTTATAAATTTAATGTAATCGCCGCGCCAACATTTACTGCTCTATTAATAATTTTTATCGTCACTTAAACGTTTCTTTTGTTTTTGAATGGAATAAAATCATTTAATACGAGTACGCGACGCTTTGATCTCGCGACCCTTTATAAATCTACTTAATGTTACCCGTGTGAGTTTGCGTATATCATATTATATTTTATTGGGCACAAATTATAATTGAGTACTGCGTTTCTTGGTGAATTATATGTGCTCTAAATTTTACTTTTTGTTTTTGGTATGGATCATTTTGGATTATTTATCTTAGTATAAGTAGAGTTCGCAATTTAAGGGAAATTAATTATTTTCATATTTTAATAGTACATGTATACAGGGTATTTCAAGACTGCTACCGAAAACAAAGCCTGGTGGTAGTTTTAGTTACTACAAACATAATGCAACTAAAAATTTCGCAAAGAAACGCGACATAAATTTTTAATGAATTTTTAAATATCGTCATTTTTGGGTGGGAAATCCATAGTTTTTGCTAAAATAATAATTTAAACTGTTTTATACCTTAGAGCATTTATAAATAAAAGGGTATACACTATTATTTTAGGGAAAAAAATGTATTTACCACCCAAATATGGCAATAGGAAAAAAATATCAAAAAAAAAATTGTCGCTTTTTTTTTGCAAAATTTTCTATCGCCTTGTGTCTGAAGTCGCTTAAACTACCACCCGGCTTCGTTTTCGGTAGCAGTCTTGATATACCCTGTATATGACTGTGTTTCAGAACTTACTAAAAAGGTGTACTATTGTATCCAATCATAAACAGCACATCATAATTCAATACTCGAGACAAATCATTTCCCCTATTCCGGTGTTGGCAGTCGCAATACTCTAATAGCAGTAAAACCAGCGTGTAAAATAGATATCCTGTTCCACCACTAAATCATGGTGACATTGTAGTTGTCATCGTGAGTGGTGACGTCACCGTGGAACTCGTGGGCGGCCATACATCATCTGGAAATATCGCGGATATATTAAAAAAATAGCGGATGATTCCGTTTCTTTATAGGAAAGCGGGATGTTTCAAATGGTTAATGGCTTGAGTTCTTTGAACATGTGTAGTGTGTTATATTAATTTGATTTGTTAAATTTTATGCATTTCGGAAGTGGAGTGAAAAAAAATTGGCTTAGTACAAGTAGATTTTATTGAAAATTAAAAATGTGAGAAAAATACTTGACAATGTATTAATATTTATAAATGCTATAAAAATCTAAATTCACAACAAATTAGTAAAGTGATGTGGTGTCGATTGAACCAAACATAATCGCATTGTGTCGGCCACGTCATACGTCACTCAGCGCGTGGTCAATCGATTAGATTTAGGCGTCGTGTTGCAAGCCCGATCCGGATTCGCGTCCCGAAATACCGTAACTTTATCGCTTTATAAGAAACCAACATAAATCCTAAATGTGCCCTGTGTTTTCTTATAACCTTTAGAATAAGCCAATACACAAAGCTATATAATTTGTTTATTGAAAAAATATTGTTACAAGCCAGTCTTGTTTCGTACCTGGCTTTTTTTTATTCATCGTTAAGGTTGTAGAGGCTTGGAACGTAATAATTCGTGTTTGCTATTGATAATAACTAAAAGGATTTATACAGCAGGCTTCTCTATTGAATTGCTTGTAATTCATTTAATAAATGTTATAAACGTTAATAGGATTTGCTCAGCGTGGCTATAAAACTATAAAAAAATTCTCACTTGTATTATATGGTGAATATTAATGCAGGGGAATAAACATAGGTGTAATCGTAGAGAATTACGTTTTGTAATTTATTGTTAAGTCAATTAACTGCTTTTTGATTATCCTTTTTCTCTAGTTTATAAAGTAAAAAAGGTAGTGTTTTAAAAGTAAGGTTTGCTGAAGAACATGCAGTTTAATACATCATTTAACACGACTGTTAATTATCATAATAAACGAATCTTTGACTAACCGAACTGCATAATGAGATTTGGAGAAAGAAAGAATTAAAAACTACGTTTGGCTAGCAATGCGAAAAATATAATTATTTTTCATTTGACTTGCTATAAAACCAATCAAACAATCCACTGAAAAATTTGATGTAAATGATCAACAATAATCCAAGGGACATTTGCCAAGTTGTGGGATACCTAAATCAGTGGTCATAATTCAAACAAAACAATTAATACACTCAAATCGCCAGGCATGTCACAACTTACAGCTAGAATTTCATTATAATAAAATTGAATATAAAACAAAAAGTTAATAAAGCCTTAATCGGCCGTTTGTTTCCGAGAAGGCTTGTAGTAAAAAAATCATTGGAGTGTATAGAGAGGGAGTGTGACCGCATTATGGTCATAAAAAAGCCGTCAATTGTAAGCGAGTCGGTTATGAGTCAGGGTTCCGTAGTATAGCACTTTATTAAATTGATGTGATACGCTTGTGTCAGTAATTTTATATTTGTTCTAAGAATAGAAATAAGAGTTTTGATTATTGTATTAGTATGCTTTGTACTTAAAAGTCCATACAATATTAAAAAGTAATATAAATAAGTTGTTTAAACAATATCCGTAGATAGATACTTGTGTTCTACTAACAAGTACACTAATATAGAATATAACGCGGATTTTTTAAATTATAATTTTTATACATTTTACATGAAAGTCGATGTCAGCCAAATTAAAGATCGTTTTTTTTTCGAATTTGTCAACTTTTTGCGGATACATATTTAATAGCCTACTTAACAAGATTTCCGTTCTTACTCTCGAAATTTCTGTCTGTTCTATTATTTTTTTCATACTGAACCCTAATGTCTGTTCGCGTCTCGCCAACACTACGGTGCTATTGTCCGTCTGTCCATCCGCATGAAATAAGTCCATAAATCATATTTGTCGTAAATTCGATACGTGTTACAATGAAAGATCTGTTCTTATTTAAATTTGAAAATTTTTCGTGTGTGTCGCATCGCTTTTGATATTACACATAAAAGTTTCGTGGATATGTGTACAATGGTTATATTAAGTGGTGATACTTAGGTTTGTTATTGTCTAGTTGGTAGCATGGTATGGTAATTTACACCGTGAAATATAGTAAAAAATGGATGGTGAAATATAATACTCTATTTTTTTTTTATTGCGACAAATGGGGAGACGAGCCTGGCATTCGCCTAATGGTAAGCGATACGCTCATGGACAGTGGCAAAACACCATGAATTACAAAGCAATGCTTGGCATTCCACTGCGCTCGCGTTTGTTACATAAGATCTTTAGTCTCAATATGTCCGGTAGTCATTCTGCTAGCCGGTACAAAACAGTGCATTTACACTGCTATTTGGCGGAGAAATAGCATTGCGCTGGTACCTATTCAGGTGGCCTTTTACATGATATGAAAGAACTACCACCAATAAAAAACAAAAACCTTATTTAGTAGTTATTACCTAAAAAAAAGCTTATTGTCACGACCCAATTTTTGTGAGATATACATAAATCTCAACTAATTGAAGCCATCTGTTTTAGTCTTCACCTCACCGGATCCAGTCATTGATTCTTGCTTTTAGCAAGTCATGAAAGCTTATAAAAATAAAGTTGAAAAAAAAAAACCATTTCAAATGCAAACTCTTTAAATAAATAACACCAACAGTCACATACATAGTCCTAACCCCACACTAAGATCGAGTCTTGTTTCTTGGGTATCACGAACTACGAGAGACTTTTCGGTCTCACAAATACCCAGAACCGAAAGAAAAAACATATTAAGTATTTACATGTGCTAAAAAGTATGAATAATAATTTTGCATTTAATTTAATTGGCGAAATCAAACAATAGACTCGTGTATGGCAGCAGTGACAGAAGATTCGGGTGAATGCACTTCACTTCTCTGCCCTTAGGATACAGCTTTTCAATTCGGCGAGGAAATTACAAGAGCCTACATTGTTCCATACACCAATGGAGTTTACAAACAGTTTTCAGTTACAAACGCATTCTGCGCTACCAAATTAGCAAAAAATAAATATTTTCTCTCGTGGAAAGTAATTACTGGGTATTATAGAGTTGAATCACAAATTGTACAGTAGCTATTGTTGCGTGGCCGGCCCCACACATCATCGCGTGTTTATGCGACAAGCACGTACGTTTTACTTTGTCGCCGCGACATCTGCCACACGCCTTCACACTCATATTCACAGCGAAAACAACTCTATTCTACTACAATAAGAGTGATAATCGAATGGCGTTATCCTTAGCCTTTAATGGAACTAGCCTATCAAACCACTGGTTAATTTTAAATTTCATCGTGTGAAGTGGATTTTATTAGAGCTTTATTTAAATATTTACATTGTCAGTGCTTGTTATTGCTGAATTGTGTATTCATACATTTTTTGTAGTATATGATTGGCGTTAAAACTGATATTGTCGATACAACTTCATCGGAGGTCTTTTCAAATGACCAATTTGTTATCTAGCGAAAACAAATACGTGGCCACCAGCATTATTCAAAAGACTATGTTCAAACGTAAATGCATCTTGAACTATTGTTTTAAAGTCTAAAATTGTTTGACATCATGTCAATATCCAAACAAAAAAGTGATAAGTCCTTTGTAATCTTTCTGACGCCAAGAAGGCTTACTCCGAGTTAATTGCTTTGAAATGCTTTTTTTCGTCGTCGGGTAAATGTTTTATTATTGTATTTTGTCTACCTGAATTGATGGAGACAGTATCTGCAAGGCGATAGATATAGAGACGTTAAAAAAATGTCGATAATTCCACGCCTGAGTCACGATTTAGCAATGTTATCGATACTGTGGAATGTTTTATCGAACTTGTTGGTTTTGGGAGGCCCTTATGTTATATTGTAAAATACTTGATAACTATAATTTCTATTGAATAAGGTATTATGTTGTGACTGCACTTAATAAACTAAAAAAGATTTTAAATAATGTTGTGATTTATTTTTAGCACCAGTACCTAATGGACGAAAAAGAAAATCGTATATTTAAAATTTAATATGTAATTTAATAAACAATTAGTTGTTCATGTATAGAATTAAAAAAAAAAAGAAGTTACAAAAACCCCAATTGCCCGCACTATTTCATAAAATGGGCCGTTCGTTTGGGGAATTACATTTGAAAGTATTTACCGGCCTGCTATTGTCTCTGGCACGTTTTCTAAACAAACCAATGTCTTACAATACACTTTTATAAGCATCTTTTTTGCCGGCAAATCGGCTCGCCTTTGCAGTTAGCCTTTCTTTAGAAAATATTGAATTAGTCTGGTAATTTTATGGCAGTGTCTGGCAATTTCTATATTTATACAGTTGTTTAAACGGAAATAGCGGCACATTGGTTCAATAAAATGCAATAAATTTTAATATTGTTTCGTTTAAATAGAATGACAGCAGGACTTAAACGACGGCAATATTACTGCGGCCTTGATAAAAACTAAATAGGGACTGCTGTGACAGTTAATTAAGGGAAAAATCGTCATGAAAGTCATACGAGTTTGTTCATAAAATCACTGTGTAAATTATAAGAGGTGGCTTTAGGTTCAGCAATGGCTATTAGAATAATGATGTAACTAAAACCCACGCCTGAAACAAATTCATCGTTACATTCATAACAATTCTAATCTTAATCATCAATTGAAATGTTTTTACACTTTAGTTATCACATAGGGATGTGATAGATAAGGTGCGTGAAATTAATAAGAATAGTCACCGTATGAACGTTAAAAAGTGTTTGAAAACAATAAAAGGGAACTGCAGAACGCACAAAGGACTATTCTGGAAATGTCAACTCGTTTCCGTCGCGTACCAACATAAGGAAACAAATGAAGCAAAACTAAATAATTTGCAACATTTTGCAACATAGTTGCGCGATTCAGAAATCTAATCAACACGAACTCTCGATACGTAAACGGTGAAAGTTCCACACCGAGGCATATTGATTTATTTAACGTTCAGCCGTTTGATTTTAATGTATTTTAGATGTTGTAATGTATGAGCAAGGAATTAGAACGGCTAAAGTCAATATACTGAGTAGCTGTGCCTTGTGGTTCACATTTGATGGCGATTCATATTCGTGAAGGATTACAACAGCTTGGAACAAAAGTTGACCAGATACAAATAGAAGTAATTAAAGAAATTTAGAGATCTGATACAAAAATTATACAACTAGTGCAATTAAGAGTATTGAAGGTTCATAATCAACGTTGAAAATGTCATTACCTTAGTCATGTTTCCTGATATCAAGTTAATAAGCTATTGATTGATGTAGTTTTATTAATAATTCTAAAATTTGGGCACGAATCAGTGGTTTAATAGAATCCTGCGATCTACCAAGTAGAGCATGTCATGTTATAGAGATTAATAAAGCAAAAATAAATATGAAAGCTCGAGGTGTATTAAGCTCTTTGTTTTCTCCCTGCTGCCAGCAATTTTTCATATTGAGAGCCAAGAGGTTCTGCGAAGCGCGTAAATAGTTGTAATGAATTCTACTTTATACTTAAGAGTGGCTTACGCGGCCTCAAGTTCATTATCGCAGATATCGATGCAACTTACACACAGGAATGTTTTATATGAGATTCTCAAACTATATTTTATACATATTTAAAAAAAATCTAGAGTACCTAGAAGAGACAAAATAATTAAAGAAGAGAAAAACACAATCAAAAGTAGAATTATTTCAAATAATTTAGAATATAGAGACGAAAAAAGAGACTTGTAAACTTCGACATGGTAAAGTACCATGCATAATCTTCTTCATAGGCCTTATCTGTTGCGATAATTCTGTCGTATCTAAGCCTTCGTATGTTATAGTATATTTCACGTCACTATCGATCGTGTTCGACGCGATCGGTGCGCAATTTGCAACGATAGCTAGATCGCGATTCGAGGAAACACCGCGCGGCGTCACGGCGAACTCGCTCCATACCTCAGTAATTTATTACTTATTTCCCAGTAATTGTAGCTTTGCCGCCCTCTGCTAAATGTTTCTGGTACTTAGCGTGCAAGCTGCAGCAAAGTTTGTTGTGTTGTCGTGTTAACATCGATACGACATTAACCGTTGAAGAAGTCGTTGCATTTGGTGAGCAATATCTGTAAAAGAAATGAGAAAATTAGGAATGGACGAAGATTCGGAAATATCTATGTATAAATTGGCAGAGGTAAAACTGTTGTATAGCATTTTTATTGACTGAAATACTGATGCATCTGATAAACAATAATATAATGTGACTTCCGAGTATCTCCACATGTTGGTTTGCGGCTTAGATTTGTTTCTTCCTTTGCATGTACACTATTCAACATTCGAATATTAGTGATAACAAACCCCTAATTATAGTATTTTGTTCATACGCGATATAATAAATCCAGTTGTCGGTGAAGCGTTCTATCCTCTCACATTGCCTAATCGCCGCTCGAAGTGACTCGATCGGCTAGACCGATTTCTCTTTAAGATGCACTCATATTGTTTTATATACATATTGACTGACTCATTATTATTGGATGAGTGAACTGAATGAATTCGACCGGCAGTGGGCCGATGGTGTCACGGTACTTAACCACGGTCGGAGTGGCAAACAAGGAGGGGACGATCGCTTGGTGGTCCGGTTCATAATCCACTTTCTATTTGACGTGACATAACATTAATAGGTTTGATTGGGCCTGCTTCTTCAATACGCTTGTTTACTTCTGCGTAATTTGGAAGTCCTGGTGATTGTCAAAAAGCTTTGTCAGCTTCCGATATTGCGTTTGCTAAGAGAGATTTGATAGCTAGATGAATGAAATCTTTGTTAGACTGGCGCCCTTCATCCGCTTAAATAAAACTATGTATTATTAGTATTCACAATTGTGTAAAAATCGTAAGAGTATTTTCTCAATTAATCTTAGAAAAGTTTTCGCAGGAATCAACGTTATGATTATATTTTCTACTCCAAGATTTGTATATTTTCGTAGAATTGTTGTTCTGTTTTAACCTGGTACATGTTTCACAACGACACAGAGGATGTGTATCAAGATATGGAGGTGTGATCCACGCAATCTTGATGTTATTAAGCAATTATTTTAATTAACCATGTGGTAATTACAACTGCCGGTGTAGTGACAGTTATTTTGTGTAAAAATATCAAAAATGTATTAAAGACATGGCTCAATTAAATGAAGTAATTTTATTCTCCTTAGCTTCCATTTTGCATTTGAATGATTAAGTCACGTGGTATTTTGTTATATACATGTTCCTTAATATTTGAAATTTCTTCAAAGTACTAATATTTTGTCTTCAGCTATTCAACTATATTTGTAGTATGGTATTTATAATCTAACCTTCCCAACCAATCACAGAAAATCAATTTACAATTCCGAATTCACGAAGTACACGCGAATGCCATAAAATGATGTCAGCAAAGCTCGACAAAATCAAACACGCGTTGTTTTAAAATGAAATCAAACATATTATTAAAACAGAGCGTTAAATTTATAAACCGTACGAAAAACTTGGAATGAAATAGTCGTGTGTTGTAATCGTCTAATTCCAGAGAAATAGAATAATGCCGCCGGAGGTCACATGTTTGGCTCGCAAACCACTACATTGCATTTTGGGGTAACGCGATATCTGACATTTGATTTATTTCATCTTTAATGTTGTTTATTGGAATATTGTATTGATTTCGTGTGTTTACGCTTTTTAAATTACGGTGTCGCCTGACTAGTATTTATCACTCTAAATTTAGGTCGATTGCTAAATCTTATAATAAGCCTTTGTGATCACCTTCCATTAGGATATTCGTTTGCTTCATGATTCGTCCTATTTTTATTACTTTTAATACATAGTTTCATTGCAGATAAATAAGAATAATCTCTTTGAAGTTCTCATATTTGTATCCTTCAAAATTTGCGAAACATGTAACAAGTATAGAATCTGAATTTTAAAAGGTTCACATAACATCTGCATTCAACGTCTACTATTTGCCGAGTGGCCCATTTCGATGTCAACAAACGCTAATTCCCCTTTCGGCCGGTGTATAAATAAAAATACACCTCGATTATCTCCCGAGTCATTAATCATGCGGTCTATAGTGTCACAACACGTCTATGAGTTCTCTGATCTCAATACTATTCAAAACTACGCTTTCCAAACTTCAACGGAGATAATTGCTTTTAAATACTGATGATATTTCTTTCTACTTAATTTAGATCTATACGCTGTGGTTAGTTGCTGATGTGTGTTTGTTTAATTTCTGCTTATACGTTTTTACTGGTGGTAGATGTCCCATATGTGAGAGGCTGTCTGGGTAGGTACCACCGCAATATCTATTTTTTTTTTTTTTTTTTTTTTTTTTTTTTTTTTTTAATATTACGTAGGTGACCACTCAGCTTATTGTTGCACTGCGACGCGAGCCACAGTGCAACGCTGGTTTTCAGTGGTCACCTTGAGTGACATGCGAACGCCCGCTTACTTACTAACTTATTATTTCTCACTTTCTTCACAGTTGTGTTTTGGTTTCAAGGATATTGTAGCCAGAGTAACTACTGAACAACGAACATATTGAGACTTAAAACCTAATGTCTCAGGATGGCCAGCGCAGTGGAATGCCAAGCATTGCTTTGTAGTTCAAGGTGCTGTTTGGTATTGCTACTGGTCATGACCAGTCGTATCGCTTATCATCAGGCAAATGCCCGCCTCGCCATTCATAGCAATAAAAAAAATATGAACATGTAACTTAGATCATTATGTGTTACTAATCAAATATACATTTAAGTATACCGTTTCATTAATTATTGACTTTTTTGAAATGTATGCACAACCATACTCCGTAAAGGTATCTTGGAAAGAGTAGCCAACATGGAAGTTTTCAAATAGGAAAATATAATTATTCACACGCATTGAGCCTGGACTATGGACTGATTCGATATATCTAAAATGGTTATTGTGGCTAACCTTGACTAGAAAAATATATTATTGTATAAAAACTAATAACTGTTATGTTCATAACTCTGTTTTATTATTTTAACATAATTTATTTTCGTTTTAATTTCGTAATGTCGTTAGCTACGTTTGTATAAACATACAACAGTTAATACAATAAAAATATTACATAATGGAAACCACAATTGCTCATATTTATTATTGGGTTGAGAATTTGGCTCGGCTCCATGTGATTATTACACGGTTTCCGCGGTCTTTATCAAAACTATGATTTATTGCGTATATATTTTCATTTCGTAATTTGCGTGCAAGTAAATCATGCTTTCTTTTTAATTTAATATCAGTTTACGCAATTGTGACTTGATAGGAAATTGTTTTAATTTTGTGATACTTTTCTGTTTATTTTGTGCGAAAGTAGTGAAACAGAGGATACGTCTATACTTTTTAACGAACATGAAAATCTTTTACCATCTTCAGCTATAGCAGGTCTAATGCTGAATTGTTGACAATTGTTACCGCATGTACATGTTAGAAGCGTCTTTCTGTCCTGTAGGTACTTGAAAAAGCGATGTCCATTTTAAATTCCATTGATCATACCAGTCTTTTTTCCGAAAAAGCATCCATGTGTCATAATGGATCAAATGCCTTTGGCTTCGTGCCAGCAGTACGTCGGTACTTGCCGCGTAGCGCGCCGTACTCAGATGTTTGTATTCGATTCGCAACGTCTCATCAATGGACTTTATGCGGAGCATTGTTTCACCAATGATTTACAACACTTCTTTGATCAAAGCTAACTGCGGCCATTACATTTGTTTCGCGGGAATGATATTAATCAAACGCATTTATTGCGGTCGCATTCGAAATTAACTGCCGTAGATTAAGTGTTTGTTCTCGGAACCGGCGGCTATCAAATATTTACAACAATAAACCAGTTGCGACTTGTACTTCCCTGATTCGGGTGCCATCGGGACGTGCTCGCTGCTCAGCCACAATAACCACTACGTCATATTCCTGGAGTGTTGCCAATGCTTTATGAGTGTTCATGTTTATGGCTCTGGATACACCTATAACGGTGACATTTACTTCCATCACAGTTTTTGATGACGGGTATCACGCGATTTGTAAACCATGCTAACAGATGTTGCTCGTCCACCCTCGCTGAAGCCAAGCAAAACAAAGAAGCAATCAAAGAATTCAGCCGGCAAACAAGAGAACACGAAATCTCCCGCGACGTCTGTCAAATTAGCATCACAAACGAAAATAGCGTCATTCTAATTATTTTGATGACTCAACCGAAATACAATTAATCTTGCCGCTTCTGTGAACTGTCCGAATGATGGACGGACGAAAATATCGTCGCATTTCGCGATAAATAAACTCGTGAGCCGAATATCGGATTTCGATTCCATCGGTGCTGCGTATCAAAGATTTTATACGCGTGTTAGATGGCGGGCAGCGGAGCGCAGTGCCGCCGCCGAGCACTAACTACACATCGGAATAGATGCATCAGCTGCCAAAATGACGTGTTTAATGTGCTAATGGATTAACACACTTCACAGAATGTGAAACACTAGTATATTTCGTCTATAAAATCATAGTTATGCTCTGCCAATTTGGTTTTCGTGTGACCCTCGGAAATCCCTAAAAATAATTTATTGAAATGGCAAAACGATCACAAAAAGTTATTTCATGAAAACGAGCTGCTTAAACGATGTCTGCTTGATCTTAATTTATTTCTTTCGTTTCATTTATTTTTCATGATTGAGAGAAGCGTAGCAATGTAAATTGTGCACACGCCTATGTCAGAACACATCATCGTTTATTTCTTTGTGCGCATAATGTGGACAATTAATTATTATCTAAAAAAAAGTATGCAAAATAACATGCACTGAAACCAAGGAGCCAGATTTAGCGACGTCCGTCAACTTCACAATTTGTTTTAATTTGAAAGTAATGGTACACTCACTGTATCTGAGAAGTCGAACCGGAAATCAGCTGTCGTATCCTGATTCTTACTGGGAGATCGGCCAATGGTATTACATTAGATCGGTCCAGTTCTCAAGCAGCGTGATTGGTAAGACGAGATGGTTTGTGCACGCCGAAACACTGTCCCGTCTCGTTATAAAGCTTTGTAATAATAGATTTGCCACTAACTAATGGTTAACTATTTACATTAACATATTTATATGCATAAAATTTTAGCAGATCATTTGTAATTTTGGTCTTCGTCTTTGGAATTGTATTCTAGAATTCGTAACATTTCAGCTTCAGTTACGTGTTTTACTTGAAAGCAAGTGTTTTCAGATACCGTCTCTGACAGATGCGGCCTTTGAATATTCGGGCCAGATTATAATTGATCGTGTGGGTATTCGTCCTCTAGGCCGTCTGTGAAGCGTCTAGCGCACGCGCGTCGGTCGCCTCGTAAATCAAACGAAGAAAATTTGAACCAACGTATCATAAAAATACACGATAACTTTGGATCTAAATCTCATTAAGCATGATTTTAATCCCGCCGCGTTTTACGACGGTGTAAAAGTTGATTAATAACTGCCCAGTCCTGATAGAGGTCGGACAAAGTTGCGTTGACCCATATACGGGGTCGTATTGTTGCGATTATTTTGGCGGCTGTGCCAGACGAAACATACGCCAGACGTGACTCATTTGATCAAGGTCTTTACGTGAACTTAACGCTTTGACATTGTTTGCGAATGTTTTTTGGTTTGGTGTTTATTTATAACATACATGCAGGTTGAAACACTTTACGTCGATTGTGAATTGAGCCAAATTCGGTTGTGAACCGTCAGATACCAAATTAGTTTGACTCCAATTCAAGAATCCACTTAGATTCCTATGAGAAAAATCCGGAACAGGGGTTGTAGAATCGTATCGGTGCAAAATGCATCTTATAAGGACAGATGGAAGACGATTGCAATTAGCACAACATTTAAAAGCGACAATCAGCATTTTTGCACTTAGTATTCATACTATCTGCCTACATGCTCTAATGAAGTGTGCAATCATAGCGTGGGTGTCACAATATCTCGTTAGGCACGGCCCACACCGTCAATCACGCTTGTCAGTTTTTGTGTGTTTTCAGTGAGAAATGCTATCACGTGGACCGACGAGACGATTGTCTTGTGGCCGACTTATTTCTCGATCCGTCACATGATTTGAGTGTTATCGGATGTAGGCTGAATTTATGTTTTCGTGTTGAGTTTTGGTTGTGCAATATTTAATTTATAATCGACTTGAATAGTTTTACGCCAGAATATTAAGCGAATGATGAAATAACGAGAGACGAACAGTCACATGTATTCATGTGCTTAGATATATTCAAATAGAAACCACATTATGTGTTCGCTACAAATCTCTCAGTACATTTACAATCAATTTTATGATTCAGTTGCTACTTCTTCCTATATTTACTTAAAATAATTACATAATTCGTCTTCAACGTTGTTAAATATTGGTTGTTCACTTACAAGGCCCTGCATATTTTATTGTTCATAATTTAAGTAATAATTCAGTATTTAAATCATGTACCCTAAAGTGTAAACACCTCATTTAAGTTTCCAAAGTGAGTGCGGAGGGAATGCAACACTGAATTCTCGTTACCGATCGAATTTATTCATCTGGCACATATTTTATTGTGTGCCGGCCGGGGTCGGCGGGCCGGCACCGCCGCGGGGCCCAATAAAATCATACGAATAAATACACCACAGATCGGCCCGTAATTAAAAACATAACTTATTAATAATCGTTTATTAACGCTAGCGGGTTTCGCGCCTTTGCCTTGATAGCGTGTAACGTTCAAATTGATTGAGTGTCTGCGGTCCATTTCAGTGTATGGCACTTGACTTTTTGGTGGTTTTCTACGTTATTGATTGATGGAGGGTGAATTAATCATAAATACTGCATAAATGCATGAGAATAGAATCACTAAAAGGAAAAAATAAATGAGGATTTATTGCAAATTTGTACATTCGTTTTTATTACGAATTGGATTGTGTTTTTGTTTTATTGTGATCTCGATACCGCAAATCCGATGTTGGGTCTGTGGTCTCAAATCAAATTATAATTGGGTGATAAAGAAAAATCGCAATCTTTATTACAAAAATATAAACGTGATTTAAATCAACAAAGAATAAAATAAATCTATATACAAAATTATTATTTTGATTTGTTTACACCATTTTAAATGGAAAGTTCTTCCACAAAGAAATAATGACCATCTAAAACTATCAGGATCTCGGAATCAAGCAATACGATTAGTAACTATCCATCCCGCATGAAAGAGTAATCCTGGCCTAAAACTATTCTGTAGCAAAACGATATTCACGAAACTCGGCCTGCGTTTATAAATCAAACTTTATGAGTAGTTGCGTGAAGTCCACTTTTATTTGAGAATTGCATTGCAATAATAAAATTTGTCCGTCGAAACAACAATAGTTGTGAAGGCGAGAAGAGAACAATAAACCGCTTGATTTATTTTAATAAAGTAATTTATGAGCTCATACAAATTGGTGCCGTCATGTGGCCGTATCGAGTGTCGGTGCTCGATGAAATCTTATCGATATATCGATACTGGATTATTGGCTCGGGTGTTTTGGTGGTTTATTTCACTTATTTAAAAATTATGTAATTTTACCTATAATATAATGTGATATACATTTTCAGACGTAATTGGAAAATAAAAAAATATTTTTATTGAGGACTAAAATGTTACGGTAATTTAGTATTTATATCTCATCATCGTTCTTGTAAGACGTTCCCTAGCCGGTTATATTATCGAGTTTTGATATCAAACATTAACTATATCACAAATTTAAATTGCACGCACATGGCGGTATGATTAATATGGTGTGAGCATTTAAACTAAGTTAGCAGTATATTTATCGTGAAGAGTCACCCAACGCCTCGATCTCAAGATCCCTCGTCTGATAACTCATCTCTTTAGCTCGTAAATCGAAACAGGGTCCATAACTCGCGCGGCTTAATTACGAATAAATAAATAAATAATTGAATGTGAGCGGCCGCGGGCCTAATCGATCGTGTCCGGAGGTGTCCGAGTGTCCGCGGTGTTCGAAGTGTTAACAAGGGCCCGTAGCGCCCGTCCGGTTTGCTTTGTCCGCTACTGGCAATGATAACGCAATTGGGTGCGAAATTTATTAGCGCTTTATCAGCGGCTCTGTAATTGATTTTACATTTGTTATGATCAGCTGATTGCCGTGATAGGAATACCATACTTGTTTTTGGTTATGGAATTATTTTACTGAATCTTATTCGTATGATTGCCAAATAATTGCTATATAATTTATTTATGATAATCGTGGGACAAAAATATTTTTTATTATTTCTATTGCAAAATAAAATAAAATAAACAACACTACCCATCAAAAAGCGCAACGATCAAACGAGAGGTCAGGAGTCAAAACTGCAATCCAAACTCCTATGTAATCGATACGGCTCGAATATAGAAGCGGAAGCGACAAGCATTGTTCACTTCATTCCATTTTTTCCGTCGGACGATTGACGCGTATCCATTTCCTCGCCCAGAATAGTATCCACCTCCTCAACTCTATAATATAAAGGGCATCACTCGTCGCTCCACGACCATCGAAATATACTGACGAGATGTCGCTGATTGCCGCTCGTTAGAGGTAATTAGCTCACGGATCACTCAACGCAGTCTATTTCAATGCTGTGGAAAATAATTTATAATACTATGATGCGAGCGTTCGCGAAAAATCCGATTGTTTGTCGCCGTGTCAACCTTGCTTGACGGAAATATTGCGTCCTACACAATGTGCCGTCCACACCGAGTTCCATTTTTAAACGTTGTGTTGGTTTGATAAATGGATCAGGCGACTTACGTGAGAAATTAGAAAAAATAAAATTATAAAATCACTAAACAATAAAATATTTCATTACTGGAAAATTAATTAAGCTATATTCACCCTGATAACCCATAGGTTACGAGTTCTCCAAAACAATTTGTCTAATAAACAGACGTCAAAACACCTACACTTTGGCCACAATGCGGCGGAACCGACATTCGACAAATTTAAATTCTCCACTTAATTGAGAGCCGAATCTAGGTCGGAGCGAAGGTGATCTTGATGGATGAGCAGCTAAATTACCTCTCCGCACCCCTCACCCCCTTTCGCTAACGATGCGCTGGCCAAATGTGATTATTTATAAAGTGTTGACAGCACTTCCGAGTTATATTCCGTGATTTAACCGCTTCTTGATTGAGATCTACAACTATTTTTGATTTTTTTATGATTCATTTGGTTGAAATGTGCGTTTTAGTATTTTCGAATTAGCATGTTACAGATTATTTGTAAAAAACATATAAGGTTTTATTATGAAAGCAAATTTTTGTGATCTTTGCAACACATCAGAATTTAGCATTTTTAATAGTCCAGTTCAACCAAGATATAAATAATTTCTTAATCTTATATGTTAGGAAAACATAGTTATGTCTGTTCCAAAATTTAGTAACAAAAGTAATGGAGCATGGTGAGTTCATATTTTAAAAGTCTGACACTGACGAATAGACAATGTAGAGCTCACACCAATGATCTAGAATCGTAGCGTTTCGTGCAAGACTTTCTCATAACATCAAGTAAACAAGAATTTTAAAAATTCCGTTGAGGAGCCTAAAAAGGTTAAATAGGAAACAAGACTATGTAAATTCAACATTGAAATTAGAAATATGACAGCAGTTTAGAATAAGAGTTTAGATTTATTCGATTTCGCTGACTTGAAATCCAATAAGCATTTTGAAACACACTGTCAATGTGTCATAAACCATTGAAATATTAGATTGTCTTCTTATATTCGATGAGAAACCTCATAACAACTAATATATTGGATGTTTTGAGTTGGGGTAATTTATACGGTCTCAGTCCGAGTGTTGCGTAATCTTCCTACACATTGTCTAACTTGCAGACACATTTCATAATACCATTGTGTTTGTAGACTAGTCTAAATGCCGTTTAAGGCCATTGACTACATTGCATATCAATTTAAAGTGTTCTTGGGTGAATTCCTCGTATAGAATTAGCCAAACTAGGTATTTTTTCTAGGTCATTTTTAAATTATTATTATTAAATTATCTAGGAATCAAAATAAGAATGACGCAGTGTTGCATCTATAGGTTAATCTCTTGGGTTAATTCATTTATTAAATTAACCATAGATAACGCATGGAGTAATTTTGTATGACGTATCTCAATATCATCTCCAGTCACAGAGAGTCCATGACGGGATTATAGCTTGTCCCAAAGATTCTCACAGCGACTTATTGGAGTCGGTTTGCATCCAGTGACTTCTTGTTACTCCTTACTGTACGGTACGCTTGCCGGTACGTAGCCTTCACACAAGAAATGTTTGATCTCATTGACTATTGATATATTTATAGAAGCTTTTCAGGCACAATTTTTACATCATGCGTTAGTCTGAATTGCTGTGGTCTTAATGAAAAAAGTCTTACTAAAATCAATGACTGATGCCAAAATAAATATCCGTATTTATATATGTATTTATATTTGTCATCCATATCCGCCGATTGGTCTAATCTAAGTAGGCACCGGATACGCGTTATCGCTTAGGTACAGTGCACCAACAATGTTCGCCTGTGTACATTACGTTTTCTGAAGAGGTCACAGCTGAATATATATGGTCGGTTGTACATTATGTCATATCCGCAACATGCAATTATGTGTGCCTTTCCCACGGATGTGGGCCCGTTTGTTCATTGTAAACCGGGAAATTAAGGTTTTCCTTATGGTGCTACGAATTTGCATGCAAATAATGTATGTACTTTGTTTATACTGCGAGTTTTTGCCATAAAGGGTGATTACTCACATCATACGAACATTTCATAAATTTGTTGAGCGTCTTCTTCCTTGTTACCGCACATATTCATATATTTATTTTATGTGTCAACTTTGATTGTAAATTCTGGAAAATGTTCTAGTCATGGTGATAAACTGCGTCCTGTTACATAATAGGGTGGAAATTCGCTTGGCAATCTATTACTGGCACTATCAAAGCACACTCTACATCTTCGAAACAGGCTTGATTTTGTATATTATGTCAAATAAAATACTTGTCTATATTACCATATTGATCATTCTGACAAAGCTTACAAAGGCAAATATTATTGTGGCAGGAATTCCCCTATATATAAAACTTATTTATAGATAAACACACACCCATAAGGATTTCAAAGGATATAAAAGCAGATTAGATATTATAATAGGCCGGGTAGGCGGTGCAAACCCGCCCTGATATCCCCGCCCGCCTTCGCATGTTGGGCGTTTTGCCTTGAAGCCCATTAATCACATATAAATATATCTATAAGATATCTGTAGTTATAAGAACAAAAAAGGTTTTACTCTTAATCGTAAGTCGGCCATTTTGAATTTATGAAATAAGAACGTCTAGCTTTTAAATCGCGTTCATAATTTGAAAGTATTGTGTGTAAAGAACAATGATAATCCTCCATACATTTTTTTGTTGTAATTTTTTTTAAGTGTATTGAGATGAAAAATATTTTAAAATATAGATTTTGAATTTCTTAAGGTTTACTATTGTAGCAAGCTTGGGAACAAAGATATTCCACTTTAAAGGTTTACAGATTTTCTTTATCTTGTCAAACTCTGTAGGTAGTTAATTTTATTTTGTTCCATTTATATTGGCGTAAGGCAAATAAAATTGAAAAAATATATTTTTCACGCAATTTAAACATCGAATACTTATTTATTTTACAAATATAATAGTAATATAATGTCCAATAAAGTAAACGGTAAAGAAAGGACTACTGTATATAGGTATTATTAGTTGCACAATAGCGCTTTTGGGCGACAGAAGTAAATTGTTATTACTTAATTCATTAATCAGTGATTATTTTGCTGTTCTTAGTTCTCTGCGCTATTTTTTTATATTAACTATCTGAGAAAGATAATGAAAGAAAGCCAGTCAAGCTTATATTTTAAAAATGGCAACATTGGAATGACATAACGCCTCTCCAATAAAAAAAAGCAAATATCAATAGAGTTGTACGAAAACTGTGTTTTTGTAATTCAGGCTTAGTTTTGCCGTAAACTAGGCACCAAAATTACTGAGAAATTATAAATAAAATTTATAGACGCTTAAGAATTGCATAACAATGATTTTACCAATGTTCTTTAAATCGTAGGTACTAAACCATAAAACGCGGGAGCATATTTCACTACGTATATAACAATTATGTAAATTACCGAATTACAGCTTCAAAAGATAGATACAGGTAATAATTATTATTGATCGAAGACTTAATTAATGTTAACCAAATTAAGTTTGCTTGTCGTGTCTCATTAATCTAATAAAATTCGTCCATTTAGATACATCATACCACTATGGTGGACCTTTTCACCTTCACAACCCTTTATATTGGCATACACAACTACACGCTGTTTTATGATTCACGTTCTCACTAGACCAATGAGGTCTCATTCATCGTCAAGAATAATAAAAAAATATGATTTTCCCCTCGAGTATCGGGGGACCAGCATCCAGTCCGTTTATGCTAATGTTTCATTGTACTAGAGTCATCATTTGTTCTGTGACGCGCCATTGTAGTCCCCGTTGCCCTTTGACTGCATTGTGTGTTTTTTGTCACTCCCCGAGTTGGATTATTTTATTTCCGTTATGTGTTATAGGTTTTGTTGTCTCATGTACTTCATTATTAAAATTTATTTTTTATAATCGATTGTTGGGATTGATATTTTTTTGAGTAGGAGATTTTTTTGTGACTGATTCGCGCTTCCACAAAACGATTATTCATCTGTTCAGTGCGGGCTTCACTCTATCTATCGAAATACTTTTGAAGATTATATTATTGTTCCACATATTATAATTTTGGCCTTTTTCATAAAATAATACATATAATTTCGTACTTTCTTATAACATATATAAAATAATTAAAGATTTTATATTTTAATAGAAACTCTGTAACAAATTCATGTCTAAAAATGTGATACGAATAATACTCGTAATGCTTTAAACCCTCCACAAGTTATAAAAGCGACAGATCCTTTATTAACAATCCTAAGGTTAGAATACAGCCTTGTCACGACCGGGACGCCACTCCGTAATTTATATTGTCATTCAAATTACGAGACCCCAACTCCGAAACACGGTGGCACTTCCATACTCGACACCTCGGATGCCAACAAACCTATAGGTACTCTTGAATAGTTGAGGATTGTATGGAAAGTTTTGAGTCAGTTTGGTTTCAGGGGATGTCAAATGTCAGATTTTTTGGTATTGAGCAAGAAGTGTTACGGACTGATATGCTGTTTTCAAAATTGTAGGAGTATAGGGATGTTATGTACTAAATATATTATCTTAAAAGTATGTTTATTGTTGTTAAATACAAACGATTTATTTCTTTTGAGCAACAATACATAAAAGACATGGTAAGCAATTCAAGCACATACTGAAAAATTAAGGTAATTTGCTAATAATGCCTCAATTACTCTGCCATTCCTGAACAATCCAGGTGGAAGGCAATTTAGCATGGCGTGATTTTTTAATGTCAAAGCTTGCCTGTGCCAATCAGCTTCTTTGCGGGGCCGACAATATTTTGCTAAATTACATACATTACATCACCACCCGCCACCACTTGGATTCACATTACGATTTCTATTTGAAAATTTAATGAACCTACTCTGTGATTGTAAAAAATATGGCGTTTTCCACGACACCACAATGTAACGATTGCATACATTGTACCAGCGAACAAAAGGATGATAAAGAAAATTAAGGGGTTTCCATTCCAATGATATTTTACGATAGCCGCGAGCGACAAAACAATGGTCATAAAAATAACTATAGGCAACAGGGATCGCACTTATAAACCCGGCTCGAAGAATACGCGGAGTTTGAGCAGTCATTGTGGAGCGGGAACGAATGAAATAGAACGATTTGATTTGACCGCGTCGGACCGTAATAACGTTAGTCGATGTGTAATTACACGAGCGGCAACATTGTATGCAGAATACACGTTTTGACGGTCAATTTTCTCCGCACCCATAAAAAGCGCAAACATGACTACGTTAATAATAAATTACACGCATCACACTCGGACGATACTACCATTCGGACAACAACAAATGCCAATAATTACTTTCCAGATATTAAACGCAAGAAAGGGACGGCCCGTAGTCCATCTCGGTGCGCGCGGCCGAGCGCAACACTTGATAGTCGATCGTCTATGAAAATTATTGATGTATAAATCTGAGCTCTCTCGGCCGCGTGATACCTCACGAATGATGTCCACGTTAAATGAACGTTTTACTGAGCTCGCTTTATATAGAGTATGGGCCGAGCTGTGAGCTGCGCGACTCCGTGTTTATATTGCTCGCACAATGCGCATACAATTGTTTCAGTAATTGGCCGCGTCGGTGTGCGTGGGTAATTTTATTAAAATTCCACCGATCTCGGTTACATCGGCGCGAGACGGTGTGGTGTGCGTTTACGGCAGACAGTTGGCACCTTCAGAGGTCCATTGTTGGGCGGGCGTCCGCGGTGTCGCCATTGTTGGCGGTTTATTGGCGGTGTTGGGCCGGCGCGGCTCGTAAACGGCGTCGAGTGTCGGATCCGGCTGATGGCGCGACCGCAGCAGCCACCGCACATCACCGCGATTTCATTCGTTTCTAATAAATTGATACGAGGCGGCGCGAACGGGCCCGCGCCATTGGCCGACGCGCGGCCGGCTTCGATACTCAGACCCGGGTTGTAAATCAACTTTACAACCTTTAATTACAGATATTTGCCGTCTCATGTGAGCGTACGGGATATCGGAGGGCCGCGCTCGCGAAAATATAGCATAATAATGGGTATTGACCCGTAATGGCTCGCCTGTAGGTACTATCGGCCGCCTTTGTCTTGATTGTTGAAGCGAGAGAATATTCTTTTCTGAATGATTGCCAATTACATGGAATGGCCTCCTGAATTCCACGGCAATACAATGCTCGCTCCGATTTGCATTCGTATTAATGATTTATGTAATATTAAAGTGTTCATGCTTGTTTTTATACTCACGTGGGTTGATTGGTGCTGAATCAACATGTGTCCGGAATTCAAATATAATTCGAATGTGCTATAAGGCGTGAGTTACACGGTGTCGCTCGTTCGTCGGTTTCGAGTCGGCAGTCGCCACAATGTTGCACCGGATAGGGTGGGAGCAGTTTTAATGTCCCTCAGACGGAATTACGCTGGATTGTTCTCGGGTTTACTGCTCCCCTCATGATTGATCGTTGTATCCTCAGCCTTATGTCATTTTCGCGCCGTATCTCCTGGAATTTGTACGTGCAGTAAATATGTTGAGTTATGGTAATTTAACTTTATTGCATCTCACTTTTCTCACCTCTCTCGACGTTGCAGCTCGGATTCTTACTTATAAAGTAAGTTTAATTCATGTGTGTAAGTTTATGTGTGTATATAGGTATTTAGAATATTGAACTCGTCATAGAAGTAAACGTGAAGTATAAAATTAATTTGAAAATGAATCAAATTAATGTTCACTAAAGTTACATAATATAATCAGGCCAATATGTAATCGTAAGAAATAAAGTAACAAAGTAACTTTGCTAAAGAATGTGACTCTATGAACAAAAAAAAAAAAACGAATTTCAAAAGGCATTATACTTAAGCGTATTTATAAATGTACAATTTTACCTTTAATATGTAATTACATGCAAACTTCTGGCACCAAAAATCCTCGCTTTTGAACAATATAAACGAATAAATGCATTTGTAAATCACATTCATCATGCAAGTGGAACGAAATGTCTTATTACACGTTCAATTGACACACACATTTCATATTCCGGAGCAATATGATTAATGAATCCAAATAATTTTAATGTAGCAGATTATTCGTACCGAAGTGTGGAAATTAACACCAGCATGATCGTATTTCTAAATTAAAATCTCGCTTTGAGCCGCAATAAATTCTTCCGCTCATAAAAGAGTAACGACTGTCTAAACAGGGGCTAGCTGTCGTTTATAGCCCTAATGCATATCAAAATTAAAATAAAACAATTGCAATTATTCTTTTAATCCGTTTCGTTCGCGCTTTTCCTTTTTACCGGCCAGGCTCTCAATTTGAAAAAAGAATCACCTTAATTGAATTTGTATCAAGCATAGAGGTTTAATACAAGCTATTTTAAATTTTTCTAAATATTTTTAGAATAATAAAAAGAAATTACTTGATTTAAATTTTAACGCAGAATTTGATTACTCTGAACATACTTCCTGTGATATTATTTAAATCCTTGTAAAGGATTTTCATTTGCGCGCAATTATAAGTTATCTTTTGGTATTCTTTTATTTTTTAATTTATTGCGATTAGAACGATGTTAAAATTCAATTAAGCGTGATAAAGGTTTATGTATTTGAAGGATTTTGATTATATCTGGAATCGTAAATGTTTTACAGCTGCATTGGTGCAATGTACATTAGTATTTCCACCACACGTTCGTGTAATTTCTATTTATATCGCCCTTCACTATCTTTTATAATTGATGAACGCTCGAAAAGCTCATAAATGTGAACCATTTCTATTCTTGTTAAACATCATTCTCATTCCGATTGGGTGTTTGAATTCTTCAGTATTGTATCTAGATATTACCGGTTATATAGTAATTATCTTGTAGTAGTTTCCTTCGCTCCTTGATCTCTATCTGTTGTAGATAAGTACAGTGGCAAGTTTAAAAATAATATCACATAGAATTATTATTTTGCAATTAAACGCACGTAAAGCGAGCCAGCTGGAGCGTTACCAACGTACGTCGAATAATTTAGATTGATCGAGTCGTGAATCGAGTGGGGCGGCGCAATCAAAAGCGTATCAGGCCAATGGGCGAGTGGCCGGGCCGCTCCGCCCGCCGCGATTGGCCGGCCGCAGGGTTGAGGGGCACAAAGGGCCTTGATACCGCTCTCGATAAGTGGTAGGCGTCGGATTCGATACGATCGATTATCACCCGTGTTGTCGCTAGCGCACTCGCGCCGACTCGATAGGCGGCCTCGCGACTCTACCGCCGCGCCACACTGCGCCGAGCACCTCGCTGCCTCTCGCCTGCCGCCGGCGCTGCTGGGACTCCACGAGACAATATTATTACCGCGATGTCAACGCGATGCGCTTTACGACCGTTTTAAATTAGCAATTCGAATAATAAAACGCCGCGTATAATTTATTAAACTATAAAATTAAATTTTTCCGTCTTAATCTGGCTCGTAAAACTCGAGTGCAAATCAAAGTAGCAAGCACCGGCAGTTAAAAGAGATTAGTTGGCTAATCGCGCGTTATTTACAATCCTTTATCACGGCGAAGGCGTCGGAGCGTGCGATTTACGACACATGCGTGCTGCACACACAAAAGAATTAGCCCTTCTAAGCGACATCGAGTGCCAATAAATATCGGCGGAGGTGAGAATAATCGCCGCGAGCGGCAACACTGTAGCCATTGCGGTGATGCCCGACAATTTATTCCATACAAAGTTCCATAAAGGCCGCGCCTGTGCCGTAAAGTGAAATTCATAATACGAATTTAGCGTGAGGTTTCGTAGGAAAAGCAATAATTTGTCTCAATTGGGCACGATTAGATTGGCTCCGGCGGCGATTTGACATAGGTCGTAAATGAGTGGTTGCACGGCCGAGTGGAGTGAGCCGTCACAGCGTCGCGCGGCGGGCGGCGGCGCGGGCTCCGGCGCGCGGCCGGGTTGTGCAAACACCGAGAGCGCGCGGCGCACGCGCATCGAATCGCGCGTTTTCCGCCGCCGGCGAGGGAACGCGTTTTGTGGAAATCGTTATTGGGGTGATTGCTTTCATAAACAATAGCTTTTGTCCACGGTTTCTTGTAACCGACTTGTTATTTAGTCGCGCAACGGGACTCGCCGTTTGTGCTGCTCGCGGCCGCGTTTGATAACACGCTTAGCATTCAATGCTAGGAAACTGTTAGATTATCCACAGTCGTGCTTTATCTCGCCTAAAGTCAATTGAAATTCGCGTAAATCATGTGTTCACTTTACATACCTTTTATATCTACCTCCGTATTATTATAAAATACTGTAGCTCAGTAAAGCAGCGTGGGACGTCTACTCATAAGGTGGACAGATGACATGGTAAAGGTCACTGCGGAAATCATTGGGAGAGGCCTATGTTCAGCAGTCGACTTCCTTTGGCTGATATATGGATGATTAGATCCAGACCACCATTAACTGATAGCTAAAAAATCTTCAGGGAAACTCTTGCATCTTTCGATCGACAACTGACGCATCTTCCAATGTTACATGAATACGAGAAAGAAAAATATACTGAAGTTCCCATTTCCTTGTAGTTCCTCATATTATATAGAAAGTTTGAAAGGAAGTTACACACCGAAAGAAGCAAATAGCAATTTATGTACCATAGACCAGTTTTACTAGACCTTTTATGTTTCTTATCCTTTTAGAAGTTTCACAGTACCTGGCAGATCAAGTGATGCTGGACGGAACAGATGGATGCCAGGTGTCGCTCAAAGCAACTTAGTATTTCGCTGTAAAGTTTAATTGTCAACGCAACGTCATTTAAATATGTGGCGTGCAAGCATCTCAACTGAGCGAAAATAAATACGTGAATTTAACTTATAATTATGATTTTCATGTTATGTTATAAGATAGTAAGGTATTTATTTATTCTACACTTTATTGTACAGAAAAATAATTAAATTTAGACACCATAACGGAAAAAAATGCACAAGCCAACCATGGTGACAAATTTGGGGCAGCTTCGGGCGTACCAATTATGTAACGTAATCATTTATTACTGTTCCTGTTAATATGGAATGAAAATATATAAATAAATAGGCCGATATACAGATAGCTATCTATAGTTTATATCGTGGGTTTTAAAAAACAGCATTAGATTTTCGACCTCATGACACCCACATCCGATCAAATCACGAGCGTATCACACAAATATTTTTCTATAATAATTTCGATAAACGGATGCCGTCAAATCATTACATACCTATATATTGAAAGTTATATCCTGCTGTATCAATAGAATGCTTGTAAGAAATCCCCTCTCGAAGTTTACACAAGTATGAGTTATTCTGAGAAGAATTACATTGTGTATTGTGAATCATCTATTGTCATTAATTTTATTATCTGCCACCATTTCGCATCAGTTCATCTTATCTTCATACTTTTATGTGACTCATGACTAAAATACTTTGAATTTTGTTAGCATTTGTTTTATGAGTTTTGGTACAGACGTAAAGAAATTCGCAAAATTTGACATGATCTCTTTATGTGTAGATTACGGATGTCTTACAAGGTACCTGTCAGATCAGGCTATAGTTATTGAGTGAAGAATTTTACAGTTTTGGAAGTGTAGTGATATGTCAGCTCAGTTTTTTAGTTCTTGTAACCGATATTTGCCTAATTGTCAAGTCCAAATACAATTGATTCCGTACACTGTGAAGTCATCTTATTACCCTAGCAATTCTCGTGAAACTTATTAAATTTTGCTGACGTAACAATACCTATGCTCGGCAAATATTCCGCTTAATTTGGTCCAATTCTCGCTCATCATGTACCGTACTCGGAACATAAGCGCGGCAATTAATCTCTGAACGGGTGACGGAGCGCCCCCGCACCCCTCATACTCCCCTTGCACTCCCGCGCTCCGGGCCTGGATAGGGTTGCCACTTATTCGACAAAAATCAAGGACATTTGGTCTATAATCGAACACAATCAGTGCTTATTCAGGAAATTCTCAAACTACTTGTGTTAGGAACTGTCAAAATTAAATTTCAAAAAAGGAAGGATCAGTTATTTTTGCAATTGCTGTGCGTGGTGGCCTGTTGGTATACGGACCAGACGCGGCTGCCAACATGTTCACGGTGGTCGCGGGTTCGAATCCCAGGGCATACGTCTGACTTTTCGGAGTCATGTGTGTATTGACAGTCAATCACCACGCACTAAAAACGGTGAAGGAAAACATCGTGAGGAAACCTGCATGCCATAGCGATTTATAAGAATTTCTATGGTATGTAAGTCCGCCAACCCGCACTAGGCCAGCGTGGTGGACTATATGGCCTAACCACTCTCAATCGTACTGTCGATTGTAGAGGAGGCCCGTGCCCTGCAGTGGGACCTATATGGGCTGATACAGAATGGTCTATAGAAAAAGGTTTTCCTAGTTATTTTTTATTCTTTTTTCAAACTTACTAATCGATCGTCAAGCTTCAATAAAAATATAGACACAATTACCAAATGTAAGGAACAGCATGTTCCTAAATGGGATTGTCCTAGCATATCGGTACTGTTGGTAAGCGGCAACTCTGGTTCCAGATAACCGGGGGAATGATTAACTGTAGACAGGAAGACGGATTGACAAATAGTCGTTTAGGTATTCGCTAATGCCTCGTTCTCATCAATAAACGATCGATGGTGGGAAGGTCTGGTGCCTCGTGTATTTCATTTGGTAAACAATTTGTGTTATTGGAACGTGAAATTGGTTTTCTTTGGGAATCGTTTTGTTGTATTTATATTTGAAGGAGGGAATATTTTTATGCAAAATATAGGAATAACATTGCAAAAAGCAAAACCAGTAAATAATTCAATAGCTTACACTTTAGGATTTATTTTCTGTAATTTTTTTGTGTTAAAATAATTATCATTACTTGATTAATTTTTAATACTTACTACCTTAGTAACCATTAATTTATCAAATTGTATCATCAAACATATCCATAAATCTATTATCGTCAAGGACACATAGGGGTGCGGTAAAGTGCGTGGGAGGCGGGAGGGGGGACACTCGGTGACAGCTCGTAACGCGATATAGGCTATGAAATGACTGCGCGATCCGCAGCGGAAAATTGTTAGCAACAATTTATTTAAACGTCCATTGAGTGATTGAAATTAAAGCGTTTGACGTTTTTACAATTAATTATTTTGTTACGCAATAGAATAGTTATGTACTCATGTTGTATCTGGGGAGTAGACACGGCAAAATTGTTGCATGACGCGAATATTTATTTAGTGAATATAAAATCGTTCCGTTGGTTTTTATGTTATAATATTCATTACTCATATAATTCACCATTAAACCTTCATTCAAATCGCAATATTATTTATGTCAAAACTGCAATTGAAAACTACAGATAAACCGAACTTTCCAGTGTTTGAAGCATTTAACCACCTACATATATAAACTTCCTATTTCCTAACTAACTCACTCAAAACTAGTACTAGACTACTAGTACTAACACGTTCAACATCCAGCACGTCATCGCGACACTAAACTACGATATTACAGTAAATCAAGTGCGTACAAAACGAAGCTTCCGCGGCCAGTGGCCACACAGCGCTAAATCTGCTCGAAACAGCGTTTGTGTCGTAAAACCGCGATCAGACGCGCTCGGCCAACTCGTAAATCATCTATCGTGTGATGCGATTTGACGCGCCCGTGTTGTTCGCCTTAACACGCTTTGTGTTATGACGTGACGCGCCAAGACATGTTTGATGTTTTTAATAGCTGTTTAATTCTTCAAATTGTTGTATTTATTTTATATTTATTCATTAATGTCTGTGCCTGATAACTGGTGCATGTGTAATAACTAGTAGTACATTCTGGATAAGAAGCAGTTGAACATCTATCGTCCGATGAAATTAGTCGCGACTGTTTCAGTTTCTTAATGATTTAAAACATTTTTGTTTTAATTTGTACTTATTAATTCTCACATTCATCTGACCTACCTTTCATAATTCATGCTTTTAATAACTCGATCATTAATGGTGTCAATTATCACATTTGTCACGTTTTGCATTATGATGTGAAGCATAATTTAAGTGGCAATTTTGTGTTTTCCAGTAACAGTTTAATATATAAATTGTTAGCCTTATTTTGCACAATACATTATTTTCCCTCCCCCTAGGTTTTCTTGCATAAACTGCCTGCATTAAGCAAGTCAATTATTTAATACACTTCGTTTGCGTTTGTCACGCTTTGTGTTATGACGTGACGCATACACTCATTTATTGATTTTACGATGAAGTTCTTTTAAAATAGGTATACGATATTGAGTCATTACTTAGCACGTCCTGTACCAAAGTAAGTAAAAATTCAAAGTCTGTTCTGTTCTGAGATTAAAGAGTATAAAAAAATGATTAAGTGCGTCATGTATTGCCCCATGTTAAGACAAAACATGTTATGTGTTTGTATTATAGTTATACCTTATTGTCATAGTGCAAATTGAATATTATTTTATGATTAGATAGACGTTTTCTTGACGCATTACTTACGTCATCTATTGAAATCAATATAATTTTGTCGCAGTTTTCCTTGTTTGATCTCGTGTTTTTTTCTGCGTTTTATTTTATTTACGATAAAAAGGCCAGGTAATGCGCGTTATATTCATTTTACTTTGTATACTATTATAATTTTATTCATTATCACCATACACGGAATTATTTCATAGAACATAAGCAATTATGCTAATTCATGAAAAATAAATATTGTTTGCATTGAACCTTGCTGATCATTCGAAAGAAGTGTTTTTGTTAGGTGGCATATTGACTTCAAAACCTAAATGTTGTTACGACAGGGATTGCAAATATGAAATAGAAGTTAAAGCATACAACTATAATTTGCTTAATATATAGAAAGCAAATTTTTATAGGAAAACAGGGGTTAAATCAAATAGTTTTTAATTATCAATTTTCTAAAAGGCAAAACAATATAATAACGTTCAAACACATAGATATAATAACGTTTGACTGAGTATATATAAATTGATTTCTACATATATTGAACACTCCATCTATAATTGAACCTTATGAACTGGTGTTTAAATATACCGTGGTATATACATAATATGTATTTACCGTGGGTAGTACGCAGTGCGTTTACGGTGCTTAACAAGTGCGTAGTAAAGGATTTTATAGCTCCCAATACAGAACTGGCCAATATTATAAGACTCGTGATTAAAATGTTTCCGTATGTCTTGTTGTAAAATTTCGTTTGTTAGTCTCAATAGTCTTGAGAGATGGAGCATAAAGTTTTGAAGCAGAGAACAAGAAACTGTAGAGACGTTCCATTTTAGTACTAAAACAAATTGTAAATGAAATTTGATAAGCATACGATTTCAGATGGTTGTGAAAAATTATAATCAAAACAAAATAAATTAATAAAACAGAAAAAAATATTTATCACTTTCAACCACTTCATCAAATCTCAAAGAAATCGATGTTTATAAAATATTTTTTTGACTGAAGTCATATGTACAAAATTTATTAGGGTTCTATCTAGCGAAGTAAATACAAACAGCAATTCAACTAGGTATAGTAACTATTGAAAGCTTTCTCAGCTTTCTGTAGTTACACACATAACCAAATGCCATAACAAACCAATCTATCTTGACCTGCGGAATCTACTAAACCGCCTCCTCTGTTCCAGGTACGCCCATCAACCGGCTGCCCATAATGGCCAAGTCAGTGCTGGATCTGTACGAGCTGTACAACCTGGTCATCGCCCGCGGCGGGCTCGTCGAGGTCATCAACAAGAAGCTGTGGCAGGAGATCATCAAGGGACTCCGGCTGCCGTCTTCTATTACTTCTGCAGCTTTCACTTTGCGCACACAGTGAGTATTTACTTTCGTATAGCATCTATCTTTCATATCCTAGATTGTTTTCTGCTCATTTTACGGAGTAATCTGGGCTCTGTCTTTAGCATTCTGTTCAGAAATGCTTGAACCATTAAAATGAATAAATACACCCAACAGTTACATCTGAGTCCTAACCTCACACTAAGATTGATTCTTGTGTCGTGGGTATCAGGAACTACGAGAGAGTTTTCGGTCTCACTGAGTTTTTTTTTTTGTGCAATTAATGGCGAGATGAGTTTGCCATTCGCCTGATGGTAAGCGATACGACCCGCTCATGGACCGTAGCAAAACCAAACCACACCATGAATTACAAAGCAATGATTTGTATTAGTACTAGCAAATCAGTTAGTTGACTGTTATGCTCATCAATAACTGCAACTTTCACCTAAATTGTTACTAGATCCGCTGTCACACATGTATCAAATTTAATACAATTTGATTACAAACATATATTCCAATCCGACAAGCTATCATCGACATCATAAATATTAAGCGTCGAAGCGGTGCACGACCGTATCCTAGATCATAATCCCAACAAGAACTTATTGGATTGCATTGTGCCTTGTCTAATCTTCGCATTCAAACAGTTTATTGGTTTCGAACGTCTAAACGTGTTGCGTTGTGTGGTCCCAAAAGGCAGGAGCCGCGGTCGACTCGCCATATCCGATACTGTTTTTGTGAGGCCCCATTCAAAATCTCGCTTAGTAACAAAACATCGACGACAATGCCGCTACGTGCGCGTCTGCCGCGACAATATGACATCTTCATAATTAATAACCTCAAACTCATCTCGGCCGATATAATTTCCCATTTATCTTACCGAGTTCCTTCACCTCTTCGCCTTTTGTCGGTCCACATAAAGGTGTCTCGCGTTTATAATTCAGAGTGTGCACCGTTACGCACGAAGCGGCGTTTTGTGACGGACCAGCGTCGTTTCAATCTATGCTGAGTGTCTCTGTAATATAATTGAACTTTCCTTCTGCCTCTTCATTACTTTGTTAGTAATGCTTACTATAATGTAAATAATTTTGGTACAAAGATTGAGGGCGTTGTTCGTATACAAAAGGATACAGAAAATGTTAAAATGTAAACGATGCAAACTAAATATTATTGATTTAACAAATAGGCTAATAAAAATTGTCTTAATCTTTATGATTTTTCGAAGGTCTTGTCTCGTTTATCACGAATACTGAGATGATAAAAGACTATTCGTGATACAAGTGAAATGAAATGACGCAAATGATAATTTAAGATGAGAATATCACTTTGTATCATTTCGAACTCTTGTTCAAGATTGTTGCTTCAATATTTTGTTTCAGTAATTCAAATTTTGTGGTAGTCTTGATGAATTCTGCTAAATCTCCACTTGCCACTCGCGCAAAATGAGGTAAAATATTTTCTCAAATAAGTTGTTGTAATAAAATAATAATTGTGAAGAAAATTGCATATCACAGCGATTCGGAAGAATTAATACCTATGATATTTAAAAGTTCACCACCCTCAACTAGGCCAGCGTGATGGACTATACCGCCTAATCATTCTCAATCGTATCTAATCTCGATTGTAGAGAAGCTAACGTGCTCTGCAGTGGGACGTATATGAGCTGATACAGATAGTAAGACAACCCCACTTTCAAAATGTCTTATTAGACATAAAAATATCAGTAAAGTCGGTCGGCTTAAAGTACGTGATACAAAGCTACTAATATGAGTTATGTGGACGTTTGACAATACTCGTATAAAATTAACTCGAAGAATGGGATTATACGTGTAACATTCCGTATGAAGGATACGCTTTTGATAATTGGTGTTGAAATATGATTTATACGCGTCGTGTTCTCGGGACATACGATCACAAAGGAGATTGAACGGTGACATCGTCTGAATAATCTTTTGATTTATTTGTCGAGTTGATAGATAGGAGCGTTTTAATGCTTTCGGCTTCGACGTGTGATGTTTTTCAGGTTTTTAAACTACCACTTATTTGATGTATTTTATGCTTTGGAAGGGTTAACTATTCGAGTTTTTGGAATATAAAAGACAACAAAAAAATCGTCGTCCCATTTTTGTTATTTTATACTTTAGTAAAAAGTTTGATTACTAAAAATACATCAATATTCATATCAAATCCTTGCTTTGAAGAGATCCAAGCCCCAGTTAATTAAATGACATGGCAACATCACTACACTTTACATGATGTCAAGTTTAGTACTATTCAGATCATAATTTCTTGTTCATCTCGTTGTTGTTCAAGCAATCAGACTTATTACTACTATCTACTTTTTCATTATCCTCATAACAATTACCCTATTTACTTCCAGATACATGAAGTACTTGTACGACTACGAGTGTGAGAAGAAGAACCTGTCGACCCGTAGCGAGCTGGACGCCGCCATCGAAGGCAACAAGCGCGAGGGTCGCCGAGCCTCGGGACAATACGACGCGCAGGCGGCGTTGGCCATGGTGAATATTCTCTTATAATTCCAGATGGAAATGGACAATTTATATTTCAAACTTCTATTTGTTTTTTTTTCTTTCTGATTAATGCGGGTTAAGGACAAGCTAGTGTCCGTAAGAGACTAGCCGAGCTCCGGAGCTTGGTTTTTTTGCGTGTCAATGTAAGTCCTAGCCCTAGCTGACAGGAGTTGCAGTGGAGTGGTAGTGGTGGACTTTCCTGCCCACACAGGCAGGAAAGTGTCTCCTACAACTCTTATTTACACTGATTAGATATAATAGGATATGTAGCTGAGCTATTACATTTTTTTTGGAGTGAGTTTAGTATGAGATGCGAGTGAAAAAGGCGATCAAGTTTGATAGTAAAAATGACTCGTAGAGCGCGATGAGTAGGTAGTTGATTAAGAGTCTTAGCAGTAATCCAATGCATATTGAGTTACCTCAGAATACCAACAGGTTTTGCAAGAATATGAGAAGCTCAATACGATTAATTACGTCATCGGCCAGCTTTGAGCAAACGCGGTGGAATATAATCTGCACCTAATCACTTTAGATTCGATCTTTGCTCAGTAATTATAATTGTCCTCTAGAATGATGCTCTAAACTTGTTGACTTACAGAATTAACTTGTAGATTCCATGTTACATTATTCGAAGGTTCTAATTTAAAAATGTAATACATATCTATTTCTTTATTGAATACCACATACATCATTAACAAAAATAAAAGTGTTTTTTTTTTTAAATAAAGGCGACAATTTTCGGACTTGTCGCTTCCCGCCATTTCTACAAAGATTAATCAAGAACTAACGTTCAATTCCTTCTACAGCCGCCACTGAACCGCGGGGTGCCAGCTTCTCTAGCCCAGCTGTCCCAGCACATGCAGCCGTTATCCTTATCCCTGGGGGGAGGGGTGGGAGTGCCGCGACTGCCCCCCCTGCCGCCGCACGCACCGCACATCTCGCAGCACGACATCGAGTACCGCGTGCGCGAGTACATGAAGATGATACAGCAGCAACGGGACTTGATGAGGAATGGTGGGTATTGTATCTAGCTAAAATAGGATAGGGTTTTTAAATAGATTGTAATATATTTAGAAGGGAGATGGGCATAACTTCATGGAGCCTTGGGCCTAGTCTTACAGAGTCAGTTAATGCATTATTTTATAGGAATTAAACAGTTATAGAAAATAGATAAAGAAAGAATCACTATGTAGTGTTATAGTCCAAGAGCTAGTGAACCCTCCGAGTAACGGTCTTCCTGTAAGGTTAGAAATTTGTACACTTATGATTTATAGCATGCTAAGGGCAATAGCCATGACCTGGCAGGCGTCAGCCCTGCACGTCATCAGCCCCTTTATTTTTTAAATTGTAAAATATATAGAGAAAAAAAACTTGTTTCTGTAAGCGTCAAAATTTAATAGGATGTAGTTTATTAATTGTAAATCTTGGAAAAAAATTGCCAGGTGATTACAATGAGTTTAAGTATGTGACAGGTGCATTAAAAGGAGCTCAGTTGATGAGGTAAAATAAACTTTCTCCTGTATAGTTGAAATTTAGATATGTTTTAGAGTAAACGTTTTAGAATAAATATGTACAATGACAGGCGGTTTTGAATATCATAAGACTTTGACAGAAAAATTAAAAAGGTAGCGCTGTTTGCTGATTTTGTGAAATTAAAAAAATTGAAAAAAATAAAATTAAAAACGCTTTTTTCTTGGAAACTATTGGTTTTAGGATAAAGTTTGTTTTACATAAAAAATGTAGAGGGCATTGCGAACTACATTTTTTGTCATTGGAGTGACGTCATCCGACTTGAAATACAAAAAGTAGAGGGCGCTAATTGACCAAAAAAGTATTCTAACGCTATTTTCGGTAGGAAAAAATGATTTTTTATAATAATGTAAATTAGAAAGCTGCTCGTCATAAAATTAGCTACAACTTTCATTTCAACAAAATTTTTATAAAACTTACCGTTTTCGAGCTGGAACTTGTCGAAGTGTACAAATTGTACATTATGTACCGTGCCATTGCACATTACTCATGCCATTCAGTTTTTATCTTTTTTTAAATGTAAATGAAATAGCAGTAATTGTTTTCTGATATTGTTATCAAAAAATTTGAACTTTTGTTCAGCAAAAATTTGAACTTAGGTGAATTTATCTATGTTTTGCATCACATTATTTCAAGTCGGATGACGTCACTCCAGTGACAAAAAATGTAGTTCGCAATGCCCTCTACATTTTTTATGTAAAACAAACTTTATCCTAAAACCAATAGTTTCCAAGAAAAAAGCATTTCAATTTTTTTTATTCATTTTTGAATTTCTCAAAATTAGCAAACAGCGCGACCTTTTTAATTTTTCTGTGTCCTTTGACATGTCCCCTTAACGATTCATTATGTTAAATATGGGTGGGTCTTTATTCGGAGGGCAATTAATTATTCCTTACATATTGACTGAACTATAACACCTCTTACTCGCACGCCCTTAGGAGCTTTCCCCTCGCCTGTCAAAGTCTTATGATATTCAAAACCGCCTGTCATTGTACATATTTATTATAAAACGTTTACTCTAAAACATATCTAAATTTCAACTATACAGGAGAAAGTTTATTTTACCTCATCAACTGAGCTCCTTTTAATGCACCTGTCACATACTTAAACTCATTGTAATCGCCTGGCAATTTATTTCCAAGATTTACAATTAATAAACTACATCCTATCAAATTTTGAAGCTTACAGAAACAAGTTTTTTTTTCTCTATATATTTTACAATTTAAAAAATAAAGGGGCTGATGACGTGCAGGGCTGACGCCTGCCAGGTCATGGCTATTGCCCTTAGCATGCTATAAATCATAAGTGTACAAATTTCTAATCTTACAGGAAGACCGTTACTCGGAGGGTTCACTAGCTCTCCAGCTATTAGTGGGAAAATACAAAAATCAACATTTAATAACTTCAAAGACTTTCTTGACATTTTATGTAACCAACTGGTTAAACTTTCTCATTAAGTTGTTTCATATTTCAAAAGTCAGCACTTCAGATTTGTGATATATAAAGTCTTGGATTCGAATCTTAGAACGACCTATTTATTTCCTTTTGTATAAGAAAATTAAAAGGATTTACAGAAACATTCGCAATGAAAATTACAAATTCATAGGACATAGTTTTAAATTAGCTTTTTACGCTTTTACTTCCATAGTGTTCAGTTTAAAAAATTGGACATTTCAGCACAGATTTATCAATATGTTTATATGTTTGTAATTCCGTAGTGTTCAGTAACATTTCTGTTTTGTTTCAGGCTCGGAGTCCCCGCCGGGCGGCAACGGCCCCGCGCCGATGATGTCTCCGCGCGACGCGGCCGCTCTCAGCGCCATCGACGTGTCGCGTCTCACTCTCTGGTCTCTCTACAATAACAACAATAACAACAGCCCGCAGCCAGACCTTGAGCCGCAACGGTAAGCTGCTAACATGTTTTAATCCTCAGTTGCTTTGAGGGTTTTTTTTTACTTTTATTGTATAGATGAAATGGTTAGCGCATGGGACAAAAATGTTTTTTTTTGCAATGAATGACCTGTCATTGACTGTAGCAAAACCAAACACCTTGAATTACAAAACGATGTTTGGCATTTCTGCACCCATACTACGATCGAGTCTTGATTCCTTTGTGTCAGGTAATACGAGAGATGTCTCGATCTCAATAACACCAAGATTTATATTGGTGGTTCAGACAAATATTTGCCTCAGGCCAGGGATCAAACTCACGGTATCTCGTTTCACGGCTGGTACCCAACAACTTATCCACAGGAGCCTACCATAATAATAAAATAACAATTTTATATTACATCTATTTATACCAATTATAATGATTTACTTACAGTGAGGCGCTAAACCTAAGCGAAAGTCCCAACTCGAGCGCCAGCGGTGGCAAGCGCGAGGCGTGCCGCTCCCCCCCTCCGCCCGCGAAGCGTCGCACCCCGCGGCCGCCCTCCCCGCGCGCGCCCTCCCCGCCGCGCCAGCCCTGCCCCCCGCCGCACCTCAACGGATCCAGCGCCACTAATGGCGTTCATGGGGCTGCTTTTAAGATTACCACTAGAGGTATGTTTCAATCTACAAGCTACAGGCTATAGGCTGTACCCTATATACAGGGTATATCAAGACTGCTACTAAAAACGAAGCCAGGTGGAAGTTTTAGTAACTAGAGACACAATGTAACTAATAATTTTTTTTCGTTTTCGGTAGCAGTCTTGATATACCCTGTGTCTACCGGGTATCTCAAGACTGCTACCGAAAACGAAGCTGGGTGGTAGTTTTAGTGACTACAAACACAATGCAACTAAAAATTTCGCAAAGAAACGCGACAATGATTTTTTATGATTTTTTAAATAACGTCAATTTTGGGTGGTAAATCCATAGTTTTTGCTAAAATAATAATTTAAACACTTTTATATCTTAGATTATTTATAAATAAAAGGGTATACACTATTATTTTAGGAAAAAATGTATTTACCACCCAAATATGGTCATAGGAAAAAATAACAAAAAAAAAATTGTTGCTTTTTTTTGCAACTTTTTCTGTTGCATTGTGTCTGAAGCCGCTTTAACTACCACCCGGCTTCATTTTCGGTAGCAGTCTTGATATACCCTGTATAATAGTAATTGCATAGAAATACCAGTCAGCGTGATGGACTATATGGCTTAACCACTTGTATTCGTAGAATGTAGAGCAGGCCCGTGCCCTGCAGTGGGATTTTTATGGGCTGATACAGATAGATTGCATAAATACAATAATTAAACTCAACATTCATACGCATTGCACCTTCCCTATAAAGGCCAAAGACTGTTTTTTTTTTAACATGTATTCAAATTAAAATTGATTGATGTGTGGTTCATACATTTGCTTACATTATGACCTATACTGCCAAATAACAGCTTTTATATTGAGCTCTACTTAGTCTTTTTCTCTATAATGACTTGAGATTTTTACTGTAGTCAATTTTCATTTCATATTACTGCATAGTTCTGTTCAACCACAATTCAGCACTCAAACATACCACCAAAAGGTGCCAAGTTAGCTATCAATACAGGTATCTGACCTTTCATAGATCCTTTTGAACTCAATTTTAGTGTAGCTCAAATATCAGTATACTAATTTAACTTTATTTTCAGGTGATGCAAGCACAGGCGATCAGCAGCTAGTGGTATCGATAGAACTGAACGGAGTTACGTATGAAGGAGTGCTATTCCCCTCACAAAACGGCAACGGACAGAACGGTCACAGGCAAATGGTGTCCTAAACATAATTACAAAACAAAACTGTTATTAGTATTTATTTTTTTATGTCCCAGTAGATCAACGACAATTTTAATTGATATGTCTTGTTCTATTAAAACCTCTTTGGGTTTTGTAACCTTTTTTTGTGGGAGAAAAAAATAACGATTTTTTTAATTAATGCATGTATCAACTTGAGTTATCGACGCATATCAATTTAAAATAACACGGAGATTATTAAAATTGCACGTCTATCGTCCATGTCTGAAAGATCGAATGGGCGGGGAGAAAGGTTTAAGTTCTGAGTATTAAAAAAAAATATATAAAAATGTTAAAAAATAAAAATAAAATCCTGCCTTCCCGCCCCTTTCTCTCCTTTTGTACATAGACTAAAGAGGTCAGATTTTATTAACATCTCCAGGTGTATGATTGTTCAAAGATGCACGTTCTGGGACTGAGTAGACAAGAGATATAATTTTGTTTTGTAGAGTACAAAATTTTCACATATATTTCACGGAATTAAGTTTTATTCGGAAATGTGATTAAGTTTTAAAATTTCTCCAAATATCTATAGTTCTCAAAATAATTTAAGAAGCACTGCCTGAGAATAACACGAGTTTCTCGAGTGTTCTGTGGATTGTATGTATATTAAATTTTTTACGTCATACATGAAAATGACAATTCTTGTACATATAGTTTATAGTTTTTACATTTAATTTATGATTTTATGACAGATGTGTGTTATTGGATTGTGGCGTTTGTTTGAACTGTAAATTATTGTAAATAATGTGGAGTAATGTAATTTTTTTATACGCCATCTTTTGTTTGTGATTCGACTAAAAAGGTGTATATTTTAATTGTCTATGATAATTCAGTATTTTAGATTAGTTATTTATAAATATTTAATGCTGTTTTCTTTACATGAACATACGCTTGATTCTTCGTAAACATCACATAATTTTTAATCCATGTTAATGTAGAGAAAGCAGTTATTCGGATTTTGGAGGGAAAATTTGTTGAGCGAAGACATGTGGCATCACGATCTGTTTATAAATTCTCGAATAACTATTTCAAACATAGTTGCATAGTTTTAAGGTTAATTTTAATAACGCGGTTGTTTTGTCCCAGGCTACTTAAAATAATTCACAATTGACGACAAATATTATATGCCATTATGTAAGTTTTAAAGAGTAAATAGTGATAGAATAGTTTAAGATGTCGTGATTTTAAAGTTTGAGTAAAGGACGTGCAATTAGAGCGACAGTTGGGTTTCCAAAATTCAGGTTTTGTGTAGTGCAATAAGCAATATCCCAAATCGAACTACATTCAACTCAAGCTTGTCGTAGAGTTTGTAAAAAAAGGTATAATTTGTAAATGACTGATTTAATGTTTTTACAACTAGTTTATTTAATGTATTTAATTTTTAAAAGAATTATTTTGTATTAATGTTTAGGGCTGCATTATTCGTGCTAAGTAGAGGTAGCTGTTTAGTACATTCCTGACGATGTACAATAATGTTTAAGAACACAATTACTCTGGCCTACATTATAATAGGTAGGTAGCGATAGGCCAGCTGATTGCGCATTAGCGAATTTCGTATTACACCAAAAATTTTTGATGTATTCAAATAATTATACATGAATAAAATAATTATGTATTGCAAGTGTACGACTTTTATTATTTGTTTTTTCTCCTCATTAGTCCAGTAGTAACATGCCTACTGATTTTATACCTTTTGCTCGGGTGTCGTTTTTCTTTATTGCAATGAATGGCGAGACGAGCTTTCCATTTGATGGTAAGCGATACGGCTGTAAAAGTTTCCTGTCAATCAAACAGCACAGCTTAGACAAGACTGACTACGTTCAATAGAATATGCAACACATGTCCACAAAATATTAATAATAACTTTATTACAATGACTGTTCATGGACAGTAGCAAAGCCAAACAATACCTCAAATTATAAAGCAATGTTTGGTATCCTGAGACATAAGATGTTAAGTCTTATAAGTCCAGGACTTACTGTGGCTACATTGTCCTTCAAAATAGAACACAACATTGCATTTACACTGCTGTATGGCGAAATAAATAGACATTGAATGGTGACAGGGTCACGCTCGCCAGTCGCCTATGTTGCGACAGGAATAAGTTTGTCAAAAATGGGGTGGCACAAACGATAACTCCCTGTAACCTTACAATCACAAAACCAGCATTGTGAATGGGTGGCCGGCGGCTACATTAAGATGAAATTAGGCAGACTACAGACAAATTATTAACATACATCCATACAGTTGGGCTAGGCTGGCTACAAGCTGGATTCCTGCGAATGGCTGGATAAATACGGAAGACTAAAGATGATCAAAGACGGTGGAAGCGTGAGTTGGATGAAGGGTCAAGTTAAAGAATATAGGGGAGGCCTTTGCCCATCCGTGGTACGTATAAATGGGTTTAAATTTAGGCTCAAAATATTGTCTTTCGTTATTACTTTGGGAAATAACAATGGGTTCAAATATAGCCCCAAAAAATATTGTCAGTTATTATTGCTGCCGAGTTCCAATGGTTATTTCAACTTGAAACAACCTTAGCTTTTCCTGTCTTATTTTTCGTACGTCTACCCGCGCACTATTCCACTTTTTAGTCAATGCGTCAACGGTAGTAGGTACTGCCTTTGATAAGAGTGCTGTCAGTATCAAACAATATATCCATATTTTATCGAATATCTGGATCAGCCCATATACGTCCCACTGCAGGGCACGGGCCTACTCTACGATCGAGAGTACGATTGAGAGTGGTTAGGCCATATAGTCCACCACGCTGGCCTAGTGCGGGTTGGCGGACTTACATACCATATAAATTCATATGAATCGCTATGGTATGCAGGTTTCCTCACGATGTTTTCCTTCACCGTTTTAGTGCGTGGTGATTGACTATCAAATACACACATGACTCCGAAAAGTCAGAGGTGTGCCCTGGGATTTGAACCCGCGACCACCGTGAACATGTTGGCAGCCGCGTCTGGTCCGTTTACCAACAGGCCACCACGCACTTAACAGGCCACCACGCACTTAACAGGCCACCACGCACTTTATCGAATATGCATAAAGAAAATTATTTCGAAGTAAAGGAAGTCTCCATTTCATACTGCAGAACGCTTACTAGTCACAAAGTGTAAATATGTGAGTAGGAAATTCAAATTAGTCTGCTAGGGCCTAGGGCCTAGGGCCTTGTTACTTGTTACAATAGGTGAATAAAAAGTTCATTGTATTTTATTACTTCAACAGTGTAGTGTCTCGTGTAGAAAATCGGACGACGCCATGTCGTTTTATAATATGTTGAACATGGATAATCTGCACAAATATGTGAGTACCTAGTTACTAGCATTTATTTTTATTTTGGCTACAATAACAATGATATATTATACCATATATGAGATAAATAGGTTTTACCGGTGGTAGGTCTCATATACAAGAGGCCGCCTGGGTGGGTACCACCTCAATGTCTATTTCTCCCGCTAAACAGCAGTTTCAATGCACTGTTGAATTGAAGGACATTGTAGCCAGAGTAACTACTGGACATGTTGAGACTTTACATCTTATGTCACAGGATAGCGAGTGCAGTGGTATGCCAAGCATTGCTTTCTAAACCAAGGTAATGCTTAGTTTTGCTACTGTTCATGAGCGGTCGTATAGCTTGCTATCAGGCAATAAAAAAATCCCTCAATTTACTATCATTGAGATTGATTTTTGTTTCCAACTCCTCCAATTTGTTTTTCTTTCGTAATAACTTCGATGCGAGTTAAAGACAAGCTAGTTTCCTGTGGAAAGTAGGCTAGAACACGGCGGCTAGCCTACTATCTACAGCTTAATTAACGGGATATTGGTTAACAAGCCAAGGCACTCATTTTCCATTTTCCATATTTCTGAATTTTATTTTGAAGAAGTAATTCGTTCATAATAAACAACACCTTGGTCTGCTCCTTTAGCCACAGCAAATCCATTGCTGTACAAAGGCCTCCGCGAAGAATTTACTTATGTCATTATTTCCCTTTTAATATTATTTACAAGAAATAAATATTTGTTATTAATTTATTAAAATCTTTAGTGCTCACAAAAAAATAACAGTATACAGAAAAAAGTACCTACAAATGGCGGTCTTATCGCTTAATGCAAATTCATATATTTTTCATTCAATATTACGGCGTATATAAATTCTTATAAACATATGAAACACTTCTTTATTATATATATTATTATATTTATATGGAAATACTATTACAAGTTCGTTTTAAAACAGAAATACAATTCTCAAATAATACAAAATAACCCTCCTCCGTTTTACATCAATCAGAATTAAAATAAAAAAGAATACATCCATTGCATTTGAAAAGTTAGACTGCCAGATATAAATATATGCTAGTTATATAATTTAAGGTTGTAACAGTCGGCCATCCGTCACAATAACGAGTCCTCTCGTTTAAAGTTTTAGTAAAGGCTTAGACTTAATTCTTATTTTATCACAAATCATTGTCACTCTATAAGCAGATACATATTTATATTTCAAATATGCAAGAGGAGCTACTTCTATTCTTTCACTGCCATCTTGCTTAAAATAACATTGAATTATCGCTAAATATCACTGGAACTCAACAAGTTGATAGCTACTTCTATTCTTTCACTATCAACTCGACTAAAATAACATAAAATTATCACTCAACATCACTGGAACTCAACAAGTTGATAGCTACTTCTATTCTTTCACTACCAACTTGACTAAAATAACATAAAATTATCACTCAACATCACTGAAACTCAAGAAGTTGGTAGCTACTTCTATTCTTTCACTACCAACTTAATATGGTTAGTCACGCACAACACTCATGCTCGGCTCACATCCTCATTAACCAGAACACCTCTCGTCTCTGGTTGAGCAGAAAATCTGGATGGAGTTTCTCGCCGTCGACGAAATTCGTCTTTCTCCATTCCGTTCATCTGGAACTCGTACCAGAATTAATATTATTTTTTTATTTAGAGAAGATAAATAACATATTTTATAACGAAACATTTCAATACGAAAAGATCATGCGGCCACATTGACTATCTATATATTTTCAATTAATGCTATTTAATTACGACTACTTCCTATTTCACCGATTAACATTCCAATTGACAAAATACCCAAAGGCAGTTTTTTTACGGTTTTTACATGCGATTTTCACATTCCCTAAACTAAATAGTTCCTCATAAACAGAAATCACAAAAACAAACGTTACCTTGGTTCTCCGGATGATCGTGGGCGTTGCGGTCCCACTTCGGAAAACTGAAACACTTCTTTATTATATATATTATTATATTTATATGGAAATACTATTACAAGTTCGTTTTAAAACAGAAATACAATTCTCAAATAATACAAAATAACCCTCCTCCGTTTTTACATCAATCAGAATTAAAATAAAAAAGAATACATCCATTGCATTTGAAAAGTTAGACTGCCAGATATAAATATATGCTAGTTATATAATTTAAGGTTGTAACACATATTTTATCAAGGTTTTATTACTTAAATTATGACTAATTATTTTGAGTATCGCTTAAAAATATTTATTAACATAGAAGCTGGGACTTCCAATCTCGAAAAGTAAACAAACATCGCGTAATAAACAGCAAAACATTCCGAAACACTGACTGATAAATAAGCCGTTAAAGTATATAGAGGTATTTAAAGAGACGCGTAATCTAAAAGCAACATTATCGAGTCGACTGTTCTACAAGGCACAACTGAAACAAAATGTTGAGATTACTGATCATATCGATTTTGCTGGTGGCAGTAAACACGGAGCACGGCCTCAATGAATTCGCTGGAGAATGGCTGCTTGCTGTCACGTACCAAAGCCACACGGAAAATACTTACTGCCACTGGTTTAGCTTCAAAAACGCAGAGAATTTGAAATATATGTGTGGAGATAAAGAGATTCCAGCCATGTTATTTGAAGACACTAGTATACATATGGTAAAACGAATTCCTGTTGTCGTTATCGGCGAAACTGAACATGGAGATTTCCTTCTTAACCGTACCTGTACGTTCAAGGAGGAACATACATATCCTGTTGTTTTTAAGAAAATCAACGCAAATTACTTCATAGGGACTGGTGCGGTGTTGAACAGTGGGGTAGTGACCTATTCTACAGCTGTGTTTGTGAAGAAAGTGCCTAGGTTATTAGAGTTGCAAGCTGTGCTCGACAGTCTGCCCGAATTCCGTGGTATGGAACCTAGGTACATGTGTCCACTGAATTCTTTCGCATAATAAGATGTATAGTTGATAATAATGTAATATTGTACGTACCTTGAATTCCAATAAATCGTTCAACAAAGCTAAGAGTTTGATTTACTATAAAGTTGATAAAAAATGTTGTTTCTTTATGCAAAGTAATGACTTTATTGGCTCGTTAAATTATTTCAGTTTTCAAAGACATGCCTATGTATCTGTATTTATAACAATTAATGTAACTGTTATGTTGATGTGGAACCTTTATCAAAATGAAGAAACACTTTGGAACAAAATATGATAGAAACTCTAATCACAAATTAGAGAGATTGTGTGAAGTAAACTGTGGGAAGTAAATATTAAGGCACATTTGAACATGTCAAGATGAGTATCCCTTAAGTTTAAAATTTACTTTAAAATTTCTTAAGATCTGTAAATAATTGTGAATACATTTATTTATTTATACACTTTATTGCACAAAAAAATTTACAAATAAAATAAAAATTACAATCATAAAAGTACAATTGGCGGTCTTATCGCTCAAAGGCAATGTCTTACAGACAACCATGGGATGGATTTGATAAAAGGATAATTAGAGGGCAGTCGTAAAGTGTAAAGAATAGGAGTTAAGACGGGGAAAAAAATATAAGAACAACAAATAATTACTAAATAATATATATGTATATATATATATATATATATATATATATATACATCAATACATACGTATATAACTAATATACATACATAAATAAATACATATTTATATATAATATAAGAGTATCAGTACATACAAACAGGAAAGTTATCCACATCAATGTGTAAATGTAGGAGACAGGTAGTGATATTTGACCATTTTTTTAAACGATGATAGTGACCTCGCCCATCTTACCACAACTGGTAGGGCGTTCCACAATCGGACAGCTTAGACGGTGAACGACCCGTCCATTAAATTAGTGGAGTGCACAGGCATTCTTAATTCCAGTCTCTCTGACGACCTTAGGGATCTTGAATGGGAGTCATCGAGAAATACAAAACGATCTTTGAGACAAGATGGGGTGACAGTATTAAACAATATATTGTAAAGAAGAGAAAGAATATGAGCATTCCAACGAAGCCGTATGGGCAACCACTTGAGCTTATATACGAAACTCAGAAACATGATCATATTTGCGTAATCCAAATATGAATCTAATAATAAAGTTTTGAAGGCGCTCAAGTTTATTTAGTTGGTCCTCGGTGAGATCAGGATAGCTGACATCGGCATAATCAAGGATAGGGAGGAGGAGGGTTTGCGCTAATGAAATCTTCGTAGCAACAGGTAAAAGATTGTGTAATCTTCGCAAGGACCTAGCTGAGGCGAACAACTTACGATTTAGTTCTTGGAGTTGCGGTCCCCAGGTGAAGGACTTGTCCAGATATAGTCCAAGGTTCCTGACTTTATCACTATATGTGACGGTAGTACCATCACAGGAGATAGTTTGTCTCTGTCTAGTTTTAAAGTCATTCTGGCAAACAAAAAAATATGCAGCTCATGTAGAAATTATCTTCCACGCTGATAAAAGGTTATCTGAGAGCTATAAAGAGGACTACGTAATCAGACATACTTAGTTATTCTTGACGTTAAAGCAATAAGTAGCGAGAGTGATAATAAATGTAGAGTTAATTAGTTAGAGGCGCGTAATCTACCAGCGACATTCTGCAGGCGGCTGTGGTGCGATACACATCTGAAACATAATGTGGAGATTACTAATCATATCGATATTGCTGGTAGCAGTTAACTCGGAGTACAGCGTCGACGAATTCGTGGGAGACTGGCTCCCGGCTGTTACGTATCCAAAATACGAACGAGGTGGATATTACTGCCACTGGTTCAACTTCAAAATTACAGATAGTCTGAGATGTACGTGTGGGAATTACGAAACTCCAGTCATGAAAATTGAAAACCGTGGTGAAACTATAAAATCAAAAAGTATTCCGATTATCGTTATCGACGAAACTGAAGATGCAGTTTCCAATCTCAAGAAATGTATTTGTAAGGGAGAACGTCTATATCCACTTGTTTTCAGAAAAATAAACGCAAATTATTTCGTAACGTACAGTGCGCAAGAGCATGGTGATCAAGTGGATTATTCTTCAGCTGTTTTTGTGAAGAAAGTGCCTAGGTTAGTAGAATTGCAAGCTGTACTAAACAGTGTTTCTGATTTACGTGGTAAGGAGCCTAACTACATGTGTCCACGGAATTATTTCGCATAATAATATTTAAAGATGCTGATTTAATTATTTTATATGTATAAATAGTAAAAGTATAAACCAAATAAAATTTGAGTATAATATTACGAGTTTGATTTCCTACGAATGTTTTTTTTTAAATCAATAGCTTTATTCCCTAGGCACACTTAGCTTAGTGCCACGAAATAAACTTTCGAAAAGCTCATATAGCCAATGAATCTGAAAGGTGTAATAACGTTTCTTGACTTCCTAATCACGAATATCATAACGAAAATTGGCGCAAAGTCAATTTTAATATGAAAAACGAAGTAGAACTCTTAATGTTCAGTTTCATAATTGTGCATTCCTAACCGATTTAGAAGGATTTAGACTATTTTAGCGTTTCCCAGAAAGGGTATATGTGTGTAATGCGGAAATTAGGAAAGGTGGGTGAAGTTATGAAATACGATGGCAGACAGGCAGACCATGTACGCAAATTTTTGTAGCAGTGAAGGATTAAGGTATAATATGTTATTGCACCAAATTTCATATCGAACGAAGAATCGAACCTTCAACAATATAAAGAGGAGTTTAAAAGTTAAATATCATAGAAACTCTAGTCACTAATTAATTTAATTAATTTTTGTAATAATATAATGTTCTGTAATTAAGTTAACTTAGTGTACAATAAAGCATTTGAATAAATAAATAAATAAATAAATAATTTTCAAGCGACGTCAATTATGCAACTCTTTGTTATATATAAGGCTATTTAAAATATATTGTTGGCAGTAAAGTATCTAACATTCCTTCTAATATAATAAACGTGAATGTAAGTTTGTTTGTTGCGCTTTCACGCGAAAACTACTTAACCGATCATCATGAAACTTTGTACACATATTTTTGGAGGTATTAGAAGTAGCATACGATACTTTTTATGAAAAAAAAAACTTATTTTAGGAAGGATAAAAAAAATATTTAGTCGGAATTAAACATTTTGGCCGCCATTTTGAAAAGTGTATATGCACCCGGGCGGAGCCGGGCCGGACCGCTAGTCACTACATAGTATAAAACAAAGTCGCTTTTTCTGTCCCTATTTTTCTTGTTCGCTTAAGAGCGCTTACACCTTGCGCGCAAAGTCAACTATGGGTATTTCTTCGTTAATTTCACGCACACATAAGCGACCAAAGCTGTGTGCGTAGAGCTGCCGCGTCGGCTCGCTATACAACCAGCTCAACCAACTTTAATCCGTGGGCTTCAAAATTCTAATATTCAATTGAAATGTAACTTATGATTTATATACTGGTAATATAATATCATAAAAATATTTTATTTGCATTATAAGTAGACAAATATTACTGTGCAAGCAATGAACAATACAAATTTAGATACTAATCATATTTTCATTATTATTACATTGTTAAGTTGCATTCAAATCAGTAGACACTACGGACGTTTTATTAATCATTTCGTGTTCGAACACATGAATAGACCTTACAATACAACCCCTTACAATTACGAAATATATTTAATTTTATATTACAATACATAACATAATTTAGCTTCGGAATTACATCCCTTTATATTATCTAAACATAATTTATACCGGACACCCGGATCACTGTTATGGTCCTGGTTGATTTTTCAAACGCCTTTAATGTCGTCAATCATGACATCCTACTGTCCATCCTATCCCACCTTATGATTTCTCCCGTAGCACTGGATTGGTTCTCTTCTTATCTTCGAGGGCGTCAACAGTCGATCCGTATCGGCGAGACTACGTCAAAATGGTGCGACCTTGACTCTGGCGTTCCTCAAGGCGGTATTCTCTCTCCTTTACTGTTTTCTATTTTTATTAATCTCATTACCAAAGACCTTCGATGCGCGTACCATCTTTATGCCGATGACTTACAGCTTTACTCTCAGTCAAGTATCGATTGTGTATCCTTGGCAGTCAAAGAAATTAATAGTGACTTGGACGTTATTCGTAGATGGTCTCATAATTTTGGTATTAAGGTTAATCCTGGTAAGTGTCAGGCCATTATTATGGGCAGTCAGCGTTTGATGAGTAGGTTGGATACAACTATTATTCCACCGGTTGTATATGACGACGCTATTGTAGGATGGTCAACAACAGTTAAGGACCTTGGGCTTCTCATCGACGCTAATTTAAACTGGCGCGCCCAAGTCACCTCTGTTTGCCAGAAAGTCACTGGTATACTTCGATCTCTTTATCGTCTTAAGAACTTCCTTCCGTCCAATACTAAAATAATGCTGGTACAAACCTTAATCCTACCATTAATCGACTATGGTGATGTGTGCTATTTTGACCTGAATGCAGATCTGCTCAACAAACTCGACCGTCTTTTAAATAACTGCATTCGATTCATCTTTAATCTCCGTAAGTACGACCATATATCATCCTATCGCTCTGAACTTAAGTGGCTACCTATTCGCCAACGACGTACTTTGCGTGCTCTTACAACACTCTTTTCTCTTCTCACTTCCCCCTCTCCACCTTCTTACTTAATATCTCACTTCCGTTTTCTTTGCACCAACCATGAAAGAAATCTTCGTTCGGCTACTAATCTCTTGCTCTCATGTCCCTCACACATTTCTGATTTTCTTCACTCTTCTTTTCACATTCAAGCTATACTTCTGTGGAATGCGCTCCCTCTTGAAATCAGGACGTCAACTACCCGTCTCAGATTTAAAATGAAGGTCCGTGAAATGCTGCTCAAAGTTGCAGAATCCTCTCAATAGTAATTTGTATATATATGTATGTATAGTATTGTATATAGTTTATATGTTTATATGTTTCTTTGTATTTAGTTTATTGTATATCGTATAATAATATATGTAATAACATTTGTAATTACTTGTATAATTATGTTCTTTTTTTTTTCTTTTCTCTTATCTCTTAATTAAGTATTCATACACCTACTTCTGCTCATCTCTGCATCACCTAAAGGTCGACTGGGAGAAAATGCCACAGGCATTAAGTCCGCCTTGTATACATTTGTATATGAAGCTTAATAAAATAAAATAAAAAAAAATACTTACTACAAAATCACTGTAGGTAATAAAAAAATATTAAATATTTTACTACCAAAGTACTAAGATGTGGCAAACGCTGTCCGCACGTGGTTATTTTTACTACGCACGGCAACAATCGACTGCAGCCAGGCCGGAGCGACGAGCGATACGTCCTCCCTCTAGAAGGCCTTGCGGCGGTCTGATTTGATGCACGTCGGACAGCGTGTGTTATAGTGGTTTTTAAAATATTTGTAGAAAACATGAAAACTAATTTTGTTGAAATATAAAAATGGCAATTTATTGATAAGATGTTTTTCTATTATAATACGCAATTGCTATAAAAAATTATGTACGATAAGTTGGTGAAAAAAAATATGTTCTTGACGAGTGTTTCTGAATAATTTCGCACTGTTTAAATTTTTATTTTTAAGGAACTGAACACAAAACGATTATTTTTCTCAGCAAAATCCCTCCATAAGGTCTTATTAGTCTGACAATATTTGTATTTTCATCTTATATTTAGTGATTTCGGATATCTTAAGCTTCTAAATTGCCATTTAAAGCCTAAATAGAGAAACTTGTGTTCAGTAATCCTTATAGTACTCACAAATTATCCATCAATCTATAATGTTTTCCACCAAAATCCCAAGATGACAACTTAGTACTAATTATTTTTCCGTTAAATTGTTTATTGGTGGCTATTAACTCGTTTGAAAAGTCCTGTTTTTAAGCCAAAAACCGCGCAGAAGGTATAAACGCTCTTAAATCTTTAAAACTACGCAACGGATTTTGATGCGGTTTTTTTAATAGATAGAGTGATTCAATAGAAAGGTTTATATGTATAATAACATCCATTAAATAGTGGAGAAATATTGTTATTTTTGAGGTTTCTAATGTGATGTCGTTAAGAGCGTTTATACCCTGCACGCGCTTTTTGGCTTAAAAACAGGACTTTTCAAATGAGTTAATAGCCACCAATAAACAATTTAAAGGAAAAATAATTATTACTAATTATAGAAAAGGTTGTCATCTAGAGATTTTGGTGGAAAACATTATAGATTGATGGATAATTTGTGAGTACTATACGGATTACTGAACACAAGTTTCGTTATTTAGGCTTTAAATGGCAATTTAGAAGCTTAAGATATCCGAAACCACTAAATATAAGATGAAAATAAAAATATTATCAGACTAATAAGACCCTTATGGAGGGATTTTGCTGAGAAAAATAATCTTTTTGTGTTTAGTTCCTGAAAAATAAAAATTTTAACAATGCGAAATTATTCAGAAACTCTCGTCAAGAACATATTTTTTTTCACCAACTTATCGTACATAATTTTTTATAGCAATTGCATATTACAATAGAAGAACATCTTATCAATAAATTACCATTTTTATATTTCAAAAAAATTAGTTTTCATGTTTTCTACAAATATTTTAAAAACCACTATAAAACACGCTGTCCGACGTGGATCAAATCAGACCGCCGCAAGGCCTTCTAGAGGGAGGACGTATCGCTCGTCGCTCCGGCCTGGCTGCAGTCGATTATGCCGCGCGTAGTAAAAATAGCCACGCGCGGAATGCGATTACCACATCTTAGTACTTTGGTAGTAAAATATTTAATTATTTTTATTACCTACAATGATTTTGTAGTGAGTATAAATTATGTTTCAGGTAATATAATGGGATGTAATTCCGAGGCTAAATTATGTTATGTATTGTAATATAAAATTAAATATATTTCGTAATTGTGAGGGGTTGTAAGGCCCCTAACACTATTTATGTGTTCGAACACGTAATGATTAATAAAACGTCCGTAGTGTATACTGATTGAACACTGATTTGAATGCAACTTAACAATGTAATAATAACGAAAATATGATTAGTATCCAAAATTTGTATTATTCTTTGCTTGCACAGTAATATTTGTCTACTTATAATGCAAATAAAATATTTTTATGATTTTATATTACAGTTACATTTCAATTGAATATTTGAAGCGCACGGATCAAAGTTGTTTGAGCCGATTGTATAGCGAGCCGACGCGGCAGCTCTACGCACACAGCTTTGGTCGCTTATGTGTGCGTGAAATTAACGAAGAAATACCTATAGTTGACTTTGCGCGCAAGGTGTATACGCTCTTAATTATGAATATTTTTCCGCTTACATGGAAACGCAGGCTGAACCCTACGAGATTTATCAAAATAATGTACCACATATTTGTACACATTGAAAAGGTCTACAGAAAACTCCGCGATGGTATATGTCTATATCTTATGGATATCCCACAATAACATTTTTTTGTCATTTACTTTTTACGACAAATAATGGTTAATTTTCGAAGCGATTTTAACCAATACAGCATTAATCCTTATCCAATTAAATAGCTTAAATAAATTGTTGATTTAATATAGATCTATGTGGTCCTACTTACAGCACAAGATTTAAATGAATATTTTCGAAGATATTACAGATTTAAAATTGCGGGACGTAGCGCTTGCGGCGGTACTGGCTGGGCGCGGCGGCAGCGTGCCTATATAGGGATGTTTATATGTATAATAATAATACGTACATATTATTGTACTAAAATAATGCTGGTACAAACCTTAATCCTACCATTAATCGACTATGGTGATGTGTGCTATTTTGACCTGAATGCAGATCTGCTCAACAAACTCGACCGTCTTTTAAATAACTGCATTCGATTCATCTTTAATCTCCGTAAGTACGACCATATATCATCCTATCGCTCTGAACTTAAGTGGCTACCTATTCGCCAACGACGTACTTTGCGTGCTCTTACAACACTCTTTTCTCTTCTCACTTCCCCCTCTCCACCTTCTTACTTAATATCTCACTTCCGTTTTCTTTGCACCAACCATGAAAGAAATCTTCGTTCGGCTACTAATCTCTTGCTCTCATGTCCCTCACACATTTCTGATTTTCTTCACTCTTCTTTTCACATTCAAGCTATACTTCTGTGGAATGCGCTCCCTCTTGAAATCAGGACGTCAACTACCCGTCTCAGATTTAAAATGAAGGTCCGTGAAATGCTGCTCAAAGTTGCAGAATCCTCTCAATAGTAATTTGTATATATATGTATGTATAGTATTGTATATAGTTTATATGTTTATATGTTTCTTTGTATTTAGTTTATTGTATATCGTATAATAATATATGTAATAACATTTGTAATTACTTGTATAATTATGTTCTTTTTTTTTTCTTTTCTCTTATCTCTTAATTAAGTATTCATACACCTACTTCTGCTCATCTCTGCATCACCTAAAGGTCGACTGGGAGAAAATGCCACAGGCATTAAGTCCGCCTTGTATACATTTGTATATGAAGCTTAATAAAATAAAATAAAAAAAAATACTTACTACAAAATCACTGTAGGTAATAAAAAAATATTAAATATTTTACTACCAAAGTACTAAGATGTGGCAAACGCTGTCCGCACGTGGTTATTTTTACTACGCACGGCAACAATCGACTGCAGCCAGGCCGGAGCGACGAGCGATACGTCCTCCCTCTAGAAGGCCTTGCGGCGGTCTGATTTGATGCACGTCGGACAGCGTGTGTTATAGTGGTTTTTAAAATATTTGTAGAAAACATGAAAACTAATTTTGTTGAAATATAAAAATGGCAATTTATTGATAAGATGTTTTTCTATTATAATACGCAATTGCTATAAAAAATTATGTACGATAAGTTGGTGAAAAAAAATATGTTCTTGACGAGTGTTTCTGAATAATTTCGCACTGTTTAAATTTTTATTTTTAAGGAACTGAACACAAAACGATTATTTTTCTCAGCAAAATCCCTCCATAAGGTCTTATTAGTCTGACAATATTTGTATTTTCATCTTATATTTAGTGATTTCGGATATCTTAAGCTTCTAAATTGCCATTTAAAGCCTAAATAGAGAAACTTGTGTTCAGTAATCCTTATAGTACTCACAAATTATCCATCAATCTATAATGTTTTCCACCAAAATCCCAAGATGACAACTTAGTACTAATTATTTTTCCGTTAAATTGTTTATTGGTGGCTATTAACTCGTTTGAAAAGTCCTGTTTTTAAGCCAAAAACCGCGCAGAAGGTATAAACGCTCTTAAATCTTTAAAACTACGCAACGGATTTTGATGCGGTTTTTTTAATAGATAGAGTGATTCAATAGAAAGGTTTATATGTATAATAACATCCATTAAATAGTGGAGAAATATTGTTATTTTTGAGGTTTCTAATGTGATGTCGTTAAGAGCGTTTATACCCTGCACGCGCTTTTTGGCTTAAAAACAGGACTTTTCAAATGAGTTAATAGCCACCAATAAACAATTTAAAGGAAAAATAATTATTACTAATTATAGAAAAGGTTGTCATCTAGAGATTTTGGTGGAAAACATTATAGATTGATGGATAATTTGTGAGTACTATACGGATTACTGAACACAAGTTTCGTTATTTAGGCTTTAAATGGCAATTTAGAAGCTTAAGATATCCGAAACCACTAAATATAAGATGAAAATAAAAATATTATCAGACTAATAAGACCCTTATGGAGGGATTTTGCTGAGAAAAATAATCTTTTTGTGTTTAGTTCCTGAAAAATAAAAATTTTAACAATGCGAAATTATTCAGAAACTCTCGTCAAGAACATATTTTTTTTCACCAACTTATCGTACATAATTTTTTATAGCAATTGCATATTACAATAGAAGAACATCTTATCAATAAATTACCATTTTTATATTTCAAAAAAATTAGTTTTCATGTTTTCTACAAATATTTTAAAAACCACTATAAAACACGCTGTCCGACGTGGATCAAATCAGACCGCCGCAAGGCCTTCTAGAGGGAGGACGTATCGCTCGTCGCTCCGGCCTGGCTGCAGTCGATTATGCCGCGCGTAGTAAAAATAGCCACGCGCGGAATGCGATTACCACATCTTAGTACTTTGGTAGTAAAATATTTAATTATTTTTATTACCTACAATGATTTTGTAGTGAGTATAAATTATGTTTCAGGTAATATAATGGGATGTAATTCCGAGGCTAAATTATGTTATGTATTGTAATATAAAATTAAATATATTTCGTAATTGTGAGGGGTTGTAAGGCCCCTAACACTATTTATGTGTTCGAACACGTAATGATTAATAAAACGTCCGTAGTGTATACTGATTGAACACTGATTTGAATGCAACTTAACAATGTAATAATAACGAAAATATGATTAGTATCCAAAATTTGTATTATTCTTTGCTTGCACAGTAATATTTGTCTACTTATAATGCAAATAAAATATTTTTATGATTTTATATTACAGTTACATTTCAATTGAATATTTGAAGCGCACGGATCAAAGTTGTTTGAGCCGATTGTATAGCGAGCCGACGCGGCAGCTCTACGCACACAGCTTTGGTCGCTTATGTGTGCGTGAAATTAACGAAGAAATACCTATAGTTGACTTTGCGCGCAAGGTGTATACGCTCTTAATTATGAATATTTTTCCGCTTACATGGAAACGCAGGCTGAACCCTACGAGATTTATCAAAATAATGTACCACATATTTGTACACATTGAAAAGGTCTACAGAAAACTCCGCGATGGTATATGTCTATATCTTATGGATATCCCACAATAACATTTTTTTGTCATTTACTTTTTACGACAAATAATGGTTAATTTTCGAAGCGATTTTAACCAATACAGCATTAATCCTTATCCAATTAAATAGCTTAAATAAATTGTTGATTTAATATAGATCTATGTGGTCCTACTTACAGCACAAGATTTAAATGAATATTTTCGAAGATATTACAGATTTAAAATTGCGGGACGTAGCGCTTGCGGCGGTACTGGCTGGGCGCGGCGGCAGCGTGCCTATATAGGGATGTTTATATGTATAATAATAATACGTACATATTATTGTACAAAAATCTATTTGTACCCGAGCGAAGCTGGGCCGGGCCGCTAGTAATGCATAAAAATTAGTTGTGTAAAGAACTTGGCATATTTGTTTTTTTTTAGGTTCACATCGTTCATGTTCGAAATCTACATAATATGTTAAAATATTAGCAAACAAATACACAGCTCACGTGGAAATTATCACTGACGCTGATAAAAGGTCATCTAAAAGTTACAAAGAGGAACACGTGCTCAGACGTCGATGTTTTAGTCTTAACTTAATTTTCTTATAAAAAATACAGTTGTAGATTTCATAATAAATATTCAGCTACATTGTATGTCCTCAGCATTGGGATACGTTTAATAACATACAAATATAAGCTCACGTTGTTACCCCGGGTGGATACACAAATGCACAACTAGCACACACAGTGCAACCAGCTTACCCAAATTTAATTATTGAGCGGAAGGGTAATCGTCAATACTGCGTGAATTATGAATATGTATCTACATATTCATGATTCCTCGCTTATTTATCAGTGCCTTATATTATTATTGTTTACATATAATAAATATTGCATTAGTAAACATGTTTTTCCATTCCATCCATATACATTCCTAAAAACATGATGTATCACTTATATTATCGTCGCAATTATATTTAGGATTCTCCTAGAATTCATATTAAATAATATATTAATTAGATAGCGGGGCTTCAAATCTCGAAACCTAAACAAAACATCTCGCGATAAACTTGCAAAATCCACTAATAAGTAGGGTCGTGTAATCCAACAGCGACATTCTGTAGTCGACTGTGCTACAATACACAACTGAAACAAAATGTGGAAATTACTGATCATATCGATATTGCTGGTGGCAGTAAAAACGGAGTACAATGTCGGTGAATTCGTGGGAGACTGGCTCGCCACTACCATATACCCAAAAATCGAAGGAAGTGCTCGACACTGCCACTGGTTCCACTTCAAAATTGCAGACAGTCTGAAATGTACATGTGGAAATATAGTGACTCCAATCATAAAAATTAGTATCAATGGTGGACCTAATGAAACAAGAGAGTATCCTATCATTGTTATCAGCGAAACTGAAAATGCAGAATCCAAGCTTAAGCAGTGTATTTGTAACGGAATACAAAAATATCCAATTGCTTTCAAAAAAATTAACGCAGAATATTTCGTCGGGTACTTTGCGCACTCGCATGGTGATAAAGTGGATTATTCTATGGCCGTGTTTGTGAATAAAGTGCCTAGGTTAGCAGAATTGCAAGCGTTACAAAACAGTGTACCTGATTTACGTGGTAAGGAGCCTGGCTACTTGTGTCCACTGAATTATTTCGCATAATAACATGTATAGATATTGTAGTAATTATTTTATATGTACTAGCTATAATAAGGATGTTGTCTCACGTTACAAATTCGTGTGAGTAAAGTTATTGTTTGTACATTATAGACAGAAACTAATTTTTCGTCATAAATAAATATAAATATTTTAAATTGTGTTATTTATTACCCATTATCACGAGACTGCAAACAGAGATCGTAGCACGCTGACGTTACAGCCGAGGCAAGTTGAAAGTATTTATGTGTACCACATGGACGTAGCATCAAATGGACTCGACATTCGAGTTCCACCGTAAGGGACAGATATATTTTCATATTATCGTTTAGATCGGCTCTTACAGCCAACAATAAAGCAGCGCACCATACCTTTTGTCTTATAATTACTTTCAACACTCTTTTACACACATTTTTTACCGCAAATATTCGTAAAATACTCAGTAATTCAGGTTTAAAACAAACCGCACGTCCTATGTGCCTGGCCCAAACAATATGAAATGTACAAAACTATAAATGTAAAATGCATGTCAAGTCTATTTTGATATTACGTCTATGGTGTATGAGAATCTCATGGCATAAAATAAAAAAGCACTCCGGGAGTGCCGGCAGAAGTGAAAACTTGATTATTAACGTTGAGCATGTTTGATATTTTGGAATGGTTAGGGAATAATTTTGCACCAATTGCTTTATCAGTATAAAAGTACTATCATTTATGTGGTAGAATACAATATTCATTTATTGCGCTATCGTACACAAACATGACAATTTATATTACACTAGCTTTTGCCCGCAACTTCGTCTGCGTGTTTATGTTATCATAATACGGACGTAAAAGTTATACATTATATGAAAATGTCATCCCTGATTTCACCCCCTTAGTGCTATTTTTCTAAAAGTTGCCACGCCATTATTTTTCGTTTAAAATAAGTCGTGAAATACGAATTTTGATATCAATAACTTCAGTGTTTCGATTTTGCATACAACACTTCAAGCCGTATTTTAACTCATTTAGGGTTAATTACAGAAAAAAATATATGCAGTTACTCTTGTTCTTAAATGAATAACCTAAGTGTCAAGTTTAATATTTGCAATTTCAACGGTTACAATTTTTCATACAACAGTTTTTAACCCTTTTCACTCCTTTAGGGGTTAAATTTCCAAAAAAAAACTTTCTTAGTGCTACTCTACATCATAATAGGAACCCTTGTGCAAAATTTCACCTTTTTAACTCCAGTAGTTCCGGCTGTGCGTTGATCCGATAGTTCGGTTCTACAAAAATTCAACCCTTATTTATACCTATTTAGGGTTAATTTTAGAATAATTAAGTATGCAGTTATATTTGTTTTTGATAGGCTAACTAACTTGCAAAGTTTGAGAATTCTAGCTTTAACGGTTTAGATTTTCCATACAACCGTTTTTTACCCTTTTCACCCTCTTAGGGGTTGAATATCCAAAAATCCTTCCTTAGTGCTACCCTACGTCATAATAGAAACTCCTGTGTAAAATTTCACATTTGTAGCTCCAGTAGTTTCGGCTGTGCGCTGATTAGATAGTCATAAAATCACCCTACTCTCGCAACACTTCAACCCTTATTTTAACCCCTTTAGGGTTAATTTTAGAAAAACTAAGTATGCAGTTATATTTTCCTTTAATTGGCTAACAAAACTGCAAAGTTTGACAATTGTAACTTAAACAGTTTCGATTTTCCATACAACAGTTTTTAACCTTTTTCACCCCCTTAGGGGTTGAATTTCCGAAAATCCCTTCTTAGTGCTACCCTACGTCACAATAGAAACCTCTGTGTAAAATTTCACGTTCCTAGCTCCAGTAGTTTCGGCTGTGCGTTGATACGTCAGTCAGTCAGTCAGTCAGTCAGTCAGGTTCCTCTTTTATATATATAGATTAAAAATTTAACACTTTAAAACTATTACAATTATTTTACATTAAAAAGTTTATCTCTCCGAAAAATCAACTTTCATCCATAATTTCAACGACTTTTTCACCATCATCATTACCAAAACTATCATCGCCAATCTCTAAAACTGATACGATAGGTTTATGGTAGCTGAAGTAAGAAACGAACAGTTTTGATTCGAACCTATTTAAATGTCTAATAAAGACCGCATTAATAGTAGTTTTGTATTTCGTTGTGCTAAGATTGCGATCATTCGACATAGTTAAACCAAATTCATTATTTAAAAATTCAATTAATAGTTGATTTTTATCGTCTGCGAAGTTTATGTTGAAATCTCCACTCAAAATCATTGGCAATTCATCAAAGCTTTATAAACTGACAGCTAACTGACAGCTGTCTACTCTCCATCCGTCTTACGCTTTTCGTCTTACGATCAGGTCACGTGTCCTGACGCGAGTTTAAGATTTTATACCCATTACAGAAAAAGTGCTCAACGCCGCTAAAGAAGTTTTCACTTCAAAAAAACTGTGCACTCTTTTTTTTTATCATTTAAACAAATTATTACGAAAAATTAATGTTGGACCATATATTTTCACTTTAAACAGTATTTTTTTTATTTATATGTTAGATCTTACCTGAGTAGACATATAGGAACATTTTTCAAAGATACCTGTGTATAAACATAGCAATAGGGATCTCGAACAGAAGAAGGTGGAGGGGAGTGCGGGGCGACAGCTGTTATGTACAATGGAATTTCTCAGCCAGTTTAATTATAAATGAAACGTAGTCTATTGTGCACATTTAAAAAAATAAGGTAATTAATTACGACTAATGAAAAGAAAAAAAAATATTAGTACAAAATCTGTTTATTTAAATATATTACATTGTTGTCTACACCAAATATTTTCTTCTACTTCATCTATCTGTATAATAGGTGAAGTATTGGAACAACTATTTCCACTGCACTGTAAACATGCTACTCTGCAGTATAAACCACGTCCCTTTTTTGTAATTACAAAATAACATTTGCAATAAATTATCCGGAGCAGGTAATTGATTCATTGATATTGGGATGTACATGTTGTTGGAATACTTGCATCCCCAATTTTCAATAACTACGTCATTTCTTAGCCATATCTAAATTTGTAGGTACACTCTTTTAAGGTGCTCAAACGCTGCATCTGTTGTTGGAGGCAGTGATGACAAAAGAACACTCGTATTTTTGGCTGTTGCTTTTATTTAAGAATCGAACCTCAATGTATTTAAAGCATGAGTTTTAGATGGAGATGGAGATGGAAGAGATATCTTCTGAAACTATAACATTATCTTTTGATTCCAAATTCATTGCAGTCTCAAAATTTTTTGATGAAAAGATGAACTCAGGTGTATACATATTATGCAGCAATTTTTTATCAGCCATGCTGCTAGCCGTTGGTTTATCCATTGTTCGAACTCTAATAAAAAAACAATTAATAATGAATTAATTGTTTTTTATGCGTGGAGCTGCGTGTGGATGCCGAAAAAGTGGTTTATACTGCAGTGTAGCATGTTTTTTTTCGCGTCTACATAAGAAGAAATGGCCGATTTATTAACACGTTTGGAACGATGCAGCAAAGACTGACCTCACAATAAATAAAGAAAAAACCAAAATAATGCTAGTCGACCGTTCAGACTTTTGGGAACACAGGGATATTTGGGTAATACGACACCATAGATCAGTTCTTATATCTCGGCTCTGTATTAAACAACAGGGGTAACTGTGAACCTGAGATACGGCGACGCATCGGAATGGCCAAAGCTGCAATGACTCAACTTCAAAAGGTCTGGAAGGATAGCAACATATCTAATGGAACAAAAATAAGAATTGACACTTTGGTGATACCGATCTTTCTATACGGTTGTGAATCCTGGACCGTCAAAGCAGCAGATAGAAGGAGGATAGATGCGTTTGAGATGTGGTGCGCAGGATGTTAAAAATACCGTGGACGGCACATCGAACCAACATATCCATCTTAAAACAAGTGCATCTCGAAGGAATACCAAAACTTTCTGCAACTTGCCTACACAGAACATTACAATACTTCGGACATATCGCTAGACGCGAACCAGACAACTTGGAAAAACTGCTCATTGTTGGAAAATTGGAGGGAAAAAGAAGACGAGGACGAACTCCCAAACGATGGGTGAACTAGGTTGCCAATGCACTAAAGGTTGGGGACCTTAATGCAGCATTACATCAAGCAGAGGACCGGTGCCGGTGGAGAGAGGTCATCAAGACAATTAAGAGTCACGATCCTCAATAATGAGGGACTGACTGAAGAGAGTAGCATGTTTACTGTGCAGCGGAAATAGTAATTCCAATACTTCACCTATTATACAGATAGATGAAGTAGAAGAAAATATTTGGTGTAGACAACAATGTAATATACCGGGTATCTCAAGACTGCTACCGAAAACGAAGCCGGGTGGTAGTTTAAGTGACTACAAACACATTGCAACTAAAATTTTCGCAAAGAAACGCGACAATTATTTTTTATGATTTTTTAAATATCGTCATTTTTGGGTGGTAAATCCATAGTTTTTGCTAAAATAATTATTTAAACACTTTTATACCTTAGATTGTTTATAAATAAAAGGGTATACACTATTATTTTAGGAAAAAAATACATTTACCACCCAAATATGGTCATAGGAAAAAAATAACAAAAAAAATTGTCGCTCTTTTTTGCAATTTTTTCTATTGCATTGTGTCTGAAGTCGCTTAAACTACCACCCGGCTTCGTTTTCGGTAGCAGTCTTGATATACCCTGTATTTAAATAAACAGATTTTGTACTAATATGTTTTTTCTTTTCATTAGTCGTAATTAATTGCCTTATTTTTTTTAATGTGCACAATAGAGTATCATTTATAATTAAACTGGCCGAGAAATTCCATTGTACATGCTGTCGCTCCGCACTCCCCTCCACGTTCGTCTGTTCGAGATCCCTATTGCTATGTTTATACACAGGTATCTTTGAAAAATGTTCCTATATGTCTACTCAGGTAAGATTTAACACATAAATAAAAAAAATACTGTTTAAAGTGAAAATATATGGTCAAACTTTAATTTTTCATAATAATATGTTTAAATAATAAAAAAATGGAGTGCACAGATTTTTTTGGGTAAACATTGCAATTTATAGTTTAAAAAACAATATCCCACATCGATCATATTAATCCATTCACTATAACTCTAATTCGAGGTGAAAATCCCCAGGCGCTCCACTAATTTGTATGTTGCAATACCATCGGTCAACAGCTGATTCAAAACTTGAGTTATGTCATTCGATGTGAATATTTTAAGATTTCTATACTTCCTTCGCGAAAATATATAAGTTAGTTCTACGATCACAAGTGCGACACATAGTTTACAAGGTTTATCGCCAGATCCGTGAATAATTTGGTCAAATTTTACAAAATCGTTGACTTTAAAATCGACGTCGTTTTAAAATATTAGTCGGAGTGAATAGTTTTGATACTTCATTTTTTTGTTAGTGTTAGATATGTACATGTGTTTTATCATATTAACTTGATATCATATTTTAAAACTAAACAGTAATACATTAAATACCTACCTATTTATAAGACTTTCCAGAGATTTTAAGTAAGGATCCATCAAACAATGATATATTTTTAGTGTCCCAGAAGAGCGCTTGATGTAGTGCCAGGATCTTTTGAAATAAGCCCTGATTAATACGTCATGATTAATATTAAAGAGACTGCAAACAAAATACTTGGTATTTTTTTGTTTCACTCTTACATATAATTTTAGTACCATAGTTGAAAGTAAGACATTTAGGTCTAATCTACCCCTGTGCCGACTTTCATCGAAATCGGTCCAATAGTTTAGGCGTGAAAACGGAACAGACAAAAAGAGACACACAGTTACTTTCACATAAATGTGTTGTTATATTACTGTAATGTAAAATTTAACAATAAATTAAGCAACTTCTTCTTCTTCTGTCTGGCGTTATCTCGGCCGGTGCCAGTGTCCGCCTTCCGGCAAATTCTCCTCCATTCCACCCAATCTTCGGCATCCTCAATAGTAAGGCCATTGACCCTCATATCTTCCTTGACGACATCGAGCCAGCGCTTCTTTGGTCTACCTCGCGGTAGAGGTCCGGGAATATTGAGGCTCAGGCACACATTACCAACGTACTACTGCGGTTTCCTTAGGACGTGACCATACCATCTCAAGCGGGATTCCTTGAGTTTATCAGCCACATCGCAATGAATTAAACAGCAAATCAAACAAATAAAGAACAATATAATTCTTTTTTGTAACTCGTAACAATATAAAAACAAATATTTTTAATGTGATAACAGCATAATATATGTATAAGTAACATAATATATTTTATCACGACTCACGGTTGATCTTATTTAATATGTTGACTTTATATTATATTTAATATGCCTGAGCACCGCGCGCTCTCCGCCTCAGAACAATGAATAACATAGAATGAGCGCTATTTACATTATTTACGTACATTCTAATTTTGACAAGAAATAATTGTGCTGTGATCTCTTCTGATAGTTTATCGATATCGATTCATGAACTTTATTTATAGCAAATTCGTAGACACAGTGGTAGATATTCATACATGACTCATTATTATTTATTTCAAATCCATAGCTATTTTTTATTTATTAAAAACTTGTGTCTTAACTTTGTAGCTACAGATCAAAAAATATAATACGATGATCTACTTTTTCTAAAAATGTGTTCTCTGGTGTCCTCAGTTGTTACTAAGATTTAAAAACAAAATACCCCATTGAAAATGAAAACCCATTTTGAATTAGCAGTTGAAACTACCGCATGTAAATATAAAAAAAAACATTATACCGGGTATATCAAGACTGCTTCCGAAAACGAAGCCGGGTGATAGTTTAAGCGACTTCAGACACAATGCAACAGAAAAAGTTGCAAAAAAAAAAGCGACAATTTTTTTTTGTTATTTTTTTTTCTATGGCCATATTTGGGTGGTAAATACATTTTTTCCTAAAATAATAGTGTATATCCTTTTATTTATAAATACTCTAAGGTATAAAAGAGTTTAAATTATTATTTTAGCAAAAACTATGGATTTACCACCCAAAATTGACGATATTTAAAAAATCATAAAAAATAATTGTCGCGTTTCTATGCGAAATTTTTAATTGAATTGTGTTTGTAGCCACTAAAACTACCACCCGGCTTCGTTTTCGGTAGCAGTCTTGAGATACCCTGTATGTGTGATTGCGTTACTTTGCTAGTCCGCAAAGCCACTAAGGAGAAAATTTTTGCCTTGAACATGATGACATCGAAAATTATGAAGAGTATCCTAGAGCACAGCCCTCGCGCAATGGCCTAGCGCTTTTTACCACTACACTACCGGGTAGGTATTTTAAAGTACAAGCCAATTTATGTATCATGGCTAATAAACTAAAATATACATTATTTATATTATCGATAAAATGTGTAACACATCACTATTGAATATCTGTCTGTATCAGGGATGTTGCGAATATTCGCATCCGCATCCGCAAATGCGGAACTTCCGCATAAATTTGGACATCTGCATCCGCATCCGCATCCGCATCCGCAATAATCGATGCGGATGTTTTATGCGGATCCGGATGTAATACAAAATGAGACAAGACAGAAATTTGGCGGTGCCGGCTAATGGCGCGTGCCGTTCGGAAGTAGTGTTGCCAGGTGTCCCGCTTTTCAGGGGTTTGGTAACGTGTCCCAATTGAACTTTCGGCGGGACGCAAAATGTCCCGCTTTTTGACCACCGTTCCCAGAACGAATAAAAAACGAAATCTTACACACTTTTATTTATAATCTAGAAAGAGGGAGAGCAATAATTGGTGAAAGCAAAAAAATATAATTGTCTCTTCTTTAATAGGCGTCCCGCTGAAGAACTCAAAATCCCGCTTATTTGAATGTCCTGTCCCGAATTTTCAAAAACGAAACCTGGCAACGCTATTCGGACGTGACATTGACCAATAGGAGCGAAATAAATAGTGACATGATCCAACGCGTTTATTGTTGCTATAATAATAGATTCTTCTAGTGAAAATGAGAGTCTAGAAATACCAGAAAATGGTAGCACTGAAGCTGTACTCCAAAAAAATTTCTTTCTTACCCCAATAAAAAAAGAGTCTATGTGGATGAAAATCCTCTTAAGTGGTGTTTATCGAGAGGAATTAAAGATATTATTGCCGATAACACAAATATTTTTATCCACTCCACTAAGTAGTAATCCTAGCGAACAATTATTTGCAGCGTGGGTTTAATTTACCAACCTATTCCTAAACGCCTTGTTATCAGAAAAGGTGGCGTTATACTTAATAAATGAAACGATGTTCTTTTGCGAGCTCTTGGGGCTACTCAAAACGAAGGTAATGCATTTAATTATCAATAGAGAAGATGGCTAAAACCTTGCTCAAGCATGGGATCGAATTCTACACTTAATTATATCGGAACCCAAAAGACCAACTGCCCGACATCAATACACAGTTAGCTTCTTATGCGTAGACTGAAATGCAAAAACAGATTAACGTTTTAAATTAACTTTTTAATTTAATAATTGTAAATTACGGGTAATTAAATTCCGCCCTGTGACCATGAATCCTTTAAAGTAATCGAAATATCAGGAAGTTACAAAATATAAAAAATTAACATAGATAAATCGATAAATAAGCGATAAAATCCGTAAATAATAGTTTAATTTCAATATTCATTCATATACTATATTTATATAAGATGTTAAACATCCGCATCCGCATCCGCATCCGCGGATGTGAGCCTTTGAAAATCCGCATCCGCATCCGCATCCGCGGATGTGAAAAAATCGACATCCGCAACATCCCTAGTCTGTATCAGCCCATATACGTCCCACTGCAGGGCACGGGCCTACTCTACAATCGAGAATACGATTGAGAGTGGTTAGGCCATATAGTCCACCACGCTGACCTAGTGCGGGTTGGCGGACTTACATACCATAGAAATTCTTATGAATCCCTATGGTATGCAGGTTTCCTCACGATGTTTTCCTTCACCGTTTTAGTGCGTGGTGATTGACTATCAATACACACATGACTCCGAAAAGTCAGAGGTGTGCCCTGGGATTTGAACCCGCGACCACCGTGAACATGTTGGCATATTGAATATGTCGTAACTAAATTGTGTTGGCTCTTTTGCCGTTTGTAACATTTGACATAACTGCACTTTTTAATCATACCCAACATAGCAATTTGACATTTCATCAGTGAACATGAGCCATCCTTAGCCCATATTATTTGTCTCATTCTCTCCCATGATGTTGGCCCATTGGAAAAAACAGGATAAGTATATGAGTAAGTTTCAGACTCCTTCTATGCTTTCGTTATTGTTCTGAGCTCTCCGCACTCCTTCTCAAAAGCAGTAAACGGTTAAAAGGTTAGAACCAAAATTTTTGTTGCATTGTCTACAATTTCTATAATAAACACACTTTACAGCTTCTTATTCCTTATTCCGAGGTGATCCCCTTTTGTACTGTGATGAATTGAAAAAATAGCATGTTTTTTTATATCTATGAATGATGAGCGTGACATTCGCCTGATGGTAAGCTCATGTCCGCTCAGGACAGTAGTTAAACCAAACAAAAGCATGAATTATAAAGTAATGCCTGTATTTTTCACTGTACTTGCCACCCTTACCCGTACGGTTAACGGTGATACGAATTATTGGAGATGCACTGGAGCGCCGCGCCGCACCACTTACGTCGGAACAATTTACGCGGTTTCCGCCCTGTCCTTAAATTGCTTATATTATTTATGTATATTGTACTAGGAATAAAGATTTTTCAAAAATCCAAGTGTTCTGTTTTAGATATCATATTATCGACTTCATGACCCCTTTGATATTTTTTTGTTCTTTAATGTTTCGGATGTGGCCATCCGCAGCCACTTGTAAAATTCACCATGTAAGTCCTCAGCATTGGGATGACATACAAATATATTACAGGTTCACGCTGTTACCCCAAGTGCATATGCACATCTAGTACCCACAGTGAATGCAGCTTACCCAAATTTAATTGTTGGGTGAAAGGGTAGTTTCATTATAAAATTACAACAGTTTAGTGTATGAAATTGGACGTTGTGCTGTGGCCTGTGTAATTATATTTATACGAAGATAAATCGTCAATACTGCGTGAATATGTGAGTATCTTCTACACAGTCACTAGGACACGTTTTAAGTTACAAATTTTTAGAGGGTGTTTTCTTCAGTCCCGGCATGTCTATTGCAGAACAAAGCATTAGATATTTAATGATTCCCTCTTATTTATCTGTGTCCCATATTTTTATTGTTTACATATAATAAATATCGCAAGAGTAAACATGTTTTTCCTTCAATATTACGGCGTATATACTTTCCTAAAAACATGATATATCACTTATATTATCGTTGCAATTATTTTTGCGTTGTTCCTAGAATTCATATTTAATTAATATATTAATTAGATAGCGGGATCTCCAATGTCGAAACGTAAACAAAACATCTCGCGATAAACATGCAAAATACACTAATAAATAGGAGCGTGTAATCCCACAGCGACATTTTATAGTCGACTGCGTCATAACACACAACTGAAGCGAAATGTTGCGATTACTGATCATATCGATATTGCTGGTAGCAGTAAACTCGGAGTACAGCGTCGATGAATTCGTGGGAAACTGGCTACCAGCTGCCACGTACCCAAAACGTGAAGGAAGTGATCGACATTGCCACTGGTTCAACTTCAAGATTGCAGAAAATCTGAAATGCACATGTGGGAATACGGTGACTCCAGTCATGAAAATTGGAATCAATGGTGAACCTAATGAAACAAGAGATTTTCCTATTATCGTTATCGGTGAAACTGAAAATGCCCAGTCCAGGCTTAAGCAATGTATTTGTAAGGGAATACACAAATATCCAATTGTTTTCAAGAAAATTAACGCAGAGTTTTTCATCGGGTACGGTGCGCAGTCACATGGTGATCGAGTAGATTATTCAATGGCCGTGTTTGTGAATAAAGTGCCTAGGTTAGCAGAATTGCAAGCGTTACAAAACAGTGTACCTGATTTACGTGGTAAGGAGCCTGGCTACTTGTGTCCACTGAATTATTTCGCATAATAACGTAGTGATAGATGACTCGTGTTAGTAACGTTATTTTCTACACATTTAAAGCAGCATTTTAAAATCTAGTTATTAAATTACATAAAAATATTTTAAATTGTGTTATTTATTACCCATTCATCATTCATTCCATCAAGAGACTGCAAGCAGAGATCGTAGCACGCTGACGTCACTTTCGAGGCAGAAGTTCAAAGTGTCACCGGTAAGCTATTTCTCTCAACACTTTTGTTACAACAACGATATTATTTTACGATTTTCATTACAATAGAGGCTGGATTCATCAAAGGAAGGAGCTATGTCATTAGAAAGCAGTTAAAGCAGTCCACTTCTATAGAACCCAATTGTGGAACGCGAGATTCGCTCATCGGGTCGTGACATAGAATCCTAGTCACGTGAAATTTTGCACTGCTTTAGCGGCAATTTTTAATCACATGTTTTTTATTGAAATCTGTTATAAATTATTATTCTCTTGTTCATCTAGGCCTAAGGTCTAACTATAAAATAAATGCAATTCCAAAAATTTGTCTACTTCCAAAATTTACCTCATATTACATAAAATTGTGTACCAACCTATCAAAGTTTAACGAGTTTGTTTTACTACAAAGTTGATAAAATTTTTAAACAATATTAAAAATTTAATTTATTTAAAAAAATAAGTGTTGTTTCTTTGGATAAAATAATAAGTTAAGTGGCACGTTCAATAAATTCTGTTATAAAATGCTTGCAGTTCAATCTGTAAGAATATAAAAAAATGCTTTGAATGATAATATGACAGAAACTCCAAACACAGAATGATTGCATTAGAAATCAATGAAGCTAGACTATATTGTATAGAAAACTATTTAGAAAAAAAAACACAACTCATGTAGAATGATGATTATGCTTATGTAGAATCAAGTAGATGACCTTTTATCACTAACGCTGATTAAAGGTCATCTGATAGCAATAAAGAGGCACGCGTCACAGACATCGATATTCTAGTTCTAAGTTCTAACTTTGTAGTGTATAACAGTAGTGTATAACTTTGTGGTGTACTAATACGTTGTAGGAATCAAAATCTTTCGATTACTAATTATTTATACTGGGAATTTGATAGAAGAAGCGAGAAACTAGTGCATAAATACGAACGAAAGAACATCGGTAAAATCATTGTTAAAGCAATTCGTAAGCGTCTATAAATTTCATGTATAAAAATATTAATAATAAATTCTCTAAGTAATTTAGGTGCCTAGCTCACGGCGAACCTAAGCCTGAATTACGATAACACATTTTTCGTAAAACTCTATTGATATTTGCCTTAATTTTATTGGAGAGGCGTTATGTCGTTTCAATGTTGCCATTTTTAAAATATATGCTTGACTGGCTTTCTAGCATTATCTTTATCAGATAATAATGTAAAAAAATAGAGCAGAGAAGTGAGAACAGCAAAAAAATCACTGATTAATTAATTAAGTAATAACAATTTGCTTCTGTCACCCGAAAGCGCTATTGTGCAAATAATAATATATAGTTATCCCCTCTTTCCTTTTTATTTTATTGCACATGATATTACTATTAGATCAATGAAATAAATAAGTACTCGATCTTGAAATTGCGTGTAAAAAATATTTTTTACTTTTATTTGTGGGTCGTGCGTGGTGGCCTGTTGGTAAACGGACTAGACGCGACTGTCAACATGTTCACGGTGGTCGCGGGTTCGAATCCCAGGGCACACCTCTGACTTTTCGGAGTCATGTGTGTATTGATAGTCAATCACCACGCACTAAAACGGTGAAGGAAAACATCGTGAGGAAACCTGCATACCATAGGGATTCATAAGAATTTCTATGGTATGTAAGTCCGCCAACCCGCACTAGGCCAGCGTGGTGGGCTATATGGCCTAACCACTCTCAATCGTATTCTCGATTGTAGAGTAGGCCCGTGCCCTGCAGTGGGACGTATATGGGCTGATACAGATTTGTGGGTCGTAACTTTGCTTCGCGCCAATATAAATGGGACAAAATAACATTAACTACCCACAGAGTTTGACAAGATATAGAAAATCTGTAAAACCTTAAAGTGGAATATCTTTTTTCCTAGGCTTGCTACAATAGTTAATCTTAAGAAATAATTGTTAAGGAATTCAAAATGTATATTTTAAAATATTTTTCATCTCAATACACACAAAAAAAATTACAACAAAAAAGTCGTAAACATCCTTTAGTGCGTGGTGGCCTGTTGGTAAATGGACTAGACGCGACTGCCAACATGTTTACGGTGGTCGCGGGTTCGAATCCCAGGGCACACCTCTGACTTTTCGGAGTCAAGTGTGGGTTTGGATAGTCAATCACCACGCACTAAAACAGTGAAGAAAAACATCGTGAGGAAACCTGCACACCATAGCGATTTAAAAAAAATCTGTGTAAGTCCGCCAACCCGCACTAGGCCAGCGTGGTGGACTATATGGCCTAACCACTCTCAATCGTACTGCCGATTGTAGAGGAGGCCCGTGCCCTGCAGTGGGACGTATATGGGCTGATACAGAACAGAAACATCCTTTTGTGAAGCCATTGACATATTAAAGTGGACATCGGGAACAAAATCTCTGCACATTGTGCTGATACTTGATTGCATTAATTGAATGACAATATTCATGAAAAATTTGGAGATAGAGTAGGAACATTTTTAAAAAAATCGATGATACGGAACTTAAAATCTAATTTTAAAAAATTGTGTAAGGAATACCGAGTGTAGTAATATTTAAGAATTTTGATAAAATGCGCCAATTTTTGATACAATATGCCCTGGGTTGTGAGAACAGTGTACTATGGTACATATTTTTTTCATTTTAAAGGTGCGATTATATTAAATTGTTGGTTAATTATTCTATTTCTGTAAACATTTTATGCTTTAATTTTTGGGTGCTGCCATCTACTATCACACTTGAAAACTATTTAGTGAGTTAATTGAATACATGCTATAGAAAATATTCGGAACAACGCCATCTTTGTAAATCTTAGGAACTAATATATCCGTAAAGATCTTTGAATAAGAGTTATTTCCATTATATTATCATAGATGGCGTTGTAATAAGTTTTAATTATGCGTTGTGTAGTTTTTCCGTCGATGATATTTTGTTACCTTCGACGAAAACAAATTGAGGTATGGTATGGTAATGTATGGTGTAAAATCTATGGGTAATCTTTTTGAACACGGAAATTGTTTGATAAGTTTACACACATAATAAATTATATCGGAATTTTCATACTTCCAATGCATGCAATGGATACGGGTGGGCTACCTTTTTTTGATGTTCTACTATGCTTTTACATGTTCAGTGAACTTCAATGTACGTAATAACTTCAAGTGTAATTGCAGTCCATTGGTCTTCATAATGTAATCTTAAAAATTCTAGTGGGTAACAAAATCAAAATTATTCATTAAACTTATTGTTCCTATATTTTAATTTTGTATGCTTTGCTTATAGTACAATATTTTTACTTTACAGAATACACACAGGATCAGCAGTTGTTAGATTATATGACCCAATATTTCGCCGCAATAGAAGTGTGAAAAATTCCCTTTCAAAGGCAACAATAGAGAAGTTTATTTTCATACTACGCTTAATGGTTTCTTAGATTTACGCGAATGTTACACATTAAAATGTAATATTAATTTAAAAATTAATTTTAAAATATCTGGTCTATGTTTGCGATCCGATCTACGCAGAAGGAGCTCACAGTGTCTTGAGGTTTGGCAGTTGGTCTTTTGGGTTCCGATTTAATTAAATGTAGTATTGGATCCCATGCTTGTGCAAGCTTCAAGCCATCTTCTCTATTGAAATTTGGATGTTTTTTAATTTCAATAGTCTCGCGAAACATCCTGGGCAGGAAACGGTGTTCTTTAGCGAGGACTTGGGGCTGGTCAAAGCGGAGGTAATGCTTGGAGCCTTCTTCTATATGTTCAGCAACTGCAGACTTCGTTGAGCGTCGATGTTTGACGTCAGCTATGTGTTCTTTCACGCGGGTCCCTATGCTTCGTTTTGTTTGACCTATGTAGGAGAGGCCACAGTCGCAATCTATTTTGTATACGCCCGGTTCTTGCAGGGGTATATGGCACTTGACAGGTGGTAGAAATTGACTAATCTTCTTGGGCGGCTTGAAGTAGGTCTTTATAGAAGCACGCTTCAGGATAAAGCCAATTTTGTCTGTGACTCCTTTTACGTAAGGCAAGACAACGGGGACTCGTTCGACTGTGGCTGGCTTCACTCGGTTTCTGTGACGGCGGCGTGGGATTTGGAGTTTGTTGTCTCGCAGTACCTGCTTGACGTGTTGCAGCTCAGTCGCCAGGTGTTTCTCGTCACAGATTCCTCGTGCTCTCTGAAACAAGGATTTACCCACGGTAGCTAACTGTTTTGGATGGTGGTGAGAATCGCCGTTCAGATATTTATCTGTATGGGTCTTTTTTCTATACACAGTGTGACTTAAGGACTCATCGGGATTACGGATAACTAAAACATCTAAGAAAGCAAGAGATTTATTATGTTCTAACTCCATAGTAAATTGAATTTTATTGTTGATGGAGTTAAGGTGATTTAAAAATGCAGTTACTTGGTCAGATGGTAAAATTGTGAAAGTATCATCTACGTACCGCTTGTAAAATCTTGGCAAGACTGGGGCTGTACTAAGGGCTGTCACCTCAAAATCTTCCATGAAAATATCGGCGACTACTGGAGATACAGGTGAGCCCATAGCGACGCCATCCACTTGTACATAGAATTGATTATTCCACAACATATAGCCAGATGTGAGGCAATGTTTGAGTAGTTCTGCATATTCAAGAGGCATGTCTTTCTCTGCTAACTTCTTAGAGACAATTTTGATGCAGTCTTGTACTGGAAGACTTGTAAAAAGTGACTGGACATCAAAACTAGCCATTGTTTCATTGTCAGCTAATTGAAGATGTTTAATATCACTGACAAACGGGTATGAATCCTTCACAGATGCTCTAGTGATACCTCTGAGTGGCGAGAGTACTTGCGCTACGTGCTGAGCCAGTCTGTAGGTTGGTGTGTCGATCTGACTCACAATGGGACGTAGTGGAGCATTTTCCTTGTGTATTTTCGGCAATCCATACAATTTCGGAGGTTTTGCACACGATGGGATGAGTGACTTAACGTTCAGATCTAACTTTTCGGAGTATTTGATTATTAAAGCGCTAGTGGACTTTAATATTTTATTAGTCGGGTCTGATTTGACTATTTTATATGTAGTGTCATGTCATCCGATAAAAGCTGTTCAATTTTCTCGTTATAATCTGAAGTGTCCATCACTACCGTCGCATTACCTTTATCTGCACGGAGAACAGTTAATTCCTTCCTCGATCGCAGGTTCTTTAAAGCGATAAATAAGTGTTTTGGGAGATTTGGTTTGGGCACTTTGTTTCGACGTAATAAAGATGATATATCTTGACGTATCGCCTCCGAATCTTCCCTTTTCAAATTGTTAATGAAGAGACTGTTCTCAACGTTACAAATAATATCTTCGTACGGTATCCTACGTGGAGTTTAAATTTAGACCTCTTGATACTCATTCATACTACTCTTCATACTACGCTGTGCTATAGCACGAACAAAAGTTTCGTTTAACTTTCACTTCATAGTTTGGCTAACAAACGAGTTTATGAAAAAAAATATGAAAAATACAAGATATCCCCCCATCCATCCATCAGCTAAAGGAAGTCTAATGCTGAACATAGGCCTCCCCCAATGATTTCCACAGAGACCTGTTGGAGGCAGCCTGCATCCAACAAAATATATGCTATCCTTTTAATTGAACATTTTAATACCAACTACTATCAATGTATCGCCTTGGTCTCGTGGCATGTACGGGGCTGAGAATTGCTAAGTCCATGGGTCGAACCGGAGGGCTGGCAGTCCAATTTCTGTAAGAATTTGTTAGCGAATTAGCGTAATTTTTTTTGCCTACCCTATCCGAAATATACAGGATATATCAAGACTGCTACCGAAAACGAAGCAGAGAGGTAGTTTTAGCGACTTCAGACACAACTAAATATATTGCAAAAAAAATGACAGTTGGTTTTGTAAAAAAAAAACTATCATCGTATTTAGGTGGTAAGTAGATGGATCGTTTTTATCTAAAATAATAGTGTGCACTCTTTTATCTATAAAGACGGTATGGTACGCAAGGGTTAAAATAATAATTTTAGCGAAAACTAACCCCAAAAACGATTATATGTATTTAAAAATCACAAAAAATAAAATTGTGGCGTTTCTTTGCAAATTTTTCGTTACATTGTATTTGTCGTCACTCAAACTACCACTCGGATTCGTTTTAGGTATATCTGCTGGCACGGATCTTGAGCGCTCGGCGACAGAGTGGGGATTGCATTGCGCTTCGTGAACTTAAGGCCAAAATAAATGTATACCGATTTATTATTATTAATTTTTTCTTAGTTACTTATATTATTATTATTTTATTTTATGGGATGAAAAGAATATTTTATTAGAATTATGAATATATTGTATTAAGAGATATATTATATCTTTTACTTTACACATAGTTTACTCCAGTCGATAGAGGACCCTTTAGATCGTTTTTTTCTTTTACTAAGGCGGTTACACCTTTGACGCTCCATGTTACATTCTTGCTGGCTACGTTACTTTTAATAGCAGCCTATGCCATTTCGATGGGATTCACGTTTGTGGCTTCTGCTGTTCTTTTTTGGACTTGTTTTACATTTTTGACGCCATCTTTTGCCTCTTTTTTCATGAAATAGTTTACATGGTAAACCATTTTTCTGGCCTGTCTATTTAACACTGTATTTTTTCGTGGCATTTTGTACTACAAAAGAATTAAATTAAATATAGTATGAAATCCAACATATTACGAACATATTTAGGAAGGTATAATAAATTATTTGAATCTTACACTTACCAAAAAAAATTAATGTATTTATAGAAAAGTGAAATGACTAATTAGAATGCAAGTAAGTATAATTTAGTCGTAGTAAACCACGTGCAGCAAACGCAATGAATGAATTAGGCATAACAACAATATGGCGTCGCGTAGTGAACCAATCACTGGCCGATGCGATAATGCCCCCGCCCGCTTACTTCATCATACCACTAAAGAGACCCAAAAATCGACTACTGCGCAAGTAACGGTCAGCGCTCAAGATTCGTGCCGGTAGTTATAGCAGTCTTGTTATACCCTGTATATGTGAACTTATGTATCTATGTACTACCATACATACATAATCGTCACGCCTGTATCCCATAGGGGTAGGCAGAGATTATAGAACGCCACTTAGCTCGATCCTGACATGTTACTTTGGTTTCATCCACTTTCATCAACCTTTTTGTACTACCAATATTTTCTTAAACATGTGTTACTTTAACACATTAACGTAGGACTACCGCGATGTTTAAGAATTTGTGTCCGTCTTTGTTTTAGACGAAGTTCAGGGCAATAGAATTTACCAGTTTTTAAAAGTTCTGATAGTAAATCAGTTATCAATACGTGATAAAACACGTGTATATAATAAAATTCCATTAACATTTCCTTGAATTGAAACATTTGACTATGTTAAGTATATATCCATTTTTATTTATTTAATATTATATTATGTGTACTTTTTGTTATGTTCGTATATTATGTTTGTGAATTTATATGTTTAATGAGTATGATTGTATTTCATGTTTATTTATTTTATGTTTTTGTATATCTTATATGTTTCATTAGTATTATTTACCTTTCATTATTTATTTTAAACTGCTTTCTCTGTTTTTCTTCTGATTTTAAATCCATTCCATGGTTGTCTATAAGGCATTGATGTCTAGCGATAGGACAGCCATTTGTGCTTTTTTATTAACCGACTTTAAAAAAAAGAAGGAGCATTTCAATTCGACTGTATGTTGTTTTTTTATATATTTTTTTATTATTGAATCTCTTTATTGTTTTTTTTCAATATTTGTGTACAATAAAGATTTTTATAAATAATAAAGTAATATAACCTCACGCCTGTATGGGTGGGTAGATGTGTAATGTTATTTTAAATTGATTGTATAGCATATCATGCATCCTAAGCGTGTCATATGTAAGTAAAAGGAAAGGTTTTAGATATGGTTATATGTAACATGTAGTCTTAACCTTTGCTCTTCGAATATTTTATTAGTTTAGGATACGTAAGGGTACTTTGGCATGCGAACGTCAGGGACAGTTTATGTAAAATATAAGGGAATAGGAATAGCTCTACCGGTCTGAAGTCAGATATTTTTACTGACTAAAATATTATATCTACAGACATGAATCCAAATGGATGACACAAGTGTATACGCTTCACGAGTCCAAAGAAGCTCGATTTTCTCACTTAAACGATGTTTCATTTAGTCGCGCTCTACCATTTCTGGTCATTTTCGATTATTCGAACATTCGAACTTCCTGTCTTGAGTAACATCCCAGGCTGTGAAACGATACGTAAACACCTACAATTTCTCAAGCATGATGGCAGTTGTTAATATTGTATACTTGCCTAGGTGTTCCTGCCTCCTGGCCTTAGAGGATTGAAGACTAGGAGAAAAACCTTCTCTAATACTTGTTAGTCACGAATTTAAGATTTTGCTTTGTTGTATTTATAATATCTTTGTTCGAAAAACGTGATTAATTTTCAGAAGTGAATGGCGCTTTTTATACCATGAGAGATCAGTCGAGCACACTAGTAAATTAGTGTAAATTAGACAATGCACCTGATGGCATTCTTAACTCTATAAATTAATAAATACACTACACATACTTTCGTTTTTTTTAACACGAACAGTACTTTTTTTATTTTATAGGTACAAAGAGCATGAGTTGTGGTCGCCAAATAACTCGACCCAATTGCTGTTACTTCCTTCCATTGTTATGTTAATTGCTTGGGAACTTAACTTGTTAAATTGTTTTGCCGGCTCTGACTGCTGTTGTCTAATATGATAATTAATTTATTTTATAAAATATGCTAATTTATAACAATTGTGGAACAGACTAATTACCTCGTAATATATTTATAATTATTTGCATAATACGATATAATTAGAAGCTAACATAACACGTAAATGTACAAAATTAATTTAAAACTTCACGAAAGTACGTCTGTTGTAATTCAAGAAAATGAAACTTTAATGAAAGATTGACTTCAAACATGGACATAATCTAAATATAATACGTGTTAAACAATTTTCATTATTTTTACGTTTATTGTTTTGTTTGATATTTTATTTATTTATTCCATTTGATAGTTACAGATTCTCTTAATCCAAATATTAGAATACGTTACACTTACAACTCAATTTTAGTATAGAAAAAAAACTAAACTAACAACATTTTGTTTTATTCTTATACAAATGGACGGATGCTGTAAATATTGCTTTGCTTGTTGTTCTTACATAATATATTTGTGGTTGGAATTGAAACTGTTATAATATATAAATAAATAACTTGGCGGTCTTATTGCTGGAAGACATAATATTTTCAGACCAATAAGTACAGACTGCCCTCTTTTTTTCCTATTTCAATATCCATCCAAAGGTTACTTGGAAGAAATTACCTAGAGTGATAAGGCCGCCTCTTGTACTACGAGTATTATTATTGTGTTGTTTCTTCGCTGTATTTTTTTTATTTAGTGGAATAAACGATTAAATAAATAAATAAGTAGAGTGTTTCGGGTTCACTTTATGCATATTCGGCATTTTCTGCCACTCTATCTATCTGCCAATATAATAAGAATGGTTTCTCTCGTCACGTTTCTTACATGAGACATGTTAATACTATTAGATTATGAGTATAAATGCTTATTTATATTATGAAAATATATCTCAGACAATGCGTTAAAGATATATTATTTTATTTAATTTTTAGTTCCAAATTTCGCCACACGCCAATAGATGTTAGATGCAGTGTATTTAGATAGTGACAAAATGTCGCCGTCCAATACACTAATCTCCCTTGGGTGCATACTCTATGGATAATCTCAATGCAATGAAGTGAATTATCTAAGTAAATTTGTTTATTAAATAAAATGTCATTACTACTGTTTTTCCTTAAATAAAGAAAAGTGTATATTTACTACCTAAACAAACGAGATATGAATTAAATATTACATATACAATACGACTTACGATAGCCCGAATGCAGGCTGTTGAACTAAAAACACGTTCTTGATAAATAAAACATTGGCTTATAAACGTTGGCACGTTATCAATCGGCACGCAATTAAACGCTATTGCATATATTCATTACTGTAAGAGGTCATTTTCTACGTATTTTTACGATGCATTTTAATCCAGAATATTCTAATATAATATTATTTTTTTATCTTTAATGACTTTAAATAAATAAATAACATCCAACAGTCACATACCTATGACTATGACCCCACATTAAGATCAATTAAGTCTTGTGTCGTAGGTATCAGGAACTAGGAGAGACTTTTCAGTCTCACTAACACCCAGACCCGGAAGAAATATTTGTGGTCCGCACAAACATTTCTCTCGGTGCGGGGATCGAACCCACGGCCTCTCGTTTCACAGGCAGCGTCTAACCAACTGCGCCACGGAGGCTGTCGAATAATAAAATAATGAAGGAAATGGGGGTAGTAAGGGAAAAATAACATAATTACGTATCACTCTATGGTAAACACCATTAAAATAAAATGTCTGTATAAAAACAGGATGAAAGTAGCGTGTACGTAAAGCATATATTGGTATTTTAAATTTAAATTAAAGAGTGACGTCACTTGTTTTGTTTTACATCCCTTTTCTTTTACTTCCATTGCAAGATTGAAAACGTTTCCAATTTGTTTAATTCTGAATCACCCAAAGGAAGTATGCTGCTGAACATAGGCCTCCCCCAATGATATCCACAGTAACCTGTTGGAAGTAGCCTGCATCAAGCGGCGTCCCGCGAACTTTAACTAGGTCTGATCACCTCTGAATCAATTCAGCTAAATTCTAAATGGATTAACAAAATTTTTTCATGTCTAGATTTTAGATATAAATATAGAAATATATACGAAAAAGTCGAGTTTAATACCTACCATATTAAGATTAAGAAAGGTTAGGCTTTGGCCCCCCACGGCCCTACTTAGCTAGGTGGACTTCAATACCGTAGAAATTCTTGTTATATTAAAAATGTTGGATATTTGTGGTACAGTAGAACTAGACGTCTACTGCTAAACATGAGACTTCTCCCGATCTTTCCATAGCTACCTGGTACCTTGTGGGAAGACATTAGACGCTCATATGCCGGTACAAGATTTCCGCTCAATAGTGCTGTAAATTTGAATTTAGTATTTGTTAGACCACTTTTCTGCAAATAAATATATATTTACATAAAAAATAAGAATTTGTTATGTTAAGTAGATACTTTTGTTGTTGTTTTAAGGCTTTTTTTTTCGCGGGGAAAATCCCTTTACGTACCATCCCACCCCCGAAGGGGCGGGGGTGTGTCGCACTCACCGGTGCGCCTTCCGGTCCAGCGAGACGTGGAGCTGGGTCGGGTCCCTATCGTAGTCTGCGCACCGAAATACCGACCAAAAACCCCGCGTTGGCCACCATCGGTGCACTTAGGAGACGGCCCCGGGATACCGCTCCACGGACGCGCCAGGACCGCCTCCTTGTGCGCTGCCGCTTAGCGACGCAGCTTTGGACGCGTGTTGCGTCACGTCTCGGGGGCCGCCAAGATAGGGACGGCGACCCCGTGTGGCCTCTGCGGCGCCGGGTTAGATGTTGTCCCGGCGCCTCCTACGTCTCCTGTGGCGACGAGCGGGATCGGTCTGCTCCCGATCCCGCTCGGCGCCCTCCTTCTGCGACATGACACGTTCGCAGAAGGAGAGCATGGCCCGCCACGAACTCCGACTGCCGACCATGGCGGCGACCACGGCTGGCAGCGAAAGGTCGCTTCCCACGACCGCGATGAGAGCGCTGCGCTCCTCGTCCCAGGCTGGGCACTCCTCCAGCGTGTGCTGGGCCACTGTGCACGGCAGTTGCCACAATGGTGGCACACGGCGGACTCCTCCGCTCCGGCTATGCGACACAGGTACGCACCGAAGCAGCCGTGCCCGGTGAGCACCTGCGTCAGCCGGTATGTCGGCGCGCCGTGGCGCCTGTCCAGCCACTGCTCGAGGACGAGGACAGGTCGCACTGCCGCGACGGTCCTCGTACCAGCACTAGGGTTCTCCAGCCTGGAACGCCACTCCTCCACAGCAGACCTGCGGAGGGAGGCCAACATGGCCTCGACCTCTTGGGGAACCAACCTCTGCCCACGCCCGGACGCCTCCTCTCGCCGGAAGAAAGCCGACGAGAGGGTCTTGGCGTCCAGCACCCAGGGCAGAGTTCCCGCCAATACGCAGGCCGCCTCGTGCGAGACCGTGCGGTAGCCCCTGATTGTTGTTTTAAGCCTAGAACAAGGTTAAGTAACAGAACTCTGTGTACTCCGTGACTCATGAGCACGTTAAGCCGTCGCTCCCGGCAGTAATGGCTGCTATTAAGGACTACCGTATCAGAATTCCTGTAAGTCACGTCATAATTCTAAGTCTAGACTGGCCACTAATAACATTTAGTCTTCAAGTCGCATGGGGGTTGTGTTATTCTTGAAAGATTAAAATAAGATTACTACATATTTGAAGCTCGCAATCATAAAATGTAATATAGTAAAGTAAATTCTAATTTTGAATTATCGTTTTTGTTAATATTTTTAATTCTATCTAATATTTTATTTTATATCATTGAATGGCGAGACGAGCATGCCGTTCGCCTGATGGTAAGCGATGCGACCGCTCATGAACTGAAGCAAAACCAAACAACACCTTGAATTACAAAGCAATGCTTGGCATTCCACTGCGCTCGCCATCCTGAGACATAAGATGTTAAGTCTCAATATGTCCAGTAGTTACTCTGGCTACAATGTCCTTCAATCCGAAACACAACAGTGCATTTAAAGTGCTGTTTGACGGGAGAAATAGACATTGGTGGTACCCACCCAGGCAGCCTCTCACATATGAGAGACCTACCACCAGTAAAATATAATATAATATGGCCTGGTATACTTAAAAATCTGAATTGTAAATTCTTATATAAAAGAATAAATAAATTAAAAACTATATGCATGGCTGGGCGGCGGTGGCGCTAGGGCGGGCGGCGGGGCAGCGACTACGTTTTCAGTGACTTCAGTCAGTTGCCATGCATCGGTCGGGGAAGGCGCACGTCGCGTGCTCTCGCCCACTGTCTCGATAACATCGCGTGGCCACCCTGCCTCTCGCCCCGGGGCGCAGGGCTTCGCAAACATCCCCCAGTGCGCGTGTGACACACTCCCACAATTCCCGTTTGACACTTTTTGACATTAGTGCAGTGTTTACATTTTTTTCTCGATCACAAGACGTGCGGTAAGTTTTGAGGTTATGTTGTAACGAACTTTTTACGATAATGGACACATTAGTATGCTTTTTTGTTACTTAAACTCGTTTAGATAAGTCACTTCCTCTATTTTGAAGCACGTCACGCATAGTTGATGTGTTTGGGAATGTGTTCGTTGGAACGTCTTTTATGTCCCGAAGGTCAGATTTGAGATGAGATGATTTGGTGTTATCATAACAATGAACTTTTTGTGCGTTTTCTTCTTATCATTCATTTAAAATATTTTTACATGTAAACAATGTCGCAGATTATCTGTAGAGTTAAGTGGCACAACACAGTGCCCGACAAAGAAATGTCAACAATGCGTATTTGTTGCTCTGGTAAATTTTTACGTAAACAGATGATGATTGCACCAAAATATTGTTCAAATAAATTGAGTTGTTATATTTCAATATTCTGAATCGTTTGCATCAAATTCTCAAGGCTGGGTGGTATAGTTAAATAGCATTTACTTTCTAAAAACATACCTACAATTCTATTGCCATGTGGGTATAATGTAAAATGTTCTATACTCAGTCGTGGAATACGAATTAAGCGAGCGTTAAAACTATTATCACTAAGACATATGACTCTACAATCTATATTGTTTTTCCACATCGTTAGACGCTGCCGGAAAACTTGAATCGTAATAAACATCAAGTATTCAATTAAATGCCAATACGGATAGCTATATTATAGTATTTATCTTTAATAACAGCATTGTTTTAATACTTTACTCACCACTACGAACGAAATCGCTGACACTTTGATATGGTCAAGTCACAGGAATTGTAAACCGATTAGAATGCTTCAAAACATTAATGAAATTGGAAGATCCGAAAATATATGTACATGGTCGGTACAGAAATTAGTCCTATAAGTTTTACAACTGGTGCACATAGTTACCACAGAAAAAAAAATGAGAATCATATCTTAGACATTGCGTTACTTTATATTTTATAGAAAATATTTCCAAGCGTAATTCATAATATTATAATAACAATTTAAATAATAATATAAACAATATAAACAATTTTAAATAACTAAAACGGTGAAGGAAAACATCGTGAGGAAACCTGCATACCATAGCGATTCATAAGAATTTATATGGTATGTAAGTCCGCCAACCCGCGCTAGGCCAGCGTGGTGGACTATATGGCCTAACCACTCTCAATCGTACTCTCGATTGTAGAGTAGGCCCGTGCCCTGCAGTGGGACGTATATGGGCTGATCCAGATCCAATTTAAATAATAAAAAGGCGGATTCCAAGAAGGCAAGTATAGCTTCATTTGCTCATTCTCTATAGTTATAGATAGGTTGTGTCTTTAAATCTGATACAACACCAGCTGTTAAAATTATTCAACAAAAAACCGAGAAATACACCATCTATAGTGCAGACACGTCACAGCACGCGTAAGAATATTATTTGTTGTCAAAAGCAAATAGCTATTGAGGCCGGGCGCTAACCATTTTCGTCATGTCGTGTTTGTTGACACCGCTGTGACGGAACACTTCCTATATGTCCATTCGCGTGCCTTCCAATGAGGGTATTTATACAGAACGGTCAGTTTCACCCACATTTTTAGATTGTATTACTTTTATAATACGTTATACGGGGCGTAGTAACCAACTCTTCAAAATTTTCGTAATTTAAAATCTCTTAAGATAAATGTCTATGTACCTTTTGAGGAAAAAAGGGAATTAAAAGAATTATTGATTAATGATACCAGATTTAGATTTTTTTGGCGGTTCCAACAGACAGGTTTTGAAAATGTTGGAAAATTGATAAAAATTACGATAAATGAATTTAACAAAATACTTGATAAGACCGATAGATAACTACTTGCACGTCCACTGTCAATGTCAAATTTCAAATTTTTAAAATATACCCTATTTTTATTTACATTAGGCTGACAAATTGAATTTGACAAACGTCAACTGTCAAAATCGGAGGTCGGGACGTTTTAGTACATAAAGACGTTTCGAATAGCTTGTTTTTTTTTCTTACTTAGGTAAAGGTGGGTTTTTTTTTTTTGGAAAGTCCAATATCCAGTAATGGACAGCTGAGATCTATGGTTCCATTGATTGTTTTGTTTTGTAGTAAAGTGAATTTACTATACCTGATAGTGAGTGTAGTGCTATTTAGATATAATTATGCCAGTCTGCTCGAAACCAGATGTACGCAAATACACATCTTCAAATGCGATACATTCACATCATTTTAGCGGGTTTTAAAGTATGTATTTCTCGTTTGTGAAATTTAGCATCTCTCCAACACATAGGGGTTTTGCATATTTGAAAACATAAATACAAATTAATGTGTTATCATTCTTGAATTTGAATTTAGAACATCATTATTCATAAGAAATGATAAGGCTTGTCTTTGGAGCAAACCTTTTTATTTGGCGCTGCTTAGTCTATGACCTTGAGTTCAGCATTTTTTCCTTGAATTTGAATTTAGAACATAATCCTTAAGATATAACATGCCAGGCTTATTTTAGTAGTAACTTTTTTACTTTGAACTGTCACTTTATCAGATTCATCGTACTTTCACCCCGCTGGGTACATTATGGCGCTCGATTTGGCAGATTCGAAAGTACAATGGGTTCGGCATGCTGATTATATTGCCAGTTCAGTTCCCTTGTAATGTGAAGCAGAGACAAATAATGTCTAGACTTCTGGCATTGTTGCTGTTTATCATGTCAAATTAAATTTGTGTTTTTTGGCTTATTACAAGGTTCCTTGATCCTTTTTTTGTTCTAATAGGATTTTGTTTATCCTACTAATATTACAAAAGCGAAAGTTTTGTGTTTGTTACCTCTTCGCTCAAACCGCTGGACCAATTTTGTTGAAATTTGGCATTAAACTAGCTGACACCCTGGATAAACACATAGGGTAATTTTCATCCCGACAAAATGTAGTGTTCCCGTGGGATGTGCAAGGAATTCAATTATATTCGATACTCTTTCAAACTCAAAGGAATGGGATGGGCAGTTTAAAGTGCTACAGTAACGTTGATTTTAAATATGTTAATTAATTATTACGCGACATAGCTTCTATGTTTCTAAAGTGGATTCAATAAGTATCTGCACCCGGGCAAAGCCGTGCCAGACCGCTAGTAGGTAATACATTTGACTTTTATTACAATAATTCATGTAATTTGCTAAATATTTGGTTACATTTTACTTCACTGGCATGGCAACTCGCCTTATCGCTAGTAGAGTGCAGTGTAAACATTACGAGTATTCTCTATTGGAGGCGTGTTCGATAGAAGTGCAACGCAGCACACCTGCAGATCAATATGATAGGTACATGTCATATATGATGGTACACTGTAGATGAACAGATATACCCCCTGTGATTGAATCTTTGGGTCTAGTCTTTTAGTGAGTTGATGGACTATTTAATATAATACATACGGTCCGGCATATATTTTTCAAAATGAAGGCCAATTCAATTCCAACTATCAATTTAAAATATCTTAGAAAATAAAAATATATTAGTATAGATTTTTTTCGAAATGTTGTAATTACAGTCATCATAACTGTAGTATACAGTTTTAGTTCTTGTAAACTGCTTTCAAAATTGCTTAGAATCAAGGCACAAACATTGGAAAATGCTTTTTAATTACTAATGGATGGTCGGTGTCTGTTTCAAAGGGACTATAGTTGATATCGGACTGGTGAAGGCGAGGCTTGACTGTAGAGCTGTTTGGCAAGTCAAGTTTACGCTCTATGACAGAGAATTGAGTACTTATACAATACAGAGGGAGCGCTGGTACTTACTTCAAAAATGTAGATAAAAATGGTGGTGCTGGGCCACGTTTTCTGCTCTCCTATTGGCTGATATTTGACAGGTTTTCTAACATCTACAAATTACTTGAAAAAAAAAAATAAAATAGTTTGGGGCTATTTATTTCTACTCAATCTCGTTTTAAAAGGATAAATGCTAAATATATGTACTTTCAGTCATCAAAGGAATCTACAGAGATTAATTTTAAATAATTAGTTCTATTTACTCTAATATAGGAGTGCTACCAACACTAGGGAGAATAAAATATCTACGTTTTGTACAAATGTATGATAGCGCGGCGCTCCCTCTATATTATAACTACACAAAAGACAGAGTAGAGTATAGTAGAGATGGTCTATGATAGGACGTTATATTTTTGCTGTGGAAATAAATAAATAAATACACCCAAGAGTCACAAACATAGTCCTGACCCCACATTAAGATCAATTAAGTCTTGTGTCGTGGGTATCAGTAACTACGAGAGACTTTTCGGTCTCACAAACACCCAGACCCGGAAGAAATATTTGTGGGCCGCACAAACATTTCTCTCGGTGCGGGGATCGAACCCGCGGCCTCTCGTTTCACGGGCGGCGTCTAACCGCCTGCGCCACGGAAGCTGTCAAAAATTGCTCTACTATACAATTTATGTTACGGCGAATGTCAGATTTTTAATTTATGGATTACAAAAAACAGGTAAATTCAAACACATGTCTTAATTGAGAGACTATGCATACTCATTTAAAAATATTATCTATAAATAATTCACTTCAAATCGTAAACATTGAAGGTAATATTTATAATTGATGAATGGTAGAGAGAGAGTTACGCTTAAACCAGCTTCGACTATTGACTATTTGATTTTACCACGAACCGACGTGATGTTGAGGTTTTCCGGATCGATTTATTTATTTATTTATTTATATATGCTTTATTGTACACCAAAATGAAAGACGCATACAAAATACTTAAAAACTAAAGGCATGGTTACAATAGGCGGCCTTATCGCTAGCTGCGATCTCTTCCAGGCAACCTTTGGATGGACTGGATTTTTGAGAAATTGAAATATAGGATAGTGCAAATAGTGAGAGAATAAACAATAATAATAATAATTGATGTACATGCTATATTATATTAATTTACATAATACCGGGTATCTCAAGACTGCTACCGAAAACGAAGCCGGGTGGTAGTTTCAGTGGCTACAAACACAATGCAACTAAAATTTTCGCATAGAAACGCGACAATTATTTTTTATGATTTTTTAAATTTCGTCATTTTTGGGTGGTAAATCCATAGTTTTTGCTAATATATATAAAAAAAATAATTATTTAAACTCTCTTATATCTTAGAGTATTTATAAATTAAAGGGTATACACTATTATTTTAGGAAAAAAAATAGTTACCACAAAAATATGGCAATAGGAAAAAAAATTCAAAAAAAAATTGTCGCTTATTTTTGCAACTTTTTCTGTTGCATTGTGTCTGAAGTCGCTTAAACTATCACCCGGCTTCGTTTTCGGTAGCAGTCTTGATATACCCTGTATAAATACACACAAACATACATACATACAAAAATATTAATATATATTGAGCTAACTATAATGATGATATAAGTAAAGAGGATCAGAAATATTTATATATATAACAGGATAATACGTTATTGCAGTGAGAGATAGTGTATCTTAACAAGTCTCTTAAAACTTGGTAATGACTTAGCTTGTCTGACAGACAATGGTAATTCGTTCCACAAGCGAGCAGCATGAACTGTAAAGCATTTGCTTAGAAATGATGTGCTGTGCTTGGGAATCTCTAGGATCAAATTCTCTGTTGATCTAAGAGTTCGTGCATGAGTTTGACCGAGGAATTCAAAACGGTTTTTAAGATAGTGGGGGCTAGAGGGATTGTATAAAATACCGTATAAAAGGGAAAGAATTCGAGTATTACGGCGAAAATGTATTGATAGCCACTTGAGTTTGATACGATATTCGGAAACATGGTCATATTTAGTATGTTCTGTGAGAGAACTAAGATTACAAATTTCTTAGTTTCCACTACCCTTAGGATATCAATACACATTCGGTGTTTTGCTGTAGTCTATCCTAACACTAGGCTGTGGGCCAGACTCGCAACTTAAGTTTTCATATTATCACGTATGCTTATATTCGTAAGCTTACCCCATTATTCCCGAATGGATAGGCAGAAATGTCTTACAAAGGTTTGATCCACAATTGGTAGCAAGTATTTTATGATAAGGGCTCATAATCCTAGCTATTAGTTTATTTATGCACATAATTTAAAAATATCCACAACTACAAGTTCAGTAGAAAACATATGCAAAAACATAAGCAAATAATACAATTTGCAATGAAAAAAATGTAGCACGCTACACAAGTAGGCAAAAGATCTGAAGTGTTTAAACAACGAAATCTATCGTAAAATTTATCTTGGCGAGCAAATACGCAGTATACTGTACACACCGATGTATGTACACCATTCTACCCGCGATTATATGGAACTCGTGACAGATCCGTTCCTTTACAATTGTACAAGATTTTTTACTGAAACAGATGAGCAAAGACCTCACATGATGATGATTGTACTACGATGAGATTAAAAAGCTGACGTCTCGGTTTCGAATTCCGAGTCAGGAATTCGTGCCACATTCGCTCTCTATCACATTGTAGGACAAAATACAGAAGGCGAAACATAGGTGCCCTGGTTGCTACAAGCTGAACCTCTGGGAGGAGCTATTCGTAATTCGTAGGTATCTTGATGCTGGTTCTCTTAAATGGTAATGAAAAACGACGGGAGGAATTGGTCCTCCGGTCTTAAGACGATTCAACAGTATTCTTAATGTGATTCATTAAAGTAATGTACGTGTTCAATTATGTCACCATACTCGAAGCCTTAACCATACGGATTGAGCTTGGAACCTTTGAAACTTGTATGATTTATGGTGACCTTTGGTGTACGGTTGACGCTATGACGCCCGCCTACCAGGTGGTCAGGCGACCTGGCTAAGGTTGCAGGAAGTCGCTGGATGCAGGCCGCTTCCAACAGGTCATTGTGGAGATTATTGGGGAAAGCCTATGATCAGCAGTGGACTTCCTGTGGCTGAGATGATGATGATGACGCTATGGCGCTAATGATATAGCCTTAATATAGGGTTAATTATGGTAATTAATAATGTTGTATTGTTATAGACAGAGTTGGAGAACTCCTTTAATGTACCTAATAAATCTTTCAGTAATAAGGCAAGTTTTCGGGAAGTTAATACAGTAAATTAAACAAGTATTTGTGACATGGTATAGTCGTGGGTCGACCAGGGTGGTACCAGTCTCCGTGCGACTGTAAGTAATTTGTATTGTTCAGTAAGACAGTTGTGTAAAAATTACAAGTTGAATGAACTTGTGTCTTTTGAAACACTAATTTTATTTTAAACTAACAGACCGGCCCGGTTCTGCCCGGGTGCAAATACTCTTTTTAAAAGGCAGCCAAAATTTTCAATTCCGACTATCAATTATAATATCGATCAATCGGACCAAAAAATGAATAAAATTTCCTCGTCTTTTGCTAGATTTTTCACTACTGCTTCCCTCGTATAGGTCATAGCGTGATGATATATCTATAGCATTTCTCGATAAATGACCTATCCAAAACAAAAAAAAAATCAATTCTAACCAATAGTTACTGAGACTTGAGGTAACAAACAAAGCTCCTTTAGCTTTATATATTAGTAAGTATAGACTTAAAAAGCATTAGGTAATGAAATAGTAGATGATGATAGTTTCTTAGTAACTATTCAATAATTTAAAAACACCGTTATGGGTATTAAAATGAGTTTTTATACCCATTAAAATAGACACCATAAATTGAAACCGTATAACGTCAAAGCAAAATGAAGCCAACATTTTCCAAGCGCTAATTTTTAATAAAAAATCTACAGCTTTTTCACTCTAAAGGGGCATAATAGGCAGCCATATTACACAACCGATTTCTTCAGACAACCTTCAGCCTGCAGGTACGAAACGTAATTAGGGACTTAAAGATACTTTCTCATCGCTAAGTGTCTTAGAGACATTACGAGTTTTATTTAAAGTTATTACCCGCGCCCCTGAATATGTTCTAAATTGTCTTAAATCCCAATTCTAAACAGGTAGTATATAGAACTTTAACAATATGATAAGCGGTCTCATCACCCGCTGTTATCAGAGCGATAAATAATGATAAGATGCCACCTCGCACTTAGCCGGATCTTATCTCGGGTCAGCCGTCGTCTTAAAATAGTTGGGCAATTTGTGACGGAGTATGTGACGTGGGGACCGAAGAGGATGCATTACTTACATTTGAACTCTTTGCCCGCCAACTATTAATGTCACTGGCCTTTTTGAATTTGACATTCCAATTTTAAAAATGGACTTTGCTCTTCTTTTGTTTTGGATTGTGATGAATGGATTAGCATAAACGTTACTTAACATTACTTGAAATATTTTATAATTGACATACTGAATGTCATAAGCTACTTTTAATATTACATTGCCTTTGGGAATAAATCGTTTCAGAACGGGGACTTGAAAAGGGTAGATATTGAATTTGATAGATTGATAAATAAATGAATTTCTGAATTTCAACTTAGGGAATTAATTCGAACGACTTTCTATCAAAAGTAAAGAGATATGGGTTTAAAAGTCATATTTGTATAATATATCATTGGGTTTAAAACGCATGCATGCGTAAAAATAAAACTGTTCAATAATCTAGTGATAGTTTCCTAGCTGGAATTCGTTAATTCCTGGGTTAAATCTAGGTCGCATACAAATCCGATTATTATCGCTTGGAAAGAGTGCATAAACTGAATATTTTTACCTATATTTTTCACAAAAACTTTTTTACGCCAACATACGTTTTACTGGACGTTTTGTAAGGTAAGTTTTAAAATGTAAAAATGAATGCTATTCCAAACGATTAGTAATCTTGCTAAACAATTTGACGCAAGAGATCATAATTGACTAATTGTGTTATCATTGCCTTCATAGAAAACAAAAAAGTCAAGACTCAAATATTTTATCCACCATATTAGTAAAAAGAACAATCAATTATTTGAAATGTTTTGTAAGTAATACAGAAGATTGTTATGTCTGTATGAATTGTATAATTTGAAATGATACTCGATTAAGCCGGCCTGTTTGTACTCTGGCGTAAACGTATTGACGCGGCTCACTATAGCATTGGGGCTTTGTGGCATGGCTTTTTGCAAATTGAATCATCCAGGTGTATTCCTTACTTACTTAGAGTATTCATAATAAAAAAAAAAAATACCCAACAGTTAAATATTAATAATTAAGTAAATTAATTATTTAACAACAAATTGGTATAAATTCCTTTGATATCTGAAATTATTTTTACTTTTATCGTTTTAAAAGTTTTCGAGTTTGAGTGGAATTAAGTAAGTCTAAACTGTTAATTTTTTTTCGGCGGCCTGCTATCGGCCAAAGGAGGGCAGAAAAATGTGGCTAGGCACCAAAATTTTTATCTACGTTTTTGAAATACCAATGTTCCCTCTATATTATAAATACTATAAGGTTACTTGTAAGAATTGATTATCACTACATAGTATAAAACAAAGTAGTTTTCTCTGTCCCTATATCCCTATGTCCCTTTATATGCTTAAATCTTTAAAACTACGCAACGGATTTTGATGCGGTTTTTTTAATAGATAGAGTGATTCAAGAGGAAGGTTTATGTGTATAATACGTGCATATTATTGTACAAAAATCTATTTGTACCCGGGCGAAGCTGGGCCGGGCCGCTAGTAAATTAATAATTTAGAAATAATTATTTAAGATTAAGAATTCGTAATTTTGGAATTCATGTATTTTTTTATTGTCTTTTTGTATAGTAAAATGTGACGTTTGAGTGCGTGGTGGCCTGTAGGTAGACGGAACAGACGCGACTGCTAACATGTCGCGGGTTCAAATCCCAGGGCACACCTCTGATTTTTCGGAGTCAACAGTTCTAAAACGATGGAGGTAAACATCTTAGGGAAACCCGCATACCATAACGGTTTACAAGAATTTATATGGTATTGAAGTCCGCCAACCCGGATTAGGTCAGTGTGATGGACTATATGGCCTACCACTCTCAATAATACTTTCGATTGCAGAGTAGGCCCGTCCCCTGCAGTGGGACGTATATGGGCTGATACAGATAGTAAAATGATATAATTGAATATCTAGTAAGCGCACTCTCTGAATCCGGATGAATAAGAGACTCGGTTTGATAACGTATTATATAATTAATGGATATTTTATCTTGAGTAAACAGCGTGGTTAATGCGTTTAATGTTGCTCTGACGTTTGGTGATTCTATTTTTGTGTAGTTATGAAACTCGTTCACTCAGCCGTTCTCTAAAGCCATTAAGGAGTAAATATTTCTTTAACCTCAATATTACGTGTTGTAATAGTTTGAGTATTCATTTTGTCATGTTCATATTTAAACTCTGTTATTATATTGGGAAAGATAGGAAATGGTGGCGCAGCATCGTCGGATCAAAGATTACTCCATGTTCTAGTAATTACAACCTTCAGCAATGAGGAAAACGATGTGAGGACCAGGAGAATTATATTGGGAGTATCTGGGCTACTGTATAAGCTGTGTCGTTCTAAGGTGCCTAGTCTGTGTTTTGTCTTTATGGGTCGTGCCTTCTTGAGCGAAATCATCATGAGCTTTATTTATTTCTTCTTTTTTCAACACTTTATACATTTTGCGTATAGGTGGTCTATATACCAGGGGCATTCTTTCATTCTCTATAATATCTAATTCATCAGCTGTATCGTCGTCATTTGCTGCATTTTCACGGGCTGTGTCGCCATATAGTTTTGGCATCATGAGGTGCTGTTCTTTTCATGAGGTTTTTCGTCATAAGTTGTATCTTCGTGAGCTGTGTCGGTACTAACTGTGTGCAAATTGGATGAGAACTGTAGTTCACTAGTCGAAGGTAGGTAAATATCATGCTGGAGTCAACATCCATAGCTTTAAAATAATTTCTATGATCGGTTAAGTCCATCAACTAACAATACGCCAGGTTTACAATGGGGGAAGCTCGCTCATCCAAACTCTTAATCTTACAAATCACGGCAGAACAGCGTATTCGGACTGCCATCAAAAAGTTCAACAAAACCATATTCTAAAGATTTGCCTTACATCTAACCATATACTAAGCTCGGAGAAAATGATATTAGTTTTAGAAAAGGAAAACTTATATGACAGCATATTATTTGATAGCCTCCGTGGCGCAGTTGTTTCGACGCCGCCTGTGAAAGAGAGGTCGCGGGTTCGATTCCCGCAAAGAGAGAAATATTTCTTCCGGGTCTGGGTGTTTCTGAGATCGAAAAGTCTCTCGTAGTTCAATAACAATAGAAGATCTTTGTGTGGGGTCAAGACTATGTATATGACTGTTTAGTTTATTATATCTTACTCAGGACGTCGAACAATCGAAGTTGGTATCGCTTCATAGAGTAACTCCTCAGAGCGGAGCGCGGCGCCGTTGTCACGTGTCGCATTGTGCACGTCGGCGTCGGCGAGTTTATTGGCACGACACCACCGATGCCGCCGCCGCACAATACTTGTCAATATTGCACACGCGACACGCCTGCGTCTGCAAACACTTCGCACTGTTTATAGAAATACGACTTCACTCTGTCGAGTCATTTCTCTCGCTCAACTTATCGAAATTTTTTTTGACTACCCATCACGGCGTAGGAGAAATTTTACCTACGGAGGAATTAAAAGAACAATTTAGTAGGCTGAATATCCTGGATTACCTCTTTTACAATTTCTTTCAAAACCAGTTTTTAGTTTCGTAGCCTCAGAAGATTTAACTCTATTAACGCAAAACCGTTTGTTTTGAAAGTGGAGTATTTTAACTATTATAGTATCGACACCTCTGACATTTATGATTTTTTAAGTAACACGACTGCGTGTGCAAGCACTTCGCACTGTATGTAGAAATGCGACTTCACTTCGTTCAGACACTTTTTTTTTCAATTTGCAGTCTGTTGCTTTAGTCTTATTTATTTTTATTTAAATACTTTATTGAACACTAAAATATAAGAAAAAAAAGCAACATACAGTCGAATTGAGAACCTCCTCCTTTTTTTGAAGTCGGTTAAAAATAAACATTGATGAAAGACTTTAAAGCATGGTAACAATTGGTGGCGTTATCGCTACCTGCGATCTCTTTAAGGCAACCTTTGGATCGAATGGACTCTTGAATTTCGGTTGAATTTAGCATTTGATAAAACGGTGAAGGAAAACATCGTGAGGAAACCTGCATACCATAGCGATTTATAAAAAATTCTATGGTATGTAAGTCCGCCAACCCGCACTAGGCCAGCGTGGTGGACTATATGGCCTAACCACTCTCAATCGTACTGTCGATTGTAGAGGAGGCCCGTGCCCTGCAGTGGGACGTATATGGGCTGATACAGATACAGATTAGCATTTGATTAGGCAAGTAAAATAGAATATAATCGTGCGCTACTGTTACGTTCTATATATATTCTAATAGCACAAGAATTAAAACTTTTAAACCATAATTTGTACAAATTGTGTATATGAGTTTTCTCTTTTCACATTTTTTTATATTAGACTGGTTAGATTAAGAGCATAAATGTTCGTTGTTTATATTAAGAAAACATATCTCAAAGAATATATTAAATAGAGAAAATCTGTTCCTAATATTTTGACAACAGCATGACCACCACCCGTTCACACGCCAAAAGATCGATGACGATATACATAATGTACATTGCTATTTTGCATTCCGAAATGTCAAATGGATTTGTTTATTACACACTGACCACTAATCCTGAAATAAAATATCAATTTAATTGAGGTATATAAAGCCGACTGAAACATCGTACGGCAATTGAAATGGTTATTAATTCAAGAAGATCCTTCATCAGGAGATGAAAGCGGTTTGAGGTTTGACTAATAAATGTCGCTTTCAAAAACAAATATACTCGCTTTTCGGTATTTACAGTATCTCTGTAATGCCAGTTGAGAATTTAATGCTCAGGGATTTTATACAATTTATTTTAAAAATATTTTAGTGTGCGACAAAGTGACGGCAATAATTTTGTGCACTATGGGCGCTGCTCGGGTAATCTCTAGTTACAAATCGCTTAAAATTTATCTAACGACAATTAGGACTTTATGCTAGTTCTTTATTATGGCTCCTTTTAACGTCCTTGATAGCAAATACATTTGCTAATGTTTTCGGTGGATTTATTACATCGCTAGTGGATCATTATCATCATTTCAGTCAGAGAAAGTTGAATGCTGAACATAGACCTCCCCCAAGAATCTCCACACCGACCTGTTAGAAGCGGCCTGCATCCAGCATCGCCACTAGATACTCTGTCTCGATTGCCCTGCATTTACAATAAAGTGCATCGTAGTCCTGAGCTTGATGGTCCAAGCCGTCTCTGCACGGTGATAGTTTCGCCAATTCCTTTTTGTACAGCATCGTCAAGCTGTGAAATAGTTGGTCTCTCAATTCCTGGTTCTTTCCGCCGTAGCGTTAAAAAGCACCTTTGTGGACCGGCATGACTGTATCGAATTGCATGAGGCTGTCTGATAATACCATTCGATACTCAGTCTAGATGGCACATGCGCTTACCTTCAAGTGCTATGCTGTTACTATGCAAAAGTAAAGTTCCGACCTATGTTAATTTGGTACCCTTTTGACATTACTAATCTCTGCAAGTCTCACGCTAAGTCATAATCTAGAAAAATGCATCCAAGTTTCTCCACCATTCACTATGCATTTCTATCGTTCATACTATACTGTGAACTACAAATGAATAGAATTATACGGTATTAGTACACGTAGCGAGTACTTTCGTTTGAGACTGCGATGTTTCCTCGACACAATGGGTGTGGTGCTCCACTGTGTTCCTATTATGTTGTGACACGTTTTACATTCCGCACTCGACTATACTCGCCTCTACTGGATCTGACGAGCCAATATCGTGTGCAAATTATAATTTACTAGCGGTCCGGCCCCGCTTCGTCGCAAATACTTTTTGATGTCAGTCCAATTTTGAAACACAGGAACTATTTCCCGTGACAACTTTTATAAATATTTAAACTCAACATTAAAGCTATTCTTTAAACTTCCCATTCCATTCCTAACTTCCGTACACATTCCACAAGGACACTAGATTTTACTGGGATAAAAAGTAGCGTAATATGTGTTAAATCTAGGGCGTCAGCTGTCTCTATACTAAATTAAAGACAAAATCAAATTGGTCCAGCAAATCGCTGCGTGAAAGGGTAACAAACTCACAAACTTGGGCATTTATAATATTAGTATGATTAAGGAAATTTGTGTTGAGACATCTTGTGGTTGGTGCACGGAATTTGGGTTTGGCATGATAGTAGAAGAAACTAAAATAAAAACTACGTATATACTAACGAACGTAGTATCAGACGCCCACCTAAAACATGGAAGTTGATGCTACTGAGGGCTGTAGAAATCCGCTAATTGTTGAACTATATTCAGCAGTGGGTTTTCTATAGTTTAGTATGATAGGGAATATCTTATTCTACTGGTAGCCCGTACGGACAGAAAATTAAGGAAAAGATAAAGTATTTATTTATTACTAGCGGTGCAGCCCGGCACCTTTGGGTGCAGATACAATTTTTTGAAAATATTGTATAATATCACCTATGTTCATCAGGGATGATGTAGGATTCTAATGGTGAAATATTTTTACGGATCGGTCCTAATATAAACAAACAATCTAATCTTTCCTATTTATAATGTAAATTAAGATATCTCTATGGCCACTTGTTCATAAACAGTTCTGACTTATTTAAGTTATAGAATACTAGCGGCCCGGCCCAGTTTCGCCCGGGTACAAATAGATTTCTGTAGAATAATATGTACGTATTATACATATAAACCTTCCTCTTGAATCACTCTATCTATTAAAAAAACCGCATCAAAATTCGTTGCGTAGTTTTAGAGATTTAAGCATACAAAGGCACATAGGGACAGAGAAAGCGACTCTGTTTTATACTATGTAGTGATTTTGCCCCTTTTGACCGACTTTGCAGTTCTTTTTGAGCGAAGAAGACAAAAGATTCGATAACTAAAATAGGTTTTAAAACTGTTTATCATTTAGGCCGGTGTTTCAACCCTTTTTACAATGTAATAATAGCCTTATTTCGGGCAATAAACGATCAAAGTTGCATTTATTGCCGTGTTTCAGATCGTTGCGGTGAAATTTAGCCTGTTTCATTTCCGATATCAAATATTTTATGGTTATTACTTACTTGTGTTCAGATATTGAGGTGAATTACAAAGTATACTTAATGTACTGAATTTTTATCAAGGGTATAAGATATCTCGTCTCCATGTATGGAGTTTTTTTGTTTATATTGTGGTATACACCCACTAGTCTCATAAATAGTCCTATCTGTATCGCTATAGTGAATAATTCGATTGTTATCTTTATATTCTAGGGACAAGACTGTTGCGCAATCCTGAAAATAATTATACAAAAAACAAACGATGGTAGGTCTTTCCAGTACGCGAGGCCGCCTGGGTAACCACCCATTAGCGCATTGGTACCACCGCAATGTCAATTTCTCCCGCCAAACAGTAGTGTATTAACACTGCATTAGCAGTGTAATGTTTCGGTTTGAAGGACATTGTAGCCAGGACATATTGAGACTTAATACCTTATGTCTCAGGATGGCGAGCGCAGTGGAATATCAGGCATTGCTTTGTAATTCAAGGTGTTGTTTGGTTTTGCTACTTTTCATGAGCGGTCGTATCGCTTACCATAAGGCAAACGGCATGCACGTCTCGCCATTAGTTGCAATAAAAAAAAAGTTGACATGGATCAAACCCATAATGTCTTTTTAGTAGCATTAATCTGTAATCATCGCAATGGCCTCTTGTGAATCCTGTTAAAAGATAAACTTATGATAAAAATCTTAAAATTAAAGAGTTATTTTTAAGAATACATTTATAAATTTCCAATAATATAGATAGATACTGTATTAATCTCATCCTTTACGAGAACTAATACTTGTGTACCTTAATATCAACTTATAAAGCCAATTTTTCCGGTTTCAATCTAGAGCAATGTCTGTGTGATTACCATTGTCTTCTTGGGGTTTACTCCATACTCCGATACGGAGATCGAAAGTTCGGACGTTGAAAATCAACATATAAGATAAAGTTTTCCACTTCTAAACATTAATACTATTCTCTATGGAAGTTATCATTCACGTCGAACTTAGTCTAAGATTACCACATACCACATAAAGGATTCGAACATTTTGTGAAATATTTAGGCATATTCGTACAGTTTTACGTGCGGTTATCAAACATTCGTCGTCGAGTCGGAGTACAAAGTACACATAACTCCAATCAAAACAAAAAATATCAATAAAAACTGAAGACTTAATAATATTTGTAATAACGACGACTGACGTACAGAAAAAAACAAGACCTATTTCAACTATATGGTTTAACAAATATGAAATTAAGTCGCCCATATAGCTTCATACTCGCTTTTCCCCTTGCATTAAATAATGTTACTCCTGAATCTCTATATTTTATCTACATGAAGGCACGGAACATTCCTTCAGCTCCTCAAAGCACAGACAAAATAATTGTGTTCTTCATTGTCTTTGGCAAACAATAAGTAAGTAGCATGTTTATAAGGATACAAAAGTATTTTAGTTGTAGTTGCTAAAGGTAGGTATGTCTGCAATTCTTTTTGGATTCCTTTGTGTCATTTAAATGTGTGATTTTTTTGAATGTGGAAAAGTTGCCGACGCACAGGTATGGTTCTTTTGTAGTTTTAGGTTTTTGTGAATAAAGTCGGCAATTTATCATCATACGTCACGTAAGTTGATTTTTTTTCTGTTATGATGTATGATTTGTGTACATTACATTACCAGAAGATTTTTTAAAGAATAAAAGTGTAATAGATTTCAGTAATCAACTCTCAATCGTACTCTCGATTGTAGAGTAGGCCCGTGCCCTGCAGTCGGACGTATATGGGCTGATACAGATACAGACAGAATTATTTTAGTGTGACAACCCTCAACCATTTCACCGTCGAATCTCACTTTCCAAATCATCACAATAGGCTGAAATTAACGATGTACAAATCAGTCCAAATTATAATACAAAATAGCTCCATTAAACAATAACACGTAACGTTGCGGAATTATGAAATATAATAAAAATGCTCATTTTAACAGCAGTTGGAGTAAAAGCTTTCTGTTGCCAGCGATAAAAATATTACTGTGAAAATGAAACGGGACAAATCGACCGATGAAAAGTCGTCACGCGCGGAACTCTCTGCTTTATGACGGATATATACGGTTGTATGTAGGCGAGGACGTATAAATACGTGCTGCGGGACAACTAAACATTTTGGGACTTTCGTAAATTTTCTAATTCTACCAGGAATTTTAATTCTAACAAGAACATTAGGCTTATTTTTTATTTTTGTTAAATAGTAAAAAAAAAAAACAGTTTATAAGACTGGACGTTTGGGCGTTTATAAAATAAAAGAGTAAGTTCTATTCTAAACGGTCGATATAAATTTGTATATGCTATGTTTGTTGCGAACCTGAATGTCTTTCATATTTCATGCGATAGAAAATACGTATTTTCTTGTGGGTTTAATACTCCTTATTTGAGTGAATTTAATTGTATTATCTAAACCAATATCATAAAGAGCAAACATTTTATTGTTTGTTTGAATTGAATAGGATTTAAAACGACTGGACCTATTTAAAAAAACTCTTTCACCATTCGAATTCTACATTATCTATGAAAACAGGCGTTAGAATACTTTCAAAAAAATCGAGCCGTTAGAAATTTATAAAATAACATACTGTAATTCATTTATAATACGCCATAGCCATTTCGCAGATTTTCTTACTGTTCTTCTGTCTCTAACTCAAAACATTTTGATACAATTTTACTCTATTACGTAACGTATCCGAGACATTTCTTTGAAACAGTCTGCGAATGATAATAAACAGTGTATCCAGGCATCATAAACCGCTAATTACATATTGGCAAGTTAATCTCGTAATAAAATAGTGAAAACAAACACGGCAGATTGGTCGAGTCGAGTGCCAATAAATGTTGGAAAAATATCAATAAATCTCCCGTTTTAGGACCCTGCAGATGGGTTATGTCGCTTTGGATGTAAAATATTCATAGCTCACGAGATGTTTTATTTCTACGATGTTTTTTGTCGTGGATTCACGTAGAATTCAATTAATTTGACAGACTTTCTTGAGGATTTTAAATAGTTTTATGTTTTCTTGGGTAATTTTGTAAAGATTTTAAATACTTTGTCTTTTCGTAGTAAATTTTGCTGGTGCAGGTTGACTTATTTAATAAAAACCAATAAAAAGTTAGTAATTTAATATTATATTAAGACTTTGTTTGCCAACCCCTAATAGGCTTGTGGTATTCGTATCCCTGATCCCTTCCTTCTTTCTATTAAACGTTATCCGGCAGGTGCCAGGGTCCGCCATCGGGCTGAGTCTCCAATAAGGCCATTGACCCTCAAATCTTCCTTGACGACATCTAACCAGCGCCTTTTTGGTCTACTCTTCGGTCGAGGTCCGGGAATCTTTAGGCTCAGGCACAATTCGTATTTTGTTACTCAGTTAAATATTTTATTATGTTTATAGGTGGTGTATTTATAAAGAAATACTTTTACTATTAAATGTATGACGTAATACGGTTCTCTCAGGTTAAGATAACAACTTTATCAGTCAACAAATACCTAGTTTTTATAACAAAAACAATAACAATGTCTTGTTGTGATGTTTATTGTTTGTTTATGCAGGCCAAAGTCACAATCTTCGTAATGAATTTGATTGGATTACTGGTTATGGAACAAGAGTATATGGGTTCGATTCCAGCAAGAGAAAAATGTTTCTCTGTTTCATTAATATTACTATCGGGTTTGGGTGTTGTAAGACGACAAATCATACTTTTCCCACAAAATCAGAATTGTTTCTATTTTCTTAAAAGTTTTAATGATTTTAAAACTAATCCTGAAATTTCAGAGATAATACGAAATAATAAGTCAACACAAAAATAAAATCAACTAAAGCATCTCGATAACACATAATTAGCTAACAACGTATTACCATTGAAAATAAACAATAACACCGTGTTCATAAGGGGACATCAATAACTTGCATTACAATACTTCTCATTACCACCTCGAAGCATCATCATCACTACAAGGTGACTCGTCGAGTCAACAAAGACTTCCGTACAGCGTACAGCAGATATTCATTAGAAAAACGGGCATTTCAACTCGTTTCAGCTAATTTGCACGGCTCTGACAAATAACAAGATCGGTTCTAGTTGACAGGCGCTAATTAAAATTTATGGTTTGTGTTTTTTTTTTAAGTTTACTTACAAGGTTAAATAAGTTATTCATTAAGTTTGGATTTGTTTCTGACTGTGTTATGTAATAATTGTGTTTGTTAGGAAATAATTTTGACATATCTAATTTATGTATTTTTCAGCATTTTACATACATAAAATCACGCCTTTTTCCAGAAAAGGGGTAGGCAAAGGTGTACTGGTGGTAGGTCTCTCATATGTGAGAGGCCATCTGGGTAGGTACCACCGCAATGTCTATTTCTTCCGTGAAACAACACTGCTTAAATGCACTGTTGTGTTTCGGATTGAAGGACATTGTAGCCAGAGCAACTACTGGACATATTGAGACTTAACATCTTATGTCTCAGGATGGCGAGCGCAGTGGAATGTTGCTACTGTTCATGAGCGATCGTATCGCTTACCATCAGGCGAACGGTTTGCTCGTCTCGCCATTCAATGCAATAAAAAAAAAAATAATAATTAGGAAGCCCATGTATTTTCCGTCCCACATATGATAGGGAGCGACCTTATCGCCATATAAAGAAAGAAAGAAAGAAAGAAAAGTTTATTGTTGGTACAAAATATACAAAAGCAAAATAAACAAAGATAATAATAATAATAACAACATTCCAACTCGAGAACATAGAAATCGACCATTTTCAGTATTTTTATTATAGATATTACTGGCACTCAAAGTAGGTATAGTCAGCAACATAAGTCACTACACATTTATGAGATTTCAAATGATCGTAGCATCCAAAACAATAATTATTTCCAATATCTTATAGCACTTCTCGACAAAAGTGACTTTACTTGATTATATTTTCAGACTACAGACTAGTAATTATAAATTTTAATTCACAAAAGGGTATTCAAAAAATGTGAAGTGTGTAACGACTTATGTTGCTGACTGTACAGACCAAAAGTAGATTTATATTTTGGTGGTTATAAGTGTAGGTATTAGAATAAGCACTCACTTCCAGGAACTAACAATAGTATATTTTATAAATTAACACTTAATACATTCACAGACAGAGTAAAATTATAATTATGCGACTCGGAGCGAGATGTGCTCGTGACGAGAGATGGCAGACTGTCTTTTTTCATACAAATAAACCGACCCTTTTATAGGACTACTCGAATGAGGATCGGTGGGGATAAATCTTCCAGAAAATATATTTAAGCCATAAAATAGGTTCTATTCTTTCAATTAAAAATTAAGGTCGGCCCAAACATCTGGGCTATTGTCCAAACAGAAAGGTTTACCCAAACATGTGTACTATTGTCTAAAAAACATAAATTTGTTGCAAAGGATTACCGCCACTAAAGAACTTAACTATAATAATACAGTTTTATTGCCCCGGCATGAACGGGTCATTACAATTAGGAAACAATAATTTAGAACAGCATCTTTTTAACTAATATTATACAATAAGGTACACAAAAATTCTTACTTAAATAGAACGACTCGCAGATGTTTTCTGGTTAAACATCTGCAGTCATATTTTAAAATGAAATGCGTGTTTAAATAATGTTCAAATTACAACTAATAAGCGTGTTATTTTAAAAGCTAAATATAAGTTGGCGTATTGCAACCGCTTTAAAAGCTATATCTAAGTTGGCGTATTGCAACCGCCACAGCACCCCCCTACCAGTGAATGACAGTTCACGAAAATCCACTTTGGAAATAGTCCGGGAAGCGGACGCGCCTTCCGGACCTTGTTCGCTGGTGTGCATCTGTTTCGTGATGTACATATTCAGTGTTTTGAGTTGTCCGTTGCCTTGGTACTTGATGTTCGTCGTCAGCTGAAGTGTTTTCAGGGTCAGCTAACACATAGGCTGGTTTAAGACGGTCAACGGAAATTGTAACGTCACGACCGCGGACGTTAACAACAAACGTCTTCTCCCCTCGCATGACAACCTTGAAAGGGCCCTCGTAAGGACTCTGCAGGGGCACTTTTGGACCCTCGCGGCGCACGAAGACTTGGTCAGTGGTGCTGAGGTCTTTAAAAATGAACGTTCTTTTCTCGCCATGCCGAGATACTGAAGTCGGTCGTAGCTCTTGAAAGTGTTGCCGTAGCTGTTTCACAAAGTCCGTTGCACTATTGCTGTTGGTGATTGTCGTCTGTTGCACCAAAAACTCTCCTGGAATCAGCAGTGGCTGACCATATACCATCTCGGCGACCGTAGCCTCTAAATCTTCCTTCCAAGCAGCTCGGATGCCCAGCAGCACGGTAGGGAGAATTTCAGTCCACCGTGTATCCTGATGACATTTTATAGCCGCCTTCAGCTGACGATGAAAACGTTCCACCATACCGTTGGACGCCGGATGATAAGCCGTAGTCTTGAAATGCGTCGTGCCTGCCAGTTGATTGAGGTGCTTGAATAGGTGCGACTCAAACTGTCTACCACGGTCAGATGTGATCCTTAATGGTGTGCCAAAGCGTGAGATCCAATGGTTGTAGAACGCTTTAGCCACCGTTGTTGCTTCCTGGTCTTGGAGTGGTATTGCTTCTGGCCAACGAGTAAAACGATCTATCATTGTGAGACAGTACCTGTAACCTTCAGATATAGACATTACGATTATGTCTATATGGATATGCTGAAATCTGGATGTCGGTGGAGCAAATGATCCAACAGGGGTAGAAACATGTCTGGAGATCTTGGCACGTTGACAATCGATGCAGCTGCGAGCCCATTTTGTGCAATCGGAGTTTATTGACGGCCAAATATAACGCTGGGTCATAAGTTTGACCGTAGCATTGATTCCGGGATGCGAAAGTCGATGGACGGTGTTAAATGCAATTCTCCTAAACGGCGTGGTGATGAATGGTCGAACAGCTTGTGTAGATACGTCACAGGTTACGGGGATATCCGTGCCTGGAATCAGTATACGTTTCAATTGCAAAGACGTATTTTCTTTTAGCAATTTTCGAAGTTCTTCGTCGTCCGCCTGCGAGTCAGCGAGTGCCTTGAAGTCTAGAGTTGTTTCGAGCTCTTCTACGCGAGACAATACATCAGCGACAGGGTTATCTTTTCCAGCAATGTGACGAATATCCGTTGAAAACTGGCTGATGAAATCTAAGTGTCGAAATTGGCGTGGTGAGCATTGGTCTGATTTCTTCCGAAATGCGAAGGTAATGGGCTTATGATCAGTATAAATAGTGAACTTTTTCGCTTCTATCATGTGTCTGAAGTGTTTAACAGCAAGATATATAGCTAGGAGTTCGCGGTCATAAGCTGCATATTTCTGCTCGGTGGGGCTCAATTTCTTCGAGAAGAAGCCCAGCGGTTGCCAATGATTATCCACAAACTGCTGCAGCGCTGCGCCGACGGCGTAGTCCGATGCATCACACATTAATGCTAACTGTGCGTCGGGTTGAGGATGAGCAAGCAAGGTAGCCTCCGCGAGACTCTCCTTGCACGCGTCGAAAGCCTTTGTAGTAGCTGGTGTCCAGGGCGCAGGAGCATTTCCTTTAAGGTTCCCCTGGAGTAGGTCGTTAAGCGGTGCTTGAGTTGCGGCTGCACCTGGTATGAACCTACGGTAAAAATTAATCATACCGAGAAATCCACGTAGCTTTTTGACTGTGTCTGGTAATTTAAACCGTTGTATATCGACAACTCTGTCTGGAAATGGTCGAGTACCAGTTGCGTTGCCAGGAAACGAACTTCTTTTTGACCAAAGATGCACTTGCTGGGGTTGATGACGACGCCATATTTCTTAAGAGGATTAAAAACAATTTTCAAATGCTTGAAGTGCTCTTCATGTGATGATGATGCAATTAAAATATCATCAATTAACATTAATTTGAAATTAATATTGTCATACGATTTATTTTAAGTGTTTATTGTACGCCTGTTATATGATGCAAATAAATTTATTATTATATTATTATATTATTATTATTATATTATCAATGTACACGTAACAAAAGTCCAATCCCAGTAGCACTTCGTCCATGAAGCGCTGGAAGGTTTGGGCTGCGTTACGTAATCCAAAAGTCATGTACATAAACTCGAAGAGTCCGAATGGAGTAATGATGGCTGTCTTAGGTATGTCTTCCTCTGCGACTGGTATTTGATGGAATGCTCTTACTAAATCAAGAGTGGAGAAAATGTTCTTCCCGTGCAGTCCTTGTGCAAAATCCTGGATGTGACGTACTGGGTATTTATCGGGTTCTGTCCGACTATTGAGTGCCCGATAGTCTCCACATGGTCTCCACTCATCTCCTTTCTTGGGAACCATGTGTAGTGGAGAAGCCCATGGACTTTTTGATGGCCGACACAATCCTAGTCGTAACATCGCCTCGAATTCTCTTTTAGCGGCAGCCAACTTGTCTGGAGCAAGACGACGGGGTTTGTGCGCAACTGGTGGGCCTGGAGTCGTAATGATGTGATGTCTTGTGCTGTGGCTTACTGTTTTGGGTGCGCTATCCGGACGAATAATATCTGGGAACTCCTGCAGAAGTTTATGGTATGGTGATGAGCCATTAATGACTTTGATACTTGGTTCCTGACACTCTGTTATCTCCGCTTTGTAGGTAAGCAGGGTGGAGGAGTCTATCAAACGTCTACGTTGTAGATCTGGTAGGAGTCCATAATATGCCAAAAAATCAGCACCTAAGATTGGCTTGGAGACATCAGCTATTATGAACCTCCAAGTAAAATCTCGTCTTAGGCCAAGGTCCAACGTTAAATAAGCAATTCCATATGTAGCGATCACTGTCCCGTTGTCCGCAGAAAGCTCGTAGTTGGACTTTTTATGCTGGCCTTGGATACGATGACGAGGAAACACGCAGATGTCAGCTCCGGTGTCCACGAATTGGATTTTGCTGGCTCGATCACAGACGAATAAACGGCGTGATTTCTTAGGGCAGGGGTCGTTTGCCGTCATTAACGACTGCCCGGAGCGTTTCCCGTAGCCTTGCTGCATGGTGGAACACATTTTGTTGCCTTCGTATCAAACCGCCAGTGATACCAACACAAATCACGTGGACGTGGACCACGGCTTCTGGAACGTGAGCGAGATCGTGATCTGTTTCTATCTCGCACTCGCCCACGTGAAGTGGGATCGTTGATTTCTCGACGTAGCAAAGCAATCTCGTCCTTTAAACTGACGTACATCTTTTTCATGTCTTCCGATACCGATTCCTCTTGTTTGGTGGAAGTAGGACGAATTCCGGCCTCTGCAATAGCTGAACGCATTGGCAAGTATTCTAAAGCTGCATCTGCAACTTCCGCAGCTTTCTCCAACGGTTGGTCCTTAACTGTTGCTAGGATGGGCTGTAAGACCGTTGGCAATCGTCCTTGCCAAAGTGTACGGACAGTAGATTCCGACATATTCTCACCAGCTAGGTTTCGTAGACGTCGAAGAAACTGTGACGGCTTATCATCTCCCAGGTCCTCGCGTTCCAGCAGCTGACGTGTTCGCTGACTCTCCGATGTACCACAACGCTTTGTCAAAATCGTCTTGAACGTTGTATACGGAGCGTCTTCGGGCGGGCTTAAAATGACATCACGCATTGTGTCTATGATTTTAGTTGGTATCTTCTGTATTATCATTGCGTATTTTGATTTCTCCGAGTTGATGCGGGCGGCAGCAAACGCAGCTTCTACCATGGCGAACCAAACTTCTAAATCATTCGATTTGCACTCTGATATATGTGGAGAACACGACGCAACCTCCGGGGCAGATTGTTCGCTAACGCTTCCGGTGTTCATTATACTGCTCACTTTTTCTATGTTTTACTCAAAAACAATGTCTCTTCCACGGAAAACTCGCGTACTACTATTAAACTTTAACACACTACACTCAAATCACGTCGGGGTCACCACTTTGGTGGTTATAAGTGTAGGTATTAGAATAAGCACTCACTTCCAGGAACTAACAATAGTATATTTTATAAATTAACACTTAATACATTCACAGACAGAGTAAAATTATAATTATGCGACTCGGAGCAAGATGTGCTCGTGACGAGAGATGGCAGACTGTCTTTTTTCATCCAAATAAACCGACCCTTTTATAGGACTACCCGAATGAGGATCGGTGGGGATAAATCTTCCAGAAAATATATTTAAGCCATAAAATAGGGTCTATCCTTTCAACTAAAAATTAAGGTCGGCCCAAACATCTGGGCTATTGTCCAAACAGAAAGGTTTACCCAAACATGTGTACTATTGTCTAAAAAACATAAATTTGTTGCAAAGGATTACCGCCACTAAAGAACTTAACTATAATAATACAGTTTTATTGCCCCGGCATGAACGGGTCATTACAATTTGGAAACAATAATTTAGAACAGCATCTTTTTAACTAATATTATACAATAAGGTACACAAAAATTCTTACTTAAATAGAACAACTCGCAGATGTTTTATGGTTAAACATCTGCAGTCATATTTTAAAATGAAATGCGTGTTTAAATAATGTTAAAATTACAACTAATAAGCGTGTTATTTTAAAAGCTAAATATAAGTTGGCGTATTGCAACCGCTTTAAAAGCTATATCTAAGTTGGCGTATTGCAACCGCCACAATATATGTAGTACATTTTATTTTGCTTTCGATTCGTAAGCAAACTTAGCTAATTGATATACATTGTTTTTTTTTTTTTTTTTTTTTTTTATTGCTTTAAATGGCGAGACGAGCAAGCCGTTCGCCTGATGGTAAGCGATACGACCGCTCATGAACAGTAGCAACATTCCACTGCGCTCGCCATCCTGAGACATAAGATGTTAAGTCTCAATATGTCCAGTAGTTGCTCTGGCTACAATGTCCTTCAATCCGAAACACAACAGTGCATTTAAGCAGTGTTGTTTCACGGGAGAAATAGACATTGCGGTGGTACCTACCCAGATGGCCTCTCACATATGAGAGACCTACCACCAGTACATTGTATCCTACATATAAAAGGGCGAGCGACACGTAACATAAAGGCTGGCAATGTATCTGTAATATAAATTACGTTTCCCAATACTATGTGATGAGGTAGACAAACAAGCAGGTTTCTACAGATACACAACACTATTGAACACCACAAATGATGTTTCTTAAGGTTTCTAATTAATATTGAGCAGAAAATTGGGTATTTATTCTTTGTTTGGTATTTTTGGTGATAAAATTAGATGTTTAATAACTAAACAGATAATTTTGTTTAATGCATTTGCAAAAAAATGTGGCTGAGCTACCACGCTCAAGTCTTTACTATAGTACCAATTGTTCTCCTCTATAGAGGTTGTGCCACGGTTTTCCAGATCATCCTAATCTTTTTCAGTGATCACCTTTCTTTATACCCTTTCCCCATTGTTAAAATGCGACAACGTATCAGTTTTTTTTATTTTAAATTAACAGTATTTTACATCGCAAATGCTAATAGTAACCTAAAATCAATTTCATTACCAGTCTTATCGTCAATAGCGTACAGCATTTATTTCTGAACCAAGCACATCCAAAACCAACAAAATTAACCGTAAAATGCATTAAAAAGCACAGTAGTCTAGTTAAATCGTACGTTGCTCAGGAAAGCAGTTTTAATTAAACAATTTGTGGTTGAAATATAAGCACATGCGTGCTACCTTTGTTCCGCGGAATAAAGGAGATGCGATAACATCTGAACAAGCCATTCAAAGTGAGCACAAGAAAGCAACGTGGAATAGTTAATGGTATGAGCCAGCGATTCTTTGGGCTGGTGTAAATTGTACGTTAGAGCGATAAAATTTTTATTTTCTTTCTTTTCCCTTTTTTAGTAGATTTCTCAGGCTAGGTTAATCAAAAATAGGTCATTTATTTGGCGTTGAATAAATTTCAAACCGAATTGAAGGCAGAAGGGTAATCACTGATTTATCGTTTTTTCAATATGCACGATAATATTGTTGGACGTCTTATGTGAAATTGTAAGAAAGAAAAGTAGTCATATTAATAATGGTTCGTAATATATGTATACGATTTTTTTTAATCAAGACATTTCACACTGGAGCTGTAGCTATTTAACGTCTAACGAATATAGAAAGGTGCATTGGGTTAGCATAGTAATACAAGGATAGAAGGGGTAAGAACGGAAACTCCTATATCTATACCTACATATAAATAAAATTGGAGTGTCTGTTTGAGGAGTGAAAATAAAAAAAAATGTCCTACTACATATCGTTATATACACGATACATGTGCCGAAAATGATATTTAAAAAATTTTTTGTTTCTCTGTCTGTCTGTTTGTTCCGGCTAATCTCTGAAATGGCTGAACCGATTTTGACGGGACTTTTTTTGTCAGATAGCTGACATAACAAGGAGTAAATTAGGCTACATTTATTTTAGAAAAAATCTTTTATTTTAGAAAAATAAAGTAATGTTGCAATGCCCGCGCGCAGCTCACGCGCATGCCACCACTGGGCCGTCACGTCAGGCGTCACAAATCAATATCACATTTACAAAATATTGTATATAAAGAAATTTTTCAATAAAGCTAATACAAAAAACTGAAAATAAACGTGTAACGGGAGTTTACCGCCGCTCGCTAAGAGATGGCGCCACCGTAGAATTAGATCGCAGTATGGTTTCGTTACAAAGGTTGATAATTAAAATAAAAATGCAAAAACAAAAAAAATAACTAAATAAACTAATTAACTTTTTTGTTAAATTCCACGCGGGCGAAGTGGCGGGCACAGCTAGTTTTTTATGAGTTTACGTTACGTTACGTAAGGAGTATGGGGGTAACATTACGTACTACTGTTACAGTACCCAACGTACTTAACTAAAGAAATGATATAATAATACACCTACCAGTAACATACATAGTCCTGACACCACACCAAGATCGAGTCTTGTGTCGTAAGTATCAGAAACTACGAGAGACGTTTTGGTCTCACAAACACCCAGACTCCAAAAAAATACTTGTGGTCGCACAAATAATTGTTTCGTCGCGGGGATTGAACCCGTGCCACCTCGTTTCACATCCGGCGTCTAATTAACTGCACTACGGAGGTTCCTTAATATAATATTTCCATTATCCTTTTCACCATTACCTATCAAAACTAGTTCCCGGCCCTGCTGAACATAAGCCTATGCAAAGTAATTCTTCAACAACGTCTTAAGCGTTATTCTTCATATATAGTTATCCTAATCCCCGCTGTAGCTTATCCATTGTACCATCCAAGCGTACGTTGACACGTGCAGTGAAACAAATGGACGATACCATCAAACGTTACGAGGTCCTTTGGAGGTGACGGGAGGTTGTGAGTGCCCGCGCACTCTCGTGCTGTATTCAATACTTTAGGACCTCTGTAGTGCCATGTGTTTTCATTACATCGTTTGGAGTTTAGATGCTCCGTACCGCTGGGATTTGCTGGCGTAAATATTCTTTTTGTTTATTTCAATAAATTGGTGGTGGAATTTAAACAGTTTACAAATCAGTAAAGATATATATTACTATTTAAATTTAAGCTAGGAGTCATATTGTATGTACACATTTTATTTTTATTAAATTATTCACAAACTACCTACCTTATACACATACATACATACATAAACTCACGCCTATATCCCAGAAGGGGTAGGCAGAGGAGCCAGGACACCCACATTTCGCCTTGTATGTTCCGTCCCACAATGTGATAGGTGGCGAGCCTATCGCCATATCGGGCACAAATTCCTGACTCTGGGCTGATAATGAATAGAAAAATCCAATATCACTTTGCCCAACTCGGGATTCGAACCCGAGACCTCAGCTTTGAAACCGTACCGTAGTACAACTACGCCACCGAGGCAGTCCACCTTACACTTAATAACTGGGACTATTAAGGACTTACAAGGTTATTCCTAAAGTATACATATAGCCGAAAGGTAGATGCTAGTGGCAGGTAGTAGTGAAAAAAAAACAGCTGTTCCATACAAAAATATTGAATATAATATGGATGGTATGGAACAGCAGAATTTTTCTTAGGGATTTCAGTGTTAGCTCCATAGTAAAAGTTGTTCATTATGATGAGTGCAGTGTACCTTTTGGCTTTATATACTCTTTTTTTTCGACTGTGTTCTAACTTGTAGGTTAATGTTTCGTATCGCTATTGGGTGTTGTGTAACCTGTGACTACAATTATATACCACCAGGCTGCCAAAAAATAATAATGCCTGTATTCCATAGGGTTAGCCAGAGACCACAGATCTGCACTTTGCTCGACTTTCGATTCATCCACTTTCGTCAACCTTTTCATGCATTCTTGTCAATTAGAGTATTTTGAACTTGACCCTTGTTGAGGGTATCACCGATTTGGGTGGTGATATATGTTGGGTGAGGTCCGACCGTATCAACTCTTTCATCAACACTCGCTTTGTTTACTTAGTCTCCTTTCATCCATCATATCTACATGACCATGAAAAAAAACGATATGAATTTATCAGCCATATTCAAGGAGTTACACTAAAGCTTACTGTTTATCAAAAAACATTCATTACAAAGCGAGAAAAGAAAGAGTAAAGAACAAAAAAAAAAAACAAAAACATTTATTCAAACAATGAAATACTAATTTAATTGGAGCGCAAAAAGCCATTCACGGAACGAGGCGACGAGCGCCCTATACAGCCTCAATGGGCGTTTGATGATTTCTAAAGGGAATAACTAACTAAATTTTAATTAAAAGTTGCTCGCGACGACGCCGTGGATAAACTGTTAACTCTAAAGTATTCAAACTGTCGCAACTTGTCATATTTCACGCCGTGAATGAGTTGGAGTGTGCACTTTGGGTTTTCAAAGGACTTGAGTGTTCACCGAATTGTGAAGATTGTTAGCAGTTGAGGCTCGATGCAGACTTTAGACTACATTGAGAGTAAATAAATTGTAACTAGGTATAAAACATGAAGTGGTAAAGTTTTAGTTTCTAAAAGCTACAGTGCTCTGCCTTATACAAAACTGACTTGAAGTTACAGCGTTATTGCTGCGATTCGTCTGGCTAGCGAGATACTAGTCTGTAGTTAGATAAATTAAAAAGGAGCTAAAAAAAGTTCTGCTATTCATCGATAGATGGCAAAACTAAATATCGAAAGAGGTTAGATTACAATTAATCACGCAATAGCTTTGCAATTCGCATTTAAAAGTACTGGCACATCATCATCATCATCATATCAGCCACAGGAAGTCCACTGTTGAACATAGGCCTCCTCCAAGGATCTCCACAATGACCTGTTGGAAGCGGCCTGCATCCAGCGATTTCCTGCAACCTTAGTCAGATCGTCCGTCCACCTTGTAGGCGGGCGTCCGACATTTCGCTTGCCTGTACGTGGCCTCCACTCAAGAACCTTTCGGCCCCAAAGGTACGAGCTATTTGCCCGGCCCACTGCCACTTCAACTTGCCAATCCTATGGGCTATGTCGGTAACCTTGGGCAGCGTTCGGGAAACTTCGCGACGTCTTCTCGTCCAAAATACCTCAGTGCCTAGAATCGAAAGTCTTCGATAGTTGTGTGTTACCAGTGATGACACATACATGATACATGGACTGTGGGCCTCGTTAAAAGGCTCAAAATCACTCAACGAGCCAAGGAGCGGGCTATGCTCGGTGTTTCCCTACGAGATCGAATCAGAAATGAGGAGATCCGTAGGAGAACCAAGGTTACCACTGGCACATAGTCGAATCAAAATAAAAATATTAAATTTAAATTTCGGTCGGACTTAGATTATTTTCGTTACGGAATTTCTGGATTCGGTCTCCATGCTCAAGGCCCGCGATAGAAGCTATGCAATAGCTTAATAAAGGTTTCTTAGATTAGATTTTATCGCGGAATTGGTTTTGTTTACATTTTTTTACTACTCTACTCCTTCTTCTTCAGCCCGCTCTGTGACCACGAAAGCTGTAAAGTAATCGAAACGTCGCGTCGGAGAGTTACATTTTTTAACTTGCTGACGTTTCGATTACTTTACAGCTTTCGTGGTCACTCGGCGGACTGAAAGAACACGAAAGTTGTAAAGAAGTGGAAACGTCGGAAAGTTAGAAAATGTAAAATTAAACCGAATTCGCGAATGAATCCGTAAATAATAGTTTTATTTCAATATGTAATAGTCGTAATATTCGTGTAAAACTGAGAAACCATTATAATACTTAAAGTTCAATGAATTAGCTTTTAATGACATACGTAAATAATTAACACACTGTTAAACTAAAACTTTTGCTAAGCCGTAAAACTACCTTTTCCTCTACCGAGCAATAATTAAAGCTAAATCAATTCAACTTGAACCTTCCAAACTCGTAACACAAATATGTACTTAAACGCTTAGTTATTTATGTGTGTGTCAGCATATTGTTTTGTAACAAAGTGAGGAGGGACGGAGGGCCGGAGGGCCCGCTGAGTCCATTAGCGGCCATCACGCCGGCCCTTATCAAATAACAGTTATGATAACAAATAAAAGCGACCAAACCCTACCACTTACCACTCCATAAGCTTTATATTTTCAATTATTTTGGATAGACGTGAAACATAAGTGTAGTAGGAATCAGCTCATTTCAATGCCCAGATTTGTTCTATCACGTTGTATTTTGGATCAGCATCCATGCCATACAGCCTTCTTTACTTCACCTGTGGAATTGTTAGCCGTCACGCGTGTTCCCTCCTTCCTGTAAGCCTGGGTCCTTCCCCCATAGTGTGAAGAAGCAACTCAGCAGGCCGGCATAATTGTATCGAGTAACATGGGACTACCATCTGATGCCATTCGACAGTCTGCCTGGATGGCATTTGCGCTTACCATTTGGTGCAGTGCAGTCATAATGCCTGGCCAATATTTAAAAAATCCAATCTTCAGTATTCAACGTCCTTGGTTGAAAGACACATTTATCTTGTTAATGTCAACCATCTTTTTTCACGTTTGTGTTGGTTATAGGAAGGATGGTTATAGGAAGTCCACAAATGAGCATACACCTATGTTAATGATCACAATTATCTGTTGGAAGTGACCGGCATCCAACCACTATCTGGTATCTCCACAATACACCACGAAACTTACATCCAGATGATTTAAGCCCCTCACTTTTCATTGCATGTCCCGAAATATGAATAGTACACATTCGTTTGCAATGGTGGCACAGATTGATTTCACGTACCAAATGGGACAATGCGGGGACCGTGGCAATCTGTCCCATAGACTCGCTCACGGAAATTTCATATGCCTACGCTTACGCTGTGGAATACTTTAGTACCTTTTGTATTTATGGCTGTGCTTTCATATTACAGTTTTTCAGGATATAAATGTTTATAAAGACATAATCAATTTCAATCATAATCCATAGTTTAACATTTTGTAAAGTCCTGTATTTTTTTATCGATATATTTTATATCGATATCGATTTCTTGGATAAGTTTTATAAAATTAAAATTGCTTATTTTATAAAATTAAAATTGCTTAACAGACTTTCCGCGGTACGGGCTGATTTTAAAAAAATCCATTTCTTTTCTTTCGTTTTCCATAATGAATTTGAATGTATATCATCAACAGCCTCCGTGGCGCAGTTGGTTAGATGCGGACTGGGAAACGAGAGGCTGCGGGTTCGATCCCCGCACCGAGACAAATATTTGTGTGATCCACTGGTATTTGTTTCGATTTTAGGTGTTTGTTTGAACATAAAGTCTCCCATAGTTTCTGATACCCACGACACAAGATCCGATCGTAGTGTGGAGAAAGCCTGACCTAATGAATACCGAGCTAAAAGCCCTACGAAATCGAACTATATACCTGTGAGTGAAATATCGAGCATTAAAAATGGTTTTAAAATCATTTCACGATACGTAGTCAAACATTTAACGCCACAAAAATTAAACACACCTAATAAGAGTCACATAATTTTTGCAGTTTATTTGCCAATTTTTTTTCACACTGCAATCGCGGCACATTCTTGACGATTCACACAATGCGAAAACGCAAAGCTCTGTTATTTACTCGTAATATTTCGCAATAAACTATAAATATGTTTACTATAACATTACGCTGAATGTTTATAACTGAAAACAAGGTTCGCAGTGGGCGTCCACCTAATTTTATTATCAGCTTCAGAACAAATTAAAAAGACCTTCGCTATAAATAAACCTAAATTCTTAAGCTTAGTCATTGGTGTATTTGTTTACTGTTCGATTTGACTGTTGTTTAATACAATAGATATTAGAATAGGATATATAAAAAATGTTTGTTTTATATCCTCGTAGAATTAATTATATTAGAAATCATTTGAAAAATTGCGCCTCACAAGATGACTGTCATGGGGGTATAAACCCTGAAGCAATTAGTCCACCTTCATACCGTTATCAATCTGTCGTAAAACTTATACAGCTACCTTATTATTTTACCATAATTCTCAATATTATTTTTGGTTGTCTTTACATTGTAATTGATAGCAATTGTAGTCCTATAAATACCATTTAAGCAGAGTCCTAGTTGGGAACTAAACTTTCGATCCGAGAGCAAGGAACTGAACTTTATACTGCCTATTTATAAATGATATAATCGCTGTTTAAAACGTAATATGATGGTGAACGCTAAACATAAAACAAGCTGCTTCGAGCTGTCTTCTTTTTTGTTTTTTTTTTTTTTGTTTGATTCTTTTTTAAAAGCCGTTTATAGTTACAATGGTTCATGTCTGATATCAAAATCATATGGATATATAACACTAATAAGTAAATTATTGTATTTTGGTAGAAATTGAGCAATTTATTCCCAATTTATTAAGTAATTGAAATCTCAATCACGAATACGCAGTAGTCTCCAAACTCCTGACGCACGTCAGGGTCTGAACGAAATTTTCCAGCGACGGGTGAATGGCGCATTAAGCGTTCAAAGGCGGTTATTTTGTAAACAGTGTCAAACATAACTTATAATATTAGCGTAAAATATAACATCGTGGTATATCAGTTTTTGTTCAGCTGGCAGCGCAGCGTTCGCTAATAGTTTAATAGTGTTGCCACATGAAACACGAATATCTGTCGTGAAAATGTTATAGTCTGGATGACATGAATGTTCATGAAAATTTTTGTTTAATTATAAATACGTTGATGAATGGGTATTCCGTATTTGAGAGCCTCCGGGGCGGTGTTTCTTGGAGCAATCTGTGAAACGAAGGTCTGTAGATTCAATTCCCAGAACAAACTTGATTGTTTCGGTTGTGGTTCTTGTGAGACCAAACCTGTCTCGTGGTTCCTGAAACCCATTTACAATAATTGGTATTTTACTGAGGGGTCAGGAAAGTGATTGTTAAATGTATTTTTGTTTATTGCAACGAATGGCGAGCCAATCATGCCATTAGTCCTGTCCAGTAGTTACTCTGTTTACGATGTTTTTGTAACCGGAACATAACCGTGCATTTACACTGCTGTTTGGCGGGACAAATAGACATTGCGGTGGCATCTACCCAGGCGGCCTCTCACATATGAGAGACCTACCAGTGAAAGTATACAGACAAATCTGTATCATACATATGGAGTCAGAGTTTTTGATAACGACGATACAAGGCTTGGGATCTAATTGTGGCCTAGGGTCTATACTGTTTCCATTCGTTTATTTTATTTTTGACAGTTCACGCCTATAAAGTACGACATTACAGTAGAACAATATTTTGAAATAAAAGTAGATACTTCTTGACGGGTAACGCCCACTTAGAGTTGTGCCATTCGTAACGAATGACCACAGATAACAAAAACGATTTTGAATAGAATCAATCAATCGGAATCATTTGAAATAAAATTACATTAAAATGCTAATGAAAACAGTTAAACGTAATATAGTACCCAATATTAGGATCGAATGTATTTGCTGCAAATTAATTAATATGAATAAAGATATACGTATTGAAGTGACTTTTAATAAGAGTTTAATTTAAAATAATTACAATGATTACAACGAAAATAAATGTTTAGTACCTACTTGTAATAAACAGTTAAACCATGTTGGAATTCATAGTACTTTAAGGATTAAATAATTAAAACAACTAAAAGGTAATTTGTTAATATTTTTATTTATAAACAATCGTCTGTTTCGTCGGAATCGGCGTCGTCGTCACTCGTATCCCCAGTAACACTAATTATTAATGAGTGCATGGGTAAGTTGTCAAATGCGACATCGCGATCCCAATCAGACATTATTTCTTTCTTCGTCTTATCTACGACACTCGCCCAGTTATGAGGCGTCACATTTTCACACGCATTTTTAAGCAACTCCAGCATTTTGTTTGCGGTGAAAGGAGGAGTTGTATTTATTCTCGCAGCATATCCTTTCACTTGCGCCCATATTAGCTCTATGGCATTATACTGGCAATGATATGGAGGAATTCTAAGGACGGTGTGCCCATGTTCTGCAGCCATTTCATCTATAACGTATCGTTTAGGCTGCTTCCTCATTTTTAATATTTTAAGTAACTCTACTTTTAATAGGGACTCGTCCACCTCCTCGCCATTGTTACGGAGCCAGTTTATTATTTCATTTTTTTTACTGGCTTGCGTTGGCATTTTGTTAATTTGCCGAGAGTGATAGGACGCATTATCTATAAATATTGTTGATGGCTGTTCGAGTGACAATAACATTTCCCGAAACCATTTTTCATATACTTCGGAATTCATTTCTTCGTGGTAATCCCCTGTTTTCTTTGATTTAAAAGCTAACATAGCATCTTGCACAAATCCTTTTGCGGTTCCTGCATGACAAATTATAATTCTTTCACCTTTTCCCATTGGCACTGCGGTCGAGGAGCTAGCAGTGTTGTCAGTCCAAGTTTTTGATACCGTGTGATTCGCATTGAGCCAAGTTTCATCGGTGAAAACAACATTCGACCAGTCTTCTATTTTTTTAGCTTGTCTTAAAAATTCGCATCGATACAAAGCAACATCATTGCGTTCCATCAATATTTTTCTTTTGTCACATTTTTTGTATTGGAATCCAATCCTATTCAATACCTTCGCCAAAGAAGACTTTTGACCACGGAACAAGCCACTAGTTTTCAGAGATTGTACTAGGTTATGTAAAGTAGGAATCTCTTTTCTTTGGTAATAATCGTATATATGACGACGAATAGCATCACCATCAAAACTGTCAATTGCTGTCACTTTAAAGGGCTGACGTTTTTTCTTAGGTGTAGATGGCTTGTTTTGTTCCATGCCACTACTGCCGTAGCCTTCTTTAATTATTTTTGAAACTGTTGGAGCAGTAATACCTAATGCTGCTGAAACACGGTCTCTGATTTGAGTCACTGGTATAAGAGGTCCACCATTACGGCTTTCCCTTTCAAAGTACTCATGAAGTCGCAACACAAACTCCCTTGTTTGTCCTTTAAGCACCTTTCCTTTAGGCATTTTGAAAGTGATGAAGGCAGGTACGATGTTCTCAATTCAACCAAATGTAGGAATTCACGGGTAAAACAATACGGAGGAATATAAATACTCAACTCGACGTATGAAAAATGTGAATTAAAATTCAGCGAACGGAAAACACTAGCACGGGCGCGGGCGTCTCGTTGTGAGTGACCACAAAATGGCGGCGCGCGTCACCTGTCTGCCCAGTGTTGCCGTTTCACAATTTGTTTTTAACAACATTACTATTGCCGACGGAAGTGATAAGAATATTAACTTAACATGAGTAAATGGTTTATTTTAATATAATTATTAAATCAAGTAACTTAAATATCCCTGAAGTTTTATAAAACAATGCATGGAGCAAAAAATAAAATATGTATTAAATCGATTAAAACTTGTTCAAAAATAAAATCGTTTGTTATAAAAAATTGATTCGATAACGCATCAGGCCATCACTATTTGATTCAGTACTGGATGTGTCAAAAATAAAATAAACGAATGGAAACAGTATAATATGTATGTGGCTACTGGTTGTCCAAATATACAGTAAAATCTTTATTTACGGTAAAACTATATTTCAATACTGCGTGTAAAACAACTAACTGTGACGACGTTGTAATGGACAACAAAAGAGTTTTTATGTTCATTCTTGAAAATTAGACGTAACATGCTTTTCCGGCGCTTCGTTGTTGGTTTACGTTTATATTTCTTGGTATTAGGTATGGTTAAACTATTATATAAATGAATACAATGGAACTTTTCATTATGGACTTGAACATTTTTTGGAATTAATAGTTAAATAATTTTGTCAAAAGTAAACTAGCAATGCTAACAAATTGGCATGATTTCTGAATTAATTTACTAGTGGTATGGCCATATGTGAAAGGCCGCCTGGGTGGGTACCACCGCAATGCTTATTTCTCCAAACAAACAGCAGTGTAAATGCACGGTTGTGTTTCGGATTGAAGGACATTGTAGCAACAGTAACTACTACACATATTGAGACATAAAATTTTATGTCTCGGGATGGCGGGGCAGTAGAATGCCAAGCATTACTTGGTAATTCAAGATGTTGTTTGGTTTTGCTACTGTTCATTAGGGGAACAGCAAACTCGTCTCTCTTTTATTGCAATAAAAAAAATATTATAGGTTTCTTTAGCCAAGGGTACTTGTGAACAGTGAAGATAAACTCTAAGGATTTCCACATCAACCTCTTGGGAATGGCCTTCAACTTTTAATAGGTCTGTCCACTTGTCCACGCAGGTGTAAATGCAACATAGCCAATATTCGTCTCAGATCCATCCGTATTGATATCAGTGTTAACGCATTCTCGAAAATTCATTTTACCTTGAACTATAATCTCATACTACAACAAAAACTAATAATTACTATCTATACAACATAATAACCATAAAACATTTACCTAAACACGGGGAAAATGAAGGAATTTGCCACTCATTCAGCATTTTCACGAGCCGTTGCCTCATACATAATCCCTTAAGCTCGTATCACAATTATTATTCGCAAAAAACTGATAAATTGCGATGACGTCAATCTTTTCGCACCTGCTGCTGATGCATAAACAATGTGTAGTTGCCCTGGCACACTAAACCGTTTGGATAACTATGGTTAGTTATCTATATGGTTAGTTTCTTGCATTATAGTTTTAAGAAAAAACCGGTATCGGTCTTTAATGATCTGTAAATATTTATATATTAACATAGCATTATGTATAGTATGTAAGTAACTCATTTATGGCTATGTATTTATGGATATTCTAAGCGTATTTTGACATAGCCCGGTGGATACAGGAGTATATTATATTATGTATTGTATACTGCTGAATATTTAATCAACTAATTTTACCAAATTATATATATTAGTATCAAAAGTACTGACGACAAAAGACAGAATAATATCAAAATATCAAGCTTCTAGCAGTTTTACTGACTGAACAAAACACGAAGGCAAACTTCCCGAGCTAAGTATGCTTCTTGCTGACAATTTATTCTTGGCATGAGCTTAGTTGTTGTATCTAAACTATTCACAGCACCCATATAAGACAAGTATCTTTAGTAGGGTCGAGTATTTAGCTCAGCAAACTTGTAAAATATGTTTGTACAACTATCTTCTAAAGCTTGGAGCAGTAAATGCTTGGCAACGCACGATATGGCGTGGCATAGTTCACTTATTGACAACTTTCAAACATTCCGCAACGAATGAGTTTAAAATACCGGACTAAATTCGTTGTAGCCTTGTTTTTAGTTATGCGTAAGCTATACCGGGTATCTCAAGACTGCTACCGAAAACGAAGCCGGGTGGTAGTTTTAGTGACTACAAACACAATGCAACTAAAAATTTTGCTAAGAAACGCGACAATTTTTTTTTATCATCTTTTAAATATCGTCATTTTTGGGTGGTAAATCCATAGTTTTTGCTAAAATAATCATTTAAACTCTTTTAAACCTTAGAGTCTTTATGAATAAAAGGGTATACACTATAATTTTACGAAAAAATATATTTACCACCCAAATACGACCATATAAAAAAATAACAAAAAAAAATTGTCTCTTTTTTTTCCAACATTTTCTGTTGCATTGTGTCTGAAGTCGCTTAAACTACCACCCGGCTTCGTTTTCGGTAGCAGTCTTGATATACCCTGTATGTATAAATTAGTATCATTTATGTATTTATTTAAAACACTTTGTACACAAAAATAGTACAGGTGGAGTTAACCAGCCAACCTTAATGTAATGCGGAGAGACGAAAGCAAGTCCTTTTTAATGATGTGGAAAAGAATAAATTAATAATAATGAGCTTATATATAATCTTGTAAATAAATATATACTTTAAAATACATACATAAACAACTATAAAATTGAATGAAATTAAATTTATTTATTGGTCATGTAGGCAATTCAAGAGCTCTTGTGACAAGTCAATCCACATAGAACCTAGTCTCTATATCACAAAATTCTATACTTAGTACCATTTATATTAATTTCTTACTTTGATTTCTTTATTTATTAATTTCAAAAATAAATTAATACCTACATTCATTGGGAGAGTGTGCTACTTCGGCAAGGAGTAATTGCAAGTAGTAATATTATAAAACTGGAAAAGGTTAGTCATATTATAATCTATAATCCTGAATTAGTTTTAGAAGGAATAGATTTTATAACTATTTCTCTAGGATAGTAAAGTAACCTAGTTAACTTGTCGGTTGAAAATTATCAGTGTCTTAAATAAGTGTAAATTTCATTTACTTAATTAATTAACGCTGTTACCACAATTTACTTTAATTAATGAGTTATTTTTAAATACTCAACCGTGCATTTCATTCGCAATACCTTAAAACTCTCAGTTGATATTTTCTCCTGTTCTCTCTCTCTCTTCTGCCACAGGAGTAGACTACTGAACATGAACCTTCTTCATTGATCACTAAATTGACCTGTTGGAAGCGGCCTGAATTCTTCTGTTCACAGTAAATAATTTAGATAACTTTTGTGATATGAATGTTATACTAGAGTCTAGATCGAAATAGTTTAAACATTGTAAAATATTGAATTTATAGAAATAAATGACTATGATTCTAGAAATCGAATTAGTATGGATTACGAGAGCTCCAGGAAACCAGTGTTTATGTGTCAAGAGGATGTTGTTCCTTATAATATCCTCTGTATCAAATACAATGTTGAAACATGAAGTGTGCTTCACGAGGTGTATTGGAAGCATATTCGAACAATTATTTGGTCAATTATTTGAACCAACTTCTAGTTGTTTTCATGATTAATTTCATTGTGGGTTAACAAGCTAGTGTCCTTGAGAAACTCGACGAGTGAACTGTTCGGTGTCAGTTCTTTACGTTTCACAGTTCCTGGCTCATAGAAGATTTAGTGATAGGTGTTCAATATTATTTTTATAGTAACAGATTGAACAAAACCAACCAAATTCATGTCAAAACGGAAAACACTTCCAAGGATCATTATGGATTTTACATTTGCAAACTATTCACTATTTGTCACATTCTTCATAATTTGCTCCTTTGCGTATTGTAACTAAAACATCAATGAAATCCAATAGTGCATTTACACTACTGTTTGGAGGGTGAAATAGACATTGCGGTGGTACCTACGCAGGCGGCCTCTCACATATGAGAGACTTACTATCAGTTGGTCTACCACCACATAATAACCAATATTAAATATTACACAAAATCCTATACTGGTAATTGATGATTGCTCAAATTCGACCTTCTAATGTTTCAAGCGAGCGTGGTGACTCGCAAACAACGCATAATCTGAGATAATCTTGGTGGCGACAGGTAAACACCATCTTAACTGAGATTATAAATCATATAATAAATAGGTCATCGTTACACATTAATGGCTACACCATTAGTTTCCTTATAAAGAATTTCATAATATTACTGCTTGGTATTGAAATAATTATTTTGCCGAATGTATGAACTTAAATTTCAAATAAAAGCTATAAGACGTTTATCAAATAATACACAATAGTTAGGTACTATATTTTTTGCAAATAGCTTGTTAGCTAGGAATTTGTGTAAAATTTGACCCCAGGATACGCATCCTGGTAGCATCTCTTCCCACTGCTTATGGAAAAAGGCGTGAAGTGTATACCAGTATATGTATTTATTTTGATACAAATATGGGTTCTGGTTTTTATACTGACACAGTATTAATACTAAGAACTTGACGGCACTGATATAAATATGGGGACATGGCGGAGCTTGGTGTTGCGCTCCAGGACATTTTAAGTGGAGCGTTACTGAAATTAGTCGTCGCTCTCAACGATTTTAAAAACGCCCGTTTGTATTATGACGTAAAGTTAATTAAAAAAAAATCTCATCACCGTAAAGGAAAATTTATGTATTACATTAAGTTAATTTAATACATATTTTATCCTTTTTACTTCCTTGTAGTTACATAAAATATCTAACAGATGGCGCAAGTTTCACGGTCGTCTTATTACTCCTAATGTACTGAAGTGCCTATCCTTAGTTTTTAAATCAAAGCTTTACGATAAGTGTAGAGCAGTTTTCGGGGTTCGAATCGTATTCACAAACTTCCATGGTTCACTAAGACGATTATTCCATAATGATGTTAGGTGGTGACAATACCACGCGGGTGGTAAGATAGTTATATTTTACAACTCGCTTTAAACTATATGTATATTTTAAGCCTTTTAATACAATTACTATTTCCCTCTCTGTTGTCAATTCTTATCTTAGTTACGTGTCGTCGACGTAACATTCTTACGAATGTTGCAGAAAAATTTGTGTTATTATTTTATTACCGACTGCATCTTTGACGTCAAACCATAAAAATTTCAAATTATGATTGCCGAATTGGAACATTCTTTAAGTAGATTTATCGATCTGATGTATGATCTCAGTACGTTAGACCGATAATCCAAAATTTAAGATTCAAATTTATACGTACTCTGCGATCAGGCTAACAATGGCTCATCTCAGGGCGGTCATTTATTCGTAATAAAGAACTCAAGGAAATAACGTGCCTGAGTTGGGAATCGAAGTGATAATCTCGATTTCGAGGTAGTACAAAACAACAGAAACTATAATTGTAACTCCAACACAAATTAATCCCTATTTACTGTACTACTAGGCATAATAAATCGTCACATTGACATTCTAATACAAACTTTTAGGGCCATCAATATATATAATACATAGAGGCTAAACGAACGGCTTGAGGTATTAGTCCAATAAATCTCAGTCGAGGGCCTTTCACCTTTCCTCAGGCGACCTTGACCGTCGTCAGGTGCTTATCCTTTTCGCTGGCCTATTTTTTGGTCATCGAGTCTCTAGCCATTACAGCTTGGAAAATAAATAAATGCACCCAACAGTCACATTATTTATTATTTTATTTAACTCTTTATTACACATACATTTATACTCCAAAAGAAAAACAGAAACAGTTGTAGCTATATTTAAAGTAAGTATAATGGGCAGCCTTATTGCGCTAGGCCATCTGTTACTGTCAATCTTTGAATGGAAATAAGAGAAAGGATAGTAGTCATAGTCCTGACCCCACATTAAAGTCAATTAAGTCTCGTTTCGAGGATATCAGAAGCTACGAGAAAGCTTTTAGGTCTCAAATACATCGAGACCGACCCGACCTGAGACAAATATTTGTGGGACTCACAAACATATCACGGTGCGAAAATCGAACTCGGAGCCACTCATTTTACAGTCAGCATCTAACCAAATGCGCCAAAAATTTACTTAATGTGTCCAGGATTCAAAAGAGAATGCTTCGGTGGCATGAAAACTGATGAAAGAGTTTTATAGTGCGGTATAAGGTGGTGCAGTAGACAGCGGTCCTAAAAAATCTTAATAAAATACTTGCTAAAAAAATTTATAAAATGTGCGGTAAAACTCAATTGAGTTTATGATTACATCATCAGAATACTTGTAATATGTTTGTATTAGTTATTAAATAAATTAATAATTAATAATAACTTGTTAACCGACTTCAACCAGACACCTGAATTATTTTTATAGAAACATGTAATATTATTATAAATATTATTCAACGATATTCCTGCATGAATAAGGAACCGAGACACCCAAGAGATAGTTAGATTTCACGGGTGAAGAAGTACAGTATCAGTACAGTTTTCGTATCAGTCACTTTCAGTTTTTAAAACGTCGACCTCGTTTTCATAATAGATAGGGAACACTACAGAAAAAAAATAGCCTAGAAATAAACCGGCTAATTCCACCCACCTTATTTCTGTCAAAATGATATACAAATGAGCGGAACTGTCAACAGTTTTTTAAGGAAAAAATAACTAACATCCACTGGTTGCTTCCCGGAATATTTCTTCATGGCGTCACAGTGGCGTAAAATGATAAAGGCGATAAAAACAGCTGATGGTTTTCAGAAAAAATATACTGGCGCCACCCCGTGACACACGGTGTATAAGTTCAATGAGCTTTTTGTTGGGAAGATACGATGTTGTAGTCATTTTAGTTAATATTTTAGGGGATTAGGGAAATATAATACCTATGTTTAATATAACCCTAGGTTAAAGTAGGAAGTTCTGGGTAATGAATTTATAAGTTAAAAACAAAAGATATTGTTAGTCATTTTCTAAATGGTTACAGTTTATTGGTTCCTGAATTGAAAGAGGTATAAATGTATTTATGTTGGTAAATTTACAAAATAAAAAGACCCAAGCTATATTAATTCATCTTCCATTTGCAGTGAAAATAATATTCGCAACTTAATTTCGTAAGAACTCATTTTCCTGAAAGTGTTGATGTTGAAACACCATTTATAAAACCAATAAGCCAAATGAAAACTTGCACTTTACACATGGAAAACGGAGGGATGGCGATGGAAAATATACAGAGTGTTCTTCGTATATCGTTTTATACGGATTGGCAGTAAGAGTCCAATCACTCAAGTTTAACGACAGCCGTCCACGAAATATTACGACTGCCTTCAAAGTAAATGGATGGCTGGTGCATTAGGTGATTTTGAATCATATTGGCTATCGAAGCAGCTGAGTCATGTTTTCCATCTAGAGAGTCTTTGACGTCTAGCTTACCAATAGCTCACATACAAAATTGATAAGGGGCAACATAGGACTAAAAAAATATACTAAAGCGATAAAAGTTCTGTGATAAATAATAGTGTGAATTGACAAATTAATTAATTTAAAGTATAGTTGTGTTTAGTTTAATTTTTAATATAGTGTCGTGACTAGCTCCTGTTGTTCAACTCCGTGGAGTTTTTGTAAGTTATGCATATGTGCACTTTGATGCCCTGAATTGGAAATTATATTACATTAACATTACATCACCGACAAAGTCTGGACTATCGCATCAAATGTTAAAGTTCGCCTCCTACCTGGAAACCACATTTAAAGCACCATACACTCTTCATGTAATGAAGCGTGAAATGTACATATACATGAACGTGTCACCTGTATCCCATAAGGGTAGGCAGAGACTATGGATCGCCACTTTCCTCGACACACTCGAATAATGCCAATTAAAATAGAATACAAAATGGTTATGAGCATTGGGCCCTTATGATTCGCAATTAATGTAACACTACGAATCTAATGAGGTGCAATTCAAACTCATCGGCTTTCTGTACGTTATGGCTGTGTGTGGAAACATAATTTGTTGCTAGTAAAAGTCATGCATGGTACATAACCGCACTATCCACAGATTATAAATCGCCGCGGAGAGCGTAATGTTCCGAGAATTGACGAGAATAGTTTTAACAAACAAATACGCGGTTTGTGTTACAAAATAATTATGAAACGGCGCCGCGTAAGACGTAGACAATACAGTGAGGGTAATATAGTTTACATGTTTTTTAAATAAGCTATGTATGGCTTTATTGGTCTGGTGGATTTGAAAAATCTTACGTGAATTGTACGGGAATTTTCCGCGTATATAGTCGTTTTCAAATTGGATTTATTCAGGTGTGCGATTTAATTGGAAATAAGCGTGAAGCTTGCTTGAGGCCCGGTATCCTTTTTCTTCTCCATTTGTTTATTTTTATTTCCCCTCATATTATTAGAGACTATCAACGCAAGTATCGAAGAGTAATCACTTAAACTATCACTAAGTAAGTCGGATCAATGCAATAAAAAAATACGTTTGGTTCTCAATCCACGCTGACTCAACACCTAGGCTCTTACAAAGCAAATACAATTCCAACAGGCGGCCGTATTTTCCTTTCAAAACACGTTCACCCGAGCGTGTCGCCCGACGCGGCAATCGCTTAAATCAACTGCGTTAATTTACTAGTGCCTACACCAATTCATTACCGCCAGTAAGTGCCTACTGTTTCATATACACACGACGTATTTGCATACTAAGTTAACTTCGTTTTTTCCACTAAAGCCCGCTTAGGCGTGGCCGTTCAATTTTATGGCCATTACGTATGCAAAACATTAATGGACCGAGCGTTGCTGAAAAGTATAAACAAGATGTGAGATGGCTATGTTGAAAGGAAAATTTAAGGCCTGTCACTTGTCAATTTGATTGGCCGTGTCGATCGCTTTTGACGTTTGATTGACAGCTGTGAAGGCCCGTTTTGCATAGTGATAAAAACATTTCAAATGTATTTACGTGGTTATTAACTAGCTTATATATGACAACATTTACGAATCATGGGAATAGTAAACGATATAAAAAGTAATTTTCTCAAAATAATACGGGTTAGGTTTTCGATATGTGACTTGTGAGAGGACTGTCTGGGTATGACTGCTTTGTGTATTTCTGCGGTCGAGTTGCAGTATGCAAGCAGTTCTGTGATTCGCTTTGAAGGAAACTGCATGCGAAATTACTAGCCATCACGGGACTTAACATCTAATATGTTGCGGTGGAACATTGCCATGCACTGCCTAGTAATAATAACTTCTGAATAGTGTTGCTACTGTTTATAGACAAGGCTTACACTTACAGCCAACATTTCGGCAGGTAACACGTGCGAGCGCATTTGCCGATCTGGGGGCACGGCAGTGCCCCCTCTAAGTCGAGCTAAAAAGCGGCACTGTCGTACCATCCTTTTCTCGAAGCAATTCAGACCATTTTCTACCCTCTATAACTTCGTTGTGGTTAAAGCAAGAAGCCTGAATTTTTAGTTATTAAGCAGACATTGTATAAACACGGTATATTTAAAATTTCATTCAATTTGAACTAGTAGTTTAAGAATTGTAACATGTCAAACTTTCTTAATTTTGTCACTGACTGACTGACTGACCGATCATCAAAAGTCTAAGGCACTTCTAACAGACATAGAACCTTCAAATTTAGAATACAATTAGCGTTTAGTGTCTAAAGTAACGGAAAATTGAAATATTTCATAATTTCTGTCTAGTTTTCTAGATACACCAACTGCGTGAATAACTTTGTAATCCCATATAAATGTATAGGATTCCAAAGTTACATTTGCAGTTAATGAATCATTGTACCCGTATATGGTGGAATTATAGTTGTATATAGGTATCTATATATATGAGGCATAACAGGAGGGGTATAGAGAGGGAAAGGGTGTATTCAGCCCATGAAACTGTACAAAATTCCTCTAGAAAAACATGACGAAGAAAATCTTACAAATAAATAGACTAAATAGCTCGAAAATATCAATTACCATGAAAGAAAGAACATTAATAATCAAATCCGCTATATTTGTGATAAATTGATACCTACAAAAATAAGAAAAAGCCATAAGACAGAGGCTTTAAGAAAAATCGTTAGTGTTATCTAGAATATTCTAGAAGTAAAAAGTACTGAAAAGGACAAATGTAGGACTCTACAAAAAGACGTGAGATCCCATCAAAAACATCCTGTAAAAAAATTCCAAGTCTCGCAGCTCAGGTTTTCTACCGCAAAAAGTTGTGAGATGCTTGTAATACCAAGTCGATCTATTTATTTGAAACGTAAATAATTTTAATATTGATATGATACTAACTTACGTAATAACTTTATACAGAAGGTCCCTTAAGCAAGGACTAAATAAATTAATCGACTTGGTATTACATGCATCTCACAACTTTTTGCGGTAGAAAACCTGAGCTGCGAGACTTGGAATTTTTTTACAGGATGTTTTGATAGGATATCATTATTTTCTTATAAGGTTTTGTGTCGGCGGATTGTGTTGGTGGATCGTCATCTATAATATGTATTATGCTTTAAAGATACATAGATAGCTGGCAACCTTATTAAAACAAGAAAATATGATAGCTGGTTACTTAATGCCGGTTTTTTATTAGAATATGTACGTATTATATTAATCTTTACTGACGCATGTTTTTAATAAACTATGAGTTAAACACTATTTAAAATATAAATGATACAATTTTGTATAAATTGAAACTTGATTCACCGCATTTAAAAGTTTCAACTAGATTGAGATTTTTGTATCCTAAATACTGAATTATTGTATTTTATGTAGACATTGAAATAAATCTTGATGGATATAAAATTAACACCACGTGAAAGCCATTTGTACCTATTTGTATGTGGCTGTAAGTCTCTTAACTGTAAAATTGTTTCATCCTGTTTTGTGTACATTATACAAAATTATAAAGAAGAATAAAACACTCATGATTCGTCATAAACCCTTGTGATCATAAATTACACATACAGCGTCCACAAACACAACATAATATGACATACGTCACCGCAAATGTTACGTTTTTAATGACTTTTTATATTTTACGGTTGATCCATTTGCTGAATGATTTATGTCGTGTGTATTTTTATTGAGTCGAGTTTCAAAATGTGACACAATTTTATTTTTAATCATCGCTAATATGAAAGGTGAAGTCAAATATCATGTAGAAATGTTTATGATTCGGTGTTTTATGTATTAAATCCAATTTAGTCTAGTGAACTGAATTCTATTATCAGTTATGTAGTAGTCAATAACGCATAGAACATTTAGCTTAAATATTGTAATAATACCTTTGTAAAGCTAAGGTTGCAAGAAGTCTCTGGATGCAGGTCGCTTCCAACAGGTCGATATAAAGATCCTTAGGGGAGACCTATGTTCAACAGTGGACTTCTTGCGGCTGAGATGATGATGACGGTGATAATGAAAACTAATGTTAAAATTTATTCTCTAAAATATCTTGGCTTAATTAGTCTCTAGATACTGTCAAATAAACCAAGAAACAAAATGATAATAACGTAGCGGATGAATAAATAAATAACAAAAAACACGTACTAATAAGCAATGTTTTATTCAGTTGTAACAAAAATGGCGAAGATTTCCACGCTGTATTGTTTGATCGTACCACCTATAATGCGCCCAGCCGTCCAAATAAATTGCAATAAGGACCGATACAAGGGGGTTACTTTGTATTCCGACACGACGACAATGTTCGAAACATCGCACGTATATCTGTAGTAATATGCCTAAATATTAGAGTCTTATATCCTACTTCGTAATCTTAAACTAAGTTCGAAGTGAATGATAAGTTTCATAGAAAATAGTATTGATTTTTAGAAGTAGAAAACTTTTATTTTAAATGTTGACGTTCAAAGTTCGAACATTCGAATTTCGTGTCGGAGTATACAGTAACCCCCCAGGCCTGACCAAATACTCGATGTTTGGCACCGAGCCAATGATCAACAGGTACCCGCTACCCAAGCGGTTCACGTTCAAAATGTGACAATTTGTTTTCTAATCCACTGCGGTGCTTGTGCGATGGGAATTTGTTTTTGCCACGTGTTTTTATTGGGACCGTTCGTTATAGGCTAAACTACAGAGGTATATAAAATAAAACGATAGCCACATCCATTGTGTTTCAGGCAAGTTTAAATATATTTTTTCTGTTTTCGGACTTTGCATATTATTGGTCCCTATTTTAAAGAACAAAACATGAGTGCCGGCTTCGCCTGGATGCATAAAGCATCAGACCGGACTCTGTGACGAATCTTTGGAGAGGCTTAACCTAATAATGGACTGCAACGGGCTGATGATGGTGATGATTTCGTTACTGTAATACATACATACATACATAAACTCGCGCCCTTTGCTCAAAAGGGGTACGGCAGAGGTGCCAGGACACCCACATTTCACCTTGTATGTTCCGTCCCACAATGTGATAGGGGCGAGCCTACGCCATTTCGCGCACAAATGTGTGAATCTGGGCTGATAATGAATAGAAAAATCATATATCACTTTACCCTACCCGGGATTCGAACTCGAGACCTCAGCTTAGTAACCGTACCTTAGTGCAACTAGGCCACCGAGGCAGTACTGTAATCGGATTAATTTAAACATGTTGTAAATATTTCTACAATCTACATTAATTGTGTGGAATGGCAGGATACTTGCACATAAGATCAGACGTAGCGCAATCTCTGCCGAAATAATAAAAAGTCGTAAATATCAGCGAGTAATGCAATATTTTTAGCGACTGTAGTAATAATTATAGAGCTATACAGTATACTAATGGATTTCTATTGTTACTTTCAATGTTTACTTTAGCGTACTCCCACGGTTACGGTCCCACTATTATTCTAATAACTGCTTTGGAATTTCATCACAATATATCTGAGCAAAATTATTCATCATTATATGTAGCAGCCCATATACGTTCTACTGCAGTGCACGGGCCTCCTCTACAACTGAGAGTACAATTGGGAGATGTAAGGCGGACTTTATCGTTATTATCTACAGTTGCAAAAAGTAAATAAATAAATAAATAACACCCAACAGTCACATACATTGTCCTGACCCCACACTAAGATCGAGTCTTGTGTCTCGGGTATCAGGAACTACTAGAGACTTTTCGGTCTCACAAACACCCAGACCCGGAAGAAATATTTGTGGGCCACACAAACATTTATCTCGGTGCGGGGATCGAACCCGCGGCCTCTCATTTCACAGGTGGCGTCTAACCAACTGCGCCACGGAGGCTGTCAAATAGTAGGCCTTTCCCAACCATTTTCACAGATGGACAAAGCAAAACTGGCGAGCAATAAGTTGGCTATCCGGAACAGAGCCAAGCGGTCCTGCACGTCGGGTCAAAGTTGACGCTTTACAAAGCGGAAATCCGGTCCTACGTGGAGTACTGCTCTCACCTCTGGACAGGGGGCCCAAAATACCACGATGCCACCAGGTGGCTCGAACCACATGATTCTTTACAACAACGAACAGATTGTCGAATAGGCGATGATCCCAATCTCACAGACATGCTGAAAAATTGAAGTAGTTTAGAAGCGCCGACTTATTTGGTAAAATGACAACAAACTATAGTGTATTAAAATTACCGCTCCTTAAAGACAGAATTTGCCTTGGACTAAAGAATTTACGGAGCGGTAGTCACGCTGTAGCTACTCATGACTAGGCAGGCTCGTGCCGGGTGGAACCACTGTCTCACAGAAAATTGACGTGAAGTACTAGCTTTGCTGTCGCGTGTTGTTCGATTGCTGGATCCCCAATTTCTTTTACCACCCTTTTTCCTTCTCGCTTTTCTCCCAATTTGATGAGTGATGAGACACCTCCATGATCCTTGTAGATATTCATGGGCGTCAGTGATCCCTTACCATCAGGTGACCTGTTTGCTTGTTTGCTGGAACTATGCAGTACAAAAAGCTGTCAGAAGTATCAAACGTCCTTCATTAATGAATGACCTCCCTTAGGTGTCGTCGGGTCCATTCAACAAGAACAAACCCGTTGTACTCGTGTCGAGTTAGCTTTGTTGTTTTCAATTAACAAAACAATGGGTACATTCTACACCAAAAGGGCGGGCAATATCATATTTCTTTTCATTTAGAAATGGAAGTGTGTGCGAACTTTTGTGTGGGATTTAATTAAAACCCTCTGGCGTTTAGGTATAAAATTTAGTGATGTAGTGAAATTGGTGTGTGGTTTTGTGTTACTGTTACAACTTATTCATTTGAAACAACTCACATACTAACGTTGGTATAAGTTTTCTTAACGGTGTAGGCCATTTTTCTGAGATATTTTTGAGCTAATATTTTCTCAGAGTGGCTAGTAAAAGGTAATCCCATCAAAAACATCCTGTAAAAAAATTCCAAGTCTCGCAGCTCAGGTTTTCTACCGCAAAAAGTTGTGAGATGCATGTAATACCAAGTCGATTAATTTATTTAGTCCTTAAGGGACCTTCTATATAAAGTTATTACGTTAGTTATTACCATATCAATATTAAAAATTCTTTACGTTTTAAATAAATGGATCGACTTGGCCATCGCATGAAAACATAATGTATCGCACAATTTATACATAATGCTGCTGGGCATTTCAAATTCAGGCTATTATTATTAAAATTAAAATTCAGGCTTCATGCTTTAGCCACAACGAAGTTATAGGGGGTTGAAAATGGTCTGAATTGCTTCGAGAAAAGGATGTTACGGCCTATAGCTCGACTTGGAGGGGGCTCGGCCGCGCCCCCAGATAGTGCGCATTGGCGTGTATTCCAAGATTTCGGTAGAGGCGTGTGGGTAGGTCGTGGTTGGTAGCTTGCCTAAGGTGTCAGATAAGGGTACTAGTATTTTTTTTCTTGTTTTTTTCCACCTGATCATTATTATTAGGGATACCAAAACTAATTCATCCATTGTGCCCTAGAAAATCCGCCCAGGGCATCGGTAGTGTTAAAACAGACATAATAGGTTATGATATTTTAGAAATATCTATATTTCGTACAAAGAATATTTAAAACCTAACACGCTTATAACATACGGTGTAATGAACAGAAACCAAACAAAACCAATATATTTCACCCTTAGAAATATATTAAACATATAATTATAACAATAAAGCTCCATTATATCCGTAATACAATCAGGTACAGCACCATAATTATTATTTACTCTAAAGATAATGTTTGACGTCACTACATTGTGTTAACAGCGGGAATACGAGCCGAGCTAACCCCGAACTGTCTCTCATCCTGCAAGGCTGAGCTCGTGTAAATGGAGCGGGAAACAAGACTTTTTATTATATTATAAGGGTTTTTATAATATTGTGTTTAGTATGGTTACCGTAAAAGAACTTTTTTTTTGTTATTGCGATGAATGGTGAGACGAGCCTGACGGTAATCGAAAATAAAAAAAAAACACCATTAATTAAAAAGCAATGCATGGCATTCACTGTGAGCGCTATCTTGGGAACTAAGATGATTATTTTTTATTTATGATCTCAATATATCCAGTACTTACTCTGCCTTCAAATCGGAACACAACAATGCGGAAACCACTTGTAACTTTTGTATATGGAATGGAGTAAGCGATACGACAGCTCATAAACAAAAACAAAAAAAACAACACCTCGAATCACAAACCAATGTTTGGCATTCCACCGCGCTCGCCATCCTGAGACATAAGATGTTAAGTCTCAATATTTCCAGTAGTTACTCTGACTATAATGTCCGAAACACGACAGTGCCTCTACACTGCTGTTTGACGGGAGAGAAAGACAATGCGGTGGTACCCACCCAGGCGGCCTCTCACATATGAGAGACCTGCCACCAGTAAGGATTAGGATTTAGAAGAAGGAGAAAGAGAAAGAGTAATAATAAATCTGATTTAGCAAGCATTGTCATGCGTAAGTTCACGCAGTTGTCTCCAAAGAGATCGGTAGAACTACGACTGGTACCACTGAATTTATTTCATCCAAAAAATGTGGTTAGAGTTGAAGTTACTGCGATGCACGGCATAATTACACTCTCAACCAACTCATATGCTATTTGTCCAACAGAAAAAATCGTACTTTGTAGAGTGTAGCCTTTCGACCACAGCCCTCCACGGTTCGTAGTTTTATTCGTACAAAATAAACAAATGAGATGCGAAAAAGTCCCGAAGATTTCATGAAGAGTCGGGTAGATGCGCATGACTGACACGGGTCAATGTTTATGAAAAAACACGCTGTAGACAGGAGAGGGGAAAATTGCATGAATTATTAACATTTGAAATGTGATTCACGGACGTAACATTTTCGTAATATGAGCTTTGAGCGCAACAGGTGGCCTTTATAGTGTTCGAGTAATTTTGTCAGTCATCTGTCAAGATTGTGAATACTCTCTACATGCATTCATACATAAATTCATGCCTTTGTCCAGAAGGGGTAAACAGAGGTGCTAGGACAGATACTTTGCATTGAGTGGTCCGTCCTAGGATGTGATATGCAGCTCGCAATTTCGGGCGCAAATTCTTGACTTCGGACTGATGATGAAAGAAAAATCTAATATCACTTTTTGCGACCCGGTATTCGAACCCGAGACCTCAGCGTTGTAATCGTATCGTGGTACAACTGCGCCAAAGAGAGATCTCCGAGTATTCTCGAAGATTGCCATACATTATAAAATATTAGCTGTTATGGTAAGTCATAGTCGACCACGCTTGCTTAAAGTAGATTGAAAAATTGTATATAAGCCATACAAATTCTTGTATTGATCTGTATAGTAAGATGTTTTCCTAACGATCTTTTCTTCATATAAAAATTTGTGATAATAGACCAAAAATACATTATGTAACATCAAGAAATCTAAGGTATTTCACCCCGTTAACACCATCTCGGAAGTTCAGTGGTTCGAATTAATACCAAAAAAATGAGGGTTTAAAATTCGATTTACGAGTATGTGAGCGACCGTTATGACAAGGTTATGACTGTATAATTACAAAATATATAATAACCGGTTTTAATTAAGAGCGAGTTCTTGAATTACAATTCTACATCACAGCCTGTGTTTCAATTTAGTACTGTTATTATTCTAATTAAAATTAATTTCCTGAAGTGTTGTACGGAGGAAATTACAGCAATGTCTCGCAGGTAATTGTTTAACAGAAAAGCAATATGAATAGGTTAATTGTTTTGGGTTATTATTTGTTTAACTACAATTTCGACTCTTTTCTCTAGTAGTTTAGGATATAAGAAATATGATATTTTCAAAAAGACTTCAATTCACAGATGCTTTGAGTAATAACGACTTCGGAACTTATTACAGTGGAAATGATACGACATAAACAACTTCCTTAGCAATACGAAGAGTTTTCTTTTATTTTATTTTCCTTTTTAAAAGTTTTTTTTTTCTTAGAAGCTGTAGTAATGTCACTCGTGTCTTATACCAGCTACAACAATATAAAAAAATGAGATAAATATAATAACCTCTTCATTTCACATCTTTCTCTTGTCATATATTTCTAAACCTTTTGAATTTGATTGTTCTATTTAGCATTATTACTGCGTTTTTATTAAATTAGTGAATTAAGATTTGAAATCGTTAATACAATATTAATTTATTGAAGAATTTGAACGATATTTTAAGTATCAAATTTTATTTTTGGTGGATTAAACTTTGGGTTGGTGGATAAAAAAAAATTGCTGCCTCAATCGAACAAGAAAAATATTAACCTCAGATTACTATTTTAAATTGAATTTCCATAATAAACTTGTCGAATTAATCGGAGATACAATTATTCAGCTTATTCTAGAACCCTGAACCCATTGTAAAATACACGGAAACGACTATTGGATTGTACCAACAGTCTTAGTTCACACCGCAGACTGATGGTTTAAGTCATAAGAAGCTTTCGATAATCCACACCTATACTAATATAAAAAAACTGATGAGTTTTTTGTTTGTTTGTGCCCGCTAATCTCAAGAACTACTGCCTCGAATTGTAAAAATATTTGTTTTGGATAGGTACTCGTAGTTTATCGTGGAGTTCTATATACTAATCATCAAGCTATGATTAACAGGAGTGGAGCACATAAAAAAAAATTAAGTCTCATTATGTCTAGTAGTCACTCTGGCTACAATTTCCTTTCACCGGGATACAACAGTGCATTTACACTGCTGTTTTGCTTGCCTGTGTTTATTAGATTTCAAACATTCGGTCATAATTTAAAAAAAAGAGAAAAATAGTAGACTTGTTGGTGCCAATGCATCCCGGGTTTCTTCGTTAACATCATGAGGTGGCAGTTTAATAGGGCGGCATCATTTTACATTTGATAGTGGATAACTTTCTTCACCAACTCCTTCTATCTGGCATTGCAATTGCCATCAGGTACAGTAGTCACCTTGCCGAGCCATAATATATAAATAAGGAATGAAATGAACTTTTAAATATTTCTTTCTTATCGACTCCCTCTTCAGAGAGGATAAAGTCTAATTCTAAGAATTTATTTAGACAGCTGTCGGAAATGGCCTGTATAACGAGTATCCTACTTAAATTATGAAAAAAATACTTCACAAAATAAAAACGCGTCAGCTTTTCACATGTGGCACGGTTCATCCATCTAATACCGCACGAACCTATCTGCAGTCCACAGTCATTCTAACGTAGGACTTGAGAATATCGTTTATTGTGAGATAATCCGGCTGGTCTCGTATTTTACAAGCCCAGGTGGACGATGGATTATTGGACTTTATAAGAGCCACAGTATTGTTCTTGACTTACTGACATGGCTTAAATATTAAACATACTTTATGTCTTTATCCAAAATAAAGTAGATTTTATAATTTATTTTGAATGCCCTAATAAAGTTGTGTGAAGTCATAGAATGCATCGAACGATAGATCGTTCAGGAAACCTTGGGGAAAGTCCATGTTAACCAGTGATCTTTCAGTAGCTGAAGATGATGATGATTTTGTCCAATAGAGGGCGCTTTTTTTCTTATTCTTTGAAAAGGTGTAATTTTTCGAACCGATCGGGATAATATTCGTTGGGCAAACTATCAATAAAAATAACAGTTACTAAAATGACGCCGTCTGGCCTGATCGAAAACGTTTTCGACATTCCGCAATTTTCTCCACAAATAAAACATCATTTGAAGAATTTACATTTGAAAACATTCAATTACTCTTTGTGTAAGTAAATTTGTTTCCGTTGGATATTGATAAAAAATGGAATAGGCAAAGGCAACACAGAGTGATTGGGGGGAACTTTTAGTAGGCGAGGGGGGAGGTGGTGTATCAAATTGGTTTCGCTGGTAGGTAACCTATTTCCCTTCAGGCGCTTCGTATACAAACATGGTGCGAGGCCAAGTGTGTTAGCACGAGAAAAGTTAGAAAAAGTTGTGAAGTACTCAGGTCAATGATATCTCGAAAGTAGAGCAGGCCGAATAAAACGATGCTAAAAGGATACTATTGCTCGTTATTTGCATTTACAGTACACAATAGTTAGATTGTGCAAATTATCAAGCACATGTTAGTAAAATTAATAAAAAGATTTGAATAGCCTACCAGCAAACCATATAAATAATATTTGGCAATGTTTAGTTGAACTAAACCTCTTTCCATCATACTCTTTGGATCAATAAAAATAAATACAACAGGCCGAAAACAACGGCTTAAATGGGGTGCATAAATAAAAAAGCAACTTTACGACGTCATTCATCCCGGCGACACATTGTAACATTAACGAGAGCACTCAATTCTCCCCTCTTTCCCCTACATCTGTATTAATTAATTTCTGAATGATTTAGAATAAAGGCCTTCACTCATCATTGGACACTATTGAATAAATTCAATTTTATGAACTCATTTAAATTATGTTCAGCTGTTGATATATAACGTTTTGTCGAACGTGGAGTTTATTTGCATTGGTAAGATATATTGGATTTTTATTTTGGTACTTCGTAGGTATTTTAAAGGTCGAAGGCGTCTGACCGCTCACCGTTAGATATTTAAATGATCAGTAATCTTTTTTATGAACTTTTGTTACTTAGTTTATATGGGGAGGCGTGACTGATAAACTCCATTATAAATATGTAACTGTAGCCGAAAGGATGCATGGACATTCAGCGATAACATTGACTATTGCGTCCCCTTAATATTTTCAGAACAACAGAGACTAAGCGAGTATTCCCACTTGTTGATAGGATTCGTATTTGACTTGGATTTCGCCTCACTTATTCACATTAAACGGCTGTCGAAAATCAGTATGGGATAGATGTGAATATGTTTAGTATTTACAGCGCCCGACATTTTGAAGGTCTCCATAATGTGTGGTTGTTCCCTTAGAAGGATTAAGGTCTAAGGAATGAATTTCCTCTGTTGTTGTGCAGATTGGAAAAGGAAAGTATATGGACTAATACAAAAATAACATTCCCCTACTTCTTTCATAAATTATCTACCCTTAGATCAAAACATAACATCACACCAATGTTTCCATAATACTTCAATAAAATATATCTACTACCTATCCAGAAAATGTACAAGAAGCTAAAAAGTGTAATAAAATATGAATTACACGGACGTTCCCTGCCGCGTGTCGGACGTTGAAACTTTAATGTTTCCAATATATTTACTTTGTCTAGACAAGGCTAATAACTTGGAAAAGTTACTTAATAAATATTTTTTACATTGTACTTTGTAAATGAAGGATTAGTGCGGGAAGAACTAATTTGGATCTTTTAAGTCATATATTTACACTCAATCCCAAGTGATATTACAAATACTTATAAACTTTATTATCTGAACCGATTTTGATGAAATTTAACATCGACAGCGGTCATACTATCTATACTAATATTATAAAGCTGCAGAGTTTGTTTGTTTGTTTGAACGCGCTAATCTCTGGAATTACTGGTCCGATTTGAAAGATTCTTTCAGTGTTGGATAGTCCATTTATCGAGGAAGGCTATAGGCTATATATTATCACGCTATGAACTATAGGAGGAAAGCAGTAGTGATATTTCTAGCAAATACGAGGAAATTTTGTTCGTTTTTCGTGGTCCGATTGGTCGATATTCTAAACTGATAGTCAGAATTAAACATTTTGACCGCCATTTTAAAACGTGTATGCACCCGGGCGGAGCCGGGCCCGACCGCTAGTTTTGAATATAAACGAGTTTTTAATAAAAAAATAAAAACCGACTTCAAAACAAAAAAAAAACACTAAAAACCAAAAAATAACAAAATAATAAGTACCACTGCAAAGTAAAAAAAATAATATTTATTTCATGAAACTTGTGCTTGTTGATTAATTTGCTTAATGACTTGACTAGCCAACAAATCAAAATATATGCATAACATATTGAAGGCGGGTCGCCCAGTACCAAACATATAGATATTTAAATTAATATAAGGCATAGGTGCTACATGTTTGGTACATGGCGGCCCGCCTTCAATATGTTATCGCCTTCAATATAAAATCGCTTCAATGTTTGTTTGGTTGGTCTATTGATAGAATTGTCGCCAAAATATAATAGTATTCCCATAATTTTGTGCAAGCAATGGTTTTCACACGTGTCCAACAAACAAACAAAATGTTTGCCAAATAGTTTTGATTGTGGTTTGAAATGGTTTGATGTTTTTTTTATTGTACCTACCACGCTTGTCCCGTGTGTATTGTTTTTTTTTTTAATATACAGCCCGTTGTGAATATACGGTGAAAGAAAATTAAAGAAAATTATTTTGGCCCTTGGCGGTTCTGAAAAATGCATGGGTAATGGATCAAATATAATACGGAGATGTTCTGAATATGCAATTTAAAGTCGAAACACGTTCACCTATGAACATAATATTACGCCTTACGGATCACAGATTAAGTATATAAGGATAAGTATAGTTTAATGTACTCGAACTTTTAAGAAAGTGTATCCCATAAGATTTATAATTGACTAGACGTCCTATCCGTAATAGTTCGATTTTTAGGCAGGTATTGGTGGTAGGTCTCTCATATGTGTGAGGCCATCTGGGTAGGTACCACCGCAATATCTATTTCTCCCCTGAAACAACACTGCGTAAATGCACCGTTGTGTTTCGGATTGAAGAACATTGTAGCCAGAGTAACTACTAGACATATTGAGACTTAACATCTTATGTCTCAGGATGGCGAGCGCAGTGGAATGCCAAACATTGCTTTGTAATTCAAGGTGTTGTTTGGTTTTGCTACTGTTTATGAGCGGTCGTATCGCTTACCATCAGGTGAACGGCTTGGTCGTCTCGCTATTCATTGCAATAAAAAAAGGAATACACGATGTAAAATGGTAGATAAAAAAGATGTGGGTAGTATGGACTCTAGGACCGCACCAATCTCACTAACGCAAAAAAGTGACGGTAAATTCCGCAGTTTCAATATTACGTCAGATCTCTTTGCACCGAGTCTATTCATAATAACTTTTAAAATGCCAGCAAAACAACATTCAGTAAATAATGAAAAGCCTGATAAGTAAACTGACAGTTACGAAACTTTGCACAGTTTTCATCAATGGACATCGCGCGCAAAAGTTGGATTAAAAAAACCACTCTTCTCCATTCACAACTTTGTTTCAACCGAAGTCGTACAACCCTATTCTCCTGTATATTATCACGGCATAAAACTTTTGTTTATTTACAAAGTACCACAATTGTGAAGGTAATTAAAAAACTTTCAATTTGATGAATTCTGAAACTTTAAGTTGGAGATTATTGCGTGACACCATAAAGTTGGTCATGATTACAATGAAACTGCTTATGGAGGATTTAACTCGGTGGAAAGAGGAGAGAGGGGATCTATTGGTTTACTTCACAGCATTCTTAGTAACTCAAACATGTGTGCTTATTGAGAAACAATTTTAAATGGAGAATAAATCGAGAATCGCTTTGTTTCTGTAGAAGTTAAGTGTGATATTTTGTTTGTTGTGATATTTAGCTAAACATTTACGTAAGATTTTCAATAACAAAAATTAGAACTTACTTTATAGCGGTATATGCGATGCATAAGATCCCGATTTCGATGTTTGGCATTAATATTGAACTTTTGAATAGCCCAAAGCAGCTGATGCCAGAATAAACGGTGGATAGTCATTACTCCTATTAGAATCCCCAAATAATTTATGTTAACTCAACGAGTCTTCAAGATACTATGCAATATTTTTATAGCACCAAACACAACTTAACTCACTTCTTGGAAATAAAATAAAATTTCTGCAAAACAGTATGTATTGGTTAGAACAACTTTACGGTTAGTTTAAAATACATTAATTTTGTTTATGGTGCAGCAAAATAGATGCGATAACTAAGCATACGCGTTCGCAAGTGTGTTAAAGTTTATTACTGGGTGTAGGAATGTATGCGAGTTATGACGAAGGATGACATACTTATGTACTATTAAAATTTGCGACTCCCCAAAATACTGCAAGGTTTAATTGTAAAAAATGCCAATAGTTGTGTTAACTACCTTATTTTCAATCCCAAAAGGTCCACTGCTGTACTCTCCTTGGAATTACCACAGAGACCAGTATAATAAGTACTGTATCAAATGGATACACACTGATGGGATGAAATTATCAAAATAGTCAATTACAGAAAGTCCATAGGGATATGCTAGGAGTCTCCATTGAACGTCTTTTTTCAGTTTTGTTCGGTCACCTGTCTCTTTTGAGTGCCAAATTAACGTGGCTAAATTCACAGTTCGTCCAGCTTCTTGCTGTCTTAAAGTTAAAATATTAAACATATCGTCATGCAGAATACAAATTCCCGCCCCGCGCAATTCCAATTATATAATTTGATAACATATAATATAAACTCACGTCTTTTCGTCCCAGAAGGGGTAGTTTATAGGGGCTTGCTACCAGGAAACCCGCATTTCACCTTATATGTTCCATCCCAAGATGTGATAGGGCGAGCCTACCGCCATATCGGTCACAAATTGCGGACTCCAGGCTGATAATAAATAGAAAAACCTGTCATCAGTTTGCCCGATCCGGGATTACAACCTCAGCTTTGTAATCGTAGTACAACTACGCCAGGCAGTTAATTTTATAAACAACAAAATATTTATCACTTCACTTTATGATGATCCAAGATTGTCTTTCAAACAAGCCAAACGCAGTTCATACATTGAAAACAACTGTTACGCGGGCTGAATTATTGTAAGTCGTAACGCTTTTATTCATTCAATATAGAACATACACTCCTTGCCAAAGATATTAGATAGACAACACAATCTTGGCGTTAAACAGGCCTCATAAAATGGACAACTTTGTTTATTATTATTTCCTATGCTACATCCGTTTTGGCATCAAACTTTTTGGGATATTCGAGACTTCATTCATTCACTTCTGTGTATCAAAAAGGAGCTTGGGATTTTTTCGATTCGCCACGTAGATGGTACGTTGGTACAGTGGTACGTTATTTACTCCTTATTCCATTTTAAATTTAAAATGAATGGAAATATTAAGGAGCATGGCAACTTTTGTTCTGATATTACGTAAGAAGTAAAGACGTAGGAAAACTGTGTTTGAAATAGTACCCACAAATACTTTTTAATTAATGTAAGAGTATGAATTATCCTAGATAGAAATACAAGTCCTTATCTTTTCCTATAAGCACGGTTAAAAGACTTATAATATAATTGAGAGAACATTGTTTTGTTTCATTTAGAAGCAAGAAGACCGGCTGAGATAAATGGATAACACAAATCATCATAAAGGCTCTTTTTGCATCCTCAAGGAATAATAATATCTTATCGATATTTCCAAAATGTTACTTAATCTTTACGGAACATAAAGTTCATGATAACAAATTCTGAACGTTGGAATATTATATTGTATAAATATTTTCCTTTGAGTTCACAGGATAATGCGATGGCTTATAAAACAGATGATTATTTTTTTACGCTAACAACTGTAAAGATAGCAAAAACATTTTTTATTTCAGTATTTTCCACCAGTAATAATAAATTACAGCAATATTTTATTTTATTAAAATATTAATACCACGACTGACTTCATATTTTTTCTCGGAAATTGTACTCATGTTAATATTGGTACATTTATTCAGAACACGTACTAAGATAGTAGATATAACGATGTCTGTAAATGACATGACTACACAGACTTAACCGTAAAAATCTAATAATTATAAAGACACGTATCACACTTCTATTATAGTCATTGTAATCTAAGAAACTAACTGGGAATAGACTAACACTAAAAATAAATATTATAAGTAATAAATAAAATGAAATTTACTTTAGTACTTATGCATTAATTATTCCAATATTTATCGCCCGGAACAATTTTGCAGAAAACCAACCATTCACCAGGTGAACTAATTGATTGTCGAAGCTGTCCTACTTTCGTGTTACGACTAACCGAAACTAAAGTTTGAATTATATTTTGGTCTTTCATTTCAGAGAGTTGTATTAACTTTGATATGTAATTTAGTTATTGAACGCAAACAGCAAAATCCATTACAAAATAAAATTAAATGTACAATTACTTAACAAGTTTTCTTTTAAAATTTCATTTATTAAACCCAGCGTCTATTCAAAATCATTATTCACCTCGAGAATTCTTTTGAGTTTCAATTTACTTCAAGGGCTTCGTCTCTCCATTGTTTAAAATCAACAAACACTACTCGAGGCATCAAAGGACTAACAGTCTTTCTTTTGTTTCAGTTGCGAATACAATGGAGCGTTTAAGTGACAGTGGTAGTGCCAAAGTGTAGTGCCAACATCATGGGTTGCACCCCAAGTATGCTATTAGACCATAAGAATCGGCGACGCGACAGCACCGGCTCTCAAGAAGCGGCTTTGGCAAAGGTAGCCCCTACACCCGTCTGCAACAAGGCGGTGCAAGCTGCCAGGGCACCCAGGGCCTCTCTAGAATCTGACGGGTTCAGCATCCAACTCTCTAGTAAGAAGGACAGTTATGTTTCCCAAATGGGGAACAATTTTGCAACGCAGTTGCATATCAAGAGGATATCGGGTGAGTCACCTATAGTATACCATTTTATTAATTTTCGTTTGGCTAAAAGCTGTTCTTAATTTGCTGAAAGTAAGATTAGATTATAACATTTCTAAAGTATTAGAAGCCAATAAAGTTATTATAAGTAAAGCAAAAAGCGCCTCCGTAAACGATACAAAAGACATTAAAGTTGTAAGGAAAGACATTCTCGATAAATCACCTTTTAAAATGGGCTCTAAGTGAGATTTGGAAGGCTGACATAATTTTTATTCACAACAATAATGAAATAAGTAAGGAAGCGATAAAAAGGTCCTTTAAAAATAAAACTTTTTTACGGAGAAATGCGGCTCTCAATTGAAATTTTGGGAATGTTAATGTTACAAAAATTGGAACAATTGGACGATCAAAGAGATTTATTGTCTTGAAAGATCAAAGTGCTCTGTTGAAACGCAAGTGAGCTACTGAACCGGGATTGTGTTGTAAACCAAATGAAACGCGTTACTCCGATCAAGCAAACTATTGCAAACAATATGTAATATTACATTTGTTTCGTGTGTTTAACCTCGTTCTTTTTAAGTGTCTGTCATATCCATTCCATCATCCTAAACGTTATTTTAAAATATCGTGTTAAAAGAATTATTTATTATATAGATACGAACTTTATTTTATTTATGTATATTAATACATCGTACTTATTATAGTATCAATACTTGTTGACAAACGTGGCGAAATTCCTAAATTTAATTAAAAACGCTATTAACGAGTTACTTTGGTTGCATTTTGTCCGAGTTGAAAACGTCGGGCAACACACCAAGGCGGTCTCCTTGCTTGACGCTTCACTCGTTGTTGGTTTCTAACTTTACGCATACGTGCTCCCTTCCTAGTAAAATTGTAATAATCTAGGAAATTGAGATTCTGGAAACGACTATATTTATCACCATCAAACTTCTTCATACTAGGCATTGAAATTATTTCCAAGTTGAACACTTTTTTGTGTCTTCCGTGTTTATTAGCTGGAAAATCTTCAGAATAGCTATAATCCCCTATCCTTTCAGCATGTTTTGTCGTTTCTTTGCGCTTTTTCTTATCTTCTTTGTTATTTTTATTGGGTTCCACTGTTTCTGTTTTATTCCGTTTTGTAAAGTGTTTCTCAATAATTTTAGAGATGACTGTTTTTAGATCTGATCTATCACATTTGCTTTTATTCTCGAAAGGGCAGTACTTTAGTCGTCTATACAATGCTACGTCTTCAAGTATCTTGCTCAGATCACTGACGTGGATTTCTTGGGGGAGTTTGTATAAAAGCCAATTAGTTATATAGCGCATGTGTGATATGGTTGTTTTATTCGTGGGTCCGCGAGTTTTGCGTGACGTCACAGTGGATACAGCTATGCACAGAATGCATATCTGAAAAATAAACTACATTGGACTTATTTTACCCAATATTATTAGCTTAATTGTGTCTTATTTTATAGTTCTTGGTGGCAAGTCTTATCTTGTTAATTTATCGATACATAAGTGTATTTAATTAATAGCAATAATTGGACAAATTTTTTAATTGTATATGGAAAAATTAATTATACAATCCACATATGAAACAATAAGGTGGAACGAGCAGTAGTATTTTTCATAAATATAAATAAAACCAAGGTAAAATTTAAATTAAAACGTATTGTTTATAATTACGTAAACATTTTATTATAAATATACATTGTTTTTTAGATTCAAATTAGATACCAAAGAAACACTTCTCGTTTTTGTTAATGTTATCTAACGTAACATCTAATTAAATTGTTTGCTTAGTTAAAATACTGCTTATTTAAATTTGCATTTAAAATCAAAATATAAGGCATCAAAATCAACGCAATGAAAAATGCAGAATCACTACATAGTATAAAACAAAGTCGCTTTCTCTGTCCCTATTTCCCCTTGTTTGCTTAAATCTTTAAAACTACGCAACGGATTTTGATGCGGTTTTTTTAAATAGATAGAGTGATTCAATAGAAAGGTTTACACGTATAATAACATCCATTAAATAGTGAAGAAATATTGTTATTTGTGAGGTTTCTAAGGTGATGTCCGCTAGTAATATATATATTTTCAAGCGTTTCTACTAAAGAATCGAATCAATATTTACCGATATCCATATCTTCGTAAATCGCATGATCCGTCTATTCAGTTCGAAGGCAGTGCGCTAACAAAATTCAATATTCAATGAAAACTCGATAACCGTAATTGGCACCGCTTGTCATTCATAATTCAGTAATTATGATTTGCCTACATCTGCACCTTTCAGGAATTTGACACGATCATTCTGCCAATTTACTTTTCTAACAATTAATATTGTCACGCCTGATAAGGGTCTGGATATCAATTATATAAGCGGGAAATTAGATTTGAGAATTAATTAGGCTTTTCGAAGAGTTAACTGTTGCTACTCATATAATGATTAATTTGATATTTTAACTTGGTTTCAAAAAGCATCATCATTTAATTACCTTCGTTTTGATTGCGCGTCATCAATTTTTTGAAAGGTAATTGGTTCAAGGCAAATACAATTAAATAAAAAATATATTTTAATATTATTTAGATTAGCAATAAACAATATATAGAGTTGTGGATTCAATAAATAGTTTTCATATTATTTGATTATAGAAGCAATTAGCTCCACAATTTGATTTTCTTTTTAATGTAGGTATGTAATATGTATCGGTTTCATATTTATTGAAGAGGTTACTCGCATTTTTCTAAAATAATTTCAATGAAAGTATAAATACTTAAGTAACTTAAAAAAACTTTAAACAAACTTATGGTGTAAACTGCCACATAATGGAAAATCCATTCTCATATGGTCATAATTGCTAGTTCATTCTTTCAGGCGTTGTCCCCATCGGATATAATATTATACGCGGCGCGGAGCTCAATTGACAAACTTTTCACAAAATATACGCTGGATTGAAGTAGATTGGAATATACAAAGTATCGAAATTGTCTTGATATTAGAGATGTTTAATTGCTTTTGTGTAAATTGAGGCTGTAAAACCCTATGAAAGGTAGAAAATTTGGTAGTTTATTGGGAAATATTTTGTATGAAATACTTTCTTTTCTAACCCCCTTGATTCTAAAGAAGTAACGAAATCCTTCTCCTTGCGTCGTACTCCTCAAGATTGAGAGTCGTGACCTTCCTTATGTATCATTTTCATTTCAACCAGAGGCGGCTCATCCGAAAGAGCGCTGGTGCAGTGCACTCCCACGAAAATTACATATTTAGCTAATTTAATAATTTATATATATTTATAATACATAAATCCTTACATTACATTCTTTATATTTTACTACGCCTATAATAAGTTTATTATATTATCTATACAGGTACATGTAGCGTAAATTTGTAACGAGTGGAGCGCCAGCGATTGCGCTCCTATGAAACGAAGCTTAGTACGACTCTTAGTACTGTATTCAATGAGTGCGAAAGAGAGCTACGACTCGGGCTGACGCGTGAAACAAAAGATATCGTATGAGAAATTAGCGTAATCTGGAGCGCCGCTCACGCGTCACTCAGTTGTCGTTCAGCCAGTCGTGCCGTGCGCGCGCCGAGGTGATATCCTACTCATGCGCAGTTGTGGTCCTTATGTATACAAACAACTTCAAGCAAGCTCGTCGACTTCGTCAGTTAATTCGCAGTTTTTTTTTAAATAAGTATTAAAAAATAGTTTATACGCTTAATCAATTCCATTTCTGATTCCATTTTCACAAGAAAGTAATAGATATCTTCGCACGCCAAAAAGACCGGCGAATGGATTTTGTATACAAATATAATAAAGCTCTAGTTTTTCAATTACTTTTTTTGTGAACCCCCATCAAAAAATTTCACGAGTCGCCTCTGATTTCAACGAGCTTTCCCCACCTGTTTCTGTATCCAGCGGTGTGAAAGGCGCTGTGGAGTGTAAAGTCAAAACTGGTGCGAATCTGATCAGACCAACGTATTGGATTCCGTCCACGAGGTCTTCTCCCGTTTACTTTGCCGTAAAATAGTTGGGATTATAGTAAGTCATTGGACATCAAAATCCTTAGCCATTGGAAATCCACTATATAATTATTTCTCAGCGATCTTTTGTAAGTATTCTGATTATAAACACCCACTGCCTTATTTATAGACAGTTTATAAACCTATTTTAGCTATTAAATGTTTTGTCCTTCTCACTCAAACTGAATTCAAAAGTCGATCGAAAGAGACAAAATATTATACAGGGTATCTCAAGACTGCTACCGAAAACGAAGTCGGGTGGTAGTTTAAGCGACTTCAGACACAATGCAACAGAAAAAGTTGCAAAAAAAAGCGACAATTATTTTTTGTAATTTTTTTCCTATGGCCGTATTTGGGTGGTAAATACATTTTTTCTTAAAATAATAGTGTATACCCTTTTATTTATAAATACTCTAAGGAATAAAATAGTTTAATTACTATTTTAGCAAAAACTATGGATTTACCACCCAAAAATGACGATATTTAAAAAATCATAAAAAATAATTGTGGTGTCTCTTTGCGAAATTTTTAGTGGCATTGTGTTTGTAGTCACTAAAACTACCACCCGGCTTCGTTTTCGGTAGCAGTCTTGAGATACCCAGTATAACTACGAGTATAATTGGTTTTTAAACTATCTGAATAACGCCGTCATAATTACATGGCTAAGGAGTACTTCTATCAAACGATCCATAAATAGCAGGCCGTCTGGCGTTCAAAAAATATCTGACGAGATAGACTGCGCAGTCTGTTTACAATCAACCGATGATTGCTTATTGTAGCTCAGTATTATGTGGAAATGGTGCCTAATATTTCGAATTATTAATTAGCGCGTCATACGTTCGGGCTAATTTAACTTCCAAACGGATTTATAGGTGTGAATGGGACGGTAATTGCTTAAGTGAATTGAAGATTACTTATATGGAATAATAAATAATCAAATTTACATAATACATAATCGTCACGCTTATATCCCATAGGGGTAGGTATTGGTACGTATAGGTTTGAATTGCCACTTGTAAAGAAAAAAAGAAAGAAAACAGATTTATTCTTTCTTTGTTCCATCCTGGCATATTACTTTTGCTTCATCCACTTTCATCCACCTCTTCATGCATTCTCGTCGATTCAGGGTAGTTTGGGTACCCTTGTTGAGGGTATCACTGATTTGGATGGTGAAGGTTCGGTGAGGTCGACCACTACCGACTCTACATCCGCACTTGACTCAAATGCCTCCTGTGGCATGGACATGGACATGTGGAAATGGACAGCCTCCGTGGCGCAGTTGGTTTGACGCCGCCTGTGAAACGAGAGGCCGCGGGTTCGATCCCCGCACCGAAAGAAATGTTTGTGCGGCCCACAAATATTTCTTCCGGGTCTGGGTGTTTGTGAGACCGAAAAGTCTCTCGTAGTTCCTGATACCCACGACACAAGACTCGATCTTAGTGTGGGGTCAGGACTATGTATGTGACTGTTGGGTGTTATTTATTTATTTATTAATGTATAAATGTGATTACTCACGACGGGTAGTCTATGATTGACAGATCTGGTCTAATCTATTACGCTGGTCTAGTTCGTATTAGTACACTTAAAATGCTTTAAAGTTCATGGTAAAAACTCTTTCAATATGTTATTTCATGTTGTTTTATGATGTATTTTTATTGTGAATGCGAGAGATATTAAAAAAAATGCATATTTAATTTAGAGAAAGGTTAACTGTGTGCTCTGGGCTGGATTTTAATAAATTTATCTTGATAGTAGCTTTTGTTTAGGTACATTTTTGTATGTAACATATACTTAACTTCCAGACTAAGTACATCTATATTTAATGGTTTCTTAGATTTACGCGAATGTTACACATTGTTCTTTCACGCGGGTCGCGGGTAAAGAATACATAGCTGACGTCAAACATCGACGCTTAACGAAGTCTGCAGTTGCTGAACATATAGAAGAAGGCTCCAAGCATTACCTCCGCTTTGACCAGCCCCAAGTCCTCGCTAAAGAACACCGTTTCCTGCCCAGGATGTTTCGCGAGGCTATTGAAATTAAAAAACATCCAAATTTCAATAGAGAAGATGGCTTGAAGCTTGCACAAGCATGGGATCCAATACTACATTTAATTAAATCGGAACCCAAAAGACCAACTGCCAGACCTCAAGACACTGTGAGCTCCTTCTGCGTAGATCGGATCGCAAACATAGACTAGATATTTTAAAATTATTTTTTAAATTAATAATTGTAAAATAAGGGTAGTTGAATTGTAACAGTCACAGAGCGGACGTCTAATACCTCAGTCCGCCCCGTGACCACGAAAGCTGTAAAGTAATCGAAACGTCGGGAAGTTAAAAATGTAAAAAATTAAACTAAATTCGCGATAAAATCCGTAAATAACAGTATTATTTCAACATCTATATTTTCTCTTAGACATTTAAATTATATTACCATAGATGTTCTTTCCATAATATACGAGCTTTTTCACGCCTGCTTGAATCACAGAGCACGTCTCACCCGCTCCGGCGTCATCTTTGCGCTAAAAAGAGCGTTACTCTCATAATGGCGTATAAAGCCAAGACTAATTTAGTCCAGCATCAACCCTCCGTTAGGGTTGTCCAAACTGTACTTTTATTACTTTTGTTTAAGCACGAAATGAGCGAAGATTCGAGTACGCCTTTGAGTATAATTAATTTGTCTTTTTTACGAAGTGCGGATTAAAATGCTAAATTGAATGGAAAGTTAAGGGTATTATTTAATTAGTTCAGCTTTTTTATTAAAAAAAGGGAAGTTGGAAAGTAAAAGATAGATTAATGTTACGTAGGAACACAAAAAGATTATCTCGTAATAAAATAATGTACTTTTCTCGAAACATACGTATTTTTATATTAAATTAAAAGCTTGTTCTCCAATTCAGCTGTGTGTATTCTTGATTAGTTTAATTATTGGAGTAGTTACTTTTCACATGTTAGTAACTCACTTGTTTCTGTTTACAGTGTAAACGAAACTTATATGACAAAACATTGCATTCGTACACTTTTTTAACTTCACATCCACTTTGAAAACAATATGCTTCAATCCAATATCAACTAACCCAACAAAAAAAACTCATGAAAAATCAGTAAAATAAGCCGAACCGTATCGATAAGCCACGTTACGCTCATCAATCATTATTAATCCCAAACAAACAAAGAGGCAACCCTACGATCGATTCATTAGACCTCTTATCTAGGGTTATCACGCGTCCGAACCACACACGTTCCACGCATCCTTGATCTGAAAAACTGTTTTCACGTAATAAATGAGCTATTAATAAAACTGCGTAGTGACGTCAAAGTATTGGAAAGCTTTTTGTGAAAACGTACGATTGAGTGACGCATGCTGCAACTTCTTTCGTAATTGTTTATTTACGTTTCATTACATCACGCTGTGATTCGGATTAATTTAATACTGGCTAGTTAGTGACAGATGTTTTACAATTTAATATCGATTGATGTTTGTAGTGCAATTCGTTTAAGTGTTTGTTTAGTTATCTTACAGGTGATTTTTGCTATATTGAGGTGGTTATCGTGAATTATTAAGAAATATTGAGGCTACAGTTTAAAATTAGAAAATTAGGGATGCATATGTAGAACCATTGCTAATCCAGGAAGGATATATGGTTCAATTACGCACATATGTACTTAGGCAGTGATTATTTACTGGTATTCTAAAGACACATTCTACATTCTTATTAGTACTTCATGTTATTATTTGTTAAATTTAATTATTAAGATGGGCCTGATGGTAATTTACCGCTACCCAGGATCATCCAAAACACTAGAGCCGGCCTTTAAGGTATCCGAAGGCAATTTTTTTAAATATCCCGTACTCGTATTGATCTTAAAAATTTGCGGATGTAAATCATTGAATCCGCAGGGATGACGTCCGCTTTCACCATACCTTTATGATGACTATTCCAAAAGGCAGTGAGAGTACTGACTCTAGGCGCATTCAAACAATTGGTAACATAATCGTATTGATGATATAGGTAACAGTGTTTTAAATACGGTTACATTAACATGATCCGTCCATTTTTATGATACGTATTTGAGAGTAGTCAATACTAGTAAATGTTTTAATACTATGAATGGCGAGGCGCCAGGTACGCCATTCGCCAGATGGTAAGCGATACAATTCCTTATGAATAGTAGCTAAATCAAACAGCACCTTGCATTACAAAGCAATGCTTGGCATTCCACTGCACACGCCATCCTGAGACATAGGATGTTAAGTCTCAATATGTCCATTAGTTCCTCTATCTATAATATCCTTTAAACCAAAACAAAACATTGTATTCACACTGCTGTTTGACGGGAGAGATAGACATTGCGGTGGAATCTACCCAAGCAGCCTCTTACCTATGAGAGACCTACCTACACGAGTAATGTTTCAATAATATTACCACAATTGCCACTGTTCACTTTTATAATGCTTGGATTTCTCATCTGAAGTAGTGTGTTAACCGCGACAGATATAGGCTTAAGAATTTCGAGCCCAAATGGATTAGAAACCTTACCAACTGATACCATTTGAAAATTACCAGAAGCGACGTCTTGACAGCCTCTCAGACACAAAGACTTGTAATATAATCTCGTTGTACATGAACCGTGTTATATGCCTTTGTTCTCTATGTACTTTGTCTCAGAATTATATTCATATGAGCTTATATATGTTCCGATACTGGAACTAGGCTTTCTCTACGAATGCGTCTTTAGGGGTTAGTCGATTGCGCTATCCTAGTGCCGTTAAGCCGTTGTTGAGCTTACTAATAATCTTATTCAATTAGAATTTCCACGGTCTTAGAACCAGTTCCTTAATTTTAAAAATTGAACAAGTCCTTCATAAATCACCAATCCTCAATTTAATTCGCATAAAGGAAGTTTTTTCGAAAGAGGCTCCTAAGGTAACGGAATAACGGAATATGTAACGGAATATGTAAAAAACATGCTTCTCCAGATATCCGATAGGTGGTGGTCGGATATTCGTCGAATTAATTCAGAAAAGCAAGATTCTCTAGCCGTTTAATATAATCTAAATAGTCCTGATTTGATTATCGATACAATGAAGTCACATTGTTATGCTCATATAGAAAAAAAACTGGTGCTTTAGTCATAAAAACATACGACGTATGTACATATATATTTATCCTCAAACTATAATAAATAAATATGTAGATATGTCGCGGCGTGGCTGTGAAAATATGAAGAAATATATAATAACAATTACTTGATAGCATTTTATAATCACTAAGGCCGTTTGTCCACCGCCACCGTCACCGGACCGTCACCGAGAACGAGATTATTTCAGGCCGAGTTTAAGGTGACGTGACGGCGATCGTGTGTCCACCACGCCGATATATTATATACGTATCGTATTATTTATTTTTTATACAAATTTTATGATAGACAAAAAAATACCGGCCCGTCATTAAATCGTGCCGAGTTCTAAGGGTCACGCCGAAGTACTCGAAACATCGGCGGCCGGGATGACGGTTCTCGGGTGACGGGCGTGCGGTTAACACATGGCCATAGTAAATATATGTTATGTATTGCTAAATTGGCGCCGTCATCTCGTTCTCGGTGACGGTCTGGTGACGGCGGCTGTGGACAAACGGCCTAACGCTTTTATTCATAGACCGTTTTTAAATCTATTTAGTAGTCAAATGTTTTGTCTTCTTCACTTAAACTGAATTCAGAAGTCCCCTTGTGAAAAAAGGCGATAAAACATTCGATTACTCTGAATCGATACTCTGAATCAATAATCTGAATCGATACTCTGAATCAATAATCTGAATCGATACTCTTAATCGATACTCTTAATCGATACTCTTAATCGATACTCTTAATCGATACTCTTAATCGATACTCTTAATCGATACTCTTAATCGATACTCTTAATCGATACTCTTAATCGATACTCTTAATCGATACTCTTAATCGATGCTCTTAATCGATACTCTTAATCGATACTCTTAATCGACAATCTTAATCGATGCTCTTAATCGATACTCTTAATCGATACTCTTAATCGATACTCTTAATCGACAATCTTAATCGATACTCTGAATTTGAATTGAAGTTTTTTTTGCCATGAATGGTGAGACGAGCATGCCGTTCGCCTGATGGTAAGAAATACGACCACACATGAAAAGTAGCAAAACCAAATAACACCTTGAATTACAAAGCAATGCTTGGCATTCTACCGCGCGCCATCCTGAGACATAAGATGTAAAGTATAAATATGTCCAGTAATTATTCTGTCTACCATGTCCTTCAAACTACTGTTTGGCGAGAGAAATCGACATTGCGCGGGGCGGGGGTCATATTGCTCATGTCAGAACACTGGGTTCCGAACCGATTTCAATACTCCAATTCGTAATAATGACCTTTTAAAGTTTGTTACAGCCGTGATTTGTGAACACACACATTTTGTTACTTTATTTATCGACATAAAAAAAAAAATTTTGCTTATAAATTTATCAACAACATAATTAATAAATTTTGTGAATCTGGAGCCAGTCCAGGGGGGTCATGACCCCCATGACCCCCCCCTGGATCCGCCCTTGCTCTCACATATGAGAGACCTACCACCAGTGAAGTCTCTGAATAAGGCTGTAATTCGTTACCACAGCTTTTAAATTTGACTGCCTCGGTGGCGTAATTGTACTACGGTACGGTTACAAAGCTGAGGTCTCGGGTTCGAATCCTGGGTTGGGCAAAGTGATATTGGATTTTTCTATTCATTATCAGCCCAGAGTCAGGAATTTGTGCCCGATATGGCAATAGGCTCGCCACCTATCACATCGTGGGACGGATCATACTAGGCGAAATGTGGGTGCCTTGGCACCTCTGCCTACCCCTTCTGGGAAAAGGCGTAAGTTTATGTATGTATGTAACTTTTAAATTTCTAATCAACAATGGCACTTTATACCCACCTAAAAACTCAAACACACAAGGCAGCATGCAGTAAAGCGGTTAAGTGGTGCAATGTTCACTGGATGACGTCACGGGACTCGCACGCCGCCGTGATGTTGCCGACACGAGGCCGTTTACCTCCACGATCCATTTGCGGAATTACATTTATGTATATTAGTAGTTAGAATATGTGTGTACTGTGAAATCGACTTGGATGTAATTCTGGAATGTATTGGTGAGGTCAATGATTTAGAATTTGTACGGTGATTAGAATAAATTATAAAATAATATTATAACAATTAACAGTTGTTAGTAGTGCCAGTAACAATTGCCGAGTTTCTTTTCGCCTGTAGATATGTTAGGATGCGAAGCCTATTCCTTCTTGGAGAAAAAAATATAATTATTATAACTAAAAAATATAAAACAGAACAAAGATGAACAGAACAAAGGTGACTCTACTAGGTCTCTCATATGTGAGATTCCTTCTTGGTAGGTACTACCGCAATGTCTATTTCTTCCGCCATACAGTAGTGTTATTGCATATTGTGTTGCGGTTTGATGGACATTGTAGCCAGAGTAACTGGACATATTGAGACTTAACATCTTATGTAACAGGATGGCGAGCGCAGTGGAATGCAAGCAATGCTTTTTAGTTCATGGTGTTGCTTGATTTTGCTTCTGTCCATGAGCGGTAGTATCGCTTACCATCAGGCAAATTGTAAGCTCGTCTTGCCATTCATTGCTACAAAAAAAAACAGTTAATAATTTTTCTCACTGTCATTAGTCTATTAAAGCGACTCAACAGTATCTGACTTCATATTACATTTAAGACATCGTTCATCGTCCGTTCATTTTGGTATTGTTTACCTTTTGTAACGGAATAAAATCGTGTTACCAGGGGAAAGTCGTGTTTTTGCTGAAAGTCGTTAAGACGGAAATGTTGTTTGGGGCATGTCCCGGGGTTACTTATTCTTGGAGTTTTATAAAAAAAAAACTGTTATGTTTTTATATTTACATCATTTTTATTTATTTTTTTCAAGATCTGAACATCTGAACAATATAGTAAATTTACGTCAAATTACACTGGTCAACATGAAAATTGCCTTTTACTTGAAACTGCTATACATCTTTAGTATTCGACCCCCTTAATCTAAATATAGAACTTAAAATTAATAGTTAGCTCTTATTATTAATTTATGCTATATTTAAGATAATACCGGGTAACTTGGTGGATGTCACTTTATATTATGAGATTTCAAATAATTTTGTGAGAGTATCCGCGTTAATTTTATTATTATGCTTTCGTTTCATGTGTCTTATAGTATTAGCGTTTCATTTGTTTGTTAAAACGCGAAATTTTAAAAGTTATTTCTCATTTTCGACAAATTTCTGTTGCAAAAACTACAATTTGCAAAAACTACGGTTTGTTGGGTCTGCAAATGGGCTACACCAAGTGCTGGTGCTTCTTGTGTGGGTGGGATAGTCGGGCTAGATCGTTACATTACTTTAAAAAAGATTGGACTTGAAGACAAAGTCTGTGCCCTGGAGAAAATAACGTTAAATATCCTCCCCTAGTCGATCCTCATAAAAATGTTCTCCCTCCATCGCATATGAAATTGGGATTATATGACTGACGAACATGGTGAACGATTTCACCAAGACTTATTGACAATGGAAAAGAAATACAACGGCCGATAGAATGCGTCAATGCTAGCGGACTACTGCTAGAACTTGGTTTAAGGTTTTCGTAAAGATAATTCCAAAAGGAAAACGAAAAAAAGAGAAATTATTGAATAGTAAAGGTTAAATACTTGGGAAATATTTTAAAATACTCAGTTTCATGTACAAAGTTTATGAAAAAGTAAAGAAAATGTCTTTTTTAAAAAAGAATCGATTTATATTCTATGAAATTTTACTCTTACGTCATATATTTCGATACCAGCCATAATTTTAAAATAAGAGCTAACTTTCAAATTTGGTTTATATTTTCGTATTCAGTGACCCCAAATTAGTAAAATAATAAAGCATTTATTTTACATATAAACAAAAAGTTAAATTTTGTAGACCAGTGTTATTATTAACTTTAACAAAAAATGGATATTGTTAGGGTTTCGATTTATTCGAGAAACAATATCAGAAGCCCAGTAATGTGTAATTTTCATACTACTTTCTTCCTTCCATATTTCCTGACGATTTTAATATTAATCTCGTCACTAGTTTAATAAATAGATCCACTGATATAAAGTGAGCCAATAGGATAAATTGAGACCCAAATCCTTTACTTGATAGCTTACATGGCGCAGTTGGTTAGACGAGACAAATATTTCTGTGATTCACTGGTATTTGTTTTGGGTATGGTTGTTTGTGAGAACGAAAAGTCTCTCGTGGTTCCTGATACCCATGACACCAGACTCGATCTTAGTGTGAGGTCAGGACTATTTATATGTCTGTTGGGTAAATTATTTATGTATTGGTGATATTAAGATGCTCTTACCGATCAAAGAGATAAGTAAACTATGTCGTATGAACGTGCTAGATTAGTAAAAAGTCACAATCAGGGTTTGAACCCAATAGGTACCTATAGTACCAGAAATAGTACGAACACATATAAAACCAAGTACGACAAACATAACCTATAGTAAATTTATGGATATTGAATTCCACATGAAGAAAGATTGCATTGTAAGTCAATGCAGTTTCTGCGTAACATGGAATGAAATTTTCATATTTTATAATAAATCTTCAACTCAATGGTAATGTCGGACAATTGGTTCAGTGGAAATTGTGCTTATTGTAATGTTATGTGCTATTAAGTAAATGCGGTTATTTCTGTTCCAGGTCTTGATGGAAACTTTTGACGGCTTTTTATCCATTTATAGTGGCAATTTGATTAAATATCTTTTTATATTTGTCACCACACAAAGATGGATGATATAATAAAAGATGCGGGATAGAAGCCGCTTCCAACAGGTGAATATGGTAATTATTGGGCGAGGTCTATATTCAGCAGGGGACATTATGTGGTTAAAGATGATGAATATAGTTTAGACATTACATAAATACATAAACTTACGCCTTTTTCCCAGAATGGGTAGGCAGAGGTGCTACCGGGACATTTACATTTCTCATTGTATATTCCGTCCCACGATATGATAGGTGGCGAGCCTATTACCATAACGGAGACCAATCCCTGAGTCCGAGCTGATAATGGATAGAAAAATTTAATATCACTTTTCTCGACTGGGGATTCGAACCCCATTCCTCAACTCTGTTACCGTACATCTACGACACAGAAGCAGTCATATACTCGTAGTTTATATAGTTTAGAAGCCGAGCGAAATAAAAAATTCTTAAAAAAATATGTTCTCAGTCATGACATAGCATGCATGGGCCAGTTCATCCGAGGCCATTGTCTCACAGGAGATCAACGTGAAGAGACCGCTTTGTTGTCGCATTTCATTCGGTGAGTGAGATTGTCGGATGTCCAGTACTGCTTTCTCTACCCATACGTTTTTCATTCCCACTCCAGGGAGTGGGATGAGATGAGTTGCACCGAGAGAGAGAAAGAGAGAGAGAGAGTAGCATGAGATAGGCCGGCAACTCATCAATGACCCAAGCATGTTCATGAGCGGGATATACCATTAGGTAACAAGATTTCTTGTTTGCGGGACCTTCTGTAAAAAAATGTTTTTCTTTCCTCCTTAACATAAATCAAAAATAATCACATTACTTCACAAAATATTCTTCACACAAGAAATAGCAAAAATAAGCGTTTAATTAGAGTGCACTCTTGGTTTAATTTTAACCTAAACTGCCGGTAATTCGGTCGGTGGTGCGAGAATCTAATTATAAGGCGGATTACGGCGCTGTAAAACACATCATACTTCACTAACGATGTTTATTTGCGTAAAACCACGGGAATTTGGGACGAACATGAGATTTTGCAAAATTGTTTTTAAAGTTACGTTTTTTTTTCTGGGTATGGTATGGTATGGGTATAGGTGTAAGTATATTTTTTGCCTATTTAGATATCACAGTAACAAATGGACTACTTAAATACGTAATATATTTAGATAGTCTAGGCTTTCGGCTTCGAAATGTTTGGACATGCTCTTGTCAAAATATTAGATACAGCTCTCTTCACTATTTATTAAATTGGACATGTTATTACAATTGGATTGCAAATATAAATGCTTATTAGAAAACCATGTGTAATGCAAAGCGTTTAATATTGCTTTTTAAATTTTAATTGTAGTTCTTTGGCGTGTGGCGGAATTACCACACGGCAATAAAAATTATATGAAGTATACTTCGCTTTCATAATTATTGTGTAATGTCCACGATCTGACATCTGCGCATCATATCTTTTATTCCTACGTTAAAATATGTACAAAAATTACCTAGTTCATTATTCAGTTGTTTTAAACCTTCATCTATTTCAGTATTCTTCTCAGACGCTAACACGCTAATTTTCGGTACATATTTCGAGTCAAAAGTACTAGATAATGTCGTTCGTCCTGGGGATGAAATATTAGGCACTCGTTTAATTTTATGACATTAATATCTCATTTGATATATCATTATTATTTCAGTAGACCATGGTTTAAATTTTAAAGTATAAAAATAAAATAAATCCCAGTTTGAATATTCATGACGTTAAATTCTTGCCTAAAGTAGTTTATGGCCTAACTTCTCTCAATCGCACTGTCCTAAAAGGACTGATAAAATTACATAGATGATTCAGAAATGTTTCAATTTGACTACATTAAATATAAACTATTTCGCTAAAACACTCCACATCACATTGTCAAACTCATTATCAATGTAACACAAACTGTCTACATCCTGAGAAACGTACAGATAAATTAATTTCCACGTGACGTCACGATGAAAGATACGAGTATCATTCACGTGGAAAACAGGCACTTGATGTGTTTACTGTATGACACGAGCCGCATAGTAATATATGTTTATTACTACACCATACTTTAAGTTCAGGCTTATCATATTCAGTTTGAGATATTTCTGCTCTAACCAAAGTGGCTTTACGCTGGCTGCCAATACCTCTTAAGTCCTTTGGGGCAAGTTTATAGGAAACACAGATACAGAAAATCAAACAACACCACGAATTACAAAGCATGGCTAAGGGCTTCGTATTCATCTATGCTTGCCTTCCCGAGTAATTTGACAACCAAATGCATGCATGCAATGTGCATTGATTTTAGAGTTTTTCATCATCAACATCATCTTCATTCTTCACCAAAGCCAATTGCAGTACATAGGCTTCCCGAAGTATTTCGCTAGCGATCTGCATGAATCTGCTTCCCTCTATCGCCTTCCTGTTATGGTTACTTGACATTACAATGTTCGTATTGATTTGTATGACTATATAATTTCACTCCATTAATATTACACTAAGTGTGTTAGCAACTGCTCCACAATCCCTTCAATATTATTATTGTAAAATTACTAACGCCTGTACCCGTCGACCTTGAGATCGCAACGCGCTGACCCGTTCATTTATACGCCGCACCTAACCACAGTTATTTTGTCTCAATTAATTATATCTTTATTAGTATAGAAAATTACAGGTGCACAGATCTCAAGATAACCTACATAGATTAAGAGATCGATAAAATATCTTTAGCAGTAAAAAATGTTATAAAAATAGAAGCGAGAACCTTGAGAGTATCGGTAGTAATCATGACCATACTGTTAGCTGTATACTTTTATGGTAGCTTGAATCAGGTGTTAAAAGGTAAATGTAGCTGATAGTTCTTATTCAGAAGGTGGTAGAGTTGATTTTTGCATGTTGTGGTAGTCATACGCGTCATCCTTCAAACCGCGGGTTATCAACCATTATCTTTATCAAGGCAATGACGCACGGACGTGACAGACGAGCAGTAATTTACATGTAGCTATTTACCGTAGGCCTAGTTAAGCCTTGTGAAATACCAGTAAAATCGAATTTTTACTTGGAACCATCTCAAGCTGTAGACACGCCTTGATGGTATTTCAGCTTACTGTTTCAGAAGATCTCGTACTTATAATAATTATTTAAAAAAATTACCTGTTCTTATTTCATATCAATCTTAAACTAGCGAAATTCCACAGCTATGCCATTTATTGGGTCTTAAATTGTCTAGCAACCTTTAAACTTAAAAACTGAATCAATCATAGCTCTAACATGTGACTGACTTACGCCTTTTCTTTAACGTGTTGTACACCTTACTTATTGTTGCTGGGTAACCAGATGGATACAAACTGGACGCGCATATCCAACCTCCGCATAAAATTGTACAAAATGTCGTAAAATTATCACTTAATTAATCGTACAAGCGACGCTGTTATCCGTGCGTCGCTTCAGTAGATACACATCAATTTTTGAACAGTGAGTGAGTGTCTAATGTGACGTCACGTTGATTATCTACATGATAATCGCCGTTCGTAAATAACATGATAAGGAGTCCTTTGGTCTGCTCAAGGAATGTGCGTAAGTCGGATCTGTAGTTTGCGACACTTTGTAGATACGAAATTTGGACATCGATTTTTTGGACAGTAGAAACTCTTCTTACTCAGCAGTTTGTATTTCGGTTTCCTTTTAAAGCATGTTTTTAGTATTTTTTAGATATTGTTTTATATTAGCTAGGCAAAGTGATTAAAAGACGCAATGTGATGACTGCAGTGCATTCCAAATTGAATTACTTGAGTGTAACAAAATTATAAAATAATATCGTTGAAACTGGATGTACATAGTAAAATGGCTCAAACCAAATCGCTTTGCTTTTGTTTTGGCTGATTATAGTTCCCCTTATTTTACAATGGTTTTCGAATTAACAATATTCAACTGTTCTGCTCTGGATTTTTGCATAACACCACTAATATTATAAATAATTTCATCACATTATTTAGCTTTCTTGTTTTGTATAGAATCGGTTTCTAATTGAAATAAATGTTGTGCAAATAAAGCAAATATGTCGTTAACAATTATGTATTTAAATATGTGATTCCACGTGACGAATCCCCGCTGTTTATATGTATATGTAAATAAGACATATCTTTGATTGTGTAATCACATGACTTATGTGATGAATGAAAAATATCTACATATATCGTAGCGAGTGTACATTTGTGTGGGCTGTTATTTTTTTCTCTCATACTCGAAGGTTTTACTGAAGGAATAGATGCGATGCCTTTAGGGTTGGTGGATGAAAGTTATGAAGGAAAAGCGGGGTCCGATTAATTGAACCAATTTGCTTTTGCATATTTGTTTTCTGTGAGATTTTTAACCAGAACGATGTATAGTGGTAAATGTCACACGGTTGGTTACTTATTTTTTAAGGTAGGGTAGATACCACCGCAATGTCTATTTCTCCCGTCAAACAGCAATGTAAATGCACTGTTGTGTTTCGGTTTGAAGGACATTGTAGCCAGAGTAACTACTGGACACATTGAAACTTAACATCTTATGTCTCACGATGGTGACCGCAGTGGAATTCCAAGCATTGCTACTGTTCATGAGCGGTCGAATCAGTCGAATGGTATACTCGTCTCGCTATTGATAGCAACAAAAAAAAGAGAATGACACAGTAATCTACAAATAATACATTCACGCCCGAATACTGGAACGCTATTCAAATAATAAGTAGCTCTTAACAGCGCACGGCCCACTTAGCCAGTACATTTAAGCGGGATTAACGTAGTTAAGCGCAACTTACATATATTTAAATTTCGTTCCAGTATTCGGGCGTCAGTGCGTTGAAAAAATGAGTAACCAAAAATCTCGTAGTTTCAGATACCCATGACATCATCATCATCATATTAGCCACAGGAAGTCCACTGCTGAACATAGGCCTGCCCCAATGATCTCCACAATGACATACTTGTTTCTTACTGTACATCTTACCTGCATAAAACTTTATCATTCGAGTTACTTACATAAATTAAATCACATATAAAAGGCATAAACATTATAAGTGATATAGCAAATATCAAACATTTTACAAAGCTACATGCTCATCGAAATGTAAGTAGTCCGATCGCATACAACACGGCTCAAATTCATGCTGATCATTATAATACGAGACGCGATAACCCTGGGAACATGTACACGTAACCAATTGCGTTGGGGTGAGAGTGCATCGAAGGTACACGAGTCTAGACGATATCGAGCGGTCCCTATCCCCCCAGAATGCCCGCATTCGACCTTGAAGACGCGAAAATTGCGGAAACAATGACATCTTTTTATCCTCCTATTGACCTGGAATATTTTGCTGTTTATAGGATTAAATACAGCCTTTTTACAAGGTGTTTAGTAGCTGGAAAGTCAGCTTTAAAATGAGTCATTGCTGTATAGATCCTCGTACTAAGACAAGTTGGCATGACCTTTAAATTGCCTAGAATCTGAGTGTTACGGTACCCTTTTCTCACAAAACACATATCTCACTTTAAGTTTCGGCCTACAAACATGAAAATGTCCTTTTACAACTTAAGTCGTGTGCACAGGCGAAGTCTCCCCAAATATTTGATCTGTGCCCCTTATTGCGGCGCATATAGCCCCCGAATTTGTTCTCCGACTTCGCCGCTGCCACATCGTCTATCGTCTAGTATTAAGATCACTAATATAATATAATGTAGTAAGTACGCGCGTGGTCGCGGCATGCGTTTACGCTTATCAAACGACCTCCAGTCCCGTGCATACCGACGTTCGCGTCACACAATTATACATTCAATCTTTTTTATTATAAAGGAAATAGTGGAAATGTGCACAGTGGATAAACAACGAGGAAACTCACCGCAGTGCCTGTGATTATTTGAAATCAAACGTAATTTAAAAAGAGAATGTCGACCAGTGCGTGAAGGTATAAGTGATTTGGAGAGATGGAATAGACGATACGAAGATTGTCGCGTGTGCTCTGCCACCGATTTGTTTACAGCAAAAGTGTCTTCGAAACGATAACGCTTCGACAGTTCTATAGTGACGTTTATTAACTGCTCTAACTTTGTGCTAATCGCGTGCACTCTTTGAATTTTATTTACTAAAACCTGTTTATCGATAACAACTGCGCGTAGCTCTAGTGTTTTCAGTGGTTTAGTTGTAATATCGATTGTGGCTAACATTAGATCGGTAGATTTAATCGTGATGTGATTTGCCTGATAATTAGATATACTATACATTTAGAACACCATAGTGATTGTGGAACAATGTGACTTGTTGTTCATTGAGTGACGTGTGATAGTTTGGTTAATATGGAGGTGGACGAAGTGGTTGAAGGTATGTGTTAGAAATACGATCATATTAAAAAATCTCAATAGTTTTATTTACAACGCAATTTTTATTTTTATTCTTTAAGAACGATTAGTTGTACTACGTTTCAGTGTAAGCGGTGATAATGATTAGAAATTAATTGGCGTGTAATTTATATTTTCTTGCGTGGATATTATGTTTGAAGTGCTCACTTCACGACTCAAACGGTTTGCTGCCTTTAGATCCGTGTGTGAGGGCGTTTTGTAACAGGACTTAGCTCAATAAGCTTCAGTGGAAGATTGATTTTAATTGGACTAATAGTAAATCTAATATCAAAAATATTTAAGAATGCCATTACGAAAACTAGCAGGTCAGAGATAAACTTGAATAGATCGATGATGTAACAACATAAAAAGAGTTACTAATATATAAACCAATCAATAGAACCTCAGTAGAACCAGACTAAAATAATCAAGCCAATGCAAAGTCCATTAAAAATTAGTCAATAATCAAATTTCCCAACCATTTACTCTATAGGCTATACCTAGAAGGCTATGTTAGACGGCAGACTACAAACTCGGTAATAAAATTAGATGTTTGAAGCAAGTTGATCCGGGCGCCTACTGTTTACTATTTTGTCATAGTACAAATAGTTCTCGTATACAATCCTGCAAGTACTAAGTCGTGCATAATTTTACTCGGACTGGTAGGCTGAGTCAAGGCAAGTTAGATTAGAACCAATCGAATTAACCTCTTAATAGTTCGCTTGAGTTATAGTGTGGGGTTTGTTGACTACGGTATATTTTGAGGCTATTTCTTGTGTAATAGAGACATGTATATTGTATGAAAGTTTAGTATGAGATGTCTTAACCGTATGTCTGTTTCAAATTAACTGTTATAGATATTTTTTCCCAAAGATTATTCGGCTACCTCATTTTGGTTACCACATCTCGAAGGAGACTAGTGTGAAAAATCAGAATCCTTGCCACTTTCAACACTTTCAACGATTTCCGAAGTTTCAAGAATCGGTACGTAATTTTGTTCTCATACTTGCCTGTTATACACATTTTTAGAAATTAATATTGCTTTTACATTTCACAATATTACAAAATATGCAGTAGCATTTATTCTCTCTATATAGCTGCTTAATTTTCGCGAATCGGTCATTTAATAATATACGTTAATTCAAATTAATTTCCTTTCCGGTCCCGTCTATTACATCCCGATCTGATCTGTGTCATTCCGTCCCATGACGCAAAGCATTCAATCCTGTACTATCCTGTCCCATGCCATCCATTCGAGTTTAAAACAGTAGCACATATTTCCTTGAATTCCTTACTTACCCGGGAGCACTTGATTTTTAGGAATAAAAAGCGGCCTATGTGTTAATGCATGGTGTCAGCTACCGCTATACCAAATTTCATCAAAATCGATCGAGCTGTTTTTGGGTGAAAGAGTAACAAACAAACATAAATCCATACTTACAAACTTTCGCAATTATAATAAAGTAAAGATTCCATTGAACTAATACTTATGTAGTAATATTAACTTACTGAATGATTCTCTTTAACATAAAAAAAAAACTAATTCATAATTTCAACTGAGCATAGTTCGCGAACACTGAGTGATCCAAATGTATCCGATATTACACAGATAATGAACGTTTGGGCATATCGCGTGGCTGTTATAGGCAAAAATCAATAATACTGTTTACCGCTATAGATAACGCCAGATATTTTTGTACGCTCTCGCTACCTGTTACATATTTAAGGTATACTTACATACATATTTGGCATTCAAACCTTGTCCTTACTAAGTGGTCTTTAGATAAGGGCTTTAATTTATTGCCCTCAATAATATATTTTAATTAATATTTGTAAGTACACGATAGCCCCGTTGATTAAGGAGTAGACAGCCAAACCAGATATCTGTATCAGCCCATATACGTCCCACTGCAGGGCACGGGCCTACTCTACAATCGAGAATACGATTGAGAGTGGTTAGGCCATATAGTCCACCACGCTGGCCTAGTGCGGGTTGGCGGACTTACATACCATAGAAATTCTTATGAATCGCTATGGTATGTAGGTTTCCTCACGATGTTTTCCTTCACCGTTTTAGTGCGTGGTGATTGACTATCAATACACACATGACTCCGAAAAGTCAGAGATGTGCCCTGGGATTCGAACCCGCGACCACCGTGAACATGTTGGCAGCCGCGTCTAGTCCGTTTACCAACAGGCCACCACGCACACGCACAAAACAGATATCACGCATACAAATTTAAAATCTGCTTTTGAAATTTATGTGTATTAAATTGCTGATTCTGTGAACGAAAGATAAACATTGTGAGGAAACTTACATACAGTTTTTCAGACTGGTATTATGAAAATTAATATAATTATAGGAAGGGCACACCTCTGAGTTTTCGCAGTCATGTGTGTATTGATATTCTATGACCACTCAATAAAACGGTGAAGGAAAACATCGTGAGGAAATCTGCATTCCATAGCGATTTATAAGAATTTATATGTAAAGTGTGCCACTCTCAATCAAATCAATCTCTCAATCGTACTCTCTTTTTGCAGAGGAGGCCTGTGCCCTGCAGTGGGATGTATATGGGCTGATAAAGATACAGATCAAATTATTACTTACACCTCAGAGGATGCCGCTTTATTATTGATTGTACAATGATTATTTCATCAATTTTACTTTTTACAGGTGTGAACTGTATATTTTATCCCATCAAAAACATCCTGTAAAAAAAATCCAAGTCTCACAGCTCAGTTTTTCTACCGCAAAAAGTTGTGAGATCCATGTAATACCAAGTCGATTAATTTATTTAGTCCTTGATTGAGGGACGTTCTGTATAAAGTTATTACGTAAGTTATTATCATATCAATATTAAAAATTCTTTACGTTTTAAATAAATAGATCGACTTGGCCATCGCATGAAAACATAATGTATCGTACAATTTATGCATAATGCTACTGGCCAAGTCGATCTATTTATTTAAAACGTAAAGAATTTTTAATACTGATATCATAATAACTTACGTAATAACTTTATACAGAACGTCCCTCAATCAAGGACTAAATAAATTAATCGACTTGGTATTACATGGATCTCACAACTTCTTGCGGTAGAAAAACTGAGCTGTGAGACTTGGATTTTTTTTACAGGATGTTTTTGATGGGATCTCACGTCTTTTTGTAGAGTCCTACTTTATTCCTTTTCGGTACTTTTTATTTCTAGAATATATACAACGTTGATGCGACCGATGATCATTTATTTAAACTACATAAACTAGGTACCATTTTGAAGCTCTGTACTAAAAATCAATTAAATGGGAGCAGTAGTTTAGTCATAAATGATTTTTTAAGTTTTTGCCCCATTTGAACATGATGTAGCTTTTCTAACAGCTGATTACGCCTACCGCATGGTCATTCACCTTAAAACGATAGATCGTACTAAAATCTGCGCGTTGTTGCCGCTCTTACACAAGTCACACAATAATAAGGACACGACAATAACACGCGCCGCGCGCGACGTTGCCAATTTGTTATCTATTCATATCTACAGGTCAATGAAATTAATTTACACAGGATGGTTGCGTTTTAGTCTTATTTGGAAGCTATTTAGTTTGTTTGAAACAAACAAAATCCCATTTTTGGTATTATTAATTTTTGTGCCGTGCCGATTAATACCAAAGACGTATAGCATACATAGTGTAATTTAATGCCCATCGGTCGCATCAACGTTGTATAATGATTTTTCTTAAAGCCTCTGTCTTATGGTTTTTTCATATTTTTGTAGGTATCAATTTATCACAAATATAGCGGATTTGATTATTAGTGTTCTTTCTTTCATGGTGATTGTTTTCGAGCTATTTAGTCTATTTATTTGCAAGGTTATCTTTGTCATGTTTTTCTATGTTGTACAGTTTAATGGGCTGAATACACCCTTTCCCTCTTTATACCCCCTCCTGTTATGCCTCATATATAATATATGTAGATACCAATCTACAACTATTATTCCAGTATATACGGGTACAACGAATCATTAACTGCAAATGTATCTTTGTAATCCTATACATTTATATGAGATTACAAAGTTATTCACGCAGTTTGTGTATCTAGAAAACTAGACAGAAATTATGAAATGTTTGAATTTTTCCGTACTTTAGACACTAAACACTAATTATATTCTAAATTTGAAGGTTCTGTGTCTGCTAGAAGTGCCTTAGACTTTTGATGATCGGTCAGTCAGTCAGTGAGTGACAAAATTGCGAAAGTTTGACAAGTTATAATTTTTAAGCTACTGGTTGAAATTGAATGAAATTTTAAATATACCGTGTTTACACAATGCCTAATTAGTAACTGAAAATTCAGGCTTCGTACTTTAACCACAACGAAGTTATCAGGGGTTGAAAATGGTCTGAAGTGCTTCGAGAAAAGGATAGTACGGCTGTGCCGCTTTTTAGCTCGACTTGGAGGGGGCACTGCCGTGCCCCCAGATTTTCATGACATAGCCTACCTACTTGCATTCTGAGAAATCATAAACATCAAATAATTTCTCTCGGCACTAACTGAATATAGCTTTGTAAATAGGAATACTTCATTGTCCGATGAGCGATGGTTTTTAATCTGTCCCGAACGAGGTCTGTTTACTGTTTATTCGGATCGGACCGCTGATAGCCAATCCGACCGGACTTTGGCGGCCCAAAAGTCCTGTAATTAGTTCGTAGTAATTAAAAATTAACGGATTAATTTATTGTTGTTGAGTTTTATTTATTTTTATGCTGAAGTGGGGATGGACAGGTAAGCCATAGGACATTTAAGCCATATATTTTGAAATGACATGTCAATCAATTCAACGAGAAATAAATAATGTGGTCCTTATGTGATATCTTGTTGTTGAACAATTTATTCTTCTGAATCTTGATTATATTATTTAATTTTGATTGTTAATTTAATTATTGACATGTATTATCTATTTTCAGGGATATATTCGAAAGTATTTTTTTTATATTTGTCCCTAATGCCATTATGAAATCATATGAAAAGTTTGATAAAGTTATTTAATTACCGTATTTAGTACGATCGCAATTTTTTACAGTTCTTTGTTATCAAATTCGTTATAGTCTTTGTACATATACGAGTATTTTATTCATATTTATACAATGCTGTAAGGTTCATTTGTTTTCAGTCTACAACCGAAGGCCTTTGATAGTTCTGTAGTTTTCATAAAATCGTCTCATTCGTTTGAATATAGGCTATTTAAATTATTTAGTCCAGGCTTTACGTTTCACATTTGTCTATTTACTTAACAAAAGTTTTTATTGGGAACCTACACACTACATTTAATGAATTACCAAAAACCAGACCGTCAAAAGAATGGACTAAAAAATACAATTAGTTGAAATTTGACAAAATGTCGTTTTGGTGAGAGACAAACTAATACGAAGAGGATTAAAAATAACATTTCTGACACTAGAAAACAATGTTTATGATAGAAATGATAAAAATAATACTGTAAAAAATATTTGCGCTTCAATTCGTTCAGTCTGGGCTCCCGCCAAATGTCACGGCACGTCGTCGCTACATTGATCTGTCGTTAACATTGACTTCTAAATATTTTGAAAATAAACAAATGACGTCATGTCTATTTGAAGTCTTTTCATAAGATTATATCAATAAATTCATATCATTATTTGGAATTTGATTTTTAAAAAAGTGTGGAAAGAGGCCATATTCTCTTCAAAGAGTCATAAAAAGAAGAGTCTGTCCAAATACATTCTGCATTTTATTTTAGCTACTAAAATTATTAATAGAAACCAAAATAAAATAACTACTTAGCTAATAACAAGCTTCCACGTATGGAAATATAGCAATTACCTGAATATTTTTTTAAAATAATATAGCATACATAGCAATTACCCGACAATAATTCGAAAGTATACCAGTTACATAAAATAACAAAACACGACAGAACTCACCATTACTTCAAATTGTCAAAGTCCTGACCGCTGCGCCTGACACACTTAAGCCAAGAAAACAAATACTTCAACACATTCCCACGGGAGCTAGGGATAACTCCGCTGTAAAATATCCCATATCTGTGCGAAGTTACAGGGCGGTACAAAGTTACCAAGTTCTCAACGCAAGTTTAAGCGTGGAACATCACTTCATTATATTTAAATGAGTTGGTGTGGTGCATAAACTTGGATAATTAGTGCAAATATATTAAGAAAATTCGTAAGCTATCTAGTAATTTATTTTGTAATATACTATTAGATATTTTGAGAGCAAACAGCTAAGTTATTATATACTAGCTGTCGGGCCCGGCTTCGCCCGGGTGCAGATAGTTTTTGAGTCCAATCCACATCAAGAACATATTATTTCGCGTGTCTACTAACTGTATTTCCCGCGTGCCGTCGACTATATTTCCCTTCCGTAGGAGAGGACATCCCGTGCCAACAATTTGAATTTGAAAGAGTAGAAAATATGTATATTTGGTTTCCTGACTCATCCCACGGGAACACTACATTTTTCGGGATAAAAAGTAGCCTATGTGTTAATCCAGGGTGTCAGCTATCACTATACCAAATTTCATCAAAATCTGTTGAGCCGTTTTTTCATGAAAGAGTAACAAACATCCATACATACATACAAACTTTCACCTTTATAATATTAGTAAGGATAGATGGCTTAACAGTATATTCAGCGATACCAGTAGAATGGTTTACCATTCTACCGTTCTACCGTCTTATTTTTCTTGTTATTGTATTATCATTGTTATTAGTTTGTCATTGATCTATAGTAGGTAGTCAGTTATAATTTGTTTTAAGAGCGTTTATACCCTTTGCGCGCTTTTTCGCTAAAAAACAGAACTTTTCAAATGAGTTAATAGCCACCAATAAACAATTTCAACGAAAAATAATTAGTACTAATTTTAGAAAAGGTTGTCATCTAGGGATTTTGGTGGAAAACATTATAGATTGATGGATAATTTGTGAGTACTATAAGGATTACTGAACACTAGTTTCGTTATTTAGGCTTTAAGTGGCAATTTAGAAGCTTAAGATATCCGAATCACTAAATATAAGATGAAAATAAAAATATTATCCGACTAATAAGACCATCATGGAGGGATTTTGCTGAGAAAAATAATCTTTTTATGTTTAGTTCCTGAAAAATAAAAATTTAAACAATGCGAAATTATTCAGAAACTCTCGTCAAGAACTTTTTTTTTTTCACCAACTTATCGTACATAATTTTTTATAGCAATTGCATATTACAATAGAAGAACATCTTATCAATAAATTGCCATTTTTATATTTCAATAAAATTAGTTTTCATGTTTTCTACATATATTTTAAAAACCACTATAAAACACTCTGTCCGCCGTGCATCAAATCAGACCGCCGCAAGGCCTTCTAAAGGGAGGACGTATCGCTCGTTGCTCCGGCCTGGCTGCAGTCGATTTTTACGCGGACAGTGATTGCCACATCTTAGTACTTTGGTAGTAAAACATATTTTTTAAAACATTCTTTTTATTACCTACAATGATTTTGTAGTGAGTATAAATTATGTTTCAGATAATATAATGGGATGTAATTCCGAGGCTAAATTATGTTATGTATTGTAATACAAAATTAAATATATTTCGTAATTGTAAGGGGTTGTAAGGCCCCTAACTCTTTTCATGTGTTCGAACACGAAATGATTAATAAACGTCCGTAGTGTCTACTGATTGAACACTGATTTGAATGCAACTTAACAATGTAATAATAACGAAAATATGATTAGTATCTAAATTTGTATTGTTCACAGTTGTTGCTTGCACAGTAATATTTTTCTACTTATAATGCAAATAAAATATTTTTATGATATAATATTACCAATATATAAATCATAAGTTACATTTCAATTCAATATTAGAATTTTGAAGCGCACGGATCAAAGTTGGTTGAGCTGGCTGTATAGCGAGCCGACGCGGCAGCTCTACGCACACAGCTTTGGTCGCTTATGTGTGCGTGAAATTAACGAAGAAATACCTATAGTTGACTTTGCGCGCAAGGTGTAAACGCTCTTAACTTCTGTGTTATTTTCGTCTGAGTGTCTGTGAAAATTAAATCGGTTTTATTTATTTATATTAGTTTGTGCCTTTAATAGTCTTTGATAATAATAAATAGGCAACTCTTATGGTTTATATTATTCATAGACAGTTTTTAAATTTATTTTAGCTGTCGAATGTTATGCCTTTTCAAACGACTTTTGAATTTAGTTTGAGCATAGCAGATAAAACACTTGATATGCAAAGTAGGTTTTAAATATGAATAAGGTCATTATCCTGATATTAAACCAAATAATACGGAATGGCGGAAAATACACAATTTTCTACATAAGTACATACATGTATATAATGACGCCTTTTTCCGCCTTTGAGTATTAAACCAATATTCAAAGCCTTGTTCCTAGAAGGGGGAGGCAGAAGTGCCAGTACACCCACATTTCGCCTTGTATGTTCCGTCCCACGATGTGATAAGGGGCAAACCTATCACCATATCGGTCACAAATTCCCGACTTCGGACTGATAATGAATTGAAAATTCCAAAATCACTTTGCCCGACCCGGGATTCATACCCGAGACCTCAGTTTTATAACCGTACTCTAATACAACTACGTTATCGAGGCATTCATTCACTTTTCAAATTGTTCTCTTTCATCATTTTTCTAATAGTAAAATATATGCTATATTATTTATATGATAGGTATTATTATAATATTCACAAATAAGATATATTGAGAGCAAACACTTCAGTCGTCTCGGCTTCATCAAATTAAACCCGTGAAGTGTATAATCGGAGATATGATCCGTCCAATATTCGTGATCCTTTGTGATGTCTCATTCGACAGTCGACTCCTATAATAATAAGGTGATCCGTCTGCAAAATAAAATTGAGAATCTCGATACACACGCTTCAATTACACGTGTCTTCAAACCATCTTTATATATTGACAAACAATGATAAAAACAGATGTACGCAATGTGTTGTGTACTCGGGTTTAGTCCTCCTCCTCCTTGAGTCGATTTCCTCATTGCTGAGGGTCGTGACCCCCACCATGGGCATTTTTTACTTTGATGATGATATTGCGCCATCTGGATCTGTTTTTTTGCGGTGTGTAAGGCTTCGTGTATGCTGGTGTCCAGGGCGGCACGGATTTGATCGGACCATCGTAACGGGTTCCGGCCTCGTGGTCTCTTCCCTTCGATCTTACCGGTGATGACGACCTTCTCAAGATTATCATCCTTCTTCCGGGCTATTTGTCCGAAGTACTTAAAAACTCGCTGAAGGCAGGTGGTCGAGAGTCTTGTTGTTAAATTGAGTTCATTGAGTATTGACACGTTTGTTCTTCTTGCTGTCCAGGGAATACGCAACATTCTTCTCCAGCACCACATCTCAAATGCGTCGATGCGCTTACGGTCACCTACTCTGAGGGTCCAGGTCTCGGCGCCGTACAGGAAGATGGAGAAGATAAGACTATGGACCAATCTTATCTAAGTCGATTTTTTAATGTTCCTGTCTCTCCACACCCCCGACAACTGACTCATGGCGCTTTTGGCCATACCTATCCTTCTTCTCACCTCAGTTTCACAGGAGCCAGGGTTAGATATGTTGGAACCCAGATATATGAAATCCGTGACAGTTTCTAAGTTTAATGTGCCATTGAGTTCCAGTTTGCAAGTACGATCTACAATCATTACTTTGGTTTTTGCCCTATTAATCTGAAGACCCAACTCACCGCTCGTTTTCGTTTTCGTTCAAACGGGTTTAGTATTGAGTTCAATTTATTTTGAGTGGGGCTCTAAATCGAAAATAAAAATTAAAATATTCTTTATTCAAATAGTCTTTTACAAGATATTTTGATCTTTAATTACTGCTAACACCGCTTTGGAACGTGTTGTAGCTGTGAAGAAGAAACTCTCTTAGCCAGACAAACTGTCTTCTATATTCTTTTGTTTTTGTTACTTGTTTTTTAAAGCCATATAAAGTTACTTACAATGCTTCATGTTTTACGTCACAATCATATCGGTATATAACCTTATTTTTCAGGCTAAGTTTGACCCAAGAAAGGTTTATTTCTCGCCGGTATAAAGATACTTTGATTGGATTACATCAGGTGCATTCTAGCCAGTATAAATTGAACCATTTTATCGCTGCAGCTAAGAAAATTAATTTAACAAGTTTATGCTTTCGATGCTTGCATAATGAAAAATAAAAACATACTACACATTATACACGTGGGAATAGTTCCGCCTCGGGTCAAATTAAACAATGATTGTTCAGATAAATTGACAGCCGCCTTATCGCAGTCGCTTAACACCGCCCGTGAAATGAGAGGCGGCGGGTTCGATTCCCGCGCCGAGAGAAATGTTAGTGCGGCCCACAAATATTTCTTTCAGGTCTGGGCTGTTTTTGAAACCGAAAAGACTCTCGTAGTTCCTGATACCCACGACACAAGACTCGATCTTGGTGTGGGGTCAGGACTATGTATGTGACGGTTGGGTGCTACTTATTATTATTATATAATCTTCTTTAAAATACGTGTTTAATTCGTCGACTGCCGTCCGTCTTTCATCGTCTTCCAAACCGTTCTCCTCATTCCATCCTCCCGCGCTTCAACATCTTTACTATACATTATCTGACTCTCACTCATGAATATTTACAATAATCGTTTCTTTCACACAACGTTTCGTGTCAATCATTCGTGCAACGTTTCACTCTACTCATATTTCATCATAAATAAATCCTACATAAATAGAAACTTTTTGAAATTCTTCAAAACAACAAAGGGAAAGCTGAGTTAATGGTTGGTAGATAGACGAAAACGGACAATATCATAAACGAAAACGGACAATATACAGAGTATATCAAGACTGCTACCGAAAACGACGCCGGGTTTAAGCGACTTCAGACACAATGCAACAGAAAAAGTTGCAAAAAAAGCGTCAGTTTGGGTTCATTTGGGTGGTAAATATTTTTTTTTTCCTAAAATAATAGTGTATACCCTTTTATTTATAAATATTCTAAGGTATAAAAGAGTTTAATTTATTATTTTAGCAAAAACTATGGATTTACCACTCAAAAATGACAATATTTAAAAATTCATAAAAAATAATTGTCGCGTTTCTTTGCGAAATTTTTAGTTGCATTGTGTTTGTACTCACTAAAACTACCACCCGGCTTCGTTTTCGGTAGCAGTCTTGAGATACCCAGTATAACAGTGATCCAGGTGGTAGCTTTCGGGTGTAGCCTATTTATTTGGAGATTGTCCCACCTCACACCCACCACTGCAACTCTTGTAAGTCAGGATTAACAGTGGCACGCATTGCAATGACACTAACATTGAAGCTCGGCAAGTCTCCAGGAATGTCTAACTTGTCTTTAACTCACAACGAAATCAATCAGAAAATTAAATCAACAGGAGTTCATCATCGTCATCATCATCATATCAGTCACAAGAAGTCCACTACTGAACATAGGCCTCCCCCAAGGATCTCCACAATAACCTGTTGGAAGCGGCCTGCATCCAGCGACTTCCTGCAACCCTAGCTAGATCGTCCGTCCACATTGTAGGCGGGCGTCCGACATTTCGCTTGCCTGTACGTGGCCTCCACTCAAGAACCTTTCGGCCCCAACGGCCATCGGTTCTACGAGCTATGTGCCCGGCCCACTACCACTTCAACTTGCCAATCCTATGGGCTATGTCGGTAGCCTTCGTTCTCCTACGGATCTCCTCATTTCTGATTCGATCTCGTAGGGAAACACCGAGCATAGCCCCCTCCATGGCTCGTTGAGTGACTTTGAGCCTTTTAATGAGGCCCACAGTGAGAGGCCACGTCTCGGTGCCGTATGTCATCACTGGTAACACACAACTATCGAAGACTTTCGATTTTAGGCACTGAGGTATTTTGGACGAGAATACGTCGCGTAGTTTCCCGAACGCTGCCCAACCGAGTTGGATTCGACGATTGACCTCTGTTGGACCTGCCTAACCGGACCACTTGTCCTAAATAGACATATTCGACACAACCGGAGTTGGAAATAAATTATTGTCCACTTCCTTCCGTCCGTGCGTGCGGGTGATAAAACAATGAACCAAAGAGGAAAATAACCAACCTGTGGATATCTAATTTCGACCAATCAGTGTTAAATACACCGGCTATAGAAAACTTTCGCAAATATTTTATTTGGCTCGCACTTAGCTAACCATCAGGTGCACCGTCCCTTCGCCAGTAATAAAGATTTTTAACACCACGCCGTCATAAAACCCACTGAATAAAATATATCCTTTTAAAACGTAAAAATGGGACACCCATAGTTACTTTTACGAGTTTCGTAAACTAAGTTGACACGAGAGATGTTCAAATAACGCATCTGCCGTGAAAACGTTGCGTCTTCGTTCAATATTCAATTTATTTTTTTCTTTTGGCGACCTAGGCTAGTTTTGACTGTGCCATTAATATACGTAATATTAAGCATAAGTATTAAATATATTTTTAGTTTATTTAAAATACATGTTCTATTAAGATATTTCATGACCTAAAGTTAATTATATGGTATTTACAGATTGAAAAATTCACTTATTATTACTTCTCATTCTAGAACCATAAAAAACACACTTCTCGAGGTAAAATTCCTATACACGTCTACGCATACGAATTGATTGCAAAGTGGATTTGAGAAGACATCGATTTATTTCACTTCTACGTGTCTTCTAAGTCCAGACACAGTCGCAATTATATTGTTGTAGGATTTATTTATAAAGGATTTTTCTTTTAACTATAATGCCTTCATTTTTCCGTCCCCTGATAACTTGTATTAATAACTTGCCCGAACTTTCCGACTATAGTGCCTTCATGTCTTCGTCCCCAAACAACTTGTATAATAAATAACTTGCTCGAACTAGTATAAACAATTAATACAAAACACTTTTGAACGTTTAAAAATGAAATTTATTTACCAGTAAATTTTTCACTTTACGCAGTTATTTAATGAAAGCCGCCATAACAATGGCGAACTTCTCGCCACTCGCAGCGGTATTTTCTCATGAAAGTGTCAGAACGCTGCTCCTTTCGTTTTTAATAGCCTTTGTGCAAGTTTTCGAATAACTGGAGACGAAACAACTACTAGAACTGGGTTTTAAATGAAGCTAGTTTTATATTTTATCACAGTGGTTACTTAGATTTCTGCGAATGTTGAAATAAAATTATTATTTACGGATTTTATCGCATATTTGGCAAAGCTGTAAAGTAATCGAAACGTTGGGAAGTTAATAAATGTAAATTTTAAATCAAATTCGCGTTCTGAATCTGTGAATAATAGTTTTATTTCAATATTTTATGATGTCAAATTCCCTGATCAAAATCGATATAATCGATATGTTGCTGTACTCTGTTGCAAACTATTAAATCTTGTTGTTATATCGTTGCAAACTAGAAATACGTCATAAGCGCATACTTAAAACACTGACTCACTAAGTAAGAGCAAGTTATACTTGTAACTTTGTACATCACTTAATTTGAAGTGCACTGAAGAAGCAATGGTTAGTACGAACTTGGTGTATGAAAGTCTAAGTAGGCTTGGTGAAGGAAGTTTCTTGATACGGTCCTAGTTTAATACATACACCTAACAGTCACATACACAGTCCTGACCCACGCTAAGATTGATTCTAGTGTCACGGGTATCAGAAACGAGAGACTTTTAATTCTCACAAATACCTAGAGCTGAAAGAAATATTTGCGGGTCGCACAAACCCGCAGCTTTTCGTTTGTCAGCCGACTTCTAACCAACTACACTATGGTGGTGAAAATAGCTATCTTTTAATTTAAATCTTTTTCTCGGACGAAGGAAAAATACAAGTATGGAATAAGGTTACGGTTGACATAGTGTACGGTTGACAACAATCGTGACGAAGCTTCCAGTAAGCACGTTATTCAGCCACAAGAAGTCCAGTGCTAAAAAGAGACCTCTTCCAAGATGTTTCCCAACCACCTGTTGAAAATGGCCTGAATTCTGCGACTTTCTGTAACCTTTACTACTTTGTCTGACTAACTTGTTTGTACTGTGAGCACCAATACAATTACTTGTTGCGTTTCAAAAAGCTCTCAGCATAATGGTTTCTCATACTTACACGAATGTTACTCATTGAAGGGATCCCGAACAATTACTTACTTTTCAACTAAACTTGTTTGATTTAATAAATGTGATATAAGAGTAGTAATATTGTAACAGTCACTGAGCGAATGATAAATACCTCAGTCCGCCTCATGACTACGAAAGCTGTAAAAGTAATCGAAAAATTGGGACGTAAAAAATGAAAATTAAACCTTATTCGTGAATAAATCCACAAAAATATTTTTTTTTATAGCTCTCTCTTTATACCCAAATAACTTCACTGGGTTATGTAACATATACGTTTGAGAATTAAACCTGTATTTAGATGGTTTCTTAGATTTACGCGAATATTACTCATTGAAATAAAACTATTATTTACGGATTTTATCGTGAATTTAGTTAATTTTTTTACATTTTTGACTTCCCGGCGTTTCGATTACATTACAGCTTGCGTGGTCAATAGAACAACTACTAGACCTCAAGACACTGTGAGCTCCTTCCGCGTAGATCGGAAAGCAAAAGCCAATTAACTTTTTAATTTAATAATTGCAAAATAAGGGTAGTTCAATTGTAACAGTCACAGAACGGATGAACTAAAAACGGTGAAGGAAAACATCGTGAAAAAACCTGCATACGTAATGTAAGTCCGCCAACCCGCACTAGGCCAGCGTGCAGGACTATATGGCCTAACCACTCTCAATCGTACTCTCGATTGTAGAGTAGGCCCATGCCCTGCAGTGGGACGTATATGGGCTGATACAGATACAGAGCGGATGATCAATACTCTAGTCCGCCCCGTGACCACGAAAGCTGTAGAGTAATCGAAACGTCGGGAAGTCAAAAATGTAAAAAATTAAACTAAATTCGCGATAAAATCCGTTAATAATAGTTTTATTTCAATCTGTAAATAGATCTTCATATATACACATTAAGATCAGTTCAAGTGCCTCTTACACTATCAATTTCTATTTACTAAGAGGTAAACCACTCGATCATTCAACAACACTTGTATTTACTATAATAGTCATGATTGTTTGTTTGTTCATCTCTAAATGCCAGTAATATCTGTAAACATTAATTTTCAGAGCAATGAAAGTAAACTTAAGGAAAATATGATTTTAGTGTTAAATGAGTATATAAAAATCAGTCATCATCAGAGATACATGCAGTAGTTAAAATCATAGCGATTATTAGTAGCACGGCGAGTATAATGTTAAATCGATTATCGCAAGACGATTATCACCCGATCCCTACCCAAAACTTTCTAAGCAATTAGAAATTTAAACTTAACTTTAAATATCAATAATAATTGCAGCCAATTAACCTTTACGACAGTCAATGACCCTATCTTTCACCTTGCACTTAAAAGATTGCAATCTTCAGAGTGAACAAAACATATTAATCAGAGAACATGTCATAAGTCTAATGCGTTTACATGGCACTAATTGTATGAGACATCTGACTACCTTTTAGTATTTATTGCATTGAAACATGAGTACCGAATTGGCGCACAGCCATCTATTCATTGAACCAGCCCAAAATAATATATCTTTAAATAAATAAGGCGGACATGTTATTGATGCGTTGCGTACAACTCCATCAAACTGTGACGCCGATATGCGGACAGGTAAAAATCTTGCTCGTAAACATTGTCTCTGTTTTTTTAAACATTAATTGTAGTGTTGGAAGTGAAATAATTGTAAATACCCATTAACACGGAGAGAGTTTCTCACTACTAAGAAAGACAGTAGCAAAACACCTTGAATTACAAAGCAATACTTGGCATTCTACTGTGCTCGCCATTCTGAGATATAAGATGTTGCGTCTTATTATATCCAGTATTTAGTTTGCTATTAATCCGCAACGAATTTCAGAAGGATAATATATCGGAGTAGTTGGAGATAAATAATATTACTGTCAGCTTTTCTCCATATCAAAGTAGGAGACAAAATATTGAACTCAGAGGTATTATCCTACAAAATATTAGAAATAGTTTCTGAAAATGTTTCCACGCTTACGCCACGCTTTATAAGCCTCAATCGCTTTTGACATATTTACGGGAATATTTGTCAATGATTCTGCCCATCAAAGCATTAAATAGATCCTGAAAATATGTAATGGAGTTCGGAATATTATATTCTTGTTAATAGTTTTGCCATTGGTGAAAGAAAATGAAAGAAAAATACGCACATTTATGTAGTATCACAAATGTTTGTATTCGGTCGTGTCTAACAATATAGATAATTGCCATATTGGTATCTTAGTGGCATGTTTGGTCTATAAACATTCGATTTCCATGTCGTCCCTTTTTATATGCCAACTTTACCTTTACTTTAACTTTTGACAGCCTCCGTGGCGCAGTTGGTTAGACGCCGCCTGTGAAACGAGAGGCCGCGGGTTCGATCCCCGCACCGAGAGAAATGTTTGTGCGGCCCACAAACATTTCTTCCGGGTCTGGGTGTTTGTGAGACCGAAAAGTCTCTCGTAGTTCCTGATACCCACGACACAAGACTCGATCTTAGTGTGGGGTCAGGACTATGTATGTGACTGTTGGGTGTTATTTATTTATTTATTTTAGTGCAATGAATTTTTTATCATCGGATAGTTTCGTTCGCTATTACATCTTAGGAGAGAAATAAACTCGGCAAACTATAGGTAGCACCTCTTCCAAGAAACACTTTTATGAATGAAACTTTGAAAATCATTTTTTTTTCAAGGATAAGCTCTATAAGGATAGGTAGGAAGGAAGGAAGAATATGTTCTATAGCATCATACAGTATTGGAAATATCTCCGGGACAGGTATCAAGATTTTTCAAACAATATTTAAATCAAGTATCAGACCGCAACTTAATACGTTTTCTTCAAACCAAACCATGTTGTTCCCGGACACTTATGGTATGCTATTGGTATTATGTTAAAAATTCTCGAAAGCGCGCTACACAAAGATTTAACTTAATCGGATGAACGACGAGCGAAAGCTTGGAAGTTCGTGGAATACAGAGCACAGAAATATTATTTTTAATATAAGATATGTATTCTCAAAATATTACACAGCGCAAGCGGAGTGCAACTGTAGAATATAGATTTATCAATTCCCTTACGGACTTTCTCTATATCCTATATATCTTTAACAATAGGTTAAAATAGCCTCATAGCTATATCTCTATCTATATCTCAACCTCTCCTTTGTTAGCTGAAACATAAAATGCATCTAAATATCTAATAATATATCTTGTTAAAAATAGATAGATTATTGAAAATAGCTGTTAGTAATCATACAAATCATACCTATACTTGATACGTTTTGGGTATCAATAATTACAAAGGAAATTTTGGTTCTAAGCATCAAAATCATAAAAAATATTGATTAATCTCATTCCCATCTATGCATATAGGTCAATGTATAGCGTTATAGCGTATTCGGGTTTTGCACAGCGAAAACTATCACATAACGCTTATTTATACAATAAATTAAAAAAATAGATCCGGGATTTCTTGATTAACATTTGTACTACTAGCTCCAATGAAGCTAACTAATAATGTTTTGACAACAAGTCCGAATTTTAAGTTCTTGAATCAAGTACAGAAACTAACTTATTTAACCCCTTTATATATTGCGCAAGTTGAGGTATAAATATCGTTGTCTGTTTACGATAGCTATATTGTGAGGTCTTATTAATATTAAAACGTTAATAAATTACATATTTTTATTATCTAAATAGAATTGCACCGAAGGTTTCGCTTGTATTACTAAAAACAAAGTTCAATAATGAAAACTATTACATCAATGCATGAAGTTCCTACAATGAAATATAAAATTCATGTCGGGTTTTAAAAAAAATACTCGTTTTACCGCCCATACATCCACACTTTTCAAATACACAAATTGCAAAACAATTTATCAGTGTACCATCGAACCGTGTTCACGTATTTAGGATTGTTTGTGATGCTGAATGAATATCGTTTAATTGTTTAGGAAAACAATGGTATGTTGGATCAAATATTTTGTACCCATTGATTCAATTGAATTTTGTAATCAAAAAGCCAGTGAATAACATTGGATATCGCTTGCATTGCTAACTAAGGAAATTATATATTATAATTACTAAATAGCATAAAATAAAGTTGCTTCCCGTCTGTCTGTCCCTTTGTATGCTTAGATTTTTAAACCTTCACGATGATTTTGACAAAGTGATTCAATAGCAAGGTTTATATGTATACATCCTATTATATGTTATATATGTAGGTTTACATAATATACAGGATATCCCATTTTGTAAGAAAAAAGCATGTATAGTGTGGAGTCGAATCAAAAACAACTGCACCTAGGCGAAACTGGGACGTGTGGCTAGTTAGCTTATATTTTGTGAAAGAAAACAGTATAAAGAAAACAGCAATTAAAGTTATAAGATCAATATTTAAAAAAAACACTCGGGTATGTTTCAACTACCACAGAAGTCAAAAAAATGAAAAAATAAAAATGGAATACGATATGGGGATTGATTGCAGCCAATTTAATTTTACAGTTCAAACAACGTAATAAATAAATGAAAGTGTTAGGTGCTAATTAGCAATAGAAATCGCAACAATACAACCAATTTTACACAACACTTTTCAATTGTATCGTCTTCACCTTGATCATTTGTTACTCTTTTCTCATTTATACCAACCTTAGGACATATTATATCTAAAGGTAGTACTTGAACTTCCAAAAGCATTATTTATTTTTGAAATAGTGGTGCAGAGCCACCCTTTTATGGCCTCCTATTGTGCCATTTGACAGCGCTGGAATACGCACGAAACATTTGAAAAAGAAAATAAAAAAAATCTTTTATCGCTATTGAATTCCATTCAAAATCGTTTTGGACGTATAATAACTGAATATACTTTGAAAGTTCGCTTACCAATGGGCATTAATGCATTTTCCAAATATCTCCATTTCAGTAATATAAAAGTTCAACAAACGTTACGATAAAAATATCTACATGAAGTTCATTTAAAATAACAGTTGGGATAATACCTCTTAGTTATATTCTTCGACATGATTCAACCAATGAGTTGGCGCGATTACCGAAATCCAAACAAAACAGACAACAGTTTATTGAGCAAGCTCAAACAGATGATTCACGGCCGATACTTCTTTCAAAACCAACGCTTTCTTTGTTACGGTGGATTTGATTGTAAAAGAATAAAGGTTTTGGTTGAATATTTCTGATTGGTGTTAATTATGTTCAAAAAATGTAACATCATTGCAATATATTAGCCCATATCAAGTTATTTTCTCTTGCAATTCAGATCAGCCAAATTTTACAGCTACAATAGCAATAATCATTAAAAGTCCCCTAAATTGTAGGGCGATATTGTGACATCCTGAAAATAAAATCGATAAGAAGTACTTTAAATTAGCTGTAAACTATTTAAAACATTTGAAGGTAGACGAAGCATAATTGCTTGATGAAACATAATTGTTAAGATGGAACACAGTGATTTAGGCCTAATTTTATGCATTGTTCTCATTTCTCAATGAAATGCATTAATTACACTTGCATCAATCTAACAATTTATAAATGACAGGCATTGCGTGCTTTAAGCATTGATCATTAAATATTATTAAAATAACGATAAAGCAATTTGTCATCTGGACAATTATGATTGACGGACAATTAAGGAAATTAGAGTTCTATTCAATATAGAACAACAGACATTTATTTTTATTTTAGCTCTTGAAGACAAGTTGACTTGTGAGAATTTAGACAGAATTTCGTTAATTGGTGTCCTGACTTATAATTGTTTTTGTGTATTTGTATGTTTATTTAACATATATATATGTATGTTTATTTATAAACTTAATAATATTAAAAATTGAAATATTCGTACACCTGAAGCCCCAACTTTCGTTCTTTTCGTTTATCCATCCCATGGTTGTCTGGCAGAGATTGCTTTAAGCAATAAGACCTTAACTTGTGCACATATTTAATTTCATGTTGTTTTGTCATTTTTATGTATATGGTGTACAATAAAGTGTTAAATAAATAATATAAAACCAAGTTTACTGAATAATTATGCTACCATGATAATAAAAGTAAATATCAATTTTCTTTAAAAGCAATCCTCTGATTAAAGGTCATAATTTTGCCATCGTATTATATACATAACTATATAAAACTAATATAAACTGAACGAGAGATGTTAAAAACTTCATTTACAACACGCTATGTCAAGTGTATTTTGTTATCTTATTATACCCAAATAACTGTTATTAGAAACAAACTTTTCTAATTAATGTTCTATTCATTTGATGAAATGTTTCTTAGAGACTACTTAAATGGCAATATTAATTGAAGAAATAAATCAACTTTCTTCAACATATTTTGTATATGTTAAAGAAAGTTCTAATTAACTCGATATTTTATTTCTTAAAATACAGATTATATAAGCTTTAAAATCTAATAGACTAACTATAATTTCAAGATCGATCGGATACAAGTACGCCACCGAAGCGGTCACTTATACTTTTTTTCCTAAGTTCAAATTTGGGTTGTAAATACACTTTTTTCCTAAAATAATAGTGTATAACCTTTTATTTATAAATACTCCAAGGTATAAAAGAGTTTAAATTATTATTTTAGCAAAAACTATGGATTTACCACCCAAAAATGACGATATTTAAAAAATCATAAAAAATAATTGTTACGTTTCTGTGCGAAAATTTTAGTTGCATTGTGTTTGTAGTCACTAAAACTACCACCCGGCTTCGTTTTCGGTAGCAGTCTTGAGATACCCGGTATTAACCCTTTTGGCAAATCACACAGGCAAGGGGGCGATAACGATTTTCGTGTTTAAAAAATAACTCAAGGCTTATCTGAAATATAGATTAAACTAGGAAAACAACAGTTCATTGACGGTGCTAATTGACCAATGAGGCAATAGTTATACCATTAAAATATATCCGTAATGGGTATGGAGCCGCAAATCACCGCACGTCACATCAAACGGTCGTCATGTCAGACAAAGTCAATCTGCGGGACTGTTGATACGTTGTTAATTAATGTACCAGAGTATCGTGTGCATATGTCGAGTGTCACACATTTGAAATATAAATCAAATAATAAGATAAGGGAAACATCATCAATGATTCAGAATTGACAGGTACAATGATGACGTATACAACACGGTACCTACCACCATGCACACGCTCGCTGTGGAATCAATGAAAATTGATGATTGCAGCCATGGCGACTCTTATCGTGTCGACGTCAGATCTTGCTGATAACATGCCAAGGAGAATTCCTCGGCGTGTTGTTTTTTAGTTTTTGTTGAGCGACGACACAATCGTGCTGTCTGGTGAGAAATGAGATTGTGATTGCTGAAATGTACCGACGTAGAAAAGTTCGGAGGGGTGAGTTACACTTGTTCATTGCTATTATCTCTTTTCCAACCAAAGTACTTATGCTTTCTAGACGTGCTTCGTAAATATTTCAACTCCATATGAAGACGGAGAGCTCATCATTTCTTGAGAAAAATGTGCGTTTTCAAATCTTGCTTTGAGAATGACGTTGCAATTTAATATCTTTTCAATTATTTTGGTAATGTTTAATTAATCTGAAGAGTTGTACTAATCAGCATTTATTTCGACTGAATAATAAGCTTAGTGCGACGTATTAATTACAACTGTACACGCATGCCTAAATCTAGAGAAAGCATTGCGACATGGTGAATCTAGTCATTTCTTATAGATCGTATGAAACCATCTGTTGGTACCTACATTTTGATACCATGAATTTCATAAAGTATTGAATATTCATGACGTGTTCATTTATTTGTTAACAACGTGCTTTAGTGTCTTACCGTTCTTCAAGTGCATCTAGTAAAAGTTTGAACAGAGATGTAATCACATTTAGTATTATAATGACTACGAGTACAATTTTATCTTTTAATGGTAAGCGACGTATCTATAGCCATATTTGTAAGACTATCTTCCATTATTGAAAAGTTCAATGACATTACCTAAATCTGGAACACATAGTAGTTAAAGAGGCCTGCGCGAGTTTATTACACCTCAGAAAAAATAATAAACTTAATTGTTGCCTGAATATGGCTTAGTATGTCGTAAAGAGCCACTTAAAAGGCTTTAGGTTTCGTATTTATCACACATGTGTTGTATATTACGTTTCACTCCATCAAGCGACAGAATTACTGCTCTGTACCTACAATGTAGTAATACGAACTATCCATACAGGGAGTCAACAAGAGACAATTGTTTTAAAATTCTAGCCATACACCTTTGTTCATAATCAATTACATATTTTTGCTTTACGTAATACAACAAAGTTGTTTATGTACATAATATTATAGGAAAGTAGGAACTTATAGGAAAATATGTTCTGCTATTCAATGGCAGACGCCAAATTCCGAATCTTTTAGTCATACGTGCGAATAAACATAACTAAACCATCAAATATTTTATTTTATTTTATTTTATTCGGAAAACAAACAGCATCTTAACTTATAATACTGACATTAATAATTGACTAATTATCATTTACATGTTTTCGCATGTTACTACGGATACATTATGCTTGTTAATTTAAACTAAACATTCTAATTCTTTTTTTTTTCTTTTTCTCACAGTGTTACAGATGATAATACGCTTAATAACGAATTAATAGTAAGAGTTAAATAAAAACTCAATAAAACAGTCATTGAACCGATTCAAACCAGTTATTGGCTATACCACGTTTAAATGTAGTTGAATTTGAAATAAATAAATCTAAATCTGTTGAATCATTGATATCATTCAAGAAATTGGCAGATCTTATAAAAATGAGTTTTGTCTATAATTTGTGGCACTGTGGGTAACGTGGATCAGTTTCGTTCGCCTGAATGTTCTAGTAGGAACTCTCAAGTGAATCCGGGAAAGAAGTAATGGACAATCGATTTTACCTTGGATTAGTTTAACAAGTAATGAAATGTCCGCTGCTTTCCTTCTTACCGATAATGGCAAAATGTGGTGTCTTTTACATCTCATGTTATAACTTAAGTCATAATTTGTAGATCTGAATTCCACATATTTTAAAAATTTTCGTTGTACTGATTCTAGCCTATCCTTGTAAACATCGTACCGTGGATTCCAAATTTGGGAGCAATACTCGAGGATGCTGCGAACATATGAACAATAAAGAAATTTCATAGTTTTAATATTACGGAATTGAGTACAAGATCTTAATATAAAACCCATAGTTCGATTGGATTTTTTAACAATATAGTCCACATGTTTGTCATAAATAAGTTTAGAGTCATGCAATACGCCTAGGTCTTTGATATGGTCAACACGTTTAATTGCAGACCCCTTAAGTAAGTACTAGTCAAATCTAGTCAGATTATATTTGCGAGTAAATGTTATTGCGTAGCATTTATTTACATTTAGATCTAATTTATTTTGAAAGCAATAAGACTCAAGTCTTAACAGGTCTTCTTGTAATAGGAGACAGTCTTGAGTATAGATTTTTTTAAAGATTTTCATATCGTCCGCATATAACAGAAAATTTGAGTGTATGAAACAGGAAGGTATATCATTGATAAATATGTTGAATAGTAAGGGGCCCAATAAAGACCCTTGGGGAACTCCTGATGGTACAGAATGCCAAATAGATGTGTAACCATTAATAACGACTGCTTGCGATCTGTTTTTTATGTAAGAGGTAAACCATCTGAACAGATTTCCATGGATTCCTACCGACAAGAGTTTCATTAGGAGTATTTGATGGTCAATACGGTCAAAGGCTTTAGTATAGTCAGTATATACACAATCTACCTGACCACCTGAATCCATACCTGACGTAATAAAATCAGTAAACGACAGTAAATTGGTTGTGGTTGAACGGTTTTGAAGAAATCCATGTTGTTCTGGAATGAATATGTTGACAACGTATTGTAGACCTGATTAAAAACAATTTTTTCAAGAATCTTTGCAATAATACATAATTTTGATATTGGTCTGTAGTTTTTTACTTCATTTTTATCGCCACTTTTGTGTATAGGCGTTATATAAGCGGATTTCCAGATGTCAGGTATAATGCCTTCTTTAATAGAGCGCAAAAATAAGAAAGCTAGTGGTTTAGTCAAACTGTTTGCACAATTAACAATGAATATGGGCGGTACATGATCTGGGCCAGCACCTTTTGATAAGTCTAAGGATTTGAGCATTTTACACAGGTTGTCAGCGTCGATTTCGATGTCACATATTAAATACGAGAAATATATTTTGCAAATAATAATTAAAATGAGACATAACCAGTATGCTCCCATTTCTCAACGTAGGCGGTCTCTCATATAAATTTTAATATCCATCATTTAGCTAAAAGGACGCACTTTATCATCTGCCCGGCATTACCGAGCATTAGCGCTGTGACGAATGTTTAAATATTCGTCTATGCGTATCCGAAAGTAAATATTGTAAAACATTCGCAAATACGAATTTCGAATATTTTTGTTTGTGTCTTTTTTCGCACTCACGAACATTTTGAGATGTGCTTAAACTAGATGAATGGTGTTCTCGGTATAACTGGTTGTGGATGAAAGAGAAATACTAAGGATTGTAATCTAATATGTTGGTACTTATGGTAAATCGGTGAATTATAGACCCAACCGTCAACTAGCTGTTATATGGAGCGTATTATGATGGTGATGAATATTTATCTATCAGCCTACTTATTTATAACTTACTGCAGGACATGGACAATTGAAAGCGTAAAGGCTATATAGGAAGAATATTTAAGCATCATTATCCAAAGGCAGATGTGATCGCTTATAACTATTATATTATACTAGGTAACTCTTTATCCGTTTGATGTTTGCAAATGCCAATTTAATTATAATTACATTTGTTTTGTTATCAATGTCTATCGATATAAATTGATTACAATGGAGTATCGTAGTTTAATTGGGTCAGGGTTAACAACATTAATTAATATTCCAATGTTTTTGTGTTGTAACCATTGAGATAATATACTAGAGGGGACACTGCAAACAAAATATTTGTAACAAAATGAGGGGTACATTCTATATCTGTCTCTGTCACCCTTACGAAGTAACATATCTTCCCTCTCGCTTCAATGTGTACCCGTGTGCACGCACCATATGCAGAGATTTTGTTCCAGTACCCCAAGCAGGAACATTTTGAAGTATCGTATAGTAATAGTATCGTGACAACGATTACTATACTATTACTAGTCCATATCGGTAGCATGAATCGTTTAACCATACTCTCGTGAACTCAATACTATTACGTTACGATAGTGACAGATAACCTAAGGTAATGAACGAATATTATTGAATGATTCGTGCGGAATTGTCATTCACTACGTGGGTAAATTAATTAATTATTATTATAGAATAACAAAAAAATATAAAACATGCATTAATGTCGTGTAGAAAGGTTATGGAAATAAATTAATAAGCAAATACATATTTATTGCTTTTATTCCGCAATATACAAAAATGACTCCAATTAATTTAGCATTTAGATTTCCGAACGTAGCAATTATTTTTGGTTAGTTGTCACATATTAGCGGTTTTCACTTTTAATCTAATGCAAATTAATAACTCTCATATTATATAGATTATAGATAAAGATACGTATATATGTTTTATAAAATTCCTCTACATTTTTACGGAGGAGAGCTTCATGAAAGTATTCTCTATATTTTTGCTCCTTAAGTTCCTCGGAAACTATTTTCACATATTCAATGCTCACACTTCTCTGCCCTAAGAGCTTGCTCGACTATACATTGAAATAAGCTTATGACATAAAATGATTAAGTAGGTACGCAAAACTAAAATCAAAGTTCCATGTAAATATTTTATTTATAAGTTTTTTACAGTTTTAGGTTAGGTATGTTTTTAACTACAATAAATTCCACTTTCTATATCCTCATACTTGTTCACAAGATTCCCAAGTTCGTTTCTCCGATTCCAAACAGTCCACAGTCTAAGAAATAATCTTCATATTTGAGTTAGGTATCACAATAATTGTAACTTCATATCGCAGCATTGACTTTCATATTATTAGCGAAATACGGAGTAGATAATTACACACAATAACACTACGGCATCGGGAGACACTAAGCATGACCGTAATTAACATATTTTTCCTTAATTCGATGTGTAGAAATGCAAAAATACACTCCCGATAATGTTCTCACGGTAAAAATGTAGGTGACAAAACAATCGTATTTCTCGATAGTAAATCGGCGATACTATACGTCAAAAATTATTCCTGCTACCACTTTTCATACATTCAACTATCGCTAGACTATACGATTACCATACTATAGTGTCGTAAACGTTTCCCGCTGCCATAATTTAGTTCCAAATACGCTCACAATGGCGCTGTTCAAATTCCCATACAAAATTTTACTATTACGATTACTATACTATAGAGCCAAATGTTCCTGCTTGGGGCACTGATGCCCGCTCTAGTATAATATCTCAATGGTTGTAACTAATCGTTTAAAGTACCTACTGTTTACAGTTTATTTTATGTACTTTGAATTTAATGTGTTTGCTTATGGTAGAGACTCTACGATTCAAAAGTTGTGACTGAACCATGTATATGGGTTACATTATGTGCTCATTCAGTATATGTATAATTTGGAGCGAAGCCGGCATAAATATGTTCCCCGACAAAAAAATATAATTCCTTGCCATTATTATGTGACTTCCTTTACACCACAGTATAGAAAACCTCCAAAAATCTATCAACATACGAATTGCTTCAATTCGTTGACTCTTCACTATCCAAAATGTAGGATTACAAACATTTGTAAATGCGTATGCGAAAACAAAACATTCGCAGACGCGGTCGAACTAATGCGTAACCGAAGTTAGCGCGCACTCACTGTGACGTCACAGTGTTTGCGCATCTATTTCAGGGATTTACTCACAGAAGCTGGATTGGATGGTGAACCTGTCTCTCATCAACAAAATCTTGCAATAAAAAAAAACTTGATAGCGATTCAGCACGTGCGAAACTTTGTACCATTGAATTGGGAGAGTACACGGTTTCATATTTTTGGGACGACGATTTTGTGCTTTTCCCTGTCGTATGTACAGTTTGGGACACTGTAAAATCAATTTTATAGCTATTAAAACTGTATGGGAAGTATATAAAATTGTTACTCATCAATTGATTTAAATTTCACGTTGTTGCTAAGCCCGAGCTTCAGATTATAAAAAGAATCTGAGATAACAAAGGTATGCTTTAAATAAACCCTAAAGATAATTTCTATTGTAAGCTCTTCGAGAGTTGAACTCACTCCCTGATTTTCACTGTAACCCATTCATCCGTAGTCAAGTATGACACGTAATTTCGAGTTCTGTCGGAAATATGATAGATGTATTCAATTAAGTCAATCAGGTCTATACCGGTCAAGCGGAGCAGTATGATAGATTAAACCATGACTAATATTAGGCGACGCATCAATGAATTTAAATTCGCAACTGTTGCCAAGAGGAACACGGCGCGCGGTCTTCCAAATCTATTTTTAATTATTTATCTCCTGCATAATACAGGTATCGTGGCTTTGATATTGCCGATACTGATAAAATATAAATTATTAATTTAACCACGCGTAAATTATCGATATTGTTGTATCACGTAATTGCATCTGCACTCGCATAATTATCAAATTTGTTCGAACTAATATCCCTGTGTATATTTGTCGTCAAATGGCACCAAAAAAACCTTATAAATCTCTAAAGAATAAATCCATAGGTATGTCTTGTTATTTTCATTTCGATTCGCAAACAAATCTAATTTAAAATTATTCGTTTACTGAAATTACAAAGTAAATACACTGGAACATGTGTTTAGTGTAATGTGTATCCGATCGTAAATAAATAATTAACACATTGCGTTGGCAAAACGAGGGATTGAACCTTAATCCCTTAGATATCAGCGCGATTTCTGCACCAATGTACAAATAATACGATATTGTATATGTTTCATCTTTAACGCATAAACATTCTTGAAAGAAACTTCGTAGTATCAATCAATAAATAGTAAATACGTCTTGTTATTGTCGATTTAACTAGCGAAGAAATCAAATGAAAAAATATATGCTTACTGAAATTACTAAGTAAACACAATGAACACGTGTTTGGTGTGTGTATCCGATCATAAATAAATAATCAACACATCGTATTACGTAGGCCGAATGCATTTTGGCGCGAATAAGATTTTATCGCGAATTGCTTGTAGATTGAATTTACTGTTTTGTTAAATAAACATCAGTCCATTTTGTGAAAAGTAGTGACTAGATGATAGACATTTAATAGTTTTGGAAGTAATAACGCTATCATGCGGTTTATATTTACAATGCAGTTTAATCCAAGTAATGAAGACCCAATTTGCCGACCTGCTCAAAACCTGAAATATACATTTTGAAACTAAAAGTTATATTAATAAATACGTAAACCTTTATGAACTTTTCACTCTAATGTACGGTTATCGATATTCGAACAGATGCAAGCAACCTACCACTAGCTGCAGGGTCTCCAATAATCTCAATCACAGAACGAAACATACCAAGAGAAGAATTATGTACGTAGCACTGTAATGCAAGTCGTGTTAACGTCGAGAAGGATGGGCACACATTTATTATTATTTTGAAACAATATTTCATTGGATACTGCATGTATATGTTACTGTAAAAGCTCGATCTGCAGTAAATCCTAAGATATTCCAGTAAAATCTAAGATCTACCAATTCCTAATGGTAAATGTCCAAAAAGTTTTGCGATTCGAACTCTTACCACCATTCCGTTGGTAAATCTTAGGATTTACATTAATGGCACGGTAAATGTTATGTTGTGATATTGACAGAGCTAAAACTGACCTAAAAAGCATTATTGCAGTTGTGATAGATGTAAAGGACAATGAGTTTTACCAACTAGGTACCAAAATGGGAAAACTAAAACAGCTTAACATCAAGAATCAGTTCGCCGCATGCTCTGAAGATTTTATAAAGATAGAAGAAGTTCTTACGGATAAAAGAGTGAGTCTTCGAGAAGTTTTCGGAAAATTGTCGTTAACTGGAGAACAAGGATTCAAAAAATGTAATTGTCAAAAAAAATGCGGGCGGACTTTAGTTCAGGGCAGCACGAGTTGAGGGCTAAAAGTGATCACAGGTGATAGGGATTGAGTTCCTGATTGCAACGTTATCACTCCTATTCAAAGAAAATGCAACGTTTTCGAGAAATTAATATAAATAGTTCCTAACCTCAAATCACATATTCGGTAAAATGGAACGTTTTTATGGGCGATTTACAAACAAATCATCAGTACTAAGTCAAATATATAGTCTATGGTGTAAAAATCGGTGAAACGGAACGTAAAAAACCGTAAAAACTATGTAAGTCGATTCAGGTGTCAATGTCAACAAAAAATTAAGAATGTTTTGTTGATGGTTTTTGTCGGATTTCGTATCTGCGTTATACCAATATTGATTTGTTTGTGTTTTAATGTGTTATAATAATATGTTTTATAACGCCTTAGAAATTATGTTTAGAAGGAAGTTAGTGCACTCACTTTATGAATCAGTTAGGTCGAATGTGCTCCAAAACCGACTCAGGGCACCCCGACTTCACGTAGTCTTTTGGCTACCAACCCTAGAGTGTATATAAAAAGCCGGAGGCGCGGAGCGCGAAGGGGCGGCACTTCCCGCAGCGCCGGAGACGTTGCAGAAGCAAATTTGTATTGACAACAAGTGTTGTACTCCCTCCCCCCCCTCTCCACACCCCGCACCCCACCACATCGTGCTACCCTATTCTAAATTTTACCCAAAATAATTATTAAGTTAGACTAGCTTATGTAAGCATTATGTTTGTATTTCGTTGTTAAATTCCAAATAGAGAAGTACTGATTTAGTTATCTAACTAGATAAATATGATAGAGATTGTGATATTCAGAGATATACGTTATGTGTTTTTTCAAAATAATTTAAATAAGTTGGTATTAGTTTGTACTTATTACTATCATATAATACTGTGTACCTTTATAATACTGTGTACCTGTTTTGTCTAATAGTTCATTAAAGAAAATAATTATGAATTACTCATTGTTTTATTCTTAAACCAACATCTACCAGCTGACAGTGGTAAAACCTAGCATATACTGAATTCGAATGGTAAAAGCTCGAAAAAATTGTCGTATTTTCAGAAATACTTACATTTACCAACTCATGTCGGTAAATCCTAAGACTTACACTTAAATCTTAAGATTAACCGTAGTTCGAGCTTTTACAGTAACATATATAATATCCAGTTTTGGGGACTAAATTTAAAAAAATACCAGCGAAGACGAATATACGGACAAGCGGGGCTACTACTTCAACGCTTGAATTTATTATCAGATAGATTGCATTTACTGGGTCATACGTACTTAAATAATATACTGTTTTTGTACTTCGACAAAAAAATATATATATCCAAAGTAATTCAAAACACATTTGAATTTGGTCCATAAAATTATTTATCAACTTTTTAAAATTCGAACGCTAAAACTAATTTCAATATTATAATGAAGTTGGAAGTAACAAAAGCAAGTCAGTATTAATTAAGTTAAAGTTTAGTTAAACAAAATAACGTCAGAAGACGGCTAAGATTAAAAATTATTTCATTCACCAAAGTATGAAGGAAAACGCAATCTCTCTTTGCACTCGCAGTCACATAAAAACAATGCAATAAAATGGAAATTGCTTTGAAAGTTTTCGCTCTTTATATTCTTTCATTATTTATTTATTCTTTCAGCTATATACTTCGATATACCGCATACAATTACGGACTTCGTCTGAAATTGAAATATACACTCCGAAGGGTATAAATGATGTTAAATGTAAAGAGAAAGAGCGTGGATCCGGCACTGTAGTATTAAATTTCTATTTCGCTTCCACGAAGGAAGAAATGTTGGTAGAAAATTTTGAAATATTAGTAAAGGATATTGTATGTGTTTTATTCATTGTTATTGCAACGATATGTGCAGTCAATTCTGCTTAACAGTTTTGACAGTTTGTAATAAATAAACTGTACCGTTAGAATGTTTTAAATTGAAGTATTTATATCGTAGGTATACCAACATTAAGCTCCTGATATTTTTAAAAACTACGATGTTTTATTTTGTGGTTATATCCTATATTTACTAAATATGGTTACCGCATTACTTTAATTTCAAAATAATCAGAATTAGAATAAGTTTTAGTATCGACATGGTCTCCAAAATCTAAATTAGCACTTACTGTTCTATGTCCTTCAAGTTAGATCGAAGCTAAACAAAACATATCCCCAATTACTCCAAAACAAATTACAACTAAAATCCATATAAAAACCGCCAACGAACCTTACGCAGTCGAACTCACATAAATTATAATAAGCGGCGCACTCGCCGACAACGAGATACGAACAGGACATGCTCATTAAATTGATTGACTATTGCTGACCATTCGCCCTAAATATTACCGCTATATTGATCCGACCGTTGATTAAATATGGGCAAAACTGAGAGCATTTGTAGGACAAAGTTGATTTATTGAGGTCTGATTGCGTTTTATATGTCGGGTTTAAGTAACCTGTTGCGTATTGAAGATCTAGCTATATAGCCTTATGAGGTATATGGCAAATATTAAAAGTTCTACCGAAGATTATGGAGAGAATTATGAAGATATGAAAGACAAAACGTGTAAAACAAAAGTAGGTCCCGTAAAATCTGGATAGATTTGGCCTTTAGGCAAGGATTAACAAACGGTTGATGTTATGAATGGATGTGATCCAAATTCCAGATTAGATTAATACAATTAATTTGTATTAAGATTCGAAGATGCTGACGATGGAATATCCTAGTTGTAGCTAACATTTTATACTTTTTAAAGGAACAAGATTCACCGAATTTTATTGTAATTAAAATACACGTTTAGGAAAATAGAGGAAGCTGGACAATAATACTGCTGCGTAATACTGCTAGCTAGTTCTTACAGAAATGTAGTTAACTTGGATATTTTTAAAAAATGGTTCTAAAGAAGCCTTTGACTAGTTTTACTCTGATTATTAGCACCACTTACGCCAAGTATAATAACATCGTCCTCAAATTGAGATGACTATGGTGTTATGAGTTTAATTCTTTCGCATACTACCTCAAGGCGTTTTGTCTACTCTTTTTACTCATCTAGATCTGACGTGTACGTAAAATCGGTGCAACATAGTTTTTATATGTTGCAGAATGTTTTGGCATACAATTTTACGACCGTGCGCCGGTGAGGCGCCAACTCTCTGGGAAAATCCTTGGTTAATCATATGTCATATTTAAAGTCTCATAAATAAGATGACCCCAAATCAAACTTACCAGGAAATTATGATTCTCAGAACCCCCTTGTTGCTGACAATTGACCTCTGGCTTCTCTAAAAAACTAAATTTCATAAACAAATCAACATTACCAATTTTTATGTGTCAGTAAAGTTTACTTTATGCTCCAGCTTAGTAAATTATTTTCAAACAAATCCATCAGCTCTTGTTATTTATTGCGAGTTCCTGTGATCGCGTTAGCACACATCGTCTAATTGAGAGCACGACTTGGTTGGACGTGCACATGTTTCAGTTTGTTTTTCATCTCAACTCGGCTTACACGCCCGATCCTGTACATTGCTCATTTTTAATAATCGTGAAATTTGTTTGGGATCTTGGCGCGTGCGTTCCCCGCGTTCGGGTGTTTGCTTGATTCCTTGTCTGTGATGTTCTGTGCGTGTGATCTTAGAGTGAAGCTTCACCGTCAAGGCAAGTTGATTGATCTGAATCTGTGTGTATAAATAGATGTCGGTGTATATGATCGGTCAACTTCAACACTGACCGATCACTGTTAAAAGTTGCATTCAAGTGTTTATCTACGAAACTTATATAATTTAAAATAACTCGCTACCAGATCAGGCTGTAAGCTTTCAATTTGGATAACCATATAAACGTAAATTAGTTAAATCATGTTCAGAGGAGATAAAACGTTCATTAAGTTTTGCTATTTATAATGGTTTTTTCTACATATTTTAATGAATATTTCCACTTTACAGAATAAAGCTATTTTCTTCACTTGAAAGTAATATCATACGTCCATCTGACAGACATCTACCATTTTTCTGCTTAAAATTTACTTAAAAAGGGCCTCGGCCATTTTAAGTTACATAAATATATGATTACTGATTAGTGATTTTTGACGTCTATAAATAACTGTGTTGAACCCTTATGAATATGTATAAATTAAAGGATATAAATAGTTATTAGGTAAATCCGTGAATTAGCAGCAAATGTGTTTTCTGTCATGTCTGAACAAATATTTTTAATTAAAGAAGGCTGGTACTTGGTTCTGAGAACATGGCGTTGTCCAGAAATAAATCAAGGCAATCTCAATCGATCGTCGCTCTATAAACAGAATACGTTAATTGCTCTTTTAACTGCCAAGTTTTCAAAGAGAATGAAATTACTTGTTTTGCATCGTGTCGATTCCTGTCTATAATCATTTATTCATTTTACGTGACTACCAGATAGTGCAGTGTTTTAGTACCTGTAGGAACCTTTAGTAAACTGTTTTTTTTTTTTGTCTGTATCTGTATCAGCCCATATACGTCCCACTGCGGGGCACGGGTCTTCTTTACAATCGAGAATACGATTGAGAAGGGTTAACCTAGATGGTCCATCATGCTGGTCTAGTACAGTTTGACGGACTTCACATACCGTAAAAATTCTCACAACTCTCGCTATGGTATGTAGGTTTCCTCACTAGATATTCCTTTGCCCTTATAGAGCGTAGTGATTGCCGAATCAATACATGAATTTGAAGAATTGAAATGTGGATTTGAACTCGCGGCCACCGTGAACATGTTGGCTGCCGCGTCCGGTCCGTTACCAACAGGCCACCACGTAATATTCTAGTGATATCAAAGAATTTATTGGAATTACTTGGAGTTATGTTTTATTATGTTATAGCCAAAATATCAACTTCATTATCAATTTTTCCGTCAACTGATGGTATATGTATGTCAAGGAATAACATACCAACTTTCATATCACCAACTAAAGTAAAAGGCGTGGATACTAAATCCCTCTTTACAGCTACACCACCGCATTTCTACTATAAAGTTAATAGCTCGCTGCTTCCTAGAACAAAGTTGAAACAAAATAAAAGTTAAAATGGCAAATGAGTTAATCCGCAGGCATTATTCACGCAACTAACTCCAGTTAAGTCCGAACGCGGTTCAGCTGCATTTAACCGGTACGAAGCAACATTTGTTGGTATTTATCTACATCAGTTCTAACAAGTGCAATTACTTTTATGTTATTGAAAAATCTTGTCACTATCATTGTTGGCTTTCCATTAATTAATTAATTCTATCTATCTAATCATTTCGAATACGCTGTATGCCCGTCATTTATTATCACTGGAATTTAGGAGCTACATTTTATACTAACATGCTTCTAAAGTTTGAATTGTTGGACTTCAGTGAACTTTAAAATTGTATAGATAATTCTTCACGACTCAGTTGTATAATTTCATTACACAAGGTTACGAAAATAAAGTGATGGACAATTTTCCTCTTTCAAAAGCTAAAATTGTCACGTATGTCGTGCACGCACTTATTAATAGGTAGGTGTGAATTTACAAACAATACGCTCGCCGCATAAGTTTATTTTTACTATACACATTATTATTTTCGTCAACTACGTTCAAAAATGTTGGGTAAATTTAAGTAGTAATTATGGTGATACTTTACAATTTCATCATATCATGGAATAGTTTATATTTATTGGACTTGTGGTTTAAATAAATAAATGAGGCTCATGTTTAAATTCAGGCGACCTCAATCGAGTCAATCAGTAAGTTATAAACCAAGGTGATGAGAACCTGAAGTCTAAGTGTAGAAAAATGTTTTATGTTCTAAAAGGCGTGACAGCAGAGACGCCCATAATATAGTCATTAAATTTAGAAATGCAGGTTTTTTGAAATTGCTATGAATGGCGAAACAAGCATGCCATTAACCTGATGGTAACCGATACGACCACTCACGGACGGTAGCAAAACCAAACAACACCATGAATTACAAAGAAATGTTTGGCAGTCATCTGCGCTCGTTCTCCTGAGACACGAATTCTCAAAAGTCAAGTAGTTAATTTTTTACAATTTAATTTTCATCCATTTGACATTGGGCCTTAATATCTCAATACACAAACGAGTAAAACTATTACACAAAAGCCCTTCATAAATATTTATATATTTACTAATTAACTATTTCTCGTACTTTAATAAACTTTGGTACTACAATTTTATTGGTTTAATTTAATTAAAACGGGTATCGACCTCGCACGGGAAATTTAAGGTCCAACTAATAGCTGTATCAGGCAAGTCAATATACATAGATTACTCGTAATAATGTTAAAACGTCATTGGCGCTAACAAGCCACTGGCTTAAAGGGGTTGGCCATATATTACGGCGAAGTGCGTGGCATATTGACATGTGATCATTGAGATATCACGGGTATAAAATTTGCAAATTGACACTTGGGAGGTGACAAAACTTCACACTTGCCGTGATTTCTGTCCCATCCCGCATGTGCTTTAGCAATAACGTTCTTCATAATTGTAATTACGAGTAGCTACTGCAGGCCGCACTTATTTAAACTCAAATAAATTGTTCCTTAGGGCTTGTTGCCTTCAAATTTCCTTACGCATCGCGTCTGCAGCAGTTTTTTATTTATAATATACGAATTTACATAGCAGTGCACCTCCGCGTACTTTGCGTCAAAGAAGCCTGCCTTAGTAGAGATTCTCTTTGTAATGATTTTATTTGTTTTTGTTATTTTTTTATTTATTAGGCGACTACAAAGGTTTCATCAATTCGACTGTTTTTTTATTAGTAATCTTGTTGAAAGTAGTATAGCTAAATTAAAGCATTAACTAGACTAATATACAAAGTTGATGCGACCGATGGGCATTAAATTACACTATGTATACTATCCGTCCTTGGTATTAAATCGACACGGCACAAAAATTAATAATACCAAAAATGAGGTTTTGTTTGTTTCAAACAAACTAAATAGCTTCCAAATAAGAGTAAAACGCAACCATCCTGTGTAAATAAATTTCACTGACCTGTAGATATGAATAGATAACAATTTGGCAAAGTCGCGCGCGGCGTGTGTTATTGTCGCGCCGCGCCGCCAAGGCCACGCCGCCGGCGCAGCGTGGCTGTGCGCACCGCAAGTACAGTCGACTCTCGTTAATTCGAAACTCGAGGGACTCTTAAAATATTACGAATTATCGAGTGTTCGAAATATCAAAAGGTTCAAAATTTGTGAGAGAAAGTAAATACAACTGAATTATTAAGTGTTGATCAATTATTATTTATTAACTGCTATTCAATAACAATGACAAAACTTTAGAGGTACATTCGTGTACATACAGGTATTCATAATTTGAATTAATTAATATTTCTAACGAACTATGTTATAGGTACTGGTTTTCCTCTTTCTCTCTAAAACTTTGAATTGCCGAGTGTTGGAAGCCGTTGAGTTCGAATTAACGCGTCGTTTTGTTATATAGCAAAGGTTTTTTTCGTTCAAATTACCAAGTGCATAAAAATGTATTGATTTAGTTCGAAATATAAAGAGATTTTGTAGGGAACTCGTGATAACTTTGAATTATAGAGAGGTTCGAATTATCGCAGGTTTGAATTAACGAGAGTCGACTGTAGTTACTTTCGAAGTACGCGCACAACATACATTACTAAAATTACACTACATTTTTAAATTTTCGATATGTCCTCCATTTACATGAACGCACAAGTTATAGCGACGGACAATATTATTATTGTTTAAATTCTAATTAAGTCAGTGTCCGAGTCTAGGCACTTTATTTTTTCAAATGCTTAAATAACCCTATTTTTAGTTATTTAATTATGCTTACTTCTGAGGCATACATTTCTCCCTTAATGTAGCCCCGTTAAAAGAAATCCAAGAGGGTTAGGTCCGGCGATCGTGGTGGCCACGGTACAGATCCGAATCAACCGATTCATTGTTGTCCAACAGTCAATAACACAAAAACACTAACACTAAATAATAATTATCCGAGGTTGCGTGTTCTGCCACAATGACAAAAAAAATAATGTCTTAAAGTTATTTGGTGTCAATAAAAAGACAAAATCATAATTGTCGGCGCGAGATCGGCAAGATCAAAGCGGAGCGGGCGCGCGGCGGCGCAGGGGCTTCCATGTTACATCCGTTTGGAAACGATAGCGGCCTTAGATTATATACTCGTCTATATTGAGCAATGTCAACAAACGATGCGCTAAAAGTGTCCTCACTTTCGTTGATATGTGTGAGTACCGGTCGTGTAATTATTGTAATCCAACTGTCAAGGTGTGTGTGTTTAGGGATGCCTACTCCAGATTATTAACTTAACTTTTCCCCATTATTTGATATACAAAATAGGTTAAATAAATATTTTTTCTTTATTTAAAGTAATCATACTATTAATTATATTTATAACGCATTTTAGTAAAAACAATAAAGATCTAAACCCATCTCCTAGTGTTTGTTTCCGAATAAAATTAACTCTTTGGATTTATTGCCTGGGCTGTTATCTGATTTCTGTATTTATGTAAAATATAAATTATCATAAGTAAAATGTTTGGAACACACAACTGGAACAAATGGTCTTCTTTTCGTTTCAGCTGTGTAATGTCTCTCCAGCAATTTGCTAGTACGGAATCCGTAGGAAGTCTAAAAATATTATTAGGACCTTGAATAAGTTCTCGCTGTTTCTTCAAAGATGACAATAGCAGTACCCCGTTTATGAAATTTTGAATGGTACATGCAAGGCAAAGAATTAATAAAATTACTATGAAGTGCATGTCGTCGTGGGTTTCATTAATATCGTGTAGGTAAGTATTATTTACTCATTAAATAAATAATGCAATTCTTCTTGTTGTTATTCTGATCGAAATATTATGTAATCATACTTGTGTTTTATAGTTTCTCCCATAGTTTCAACAAATCTTCCTAGTAATAAATTGACAACACTGGCCAATGAAACTCATCTTCAAAATAATAGTGGTTTAACAATAATGTTACCGATAGAAAGTGATATTGGTATTATTATACAGTTTTCCCACACAATTGCGATACAATTCGACAGCACAAACCGGCATAATTAATTATTTTTCGGGAGCACGTTATCCATATGTAGTTCAAATGACACTGACGTACGTGAGAAGCGAGTCTACCAAATTTGGTAGACTTTATTTGAGCCGCGCGGTGAGGTGTGATGTGTCATCTAGACGAGTATATAATCTAAGGATAGCGGCGGCACGCTAAAAATATTTTTTAGAGGTAAATTACGTACGGGTCACACACACACTGACCTATTTCTATTTCATTTACGCGCGGAATGTTTTGCTATGTCTCTTTCGCAATGAAAGTGTAGGTGTGTGTGTATTTATTGCTTTCTTGTTTGCATCGGCAACTTTGTAAGTAATTTAGTTGTACTTATTATTATGTGACTTGTATAAGAGCGGCAACAACGCGCAGATTTTAGTACGATCTATCGTTTTAACGTGAATGACCATGCGTTAGACGCAATCAGCTATTAGAAAAGCTACATCGTGTTCAAATGGGGCAAAAACTTACAGATTCGTTTATGACTACACTCCTGCTCCTATTTAATTATTTTTTAGTACAGAGCTTCAAAATGGTACCTAGTATATGCAATTTAAAGAAACGCCCATCGGTCGCATCAACGTTGTATATTTACATAATTGTGTTTAGTGTTCTCAATCTTGTTAAAGCGTTTCAATAGTAAATTCGTTCTTTCTACTGATATTAAATGCCCTACTCAGCAATAGTTAATAGCTCAAATACAGCAAAAACTAATAATATAACAAACACACGGGCAATGAAATAATTATTTTCTATTTAGTCTTCTGTCAGCGTAACAAACGTTATAAAGCTTCCAACCATCCCTCTATGCTTCATATATCTGTATTTATACCTGGGATATCCGATCCAGGTATTTAGAGACCTTGTTAAAACTTTTTACGTCCAAAAATAATTTCCCGTAGCATTGACGTCATGCGAGCGGCCGATCGTAAAATAAGGAAACAAATCATTCCCATACACACATACTCACGCTTGTTCATAAAGAGGTAGGCAGAGGCTGCAAGAATGACACCTACACTAACTTAATTATTTTAGTTTTATTATTTATTCAGGATAACAACTAATAGTACATATCGTCGGTATAATGAAAGAACGAAATAATTCCGATTTTAGCCAAATTGCCTTTTACCATTTTCGTGAACCCCAAAATGTGCCACATCTTTTGATCTTACAAACGTTCTTATATCTTAACCCAATCCAAAAATAAAGCCATTTTTGTGTTTCAATTGTAGAAATGGATATGTTTAAATGATCAATAAATGTTATTAGAAAAAATGACTTAACTCTATAAATAAATGAACAACTAAGACTTCTAATCATTTGAGTATGAAATGAATTAGCTAAATTGAGTTATTTAGAAACTAGCCAAGTTGAAGGAAAACTAAATAACATGAATTATTTAGGGGCATTCTTTCGTTTTAATTAATTATTTTCATTTATTTCTTCGAGAAAATATAATAATATTTATAAGAGATTCCAATTAAGAATACCTAACTTTCGTGTTTAAATATTTATATTAGATTCAAAACTCAATAAGTATACTTAGTTGACCCAAATTCGAGTATTTACATCCATCTAATGTGTGGTAAAACTGAATAACTACCATAAAGAATTAGCTAACTACGGTATGTTTGCAATATCTCGGTTTGGCAAAAATGGATAACTTGGTTTTTGCTTTTTATAATATTTTCGGTACATGAAAAAAATTCAATTGGTTAAGCATAGAATTGACAGCAAACATGCTTAAAGCATATAAATTGTCGACAGTAAAATTGTTCTCCATTTGTTAATAATGTCAAAAAAACAGTAAATCGCGATTATCTCGAAACTTGACTGACTTTCTATCCCACAACGCTATCCACAAATTACTGATATCAAAGTTTTAAGTCAGTAACGGAAAGTTAGAAATGTAAAGTTAGAAGATAGCCTTAGTTGGAGTAATTTAACTGCTTGCGTTTCAAAGCAAGTGGTAGAGGTAGAAATTAACTTATTTCCGTCCCAAGAGATGAAAGTGGGTGAGCTCGTCGACAAAGCATTAACTGCAAATCCGAGCAACTTATATCAGATTACCCAAATCAAAACCCACACAAAAAAGAATAGTCATTTATGGATCTGAACCTGATCTTTGAACTTTCCTATATAAGAACGGCCCGTAGTAGTATTGAAGTCCTACTCCTACACAAAAGTCGAAAATCCCTGGTAATGTTTCAGTGACAATCAAGTGGTTTCCGTTCCATTTTCAATCTTCGTTCTTTTGTATTCGTCATGGAGCCATATGCCATAATTAGTCTGGACTGGAGATAGTTGTATACCACCAGTAAATATTCTATTTGTACTCTTGATTTACATTCAAGTCGAGATACTAGTTAGCTATGCTAGGCAGACGATTTGATGACTGCAGGACATAACGCCTCACGCTAATAACGCTACTGCCAGTCATCAGCCTGTCATGACTAAGGTTGCAGGAAGTCGCTGATTTTCAAACTCTTCTATTAATTTAACTTTCTGATTGATTTCGTTGCGGGTTAAAGACAAGTTAGACATTCCCGGAGACTCGCCGAGCTTCAATGCTCGGTGTCATTACATTGCGTGCCACTGTTGATCCTGGCTTACAAGAGTAAGGTGGGTGTGAGGGCGGGACAGTCTCCATCATTGTAGCTGGATGCAGTCCGATTCCAACAGGTTGATGTTAAGATCCTTGGGTAGACCTATGTTCAGCAGTGGACATCCTGTGGCTGAAAAAGAGATAAAGGAAGAAGTCACTTCTCGGGTCAGTTATAAAAACTTATTAAAACAAAGGGTTACTGGTATGTATTTTACGTTTCCTTTGCCTCGCAAAAAGGCGGGAAACCGATGCGCGCGCCTTCTCCCTTGTCTATGAGTTGTCAAAAGTGTCAATCGGTAATAAACTAGCATTTAATGGACGGGTTGTTTTATTGTGCTTTCACACAATGATATATTATACAAATATGACGTAGATATCGCACTAGCACTTCAAAAGTGAGGCGTTCAAATTCGGGCAATTGGTGTAATTTCATCTAGTCGCATAGCAACGGCGACAGAGGGAAGACCTCAGTGCTGTCAACATAATTTATTTCGAAAATATTATCTAAAGTGTCGAATTGTGTGTTTTAAGAGTGTTAAAACAATGGTGCAAAAATATGAAACTAAATGGGACCTACACACCATACGTAAGTATATAAAAACCACACAAAATTTAATTTTTATTTTAAATTTGCAAACACCGCCTTCAATTGTGTAAGAAGGATCGCCTAATACAAAGATTGTTAAGTGCGATAGGGACAAAAAGCGTACGTCATAGATTAACAAGTCAGAAGCGAAACCGATCATACATAAATTTGACGATGACAGTTTGAATGTATTTGGATAATTGTATATTTGTTTCTAATTCAATCATATTTAAAACGATTAAGTTATTTGTTATGAAATATTTTCATAATAAATAACTTAATCCAACCACGAACATTACAAAATACATTAGCTTCCCCATATATTTTGAATGACTATATTATATTATTTACATATATCATTGAATATTTCCAGATTTCCACGTGATGAGCTTTTGAGACGTAAATGGATATGCACTAAGCACAACTCGGACAAAAAGAGGGTATCGTAACTGGATACTTTAAAACTGGTTAATATTGGTTTAGCACATTTAATTATGAATAAAAATATACACCTACGAAAAAATATATATCCACCTAAAAAACCTGCACCATCGGTTGTTTACCAGTGGCAGGGCGCTCATACGTTACCGCCATGTGTAGGTACCATCGCAATGTCTATTTCCCCCGCCACACGACAGTTTAAATGCCATGTTATGTTCCGGTTCAAAGGACATTCTCGCCCGAGTAATCGCTGTACTTATACTTAAGATCTTATGTCTCGGGATGGCGAGCATAGTGAAAGCCAAGCATTGCTTTGTAATTAAAGGTGTCTTGGTTTCGCTTATGTCCACGAGCGGTCATATCACTTGTCATCAATACAACAAATAATAATATTATTAAGAAATCGATTTTTCAGTGCCTGCTTACCATAAACTAATATAAAAAACGGTAATCAATTTATTTTTTATTTTTTCAAGTTTGTAAGCAAATAAAAATATATTTGTTACAGGATGGCGTACCACATGTAGACTCATGTAGCAACCTCAAAGTTAATATATTATATACTTATAAAACCAAATAGGTAGTTTTATTTATCGTCACCCTTCTGTCTTTACCGCTTCGATTCTATGTTTGGATAGCGCAATGCTATCTCTTTTCGTCTCGTACTTTCTGTATAATCTGTTTCATTCACTAAAATTGTCATAAAGTATTAACAAATGAGTATGTATATGCATAGCAGTACAGTTTTTGAACGTCACGACATATGGATATGCGTCATCTTTATTAAAACATCATTGGCTTTCACATATATATATCATTGGCGACGAAGTTGAAGAACCCTGTGCTGGCATTAAAATGTCGTATTTAGGGAATTTACCTATCTTTGACTATAAATCAAGCGAATGGTCAATTTTTTACGGAAGATTAACACAATTTTTGAAGATCAATGATGTGGAGGTGGAAGAAAAAAGAAGTGGAATCCTGCTGACGCACTTAACAGACGAAACATATCGTTTGGTGCGTAACTTGGCGTACCCCAAGTCGTTGGATTCGCTGACCTACAAGGAGCTAGTGCAATTACTCAGTGAACATTTCAAACCGAAGCAGTGTTCATTTGTTGATAAGGCGAACTTTTTTGGCGCGAATAGAATTTCGGGCGAATCCTTAGCAGATTGGGCGGCACGATTACGTGGTCTGGCAAGTTATTGCGATTTTGGCACCGCTCTAGAAATAAACCTTAGAGATCGCTTCGTTCTCGGTTTAGGCTCAGGCCCGGAACACGACAAACTGTTTGAGCAACACCCGTCTACCCTCACATTGACTAAGGCGATAGAGTTAGCGGAACAAGCAGCGGGTGCACGAGAGGCTAAAGCTATCATGTGCACCGATAACAGTCTCTTCGTCAAGGAAGAACTGTTATACCGTGCGAAATTCCAAGGCGGGCTCGGTCGGGGCCGCGCAGGCGGCGATGGCGACGACAACGGCGGCTATGTTGGAGCCGGGCGAAGCGGCGGCACTGGCGGAGTCAGCGTTCACCGCGGAAGCGAAGGCACACATTCATTGCGTGGTGATACAAACTATTGTTTTGTTTGTGGAATGAAAAATCATTCAAGTGATAAGTGTCGTTATAAAGGATACAAATGTCAAAAGTGTGGCGAAAAGGGACATCTCAAAAGGGTGTGGATGAACAAAAAGAAGGCCTGTATGTATCATTTTGACACTAAACAAGAATGTGAGGCTTCCGAGGTCAAGGACACTAGTTGTGAGGAATGTAACAATTATAATATAAGGTATGTGGCAGATAGGCCCATTACAATTAATTTAAGTTTAGGTAATACGAATTTAACTATGGAACTCGATACTGGTTCAGGCAAATGTGTAATTTCTGATAAATTGTATTTTGATAAGTTTTCTAATTACAAATTAAATAACAGCAGTATAGCCATAAAATAGCCATAAAATATCGCCTATGGGTGTAGCCATAAAATATCGCCTATGGGTTATTTTTCTATCACAGCTTGTTATAATGACCTTAAGAAAAAAAATGTCATTTTTGTTGTTAAGAAGTGCGGACCGCCATTTTTAGGCAGAGACTTTATGACTGCTTTCAATCTAATATTAACAACGGATATTAAATCCATATGTAGTGATGTTGATGTACACCAAATTTTGCAAAAATATCCTAACTTATGGCGAGATAAATTAGGTGCATTTAATAAATTTAAAGTTAGCCTAGTATTGAAAGAAAATGCTTTTCCAAAATTTTTCAAGCCACGTACTGTTCCATTCGCCTTAAAAGATAAAGTTAAACAGGAACTTAATAGACTGGTAGCCTTAAAAATTTTAGTCTCTGTGAATTACTCAGAGTATGCCACTCCCATAGTGCCCGTTTTAAAAGAGAATGGTCAAGTGAGAATAGCGGGAGATTTTTCAGTCACTTTAAATAAGGATCTATTGATTGAAAAATATCCTTTACCGCGTATTGAAGAAGTCTTCACAAAGATCGGAGGGGGCGAACGTTATAGTAAAATCGATTTGAAAAATGCGTACAATCAATTTCTATTGGACGAGCCGTCACAAGTCTTGACGACAATTAACACCCATAAAGGTCTATTTAAACATACTAGACTAGTTTATGGTTTAGCTAATGCCCCAGCCATTTTTCAAAAAGCTATGGAAACGTTGCTCTCTGGGATAGATGGGGTCAGTGTATGGTTGGATGACAACAGCAATAAAGCAGTTAATATACAAGTTAATATTATAAATGCAAGATTAATAGCTATAATCACTGACATCCGTTATGACACGTAACATATTCAGTTATAATTACACAAACTGCCCTATCAAACATATCAAGGCCCGTAATTTAACATAGATATATCTAACAGCAATTATTCAGTGGAAAAGATAGTATCGGCATCCTGTTAAAATTAATCATTTACGGCGGCTCCACACATTGGACCAACACTGGTTCCAACTTCCAACATTATTCGTCCAAGGTGTGGATCTAGGACAGTTTTCCTCAAGGAAGATGATAGAGCCCCTCTCCCAAAGAAGCAATAAAATACCTAAAGAAAATTAGAGGGCGTCGAGAAATGGGCATGGCTGGTAACAATCGATTAAATAAAAATCTTTATAAATTGAATTTCCATAAAATAATAAAGTCCTTAATATTTAATATATCCCATTTTAAACAACTTAATTTATGCATCTTCATTTCATCAGCAACATTGTGTTTTCGAGAATTACTTTAAAACAGCAATATAGGCAATATTTAAATAATTAAATATAAGAATCTTTTTACAATTATAAAGTGGACAATGATCGGAGCAAGTTTCAGCACTAGAAAACAGCAATAGCCAACGTTTGATCCAACGCTTATATTTAGCTTTAGTACTCACACATCGTGTTCAGATAATGAGTTGATAAATAGCGTCCACCTGGTCACGCCGGTGCTATTAAACTGAAGTTTTATTTCACATTACACTAAACTTAGGAAATTGATACTGGCATATTAACTTTAATTGATTTTGCCAGAGGCTAAATTTTGAAATCAGAGTTAACCCAGCAATGCCGAGGCTGTTAGGTTTTGTGTCATTGTAAAGGTTTTTAAAGTAATAAAATTTCAAAAAGTTAATTTATATATCTTGTCAAATTCGGGGTCAGATAAAATCAATTTTGTGGTCTAAATACATATGTTATACCATGCTCTTTCAACGTCTCAATATGTAATAATAGAAAACAAAATAACATTTTTCTAATAGATTATTGTTATCTTTTGTGAGGCTCAAACATTTGAGTTACGCCTGATTTTTCAATCGGCCGATAATTTATCTTCGGCAAATAACATTTATATTTTTATCAGTATTTTCTGAAAAAGATTATATTTCTTTAGAAAAGCCGTAAATATGTCATATATCCTTCGATAACAGTTATACGATTCAAAAATTAGGTCTTGGTATCAAAAACTTTTATACCCTTATTCATACCGCAGTTTTCAAATGCCGTTAATATGAGCTAACTCAAAAAAATTTTTCATAAATGTCAAAATTCACTAATCAGCCATTTAACAATTGATTAACTTTAAAATGGCCAATACCCTTGGACAAACTATTTTTAGAGAAAATGCCCGATGTCTGTCAGCTGGACGTTTGATATAACAGTCAAGTGAATGAACGTTTTATGTTCTTAACATGATTTAAGTAATTTACGTTTATTTTGTTCATAAGCGGTTCTTAATAAAAAGGGGGTATATCTATAAGTGCGTGGTGGCCTGTTGGTAAACGGACTAGACGCGACTGCCAACATGTTCACGGTGGTCGCGGGTTCGAATCCCAGGGCACACCTCTGACTTTTCGGAGTCATGTGTGTATTGATAGTCAATCACCACGCACTAAAACGGTGAAGGAAAACATCGTGAGGAAACCTGCATAGTGATTTATAAAAAATTATATGGTATGTAAGTCCGCCAACCCGCACTAGGCCAGCCTGGTGGACTATATGGCCTAACCACTCTCAATCGTACTGTCGATTGTAGAGGAGGCCCGTGCCCTGCAGTGGGACGTATATGAGCTGATACAGACAGATATCTATAACAGCAAATACAATTCAAAATTCCTTTTACAAAATCATTTACTGATTTATTTCCTGGTCGATGACGTAGGCCCAACAAAGCTAGTTAATCCACTACAATTATCGATATTATTATCACAAGTGGCATGCTTACGTGGACGTGTGCATTCCTTATCGCCTCTCCACATCTATTCATGTTTCGTCCTTTGATTACAGTACGATCGTGCGACTGACATGTGACGTAGTTAATTAATGGTTGAATATTTTAAAAGATTTACCAAAAATACGCGTATCACTTTTGGTAGAACCTAGCCACAATTTAGGCTACATTATGAAAGGATCTGCTCTTTCAAGGCAGGTCTACTCATTCAAAGTAAGCCGAAGTATAGCTTATTGTTACGTTTCCCTCACTGAGAGAGATTTTGGAATACACCAAAGCTAGTGGTAGCATGATCATATCCATCCAAATATTACCATCGTAAAAATGATTGAAAATCTGTCACAATGACTAACGCAAATATGACGCATTCAAGATTCTCCATCAAAATCATGATCAAATAGCTACCATCGTACACAATAATGAAAGACCCTCCATAATGAAATATGGTAGTGTGTCCCATTTTGAGTTGACTTGAACTTGATACTCTGTGTGCATAACGCTTCAGTACCCTCATTGGCAATGTTTTAATTAATCACTTTACCGTACCAATTTCATAAATGTAATAATATACCGCAATACGACGTAATATATTCCATGTTCAAATTCAAGATTAGAAACATCATTGAGTGTATATCTGTGTCGCCATGTGTCCATTACTGGCTCCACGAGATTGTTTTTCCAATAATAAGTATTGATTACAATAATTGAAACCTGCTCAAATAGGTTGATCTTACTACTAAAACTATCATCTTAAGCTGTATTTGTCCTCTACAATACTTTAGTTTTATTGCAGATAATCTTATCTCATTTATATCGAAAGTTACTACACAGTGGTTCCCCAATGGCCGAAACCGACTACGTGGTAGGCCTAGAAGGAGATGGCGGGACGAACTCGATTCAGTGGGAATTAAAGGGCTCATTATAATAATCTTATCTGGCAATAGAAAATAAACGTACTCCCAAATGTCCTAGCAACGGACACATGTTTTGACTAAACAAAAATATAGCCAAAACTGTGTTGTGAAATAAAGAGACTGGATGTCTTTAGCAAATAAAAACACCCTCTCATAAAAAGGCAATAAAAGAAGACGGCCCAAGCGATGTCTACAACTGACAACACATCAGACACAACGGAAAACGTTCAGAAAGTGTTTAACTTAGAAACGTACAAAAAGGCTACCAGTAAAGCTAGCTTACTAGAGTACTCATTTTTATTTGTTACTTTAGTGTCTTTTTTTGGTCCTTGTGAAAAATATTGTTTAATTACTAATAGTAAAAATTAAGTTTAAAAATTCTCCATTCTTACTTACTTTTGATTGTAAAGGGGTCTTTAACCTACAATGAGACGCATATAATATGGACTAATCCAATACAAAAATAAACATTATATTAGCTACCCAACAAAAAGAAAATCCTGTTAAAATTATGAAACAAATATTTCCGAAACCAAAAATACACTTTAGACTCTAACCCGATCATAATCACATTCCTGCGAATTATCAAAAACCATTTTCCGTCAGCGCTACCGATGACGTATGCATCGGTTCGCGATACGATCGTGTTTTTTGAATTGATCGTAACACATGTCGAGTGACGTCACACAGCCTTATCGGCAGTATCAAGCACGAGGACACTGAATCGTGACTTTTTAACTATATCAATGGTATTACGGTATTCCAAACGGTGTTAGACTGAGGGTTAAGATCATTGCGTATCTGCAGATAGCGAGGAATTGTAATGGGCAGATAAGGCGGTTTCTGCTTGCACGAGATGTGATAGTGAACTTGCAAGTTCGTATCTACATCCTGGATAATTGAGTGCAATAAAAATATTGAATTGTTTTTAGTCATAACCATTCAGCAATATTCACGTTAGTATTTTATTGTGCATATTCATAAATAATATGAATATTTTTCAAAAATAAAAACGGTACCCTAAAAATAAAACAATGTAAACATCGATGCTTAATCGATACAACCAGATCCGATTATGCATTCGAGACATTCATGTGTCAAACATATCGATTGTGATCGACAATAGCCATCGCGGGCAACTCGGTGTCGTGATGTCGGCATTAAGTCACAGACTCGTATCATTGTGATAACTCGCAGCCTTGTGCTAATTTCGTGTAAGTATTGCGTTCACGACGGTGCATTTACATATGGCATATAGATTTGAGTTAGATAACTCGAAGGAAGTAGGCGAAATGGGTCTTTAAACTTTGGATTGCGCGTTTTATTTAAATTGAACATATAAACTAAAGCCTAAGTAATTGTCATTTTATTATCTATATATTTTCAGAATTGAGTTTCCCATTGCTGGGCTATGACCTCCTACTTTCCTTTAAAATTGTGCGGTCTTGCGCGATATGCGGCCAGTCCAAATTGTCTTTGCTTTAGTAAACTGGTGTTAGAGTATTATTGTTTGTTGTCTGGGTGCATACTCAGAAATAACCACCACACTATGGTGGAACACCCGTCATATTATTCCATGTCATGTTTTAATAATTTAACCCTGTATATATTCAAGTTTGACGAGGTAATCTTTCAACGGTGATAACTTCATTTGTATGTTACTGTAATGGGTGCATAATTGCCAGGCTCGTGAGAAATAGTAATGTTAAGCTTAAAATATTCATATTAGTAATAAAATATTTTCAATGTACCGTTTTAGGTCAGCCTCTCACAGCGCTCTTGCAATGAAATCGCGAGATATTTAAGTGTTAAGGGTCATGTCAAATATGTAGACATACACCTAAATTGTCGTGTTATATCACATTTTTTGTAACATAAAACTTCGGTAAAATAAATAAAAAGCAATATCGGTTACAAATATGTCACTTCGTAATAATTTTTTTTTTACAACCTACTCATGATGAGGTGATAACGTGATATTAACTGCAGTTTCAAAACACGCGTAAACCATGTACTTAACTAGTGTACTAAAATAGTGTATTAAAATTATCTAATGTTTACTTTTTACGTCCTTCGAGGTAGAAACACCATTCCCATGTCTCAACTATTTTACATCTCGTTAACCCAGTGATGGACATATTCCGGCTTAATAATTTGCTTTCATTGCCTCTGGGAGAATAGGCAAAAATAAAGGATAATGTTCCGAGTTACGCATATCTTCATTTCTGTACAATATAGTGTATATTATTTTGTGTATATTATATTATTGTATAACATTTATATATTTTTCACTGTACACGTAATATTTTGTGTGCTCAATGTATGATGATTCTACGGTTTTATATATTTTCGAAAGGTCAAATGGAAGGCCAAAGCATATCATAATGAAAGCTTTAACATAATAATTACAACCAATATATTTTGGTAATCAAAAGATATACATATTATACATAGATATACATATTAGGACAGCCTCCGTGGCGCAGTTGGTTAGACGCCGCCTGTGAAACGAGAGGCCGCGGGTTCGATCCCCGCACCGAGAGAAATGTTTGTGCGGCCCACAAATTTTTCTTCCGGGTTTGGGTGTTTGTGAGACCGAAAAGTCTCTCGTAGTTCCTGATACCCACGACACAAGACTCGATCTTAGTGTGGGGTCAGGACTATGTATGTAACTGTTGGGTGTTATTATTATTATTATTATATATTTTACATTTAGCTACATAAAAAGTAGTCATTACTCTGTAGCTAGCTTGGACCTCGGTAGAAATAGGTCGACTTAACGGTGTTGGCACCACTATCTTATAGAAAACCAACGTTAGGCGACAGCTTTGCTATCGTGCTTCGATCAGTGAGTAGAATTACCGGAAGGCCAATACCACTTTTCTCCTCCCATTATTTAAAAAAAAACATATTCGGGAATTTTTTACTTATGTTACTCTATTCGACGCAAATTGTATAACTTTACTTAACTTGCTACTTACTTTGTGAACTTTAAAATCTCGAAGACTGAAGCAATGAAATATAATTAACATCAAGTTTCTTTATTTGTAATCTAGCTTTGTGTCTTTTAATTGCCTCTTCTTTAGTCAAATATTTTTAGTCGCACTCATTTAGCGATGGAAAAAAGTAGACACTTCATTTTCACATCTTTTATTTATCATTTTTTTCTTGAAGAATTTCTCAGACGAGTAAACAGAAACGAAATATTAAAAAAAACTAAAAGTCAATGTACTAAATTATTTTAATCAGGAGTTTTATCTTTACTCCACTTGAAAGATACATCACATCTTTCCTAAGTGCATTTGCACACACAAATATAATATGCTCTAAGTTTGAACCAAAACTAACACAGTAAAGAATACACATCATAAACTTCAAAACGAACGCTGCGAGTCAATAAAATTATTTGTAACAATTGTCCCAGTATTTTCAAATAAACAAGATCTCTCTAGTTACCCTTCGCGCCAATCGAAACTTCTATCCAAGAATAACTTACAAAATTATCAAGCCGAGCTTGTAGTGAAAATCCAGTGTTTAATATTTCAAAGAGACTCAGCTGTCAGTGACGACTGCAATAGCTGTCTGCAATCGAGACTTGGTTTAAATTGTAACTCCGGTTGGGAATTCCTTAATTAGTTCCATTCGGACCTCACCTCGCCTGGGTGTAATGAAATTATAATTTGTGTGAGATTTTAATGTATAAATTATTAAATGGATTTTAAATGGAAATTAGTTTTGGTGGTTTTAATGCGTTGAGGTTTCGGTTGTGTGGTTGTAATGTGTGTTCAAAAGTGTTTTGAGTACAAAGCACCGGATAATGCATGTTGGTAAAACCTAGATGCAATTAGCTTCCAACATATTGGTGTTATTGAGGAGGTCTGTGTAAAATGAAATACTTACATTACTATTGGTGGTAGGTCTGTCACCACCGCAATGTCTATTTCTCTCGCCAAACAGCAGTGTAAATGGACTGTTGTGTTTCGGATTGAGGGTCATTGTAGCCAGAGTAACTACTGGACATAGTGAGACTTAACACCTTATGTCTCAAGATGGCGAGCGCGTTGGAATGCCAAGTATTGCTTTGTTATTCTAGTTAGTAGTAGTTGTTTGGTTTTGCTACTGTTCATGAAAGGTATCGCTTACCATCAGGCAAACGGCACGCTCGTCTCACCACTCATAGCAATAAAACAGTTATATGTATACTCTAGATATTTTTAATCTACATCAATATCTTAATCGATCAGCCAATTCAGCTCATACATTTTCCATAAACTGAACAAAATAAATTCTTCTGTAATTAAATTAAACAAACGAATAGCATTAAACAAACAAGAGTAAATTGGCACAACATCACAATAGTTGATTTGGTTAAATTGTGTAAAGCAAATAGCGAGGTTGGAGTTCTCTTTGATACAAATTTATTGAATTAATATATCGCTGATTGTATTAATAATGTAACAATGTGGCATGTACAAGCACTTGCCCCGAATCAATAATCAGGTACAGCCGATCATAGAGTATTCGTTTTCTTTGTGAAATTTATTGAACTTATGTGGTATAATTTAATATTGTAAATAGGAAATATTTTTTTGTTCATTAACATTAAATTGGCTAGGGAAATTACTTTTTTTAGGGACAAAATACTTGTTATAAAACGTTCGTGTAGTAAGTGCATCTAGTAGGCACAAAATAGTACAAACTTGCCCCTAATTACCATTTTTAACTATTTGCAATATTGATGTGTGTCGGATGAGTCAGCTTACTTAAAATATTAAGTCTTATTTATTATGATAACATATTCTATTATACGAAATTAGATACTTTTGAATCCACCATTGTCACCGACAAAACAGCTATAAAATACTTCCTTAAAAACAATATGAAATAACTCCATTATAAACGCTAAACACGTCGATAGAGAATCTAAAACACGTGATTCAACGAAACAGATCGAGCTGGACAGCAATGCTGGCAAAAACACGTCCGTTTTAGTACAGCATAAATATTAGTGTACTAAGAGAAATATCGTCGACCAGAATGCTCATATCTCTCATTGATAAACCAACATTTGCCATTACACTCGCAAACGTCTAATTAAAATTATTGTCACATAAGGCATGATTGATGCGGTACATTTTTGTTATAAATACATGGCCACTGGAACATAAATCATATTGAAGTAAGCATTCAAAGATAATATAATATTATAAGGTTATTGCTAGTTGCTCTGTATGGGACAATCATGCCTGATCAGATGACATTGATTTTGTACTGATATTGCCGGAGCATGCTTTTTCAACGTAAATATTTTTATTTTTTTTAATTGCTCTGGAAAATTCGCCATGGTATATTAAATCTTCTTTTAAACCTTCGATCAAATATACTAGATACAGGGTCCGGAACAAAATCACACGCCAAAAATGGCCGAGGTTGCTTTAATACAAATACATTTGAATTTCAAACTACGAGATGTAGCAAAAAATCTTAAATTATAATAAACTTCAGGTAACAATAAACCTTATTCCTTTAAATTATGATTTATTATGTTTTGGACAATATTAAATCAAATAAGAGCACACGCTTATTTGTGCTCTTATTTATCTTGCCGTTTTTAGGCCGTTACTTATAATCTAGTGTATATTTGATCGTAGTTTTAAACCAAGCGTAGTGGTAGGAATTGATCTCTCTTATAGGGGTACTTTGGATAGATATGGACGTTGGATGTTGTTTCCCAAGCTAATGACGCTGCCCATCAATGTTTAGTCATCATGAATTGACAATGCTTATAAATTGCTGGAAATGTCACACCACTGCATAGGTGTTGGAGTGGATGTTGGACCATTGGTAACTTTAATCAATTACCTTCAATTGTTTTTGTAGTTTTCCAGTTCTCCTGTTATCCAAACCAAGTACAATTGGCTTCTGTATCAGCCCATATACGTCCCACTGCAGGGCACGGGCCTCCTCTACAATCGAGAGTACGATTGAGAGTGGTTAGGCCATATAGTCCACCACGCTGGCCTAGTGCGGGTTGGCGGACTTACATACCATAGAAATTTTAGAAATCGCTATGGTATGCAGGTTTCCTCACGATGTTTTCCTTCACCGTTTTAGTGCGTGGTGATTGACTATCAATACACACATGACTCCGAAAAGTCAGAGGTGTGCCCTGGGATTCGAACCCGCGACCACCGTGAACATGTTGACAGTCGCGTCTAGTCCGTTTACCAACAGGCCACCACGCAATTGGCTTCAACAGCCACTAAATAAACTGCAATAATAACTGCACTAATATGCATCAACGCATGTGCGTCTTTCGCCATCTGTATGCGCTGCGCATACCCTTACAATATGTGATACAATCAGCTCACATTGATATTCAATGAATGGTCCAGGAACGTTGGTGAGAAAGTTGTATGCTGTATAGGAAATACATTAATATTTATTAATTTGTCGTGGTCTTATAAAAATGCACAGCCTAGCTTTTGTCATGTAACACTTGATGTTAGTAGTTATTGTCCACCACATGAGATGGTTGTCACTTGACGCCGACATAAATAACTCAAAATAATACTATTGTGTAATTATAATTCCTCTATTCTTTTTAATTTGTACTTTTTTAATGGACTTTTTACTTACAAGGTTTTCTCTTGAAAAACCACTTCGTAACTTTCCGTCTCGGTGCTCCACATGAGCCATGAAAACTCCGTTATATATTCAAGTCCTTATTCTTAACAGCCTGCGTAGCGTAGTTGGTTAGAATCCTGTTGTGAAACACGAGTTCGCGGTTTGGATCCCCGCACCGAGATAAATGTGTGTGAGCCATAAGTAGTTCCGGGCAGGATGTTTGTAACACCGAAAAATATCACATCAAAAATATCATCATATAACTGTCAACACCATTGTCGTACTAGAATAGGTTGCTTAACATTAAATAATCAGCCGTTTCATAATTATGCTCGTGATTGTGTCCGGATAAACAAGGGACAAATGTAAATGCGACATACGTGGATTATTATTATTAGAGGTCCTTAACCGATGTGTATGATATGTATCAGAACAAAACCAACACTTACTGTACTGTACTGTATCAGCCCATACTACAGTCTCACTGCAGGGCACAGGCATCCTCTATAGTCGAGTACGATTGAGAGTAATTAGGCCATACGATTTTTTTTTAAATAACAATTTTACAGAATATAGCCCACCACGCCGGCCTAATGCTGGTTGCCGGAATTTACATACCATACATTCTTATAAACCGCTATCGTATACAGGTTTCCTCACAATGCTTTCCTTCACTGTTTTAGTGCGTGATAATTGACTATCAATACACATAATATGACTCTGAAAAGTCAGATGTGTACCCTGGGATTCGAACCAGCGACCACCGTGAACATGTTGGCAGCCGCGTCTTTACCGTTTACTAACAGGCCACCACGCACTATAACTTACGGAAACTTACGGACTCTTAAATTATCGTATAGACATTTTTTATCATTTCAGTCATTGTATTAAGCATTTCTCTGTCATTTTTCTAGATTCCTGATCTTAGGAGATAAAAAGGCATTGAATATATCAGACTCTATCAAAGCATAGTTTCGATTTAGATTCTACTATTTCAACAAATTATATTTAGCTGCGAGCGATATTTAACATTATGTCGGTATTAATTCATTTGATCAAATACGAAACCTTAATCGAGGCGATAAATACATGCTTTCAACATTCCGTTTCCATAATATTATAAATTACTCAATCGTGAAACATAAAAAAAACGAGTTTGTTTTTAATCCGCCTTGATACCCAATACGCGATATTTTAATTATAAATAACTAATTGTAACTATCAAACGTATACTTTTCTGTTATTACAGTTAAATTATTACCATATCTTTTTAAAACTTGTTTTTACACCAAGTGGTGAACGTGACATCATCAGACGCTAGATAAAAGAAACACTCTTTGTTTTTTATAAAAAAAGCGACAAGCATTATTATAATCTCAAATCGGAATGACGTGTTTTTCGCAAGGAAACATCAAATTAGATGTACATTGGATAGTTCAAAAGAGGATACAGGTGGATCATAAACATCTTTATAATGGACATTCGTGAGAATTTTTATCTTCAAAATACATCAATTTACATCTAGTGTATAAAATATAGAAGTGCAAGGACCAAAAGGTTGTAAAGAAAATTTTACCCCACATTTTGTATAAATTATAAAATTATTTGCTCATACATTTTTCTATTACTATTCGAGTACATATGTATATAACTTATTACTATTTATAGCTTATTGACTAATCACTGGGACTGTGGTTCTCGCTTGAACTCAATCTCTAGATACTGTTAGATATTTCGTTTAATATTATGTGGTTGAACAAGGAGGTAGGTTGGTTCCCTGCTTTAGCTCTATGAATGTGCCATGTGTGGATGTCAATAAAAAAGTGTTCAAAACAGCGTTGTATTAATTATTTACAACAAGACTATAATTTTTTTTTTTTTTGTATCAGCCCATATACGTCCCACTGCAGGGCACGGGCCTACTCTACAATCGAGAGTACGATTGAGAGTGGTTAGGCCATATAGTCCACCACGCTGGCCTAGTGCGGGTTGGCACTATAATTCAATAAACAAAATATATAATTACAAATATAACATATACTATCATCAATATCAATATCCTTTTATATGAATAATAATAAATACACCCAACAGGCACATAGTCCTGACCCCTCACTGAGATAGGGTCTTATAACGCGGTTATTAGAAACTGGGAGATAACTACTTTTCTCTCTCTCTAAACCCAGACCCGAAACAAATACTTATGGTTCACACAATCACTTGTCCCTATACGGGGATCTAAACCCACAGCCTCTCGTCTCACAGCCGGCATCTAACTGCGCCATGGAGGCTGTCAGTGATTTCCTCTTTAATTCAACATGATAGTTGCAAATTAAATGAAACCGAGTCATATTAGTATGGCAAATAACTAGTATGAGTCAATATTTACTGTTAATTTGGCTAATGAGTCACAAACACGGATAATGTTTGCTTACTCCACAGTTGTACGGGGCGGGTTTCCAATATTTCCTTATTTACTTATATTTGAGATTAAAAAATATGAACAGCGTTTAATTCTCTGTGTTCTTACGGCTTATGATTAGAATTATATTGCTATTTAAGTTTAATGATTATCATTAAAAAATGTACCAATGTCTGCGTCGTTTCTCGAATTATCGTTCTCTTTATTTTCTATCAACCTAACATCCTGGCGTGAAGGATTTCCCTTTACGCTTTCTACTAGTATCTAGCGATGTCCAACCACGTGCCAATCCGAACTTATGCGTTTTCAACCGGTCTTTAGCATCCTATACTGTAAGTTAAGCTTCTCTATTTATTTATTTATAAATGTAGGGTTTCCATTTCTAAAGCAAAAATAAAATATGTCCACGTTTTAATAAAAATCGGCGCATTTGAATTCATGTTCCAGTTTTAAAATAATACCTGCTATGTTTAAATGTTTTTAATCTATACAGGGTATATCAAGACTGCTACCGAAAACGGAGCTGGGTGATAGTATTAGTGACTTCAGACATAATGCAACTAAATTTTGTGGAAAAAATTGTGACAATTCTTTTTTGTTATTTTTTTTCTATCGTTGTATTAGGATGGTAAATACATAGTTTTTTCTTAAATAATAGTGTACACCCTTTTATTTTTAAAGACGCTATGGTGTGCAAGACTTTAAATTATCATTTTAGCAAAAACTATGGATTCACCACCTAAACTCGATGATATTTAAAAAATAATAAAAAAAAATTTTCGCTTTTCGTAGCGAAATTTTTAGTTGCATTGTGTTTGTAGTCACTAAAACTACCACCCGGCTTCGTTTTCGGTAGCAATCTTGATATACCCGGTATAATATAACTAAATTTTTAAGATTGTTTTACAGTATACTATTATTAGTGAAGTGTACAATATCGTATTATACATGTGTATATCATTTAGATACTTGTTCTAGATATCCACAAGACATGAATTACCTAATTTGGACATAATTGAACTTACTATAATGTTATATTCTTTCACTTTTTTATATGTATTCTGATCAAACAAGAATTCATTATTGTTTTCTTATTATTTTATACCTTAAGTTTAAATCCCGCAAAGCTCATATCAACAACAAAACATTTTTGTTTTAATCAACTACTCCAATAACTTATTCACCACGTATAAAGTCATAAACCTAAGGAAAGCAATTAAAAACTTTAGTAAAAGAACATGGTAGTCCGGCGGCGAAAACATTGTTTACTATGCAACAACATCGCATGCATAATCAATCTTGGCGGTACAACAAATTGACTAGCAAAACAGATACGCGGTGTGCATACAACTCGGCTAGATTATAATGGCACTAGGAACTATTTATTATATTTAAACGATACAAAAACGACGAAGGAAAACATCGTGAAGAAGACGGCGTGCTATAGCGATTGGGAGGAATTTTTATGGTATGTAAAAGTCTCACAACCCGTTTTGTGCTATCTTGACTTATGGCATTGTATTATATGGCTTAACCCCCCTCAATCGTATTACTGATTGTAAAGGAGGCCCGCGCCCTGCAGTGGGACGTATATGGGCTGATGCATACAGAAACTCTACAAGTTAATATCAGTTTCTAGACTTTAAATGGACTCTTGAAATAGGTCAGATTTTATGCATTTATATTTTCGTATAATAGGTCTCGTAGTTCTGTAAGTTGAATAGGAATAAGGGCCATGGTGCAAATATTATTAAATCTAGCAGTACTATTAAATAAAACAACTGGTTTAAATAATATTTAATACTAAAATTATTGTAGTTATTCTTTGACTAATTCACAGAATAATGTATCAAAATCTGAAAGGTAAGGTGCCAATATTTTTTATCATTGATAAAACGGTCGCTCCATAAATGGGCAATGATATTTCGACGTCATACCACGTCACGAAGAGGAAGAATAGCATATCGGTTCATTTTCCCTGTAGTACGTACTTCTGACGTACATACAATCATTTATTACTAAGTCGAAATTAATTGCAGTTTTGGAATTCATCATTGTAATTACGCATGCCTGATGAGTCTTTAAGCCGTCAGAAAGTCTATGGATTAATTAGTAATTTTCTTCTAGCTTCTAATTTAATTTTTCTCCATCTAACCATTATGTCTAAATGGAGACGTATTGTCCAAGCGCGTGTAAATAATAGGAGTTCTGCGCTCAAAATTGAACTATTTAGATATGTACTTACAAACTTATATGAAATACTAGCAGTCTGGCCCGGCTTCGCTTGTAAGCAGATACTTTTTGAGTCCAGTCCAGTTTAAAAAATACTGATATTATCCTCAACGGTACTACCGTACTCTAAACTTCCCATCCAATTTCTTTGAGTTTGTATTTATTATATTTCAATTCCGAGTATATCCAATGGGAACTCCATATTTTGCCATGATAAAAAGCAGCCTATTTGTTAATCTGGGCTGTCAGCTATCTCCATACCAAATTACATCAAAAATGGTCCAGTGGTTTGAGCGTGAAGAGGTAACAAACAGAAACTTTCGCATTTATAATATTCGAAGGAAGTAGGATATTTGGAATTTATAGCTTCATTTAGTTTTAGGTTTTATTTGCAATTATAGCATATTTTTACCCAGTCAAGATCACATAATGAAAACTTGTCATAATACCCACGCATATACATAAGTCGCGAGCTGCCGAACCGCTTGAATATTACATTGGTTTTTAACAGGCCGCCAAAATTGTGCCGGGCTAGAATAGGACTTCCAAACTTACTAGTAATTGTACTCTGACGCCCTTAAGAATTCGCATAGAATATTAACCGTCCTTTAGTTTTTATTAACAAACATTTATACGCCTACTTCATCTCATCTCTGCATCACACAAAGGTAAAGTGATAGACAATGCTTCTGGCATTAAGTCCGCCTTGATTACAATTTATATTAAGTATAATCTATACATATAAATAAAATTGAGTGTCTGTTTGTAAAGTGAAAATAAAAAAAATGTCCAACTATATATCGTTATACTGGGTATCTCAAGACTGCTACCGAAAACGAAGCAGGGTGGTAGTTTTAGTGACTACAAACACAATGCAACTAAAAATTTCGCAAAGAGGCTCGCGCGGGCGCGGGCGGCGAGGCGCGCAACTAACCTGGGGCCCTGCTATATAAATCCGAAATTCGAATCTTCGTGACGTTTTTCGTTTCGAAACCTACTCTGTAACACGAAATTCGAATCTTCGGATCGAAGAATGAATGATTCGAATATATCGGCAATCCGAACATTTACATTTTTATTTACTATATTCATCCGAAATGAAGTTCGAAACATCGGACGAACGAAGTTTGTGACGATACGAATGTACCTACTCTGTAAATATTCGTATTGCCGATATAATGGAATAATTCATTCTTCGATCCGAAGATTCGAATTTCGTGTTACAGAGTAGGTTTCGAAACGAAAAACGTCACGAAGTTTCGAATTTCGTTTCGGATTTATATAGTAGGGCCCCTGGTGTGCTTGGCGTGTCGAAGCGGGACAGAGAACTGTGCAAAGGCTTGTTATTTGTTGTTATTGTTATTAATTTGTATAAACTTTTTTTATTTTATGTTTGTATAATTATGTTGGTTACTTTAGGTGTAGTTAAGGAAGATTTTATGTCATTTTTTTGTTATTATTGTTGTAGTCATTGTTTCTTCTTTTTTATATATTTATGCGTTAATAATATCTACAATATTTTTAAAATAATATTAATATGTCGGCTGACGTTCGCATGTCACTCAAGGTGACCACTGAAAACCAGCGTTGCGCTGTGGCTCGCGCCGCAGTGCAACATTAAGCTGAGTGGTCACCTACGTGTCACTTTTTTGCGACGTACAAAGTTTTTTATTTTTTATTTTTATATTTCTGTATGGTGTATGTAAATTTATGTTATATGAGTGTGTGCGTTATGATAAGTGACAAATAAAGGTGTTTTCTTTCTTTCTTTCTTCAAAGAAACGCGACAATAATTTTAAATGATTTTTTAAATATTAATAAATTCTTGGGTCCAATCCATAGATTTTTCTAAAATAATAATTTAAACTCTTTTATACCTTAGAGTCCTTATAAATAAAAGGGTATACACTATTATTTTAGGAAAAAAATTGTATTTACCACCCAAATATGGTCATAGCAAAAAAATAACAAAAAAAATTGTCGTTTTTTTTTGCAACTTTTTCTGTTGTATTGTCTCTGAAGTAGTTTAAACTACCACGCGGCTTCGGTAGCCGGTTCGGTAGCAGTCTTGATATACCTTGTATACACGATTCCTATAACGAAAATGACCTTAGATTTTTTTTGTCTGTCTGTCTGTCCGTCTGTCTGTCAGAGATTAGCCGGAACAAACAGACTGTTTGTTCCGGCTAATCTCTGAAATGGCTGGACCGATTTAGACGGGACTTTTATTGTCAGGTAGCTGATATAATAAGGAGTAACTTAGGCTACATTTATTTTAAAAAAATATTTTATTTAAAAAATAATAATAAAAAAGCTAATTAACTTTTTTGTTAAATTCCACGCGGACGAAGTCGCGGGTACAACTAGTAAATAAAAAAAATCGCCATTTCTTATGACAAAAAGTATATCGAGTATATACGAGTATATGTACAGAATGAAGCTATACTGGGTATCTCAAGACTGCTACCGAAAACGAAGTCGGGTGGTAGTTTTAGTGACTACAAACACAATACAACTAAAAATTTCGCAAAGAAACGCGACAATTATTTTTTATGATTTTTTAAATATCGTAATTTTTGGATGCTAAATCCATAGTTTTTGCTAAAATAATAATTTAAACTCTTTTATACCTTAGAGTGTTTATAAATAAAAGGGTATACACTATTATTTTAGGAAAAAAATGTATTTACCACCCAAATATGGCCATAGGAAATAATAACAAAAAAAATTGACGCTTTTTATTGCAACTTTTTCTTTTGCATTGTGTCTCAAGTCACTTAAACTACCACCCGGCTTCGTTTTCGGTAGCAGTCTTGATATACCATGTATATACCGTAATTGATATCATTGGAAACACTCTTAAAAATGACCTCACCGCTGTTTTTATATGTCTCCCTAGAACATAGAAGGTGTACAATCTAAATTACCGAGGCTTCTAAAGAAATGTACGTAAGCGCTTAAAATAAACGCGTAACATTCACTTGTTTAGTGCGGAAACAAAACATGCATTTTAATAATAAAGTAATATGCTTGAGACCGACCGATATATACACGACATGATTGTAATATAAAACAGGAACCATTTTTAATGAAAGAAAGAAAGAAAAAGAAGACAGTTCGTATTGCTGACGGAGTTTCCTACGCCGTTTCTTCTTCACAGCTCGCAACACATTCCGAAGCGGTGGTAGCAGTAATTAAAGATCAAAAAATCTTGTAAAAGACTATTTGAATAAAGAATATTTTGATTTTGGTTTTTGATGTTGAGTATGTTCTTGATACAATAAGACAAATTGTATTTATTAAGATGAGGCGCGTTGGGGTAGCACAGTGATGGTAATGTGTATGGGGTAAGAACGTTAACTCATATTAATATAGAAGATTTCGTTCTTACCCCTTCTATCTTTGTATAAAGGTGTTACCCCAAAGCAACATAATTAAAAAAATACATACTGGGGAACAAAGCTTTATTATCTGATCGTAAACCTCAGAAAATTGTAACGAAATAATGTTTTTTTTCTGCCATTAATATATATATATAATAGCATGCCATTTGCGTGATGGAAGGCGATACGAACGCCTTTACAGTAGCAAAACCGAACAATTACAATGCAATGCTTGGTATTTCATTGCGCTCGCCATGCTGAGACATAAGGTAGTAAGTATGATTATGTCCAGTTGTTACTCTTGCTGGGATGTCTTTTAAATCGGATCACAAAAATGCATTTACTGCACTACTGTTTAGCGGAAGAAACAGACATTTCGGTGGCAAATTCCCAGGCGGCCTCCATCATATAGGAGACCAACGAACAGTAGTCGTAAACCTCAGAAAATTCGAATGATTTAATTTAATCCTTTTCTTCTACATATCTTTAATCTGCGGCTATGTAAAGTCAATACAATATTCTGAAAAAATATTTGGAAAATAATGTTATAAACAAACAACCCAATCCCGCGGGAAATTAGTCCCGAATAAATAACGTTACATTACTTAAGAGCGTTTATACCCTGCACGCGCTTTTTGGCTTAAAAACAGGCCTTTTCAAATGAGTTAATAGCCACCAATAAACAATTTAAAGGAAAAATAATTATTACTAATTTTAGAAAAGGTTGTCATCTAGGGATTTTGGTGGAAAACATTATAGATTGATGGATAATTTGTGAGTACTATACGGATTACTGAACACAAGTTTCGTTATTTAGGCTTTAAATGGCAATTTAGAAGCTTAAGATATCCAAAACCACTAAATATAAGATGAAAATAAAAATATTATCAGACTAATAAGACCCTTATGGAGGGATTTTGCTGAGAAAAATAATCTTTTTGTGTTTAGTTCCTGAAAAATAAAAATTTAAACAATGCGAAATTATTCAGAAACTCTCGTCAAGAACATATTTTTTTTCACCAACTTATCGTACATAATTTTTTATAGCTATTGCATATTACAATAGAAGAACATCTTATCAATAAATTACCATTTTTATATTTCAACAAAATTAGTTTTCATGTTTTCTACAAATATTTTAAAAACCACTATAAAACACGCTGTCCGACGTGGATCAAATCAGACCGCCGCAAGGCCTTCTAGAGGGAGGACGTATCGCTTGTCGCTCCGGCCTGGCTGCAGTCGATTATGCCGCGCGTAGTAAAAATAGCCACGCGCGGAATGCGATTACCACATCTTAGTACTTTGGTAGTAAAATATTTAATTATTTTTATTACCTACAATGATTTTGTAGTGAGTATAAATTATGTTTCAGGTAATATAATGGGATGTAATTCCGAGGCTAAATTATGTTATGTATTGTAATATAAAATTAAATATATTTCGTAATTGTAAGGGGTTGTAAGGCCCCTAACTCTTTTCATGTGTTCGAACACGAAATGATTAATAAACGTCCGTGGTGTCTACTGATTGAACACTGATTTGAATGCAACTTGACAATGTAATAATAACGAAAATATGATTAGTATCTAAATTTGTGTTGTTCATTGCTTGCACAGTAATATTTGTCTACTTATAATGAAAATAAAATATTTTTATGATATTATATTACAGTTACATTTCAATTGAATATTTGAAGCGCACGGATCAAAGTTGTTTGAGCCGATTGTATAGCGAGCCGACGCGGCAGCTCTACGCACACAGCTTTGGTCGCTTATGTGTGCGTGAAATTAACGAAGAAATACCTATAGTTGACTTTGCGCGCAAGGTGTATACGCTCTTAAGAGCGTTTATACCCTGCACGCGCTTTTTGGCTTAAAAACAGGACTTTTCAAAAGAGTTAAGAGCCACCAATAAACAATTTAAAGGAAAAATAATTATTACTAATTTTAGAAAAGGTTGTCATCTAGGGATTTTGGTGGAAAACATTATAGATTGATGGATAATTTGTGAGTACTATACGGATTACTGAACACAAGTTTCGTTATTTAGGCTTTAAATGGCAATTTAGAAGCTTAAGATATCCGAAACCATTAAATATAAGATGAAAATAAAAATATCATCAGACTAATAAGACCCTTATGAAGGGATTTTGCTGAGAAAAATATCTTTTTGTGTTTAGTTCCTGAAAAATAAAAATTTAAACAATGCGAAATTATTCAGAAAGTCTCGTCAAGAACATATTTTTTTTTCACCAACTTATCGTACATAATTTTTTATAGTAATTGCATATTACAATAGAAGAACATCTTATCAATAAATTACCATTTTTATATTTCAACAAAATCAGTTTTCATGTTTTCTACAAATATTTTAAAAACCACTATAAAACACGCTGTCCGACGTGGATCAAATCAGACCGCCGCAAGGCCTTCTAGAGGGAGGACGTATCGCTCGTCGCTCCGGCCTGGCTGCACTCGATTATGCCGCGCGTAGTAAAAATAGCCACGCGCGGAATGCGATTACCACATCTTAGTACTTTGGTAGTAAAATATTTAATTATTTTATTACCTACAATGATTTTGTTATATGATAAATTATGTTTCAGGTAATATAATGGGATGTAATTCCGAGGCTAAATTATGTTATGTATTGTAATATAAAATTAAATATATTTCGTAATTGTAAGGGGTTGTAAGGCCCCTAACACTATTTATGTGTTCGAACACGAAATGATTAATAAAACGTCCGTAGTGTATACTAATTGAACACTGATTTGAATGCAACTTAACAATGTAATAATAACGAAAATATGATTAGTATCCAAAATTTGTATTATTCTTTGCTTGCACAGTAATATTTGTCTACTTATAATGCAAATAAAATATTTTTATGATATTATATTACAGTTACATTTCAATTGAATATTTGAAGCGCACGGATCAAAGTTGTTTGAGCCGATTGTATAGTGAGCCGACGCGGCAGCTCTACGCACACAGCTTTGGTCGCTTATGTGTGCGTGAAATTAACGAAGAAATACCTATAGTTGACTTTGCGCGCAAGGTGTATACGCTCTTAAATACAAAATATCCACATTGAATTAACTCGACTCACCGAAATCAATATGGACACGGACTAATAAGCCGAGAAAAATAATGTACGTATACCTACTCTTATTGGTAAAAAAATATACCGTAAACTTTTGAACTTTGACTACGGTAGGTACTTATGTTTTTTTGGGACGTATTATACAATGAGTGCGTAGCAATTCGACCGTGGATAAATAGTGAACAATCGTTGATTTGGCGAGTATTATTTGTAATTTATTTCAGCATTACCTAACAATTCAGAAAACGATTATAGCTCTTTAAAGTAAATGTGAACAGCACTGAAAAGCGAAGATATTCAATCATTGCATGTGTTCAAAAATCCTCAAATATTTTATCGATATAACTGTTAATTCGCAACAATACATCGTCTATCGTCTTGTATTAAACTGTCAGAAATTTCAAAGACATGTGCAATTTATATCGACAGTAATTGCATATCAAACGCCTGCAGATATATCGCACGAGCTTATTCCTTCCTCAGGCACTACTCTCGGCCTACATTTACCCCCCTTCTTCGATCAACTGTCTTGGCTTGACGGCCATTACCTAACAGACCGCTCGCGCTCTACAAACTACACCGCAATACAAGAATACCATACGGCAACATAAACCCACCATGCTCCTTACACCGTGTAACACAAGGTCGAAACTCGTTTGAAACTTAATTGGCACATACGTAAAAGTGTGATGGTTTCATCTACTATACTGGCTGTTTACACTCGCCCGTCCGCGAGCGTCATTTAATTAATTCGATATTTGAACGCGGTAAAGCGCTGTCACCTCTTGCGGTCGCGTTGTAATTTTTTAACGTGAGCGTTGTCTTTGTCTAATCTTATTAAAAAAAATAGTGATGGTCTTTGATCATTTTTATAAAAATAAGGTTTTAATCGTTGAAAGATGAGTGAATGAGTTAATAAGTTTTAAAATATTAAAACGAAAGTGATTTTATTCCACTCAGCCGCGCAATCATTTCAGAATTAATAATCTTAAAAACTGTTTTATTTTTTAATCCCGCCGCTGCCAGACATCATTTGCGATTGAATTAATTTAAATTTTTATTTCGTCCTCGAGTGTTTTTACACTTTGCCTAAAATTACAGAACGTGACTGGTCTGAGTTATGATATGAAAAATTGAGGTTTCTTTATAAATATGTGTGGTAAAGTGATGTTTGTGGTGCAGTGATATGAGATGTGAATGAAAAAATGTTGGCTGGCGAGGAGACCAGCATAGAAATAGTGCAAAGATGGTTGCAGAGGCGTAGCAGTGATGAAATTGAAACAGGTGAAACATTTAAATAACTATATTTTAATCATAGCTCTTGGGAACAAAATAAACATGTTGTCTGACAACTCGTATAAGTCCGTATATGCATTTTCAAAAAAAAAGTGAAATTATTCCATTGACCAAATTACTCTATAATGTATTTTAATTTATTTTATGAAGAATCTTTTGTTTTTTTTTTTATTGCATTGAATGGCGAGACGAGCAAGCCGTTCGCCTGATGGTAAGCGATACGACCGCTCATGAACAGTAGCAACATTCCACTGCGCTCGCCATCCTGAGACATAAGATGTTAAGTCTCAATATGTCCAGTAGTTGCTCTGGCTACAATGTCCTTCAATCCGAAACACAACAGTGCATTTAAGCAGTGTTGTTTCACGGGAGAAATAGACATTGCGGTGGTACCTACCCAGAAGGCCTCTCACATATGAGAGAACTACCACCAGTAAAAAATATCAATTCTAAGTCTAAATATAAATTCTTCATAAAATAGATCTCACAAGTTCTTTGTCAAAGATCAATTTCAATACTTACATCCATAAACCATCTAATACAAATAACGCAATGCAAAATAATAAAACTAATTATTTGAAAAACTATCAAGAACATCATACCTCATATTAAAAAAAGAGCCGACGAAAAAAAACGTCAACACAGTCTCAAGCGGATAGAGCGGACTTTCCCGCATCGAAACAGACATCTGTCATTTCGCATCAACAATATATCTGTTAGGGCCGCGTCTAAAACTTTCAATCATTCAGTCATGTGGAATGTGTCAACCCTATGCGGGCATGTAAATAACCTTTACTGGGCCTTTGGTTTTATTTACATCTAGCGGCCCGGCCCAGCTTCGCCTGGGTGCATATATTTTTTGATTCCACTCCACACCAAACACATGTTATTTTTCCTATAAACTCTTGTATACCTAAACTTGACGTAGCTGTCCTACCTTCCGGCTCAATCCCGTCTCATCCGTCTGTTCAATCTCTTCCCGATCCGTCCCGTCCTTTCTCTTTATTATCCATCCCGTCTTATAACGTGCATTTATATTTGGTCCTATCAAATCTGTCAGCTATCCCAGTCCTCTCCCGTACCTTCCACTCTATTATATCCCGTCTCTCCATATACATGTACATATAAAGATTGCCTTATGAAATGTTGGCATTAAAAACTTAAGCGTTTTTTATTGTTCATCCAATATTCCTTCCCTTAATTCAGCACCAAAATGCTGTTTTTCCAAATAATATTGCACGCCATTACTTTTTGTTAGTAATAAAGTAATAATAAACATTAAAAAAAAAAAGAATTAGCCAAATTAGTCCAGGCGTTGTTGAGTTTTGCGCTTACCAACATTTTGCGATTCATTTTTATATTATAGAAGAAGAAGATATAGTCCACCCCGCTACCTTAGTGCGGGTTGGCGGATTTTATTTGACGTAGAAATTAATCCGATAAGTCAGAGGTGTGCCCTGAGATTTGAACCCGTGACCATCTTAAACTTGTTGGCAGTCGCGTCTAGTACGTTACCATATACAAATTAATAAAACCTTCATACTGCCTTACCAGGTGACGTAAGTAATAAAACAAATATTTAAAAATATAAAACTGCATATCGTTTCATTATAATGTCTAGATACGGCATCAACGTACCATTTTTTTATACTTGAGTCTGAAAACAATACTAATGCGGAATTTAAATTTGTCCCCCAGCACATCTAAAAGTATCAATTCAAAAGACAATGTCGTTTATGAAAACGAAAAATTATAATTAGATATATTTTGGTGTACTCCGGCAAAACGCTTCGATAGAGTATACCTTGTTTAAAACTGTTGCAATAATCTAAAAAAACAATGGGCTATTTTGGTAGATATGGACATCGTTTTATTTTACATTTAACAAAATTACGCGAAAGACGCCGTATCTAGATAATATTATATACACGATGTACACATTTTTTGAATTTTGTTCTATTTCGTCAGCCGTCAATGAAAGACAATGGAAAGATAGATTATTAGATAGACATTTTACGTTGGATGGTAGTTGAAGCTGGACCGTCTTTTACGTCTCCCGTCAAATAAACAAAGATCATCCTATATTGGCTACGCATCACGCTTGAACGATACCCAAAAAAAAGGTTTTTAGTATCTTCCTTAGAAATTTTCCAATTTTTCTCACTCCTAAAACCTTCCCAGAACTTTTACGAATATTTCAAGACCAAAATAAGCCAAATCGGTTCAGCCGTTCACACGTGATGCCGTGACAACGCGAAACGGGTTTCATTTTTATATATATAGATTTGACTTAAAACACGGTCAAGCTTAATGTGGTACATCTTATTTGAATACGGATATTAGCAAATATTTCTCAATTAAGTGTTAGCTTCTATCCTTTACACTTTAGACTGTCCTCTATTTGTCCTTTTGGAAATCCATCCTATGGTTGTCTGTAAAACTTTGCCTTTGAGCGATAAGACTACTGGTCTACTGGTTTACTGGTGGTAGGTCTCTTATATGTGAGAGGCTGCCTGGGTGGGTACCACCGCAATGTCTATTTCTCCCGTCAAACAGCAGTTTCAATGCACTGTTGTGTTTCGGATTGAAGGACATTGTAGCCAGAGTAACTACTGGACATATTGAGACTTAACATCTTGTGTCTCAGGATGGCGAGCGCAGTGGAATGCCAAGCATTGCTTTGTAATTCAAGGTGTTGTTTGGTTTTGCTACTGTTCATGAGCGGTCGCATCGCTTACCATCAGGCGAACGGCATGCTCGTCTCGCCATTCAAGGCAATACAAAAAAAAAAAAAAAAAAGGCTGCCAATGGCACTTTTTATGTGTGTGATTTTCCTTTTATATGTATTTTATTTAAGCGCAATATTTTTTTAAAATAAATAAGTACTAATTTACTTTCGTCATAACTCTTAAGAATCGATAATTGTTTTAGTTTCGAAATTCCTATTGAATTATCTTTCCTTTTTATAATATAAGTATAGATTAAAAGAAAGGAAAATATTTTATTGAATCTTTCGAATGTTATAAATTATTTAGATTCAGACACTTTTTTCACTGCCACCCGGTCCACTAGGCTGTTTCGCCAGAAAAGAACGGGCAAGATCTCTACCGTTGATCTTTTCAAAACAAGTTTACAATACCGTGATTACACAGGAGTAGCTTAGTTTAATTCAGAACAGTTTATAAATCATTTATAATAATCCGATAAATTATAATAATATTGGTCGAGTCATTTTGTACGGCTGAGTTAAGTAAAGTGGCCCAGAAAGCAGAATCGGTATATACTGTTCCTCCAAAACAATAGTTTCATCGCCCAGAGATAGCTGTCTCTCATCACCCAACCGATTACTACCGATAACTGTAATGATGAAAAACTGAATATTCTAACTGCCTCATTCAGTTTTTTTTATTACATTGAATGGCAAGACGAACATGTCATCCGCTTGATGGTAAGCGATACGACCGCTCATAAACAGTAGCAAAACCAGACAACACTTTAAATTACAAAGCAATTCTTGGCATTCCACTGCGCTCGCCATCCTGAGACATAAGATGTTATGTCTCAATATGTCCAGTAGTGACTCTAGCTACAATGTTCTTCAAACCGGAACACAACTGATTAAAAAAAAAAGTAATTATCATCATTTTGTTCACAGTGCCCCCATTACAATTAATAAACAAAAAATATTTTTTATTGGATTCAAGTTCATTTCTCCAAGAACTTCGGGCCTGTGTCTTAATTATGCTTCTATTTTTCAAAAGATATTTTTTCCCTACACAAAAATGTAGGTTTCATCATTGCACAACGATCTTTGCACCAATAAGTGCGTGGTGGCCTGTTGGTAAACCGACTAGACGCGGCTACCCACATAATCACGGTGGTCGCGGGTTCGAATCCCAGGGCACACCTCTGACTTTTCGGAGTCATGTGTGTATTGATAGTCAATCACCACGCACTAAAACGGTGAAGGAAAACATCGTGAGGAAACCTGCATACCATAGCGATTTATAAGAATTTCTATGGTATGTAAGTCCGCCAACCCGCACTAGGCCAGCGTGGTGGACTATATGGCCTAATCACTCTCAATCGCACTGTCGTTTGTGGAGGAGGCCCGTGCCCTGCAGTGGGACGTATATGGGCTGATACAGCAGCAGCAGCTTTGCACCAATACTAAGTTTCATAGTAAATTTGGCATTCTCTTTTACCACATGAGTACCAAAAACATTCATAAAATGAGGTTTTATTCTAAGTTAAGTTAATAAAAAGATATATTTATGAACCGCTGCAGCGTTGCCACGCTAAATTATTCAACGCGGATATATAATACATAACGTTACATAACAAATTAATTAAGCCAAAGTGTTTGCGGTTTTGGAATTTAATATTATTTACCTGTTCCCTTTATACCTACATATAAATTCGCGAACGCTCGACGTGTTTTATAGGAAAATATTTAAATTAAAATCCAATATTTGGAGAATAGCTCCACTCCATCTTGTTTTGTCTATTGATAACGTTATTAGATGTGAATCGTACAGTCCTAGGTTGGTTTTCTATTTGCAAAACCAAAAACTTGTTTTGAGTGAATGTCTTCTAGAAAGAATATATGTATGTTTTTAAGTACTTGGATTTAAGACCTACGCTTTGTCGAAAAAATCCAGCCAAATCTTTCTTATTTGAACATCTTGTCTTACCCTACGTAAATAACAATAACCATATACTTATGTAAATCTGATCCTACATTAAAATATGTACAAGTCTTGTGCCGGGATCGAACCTCGATCGCTCTTTTTCCTGGCGGCGTCTAAACCACTACGCCACAGCTTTAATTATGGGATAAGCGCAGGTATTAATAAATATCGCTTTTTTTATGTGCGTGGTGACCTGCTGGTAAACGGAACAGACGAGGCCGACATCATGTTCACAGTGGTCGCTAGTTCCTATTCCAAGGCACACCTCTGACTTCGGAGTCATGTATATTGATAGTGAAGCACGGTGAAGGAAAACATCGTGAGGAAACCTGCATACTTTAGCGACTTGAAAGAAATTCTATGGTATCTAAAGTCCGCCAACCCACATTAGGCCATCGTGGTGTCAATATGGCCTAACCACTCTCAATCATACTCTAGATTGTAGAGAAGACCCGTGCCTTGCAGTGGACGTATATGGACTGAAACAGTTTTCTTTTTATTGAAATAAAATTATTATTTACGGATTTTATCGCGGATTTGGTTTAATTTTTACATTTTTCAACTTCCCGACGTTCCGATTACTTGACAGCTTTCGTAGTCACGGTAATAATAGTTTTATTTCAATGAGTAACATTCGCGTAAATTTAAAAACCCATTATAGTTTTCTTTATATCTTTTGACCTTGCCCAACTTAATGTGTCTTATTCTTTATTCCTGCCATGTACATAACTGTATCCATCCATCCATCCATGGATAACTAATGATAACTGAATCGCATTCCAGATATTAGATTATAGATTACTGAGAAACCATTGTCTAGTATAATTTAATATCTACATCAAAATATTCGGCTGGATGTTCAATATTATCGGTGGTCCACTTGAGAACAATCGGCGATCGATCGAAAACCCTCCGGTCCTTGTGACCGTTCCATCTTATATTTATATATACATCCTTCGCGGTAATTCAAATTGTACTTCAAGTAAATTGGCATATTTAACCTATGATTTCGATTCGCTTTCTTGAAGTTATAAAGGAGAGGTTTGTATTATTTGCCATTTTCAGTATAAGGCTATTATTGTTCCCCATTCGTTTTATTCTCATAAATTGCGTTAGGAGTAAAATGTGAGTGTCCCTTAAAGAATTGTCGAGAACCATTCCCTATATGGGACCGTATGTTTCTTATACATTCTTTTCTCTCTTGTAATGTGTTTAAGGTCTTGGTTTTCCTATAAATATAATTTAAAAAACTTCTTTGGATGTAACTATTACCCTTACAAAAATTACTTGGTCTGTAGGCTAGATAGTGTTTACATAACTTTTACGCAAACAAATACTGCAATAACATTCAGCGATATATTACATCGGCAAAAACCTAAATTACTGACCAAATATTTCTTCTGATAGAAACCTCATACGACGTATATCCGCTTTTATTGGTTTACTTTGACAGAAAGAATAAATATTGAAATCGTGAATCAACACTTTTACTTTTGTTTCCATCCATCCATCAGCCAAAGGAAGTCCACTGCTGAACATAGGCCTCCCCCAATGATTTCCACAGAGACCTGTTGGAGGCAGCCTGCATCCAGCGACGTCCCGCGACCTTTACCAGGTCGTCGGACCATCTTGTGGGTGGACGTCCTACGCTGCGCTTTCCGCTACGTGGCCTCCATTCGATCACTTTCCGACCCCATCGGTCATCAGATCTCCGCGCTATGTGCCCTGCCCATTGCCACTTCAACTTGCTAATCCGCTGCTCTCTGCTAAACTTGCTAATAAATTACAGGCCCATCTCGCTCCTGAGCCATGTCTATAAGTTGTTTTCGAGGGTCATCACAAATCGTCTCGAACGCAGGTTTGATGACTTCCAGCCTCCCGAACAAGCCGGTTTCCGAAAAGGCTTTAGTACCATAAACCACATCCATACGCTTCGGCAAATTATACAAAAAACCGAGGAATATAACTTGCCACTCTGTTTAGCGTTTGTGGACTATGAGAAAGCCTTTGATTCGATCGAGACTTGGGCTGTGCTACAGTCTCTCCAGCGGTGCCATATCGACTATCGGTACATCGAAGTGTTGAAGTGTATATACAACAACGCCACCATGTCGGTCCGAGTACAAGATCAGAGTACGAAGGCTATTCCACTACAGAGAGGCGTGAGACAGGGAGATGTCATATCTCCGAAACTGTTCACTGCCGCGCTGGAAAATGCCTTCAAGCTCTTGCAATGGAAAGGATTCGGCATCAACATCAACGGCGAGTATATCACTCACCTTCGGTTTGCCGACGATATTGTAGTCTTGGCAGAATCGCTGAAAGACCTTAGCACTGTGCTCGAAGACCTCAATCGAGTCTCCCAACAGGTGGGTCTTAAAATGAACATGGATAAAACGAAGATCATGTCGAATGTCCATGTTGTGCCCACCCCCATCGGTGTTGGGGGCTCGACTCTTGAAGTTGTTGACGAATATGTCTATTTAGGACAAGTGGTCCGGTTAGGCAGGTCCAACTTCGAGAGAGAGGTCAATCGTCGAATCCAACTCGGTTGGGCAGCGTTCGGGAAACTACGCGACGTCTTCTCGTCCAAAATACCTCAGTGCCTTAAATCGAAAGTCTTCGATAGTTGTGTGTTACCAGTGATGACTTACGGCACTGAGACGTGGCCTCTCACTATGGGCCTTATTAGGAAGCTCAAAGTCACTCAACGAGCTATGGAGAGGGCTATGCTCGGGGTTTCCCTACGAGATCGAATCAGAAATGAGGAGATCCGTAGGAGAACTAAAATAACCGACATAGCCCACCGGATTTGTTTTCGTAGAGCGAAGTAATTTTTTATTATTATTTCAGTGAATGGCGAGACTGGTATGCCTTTTGTCTGATGCTAAGCGATACGTGTCCATCCATGAATGATTCATAAATTACAAAGCAATGCCTGGTATTCCTCTGCGCTCGTCGAGACATAAAATGTTAAGTCTCAATATGCCCAGTAGATACTCTGGCTACAATGTAAGATGTGTATAAGATTCCGTGGTTGAGATACCTTCAATAGAAATATAATCTCACTGTTCGGGAATACAGACTTATTTTATATCAAATCAATAACACCGTTCTAAATCTCTGAAACAAATATAATATTGGTCACGTATATGAAGGTCGAGATCACAGATTATTTTGTTTTAGGTTCTCTCTGGCCCTCTGGTCTATAATAAAATTATAAGCCACGATATTTCTGAAGAAGAGTAGAAACTGTTAGGGTAAATGTTTTTTTTTAATCATGTAACACTACATCATAGATTAAACTCACAATACAGTAACATTGATAATCTTATAACTATATACAAATCGTGGAACTATGTTAAAGATTGCTATGAAATTTTAAAAGCAATTTAAATAGCTTGTAAAAAGTAAATTAATGATCATATTAATGTAATACTAAATTCCACTATAGGAGTACCCAATACTGACTCCCTCCCTCATTAATTCCTTATAATAAAATGGTTCAAATCCCAAACCCCACACAAATATTTACGTTAGCAAACACATTTATCGCAAAGCAGTAATCGGTGTTCCGTCGAGTCATTCAGCCGGCACCCTGTACACAACCTGTCAAGACATATATTGCGGATCTCCCTGACGAATCCTAACTGGTTTTGTGCACGGTGATGGCTTAACTAGATTAGCAGATGGCCTATCGAAATTCCTCAATCTATTTTCGCGACCCCTTGGATGCACGGTCCCTGACCAGTATCTAGAACACCCTGAAGCAATGCCGATCGATATTGCTTTCGTCAGATTGAGGATTCTTTTTGTTGTGTTCATGTATATTCATGACCTCTGGATGGATTATAATATGGGGTCTCTAATTCTCAATCGTAGTCTTGATTGTAGAGGAGGCCCGTGTTTTGCAGTGGGACGTTTATGGACTGGTGAAGAAAGATATAAATGTATGTTTATATGTAAGAGACTAATTATAATTATTATAATTGAACACAGTTTTCAATAATCGATGGATTTCCTTGTTAGAAAGACTCTTAGATATAATTTGTATGGATACCATTATTAAGTAAAATGATTTTAACAAAAACCTGCAAAATAATCAAAGGACAAAAGAAAAAATACACAATAAAAGTAACAAAAAAACGTTCAGGGTGAACACCAAACAAATAATTCTAGTGTGTTCTAGTAATGTATAATATAATGTGTTCTAGTAATATATAATTACTAAGCGAATTATGACCAGCCATTTAATTTGTGACGTTAAATGTGATCTTTGCGCTATTTTCGTCACCTTTATCAAACAGTGGATTCTTAATAGTACTGCATTCCTCAAGAACTACCTTAATAGAGACAATAAAATTAGAATACATTTGTTGAGACAAAAATAGCGTGCAAACAGTATAAATGTTAAAGTACTTTACTACATTCTTTTACAAATGGATTTTTTATTGAGATTGTGAATTTTCCCCAATGCTGGTGGTTTCACTGGTGGTAGGTGTCTCATATGGTGTCTCATATGGTGTCTCATATGTGAGGGGACGCCTGGGTAGGAGCCACCGCAATGTCTATTTCTCCCTTCGAATAGTATAAATGCACTGTTGTGTTTTGAATTGAAGGACATTGTAGCCAAAGTAACTACTGGGCATATTGAGACTTCAATAAATAAATAAATTGCTTTGTAATTCAAGGTGTTGTTTGGTTTTGCTACTGGGCATGAGCGGTCCTATCGCTTACCATCAGAGGAAACAATTTTTACCTTCACAGTCACGAAACAATTTCTCTGTCTTTCTGCAGCACTTAAAAATTCAACAGCCAGTATTGCAAACAATATTCGGACGCCAAAAAACTGTACATTTCGATCAATTATGCACCGGCAATGTTACAGCTTTTGAAATAATAACGAAGTTTCCTAGTCGCATGAATCACGTTCGAGTACTGTTACTGAATGGGTTTCGTTTTATGTGACCTTTTTTAGACATACGTTCGATATTAGATTTTTTTTTAAGCTCGGCATGAAGCAATATTTTAACAGTAAATACCTGTTGAAGAATGTAATTAAAAAATTCTAACCTACGTCACCGATTTTAACGATAAAAATTGTCCTGGATGAAGTCTCGTAAAATATTAAAGAAGAATGGAATCCAGCAATATTTAAACTTAATAGTTAGGGATATTCTGAGTAGTTTGAGTGGCTTCTCTAAGTTTAAATATCAATGATATCGCTCCCCTGTATTATCATTTTCAATTTCTGAGTATTTCAAAGCCTGTAGCTAGAATTACTTTTCCAACCCAATAAGAATTTGTAAACAATGGTTTAGAAAATTCTTATTGAAAGAGAATCAACTTGTTATTTTCATTCTGTTCTCTTGTTGTTTTCATTGAGTGTGGATGGAAAAGTCGGTAGGGTTTGAGCTCACCGAACCTACACCATCCAAATCGGTGATACAAAGGTCAGGACAAAAGTATCCTTCGACGGGAATGCATAAGAGATTGATGAAAGTGGATGAAGCGAAAGTAATTTGTTAGGATCAAGCAAGGTGGCGATCTGGTAGTTTATGCCTACCCCTATGGTAAACAAGCGTGACGATTATGTACATATGTACTTAAACGGTATTATATCTTATAATACGCTTTTATTGTAACCATTCCCATCTACATAGAAACCCCAATGCTAAATGAAAGTGATAGATATTATAAAAAAATCAAATACTACATATTTATTGTTATTGCATCATAAACTTTATTCGGGCCAACTAACACAGAATGTCACGTCGTGCAAGGACGGCTGTATATGGTAATTCATTTGATTCGACATTGTTACAATGAGAACTAATTGGGCAATAACATTGCAACAACAATCAACATATGACGAATGTATAACGGTTGCTATTCGATTGTTCTTTGAATCGATTCGAGATCTAATCAATATGTCAATCGAGTATTTTAATAGTCGTTAAGGATTGATCGATTGATCTCCAATTAATATTCTTGTTTGATCAAACCTATACCACAGAATACTAAACTAACAAGTCAAGCTCCATACAAAGCGCGCTAAATCAACGCACACATTGACAGCGTTCACCGACACGATATTTCAAACCAGTCGAGACCACTGCGAGCGCGAGTGTCACCCGCTTCCCGGCACGCAAATAGTGAGATGTTTTGTGCAAAGATAGAGCAAATGAATAAAAGTTATTACACTTATATATAAAACACCAGATTATAATAATTGAATATAAATTTCATTAAAAAAACATATATTAAACAAAAACAATAAAAAAAAACTTAGAATAATGACATACACATTCTCAGCGATTTCATAAATAATATTAAAATTTATTTATTGTGTTTTATACAGGGTAAATCAAGACTGCTACCGAAAACGAAGCCGGGTGGTAGTTTTAGCGACTTCAGACACAATGCAACAGAAAAAGTTGCAAAAAAAAAGCGACAATTTTTTTTTATTTATTTTTTGCTATGGCCATATTTGGGTGGTAAATCTGGGGGCGCGGCCGAGCCCCCTCCAAGTCGAGCTATAGGCCGTAACATCCTTTTCTCGAAGCAATTCAGACCATTTTCAACCCCCTATAACTTCGTTGTGGCTAAAGCATGAAGCCTGAATTTTCAGTTACTAAGCAGGCATTGTGTAAACACGGTATATTTAAAATTTCATTCAATTTTAACCAGTAGTTTAAGAATTATAACTTATCAAACTTTCGTAATTTTGTCACTCACTGACTGACTGACCGATCATCAAAAGTCGAAGGCACTTCTAGCAGACATGGAACCTTCAAATTTAGAATATCATTAGTGTTTAGTGTCTAAAGTAAGGGAAAATTCAAACATTTCATAATATGTGTCTAGTTTTCTAGATAGACCAACTGCGTGAATAACTTTGTAATCCCATATAAATGTATAGGATTACAAAGTTACATTTGCAGTTAATGAATCATTGTACCCGTATATAATGGAATAATAGTTGTAGATAGATATCTATATACATGAGGCATAACAGAAGGGGATATAGAGAGGGAAATGGTGTATTCAGCCCATGAAACTGTACAACATTCCTCTAGAAAAACATGACGAAGAAAAACTTGCAAATAAATAGATTAAATAACTCGAAAATATCAATTACAATGAAAGAAAGAACATTAATAATCAAATCCGCTATATTTGTGATAAATTGATACCTACAAAAATAAGAAAAATACATAAGACAGAGGCTTTAAGATAAATCGTTAGTGATATTCTAGAAGAAAGAAGTACCGAAAAGGAAAAAAGTAGGACTCTACAAAAAGACGTGAGATCCCATCAAAAACATCCTGTAAAAAATTCCAAGTCTCGCAGCTCAGGTTTTCTACCGCAAAAAGTTGTGAGATGCATGTAATACCAAGTCGATTAATTTATTTAGTCCTTAAGGGACCTTCTATATAAAGTTATTACGTTAGTTATTACCATATCAATATTAAAAATTATTTACGTTTTAAATAAATAGATCGACTTGGCCAGCAGCATTGTGTATAAATTGTACGATACATTATGTTTTCATGCGATGGCCAAGTCGATCCATTTATTTAAAACTTAAAGAATTTTTAATATTGATATGGTAATAACTAACGTAATATCTTTATATAGAAGGTCCCTTAAGGACTAAATAAATTAATCGACTTGGTATTACATGCATCTCACAACTTTTTGCGGTAGAAAACCTGAGCTGCGAGACTTGGAATTTTTTACAGGATGTTTTTGATGGGATACATTTTTACCTAAAATAATAGTGTATATCCTTTTATTTATAAATACTCTAAGGTATAAAAGAGTTTAAATTATTATTTTAGCAAGAACTATGGATTTACCACCCAAAAATGACGATATTTAAAAAATAATAAAAAATATTTGTCGCGTTTCTATGCGAAATTTTTAATTGCATGGTGTTTGTAGCCACTAAAACTACCACCCAGCTTCGTTTTCGGTAGCAGTTTTGAGATACCCGGTATATTTTATTTTAAAAATTCAATCAAACGATACGAGTGCTATTAACACGATACGTGTTTTTGCATATGCCAGAGTTAACAACCCTTGCGCGAACGCCGAGCGTAGTGTGAGTGTAGCAATAAAAGTGAAGTACATACACAAGCTTGACTTCTGTTAGTTTCTGTGCCTATACTATATACACTGTATACAATGAAACAGGTTTTGCCATGTATTTAAGTGCTCTAGATTATATGCTAGGCTAAAATAAATTTAATTAATACAGTGCTATAGAACTAGTGTCTAGTCTATTCTGTTTCATTTATTTATAAACGTTCAGAACGTATCGAAAAATGCACTAAGAAATATATTTTATGGGCAAAGATGATAGTAGTGCAATCCACAGTTTACGAAACTTATTTCCGTGTTAAGACGTAATAAGAGGTAAGCCCACGTCATACTGAACAGGAACGACAACCTCGGGAAACTCATGTCAGTAAAGTTCACACAAATTGAACTGTCCGACCCGAGACTTAAACCAATGTCTCATTCTGTGAGCTATGCTATTCCATTAACAACCAGTGGCATCTATCTATCTCTCTACCTGATTAGAAAACATGCTTAACGGAATACGCTTATAAGTTGATTTTTTTTAAATCTACAATACATAGTGATATGCTTTGTAATCTCGGCCCGTATTGTAGATTTTGAAAAAGCAGATGTTCTATAAATAATTAAACTCTTTATAATTAAACCTCTTCACTTCTTAACCATCCTTTTTGTTTGCTCCAGGAAGTTCAAGTGGCTCGCCGGGAGCCCGCACGGGGCGTCGATCATCCCTCGCCCTTACACCTGAAGACGAGCCCTTAGTCGATGTCGCTGTAAGTATTACTTTACTAGAAACTTTACATCTTTACTTGAAGAAACTTACTTCTTAACATGCAGCCAAAAACCTTAGAAGTTGTCTTATTTGAAAAACATAGAAGGCATTGAAATTACTGGCTTTTAAGTAAATAAATGCACCCAACAATCGCATACATCGTTCTGACCCCACATTAAAATCAATTTTTTCTTGAGTAGTGGGTATCAGAAGCTGAGAGAGACTTTTCGTTCTCACAAACACCCAGACCCGATATAAATAATTGTGGACTACATAAACAATTGTGTCAGTGTGGGGATCGAACCTGCGGCCTCACGTTTCACTGTCAGCGTCCACCCAACTAGGTACTCCACGGAGGCTGTGACTAAATTTACTGTAACTGCAATAATTTGTGCAACTAGCGCAGTACTTATGAATAAGATCTGTGTTGTTACTCCTCTTTGGGAGCAGGCGTGATGCTTATAATTAGGCGGCTCATAAGTCTTTTCAGGAACATTATTTATAAAAAACATGCTTTACATCCACACACGTGCCACTGCCATCCCTGTAAAGTATTACGGTCTCAACAAGGCTGCAATATCTGCAAGCGTACCTTACTGGCGGTAGGTCTCTCATATGTGAGAGGCTGCCTGGGTAGGCACCGCCATATTGTCTATTTCTCCCGCCAAGTGTAATCACACTTTTGTTTCCAGTTCGAAGGATATTGTAGCTAGATTAACTACTGGACATATTGAGACTTAACATAAGATATGTCTCAGGATGGCGCAGTGGAATGCCAAAATGCTTCTGTTCATGATCGGTCGTATCGCTTAATATCAGGCGAAAGACATGCTCATCTCGCAATAGAAATCAAAAAGGGTACTAGGCTAGCAGACCTGTGACACTGGTGACCTTTTACGTCCCAAGAGAACAGCAGAGAAATCATAATAGCTTTTCTGTCATCTACTAGTCTTTACCCGCAATAAAAATAGTCAAATAACATGTGAATAGGAGTTAACATGTTGTAGAATACCTGTCATATGACTCATGGAGCGTGTAACGATTCGGAACAAACTGTATTTAGATGGAACGGGTCGGCTACAGGACATTGACCCTAGTCTGTTTAAGGATGCGACGAACACATGTTATTTTGTTGAGATAGACTAAACTAGACACCTGTAGTTCTAACGCGAATATATCACGGATATATACTTCGCGATTTTTATGTGTATATTCTCGTATTATCTTCATACGTACAATCTGCTAACCCACACTCGGCCAGCGTGGTGGACTATATCGCCTAACCCCTCTCAGTCGTACTTTCCTGCGGAGGAATCCCGTGCACTGAAGTGGGTCGTATATGGGCTAGTACCGATCTCATTACGTACTTTAATCTTATAAGCATAGGAATTCGTTTATGTTAATTGTGAAAGATATGACGGTAATTATCACGAGGAAACCTGAATATTATACAGGTATTATTGTGCTAGCTCTGCTGGACTTCAGCAATGCCTTTAATACTGTCGACTATGATGTATTACTTACCATGCACCGTTCTCTTAACATATCTCCAATGGCAGTTGATTGGTTTCGTAGTTACCTGTATGGACGCCGGCAACGCATCCGTGTGGAGGAAAACTTTTCCTCCTGGTGCCCCGTATCTGCTGGCGTACCACAGGGCGGCGTGCTATCTCCTCTTCTCTTCGCTATCTTTATTAACTCCATAACCAATCTCATTCGTTCTTCCTACCACCTCTACGCTGATGATCTCCAGATCTATACTCAAGCTCCGTTAGACAAGATGACTGATGCAATTGCTAAAATCAATACCGACATTCAACACATCTGCAATTGGAGTATAGCTCATGGTTTAAAGATTAACCCCGCTAAAACCCAAGTCATTGTTGTCGGCAGCCCCAGGATGATCTCGAGGCTTGACTTGTCCCAATTACCTAGTGTCTATTGTGAAGGTGTCAAAATTCCTTTCAGTGACTCCGTCCGCAATCTGGGCATACACATAGACAAATCTTTCACCTGGGGTCCACAGCTCTCGGATATAAGCCGGAAGCTGTTTGCTTCCGCTAGGTCCTTGCGAAGGCTACGCAACTTTCTACCCGTTACCACGAAGATTACGCTTGCGCAAACCCTCCTTCTCCCCATCCTTGATTATGCCGATGTCAGCTATCTAGATCTCACCGAAGACCAACTAAATAAACTTGAGCGTCTTCAAAATTTCTGCATAAGGTTCATATTTGGTCTTCGCAAATATGACCATGTTTCTGAGTTTCGTGCTAAGCTCAAGTGGTTACCTATTCGGCTTCGTCGGAATACTCACATTCTCTCTCTTCTTTATAATATTTTGTTTAATCCTCTCACCCCATCTTATCTTAAAGAACGATTCATTTTTCTTCATGACTCCCATTCGAGATCCCTGAGGTCGTCTGAGAATCTTAAGCTGAGAATGCCTGTGCATACCACGACAGCAATGGATAATTCTTTTACTGTCAAAGCAGTTCGGTTGTGGAACGCGCTTCCTGTTGTGGTGAGGCAGGCGCAAACGCTGTCGTCATTTAAAAAACTGATTAAAGAGCACTACCTTTCCCTTTAAAGCAGACTTCACTATTACTTCTTTTTCATTAAATCATTTGGAAATTGTAGTATATTATAATTTATGTATGATTTTGTATTATTTATTTTTATGTATGTATGTATATATATTTATGTATGTATATATATGGATATGTATATGTATATTAGTAATTATGTTTAAGTAGTATTATTATTTAGCTTGAAGTAATTCTTTATTTGTTACACTGCCCTCTCTCCCTCTCCTTCATTTAAATCCATCCCATGGTTGTCTGTAAGATATTGCTGTTGAGCGATAAGACCGCCATTTGTACTCTTTGTTATTATTATTTCTGTTAAGCTATGTTCTTGTTAAGTTTGTGTACAATAAAGATTTAAATAAATAAATAAATAAATAAATATTACCAATATCATTTATAGTAAGCCAAGTCAGCTTAATCATAGTATCGATTGTAAAGAAGTCATTTTCATGCAATGAGCGGGTAAGGTCTGAGGTATTATAATATTATAGTATTGTTGTTACTGGACGAGAAATATTCTTTCACGATTTAAATCATTACCGCAATATCTATTTCGAACGCCAAACAGCAGTGTAAATGCACTGTTGTGTTTCGGATTGAAGGATATTGAAGCCAAAGTTAGTACTGGACATATTGAGACTTAACATCTTATGTATCAGGATGGCGAGCGCAGCGAAATGCCAAGCATTATTTTGTAATTCAAGGTGTTTGGTTTTGCTACTGTTCATGGGTGGTTGTATCGCTTATCATCAGGTGAACGACATGTTCGAATTGCGGTACATTGTAATAAAAAAAATTAAGAATCACTTAAGTCCTGAATTTGTCTAGATATTTGCCCGAACGTCAAAATAATAAAGCCTTTCTCATTTATCACGTCGTCCATTTATCAAAATAATAGCACGTCATATAGTCAAGTAGATTTTATTAGTGAAAAATTGTATGACGATATGTTATACATGTTATACAGATCTATAAAGTAAAATGAACGCTTATATTTTTTGGAAATATAAACCGCGGCATCCTAAAATTACATATTCATTTTAGTAATTAAATTTCTATATCAAATGAAAGGCTTTAGAATTAATATTTATAGATATACTTTTAAATAGTTTGAATCATGTTTCGCACAAGAAAAATATTTTAATTCTTGAATACATATGAAGACTGCCTCGGTGGCGTAATTGTACGATTACAAAGCTGAGGTCTCGGGTTCGAATCCTGGGTTGGGCAAAGTGATATTGGATTTTTCTATTCATTATCAGCCCAGAGTCAGGAATTTGTGCCCTATATGGCGATAGGCTCGCCACCTATCACATTGTGGGACGGAACATACATGGCGAAATGTGGGTGTCCTGGCACCTCTGCCTACCCCTTCTGGGACATAGGCGTGAGTTTATGTATGTATGTATGTGTTGGGTATTGTGGGTAATTAATAACAAATAATTATTTGATAATATGTATCCCTTCTATGTGTGCCTTTTTAATGCAGTTCTTTACCGTTCTTACAGCATTTTCGGCGGCCCCGTTGCCTCTTCTGCATCTTTGAAAAATTCACATTTTGCCATTTTAATCCTAAGTCCTGCCTCTTGTAACCTTTTTAATACTTCACGAACATTCTTTATATTGTCCTCTTTCGTTAAACCCCCGATACACACGTCGTCTAAATATGTGGCAGTCATAGGCACTCCCCTTAAAATCTCATCCATTAATTTTTGAAATTTCTCAGGTATGCTACTTAAACCATATGGTGTGCGGATATATTCGAATGTGCCCACATGCGTACTAATAGTAGTACAAGCTCGTGATTCCGGAGATAAAATCACTTGTTCGTATGCATGCGCCAAGTCAATTTTTGTAAATATTTTAGAGCCTTTAAATATGGCATAAAGTTCCTCTATACGCGGTAAAGGGTACGGTTGTCGTTTCAATTTAGGGTTAATAGTAATTTTGTAATCACCACAAATTCGAATACTTCCGCATTTCTTTACAACAGGCACTATTGGTGTTCCATATTCTGAACATTCAGTTTTACATATAGTACCCTCACTAACAAGACGTTCTAATTCTTTTTCTACGGGTACCTTTAAAGCTAACGGTAAATTGCGCGCTTTGAAAAAAATAGGTTCGTTATCCTTCAATTGTAATGAAAACATCTTTGTGCATGTACCCAAACCGTCAGCAAAGACGGCGGGAAAATCCTTTTTTAAAAACATAATTACTCGATTAGTATTGTTATACAGTTGACCGGTATCGATATTGTTCAGGATTTCTATATTTTATAGTTTAAGATGACGCAGCCACATTCGGCCGAGCAGTGGCGGCCCGCCGTTCGGTATAACATATAACGGAAGGTCTCGGGCCTCACGCCTACCCTCCATGCCCACGTAACCAACTGATACGTTAACTAAACCAATAGGTAAAATTCTACCACCTGCATATGTTTTCAACTTTAAATGACAACTAACCAATTTACAGTTTTTTAGGTACCTCTTGTAGTCCTTTTCACTGATCACCGATATTCTGCTTCCTGTATCAATTTCAAAATTTATCGGAATATCGTTAACAAGAATATTGACAATATACGGTTTATCATGACCTCCGTCTACCACAATATTATAAAAATCACTGCTTTCATATTCGGAATCCGATTCTATATAAAACTGGCGTTTTTGTTGCACTTTACGCGATTGACTATTATTGTCTCTATTACCCGAATAACTTAAAAATGGCCTTGAGGTGACCTTTTTCACCACACTCATCACAGTTATAGCTCCTATAACGGCACTTATCTGGAGCATGTTGTCGACCGCATCTCCAACACACATTTCGATGATTCCGCGCCGCCGGGCCCGTTACTGCCGCTACCGACACCCTCCCGGTGCCAATCCTGTGCACAGCCGACGATCCCGCAGCCGTGTCCGCTCCTGCGCCCGATGTTAATACGCCGCCTGAGCAACTCGCCTCTGCATGCCGCTCAGCAGCCTCTAACGCCAGCGCCAAGTCCACCGCCCGTTTATAATCGAGGTCTCTCTCCGCAAATAAACGACTGCGCATTACGTCACTTGAGAGTCCCGAGACGAACTGATCCCGCAGATTCTCCTCCAATTTTTCTCCAAAGTTGCATGTACTTGCGAGATGTTTTAAATGTTGTAAATATACACTGAGTTCTTCTCCTGGCCCCTGACGGCGTAAGCGAAAAATATGTCGTTCGGCAATGTCCGATCGCCTGGGTTCTAGATGTTGTTCGACGATGGTAACCAATTCTTGGAAAGTTCTGCTCTCAGGTTTGTCCGGGGCACACAGATCACACATGAGGTCGTATGTAGGTTCGCCAGCGACGGTAATCAAAGTTGCCACGTGCAATGAATCTTTAATTTCGTTTAAAAGCATAAATTGTTTTAAACGATTAATATACATTGTCCATTTTCGTGAAGACAAATCGAAACTATCAATTTTACCGTGCGGCATTGTAATTAACACACTTTTTAGATAAATTCTCGTCGCCAGTAAGATTTCGGTAGTAAAACACGAGCGGTGGTTCACAAACTGATTTATTGCGCTCGACTTACATCGGCGGTACACAAATAATTATTTGTTATTAATTACCCACAATACCCAACAGTATGTACATATGAAGGTTGCGTTATACATAAAAGTGATTAACTACAACAATAGTGATATTGGAATTTTGCTTCTTTGTCTTGCTTTCATCTCCGTGAATATACGTAACATAATCGGAACGTAAAATACGTAACATTTTGTTAGTCTCGTTCGAGCAACAAACACAACTAGTTTCAACATTTATATTTATTAGGCTGATGGCTTCGCTTTTTATTACGCACACATAGTAACTCAGTTCCAAGCTATCTCACTTCGAGATTAGTTTCCAATTCACTCCGTTTACAACGTCAAGCGAACTGTGACGTAATAGCCAAAGTTTTATTTGCCCGCGGCTATAAATATTTGTAAAACTCAATATATTTTTGCAATAGACTTTGCAATGTCTCGTTTTGGTGATTGGCATTTGTATTTCAATTTTGCATTTTATCTCCTTTATATTCAGTTAATTCACGTTTATATTGCCCATATGGTTGGTAATATATGATTGTACAACATAAATAACAATTTATTCGTAAACAGCCTCTTGAAAAGATTCAAATTCTGGTATCAAACTGCAATAGTTTCAACCACTGCAAAAACGTTATTAGTAATTGTTTTCCAATCAGCAACAGCACAAATAGTTGGAATAAACTCAATCTAAATTGTGACTACCGATTCCGTAAATGTGTTACCAATTAAATCAACTTGAACTAAGTATATTTGTACTACAGTTTATTATTTATGCACTTACTTGCCTTATATTGCATACTTGATTTCCTCTTGAAAGACGCGGATTAGATCGTTTAGATTCGTACAGGTAAAAGTGACCGGCCTAAAAAACAATTTATGAAATTAGTGACAAAATTATTATTATTTACTTGTTATTTAGACTTAACAACAACATTGAATGTGTGTTTGGTTTTGCTGACTGTTCATGAGCAGTCGTATCGCTAAACGTCAAGCGGACGGCATGTTCGTCTCGCCATTCATTGAAACGAATAGAAATCTTTATACCCATCATATCCTTATATCTCCCTACTTTTTCCCCGTTGGGTTTTCTAAAACCACAGTTTTATTCCGTAATTTATAATGCATCACGAAATCAATGTTGCGTTCATTGTTTAATATAAATGATTCACAATATTCTATTGTTCTAGGAATAATATTTGTTCATATTCATTCCAATATAATAATGCCAAGGACGTAAGTTTTGTGAAAATTTATACCATATTTCATTGAATTTCCATTAAACATTTGTTTTACAATAAAACCAGTCTGCAATTTATGAGGATATATCGTCCATATGTCTACGGAATATCCATGATTGTAGTATTTTTATTCAAAATAATCCTTCTGAAGTAATAGAAAAATTGATATTTTCATATCATGTTAATTAATATAACATCAACATAATCTTAAGTTTAGCTCGATTGTTTCTCTGTATCTTTTTATTAAAATTTTATCCTTCTGTTGTTTTCTAGTCAGGCCCTTTTTCTTCTTGTTTTTCAACTTTTTGCTATATTTGGTTTACTTCATTATATTTAATTATATCTTATATCAGTCATACTTCCCACTACAGGCGCGTCTCAACTACAATTGAAAGGACGATTGAAAGGTATTAGGCCATATAATATTTCATTTTATAACATTTCCAATTTTCGTAACGGTTGCTCCTTTAAGTATAGTTTTCATCTCCGTACCGAAATATACGTACGCACGTACATATTTTGCTCCTAATTTTTCCTTATTCCCCAGCGCTTTGATCTATTTAGCATTGTTGTTCTTCCAATTGGCTTGTAGATAAAATCTTTATTTTTAATAGGTAAATTTAGTCGCAAGATAAAAGGTTTCTTTATTAGGGCATTCTCTATTTGATCTCATATGCAATGTATTAGAGTAATGTTATTGTATCCTCCTATATCTATTCGTATTTTCGTCACAATCGACCGCAGAAATGGTTCTTTCAATTTGGTATTTCTCTATATTTCTCAGAAAATAGAAGTAATTTAAAAATAAACACACTTCAAATTTTACTTCAGATCAGTTCGGTGAGCTAATGACATTGAAGAAGGTGGTAGGTATCTCATATATGAGAGGCCCCCTGGGTAGGTACCACCGCAATGCCTATTTCTCCCGTCTAACAACAGGGTAAATGCACTGTTGTGTACTGGTTTGAAGGAATTCTAGCCAAAGGCAGAGCTACTAGACATAGTAAGAATTAACCTCTCATGTCTCGGGATGGCGAGCGTAGTGGAATTCCAAGAATTACTTTGTAATTCATAGCGTTCTTTTAGTTTTGCTACTGTCCATGAGCGATCGGACCGTTTACCATCCAGTGAACAGCATGCTCGTCACGCCATTTATTGCTTAAAAAAAGAAGGTCTTTTCAAACTTATCGCTATGGGAAATAACGAGGATTACCTATGTAAAGTCACTGCTGATTGACCGTAGACAAATCGACTGATTTTTTTTTCTGTGGCTGAAGAGAGATCATCCTCATCATCATCATCATATCAGCCACAGGAAGTCCACTGCTGAACATAGGCCTCCCCCAATGATCTCCACAATGACCTGTTGGAAGCGGCCTGCATCCAGCGACTTCCTGCGACCTTAGTCAGATCGTCCGTCCACCTTGTAGGCGGGCGTCCGACACTTCGCTTGCCTGTACGTGGCCTCCACTCGAGAACCTTTCGGCCCCAACGGCCATCGGTTCTACGAGCAATGTGCCCGGCCCACTGCCACTTCAACTTGCCAATCCTATGGGCTATGTCGGTAACCTTGGTTCTCCTACGAATCTCCTCATTTCTGATTCGATCTCGTAGGGAAACACCGAGCATAGCCCGCTCCATGGCTCGTTGAGTGACTTTGAGCCTTTTAATGAGGCCCACAGTGAGAGGCCACGTCTCTGTGCCGTATGTCATCACTGGTAACACACAACTATCGAAGACTTTCGATTTTAGGCACTGAGGTATTTTGGACGAGAAGACGTCGCGAAGTTTCCCGAACGCTGCCCAACCGAGTTGGATTCGCCGATTGACCTCTCTCTCGAAGTTGGACCTGCCTAACCGGACCACTTGTCCTAAATAGACATATTCATCTACAACTTCGAGAGTCGAGCCACCAACTCCAATGGGGGTGGGCACAACATGGATATTCGACATGATCTTCGTTTTATCCATGTTCATTTTAAGACCCACCTGTTGGGAGACTCGATTAAAGTCTTCGAGCATAGTGCTAAGGTCTTCCAGCGATTCTGCCAAGACTACAATATCGTCGGCAAACCGAAGGTGAGTAATATACTCGCCGTTGATGTTGATGCCGAATCCTTTCCACTACAAGAGCTTGAAGGCATTTTCATGAACAGTTTCGGAGATATGACATCTCCCTGTCTCACGCCTCTCTGTAGTGGAATAGCCTTCGTGCTCTGATCCTGTACTCGGACCGACATGGTGGCGTTGTTGTATATACACCTCAACACTTCGATGTACCGATAGTAGATAGATGTGGCACCGCTGAAGAGACTGTAGCACAGCCCAGGTCTCGATCGAATCAAAGGCTTTCTCATAGTCCACAAACGCTAAACAAAGCGGCAAGTTATACTCCTCGGTTTTTTGTATAACCTGCCGTAGCGTATGAATATGGTCTATGGTACTACAGCCTTTTCGGACACCGGCTTGTTCGGGAGGCTGGAAGTCATCAAACTTGCCTTCGAGACGATTTGTAATGACCCTTGAAAACAACTTATAGACATGGCTCAGGAGCGAGATGGGCCTGTAGTTCTTCAGCAAAGTGTTATCACCTTTTTTGAAGAATAGTACCACCACGCTCCTGCTCCATGCCTCCGGCGTTGAGCCCTCGAGGAGAACGGAATTGAAGAGCCTCTGAAGGACTTTTAGTATCGGCGTTCCGCCCGCATTCAGAAGCTCTGAAGTGATTCCGTCGTCACCCGGCGCCTTGTTGTTTTTAAGTTGTTTGAGGGCCATCTCAATCTCAAACAGGCTGATGTCCGGGACATCATCGCTGAAGAGAGATAGATAGTGATAATCAGTACAACATACATATTGTCTGTCAGTATGGGAAAATGACTAATTAGGAAACCCTGTCAAGTCATAGCATTTTCATCGTCATCAACTACACCAAACCTCAACCACACTATATTCATGACGTAAATGTGGTTTTACTTCTGATTTTTCTTATATTAATTGTTAATAGAGACGATTACACAAAATTATGTATGACTAACGGCTTATACGTTGGTGAGGTTAGTAATTTGTATAAAAAACTTTCTTTAGTCATTTGGGTAATTGAATGTAATTTTAATGATTATCATGTTTAATAAATTAACACTACAAAACCTATCGAATTCAGTAAAAAAACTCTCATTATATTCACTTCTCACCTTTCAGACTCCTTACATACAATATCTATATTGAAAATATGTTTTTTTCACAAGAAAACAGTTATAGTTTCGTCTTGCAATTATTTATGTCAATGGTACTTAACAGATTTTGTTTTTTGTTAACCTAATTTGTGTACAAATGGTTCGTGACATGCACAGCACTGTATACAATCACATCACTACATACAACACTTAGAAAAGCTTAAAATATAGTAGTAATGAGTGTTAATGCAACATTAAGAGGCTCGGGAGCCGTGCTGGTATTTGTGTTAGCAGTGCTGCAATGACATAATCGCGATGATCGATTGCAACTTTTGCACCTATGACTACTTAAATTACCTTTTAAAATAACTTATAATTGAGCGTAATCAGTGCGACGCCAATTGATAACATGGTTTATCGGATATAATCGTACAATACAATATGTTTCCAGTATGATTTAGCACACTGTAATAAGCAATCGCGCTGCAGCTACTCGATAAATGTGCAGTTGAAATTTCAGAAGTGCTGTGATACAAAGAAACTGATAAAGTTCTGTGTTCTTTTCAAAATGTTCGTGTTATAGCAAATGTGATTCAAATATCCGTAGATATAGGTCAAGTTTACGAAGCCGGTTCACAAACTACATTTAAGCATTAAGATTACAATTATGTGAAAACCCATTGTTCTCAAATCAACGGTGATTTTTAATTGGGGCATTGTAACCACGGTATATTAATGAAAAGGTAAAGTGATGTGTTATTGAATAAACAAGAACTAATTACTTATCATTATATCGCCGATCACGCAGATTACAATGCAGTGATTGAAAATCACAGCGGATTTAAAGATTACCAATAATAAAATCACTTCAAAATCTGGTATTAATTACGAATTTGACCTTCAAATTCTATTTATCATTGCATGATGTAACTGGTATGTCTGTCAGGATGGACAAAACTCAGAATAGTACTGCTAATGAGCACGATGAGAGCAGGCAACTTGGTTGTTGGCAAAGATCAGAAGTTTCTTCGACGGCAGAGGATTTGACTTAGAATATGAGTACAATTCAACAAACCAAATTAACATCTTGGGAGAGAATCAGAATGACTTAGAGGGATACAGGAGAATATCCGACAGGAAGTTTGTCAGTAAGAGACCTGCAGTCGAAAATACTGATCAATTAGACGGTGAATTGTCTGGAGTCATCAATTTTTATGAGCAATTCGCAACTCTTGGAGATGATACTAAAGAAGATAATACAGATATTTGGAGGCGGTCGTCTCAAGTGCGCAATCGCGTTTCGATGAGACCTAGTATGCTTTTAACTAACATAGCAGAAGAAAAAGAAGGAGAGGATGAATCGAAGTGGTAAGTTTAGTTACATTTCAATTCGTAATCCTGTTTCTCCTACATAGGTATTAGGTTTGTTATATTTAGCAGCATATTTATATCGATGAACAAATAACTCGACCATTGATTTGCCTATTCGTAGACAGATAAAAATTCCAACCGCGATAAAAAAACAACAAAAGTGTAAAAAATATTCAGTACTGAAATTTTAACGTTTGTTGTATGTACGTCGTAAATCGTTCTTACATTGATTATCCGTTCACTAGAAAGGGGACTAACCTTAAAAGACCAGAGGAGGTCGTTGGATGAACATCCCTTCTAAAAGATTCCTTTCAAAGTGAATAAAACTTATATAACAATTATGTGGGCATTGAAAACATACACTTAACTACTGGGCCATTACAATATAAATAAAATTTATCAAATAAACTCAAACTAAGTAATTAGAACTTTATATGAATACATAATTCACTTTGGCGGAGAGTTAATTATTTATATATCACTATGACATTACATGATTATCACATTCTCAGCATTAAATGCCTTAAACATAATCTTATAGCATTAGCCTGATCATACTAATTGGAATCCTATTACGTTCTTGTTGCACGTATAACTGTTTTGTCAATACCTGTTTAGTCTCACACTTAATCTTTGTCAGACATCGAAACCTGTTCCACGTACCTAGTGAAACTTCACATCTAACTAACTAAGCAATTGGAACCGGTCCTCTTAATTAATCCATGAGATGGCGACAGAGCAATCTGTCAGTGTATCTGCAAGCTCACACGTGAATTATACAAATTAATTTGATCGCTATCATACTGACACGTGACTTACGATAGCCCAAATGATAACTCTCAGAATATTTTAATTTGTAGAAATACTTTCACTTGTATATTATATATTCGTGGGTTAAAATCCTAAGGCACACCTCTGACTTTTACGATTCATGTGTGTTGGACCACAGACAGGAATTTAGGATTTATCGGTATAAAAATAAAATAATATATATACTACAAAATTATTTATTCAATATTTGATTTTTAATATATTATATGATCAATATAATTATCTTTCACATTTTCTTCCTTCATACTTCATTCCAACTTCATATAATCACAACTTATAAATAATGTTCCTCAATTTATATTTAACAATATTCAAACGTACTTACGTGTATACACCGCTGCTTGTTATAATATACAACTTGAATACTTTAGTAAAATTTCAGTGAGAAGTTTACTGTTCAACGTTTCGCACGAGACTGCCGTTTCTGCTGCTTGTGACTGTTTATATAAGCTACAAGAACGAATGAATGAATTCACCGCTCAAGAGAGGTTGTAATAAAAATTAAATAAATGACGGTACATAATAGTTATTTAATAAATGGGAAATAAGTACAAGCTAACAGCTCGGCCATCCTGTCCGAAGCATGTCCTCATGCCTTTTCCGAATCATATTTGTCGACAAATAATCACTTAATTTAAAACAAAAGTATATAAAAGTAAATATTATACAAAATAAGCAGTTCTAAAGGTCCTTAATATAATACATCTAAGGCCCTACTACATTTTCACAATTATTCTCAGTACTACTTTCTAGACTACTTTCTTCGCTACTGCCATAATCTCTTTGAAACGTTAACCAAGGTTGCATTTTGTCGACTGCTACAACGGCCTCATATCGACGGCCATTTTTTTCGAGTCATTGGTGTATCTTCTATGACATACCTTTCATTGGGAAGTACTTTGATAACGCGATATGGTCCTTGAAATTTGACAACTAATTTCTGAGATTTGCCATCATGATGGATTTGTCTTTCAACGCGAACCAAATCGTTTACTTTATAGGGTGAACTTATCTTTCTCCGCTTATTGAACCGTTCAATATCCTTTGACTGTTGCTCTTTAATACTTTCACATGCTTTATTTCGTATAACTTTTAATTCTTCTGAGCTAGCTACGTTAGTGGTGTCTGATATGACAGAACTCAAATTCCTTCCGACCTGCTAGTTATGTTAATCCAAATAATAATTCAGAAGGGCTTTTCCCTGTAGTTTTATTTATAGTCGTATTTATCCCAACTTGAATATCGTAGATATAGTCATCCCATGTTTTTCCGTCCTTGTTATGTGTACAAGTTGAGAGGGCATCTAAAAGTGTTCTATTGAACCGCTCAACTTGCCCGTTTGCTCTGGGTGTAGAGACAGCATTGATTATATGTTTTGTAAGATTTAACAAAGTCTTAAATGTTTTGCTAGTAAAACTTGTCCCCTTATCAGTTATGAGGCGAATAGGTACTCCAAAATAACTAATGTGTTCCCTTATTACACGCACACTGATGATAGATTTGGTATTTCTGACGGCGGTTATGTTAATATATTTGGTAAAACTATCAACCAAAACTAGTAGATAGCAATTACCCCTTTTACTTTTAATGAAGGGTCCTAGATGATCAGCATGAATGGTATGAAATGGGATGCTAGGTTTTTCAATTGGGGTGTAAGACGCCCTCTTTCTTTCCACCGGGCGTTTTATGGTGGGTACACTCTAAACATGACTGCACATATTTTTTTACAAAACGCCGCATTTTAGGGAACCAGTAATGTTGTTTAATTCGGTTAAGAGTTTTGTCAAAACTATAATGAAAAATGTAAAATTAAACTAAATCCGCGATAAAATCCGTAAATAATAGTCTTATTTCAAAACTATAATGTCCAATATCATCGTGGTTTCGTTTTAATATTTGCCAACGAACCCCTTTCGGAACTAACCACTTTATGTCACTTCCAACTATTCGATAAACATTACCATTTTTTAATTTATAATTTTCAACATGCGCCATTCTCGAGCCCGGTCGATATTCTATACTACAATCGAACTCCTGAAGTTGTACCCACCAGCGTGCAACACGCGGAATCAGATCTCTTTTAACAAATGTGGATCTTAAAGCACTGCAGTCAGTATAGATCGTGAAAGCTATACCTAGTAAATATATTCTAAACCTACCCAAGGACGCTACAACTGCAAGAGTCTCCAATTCGTAAGAGTGTAGTTTACGTTCATCTTGTGATGTTTTACGGCTAAAATATGCTACCGGATGTAACGCGCCTATCGTATCTTCTTGTAATAATATACCTGCTAGTCCGTCTTTACATGCATCAGTATGTAATTGAGTTTTTGCTTTAGGATTGTAAAGCGCCAGTAAGGGTCGCTGAGTAAGCAGATTTTTAACCAAATTAAATGCATTGCTCTGTTTATCACCCCATGCCCATTTTACGTCCTTTTTGAGAAGGTTGGTTAATTGTGATGATATTATGGCGTAATTCTTAATGAACTTTCTAAAAAATCCAGATAACCCCAAAAACTGTCGAAGTTCATGCACATTTTTAGGTGTTGGAAATTTTGATACGGCCTCGGTTTTTAAGCTACCGTGTCGAACACCCATGGAATTAACTTTAAAGCCTAAAAAATCAATCGTATCCATAAAAAAGTTACACTTACAAAATTTTAGTGTAAGACCACCTCGTCTTAAGAGCTGAAGGACTTCTTCTAGCCTTTCTAGACCCTCATTAATATTTCTACTGGGAATCAAGATATCGTCCATGTATATGATTGCATATCTGGGGGCACGGCAGTGCCCCCTCCAAGTCGAGCTAAAAAGCGGCACAGCCGTACTATCCTTTTCTCGAAGCAATTCAGACCATTTTCAACCCCCCATAACTTCGTTGTGGTTAAAGCAAGAAGCCTGAATTTTCAGTTACTAAGCAGGCATTGTGTAGACACGGTATATTTAAAATTTCATTCAATTTGAACCAGTAGTTTAAGAATTATAACTTGTCAAACTTTCGCAATTTTGTCACTCACTGACTGACTGACCGATCATCAAAAGTCTAAGGTACTTCTAGCAGACATAGAACCTTCAAATTTAGAATATAATTAGTGTTTAGTGTCTAAAGTAAGGAAAAATTCAAACATTTCATAATTTCTGTCTAGTTTTCTAGATACACCAACTGCATGAATAACTTTGTAATCTCATATAAATGTATAGGATTACAAAGATAATTTTGCAGTTTATGATTCGTTGTACCTGTATATAATGGAATAATAGTTGTAGATTGGTATCTATATATTTTATATATGAGGCATAACAGGAGGGGGTTATAAAGAGGGAAAGGGTGTATTCAGCCTATTAAACTGTACAACATTCCTCCAGAAAAACATGACAAAGATAACCTTGCAAATAAATAGACTAAATAGCTCGAAAACAATCACCATGAAAGAAAGAACACTAATAATCAAATCCGCTATATTTGTAATAAATTGATACCTACAAAAATAAGGAAAAAACCATAAGACAGAGGCTTTAAGAAAAATCATTATATATATTCTAGAAATAAAAAGTACCGAAAAGGAATAAAGTAGGACTCTACAAAAAGCCGTGAGATCCCATCAAAAACATCCTGTAAAAAAATTCCAAGTCTCGCAGCTCAGTTTATCTACCGCAAAAAGTTGTGAGATCCATGTAATACCAAGTCGATTAATTTATTTAGTCCTTGATTAAGGGAAGTTCTGTATAAAGTTATTACGTAAGTTATTATCATATCAATATTAAAAATTCTTTACGTTTTAAATAAATAGATCGACTTGGCCAGTAGCATTATGCATAAATTGTACGATACATTATGTTTCATGCGATGGCCAAGTCGATCTATTTATTTAAAACGTAAAGAATTTTTAATATTGATATGATAATAACTTACGTAATAACTTTATACAGAACTTCCCTTAATCAAGGACTAAATAATTAATCGACTTGGTATTACATGGATCTCACAACTTTTTGCGGTAGATAAACTGAGCTGCGAGACTTGGAATTTTTTTACAGGATGTTTTTGATGGGATAATAACTTACGTAATAACTTTATACAGAACGTCCCTTAATCAAGGAATAAATAAATTAATCGACTTGGTATTACATGGATCTCACAACTTTTTGCGGTAGAAAAACTGAGCTGCGAGACTTGGAATTTTTTTACAGGATGTTTTTGATGGGATTTGATTTTAGCGTCGTGAAGGATTTTATTAATAGTCCTTTGAAAAACTGAAGGAGCATTCACTAACCCAAACGGCATACGATTATACTCGTACTGACCGTCTGGCGTAACAAAGGATGTTTTATGGCGGGATTCTTCTGATATGCCAATTTGATAATAGCCCGAGGCTAAATCCAGAGACGTAAATAATGTATTCCCTGCTAATTGATCCAACTGATCCTCTATACGAGGGAGGGGGGTAGTGGTCCTTTTGGTCTTTCTATTTAATGCTCGATAGTCTACGCATAACCGCTTTTCGCCGGACTTTTTCTTAACTAAAACTATAGGGCTAGCGTAGGGAGAAGAAGACTCCCTAACTATACCGCTTTCTAGCATTTCTTTAACCATATCATTCACCAACAATCTCTCAGAATATGCGAGGCGATAAGGTCTATAAACAATGGGTTCAGAGTCTTCTAATTCTATTGTCATTTCGGTTATACCAGTGTATCCTAAATCTTTCATATTTGTCGAAAAACAGTCTTGATAGTTATTAAGCAGTTTGATCAAACTACACCGTTCATCCTTGCTTAGATTTGGGCCGCAATTTAACTTATCAGTATTATTTAAATCGCAGGTTAATTGATAACAATTAAAAGTTTTCAATGGTTCCCACAGTTTTACTTTAATAGATCGCGTCAACAAAAGTCCCTTTGAAATAGTTATGTCACTTTTAGATACATTAAACGCCAGTAAAGAGCAATAGCCATTCGTTATATTATATTCCCCCCGGTAATAAATAATATTCCTTTCCTTCTTGACCTCTTAATGAACCGCGTACATAAATACTACCATCATATACTGGTTTTGATTTAACAGGTATCACGTAAAACGTACTTTTCGGAAGTATCATGTCATCCACAGCTAGCAAATGTATTTTAAGGTTTTCAATTTGATCGAAAATCAATTGGGTCGGTGTTTTAGTGATTATGAGATCGGGCATTTCAGTAAACGAATGACCTATAAGGGCCGGGTAATTATTACGTAATCCTCAACGACATACATGTTAATAATCTTTTTAATATCTTGAACCTCAACGCTTGTTAACGTTATACCTAACGGGCGTATTATATTGCACCGATGCCTCTAAGTGCCGGTAGGTTAGGAACAGATTCGATTTTAAGGCCAACTTCTTTTGCTTTACTAATGGTTATAAGGGAGCACTGGCTTCCTAGGTCTACATGACAGGTCAGGGCTCTATCATTAATTTTGAAATCCATAACATATTTATCATTAGAGCTGTCCTTTAGGGATAACGCAGACACTTGTTTCTCGTTTTTACTATCAGATTGAAGTTGATTTTTCGGTGCGTCACCATTTATTTTATTTCTAAAACAATTTGAGGTCTGGTGTCCAAGTCTGTCACATAGAGTACATTTAATAAGGGGTTTGTCACATTTAAAACTGGGATGACCGAATGCATTGCAATTAAAACAGCGTATATTTGAGTTAGTTATACCAGCCTTGGGGTTTGAATATCTTTGTGTTGAGCTAGTAAGAATTCTATGATCGTTTTTATTTTTATTGTCATATCCTTCTCTAGATGAGCCTACTTTAACGGTTCTAAAATATTTAAGTATTTGCTCTGGTTCGTTAAACTGGGCCGCTTGAGCACCAATTTTGATTGCACGGTCATCAACACCGTACATAATACAGTCTACAGCCTGTTTACCATAAATTTTACATCTATTTAGTAAATTTATTTTCGCGTAATAATAATGCTCTAATGATTCACCATACTTTACGCGCTTGGTCAACATTTCTATTAAAAGTTCAGCGTAATCCTCCCGACAAGGAAAAGACTCTATTAGAATTCTCTTCCACTCGCCCCAAGTGTGCAAAAGGGATGGTAAGCCCTGATACCATTTCTTTGCTACCCCTTGGAGTTTAGGAAGAGCATAGTGAATTGTTGCTTTTTCATCCCACCCATATATCTCGGCACATTCCTCAACTTTTGTGATCCATACTAGTACAGTCTGTTCCTTGCTCATGGGGTCAATTCTGGTATGACATTGGTGTTAAATGTTAAATTAGGTCTATCTGAACCCCTAACCTTATCTAAAATAGTAAGAAACTTGCTTAGCATATTATGAACTGAGAAGACTCACCCGCACTCGAACCGTGGCCGTCATATCTCTTTTGTTTTAACCTGTGCTTCCTGGCTCGTGAATGCTTCCTGTACTTCCTCTTTCTACCATAATTCTGTTCGTCAGTCGATGTTTCCGTGTCCGTAGTGGTGTACTGTCTCTTCCTATGCCTAGGATGATGTCCTTAATTGTCCAGCATTTTCTTCTGGTAGTTCGGCAATATTTAATCCTATGTTCCGTGGTCTTATCCTTTTGCCTCTTGGTTGGTGTCCGTCTAGTCTACGCGCCTCTCTGTCGTCAATTCAAGTATTTCGCCCTCTAACCTGGGCATTCCTACGCCCTCGAACCTGGGCGTACCTTGGTCCTCTAACATGGACCTCCTCACGCCTTCGAACCTGGGCGTACCTTGGTCCTCTAACCTGGACCTCCCCACGCCCTCGAACCTGGGCGTACCTCGGTCCTCTAACTGGACCTCCCCACGCCCTCAAACCTGGGCGTACCTTGGTCCTCTAACCTGGACCTCCCCACGCCCTCAAACCTGGGCGTACCTTGGTCCTCTAACCTGGACCTCCCCATGCCCTCAAACCTGGGCGAACGTTGGTCTTCTAACCTGGACCCCCCTATGCCCTCAAACCTGGGCGTCTCTTGTCTCTGATTGTCTTTGTTAGAATCATTATAATCCATAGTAGACGTATCTGAAACTTAACAGTACAGCTAAGTGTCCGGTTATACAATAAATCTGGCCATAAATATTTACTTATATAGTACGTTACAGGAAAAAAAGAAACAAAACAGATTTGCCTTTGTAGATCGGTTTTATAAGCATTGTAGGCTTACTATTGTATTCAATATTTTAATGTAATCAGCATGAAAGTTTGAGTTTTCCTTAAATATAATAAAAATATCATATAATTATATTCACCTTACTACAGAAAGGAGACACAAAAGTATTAATATTAAGTAGCTAAAATGAATGTGTGGACGTGAACAAGAGAAAGAAAAAAAAAATCTCTTGCCATCCCACTTCTGAACTGTTGGACCAGGAATTTAGGATTTATCGGTATAAAAATAAAATAATATATATACTACAAAATTATTTATTCAATATTTGATTTTAATATATTATATGATCAATATAATTATCTTTCACATTTTCTTCCTTCATACTTCATTCCAACTTCATATAATCACAACTTATAAATAATGTTCCTCAATTTATATTTAACAATATTCAAACGTACTTACGTGTATACACCGCTGCTTGTTATAATATACAACTTGAATACTTTAGTAAAATTTCAGTGAGAAGTTTACTGTTCAACGTTTCGCACGAGACTGCCGTTTCTGCTGCTTGTGACTGTTTATATAAGCTACAAGAACGAATGAATGAATTCACCGCTCAAGAGAGGTTGTAATAAAAATTAAATAAATGACGGTACATAATAGTTATTTAATAAATGGGAAATAAGTACAAGCTAACATGTGTGTATTGATAGTCAATTACCACGCACTATAACTGTAAAGAAAACATTATACGGAAACCTGCATACCATAGCGATTTGTAAGAATTCGCCAACCTGCACTAAGCAAGCGTGGTAGACTGTATCGCTCCCCTAAATCTCACTCTCGATTGTGGACGAATCCAGTGCCCTACAAAGGCTCCTATTTGGGCTGATGCAGTACGGTACATGTATTAATAGAAGGAAGTGGGTTGGTCTCCAAGTGTGTTCATTATCTGGTTGGTGAAGTAGTGGCCCCGCTGGGAAACATCCTGACAATCGCCTTGTAACAAGACTTTCTCGCTAATTGGACTCGAGAAACCGACGTGGGATTGAGAAGTGCAGTGTGAGCAAACTACGTCTGTTTGTGTAAGGGAATGTGAATCTAATAATGTAATTCCAGTTTGAATTTGTGAAAGCATTTCCGTACCTAATCATTTTAATGTATGTAACCTATATATATTTCTGGTTGCCGTACTCATATAAATTTAATGTCAATTAAATAATTACATAGAGTAAATTTTAGGAGAACTACGGAACAAATTAGTTGCGGTTAAATATCTTATAAAAGATATTGTAATTTATGATTCATTTAAATTAATAAAACATCTCTTTACACGCCTTTATTCTATGAAGTATGTATTAAACAGTCTCGGTGGCGCATTGGGTAGACGTCAGCTATGAAACGAGATGCCGCAGGTTCGAACCTCGCATCGAGACAAATGTTTGTGTGGCCACAAATATTTGTGTCGGATCTGGGTGTTTGGAAGACTGGAAAGTGTCTCATAGTTTCTGATACCCACGACACAAGACTTAATTGTATCAGGGATCAGAAATATGTATGTAGGATTTGAATGTTATGAAGAAAGATGAGTAGAATGGAACGTTGACGTATGACTGATATGGAACGTGGTTTGTGTGAAAGAGATGACTAATGAAAGTATTTAAGATGGAAAGAGTACGAGGATGAATGATTAAGATGTTGAAGTATGCAAGGACGGAATATAGAAGAGAACAGTCTGGAAGACGACGGAAGACGTGAAAGACGGAAGACGTATGAAGTGAAGACGAATTTATTTAAGACGACAATATATTGAAGATAATCCAAAAGATCTTTGTTTGATTTGACCCCTTACGGAACTATTCCCACATGTATGTGAGTGAATTGGGTGTATTTATTTTTATATTTGTTCTAATGCAACTTAATCTCTTTTCAACGCTCAGCGTATTCTTGAAACCTCAATGGAACCATTTTACATTCTTTGTTCTGCACCAATTTTCACAGAGACTAATGTCCCGTATTACGTGGCATGTAAATACTTCAAATAGAATACTAAATACATAAAAGCGAAATCCCCGACGCCCGGTAGTGAATTTTAATGAGAATAAATGTCATATTTATTTTTTCATAAGCATTTTCCCGGTCGTTTGCTCTGGTGTATTTTATTTTACGACACGTCCCCTATCCCTTAACGATGTGGTGTATGTTCTAACAGTTGGGGAAAATGTTTACTTCCAAGACATCTATTTATCATTCAAATTATCAAAAAAAGCCTACTCAAAAAATCTCTTGTCTTATTTATATTCCACGTGGGGATTAAAAGTATGTATAATCATATTTTTTTCTCTACCATTGTGACTGGTTTAACCTTACACACAATTTCTTCAGATAATTTCGCATGACAGACATGACTTTTATATGTTAGAACAGAGAATTAAGAGTAAATATAAATGAAAAACATATAGATACGCATCTTCAGAAAATTACTATTTTTTTTTTTATTGCAATGAATGACGAGACGAGCAAGCCGCTCGCCTGATGATAAGCGATACGACCGCTCATAAACAATAGCAACATTCCACTGCGCTCGTCATCCCGACACATAAGATGTTAAGTCTCAATATGGTCCAGAACACAACATTGCATTTACGCAGTGTTGTTTCACGGGAGAAATAGAAATAGGTGTCTGGTACCGTGTATATCAGAACCTGCATACCATAGCGATTTACAAGAATTTCTAAGGAGTGTAAAGTCCGCCAACCCGCATTAGGCAGCGCGGCGTGGTGGACTAAGTGTCCTAACCACTCTCAATAGTACTCTCGATTGTAGAGGAGACCCCGTGCCCTACAGTGGGACGTATGTCAGTTAATACAGATCATCCATCTCTTCGGATCAGAACTGCATCCTTTCAATTCACTGACTAATTTACCCACCGCACCACCACTGTGAACGATAATTGAAATCATAAAGTATTGCGTAAGGCCACACGGCTTTACAATAAATAACAATCCCATCAAAAACATCCTGTAAAAAAATTCCAAGTCTCGCAGCTCAGGTTTTCTACCGCAAAAAGTTGTGAGATGCATGTAATACCAAGTCGATTAATTTATTTAGTCCTTAAGGGACCTTCTATATAAAGTTATTACGTTAGTTATTACCATATCAATATTAAAAATTCTTTACGTTTTAAATAAATAGATCGACTTGGCCATCGCATGAAAACATAATGTATCGTACAATTTATACATAATGCTGCTGGCATCTACAATCTACAATCTATTACATGCATCTCACAACTTTTTGCGGTAGAAAACCTGAGCTGCAAGACTTGGAATTTTTTTACAGGATGTTTTTGATGGAATCTCACGTCTTTTTGTAGAGTCCTACTTTTTTTCCTTTTCGGCACTTCTTACTTCTAGAATATCACTAACGATTTTTCTTAAAGCCTCTGTCTTATGGATTTTTTCTTATTTTTGTAGGTATCAATTTATCACAAATATAGCGGATTTGATTATTAATGTTCTTTCTTTCATTGTTATTAATATTTTCGAGCTATTTAGTCTATTTATTAGCAAGTTTTTCTTCGTCATGTTTTTCTAGAGGAATGTTGTACAGTTTCATGGGCTTAATACACCATTTCCCTCTCTATATCCCCTCCTGTTATGCCTCATATATATAGATATCTATCTACAACAATTATTCCATTATATACGGGTACAATGAGTCATTAACTGCAAATGTAACTTTGTAATCCTATACATTTATATGGGATTACAAAGTTATTCACGTAGTTGGTCTATCTAAAAAACTAGACACAAATTATGAAATGTTTGAATTTTCCCTTACTTTAGACACTAAACACTAATTATATTCTAAATTTGAAGGTTCTATGTCTGCTAGAATTGCCTTAGACTTTGATGATCGGTCAGTCAGTCAGTGAGTGACAAAATTAAGAAAGTTTGACTAGTTACCATTCTTAAACTACTGGTTCAAATTGAATGAAATTTTAAATATACCGTGTTTACACAATGCCTGCTTAGTAACTGAAAATTCAGGCTTCATGCTTTAGCCACAACGAAGTTATAGGGGGTTGAAAATGGTCTGAATTGCTTCGAGAAAAGGATGTTACGGCCATGCCACTTTTTAGCTCGACTTGGAGGGGGCTCGGCCGCGCCCCAAGATCTACAATTATGAGTTAGTAAATTAGTAGCTAATTATGATAAGGCACGGTCTAGTCACACTTGTACAATGATAACAGCTTGTTGTTATTAAGACTTCAAGCCTTCTTTAAACTATGTATTTAAAGCAAAATCTCCAGAGAAGTCTACAATGTTGACTTCATCCGGGTTTGTAGATTGTAGAAATCCCAACAATAAACAATTATTTGAGGAATATCATTTGATTTACTTATTATATTGAATGGCGAGACGAGCATGCCGTTCGCCTGATGGTAAGCGATATGATCACTCGTGAACAGTGGCAAAACGAAACTAAATTACAAACATGCTTGGCATTCCACTGCTCTCGCCATCCTGAAACATAAGATATCAAGTCTCAATATGTCCAGTAGTTACTCTGGCTACAATATCATTCAATTAGTCGTTAAGATGACAAAATATACATTTATTAATCATGCAGTCTTATTTAGCAACGCTCAACGGCTTTGGTGTCTTCCAATGTGTTTTCTTTGGAGATCCCAGAGGCCCTTATTAGAGCGGGGATCTCTATTAGAAATTTAAGTCCGTAAAACCCCGGCGTACTGTATCCATCAGATATCTGTCCTGTCCACCAAGGTAATCAGGTATCCAAGATATTACTCGTAATAAGGTATACAAGTTTCTACGTTCGTAATGATAAGATTAATCGATAGTTACCTATGAATTGCATTGATAATAATAATTTAAGCGTACGTACTAAAATCACACCCGCAATCTCGGTTCCGGAATTTTTAACATATTCAATACAATACTGGTTAATAATCATTATTGACATGTTAGCCGTCATCAAGCCACTCCTATCTGCCTGACCCCATAGTTACGAACCGGACGCAAAAAAGATGACGCGGGTTCGCATCCCAGGAAGAACTTTTCGGAGCTATCTGTAAATTACAGTTAATTACCACATGATTGATGAAACGGTGAAGGAAAACGTCATAAGGAAAATCGCATATAATAGAGACTTACATGGAATTCTATCGAGAATGGAGTCCGCAAACCAGCACTAGGCTTGCTTGGACTATAGCCTAACTCATCCTTATAAAGAGAAGGCCCACGCCCTATAGTGGGACATGTAAAGGCTGGATCATTATTATTATTTTTACCTCTCCTCCAACCATTCCTGAATCGGAGACACATTTTAATGTAACCGTTTTAAAATGTGTTTTTATTTCTACAGTGCTTTTTACTCAATTAAACCTATTTTACATATTGGCACTCCAATTAAACGGCGAAATCAGATAAAATACCCTTGTGAGGGAAGCAATTACAATTATTGAAGTTATTTCAAAGAGTGTTCGTGTCACTTTGTGTGTAAAACTTATTTACATAATAGTTATGTGATAAGCGTGGATAATACTTTAATTGCTATTGTATATCAAAAGCGGTAAAAATTAAATAGTGATTCACTATTATGTTAGATGATTATTTAAATCTTCTCAACAAAAGGTTTCAGCTAAGAGATATTTGTTCTCTCTCACTCTCGCTTCAGTCACAGGATGAACATACGCCTCCCCAAGAACCTTCACATCGACCTGTTGGATGCGGCCTGTATTTAGTATTTGACTGTTTGATAATAACCCATCGTATTTCGTTGACCAGCGAGAAATGAATACATCTCGATGATGGAAACTCTTTTTAGATTGCTTTTGCACATAAAAATGCATTATTTTTTATTATTGTACTATTTACGAGTCAGTACTTCCTAAAACTCACGATCGTAGACCCTTACATTTTTGTAGACTAATTCTGATTGTTGTGTGTTATAATTTACCTTTATCCATATTCCGAAAATACTTAAACCAAATTGTCCGAGCATTCTCATTGGCAACACGTCCGACCGCCTCGACACCGTATAGGCGATTATTTTGACTAACAATAGGCCGCGACAAAGGATGGCCTCTTGCCGTCACGTCACAATAGCCGCCATTTGCAGTTGCGAGGCTACTGTCCAGATTATTGCCTTCGAATGAAGCCTATTAACGCATAAAGCCTGGAAATTACACATCATTCGGTGTAGTGTATTCATAGTACTGAATTTAACTGCCTTGTAAGCTGTAACATCGGTCATAATGTGGTAATTGACTTGATACCTGTAATTTTGAATCTCATTTTAACTAGTCAAATGTTGACTTATGGTAATCCAGTTGAAGTGACCTTCAGAAGTGTTTTTATTTTAATAAATCTAGCAAAGTAATAAATATCAGTGCCAGTTATGAACATCCATAAAGCTAAGATCATAGATGTGTTTCCGGACCATAAAATTGGGACAGAAACGGGTAGGAAAAAGGATAGAAAGAGCAAAGGGATATATGGCATCCAACCTGTGCATTTCGGATTCCCGTGTATGATTTATAGTCAAAGGTCGACGTGCAGTCTCTTCCCAGAATGAAGTTACTGGCTTCAAAAATATTCTTAAATTCTTCACACAGTTCATCAAATATATTTCTCTTCAAAGACAGCGCGTATTCCACGTGCGCGTATTCCAATTCAAAGCATAACCGCATTTTTGGAGTTTGATCCGTTCCATTTAGACCCAGACATCCGACGGACGCCGAATTACCCCATACACCCCTTTCACCCAGACTCGGGCGCCCGAACCATCTGTAAAGGCCCTTTGTGTCCATTACCTTTGACCCGTCTACAAAATAACAATAAGCATCGTTTGTACTTGTACTTCCTTATTTAGTTGGACTACTCATATAATATACGATCTTCATATTATGAAGAAAAGGTATAAAAGCTAATAGGGCGCTTCCTGTCTGATTTGGCAGATTAAATAGCAGAACATATATTTTTCTTGAAACATATTTGAACTTCTTAAAAATGCAGAATTTAATCTTTTATACTTTTCGATACTTATAATAGACTAAAACGATGGGCTGTTTACCTATACTATTAAGTAATCCAGTTTATCAAATTGACTTGTGAACTGTGTTTACGCCACATTTAAAGTTCGTCCTATTTTGTTGAAGGTCCTTTACATTATTCGCTATAAAGAAGGGTCTTTACAAGTAGGTACTTGTCCTATTTCTTTTGGGGTAGGCTTTTTATTAATCATCTTCTTATTTTATCCATCCAACAAACGCGTCAAACCATTCATGTTGGACTATCGGTGAAAGCCTGAAATGATATTTTATAATTATTATTTATTATTTCAATCATAATATTAGAGTTCCAATTTATTTCCGACGTTTTATCACCTAACGTGCTCACCAGATATTCATGAAATTTTGCATACAGTTTGTCAGTAATTGCGTACGAATGAATATTAGTTTATTGGCCCTCGTGTACCGTCTTCCCTATAATACCTCCTCCATCGTAACGTGAAGTAGCATTTGTGAAGTCATATTTGTGTTAATGGCGATGTTTTAATATTTTTAGCCTTTGCTCTTACCGTCAATTGCATTCATTTGACAGTCTCTGTGGCGCAGTTAGTTAGACGCCGGCTATGAAACGAGAGGCAACGGATTCTATCCCCGCACCAAGACAAATTTTTGTGAGGCCCGCAAATATTTGTCTCGGGTCTGGGTGTTAGTGAGCCCGAAACGTCTCTCGTAGTTTCTGATACCCACGACACATTACTTAGTTGATCTTAATGTGGGGTCAGGACAATGTATGTGACTGTTGAGTGTATTTATTTATTTATTATTCATTTATTTTGACGAGTCAGAATAGAAAACATCGGTGCTGGAAATAATACTGTTGAGAATCTAAAATACAGTTCGAGTGTTTCTTTATTCCATCCACTTGAATAGAAACGTCAACATCGACGTTTAGTTTAATATTCAACGATGTATTGCAAGTGAAGACATGAAAGGTTACGAATATTGCCATGCGAGACACGTATTCACAAATACAGATTACTTCAATGACGCGACTGTTTCTAGAAGTGTTTTGTTTTATTGTTTTACTAAGAAATCATGGTCTTTTAAAATTGGTTTAGGAATGAGTTATGAAGACAATGGTTTCGAACAAGAGACTATTTAAACTTGGTTTACGAAAACGTTTTTTTCTTTTGTGGTTATGGAGAACTGTTTGAGTTACTGGTCCTGAGTCATTTAAGGAATTGACTTCTTAAATATCTGTATGTACAATAGAAACGTTTAAAAAAGCACAAGCACATTGGTCAAAAATACTTTGTCAATATCATATTTTTATGTAGTAAAATATATGTATTTTAAATACTATCATTACACGAAATATGTTTTAGTCGTTTGCAGTCAAGTAACAATACATTTTTACTATGATTTGTTCTGTGAATTCGAAGTCAGATAATTGTGTTAGGTTCTCTCTATTTATATTGAAATAAGTTTGCTGGGCCAACTTGGCGAGATACATTTGGATTTGGGAAATATGAAGGTAGCATAGATAGAGTAAATGTGCATCGAAACCGTAAATATCTTGTGAGTCCCTATTTAAAGAATTCTATAAATCTTTCATCATCAGTAGAATATCGACGTCATCCGTTACAAGAAGACCACTTTTACTAAAATAATCCATAAAATCTACTCTCTTTCATCATCAACAAACTATAGTTGTGTACATAGACCCCCTTCAATTCCGCTATTGTACCCTATCTTCGGCTTGTCTCATTCAGCATCTACCAGCGATCTTTCGCAAATCGTCACTCCACCTAGGTGGAAGGAGTCATACGCTTGCCAAAATGCGATCTCCGCTTAAGAACACGTTTACCCCAGCGGTTATCGATTCTTCAACATATGTGGCCAGCCCACTGCCACTTCAACTTGCTAATCCTGTATGCTATATCTACAACTTTGGTTTCTGTCTGATAAGATCACTTTAATTGACATTAGTGATGCTATTTTTATTATCACGCCTACACAATAATTACTGCATCCCTTGTCAGCAACAATCAACCATGGTCCACAAAAATTGATCGTGACGACCCACGAATTGCAAATCTTTCTATACTGTCCCACCCTCACACCCACCACTGTAACTCCTGTGAGCCAGGATCAACAGTGGCACGCAATGTAATGACACCGAGCATTGAAGCTCGGCGAGTCTCCGGGAATGTCTAACTTGTCTTTAACCCGCAACGAAATTAATCAGAAAGTTAAATTATTAGGAGGAGTTGGAAATAAATTATTGTCCACTTCCCTCCGTGCAAAGCGGGTGACAAAACATTGAACTGAAGAGGTAAATAACCTCGCAAAAAGACTTTCACAGCCGGAGAAGCCAGCTGTAAAGCACCACGGATCAAATTATTATTACATTTAAATGGGACCTATTATGTGAACTGTTATACTTGATTCCAGTAATAGGTATGGCAAAAACGCCGGAAAGCACGGAAGTTCTTTCTAGTCTCTACAAGGTCCATGTAGTATACAACTCCAGATGATATTTGCATACTATCTAGCATGGTTTTACGCTCATTATGCCAAAGACTACACTCCCAAAGTATATGATGCGCGGACTGCTCATACTCGCAATTAGGTGTTGAACATGGACACGCAGGCGACGCAACAAGCTTAAAAGAGTATAGTTTAGACTTAAAGTTACCATGGCCCGTGAGAAATTGTGATACGCAATAATCGACATCTAGCCATGTCTTTGTTAAACGATCTCGTACGCAAGGAAAAAATTGGTATAGATGCCGGCCCTTCAAAGATACCTCCCATCTATTTTGCCATTCATCTAATAGTTCGCTATATACCACTGAAACCGGTTTAAATAATCTGTCAACTTTTAAAAGTTCACGTGCGGTGAAAAAACTTTTATCCATATTCTCTCTATTAGAGTAATACATCGCGGCGCGACGTTGCACCTCCAGGTCGACTGGAAGTACACCCGCTAGGACAGGCAAAGCTTCGGTACTAACAGTTCTATATGCCTTGCAAAATCTTTCTATAATAGGTAATTCTACATATCACAAGCACAATAAATCGATTGCATATATCTGGAGCATTGACTCGAAAGGAAACCCTGGCAACGACCCCGCAAACAAATTAGCAACCGACAGCCTACTACAAAATTTACAACCTTTATTTCCACCGGGAAATGCTTTTCGCTTGCATTTATCTATATCGATTGTTTATCATGCATTAGCAGTGCAGAGTAAAAAATTTGGCGATACGTTTTTTTACATAAATTATGGGTGAGAAAAGCTTATTATTCGCCTGATGGTAAGCGAGACGATCGCTCATTTAGAGTAGCAAAACTAAATAACACCATGAATTATAAATCAATGCTTGGCATTCCACTGCGCTCGCCATACTAAGACATAAGATCAGCGTGGTGGACTATATGGCTCAACCCCTCTGAATCGTAGTCTCAATTGTAGAAGAGACTCGTATCCTACAGTTGGACGTGTATGGGCTAATACAGTACAGTACAGTACAGTACATTGTAATAGATTTGTCTATCACAACGTAGGATGCAACAGAAAGCGAAAAGTTGGTGTCTTGGTAGCACATCCGCCTACCCCTTCTGGGAAAAGGTGTGATGTATGCTTATAATTGTTTCATTCGGACAATCGTAAGTCATGTGTCGGATCGTTTAGATCACAGTAGGTCTGACGATCGCCGCGATAAACTATCTTAGACATTAACTGCTGTTGCGATTAGATAAACGCCTATCAGTTTACATTTATTTACATCTATATCAATTTTTAAATATAGATTATTGTCATAGACATGCGTCGTGTATGGTTAGCAGGAAAATTAGGAACTTAACTTTACTTTTTACTGGTGGTAGGTCTCTCATATGTGAGAGATCATCGGGGTAGGTACCACCGCAATGTCTATTTCTCCCGTGAAACAGCAGTGTAAATGCGCTGTTGTGTTTCGGATTGAAGGACATTGTAGCCAGAGTAACTACTGGACATATTAAGACTTTAACATCTTATGTCTCCGGATGGCGAGCGCAGTAGATTTTTGCTACTGTTTATGAGCGGTCGTATCGCTTACCATCAGGCGAACGGCTTGCTCGTCTCGCAATTCATTGAAATTTAAAAAAAAAAGTAAATTGTTTATTTTTCTATAAAATTGAGCGCAAATACCTACAATTACTCACTTCTTTACATCCAATTAATATTGACAAGAATGCTATCAACGTGAAATTCACATATTTGTATTTGTGGAATTGAATATTTCAATGAAATTAATTCCACGATACATTAGTGATAATTGATACAATTATACCATAGATATTATTTAATGTCCAAACGGGATTTAGAATTGATTTTAGTGCCAACCCGCACTAGGCCAGCGCGGTGGACTATATGGCCTAACCACTCTCAATCGTACTCTCGATTGTAGAGGAGGCCCGTGCCCTGCAGTGGGACGTATATGGGCTGATACAGAATATGGATATTAAAACAAGTTTAAAAATGTGAAAATCGTTGGATCGCGCAAAGTGGCTGTCTGTAGTCTCTGCTTACCCCTACGGGATACAGGCATGGCGATAATGTATGTATGTAAAAATCTGCGAAATTACATAATATATATTTAATGAATCTCTGTAGGGCATGGGCCTCCTCTACAATCGAGGGTACGATAGAGAGGGGTTAGGCTGCTGAGTCGACCACGCTTTAGTGCGAGTTAGCGGAATTTTACATGGAAATCCTTAAACCCTAGAAATTCTTGCGAATCTCTATGGTATGCAAGTTTCTTCACGACCTTTTTGCCTTCGCCAAGATATTGCGTGGTGATTGAGTATCAATACGCACGTGACTACGAAAAACGTGCCCTAGAATTTGAACCCGCGACCACCGGCAACATAGTGGCAACCCAGTCCGTCCGTTATCAACAGGCCACCAAGCACTTATATTATGTAGCTGATTAGCGTTTAACAAAAGTGCGATTTAAAAACCCTTCCAGAGATATTTAAAAGTGATAATTTACTCAAATTATGTCTTTTAAATTGAGGTTATTGTCCTAATGAGAAATCATGGATACCACAACTCTATCAAATATAAAGCAACAATAATAGTGAACTAACTTTATCTTGATGATAAAAAATTAATAAGAATTGTAATAATCGAATAGTGTCAAATTAAAATAACATTTAGGTCTGCAATTGCGCTGTTTTATCGATATTTATCGCAGTTGTATAACCAAAATAAAATGAAGGAATATTTCGGTACTTGAAAACTAATTAGGTGAATTATTGATTGTATTCTAAATCCACAACGACTGATAATGCCATGGCTGCATGATAAGATTTTTTTACCACTCGCAACTGAATTTGAAATGAAGTAAGCCACACTGCTGTCAGTCATGATTCAGTATTTAATGGTCGTCCGGGACGATACCACTGTCTCTCAGGAAATTGACGTGAAGCAACAGCTTTGCTGTCGCATTTCGTATGTCCACTTCCCATCCTTTTTTCTTCCCGATCCGTCCCGATATGATAGGCCGGCAATACATTCCTGATCAAACCGTTTTGGATGTTCATGGGCGGTAGTGATTGATGAAATAAGAAATAAATAAGGCACACTATAATGTACAATAGTACTGGCTGTTGGCTAAAAGTTTCTATAGATTGGCTATAGATGCAGAATATTCTATTTTTGCAATGCATTTAAGAAGGTATATTTCAGGTAGCTTCCAGGACGATTTTTAGTTTAGTGATTCAATTTTTACGCTTTTACTACGCCGGAGTACTACCACTTATTTTTAATTGGAAGCTAAAATTACCCTGACGTCCGAAAACAAATGCCCAAGCCGTCAATTGCTTTAAAATATCCAGCTTAATGCATCCGCAGCCTTACCTTTATCCTCCTAATAATAGATCCGTTAAAGGATTAGTCAGTAAACGAATTATTTTTACAACATTTTTTACGCTGCCCTCCTCTCCCATTCTTTTAAATCCATCCCATGGTCTGTAAGACTTTGTAGTAGAGCGATAAAACTGCCATTTATACTTCTATTTATTTATTTTTTCTGTATAGTGGTTTAGTTTAAGTTTGTATGCAATAAATATATATACAGGGTATATCAAGACTGCTACCGAAAACGAAGCCGGGTGGTAGTTTAAGCGACTTCAGACACCATGCAAAAGAAAATTTTGGAAAAAAAGCGACATATTTTTTTTGTATTTTTTTTTCCTATTGCCATATTTGGGTGGTAAATACATTTTTCCTAAAATAACAGTGTATACCCTTTTATTTATATATTATTATTACTTTTATTTATATATATTAAGTGATCCTCTTACAATGCGGTAGGTAGCTTACACTTGAGGACGCAGTACTACGCAACATCGTAAAAATCAACTACGCATTGAGTTGTGACTCCGCTGTGTACCACTTTAAAACATTATTTTATTTGGGTTATATGGGTTATTTTTCAATCTCCACACTTTTTTATTGAACTCAAGAGGTTAGTATTTATTAACACGTGTGCGAAAGTATTGAAAGTTACTCAATTATTATTAATTTTATATTATTATTAATTCAATTCCGTTTAATAATATCCTAATCAAAGTTCAAATTATACTCAACAGCTGCTACAGGCAACAGTTTATGAATTGGCTTATTTTGGTCGTAATAATTGTCTAAGTACATATTTTGTTATGTAAAAATAAAATTATGGAATATTATGAAAAAAAAATTGCATTTTATGTTACTATTAGACTATATTCATGATCATGAATCTCCAGTTAAAATGTATGCACTTAAATCAAAATAACGCTGTATATCAATTCTTAATGTAACCGATTATAATTACCACACAATTATTAATCTCTCATGTTTTAGCTTTAATTTAATATTATAGAAAGAATCACGCCCGACATTAATCTGCGCGGTCGTGCACTACACGTGAACAGAATCTGATTGTCCAAACAAATCCGTCCGCTTTTGGCCTGATTGAAATTTATTCGTGGACAGATTGTTCGGCGCCCTGACTACCACTAACGGCGATTGCTGATTTATTTGACGTAAATTGTGCCAAAAAACGGGTTTTTTGTTTGTAAAAATTCGTACCGTTTTAGCATTAGCACACAACACCTATCGGCCTACGTCACGGTGACGTCATGTAGGAAGTAATTCGCAAAGCACGTGTTTCAAAATATACGTCAATAATTAGCTGATAGTGTAGTAATTTGGTGGGTGGATTGATTTAAAATCTTTCTTTTAGAGTTTAGTACGTTTTAGGCACATGTTATTGTCGTGTTCATTTAAAAACACGTATAAAGTAAATAATTGAATTAGACTAGGGGACTCTATACTCAAGAAGTTCGAGTTTAATACTATTCTCTATGAAATTTATCATTCACTCCAAATATAGTCTGGTTACGATAGCGGATTTCAAAATTTTGTAAACTATTTAGCCTTATCCGTAAATTTTTACTTACGACGTTCGAACATTCGTCGTCGTGTCGGAGTACAGAGTAACCCCCCTGAATCGCATCATATTACACAAAGGACTCATCTCATCAGAGACTGAAAACCTTACATTTCTTCTATTTTCTACCTGTTATAACGCGACCGTGTTTCCGAACGCACCGTGCTGTTCCGGCGGCGCCCGCGCGACATCACGCGATATGGTACGAGCCGGGACAGCCAATGGGAGCGCGCGGGGTTGTTCGGGAGCGCGTCCCGTTCCCGAGTCGCCGCAGTCGAGCGACGCAGTGGTCTCGAACCTACCGATTTTTCGGTATTTCTACCGATATGAGCGCTGTTCTACCGAAAAACCGAAATATAACGATTTTTTCTACGTTTTCACAGTATATATGGAAATTCTCCCGATTTTTCTACCTTTTCATGTATGTTTAATGTTACGGGGAAGCCCTCAATAGTATGGAACTAGTGCATAATGTAAATCATATTTTTTGGGTATACCCTTGTGTCCTACAATTCGATGTTTAAGGGGGCTTCTCGCTCGGGAATTTACCTGTCTAGTCTATATAAACAGGAATTCGGTTTTATTTTTTCATTAATTTTCTTAACTTTGAAGAGAGAGTACCTAACTTAAAGAGTGCCTACAAAATCAGAAAGTAATTAAGTTATATAAAATGTCTGACTAGGAGCCAAGCACAAGTACGAGTGTAAGAATAAAAAAATATTTACAATATTATAGAAAAGATTGGGAAGAAGAATTTCCAGGTTGGCTGCAAGATAGCCGTAAAGGCGAAAGCTATGCCTATTGTAAGAGTTGTAATAAAGATATCAACATCACATCAGGAAAAGACGCTATAAAGAAACATAGTTCTTTACAAGCACACTCAGTATCATCAAAGAATATAAAATCACAACCGAAGATATCATCATTTACTGTGACCAAAACTCAAAAATCTGATATACTGGTTAAGCAAGGTAATTTTTTTAGTAATTTATTTCACTACTTAGATTTTTATATTATTTTGTTTTCTACTAATCGATTTATATAAGCAGTGCATATAATTATACCCTAATCGCTGCTAAATATACCTACGTAGTTTTAATTATTTATTTTTAATTTCAGGTGAAATAAGATTAGCCTCGTTGTTGCTGAACACAATCTACCATTCACTATTATGGAGCACCTACCGAAGTTGATGCAAGCCGTTTGTCCTGATTCAAAAATAGCAAAAGAAATAAACTACTCTTCGACCAAAACTCATGACATAATTGATCATATTATAGGTAAAAGAAGTTTCAATAATTTATGTGAAGATCTAAGGCAAACTAAGTTTTCGCTTATTATTGACGAGTCCACTGATCTTAGTACAACCAAACACTTGTGCTTAGTTGTGAGATATGCGAAAATTAATCGTATTAAAGATTCTTTTTTAGCTCTTATTCCATTAGAAAAAGCTAATGCAGCAAGCTTATTTGAACACATTGTAAACTTTTTTAGAAGCAATAATATTCCATTTAAAAATAATCTAATAGGTTTTGCATCTGATGGGGCAAACGTAATGATGGGACGTAATTATTCTGTTGTAACGTTGCTGCAAAATGAAATTCCCAACATTTTTATACTTAAATGCGCCTGCCATTCGTTTCATCTTTGCGCGTCATATGCTTGTACCAAATTGCCACGCTTTATAGAGGATCTTGTTAGAGACATTTACAATGACTTTTCTTCGAGTCCAAAAAGAGTGGCAGTGTTTAAAAATTTTCAAATGTTTTGCGACTTAAAAGTACATAAAATACTCCACCCCACTCAAACACGCTGGTTATCAGTACATGCAGCAGTGAAAAGAATATTGGAACAACTCTCTGCTCTAAAACTATTTTTTATAGATCAAATCTCTAACAATGATCATCTTTTAGCTGCAGAACATATATTACTAAAGCTCCAAGATCCAACTACGATATTATTTTTGGAATTTTTAAATTTTGTATTACCATTATTTACCGATTTAAATAAAGAAATGCAAGCGGAACACCCGAAAATTCATAATTTATATGAAAAAATAACTGGAACATTAAAAACTATTTTGATTGTTTTTTAAAAAGAGAATATTTAAGTAGCACTCCAATCGAAAATGTTGATTTTAAGAATCCCAGAAATTTTATGGATATTGACGCCGTATACTATGGTGCTGCTGCATCTAATACACTACTAAGTAGTTCAGAAAATCTAAACTCAGATCAAGTAAATTTATTTAAATGCAGATGCCTAGATTTTTATATCGAAGCTTGTAAACAAATATCCACGCGTTTTCCATTAAAGAACAACCCAATAAAAGGTGTAGACATTATTGTTCCAAAAAATGTTAAAATTGGCAAACTACTTCGATAGTTCCTGTGAGTAGGCTCTTTACCAATATTATTCACAGCAATGATTTCCAGGAAATTGATACAGAGTGGCGCATATTAAGAAATTGTGAACGAATCAAAACATTTCCTGATGATGTAGAACTATTTTGGAATGAAGTTAGTTTATTAAAGCGTGGTGATGAAACTCAAATGTTTCCATTGTTATCTAATTTCAATATTAATATTTTATCACTTCCCCATTCATCCGCTAACGTTGAACGCATATTTTCACATATTAATCTTTTAAAAACAAAACAGCGGAATAGACTGTCTACTGAAACAATCACTAGCCTATTACATTCAAAACGACTCTTTAATACAGCTAATTGTTATGATTTTGAAATTAATTCCAAGATGACCTCGGCTATGGCCAAAGAACATTGGTACCATAATAAATAATTATACATAAGCGTGATTGTTATAAATTAGTATGTAAGTTTTTAAAAAAATAAACGTACTAGATTGAATATTGTGGTTTTTTTTCTAATACCGATTTTGGGTAGAAATATACCGATTTTAGCTGGCAACTCTACCGATCTCGCTCTATGACGTTCGAGACCACTGGAGCGACGACAGTCGATCAAAGTTGACCACAGGTTCGCGACGCATGCGCTCACCTCGCGTCCTTAAAGCTCCCGCGCACCTCGCGGATTATCACCTACAGTAACACTCGGCCTCTGCCACGAACCCACTTAAAGGTGTTTTAATAAATAAATACCGTTAAACTGTCCATATCCTACACTTACCTGCACTACAAGATATTTATTATATACGCAAAAAATAATAATTCTTTATGCTATATTTATTATCTACTCAAAAAATAATAATGAGGTGTATCGTTAAGTTGCCTTGAATCACGAAAAATAATTAAAATTAATGTTAGCGCAAGATACATTACAGATATCAAGCGGTTGCTTAAATATTACAATCGATGTCGGATCTAGGCGCCACGAAAAGCGTATCTCCTTAATCTAAGTCGTTAATGACATAATCAATGTATTTATGTATACTGCATTGACATATTTGTTTTAATTAAACATTATTTTACTTTGCTTTATGTTGTATCTTGCAAATACATCTGTATAAGCTCATATACGCCCCCCTACAGGGCATGGGCCTCCTCTACAATCAAAAGTACGATTGAGAGTGTCAAGGCCATATAGTCCACCAAGCTGGCCTAGTGCGGGTTAGCAGACTTTACATACCATAGAAATTATTACAAATCGCTATGATATGCAGGTTTCCTTACTTAATTCCGTTTCTGTATTTTATTTTCTTTAAATAATTTTATTAACTCTGAAAGATACACTGAGTCATATTTTTTCAATCGGGAAATTTACTTCATGTGAGTTTTTCTTGAATTCGACGGTTTTATATTTCACAACTTGCATGAAGGCAATTAACATAAGAAGTGCTAGACTGCGTTTATTGGTTATTCTAGCCAACTCGCGAAAGAATTCAATTTATTTCCCGATATTATTTCAATCCTGTATTCGACACCACCTCATTTTTATGAATTTACCAACCAATAACCAATTAAGAAACTATCTATTTTAACTCACCATAAACAAAATAGCCCATAACTCATGCAATATGAAATGTTTTTATTCACCAACATGGTCCTACTTTATATACTGAGTATCTGTCATCTGATTGTCAAGTTAATTGACAGTACAATGGCCATATACAAGATGCCTGGACATATCTGTACTTACGCACATGTTCAATCAACTGTCATATCTTTTTTGCCTAACATTTTTCTACGTACATATTTAACGTACTTATTATTTCCAGATCAATACAACCTAAATTTATTAAAATCTCTTGACTTTGCGTAAAACAATTCTAGAGTGACAAACACACCCAATGAGATTTTCCCAAATCAGGTATCAAACCCCAAGACTTATATTCCTCGTACTGTAATACTCGATAAAAAAACCATTCAATTGTACTCTTGTTTATTTATTATACCATATTAACCATTAAACTTTTACTAAATTATACAGCAAAATAAGATTATTGTAATAACGTTAATTAAACGTCAAAGAAAATTTCCAGCTTTTGTTTTCTATTATGAAATTAATTAGAAATTCCTCAAGATTGGCTGAAAAAATTGTTGGTTTTTCTTATAAAAACAGGGATCTTAGTTCAACGACCTTTGGGGAATGTTAAGAGGGATTCAGATAAAAAAATGCTAATATAAAGCATCGTAGTAAATTCATTTTATCTAGTAGATTAGTTTCGAGTAGAGATTTAGGTACTGTTGATATTTTACTTCCATTCCATTCCTGGAATGGAAGTAAAATATCAACCATTTTTTTTTCCATTTTTTTCCTTTCTTTGTCATTTTAGAGTGTTTTTTACATTACAGCAAGAAGTAATATAAATAATTGAGCACATGCTCCGTTCTACCTATTAATAGACATAATTTTGACACACAATTTAAAATGTCTAACGCCCGAATACTCGAACGCCATTCAAAAATGGCCCACTTAGCCAGTACATTTAAGCGGGATTTACGTAGTTAAGTGCAACTTATATTTAAGTTGCGTTCCAGTATTCGGGCGTAATTGTTGTAAATGATCCACCATCTTTTACCACTTTTGCCAAATCCACCTCACAAATGTACTCCATGTGAGTTTGTAAACAGAAGTTGATACAAGTATATCTATACCGTTTTATTAAAACGTGAACTTATCCCGTAAAAGCCCAGGAACGTTATCCCGGGCTCACGTAAGTTGGATGAATACAGATGTTCCCGTGTCGCGTAGCTACGACGCTTTTGAATCGCGCCTCCCGTTACCATGTATTAAAATTATCCACTTATACCCGAGTTTTAATGTTTGTTACTTGTGTTGAGAAATAATAAGGATGTCTGGAGTTTTATTATGTTTTTCTTCGTTTCGGTGTAATTGGATCCTGCCGTGTAATATGCGTTTTTGTTGTATTTAATATATAAAATATGTGTATTTTATACACAGATTAGGGTGGGGTATATGTATTTGGATTGGGAGAGTTGTGTGTGTTTTTACTTTAACATCCTGCTAGGATATTGTTGAGTTTGGCTTTGGCAGAGTACAATCCCGGGTATTCAAGATAGTCTCAAAAATATTTAGTTAGAACAAAAATAAATTAAAGTTATAGATTACTGTTCCTAATTTCATTAATAAGAGCATTTCAAAGCAAAATATTCGTTTTATTTTCTATTAGATTAAGAGCTGAGAACGTTTTAAAGCAAATAAAAATAAAAATGAAATATCTGTTAATAATAAACACCCACGGCCTTTCAAAATGTTTAACCTGACATAAATTTAAATTTTCACAACCTAACAGAACAAAGTTAATTTAAATATCACAACAGACGTAAACGATGCAATTTCTTCAGAATCCATCCTCGTAAATAAAGTTATTAAAAAACGCGTGGAAAAATTTACAATACACCTGTAATAAACATAATTGTGAATTTATTACAAAAAAAATGAGTTCATGAGAGACTGCGAATGATTTTTAAATCAGAACAGATTGTGCGTGACGGGTAAATGGATACAACAGATAGAAATACACTTATGTGTGTAGCTCTATAACGAACAAGGAAATGTTAGTAATGTAACATCGGTATTAAAAAATATTAGTTACTTTTCGGGCTCATAAAATAAAGACACGACAAAATTAGTTGATCACATAAATTTGACCATTAGAACATGAACATAATTTAAACAATACCCTCAATATCTTCTACATATGAATTACATTAGTCACGCTTCCTAAAAGACCTGCCATCCCAAAACAAACATTACCAAACAGACCACACAAACACAGAACATTCCAGATCGAACACTCCTATACCTTCGTCGTGGTGAACCAGGAATGTGGAATCTGGAATAATGGAGAAAGCCTTCAGGGGTGGGGTAGACACCTTGCGGGAGGGGACGGAAGGGGGCGCCCAACGAGGCCGCTATGGAGATATTAATTTTGGCCGAATGTGAGAGATTAATAAAGTAATTATCGCCGTCATTAACGCTTCGACCTCGACGAATATTGATATTTCATGGACATTTGAATTTATAGGTTTATTGATTGCTTGGTAGTTGAAGTTACAATATAAAGGATGATGGTATAAAGAGTGTGTTATATATTAATAGTTTGTATTCTGAAGATGTTTGAGTGTGAGAACCGACATAAACTAAAATAATTGTATTATTTTATGTAAAATTTCCTTAGTCGCGTAACTGTCTTAAAGAATCACATTTTTTCTTCAATATATTCAAACAACTAATACAGAGAAACATTTGAGGAAGAAGCGTACTTATGACAAGTAGATTAGTAATGCTCTCATCACTGTTACATAAAATTTGTGCTTTTACTGCCACAGCTAAAAACAAAATATCAATACATATTTATTATGTATATAATAAAATAAAATAAAATTACCATTGCGACAAAGCAGTAATAAAATGACAAAATCAGCAAAATCGAAACAGCTTAAGCTCTCGCATGTGGGTATAATGGAACATCACAACAAAACATGATCTGAATATCATTAGCTGCCTGGGTGTAATTTACTTGATAAGCTCACGTATCGCAGATTAAGACAAAACGGTACGTGGCAGGACTCCGGGATCTTCAGAGATCGAAATCATATGAGTATTTTAACGTGTTTAATAAAGGAAATTCCTGCAAAAGAAAATGGTAACTATATTATGTAGTATTTGAGGCTCTGTATTGAATGACGATCTTAGCTGAAGGGGTGCATAGGTAAATTAAATATAGAGCTACATAGCAAGCATTTAGTAAGGTCTATACGTTGTTAGTAATTATGAGTAACAATTTAATTATAAATTTAATTTTCTAGATACTGTATAAGTCCATATACGGCCCACTGCAGAGTACGGGACTTATCTACAATCGAGAGTATGATTGAAAGTGGTTAGGCTTTATAGACCATTGGCGGACTTAGCATACCATGGATGTTTTTCTAGTAATCCCTTTGGTTGCATACCACGCTATATTTTTTCGATGTGATTGACTGTCAATACACTCATGAGCCAAAGTCCATCACCGTGAACATGTTGACAGCCGCGTTTGGTCCGTTTACCAATAGGCCACCACGCATTTTTTTTTTGCTTTAGTAAGACCTTAACGTATTTACCCTTGCAAAATGCTTGTTTGAATCCGATGTTCTAAGCATAAATGTCTGTGAATCCCAATTACTCTTATGGGAATTCGCTAGTATATACTCCTAACATGAAGTCTGGGACATTTTGTTCTGAATTATTAAGAAAAAGTTGTGGTCCTGTAGATACAAAGAGCTACTCAAGCTAAAAGCAATAAATAAAGAAGTACAGGTCGCTAGAAATTCTTCCATCGCTTCTTTCAGCTCCTATGGGATAAATCCACGTATTTTCTAACTCGTAAACAACACTCAAATGAAATGAAAGCATTTATAAAATGAATCGCTTCCGATTATGTTAAATATTCCATAATGCGTTTTATCAAATTGGGTTATTGGAGAATTGTGTAAGTTTTATCGGTTATATTTATAGGTGATTATATTACAATGTAATATTGAAATAATTAACATCTGATTTTAAACTTGTATTTTCATGCATTAATTATGTTGACTGCAAATCAAAACATTTCTTTCCATTGTTTCTTGTTTCAATTTTTTCTATATTTGAGTCTTTGGGGACGGCTCAATATGTTTTCGTCTTAATTTTATTTACCTACCTATCAGTATTATCCATATTCTCGTCATCATCACACTTTACTTACCTCCAGATATTAACATTTAAAAATATATCTAGATGATTCTGGATCATTGCACCACCACAATTAAATACTCGTACTACAAGAAGGTAAGGTGATAGGAAAAAAAATCCAGACAAAGAAATATTTATTCATCTAAAAGAATCTTACAATATCTTCATTAAATACTGACACTTCTAAGAGACCTCGTAAAGGAAATGTAATGTAATAAATTTTATTGCGGAAAATTGCATCAATTTAGGTACGGGAAAAGATATGAATAAAGCTTCTCACGTCGTTTCGATAAAATGCAAATAAATCCTATGAATCAGGGATAACGGGACTTCCACGCTTAAAACCGGAAAGGATTATCCGAGATTACAATAATCCTGTTAGGATTAAAAATGTACAAAGTAATTCAAAAGAAATGTATGCTCAATAAATTCATACAACATACATGTAGGATTGGAATGTGTGTATTGATGGTCCATCACCACGCACTAAAACGGTGAAGGAAAATATCGTAAGGAAACCTGCATATCATAGCGATTCACAAGAATTTCTATTGTATGTAAAGTCCGCTAACTCACATTAGACCTGCGTGGTGGACTATATAGCCTAACCACTCTCAATCATACTCTCCATTGTAGAGGAGGCCCGTGCCCTGCAGTGGGACGTATATTGGCTGATACAGTAGGATTGTAATAGAGATTGTTAACCAAATACTCGCAGTTAAATTATTTCATAAGCACTTTGTCTCAATTCGGAATTTTATGTTGACATTTTGTCGTGTCTAGTTCAGGTTGCCGTAGATTTATCTAATTGTTAAGTGTTTGGCGATATTTATACAGAACCATATGTTCGTGTAAACTATAACTTAAATTGAAATTGTGTAGAATATTTGTATAATGACTTCCTTATATCATTTCTGGCTTAAAGCAACTAACGAATGCATGACACCACATTTTCTATGAATTGTCATAACTTAGAAGAATGTTACTATTACCTATATCGAAATAATATTTAGCTCGGAAAATTGGGTTAAAAATACAATATTTTGCCTAAACGAAACAGTAGTACAAAATTAAATTAAACGCAAATACCCGACTTACATCTGAATATTTATTCATCTTATCAATAATATTATCAGAGTGTAAACATCAGGGTTTTTTAATTAATAAGACGTGTTCACATAGTAATGATGGAAATAGATATAATTATTTTCTTGTGTACAAATTTTAATGTTATTAAATATTATATCGCAAAGATCTCGGACAATTAAAACACATTAACGATATTCATTGCAAATTAATCAAATCTTTTAAAGAATGGCGTGAACATATTAAAAAATAATAACGCAATTTATTTTTCAATTATGATAAGATATTTTATTTTTTCCTTTATTATACAATGGCTTATGGTTATAAAAATATTAGCCACATAGACACAGACGTACCCGTCGGACACATCTTAGATCTATTGCATGATTTCACCACACACGGTCTCGGGTATTCGTTGTGATCCTAATATTCTAGACTGCTCCCGTGGCGCTGTTGGTTAGACGCCGACCGTGATACGTGAGGCCGTGGTTTAGATCGCCGCCCCGAGACAAATATTTGTGTGATCCACATGTATCGGTTTCGGATTGGATGTTTGTGAGAAAAGTCTCTCGTAGTTCCCGATACCCAGGACACTCGATTTTAGTGTGGGGTTAGGACTTTGTACATATGTGACTGTTGGGTGTATTTATTTATTAATTTCTTTATATAATCCATTCGTTTTGACACGTTACCTTATCAGTTTTGCCCGCTAAACATGACTACCAGGCATATTACATAATAATAAATCAAGTCAATCCATAATATTTTCCGTAGCGATATAAAATATGAACAAGCCTTCAACCTTCAAGGCACTAATTAGCCTTTAAATGCTACATGTTCAACGCTACATGCAATCGCTTGCTTTTTAATCCAGTTACATGTGTCAAAGAAAACTACGCAGTTTAGAAAAATGTGTTTTAACTGGCTAATTTCCGTGCCGTTTCCTCCAAATCAAAACTAACATAAAAGCATTTGTTGTTATTTTGATAGTTCATCTCTACTATTTTTGCGCAACGTAATATGTAACGTAACAGAAGACTTAAGAACAAAAGTTTCCTATGTTCTATAGTACACTCCTGAATAACAATGAAAATTGACATGAATAATCGTGGCATTGAAACTTTTTATAAAAATACTTTTAACGATTTTCAACTTTTCAAGTTTCATAATAGATTCAACTGTATCTTATTTCACTTTTGAGTCGTATATTGTTTTCAAACTTGTTTAATACAGCCCTTTGGGCAAACTCTCCCTTCAAATATCAAAGGTAGGGCACGTGGAAAAAATGTAAATAGACCCCTTAAAAGAATTTCCGGAAAACGAAACCGTCATATTGGCATGAATAATTTAACAGCAATGTTCCGGCTGGTTGGTCACTTAAAGTAACTTAGATCTTTTACTTTAATTAATTGAAGAGCATTTATATTTAAAAAAATAATTATGCAGAATATTTAATCAATTCTGGTCACCTAAATTACCTAAATTACTGTTATAAAAAGTTTATTGTTAAAAAAAGTTCCCGGCACGATAAAGGTAAATATAATCATTTTTATTAAAATAAACACAGCACTTAATAAAGGCTAACACAACAACAATAAGTAATTACAAAATATTAGATTAAAATCTGTCTTGTCTAAGGAATAAAAATAAACTGTAAACATTGAGTTAACTGACTATAAATTATTCCTTGAAATCAAATCACAACAACATAATTTTAAATGTAGTACAATAATTTAGATTTAACACTATTTTCTATTAATATTATGACGCTACAGAATATTTTATAGCCTAGAAAAAGAAGCGGTAAATTATCACTGTGAAAATTTTACCATCAAGATATAATAATTTAAGATTAATGGCTTTCGATTTAGCGGGACATGTTTAAAGCAACAGACATTGTCGTCTGAATTAAGTTAAATTGCGATGTTTTATAAAACTTTCAACATTTTCCCTTATAAAATGGTTTATGAATAACTCTAGTATCGTTTGTGTTGGAAGCTTCGACCGTTCTGTAGGAAATTACGTCATACCCTTATTACACTAAGCTAGGATGCACTGTTGACTTTTATAACATTACTCCGTAACTCCTAGAAAATACGGATAATACAATTTCATCTTGTGTAGATATTTTTTTATGAAATTAAAGCCGTATAACTAAGTCAATATGAAAAGACAAGCATTTAGCACATCTGCATTTCATTCACTTTGGTTTTATAAAATACGAATAGAGTAAACATTGTCTATAAATAATCTGCAAGAAATAAAATCCCGAACAAATATAGTGGGCCTGAATACTAAATATTGTTTACTGAGAGAAAGGGAAAAGGCCATCTCTTTGCATTACTCTTCCACGCCATTAGCGGGGTGGGGCACTGATCACGCTTGTCCTGGCACATCCAGGCTCTAATTAAGGACTCTGCACTCGTGATTTAGGGCCAATCTGATGGCTTGTGTGCTTTTTTGGCTAACCAGTAAATGCCAAATACTGGTTCGGATAAATGCATTTGTGGCGGTGGATTTTGTGACTTGATTATTGACTGGCAGATAATTTAAGACATCTGTACAAATGTTGCTCTAGTAGAACTAACAGGGATATCGTAGGGTCAGACCATTTTTGCAGTGACGTCCTTAAATATCATCTTCATACTGAGATAGTTGCATCCAGCATTTAGAAGATGCGAGGACATAGATTGACAAATTGTTCCATAGCTCAATCATCATCTTCATCAGCCCATCCGCGTCCACTGCTGGACATATGCCTCTCCTATGACACGCCACTGGGATCAATATTCATAGCTCAATACTACAATCTATGTATATACGAACCTGCTTAGTCCGAGCCGACAATAAAACGTAGCTATAGATTCGATAGCCAGCAACCGCTGATCTGAGATGTTTTTTTGTTTGGTTTGAAAATTCTCTCTCTCTTCCCGGGTTATTAACACCACACGGTGGTGGGGTTATTCTACTTCACATTATTATTCCCTATTCATGACGTCGTCATTACTTTGCATGCTATCGTGTCTCGTTGCAGCACATTTATCCATGTGGTTTTTGGTCTCCTTTAATATTTTCCCAGAGACAGACAGCGCTAGGATCTGTTTAAAAACAGTATCAAGTGGTCTACTTTTGACATGTCCATACCATCTCATTCTGGTTTGAAATTAGGTTCATATATTCTTTAATATGCTGTTCTTCATAGCTTACCTGTTGCAATTGTTTCAATCTCCAAGTAAATTTCAATGTCAAAAAATCACACAATAAGCAATTAATAACGTTTTAATAATCCGTAAATATACAATTCAACTACATGTTCTAAAGTCGGCTTAACAAAAGATTTCTCTCACACACTGCAGTGAAGCTCAATAAAATACCGTTAAGCAATAAAATGTAACCTTTACTGACTCTCATTAAAAAAACTTCGCGGAGAATTTTAATTAATCAACTTACTTTCTGGCAAATATTTCGGAAGTATTCTTTTGGAATCTGAACCCTTTCTTATAAATTCTTTTGTCGTATTTTTTGTACAATATATTCTTTTTGCAGCCAAAAAATATTATGCAACATATCTACATATTTTTGTCTACCATTCCTATGTGTCCATATCCCGAGCTCAGTGGCGTAACAATAGGGTGGCAGTGTGCGCAAAATGCCACGGGCCCCCGGCCTAAGGGGCCCCCGGCGCGGCGGCCCAGCCGGGCCCCTCAGGCCCAAGAGACCGTAAGCAGAGAAAGTACCTAACTAATTGATTACCAACAAAATTGATAATCAAAAACTATTTTCTTAATTGTTATTAAAAATACCAAGGTTTATTTGTGATACATAAAAATAATAATGGTTTTTTAGATTTACGCGAATTTTACGCATTGAAATAAAACTATTTTGTATAGAGCAGATTTGGTTTAAAAAAGAATAAAACTTCAATATTAGGCTTCTGAGGGGCCCCATCACCATTGCTGCGTTTGGGCTTCGGCCACCTAGTACCGAGTACACCTAGATATTACGATGGCTGATTGGTCTCGTTGTGGAGATTCTTTTATGGCCTGCAGGCATACGAGCATACAGCCTGCCTGACGGTCAGCGCGTACCGCCGCTCATGGATTTTCGCAAATCCAGGGATCCAGCAAAATGAAGTCACTTCCTTCCGTAAGGAGATAGGATCACACAGATAGGTTATAGCGCCCAGGGAATTCCGAAGCAGGTGGTTAATTCCAGAGCTTGTACGTGCGTGGTAGAAAAGATCACTGAAAACGTATGTACTTTCCGGGAACGGATAGTTTCCAGGAAGTAAGATTGAACTCTATTGCGGTGCAGTGCGGGAAGTGTGATGGAAGATTAGCGATAGTGGCGTCATCTTCCTCAGAGCAATTTCCGTGGAACAATCGATAGATTACACAGACCCGAAGTCCCGCTGCAATCCTAACGGCTCCACTTTCTCCGTGAGATCGGGATTATCGACGATTCAAAGAGCTCGGCGCTGTAAGGAGTCCAATGGGCCGAGCTGGTATTTTGAGGCTTCTACCCTGAGGTGAAAACAGTACTCCACGTGGTGCCAGTCTCCAGGTGGTGCAGTATCGCTTGGCTCTGTTGAGAATCCCTAACTTTTTGCTGGCTAATCTGCCCTTGTCTTCCAAATAAATATATACATACTCGTAAATACACCCAACAGTCGGTGGAAGCATCGAGCCTTATGGAACATCAGAATTAATGGTCTTGGTCTCGATACAAAAGGCGTCCAATACGACTTTTATGCTCCGAGCATTCAGAAAGCTGTCGATGTACTTTCAGAGCTCCTCGAGTTGAAATATCAGGCAGGAGCTTCACCAGAACGACGCCATGCCGCACTCGATAAAAATTTCAAGGCCTACCGTAATCGCCTCACCCCTACTATCCAATGCCTCCGCCTGATGGTGTGTGGGATACATGAGAAGATCAGATGATGTATTTCCTCAACTCAACCTCACTCGAGGATCCTCTAGGAAAGGTTTATTTTTAACTAAGCATACCATATTCGAGGATTCCTTGAATTCATTTTAAACTTCACCTCGACAAGGATAAGGTTGAGGAATATTCGAGGAAACGTCTTAGAATACGGGTGTAAGAATTCCAGCACGATCTCCCACGCAAGACTTATGAGGCTACCTAAAGGGACCACCGGAGTAACTGCTCTGCGGTGCACTCTTACTAACTCTGATTCCGAGATGAACGACAGAGCACGTGATCTCGCCCACAAAATCTTAAAGGGGCGTCCAGATCTAGACATAAGTGGATATTATCCAGGGCTTGAAATACCGGTAAAAGTTTAGTATCGTTAATGGAGCTAGAAGCAGGTATCGGTAAATTCATAAGTAACGATACCCAATTTAACGTTATTTTAACGTTAAATATAAATACCGGTACTACCAAACTTACCGATACTTATAACGTTACGAGTGTATTTCGTTACCTTGGCTCAAACTTACCGATATTTTTAACGTTATGAGACTATTTCGTTACCTTCGCTCCCGGCAACTCGCAACGTTTACCAACCAACCACATTCATAGGAAGAACGTGGCAGCAGTCGGCATGCGTTTGTGCTATATCCCGTGGGACGCCCAAGAGAACTTTGAGAAAATCGACAACGGCGCATAAATTAACGCTACGAAATTACCGATATTTTTAACGTTATCGACGTAAAAAAATATTGATAATTGTTAACGTTATGGTATCGTAACGATTGTGTTTCGTTACGATACTCAATTACCGCTACTAAATTTTAACGATACACAGGTATCTTTATGAAATTACCGGTAATTACCGATATTTTTAATGTGAATTGGTATCGTTTTCAAGCCCTGATATTATCAACTTTGATCTCCACTGAGAGAGACCTGCGTCCTGGCTTTGCGCCGGGCGATCACTGGAATGGAATCGGGGCGAAATGCGGAAGACAGGGTCTTTTCGGTATGCTAGCGCAGGTTTTTGTTAGGGATCCGCCTAGATCGCAATGTGCTGGTAGGCCAGTGACACTGATATCAGAATATATATTCTGATATATTCCTTTCGATCTCGTCCGGGGTACCGAAAATAAACTTAACAGATTTCCTCTCCATAAAAAAATAGGGGGCCCCAGCCGATGATTTTGCCACGGGCCCCAGATAGTGTAGTTACGCCACTGCCCGAGCTTGTAAAATACAACAGAAAATTCTATTTTTGACTTTCACAATGAATTAGTATGAATTTTTCCACCCGCTTTTCTATCAAATTGAGGATATTAAATATGTAGCATAAATAAATGATAATCAAAGTGGAAACGGCATAGTTCTTAGCACGAACTGATGGCCGTTTGGTTTGAAAATTAATCGACTGAAAGCCACAACGCAGCCTCGAACTTCTGTAATTTGCAAGGACGGATGACCCAATAAAGTTTGCTAGAGGAGCCTGGATGCAGGCTTCTTCCGACAGGCTGATATCTTTGAGAATATAATATGTTCGGTTGAGGACTTCCTGCCGCTGAAGATTGTGATGATAGATATTTATAGTAAATAATATAAGTGGTGTCTGTAACCGTTCTATTCAGTAAAATAAAAAATAAATTAAAAAAAAGTAATAGTGATATCTAAGGTAATGTAAAAACAGAAATAGATACCCATACTACTCGAAATGAAAACATTTCATTTCCATTTCCCATAATGTTATAAGATAGTATACACCGAAATATACCTTAACAGATGCAAGTTTTTTTAATACGTCAAAATTAAGTTTCTTTATGTTTTTTTGTGGCCTGACCACTCTCAATCGTACTCTCGATTGCAGAGTAGGCCCGTGCCCTGCAGTGAGACGTATTTTTTTTTTTTTTATTTATTGCATTGAATGGCGAGACGTGCAAGCCGTTCGCCTGATGGTAAGCGATACGACCGCTCATGAACAGTAGCAATATTCCACTGCGCTCGCCATCCTGAGACATAAGATGTTAAGTCTCAATATGTCCAGTAGTTGCTCTGGCTACAATGTCCTTCAATCCGAAACACAACAGTGCATTTAAGCAGTGTTGTTTCACGGGAGAAATAGACATTGCGGTGGTACCTACCCAGATAGCCTCTCACATATGAGAGACCTACCACCAGTTATATGAGCTGATACAGATACAGAAGTTTTTTCTATGTGTAAATAATGCATTGTCTGGAAAAATCGAAAACGGTACATCAAATTACCACCTACACGCAACGCCCAATGATTCCGTCTCTAAATATGTAATGACCAATGAAAAGTGATTTTGCGGTAATCTATTTGACAGGTTCCATTTAATTACATCGCCTGCGGTTTATCTAATTAATGGAGTAATTCGGCAATTTGCACTGGTTTCGCAGATTCACACATTAGAGCACAGACCAGTTTATAGACACTAAATAATGTATTATTCTTTACTTTAAATTATTCTTAAGGTATGTAATTAGTCAAAGGAACTAACAAGCATACAGCCTTGTCTGTCATATGACTTAACATATATTTTTTAAAGTTTCAAAGTAAGAATGCGTCTTAATCGATATTGTATTTTAATAGATTTAGACAATAACAAATAAATTCGTAAGCGTAAACTAAACACGTACCTATCGTAATTTTTTTTAGGCTAAAAGTGAATTGGGGAAAAGCTTTCCGGCATGACATCCATATCGAGCGGGCGGATGGTGGGCAATGCATAATAATGAAATCAACGCTAAACGCAGCAAATATCGGAGCATTCCAGACTATTCGTATTTGATTAAGTGGTATTTGGGCCGCGCTGTTTGGATTGTTCGAATTGGACGTAGTGCACAAAAAGAATGGTTATTTTTAAAATTACGGGTGAATTTCATATAAGGAATTTATGAGTTTTAAACGCTTTTAAAATACTGCGTCAAAGTACGGGAAAAATTAAAGTGTGTGTGATTACTTTTTGTTGTATATTTTTAAAACTGCTATATATACTAGGAAAGTACTAAAATATCATTGACTAAATAGTTAGAAATCATAATAGAATTCTTTCAGCATCTATCCCGCATTTTGCAGCCGACCTCGGTATGCCGGCTTGAAACACAGAAATTCCAATGCATTTATTCCTGCGACGACCCAACGTAGTTTTGAAATACCATCAAATAGAAAATTCAGATGCTTTTCGATTTATAGCGGCTACCAACTTTTTATTACAAGTCTAAGCAACTCAAATAAATGAAACTCGTAAAGTCCTTTCGAAACGCAGCGAAAATAAAAAGCCATACAAAGTTTTACTATGAAGCTTGCGATAGACTTGTTCAAAATATACGCTGACTTTGTAAATGACATTCGGAGGTGAATGAACTCTATTATCTGTGAGACGATAGGTGCTAGTGCGCTCTGAAGGCGCTTACCTAGCTTATCTAGTAATAGGAATATATAAGATAAATTTAGCGTAGACAAGTTATGCATATGACAGCTTAGCTTATATCGCTCACGTGAGATCAGCATAACTTAGACGTATCATCAAATTAAAATTAACCTGTGTTAAGCAAACCTTTTTTTAAATGACGTCTTCATTGCATCTAGTAATTGCATAGATTTTTATTTAAATATTTAAAAAAAACCGGCGAAAAATGATTGCCTTTAATCTCGTTCCTGCCCCCTTGGCTTTAAGAATCCACCGTTTTAGGAAGGAGGTAACACCTCCAGTGCAAAATCTAATCGTTTTAATGTCACTTTATCCCTATAATTCAGTTTTCACCTGTTGCACAGATGTCGGATCTATCACAAAGAAACACAACTCGAGTATGGAGCACATTATTGTCTAACAAATTATGTACTGGAGACATTACTATTTTTTTCTGATGCGGCATATGAAAATATGCATATTTTAGTAATTATATTTTAGTCATAGTCCATAACCTTTCATACTATAGCGAATTTGTAAGAATTTCTTTGCTATGTAAAAGTATGTAACCACTCTCAATCGTACTCTCGATTGTGGAGGAGGCCCGTGCCCTGCCGTGGGACGTATATGGGCTGATACAGTACAGCCATAATTCATACAAGTAGCACAAAAAGACGTTACGAGTATTTAAATTACAATTAAAAGTCATGAAATATTTGACATCTCCTCCTAAAGTCCATCATGTATTTTCATTTGAACAATTAACCTATAAAATCCCAGTTTTACATTTATTTTTTCTTATCATATAGAGCCTTGTAAAAAGCACGTCTATTAACATCAAGATTACAAACCGGAGCGGAATGTCAAGCTCCGCTGCAGCTGCCATACAAATCGACGTGTACAAGCATTATTTCTTGTCAACAGCCCTAATCTACACGTATTGTGCCATAAATTGGCTGTCATGGAACCGTTTGTCATCCAATAGCCAACATGCTATTTAGATTAACGCTAAAATCGCCGCGCTTGCTAAATATTCTATCAGGAATGTGATTTATTTCATAAACATTCGTGTGAATGTAATTAAATTCAGAAATAAATAGTGATATTGGTTGGTGGACTTATAAACGCGCCAGCTCTGTCGGTCATGTTTTTCTTAATAAACTGAACCGATTGTAATAAAATTTAGCTTGAGTATAAATTAGAACCTGGAGATGCATTTAAGCCACTTTTAATTATTCAAGTTCAAAGAGAAGAAACGACTAGCGAAGATAATATGAGAATTAATTTGACAGACTTTTTTCAAACTTGGTATTCATAAATGTAAAGTGGACCCGAGCGTAGCCGAGTGTAGATTCAACAGAAGTACAGAAACGTCAAAAACCTAACTGATGGCTTTAAAATTGTAACGCTACTGTGGCTTAAAAATTATCACCTTCATGGCACTTCTTTGGCTGATCTTTAGCCTACCTTCATAAAAGTTTATACAGAAGAACATTGCGTACAACTTAAATACCGTTTAACTAAAAATATCATGCACTTCAACAAAGAAGTCCGCAGCATGTAATAAATTAAAACAAACAAAATATATTTACTAAAAGTAAAACATACAAATGACAGTATACTTTAAACAACCAATCAGCTGTACGATAAACACATCATCACATTTAAATATACGCATAACAGATAATGGATTTCACTAAAATTACAAACGAGTACACAGGCCTTAATGGACTGGTCACGTCCAGTTTATGGCAATTTAATGAACGCAAGTAACATTTCACGCGTCGAACTGTTTTATCGCAATCGAAAGCAGTAAGTGCTTTTGCGGATTTTAATAAAGCCCATGGATTTAAATTAATACGCTATACGAGTTATGTAACTCATAATTTCCATGCAGAATTTTCATCGATCCAGAGTTTCACTGAGAGCATTTATGGCGTATTCCACTATGCTGGGCTATTGTGCATTGGCGGATTTCACAGGTACCATATACGTCCTACTATAGGAAACGATCACTATAATCGAGAGTACGATTGAGAAGGGTTAGGCCGTATAAACTACCATGCTGGTCTAGCGCAGGTTGGCGGACTTTGATAAACCATAGAAATGCTTCACATGACAAATAAAATAGTGGTATATCCCTATGACATGCAGGTTTCTTCGCTAAACTTTCCTTTGCCACTAAAATGAGGCACAAAGCTGATCTTATTTTTGCTGCTACATGTATTCCATCCCCAAAAAGTTTTTAGAAATTCCCGATATCTGAATATACGCTTAAATTAACAGTAAAACTCTACCTGTTCAAAAACTCTACAGGGTATATCAAGACTGCTACCGAAAACGAAGCCGGATGGTAGTTTAAGTGACTTCAGACACTATGCAACAGAAAAAGTTGCAAAAAAAACTACAATTTTTTTTGTGCTATAATAATAATAATAATAACACCCAACAGTCACATACATAGTCCTGACCCCACACTAAGATCGAGTCTTGTGTCGTGGGTATCAAGAACTACGAGAGACTTTTCGGTCTCACAAACACCCAGACCCGGAAGAAATATTTCTGGGACGCACAAACATTTCTCTCGGTGCGGGGATCGAACCCGCGACCTCTCGTTTCACAGGCGGAGTCTAACCGACTGCGCCACGGAGACTGTCAAATTATGGCCTATTTGTGTGGTAAATATTTTTTTAAATATATAATAAATAAAAATAATATTGTATACCATTTTATTGGAACGAAGTTCCTTATCGCGCGGTGTGAAAGGGGGCTAGACGGAAAAAATTCTCACGAAAACTGGGCACGAAAAACATTTGACAATCGTTTTTTATTTCTTTATTTGAAAATTATGTCATACATTTTATTTAACTCTAATAGAGGCAATAAAATATCCAAATACATATTATATTATATGTTAAAGGCTATAGTAAAAACTAAGAATACGCTGAAGCCCAAAATTAAGTGGGAAACGTTGCGACAATTTCTAATTTTCATCAAATGTCATAAATCAAATTGGTACAAAAGAAACATAAATTGCATAAATATGTGTAAAAAAACATAATGATGGTGATACCCAAATGATTCTTTTGATGGTGACATTTAATTAAAATTACATAATAAAACCGTAATACATTGATTTTCGATCCTCCTTAATAAATTTATTATTATTTACAATTTTAGTTTGTTATCATGCTGTCAATCATCAACCCTTCATTTGACTACGTACCTTTGCCAATTATTACTAAAATTTAGCTTACTGATTAAGTTAATATAACATTATATTTGTTAATAATGAAAAGTATTATTTTTATAACTTTTATTATTTACAATTTTAAATTTTGTTACCCTGCTGTCAATCATCAACCCTAGATTTGACTATATATATTTACCAATTATTACTACAATTGAGCCTACTGATTAAGTTTATGTTACATTATATTTGTTAATAATAAAAAAAGATATGATATATATGATGCCTGGTGCTCACGAAATGCGTGAGTACTGGACGAATATCTGGTCGTCGCCTATATCTCACACTGAAGCCTCCTTGTTTAGTGTTGTAGATCGAGCTTGCGAGGCAATACCGGCAATGGAGACCATTTTAATCAGTCTAGAAGATGTGCAAACTGCAATACGACGGACCCAAAACTGGAAGTCGCCGGGTCCGGACGGTCTGCACAACTTCTGGTTAAAATGGTTTCCAAGTTCGCATGTTCGATTGGCAGCGCAGTTCCAGGATGCGCTTGAGGCGGAATCCCTCCCAGCATTTATGACAACAGGTGTCACTCACCTCCTCTTTAAGTCCGGTTGTACCACGGAAAACAGGTCAAAAAAACAGGTTGCATGAATGGGTCCCGCGGTACTAAGGAGCTCCTTCTCATAAACATGACCATTTGCCAACAGGCTCGTCACAACCGGAGGTATTTATCAGCTGCCTGGATAGATTATAAAAAGGCCTATGATTCGGTGCCCCATACATGGCTCATGAGGGTGTTGAATTTGTATAAAATTAATACAAATTTGTGCAACTTCCGTGGATCTTGTATGGGGCAGTGGACCACTCTCCTGAGATATCCAGGTAGTATGGCTCCTCCTGATTGCGATGAGCCGATTAGAATTAAGCGGGGTATATTCCAGGGCGACAGTCTGAGTCCACTGTGGTTTTGCATGGCCCTGAATCCCCTCAGCACTCTGTTGTTGGATTCAGGGTTAGGCTACCGTCTGCGGAGAGGGTCTGAGCCTATTTCTCACTTGCTCTACATGGATGACCTCAAGTTATTTGCATCAAAACAAACCGAATTGGTTGAGTTGTTAAAAATAACTGAAAGATTTAGCAACTCAATCAATATGGAGTTTGGTGTAGATAAATGTGCGGTTATCCATGTGAAGCGAGGGGAGGTTGCGGTCTCTGATGACATACAAGTCTCAGAGACTGTAAGACTCAGACATCTCTCTGTGACGGAAACATACAAATATTTGGGTATGCCTGAGGCTCTAGGTATAATGGGTGCAGATGTAAAACAATCGTTGAAAGAGCGTTTCTTCAGCCGCCTGGCAAAAGTACTTAACGGTTTTTTGTCAGGTGGAAACAAGATTCGCGCTTTTAACGGTTGGGTTATGCCTGTACTCATGTACTCTTTTGGCATACTCAAATGGACTCAGACCGAATTGGACGCCCTGGATCGTAAAGTCCGAACTCTCCTAACTGCACATCGTATGCATCATCCACGTTCATCAGTGATGAGATTGTACATCCCGCGGAGATGTGGGGGCCGAGGCATTCTTAATGCTAAGGACTTGCATAATCGCGAGGTGTGCAATCTCAGGGATTATTTCCTTCACAGTGACGTGGATATGCATAGGGTTGTAGTTATGGTGGATAAAGGATTTACCCTGCTCTCTTTGGCGATTGAGAACTGGCGAAAACCTCTGGTGATGGGCATTAAGGATCGCGAGGACATATGGAAGAGCAAAGAGTTGCACGGTCGGTTCTATCGAGCCCTTCATGGGCCTGATGTTGACCGACTAACGTCGGTGTCTTGGCTACGCTTCGGTAACCTCTTTGGGGAAACCGAGGGTTTTGTCTTTGCAATTATGGACGAAGTTATTAAGACGAACAACTATAGGAAATACATCCTGAAAGACGGTACGGTCGACATCTGTCGGGCATGCCACCGTCCTGACGAGTCTATCAGGCATGTTATCTCCGGTTGCATAGACATAACCTAGTAGCCAAGATCATACACCAGCAAATTGCCCTTCGATATGGACTTGTGACTCCTGGAGTGCCATATTACCAGTATGTGCCCCAACCAGTTCTCGAAAATGGTCATGCAACGCTGTATTGGGATCGATCTATTATCACAGACAGGACTATTCTAGCCAATAAGCCTGATATTGTGATAATAGATCGATTGGCGCGCCGGGCTATACTTGTTGACGTCACCATCCCGCATGACGATAACCTTGTCAAAGCTGAAAAAGACAAAATGTCTAAATATTTAGATTTGGCACACGAGGTTACCGACATGTGAGATGTTGACTCAACAATTATTGTCCTGATTGTCGTTTCTGCTCATGGGTTGATACCAAAGAGCCTCGACCAACATCTACAGAGGCTCTCAATCGGCTGTTGGGTCAGGAGTCAGATTCAGAAGGCAGTATTGCTTGACACGGCACGTATTGTGAGGCGGTTCCTCACTTTGGGCTCCTAACCACCGGTGGCTTGGGTCTCGAGCCTCGCCATCGTTGGATAACTTTTTATATTTTTATATGTATTTTGTATACTAATATTATATGTATAAAAATGTAAAAAAAAAAGAAATTTAAAATAAAGGAAAAAAAAGATATTATTTTTATAACTTAAGAAATAAAATTTTATTACAATTCCATCACTAATTAATCGAAAGGAACTTCGTTCCATCCGGGTGTCCGCTGACACCTCTCAAGTTTTTATTTATAAATACTCTAAGGTATAAAAGAGTTAAAAATATTATTTTTAAAAAATCATAAAAAAAAATTGTCGCGTTTCTTAGCGAAATGTTTAGCTGCATTGTGTTTGTAGTCACTAAGGCACTTGTCTCACCGGCAACGATTAACGAGTAACGAGTAGAGCTAGAACTAGAAACGAGTTAGCGAGACGCGGGGAGCGAGTGCGTAGTTCCGATATTTGTGTAGCTCGGCTATAAGCGAGTGTGCGTGAGTGAGGCGGGCGATTACTCGCATCACTTTACTACTTACTGTACTTTCAGATACGCACTGTAGAGAAATGATCACTGGTTGCTCTCGGCGTGAGTTCTAATCGCTTGGCGAGTATCGCCGAGCGAGTATTATCTTTCATAGCTCTTGTCGCTCAGCGACAAACTAGTGAAGCGAGTGCTCGCCGGCAGTGTGAACAGTCAGCGATCAACTGTTTGAATATGCATCTCTTTTGTTCACACGGAAAGTATATCTATTGTACGTTTCTTGAGCGAGAAAATAGCCGATAATTAGTCGTTTTCTCGTCGTTGGTGGGACAACTGCCTAAAACTACCACCCGGCTTAGTTTTCGGTAGCAGTCTTGATATATCCAGTATAAACCTGAAACTACGTATTTTCAAATTAAAATCCCATTTCTAATGTGATAGGAAGATTAGTCAGATTAAATGCAACTGCATTTAGTTTAGTGCTCCATGTTAATCTGGCTTAGTAGCACGTTTCATACGTGTGAATTTAGCAAATTCAATCTATATTAAAGCTTTAATTCGAATGGTTAATCTTTACCTAATGGTAATCTTTTATCGTCAATACATCTACATAAAGCCACATTTATACGATGAGAATATATCAAATCAAAGATACAATTATCCTAAGGTATAAAAGAAAGTATATAAATAAATTGCATCGTGTTAACATTTGTCAAAACACGACAGTCTATGGCGGTTATGTCATGCGATAATGGCATGCGATTCTCGCCCTGAGAAACTTTCTCCGCGTAAATGAGGATTTATTGGTAGTTGTTTAAGAATCATCCATCCATCCATCAGCCAAAGGAAGTCCACTGCTGAACATAGGCCTGCCCCAATGATTTCCACAGAGACCTGTTGGAGGCAGTCTGCATCCAGCGACGTCCCGCGACCTTTACCAGGTCGTCGGACCATCTTGTGGATGGACGTCCTACGCTGCGCTTTCCGCTACGTGGCCTCCATTCGAGCACTTTCCGACCCCATCGGTCATCAGATCTCCGCGCTATGTGCCCTGCCCATTGCCACTTCAACTTGCTAATCCGGTGGGCTATGTCGGTTATTTTAGTTCTCCTACGGATCTCCTCATTTCTGATTCGATCTCGCAGGGAAACCCCGAGCATAGCCCTCTCCATAGCTCGTTGAGTGACTTCGAGCTTCCTAATAAGGCCCATAGTGAGAGGCCACGTCTCGGTGCCGTAAGTCATCACTGGCAACACACAACTATCGAAGACTTTCGATTTAAGGCACTGAGGTATTTTGGACGAGAAGACGTCGCGTAGTTTCCCGAACGCTGCCCAACCGAGTTGGATTCGACGATTGACCTCTCTCTCGAAGTTGGACCTGCCTAACCGGACCACTTGTCCTAAATAGACATATTCGTCAACAACTTCAGGAGTCGAGCCCCCAACACCGATGGGGGTGGGCACAACATGGACATTCGACATGATCTTCGTTTTGTCCATGTTCATTTTAAGACCCACCTGTTGGGAGACTCGATTGAGGTCTTCGAGCATAGTGCTAAGGTCTTCCAGTGATTCTGCCAAGACTACAATATCGTCGGCAAACCGAAGGTGAGTGATATACTCGCCGTTGATGTTGATGCCGAATCCTTTCCATTGCAAGAGCTTGAAGGCATTTTCCAGCGCGGCAGTGAACAGTTTCGGAGATATGACATCTCCCTGTCTCACGCCTCTCTGTAGTGGAATAGCCTTCGTACTCTGATCTTGTACTCGGACCGACATGGTGGCGTTGTTGTATATACACTTCAACACTTCGATGTACCGATAGTCGATATGGCACCGCTGGAGAGACTGTAGCACAGCCCAAGTCTCGATCGAATCAAAGGCTTTCTCATAGTCCACAAACGCTAAACAAAGCGGCAAGTTATATTCCTCGGTTTTTTGTATAACTTGCCGAAGCGTATGGATGTGGTCTATGGTACTAAAGCCTTTTCGGAAACCGGCTTGTTCAGGAGGCTGGAAGTCATCAAACCTGCGTTCGAGACGATTTGTGATGACCCTCGAAAACAACTTATAGACATGTCTCAGGAGCGAGATGGGCCTGTAATTCTTCAGCAAAGTGTTATCACCTTTTTTGAAGAACAGTACCACCACGCTCCTGCTCCATGCCTCTGGCGTTGAGCCCTCGAGGAGAACGGAATTGAAGAGCCTCTGAAGGACTTTCAGAAGCTCTGAACTTATTCCGTCCTCGCCCGGCGCCTTGTTGTTTTTAAGTTGCTTCAGGGCCATCTCAATCTCACACAGGCTGATGTCCGGGATATCATCGCTAAAGTGTCGGATCAACTCGGCTCTCGGGTCTTCGGCCGAGCTAACAGCAGGTTTGGCAACCGAGGTGTAAAGCTGTCCGTAGAACCTCTCGATCTCCCTTAATACCTCTGCCCTCGTCGATACCACGCGACCGTCTTCCGTCTTCAGCCTAGACAACTGGCTTTGCCCAATAGACAAGTCTCTTGCAAACACTTTGGAGCCTCCGTTTCGCTCAATTGTCTCCTTAATGCTCACAGTATTGTGAGCACGGACATCGTGTCGCAAGGACTTCCAGATTTGTCTATTGAGCCGCCGATATGCTTCGGCGTCAACGGAAGTCTGCAGCGCTAAAGATCGACGTTCGGCCATGAGGTCAAGAGTGTGGATCGAGAGTTTTTGTGGTCTATCTCTACGACGAGGTCTAAAATACTTAGATCCCACCGTATGGACAGCTTCTACCAAACCGCTGTTTAGCTCGTCCACTGCAAGGTTTTCTCCTAGACAATCAAAGCGATTTGTCAGCTCGAGTTGAAAGCTCTCGGGGTTTGGATATGGGCGCGAGTAGGTCGGAGCGTAGATTTCATCAAGCGACGCCTTTCCGATTGGACATTGATATTCAGTGTGCCCCTAACCATTCGGTGATCACTACCGGTTTTCACCCTGTTGATCACAGAGACATCTCTGAATATCCGTCTATTCGTCGTCAAGATGAAATCTATCTCGTTTCTCGTAGAACCGTCAGGACTCAGCCAGGTCTATTTCCTGTGAGGCGGCTTCTGGAAGAAAGAGTTCATCGCAAAGAGTCCCTCTTTCTACAGAAAGTCGGCCAGCCTCTGACTCCTGGGGTTCCGTTGCCCATGTCCAAATTGCCCCACTTTCAACTCTGCATCGCTTCTCTTGCCCAACTTTGCGTTGAAATCCCCCATAACAACATTGAAGTAGGTTTTGGAAGTATGTATGGCCCGACTTATGTCCTCATACATCTCCTCTACTTCTTCATCTGGGTGTGTCGAGGTCGGCGCGTATACCTGTATGACCTTCAACGAATATCTTTTGGATATTCTGAGTATAAGGTATACTACCCTGCTCGACACACTTTCGATGGATACGATGTTGTTGATGAGAGACCTGTGGACGAGAAATCCGACACCTCCTCGCGACTGTTGGTCGTCCCCCCGGTAGAAGAGCAGGTTACCAGACTTCAGGGTTATCGTATCCTCCCCGATTCTTCGGACTTCCGATAACCCCAGAATATCCCAGTGTAACCTGCTCAATTCTTCTTCCAGTTCGACAATCTTCTCGTCTGTCCTCAATGTGCGAATGTTGTGTGCTACCAGGGCCAGTCGTCGTCGGGGGTGGTAGCCGGGGCCAACCCGGGGATTCTTAGCACCCCCTGCCCCACCGTAACCATGACTGCTACCATAGCCAGGAATACTGGGGCTGCCAGGGACTGGGGGCCTGGTCTCAATATGTGTCGCCATTAAGGGGGGTAAAGAAAGAAGAAAAGAAGTGTTTAAGAATACTTAGTGGTAATCATGCACCATAACACGAACAGCTTGTTTCACGGAGCAACAGTACAAATAAATTTATCTCTTGTATAAAATACATATAAAACTTAATTCTACTCAAAAACGACCAACGGATAAAATAACATCATACAATTTATTATATTATACAACGAAGTGGCAGAGCGGCTAAAGCCTTTCAGTTATCCGTAGGTTTCATGTATTTATTTAATTCATTGGCTTCTGGGAATTTCTGATAAATCTGATAAATAGGAAGAGATCGCTACGCAAACGTTATATAAATCGGCTTTTCAGAAACTTCTGTCAACCAACGACTACAGAATATAAAATGTATGATTACTGTCTACTAATTAAAAAAACAGCTTAAGTGATATTATATGATACCAATAATTAGGTATTATTGTACAATAGATTAATCTTTATAAAGTCATCACAAAACACCCCCAAATGACTCGTAAATTAAAACAGCGAGTTTAAAATATGTACAGCTTGGCTGTATGCTTTACTTTCCTTTGTCTTGTACGTCATTTTAGTAAAAATACCACTTCGCATAATGCCGCCGTGTGGTGGAGCGCTACGTGTTGGCTACGTGTCATCGATTCGGCCCGAATGTCAGCATTTTTTGGAGGGCCCGCATTATTCATTGCCCGCGATATTTAGGGGCGGAAATTACGATTATAGTGGAAGTTTCCTGCCAATCTATTTATTGTATTTCCGTCATGTCATACATAAACAATTGTTTGCTATGATATGAATGTTATTGAATATAATGTTGGTCTAGTGAGTGTATAGGTTCAATTCTAGATGCGGGCACTCATCTATACTTTGCATATTGCAACCTATGATTGCAGCGTATGTAATCTCTATTTGGATTGCATTGTAATTATCATCAGGTAGGTACCTTGTAATCAGTTTTTATACTATTATAAATGGCGTGTTCGTCTCGCTTTTCATTGCAATAAAAAAACGATCTCCAAATTATAAGTACTAAAATTAGTCAATACATATCGTAAACTTAAATTCACAACACTCGAGCGTCATCATATCACGATATTTTCCAAATACACATCAAATAGAAAAATTAACGCATCAAATACAAACAAACGAAACCAAATCCCTCGTCACCAAAAAACGTGAAATATGTCCATTAAACACGTAAAATATTACCTTTGTGTATATCATACATCAACGGTTAAAAACACCCATGCTGTAATAAGCTGTAATCTTGTACGGGATCCCAGGAGTCCTGTATTCCTGTAATGCGACCTCGTTCCTGCCCTCGATATAAGACCGCTAACATTGTACCCCGAGGGATTTCTTACGAGAAATGGCGTTGAGCTGCCTTTATTGCCGCCTTAATCGGGTTACGAACGGGACTGAAAAACTAGAAAAAATAGCTTTTGATGTAATTACTGGTGGTAGGTCTCTCATATGTGAGAGGCCATCTGGGTAGGTACCACCGCAATGTCTATTTCTCCCGTGAAACAACACTGCTTAAATGCACTGTTGTATTTCGGATTGAAGGACATTGTAGCCAGAGCAACTACTGGACATATTGAGACTTAACATCTTATGTCTCAGGATGGCGAGCGCAGTGGAATGTTGCTACTGTTTATGAGCGGTCGTATCGCTTACCATCAGGCGAACGGCTTGCTCGTCTCGCCATTCAATGCAATAAAAAAAAATTGGTTGGTGTATATGAATTTAATTATATTTTATTACCTCAGTAAAATTAGAAAGAAAAGAAAAATAAATATTTTAAAATCACCATTACTGGATTTTACAAACTAAAATGATTGTGTTACACAAAACTGTACTTGCTCAATAGCATTACCAATTGTTATAGTTTGCAGGTTTCCTCACGATGTTTTCCTTCACCGTTACAGTCCATAGTAATAGCCTATCAATACACACATAATTCTGTATCTCTACGTATACATGGTCGTAGTATGTATTATAAACACACCTATTAAAATAAAAAATACCATAGAAACTAACTATTCCACATTCAAATAGAATTTGACAGCATCCTAACGTGGAAATCGGACTGAAACGTCAATGCTCATATCCGTGCAAACTAATTCGTTTATCAGAATTCTATATCGCATAACCCTATTTTAGTGACGTATCTCGTTAAACCAAAAACCTCTGGCTTCCATGGCATCGCATAACGCTGTAAATCTTCAAGGTTGGGGTTCAGCCCGGGGCGAGATCGTAGCTCCGATGACAGCGGCTAATTATGAACGACGCGCTATGTACGCGGGTAAACAGTATTTTTCGGGTTGCTAGGCGGTTTGGATATAGGGTTGGCAGCTATGTTTTTAATAAATAATAAACTGATAAAGGAAATTAATTATCGTGATTGTAAATGCAGTCTCGTTTAGATATACTGTAGAAGATTATTTGTCGCTATTTATTGTTATTTTATGACTGCCTAATTGAAAGTGCAGGGTCAGGAAAATTATAGTCCCAGTAATACCTACATATTGTTTTATTAAATGTAAACGTTAAACATTGTATCAATTTCATGACTCTCATGTAAGTGACTATAATATTTTTGACAATAAATTTCTGGAAATCTAATTTTTATCATCTTTATGATATGTACTGTTCCTTCCCTATTTAATTCGACTTTCAATATTTTTTCTTAACATTTACAAATTTTTCTTTTCTTCCCTGTACCTATTGTGTAGTTTGAGCCTCTTCTGAGAATATTGGCGTGCAAGCGTGGGTTCCAGAAACTATACGAAATCTCGCTATTTTATAAAATAGTTCAGCCCTTGCCGCACAATTTGAATTTAATATTAAAATAATAATTGGTAAATAAATGTCTCATTCGTTCAGATTAACAAGCAGCCCTATTTACGACATAATATTTGCTAGCCCGAGGCGAATAACGATCATTAGTGGTTGTTTAATATGGCTACTTGAGAATATTTTAACAATATTACGATATTGGAGCTCTAGATATCCTTGCTAATATAACAAATCTGAAAGATTTTATTTATTTATTTATATATGCTTTATTGTACACCACAATGTAAGACACATACAAGTACTTAAAAACTAAAGGCATGGTTACAATAGGCGGCCTTGTCGCTAGCTGCGATCTCTTCCAGGCAACCTTTATGTAATATGTAAATGCGTAAGTAGTCATTTAACAGCCTCCGTGGCGTAGTTAGTTAGACGCCGCAATGAAGCATGAGACCGGCACTGGGGTTCGATCCCTGCAAGGAAACAAATGTTTGTGTGATCCACAGGTATTTGTTTCGGGTCTGGGATCTTGTGAGAGTGTCTCTCTGTGTTTCTCTGTCTTGTGTCTCTTGTAGTACAATAAACATAATTGATCTTATTGCAGGGTCAGGACTATGTATGTGACTGTTGGGTGTATTTATTATTATTTTATTCATACAATTCCGTTGAAAATAAATAAAATATTTAAAGAATTAGAAAATGCAAGGGTTCACAGAAAATATTCTTGGTCTAAATTAATGTCGCGGTGACATATGCAATACAGTGAACTTCCATAAAATTAACAAACCCAATATGTGTATGTGACTGTTGGGTGTTATTTATTTATTTCAAATCAAATTTTGACGAAGTAAACCACACTCTCTCAAGAATAGTACATTGGTTTGGCGTTAACAATTTACTGTTAAACAGCCAAAAAACTAAATGTATTCGGTTTATAACGCCTAACGTAAAAAAAGTGAATGCCAACATTTTTATGAACGGGGATGTGTTGAGCCTTGTGGAGACTACTAAGTTTTTGGGAATCACATTGGATCCTAAACTTCAATGGGGTCCCCACATAACAGCGTTAGCTAAAAAGCTGTGTGCTGCAGTTTTTGCAGTGGGCAAGATTCGCCAATTGACTGACATTGATACAGCTCGATTGGTCTATTTGCTTACTTTCATAGCCTAATTAAAACGGTGAAGGAAAACATCGTGAGGAAACCTGCATACCATAGCGAGTTATAAAAAAATACAAAAAAAATAAAAATAAAATAAAAAAAAAAACTATGGTATGTAAGTCCGCCAACCCGCACTAGGCCAGCGTGGTGGACTATATGGTCTAACCACTCTCAATCGTGTTCTCGATTGTGGAGTAGGCCCGTGCCCTGCAGTGGGACGTATATGGGCTGATACAGTACAGTACAGTATAGCCTAATGAGTTACGGAATTTTGTTGTGGGGTGGCGCTGCTGACATTAATACCATCTTTCTTCTTCAAAAACGAGCCATAAGATCTATTTATTCGTTAGGCTCCAGACAATCTCTGAGAGAAAAATTTAAACAAATAAATATAATGACAGTAGCATCAGAATTTATATTCGCTAATTTAATGTATGTCCATAAAAATATAGAACAATTTCAAAAGGTTAGCGATATTCATGACAGAAATACTAGAAATAGAAATAATCTAGTCAGTCATAAGACCAGGCTCCAGAAAATTAGCAAATCTTTTAAGGGTTACTGTATACATTTCTATAATAAAGTTCCCACTCACATAAAAGCCTTAACTATAAATAAATTTAAATCTAATATTAAACGACAGTTGTGTAATAAAGCATATTATAAAATTTCAGAATACTTAGAAGATAGTAAGGCGTGGGAATAAAACATAATATAAGTCCCCGAACCGGATGTGTGTGTACTCTGTTAAATATAATTAAAATAATTATCCCACTTGTGTCACCATAGTTGTAGGCAATTTGAGTACGTCATGCTCGCTTAAAGGCTTGCGGCGGCATCGTGTGCCGGGTCGGTCACTTCCCTATAACACGGTTGAGGAGACCGATGGCTGGCACATGGGTCATACTCGTGAACGGGTGCTGCTTGTGTAGACTGCTCTGCTCAATTTGCTTATAATGATAATATTAATTACTTTGTTATTCTTTTTTTTTTATTGCCTTTCATTGCTTTTGCTGAACAGTGTATACCGGTTCCGCGGTCAGGGCGACCACACTTAACTCAGCCGTACAATATAATTATTATTATGATTAATTTATGTACTGCTCTGAATTTCAACTCCTGTATGATCACTGTATTGTAAACTTATTTTGAAAAGAGCAACGCTAGAGTTTCATGCCCGTTCTTCTCTGGCAAAAACAGCCTTGTGAACTGGGTGGTAGTGGAAAAAAAATGACTGAATCTAAATAGTGTATGACATTTTATGGATACAATAAATATTTTCATTTCATTTTCATTTCATTTCATTTCATTTCATATTTATTTAATATTCTCAAAATAAATAACAAGAAAAATAAATGTTAATAAGACGTCCTTTTTTATCTTTATGCATTTATTTTTACATATATATACACATTCTATAAGCTCGATCGATATAGATAGTGGAAAATCGAATCGAGTTTTTTGTACAATGACCATGACTGACCCAATTTCGCTTCCGTTACGACGAGTTTCTATGAATTTTACCTTTTATACCCTTTATAGTTATGACTATCAACCCAAAGCAAATATTTTACCAACAAATAGTTTTTACATACGTTTAATAGTTATTTTACGAAGACGTCAAACTGTTAGTGCTCTAGCGTCAAGTTATCTTAATAAAAATCTTTTAACGGCGACATTTTCTTTTGATGTCCATGTCTTAAAAGGATATGTAGATAGTTCTCCTTAATGAACTTCATGTTTTTATAACTGTTATTAAATTGCTAGTGTGCTTTGTATTTAAGCGTGAATTATGAAAAAACCTACTTTGGCCAGTAGTGGGATGACGTAGTATACAAAATATTAAATATGAACAAAATAATGCATTTTCGCACTATCTAAGACAAAAATGAGCATGATGCACGCATTCATCAATCTTACTCCTTATTCGATTCTTTTTCTAATGAGAAAACACGAATAAGCAGTACTTCATAGAAATTATAATCGCAATGATCTATGAAAAATTTCGTAGTATCAGACTCACTGGCCTAGGCTGCGCGTAATCTCTGTTAGTACTTTTTAAAAGAGATTATTTCCATTAAATTATATCATAAAACCACAAACATTTACTTTGAACACTACCATGGGGGTAGCATTATCGCTTTTAATAATCTTCTAAAAACTTTACCCGCTTTCTTAACAAGAAGTATACGGAGAGCTTAATAAAGAAAATAAACAATTAATAAAGTAGTTATAACTTCACACTTAACAGCGATGTATAAAACATTTATTACATACATAAACTCACGCCTTTTTCTCAAAAGAGGTAGGCAGAAGTGACAGGATACCCACATTTCGCCTTTTGTGTTCCGTCTCATGATGTGATCGCGAGCAAGCCTACCGCCATATCGGGCACAATTTACTAACTCCGGGATGATCATGAATAGAAAAATCAATATGTTGCCCACCCGGGATTCGAACCCGAGACCTCAGCTTTGTAACCATACCGTAGTACAACTAGGTCACCGAGGCAGTCTGATTTATTACTTAATTCACATTTTTAGTTCTTACCTTGCACTAGAAAGGAATATAAATATGTGGTTTAAATATCTTTTGCCAACATGTTATGCCAGTTCCAAATCATACAAATCATGTTTAGTTCAACTATTATAACTTTATCTTTATTACAAGTCGCTGGATGCCGGCCGCTTCCAACAGGTCGATGTGGTGATCCTTGGGGGAGGCCTATGTTCAGCAGCGGACTTCCTGTTGCTGAGATGATGATGATGATTATAACTTTAGACCATATTCAGAACCCCATGATTCGTAACGGATACTGTTATAAAGAGTTTACCCTGTAAACTCTAACAATAATGTTTTTTTACGTTCCGTGTTCCGTTTACTCATCGTCTACCAACTTCATTACTAACCAACTGATTTCCTTGTACACGCTATTGAAACGACATGTAATAAACAGAGGATTGTTAAAGGGCGAAATTCGGCGTACCTTCCGAAACCGAACACACAAACTGAGTAGTCGAATGCAGGACGAATCATAAGCCCATTTATTACTCATATTTTTTAAATTTGAAAGTAACTTTTTTAAGCTTTCAACATAAGTAAAGAAAAAATTAAAAGCTGTGATAGTAAATGCGCTTTTCTCTACGAAAAGCTCTTATTCATCAAATTGAAGCTTTCACAATTTCTTGAAACCTGTGTACATTTCGTATTGAGTACCTTATTTCAATTGAACTGCATTATTTATCACGTTTAATGTAGCCACATTTCCATACCTGAATTTAAAAATAAGTCTTAAACGTAACTCCAAAAAGTTTTTCTTACGCTACAAAATCAATTTAAATAACATATCTTTAATAGACGCGTCCAGCGTGGTGGACTATATAGCCTAAACACTATAAGTCGTACTCTCTATTGTAGAGACGCCCGTGCCCTGCAGTGGGACGTATATGGGCTGAAACAGACCTTTAATAGACTGCCCTTTCATTTTCTTATTTCAATGTCCATCCAAAGGTAGCCAGGAAGAATTTACCTAGAGTGATTAGGCCGCCTCTAGTATTATTATTATTGTGTTGTTCCTACACTGTATTAATATTTTTATTTTGTGCAATAAAAGATTACATATACAGGGTATATCAAGACTACTACCGAAAACGAAGCCGGGTGGTAGTTTCAGCGACTTCAGACACAATGCAACAGAAAAAGTTGCAAAAAAAGGCAATAATTATTTTTTCGTTATTTTTTTCCTATGACCATATTTGGGTGGTAAATACATTTTATCCTAAAATAATAGTGTATGCCATATTATTTATTAATACTCTAAGGTATAAAAGATTTTAAATTATTATTTTAGCAAAAACTATGGATTTACTACCCAAAATGACGATATTTAAAAAATCATAAAAAATAATTGTCGCGTTTCTATGCGATTTTTTTTATTGCATTGTGTTTGTAGCCACTAAAACTACCACCCGGCTTCGTTTTCGGTAGCAGTCTTGAGATACCCGGTATAAATAAATACCTTTATTGATAACAGTGTATATGACAAAGTGTTTATCTTTTCAGAACAGATCGCCGCCGCCCGCGTACATACCTTCCGCCTTGATATACGCCCCGCCGGAACCATTAGAGGTGAGTTGAAATATTTTTATTATTTAATCTTTTTATTTTTCTTCTTCAGCTACAGGATGTGCACTGTTGATCATATGTTCAGTAATGTTAATTTAATTATTGTATTTACATTCGATTATAAAGCAATAGCAAGACATATTTTTGCTAAATGTTACTACAAACTAGCAGCTTTGCTTCCCTCAGTTACAATAACTCTTTAATATCAAGTTTTAAACAAAAATGTTCATACCGAGAGTTGAACTTTCCTAAAGAATTGGGTTATGCTGGTGTTGAAATCTAATTCAAAATCTAATGACAATATGGAAGCTTTTCGAATATGGAATGAATTATTGAAGTTTATCATCTTATGTCTCAGGATGGCAAGCGCATTGGAATGTCAAGCATTGTATAGTAATTCACTGTGTTGTTTGGTTTTGCTACTGTTCATGAGCGGTCGTATCGGTTACCATCAGGCAAACGGCATGCTCGTCTTGCCAGTCATTGCAATTTAAAAAAGGGCCTTACACCAAAGAAATAATTATTTATCATATGACAACCTACCAAAGACGTGAAATCAATAAGTATCATGTATTTACATACACACCTAAATCAATATAAAAAGAAACACTCAGTTTTTTTTATTGCTTTGAATGACGAGACGAGCATGCCGTTCGCCTGCTGGTAAGCGATGCGACCACTCATGAACAGTAGCATAACCAAACAACACCTTGAATTACAAAGCAATGCTTGGCATTCCACTGCGCTCGCCATCCTGAGACATAAGATGTTATGTCTCAATATGTCCAGTAGTTACTCTGGCTACAATATCCTTCAATCCGAAACACAACAGTGCAATTAAACTGCTGTTTGACGGGAGAAATAGTTTCCGCAACAATGAAACTTTTATAGCTTTCCCTAATTGTCCACCACTAAGTAAATAAAATTACAAAATGCAGAATTCTCCTATATTATAACCACCATAAAGGTCCACCCACAGTTTTATAACATGTTAACTTTACCATCAAAGTTCGTGTAACTGCATGGTAAACGAAAACGTTATTGAGTTTAAGTTTACATAGCGGTGGTAGTGATGAAACAGAGAAACTCTCTCCGCGCGTAATAGTTTGAGACGACACACTCGCAGTCAACTTGTTGTCAACTTCACTCAAACATTCTGTATGAGGCTGCACCACGCTAATTTTTATTTATAAAGGCTTCGATCAAATATATAGGGTCCGGCACAAAATAAAAAAAAACACGCCAAAAGTGGCCAGATTGCTTATACTTATACATTTGAATTTCGAACTACGAGATGTAGCAAAATGTGTTAAATTATAATCTTTTTTTCAGGTAACAAAAAACCTTATTCCTTTAAATAATTATTTATTATGGTTTGGACCATACTAAAAACAATTAAGAGCACACGCTCATGTGTGCTTTTATTTCTCTTGCCGTTTTTTAGGCCGTTACTTATAATCTTGTGTGTATTTAATCGTCATTTACTAGTCATTAATTTTTATTTGATATCAAGAAGAAACTTTTGAAATATCAAAGTATCGTAATACTATTTTCTACCCAAAAATAAATTAAAGAGTGTTGTCTCTTAAAAACCTGCTGCTGTAGACTGTAACACTCTTAAAGTTCTGATAAACGTTCAATTACAACTTAAATGCGTTTACCATTCTACAAATCGATAAAGACCACCGTAGCGGCAGCACTTAATAACCCACATAATTAATTCCGAAAAATATTTGCTATATTAATCACCGAAAATTAGCGCCCACAGCAAAAACGCTCAACTTTCGTGCCACACGCAGGATTTATGCTTATGGCCCGAAATCTTTTAATACCTGGCTTTGTAAGGCGAGAGTAACGATACCGACTCATTACCAATTAGCTTTGGTATTTTGATGGACGTTTAATTTTGCTCATTTAACAGCAAAAACCCTTTGACGCGGACGTGACTTGAAAATGAATAATTACATTAAAATAATTAATTCGTTATGTGAGAATACTGCTTTATGTCGAAGGCAGTTGAGTTCCGTTGTTAATATTAGCGCCGAGTATAGATTGCCTAGTAATTATATATTTTTTTTGCTGGGGGTAGATTAGTATCACCCTGGCAGTGACCAACAAACACAAAGCGGAAAACACACCATAGTGACCAGTGTTGCATGTCGAGATTAACCTGTGTATATCCGTTTCACATTACATCGAGCAGTGAGAGTTAACTGTTTGATGGATATTCTATATTTTGGATTACGCATTACGTACATAGCAGTCACTGTTTCATTGGCAGCACTAAGGGCAAGTTTTACCAGTTCCTGATAAAGTCCCTGATTGCTATCTGGCACTCATCTGTTAGATATACTGTAGGGTAATCAAATTTCTAGAAAAAAAAAACGGAATTTTACGGAAAAATTACCAAATATTTTCCAGTATTTTTCCATTTCAAATTCAAAACGTGAAATTTTACTGAAATACGGGGTGATTCCATCTCAGGGAAAAGTAGAAATAAACTGGAAATACTGTTTAAAAATAAATTTGATTAACTTTTATTACAATTAAGAATAAATAATGATCTTAGACTAGATTTTTTCAAAATGTAGCCATGAGATTTGAAACCCGCCATGAATTTTGACTTTACAATACGGGTGTACTGTATATGAAAAGGATTTTTTTTGCGTTTTTCAAGCTCCAATCAAACTTAAATATTGAATTTACCAATCATTTTTAATTTTGAAAATTTTCCGAAAAATAGGGTTTTTAATCATCAATCAGATACAAAATTCAGAAATTTTACAACCGTATTTTGTATTTTATTTGACAGATGGGTGCCTGATTTATCAGGAACTCGCCCTGAATATTGTAATTTATGTTTTTTTCGAGTGATAGCACTTTTTTTATTATTTAACTTCAGTGTCAAATCTAATCCTATAACAATACAGAACCCCAATCTCGGTAAGGTCTTTCTGTCGTCTCAGTATACAAAAAGATATCAGGCTGCTTTTCTCATAGGTTCGCAACTACGCTTTGTTATGCCTGAATTTGTGACGATAATGAGTGATTATGAAGAGTTCACGCGTAAGTCATATAAGGGTAGCAGTTCTGAATGAAATTTGTCATTATTTTTGCATAAGTTCACGCCTCGTTATAGTACGTACGTTATAACAATGAACTTTTTTAAGCATTGCAATTACAAAAATAACAGCCTCCGTGGCGCAGTCGGTTAGACGCCGGCCGCGAAACGAGAGGCCGCGGGTTCGATCCCCGCAACGTGACAAATGTTAGTGAGGCCCACAAATATTTGTCTCGGGTCTGGGTTTTATTGAAATAGAAAAGTATCTCGTAGTTTCTAATACCCAAGACATAAGGCTTAATTGATATTAATGTGGGGTCAGGTCTATGTATGTGACTGTTGGGTGTAATTACGTATTTCATTTATTTTAAAAATCATGATATACTTATTTAATTAGCAATTAACAATATTCCTGAAGGTACTAAAGACGATAAATTGTATGTCACAAAGGATATTTATAGCAGATGTTTTTCTGTGGTTTCCTAACGTCACCTAACCACATTGGCCAATATTTGGTGTTTATCTGCTGTATTTATATGAGTCATGATCATACTATAGCATAAACCTCATCATAATCATATAATATTAAGAGTATATACTAAACAGCTTGAGAAGTATCTAAGTATGCAGTTAAATTATATTAACACAAGTGGAAGATGCTAGCTCCTTATAGTAAAATTGGCAACTAGCACTAAGCCAGCGTAGTGGGCTATATAGCCTAACGCCTCGCAATCGTCCTCTCGACGCAGACGCGGTGGGATGTATATGAGATGATACAAATACGGAAAGCAAAATTGTAATAATAAGTAGGCTTTATCGAGTTGGAACATTGACTTATAGAAAAGAGTGAAATTGCTGTCAACCGTGTACATGCAATTGAATTAATTGTGAATTGAATTAAGACTATGGCATTATTAAAAAAACATCGTTTCTATGTCTTCTAAGTCTTGGCCAAAAATATAAATACAGCATACAGTTACATCAGCCTACGCTGTCCCACTGCAGGGCAAAGGCCTCTCTACCCTCCTTCCATTCGTCCCGGTCCAGGGCTCGATCTTGCCAATCTCTGTCCCACCTATCCAGCTCGTCTCGCCATCTTTTTCTGGGCCTACCGCGACGTTTCAGCGTCTTTGATGGTTTCCATAAAGTTGTTGTTTTTGCCCACAGTTCGTTGGGCATGCGGCATATGTGACCTGCCCAGTTCCACTTCAGGCTAGCTGCTTTCTTCCCAACGTCTAGTAATTGAGTCCTAGAGCGCAATACACTGTTTTTAACGTGGTCCACCAACTTTAACCCCAGTATACTGCGCTCCATGGCTCGTTGACATACTCCGAGGGCGGACTTCTGAATTTTTGTCAAAGACCAAGTCTGCGCACCGTATGTTAAGACCGGTAGGATGCATACATCCATAAGTTTTTTCTTTAGGGAGAGGGGAAGGTTTCCCTTCATCAGGTCTTTCATGGACCATAGTTCCTCCAAGCATTTTCGGTGCAGCGCACAATCTCCTTTTCCTGCCGCGCCTGGAAGGAAACCAACTGGCCCAGATATATGTATTCATGGACGTATTCTAAATCCGTACCGTTGATGTCTATTTTGTGCTGTTTGGTGTTGGTCATTAGTTTGGTCTTTGACATGTTCATCTTCAGTCCGACCTCGAAGCTGGCTTTACTTAATTCTATGATCATGGAGCCCAGTTCTGTAGCTGTGTAGGAAAAAAGCACGATGTCGTCGGCGAAGCGAAGGTTTGTTAACCTTCTCTCCCCGATAACAATGCCTCTCCCTTCCCAGGATCTTCTTAACTTTTTAAAAACCTCTTCTAAGGTAGCATTGAAGAGTTTAGGTGAGAGCGGATCTCCTTGCTTGACTCCTTTGCGAATTGGGAAAGATTGTCCGTGTTTGTGTAGTACAGCATACATTTCTAAAAAATAAATAGAGTAAAAATCATTGATATAATCGACGACTGTAATAAAAACTCTGTTTAACCAACTGGTTCTTGAAAAGCTGAAAAGAACGGAAAACTTTCTTCAAGATTAGCCGTAGGAAGTTTTAATAATGGTCGATATCCCCTTCAGAAAAATGTATCGGCGGCTACTTAGTAAAGTAATTTTACTTAAAATATTGATATTCAGTTTCGATCAGTTTTTTTAATTAATCTGCCATGGACGTGTATTATACCTCTTTAGAGGCTCTTGCATAAGTTGAAGTAAAGCTGCTCATTTTAAACGGAATCCTAGTTTATAATGTAGCTAACTTGAGTTTATTTAGTCAATAATTATTTTAGTCCGTGGAGGGTGAGGTTAACAAAGATCTAAATGTTGTTAGGATAATTATGAGAGAGGGTTATTTCTCTCCAGTTAATATACTTTTATAGATTTAATTGATGTAGGTAGGATGATAAACAGGAGCGTTTCGTTTGCTGTGCTGATATAAAAATAATATCGTTGGATACAGAGCGCTTTCAACAAGTCAGTCGAAAAATTCAGTAGACTTAGATCATTGGTCCCCCTGCTGGAAAAGTAGTAGGATATTTAGGCTGTAAATCAGTTAGTAAGTTTGAAATCCAAGTCTGTTATTAAAGTTTATGTGGGTTTTTATAATTATAGAAAATGTTACGTGCCTATAGCTCTACCCTCGTAGATATACAATCGAAAGCTTATGGTGATGTGTACATCAGAATTGTGTAGCCAAAATTGTACATCCTTTGACACTATGAATGGATGTATATATCTGCCTATATTCAATAACTGCTGAGCATAGGACTTCTCTGTAATCGAGAGTTCAATCGACAGGGCAGGACATGAACCGAGGCTCACCTCTCTCGAATAGGACAGTTCGAGTTGCTGAAGGTGTTTCTTGCGCTACGCCTCACGGCTACAACACATTCCGAAGCGGTGGTAGCAGCAATTAACGATTCAAAAGATTTGAGTAAAGAATATTTTGATTTGATTGGCCCAGTAGGGTATGACGGGTTTTACATACCAGCTACGAACTTAAATATTGCGCCTCTAGAATTAGAGTGACCTAATCGAAAAAAAAATGATTTTGGCTTTTAATCATATTTTGGCTCAAATGACCTTTCGACCCGTCATTAAAGAAGGGCCTATTAACGCATGAAAGGTAGAGAGATGTATAAATCGGTCTTCTAGATGTATGTTCATAACAAAATTTCTTGTTACAAATCTTTAATGAATGTTTTCCAAAAATGATTTTTTAGTTAGGTCACTCTAATTGTAAATGTGCGATATGTCAAATGCATGTAATAATAATAATAACAATATTTATTGTTTACCTTATTACACAAATATTACTTAGCATTTAAGTATTACACTTAATGTATGTAATCTATTTCTTACTAGAAATGTCGATATTTGTGGTTTTCATATTATACTGCAGCTGTAGTGACACGTAGTTCCCACACTAACGCCCGAATGCTGGAACGCAATTCAAATATTAAGTTGCTCTTAGCAGCGTACGGCCCACTTAGCCAGTACATTTAAGCGGGATTAACGTAGTTAAGCGCAGCTTATATTTAATTTGCGTTCCAGTATTCGGGCGTAAGCTAAGCTTGTATCGTGGGTATCATCTTGTATGTATTGTCTGCAGTTGCTATGCGTGTTCTCTGAGCGCACGTCCCGCGTGTGCGCGGCGGCGTGCGCGGCGGCGGAGCGCGCTGGCGGCGAGGCGCGCGTGGTGCGCGGTGCGCGCGAGACGCTCGAGGCGCTGCGACGCGACAGCGACGCGCGGCTGCCGCACGTCATCGTCGTCGACGCGAGGCAACCGCAGCTTCTTGACGCGCCGTTGCTTGCCAGGTAACTACACTTCACTATTACTCACCTAATCACATTGAAATAATATACTAAAGGGGACACTGCAAACAAAATGAAGGGTACCTTCTATTTCTGTCTCTGTTACGTCAACGAAATAACATTAGCTTCCCTCTCGCTTCGCTGTGTACCCTTGCGCACGCACCATACGCAGAGATTTTGTTCCCGATGTCCGCTCTAGTACCTATAATACCTCAATGCCTAATCAATGTTGTTTTTTAAATCTTTGTGTTTATAATTTAGATTTAAGTCAATTATTTGGTTTTATGTTTTCATAATTTTTATTTTTTATAGAATATTTATTTAATACTAGCGGTCATGCTCGGCTCCGCCCGGTTACACACCATCCGGTGTGTACCCTTTTCAAAATGGCAGCCAAAATGTTCAATTCCGACTAAATCATTTTTTTATCTTTGGTAAAAATGTTTATTTTGTAAAAAGTTGTTACTTCTAATACCTCCAAGAATATGCGTACCAAGTTTCATGAAGCGTCACAAACAAACTTACATTCACATTTATAATATTAATTAGGGATTGTTATTAATCAGTGTAATTGGTTTCAACCGTACTAATTTAATAAATTAATGTATTCCATTTGAATCTTAGGGTTGCGATCAAAATCAAAATATTCTTTATTCAAATAGTCTTTCACAAGATCTTTTGAATCGTTTATTTCTGATCGAAAACTAATGGGGACAAATTGAGGTCCGATAAACCGACATCAAAAATAAAATGTATAAGAATAACGCATGACTCAACCAGGATTAGGTATCCAGAAGAATGAGAGAGAAAATAGTGCGACTGCGTAGGAGTGACAAACTAAACTGATCTCAGATCGAGCACACGTCTTTGTGACGGTTGTTATTTGACACACAAGTGACAATTACTCCCTATTATATTTGAGACGAAAATATAGTCGACGTAACATTGGGTGGTTTCAGTCATCTTTCCTTCCTCCGCAGATATAGGCGCGAATGATATGTTAATTTACAATACCCTACCAGAATAGTTTTTTAGTAACAAAACAGAAGCTAATTTCGGTACTTGTAGCTCTCTTTTTTGTTGCACACATTTTGTGAGCAGTATCCAATGTCCACCCTATGTATTCCAATGTTATGGTACTACTGAACGCTACAGTAGGGCATGATGTAACCCAATTTACTTGATGAAATAGAGTGATATGAAATCGAATGTCAAGAGTAGACTTCAGCTGAAAGTAGACCGATACGAAGAACTAGCTTTAGTGGATTTTTATTTTTTGTAAGAAATCCTGAAAGAGATGAGGTTGTTAGTTAGGATGATTGCTAAAATAGGATTTAAATGCCCTGATATGTAATAAACCCATAATCCTAATATTATTCCTGCCTTTCAAATATTTTGGCAGGTTTATTTAAAATCATCATTGTTTCTTAGTCATAAATACTCCAGCCCATTGATAAATTACAGTCAAAACCCGTTTAATACTGTACAAAACTTTACCATCCATTTTCCAGACACGAATAGTTTAACAACTCCAAACAGCACAAAACCGCCTTTTTAAATAACAACAGCACAGTTCATAAAAACCAGCATATCGTTAGGGGCTCAAAGCGCAGCCGTTGCCATGACAACGAATGCAATTTGCCCACCACCCGTCCACCAGGCAAATTGGACTCGGCTCTATAGTCCCACGCACAAATTGGAGTGCACCCCTTTAATACCCGGTTTGTAACAAAACCTCTGGTCTGACGGTCATTTAATTCCCAACTCGCGACATCAATCCGCGTTCTAACGGGACAAATTGACTGCAAATTTGATGGAGGAACCAAATATTGAATTTATTTGTACGATTTATACTGGAATAAATGTAATTTATGTTGTATGTTATGTTGTTTGTACATTAATACAGATTAAACATGCTTTGTAATTAACGTTTAGTTATCTCTCTGCCATTTATATAACATACATACATAAACTCACGCATTTTCCGGAAAGAGTAGGCAGAGGTGCAACCAGGACACCCACATTTCGCCTTGTATTTCCCATCTTACGATATGATAAGGGGCGAGCCTCTCGCTATATCGGTCACAAATCTCTGACTCCCGGCTAATAATGAATAGAAAAATCCAATATCACTTTGCCCGACCCGGGATTCGAACCCGAAACCTCAGCTTTGTTACCTTAACATAGTACAGCTACGCCACCAAGTCAGTGTATTTAAGTAACAATGCAGCAATTTTTTTTAAAAGATCATTGCATGAATGTTTGTTCATATTTGTCTTGCAATTTGCCTTCCTCCCATGCCTACATTTAGATAACAAATTGTCTAATTATTCATACACAAAAGTTCTATTATAATTTACAAGTTACCGCGCGCCTAAAGAGAATTATCTTCCGCTGTCTAAAGAACACTAAATCATCATCATCGTCATTATTATCTCAGCCACACGAAATCCACTGTTGAACATAGGCCTCTCTAAATAGATCTACTAAATTTACCCCTCTCACTCTCTTTTCAGCCACAGGAAGACTGCAGAACATGGGCCCCCCATGGAGCGATCCCTTTACCCCTATGATATATTAAATATCCCAAAATCAAAGCAACTTCCAACAATCTATTAGTATAAATTACAAAAAACTCTCATAATGAACACTGCCTAGCCCTTTCTAAAGAAGCGTAATGAAACCTGATCATAACAGACAGACATGAAAATTCTGATAACAAAATGTTTTAATATATGCCGTTCTCAAAGAGAATTGGAATAAATACACAAGTTTTCCTGGAATATTTAATTATTGAGTTTTATTCCTATTTCACCGTAGTTCGATATTTTTAGCTCAACACATATGTGGGCGGACATATTCATCGCAACTCTACCGATCCGGTCCGGATTTGCTCGGGTACAATTATTTTTTATCGAAAATCCTTTTTATTGACAACCTTTCACTATCACCCAACGCTTGAATTTCCCCAATCGTTTTCCGACTTGTTAACTCGTAACACATTTTATCTATTGACTTGCAAAAAAGTGTTTAACACGAATTAGTTAACAATGTTTACTGTACTGTATTAACCCATGTACGTAAAGGCATGGCACGGGCTTCCTCTATAATCGAGTGCACAATTGAGAGGAGTTACGCCATATAATCCATCTCGCTAACCTAGTGCGGGTTGGCCGACTTTAAATACCACAGAAATTCTAACATTCTATTCTAACCAAATATATTCTAAAACCTGCCCAGTTGTTCAGAAATAAGGAGTGTATATATTTATTTTTATGATATTATGTGATTAGCAATAAAGATGTACAAATCTATTTTAAGAATTTATGTTAAAATTCAACATGGTATTTCTTCTACGTGAGGTCACATCAGGACAAGATCTAAAAAAAAACAGTCATTTGTTTACATTAAGGAAAATTAAAAATTAATACATTCATTGCATTTGCAAAGTTAAAGTTAAAATATAAGCTAGTGATGTAAAGTAACGATTCAACGTTACTATTTTAATGTAATATAATTCCACATTAAAAGAAAAACCGTGTTAATCGGACCCATAGATCTAAAAATAAAAAATCCAATAGAGAGAAGACACTGTATTTATATCTAAGGAGGTTTCTAATGGAGACCATACTAGCTTCCGCCTACGACTACAATCGTGCGAAAGCCTTTATCCGATGGATTTATATAAGCAAATAAAAATAGCGTATTTTATTATTTTATCCCTCACTATGTTACTCCCTCGTGTGCTTTCGTCACCCTCTCAGTATTTTATCCCTGAAGATTTTATTCTAAATTAGATTTCCAATATTCAGCTCTAAGTTAAGTAATTTTGAAATACGTGTTTAAGCAATGTCATAGAAAGATAATAAAATATAATTTTAAATAATTAAACCGACTTCAAAATTGTAATAAAAAAAGAGATATAAATTAATCTTATAATAGAACTAAAATACCTGAATAGGCCAATATTTTATTGAAGTCAACAGGTTTGAGGTGACACAGGTCATAGGCATATGTATACAATACCGGGTTTCCATCCATACCATCTATTATGGTGCGCAACATCCGAGCGTATACGAAAAGCCTACCAAATAATCTATATTTGGTAGGATGAATATGACTGTTGGATGTTGGGTGTTATTTATTTATTTTCCCAAAAACCTCACTCAGCAAACGCAACAACCAAAATTAGTTGAAGATAGTTTTTTATGAAACAGTGCTTCCCTATTCTAGCCAGTAAACATCAATTCAAAACCTTTAAATAGACTTACCAAACAAAAATTCATCTAGTAAGAGTACATCTCAGCGCACAATGCGAAGCCAATAAAAGACCCCTTTCAGTCCCCGATATCATTATCTGTATTCGGGAATTTCGTACACTTTTCTATATATCCCATTCGCCGTACATTCTCCGTATATTATCCCTTTATCCCGTGTTACCGGGACAAATCCCGGAGGATAACTTCGTTACTACACGCAGGTAACGAGGGTCTCAAGAAAAATATTTAATGACACAGCTGTTGTTTGACCAATTTGTGGCTGAAAACGCACTTTAGTTAATGTGTTGGGGCTTGGTGCCTGTTCCTTTTGGAATTTTGTGTAATTGTTGTGAAATTCTCTGTATTTACCATCGAGTCTACTTTTTGACTCAAATTAGAAAATCCGTCTATTAAAGTGATGAAGGAATCGATAAACCTATTTGAACATGTATTATAAAATCACCACTGAATTCGATATTCCACGGAAAACTGTTAACTTTACTGCTTACCATAGCGTCTTTAGAAATAAAAGGCTTTAAACTGTTATTTAAGAAAAAAACTATGTATTTACCACCCTAATAAGACGATAGAAAAAAATCGGGATTTGCGCTTACCATCAGGTGCAATGTGGCCAATATTAAAAAAATAATAATTACATGTCACACAATTGAACAATTTTATATATGCAACTCTTATGCAACTGTAATTTTTAATCCATTCATATTGTATTTTAACAAAAATATTTTTTAAATACAAATATCAGTTTAGAATATTTGATAACATAATTTATAAATTCTCTGTATTTACAATGTACGCAATATCTAAGGTAAAAACTTATCGCATGGTACTTGCTTCATTTTACTGCTCCTGAATATTGCCTTATTAAATTTCCTACCTTGAAGCATGAATATTCCAGGAATATTCAAACGTCTTGGAAATTTTCACTAGTAGGTATAACACATGCTTCACTTTATCACAAATCTCCGGCGAGAATGTATTCGATGTAAAGTTGGAATGAGATTTATAAGAAGCGACACATTACGAATTACATATATGAAATTTTATGGCGTTATGTGTATTTTAAATTTATATCGAAGTTTATCTGATTTCTACTTGAACTTGCAAAGAATACTGAGGAAAATTGTTAAACATCTGTTTTACATAAAAAAGCATTAACTTAATATAAACAACAAAGAATCAAGCGTAGATTACTGGAACTTTTAGTAATAATAATAAATAGGCCCCTCTAACTTAAAAGGAAAATCAACGATCTTAAAATAAAGACGCAATAACTTCAACACCTACCACGTCTATCCTTCCTTAAACGAAAATGTTAAGGATCATAATACTACCATTTGAAAAACCCAAACAATCCATATTTGTATGGAACATTTTCACGTTTTTATGGCATAGAAAGAAGTAGTATAAACCATCGAAAAGCAACATGCGTGGTATGATACCATACGAGCTACCTGGATGAAATTTACAAACCCTTAAGAACTTGTACACACTAAGCCAAGTATGGGCAATAAATAATGATAATAAAAGAGGAGCTAAACAATTTGGAAGTTCACCTAATGGTGATCCACTCTGTTATTTTTGTTTATTGATTACTACAGCCCATAAATATTCGTTAGTCAAGATATTTAGTGAGCGCGTAACTAATACTAATGGCCGTCCTCTATATCCTATATATCTTTAACAAGGGTTGAAAATAGCAGCTATTACTATATCGGTACAATTCTACACTTCATTTAACAAATATATTCATATAAATCTATCTTTGCTAACTGAAATATAAAATGCACCGAAATATGTAATGAAATTTCTGGTTGAAGATAGATAGATTATAGAGAACGGCTGTTAGGCATACGCTCTATCTTAACTTGTATCCATAAAAATAAAACACATAAAAGTCTTCAGGCTAAGTTAAGCATGCTCGTATTTCTTTTTTACGAAACCTGGCCCTAATGCCACATTCGTTCCCGTTGGTACCCATACTAAACATAGAGCTGTCGCCATACGAATATATATTATGCCCGTTTATTCCGAACGTTTCATTTCCTCGACCCGAACGCAAATCATAGCTAAACAGTGCCGTAAGAAGAGAAAATTGAATCCTGAATAAACATGACTATTCCAGTTGTACATTCAATATTACTGAATGAAACATTATAAATAAATAACAGCCAACAGTCACATATATAGTCCTGACCCCACATTAAGATTGAGTCTTGTGTAATGGGTATTAGGATCTACGAAAAACTTTTCAGTCTCACAAACACGCAGATCCGAAATAAATACTTGTGGATTTTACAAACATTTCTCTAGAATCGAATGCACCACGGAGGTTGTCAATTTTGATAATATTTTATAATTGCAAATTACAACCACTTGAAAGCGCTTATTTACCTACGAATTTTTGCAAAAACCATCCTATTGTGTACTGAAACATTAGCAATTCTCTATATACACAATACATATTATACTGGGTATATCCAGACTGCTACCGAAAACGAAGCCGGGTGGTAGTTTTGTAACTACAAACACAATGCAACTAAAAATTTTGCAAAGAAGCGCGAGGTTAATTTTAATGATTTTTAAATATCACCATTTTTGGATGGTAAATACATAGTTTTTGCTAAAAATAATAATTTAAACTCTTTTATAGGTTAGAGTATTTATAAGTAAAAGGGTATACACTATTATTTTAGGACAAAATGTATTTACCACCCAAATATGACCATAGGAAAAAATATAAAAAAAAATGATATTTTTTTTTTGCAATATTTTCTGTTGCATTGTGTCTGAAGTCGCTTAAACTACCACCTGGCTTCGTTTTCGGTAGCAGTCTTGATATACCCTGTATATTATATATTTGGAGTGGATATTTGATCATAAAACTAACTAGTAAATCGTTCCTTCCGTCTCTACTCTAGCCGTATAAATATGAAGATCATAATCATACTACCCTTACCATACAACTTTGGAGATTATAATCAACTGTGCTCGAGGTCCTAAGGACCCCTGACAACCGTGTTTAAATACACCCCTGGCAATAAATCCTATTGAAGGTCATGACCTCTATACGGAATGTCGAACGTTTTTGTCTCAACGTGATCAATTAGACTAATTCGTTTGTATGGGACATGTAAATGCCGATCCCAGGATTAGTAATCTGCTGGAGATTACGTCGAATGGGTTGGATTATGGATATTATGAAAGCGATTGGAATAACGAATTTTAAAACAAATATTACCAACATTATTTTAGGATTAATGATAGAATCTTAAGTTCTGCGAGTGTTAAAGATTAATTAATCAGGCAAGCAACAAGTTGTACATTTTTAGTATTACCAAAATATGCATACAAGTATTTTGCGCTGACCTAATGTAATAAGCAAGTAGAAGAAAATATACGTTTTTATACACGATAATGATAAATCACTTCGCGTGAATATCTCCTAATGTTTAATGAGCAAGGCTTAGCCTAAATCACTCACTCAGTCAAAAGATTGCTAAATTAATGGTTATTATAAAAACAGCTACCTAATCTTATTTAAAAATTTCAAGCCAGTAACGGGGTTTCTTTTTATTGACTCCCAGAATGATTATATACTGCTAAATATGTTAATAATATGCACAAATGCAAAAAATGCAATTTATATGTACTTAACTCTCTCCAACACTGTAGATTTTAATATACATTGATGAACCTTGACAAGACGAAAGTCATGTCTAAAGACCTCGTCGCTCCGGGACCAGTTATGATAGATGGCACACCTCTCGAAGTTGTCAATGAGTATGTCTACCTCGGGCAACTAATGCAATTGGGTAGAAACAACTTTGAAAAGGAAGCCGATAGGAGGATTTAGTTGGGCTGGGCAGCATTTAGGAAGTTGTACCATATATTTTCGTCGGATATACCACAGAGCCTAAAGACTAAAATGTTCAACCAGTGCGTCCACCCTGTAATGTCGTACGGAGCCGAGACGTGGACACTGACTGTGGGGCTAATCCACAAGTTAAAGGTCGCTCAACGTGCTATGGAAAGAGCTATGCTCGGTGTCTCTCTGAAGGACAAAATTCGAAACGAAGTGATCCGTCAGAGAACCAAGGTGACCGACATAGCTCTGAAAGTAAGTAGGTTGAAGTGGCAATGGGCTGGCCACATATGTCGCAGAACGGATAACCGCTGGAGTAAGCGTGTTCTGGAGTGGAGACCACGTCTTGGCAAACGTAACGTGGGACGTCCTCTGGCCAGATAGCGGGATGACTTGCACAAGAGCGCCGGCAGTGACTGGATGCATAAGCTGCAGACCGGGCTCTATGGTGTACCTTGGGAGAGGCCTATGTCCAGCAGTGGACTGCAACGGGCTGATAATGATGACGATTGACGAGAGACTATTTTTAGTAAATATAACATAATACTATGAATTTATCATACTGCTATGACATTAAATCTCTTTCAAAATATAAATTCACAAAGCTTACCTCACAATAAATTGGCATCGTGGTATGCTAATAAAAGAACGCTTATTCTGCGATTAACATTTCACACATAGCATAAGGCTTGTCCACAAATTATTTCACGTCACGTAATCAGTAGCATTTACAAAAAGGTTACATTTTTTCATCTCAATTTAAAACTTTAACTGCAATTCGGGTGAATTGTAGCATTCCTATCTTTCAATTTTTGAATAATTTGTCCTCTAGTATATATTTATTGTCCTTGTTTGTATAATGTACGATTTTATTAATTAACTTATGAAGACCTGAAAATGCATTAACAATATTTAGGCAGAGAAAGACGAGTGTAAATAATTCCCCGACACTTACTGATAGAACAAAATAAGACAGCAAAACCGTTCTTTCATATCAGTGTAAGGTTCACAGTCAGTGTAGATCTATCGCTTAAATGCATTCATGGAATATTATCCAGTGAATATAAGTACGTAAATATATTATATAGTGGACTATATGGCCTAACCATTCTCAATGGTACTCTCGATTGTAGAGGAGGTTTGTGCCCTGCAGTGGGACGTATATGGGCTGATACAGAAATATATTATCACGATAGGGTTATTGATACCTACCAACTCATGATTATGGTTACAAAATTTTGTTTTTATATTCAGTGAATATACAAATACGAACAAAAGACCTATTACACATACAATCTAACAGAAAATAATAATAGTAAACACGAGATAAATACAGTTCTGTGTATTCAACATAGTCAGTAATGAGCGGAGATTCCACGAAAAGAAGAATACAAATTAAAACGAAAGGATTCTCTGAATTGGAGTCGCTTTATGGCACGTGCTAATTGCTATGTGTGGGTTATAAATTCTTCTAAGTATTTGGTTTACGTCAGAATAAAATTTTATTTAAAAAAATACTGCATTTTTTTATTGCAATGAATGGCGAGCCGTGCATGCCCTTCACCTGATGGTAAGCGATATGACCGCCCATGAACAGTGGCAAAACCAAACACTGAATTACAAAGCAATGCGTTAGCGTTAGGTCTCAATATGTCCAGTAGTTACTCTGGTTACAATCTAATTCACACCGAAATACAACAATCATTTATACACCTGTTTGCCGGAGATATATACCGGGTATCTCAAGACTGCTACCGAAAACGAAGCTGGGTGGTAGTTTTAGTGACTACAAACACAATGCAACTAAAAATTTCGCAAAGAAACGCGACAATGATTTTTTATGATTTTTTAAATATCGTCATTTTTGGGTGGTAAATCCATAGTTTTTGCTAAAATAATAACTTAAACACTTTTATATCTTAGATTATTTATAAATAAAAGGATATACACTGTTATTTTAGGAAAAAAATGTATGTTTGCCACCCAAATATGGTCATAGGAAAAAAATAACAAAAAAAATGGTCGCTTTTTTTTGCAACTTTTTCTGTTGCATTGTGTCTGAAGTCGCTTTAACTACCACCCGGCTTCGTTTTCGGTAGCAGTCTTGATATACCCTGTATCTAAGCTGTCACAGAAAGATTTATCCATTGCGATTTTTCCTCAGAAGATACAATATGAAATGATCCATCAAAAATATGTTTGAAGATGTATGAAGAGTCAAGATCTTTGACCACTTCAATCTATATGAAAACTAATATTATAAATAATGCCGGCCATGGTAAACTATACGCCTAACCCCTCACAATCCTTTTCTCTATTTTAGTGGAGGCCCGTGCCTAATCGTGGGACGTATAGCGGGCTGATATAGTTCCTTTAAATCAATGTGAGCCTTTTAAATTACCCAACCATTATCACTTTGTTAGATTAATAGAAGGAAATAAAAATAAAAGTTCATCGACCTCTGCAGCCTTGCAGACGATTAACATGAAGTTCATTGAACTGAAAATGATAACTGCAGTGGGAATTTTGCAAGTTAATACAAAAAACTTACTGAAACTCCTATCGTCAGTCACGTAATTAACACGTCACTGAGCACTTAAGCTTCGGGATCATTTATGGTATTTTGGGCCATATTTATATATAAACCTATATCTGTATCAGCCCATATATGTCCCACTGCAGGGCATAGGCCTCCACTACGATCGAGGGTACGATTAAGCGGTAACGTCATATAGTCCACCACGCTGGCCTAGTGCGAGTTAGTCTTGGCACACGTTAAAAATTCTTCCAAATCGCTAAGTTATGATATTCAGGTTTCCTCACGATGTTTTCCTTCACTGTTATAGTTGAGTACTGATTATTCTACTTGTTCTACGCTACAGTTACAAAGCTGAGGTCTTGAATTCGCATCCCGGGTCGGGCAGAGACATTGGATTTTTCTATTCATTATCAGCCCGGAATCAGGAATTTGTGCCCGATATGGTTATAGGCTCGCCCCTTATCACATCGAGGGATGAAACATACAAGGCAAATGTGGGTGTCTTGGCATCACTGCTGTCTACCCCTTCTGGGAAAAAGGTGTGTTTTTGTTATGTATAGCTTTTAAGGTATGTGTTTATGTGTAGTTGACAAACCTATATCCTAGAAATTATACATATACAGGGTATATCAAGACTACTACCGAAAACGAATCCGGGTGGTAGTTTAAGCGACTTCAGACACAATGCAACAGAAAATGTTGGAAAAAAAAAGCGAATTTTTTTTTTTGTTATTTTTTTTATATGGTCGTATTTGGGTGGTAAATACATTTTTCGTAAAATAATAGTGTATACCTTTTTATTTATAAATACTCTAAAGTATAAACGAGTTTAAATTATTATTTTAGCAAAAACTATGGATTTACCACGCAAAAATGACGAAATTTAAAAAATCATTATAAATAATTGTCGCGTTCCTGTGCGCAATTTTTAGTTGCATTGTGTTTATAGTCACTAAAACTACCACCCGGCTTCGTTTTCGGTAGCAGTCTGATATACCCGGTATAGATATAAAACAAAAAAAAAAATAATCCTTATTATTATTTATTAGAAAGAAAGAAAGAAAAGAAAGAAGAAAGAAAAATAGTTTTATTTGCCACAAGCATTAAAAACGACGTACAAAACAGATACACAAAGGTCTATTTAAAAAATAAAAATAAAGAAGAAGTTCGCACGTCGTGGCTGTGACAAGTAGGTGATCACTCAGCAATTATGTTGCGCTGCGGTGCAGGCCGCAGCACAACGCTGATTTTCATTTTTATTATATACAACATATTTCAAACAAATTATGTTGCTGACTAAGATTTATTACTTTTTATACCAACGAGTTAAAAAAAACTCGCCACATACATACCTTCATAATTAGGCTGTGTTAAAGTGTTGCTACACAATTTATTACAAGTTCAACGTAATAGGTTCATGGTGGAATTCCGGGTTGCGTGCCAGGATAAATAAGGCTGGAATGGCGTGTGCCTCAGGGAAATGAAACGGTTTTTGCATAAATTACTGCATTGCATTAATTCAACAGCATAGACTGCTTCTGTATGAACGAAATTAGCCGTAGTTTTTGTACATATAGATTGGTGGTGTTGCATGATGAAACTTTGAGTAAAGTACCGTAAAGAGAGATGTGTAGAAATCGAATTATTACTTTTATTATCATTGCAATTATGTTATAGATACTGGCTAGGATTGTAACCATTATAATAATCATGATTATCGGTAAAAATCATCGCTAAATATGTAGAAAATTCCATAATTTATACAATGCTGCTGAACGTCTGATGCAGCGCTCGAAATTATTAAAATAATGATTTCATAAAATTTATTCTCTACTTTGTAAATTATTTCACTTGATATTTTATTGAAATATTCGTTTAAGCCGTGTTTCGAACTGAATTTCCGATCGTCAATTACTCGGAATCCTACATATTAAATTCTTCACTTCTGAGTTCAATAAAATCGAAATTCTATATCACCTTATACTTATTTGAGTTTTACAAACATTTTTGTTTTCTTATGAACTTTTGTAAAGAATATCTCGTTGCTCCCGGCTCAGATCAAATATATACTTACTATTACTTATTTATTGCGATATAGCAAAAGTTCTTAAATTATAATCAACTTCAGGTCACAAAAACCCTTATTCCCTTATATTAAGATTTATTATGTTTTTGGACCATACTAAAACCAAATAAGACGCTTATTTGTGCTCTTATTTCTCTTGCCGTTTTTTGGGCCATTACTTATAATCTAGTGTATATTTAATCGAACACTCCAGGTTTAATCAATAAAGGTTGCCAATATCTATAATTTATCATAGTTGAATTAGATAGAGCCATTGACCCTTAACAACTAAGAGACCAAAAAGGCAATACTTAGCAACACCTCGACAGATGGAAGGGCCCTCAAGCCCTTACAGATCGAGGGTTGTCATGCATGCACAATCCGAACAAAAGCCCCCTAGCTCTAAATTAATGAAACTAAGGATCTGTTTGTGACGTAACATGCCGTATGATATATTGTTTTAAAATAGTTGACGTGTTTACCTCTTCATCTTGTTTGTTGCATGGTTGTCATGCTGTTCTTAAAATATTAGGAACAGTTTCTCTCTTTCCACATCACTACATAGTATAAAACAAAGTCGCTTTTTCTGTCCCTATTTTTCTTGTTCGCTTAAATCTTTAAAACTCCGCAACGGATTTTGATGCGGTTTTTTTTAACAGATAGAGTGATTCAATAGAAAGGTTTATATGTATAATAACATCCATTAAATAGTGGATAATATTGTTATTTTTGACACAGTTCGTGGTGGTAGGATTTTCCGCCCGGGTAGCGACCACCATTCATAGGGCGTAAAGACCGCCATAGTGTTCCCTGCAAGGGGAACGCGTTCCAGGATCAGCCCGTGATTTACCGGATTTTCGAGGGGCTTGAGTTCGGGCATGACGATGTACCGTGTGAGTATTTTTGGTTCGCGGTCGATGAGAGGGATTTGACCCGCCGGCCAGGGAGACCCGTAGAAACGGTTGTCCACTGGCCGCCCGCGGTACAGTACAGGGGCCCAATCGTGGTTAACCACCACGAGAGGCTGCCTCACCATGCCGCGCATAATCTTGGGTGGGTCCGTCGTGCCGGTTGGTGACCGGATGTGGTGTCTCGGTGGCCCATCCCGGGAGGATACGGGGGCCCTTCCATCCGACGGATCAATTCCGCTCCTGTCGACTATTTCATGCCGGTGCTCATTCGGTCTTCTTAGTGCCCGGCCTGAAGCTCCTCGTACCTCTTCACCGAACCCATCCCATATTTACTTCATGACAATGCGTATAAACAGAGCAGGTCCTTCAGCGGTGCATAACCCCACCACCACGTTCACTATGGAGTTCGCCAACATCCGCGGTCTCCATACGAACCCCAATGCCGTCCACCACCATCTCGAGACGGCCCGGCCTGCTTTGCTCTTCTTGACGAAGACGCAGATTCGTTGTCCGGCCGACAATTCAAGAAGACAAGACAAGAAAACTTCACGCCTAAAGCCGGGGTATGCTTGTTTGTTCGATCGGACGTCTGCTGTCGCCGTCTGCGCTGCATGTAGGACCCCTCCTTCTCCGCTCTGTGGGTGCACGTCGATTTTGGTTCCCTGAGCCGCATCTAAGTGTGCCTTTACAGGTCACACAACGGGGACGATGAGACGACTCGGCTGTTCAGATATCTTAGCCGGGCGGCTGATGACGCGCAGGCGCAGTTCCCGTCGGCCGAAATGGTGGTCTTGGGGGATTTCAATGCACATCACGAATTATGGCTGGGATCCTCCAAGACTGATCATGCTGGTAGGACTGCCCATGCATTCGCTCTGACTCATGACTTGACACAGTTGGTGAACCAGCCCACCAGGTTCCCGGATGTGGCGGGTCATGAGCCTTCTCTGCTGGACCTTCTGCTGGCGAGTCATCCGGCCGGGTATTGTGTGACCGTTAGTGCGCCTCTGGGCACTTCCGATCAATGCCTGGTTGGGTCGTCAGTACCTTTCGCTTCACCTCCACGTATCGTGCAGGTTAAGCGGAGGGTCTGGCATTACTCGTCGGCTGATTGGGATGGTATGCGGGAATATTTCGCATCCGTCCCTTGGAGGCAACGCTGCTTTGAGGGCAAAGATCCTTCAGCGAGTGCCAACGCTATTGCTGGCGAGATTAGGCTAGGAATGGATTACTACATTCCTTCCTCTGAGATCGCCAGTAAGGGCCGTGGACACTCCTGGTTTAATCGTGCTTGCGCCGATGCTGTCGGTGACAAACAAGCGGCGTATCGCGCTTGGATCAGGGGTCGCGCCAAGAAGGATCCCAATATTGGTTCCCTCAAAGAAGCCTACAACCGGGCCACCAAGGCCTGCAAGAAGGCTTACGTTAGAGCGGATGCCCAGCGCGTTAGCAGGATTGGGCGTGCGTTGGCCAATCACCCGACTAGCAGTCGTGCTTATTGGAGTTTGGCCGGGCCGTTCAGTCTAACTTCTGCCGTCCAGCATTGCCTCCGCTGAGATACCCGGAAGGTTCGCTGGCTCACAAGCCGCAAGAGAAAGCTGCCAGCAAATCTCATTGCGGCTAATTCCCGCCTCGAAGACCGTGGTTCCCAGACGCTGCCCACACTGCCTGATTGCGGTTTCTCAATGGCGGATATTCGCATCAGGCAGTGTGATGTGCGGCGTGAGTTACGGTCTCTCGATGTGCGGAAAGCCAGTGGTCCGGATGGGATACCAGCGGTGGTTTTAGGGGCTTGTGCAGCCGAATTGTCTCCTGCACTGACTCGCCTCTACCGAGCGTCCTACCGCACAGGTGTTGTGCCGGAATCTTGGAGGAAGGCCAATGTGCAACCGATCCCCAAAAAGGGTGATCGGTCGGACCCTACCAATTACCGCCCTATCGCTATCACCTCAGTGATTTGTAAGGTCATGGAGCGGATCATAAACGCTCAATTGGTCCGCTACCTGGAGGATCACTCGTTGATCAGTGACAGACAATACGGATTCCGTCAATATCGATCAACGGGTGATCTTCTAGCGTTTGTCCTGCATCGCTGGGGTGAGGCGATTGACAGGCATGGCGAGGCTCTTGCTGTGAGCCTCGACATAGCCAAGGCGTTTGATAGGGTCTGGCACCGTGGTCTTCTTTCCAAGCTTCCGGCATACGGTCTGCCCGGCAACCTGTGTTCGTGGATTTCAGGCTTTCTGCGCGTAGGCTGTCGGCTGTCTGCTATGGGGCGTAGAATACGTGTAGTCGTTGACGGACACGCTTCGGTGCTCATGTCGGTAAATGCCGGAGTTACACAGGGCTCGGTGCTGTCGCCCACCTTGTTTATTCTGCATATCAATGACATGTTGTCGCTTGGCAACATTCATTGCTATGCAGATGACAGCACGGTTCATGGGCGATACCACTGCGGGCCTCCGGGTTGCCGAGTCGAAACTGTGAGGGGACGTGAACATCTTGTCATTGAGCTCAACCGGACCTTGGATCTCATTTCCACATGGGGTTCCAGGAATATGGTTGAGTTCAAGTTCAAGAAAACTCAGGTGTGTGCGTTCACGTGTAAAAAATCCCCGTTCTCGCCCCTCCCCATTCTTTAGGGTACTCCCCTCTCAGTGCGGAATGACCTGAGTATCCTTGGTGTGGATATCCGCTGTGATCTCAATCCAAGGAATCACATCGAAGGCGTAATATCTGCCACATCACGCAGGGTCGGAGTCCTGAACAGGTTGCGTCGGTTCTTCACGCCCGGTCAGCTTTATCGTTTGTATAAAGCGCAGATCCGGCTGGGTATGGAGTACTGTTCGCACCTCTGGGATGGATCCGCCCAGTACCTGCTCGATGCCTTGGATGGATTGCAGCGGCGGGCCATCCGCTTTGTGAATGATGCAGACGTTACGAGCAACTTGGAGTCGCTACAACTCCGGAGGGATGTCGCCTCTCTAAGCGTGTTCTACCGCCTGTATCACGGTGAATGCTCTGAGGAATTGTTCAACTTGATCCCCTCCTCTCCATTCCTAACCAGAACCACGCGTGCTGGCTTGCGAAGCCATAGCTTGTCGGTCCACACCATCCCGGCTCGAACCAAACGGTTCTCTAATTCTTTTTATGCCGCACCGTCAGGCTGTGGAATTGTTTGCCGTCTCACGTGTTCCCTCCTTCCTACAATCCTGGGTCCTTCCGCCGTAGCGTGAAGAGGCACCTTAGCAGGCCGGCATAATTGTTCCGTATATTGTTGATACTCTGCCTGGGCGGCATTTGCGCTTACCATCAGGTGCAATGCCGTCACTATGCCGGGCCAGTTAAAAAAAAATAATATATAGACGACTTCTGTACTGAATACAAATCTGCATAATATCATTTAGCAAAACTTATTTTTGATAAATTTCTTTATAGATTTTAAATTTCTGTACCTGTAATTGTTGCTAAGACCAGCGTTACTTAAAAATTCAAGTGTAAATATCAGGAATGGCAGTAGGCTCGCCCCCTAACCCTAAATTTTAGTAGATGCTACTAGTAGCATTGTTGCCTAATCGCTCAAGAATACTGGCATACATGCTATTATAATAGGAACAAGAGACAATAACACCCAACACTATTATTAATTATCTGTTCTGTATCAGCCCATATACATACGTCCCATTGCAGGGCACGGGCGTCCTCTACAATCGAGAGTACGATTGAGAGTTATTAATTATACTTTAGTAATAATATCCAACATACAACATCAAGCCATCAAGTAATAGTCGAATAAACATAGTACTAATCACATTGATAGTTTTATAATCGTTTTATTTTCCAAGTTAATATTCAACGTCAAATACTGAATATGTATCAAAGCACTAAGGGATATTGTTGTATCAATATGGAAGATGGATCGAGATGTCCCATAATGTGCGCTACTGCTAATGTCGATCGATCTTGTATTAGCGGTATGCTGGCGGACACATTATGTAACTATTATGGATCTAGCGACCGCATCTTGCAGTATGTAAATATTACTATCAATTGATATGCGTCCCACTGCAGGCCCCTAGTTTCCTTTACATTTGAGGGTACGATTGAGAGCGTTTAGGATGTTTGTAAATTTTATACTTATAAAAAAATTACATGGTTTTATGTACATGATGCTTAATTATCAAGATGTATAATAAAATCAGGGGTGATATTTTTTAAAGACTATGAAAAAATATAATAACACGAAGAGATTTTGAATAAAACCTAAATAAACCTTTAAACTAAAATAATTTACCGAACTTTCTTCTACATTTTTATATTACGGCAATACGCTTATGAAGTAACAGAGTATTTTTTAAAGAAAGGGTAATAATATAATAAAGATTTTCACCTACATAAAACTATATAAAGTAACTTTTAGCTATAAAAACGTGTAATTAATTAAAAAATCTCATATTTTCCAGACTCCTACAAATACAATTTTAAACCATCCACTATAACTTTTAACTAAACTAAAAAACTAGAAATTTCGAAGTTAACACTTTGAAAAGTACACGACACAACAGTATTCAGCAAACGGGTAAATATTCCATATTTTATAGACAAAATGTAATACATATTGGAGCAAACTTCATTAATAAGTTTCCGCTTTGGCAGTGTCTAACCACCTTCGGCGCCCGTACCACCGTTCTTCAATATCGGTTCATTTTAAGCTACGCTGCTCCAACTTTGATTACTATGATATGTATACATTTGGATACTATTCATTCGCCTTTAACTGGTACACTATTTTTCAGTTTTAAAGTTTGAATCGCTTTTTGCGGAGTCGGAGTTTGTAAATTATTTAACGTTGAAGGAAAAAATAATGTTGCGCGTTTGATTTTAATGGTAATGTTTTGTGTTTAGTCTTGTTTTCATTACTAGATGTTTGCAATTGTAAAAGTTACGAACATAAAATTTAAGGCCCAAGAAATTGGTATTGGCATTCTAACCCCAACGAAATATATGAATGCTGCTAAAACTTGTAAATTGCAATGGAAATAAGTAATAATTCTGTTATTTACATTACCAACACGAATTATAAATCCATCGCAAAACTTTCTTAATTAAACAATATCTACATATTGTTTATGTCCTTCACCTATTTATTAATTGGTATAAATTATCCTTATTTATAAATTAATTATTTTACTTATTAGCAACTCTGAGAACCTATATTTATTATAAATGAATGATGTAAGCAATAATAAATAAATAAATGCACCCAACAGTCACATACAAAGTCCTGGCCGCACATTAAAATCAATTAAGTCTTGTGTAGTAGTAGTAGTATCAGAAACTGCGAGAGACTTTTCGGTCTCACAAACGCCATAAATAAATTACACAAATAAGTTAGAAACCCATAGTAATGTTAAATAAATGTGGAGCAGCGAACGTCAGTAATGATGAAATTCCGCGCGGTTACACCAAGCTTTTAGCTCGGAGGCGCCAGCTGTACCGTATAACAACTTAACGATGCACATCATGCTGTTAAAACACCTGTGAAATTTGTTCCACAATATTAGCGAACTTTAGCCGAGGAATAAACTAGGATTTTACTAATAAACAGAGATAAAACCATTAAGATTAAGTTGATAAAGACAATGGAAGGCTATGTTTTATTATAATTGGTAACAACATTTTAAAGCCTTAATTTATTAAAGCTGTTGTACGCACTAAAATGGTGAATGAAAACATCGTGAGGAAACCTGCATACCTAGCGATCTATATAAGTTCGCCAACCCGCACTAAGCCAGCGTGGTGGACTATATGGCCAAACCATTCTCAATCGTAGTCTCGATTGTAGAGGAGGCCCGTGCCCTGCAATGGGGCGTATATGGGCTGATACAGTACAGTAGATTAAAGATGTTGTAACATTACAGAAACTCAGTGTAACACAGCGGACGTCAGTAATTATGTAATTCTGCGAGGTTACACTAAGATACTGTTAGCTCAGAGGCGTCAACTGTATCATACAACAATTTAATGATTCTCATCATACGAAAATATCTGTGTAATGTGCTCAACTTGAGCAAGCTTAGCCTAGGAATAAACGAGTCTTTTACCAACAATTTGAGATGGAGCTACGGTTAAATGTCAAGGAACATAGTTGATTTTTGAAGTCATGGGTGTTTACAGGCATTTATCACTTTGAATGTGTGTTACGCTGCAAAATTCAGCGTATCTTAGATTTCCCTTTAGAAATTAATAATATCAACGTACACTATTTTCTATATAAATGGTGGATATAAGCCTAACCCAAAATTAAGTTAGGGAAGGGATTGGGACCACGGTGGCTAATAATGTCAAAGAAACACTGTGTTTCATTAGTTGGTAACTGTTATTTAAATGTTAATTTAATTCCCACCAATCAAATAATATAGCCCGGAAAATTAATGAACGAGCAATCAACAACACAATATTTCATACTAATCTTTTAATATGTCTGGTACAAATCTAATAGAATATTGATGCCCACTATAATTAATGACGTATTATTAGTACCATTAATAGTTCCGACGCAATTGCGATCATTAATAACAAAATAAATAGTAATTAATGAAAATAACTAAAATCTTGGAATATATCCAGTTTCTACAATATAACTTCCATCTAAATTGGTTTTACCAAATCATAAGTTCCGATTGTGCTAACATCAAATGGATTGCTTTGGTCATTCAAAATGTATTTCGTTTGAATATCATATTCTGGAGCATAAGAGCGCAAATAATTAATAAGAATGATGTTTATCTTTTTGTTGAAATAAACAAGGAAAAACTGAGAATTTACCAAGAGCCGACCACGTTTGAAAATAAATTCTCGAGAGCATTTTAAAACATCGATATTGGTTGCAGAGGCCCTACTATATTAATCCGAAACGAAGTTCGAAACTTCGGATGATCGAAGTTTATATACGATACGAATGTACCTACATATACTTATGGTCGTTATTGACTTATGGTCGTAATCATAGACTTATGGTTACGATGTACGTTATACAAATTCGAACTTTTACAGAGTAGATACTTCAATCGTCCGAAGTTTCGAACTTCGTTTCGGATTAATGTAGTAGGGCCCCCGTACGTCAAACGTCAGATGTTTTTTTGAAAGTATCCAATAGGTAAAATTACTATCATCATCATCATCTCAGCCACAGGAAGTCCACTGCTGAACATAAGCCTCTCCCAAAGATCTCCAAATCGACCTATTGGAAGCGGCCTAATATTTATTTACATATACTCTTCAAAAATGTTTGTTTTAAGTGCGTGGTGGCCTGTTGGTAAACGGACTAGACGCGACTGCCAACATGTTCACGGTGGTCGCGGGTTCGAATCCCAGGGCACACCTCTGACTTTTCGGAGTCAAGTGTGTATTGATAGTCAATCACCAGGCACTAAAACAGTGAAGGAAAACATCGTGAGGAAACCTGCAAATCATAGCGATTTATAAAAAAAATCGATGGTATGTAAGTCCGCCAACCCGCACTAGGCCAGCGTGGTGGACTATATGGCCTAACCACTCTCAATCGTACTCTCGATTGTAGAGGAGGCCCGTGCCCTGCAGTGGGACGTATATGGGCTGATACAGAACTCTTCAAAAATAAGCACTAAACTATAAAAACAAAAAAAATGTAGCCATAAAGAAATAAAAATAATAATATAAACTATGAAATAAAAGATGACAAAACATTAGAAAACAATAAATTCTGATGACTACAATTCATAATGGTTTTCGAATTACAAAGCTCTTTTATATTAACAAATACCTCCTCACTCCATTAGTATTGAAATATATTTCAACCCTCACTGAATAGATTAGCGCAGACATTAATAAAACACCTCCATTACGTTTTCTCACTCATTGAATTTTGTTAAATGGGCAGCGAAATTTCAATATATTTTATACTAGGTGTTGCCCGCTGGTGCGTTCGCATTATGTATATTATCGTCTTTTTTTTTTAATTATGAAAAATATTATATGCCCAAATTCATAAGTTATTGTGAAACTGTATCTCTATCCCACAGAGATACAGTAAGTAACTATATACCCTATATTAGTGTAGTCTATATAAGTATATGTATGTAATGCCAGATCTAATGCCGGGTATTCTAATGCAGAATATCTGTATCAGCCTATACAAGCATACACATCCCCTGCAGAGTACGGGCCGCTTCTCCAATCGAGAGTACGTTTGAGAGTAGTTAGGCTATAAATTCTATAAGCAGAATTTAGCAGTTTCAATATATCTACAATATACATAAGATTTTAAAAACTGGCTGGGATCCTAAGGGTACTTTCATTTCTCAATGTGGTATATTTTGTGAAACAATTGGGCAATTTACGACAACTTAAGATAATTGTAATATCTAACATTTGTGACGCTGGAATAGTAAATGTAAATGGTAAAACTTCTTATATTTTGAAATTCAACTATCCAATCGATCTATAAGTATTATTATAACGCGATATCCAATAAACGGACTCACAGACGGATAATATCCCAACGATGGCTGTATTGAGCGTAATATCTTGAGCCGTTTGGAAGAAATATGTGTAATGGACACATAATTTCCTCTGCCGTTGTATTGTTTGAATTTATTTGATTAAAATTCGCTAAAGCTAACTTCCTTTTGGTGAAATGTAAATATTATTTCTCGTTAATTACTTTGTTTGTGTTTGTATCGTTTTCGTGCCAAGTTATTTCTTGCGTTATCAAGTCCCTTTGAAACTGGACCTTCCGGGAAGCAATTTTGTTATTAACTCAGCGGTGAACTCACCACGCTTGATTTTGGTACAAATGTATACATTCTCGGAATTGTACGTATTGAAATTATAGCTTTGCACTAAAGGAATTTGCCGAAACTTATACTGGAATTATGGTTTCAGTTCTGTAGTGGTGCTAGTCGCTAGTCGATTTGTTCGTGGCGAAAGTAGATTGAGCATTTGTATTTAAAGCTATCGTTGTCACCCTTCATGGCGCATTTAGTAACACGCCGACTTTGAAACGAGGGTACACGGGTTCCATCCTCGCACCAAGACATATATTTGTGTGATCCACAAGTATTTGTTTTGGGTCTCTATGTTAGTGACACTGAAAAGTCTCTCGTAGTTTCTGACCCAAGACACAAGACTCGATCTTAGTTTGGAGTCGGGACTATGTATGTGACTATGGGTGTGTTATTAATTATAATTAATGAAAAAGTCAAAATAACTTATAAGACTATAAAGTAGATATAATATTTCCGCCCCGTGACCACGAAAGCTGTAAAGTATTTGAAACGTCGCGTCGGGTAGTTAAAAAAGTAAAAATGAAACCAATTTCGCGATAAAATCCTTAAAAAGTAGTTTCATTTCAAAGTATAGTATTATTCAGGATAACGAAATCGTATGAAGAAAAATACAATATGCACATCTCAGATACAGGGGCCCTACTATATTCATCCGAAACGAAGTTCGAAACTTCGGACGATCGAAGTTTTTTATACGATACGAATGTATCTACTCTGCAAAAGTTCGAATTTGTATAACGTACATCGTAACCATAAGTCTATGGTTACGACCATAAGTCAATAACGACCATAAGTATATGTATGGTACATTCGTATCTATACTAATATTATAAAACTGCAGAGTTTGTTTGTTTGTTTGTTTGAACGCGCTAATCTCTGGAACTACCGGTCCGATTTGAATGATTCTTTCAGTTTTGGGTAGTCCATTTATCAAGGAAGGCTATAGGCTATATATCATCACGCTATGATCTATAGGAGGAAAGCAGTAGTGATATTTCTAGCAAATACGAGGAAATTTTGTTCGTTTTCGTGGTTCGATTGGTCGATATTCTAAACTGATAGTCAGAATTAAACATTTTGACCGCCATTTTAAAACGTGTATGCACCCGGGCGGAGCCGGGCCCGACCGCTAGTCGTATATAAACTTCGATCATCCGAAGTTTCGAACTTCGTTTCGGATGAATATAGTAGGGCCCCTGGACATAATATGGATGGAACAAGATGCACCTCTGGTTATCCCAAGACTAAGCTAACATTCTGGGTCCTATATACACATGTATAACGTATATTCTAGCCTCTCTTCTTCTTCAAGAACCCAGCAATTTTCCTAAAAACAAATATACTAACACATTTTACACAACACATTTCAACACCGTAATGGAACCGAATGTAATTAATTCGCCATAAACATTCATCCCCTTATGAATTGCATATGAAGTATGTTAATTATAGTGACATTACTCATAGTCACTATTGCTAAGTTAATTAACCCTTATATTACATCCAACTACACTACAAAATCCTTGAATATAACATTACATTAACAAACAGCAATACTAACGAGAAAAACATTAGGTTTGCGTGTGAAATGTAACCGCCCTTTTAATAATTTAGGAATATTTCCGCGTGCAAGCGTTTTAATTTATTTAATTAGTATGAAAAGCGGGATATTTTCGTTTCACTCCACGTGGTTTGAGCAGGAGTACAGTCATGAGTAAGTCTATTTTATATTCAATTAGATTGACATCGCCGGTTGTGAAAAAATAGCGGATAAACAAAATCTTAACAATACCTGAAAATTAACGGAAGGTAGGGTGAAGGTGATTCTAACACAACACCTGTAAATTAACAGCAGGTAAATGGCAGGTGACCTTATTCAAAATGAAGTTCTAAATACTTTCGAGCACTATATTTTAGTGCCCCTAAAATTTCCAGATTGTTTGCGTCAAGCTCGCTTTCAGGGCTAAGGTTTCATAAATCGTTCAGGCATCCTTTTGTACAAGAGGAGGTTCAAGGTTTAATATTATTTGAGTACGGCATTATAAATATTCTGAATGGAATTCAAAAGAAGTTGAATTAAATATGGGTTTTAAAAGGATATTATTTATTTATTTATTTTATTCTTCACTGCACAAAAAAGGATAAACACTTAAATATATTACAAATGAAACAAAAAGTACAGATGGCGGTCTTATCGCTCTAGGCGATTTCTTACAGACAACCTTTGGATGGATAGAAAAAAAAAGAAAAGATGAGAGGGCAGTCTAGAAAAAAAAAAAGGATACAAGCTCCAATAAAATAATAATAGACGAATTATTTATAATTAGTATTTACACAATATATGATACATAATTATATACATACACCTATTATAAATATATATATATATTTCTACAGATATATATACATACATAAATAAATATACTATAAATTACTTTTAGGTTCAAATGCAAGGAATTATACTTTTCATTTTGGCTGTTCAGAGAGAAAGGTAGTGTAAAGGTAATCTTTGACCATTTTTTTGAATGCAGTTAGTGTTTGAGCCTGTCTCACTTTAACAGGTAGTGCATTCCACAGTCGAACAGCTTGGACTGTAAACGACTGATCCATGAACTTCGTGGTATGCACTGGCATTCTCAACTTCAGGTTCTCCGACGACCTCAAGGACTTCGAATGTGTCTCATGGAGAAATAGAAAACGTTCTTTAAGATATGTAGGAGTGAGAGGATTAAACAAGATATTGTAAAGAAAATGAAGAATATGAGCATTCCGACGAAGTCGTATGGGTAACCACTTGAGCTTAGCACGAAACTCGGAAACATGATCATATTTGCGTAGACCAAATATAAATCTAATACAGAAATTTTGAAGACGCTCAAGTTTATTAAGTTGGTCCTCGGTGAGATCAAGATAGCTGACATCGGCATAATCAAGGATGGGGAGTAGGAGAGTTTGTGCAAGCGAAATCTTCGTTGTGATGGGAAGAAAATTGTGTAACCTTCGCAAAGACCCAGCGGAGGCAAAAATCTTACGGCTAAGTTCCCGAAGTTGTGGACCCCAGGTGAAACACTTGTCCATATAAAGGCCAAGGTTCTTAACTGTGTCACTGTATGGTACAATGATACCATCACAGTAAACAGACGGTAGCTTGTCCCAAGCAAGTTTTGATATCATCCTGGGGCTGCCGACAACAATGACTTTGGTTTTGGAAGGATTTACTTTCAATCCATAGGCATTACTCCAGCGACAAATATGTTGGATGTCGTTGTTGATTGATCTTATTGCGTCGACCATATTGTCCAAGGGTGCCCGAGTATAAATTTGCAGATCGTCGGCATAAAAGTGGTAGGATGAGCGAAGATTAATAGTAATGGAATTAATAAAGACAGGGAAAAGTAAAGGAGATAGTACGCCGCCCTGAGGTACGCCAGCAGAAACAGAGCACCAAGAAGAAAAGCTTTCCTCAAAAGTGATGCGTTGCTGGCGACCATACAGGTAACTACGAAACCAATCAACTGCCGTTGGAGATATGTTGAGAGAACCCATTACGCCAAGTAATAAATCGTAATCGACGGTGTCGATTACGATTTATTACTTGGCGTTACGATATTACTCATTTTATTGGAAAATACATCTATTTATCATAAAAATCAAGTATAATTTATGTAATTATACCGGGTATCTCAAGACTGCTACCGAAAACGAAGCCGGGTGGTAGTTTTAGTGGCTACAAATACAACGCAATTAAAAATTTCGCATAGAAACGCGACAATTATTTTTATGATTTTTTAAATATCGTCATTTTTGGGTGGTAAATCCATAGTTTTTGCTAAAAAAATAATTTAAACTCTCTTATATCTTAGAGTATTTATAAATTAAAGGGTATACACTATTATTTTAGGAAAAAATGTATTTACCACCAAAATAGGGCATTAGGAAAAAAATTACAAAAAAAAAATTGTCGCTTTTTTTTGCAACTTTTTCTGTTGCATTGTGTCTGAAGTCGCTTAAACTACCACCCGGCTTCGTTTTCGGTAGCAGTCTTGATATACCCTGTATGTTCTACATTGAGATTAATTAATATTATACACATATTGACATGATTATACCGTAACCACTTTACTGGTCTCTCATATGTGAGAGGCCATCTGGGTAGGTACCACCGCAATGTCTATTTCTCCCATGAAACAACACTGCGTAAATGCACTGTTGTGTTCCGGATTGAAGGACATTGTAGCCAGAGCAACTACTGGACATATTGAGACTTAACATCTTATGTCTTAGGATGGCGAGCGCAGTGGAATGTTGCTACTGTTTATGAGCGGTCGTATCGCTTACCATCAGGCGAACGGCTTGCTCGTCTCGTCATTCATTGCAATAAAAAAAACAACCTTACTTATATTACAAAAGGGAAAGTTTATATGTATAGATGTTCGTTACTCTTTTCGTAAAAACAGCAAAATTTTATATAGTGTACGCTGACACCCTGGATTAACACAAAGCGTAATTTTTATTACGTAACATGTGGTGTTCGCCTGGGATGAGTAAAGATTTCAAATAAACCTATTGAGTACCAAAGTCTCAGTTTGACAAATAAAACTTGAATGCGTGGCACGGGATAGGAAAAAACATTATTGCATGCTTTTCACCATAGCAGAGAATGAAACGGGACGTAACGGGATATAACGTGACGGGGAAAAGGAATGTAGCTGACGTCGTTTACATTGAGTTCAAATATACAACGTGGACTGGACTAAGAAAATATTTGCACCCGAGTAAAGCAGGCCCATTAAACATATAAAATACTTCGAAACAAATTAATACTTCATGTTGTTAGTGACAAGTAGTGAAACAAAACTAAAAAGGTTTTTCATTAATTATTCGCATCCACATTAAATATGACCCCTGTTACTACGCAGTTTATACTAATTATCCCAAACAAATTAACATCAAATATTGTACTGAAATATTAAATTTCCCTTGTTTCAGAGCAATAAGAGGAACGAAGAACACTCAACACATTATTCTAATAGCAGTGGTGAAGAAAAGGTATGTTTTTATATTTATACCAGTATAATATATCGAATTTAATACATTAAGCTCGTTTCTCGTTCTTTGATATACCAAATAATGTTTTTTTTACGGACAAATGTCTAAAGTATCGGTCGGACAATAGAATAATATGCTTACGGAAGATACGAGATAATCTGCCGCGAACAATGTTCAGTGAATATTGTGCAATAGTTTTCAAATATAGAGTATTATAAATATAGACTATGTTTCCTGAGATCTAGACTTTGTAATATTGAAATATGGTGATTTTACTTGAATTACTGGCTTGAATATTGTTGTAGACAATGTAAAGGAAACTGAATTATAAAGTTATCTACTGTGGTATAATAGCTTACTTTATAATCATTTATTGTTATTGACGTCATGCATTTCGACTTACTGTTACCAAGTATACCTAAGAACTTTTAAGGTGAAATGAAATGAAATTCGTTTATCGGTCATGTAGGCAATTAAAAAGCTCTTATGACAAGTCCATACACAGTACTTATTTTCTATTTGGCTCGAATTTGTTATATCTAGTATACATGTTATTGATCTGAACATTTAAGTTCAATACATTATTTAATTAGTAGTGAATAATATGTACATTTCATAAATTATTTTCACTCCTGAAATATCAAATAATAAAAACTTAAGAGGTGTCAAGGGACACCCGGATGGAACGAAGTTCCTTTCGATTAATTAGTGAAGGAATTGTAGTAAAATTGTATTTCTGTAGTTATAAAAATAATGTTTTTTTTTTATTATTTACAAATATAATGTAATATAAACTTAATCAGTAGGCTCAATTTTAGTAATAATTGGCAAATATACATAGTCAAATCTAGGGTTGATGATTGACAGCAGGGTAACAAACTAAAATTGTAAATAATAATAAATTATTAAGGAGGATCGAAAGTCAATGTATTACGGTTTTATTATGTAATTTTAATTAAATGTCATCATCAAAAGAATAATTTGGGTACCACCATCATTATGTTGATTTTTTTCACATATTTAGGCAATTTATGTTTCTTTTGTACCAATTTGATTTATGATATTTGATGAAAATTCGAAAATGTCGCAACATTTCCCACTCAATTTTAGGCTACAGCATGTTCTTAGTTCTTACTATAGCCTTTAACATATTAATATGTATTTGGATATTTTATTGCTTTTATGAGAGTGAAATAAAATGAAATAAAATGTATGATACCATTTTCAAATAAAGAAATAAAAACGTATGTCAAATGTTTTAAAGTGTCGTTACAACTTTTCGTGAGAATTTTTCCGTCTAGCCGCCTTTCACAACGTGCGATAAGGAACTTCGTTCCAAAACCTCAAATAAGACAACCATTCGTACATTATTCATCGTAAAAGTAATCTCAAATATGTTCTGTACAAATACCTTATTACATTTCTATTGGATATTTGTCAATTTCGTTCTCATCTCCTCAGAGACTCCGCCGTTGTCAACAAATTGTTGGCCATAGAAACAGATTCACGTTTTACCCTCAACCGCAATTCTTCATACTTTTTATGGAAAGTTTGAAGGTTACTTAACAACTTCCCTTGCCGATGTATATATTGGAAATTCGTGAAAGTTTAGCTAAGTTGGAAAATTTTTAGATCTTACGCGACATCGAGGTAATCGATTTTACTTCGGTGTCGCATAAGCTTTAAAATTTGCTTGTGGTCGACGGGTATTCTAAAAGTTTTATATTAAAATTGAGTTTTTGTCGCTGCGCTTACTTAAGAAGGAGTCTCGTCTAGAGTGTAGGTTATGATATAAATTACACCGTATGTCGATTTTGTGTTTTACTGCAGATTTGAAATAAATTAAATGACTGCGATATCTGAAGGAACAGAAAAGAACAAAAACACAGCATCACGGTTCCGTCTTTTAATCATTCTTTGACCTATTTGCGATGAATCAAATAACTATGCTTTTTAATCAAATTGTACTCTGTTTCTCCTCCCTTTTACCTCCACTTAGGCAACCGCTTCCGCATTAACAAACGTGTTTGCATGTTTCTTCCGCCTTCCTTAAACCGTTCACCTCTACTTTGTACCTTAAATTATAATCCGAATATATTTTTGTATATAAATAAACTAGCCTAATTGTAAAAAATACACAACGAATTAATTCTTAATTCACTTATAAAAATTAAAACACCTTCAAATACATTTAAATTCTGAGTGAAAATATAACACAATTTACCTCTCAAATTTTACATATTCCATATTTTCAACGTAAATTCCGATCGCGATTCACGTGCATGCCTAAGTCTAGAATGTAGATAGCTGCGCCTGTTGTCCCCGTATCGACCGCAGGTATATGCAAATATGTACGATGCTCAGGTACTCTCGCATTAGCGACTGCCGCCCACTTCGATGCGCCAATCTTATGCTTCCACCTCATATTTTCAGTTAGATTTACGGTCAATATATGACCATAGAACTCCTTTTGATGCTTGTAAATTTCAATATTTATGAATGCAACTAAATTTATATTCACACCACAGACTAAATCAGCCTATAGATCAAAGTTTGCGCTATCGTCCTTTCCCTGTTTCTCTTCAGCCATAGTAAAACTGTTGCTAAACATAGGTTTCACTCCAGATGTTTATAGATAACTATTGATAAGGGCCTGCAGCCAACCACTTCCTAAACCTTACTAATTTTCTACGTCTTCATTCTAAATACCGTCGAAAGTTAATGAATCAAAAGTGCCATATTCTTAATTCAAAACAAAACAAACTCAGATAGAATGGCTTAGCGATACAGCGTGTAATTATTGGATTCAATCGGACGTAGGTTCAGGTACAGATGTAGGAAATTACATACGTGCGATCTAACCGCGGTAATTAAACCGAGCTCAGATGACAGGGGGAGGCTGCACTTCATCCGTGCAAATCACTATATATATGTGGACTATTGTTGACTTTTAAATTGCCTGTTTCTTTATAGAAAGTACCTTGTTTCTTCATCGACAAGCTAGAAACAAACAAATGGTGTGCTGTTGATACTAGAATATTGTCACACTAAAATGTTAACAGTAGGTACGTGTGATGTATTATTAATTGACTAGCGGCCCGGCCTAGCTTCGCCCGGGTACAAATATATTTCTGTACATAATATGTACGTATTATACATATAAACCTTCCTCTTGAATCACTCTATCTATTAAAAAAACGCATCAAAATCCATTGTGTAGTTTTAAAGATTTAAGCATACAAAGGGGCATAGGGACATAGGGACAGAGAAAGCGACGTTGTTTTATACTATGTAGTGAAGTAGCAGGAGTGTGGGAATTATTGCATCTAAAGCAGACACTAAATGATCGAAACATACTACCAATTTTAGTTTACGTTGGTTTTTGTGTGACTTTAGTACCGATCGATCGAATTGTCCTTTCAATGTTGTAACTAAGAATTATCACAAATATACTACTTAGAACACTTATTCTGCTTTGGAACTAGAAGTAGCTGATACATGAAGAGAAAACGTATATGACAATAACTTGAATATACAACATCAACAATGTTAATGATACCAATACTTCTACTTAGTGGTATATTATTATTATACTTAACTTAGTGGACAAATCCAATCCATACTAAAACCCCGCATCTATCGTCAATTATATGAAAGATATCAATTCATTAATGAATATTCCGAAGTAGAAATACCGTTAAGCTGATCACACAACCAATAACCCCAATTCGAACGCTCATATTTATCAGCCACAAACAGGCGCACACCAGTTGATAGCGTCAAAACACACAGCAGCGGTTTGTAAAGAGATGAAACAAAATACCACGAAACATGTAAAAGCTAAAATACTTCACAATTGTTTTAATTATAATAAAGAGGCAAAGAAACAAAACGAGAAACGCCTGCCGGTTTTGTTTTAATATTCGCACACAAATAATAATAAGAATAACAGCCACATAATTAAATGGTATAATTTATAAAGCAATTTCACTGCCAAGTAATCCCTATTTAATTACGTCGCGATTTCGTTTGATATTCTTGAACGTTAAAGAACTCAATGCTAATGAGCAGAAATATGAGATTGGTCGATAAAGGTCGTGTAAATTATTATATTTTATGTGCAAAAGTGCCAATTTCGATTGGAAACGTCAGTAAAGAGATAATTTACTTGCATAATTGTTATGTAGTATTCATAAGAACGTAAAAATGGTTGTAAACGTTTCAAAATAAGGCTCACTGTTCAATTATTCTAAAGTACTACGTAATTCACATTTATAAAATTAAAACCTTATTCAAATAAAAATGAAAATTTAAGATTGTAAATCATTTTCGTTTATCCCTTTTCGTTAATTTTATGATTGAAGGGTATATTTATGATGATATGACCTAAAATTGTGTTTCTATGGTTTTTTGGGCTTATAATGTTAAAATACCAATATAAAGTACAAAATGTCGCCACAGCATTCATCAGGTCGCTGTGAACGTTTTTGGGGGAGCCACCAGTGGAGACTGCCGCTGAAGATGATGACACAATCGACGGCTTCACCCAGAAACGTCAGTTAAATTGTTCCTTAGTAAAAAAAACTGCGTAACATCTAAACTGTATAATAATTAAATTCTCATTAAATGACTGAGTATGGCAGCTAGACAGCCCGTTCCTTTCTTTTTCTAAAATCCATCCTATAGTTATTTATTAGAAATTATCTAGTACCATCAAAAAGCTGTTTGTAATTTTCATTTTATTTTGTAAGTTATCTTTGTGTACAATACAGTATAAATAAATAAATTATTTTCGTCAAATAATAACAACATGATCTTGCAATGAACCATCTAACAACGACTCATGTAGCCCAATACCCACGCAGACCACTTCGCTAACAACATTATGAGAAAAGTTGCACAAATAATATCCAGACGAAACTTGGTCACGCACCTTTTAAAACTAATAAAAAAGAGAGATAAAGTCATTGCTCTTAACGCACCAATATGATATCCATTACGCAGATCTTTTGAACTGAAACCTTCGTAATTTTATTGACTCCTGTCTGATAGGTGTTAATGTTATCGCGCTTTTTGAAAGGTTTTTATATTTTTATTTTGGAGTTTAACTTCGACTTTGGAATTCTGTACATACTCTATAGTAAATATCAGGTATCGTTTCAAATTAGTGGTGCATTTGGTAGCTGAATATAAAATGTCGTTGAAGATAAATATTAAAAAATATATATCTTGTTCTATTCATGTGAAAATTAGACAACCATAATACCTGAAAAAATATTGATATTTTTAATTATTTACATTTGATAGAATACGAATACATATAGTATCAAGAAATGATTTAGTAATATACTTCCTATAATACCATGAATGACTTTAGCGTGCTTGCTCTTATGTGATGCTATATCTTAATCATTATGTTGTATGTTCTTCTATACTTGAAACCCTAGTCATGCTAGGTCGGAAAAATCTCTTAGGTCTAGGACATCAACAAAATGTTCTAGTTCCTCATATATCACTAATAACTTCTTCGTGAGTGGGGCGAAGCGCAACGTCGGTAAACATTTGTTAATATTTGCACGTATTGTAAAGTTACTAACTGTTGCTAGCGAAGGTGTTTTACTGGGGCATTTGTTTTACAATCCACTGACTTTCAAAATTAACTTCTATATTAGCAGAATAAAATTTAATAGCTGTTGCGCCTGTAAACTATAGTAAGGTAAATGAGAATGTATTAGTATTATATATATCCTTCGATCAAATATACACTAGATACAACATGAGCGCTTAAAAAATGGCACCAAAAAATAGTGCTTTAAGCACTCTTTCGCCTTCAGTCACGCACCGACTGTTGCTTCTAAAACGTCGCAGAACTTTAGACAATATTATGTGAAAAGCTACTTTATGCTCCAGGAATAAGGTGGAATTTGTGTTAATATATTTGGAATATGTGATCTTTTTGTTTATTTTTTTTCATGTCATGCATCGTTGCCACTTTTTAACAGAACTTTTACAGGGAACTGTATATCTAATGTATATTTGATCGAAGTATATATCTGTATTAGTTCAACCTTCCTATTAATAGCCCAAGGTTTGAAAGTGTTATATTGTTCATTGTTAACACTTTTGACACATTCTGCTACGGCAACAGGCAGGATTGTCAGGTTAGGCCAAAGTACATCCGTATTTATCAATAAAGTCGGTCAATATAATATGTAATCGGCGGTAGTCAAAAGGATTTGAAAATGAAACAGTCAGTACACGAAATAATATGTTGTTAATGTGGAGTGGACTCATATTATCTCCTTCCGGGCAAAGCCGGGCCCGACCGCAAGTAAGAAATAATTACAGAGTTTCACAATACACCTCATCTAATAAAGTCCACTCTGTAATGTTATTCTTGTATATATTGATTTCTAAAACCGAATAAGTTTATATAAATGTTGATATGACAGTTGAATAGGGTTCGTTCTCGTATCCGAAGCTTGGGATTGTGAATATAGACGTGAAATCATATTTTACATTGAATAAATAAAGAAAATTGAATTCAAATTGAAGCTATATCCAAGGGCGGTAGTTGTTTTTTGGGAATAGATTATTCTTTAATAAAATGCGTTTTTGAATTCTTATTTGCGTCACTAGTTTAGTGACGGTTTAGTTCATATCGTATACATGATATGCTGTGAACTGTGAGGTTTTACGTTCGAATTCCAGTTCGGTACTTGTTGATGTATATACGAGTAAATTTATGTTAAGCCAATGTGTTCGTTATCTTGCAAAACAAGTTAAAAATAAAAATATGCCAATTTACATTTAATTATATCATTCTTATACGATTCCACTTAAGGGAAAAATTGAAAGCTCCTAAGGTTAAATTTTTTTAGCTAAATGTATTATTTAGTTCAGTTTCATCATCATCATCATCATCATCATATCAGCCACAGGAAGTCCGCTGCTGAACATAGGCCTCCCCCAAGGATCTCCACAATGACCTGTTGGAAGCGGCCTGCATATAGTTATGATAGTTCAGTTTACTATAAGGAAAATACATTTTACCTGAAATCCACGTATATACCGCTTAGCTCACTTGAAAGACATTCGAAATCCTTTTGAAAGCCGTCAAAAAAATTCTCTCTTCAATCGAACAATGGAAACGTTTACGCAAATAGTCTTAAATCTCCATTGAAAATATAAAAAGGCCATTAATCTTTTATTATAACCTATGTTTTGTAATGTAGTATATAATGGTATAAAATATTTGTATCTCATTTCGAGGAGATATAAATACATGTGTATAATTATGTGTCTTTTTCATATTTAAATATTTAAACATCAGTTTAAATGCACTGTTGTGTTTCGGATTGAAGGACATTGTAGCCAGATTAACTACTGTACATATTGAGACTTGACATCTTATGTCTCAGGACAGCGAGCGCTGTGGAATGCCAAGCATTACTTCGTAATTCATGGTCTAGTTTTGTTTTGCTACTGTTCATGAGCGGCCGTATCGTTTACCATCAAGCAAATGGTAAGCTCGACTCCCATACTAATATTACTATATGTCATTAATGAGTAATTCAGAAACATTTAATAACCACTGACTTCATTACCACAGATTATGTAAGCTCAAAGTTTCCCTAAGACGATGTCGGAATCTGCAGCTATTGTCATTTTATTGATGTCTAATAATTATACCGCATATTAAATCCCTAATAAAAATGATGTTTACATACGGTGTTAGAAAAACCCCGTTTGAAAAATCTGCTGTATCTGGACTGCATTGTAGACCAAGAGCCCGAGGCCGCCAAACCTTCGTAATTTTATAAAACCCGAAAGTTTGTGTGCGCATGCCTCTAACATAGGCATGGCATAATCAGCTATTATGAAGTTCCGATCGTGGTTGCTTTGGAAGTTATGAGCTTCAATGTTTCTGCCAAGATAAAACAACCATAAAAGGTGTCTGAATACTAAGGAAATGTTTGTTTATAGTTTGCCTCAACAATATATATAAAATTCAGCTTTTATACTATAACGCTGACAAAATTACATTATGTTAAAGTTTGAAGATAGCATAATATTTAATAACATGTAATTCTGCCGGCGTTATAGTATAAAAGCTGAATTTTATACAGGGTATATCAAGACTGCTACCGAAAACGAAGCCGGGTGGTAGTTTAAGCTACTTCAGACACAATGCAACAGAAAAAGTTGCAAAAAAAAAGCGACAATTTTTTGTTATTTTTTTCCTATGGCCATATTTGGGTGGTAAATACATTTTTTCCTAAAATAATAGTGTATACCCTTTTATTTATAAATAATCTAAGGTATAAAAGAGTTTAAATTATTATTTTAGCAAAAACTATGGATTACCACCCAAAAATGACGATGTTTAAAAAATCATAAAAAATAATTGTCGCATTTCTTTGCGAAATTTTTGCATTGTTGCATTGTGTTTGTAGTCACTAAAACTATCACCCGGTTTCGTTTTCGGTAGCAGTCTTGAGATATATGTTATTAAGAGCGTTTATACCCTGCACGCGCTTTTTGGCTTAAAAACAGGACTTTTCAAATGAGTTAATAGCCACCAATAAACAATTTAAAGGAAAAATAATTATTACTAATTTTAGAAAAGGTTGTCATCTAGGGATTTTGGTGGAAAACATTATAGATTGATGGATAATTTGGGAGTACTATACGGATTACTGAACACAAGTTTCGTTATTTAGGCTTTAAATGGCAATTTAGAAGCTTAAGATATCCTTAACCACTAATATAAGATGAAAATAAAAATATTATCAGACTAATAAGACCCTTATGGAGGGATTTTGTTGAGAAAAATAATCTTTTTGTGTTTAGTTCCTGAAAAATAAAAATTAAAACAATGCGAAATTATTCAGAAACTCTCGTCAAGAACATATTTTTTTTTTCACCAACTTATCGTACATAATTTTTTATAACAATTGCATAATATAATAGAAGAACATCTTTTCAATAAATTGCCATTTTTATATTTCAACAAAATTAGTTTTCATCTTTTCTACAAATATTTTAATAACCACTATAAAACACGCTGTCCGACGTGCATCAAATCAGACCGCCGCAAGGCCTTCTAGAGGGAGGACGTATCGCTCGTCGCTCCGGCCTGGCTGCAGTCGATTATGCCGTGCGTAGTAAAAATAGCCACGCGCGGAATGCGATTACCACATCTTAGTACTTTGGTAGTAAAATATTTAATTATTTTTATTACCTACAATGATTTTGTAGTGAGTATAAATTATGTTTCAGGTAATATAATGGGACGTAATTCCGAGGCTAAATTATGTTATGTATTGTAATATAAAATTAAATATTTTTCGTAATTGTAAGGGGTTGTAAGGCCCCTAACACTATTTATGTGTTCGAACACGAAATGATTAATAAAACGTCCGTAGTGTCTACTGATTGAACACTGATTTGAATGCAACTTAACAATGTAATAATAACGAAAATATGATTAGTATCCAAAATTTGTATTATTCTTTGCTTGCACAGTAATATTTGTCTACTTATAATGCAAATAAAATATTTTTATGATATTATATTACAGTTACATTTCAATTGAATATTTGAAGCGCACGGATCAAAGTTGTTTGAGCCGATTGTATAGCGAGCCGACGCGGCAGCTCTACGCACACAGCTTTGGTCGCTTATGTGTGCGTGAAATTAACGAAGAAATACCTATAGTTGACTTTGCGCGCAAGGTGTATACGCTCTTAAGGCAACTATAAACAAATATTTCCTTGGTATACAGACACTTTTGATGGTTTCTTTCATCTTGCCAGAAACATTAAAGCTCATAACTTCCAAAGCAACCACGATCGAAACTTCATATTAGCTGATTGTGGGATGCCTATGTCAGAGGCATGTGCAGACGAACTTTCAGCTTATAAAATTGCGAAGGTCTGGCGGCCACGGGCTCTTGATCTATTGCGTTGGGTGCAGTGCAGTCTCCTTGCTGCGTTAGCATAAAATATACTTGCTCTACATTCTCCATACTCCTATACATTTTGGCGAGCGCAGTAGACTACCAAGCATTACTTTGGAATTCATTTTTTTTTTTGGTTTTGCTACTGTCCAGAGTAGCCGTATCGCTTCTCATCAGGCGAATGACACGCTAAACCCGTCACTCGAAGCAATAAAAATATAAATAATAATGTAGGTTTGGTGACAGTTATCGTTTTATATATTTATAAATAGACGAGAAATAGACATTGCGATGGTACCCAGACGCCAGACACAATATCACACATGAGAGACCTAAAATATGTCAAAAGCTCCAATATACCAATCAATTACCCGACTCAGTACTTCATAACGAGGAGGCTTTAATGCTACATAAAGCAAATCTGGGACACATCAAAATTTTATTATTTATCGCATTAAACGCAAAACACCTAACACCGTCTTTCCATAGTTATAAAGGCCGTTTTTTACGCAGCAAACAATCCTAAGAACCTTATTTGATTGCCAAGACTTACAATACGATTTTTCCTGTATTTATGAATGACTTGGGGTATTAAACGCTCCAGTGGGTCAGTGACGTGTAAGGGCTGTGAATCGTATAATGCTTTCAATTCTAAGGTAGGGTAGTCTTTTTTCAAGAAGGAAATAGTGCGGTACAGATTTATGTAAACTGCAAATTTTAACCGACTCGGTGGCATGGTTGTACTAAGGTACGGTTACAAAGCTGAAGTGTCGTAATGGTTTCTTAGATGTACGCGAATGTTACACATTGAAATAAAGTCCGCGATACAATCCGTAAATAAAAGTTTTATTTCAATCTGAAGTGTCGTGATCTAATACCAGGTCAGGAGACAGGAATTTATGGCCGATATGGCGATAGGCTCGCCCCCTATTACATCGTCGCACGGAACATACATGGCAAATCTGCCTACCCCTTCTGGGAAAAAGGCGTGAATTAATATAATGTAATGTTAAATAACAGAGTTCAACCTAAAATGTGCCCAACTTATGAAATCATACTTTATAATTCGAAGAATTGGAAGCAAGGAAGGAAATTAGTCATCGTCAGCCACAGAAAATGCTATTGATGATGATAATGACGCTAACAGTGTGACTATACCGACTATATCCAGACTTTTGCAAAAAAACACGTGATAGTTTTAATAAATACACAGTTTTCATGAAATAATAATTTAAACCCTTACTGACCTTGCGTTTTTTGAAATAAAGGTTGTAAAGATGGGAGAGTAAAGGTGTAAGGCTGTTAAGATTTCACATTATTGACACAACATAAAAGTTTCATAGCATCAATACAAAGTACCTTTACAACTATAAGATCTAGTACTCAGTAATCTCATTCCAATGCTTTTTCCACTCGACTCGTTCGCATTCCTCGTAATAATTACCGGTACGTTTATCTCACTGGTTTGGTCAAAGAACGAGATGCCAATCCACGATTGCTTTATTTTTAACTTGTACGTATACGGGAACTTGTTCAACACTTAGTTAAGTGAAATAGTTGAATAGTTTAACAAAAAGTGCATGTAGAACAAACATTCGCGGCATTTGACAGCCTCCGTGGTGCAGTTGGATGGCAAACGAGAGATATTTTAACTAATATTGCCTCTTCACAAAAAAAATGTGATTTCATTCACTTGACAGTAATATCAGACGTCCAACTGAGAGAATACCGCCACTATTTTGTGTTATGCTTTAAACAGGTTAGTGATTTTTGATGTTTATGAAGAACGTTTTTGAGCCACCTATTAGAGGCATTAGAAAACTAATTTAAGTCCATAAGGATTTAAACATAAACCCCTTATTCATAAGAATAAGCGGGTTTATGTTTTAATTTCCAATCAAAATTTATGAAATTCGTTTCATTTACCAATCATAAAAATTCCATCATAGTTTGACCCATCGTAAAATCCTTTTAATACAATTTACACATATCAGTATGTACAGTACCGTACATAAAATAAAAGGAACGATCTGTCGAAAGCATCGTAAATAGAGAGCGGAATGAATTGCAGCCGAGACATCTACATGATGGGATGAGGCAAAATTTAATTTTGAGCCAAGATAAATTGAATTTACGGATGGCACCGCCCGCTAAATAGATTGTTAAGTGCAAACAGTATGTGGAAAAACCTTTGATCAACCTCTATATTGTCTGCGAATGTCAATTTCATTGTCATTGTATTGAGGAACCGAATCGAAAAGAGGGTTAGCAATTTGGGTAATCTAACGCTAATGTCCAAATTTAAACCGATTATAAAGATATTTTACAAACCGAAAATCTTAGTTCGGCAGCCCGACTTGGATTTTCAATCTAAGACCTCACCTTTAATAGCCTTTACGTACGTACAATGTCGCTGAATGCAGGCCGCTTGCCACAGGTCGATATGGACATCATTAGGGAAGGCCTATGTTCAGCAGAGGACTTCCTGTGACTGCAACGAACGAACTGCCAATGGACTCCAAAAAACGATAAAACATATGTCTATAATTTGAGTTAGTAAATAGGCGAATAAAACACTGAAATCTCCAAGGAGTTTTAAATTACTCCACGTTTTTCATAAATTGCCAGCGATCACAATCCCCGGAGTTTCAATTAAACTGGTGTTTATAATTACGCGCCAACAAACATAGATTGTTGATATTTCTAGTGAGTTTTTTAATACACAAGCATGTACATTGGAAAGGATCTCATATTGTAGCTTAAAAATCTATTTTGTCGTAAGGCGTAAGTTTAACGACCCTAATAGTCAGTCAATTCGGATAACAGAAAAAATCTTTTATAAATTGAACTATAGCAGGAATAAAAATTGGTTGACGTTTAAGTGCCGATAGATGCCGTGGCGTATTCGGCTAAGAGGCTGACTGTGACTCAAGATGGCTTCGATTCTAGCATTGAGATAAAATGATGTACAATTATTTGGAGCAGATATTCACCATACACGTCTGATATCATATATATCTATTAAACTCTCAAGCTATTTGAATCCTGAATTCAGCTTGTCGCTTACAAACAAGGTTATATAGATTGAATTTGCGAGACGGTATCAATATACAGGGCACATAGGTTATATCTCGGATTTGACTAATGAATTAACCTACTTTGCCGTTAACGTGAAAAAGTTTGAAGAAAACAAAGATGATGAACAGTATTTTATGTGAACTAAAATTCATGGACCTCGAATCTATAAAGAATTTCGGCTCTTGCTCTAAGAATTTTGCGAGCTTCATTGATAGGTGTTAAATATTTGAGAACCACTGTCGATCTTTGCTGTCAGGATTTGCAGTGGTGGGTGTGTGGGCCATACAGTCTCCAAACTAAACGCAATGGTATAAAGATAAATTTAAGTCGAACTTGGTATGATAGTAATATCGAGTAAAAGAGACAACATTTCAACTCAATATCGTCCATATATATATATAAACATGTATGGTAGATAGTATTAGGTAGTAGTTACATACAAAATTAAATTATTTCTGTTTTAACAATATGTCGATGAATGCATTACACAATTTACAATGACATCATATAGTTTTGAATATTAAAAGCAATGATCTCATTAGAACGAAAACTTGTTACAATTGAGTTATTTCTGTACAATTATCAAATCCGCATTTTACAGAATTTTTCGAGCCAAAAGACGTTTTCGAGAATGTCTACAAAAATATAACCTTAACGTCTATGTATAGTTTATTATTCATATGTATTATTTAAATACAGCTTTAAAACCTATTTTAATTATAGTATGTTCTGTCTCTTTTGCATGACTTTTGAATTCAGTTTGATCGAAGGCAGAAAATTCGATAGCTAAAATATTTTTTAAAACTGCCTGTGAAAGTTAACAACAAATACAGTCAGTAAACTGGTGGTAACACTGGTGGTATGTCTCTCATATGTGAGAGGCTGCCTGGGTGGGTACCACCGCAATGTCTATTTCTCCCGTCAAACAGCAGTTTAAATGCACTGTTGTGTTCCGGATTGAAGGACATATTGAGACTGAACATCTTATGTCTCAGGATGGCGAGCGCAGTGGAATGCCAAGCATTGCTTTGTAATTTAAGGTGTTGTTTCCTTTTGCTACTGTTCATGAGCGGTCGCATCGCTTACCATCAGGCGAACGGCATGCTCGTCTCGCCATTCACAGCAATAAAAAAAATTAAAAATAAACTTGCATTAACATAGAAGGCTTATGTAGTAGGTATCAGAGACCTAGATACATTTGGTTTCATGACTCCTAGACCTAAAACAAATTATTTTGGACCGCACAACCATGTGTCTTGATACGTAGATCGAAGTTGCAACATATAATTTCACAGCCGACAATCAATTACACCTCAAATGTATCTTTGAATATTCCGATTCTGATACACTATCGAAATAATTCGAATATGGTAGATATATTCTAGTGTATATCAGAACATTTTTGGCTTATTTCAAACTACTATAAAGATACTGGAGCATCATAGTCAGTGTATATTATTATAGTAACTATTCACTACTCCTCTGTTTTAGTCACGAAACGAATTTATACTAATTAAGCTATTTTCACCCCACTGTTTCACAATATTAAAGTAAACAGCACTTTTGCTTGTTAAAACACACTTACAAACACAATAAAAATAATAGTAAAAGTGTCGGCCTTATCACACTAGGTAATTTCATACAAGCACCCATGGGATGCATAAATATTATATTTTTATTATATATGTATGTATTTATGCTATTTATTATGTATGTTATGATGATGTAATTTGTTTTTTTTTTTTAGTTAGTATGAATATTATTTAGTGTCCTCTCTTATAATTATTTATTTTACACTGCCCTCTCTTTCTCCTTCTCTTTAAATCCATCCCATGGTTGTCTGTAAGACATTGCTTTAAGCGATAAGACCGCCATTTGTACTTTTTTATTTATTTTTTTAGTTTCTGAATATTGTATTTGTTTTTTATGTGTACAATAAAGATTTAAATAAATAAAATAAATAAATAAAATATGATAAAGATCTTGTACAGTCTTGACTTTCCCAAGACTTGAAACTTTATCTACACACCCTTAGATCGACTTTTGAATATTCGCAAGCCGATATGGAACACTTGACATGAAACTAAAATACCAACATATCTTAATGATATAAATCAACGAATATATCCAAAAAAAGATCCTATTATCCTAAAAATGGTACAATAATTCCCTATGAAACAGAAATCTAAGGAAAATAACAAAAAATATCTTAGATACCTATAAAATATAACTCCGTTTACTATTTGCTCTGTAAATTTTTCTCTTTCATCAATTTGATATAACAATACGGACTAACGAGACAGCGGGCCGTCAGTGCTGTAATAACTGAACATTACTTGCTTCATGTTTCACTACTATTGTTTAGCTTTATTGAATCTCGGCTTATTACGACTACGCAGCTTCCTCTGGGAAATCTCTCACTCGCTTATTACTAACTGTAACGTATGAAGTAATGTGCTCAAGTGTTAAGTTAATTACTGGAATTGACATCCTACTGGCTGATGAGGGGTAAACATATTTACACTTGATATGAGTTTATCTCTTCCCAGCGAAAATTAAACATTACAAATTATTAGTTGGCTTGCAATTAACACTATATTTTTTTTAAAATATCGAGCTACAATTAACTATAACATCAAACGTCACTTAAATATACATTTTGTTTAAGTGTGAAGATATCGTCAAATTTAATAACACGTAATTTTTCCGGAGTTATAATATAAAAGCTGAATTTAATATATGTTATTAAGGCAACTATCAAAAATTGTTGGTATTCAGTCACTTTTGATGGTTCTCCCATCTTGCCAGACATTTCAAGCTGATAACTTCCAAAGCGACCATGATCGAACTTCATAATAGCTATTCAGATGAGGCCTATGCCAGAGGCTTGCACAGACAAACTTCCAGTTTTTATAAAAGTCTGGCGGCCACGGGCTCTTGGTCTATACAGGGCCAATATTAATCAATATTTCACTTTTATTAATTGACTAGCGGCCCGGCCCAGCTTCGCCCGGGTACAAATAGATTTCTGTACAATAATATGTACGTATTATACATATAAACCTTTCTCTTGAATCACTCTATCTATAAAAAAACCGCATCAAAATCCGTTGTGTAATTTTAAAGATTTAAGCATACAAAGGGACATAGGGACAGAGAAAGCGACTTTGTTTTATTCTATGTAGTGAAGAGAAGTGAAGCCTTAAGTGTGATGAAATCAGCATGCAATCATTACCTTTCAGTATTGCCTTCCGTTGCCTTTAAAAGTAAGTTAATTCTTTTTTTTTTCATTTATCCACTATTGCCAAGTTGGCATATTACTTGGCGCAGGAAAACCAGTTTTATGTTTTAATTACTACGATTATGTTCGTGGTTTCAAAATGTGTGTTATCTTGTTACTTTCATGAGTAACATTCGCAATCAACTATGCAATATTTAATTTAATGTACTATTAAATCTAAATCAAAAAATTAATTTAAATTAAATTAAATTCCGACGTATGCAAATACATAAATAATTATGAGGAGAACATTGTTACGGAAAGTTCTAAAATAAATACAACAATATTCTATGAAATAACGATAGGACGAAATATATATCTTTAAAACTCCAAAACCAAATTTTTAATTGAAAATATTAATTGGACATACATTTTTACCTTTTTTATCCGGGTTCGAAAATGTTTTTTTTTTTGTTGGTAAAGCACTCAATTGTCATTTTGTTTCGAGTTTAAATTATGATAATTTGTTACTATAAAACCTTCCTATAGGTACTGAGTTATCGTTTCAGATTCCTGGATGTAATAATCTTATACAGTCCATAAACACATACTTATAAATTTAATTATCTTTCTGTTCATGTTCCAATATCTACTTCCTTTATATTTAATATTGTACACCAATAAAAATACGAGTCCTAGTCTACCTACCTACCTACCTAGTCACTCTCCAGTCTCCACACAACGTTGCATCTAAACCGATATATCCAACAAAACAGAAACTCCAATAAATAAAGGAAGCTGTTACATTTTTAATAGTTTTGATATTTCAGCGCAATAAACATTGCGTTGGAGCATCTTGTTTCCCGCCGGCCGGCGTTTCAATTTCTTTTTAATATCGGCAAATTGGTTCGGAGGTCAACGCGAGCTTCGGGCAAATCCTATTTACAGAATGAAAAAAATTCGCCAGTTCCTCAATCATTTTGCGAGGTTTAAATATGGCTGTGGCCTGTTTACGTTTTTACATTAGGATGATGGTGTCGGAATTTCGATGCATTGTGCTGTTATAAGTTTTGAATGTATACTTTATCGGATCGCAAGACCCAAATAAATTTTTAAATTAACTTTTGACTTTAATAATTGTAAAATAGGGATAGTTAAACAGTAACAGTCATTGAAAGGCTGACTAATACCTCAGTCGGCCCCGTGACCACGATAGCTGTAATGTATTAGAAACGTTTCGTGGGGAAGTTAAAAAGTGTAAAAATTAAACCAAATCCGCTATAAAATCCGCAAAAGAATAGTTTTACTTCAATTCATAACATTCGCGTAAATGTAACACACCAATATCATGTATGCTGGGTTTCGTTTATTTTTAGTATATATTTTTTTAATATTGTTAATTGAGTTGTTTTGATGTCAATATTTAACGGACAAATTTACATTTTTGAAATTTATAGCAAAGAAAATATGCACTTAGTCTGTACTTTATTTACGATGTTCATGCACCCAGCCACCTGATCACTAATGCACCAAAGGCCAAAAGCTAACGTGACTCTGAACAAGTTTACTAAAACCCACTTTAACAAAGTTCCACATGAAATATTTAAAATGTATTCGGTTTTATATGATCTTTGGTGTATATTTGAAGCATTAACAACTACCAAAGGTTGTTGTTAATGCATGCAACAAAAACCAACTTGTAAATTTTGTAATAAACATTACATCGTAAACTGGTTTTGAAAAGAGCAACGAGAGTTTCCTGTCCGTTCTTCTCTAGTGAAAACCTAACCTATCTAAGTAATGTTGAACATTTTGATGGATTCAGTAATTTATTTTCATTTTCAATAACATTGATATTTAAGCAAAACCTGAAACAATTGAATCTTTTCTCTAATAACCTGGAAAGTCTAGAAAAGATCGCAGACCGCTAATTTTAAGTCTGTTCTGTTATGTTTTCTTTTTGTATGTTCTTATGCGGTGTTATATAGAGTTTTTATTATTATATTTAGTAACTAAAACGATTTCTCAAAATTGCCATATAAATTATTTAAAACATTATTGCTTACATGATCCATTCCCTAACACAAAACGTCTCACAATAAACTGATTCAACAAATCTGAAACAAAACATCTAAAAATAAAGTAAAAACGAATACCCAATAAAACACGCTCACTTTAAGCGCGATACGTCAAAATCAAATAAATACTGGGTATTGGTCCATCCCTTTAATGAAGCAACCCTTTTTACTGACCATAAAGACGCCGACCCTGCCATTAGGGGTTGTTCACATCGGTCAACGTTTAAAGGTTACCCACAAAGTTCGATGTTTGACGTTCACTCGATTTGTTCGTGTCACTATATTAGTTTAGATTGTTTTTAATAATTTATCCCGGCACAAGGATATTGGATGGATAGTAACCATTGGATACAATAATGAAAAATGACGCGAGGCCACGACGGGCACCCTGCTTATTTCTAATTTATTTTTCACTGCTTTAAGTGGCGAGACGAGCATGCCGTTCACCTGATGGTAAGCGATACGACCGCTCATGAACAGTAGCAAAACCAAACAACACCTTGAATTACAAAGCAATTCTTGGCATTCCAATGCGCTCGCCATCCTGAGACATAGATATTAAGTCTCAACAAGTAAAGTAGTAACTCTGGCTACAATATGCTTTAAACCAAAATATAACAGTACATTTACACTGCTGTTTGACGGTTTAAAGTTTAGAACACTATTATAGGACTGATAGTATCGACATTTCTATGAAGATGTCAAGAAAAACTGGTCTAAAAAGGTGTAAGACACAAACGTAACATGCAAACTAATAATAATGAAATGCCATTACTTTGTCCCTTTCTGGCAGGAAATTATGTGAAAATATTCGCATGGTTTATCTCCGCAAACACGCCGAGTTACATGATTTTACAAAATAAAAAAGTAATTGCGAGCTTAGTGGGCGCGTTTACGCACGTCGACGCAGACACCTCATAAACATCCTTTTTAACTTCCGTCATCATATTTTCGGATACATAAAGTATATTCGGAGTTGTAAAATTGCCGAGTTGTCATGTTTTTTTTATTAGCGAGAGTGACGCGTCTAGGCGTCCGCTTGACGAAAGCGTTATGTTCCGATTTAAAGGACATTGTAGCCAAAGGAACTGCTGGACACATTAAGACTTAACATCTTATGATTATGGAAAGCGAGTGTCTCTCAAGGAGCTCGTCTCGCCAATCATTCCAATAAAAAAAACCTTTTTCAATGCCATGTAATCTCAGTGGCTTTTACGCCCTGCAAACTGAAAAACAACAATCCTTACACAATGCCAATTGGCAACAGAGACAGACAAAGCGGTGATTCCTAGACGGCTAAACTAAGCATGCCTCTTTGTTAAAACTAATGTAGTCATTCCAGTAAACTCAAAGGTCCCTTTAAACTGGGACTACACGCTCAACCCCAAAGCAGGTTATTTGTCAGTCTAGTTCCGAACTCAGCATAACAAATTCCCCTCGAAAACTACAGAAACAGCGGTTTAACGCTCTTTGAAGCACGTAATCTCTAAAATCCCTACGGACCTGACAAAGCTATCGCACATTATTAACAATTTACTAGTTAGCAACGCCAAACCATCGAATATAGGGTAAACAAACGCTTCCAACCCTAATCCATTCGTCCCGGATTGAGTGAAGGGTTGACAAGCAATCAAGGATGCCCATTGATTTAAATCGTTTCGGACCTCAGTGCGATTATACGCCAATTTTGTTATCACTCCAACATTGAATGCTGGGCAATCCAATATCGTACAGAAAATGAACGCCTTTCAAGGTACTTTAGTTAATATCTAATGAATGATAATAGTTTGTTATTCATAATTTCAATATACTTAATAGATTCACTTGAAATGTTTGATTGGTCTATGAATCTATAATCTGCAATTACAAACATCAACGAACTCTTTAAATAATAATAAAACACCCAACAGTCAGAAACGTAGTCATGACCCCACATTAAGATCGATTCTTGTATCGTGAAAAAAATCTTGTATCTCTGTGCGGGGATCGAACCTACGGTCACTCGTTTCACAGCTGCCGTCCAACAACTGCGTCACGGATGCTGTCAAATCAAATCAACCGAAATAATTACACCATTTCCAGATTTAGGTAAAACTGAAAGTAATTTACTCATTTTATTATTAAATTAAATAATGGTTGTAAAGAACCTTTCAATATTGCTATATTTAACAGCAAATTTTCACCTCTATTGTGCGAACGACGTCACTTTGTACTAACGTGAGTGACACGCCATCAAAGAGCCATCAAACTGCAGCGATGCTTTGAAAAGTTATCGTGACGGCTTACACCGCAAAAACTGTACTGAAAATACTGGAGGTAGTTCGAAACTATGCCGTACCGTGGCTTTGATCAAGGTTCGGTTTATTACTAAGGTTAATGTGTTTAAGAATATGTTTATGTGTGTGGTATAGATAGATTTGATGTATCAAAACCATCGTAGCTGCAAAAATTGATATAGAGATTTAACTAAGCTTAAAATTATAACTAACGAAATGTACACGCAAGAACACTAAGAACAGAAAAAGTGATACTGGTGGTAGGACTCTCACATGTGAGAGGCCACCTGGATAGATACTACCACAATGTGTATTTCTCCCGCCAAACAGCAGTGTAAATGCACTATTTTATTCTGGTTTGTAGGACATTGTAGTCAGAGTAACACTGGACATATTGAGACTAAACATTTAATGTCTCAGGATATCGAGCACAGGGAAATGCCAAGCATTGCTTTGAAATTTAGGGTGTTGTTTGGTTTTACTACTATTCATGAGCGATCGGATTGCTTACCATCAGGTGAACGGCAAGCTCGTCTCACCATTCATTGAAATGAAATATACCTTTTTTTCGTAAACTCTCACAATGCAATAATTAATTAAATACCCCTTAACCACTAAGCTAGTAGCGAACTTGACTTCTTTTTCTTCTCTCACATTCGACGCTATACTTCCATCAGCCCATAATTTTACTTTGAACGTCAGCGATATTAAAAATATACCAACATATTTTATACCTTAAGTTTAGAATATGTGTATAAATATATGTACTGTGAAAATCTCTATAAGGAAAAAGTGATAATAATATTTGTTATTTTAGCAGGTAATCCGCATTTCGTGTTTATGGGTTCTTCCCGTCAGAGATAAACTAAGAATAATAGCGGTTCTCTATTTAGCTTCATTTGTCTATTCCTTTGGGCTATCTTCGGGGAGGAAAATAATTTATACTTAATTAAAACATGTTCTAATCTTCACATTACTGGATGCTCGTTGAGAATATTTATCATTATTATCTTTGTTTATATCTTATAACTTAATTTGACCATCATGTCTTAGTTATACATCATTGGTATTGTGAACATAATTTTACAGTACTAAATAATATTGTCAATTATCCGTTAACATTTAACGATTGGCCTTATTATTAATATTGTAGGCATTCTATTCAACAGTACGGACTGGGTTGAGGTGTGGTAAATCATTGTATCTATTCTGAGATTCCCACAATGATTAACAAAACAGCTACCGAAAACGAAGCCGAATGGTACTTTTAGTGGCTTCAGACACAATGAGTCTAAATAAATTTGAAAGAAGAATTGTGGCAAATATATATTATTTATGTAGTTGTGAAAAAAAATGTGTACATCCTTGAAAAATTGTCGCTGTTCTTTGCGAAATTTTCAGTTGCATTGTATTTGTAGTCTAAAACTACCACCCGGGTCCGTTTTCGGGAGCAGTTTGAAACAAAAAATGTCACTGCAATAAACTCAATACTCCCGAAGGCACATAATAAAAACAAAATTCCCGATACTAACTCACATGTAAAAGTAGACATTAAGTAAATGCATACGAAGCCATTCAAAGGCGAAAGCGTGCACTTTTTGTGAGTATACAGCGTTAATTAAAACTCCATTTCACGCATTTCTGTACGGTAATGCTTGTAAAAGTTTTTAGTATACGAAAATGCTTTTAATATTCTACGGAAAATAAACAACCATAGTTGTTGCATTGTGGAAAATGTGCTCAAAAATTGTACCTGCTCAAAAACAAAAAAGCATAAAAATTTAAATAAACAAGTAACACTGCAGAGCAAAAAATAATATTTATTTCATTGTACTTGTACATGTTGATTAATCAATTTAGTGATTTGACTAGCCAAAAAAAATGAAAATATATGGGTAAAATATTGCATGCGGGACACAAAGATCCAAACATGTAGAACCTATTCCTAATATTAATTAAAATTTCAACAAGAAAACACACAGATGAATTGAGAACCTCCTCCTTTTTTTGAAGTTGGTTAAAAACAGTAAAATCTTTCAAGTAGTCTTATGATTTGCATTGGATATTGTGAATGAAAAGATTGGATTTCTCTAAGAATAACAGATGTAATATTAGATATAAATTTTAAAAGAATTTTCTATGTTATTTGAACTAGGTCAACGTGGTGAATTATGGCCTAATTCCTGTCAATCGAACTATCTCCGTTGTAGAGAAGTCCTGCGTTCGGTTAGGCTGAAGCAAGCACAATAAATAACAATTCAGCCCCTATACGTGCCGAGTAGTTAGGGCATGGCTCTCCTTTTCAATCGAGAGGGCTTAAGTTAGTCCGCACAATAGAAATTCTTCTAAAGATTTATACTTATAGCACGCAGATTTCCTCACGAATTCCTTTCAAATACTATGAAAACTCAAAGGAAAAAATACCTAGATAGTACGATTTAAGAAAAATACCATTCGAATACATTATTGACTGCTTCGGTGGCGTAGTTGTTTTATGGTACGATTACAACGCTGAGGTGTGGGGTTCGAATCCCGGGTCGGGCAATATTACATTTTTCTCTTCACCATCATAAGCACGGAAATGGTAATTTGTGCCCGATATGGCGATAAACTTGCGCCTATCACATAGTGGTAGAACATCTGCCTATCCCTTCTGGGAAAAAGGCGTGTGTTTATGTATGTGTATTATTTTAATACATTTTCTTTCAAGATATCACAATGGCACATCCTGCGTAATTGTATTGTATACAGTTTATTTGAAACACGTGCCGTGTTATTAGATACAGTTCAACAAAGAGCTCTTTGTGAAGAATTTTTCGATAATCTTTGTTATTACTATTAATATTACTTTATTGTAAAGACTAGCGGTACGTCCCGATTCCGAAAGTGCAGATACAATTTTCAAAATGGCGGCCAAAATGTTCTATTCCGACTTAATATTTTTTTATCTTACGTAATAAAAAGTTTTTTTTTCATAAACAGTTGAAGCAACATAGGATGTTACCAAAAATATGCCTACTAAGTTTCATGATAATCGGTTTAGTAGTTTTTGCGTGAAAGCGTAACAAACAAACTTACATTCACATTTATAATAGGTATTAGTAGGGATGTTGTGAGTAATTGGAACAGGCTTTGTGTTCGATATTCGTATTAGGTACTGAACGCTGAAAGGCTTACAACTGACCCGCCTTTTGAAGGTTGTATAGAAACTCGTGTGTGGTGTAATATTGCTAATAGACATACAACTAGGTACAGTTTAATATAGGCATGTATGTGCCGGGAATGACGGTAGCGGAATAAACTTCCAGGTTGGGAAATTTACTTCAAGTGAATTTGTTCCATGGAAAAGATTCCGTTGATTTTCATTTTACCCACGGTTTCTTCAAGAACACAGAAAATATTCGTGACACAATAAATATGAAAAAAAAAGATTTAAAAAACTTAAAAACACATTTATTTACATAAGCGCGTAACTTTTTCTTATAACAAACTACGTCAACTACACCAAAGGAATGCAATTGCCGCGCAAATTACCCACTTTATATTATTATTTTTCCAAATATATTTATTTCTGAGGGTTCTATTTAAGATAATGTCACTTATATATTATTATATTGCCAACGACCCTTGATAAGTATGCAAAACTTCAAGTCAATCCCACGTTTTGAAGTGCTCGAAAATGGACTTCTAAGATTCCGTTAAATAAAATAGAAGCGTGTTAATGAGTATTAATTTACATGAAAATGTAACCAACTTATGGCATTGTCATGAATAAAAACATAACTCCATTTATACACCCTAGTTTATTTTCCGCAAACAGTCTAAAGGGGTTCGATATAACCATGAGCAAAATAATCCCCCATTAACCAACAGAATCTATAAACAAAATTGATGTCGAAGATACTCACAACACTTACGCCCGAATACTGGAACGCAACTTAAATATAAGTTGCACTTAACTATGTTAATCCCGCTTAAATGTACTGGCTAAGTGGGCCGTGCGCTGTTAAGAGCAACTTATTATTTGAATGGCGTACGAGTATTCGGGCGTTAAAGATAAATCGAAACTTCCTTAAACGTGAAGAGTAAAACTATTTAGAACACGAGTAGAAACTACTGGAGCGAGTAACCGCCGCGAAAAATCTTTGACTGGATTTTTACTGAGGCGAACAGCTCTCAAGCCAGTGAGTCGCAAAACCTTGGACCCGCTTCTATTGAAAACTGAACGGTGTACTTTTATACACGCAACGTGTGCCCAATATGCTGTTCGAAGCCAATACTACACACATAAAGGTGTTTTTCGAATCCCAGGGCACACCTCTGACTTTTCGGAGCCATGTGTGTATTGATAGTCAATCACCACGCACTAAAACGGTGAAGGATAACATCGTGAGGAAACCTGCATACCATAGCCAATTTATAAAAAATTCTATGGTATGTAAGTCCGCCAACCCGCACTAGGCCAGCGTGGTGGACTATATGGCCTAACCACTCTCAATCGTACTGTCGATTGTAGAGGAGGCCCGTGCCCTGCAGTGGGACGTATATGGGCTGATACGATGACGATGATTCATGAATAGTTTTAAAACACAACACGTGGCACGAGCTTTCACCAACAACGGCTTTTGTGTTGTAGGTATACTTTTTTTAATTAATATCGAAAATGTTGCTGGAAACGGTCAAAAGATTCGGTAGAATTTATTTTTATTAAAATTGGGCAAACTTTTTTTTTGTATTCATTTTTTTACCTTTTCTAATCATAAAAAATCGAAACCACTGAAGTTATGTCTATGAAATGTTATATTTTAACTCTTTATTACTAACAATATGTAATGGCGTGCAATATTTTTTTGGAAAAACAGCATTTTGGTGCTGAAAGAAGAGAAGGAATATTGGATGGACAATAAAAAACGCTAAAGTTTTTAATGTCAAAAATTCATAAGGCAATCTTTATATGTTTATGTATATGGATACATATGGGTAGAAGGGACATAAAGTAAAATAGGTACGGGAGAGGGGTGGGATAGCTGACAGATTTGTTAGGACGAAATGTAAATGCACGTTATAAAACGGGATGGATAATAAAGAGAAGAGACGGGATGGATTGGGAAGAGACTGAACAGGCGGATGAAACGGGATTTAGCCGGACAGTAGGATAGCTACTTCAAGTTTAGGTATACAAGAGTTTATACGAAAAGCAACATATATTTGGTGTGGAGTGGAATCAAAAAATATATGCACCCAGGCGAAGCTGGGTCGGGCCGCTAGTATAAATGTATATTTCTATTTACACAGATCTTTTTTTTTCTTTTTTTTTTTATTGCATTGAATGGCGAGACGAGCATGCCGTTCGCCTGATGGTAAGTGATGTGACCGCTCATGAACAGTAGCAAAACCAAACAACACCATTACAAAGCAATGCTTGGCATTCCACTGCGCTCGCCATCCTGAGGCACAAGATGTTAAGTCTCAATATGTCCAGTAGTTACTCTGGCTACAATGTCCTTCAATCCGAAACACAACAGTGCATTTAAAGTGCTGTTTGACGGGAGAAATAGACATTGCGGTGGTACCCTCTCACATATGAGAGACCTACCACCAGTAAGTTGATCGAACTAATTTCGCAATATCGGAAAAATCAATGTATTATATTCATTCAATTAAATTAATAGGTTATCCTACATATCGAATAATATTCTAAAAACTGCGAACTGTATTTTTATCTCGACGCACCAGGTGTCCATTAAACCGGACACCGCCAATTAAAAAGTAGCCATTTTAGGCATCCGACCCGTACTAATTTCGTGCCTGTATTTTAATGTCACTTTATAACGACATGACGAAGGAAACATATACAGTTTTGCATATTTTTTCATTTGTGTTTATATATAATTTCTTACAAAATTCTTTGATTATTACTTCATACAATATAACAATCGTAAATGACCATTTCTTCAAGCGCCACAAATATACCTTCCTGGCGTTATAACTTCAACTCCTTAGCATCTCACGATAAATATTTATAAAATCATCTTCATATTACAAAAAATACTGCCTTTTCATACTTCTCGACTCTGAATAGGTAATCAATTGGGAGACCTTCGAATCGGAGATTATATACGCTCCACGCCGGATATTTTCGCCCACATTTTTTCCTGGATTTCTCGAATGTTCGTCGCCACGGCAACGTAATGAAGGAACGCCTCCACAATCAGGAATGACGTCTATATTATCACTGATATTGCATGACGCGATGACGTCAGTAATGGCTTTCATGAATACGACGTACGTGCTCACCTGACTTATCTTACTGTAATAAAGTATTTGTGATATTGTAATGATTCCCTGGTAAACGAGATTTGGATAGGTACAAGCACAGTATTGAATAAAATATGATGGTCAAATTTTTGGCAAATATTTGAATCCGACTATTGTGACAGCTCTGATATTTTGGGAGAGGAAAAATGTACTGAATTCATTGAATTAAGTTTAATTCATGAGTAATGTTAATTTCTTTAACTACCTATCTTATAAAGTGAATTTATTCTTTGAATATGGTCCACCTAATATTTGACGTTAACTTTGAAATGCGACGTAAAAGTACGATTTACAGAAAGTATTCGAGATTTACAGATCGAATCCGCGGCTTTTCGTTCCAGAACTATTAATCAACTAAACTCGTCATGAAAGCTAAAAATTTATTTATCCTATAATAATGGAATAAATTACTTAGTAATTGGCATGAGTAATTAATATTCTGATAACTATAAACTTTGAACATCGCACAGACACTGCATGGCGGAAAATGATATTGTGCGGTTTACAAGTAAACTATCCTACAGTCATAGGATAGTCATGTGATGCCACCAATAAATTATTAATTGAAAAAATTACAAACAATTATGGTTTTCAAGCCTAAAAAAATTCATAATTCCGTTAAAAATCGATTTAATTTTCATATTACATTTCGAAAGCTTCCAGTATTCTATTCGAAAATTCAACATTTATTTTAACGCGATAGCTAGACAATATCATAAAACTATTCATGAGACGAAACACTGGATTTATCACACTTTTTTTAAACAATATTTGTTTAACAAATATAACCACAATTGGCAAATTAAACCATATTTCGAACGCATACACATTTGCATATGAATATGTGGAGCGCAAATCCCGCGAAATTCGTTTTGATTAACTACAGCGACGCGACGCGACGGTGACAAAAGCGGACGTATTTGTATCCATTACTGGTGCTTCGGACATCTCAAAGATTGATGTATTAACCAGAGCGGACATGGCGAACAAAATCTGTGCGTGAGTATCAGACACGAATTTATCGTATTAAAGCAAGAAGAGAGATAGTGGACCTGCTTTTGAGTGCAAGAGATAGAACTAGACATTGCGGTACAGTGCCGTTTTTTTTCAGTTCACCTTTAGCCTAATTTAATAATCTCAACGCATACATCTATTGCATAATAATATATTTTCTATTCTGTGTCAGCCCATATACATCCCACTGCAGGGCACGGGCCTACTCTACAACCGAGAATACGATTGAGAGTGGTTAGGCCATTTAGTCCACCACGCTGGCCTAGTGCGTGTTGACGGACTTACATACCATAGAAATTCTTATAAACCGCTATGGTATGCAGGTTTCCTCACGATATTTTCCTTCACCGTTTTAGTGCGTGGTGATTGATTATCAATACACACATGACTCCGAAAAGTCACAGGTGTGCCCTGGAATTCGAACCCGCGACCACCGTGAACATGTGGGCAGCCGCGTCTAGTCTGTTTACCAACAGGCCACCACGCATTTCATACTGGGTATATCAAGACAGCTACCGAAAACGAAGCCGGGTTGTAGTTTTAGTGAGTGCAAACACAATGCAACTAAAATTTTTGTAAAAAAAAGGCGACAATTCTTTTATGATTTTTAAATTTCGTAATTTTTGGGTGGTAAATCCATACTTTTTGCTAAAATAATAAATAAAACCCTTTTATACCTTAGAGCCCTTATAAATAAAAGGGTATACACTATTATTTTAGGAAAAAAATGAATATACCATCCAAATACGACCATAGAAAAAAATAACAAAAAAAAATCGTCGCTTTTTTCAACATTTTCTATTGCAATGTGTCTGAAGTCACTAAAACTACCACCCGGCTTCGTTTTCGGTAGCAGTCTTGAGATACCCTATATTTACTATTGGTTACATAGTATTAATGTATAAACACGTTGTTAATTACAGTTTTATTAAATTTCCGGCAAAATAAGTTAACTACTGAATTTTTAGTAGTCACTCAATTGATTTTACAATAATTATATGAATAATACAACAGCTACTAATATAATCAAATGATTCCTTTCATAACTATTTATCTATTATCAATGTCCACTAGACAGACATAACTTAAAGTGGATTTGACGGTTCTATTTTAATTTGCAACACGAAGAGAATTCAATAAAAATATGTGGAAACTTCACTTTTCCAATAATTTAATAATCTGACGCGTGGTTGAAGTTAGCAATGCATAAATCAGTCGGGAATCGCGGTTTTAAATCAAATAACTTGTTGAGAGTGCATTGTCCGACCGGGAAATAATAAACCTATTTTATGCTTCATAGTTTTGCTATTCATGTGTTAGAATATGCTATTTTCTATTATAATGCATTTTGTCAATTAGTTTTTTACGCCATTTCTTCATCAAAATAAAACTTTAGAAAATGTTGGTATTCATGTTTCAAAAGAATTAGTGAAATACTATTTGAATTAAGAATATTTTTCCATCCCTCTTTATTTGAATACGCCAATGTTTTTCAGTGTGATAAAAACAACAGAAAATCATTTGCGTACACTACAAGCGTCGCCATTTTGAACTTTAAAACTAACGCAATAGTAACATTCCGAGTATTGGTGACGTGGGGTGCGAACGTCAAAACCGGAAAAGTCGACGTCCATTAGGGATGCGTCAGAGTGACAGACAAACCGACGTAACACTCTTTTGTCCGGCAAACACATTAGCATAGAGATGGCTGTATTACCTACTGCTAACGATCTTGTGATATTTTTGTGATGAAGACTTTTAGGGGGCTATGATTAAATTTAATCACAATAATTTCGTTAGATCTTATTACACCATGCGGAGTGGAGTGCGTGGCGTATTACATATTATCAATTCCAGATTCGAGTTAAGATGGTTTTCTATTTAATCAATTAATACAAAAAAAAAAAATGTCTTGTCAGCATTCATGAGCCAAGAAAGTGGTACTTCCAATTCCCATTCGCAACATTTTGATTGGATCCGGATGATTGCCTGAAATGTAAAATAGAATATTACTTTTTTTAAAGTTATATTGGATATATTGAGACTTAGCATCGTATCAGGATGGCGACCGCATTGAAATGCCAAGCATTAGTTTGTAATTCTTGGTGCTGTGTGTTTTGCTACTGTTCATGAGCGGTCGTATCGCTTACCATCAGGCGAATGGCATGATCATATCGCCATTCATTGCAATTAAAAAATACACACTCAAAAATCACCTAATATGGGCGTAATATGGGCAAATGAAAAACCTGTATAAATTATAAAGCATATCGATGCTTTCACACCCCTAAAACTACAGCTAACTTTGTCCATTCTATGAAGCTGAATACGCAGACAGCGAAATACAATAATGCTGTTGGATCCACTGAAAGACAATACAATGGCTGCCTTCAAAACCCCCAACTGTGATGTGATGAATAGGTATTTACAGGCTTATGCCTATTCGCAAGGGTTTGAGTGTTCATTGAACGGAATCTATTATTGTCAACAACTCTTATAGTGAAAAGACTTGAAAGCACTTATTGGATCACAACACTAAAATCGAATTGTTTGTATTAAAATGGGAAGACTCGGGTAAGATTGAAATATTGTTACTTTTATCATTAAAAGCCTATATGGTGCCGTTGTTTAGGTGCCAACTGTGAAACGAGAGATCAGAGGTACGATTCTCGCAAAGAAACAAATGTTTGCATGGCGCGTAAATATTTGTTTTTGATTGTTCAACCAAATATTCTTTCGTAGTTTATGATGCCCACGACATAAGACTTGGTATATTACTGTGAGGTCAGAACTAAATGTAATGCATGTAATTGTTAGTCGTTTTCTTGTAAAGTAAAGTGTCGTAGGCAGACGGTTCAAATAATGAAAATCTATTAAATATAAAAGCAAATAAATGCATGAAGTTATCAAAACATTTTAAATTAAACTTCTTCTTTTTTCTTCTATAAACTAAAAGCTAATAAAAAATGGTTTACTATTCTTATAAAAAAACATTTCTGAATAATTTGATCTGATTTCTTAACTTATTTTATATTTTCTTTCAATATTAATATTTTCAATATTATATTTTGTACATTATTTTTAAATAAAAAGCTCTCTAGCATTTACTACTTCATTTCATTTCCAATTTTGCAATTTTCTTAAATAAACAAATATACATACAATTCCATGAAAAATGTGCTTTCAATTTTAAAATAAATAAATAATACCCAACAGTCACACATACATAATGATCCTGTTTTACCCAGGATTTTACGAAACGCTCCTTAAAGCTACCAAAGCCACCTTAACCAACACTTATCTAAACGGAAATTATATTCATCGGGAATTCTGAAAAACCCACAATGTAAACGGTACAAAAAAATTCAACTGCATTAACCTATTTACCCACATTACATTCGTGCTAAATTAATTAATTAAAATAAAACAATAAAATAAATATATCAATCAATTATATTCAAGGATTTCATCGATATTTTCAGGACGTTTCACGTTTTTTTAATTTGCATATCTTTTGTGTTTCACAAAGAATTTCAAAAGAAAAACAAGTAATAATAATGACATTGGCTTATGCATAAACCTTTCGAACATAAGATCAACACTTTTCTAACGCTAATGGTTTCCATAAAATCCAGATTTTTTTAGTTAAAAAAACAATTGGCGTATTTCTTTAGGCGACATCTGACATGAACCTAAAGTAACATGATTTCCCTCACAACAGAAAAGTAAATATTGCCCTTACTTCGGCTTAAGTGCTTCGGAGAAGTAACAGAGTAATGGTCTTAAAAATTAAAGGAACAGACGTGGCGTGAAGTGACTCAGATAAATAAATATATAAGTATATAGATGCTGCTTCATTTCGTCCTGATTCTTGAATTTTTAAGTCACTAAGCGCTTTTCGTCGTTTATCCTAATGAAACCGCTATTTTAAAGTACATAACATGAGTTTCAAGAGAATATAAATGGAAATATAGTATAATATACTCGTAGTTATAGATCGTCTAAAGTCTTGCCGTGCTAATGTGTGGTTGCCATGCTGTTGTCAAAATATTAGGAACAATTTTTCTCATATGTTTTCGTAATATAAAAACAAGCATTTGTACTCGTAATATAATAGTATTCTGTATTAATATGCCCCATAAAATAATGTGCAAAGGTCTGTTATTGCGACAAAATCATGACAACCATGTATTCGCACGCATAGACAATGCATAGACGATCTTTAGTTAGTTTATGAAGCTTAACTTACGAAACAATAAAAATATAATAATTAATTCTAATAAATAATCTACTTAATATAATAATAAGCTTTCAAAATATCTTAAATTGTAAGATGAATAAAAGAAAACTTAAATTATATTTTCTAAAGTGTTTTCTTCAGACAATTATTAATTAAAATCTACTATACTTACTTCATATATTTAACTAAGTATTCTACTGTTTAAAGTACATTAAATTTTACACCAAATGAACGTGTATAAAGGTGAGTGCACTTGTGAAGTATGCTGTAATTCGATCTCTTTGTTTCAGTGCATATCTGAAAGACGAGTTCGTCGTACTGCCCTACCTAGAAGCGGGCTTCAACAGGGTAAGTCTAACTACATTTTATTAAACCTCCCTAAAACACTGCTGATGTCTCTCGACTTGTCTTTTTAAATACTGTAGATTCTGTTTTGAAAAAGCATTGGTTTTCGTGAGTGTGATAAGTAGCTCTTGGAAAATATGACGTCAAATTTTTCGTTTTCAGTATGATACTATGGTTTATGTTACTTTATAGTACTTTATACGTATTGAAGGTGAATTCTTGTCACTTAGTTGCGCTAATATAAATAACATAATTAGATAATAGTGTCCCGAATTCGCAGTATGGTAATTTTATGTAGTGGCTATAAAAAACTATGAGAGAATTTTCTGCTCATACATACATAACCTCACGCCTTTTTCCCAGTAGGGGTAGGCCAGGACACCAACATTTTGCCTTGTATGTTCTGTCACACGATGTGATAGGAGGCGAGCCTATCACCATATCGAGCTCAAATTACTGACTCCGGGCTGATAATGAATAAAAAATCCAATATCACGTTGCTCGACCCGGGATTCGAACCCGAGACCGTACCATAGTACAACTACACCACCGAGGCTGTTATTATACCAAGTCAGGTCATAAATTCTGTCACATGTTTAATATAAAATAATTGAAACAAGTTTATTCATTATGTAACCATTTATACACCAAAATGAACTTAACAAAACATAGATTCTTATGACACTAAAGTTTATTCAAAATGACCTCCGAGATTTTGAATACAATTCTTCAATCCTTCAATCTGCGCGGCCAATTGTCTATCGCAGCACGAACGAGGTCCATGTCAATATCGGCGGCTGCCTTAATCAAAGATGTCTTGAGTGACTCCAAATTGGGATGAGGCTTTGAGCACGTCTTTTCCTCCAAGTGTTGCCATATCTTGTAATCTAACGGATTCAAATCTGGACTGGAGGAGGGCCAGTCTTCGTGCCGGAAGTCGATTTCACGCGCCGCCAGCCAGTCTTGTGTGCTTTTCGCTCTATGAGCTGGCGCCGAATCTTGTTGGAATACCCAGTGCCTGTTATTGAACATGGTATGAGAAACAGGTTTCACAAGGTTCGTCAGGACTGTATCGTTGCGTAACCGCAACAATGCAAAGCAATAACTGCAACACGGTCTTCTTTAAGCGTCCACTCCATATTTTAAAATGAGTAAAATTCTAAAAAGTATACATTTTAATTTTCATGAACAATTCGAAATTCGAATTCAATAAACTTTTTTGTGGCCAGCATATTAAAAGAAAAGTTTTTACTGTGTGACAATACTTATGACCTGACTGTGTAAATTAATTATAAATTCTAATTTAAATTAAGACGATTTAAACTTAGTCTGTCATAGATACAGGCTTATCAAGTTACAATCGAGCCTAGTATCAGAATTCAGCAATAACATACTCAGAAAGTCTAATTATACATTGTTATTAAACGCATTGATTAGAGTCAGTGAAGGAACCTTAGTTCTAATCACGCAGAATTGATATGATCAGAGCATAAAATAGACAGCTAGACACAAAATAATTTATGACTTTCAGCCGTCAGTTCTTCGAAAATTTCACATCATTAACCCAGTCATATTACAGTAATTATATTTTTATGACGTCATCAATGACCTCACGTTAACCAGGGTGGCATTGTGATTTTCTTAAATTAAGCAAGTAATTATATTAGTCATTAAAGTATTGCGCGTGCCTGTGACTCCTACTATACGCGTATATTATGAGGAATTTCGTTTGTAATACAAATTTTACAAATTTGTTGACACTGTAGCTACTTTGGACTACATTAAGAATTAAAGCCCGTGGTGGACTGTTGGTAACGGATCAGACGCGGTTGCAAACATATTCACGGTGGTCTCGGGTTCAAATCATTAGGCACACGTCTGACCTTTCGGAGTCATGCCAGTATTAATAGTCAGTCACCAAGGAATATAACGGTGGAGGAAACCATCGTGAGGAAACCTGCATACCATAGCAATTTGTAAGAATTTCTACGGTATGTTTGTCCGCCAAACCGTTCTAGGCCAGCGTACTATACGGACTAACCCCTCTCAATCGGACTCTCGATTGTAGAGGAAGCCCGTGCCCTGTACAGTATACTAAAGTAAGAAAGTGCTTTATAGGTGAAGCAATGGCTTTTTCTTTGGGGGTTTTACGAGGCCCAATAATATAATTCCCCTTCCTGTTATTTTCCCTCTCCTCTTACACCCCATTTTATCAGCAAAGCATCTAATATCCACGACCCACGTGTTGTAAATAACATGAGCTAGTAATCAGTAATACTTATCATAAGCTAAACCATTTGTAGGTTTAATGGTGAGCTATGCAAAAAAATGAACGACTAATCATCAATAATTCTTTAAAAAATACTTATATTTGCTCGTATTTGTGCCATCGTTATAAATCAAAGATAAGAGAATGAAAAATGATCTCTCGAATATTATTTATCTAATATGTTGCACTATATGGCCTAACCACTCTCAATCGTATTCTCAATTGTAGAGGAGGCCCGTGCCCTGCAGTGGGACGTATATGGGCTGATACAGTACAGTTACAATATGTTGCACATTATTGCGTAATTATGTCATGTACAGACAAAATAATATTTTAATTATTAAACTAATAATACGAAGTATCTGCATTTTGTATTGTTTGCAAGTAGGAAACATGTTATTTGAAATATGTAATGATCTAAAAATACAATAAATTTAACATCATTCCCTCTGGAATTTTGTACATTCAAATGTTAATTCATATTTTTTTTCTGTTTAATGTTTTTTTTCTGGTGTACAATAAAGTTTATAAATAAATAAATAAAATAAATAATTTTTTTTCATTACATCATATTACAAAGTATTGATGTGAAATCTATTTTTTTATCATTATGTTTGATTCCGCTTTTATTTTTTTTACTGAAAATAAACTTGCCCTTCAAGACCCTTTTGATATTAAGTAGCCATGATAATCAACTTAAAAGAAATTAAGATTTTATTAAGATAAACAGTCACATGCATAGTCTTGACTAAACACTAAGATCAGGTCTTGTATCCTGGGTATCAGGAACTACGAGACATTTTTCAGTCTCGCAAACACCCAGAACCGACACATTTATACGGGGATCGAACCCCCGGCCTCTCGTTTCACTCCCGGCGTCCAACCAACTGCGCCACCGAGGTTGTCAAGATCAATCTAAGTTGTTTTCGAATTGCAGCTATACCGCATATTAAACGATGTCAGCAAAACATCACTTTCTATACATAAAGCTGGAAAAAATTGTCACGCAATAATTAATTCAGAATAATTTAGTGGTAAATCTTTTGGGAATAATTATCTATGATTACAAACGCGAAAATATTTCCATTTTTCATGATATTTTAATATGACCAATTCCATTGATTTTCGATAAATACATTAATATATAGATGTTTTGTCATCTTTTTATTTATCTTAGAAAAACAGAAACCAAGGGACTTCTAGGCATCGCAACACCCCGTTCTGAAACAAATGCTTCGGTTCTTGGTTCAGTGTGGGGATCGAAACCACAGCATATCGTTTTATAACCGTTATCTCCAGTACATTGTACATGTACCGTGATAGGCTAAGACCTTACACCTGCCAAACCTAAAAAAGGCGTACGCACAGGGGGAGGTATATTGACTTTTTATATTGCAATGCCGAGACGCGCATGCCATTCGTCTGCCGATAAGCAATACAACAGCTATCAAACCAAACAACATTAATTGCAAAGCAGTACTTAGCAATCTAGTGCGCTTGCCATCCTGAGACTGCGGACCACCGCTGTCTATTTGTAGATACCAAGCTACCAAGGTGGCCTGTCACATATGAGAGACCTACCACCAGTAGGTTAGGAATGCTCTGATTATTCTATTGGCTATCACATCGTATAAACAGGATATATGCCATATAATGTGCATAGAGCGTATGACTACAAAAGCATCTTTACCAACACGTAATAGTACCGTGTATCCACACCCCTACATAGCGGACAAGCCGTCATAATACTCGTATACTGAGTCATTATTGCGAATAATGCGTTGCTAAAATCTACGTTATTAAATGTATATGGGATTCTTTTCATCACATATTACAATGCATTATTTGACTCTTAGCTACCATATTAATAATTATTTTTGTACGATTTAATCAAGTTTCAACGATATACGTTCGCAGTTGTAATTTTTTTTAATACGATGCCTTATTGCCTACCTCGTGCGTCATTTACGCGCGAACTTCTTCACGACTTCATCTTACACTGTTGGATATTTTGTTCGTGTCTCTATGGCAACCACTCTTTGTCGTAAATTTGGTCATCTACGATTCCACACAAGTTCATGGAATTATTTTGTAGATACCAAAGAATCAACATGAGTCAGGCGCTCTATTCTTGATACTCTACTCTCTTTCATTCCACTTGATTTCATTTCCTTTCAGCACCAAAAAAATCAAGTATTTCATTCCAATCTATCATTTTAAACGAGACCGAGTTTTAAGGGTAGGCCAGTTTTTGTTTCTGTATTTCAAATCTAAACATAGAGGAATAAAACATTTATTTCATTGGCCTTTACAATTTATTCAGCAGTAGATTACGTATTCGCGCGTGCCAAGATTGCCTATATAACGCCTACATGTACTTTAATCTAATCTATTCAAAAATTCGTTTACACTGTAGTTTATACCGACGAGAATGACTCTCCACTTAATTCACGCCATAATGTGAAGCATCTAGTTCAACTGGCGACACAAAATTACCATTCTGCATGGCAAATGGAACGTTTATGTAAATGTGCGGCGCTTAGCAGCGGCGACATTAAATCGGCCAAGTAATACACGTAATAAAAGACTATATAGTGGACTGCAGGCTCTCATAATATGCTTTGTGACGTCACACACGCGTCTAATCGCCTTGTGTGGGGTTTAAATTACGAATAAATTAGCTTTTTATTTAATTATATTAGTGTATGTCACGTATCGGCCTAATAAGCTTGTGTGGAGTTTCAATGAGCTAAAAAATATGTTTTAGATATATGTCAATTGGATTTAAGTATGGTCTTTCTTCAGAATGCGTAAGGATTTCATCTATGATAAGTTTTTTTTTGTTCTGGCCCGGCACAGTGGCCACATTGCACCTGATGGTGAGCGCAAATGCCGCCCAGGCAGAGTATCCATTGGCATCAGATGGCAGTCCCATGCCAATAGATACAATTATGCCAGCCTGTAAAGATGCCTCTTCACACTACGGCGGAAGGACCCAGGATTATAGGAAAAAGGGAACACGTGCGACGGCAAACAATGCCAAAGCCTGACGGTGCGGCACAAAACAGAATTTGAGAACCGTTTGGTTCGCGCCGGGATGGTGTGGACCGTCAAGCTATGGCTTCGCAAGCCAGCACGCGTGGTTCTGCTTAAGAATGGAGAGGAGGGGATCAAGTTGAGCAATTCTTCAGAGCATTCACCGTGATACAGGCGGTAGAACACGCTTAGAGAGGCGACATCCCTCCGGAGTTGTAGCGACTCTAAGTTGCTCGTAACATCTGCATCATTCACAATGCGGATGGCCCGCCGCTGCAATCTATCCAAGGTATCTAGCAGGTACTGGGCGGATCCATCCCAGAGGTGCGAACAGTACTCCATACCCGGCCGGACCTGCGCAAGTGAATATTGATTGATTTTAGAATTATAGTTTCGCGTTAGAATCGCGAAGTCATGTTTTGGAGCAATAATTATGGTTGGTTAACCCATAAATATTCATTCGAATCTGAGAATTTTGAGACGAAAAAGTGCCCGTTTTTTCTGACACCGATCACGGAATTACATTTTAATTTTAATTCGAGCTTACCGACAGATATTATTTCATTATTTTTTTGTTGGTATTAGGCATACATCTAGTAAGTACTACTAGCTAGAATTTAAAGAATTCGAACATATGATGTTGTATAAATTAACTAAACTATGTTTTTTTAATATTTTCCTAAAATTACATATAAGTATGTTTACTCATACGGATATCTAGGATCGTCTTAGTTCAAGTTAAGGTCAGTGACTCCTTTATAAAAACCAAACCAATAGAGCCTTATATGGCGAGTTCAAGAGTCAGCTTCGTACCAAATAAACAGATGTCCGCGACACATATTGATGCCGTAAATGGAATATCACGCATCACTATTCACATGCCATTAGTAGTTAATGAACTGAGAATGCAAAGATCTAATGTGTGTGTTTTAACCAATTACTGAAGTAGCTTTGTTCGAGTCTGTCGGTATCAGGTTAAATATTCTATGTATGTTTGATGTTTTGTTTTTCTGTATCTATATCGGCCCGCTGCAAGGCACAAGCCTCGTCTACAATCGCCGTATGGTCGACAATATGACACTCGATGAAACTAACTTCTACAATACTTGGTTAATTTAATGTGATATCCACTTTGTCATAAGCCGCAACAACATTAATTCCAAATCTTCTTTGAAACAAAAATATTAAACTAGTGTTAAAACTAATTTACAACAATTTGTTTTTAATTAAATAATTATTTCAATTTTCACTAATATAAAGTACTATCAAAATTACGAACAAGAAAATAACTACATTTTTGAAGAAGCTAATGTATGACAGCGTCTCTCTATAATATACAGGGTATATCAAGACTGCTACCGAAAACGAAGCCGGGTGGTAGTTTAAGCGACTTCAGACACAATGCAACAGAAAAAGTTGCAAAAAAAAAGCGACAAAATTTTTTTTGTTATTTTTTTCCTATGGCCATATTTGTGTGGTAAATACATTTTTTCCTAAAATAATAGTATATACCCTTTTATTTATAAATACTCTAAGGTATAAAAGAGTTTAAATTATTATTTAAGCAACTATGGATTTACCACCCAAAAATAAAGATATTTAAAAAGTCATAAAAAAAAATTGTCGCGTTTCTAGGCGAAATTTTTAATTGCATTGTGTTTGTAGCCACTAAGACTACCACCCGGCTTCGTTTTCGGTAGCAGTCTTGAGATACCCGGTATAAACTCTAAGGCCGTTACCTCTCACACTATTACGAAACTAGGCAAGATCTGTTGTCAAAAGCAACATTACATAACACCAACAAAACCGCAAGCAAAGCCACGCTAATATTCCTTAAGCTCCAAAACGTTTAGAATTATTTGTTAATTAGCTCGAGAGTCCGTAAAGAGCGGAGTAAAATATTCAACAGGCTCAAGCGCTCGGTTGTAAAATATCATATTGCTTGCTACATTATTAAACAATTTTACAATATACACCTTTGAATTATTTACTTTATAGTGTACTTAAGAATATTAATCCCGTATTTCGCGTATTGTCAAAATATGCTTTGAAATTACAAGATCTTTTACCTACATTGAATTTACGTTGATTAAGTTAGAGCTCTTTGCAAAGTTTGCTTTGAACCACACATCACTCTTAAAAGGAGCAATGAACAAGAAGTATTTGTCAAATTAATAATTCACATTTACAAACACTGTTTACATTTATTGGTTAGCAATTTAATATTTTCTCAGACCACTGCGTAACTCCGTTAGTAATAGATTAAAATTAGTCAAAATTTGTTACGGGTCCGACTGTTTGTGGGACTCTCATAAGTCCTCTCAAAAGTCTCATCGTTTCTAATACCACGACACAAGACTAAATCATATTATAGTGTCAGAATTGACTGTGTGAGACGAGTAACGAGAAAGGCGATACGAGCATGGTAATCATTTGATGATACACCATACCGCCGCAGTCGTAGTAATACTTGGCATTCCACTGTCCTCCCCATCCTAAGACGTAAGAAGTCGTCTGAATATATCCAGTACTTACTCTGGCTACAATGTCCTTCCAACCGGAACACAACAGTTCGTTTACACTGCTGCTAGCTAGGAGAAATAGACATTGCGGCGGTACCTTCCCAGGTGGCAATACATGTGAGCGACGACACACTCTCGACGACACACAGACTCGATCTTAGAGTAGATATAGCTCTATATATGATACTAATCTTTGCCCTAATTAATTATTCTATATCGCCATCAGAGGGCGCACTAGGCAAACCACGTTTAATATCAGTTTACATAAATCACTTGCACCATTTAACTATTTCATTTAAACTACTTATACGACAATTTCTCGTTCTCACCGGAGCGTGGCGCTAGAATCGAAATAATTGTTTTCAATATATTTCATACACGAAGTCGCATCCCTACAGGATACCTACAGAATTGCTGTCACTATTGGATGTATTTATAATTATGTTTGTTGTTTATACAGGTAATGGTGGAGACAGTAGGTACGACGGCGTGGTGCGCGGAGGTGCTGCAGGCGCGGGCGGCGGCGGCGGCCACGAGGGCCCAGATAGCAGCCACGGCAGCGCTGGCCGCGGCCGCTGATCGGTGCCGAGACCTGGTCGCCGTCACTGATGATCAGCAGAAGATCCTTGTATGTACTATATATTTTTATGGTGTACAGGGCAAAAGAGCATACGGTTCTCCTGATGGTAAGTTATCACCGCCAACCAAGAACATCTGCAACATAATAGAGAATGTAGATTCGATTCCGAACTTTGAAGTGAGAATACGTTTTATTAATTACATTCTTTCTGAGTAAATATGTAATAATTAAGTTTTCGAGTGCAGTGAAGGAGGTGTTCATTAAGATGGAATAGTGAACATCCCACGAAAGATATTGATATGAATTAAAGTTTTTAATCATTAGTTTAAAATTTTTATTTATTATAGTATTTGTATTTTTAGAGAGTAGAGATAAAAAATATTTCTCAAAAAACGTATAATTGATAAACTCCGAAGTTTCGAATATTTGGTGTTAACAAACTGATAAGTTACCATAAACTATAATTTGTAGCAAGACTAAATAAAGTCTAAATAATGCATTTCATAAAATAGACACATTAGAAAAAATTTTAAAACCAAATTCCTAAAACATCATGATTACGAATATTGGCAACAAGAAAGTGGAAAACACAGAAGAAAAAACTTTCATTCGGTACCTTGCCGTAAGAACTAAATGCCATGAGCTTGAGTCACTACGACAGGGTTTTCCTAATAGCTTTATAGAGTAGAACGAAAGTACTACCAAATACAATACATATTTATAAAATCTACGCAATATCAAAAGTATAGTTATGAGCTATGCTGTTAATTGATCAGTAGCAAGTTACAAAAAGAACGTATTGCCTAATCTAGTGCCCCAAAGGATAGCACAGAGATTCTTTATATTACATGAACTAAAACTGAGAAATTATTTGTTAAATCTTATCTTATATGGGACTTATTTTTGTGCCATATGTATATAAATACATATGGCACAAAAATATGCCTGAAAAAATATTAAATTTTATTTTACTATTTATTAGATGTTTAAGGTTTTGAAATATTGTCTGTGGTAAAACCCATAATAAACACCGGTAGTAGTTTAAAAAATATATTATATGCATATTTTAATTTATTAAAAATTTGCATTCTACTTTATAAAGCCTGGATACTATTTTTATTATACGAGTGTTTCATTTTGCTTAGTTCTGCCTGCTGGTATCCCACAGTTTACGCGATATCATTCATGCCGCTAACAAATTTTCGTAATGATTTTTAATTTAAATATAATTTCTTCCACCCAGTTGACCAACAAATCCTGGTGCCGTGTGCTTGGCTGGAGGGTGGACGAGGGTCCCCGCCCCCTCACAGATGCGGGTGGAGGGGAGGCACTCAGGCTGGCTACCACTGGAGCCCGGGACTGGGAGGCTCCCATCACACTGCGACGCAGGGCCGCCCCTGACCCGATACTACTGCCCTGCAGGGGTGCTGCTATTGGGTTAACCAGGTATGTATAACGTGACAACCCTATACTAACCGAAGAGCTAATAGTCTAAGAAATGGACCCAAAAACCTCTTAAGGAACAAGTATGTATATTCAGCAACGTGACAACCTTGTGATGGGCGCAGAAATTCAAAAGCCTACGAAATGGATAATATTAAAATCTTTTTGCGATGCCTTGATCAAAATAAGAAGTCCTCTAATTGAGAATTATCACCCGTGGTTGCTTACAGTCGATAAAATCAGTTGTGTCTCCCACTTTGCCATGGAGGAATAGGAAAAAAATATTTCTAACTAATATGAAGATACATTTGATTAATTACATTGCGGGTTAAAGACATGCTAGACATTCCAGGAGACTCGCTGAGCTTCAATGCTCGGTGTCATTAAACTGCGTGCTATTGTTGATCCTGGCTTAAAGGAGGTACATTAGCGGGTTTCAGGGCGACACAGTCTTCTAAATGAAAATAATATTGTTAATTTTCAGTTAAATCGTATGCCTACTTAATTCACTGTACATTTATTGAATTATTTTCCTTACGGAATTTTATGGCATACTTTGACCCTCCATATACACAAATTGGTTTGTATTTTTAGAGGGCAACTAATTGTTAGTATCCAGTGTAAATATTTACCTATTCATCAAATATTCCTGGAAATGACTGTAATCTATACCAGAATTGTTACTGTTATATGTAGGGTTTAAATAACCTAATGATGCAAGAAAACCACATATTTCTCAGTTCCTATCTACATATGAGTATTAGGTTTGCTGTGGGAAACTTCAAACCCATGTTAGGCAATATCACTGCTTGACGCCCATGTCACCCCACAAAGTATCTTGTTTCCAGTGAAATGGTAAAAAGTACGTCGCTTTTGACGCCATACGGTTCAAATGGGAGTGTTATATGATAAGCTTTTCCTTCTAAGTTCGTCATTGCTGACCACTGCAAATTTCTCATGGCTGACTTTCCATACAAACTTCCTTGTGTATTTTTTTCTTCATAGTAAAATTTCCTAGAAAGTGATGAAAACGTTACTACAATTGACTATAGTCGATGGCAACTGTACTCCAATGACTGTACTGCAATTATTGTAATTCTGTATCAACTGTAACTGTTGTAGAACTGACACCGAAAACGGCGAATTTCGTAGAAACACTCGCTAACACTTGTAGGAATAATAGCTTGTCTTTACACCGCAACGAAATAAATAAAAACACAAATAGAAGTAGGAAATAAATAATTGTATATTTCAATTTATACAAAGCGGGAGATGGAATATTAAACTAAAGGAATTATGAAGATTGTAGAGCCCAAATTAAATCTTAAATTTAAAATAAAATTATTGTCAAGACACTTAACCTCGTATCGGTCGATAGAAGTGAAAAAATGAATGAATGTTTATTGTAAATTACTTTTATGAATTCACAAATAAAGATCAAAGTGAAAGGAAAATTATTAATTCAAATACATTAATTAGTAACTTTTTACAATTTTCTATAATAACCTATATAAAGGGAGGGGTTTTAAGGAGAAATCTTAGTGCAAAATCCTTTATATATTTATTTTAGATTTATTTAATACCTCATAAGTATCCGCTAAACATAAACTTGTTCTTTTTAGTAATTTATTTGTCGATTTTGTCGACAAATTGGTAAAGCACAACTTTTATAAAATTTTGACATGCAAATGTTTTGTTTTATAACTGTAAAATTCTTGAATTGTGTAAAAGCAACGTTCCATGAGCCATTGTTTTAGTTTACGCAAGAATAATCTTTACTTGTACTGTAACATGTTTTGTTCTTATGTCCAGGTCGACATCGCACATAGTGTTCGTATGCGAGCCCACAGCAGCGATGGAGCCGGAGCGCGGCCGCGGCTCGCTGCACTCCATCCGGCGCGGCTCCCTGGACGTCCGCTCGGTCGCCTCCGACGGGCTGCGGCGCACGTCACTCGCCAAGCTGCAGGGACTGCCGCTCGAAGCGCCCATCACTAAGGTACAAATTAATTCTCAATACCCTGTAGCCATTCATTGTTTTGTCACCCGCTTTACACGGAAGGAAGTGGACAAACCCTCCACCAACCCATGGCCTAACCAATCTTTCGATTATATAGGCCCAATCGCGGGAGACGCACGCGGAACCTGCTTTCTGCGCTGCAGTGTGCACACTCTGCCGCGTGCGTGACTTACTCCCTACAAATTGTTTAACTCTTCGTCCTTTGTCCCTAATTTCATTTCTCCCCGTTCTGGGGCATGTACGTCACGCTATGTGTGCACCATCCGGTGCCAGGCGAAGTGAACAATAATTTATTTCCAACTCCTATTAATTTAACTTTCTGATTGATTTCGTTGCGGGTTAAAGACAAGTTAGACGTTCCCGGAGACTCGCCGAGCTTCAATGCTCGGTGTCATTACATTGCGTGCCACTGTTGATCCTGCGACACAGGAGTTGCAGTGGTGGGTGTGAGGGCGAGACAGTAATACATACATACATAAACTCACGCCTATGTCCCATTGGGGTATATGAGGTCCGTGTCCTGCAGTGAGACGAATGGGAGCTAATAAAGATACAGTTTTGCCTTCAAATGATCACATATTGCAGATGAGTATGTAGTTTTATTGAGTTCTAATATCTCGCTATTTATTGACATAAAAAATATTGTCTCCCACATTTACTCGTATGGCACTACCAATGTTATTGTCTTCCCCAGTGAATAAATAACAAAATAATACTACTAGGTACTAAGCTTATTCATCACATAAAAAACGTGCTTCACTGCATGTTCGTAGTCTATACTTCCTGAGTTAGTCAGAAAACACACAACGACTGCCCATATAGGAAACTAATGCTGAAGAAGGGTTTTTTACTTATTAACTATATTACGAGTATACTTGCAGCGCCGTCCACATAAATCTATTATTTTAGGATGGAAAGTACGCGATTTCGTTCGCATAGTTTCAGTAGTGCGATTCACGTAACTTTTTGACGCGCCGATCAAGTTGCGGTGCGGTTACAATTAAGTTTACGCTTTGGTACAAAACGGTATTCTTGTAAGTGTTTAGCTGCGCGTGAACTGCGCGTGAGCTGCGCGTCAACTGTACGTCAGACGTATGAAATTTGTTTGAGATTGACATATACGCGCAGCAGTAGAATACGCTAAAACGTTTGCGTGACGCGAACTTGACGCGAGCGTATTTGACAGCGGTTGTCAAAATTACGAGAATACGAAAAGGGCTGTTTTGATCGAAACTTAACCGCAACTGCACTGCAGCTGAACTTATTATAATACGTGAATTGCCCTACTGTAGAATTGAAAGTCTTATCTATTTGTGATTAAAGAGGTACACAAAATGTTGTACCTGTTTAATGTTCAATTACTTTAAAAATAAAGTAGATATAGGAAGATTTGTAGCATTCCCAATATATAAATATGAGTTATCTATCATATATAACTTTTTAAGATTTTAATTTTTTATAAAATGTTTAGATCTCAACACAAATGCTACACCAAATACGTAATAAAAACAACGTAAAATAAAATTAATCATTCATCAATAAAAATATGTAACAGTTGTCATAAATATAAATTCCATTAGTAAACAAACATCAATTAAGTTCGTCAAGGAAAATTATTACGCCCGCGATCACACTATGCCGACGCGTCTAGCACGACCAATGAATAATGTCCAGTGCTCTGTGGTCTAGTATTTCGAGATCCTACCGTAGAACTTACTCATCCTTGTACGTTGTATCATACGTACGACAAGTACAATCTATTACGCCATTGGAAAATCGAAATTAATAAGCAGATATTAATTTGACTCGTCATCGGGTCGTAGGTCGGTTTGTAACGTTTTTCAGAGTATATCAAGTCATGTACGTCACCCTAATGATGGTTGATAGCCCAGACGATTTATAGCAGCCATACTCCTACGAACCGCGGGGCTTTTATAATTGGCCCGCCTAGGGTTGCAAGCCATTTTAAATTTTGTACCTGAAAATATGCCCGCTGACTAAAAAATTAGTAACTAGACAACTCTACCACGATGAGTTGCGTTAATTCGCCTCACAACAACATACATAAATCGTGTATGCGGCTCGTGTAAAAAAAAATGTTTAGAGTAGCAGTTTAGAGCGATTTAGGAGGAGAGGAGAGGAGGAGATTTAGGCATTAGTTTCTGACATATGATCCTGCATACACCTACCGGCCTACTGCGGTTGGCAAACTTCACAACCTTTGAAATTCTTGCGGTGATCTCTGAGGTGTGCAGGTTTTCTCACGATATTACATTCATTTACCTTTGTATTAATTGATAGTTATCTATGAATACCCTCGCAACTTCTAAAAGTGAGAGGTGTGTACTTTTGGTTTGAATCTTTGGTCTCTAATTTGAGCAGTTTACATACATGAACTCACGTTTTTTTGTGTTCCGCTCCTGACTCCGGGTTGATAATAAATTTAAAAAATCCAGTTTCATTTCACCCGACCCGGGATTCAACCTTTACTTTCTAATAATCCGTAGTACAACTACTCTACTGAGTCTGTCAATTGAGCAGTTAATATCGATATAGTAAAGTGTAAAAAAACAGTAAAGTTAGTGGAATTTTATTTCTTCTTACAAGAAAATATAGCTTATATTAGTCATATACTTTAATAAGTTTTATTTATGTAAATTATATAAATACTTAAAACAAAAATTAATAGTTTATGAAGATTTAGCTAGAGCTTCTTGAACTTCAGGACTCTAACTGAAAACAAATGAATTGGAATTTAGTCTTGTAAAGAGTAGTTCAGTTGCATTATGGACCAGGTTTTCAGGGCGAAGTATGACGTGTAAAATATAGAATCACCATGACATGATTTAATTTCATTAATGTATGTTGTAAACAATGCGTAAAACATACCGTGATTAAATGTTCGTTACTCATTCCCCTTAGATGGTTAGATTTTTATGGTAAAATTAAACATATTCAATAGTTAAAAATATTGAACAAACAGATGTAAAAAAAATTCGTATCATATTCTCGTTATTTTTGTCAATTTAATTCAGAATCAAATTAATTCAGACTCTTGGCAGACCCGTGTCAGCTCTGTTGCTCTGCTCTTATGAGCGTTTACACCTTGCGCGCAAAGTCAACTATAGGCATTTCTTCGTTAATTTCACGCACACATAAGCGACCAAAGCTGTGTGCGTAGAGCTGCCGCGTCGGCTCGCTATACAGTCAGCTCAACCAACTTTGATCCGGCGCTTCAAAATTCTAATATTCAATTGAAATGTAACCTATAAATAATAATAATAATAGACAAATATTACTGTGCAAGCAATGAACAATACGAATTTAGATACTAATCATATTTTCTTTATTATTACATTGTTAAGTTGCATTCAAATCAGTTTTCAATCAGTAGACACTACGGACGTTTTATTAATCATTTCGTGTTCGAACACATGAATACAGTTAGGGGCGTTACAACCCCTTACAATTACGAAATATAATAAATTTTATTTTACAATACATAACATAATTTAGCCTCGGAATTACATCCCAATAAATTATCTGAAACATAATTTATACTCACTACAAAATCATTGTAGGTAATAAATATATATATATATATATATATATATATATATTTTACTACCAAAGTACTAAGATGTGGTAATCACAGTCCACGCGTGGCTATTTTTACTACGCACGGCAAAAATCGAATGCAGCTAGGCGGGAGCGAAGAGCGATACGTCCTCCCTCTAGAAGGCCTTGCGGCGGTCTGATTTGTTTGTTTGGTCGGACAGCGTGTTTTATAGTGGTTTTTAAAATATTTGTAGAAAACATGAAAACTAATTCTGTTGAAATATAAAAATGGTAATTTATTGATAAGATGTTCTTCTATTATAATATGCAATTGCTTTAAAAAATTATGTACGATAAGTTGGTGAAAAAAAATATGTTCTTGACGAGAGTTTCTAAACAAAAAAAGATTATTTTTCTCAGCAAAATCCCTCCATAAGGGTCTTATTAGTCTGATAATATTTTTATTTTCATCTTATATTTAGTGATTTCGGATATCTTATGCTTCTAAATTGCCATTTAAAGCCTAAATACGGAACCTGTGTTCAGTAATCCTTTTAGTACTCACAAATTATCCATCAATCTATAATGTTTTCCACCAAAATCCCTAGATGACAACCTTTTCTAAAATTAGTACTAATTATTTTTCCTTTAAATTGTTTATTGGTGGCTATTAACTCATTTGAAAAGTCCTGTTTTTAAGCCAAAAAGCGCGCGGAAAGGTATAAACGCTCTTAACAGGTACTAGAAAATAGAAATAAATAGCTTGGCATAATTATTCGATGCCTTTTTACTCAATCATGCCGACAAAGTGATAAAATAATGTCTCAAAAAATATTTTCTCGTATACCGGGTATCTCAAGACTGCTACCGAAAACGAAGCCGGGTGGTAGTTTTAGTGACTACAAACACAATGCAACTAAAAATTTCGCATAGAAACGCGACAATTATTTTTTATGATTTTTTAAACATCGTCATTTTTGGGGGGTAAATCCATAGTTTTTGCTAAAGTAATCATTTAAACAATTTTATACCTTAGATTAGTTATAAATAAAAGAGTATACACTATTATTTTAGGAAAAAATGTATTTACCACCCAAATATGGCCATAGGAAAAAATAAACAAAAAAAAATTGTCGCTTTTTTTTGCAACTTTTTCTGTTACATTGTGTCTGAAGTAGCTTAAACTACCACCCAGCTTCGTTTTCGGTAGCAGTCTTGATATACCCTGTATATGACGCAGAAAATGAAAAAATGAAATCTTCGTTCTGTTGTAATCGTCTAACTTTGACAAGTACATAAATATTCGAAGAAGAAGAAGGTTCAGTACAGGCTATACAGGACAATGCAGTGTTGTTTAGAGAAGTGCAAGGACCGAAAAGAATAGCCATCCACTAAGAAAATAAATTGCTAACTGTTTAGGAACATACGATGTTGTCATAAAAATTGCATATGAAAAGTTAAAGTTCTACGACACTTATCAGCAGTTGTATTACAAAATTCCTTATCGCATTACAAAAACTTTGCAGTTGGTAGGTAAAGGACCTTTTGTAAAATATGTGACGTAGTGCAATATTAATATATAAAACGCACGGCTATTGTAATATGATTCATAGTAAATGACGATGTCTATATAAGCGGGACAGTTCGCTCAGTTTATTAAATAGTGTTTATAATCATGGTTCGGTCATTACATTTTTATGTCTTAGCTACACGTGTGTGTAAAAAGGTGAGACATTATTATAAACCGAGGAAATATCGTATTAGAAAATGGGTAGGTACCTTATGGGTTTTTTTTTCTTAGTGCTGATTTTCAATCGTCAAATGAAAGTTATCTAACGTATAAATAAAAAATAAAAGGCAATATCAAAATAATGAATTTTAACCATTTTTTTTAATACTGTCAGTTGCATCTAATTGTGCATTTTACACCCTTTACAATATTTTTTGACGATAGTAAAATCATATTTGTATAAGTATCATAATAGTGATATAAAGTATCATAATAGTGATATAACACATGATATGACGGCAATATCACATAAATCAAGGTTATGTGATTTTAGACAATTATTACAAAATTATGAGAACTTTAAATTAAAAAACACATACATTCATTCATTTCATTTTTTATTATTATATTATTTTAAATATTTTCTCTAAACTTGTCACAACGTACGGATACCTTTGTTAATAATTTTCTTGATCTATATTAATCCACAATTACATATTATATTATCTTATATAAATTACGGAATACCTTCCCAAAAGTATTTCTTAGAAATAATCACAAGAACTAAAACCATTTTTAGTTTTAAGAGCTCATATTTGCGGCAGTTGATCGTACTAATAGGCCTAACATTCAGATGGCTTATATCCAGCAATTTACCGATCACATCCACTGATGTAGTATTGAAAAATATCTTAAGATATGGGTACGTGTGCTTTGTTGTATATGAATAACACATACATAACGTGACCATTTATTTTTCGTGCCAGAGTGGGACATCTGTGGAATGAAATAATAATAATAATAACGTTTTTACAAGTTTTTATATGAGTGTGAAACTCTAAATTATTTTGAAAAACTGAATTTTCGTAATCAAAATAGCTTTCATTACAGCGGCACCCATCTGTTTTTTATCACTTGTCCATATTTTGTTAATGTCAGAAAAAACTTTTTAGATAGGTGCGCTACTTCTAGGCAGGCACATAACGTACTTAAAATAAAATGTACCTAAAGTAAAATTGTGGAGAAGTTTTTTTTAAGAATTTATAAATCAACATTGTATTTACGAAAGTGCTGGAATAATTCGACCCCACTGTTTTTAACAGTAGTTCGGTAAAGCGTTTTGAGCAGGAAATACATTTTAAATCATCGTTTGGTCTGTTTGCAAGAGCGGGACAATGTCGGCCTTGCTGGGGACACCGGGACAGACTTCGTGAAAGCGGGACTGTCCCGTCCAAAGCGGGACGTATGGTCACGTTACACATACACCAAAACACACGAAAAATTGAACACAAATTAATTATTATGCATTTTCTGGAAAGAATTGGTTTATTTTGTTTTTACCTGTACTGTCATGTTGTAAGCTCTAATTGATATATCAATAACCCAGTTTGAGTTACAAAATCTGTCTGTGTCTGTTTTCGTCGACCGGTAAAAAATTATCTTGTCGATGAATTAGCTACTCCTTACGAAGGGTAGTCTTCGTGTCAGTATGAAACTTAATAAGGAACAGGAATAATTATCCATTGATCTGTATAGCCCATATACGTTCTACTGCAGGACACGGGCCTTCTCTAAAATCGAGACTAAGATTGAGAAGGTCATATAGTCTACGTTTGCCTAGTACGGGTTGGCGGACATTACACGCCATAGAAATTGTTATAAATTGCTAGACTTTCGTCACCACGTTTTCTTTCATACCATTATATTATGATCTCTAACTGATGTTGTGTTTTCAGGTGATATCTTTACTGTCCGCGGCAACGGAAGGGGCGCCCCCTTCAACAGTAGCATGTATCGAAAGGGCCGTGGACATGCTTCGGACCTCGGAGCTGTATTCACCACAAATGAGAGACGAGACCAAACTGAGAGTTGAAGATCCAATAGCAACTGAACTCATAGGAGCACTTCTGTCGGTAAGTTCTTTAAACTGACTTAATTTGCTACAAATTATGCTTGGGTGTGTTGGAAAAATACTGGATGAATGAATTGAGGAATAATGAACATTCAATGCGGTTTCTGAAGCCAATATTTAGAGTGCCTAAATTAGACTTTAATATTTCCTGCCTTGTCCAAATGTTTGTATTAGCAAACATAAATCAATATTTATTCAAAATGCTCGCAATTTTCATAAATATTACAAATTTAAGTTGTAATTATCTTACTTAGTTCACTTAACTGTATTTAAACATAGTTTATAACATTTGTCGAAGAGCTGAAATATCAGAGAATAATTGACCGCACATTATAATTTTCCTGGTCGCTAATTAGGAGGAGGAGGAAAATTAGGAGGAAGTTGATTGATTATTATATACGTAAACAACACCGGTACATGCCGACATGGTGCATACCACACATTGTTTAACATGCTGCTCACTATGCAGGCAACTGTTTCAGCCAAGCCAGAATTGCAATCAGTAAATTACACCCAACAGTCACATACATAGTCCTGACAATACAAGATCGAGTCTAGTGTCATGGATACCAGAAACTACGAGAGACTTTTCGCTCTAAAAACACCCTGACCCAAATATTTACGGGCCGCACAAACATTTCTCTCGGCGCTAGGATCGAATCCGCCAACACCTAACCGACTGCGTTACGGAGGTTGTCAAATCAATCAATTGAAATAATAATAACGTCAAGATCCACATAAATCCCAGTAATCAATTAAGGGATATACCAGCACAGTAATTAATAAGCTAACAGCATACGACCGTTTTGGGTGTAGCTAAACATTTAGCTAATGGTTGAATATCTTCAACTCTTTCACGATGATTGAAACTCGAAATTGCAACCGACACTTATGTGTCGCGTTTTGGGTTCAGTCTGTGTATCCGGCTTTTAGAAAGTCCTTATAGACACAGTCGGCCGTAAATAAACATGGCCGGTGGGTGCTCTGATCAAATCGGAGTACATTACCACGAGATGAATGGTAAACAAAATCTATAATAAAGTACGTGTCTGGATACCGAAATCTATGAGGAACTTTGACCTAATAACATCCAGACTTATCAAACATGCTTAGAGTATTTATATATAGAGGGAGCGCTGTCATACATTCGCGATTTGAAAAACGTAGATATTTTCTTGTTCGTAATGTTGGTAGCGCACCTATATTAGTAAAAATTGAATTAATTATTTAGCAATAAATTTCTATAAATTCCTTAATTAGCCGAAATTATATTTAGCTATTATCCTTTTAATACGAGTTTGAGTGGAATTAAATAGACCTAAACTATTTATTTTTATATTTTTTTTCAAATAATTTATGTATGTTGCACAACCTGTTCCAATATTAGCCAATAGGAGGGCAGAAAAAGGTGGCCCGGCACCACCATTTTTATCTACGTTTTTGAAGTACCAGTGCTCCCTCTATATATATATATACTCTAAGCAAACATGTTTACAAAAAAACAATAATACGTAATAGTGAGTTAGCAATGAAAGTTAACCTCGAAATGCGTCAAAAAACCACCTGGATTTCTAGAAAGACAAAAAATTGTTGTTATAAACTGAAAATTGCCTCGTATGATTCGCTACAGTAACAACAAGTGAATCGTTTCGCGCCATTTTCCTTGTCATTTGGCGCGAAAATTCCAATACCTTGATTAAAGTCCACACCAATAAATTACTGTAACTAAAATACAAATTATAAAAATAAATTATATATTTTATGCAGCATGCAGTTTAATGCTAAGTATATCTATATACGCGCAAATGTAAAGTATATGTACTAACATTATTTTATCTGTTTGTGATCCTGTGGGACCGGTACAGCGGGAGCAAGGGAATGCGAACCTTATTTTTATGGTAGGAGGTTTGAAATTACCACATATCTCTGTTTGTCTCTACAGTCTTCACCGCGCTACCCTAGATGCCTTAGAACTTCGCATATTCAAGTCTCAGCTTCTTCTACATAAAACGACTTTGTTTTGTAGCGAATTGTTTGAATATAGTTTTATTAGAAATCATTTACTAATATAGGATTTGTAGAATAGTAATCTATAAAGTTGATAGAAATTAATGCAATTCTTAGAGAAATATAACATAATAAATGATGCTTTGTATTTTAGAATCTATAAAACATTGTAGATTTATATTTAGATAAAAAATAAACAATCATAATATATTGTAATGGTATAGTGTTTATACAAATAGCTTTTATTTTTTGTTATTTTCTGATAGAAGTTAAAGTAGTTGGCCAGTAGGGAACATCATTGCTGTAAGATCTGTACTCCTATTCGCTTGATTCAAAACTTGATAAACATACTGTGATATCATGACGATCATTAGTACTAATTCCGCATTTGTTTCGTTTGATGAAATGTTACTAACCCATTTTTACTTATCTATACAAAATGTTTGAAGATTTCGCTTTTATATTATAACTGGGCAAAATAATAACGAAAAATGCCAGAATTGGAAATAATCTTGAGTGTTGCCTTAAAAAGACAGAAAAAATGTATTTTTGTTTGCAATATAAAAAAATACTTCATGTTTGCACGACGAGGGGTGTTTAAAATGTTATCGAGTAAAATAAATAATATTTATTTATTTCAGCAGGGCAACACCAACGTTTTGTCTTCTCGACGAAGTAGCAACGATTCCACCGTGGTCAGATCCCAGACTAACAGGACCAATATTAAACATAAGGTAAGTACCTCAACCATCTTCACCCCTTCAACTCTCTAGTAATTAACAGTAGCGCTACCTAAAACACAGCTTTTTAACATTAAATACAGTACGCAAGTAACCGCTCTTGAAATTGAGGGTAGGTAGTATGAAAAGTTAGTGACGTGAACAAAATAAAAAATACAATAATATTTTTTTTTTGCCTACGATAATATTTTTAAATAGATTTACATAAAAACGATTTTTGAAATTAACTGGTCCTGAAATGATATTTTTGCTTGTGTTGCGGTCAACCATCCATACAAAGTTCTACCTAATCAAAAAGTACTAAATATGCACTTATAATAGGTACTTATGTTTATACGATACGAATACAGTGCTATGGACAATATAATTTAGCTTTACAGAACAAAAAATTGGTAGAAATACTACGCATCGCCATTGTTTTGTATTTTTCCGTATGTCTACAATACGAGTATAGGAAAATAAATAAAAAACCGCAGCGACCACATAAAAACCCTGTAATTGTATTGTTTACCACGCGGCACGTAGATTGTATTATAAGCCACAGTAACTCTGTTAATCCATTGTTTCCAAGAAACTTCGCCCTTTTAGAACTGAAACTTTGTATTTTTTCCTAAACTAGTACCTATAGGAAATAAATGTTACTACAATGTAGTAAACCACGTAACGTGAAGGAAAAAATATTGAAATGATATATATTACAACACAAAACTAATCATTGTTAAGCAACTCTATTAACAAGCTAATTTATAACAAAAAAATTGCGAGTGATCCAATAGTTCTAAATAGGAATCCGTTTATTAATACATTTCAAAATCAAATCAACAAGCAATTTTCCCAAAAAAAAACTTTATCTAATAACAAACCGTTCTTTCCAGACATCAGGTCAGCTCCGAGAACTTCTAGACACGGCTCTGAGCTGGGACTTCGAGATCTTCCGCCTTGAGGACCTCACTCGCAGCAGGCCGCTGGCCCACCTGGGTCTGGCTCTCATGGGTGGCAGGTTCGATGTCTGTGCAGCGCTGGAGTGCGATGAGAGGACCCTACTCCATTGGCTGACTGTTATTGAAACTAACTACCATGCCGTCAACACTTATCACAACTCTACGCACGCCGCTGATGTTCTTCAGGTATGTCAATCTATATTTTTTTAGAAAATGAGCCCATTGTATTCTATTTTTGAAGATAAGTCTTCTCAAGGATCATTTTGATTGTTTCTTTTTTAAATTTATAAGTTTGCATAGTGACTCTTGGCTGCAGCCACATATTAATTTCGAAATTTCTTGTGCTTCTGTTGATTCTTACATATTTTTTCTACATTTATATCAGTTCTATTTAAGTTAGCATGAAGAAGCTGGCCAGCATAATTGAACCGAATGGCATAGGACTGCCGTCTGATGCCTTTCGATACATTGTCTGGTATTGCGCTTACCATAAGGTGCATTGCAATCATTATGCCGTGCCAGTGTCAAAATAAAAATAAGTCTTATAATAGTTACAATTCAAATTTATAAATTATTTAATAGCTGAACTTTACACTAATGCACTAAGAAGAGATTGCCAAGTTTACGACCGCTCCTAATGTATGTAATTGGGGAAAACCTTCACATACCTTACTTAAATGAAATTACATGAAATTGAAGTGAAATTGATTTATTGATAATTTAGGCAATTAAATAGCTCTTATGACAAGTCAATACATTATACTGTCCTTTTTTACTTTATTGTATTGTTATATTATTATACCGGGTATATCAAGACTGCTACCGAAAACGAAGCCGGATGCTAGTTTTGGTGAATACAAACACAATACAACTTAAAATTTAGCTAAGAAACGCGACAATATTTTTTTATTATTTTTTAAATATAGTCGAGTTTGGGTGCTAATTCCGTAGATTTTGCTAAAATAATAATTTAAAGCTTTGCATCCCATAGCGTCTTTAAAAATAGAAGGGTGGACACTACTATTTAAGAAAAAACGATGTATTTACCATCCTAATACGACGATAGAAAAAAAATAACAAAAAAATATCGTCACAATTTTTTACACAAAATTTAGTTGCATTATGTCTGAAGTCACTAAAACTATCACCCGGTTTCGTTTTCGGTAGCAGTCTTGATATACCCTGTAATTATTGTACTATGTTGTATGCGACTCGGGTTCGAATCCCGAGTTGGGCAATGTGATATTGGATTTTTTTATTCATTATCAGCCAGAGAGTCAGGTATTTGTGCCCGATATGGCGATAGGCTCGCCACCTATCACATTGTGGGACGGAACATACAAGGTGAAATGTGGGTGTCTTGGCATCTCTGCCTACCCCTTCTGGGATATAGGCGTGAGTTTATGTATGTATTTATGTTGTATGCGGCTAATTTGCACGATAATAAAAGCATTTTTCTTTCTTTTTCTTGCTTATTTTATTATATACATAAGGAGACTGTCTCGCCCTCACACCCGCCACTGCAACTCCTGTGTCGCAGGATCAACAGTGGCACGCAATGTAATGACACCGAGCATTGAAGCTCGGCGGGTCTTCGGGAATGTCTAACTTGTCTTTAACCCGCAACGAAACTAACCATAAAATAAATATTAAAGGAAATATTTATGTCCACTGATTCTATTATTCTATTATATACTTGCCTACGTTCTTCGCGTAACTAACCCTCATACCCACATCACAGGCAGTAGCCTACTTCCTGGAGAAGGACCGTCTGAAGTCCGTGCTGGAGCCACTGGAGGCGGCGGCGGCGCTGATCGCGGCGGCGGCGCACGACATCGACCACCCCGGCACCTCGTCCGCGTTCCTGTGCAACTCGCGGCACCCGCTCGCCGTGCTCTACAACGACGTCAGCGTGCTCGAGTCGCACCACGCCGCGCTCACCTTCAAACTCACGCTCAGTAAGTTATTTGAAGATATATGGAACTTACTGCTAGAAATGCTAGCTAAACTTCATCAGAGAGAAGTTGCTTGTGATATTAGCCGTAATGAGAGGAGCATGAGGGTAAGAATGTACTAAGTATATCTGTATCAGCCCATGTACTTCCCACTGCCTGGGTGCCGCTGAGTGGTCAGGCCATATATAGTCCACCACGCGGACCTAATGCGGGTTAGTAGTCCTGAATTAGTCCCAGATATACATATACAGGGTATATCAGGAGTGCTACCGAAAACGGAGCTGGGTAATTAGTCACTTCAGACACAATAAATAAATAAATAACACCCAACGGTCACATACATAGTCCTGACCCCACATTAAGATCGAGTTTTGTGTCGTGGGTATCAGGAACTACGTGAGACTTTTCGGTCTCACAAACACCCAGGCCCGGAAGAAATATTTGTGGGCCACACAAACATTTCTCTCGGTGCGGGGATCGAACCCGCGGCCTCTCGTTTCACAGGCAGCGTCTAACCGCCTGCGCCACGGTGGCTGTCAAACAATGCAACTAGATTTTGCGCAAAAAACTAGTGACGAATATTTTTGTAATTTTTTTTTTCTATCGTCGCATTAGGGTCGTAAACACTTAGTTTATTATTGTTGAATATTATTATTGAATACTCTTCTTGGCTAAAGTTTAAATCATCTATATATCTATCATATCTTTGGTAAGCAGTACTTTAGAAGCCTTCAGCATTTATATTACGAGAAAAGATTTTAGAAAGATAGTAAATAGTAGAGTATACCTGAAGTAACATCTAAAATGTTCTAAAGGTTCGTAATAACACGAATCCTTTGCATTACAGGTGACGACCGCGTGAACATATTCAAGAATCTCGACCGCGACACGTTCAAGTCGGTGCGACACAACGTGATCGACATGATCCTCGCCACCGAGATGACCAAACACTTCGAGCACCTCGCCAAGTTCGTCAACGTGTTCTACGCCAAGTCCAGCGGCAGCAAGGAGGACGGCATGCATACTGATGTTAGTATTTAAACTCTATATTGTGTTAAAAAAGGCTTTTGTGTTGATAGTGGCAATAGTAGAATTAAAAACACTTATTAGAATCTGTATACCTTGTAATGCAGTAAATTACCGACACTGCACACCAAGTTCAATCTTTACGTTGTTGCAAAACCATCGTCTTTGATGTTGAAAGTATCATAGAAGACATTTTTTTACAAAAATCTGTATATGTAGTATCTAAATACACACTTAGCCAAAAAGTACCTTTTTCTCCAATTACTGAGGCGTTATGTAGTGTTTCTCTCAATATTAGACAGTTCCTTCAGTGGACCACATTGTTACCGAAGTAATATAATATATGAAAATATGCAATTTACAATTTATTAATAGATAATATGCTTTTTCTAGGAACCTCTGTCGCTGGATACGACAGCACTGTCGCTGCCCGAGAACGTGATATTAATAAAGCGGATGATGATAAAGTGCGCGGACGTGTCGAACGCCTCCAGGCCACAGAAGTTCGCTTTTGAATGGGCGAGACGGTGAGTTAAATTTCTAATTTATTGAATTAGATTGAAATGATATATTTTAATAATTTCCCAGTTATATTAACGTCAAATCATCGACAGAATAACATCTATTTTGAATTGATTTTAATCTGATGAATTAAAAATTTCGTAGAAAGAAATAGAATAGAATAGAATAGAATAGAAAAACCTTTATTTGTTCATTAAAGTACACATACACTGATACAAAACTAAAATACAAATCTATTACAAATACTAATATTACAAATATCTAATAAAAAAAAATCTTGACAGTTGATTTATTCATCCAGATCTAAATTATTATATATATAATACTCAACTTACTTGATCTTTATCAGCCCATACACATTCATCTGCTTCCTTTCGATGATTGTGAAAGGTTGAATATTCTTATTCCTTCAACTACTAACTATTCAAAACCATAAAAGGTGAAATTTTGTTGTCCTGGCACCTCTGCCTACCCCTTCTGGGAAAAGGCGTGAGTTTATGTATGTAATAAAGTCGTGAAATGAAATGAAATGAAAATATTTATTGAATCCACAACATGTCATACATTATTTAGATACAGTCACTTTTTTTCCACTACCACCCTGTTCACAAGGCTATTTTCGCCAGAGAAGAACGGGCAAGAAATTCTAGCGTTGCTCTTTTCAAAATAAGTTTACAATATTGATTATACAGATTTTGCAATTCAGAGCAGTTCATAAATAAATTATAATAATAATTATACTGTACGGCTGAGTGCGTGTTGTATAAGAATCCATAACCACTTGAATAACTAGAATATTTCCACCAGAATCGCGGAAGAATACTTCCTACAAACGGACGAGGAGAAGGCGCGCGACCTGCCCGTGGTGATGCCGATGTTCGACCGCGCCACCTGCTCCATCCCGCGCTCGCAGATCGGCTTCATCGACTACATCATCATCGACATGATGGAGGCTTGGGCCGGTGGGTCACTTACATCCTTTATCTGTAGCCCATATATGTCCCTTTACAGTCTGCAGCGCAAGTTCCTACAATTGGGCGCACCATTGAAATGGTTTAGGTTCCTACCACAGTCTGCAGCACTTGGGATGTTGACCCCCAAGTGCATCCATCACAATCGAAATTACGATTGAGATGGGTTAGGGTTAATTCATTACATTGGGTGAGTCCTTTAGAACTAGCATAATAAATAAGGGTGTTAAGAGATAAGTAAACACCATGTCTTCTTTTGACGCGAGAATTGTTTGACTGATGACAGAATTGTTGGTCTCTGTATCAACGGTCAATGGCGTCGTATTGGAAATATCAAGGTTCTACTGTGGATTCAGAGTTAAATATTAACACCCAAAGTGCTGAACCTTTAAATGTATAATCAAGCTTAAAAGTTAATCAGTTGATCTTTCATAGCTTACCTTTTATAAACTTATATTGAAAATAATGTTCATATATTTAAAAGATGTCAATAAAACTATATATATTTGCAGCTTTCATCGACATGCAAGAACTAGTCACTCACGCAAGGAACAACCATCAACGCTGGAGAGAATTAGACGAGGCGGGAGTCACCACCATCGCCGACGTGAAACGAGCCCAGAGACAGAACACCATCCAATCCCCGCCCACCTCCACATCGCAACCCACTGCCGAGGAGTGAGCCGGCAATGTATACCGAGCAACTCCCAATAGGCGGAGGACAAGGAACTACTGGCAGCATTGAGCCTGTGGTACGGCAAGTACGTTGCAGTAGAACGGCGCTAAATGCACTAAACTGAGAAGATTGCTGCATCTAAAGATAACGTAACCCTATGAATAACAAACCATCCACCATATTTGAAGGTTAATGTCTCTTCAGCTATAAATTGCTAATGTGGTTACTAAATAATATTTTAATATACCCAAAACGAGTAACTTGGTAATTAAATGGATGAAGGGACTAAAATTGAAAAATGTGTGCACAATGTCTATATATGTCAAATTTGACCCAAAATACTTGAATTTCCATTGAAAATAACTTTGATTTGGTGCCAATACTGAAAGTAGGTATGGTGGAAGGTTTGCGTGGTAGCAACGGGTGAGGGTTACGTTAGAAGGTCAACGTAAAAAGTCTGATACGGATCACGGGCACGGACTATGCCTGACGGATGTGTCCGATTATACGCTTATTTTATACTTATATCCGTGTTAGAGTAGATATCATTGAAATTATAATTGTTGATATCTACTTTTTTAAGTAGCCGTATTTATTAGATAATCAATATATTTACTATGAGTGTATCAAGTTTGAATTTTCATCGGTATCTTATACTATACGATTGGCATTATTCACTATAATGTGATGTACTGTAACTGGATAGTTACCGTTTACACGGGTAGATAAAACTATATGTATGTTAGTGCATAACAATTACAATGAAATCCGTGATAAAAGTGCCATATTAAAGATTGGGCATTGTTCGTTGATTGAAACGATCTAAAGGGAATAAGAGGATGAATATGTCTCAGTGCGTCCCATGACAGTATATTCACTTCGCAACCCGCATACAAACTAACCTGTACTTTTTTCTATTTAAAACGTTTACCAGGCACTTGATACAGTGTGTATTTAAAAATGTATTTCTCATCTTATATTGTTATACAATTTGGTATAAAATTGGTCCATTTATACTTGAGCTTTCGAAGAATTCCTATTTTTATAATAAACTTTTAGGTAGTTCACTCAGGATGTAACGGCTTGTACGTCATATCAAAATTCCAAATTTTTCGATATAATTTTACCGTTCAATATTATACTGAATGTTTGATTTCATTCCTGGTGAATATTTTAGAAACATTTTATATTTAGATAAATGTTACTGTTATTTATTGATTGTGTCGATGCCACGTGCTTGTTTTTGTAACTCGCTTCTAGACTTTGTATTTATTAATGTAATCTCATTATATTGAGAACAAATTTTAAATGTCTAATCTAGATTTTATATTAAACAAGTATTGTGTCCTGGCTTCTAAAGAGATATTGCAATGTTACATTTATTTAAATACGATCAGATCGATTTAGCTAATTCTTATACCTTGAATAATTCAAGATTTGTTAGAATTATTAAGCACAGACCCGTCTCAATATAGTGACATCTTGCGGCACATACCTTAACTACTTATACATTGCCCTTAACTATATGCGAGAATATAAGGCTCTGTTAAAATTAATTTGTATAAATGTTACACATACACGTGGTTTCGACTAGTAGATATCTTAATATAAAACTTGAATATTTCATAATTTTATTGTATTCGAATAAGGTCTAATATATTTGTAATAGTGTTTACTGAGTATTCGTCTTTATGACGCTGGTATTTAAGTGAAATGTGTAGTAAATATGGATGAATTCATAAAATACGCTTCCTTGTGCTCAATGTGGTTACGTAGCGGTCTAAAGTTAAATGTTATAACTTCATATAAACTTTTTACTTGTAAACTGTATGTAGAAAAAATTGCCAATTCATAACGTTTAGGTCACTGTGTTCAATCTCATATTTATTTGTGTAATCATAAAATCCACCAAATGTACTTTACGCCTAACAACTTAATGATCAAATTAAATGTTATTATAGTTAGCTCAATTAAGTTTATGCTAAAAAATATTAAAAATGTCGGTGTTGGAACGCTGTGCTTCTGTTTGAAATTACGTATGGTTGAATATTGTTTGGTTTTTACATAAAATATACATTTATAATCAATCCATAGCCCAAACCGATGTTGATTTATATATTTGTGTTGATTTATGTATTTGAGTTACTGTATATATTTATGGTTGAAAAATGATAACTTAAGATAAGGGGCTGGTTCCCGCATATATGTGAAATTAGGAAATTGTTGTGAATTTTGTAATGCAAAAACTTGTGTGTGTGTTGCATTACCTGTATAAGTACCAATCAATTAATGTTAATGTAATGGAAAATAAAGATTTCAAACCTCCGCAAGGAGTGGTGAAACAGCTTGACAATTTATTTCAATAAGCCGACTTACACCCATTCTAAATACCAACATGAGAAAATTAAATGTGAACATGGAATACCTTCGTTTGAAATATATGATTTGTTTTAATCTCTCAATTACAAAAACAACATCAGAAATAATTTGTATGTGGGTAGATGTATGTTTACATTTTGTTATTTCGATCTGTCATAACACAATAAAAATATTCAATGTGGGTAGACGTTTGTTTACATTTTTACTATAATTTTAACCTCTTCCGTTTTATGCTATCCTAGTACATTTTCGTGGTCAACTATGAAATTATGGTGACTGCAAAAGTGAAATTGGCTGAGAAAATAATTTTTCTGTGGTAGAGGGCGCTTCATTCACAGTGCAGATATGACAAAACTTCACATTTTGCGATGAAAGTACTAGGACATCATAAACGAGAACAGATTACTTTACACAACTATTTGTTTTCGCAAGTACCCTCAGAAATCGATAAAAATCTTCATGTTTAACGATTAAACTACCAGGGCACTATAGATGAAAGGAGACTACTTTACGCTACTATTTTATTTTTTAGTACCCACAAAAATAGTATTTAAACATATGATTTCTTTGTTATTGTCCTATTTTACAGACAATTTATTACTTCTAGAACGATAGCTTTGTTGATTTTGTTCTAGTATACCAAGTCAAGAGCGAAGGATAAGGACAGGGGTTAGAATCCAGAGTGTAATTGTGTTTTTGTGTGTCACCTAATCCGATATTAAATATTTATTATATCATTCCACATTCAACTACCAAGTCGAACCTAAATTTTGATCCCAAGTCTTTTCCAAAGTCCATGTGTTTTCATAATATATTGTGTACTATTGTATCGCTCACTGAAAACTGAAGATATCTTTTAACCCTAGAACTATCTAGCTGAATTTTATAGGCATATGCAGGCAACCAGTCCGCTAAGTAGCTAGGTTGTGTAATAAACTGAGATTTAATTTTTCTCACCGTTGTAACGACCCTAAAAATTATTATTATTATAATTATAATTAATTATCTAAAAACACTTTCCACTGGTTTTCAATTCACATTAAAACCAATCTTCATCATAAAATATTTTAATATAAACAATAATTATTACAAATGAAAAACACATTATTTTACAATATAACTTACAATTCCAACATTGCAATATTAAATGCAGTTTATATTCGCATATTTAATTTTACAAACAATTATATTTCCAAACTATCTTACATTAAAGACCACGTAACTGAAGAATATTCTCCTGTACAATATATTTCTTTCACGTGAAAACAAAGGCTTACACTATAAAGATATATATTTTTATTGGACACAAAGAAATTCATTTCATTTTTTTCTAGTTTTTTTTTACAATATTATACATTGTCATTGCTTATGATGGAATGGATGTGTGCTTCAAAAATAACCCATTAAATAATAACATAACAAAAATAAATATAACATAATATGAGTACCCTAAGAGTACTAAGTGTTTCTTAATTCGTTTGTAACCCTACGGTGCAATGCGGCATATGAGACCTTGCTTAGTAGAAGGTAATAACTTCATTTTATAGTGGTTGTGCTTTTAATATAATATATCATTGCAATCATATCAAAGATACCTTCATAACAGTTTAACTCAATAATGCACGATAAGGACATTGACCTGTTCTGTACGAGTATTCATAAGCTGAAGAGGATATTGAGCGATGCTTTCTTTTTGTGAACCTCGTCTAATGTAGCAACTTCCTTTCTTTTTCTATATATATATATATATATATTATACGATAAATTTGAATATTATACTAACGTATTTATAGGTGAAAACTTGTAATTGGCCTTCTGTTACATATTTTTCTTTATTTACTGCTTGTATTAGCTGTTAGTTTTCTGAATGTAAAAAATAAAATAAAATAAAATAAATAAAATTAATAGGTGTCTAAAATAACTTATATTAAAGAAAAAACGTTTTTTTTTTATATACAGGGTATATCAAGACTGCTACCGAAAACGAAGCCGGGTGGTAGTCTAAGCGACTTCAGACACAATGCAACAGAAAAAGTTGCAAAAAAAAGCGACAACTTTTTTTTTGTTATTTTTTTCCTATGGCCATATTTGGGTGGTAAATACATTTTTTCCTAAAATAATAGTGTATACCCTTTTATTTATAAATACTCTAAGGTATAAAAGAGTTTAAATTATTATTTTAGCAAAAACTATGAATTTACCACCCAAAAATGACGATATTTAAAAAATCATAAAAAATAATTGTCGCGTTTCTATGCGAAATTTTTAATTGCATTGTGTTTGTAGCCACTAAAACTACCACCCGGCTTCGTTTTCGGTAGCAGTCTTGAGATACCCGGTATTATAGGGGGCAACCGAGCATGCGGTTCACCTGATGGTAAGTGAACACCGCCGCCCATGGACATCTGCAACACCATAGGGCATGGAGATGCGTTGCCGGCCTTTGAGGTGGGAATACGCTCGTTTTTTGAAGGTCACCATGTCGTATCTCCATAAGAATTCTAAAATCATAAACAAATTACGTATATAACATTATTACCTAGGCGATAAGTCCTAACACTGCTCCCATAATATTAAAAGCACAACGAAACCCTAGCAGAGCGAAAACATAGAAAAAGAAGTTGTCTTACAGCGTGAAGAAAGTACCATAGACGTCGAGCATGGACTTCACAAGTCTAACAATTTTCACTTCTTACGTAACTACATACGCTTATTTCCGTCTCAAAATGTGATTTGGCGAGCTGACACAAATTCCTATCGCAGATAATTGTAAACCTATTCAAACCAAAATGGTGACATTCGATATAACCAAGGAATATAACCCAGAGTTACACTTTCACCGTTAATTTAAAAATAAAGGAACATACATACATACTTTCATAGTGATTAAACTATCAATACCACAAGATAGCCACTGCATTTTCGCTTTAATTATTAATTTCCACATCAATTTTTCATACCTTCATAATAATATTCATTCCACGCTCTACACTATGGTACTCGTGAAAAAAATCATAGACAAACAGAATCAATGTATCGACGCGGAAGAATCAGTCCAGAGACTACCGGAGCGAGCCGGTAGCGACCACCCTGTACGTGTAAATACAAGTTGCAATATACATAGGTATTATATTTCCGACTATTCTAACTGAACACATCATCCTATCACCTCCCTTGCCATTTACCCTTGCCAGTTATAATGCTTGCGTAGTGCCGTAACTACGCCGCATTAATAAAATATTGATAATAAGAGGTTCCACCAGTGCCACCTTGTATACTGAGCTTATTTCAATACAAACAATAACGGATGACGAGCCTGCCGCCAATGTGGGCACAATTTTCTGCCCTGAGTAAGTCGAATGAATATCCGTTTACTCAGAAAACTTGAGCATTACAACTGAAAATTCTTTTGACGATTTCAAATTCAACATTTATCGTATTTCTGCTTTATTTTCCCTTTGTGGAAAAGACCATTCTATGAAGAGAAAATTCAACTTACGGCGATACATCAAAATTATATCGAAATAGTTACGGCACTACGCACAAACCTTTGCCTAATATCTTGTGACTAAAGCTTTTAAAAACATTTATATAACACCATTACATGACATTCGTGAAGTTAAAATATGTACAATTTGTACCAAAACTATTTTCCATTCTATAATTATACAATTAAAAACATGCCGTCAATAAGTCGCTTCAACCTAACCCATACAGAAAATGTACGACGGCAAGATAACTTGTCGATGTTCCTACGTTTCATCGACAACCAGCACTAGATTTATCGAATTTGTTCTATATTCCGACATCCTGACTATGTTTATTCTGAGACACTATACGTGTCAGACAGTGGTATCCCAAGGTATACTATAATATACTATTATATATGTATATGATTTACATCACATGACCCATAAGGAGAGCACACACCGTCCGAGAACACTTGAAACCGTAGATAATATATAAGTGTAAGTACCCACTGAGACAGTCGCTAGATAGCGAGCGGCTTGCCTTGGCACTGCTCGGTGACGTATGAAGTAAATCTCTTCAGGAATTTTGGATACTCCCGCTTGTATACAGCGCGGAGTACGCCTGCTGGGGCCCAACCACCGGGATTCACTGGAATAAACATAATTATTTGTTATTCAATTGCCTTATTAACCGAGACCAAATATCGATAGTAATTTTCGCGAAAATACCGATAATTTAGTATTTAGTGTTGTCCACTACATCGTGCATAGATATTTTGAAACTTTAATAAACATTACTAGATGAGTCCGCCCCGTGACCACGAAAACTGTAAAGCAATCGAAACGTCGGGAAGTTCAAAAATGTAAAAATTAAACAAAATGAGCTATAAAATCGGTAAATAGTATAGTTCTATTTCAATAACTAGATGTTGCAAACCAAATTTTCATAAATGTTAGGTCACTCTAATTCTGAAGGTGCAATATGTACCAATATACCAACTTGTAAATTGTGTAATAATCCCGACATTGTAAACTGGTTTTGAAAAGAGCAACACTAGAATTTCTTGCCCGTTCTTCTCTAGTGAAAACCGCTTTCCGAACCGGGTGGTAGATAAAAAAAATATGGAATCTAAATGATGTTGAACATTTAAATGGATTCAATAAATTATTTACATTTTCATATAAAAAGAAACGTTACCTGTACTACAGTAAGCGATGCTGGTGGTTATATTCTCCCTGGTGGGCTGCTCGCCCGCCGGGTACGAGCTGCGGCACGCCAGGCACACCGTCACGAACAGACGGATACACGCGCCTGTGTTGGGCTGCAAATTCGTAAAATAACTATAAGATATGGTATATATAACTTCATTATTTGACACTCGTTATTCTTGTGACGTTTAGGTCTAAATGATCTTTGAATATAATACTATCAATAATCATTTGAAAATAGTTCTGCTTCGGGACATAGTAAAAGAATACAATGTGTCTTTGTTAGGATTAGGGAGTCTAACCAACTTTTCTGTTACACACTTTTAAGTACCGACATGTCGCAATATTCAAAACCTATGATCTAGATCAGCGATTGTTGACCAGTCTGAAGTCAAGAATCACTGAAAGCCTCCCAAGTGGTCCACGGTTAAATCCTAAGGCCAACCTTAAAATAATTTGACAGCCTCCGTAGCGCAGTTGGTTAGACGCCGCCTGTGAAACGAGAGGCCGCGGGTTCGATCCCCGCACCGAGAGAAATGTTTGTGCGGCCCACAAATATTTCTTCCGGATCTGGGTGTTTGTGAGACCGAAAAGTCTCTCGTAGTTCCTGATCTCCACGACACAAGACTCGATCTTAGTGTGGGGTCAGGACTATGTATGTGACTGTTGGGTGTATTAATTTAATTTAATTTAATTTAATTATGCATATTTTATTTATAGCTAGATGAAAAAATACACTTTATTTATATTCAATTACTTTGTTAATATGCAACCAGTCATCCAACTGGCAGGTCAATGGCTAGAAATAAATTTTGTCAAATAGGGACCATTTGACTGTGACTAAAAGGTTAAGAACCACTGGTCTAAGTGGTAGATAGAAACTATATGTTACAGAACACCAAGGGAGGAATACCAAGCATTGCTTTATGATTCAAGGTTTTATTTTTTTGTTACTGTCCTTGAGCTGTCGTATCGCTTACCATAAGGGGAACGGAATGCTCGTCTCGCTATTCAGTACAATAAAAATAAAACAGAAACTATAGGGTAGACTAATATATGAATGAAGAAAAATATGGATATAAATTTTGGGTACATAGACATAATGAATAGATAGAAGTGCCTAGTAATGGGAATTATTGCTTTTTCAGATTAATATTCACCACCTTGTTATTTTTAAAACCTTATAGCATGCTGTGTCTTTCTGCTATTGCTAATTGCCCCTCACAGAATTTGTAAACAAAAACCTGACCATATATAATAACGATTTTTTACATCTAAAATTACACGTACAACATTGACTGTTCAGTTTCTTTTTTTAATGTGTAATTATTTTTTAAAAACTTCACTCTTTCATAGATTACACTCGATCGTATAAAAGTATTATCTGATCGGCTTTGTAAATCACAATAGCACATCTTAAAATTTGGCTTATTTATATAACTTGTGAAATCGCACCTTTAAAGTGACCTAATAAAAAATAATAGATTTTGGCTTTTAATCATAAATTGGCTCAAAATGTCGTATCATCCCGTTATTACCGAAGGACCGATTGGCACATGAAAGGCAGAAAGATTTATAATTCGGTCTTTTCGACGTATCATCCATAATTGTAATTTTTTTAATGTTACAAATCTTTAGTGAACGTTTTCCAAAATATAAGATTTTTTAGTCAGGTTTCTATAATTCTAAAGGTGCAAAATGTTATTATCGAATTATGATTATTATTATACTGTACATATTTGTGATTGCTATTGCTATTTATTCCAACACAAAAAATGGCTGATAAAGATAATGTACATACCGGATAATCAACATTAGTAGTGGAGTGGTTGATGACGGCGAAGGTGTTGTCAGGCGCGGCCCGCACGTGCGACCAGAACAGCGCGTCCCGCTGCGACGCCGGCCAGATGCGCTTGAACGTCTGGTGGAACACCATCGCGTCGGATGACACCTCCTCCACTATCGTCATCGTCTCCAAAGTCGCTGGAATTTAAATATGTACATGTTATATAAGATTTTTGGAGGGAATTCATGAGGGTAAAGTGAGTCAAGTAGACAATGGCTGTTAAGAGAATTTTGAACGTCATAAAATTTCGTATGGTTTCCTCAGAAAAGTTATAAACATTTATATTTTAAATTACGATGAAGTGTGTGAAAACAAATTTATACAGATAATTTGAAATGGTCGTCTTTTAACGACCTATAGCGCAATGATCTAAAAATCGACAAGGGATAAAAGTCAATATAAGGAATGTGACTACTACCAATTAAGCCATTCAAATATTACTGGACCACTGTCAGACACACATACAGTTTTTCATAGCCTTGGACAGACCTCGTGGCGCAGACGGTTAGACAGCTCTGTGACACGAGATGCCGTGGGTTTGATCCCCGCATCAGGATAAATGTTTGTGCACGAAACAAATATCTTGCGGGTCTGGATGTTTGTGAGACCAAAAATGAACTCGTAGTTCCTGATACCCACGACACAAGACTCGATGTTAGTGTGGGGTAAGGACTATGTATGTGACTGTTGGGTGTTATTTATTTATTTATATACGTACTCTCCCATTCGTATCTATATCGTGGGTTAAAGAAGTAGTGGCACATCTCGCGCGCAGACACGCCGCGCACCTTGTGCATCGCCTTCAGCGGGTCCATCACCATGCCGTCTACCTCCATCTCTCTGTAATACACAAACAATGTATAAAAATATTACCCGGGAAAATGTCAAACTTAGTCAATATTCGCATGCTCGTTTGCCCCCTATAAAATAAAATAAAACATTAAAAAAATGCGTAACTGGCCCGATAGTGTAAACAATAAGCATTTAATATTTTTTTTAAATATGACTAATAACAAGCCTTAGCTGAACATATCGCCATAATAATTTTATTACGAGATACAAAAAACTCTGTTCATGCTTTTATTAAATAGTTGTCTATGAGACATTCATTACCTTTGTGCGATAAGACCGCCAATTGTACTTTTTATGTTCGTGTGTTTCGTTTTTATTTCAATTTTTTTTTTTTTGCTATAAAGGGTATATTAATAAAATTCTCCATTATAAAATCTATTCCACTTGATTAAATTATATGGCCGTATTCATGAATAGTTTTAAAACCTGTTTAATTAGCTATCAAATATTTCATGCCTTTAGAACGACTTTCTAGTTCAATAAAGCGAAGAAAACAAAACATTCGGTAATTAAAATATGTTCAATAAACTATATATAAATAAAGCCAAAACTAAATACTTGTCGATTAAGGCTTAAAAATAATTAATTCCCTATTTAAAAAAAAACAAGAGAACCCCTCCCGCCCTCACACCCACCACTGCAACTCCTGTAAGCCAGGATGAACAAATGCGCAATGTAATGACACCAAGCATTAAAACTTGGCGAGTCTCCGGTAATGTCAGTGTAACCCGCAACGAAATCAATCAACATTAATTTAAATGGGAATTGGAAATAAATTATTGTCCACTTCCCACAGTGCAAAAAAAAAGAAAAGCAAATAAAGCAACATTTATGGACAAGCATACATTTCAAGTACATGCAGTGATTTGACCAATTATACAATACCTTCTGTACATCCTCATGTCGCCCTCCTCAGCGAACAGTTGCCAGCCAATCTCTCCACCGACACCTTCGAACGCGGCCTGTATCTGCTCTGTTGATATCCTGTCGATCTGCAAAGTAAAGGAATATTATTTTAATTTTGTAAATTTATTGGTGGTAGGTCTGTCGCATTGTCTATTTGTCCCGCTAAACAACAGTGTAAATGCGTTTAGCATCGTGTTGAAATGAAACGAAACGAAACGAAACGAAACGAAACGAAACGAAACGAAACGAAACGAAACGAAACTAAATGAAATGAAATGAAATGTATTTATTGATCACGTAGGCAATTAAGGAGCTCTTATGACAAGTCAATACACATAGAACTTAATCTCTATTTACAATATATTTCCTAAACTTAGTATTACTTATTTTAATTTCTTGCTTTTATCAATTTATTTATTAATTTTATTTATTTTTAAATAAATTAAATTTTTATTTATTTATTTAGTTTTTATTCATATTTTATTTAAAGTATTAGTTTTTACTTTATAGTAATTTATTTGTCAAAGAAATACATTATTTACGTTAGTCAAATTAAATTATATTATTTGTGGACCATAAATATTACAACGGTGCGTAGCGGTTTATAGTTACCACCGGTTCCAACGCGGCCCTTCCTGAGAAGACCCGGCGAAACAAACTCAGTGGGCTTACACTACCACTGGAACTACGCGACGCGACCCAGTCCTGAGTATATCCAGCGACTAAGACTCAGTGGGCTTGTTTTGGGTCCAACTTAAGACAACGACCATAAGTATTTCCGATACGTCCCGTATGTTTAGGCTTACTGCCGGATCCAACGCGGCCCTGACTGAGAAGACCCGGCGAACAAACTCAGCGGGCTTTACTTTACCACTGGATTACTACGCGGCGTGACCCATTTCTGAGTAGATCCAGCGAGTCAAACTCAGTGGGCTTGGTTTTGGTCAATTTACTAAAATAAGTATTTGTGACTTGTCTTACAAAGATTTGCCATATTAATTATTATTTTTAAATGTTTTTTCGATCGGTCGTCATATAAATTAATTGATTTATTTGATTGTATATTGGTTAATTTTTGAGTTCACAATTTTAGATATTTTTAATTATTTAAATTAGGTTAGGTGGTGAATTAAGCGAATAGTTCAGGGCCCCAGGAGGTCGCAATGTGCAAGAGAACACCTAATCCCAGGCTTTTTTATCCTCAATATATTCCTTAATATTATAATAACCCCTAGTCATAAGTTTGTTTTTGATATGAGTCCTAAATAGTTAGTCCGGTAGCTGTGTTATCCAATTGGGAAGCTTATTATAAAATTTTATACAACTACCCAAGAAAGATTTTTTTGACTTTTCTAGTCTAAACGAGGGTATTGCTAGTTTATTTTTATTCCGCGTATTAATAGTGTGGGTGTCACTGACCTTATAAAACTTGTTAATATTTTTATGAACGTGCATTATATTTTGAAAGATGTATTCAGATGACACGGTTAGTATATTGCTTTCCTTAAAAACAGATCGCAAAGAATCGCGGCTCCCTAGATTATAAATAGCACGGACTGCTCTTTTTTGTAATATGAATATGGATTCGATATCAGCCGCTGATCCCCATAAAATAATGCCGTATGACATTATACTATGAAAATAAGCAAAATATACCAATCTAGCCGTTGCAACGTCAGTTAGTTGTCTTATTTTTCAGACTGCGATCGCTGCGCTGCTAAGTTTAGCTGATAATCTCTCAATTTGTGGACCCCATCGTAATTTTTTATCTAGAGTGATCCCTAAAAAAATTGTGGAATTAGCTAGATTTAGAATTTCTGAATTTAATTCGATACGCGTGTTTACGCTTGCCACGTTCGGTAAAGCAAAACGGACGCATTTAGTCTTACTAGCATTTAATAGTAGATTATTAGCAGAAAACCAATCCGAAATTAAATTAAGAATATTGTTAGGTGTATCTAGATTATCGTCTTTCCGATTAACTTTAAATATTATAGAGGTGTCGTCAGCGAATAAAACTATGTCTGACCACTTCTGAACCATGCAAGGAAGATCATTTATGTAGACTAAGAATAAAAAGGGGCCCAGAATGGAGCCCTGCGGAACCCCAATTTTGACTTTTGATCCTACCGAAGTGAGCCCGTCCAAAGAAACCTTTTGTTCACGACCCGACAAGTAAGACATTACGAGATCAAGTGACGTATCACTGATTCCGTAGTACCTTAGTTTCATAATAAGTGTTTGGTGGTCAACACAGTCAAAAGCCTTGGGGAGATCACAAAAAACTCCTAGAGCATCTTGAGATGCCTCCCAGGCTTCTAAAACCGACGTGATTAGCGATGTCCCGGCATCTTGAGTTGAGCGACCCTTTGTGAAACCAAATTGATTCCTATGTATTAGCTTATTTTCATCAAAATGTGCTAGCATTTGATTAAGCAAAAGCTTTTCGAAGATTTTGCTAAGAGCCGGTAGTATAGAAATGGGTCTATAATTCGACGGATTGTTCGAACATCCTGACTTAAAAATGGGTACAACTTTACTAATTTTCATTAAGTCGGGAAAGATACCGTCACTTAGGCAGGAATTAAAAAAAGTAGCTAATAACGGTGCAATGTTAACAATAATAGCTTCTATAGCTTTAACAGACAGTCCCCATATATCTTCTGTAGTTTTTATTTTAATTTGCTTGAAAGCCTTTATTATTTCACAACTGGTTACCTTGTGAAAGTTAAACTTAGACATATTTCCAGGAACATTTTCCTTTAAAAAAGATTCCGCTAAATCTACAGATGAATCTAAATGTTTGGTTAAGTCTAATAATAATAATAATAATAAACTCTTTATTATTGCACCACAAAACATAAAATAAAAAGTCGGTTTTACGGGCGAAGATTTTACGTGACAACGTCTTTTTCTCGGTAGAATATTTATTGATATGAATATAATTAAATTGCACAATAGGAACAAGGAATTGAATGAAAATAAGAATTGCACAAATTTTAACTATAGAAATATATTTTGTTTACTAAAACATTGTACATGTAATGACGAATCTAAGCACTCCATATTTTCACTACAGACACAGCTGACGATACTTTAACCACACGTGTGAACTTGTATTGTGACGCTTTCTTGTTTTTCCAACGCCAAGAACGTTCGAGAAAGACAAAGACAGAGACACAAGCATGCGCCGATTCAATGCGCCTAATTCTCTAGTGCTGCGCGCGCACCGTTACGTTACCGGGCGTTACACTTTTTCATAAGTGACTCCCAGCCGCAACCTAATTTAAGACGTTGTCACGTCAATAAGAAAAATCGTATTTTGCCTGCTCTCGATTGTCGAGCTCGTCAAGACGATTCCTCTGACTCCAAACACGGGGGGTTTACTTTAAGAAATGACGGAGTTATGCCTGGACAAATATTTTAGGGGAGAGAGGGAGGAATTTGGGGATTTGGTTGGGGCCAATCTGTAGAGCTCACCGAGCCGGTTCCAAAGATACCAAACTCGGTGGGTCTACGATCTATATTGGCCGAGATAGGATTGGGGGGGGTGAGGTAAATTTTCGGGGTGGGGGTAAGGGAGGGGGGGGAGGAAGGTTTCGTGGGGAGGCTAACTTAATTTAATTTTTTGGAGGTAAAATATTTTTTTTTGGGGGGGTAATTTTTTGCGTAATTTGGGATTTCTGGCGGGGTCAATTTGTAGCCCTCACCAAGACGGTTCCGAGGATACCAAACTCGGTGGGTCTACGACCTATGTTGGCCGAGATAGGATTGGGGGGTGAGGTAAATTTTCGGGGTGGGGGTAGGGGAGGGGGGGGTAGGTTTCGTGGGGAGGCTAATAGGCACTATTTCGGAATAAGGGTGGGGGAAGGCAGGGGGGGGCTATGGGACAATTTTGGAAAAAGTGGGTGAAACTGAAAAATAATTCTCTAGTGCTGCGCGCGCACCGTTACGTTACCGGGCGTTACACTTTTTCATAAGTGACTCCCAGCCGCAACCTAATTTAAGACGTTGTCACGTCAATATGAGACAGAAGAACATTTGGTGAAACAATCGGCGGCCTTATCACTAAAAGCGATCTCTTCCAGACAACCATTAAATCAGGTAAAAATGCCAGGAGACATTGGCGGTGCTTTATGTTATAAACTTGCATAAAGAATACTTACATAGATAGTATATATTTCTAGAATTATATACACACTAGCGGCCCGGCCCGGCTTCGCCTGGGTGCAGATACTTTTTTATTTTACTCCACACCAAATACGTGTTATTTTTCGTATAAGCTCTTGTATACCTAAACATGAATTAGCTATCCTACTGTCCTGCTCAATTCCGTCCCATCCCGTCTGTTCATTCACTTCCCGATACGTCGCGTCCTTTCTCTTAATTAACCATCCCGTCTTATACCGTGCATTTACATTTCGTCCTATTAAATCTGTCAGCTATCCCAGTCTTCTCCCCTACCTCCCACTCTATTATATCCAGTTTCTCTCTACTTTCTAAACACTTTATCGATTTTGATTATCCATGCAATATCCCATCCCTTATTTCACCCCCACTATGCTGTTTTTCCAAAAATATTACGCCATTACTCTTGTTAGTAATAAAGAGATGAAATATTAATTTTCGTAGAAATGCACTCACACACACACAATTAACGTAGAAACAATTATATTTAACTGGTTTTTCAAGACACAGGCAACGCCTAATTTGAGAATCCCTGCAATATTCTCCATAATTATATAAAATTTTTATTTTATTCAGTTCAGTTCAGTTTTTATTTTTATGTGTTATTTTATTAAAGATTTTTCATTTTCAAGTGAATATTATTTATTTAATTGCCCTATATTTATGTAGCATCATAATATACTCTTTAGTTTACAATAAATTCCTGAACGTATGCATAAATATTTGACAATTTAAATGTCAACCACTTTTCATTACTGTCATTAATTTACATCTTTAAAATCTAAAATACGCCATAAATCGAATATTGTGGCTATGTGTTGTCGATTCGAAACCTTTATTTAAATACGTTATTTAATTTTAGGGAAGAGTTTACCGTATCGACGCTATGAACATTAAATCTTTGACAGTTACAAACCCATGAACATTTTGTATGGCAAAATGTTTTTTCCTTTTTTTTATACTTTCGTCAATTCAATCGAGACAAAAACTATCCCACCTTTAAGTTGGAACAAATAACACATACCTACAAAATTTCATTATAATCAGTTGAGTGGTTTAGGAGTCCATCGCGGACAAACAACGTGACACGTGAATTATATATATTAAGATATATATATATATATATATTACTAAATTCAGCAAATTAATAAACTTACATAAAAATACAAAACAAATACATACATATACATACATATACTTAATAATGTATGGACATTATACTATTACGAGAGATAGTAGGCCTTTAAATGTAGTTTGAAGGTTTCCAGCGAGGACGAACTTTTAATAGAGAGAGGCAGTGCGTTCCATAACCGTACTGCTTCTACCGTAAAAGAGCGGCCATAAAATAATGTCCTATGTGCTGGAAACTTAAGCATAAGATTCTCTGACGACCGAAGAGAAAGTGAATTGGCAGTATGTAGGAAACTAAAGCGTTCCTGAAGGTAGCGCGGAGACGAGGGATTAAACAGTATATTGTAGAGAAGAGATAGGATATGAACATCCCGGCGGCGGCGTATAGGAAGCCACTTGAGCTTAATACGATATTCAGAAACATGGTCATATTTGCGCAGTCCAAATATAAACCTGATACAGAAATTTTGGAGACGCTCAAGCTTATTTAGCTGGGCCTCGGAAAGATCAAGATAGCTGGCGTCGGCATAATCAAGAATAGGGAGCAAGAGAGACTGTGCAAGCGCAATCTTAGTGGTAGTGGGAAGAAAATTACGCAACCTACGTAAACACCCTGCAGAGGCAAATATTTTGCGACTCATAGCCATTATTTGAGGTCCCCAAGACAAACTGCGGTCGAGAATTACGCCAAGGTTTTTGACATGATCACTGAGCGGAATAACAACCCCGTCCAGCATCACGTCAGGCAGATGGTATGTTAGTGAAAAATTTATCAAGATAATTGGCAATAGTGGATTTATCTGAAATAAGGTCGTCATTTATGCGGAGAGCAATTTTGTTGTCATTTTTTTTATTTTTCCAGTTTCAGTATTAATAATTTGCCAGGTTGTTTTTATTTTATTATCTGACAATCTAAGCTTTTCACTTATATAATTAGATTTAGCCTGCATACATACTTTTTTAAATAATTTTGAATATAGTCCGACATATTTTTTAAAGTTGACATCAGGTGTATAGGACCTTTTGTCATATAACTCATACAAGATTTCCCTACTACGTCTAATGCCTTTAGTGGCCCAAGCACTAAATTTTATTTTAGAGTTAATTTTAATAGTTTTAATTTTACATACTTGGTCAAACTCTTTACGTATAATTTTAAATAATGACGAGTACATGTCGTTTGGACTGCCATCAAGTGTAAAAGTATCTATTTTTGATTGTACATAGAATCCATCAGCTGCATAATTCACCTTCATTTTCACATCGAAGGTTGACCCGGGTGAGTAGTGCGTAGTGCGTAGTAGACTCACCTCAGGCCACAGCGGATGCACGGTGAGTCTGTTGTCGATGTTGGGCGGCGGCAGCTCGACCTGGTCGCGCGTGTGCACGGCGGGCGCGGCGCGTGCGCACCGCTCCTCCTCCATCTTGTCGAAACCCGTCTCGATGGCATCGTGGAACTCGTCGTCAGGCAGGGTCGAGTGCGGGCCCTCCTGGGGGCAAGGGCAAAGCTCTCTTAGGACTTGTCAAAGGAGGGATGATACTTGGAACAAATATACACCAGAATATGAGTAACGGCCAAAAAAAGGCAAGAGAAATAAGAACACAAATACGCGTATACTCTTATTTGTTTTAGTAAGGACAAAAACATATTAAATCTTAATTTAAAGGAATAAGGTTTATTATTACCTAAAGCAAACCCAGATAAACAAGAGTAACAGAGAGTAAACTGTCAATTCTATAAGAAACGCTTAAAGGCTTCGGAGGGCTCAATTTTAGCTTATGCTGCTCACGTCACGAAGAAATTGCCTAATAATAGGAATTACGTGTAACTTTTAGTTGTATCTATTTAAATTTAGCATAAAATACGGGTTCCGAAGGCAAATAACATGCGACGTGTTTGTTGTGTCAGTCGCGAGCCCATTAGGCAGAAAGATAATGCATGCTTATCAGTAAAACTAATACATATGCAGCGCGCATTACTCATTGACAAAAAGGAAAAATTACCTCACGGTTTGACCTTACGAATTGTATTCAGGTCGGATTCACGTGGAATTATTTATTGCGCGGACAACATACAAATTCATGTTGTAATTGCGAGTAATATTACAAAACTAGAAACCAATGTCGAAAAAAAACTAGAGTTTCAAACATAACTCTTCTTTTTGGTAATGTATAAAATGTTGGATAAAAATGTAGCCTGAATATCCCGGATCGTAATTTATAGATTGGCACTTCAGTCTTTCTAAAAATAGAATGAGTACCTACTTTATAAGGTGTAGAGTGTACATGGAGAAATAGTGTGCTAAAATCTTTGTTATCTCTTCTTTTGGCTTTTGTAGAAGCCCGGTAGAAAGCAGTAAAAATAGTAAATAAAAAGCAGTCAAACTATACCAGTTATTTCAATAAAACAGCAAAAAACCATTCTGCGTTGGACAATATTAAAAAATTAGGACATTATATCTCTGTAAATTATCAGGTGCGGCACATTGATTGTTGCATGTTCAAGAATGACAGAAATAGCAGCAACAATTTAGGCTAACCACGTGTAACTTATATTCATCTTTAGTAGGTATATTAAACTTTTTCTAGTCTTATAAAATTAAGTGCAAACAAAATCAATAGAGGCAAAACGTCTTTTCAAAACTTTTGACTGTAAACACATTTTTGTTTAAATGTCCTGAAACAAAATTATATAATTTTAAACGTACACATCAAGAAAGCCCCGGTCTTAGCCCAGAAATAGGGCAAATAATATAAGATATATTTATACATACACAACACTATACATATCTAGATTCAAAACATAAACAAAATTATTGAGACCAACTCCGCTAAATGTAATTGAATGTGTATTTAACACAGTGACGTATAGATAAACTGGTTCAGTTCAAACACAGGATACCCTAAATTTATAATACCAGTGATTCTCGAAACCTTTGTATATTGTACTATTCTTATTATTTGTAACATAACCGAGCAACTAATCTAAATTACTTAATCCTCATTCGAATTAGAAATAAAATAAAGTGTTATAATAAAACAATGGAAAAAAAAATTAGAATAAAACTGAATCATTAAGACACTCAATTTTGTAACCCCAAGTTGACCCGATACGCAAAGGGCATATATCCAAACCTTTAAGAACCGCTGTCAGATGCCTTTACTCGTGAGATTGCACACTAATAACCTATATCCTACACAACAGCTGTGTTTTTTGCCGTATCGGGTTAACCCTATTCTGCATCTAAAGAGCAGATATCCAAACCTTTAAGAACCACTGTCCGGTACCTTTACTCATGTAGGTTACCGTGAGATTGCACACTAGTGACCTATATCCGACGCACAATAGCTATAGTTTACATTAACCGACCGCGATACGGCCCTGCCTTTGTTTTACACCGCTTTCAATACTATTCACGCGTGACTTTTGGCCAACCTTCCACGGAATACAGGTTTATCGATTTAAGGTGTGAAAATCGATTGTGGAACATCGCAATAATTAAAGTACATTGTAATTATTATAGACAGACTACTCACGAGTGAGGTGTCGCAAAATCCCCAGCAATTAATATGAGGGTCACACAAGATCAGAAACGAGTGAAATTACAGGAGGGAAAGCCGAGGCCTATCTAGTGGTTGTTGGAGGAATATTCAACAATGTCAGATTCACATTCAAAGATTGACTCTACTCAAATAATGTAGGAGAATGCGTGCTGTTTAGTTTAAAAAAGACTAAAATATATATTTGTCTACACAGTTTTATGTACTAGAGTTTTTTTTGTATTTACGAAGGCCAATAAATACAACACACATACTCTCATGGACAAATGGTAGAAATAAGTCTACACGGTTAATTAAAATTAATTCACACACAACCATAGTAAGTTTTAATAAGTATATACCACGAAAATATTACTAAAGACAAATATAAACTACATTTTTTTTTAATTACTTACAAACATCATCATATATTTCTGCAAATCGTATTAATTCAGTACACCTTGAAATATAATAATTCGCATGACAAAAAATTGACAAATTCGTAATCACAGACAATAAATCATTTAACACGAATGAAGAGCAATGCGAGAAGATTTAATTACTCAACTCGTCACTCATAAAAATACTCTATGAAATAAAACAGCATTATACTTCAAACACTCAATACAGCTGTGCCTATTTGGTGATCACGGTATAATTATAAAAAAGGGTAATTAACAGGAAAAAAAAATTTCTTTACCGTGTATAGGATAACAATGGCATATGTATGCAATTCATTTTACAATATACATATTATATTGTTTTGGTTTTGGCATCTGAAAAAACCGTGCAGAAAATGCATACCTGAGAACTCCCAAACCCGTAACCCGTACTAGACGCGAAAATAATATTCAAAGGCTTTCTTAAAGAAGAAAGAATAACTAGGAAATACCTCAATAAAGGCGAACCGTAAACTAACAATGTCATCAACAAGAGGATGTTTAAACAAATTAATAAACGTCACCTGATAAGAAAGGTTAACATGTTTGTGATGTGTGAATTGAAGTGATGTTGAATTTTATCTAAAGGTGTGTTTTGACATTACTTCGTATAATATTAATAAGCGTAGAAAATTAATATGCATTTGCAGAATTAATATTAATGAAAGCGGAATCCCTAGTGCGGCAATGAGTAACAAACTTTTAGTGCATACATTTTATGTGAAGAACAAATATGAATGCGTCATAATTTCCTATAAAACTTTAGAGTACATATTTGAATCATATTTTATAGCGACATAAAGTCAAACACAAAATAGTTATGTACACAAAAATGATGCATTTTATAACTCATTGCAAAGACAATGGTAAGATATTTTCTGGCCCTAATTTTCTGACAGCATCGAGTGTAGGATGTGAACCGAAAAATTTTAACTTCCAGACCTGGCATGCCAAAATCCTTGCAGAAACTTATAGTTTTTCAGTCCGGAAAATTTGAGTTTCCCAACACCTACACATTCCCGTTTTCTACTATATTGTTCTTACTTTTCAATATATCTATCTCATCGTTTCGTTCTATCAATAGCCAGTTAATCCGGTAAGTAAAAGTAGGTTGGACATCGCAAACAATTCCAGAGCACTTCAAAGCTCCATGTGGATAGGAAAGTTAACACACCTTAATCCGACGCGAGCTCTACATTGACGGTTTTACAAGTTATAAAAGTATCGTATTGTGAGAGTACTGTTACTATGCTTACATAAAATATTGTATCAAAACAACATTGTCTTAATAGTTAATGTGAATGGAGGACAAATTAAAGATGCTGCAAGTCATTTGACTTAGACCTCTTCCAACAAGTCTTTGATGTTTTTGGAGAGTTCTATGTTCATCAATAGACTAATATCAAATTTGAATTTATTTCTTAAACTGATGCAACTGTAGATACTTATGTATAGACTCGATGTTATGATATATCCATTTACAATTCCAGAAATAACAACAAAAACATTTCAAACATCAAAGCACTGAAAAATCTCAATCCCTTGGCGTAAAAATACGAATATACACAATATAGCATTGACGTCTGTATACCACCAAAGGGTAGGCCAACACGCCCTGCAAACTGGGCGATTTGATGAAGTCACCGCCGCTCCCCTTAGCGACGGGAATGCCATGGGTAGGTATATACGTATACAACTCCCTAACAACGAGACAGCCGTCAATGTCTATTTTTGGAGCCAGCCGTACAGTACAAAAAAGTCGGTTGAGATTTTATTGATATCACTGGAAATATTTGATGAAGCGATTAATCCTTCGTAAAATATGTTACATAAGTTCACGACTGTATCACCAAAGGCATAGGTAGGTGCTATGGCTCACTCACAATTCATATTCTTGTCATTCAGCTATTTTCTAATCATATAAGAAGAGATACAAACATATAAGAATAACAATACCATAAAACAATATTTCAAAAAGATACAACCGTAATTCTTAGCTTATCAACTCTGTAAACACTGTATTATTTCAGTTGATGGACATTTTCCTTAGTAAATCTATGAATCATTTTGATGCGTAAATTACATGAAACATTTGGACTTATTCCGTCGACGTGTTTACATGTATTTCATATCAAACAGTACCTATAATTACTATACAAAAACTATATTGAAAATAAATTGGGCTAATTATGATAATTTTGTTTAATAACTTCGTATTGACACAGCTGACTCTATGTTTCATATTAGATATATTTATTGTTTGGTAAATCATTTAAAAATAAAGTAAAATGAAACACCTGTATCGATTGTGAAAGTGTATGCTCATAAATATTTCGTAACACACAATTTGAGTGTATTATTACAGGTTCTTAGAACATCGTTATTACCAATTATAAGGGTTCAATTATTGTTCAACCATCGTAAAAATGAATGATAACATGCTTTCTTTTACAACATAGTGCCGGCAATCTAGTAAACAGCTGCTCATTGTAACCTGTCATCATCGGATATGAATATCAATACCAGAGTTCTATTTTTTTTTATCAGCCCCTATACGTCCCACTGCAGGGCATGGGGCTCCTCTACAATCCAGAGTACGATGGAGAGTGATTAGGCCATATAGTCCAGCACGCTGGCCTAGTGCGTGTTGACGGACTTTACATACCCTAGAAATTCATACAAATCTCTATGGTAAGCAGATTTCCTTACGATGATTCCTTTAACCGTATTAGTGCGGGGTGATTAACTATTAATACACTCATGACGCCGAAAAGTCAGAGGTGTGCCCTGGGATTTGATCCCGCGTCCACCGTTATTAACAGGCACTAAAGTGTATGGTGGCCTGTTGGTAATACCAGAGTAAAGAAAAAAAAAGGTGCTTAAATATACTGATTTATCGAACGAAACAACACGCATCCTTTCTGTAATTTTACATTGGTTTTCTACTAAACTATAACATAAATTCCTATAGTTCACGGCCCTCGCTATGAAAACGGTTCTGTATCAGCCCATATACGTCCCACTGCAGGGCACGGGCCTCCTCTACAATCGACAGTACGATTGAGAGTGGTTAGGCTATACCGGGTATCTCAAGACTGCTACCGAAAACGAAGCCGGGTGGTAGATTTAGTGACTACAAACACAATGCAACTAAAAATTTTGCTAAGAAACGCGACAATTACTTTTTATTTTTTATTTTTAATTACAATTACGCGAGCTCGACTGGTAATCTCTTGATGGTCATAGAATTAATAAACTATTTTCCATATTAAATGAGTGCCTCTAATACTATTGTTGATACTGGCTTACACAGCCTGAGGTTGTTGATACCATGCTTGTACTGACAAATATTTACACATGCACAACCTTATTTCGGTATCCTCAAGGAATAAGCAAAATTCCACCAACTTTTTGAACAAATTTTCATGTTGTGCTTTTTTTATTGCAATGAGCATGCGAGATGAACATAACGTTCGCCTGGTATTGTAAGCGATACGACCGCTCATGAACAGTAGCAAAACCAAACAACACCTTGAATTACAAAGCAATTCTTGGGATTCTACTGCGCTCGCCATCCTGCGACATAAGAGGTTAAATCTATGATTAGATAAGGATAAACCCTGTCACCTTTCTGTTCAAAATTGTAATACCATGTAATTCTCATTACATTTTTCAAACGAAAAGACTATTACAAAATTATTTACCCGACATGCTAATCTAACTTCATATCAGGTCTTTGTATTTTTGCTTGTTAATCTTTGTTTGTTAAATGCAACCACCAGGATTAGTCTTGAACTCTACAATTCCAAAAGTGTGATGCAAAAATTAAGCTGTCTAATCGGGTTTAAACCCAATGCACACAGAATCAAGGTCGCAATTACGTCAGCCAGTCAGGTTATGCGGTGGGACCGAGAATCCGCCACAATGCCGGCTTTGTTCTGGAGACTAGGAATTAGCACATCAAAGAGATGACGTCACTTGACACTCATTGTACGAATGTGAGCCACAAACATTAGAAGCGCTACAGGTATGAACAGTTGGAAGTATTAGTTTGGAGTTTAGTCGTATTTGAGTATTAAAAGTATCGAACCCAGTGGCGTGCCACAGGAGAGGCCTATGTCTAGCAATGGACGCGGATGGGTTGCTGATAATGATTATGATGAAGTACTAATAAGTCCGCCAACCCCCACTAGGCCAGCGTGGTGGACTATATGGCCTAACCACTCTCAATCGTACTCTCGATTGTAGAGGAGGCCCGTGCCCTGCAGTGGGACGTATATGGGCTGATACAGACTAATAAGTCATTTTTATTACATTGATGTTACTTGTTGGATACTGGAACAAAACACCGCTACCCCAGTTGTCCCTATTAAGCTTTCTTATACAATAACGGACATGTTAGAGAAATCTATTATTAAATATAATCTAAGTTTTCGAAGGGTTTTGACTTATTTGCCAAAATTTTTTAAACTCTTTTCCACGATATCCAAATTACACTTAAATAAAATCAGTTATCAAAGTTTTCTGGAATATAGATAAGATACCTAATATGAACCTTAACACAAACTATCAGATGCACAAGTTACGAGTATTTAAACTAATGATCGAAGTCTGGCGCTCGGCCAATTCTCAATAACTTGTATTGTAGTAACTGACACTCCCTTCTTTATATTTCCCGTAGAGAGAGTATTATTGTATATATTTTACGGTTATTTTATTTGACTAACGGAGTGCTTCAGTCAAGTTAGCAATAAAAGGAACTATTTTAGCACGAATACGCTGCATAAAGAAGCGTACGAACGTGATTGTTCGAAAGCAATAAAATAACTTGACTTTTAACTGAATATACTTTATACCCAAATATTATTACATATTAAATATTAGAAATAAAAAATAAAATAAAAAATACATTGACGGCTTTATCCATAGATAGTTTGAAAGCCTATCAAGCTATCGAATGGTATGTCCCTTTTGGACTACTTTTGAATCCAGTTTGAGCAAGGAAACAAAACAATCGATAACTAAATAAATTTAAAACGGTCTATGCATAAAGGCCTGAACCTTTAAAGGGATTGAATATTCTAAAAATAATAATAATTGAGTGCTTAATGACAGCAAATACAATTTGAGTATATGCCCAAATTCCATGTAAATATCGAATAACAAAGTAACATACCTTTCCAAATAAGCCTTTATAATTTCATCGCGATATTACGCAGAATACTACACAGCGCGGCAGTCTAATGCATTATCGTCACCGAAGCGGGTTGGGGTTGGCGGGTATGACGTCACGCGTTTTGCCATTGCGTTGCCGGGGTCAATATATTAAAGTCTGCCGCAGGACTATCTACTCACTGCTGTCACCCCGACATGACATTTCATTTGTGACGTTGCTGTGCCAAGCATGATCTAGTTCGAAGCCATAGTAGCGTGAATTTTTGATGACAGAATAAATATATTAATGAATAAATATTTGCAATGAAGTAATTAAAACTTTACAAAGTTCTTTGGATTAATAATAATTATTGGTAGTATCAAAGGCACACTAAAAGCTTTCTGTATTTATATTGCTCTGAATAAACAAATACATTCGTAGGTAACTTAATGGGTTGGTTGTTGTTTCGATTGTTTTTATTCAATCTTTCTATGAAAATATTTATTTACAAATAGTCATAATCAATTAAGATTTCAATGTTTTATTAGCTATTTCCTAAACATAAACGGAAAAATCCCAACCTTTTTCGCATTACACTCAAACAACAATTTCTGAAACAGGACGTTCCGAAGCTAAACAAAAAATCAATATGGACTGCACAGTGTACAGTTGACAAGTAATTGGATCGAGCCATATGGGAAAGAGGTCTACCGAGTCTCAATCTGTTTAAAAGGAAATTGCAAATAGCCAGGAGGCAATCTCTTTTACAGCGACCACACGCACAGCTTCCCATATGTAACGTTAGCTAATTTAATTGTGTTGTGCATTTACTGGTCGCATCTATGCGTGTTTAAACCCACTGCTGCACATACCGGGTATATTAGACTGCGACCGAAAAATGCTACTAAAAAAAATCGCAAAAATACAAACGTCTAGTTTTAGTGCTAGGTATAATCGTGTTTAGGTGGTAAATACATATATTTGCTAAAATAATAATTTAAACTCTTGTGTACCATTGCGTCTTCAAAAATGGACATACATACATACATACATAAACTCACGCCTATTTCCCATTGGGGTAGGCAGAGACTATTGAGCGCCAAGTGCTACGGTCCATACATATCTCTTTCGCTTCTTCAACTGTCATTAATCTCTTCATACATGCTCGTCGTTTTCGAGGACTCCGTATTTTTCCTTTCTTCAAAAGATTATTATTTGATTTTTATAGGACCGCCTCGGACGTCCTCGACCGACTTCAAAAATAGAAGGGTGTACATTATTATTTTAGCAATAACTATGTATTTATCACCCAAATATGAATATAAGTACTTATTAAGAAAAAAATACACTTAACTTAAAATAAATAAAATTAAATCTAAAATTACCAAGTCACGTGGATGCTTTGTCTTTCCTTGGCCCGAATGGGGTTAGAAAAAGCAGCGTCAAAAAACGCACCATAATTGCCATAATAACATGAATATATTACTAAGGTATAAGTTGGGTCACATAAATATTCAACATGTCATTAAACTAAAAGTTCTTACGTTCATAAATTACATTGCGTATTCATTTAGTTCTGAACTAAGATTAATAAATAAAACATAATAACACTTATGCACAATATATCGGGGAAAGCAACTTGAATTATCATTCACAGAAAAAAAGCTTGTAGTATATCTGAATGGTTACTTATTCCAAGCAAATGCCTTTCTTTCATCAAAATGGTCTTTAGTATATCACTACATAGTATAAAACAAAGTCGCTTTCTCTGTCCCTATGTCCCTTTGTATGCTTAAATCTTTAAAACTACGCAACGGATTTTGATTCGGTTTTTTTATTAGATAGTGATTCATGAGGAAGGTTTATATGTATAATACGTTCATATTATTGTACAGAAATGTATTTGAACCCGGGCGAAGCTGGTCCGGGCCGCTAGTGTATACTAAATGAGAACTCCCGTTCATAATACCGGTAAAAAATCATTGATCCCGATACCGACACTGCTTAAAATTAACTACAGCATTTTTTATCGTCCTACAATTTTTTCCTGTTTTATCCCTGGCGACTGTTTCTAAAAAGAAGTAACTATAATGACATTTTAAATTTTTATCACAGAGCCCAATAAAATATAATATTTTTTTTGCAATTCCAGTTAATTTCTCAAAGAACTCCGGACCTGCGTTGCAGTTTCATAGTTAAATGGACATTCACCTTTGCCTTCTTTCTAATGTCTTTCAAAGTCAAACTTGATTTTTAATTGCCTCAAACTGACAATTTTTATTTGAAGATTACATAATCCTCCCATAGTCACTGAGTAACATTATCTTCTTTCAAGCTAGGATAGATTGCCATACCCGCAAACATAATGAACAATAGCATTTATAAAACAATGTTCAAGTGCCTACAGCATGAAACATTAACACTATCCTAGACGGGGCTTGTTATGGCTTCCGAGCAATTACGGAAAACTTCCAATTACTAAAAGAATTTATTGCCTGAAAGAGCGCAACCTTACAACGGGAGACTTGATTAATTATTGGTATTGGAAATGCTGGTTAATATATCAATGTTATTTATTTTATTCAGCAAATAGTGCAATAACAGTTCGGTTATACAGAAGTAAATTGATACCGCATTTTATAAATAATTTTAACGACTCAAGCATCGAGTTGGAACCGCCTTCTGGCCTAACAAAAAAGATTAAGAAACTCAAATTTAAAACTGCAGTATCCCGACAGGACATCATCATCCATGAGGGAATTATACATCTCTCTACTAAACGGGTATCAGATTGGAGTATCATATATTTCTTGAAAATTTCCAGGTATTTTTGAACAACCAAAAAGTTTTAAACCCTCTGAACCTCTTTGCTATACAAAAGTTAATTATACTATTAAACTACGTAAAAACCAGTCTGCATTGGCCGGCGGATAATCCACCACAAGCTGCGATTATAGCATTACAGGTATCAATTTCTGTGCTACACATGAAAAGCAACCTTGAACGCCCGTGAACCGCGCCTAGTAAGTCACTAATGAATTCTCAACAGTTCGGCACGTGGAATTTTATCGGAAACTTTTACACACATGCTATGTTTATTTGGCATTCTGAGTTTTCAAAGTATTTCGGGTATTAACGAATGTACGGGTTAATGAATACAGAATATTTTTTGGTTTGGATGCTGTAATGTTCGTTGAAAATTTTCAATTTCGTGTGTATAATTATTGGTACGTAGTTCTGAATTGGTAAAGCTGGCACCGAATGTATTGACCATTTTGGATTCAGTTTTAGTAGAACTGTAATGTTTTTGCAGTGACACTTGGTTAATAACGGAATATGCCTATTAACTGAATTAAATACTGATTTCGATATGGAATATGGTTCATTACAGGCAAAAGAAATCCTTACATTACAATTATTTGTAAAGGCTGAGATTTCACTTAACATGGAATAAATTTTTACCTTATTGTGGTCATGAATCAGCCCATATACGTCCCACTGCAGGGCACGGGCCTCCTCCACAATCGACAGTGCGACACACACTGATTAGGCCATATAGTTCACCACGCTAGCCTAATGTTGGTTGGTTACATCTTATTAATTTTTCATTGTAAGTACATAGTAAGTAATTTTATTTAGAGCAAACATGTGTGCATCAGTTTTGCCTATTAAAGTTAGTCATTAAACATGACTAACAAAAGTACTAACCTTTTCACTGGCGGTCACTGATTACGATGAGCCATAAGCTATTACAAATCATAAAATATAACTAATATAATAATGCATTCACTGCTATGATAAACCTCTACATAGTTTAAATTATAAATAGTACGTGGCATAGAAGACAAGTATGAAAAGAAAGATATTGTAACAAGTTGCCATTAGGAAATAAAATATTCGTACAACGGCAAAACTGCGATATACATAAATTCGATACAGAATAATCGTATCAATCTTACTAATATACCATTAACAGGAAATGATTCAACAATGCATCACATTTGAAACGAGTTTACATATATTTTAACAATTCATCAATCAAAACAGTAAACATAAGGACAGCTGCCTCAAAATTGAACGTCACTAAGATAGTACATTTAGATAACGATTGTGTTAATTTAATCGATTGAACGGTGTGCTCACGAGTAATCGATGTGAACCCAACCGCATTTAGACAACCTGTGGGGATAAAATCGGCGCGGTCAGCATAAGGTCACCTCATAATGACTGAATCGGAAATAGCCGAAACACTTTCGACGGAAATATATTTTAAACGATTCGGACTATCGACACGCACATTCATAAGTAGCTATCACTATAGGTATAATCGGTGCAAACGAAACAAAATCAAGTTATATAAGAACTGAGTAATTAAATAACACAAATTTAAAAATCCGCCTTCACAGATCTTAACTGAAAAAATAAGAGGACCTCATTGGCATAGATTTTCACTTCAGCGATGAAAAACGCTCAATAAATATGGACATAGTCCATAGTCATAACAGAAAGAAAAGTTTAAATAACTTTACCACGAAGCAAATGTCAGTGCAATAGTAATACTCGAAACACAGAGGTATTTTAATGGATACTAATATCTATTTCGAATCCGGGATGGAACTCACAAGCTCCAGAAATATCGTGAAAATGATATGAAAGAAAAACAAGACTAATCATATTAAAGACGAATCTAGAGGAATTCTGTTAAACAATACAACGTCCTCAATCTCCACCGGCCATAACAATGCAGTCATCTACGCACCGCATCACCGGCGAGTGACCGTCATGACGTCACGGATTCGTCATCGAAACGATTCCAGGATATTAATATGCATTATACGTTGTTTCAATACAACAATGTCATAGAGCAATTCCATATTGGTTTAAACTATGTAGAAAGTTATAGTAGTTAGTAGCGTATGCTAACAATTTGATTAGAATTAGAACGGTGATCGAGCAAGCGTATCCGATAAAATTATTACCGCAATTTGTGAAATTGTAATTCCCATTCAAATACAGATAAAATATTTAAATTTTATATAGAACATCGGATGTGAACATGGATGTACGAATAATTACACCAGTTATAGTTACAGATACGGATATGAAATTTCAGATTATCCACTACGTTCTACACGTATATTCCAATACCGTGGATGGTTTACACGAACTTCACATGAATTTTCAAATATCGAATACCCAGACCCGAATACACAATTTCATGTAAATATTTATCCGGGCGTGGATTAAACATATTTATTTTGGTTTCCAGGTTGAGTGATACTTTCTTCGTGATGTTTTTCGATTTGACATACTTCATTTATCCTGCCTTAGACATATGAAAAGGATTGCATAACAATCTATCGTACATTCAGAACCTTTCTTTCTGCAATACATATGAAAACGAATGGCTTCATTCACTAGCAGTTAGTTCATTCATAAACCAATTTTAGTTATAAAATTTTTCGTCTCTTTCGAATGACTTTTTAATTCAATAAGACAAAAATCGGTCTGATCCCACGTAATTGAAGTACGTAGGCAGCAATATAACAAGAATTAACAATTAACAAATTAAACAAACATTCTAACATTGGCTATACTTGTATTTCAATTAAAACGCTATTCGATATTTTCTAACGTACAATTTCCTCCTCGCTGCACTTTCGTTTTAAATAAACACAAAAAAAAATACCAATTAAAACTAGCTAAACCAAACTACGGATAAAAACAAATAGTTCACGTTCGAATAAATAAGCTTCCGCTAGCACAAATCATTACGTTAAAAAAATACATAAACAAACAGCATTTTGTTTGACGTTAGCGTAGTGAAAATTGTACGGTAATGCGTTTGGATAACCGCCAGTTGTATTGTTTTAATATTTCAAAACTTTCATGAGGGAATGAGCAGGTGGGTAATACATTTACAATATGACCTTTGTTGAAGTTAATTTCACGATACTGCGTATCTTAATATTGACTTTTGATTGAGACTCGCGGAGCCAATATAGTTGTATTTGGAACACTGTTATATTTTTTCTGTTATTTATAAAATTTGGTGAACGATTAAGCCACGTAATTTTTTGGTGGCCAACGGCACATATTCTTGCAATAAGTAATTATAATTTTTCGGACAGAATATGTGACTTTTCCGGAATAAGCAACATTGGACTATTGAAAGGTTAACAATAAGAAAATGTAAGTATTCATATAGACAGTATCTAAAATGTTAAACCTACTTTATTATCAACATTCTTTAAAAACTTTTTATTACAAACTAAACAAGTGCAAACATAAAGCTTCAACATTAAAATCCATATACAAACACAAACCTCGACCTACAAAGCGGAACGGTCGCCAATTAATCTATCAGATCCGAAACTATTCGACATTTAAACGCTTACACGACACTGCACGAGGTGAGTTTAAATGATTTTTTCACGATTTTCCTTTCTATCAAACATGTAATCACGTGATAATAACAGACGAGACCACCTAGAATTTAAGTACATATAAACTGGTCATCAAAAAGTAAATAGGCACATCAAAAATGTTTCCAACGTTCACTGTAGCGAATAGTGAAGTCGCTTTGGGCAATACACATACATATACTTTTTTGTTATTTGAAAATAGTACCCATTACCAAGTTTTAAATAATTAAAGGCTACTTTTTTGTGAATGTATTAATAAAATTATTGCTATGTTACGTTTTAGATAAAATAACGAAGGCACAAATCTCTTTCAAAGGCACTGTGACTCTGTGAGATTATTTCTCGTTCTATTAATAAACTAAAATGTTGATAATAAACACAATTCACAATAAGTTATTGTTGGAGCGAGGAGAATACGGGACCAACTTTTGGAGGGGACCGCGGGTGCAGATATAGCTAGACTGAAAAGCGTCGCCGCACCTGAATCTGGAGCATGGTTGCACGCCGTGCCGTCACCCCACCTGGGCACACTTCTTGACAACGACTCTCTGTGTGTGGCCGTAGCCCTGCGCTTGGGTTGCAATGTCTGTGAGCCTCACACTTGCACTTGTGGTTCTATAGTTGCGGCCAACGGTCATCACGCATTGAGTTGTTTCCGTTGTTCGGGTAGATTTGCACGACATCATGCTCTCAACGATATTATCCGTAGGGCTCTCGTTTCCGCAAACGTGCCATGCTTGCTTGAGCCCCCTGGCTTAGTTCGTACTGATGGCAAGAGGCCTGATGGTCTCACATTGTTGCCTTGGCACAGAGGAAAGTGCATGGTTTGGGACGCCACGTGCGTTAGTACCTTCGCCGTGAGTCACTTGGGCAGAACAGTGAGGGCGGCCGCGGCTGCTGCTGAAATAGCTGCTGAGTCAAAGCGAGTAAAATATGCTCCTTTGTTACGGGACTACTTTTTCGTACCTTTTGCTGTTGAGGTAACTGGGTGTTGGGGATCTGAGGCCAAAGTTCTTATTAGAGACATTGGCCGCCGTCTTAGAGAACTAGGTAGGGACTCTCGCTCTGGGTGGTTTCTGACGCAGAGGGTAGCCATCGCCATCCAAAGAGGAAATGCTTCCAGTATTCTAGGCTCTTTTGCTCCAGGAACGATGTCGAACGGTTTTTGTTTTGATTAAGGGGATTTTTTTATCTATTTTATTTGGTGACTGCTATTAAAAATAAATATGAAAAAATAACGATAAAAAAAATTATTTAAGTATTTTTTGTTTTTGTATTGTATCAGCCCCTATACGTCCCACTGCAGGGCACGGGCCTACTCTAAAATCGAAAGTACGATTGAGAGTGGTTAGGCCATATAGTCCACCACGCTGGCCTAGTGCGGGTTGGCGGACTTACATACCATAGAAATTCTTATAAATCGCTATGGTATGCAGGTTTCCTCACGATGTTTTCCTTCACCGTTTTAGTGCGTGGTGATTGACTGTCAATACACACATGACTCCGAAAAGTCAGAGGTGTGCCCTGGGATTTGAACCCACGACCACCGTGAACATGTTGGCAGCCGCGTCTAGTCCGTTTACCAACAGGCCACCACGCACTTCCATTTAATTTCCATTTGCATTTAAGTATTTAACGTTTATTAAATAAAGTTACCATTTTCTATAAGAAAAAGATTTAAAAAATGCTGTGAATGTAAAATATATTTATAAACATATTAACATTGTGTAAAAAGATACTGTATTCAGAACACTTTCTGCCTTATTACAAAACGTGGTTTATCTAAAAACTTTAGTTTAAATCGCAATAAACTATGGTTTATATGAAATTCATATTACAAAAAGTGGTTTAACGATAAACCATGGCCTTTTTGATGGTTTATCGCTAAACCTGACCGCCCTCTAGTTTAACGGTGGTCTAAATCGTAAACTTCCAAATATTTCTTTTAGATTTAGTGTCTATTTCATCGTATTATGTTACTTATACTGTAAAATTGATATTAATATGATTAACTTCTTCGTTTTTAAGGATTTTGCAGCCTTTGAGCGATAAAAAACGCCATGTCGGTCCAACAAAACACGTCTACGCGTCAAACCCTGTTTTGATTTTTTCCGATAAAAATATACGCAAAAGGATAGGTTTACCAAACATTTTGCAATGTAATCATCCATATAATAATGTTGGTTTACTCACTTTTTCCTCATTACTCAACTTCACAGACCATTTTTCATTTTGTAGGTCCAACACAACACGATATTACAATAGATTACTATGTAATTACCTAAGCGACAATTATTTTAGATCACCTCACTTCAGATACTTCGTTGACTAAATAGTAAATGCATTCTAATGCTAAATGAACTTATTTTAGCTCGCGATAGTTTTTTTTATTGTTATGGTTTCATGTAACCGCGCCAGAATGTTACGTTCCATCACACGTGTTTGGATGTGTCACTAGCTAATATAACATGAACTAAATAAAAAAATAAAAAATAAATTGTAATCGATATACCAAACAATATTGACATTCAAGCAAAATGTCCAACCCTCAATAGGTTCAATACGCCTAAACATTATTAAATTATTAAAATTTTATTAAAATGTATTCTTTTCTGTGGATATGGAACGTTGCGATAGAATGATATCACGTTGAACGAATATTATTTGTATTAATCTGTGGTTGGTGTATAAACCACGGTTCAAAAGAATGAACCAAGAGAACCATGGTTTATTTATGTTTTGTAATACAAGTAAATTTAAACCATGGTTCTGCAGATTAGACTGGTTTTGTTAGACCAGGTTTAAACCAAGGTTTATTTCGCTTTTTGTAATAAGACCGTTTTTGTCTAATGTAGCATACTCAATTTATTTATTTTAAAATAAAAATAGCACTGTAATATTACATTTTTAACTATGAAAATAGGTGAAATAAACAATTTATTTTATGTATTCACAATAAAACCTATTATCTAACTTCAAATTTAACCATTTATCAATAGCGTAAAGAATTTTCACATTGTATTATTGTAGGTCAAAGCGCCATAATACCTTTAAATTCCTCTAACATAATTTTATAATAGGTTTCGATATATACATTTACCACGACCTCAGTCTAGACATGTGTAAGGTTGTGAACTGCTGTGGTTTATACTTTATACACATGTCATTAGCACACACCCAGTACATTTTCTATAAATAACTGGGTGGACGACATATAAAATATCCAATTAAATAAATGCAATCAAAATGTATATTATTCTTATTTAGTTACAATCATTAAACGCTCATCAATTTTAAATTAATAAAGGTTCAACTGACGTGGACGAAAAACAAATAAAACCATATTACGAGAACAATAAAGGGAAGGTTCAACTAAGGTTTTATAACACACTAAACTAAGAATTAGTTGTTTTATTACAATGCACTCGTAAAACTATATCGTGGGTTCATTAGCAGGTTTTATTTTGTCGAAATATTCAGAAGTATAAACTACTTGCCTAGTAGAAACCACTCACGCAGTTTAAAATATTATCAATTAGTTTGGCACGTTTCAATGTATTGTTGATACGAACAATACGTCCATTTGTAGGGTTACCACGTAACTCAAAAAAACGGATACTTAAAAACCTAATATATTAGAATTCTTGAGCAATAATTTTAATGCATAAAGCGTTAGACCTTATTAGTGAGTTAACAACATATTTTGTTTGTGTTTGTGACTAAGAACCAAAATACTGCTGTATTAGATCGGCCGTGAAAATGTAATCTCGAACAAACTCAGCCGTGAGGGAAAGGGTTTGTCAAGATTTGCTATACGTAATAATGCTTGTGATAAACCAATTAACGAAGACAAATTTCACTTTTACATTCTTCAAACACAAGTTATTCTTGATAATTATTGACACTTTTTAAATTAGTTTAAATTTATTTTAGGATCCCTACCTCACCCAGGTTGTCGTAGGTATACAGTATACACACAAAACTGACATTTTGTTTATCAAAATAGTATAATTAAAATTTAAAATGAAACCTAGTAAAAACCCTAAGCACATCTAGGTTGTACAACCCTATGCGTGGCGTCGTCCTAGACGCCTAGCCAGGTGCGCCTTGGTAAAAGGTTTAAGTTACACACGACTGGTTCACTCCAATCAGTTGCGCGAAGGATGTATGCTTTGAAAACAATCACATAATTAAAATAGATTTTAAAACCAATACTGATCTAGGCGAGGAAGTTGTTTTAAAGTCTGTGTTCTGTGTTCTCATTTTAAAACGAACACCGAAATGTTCCATAAACATCACGAGGTTTTTGGTCAAGCTACAAGCGGTACAAAGAACTGGCGTGAAATATCGACTTTGTTGTTTAATTACTATCAGGGAGTTAGATAGCCGGTCCTCTAACAATTTCTACCACGACAATTTACAAATTCTATCACCCAAACCTACATTTATAATATCTTTAATTTGTAGTGAATGAATACTCTATGAATTTTATATTGATCAACTCTTAGCTAAATTGGAGTAAGTAAGCAGTTAGGACTGTTTGAAAGCTTAACGTACAGCAAAACGTATAGGAACCCCTGATGTATGATCTGCGGTGATCACTTGCTAATGAGAAGTGCCACGTACATATTTGTTTACGAAGTAGGTATATACTATTAACGGAACCTATTATGTATTTAACTAATTAATTATCTTTGTTTGACATAGTTTCTATTGGGTGAGGTCGAAGCCAATGAAAAGAAAAGTTTTGAATGGATTTTGAAAGTCAATAATATGTTAAATTCATTATTGAACATTTTTAAATGTTGAAGTACACAAAGATAATGCTTCGATTTATACACTGTCCTGTACCGTATCGACCAATATATTATGTTCCCCAGGCCTCATTGCATGGCACGCATTTCCTCAAGAATCGAGAGTACGATTGTGAGGCATATACATAGTTCATACTTAATTGTTTCTTTAAATATCGTGAGAGTTAAATTGTCGATTATCATCACCCAATTATTGGATAATTAGATCATTATAACAAGAACCTCATTATTATCCAGCAAGGTTATTAAAGGAACACCATTATACCCGCTATAATGATCATTTGATCACGAATGAGAAGTAAGCACGCATGTTTTGTTTAAAAAAAACCATTTCGATTTTAATTCTGTTGTTTTTTATTTATTTTTATTGGAATTGCGAGACGAGCATCTCTTTCACTTGATTGTAAGCAATATGACTGCTCATAAACAGTAGCAAAAACAAACACCTTCAATTACAAAGCGATGCTTGGAATTCCACTGCACTCGCCATCCTGAGACATAAGTCTCAATATGTCGAGAAATTACTCTGGTACAATGTCCTTCAATCCGAAACACAACAGGGCATTTACACTGCTGTTTGGCTATTCTTTTTTTATTTCTTTAAAACAGCGGTAATATAGAAATAAAGGGCCCCATGTGCATATGAAGTGCTATTTATTTACTTTAAACCGCATGTCGAACAAATATGCAGACATATTACTATCATAAATAAATATTTACTTTCTCACTTGTAAAACACATTAGCAAACACAGTGTGATGCTAGTCTTCATAACATAATCGGAGCTAGAAAGTACTTTCGCTTTAAAATAATTACAATGTTACATGCGACAGCTGAACGACTTGTTGATTACAGTTATTTCCTAAAGTATTACTCTCTAATACCAATTTTTATTATTAAATATTATATTTTTAACTACATGCGTAAATTTTTTTCACTATCAAGTGAATTGCAAGTAATTTATTGCAAGGTATTATCCTGATAAAGCCAAGCTTTCCATGTCCCTGTTAACAACTACACTACACTACTACTTTGTTGACTTGGAGAAAGCATTCGAGAGTGTGCCTCGCGAAGCCCTCTGGATGGTACTGAGAAAGCTAGGATGCACAGAAAAGTTTGTGAGACTTCTGCGACTCCTACATGACGATATGCAGTGCTGCGTCTCCATAGACGGCGAACAGTCCGACTTTTTCCCCGTTACCTGTGGGGTTAAGCAAGGATGCGAACTAGCACCTACACTGTTCGCTCTATACTTTGCAGTAGCAGTCAAGGACGTCCTACAAACTGTTTCTGAAGGGGTTCGCATTCGCTTTCGCACCGATGGCAGTCTTTTCAACTTGGCCAGACTTAAGGCGCGCACCAAAGTCTCGTATGATCACAGAGATCATGTATGCTGATGACCTGTGTTTCTTGGCAGAATCCCCAGACGGCCTGCAACAGCTAATGTCCACTTACCACCAAGCATGCTGCAAATTTGGCCTAAAGATCAGTGTCAAAAAGACGGAAGTGATGTCCCTAGATATCCATGGTCGTGAGACACTGACCATTAAGCTTGGTGAGGACGTGCTGAAACAGGTCGATAAATTTCGTTATCTGGGGAACACTATAACAGCTAAGTGTGACCTTGATACTGAGATCAACAGCAGAATAAGTGCTGCAGCTGCAGCATTCGGAAAGCTGTTCTAAGGTCTTGCTCGCACGACCTTAAGCTGGCTACTAAGATCTCGGTTTACATGGCGATTGTGCTGCCAAACCTTCTCTATTCTTCCGAGACCTGGTGTGTGTATCGTCACCATATGCGTATATGTATATATACTCTCGATCGATTCCACCTAAAATGCCTGCGCTCCATCATGAAGATCAGATGGTCCGATCGGGTGCGTAATACCGAAGTTTTAAGACGCGCCAATGTTGGTGGCATTGAGGCATATTTGATGCGTCGGCAACTACGGTGGTGCGGTCACGTATCACGGATGGCGGAGGAGAGAGTGGCGAAGCGCATCTTTTACTCTGAGCTAGAGGGCAAGCGAAAGCATGGCGGACAACTCCTCAGATATAAGGATGTTCAGAAACGTCACATGAAAAGATGCAATATAGAGCCCTCTCGCTGGGAGAGTTTGGCAACACAACGACCGGAGTGGCGCGAGATGGTGAAGAAGCGAATTCGCGTATTTGAAGAACAGCGTTTAGCTGACCTCGACGCCAAGCGATGAACTTAAACCCTGTCCACTCGCCGCTATTCACTTCAATTATGAAAGCGGTAAGCTCACATGCCCACTTTGTGCAAGGGAGTTTGTTGCCAAAATCGGCTATATAAGCCATCTCCGGGCGCATCAGCGCCAAGCCCTATAAGGGGTCGAAATGGTCGCCATGGCCGTAATCGGTCGGATTACATTAACAACTACTAATAATCATTGTTTTACCGAAACAATACTAAATATTTAAAAAAATCCAAGTCAAAACAAACATGCCGGTATATATTACAAGGGAACGTACCTACCGCACACTAGTCACAAAAATCATGCTACCAACTATGATTTAAAATTGCAGCAAACATAATACAAAACATAATGTCATCCCTTATTTCACTGCCTTAGTGCTATTTTTCTAATAGTTGTTCACAATATTATTTTGTCGTTTAAAATAAGTGGTGAAATATAAATGTTCATATGAATAACTTCAGCGGTTTCGATTTTACATGCAACAGTTTTTAACCCTTTTCACCCCCTTAGGGGTTGAATTTCCAAAAATCCCTTCTTAGTGCTACTCTACATCATAATAACATGGGCGTAGCATGGGCGTAGCAGGGGCGTAGCCCCACCCTGGCTCTGGCCTCTAAGGTACCTAACTAAACCTAAAAAAATAAATAATCTAAGTAAAGTGCTGGTTGTGGACAGACATAAGCGTTTTGAATTGACTGATTAACAAACTGGCATACTCCCAGAGCCCAAACGGCTGAAGTTAAAGACACATTTTTAGATGGAAGATTTCGTGGTGTAGGAAGGTGAGCAATAAGAAAATGTTTTGGTCAATTCGAATTATACATAACAGGGCATATCAAGATTGCGACCGAAAATGAAGGTGGGTGCTAGTTTTAGTAACCCTAAACTCATCATCCATCAACCAAAAGAAGTCCACTACTGAATATAGGCCTGCCCCTATAATTTCCACAGTGACCTGTTGCGGGCAGTCTGCATCTAGCGTCGTTCCGCGACCTTTGCAAGGTCGTCTGACCACCTCGTGGGTTGAAGTCCTAGGTTGGGCTTCCCGCTACTAAGCCTCCATTTGAGAACGTTTTGACCTCATCGGCCATCAGCTCTCCGCGCTATGTGCCCCGTCCATTGCCAAATCAACTTAATTATATGCTGGGCTATGTCGATTAATTTCGTTCTCCTACGGATCTCCTAATTTCTGATTCGTCTCATTTCTAAGTCGGTCTCATAGGGAAATCCCGAACATGGTCCTTTCCATAGCTCGTTGAGTGACTTTGACCTTCCTAATAAGCCCCATAGTGAGAGGCCTAGTCTCTAGCAACACACAACTATCGAAGACTTTCGGTTTAAGGCTCTGAGGTATTTTGGATGAGAGGAGGTCGCGTAGTTTTCCGAACGCTGTCCAAGCGAGTTGGATTCGTCGATTGACCTCTCTCTCTCTCGAAGTTGGACCTGCTTAACCGGATCACTTGTCCTAAATAGACATATTCATCTATAACTTCAAGAGTCGAGCTCCTAACTCTTATGGGGGTGAGCACAACATGGACTTTCGACATGATCTTCGTTTTGTCCAAGTTCATTTTAAGACCTACCTGTTCGGAGACTCGATTGAGGTCTTCGAGCATAGTGCTAAGGTATTCTAGCGATTCTGCCAAGACTACAATATCGTCGGCAAATCGAAGGTGAGTGATATACTCGCCGTTGATGTTGTTGTGTCAGTGAACATTTTCGGAGATATGACATCTCCCTGTTTCACCTCTCTGTTGTGGCCCTTCGTTCGAATAGCCTTCGTTCTCTGGTCTTATACTCGGACCGATATAGTGGCGTTATTGTATATACATTTCAACACTTCGATGTATCGATAGTCGATATGGGACCGCTGGAGAGACTGTAGTCTAGGTCTCGATCGAATCAAAAGCTTTCTCGTAGTCCACAAACGCTAAACAAAGCAGCAAGTTGTATTGATAGCTTCTACCAAACCGCTGTTTAGCGCGTCCACTGCAAGGTGTTCACTTAGACAATCAAAGCGATTTGAAAGCTTTCAGGGTTTGGGATATGGGCGCGAGTAGGTCGGAGCGTAAACTTCATCAAGCGACCCCTTTCTAATTGGACATTGGTAATCAATGTCCACCTAACCATTCGCTGATCACTGCCAGTTTTTACCCTGTTGATCATAAAGACATCAGTGAACCATCCGTCAATTCGTCGTCAAAATGAAATCTATCTCATTTCTCGTAGAACCGTCAGGACTCAGCCAGGTCTATTTCCTGTGAGGCGGTTTCTGGAAAACATCGTAAAGAGCCCCTCTTTCTTCAAAAAGTCGGACAGCCTCTGACCCCTGCGGTTCCGTTGCCCATGTTCAAATTGCCCTATTTTCAACTCTGCATCACTTCTTATGCCCAACTTTGCGCTGGAATCCCCCATAACAACATTGAAGTAGGTTTTGGAAGTATGTATGGCCCGATTTATGTTCTCGTACATTTCCTTTAGTTCTTTATCTGGAAGTGTCGAGGTCGGCACGTATAGGTCTGTATGATCTTCATCGAATATGTTTTTGATATTCTGAGTATAAGGAACACTACCCTGCCTGACACGCTTTCGATGGATACGATGCTCCTGAGACCTGCAGACAAGAAATCCGATACCTCCTCGGAACTGGTGGTCCCCAAGATAGAATTGCAGGATACCAGACTTCAGGGTTATCGTATCCTCTCTAAATCTTCGGACTTCCGATAACCCCAGAATGTCCCAGTGTAACTCACTCAAATGTTCTCCTAAGAATTCAAATTCGATAATCTTCTCGTCTGTCCTCAACGTGCATATGTTGTATGTTACCAGGGCCAGTGGTCGCCGGGGTGGTAACCACTTTTTTTGCAAAATTTTTAGTTGCCTTGTATCTGAAGTCACTTAAACTGTCACCCGGCTTTGTTTTCACTTGATAAACACTGTAGTAACACGGTGAAATAGTGTGTAACCTTTTTGTACCAAAAATAACCGGGGTGAGACAACGGGTATAGTTTGCTACTTAAATATTATTTTAGAATTCTGCCCCACCCTGAGCCCATTGCTGGCTACGCCCATGCATAATAAAAATCTCTGTGCAAAATTTCACGTTCCTAGCTCCAGTAGTTTCGGCTGTGCGTTGATACGTCAGTCAGTCACTCAGTCAGTCAGGTTCCTCTTTTATATATATAGATTACTAGCGTATTCTATGGAATATGTTCGTTCAGCAATGCACGTGACTTAGAAAGTAGTGCTCCCAGCAATCCCTGTCCCTGTTGGTCTACCTGCTAACGAAGTATATTTTAAAGTAACATTCCCCCAACTAAAAAAAGATAAATATTACTATAAATAGCATAAAGAGAATTTCAACAAAAAGTGCAGCGTAAAATTCATTCACATCTGTGCAAAATCGATTCAACATCCCGAAATATACTCCCGTACTCACTATATCAATGCATGCTTTAACGTAATATGCATGAAGTATCATACGACTATGCATGCGACCTAGAAACGAGTGCTCCACAGATACGCTGACCCGATAGTGCACGCGGCGTTGGTTTCTCTGATCTACGCGTTTCTCAGAACACTGACTTGTGCCAGATTGAATTACTATCTCGGTGCGGCAGATGAAATTTCTCCGTAAAATACGTTACTACGAATTATTTTATACCAGGAATAGTAATTTCAATTTTATTCACTACATCAAACAAACCAGTATGCATATACTTTATTTTATGTATATTTCTGTGTGCATTAAAGTCAGATTTTATTTATTTTTTTTTTTTTATATCATAACTAACTAAGATAATTGTGCTTCTCTTGTTTGTAAACGCATTATTGAAGGCACTATAGTTTTTTTTATTAGGAGCAACATAGTCAAAAGATTCTTGTGAAGCGAGGCAGGCCGCAAACATCGACAATCAAAAATTTTAGCTGAATTCCCAGTATTACCTGCAGAAAGTAATATCAAAGGTGAAGTAAGGGTCAGGTAAACATTATTGCCTAGTGGACATTCTCATTCACCGAACGGTTAAACGACAACACAGTTGCCACTTCGTTTCTACAATATTGCAGTTCCGCCAAGTTCAAACCGGCTCAATCATACAGTTGAAAGTCGAGACTATAATCTACAAGTGGCTCCACTTATAAACGATAGAATACAGAAAGGCAACCTAATTATTACATAACAATTGCGACGGATGTAGATAGCATTTGCGAAATATTAACAAAATGAGCGATGTTCATTAAATTGTCTTTGAATGAAAGCAGAGCGCACACTAACCGACAAGACTTTTTGATTACGACTCATGTATGATATATTGCAGAAATAATTTGTTTGTCCCATTTTTCAATTACTGTACTGCATCACCCAGAAGCTATAGCTATTAACCATCTAATACCCTTGAATCGAGAATTCCATTGAATTTTTTAACAAGTTATCTATCAAAACGAATCTTTTCTGTGGGGTCAAGACTAAGTCTGGCACAAGTGGATGCATTTATTAATTTGTGCATTCTCATCTCTAGATTACAGTACAGCCAGACGACTCGTTGTCCGTGTGCGCAGGGCGTTACGTACATCGAATAAAACTCGGCCAGTTAACCGGGTTACCTAACTACATTCCCGCCATCCGGCCACACTTTGTTATGTCATTAACATTTCACTACATTTTTTTGCTATGTATGGCGAGACGTGCAAGCCGTTCGCCTGATAGTAAGCGATACGACCGCTCATTAACTGTAGCAAAACTAAACAACGCCTTGAATTACAAAGCAATGCTTGGTATTCCACTGCGCTCGCCATCCTGAGACGCAAGATGTTAAGTCTCAATAAGTTACTCTGGCTACAATGTCGTTCAAACCACATTTCGTTTGCTCTGCTCAAATAATGAAAGCACGTATATAAATGTATACAATGTATATTAAATTCTCAACGATATGTTTATTTTCACGAATGCATAAAATATATTACGTTAAATTCAAGTCACGTTTTAGAAAACAACTTAAATATAACTGTGGAGCAAATGCTTTTAAATGCAACGAGATAATTTTAGCATTTCTCTTATATTGAAACTTGCACGTCTCCAAACCGCCAAGAAACGTCCATAAGCATATTTAAACCCTTTGGAAACAAAAACCACACCTTGTAACATATCATTACCAATAATTTCTCGCCTCGTGGAACTAATAAGTAATATTTCGGAGGGAAATATGAACCTAAGATGGATTGTTCATACCGAAAAACAACAAATTGACAAAATATAGATGCATTAGTAGGATTAGCATAGAGACAAGACAATAAAATCAATGTCATCTGTCGGGACGTTTAGTTAACTTTTATTGTAAAATAGGATACAACAATGACCAAGTATATTAAAGTGGCGCCCCATTCATATCAATTTAATTAGAGCAGCGTACTGCCAACTCAATTGTTCGTTTTGGCAGTGGCTTTAACTTGTGCATAAACGAACTAGTTTCTGATAGAGAAGTGTAAACGATATGACAACTGTACATAAATAAACCATAGATAATTGCATTATTCATTCATATCTGGAAATAAATTACTCATACTTATCGTTTTGTGCGTTTCAAACAATAATGCAATAGTGTTTAAGAGGGTTTAAAGACATATTTTACAAAATATATCATGAAGTACTGCCATAAGGATGCCATTAACTACAAATTCGTTAATTACAAGCCCAAACTGTTAAGCATAAAAATTACATATGTAGATTCACTTAACAGATAAAATCGTAGAGAACTTTTTAAAAGGGCCTTAGCGGTGGCGTGATTTACATTATGTCGCCCACAAAGTCATGTTTGTCTTTCATATTTTTTCAACACAGGGCGCATATCACGACCACGAGTGACCATAATTTCTAGACTAAATAAAATGTCCACGAATGAATTAAGTTTGAACGACTATTTTTTGTATAATATTGCAATATTTTTTATTTAAACTCTAGCGGGCTTTTCTCAGTCAGTTTTAAGTATAATACCTATTTAGCTAACAAATATTTTGTCTTCGTCGCTCAAACTAAATTCATAAGTTGTCCGAAAACATTGACTTATATTCTACCGATAGACGCGACGCGTCATAGAAACTATTTGTCCCATATTTCTCAAAGCTCAGTAGCGACATCTAGTACGTTTACTTGAATATTACAAATTATTATCAAAGATTATTAGACAGAAGAGACAGTTCAAATCAATTATAGGTTTTCCTAATATACTGCCTAAGTATGAATGCTGTCATAGCAATTATATATTTTGTAATAATTTTTATTTACGTGAATAATTCATGAAAATTATCTAAATTAAACTATAAAGTGTACAAGTTCATCACAGTTTTACAATACGATAATGAAACAACAGACAAATATTAGAAAGACCTCCCACTTTCGTAACAACGCGTAAGAATTGAAAAAAAATTTTAAGTGATATTAGTCTTTAAAAACATTCAATGGGATCCAAATTCCAACGTTGTCCATTAGGTAATTCATATAAAGAAATAGGCTCTAAAAACTGTCCACTGTTTCAGAGCATACATACAACACACATATTTTGTCTTATTAATTAACAACATAAAATTAAAATGAAATACTGAAAACAATTTTTAAACTACGTTTTTCCTGCATATCTGTATTTGTAATGTATTCGAATAGTTTATGCCTATTTGGTCAGCTGATATGAATGTCCCATGAATAATCTATATCTAATATAGTTCGTCTCTCTCACTCGACGAGCAATTTTTGTGCGCGGGAATGAGACATACGATTCAGAAGCTCATCTTGTATTTCTAATGAGCTATACAAATATTTAATCCAATAATAACTAAAATATCTGTATTATCGGCATTATAGTGCAATATTTTATCACTTAACTTGTATGCTTCAATTATATTGTAACTTTAGAAAATTTCGCTGTCGGTTTGACGGGGAAAAGTCAACATAAATTACTTATAAATATAAGCAAAGAGGCGTACTGTTGCGCGGCCGTCACGCGGCAGACTGATTCGTGTGCGGTGCATGCACCGCACTTGGGTGGGACACGTTTGTTACAAAGAACGTCTTATCTAGTGTAACATTGATATCGATGTCCGAAAAGGACAAAACGTTCGTTTACTTAAATAGTTTGGAAAACTGTTCCTGAATAATACTGTAGATATATATTAAAAGTAAACCAATACTATGTTTAATTCAAATTTTGTGAAACCAAACTCCATAACAAACTTATTCACTTCAGAGAAACAATTTCCGAAGACATTAAAAGTTCTCCAATATTTCTTTCTCATTTATTCAAGTCACAGTAAGACCCACAAACTTTTAATGGATCGAAAATCGGGTGCAATTAGGGTTATAGTCGCCTTACCGGTGCCCTATTTTATACAAATTCAGTACTACCATAAAGCGGTAACCTAAAATTTAGGTTTAATTAGTGTTAGTGACGACCTAAATTATACCATATGCCGTATAATCTAGTCTTAACATTGAGTAAGTCTTAACATACAAGACATATACAGCCTCTGTAGCGGAGTTGATCAGACGCCGGCTATGAAATGAGAGGCCACGGAGACACCGAGACAAATGTTTGTGTGAACCACAAGTGTTTGTTTCGGGTCTGGATGTTTCTGTGACCGAAAAGTCTCTCGTAGTATAACTCCCTTATAACCACGACACAACACTCCATTTTAGTGTGGGACTAATTTCTATGGGGTGTATTTTCTTCGAAGTGCGTGGTGGCCTGTTGGTAAACGGACTAGACGCGACTGCCAACATGTTCACGGTGGTCGCGGGTTCGAATCCCAGGGCACACCTCTGACTTTTCGAAGCCATGTGTGTATTGACAGTCAATCACCACGCACTAAAACGGTGAAGGAAAACATCGTGAGGAAACCTGCATACCATAGCGATTTATAAAAATTTCTATGGTATGTAAGTCCGCCAACCCGCACTAGGCCAGCGTGGTGGGCTATATGGCCTAACCACTCTCAATCGATTACGATTGTAGAGTAGGCCCGTGCCCTGCAGTGGGACGTATATGGGCTGATACAGAACAGTATTTTCTTCGTAAATATATGTACCGCCTCTGGTAACGGCAACGCTAAAAAAGTCCATTAAAATGTAATGATATGCAAAATAAATGGCGTTGAAGAAGTTAAAATTATCGTCAAAGTTATTCGATGCGATCAGGCATAAAAAAACAAGTCCGTCTGAAATCATAACCAAAACTGATATAGGTTTCGAAAGAATTCGGACGGGGGCGAATATACAGGGTATATCAAGACTGCTACCGAAAACGAAGCCGGGTGGTAGTTTAAGCGACTTAAGACACAATGCAATAGAAAAAGTTGCAAAAAAAAGCGACATTTTTTTTTTAAATATTTTTTTCCTATGACCATATTTGGGCGGTAAATACATTTTTCCCTAAAATAATAGTGTATACCCTTTTATTTTTAAATAATCTAAGGTATAAAAGAGTTAAAATTATTATTTTAGCAAAAACTATGGATTTACCACCCAAAAATGACGATATTTAAAAAATCATAAAAAATATTTGTCGCGTTTCTTTGCGAAATTTTTAGTTGCATTGTGTTTGTAGTCACTAAAACTGCCACCCGGCTTCGTTTTCGGTAGCAGTCTTGAGATACCCGGTATGTCTATATGATGTGATTGCATTTTTTTTTACTTTACTATGCTTTTATTATGATATCCCAAACTATCGGATGAGGACAAATAAAGAAATATCCTATGACGTTAAACATTAGTTATTTAAAGCTATCTATACTCATCCAGTTCTAAATTCAATATCTACAACACCCTTGAGAAGAAATTAGAAAGATATGGCTTGAGTTTCACAAAAGTTTGAACAAATCGCAATAAAGGTGAAGTTATTTTTCATGGACTAAAAGCCTTATAGATACATTGAAAAAAACCTCTAGAAATGCATTTATTTGTACAGTTGTAATATTATAGTCTAGAATCTGATTATTTTCAATGCAAGATTCCAAGAATTTTTATTGCTACCGTGAAACATAAATGTTACGAATATACAGTGTGGATAATTTTGCATTTTTCCGAATATTTAGCCAGTCTTATTCATGTTTTAGCAGTTTAAATATACTCTGAATTCAAACTCAGGCTGTGCAATCTCTTAGAGATTTTATGCACTCATTCAAGATATGAATTTCTAGCCATTTAATTTTGTTTTCGCTGGAGAAGCACGCTAATCTACAAATGATTGAGCGAAAATTATAATGATTCAGGTGGAAACTTGTTAGACTCCTACCTTTTAGAATAATAACGTATATAACATAGTTTAATAAAGTATGTACGTATAATAATTTTGTTCGTCGCCTTTAATTTAATTTACATACTCAGAATGAAAGATACTAAACGATGCCCAATCAAAACCATCAAAAACTTCCACTATAAATCTATCAACATAGAGAAGGTTACCCTCTAATTAAATCATGAAATACATAAACAAGATAAAAATAACCATAAACGATAACAACGACAAACATCACTTGTGTAAACAAAAATTCTCACCTGATGCAGCAATTTTTTGAAAATTTTAAACTTCATTTTCAACAATTTCGAAAAACTCACAAACACATCACTCAAATTAATCGAAACTAATTTTATACCAAGGCCGGTGATAAAATCACGTATAGCAACTGAAACGTGTGCGTGAAAATAAACAGAAAACTGAAATGTAGAGAGCGGCGCGCACGTCTGGTCGGCTCGGCGGCCGGACCGTTAGTGAGGGGAGAAGTGAGAACGGTTACAACCGTACCCCTATGTTGTGATTAATGATAGTAAGCACACATGCTACACTCCGGTACACAAATATATTTGTATACATTTGGAATGACTGATATTTATGGGGATTAGCTACCGACTTTTAGTTGATTGTTGTTTGATACGACTGTGACGGAAAACTTCGTGTGGAAATATTAGTATCTTTAAAGTATTTCGAAGTCACGGGGAGTTCACCAACCCGCATAAGGCTAAAGCTTGACTAAGGACTTCAAATTCATGAGGGATATGTGAATTTATATTAAGCGGTTCAGCCCTGCTCCGCCCGGGTGCAAATACATCATACACTTCCAAAATAGCGTCCAATATGTACAAGTCCGACTATCAATTTAGAATATCAAACAATTGAACCACGAAAAACGATTAAAATTTCCTCATGTTTGCTTGATTTTTCACTACTGCTATGTTATACCTCTAGGAGAGACCTATAGGCCATAGCGTAATGATATATAGCATAAAGCATTCCTCGATAATTGACCTATTCAACACAAAAGTATGTTTTAAAAGCGAACTAGTAGTTCCTGAGATTTGCGGTAACAAACAAACTCTTCAGTTTTATAGTAGTATAGATTAAAGTGCGTGGTGGCCTGTTGGTAAACGGACTAGACGCGACTGCCAACATGTTCACGGTGGTCGCGGGTTCGAATCCCAGGGCACACCTCTGACTTTTCGGAGTCATGTGTGTATTGATAGTCAATCACCACGCACTAAAACGGTGAAGGAAAACATCGTGAGGAAACCTGCATACCATAGGGATTCATAAGAATTTCTATGGTATGTAAGTCCGCCAACCCGCACTAGGCCAGCGTGGTGGACTATATGGCCTAACCACTCTCAATCGTATTCTCGATTGTAGAGTAGGCCCGTGCCCTGCAGTGGGACGTATATGGGCTGATACAGATAGATTAATTGAGGCTTGTAATAAAAGGAATGCCCTGATGAAATTGTTAGAGAATTGAGCGCATAATTTGGGGAACGAACATTGCAGATTTGTGTGTCGATGGGTTTACAAACAATGCAACTAATAGCTGAAAGATAACTGCCAATAAAGAGACGATGGATAAGTAGAGAAAGTCCGTTGTAGTATCAGCCTTCAATGTAACTAATTCTTAACATAATTTATTGCATCTAACGCCAATTTGTACCGTGAAAGAGAAATGGTGATGTTGACATGTTTTGATATGCATTTGAACACGGAAACACCTCGGGATCAATCCATCAACATCAGCATCATCATCAATTCAGCCACTAGAAGTCTACTGGTGTACATAGCTTCCAATAAGTCAATATGGAGATCCTTGGGGGAGGCCTATGACCAATCCATACGAGAAATTAATTAAATCCCAAGGGACATGCATACAGCATAATTTTTAAATCACTCCCACAAAATGTATGGCACCTGTGAATTAAACTAGCGGGAACGGAGTTCACATTCTGAGAACGCTGACACCACACATGTGTCATTAGCCATCATCTTTTCATGCTCCATTAAATTAACGATTTTCATGCTTCTTGAATGGTGACATCAAGCTTCACATCACAGTATCATTATGGAATCTCAGTGATGTAAACTAAATGTTTAAGTACGTCACGGTCTATTGCTGAGTAACCCGACATAATCAACTGATAAGATTCAGAGACACCTCTAACTTTTCGGAGTTATTTGTGTATTGATAGTAATTTACCCCGCACTAAAGAAGACTTGTGAGGAATCCTGCATAGTCCATACTATAGATCTTTACACAAATTACTATGATATTTAATTCTTGTCAACCTGCAAAAGACTGGTGACATGGTGATTTATGCCCTAAGTCTTCTTAGTCAATCTCGGAATTGCAAATCAGTTCCATGCGGGACTTCAGTAGGTTGATATAGCATAGTATTATAATAAACCCAAACACTTCATAATATTATTTGAATGTTTTAAAATTTGAAAATACCAGACCTATTTAAAAAAAAAACTTTATCATTCGATTGCCAATTACATGTGATTGGTCTATTGAAAATATTTTTATAATGTTTTCCATAGAAAACAACACATTACATTACACATACAACATATTACTGATCACCATTTTAACTATTTTAACCGACTTCAAAAAAAGGAAGAGGTTTTCATGTGTGGACATTTTCATCAGTTACATACAAGAATAAATAAAGTTTAAAAAGTGCATTTTCTTCAGAAAATAATCTCACGAAAATTCGAAAAATCCTAGTCTGTTTAATTTCTTTTATCTTTTAATATTCGTATACTTGTTAGCATGGAGTAAAATATTAAAATCACTCACCTCATGGTCAGGTCCCGGCTTCGAAGCCAGCCTGGCTTCGGTTAACTGATTCTTCAACGCCCTGAAACAAAAAATAAACTTAAAACAATTCTATTTATTCACCATTGATTCCTTTTTTCAGACCAGGACAAACAGGAGTGTAAATGCACTGCCGTGTTTCGGTGTGAAGGACATTGTAGCCAGAGTATCTACTGGACATATTGAGACCTAAAATGTTATGTCTCAGGATAGCGAGAGCAGTGAAATGTCAAGAGCTATCATGAACAGTGGCAAAACATTTATACATATCGTTTACTATCAAGTGACCGGCATGCTCGTCTCACCATTCATAGCAAAAAAACCTCCGTTTAAATAAAAAGTGATTATGTGGCTGCAAAATTATGAACAACTAGAAATAAATACAAAATTATATTGTTGGGATGCAGGCCGTTTTCTGTGGCCGAAGATGATGATAAATATTAAGAAATAACAACACATCAGATAGATATAATTTATAACGAATGCTCGCAAGAACTGATTTATAAAAGAGAAAGAGCATATTAGTGTCTAGGCTAATTAATTATTTGTTAATGAGCTTTCTAAGTATATGTCAAGTCCATTACTTAGTTCAATAGATATGGTAGTACTACATATATTTTGTTTACTACGTGTTTGTGCCTATAATTGTCTGTAAAGAAATCTGTATTTGGAAAATTCTAGAATAACGCATCTAGCTCTATTATTAGAAAAAATGCTAAGACTTATCATTTTTTTTTTGGACTTCATATTTGCGTCCCATTTTTCCTTATTGATGAAGTACGTCTTCTTAAGAAAAAAAATTAATAAAGCTTGAATCAGAGCACTTACTGAGGAAAATCGTAAAGAAATCATGCGCTCATAGGAAAATACTTTCAGCAATCCTTTAATTTAATTTCCATACTCTTTTCCTTTTCCTTAGTAGCATGCGTCTGATTCAAGTATCAGTCTGTATTAGCCCATTACATCCCACTGCAGGGCACAGGCCTCCCCTACAAGCAAGAATACGAGTGATAGTGGTTAAGCCTTATAGTCCACCACACTGGCCTAGTGCGGGTTGACGGTCCAAGTATAATTAAAATTAAAAATTCTTTTTAGCGAGTACATCTCAGTTTTTTTTTTCAGCGGCATTTGAAAACATGAAAAAATCGTATAATAATAGTATTTATTTTTTCAAACATCGCGTGCCATATTTTACAGTCCATTCCTTAAATAAATTTATTGTCTCTTAGTACTATCAATCGTATATATCTATCTTAAAGTGCAGGAGAACATCTGCTGGAATAACATTATTTTATTTTATTAAATCGCTATCTAATTATCCTTCTTTCTACTACCTACAGAAAGCACATTGCTGAATATAGACCACCTCACTCAAAGATTTCCACAGCAACCTGTTGGAATTGGCATACATCCAGCTATTTCTCATATACAAGATGACCAAAATTTATATTCGATCGATAAATGTGTTATCAGTCATCATTAACGTGGTCTATATCAGATGATCGATCTGTTTCAGATAAAATGATAAAAAAGTTACCCTAGGTTCGACTGGTAAAGATTGCCTCAAGCATTAAGTCCACCTATACATTTGTACAAAAGGTAAAATATAACTTCGATCAAATATATACTAGATATAGGGTCCCGAACAAAATCACACGCCAACAGTGGCCGAGGGAGCTTGCACTCATACATACATTTGAATTTCGAACTACGAGATGTAGCAAAAAGTCTTAAATTATAATCAACTACAGGTAACAATAACCTTATTTTGGACCATAGTCCATATTCCATACTAAAATCAAATAAGAGCACACGCTCATTTATGCTCTTATTTCTCTTGCCGTTTTTTAATCTAGTTTAGTTTTTTTTAAATCTAGTAGAGTTAGTCGATAATAAAATTTCATAAGTTATATAAATAAACTAAACTTTTCGATTTGCAATTGTGATTCACAAAGACGATCGACTAATATTTCTATACTATCTAATGTAATCTATTAAGAAGTGGGATTTTTTCGAACCCATTAAAAGAAGAAACCAAATAGTCATTTTTAACAGTAATTGAGATGAGAAAACTATTTATACTTTATGGTCAGTTAAGTCCTTACTCCACATAATTTGTGGAGGGCTATTAGCAATAGCAGAAATATAGAGCATGCTTAGTCTTCAAAAATAGCAACTATGTTAATTCGAAATAGCAATAACTGCCAGTACTAATACTTCATTCTTATAAGGTGCTAAATAATAAATAAAGTATACTAACATAAGTCCGTCAACCGGCACTAGGCCAGCGTGGTGGATTATATGGCCTAATCACTCTCAATCGTACTGTCGATTGTAGAGGAGGTCCGTGCCCTGCAGTGGGACGTATATGGGTTGATACAGATACTAACATATAATTTACATCACTTTTACAAGGTGCTAAATAAATAAACAAATAAACCCCACTAACATGTACAGCTCCTCCGCCTGCCTGGCCTGCCTCTCGCGTCGGCGCAGCAGCTCGACGCAGTGCTGCAGCGTGGCCAGCGTGGCGCCGCACGTCGCGCGGAACGACGCGCTCGACGCGCGCACGCAGCCCGCCTGCAGCGTCAACTCGTTGCCTGGGAGACAAATACTGTTGCAGGTATATCCACACATATTATGTCATAATTCTTTTTTGGAATTATTGAAACGAAGCGTGGTAAATGTATGGCCCGAATTTTGACTTTAAGGTATTGTAGGACCTACACAATCTGGAAAAAGGGAAGTGGACCCCTACGTTCGTTCTGGATAACGGAATATACTATAATTTAATAATTGGTTTTCGCGGTAATTTTTGAGGAACAACGATAGGAACCGCCTGAACTAAATGATTGCATCCAGTGGTGCCATTAACAATGTTGTGCAACATTAATAGGTAATGTGCTATTCGGCGATCTTTAAGTGAAGCAATTTAAAAAAAAAGAAGCTTGAATTTGTAAGGAGCTCTGTGCGAAATATCATTAGAATGAAAAGCAAGGTAGGATGGATGGATGAAGGTTGGAGGTTTGGGTGGATATGAGAAAAGGAAAAGACGAGAGGACAGTCTATAAAATAAAGGACACAAGCTCCAGCTAAATAAGAATGTATGGATGAATTATTTATAATTAATATAATATACATATACATACACACTATGATTATACATAAACACTTATAAATACTATAAATTGCCTGTAGGGTATATCAATACTAAGGTGGATAGAGGTTAAAACCTCAAAAATACAGCGAGTCCTTTTTGAAAACCAACTCCCCTTGTCTTAGAAGAGATAACGGAATATCACGGGGTTTTAGTCGGTAGAACATTCTATTTAGCTTATATTAGAACAGTGAGTCCGATATACCTATATGGATCCATAAAGGGATTTCTTTATTTCCTCGTGTAAGAAAAAAAGAGTATATCAACACTGCTAGCGAAAACGAAGCCGGGTGATTGTTTTAGTGACTACAGATATAATTCAAATAAAAATGTTTGTTTAGTGGCGTTTATATATCATTGCTTGGTTGGGAAATCGATAGTTTTTAAGAGATCCCTCCAAATAAATTAAAATGCCATGAGTATAAATGTAATCTCCGTTACAGAAATAGTTATAAATAAATAAATACCACCCAACAGTCACATACATAGTCCTGCTCCTAAGGTACAGTCTTGTGTCATAGGTATCAGGAACTACGAGAAACTTTTCGGTCTTACTAACATCATCATCATCATATCAGCCACAGGAAGTCCACTGCTGAACATAGGCCTCCCCCAAGGATCTCCACAATGACCTGTTGGAAGCGGCCTGCATCCAGCGACTTCCTGCGACCTTAGTCAGATCGTCCGTCCACCTTGTAGGCGGGCGTCCGACATTTCGCTTGCCTGTACGTGGCCTCCACTCGAGAACCTTTCGGCCCCAACGGCCATCGGTTCTACGAGCTATGTGCCCGGCCCACTGCCACTTCAACTTGCCAATCCTATGGGCTATGTCGGTAACCTTGGTTCTCCTACGGATCTCCTCATTTCTGATTCGATCTCGTAGGGAAACTCCGAGCATAGCCCGCTCCATGGCTCGTTGAGTGACTTTGAGCCTTTTAATGAGGCCCACAGTGAGAGGCCACGTCTCGGTGCCGTATGTCATCACTGGTAACACACAACTATCGAAGACTTTTGATTTTAGGCACTGAGGTATTTTGGACGAGAAGACGTCGCGAAGTTTCCCGAACGCTACCCAACCGAGTTGGATTCGACGATTGACCTCTCTCTCGAAGTTGGACCTGCCTAACCGGACCACTTGTCCTAAATAGGCATATTCGTATTCGTACAACTTCGAGAGTCGAGCCCCCAACTCCAATGGGGGTGGGCACAACATGGATATTCGACATGATCTACGTTTTATCCATGTTCATTTTACGACCCACCTGTTGGGAGACTCGATTAAGGTCTTCGAGCATAGTGCTAAAGTCTTCCAGCGATTCTGCCAAGACTACAATATCGTCGGCAAATCGAAGGTGAGTAATAATAATAATAATAATAATAATAATAATAATAATAATAACACCCAACAGTCACATACATAGTCCTGACCCCACACTAAGATCGAGTCTTGTGTCGTGGGTATCAAGAACTACGAGAGACTTTTCGGTCTCACAAACACCCAGACCCGGAAGAAATATTTGTGGGCCGCACAAACATTTCTCTCGGTGCGGGGATCGAACCCGCGGCCACTCGTTTCACAGGCGGCGTCTAACCGACTGCGCCACGGAGGCTGTCAAAGACAAGTCTCTTGCAAACACTTTGGAGCCTGCGTTCCGCTCAATTGTCTCCTTAATGCTCCCAGATTTGTGAGCACGGACATCATGTCGCAAGGATTTCCAGATCCGTCTATTGAGCCGCCGATATGTTTCGGCGTCAACGGAAAACTGCAGCGTCAAAGATCAACGTTCGGCCATGAGGTCAAGAGTCTGGATCGAGAGTTTTTGTGGTCTATCTCTACGGCGAGGTCTAAAATACTTAGATCCCACCGTATGGACAGCTTCTACCAAACCGCTGTTTAACTCGTCCACTGCAAGGTTTTTTTTTAGACAATCAAAGCGATTTGTCAACTCGAGTTGAAAGCTCTCGGGGTTTTGGATATGGGCGCGAGTAGGTCGGAGTGTAGACTTCATCAAGCGACACCTTTCTAATTGGACGTTGATATTCAATGTGCCCCTAACCATTCGGTGATCACTTCCGGTTTTCACCCTGTTGATCACAGAGACATCACTGAACATCCGTCTATTCGTCGTCAAGATGAAATCTATCTCATTTCTCGTAGAACCGTCAGGACTCAGCCAGGTCCATTTCCTGTGAGGCGGCTTCTGGAAAAAAGAGTTCATCGCGAAGAGTCCCTCTTTTTCCAGAAAGTCGGCCAGCCTCTGACCCCTGAGGTTCCGTTGCCCATGTCCAAATTGCCCAACTTTCAACTCTGCATCGCTTCTCTTGCCCAACTTTGCGTTGAAGTCCCCCATAACAACATTGAAGTAGGTTTTGGAAGTATGTATGGCCCGACTTATGTCCTCACACATCTCCTCTACTTCTTCATCTGGGTGTGTCGAGGTCGGCGCGTATACCTGTATGACCTTCAACGAATATCTTTTACATATTCTGAGTATAAGGTATACTACCCTGCTCGACACACTTTCGATGGATACGATGTTGTTGATGAGAGACCTGTGGACGAGAAATCCGACACCTCCTCGGGACTGTTGGTCGTCCCCCCGGTAGAAGAGCAGGTTACCAGACTTCAGGGTTATCGTATCCTCCCCGATTCTTCGGACTTCCGATAACCCCAGGATGTCCCAGTGTAACCCGCTCAATTCTTCTTCCAGTTCGACGATTTTCTCGTCTGTCCTCCAAGTGCGTATGTTGTGTGTTACCAGGGCCAGTCGTCGTCGGGGGTGGTAGCCGGGGCCAACCCGGGGATTCTTAGCACCCCCTGCCCCACCGTAACCATGGCTGCTACCATCGCCAGGAATAGTGGGGCTGCCGGGGACTGGGGGCCTGGTCAATTTTTGTGTCGACATTAGGGGGGTTATTGCCAATACTCGCCACGCTTGGCAGGCGGGTGGGCGAGCGCAGAAGGGGACTCGCGCTGATGACGCTGCTGCCCATCATCAACGGTGGAAAGGAAATAGGGTTTGTGAGTAGAGGATATAATGGGAAAGGAAAGTATGGCCTGTAGGAGTGGATACTGCAGTCATGGAAGGGAATGTTTGCAGTGACTGCAGTAGCTCGGGGGCCAAGGTCGCGTACTCGTAGCACCTATTCTAGGACAGGCCATGACCACTAGATAGGAGCATCCCTGACCTTACTAACAGCCAGACCCGAATCAAATACTTGTGGATCACACAAATAATTGTCTCGGTGCGGGGTTTGAACCCGCGGCCTGCCCTTTCACAGCCGGTGTCTAACCAACTACGCCAAGGAGGCTGTCTACATTGTTATATTATTTACATATGTACATAATATGTATACATCAAATCGGGAAAGTAGTGGAAAGGAAAAAGGACGCGCAGAGGAAGATTGGCCATCCGGCAATCTCACTTGCCAAAAGAAACGTGATTTGAAACACCTGTGTGACAGTGGTACCGACCCGGACGAGTGCCTATTTAAACTGAGTCATGACTGACAGCCTATACCCTGTGAACGTATCACGAATCTAGGAAGAATTTCCGTACTTCCCAGCGCTTTTGCCATACCTATTATTGGACCCTAATGTAGCAACTCACACTATAGACCCATGCAATTCTTAATCCCGTGGTGCTTAACATCTCGCTTCTCCAGTTGTATTTCTTTATAGCGGAAGAGAATACCTCTAAACTCAATATTTTGTTGCTGCGGAGGGAAGTGGACAATTATTATTTGTTTCCAACTCCTCCTATTTGTTTATCTTTCTGATTAATTACGATGAAGGTTAAATACAAGCTAGTGTCCCTGAGAGACTCTCCGAGCTCCGGAGCTCAGTGTCAAGTTTTTGTGTGCCACTGTTGATCCTGGCTGACAGGAGATGCAGGGGCGGGTGTGAGGAAAGCAAAATCTCTCAAAGCCTCTACCACGTCCAAACAATGCCTAGACACGGATGATGAATGAACAAGGCGGAGCGCACGTTTAATGTTCCGACATACGTGGTGTGGCATTTCAGTGCATCTCCAGTGTAATTAGCCATCCCTCGCAACCATTTTGAAGATGGCTACTTATTTATTTAATTATTTTTATAGGACAAAAAACGACTGCATGCTTTTAGCATTAAAAGGGAGATAAATTATCCACATAATATTGTCTAATAAAGTTAATGAATAAGAGAAAAGCATTTGAAACATGCATAGCTCGCTATTCTGGAAAATAATTTTTATAGATTTTTTTTTAATTTAGGTATAGATAGGGAGAAAATATAAATGATAACAAAGTGAGTTGTAGATGTACAATAGACGGCGGAGTGTTGCACGAGCTCCGGCATTGCTATTTGCTTCTACATGAGCTCGTAAAAATAACTTGTAATAAGAAACTACGCCACCGGAGTTTGTCAAGTACTACTGGACTCAGTAGCTGAAGAAAAAGAAAAAGAAAGAATATCACCATCGGCAAGTTTAACAGCATCAATGGCGTCGTTTGCGTCGTCGATCTGCGGGTATGAGGCGACGCACATGTCGAAGTACTGTTGCAGTTGCACCGCCTGTTTGGACAGCAGTTCGTTGTATGTCTCCAACTCTGATATCTTCTCTGTGAGACGACGGGTTGTACGTCCTGGGAATTACATGTAGGATCATTTAATACACATATTAATACAATACATACATACATTGAACAGCCTCAGAGGAGTAGTTGGTTAGAAGCCGGCTGTGAAACGAGAGGCCGCGGGTTCGATCCCCGCACCAAAACAAATATTTTTGTATGAACCACGGGTATTTGTTTCGGGTCTGGGTGTTTTACGACCGAAAAGTCTCTGATAGCTTCTGATACCCACGACACAAGACTCGATCTTAGTGTGGGGTCAGGACTATGTATGTGACTGTTGGGTGTATTTATTTATTTATAGATAAACACAAGCCTTTTTCAAACAAGGGATAGGCAGAGGTACCAGGACAGTCACACTTCATCTAGTATGTTCCGTCCCACGATGTGATAGGGGGCGAGCCTATCGCCATAATGGGCATATCACAGCCCGACTCGGGATTCGAACCCGAGACCTCAGCTTTGTAACCGTACCCTAGTACAATTACGCCACCGAGGCAGTCACACACTCTGTACACATATTAATTGATAATTGAATTTATTGTCATGTAGAGAGGATGGATGAAAGGAGAATTACGAAACAAATACAAAATGCGAGTGTGGATGGAAGAGTCGGTAGGGGTCGACCTCACCGAACATACACCATCCAAATCGGTGATACCCTCAACAAGGGTCAGGTTAAAAGTACCCTGAACCGACGAGAATGCATGAAGACGTTGATGAAAGTGGATGAAGCGAAAGTAGTATGCCAGGATAGAGCAAAGTGGCGGTCTATAGTCTCTGCCTACCCCTATGGGATACAGGCGTGACGATTATGTATGTATGTATGTATGTATGTATGTATGTATGTATGAATTTATTTTTGGTATTCATCACAATGGGCCTACCACTCAGTATTGGGTGGGTATTGTATAGATTTATAGGCTCGAGACATAGAAGCTAGGAGTTTAAATACTTAATCAAATAAAATTACGAATTACGAAACAAAAGTACGAATAATGGTCTTGTTAGTTGTCTCTCAAGGCAGTTTTGTACATAAAATCTTCGGATGCAGAGAAAAACAAAAATAAATAAAAACAATTATCCGTTCGAATGAGTCCTAGATTTATGTAGCGTGACAACTAGTTATGATAAAGGATTCCACAGACTCTTGACAAATGTCGTGGTAGGTCTCTCATATGTGAATCTCAATGTCTATTTCTTCCGTCAAGCAGCAGTGTAAATGTACTGCTGTGTTTGAAGGATTTTGTAGCCAGAGAAATAACTTGACATATTGAGACTTAACATCTTATGTCTCAGTATGATGAGCGCAGTGAAATGTCAAGCATTGCTTTGTAATTCAAAGTACTGTTTGGTTATGCTACTGTTCATGAGCGGTCGTATCGCTTAGCATGAGGCGAACGGCATGCTTGACTCGCCATTCATGGCAATAAAAAAAACATGTATTTGTTTGACACCTAGATGTTATGGGATCGAAAAGACCCTTGTAATTTTATATCATAAAGACCGTGTACACGATAAAACACAAGAATCTTACTATCAAAGCGTGACTGTCTCAGTAAGTGAAGGTTAACTGTAATTATTTAAATAACTTAAGTATCAATAAAGAGGATTTGCATAATTATGATACGATATTAACCAGTAGCCAATTGATGTTTTATGTGAGCGATATTGCACATACCACAAAATCCATTACAATCATATTACCAAGCTAGTGTAAAATAAGTCCTCACTCAAAATTATATTATTTTCAAACTCACAAAACCCCCAAACTCGTAAGAGCTAACACTGCGTGATTCTTAAAATACTAAGCCCGACAGAATTAAAATATCTAATGTCACACTAATTAGTAAAGCAATAACGCTGTTGCATCATAATAAAATGCTATTAAAAAACTCGTTCTTGTTAGAATTTTCCTCATGGACTTATGTCTGATGTAAATATAAAAAAGTATGTGTAAGTATCTAAAACTAATGTAATTATAGTTCGTATATTTTTGGAAGAATTGAGACACTACGTTCATTATTAGAGGCGGACTAAAGTTTTTTTTTTAAAAGAGTTCCCAATACTTTGAAAGCCAGCAGTATAAGGTACTTGATATTCACAACATATTAATAATTAATACACCCAGCAATCACATACATAGTCATGACCCTGAGGGGTCATGGTCAATTAAGTCTTGTGTCGTGGCTATGAGGAACTACGAGAGACTTTTCGGTCTAACAAACACTCAGACCCGAGACAAATACTTATTGGCGTCACAAACATATCGTCGCAGGAATCGAACCCACCACGGCTTCTCGTTTCATAGCCGGCGGAGTCTAACCAACAGCGCCTCTGAAGATGTCAATTTAGAAAACATAAATTTAATTATTTTTCTATTTCTGTGAATGGCGAGACGTGCATGCCGTTCGCCTGATGGTAAGCGATGCGACCGCTCATGAACAGAAGCAAAACCAAACAACACCTTGAATTACAAAGCAATGCTTGGCACTCCACTGCGCTCGCCATCCTGAGACACAAGATGTTAAGTCTCAATATGTCCAGTAGTTACTCTGGCTACAATGTCCTTCAATCCGAAACACACCAGTGCATTTAAACTGCTGTTTGACGGGAGAAATAGACATTGCGGTTGTACCCACCCAGGCAGCCTCTCACATATGAGAGACCTACCACCAGTATATTATATTACATGGCCCCTTCATTTACATATTAAACTAGATTAACATAGTTCAATGTCCTTAAAAATCTAAACATGCTAGGCAATTATGAATTAATTCTACCCTTCCGTTCTAAGCTATTATAGTGGAATTATGGCTAACATTCTACCTCAGTCTCTGAGAAGCATAACAGTCCTATATCATCCTATATACGTCCCACTGCAGGGCACGGGCCTCCTCTACAATCGAGAGAACGATTGGGAGTGGTTAGGCCATATTTATAAGAATTTATATGATATGTAAGTCCGCCACCACGCTGACCTAAATTCTTGTAAATCGTATGGTATGTAGGGTTCCACACGATGTTTTCCTTCACCATTTTAGTGCGTGGTGATTGACTATCAATACACACATGACTCCGAAAAGTCAAAGGTGTGTCTTGAGATTCGATCCCACGTCCACCGTGAACATGTTGGCAGCCGCGTCTAGTCCGTTTACCAACAGGCCACTACGCACTAAACAACGCCCAACAGTGATTATATAGTATATATGTAAGTACGTGCCATGTGATCCCGTGGACTGGAGCGACGTCGCCGAGCCGTGCCTTCGCAAACCGCCGCCATTGGAACTGCTGTCGGAACTCGTCCCGTACCCTGATTCAACCTGGTAAACACAAAAAGTATTATAAAACCAATAATACATACATGCATCTCATTATAAACGAGAAACTCGTAGCAAAACCACATCTTATACCTTTTTTATTTTACATAAAGGAATTTAAATTTTACCACGAAACTGGTAGTTTAGCTGCAAGATGCAAAAAATGGTCAATTAAGCATTTCAAATATTTTAACTATTTTAGTGTGTACTAAATAGTTTTACCAAAGATGTTTGCACGCAAGGAAATATTTGAAAATCCTCATATTAATAACTAAACATTGTATTAAGCGCTGTCTAGACGTTTTTGTTTGGATTATGATATTTTTTTAGGTCAAAAGTGTATTGTCCAGGTAAACTTACATAAACCCATCTACTTTATCTTATCGAGTCATATTGAATCATAAAGTCTCACAAAAATACAATAACGTGTTATTATTACAGTCCAACATTAAAACTAAAGATCTATTGTGTCAGCGCGAACCCCGTAAATTACAGCACGGCATGAGAATATTTTATGCAAATGTTACAAATTACAACGTGACATTCAAAAAACTAATTTCTTACAATAAAAATCGCTTTTAAAGTATTGTGTAACAGTCCCTATATAGTAAGATAAAACAATCGAAATTGGCAACCCTAATTAATTGAAAAATATACGAGTCACCACACTCATAATGATAATCAAACTACTCAAAATCGTTATCAAATATTACTCACGAAGCCGATAACATTCAAATATCAGCGGCTACGCGATAAGAAATAATATAGCCAGGAAAATATTTCATACGTGAGTCATTTCATTAGAATCCTGCAAAACAAATCTTTGCAACAAACCATGCAGCATTTAAAAGGATAATGATATATCCACCATATAAAGAAATAATTCCAGATATCAGATGGTAAGGGAAAAATACAGGCATTTGCCGCAAAAACCCACAAAAGTTTTAGTGATAATGACCAATAACATTGTATCAAACAATTACCGGAAATGACACCCCAAATCACTGCATTTAATGCTTTGAAGACATGTAGGGCTATGTATATGAGCAATCAGTGCAAAAGTGGCCTAACCGCGATACAGTTACATTGGAAAATTGATGGTTATTATTAAGACATGATAATTTGGGTAGTTATTTAAACCAACATTATTTTCTTGTCATTTTATATTCATATTTGATGTTGTTATATTACGGAAATTGTGGAAATCTATAGAGCCTCGTGGATAACAGGGCCTAATAACAGCCAGCAGTAACTTCAAAAAAGAGGAAACCAAATAAAATATATCACTTAAGAGTGTTTTGTTGCTGTAATTGATATCTACAAGATAGATTAGATTGTGAAATATTGTAATATTTAATCTTTTACAAATTAATGGCATGACATTCTGAATAATATTTTTATGCAATTACTTCTATTTGTTAAATTTTTAAATGGTTATATTAATATTATAACATAAAACAAGGTGTTATTATTAAGAATTTAAAAAATGTTGGAAAATTTTAAAGTGTAAGAAGGAAATACATAAAACATCCATATGTACATAGTTTCTAAATAGTATACAATTATTGTTAGTTATTTGAATATATTATAAGGTGCATTGGGGTAACACTGTAATAGTGGTGCATACGAGGTTGAGAACTTAAACTCATATAAATTATAGGAGTTTACGTTCTTGCCCCTTTCACCCTTGTATTATGGTGTTACCTCAACGCACTTTAGTTGTTTCTTGAAAATAACTTTGATTATTGGATCATTCACATATTACATCTTGATATTTTTTGATATCTTTGAATTCAATTTGCAAATGTAATAGGTATCTATATAATATTATCATAATAGGTATAACATGCCATGTGCGACACTACAATATCACTGGATTATTAAACTATAAAACCTTATCATACGATAGATAAAAGTAGATTCCGCCAATAAATAGATAAAATGTAACATTTATGCAATTAACTATTGTTTTACTGCATAATTTTTATACCAACCGATGAACCCTGTCTCAGATTAAACAAATTGGTCTATGTCCACATATTTGGTAAGTTTTGATATTAGGAATTGCATATACAACCACCCTGTTTTCTGAACACATAGTAAATTAGCTGCTCCTATGATACAAGATACCAACATGTTCTGCCCTTGGTAAAATTTACATTATTGAAATTATTATGTATGTGTAAACAACACCCAACAGATAACAGAGAACTAAAAATATTGTCCTCAAAACAGACAAATAAAGTGGTATTTTCTTATATTGTGCAATTACAAATTATAATATATGTATAAATTGCATACATATTCAATAACTTGTAACAATTTAAATTAAATAATTGATAATAATGTATGTGAATAATGTAGTATAAGTAATTTTTAAATGAACTGGTCAAATTAAAAGCAGATAAATCTCAATCAGTTTATCAGGAAATATAATTATTATATGAAAACTAAAGTAAAAACACCAAATTTGAAACAAGATAAAAAAAAAACAATACAGAAAATTTGCATTATAGATAACGTGACCATTTCTTTTTTGTGCCAGAGCGGGACATCTGTGGAATGAAATAATAATAATAATAAATTTTTTACAAGTTTTTATATGAGTTTGAAACTCTATATTTTCTGAAAAGCTGAATTTTCGTAATCAAAATAGCTTTCATTACTGCGGCACTCAACTGTTTTTTATCACTTCTCCATATTTTATTAATGTGAGAACAAACTCTTTCGATAGGTGCTTTACTTCTAGGCAGACACAGAAGGTACTCAACAATTGTGGAGAAGTTTTTTTATAAATCAAGATTGTATTTACGAAAGTGCTGGAATAATTCGACCCCACTGTTTTTAGCAATAGTTCGGTAAAGCATTTCGAGCGGGAAATACATTTTAAATTATCGTTTGGTCTGTTTGCAAGGGCGGGACTATGTCGGCCTTGCTGGGGACAGCGGGACACACTTCCTGAAAGCGGGACTGTCCCGCCCAAAGCGGGACGTATGGTCACGTTAATTATAGAACACTTTTTCTATAATGTAAATTTTATATGGTGTAATGTAAACTGGTAGACACTATTCCTAATTGAAAGCTATAAATACATTGACTTCATTAATAGAACAACTTCAAAAGAAGTCATCACTATTAGAGCAAAGTCAAGTGAATGGCAACATTATGTTAAATGGTACAATTGTTCATATTCCAATGTAACATTGAGATTGTATTATTTTATGTTTTTAAGATGTATGCCAGTGTTACACATTGAAATAAAACTACTGTTTACAGATTTCTCCACTGATTTTGACCTATTCTGAATTTTTTGTCCTTCTAATGTTTCAATTACAACAGTTATTATAGACAAAATGCATATAAGTTAGTTATTTTTTAATTGTATTAACTTCTGAATATTTTGATCATATGCAGATACCTAAAGAAACCTACTTGGAGATACCTAAAGAATAAAAAATATAGGATATTAGCATTGACGTAAAATATATGGACGGGGCGGAAAGCAAGAAAAGTGTTGTCACTAAAGTGGTCCGCAGACCAGTTCAACGGTTGTGACGTCACAGCGCACCGGTTGTAAATCGCCGACAAATGCCTAATTTATCGTGCATGTGTGTGCATTAAAGATGACCGAAAATTCACAAAAAAAAGATAATATTTGTTATTGCGGTGATCTAAGTAAAAATTATATTACTTTTAGTCAATATAACATTTATTTTAGCATTATTGAAAAACGATTTCATGGCCGCCATTGACGTAAAAATCTGACAGATGGCGCAATTTTCGCAGGCATCTTTTTGACGTACCCAATGTACTAAAGGGCCTATCCTTAGTTTTTAAATCAATGGATATTAGGAATAATCCCGTGAAATGCAGCTGTATCAATAATACTGCAAAATACTTAGTAATGTAAAAATAAATTATGCAGTTTTACTGGGTTCAATATAAAGATAAATAGTCTATTATATGCATTTAAATCACTTGTAACTTGTCATAATCACTAAATTGTAAACTTGTTTTGATAAGAGCAACACTAGGGTTTCTAGAGAGGTCTTCTCTAGTGGAAACTGCTTTCCATATTGGGTGGGAACTGTAACATCAGTCTCATTTAAAAGTCAATGTTTGAGTTGGAACTGAGCCAATATATTATTTAAAAAATATTATAACTTAGGAAAATATTATTGTAACAAAATAAATTATTTACGCCTCAAACAAAAATAAATCAAAAACAAAATGTGATAAAAAAATTATGAATGAGTTATTCTTAAGGTGTATTGTATTATTCATCAATGCAAACAATTACTAATTGAATCATTATAAGTATACAAATGTCATTAATCTGTATTTGTGTCAACCATAATACTTGTTTACAATATGCAGCAATTAATGTACTTATGTGCAATATACTCACTTTAAACGACTCCAATACATCGATCCACTGCTGTTTCTCCTCCGGGTTGGAAGCTCTCAAGTACCAAACACAGTCATTTACAGACACATCAAATCTGCAATCGTCAAACTCGTGAGGCTGAAAGAAAAACAAAACAACATACCAAGGTTGCACATCACATTCTCAGATCGCCCGATTGACGCGCCAGTGAGCAATATTCGTTCTATAATAAAAAATTACGCGACAAAAACTATCTGTTGCAAGGGCATATCAATTTTTTCACAATAATGTTTGTCTGTGCTTAATCACCTTCACTTTAGCTTTTTTCAGGCATAAGGCACCGCGGCATCCGAGATTGCTTTCCAATTCGCTCTTGTAATACGACAGCGTAGAATCCTTCAAAACAATAAACCTGTCCTGCCATCCGTGAATGTAGTTAGTCCATTTACTCAAGTATCCGCGGAGTTCGGGATTTCCGCCTTCTTCTAAATCCGAATTATCACTAATAGTTATATTTTCGTCCGTCATATTGAAGTATTTCAATAGAAATTGTTACATTAAATCAAAATGAAAACAAAGAAATTAAAATACCAAATGAATTTTATCAAATGCTCGTTAGTCGTTGTAATACCAACGAAACTGTTGCTGTTTTTTGACGTTTCTTATCAGGGTTGTCAATTATTTCGATATGGATGACATTTATGGAATGTCATTTGAAAATAGCAGTTACGCGTTAAAAGTTATAATTATGATTATTTTATGTTATTTGAAATGCTACTATGTATCTTGCAATCTGTGTAAATCTTGTATTCTTTGAAATAATGTATTATAAATTTTAAAGAGAATTCTTGAAATAAACAAAATATACTAAATTCATCATCATCACCATTTGCTAAGGTGTTATCCCGGCCGGTGCCAGGGTCCGCCTTCGGCTGAGTCTCCTCTATTTCGTCTGGTCTTCGGCACCCTACAGTACTAAAATTATTGACTATCATGTTATCTTCATTAATGACTTCAAGCCATCGCTTCTTCGGTTTGTTATACCTATATATATGCACACCTCGGTCGAGGTCGAATGTTGAGGCACAGGCACACATTCCCGACGTACTCTTTCTTAGAACATGACCATACCAAGCGACATTCCTGGAATTAAATACAAATATCCTGAAATACAATATCAAAATTTGGCAAATAAAATAATCACGTTTAGCACTTTATAAATACTTTATATTCTCGGAGGCTGATTGATCGCATCCAAAACACAGAACCATGCTCTAAAACTCGCATTATGAATGTATATCTCTCTTCAGTCATTGCTACAAGGATAATATACTCTATAAATAAATCTATAAATTAACACTAGTATTTGACTAAATGTAGAATTTATAAATTGTACACATACGCTTTTTATAAAAAATGTTCTGCGACAACTTTCTAATGTCCAAATTCCAATGTTTTAATTTTTGCTATACCAGTTTTCCTTCAGTTTTCATTGTTTTTAATATTTTCCATTGACCTATTTATGAAACAAATACACATTCGACATTCGATATTCTGCCTGGACAGCATTTGCAATTACCATCAGGTGCAGTGTTTATGCCATGCCAGTGTGAAATGTAGTTTTAAATGTTAAATAGGTATCACATAATAGTTGAAAAATATCAGCTTTGGAAACACTTGTTGATTCTAGGACACAGATCACTTCCAATAGATACCGCATTACGATAGTTTTGTTTTGAACCGAAAACGCCAACGAAGGGAACTGCGCGGGGGGTGGGCGGGTTGCAGCGCGGTCACGTGGACTTCACTGGAGAGATGAGGCAAATTCGATAAATAAAAAAATGTATCGATAGTTCGATTTGCCAGTAAGTTCATGTGTTATGATCGCTTCTATAACTTAATTACCAACTTGTTAAATATTTGATAGTATTTTTCACCGGCCTGATCTGATAAATTATACCAACCGGCAACCGCTAACTACGAATAAAATAGGATTAAGATTTATACTTTATGTATGTAACGGTTTTATTTCTATTATTCACCGTGTATTTTTGTATACCATAATGGCGAAATACCCAAATTAAGTGTTGATATAAAAGATCAGATAAAAATATGAAATAGTAAATAACTAAACCTCACGCCCTAAAGGGCTACAATAACTTATTCCGTTTCTTGAATTCTGAAAATTGGCGGCTGTAGTAAATGTAATATCGACAAGTGACGATGAAACCCACTTGACGAACTATGAATGTTTTTGAGACGATATATACAACGTATGTTAAAATTAGTGAAATAGCTTATGCTACTGATTCTCAATAAACTTAGTATACTAAAACTTATGATAAATACCCTCCCATTATATTTGAAAACGTATACAACTAGAGGGAAAAAAGGAAATTTAATTACGCCAATGATAAATAAAAAAATATTTTAAAAGTACCGTGTTAACAAATTTAACTATTTCAAATTACATAAAATAACTTAATTATGGTCATTTGCAATTTTTTTTATATCAATATATATTTTGTGACATTGTCATTTAATAAAATTAATTTACATTATTGTTTTACAATATCGATATTTCTGGGAATTATATTATAAACATGCGTCAAACACTAGAAGAACGCGTGATTTCGCCAAAAACAGATGGCTTATTACAGTTATTGCTGTGCGAAAAAGAGACGGCTGATTCTCCATCCGAACTCGACTGTTTGACATTGATACATTAACCAGTATAAATTAAGCTCGCTCGTGACCAAATTAATTTAAAGAATATTAGTTATCGATGAAAACTTATTGCGTTTTTTTAAATACTTTATTTTTTTGAGTTTTTTGCACACCATTTAATTGAACAAATCATTTTTAACTGGTATATTATGTTCCCAAAATGTAATTTTCGCTAACGTGCGACGACATGTGCGGGTCCACTACTTGGACAACACTGATGACGCGACATTTGGCATCGGTTTATATCTATCTGATAACTTATATGTGTTGGGCGCAACCGCTGCCTTGCATTAGGTATCTATTGGGAGCATAGATTTAGTATAAAACATAGATCGGCAATGTGAAAGAGATAGAATAATTTAACTCATATGTTAAAGCGAGATGCATGATGCCACCATACGTTTACACAGGAGTAGAGATGTGAGGTTAATGGAAAAAAATCGATTAAATTAAAATCGATTTTTCTTTATTCAATATTATTCGATTTGTTAAAAATCGATTATAATAGAAAAATAATCGATTTTTGCGAAAAAATCGATTTTTTTCCATTATTTCAAAAATCTAAATGCTTTTCATATTCCAATTATAATTCTCATTTTCACATTAACAATTAATTCAAATAAAAATCAAATAAATTGATATGAATAAAAAAAATATCAGATTCAAAACTAAAAATCAAAGCGAATGTTCCTTTAAACTTTCAAGGTAAGGAATGAGGAAACCAAGTTTATTTATTGATACAGTCGACTCTCGTTAATTCGGAACTCGAGGGACTCTTAAAATATTACGAATTATCTAGTGTTTGAAATATCAAATGGTTCGACTTTCGTATCGTATCGTATCAGCCCATATACGTCCCACTGCAGGGCACGGGCCTACTCTACAATCGAAAGTACGATTGAGAGTGGTTAGGCCATATAGTCCACCACGCTGGCCTAGTGCGAGTTAGCGGACTTACATACCATAGAAATTCTTATAAATCGCTATGGTATGCAGGTTTCCTCACGATGTTTTCCTTCACCATTTTAGTGCGTAGTGATTGACTGTCAATACACACATGACTCCGAAAAGTCAGAGGTGTGCCCTGGGATTTTTTTTTAAATTAAATTACACCCAACAGTCACATATACAGTCCTGACCCCACACTAAGGTTGAGTCTTGTGTCGTGGGTATCAGGAACTACGAGAGACTTTTCGGTCTCACAAACACCCAGACCCGAGAGAAATATTTGTGGGCCACACAAACATTTATCTTGGTGCGGGGATCGAACCCGCGGCCTCTCGTTTCACAGGCGGCGTCTAACCGCTTGCGCCACGGAGGCTGTCAATTTGAACCTGCGACCACCGTGAACATGTTGGTAGCCGCGTCTAGTCCGTTTACCAACAGGCCACCACGCACTTCTTGGTTCGACTTTACGAGAGACATTATAAAACTTCGAATTATTAAGTGTTGATCAACTATTATTCAATCAATAGCAATCGTCAAACATTTATACTTTCTTTTTCTCTCTCTGCAACTTTGAATTGTCGAGTGTTGGACGCCGTTGAGTTCGAATTAACGCGTCGTTTTGTAATTTAGCTATGATTTTTGCGTTCGAATTACCAAGTGTATAAAAATGTATTGATTTAGTTCGAAATATAAACAGATTTTGTAGGGAACTCGTGATAACTTTGAATTATAGAGAGGTTCGAATTATTGCAGGTTTGAATTAACGAGAGTCGACTGTACTAATTTCCAGTACAATTAATCATTTATTTAATAAAAATGAAATGATAAGCACCGCTATAAAAAAAACTTTATTGTATCAAAAACTAAAATATTAATCAAATAAAAAAAAAAAATGCCATAAATGTCCAGTACTACTTCATATTTAGGCCTACGTTCAACAGTGGACAGCAATAGGCTGATATGATGATGATAATTTTACATGTGACTAGTTTTAAAATAAAATTCTTTAAGAAATAAAGTCTGCGTTGTCTGTAATCTCAAAAACAAAAATATAAAACATATTATTATCTTTTGTTAATCTTTAAGTTTAAACAATGAAAATATTAGAAGTAATTATTGTCACCAATGTCCACTCCTATTTTTAACCGACTTCAAAAAAAGGAGGGAGTCTCAAATCGACTGTATGTTGCTTTTTTTATGTTTGTTACCTCGTTTCTCTGTACTGTGTGAACCGATTTCGACCATTCTTTCTTTGATTGAAAGCTGGTGCTTGTCATTTGGTCCCATAAAAATATGGTGAAAATCTGATGAATATCTTCGGACCTGGAGAGGGAAACTCCTTAAAATTAAGTAGGATTCCAATGGTTCTTTTTGCATTAAGTTCATTATAAAAGTTAAGTTATAGTGAGAGAGGGAAAAAGGGGTGGGGTGAGGGGGGGGGGTAGGTAATAAAATTAAAATACACGTAAATTCTAATATCTTCGGCAGCTTTTAACAGATTTTAGTGATTTCTTTTTCATTGGAAATAATGTATTGACAGGTTGATCCCAGGAACACAACATGAAGATCTGATGATCATGTTCGGACTTGGAGTGTAGAACTCTTCAAAATTTAGTAGGATTCCAATGGTTCTTTTTGCATTGGGTTCAGTATAAAAGCTAAGCTACAGTGGTGGAGGGAAAAGGGGGTAGGGGCAAAAGGAGGGGGGGAGAAAAATAATAATAAACATGTGGATACTCCAATATCTTCGGCAGCTTTTAGCCGATTTTAGCGATTTCATTATCATCAAAAAGAACATATTCCTTGTGGGGACCAAATCTTCTTCATTGAAATTCCTATCAACACTAAAAAGATAAAAATAACTAAAATTTTTAATAAAAAAATAAAAACCGACTTCAAAACAAAAAACCACTAAAAACCAAAAAATAACAAAATAATAAGTACCACTGCAAAGCAAAAAAATAATATTTATTTCATGGAACTTGTGCTTGTTGATTAATTTGCTTAATGACTTGACTAGCCAACAAATCAAAATATATGCATAACATATTGAAGGCGGGTCGCCCAGTACCAAAGATATAGGACCTATGCCTTATATTAATTTAAATATCTATATGTTTGGTACTGGGCGACCCGCCTTCAATATGTTATGCATATATTTTGATTTGTTGGCTAGTCAAGTCATTAAGCAAATTAATCAACAAGCACAAGTTCCATGAAATAAATATTATTTTTTTGCTTTGCAGTGGTACTTATTATTTTGTTATTTTTTGGTTTTTAGTGGTTTTTTGTTTTGAAGTCGGTTTTTATTTTTTTATTATACATTTGACTAGTAATGAAATAAAATGCTTATAACAAACTTAACGACTCCGTTATGGTCTCAAAAACTAAAATATAAAACGAATACTAAAACGAATATTGGTGGTAGGTCTCTCATATGTGAGAAGCTCCACAGATGACAGATTAAATAGAGATGCTACCGGCTACGTCATAACTCACTCATAACATGATAATAATATTGAACAGTATAAACTTACTTCGAGTTTTTTCATACGTCGCATAGATGGAGCTGTTGATAAAAATCGATTTTTATGGACAATTTATATAATCGATTTATAAAAAATCGATTAACAGTATTTTAAAAATTGATTATAAAAAATCGATTATAAGAAAATAATAATCGATTAAATTAAAAATCGATTATTTTTTAACATCTCTACACAGGAGTAGCCTGCAGTGACCCAGAGTCGAAATATGTCAAACTAAGCGAGCAACAAAATTCGCTTATTTTCATAATTTATTTAATTTTACAGTACTTGGTTATATTTATTAAACGTAGTTTATTATAGTGCATTGTGCAGTGCCAAGGTGTGGTTCATGCAGGCGTAAAAATCCGAAATAATTAAAGTTTTCACAGGTACCGGCCACTTTTGCACAATACTATTTTGTGACGATATTATAGAATTAAATGGAAATCCGTGTATACATATCGGTAGAAAAGAATATAGTATTTTATTATATAAATACACTGAAAGCATCCATTGCGTATAAAAAATAATATCAAATACGTGAATTTACATTAATTTCAACCTAAAGTTGCTAGGGATTGACTGACAGGTTCGATCAATAAAAGGTTGTTGATAAAATAGTCGATGACAACACATGATAGTGTGTATTCTTCTTCTTCTACCTGGCGTTATCCCGGCCATTATTATAGTATTCATTCTACAATATTACTTTACTTTTACTCATTTATTTATATTTGTGGAATAATTATTATAAAACTTCATGTGTGTGATTTATGAATTAAGAACCTGTTTCAATCTCTGCCAAGAGGTGGTCAATTTATAATAGTAAAACAAGAACATATTAGATATTATTATAAAATATGCGATACTTCTATGCACAGTATCATCGTCCAAACCTTGAAGCAACATTATTCATCTATCATAACATTAGGTATAGGTTTAAAATTTATAATTCTCATAGGGATAACATTACTTTAGGTGACGTGATCAAGAAAAGCTTCATAGTTTATTAAACTGTCTCTTTCTTCAGCAACAGGAATGCAACTAATGAACATAGGCCCTCCACAAGAATGTCTACATCAGTTTGTTGTAAGCTGCCTGCATCCAACGACTTCCTACAAGCTCCTCCGTACACCTCCGAGGCGGCTTAGCAGGCGTCCAACACTTCCCAATGTGTTACAAGTCAATTAATTGACTTAAATAAGCATATTTTTTTAACTCTAGTAAACATATAGTAAAAATGTGTTTCTTAGACTTACGCGAATGCTACTCATTGAAAAAAACGAATAATCACGGATTTTGTTGCAGACTGAGTCCACCCTGTGACTACGAAAGCTGTAAAGTAATCGAAACTTCGCGACAGGAAATTAAAAATGAAAAAAATAAACAGAAAACGCTAAAACATTGTAAATTATAGTTTTATTTTATAAAAGTGTTTTTTGTTCTTAGTTTAATTAGGTGTACACATCTCAAACAAAGTGTTTTCAAATAATATGACAATTTATCTTTATTTATTTGTGTGTTTATCAATCTGTATTGAAATACACATCAATATGTTTCTGTTAATATATAATAAAATGTCGCATATATCCATAATATTTTATTTCACAACTACAGGCCGACAGTTATATCGATATCGATATGATAGTATCGAAAGTGCATGGTACACCACTATACGTCAAGCACACATGTAAACTTCACGCACACAATCGTAAATCAGTTTTGGTCGCGCTCAAAATAACACATTGCCGATCTATGTTCTATACAATGTTCTATACTACATCTATGATTGGGAGTGATCTGTGTTCTAGGATGACTAGGCATAAACATAGACAAAATTGCTATACTGATCACGTGACGCAGCCTTGATGTCATATAAAATTATAATGTTTTATCAAATTCTATTGTATTTTGTGTTATTTAAAAGATAATAAGTTAAGAAATATCTAATTTAAATTTCGAGATAAATAATTATTAATACGTCTATGTTCACATATTTTGTGAAAAATAATCGAACGTTCCTTTTTTGACGTTTCCGTTTACAACAGGATGTATTATTAAACTACGTATTGATTTTTATGAAGAAGAACTGCCATTGGTGAAAATTCTTTAACCGCCAAAATTGTTCATGTTTAGCCAATGGGACGGCGATATTCTATTAACAAGGCGCAATATCCGTTCAAGATGGCCGACAAATCTATGCCTATTTTTGTTCCATCAGAAAAGCCTGTGAAACTCGTTAAGTGGAAAATAAAACAAGGTGCTTTTGTGTCGCAAGGTCAAATATTATTTTTATACAATGATTCATCAGGCAATGGAGGTGAAGTAAAGAAATATAAGGCAGTGCGTGCTGGTACTATCTCATCGATCAAGGTGAAGGAAGGAGACATTGTAGAGCCTGGGTAAGTGACGTCATGCTTATTGCGCACTAAAAAAGGTGGGCATTATCAAATCTACAAATTATCCATTAACTTTATTGTTTAGTTATATGTTTGTGTTGTGATACTTTGTTCTCTCGCGCCATCTCGACGTAGCGGCATTTCTGGTATTTGCGCGGCAATTTAAATAGTGGGATTTATTGGTTATAATCTCCCGCCAAAATTTGTCGTATATTTCTATTTTACACATTTTATGTATTAAATACCATTATTTAATATATATTAAACAACATATAATTACTTAAGGATTCGTTTAAAGTGTTAATACAATACAATTAATATGTATATCAACAATTAAACTTGGATATCCCTCGGGCATGCGCAAAGCGGAAAGCCTAACTCCCATTGTAACTATGCCATTGCCTACTGTTTCAGTGGTGCGGTAGCCGAGTTGGAAGGATGTCGGCACACGACGGTTATGAAAGAGATGTGCGCGGAGTGCGGCGCCGACCTCCGAACTGACGATGAGCCCAAGCGCGACGTCGCTGTAGTGCCCATGGTACACTCTGTGCCAGAACTTAAGGTAGTACTTATTTTAGTTTGCCTCAGTCAAGACCTAATTTCGTACTTTAGGCTCCATCAACATGATATGCTCATTACTAAAGTTTACAGTACAATAGGTTCTTGTAAATTTATCAAAAAAAAAAACATGTCATTAATCTAAGCTAAACACCATATGCAGGATTTAATTTGTACAACTTTAACTCTATTAGAAAGTAATAAAAAAAAACTTGAGTTAAAGATTTTTCAAATTATGAGTTATGTTAATCAATACTATGATATTGGAAGTTATAGTCAAGTAAATACTATTTCATTCATTATGCAATTTTAGGGTTTACTTGAAACTGTTCATAAAATATAACATGTTGCAGGTTTCTGAAGAACTGGCACAGAAACTAGGCCGTGAAGATGCTGGTCGTCTTTTGAAAGATAGAAAATTAGTGCTGCTTGTGGACTTAGATCAAACTTTGGTTCACACAACCAATGATAATGTACCACCTAACTTAAAGGTAAGATTGAGAGAGAGCATGACATAGTACTTACCTTATTTTTTATAAACCTATTTAATATGCATAATCAACAAAGTCAACATGATGTAAAAAAAATCTATATTCTTATTTTGGTTCTCAAATATACTTTTCCATTAGATCTAATCTAAATATTGTGACTGTTGTTTTTAAATATACACGATTTTGTAAAACTTGAATACACAAGTTTTTGTTTTTTTAATAATTCCAGGGAGTCCTACACTTCTTTCTTAGAGGCCCAGGCAGTCCCGGTCGCTGGTGCCACACCAGACTTAGGCCTCGGACCCAAGAGTTCTTAGAGTCAGCCTCGTCAAACTATGAACTGCATGTATGCACTTTTGGTGCAAGACAATATGCACATGCAATAGCTGACTTACTCGACCCAGAGAAGAAGTACTTCTCACATAGAATATTATCTAGAGATGAGTGTTTTGACGCAAGAACAAAGGCTGCTAATTTAAAGTAAGGAGTATATGTTTAAATTTATGTGTAACATTTAGTTATGGCTGGTACTTAATGAAAACTGAATTATATGTTTATTAGATAAGTATACATACTTGCAGTATTTGTGTGCATCTACATTGCCAATATTGATTAGAGGTTGTAAAGCAATAACAAATAAAAATGAACTATTGGTGAATTATGTCACATCACCTGTTATCAAATAACAGTATAAGTTAATCATGTTTTTGAACATAATTCTTGCGAGCATTTATATTGGGTACAGATGACGAAAGAGCTGTTGTATACAGTATGTGACTGTTGGGTGTTATTTATTCATTTTTATTTAAACGAATATTTCCTTTAACAAAACTTTTAAGAAGCCCTTGTGTAATAAATTCCAATATGTTACGTTTTAGGGCACTATTCCCTTGTGGTGACAACATGGTGTGCATTATCGACGATCGCGAGGATGTGTGGCGACATGCGACCAACCTAATCCATGTTAGGCCCTATTCATTCTTCCAGTCTACGGGAGATATTAATGCACCACCTCCACCAGGTAAATATTGGTTATCAGAAAATTAAAACAATGTGTAAATTGAGGTTTAATTTTTAGCTTCACTTATTTTTCATAACTATTGGTTGTGCATTGTTGGATTGGATACGAGTTGCAGGAAGAGTTAATCTGTAACTTCACTCACAATCCATACAGAATATGTTCTTCTGAAGACTTTCTTTTTTTAAGGCTTTAAAGAAAGACAGATACAGGAACAACAAATTATTGATATTATATTTCATTTGTTTCTATTACAAAAACATTTAACCAAATTAATATCTATATATTATGTAGATACTAAAATATTAAAATTATGAAGTTTGATCAGAAAGTTTTTATTTTATAATTAAATTACGTCACTGTCCCTGAAACTATCATTTTCGAAATTTGATTATGTAATCGGAGAAAATCATAATGTAATAGCAGTGGTGAAATGTATATCTTACTTGTATTCTAGTTGAGGAAAAACCAAAGCTACCAAGTGGTAAAAATGGCTCCCAGGTACCAACATCGCAAGAAATGCCAAGTTTAGACCCTGAACCAGATCAAAAAGGGGAGAAAGAGAAAGAAAAAGATAATGACAAGCCCACTGAAGGAGTTAACGGTAAGATAACTAAAGAAACAAAAGCTGATGATGCGAAAGATGGTGAAGATGATGCTGAAAAAACTGAGGGCTCGGAGCCAAAATGGGTGGAAACAGCTGATGGACAAATAGAAGTAGAGGATCCAGATGACTACTTAATTTACTTAGATGATATATTAAAGAGGATACATACGTAAGTATTGGTTATTTATTGGTTAAAATGTATATTGTAGTAGATCACTGCAAAGTTCATTAACATACACTCATTCAATGCCTGTTTGTGATAACCACAATTAAATTAAAAGCTGTGATTGAGTCAAACAATTGGTGCAGTTTAGGTAATTTTTCATTGCATTAAATTAAATTTGCATGGCTAAATATATACACACTAGCGGTCGGGCACGGCTCCGCTCGGGTGCATACACGTTTTAAAATGGCGGTCAAAATGTTTAATTCTATCAGTTTAGAATATCGACCAATCGGACCACGAAAAACGAACAAAATTTCCTCGTATTTGCTAGAAATATCACTACTGCTTTCCTCCTATAGGTCATAGCGTGATGATATATTTGCCTTCCTCGACAAATGGACTACCCAACACTGAAAGAATCATTCAAATCGGACCAGTAGTTCCAGAGATTAGCGCGTTCAAACAAACAAACAAACTCTGCAGCTTTATAATATTAGTATAGATTATTTTCTCCTTTGTTTGTCATTGTTTCAAATACAAAATAAACTATTTAGTCACGTAATTTTTTTATATTTTTTTTTTCAAGGTTATTAAAATAAAATATTTGAATATCATTAGAATATAAAAATACCAACAGTAATGACAGTGATATTATTATAATTTTAATTTTACAGGCATTTTTATGATCTCTATGACAAAATGGGAAAGAAACAAATACCAGATTTAAAATGTGTGATTCCTGAAGTGAAGAGTCAAGTGCTTGCGGGAACTAGCCTTGTATTCAGTGGATTAGTACCGACCCATCAGAAACTGGAGACTTCAAGAGCTTATTTAGTTGCTAAGAGCCTGGGGGCTGAAATCACTCAAGACTACTCCGAAAATACCACCCATCTTGTTGCAGTGAGGGCAGGTAAAGCAGCTTTTTGGGATATATTTTTAAACTACCATAAGAGGCATCTCTTGATAATGTCTACAATATTAATTCTTAAATCATTTGTAAGTCAGTCAGACAGTACCCTTTTTTTTTATTGATACTTGTATATTATTGAATACGAGAAGTATACATACAAACATAAACTCACGCCTTTTCCCAGAAGGGGTAGGCAGAGGTGCCAGGTCACCTACATTTCGCCTTGTATGTTCCGTCCCACTACGTAATAGATGGCAAGCCTATCGTCATTTTGGGCACAAATTCCTGACTCTGAGCTGATAATGAATAGAAAAATCCAATATCACTGCAATTGGCCGTGATCGTCTAGTGATTAGGACCCTATGTTGTGCAAAAAGTATGATGACATAAAACAAATAAACAATTTTGCCCCTATACATCTATCTTCATTTAAAACGAACCAATAGAAAACTTCAAATCTGCAAATTCAGCGTAAAATATTACAGTTCCAATTATTTTCAATTTGCAAACCAGTTATTATACTTCAATTTTTGAACAGGTACAGCGAAAGTAAATGCGAGCAGACGCATTGGTGATGGGAAGGCCAGCAAGCTTCATGTAGTTACGCCTGACTGGCTGTGGACGTGCGCTGAGCGGTGGGAGCGTGTGGACGAACGATTATATCCCTTGCAGAGAGGTGGACAGGTACTGTAGCATTATGTACTTTATTTAATTCAAACTTTACATACTCGTACAATGGAACTTAACCCTTTCAATGCGGCGCACGCCGATCGGTGTATTATTTTTTCTTACTCAGATACTGACAACGCCGATCGGCGTAATATAGAGTTAGTTTATATTTTGCCCAAGTTTGATGATTTAGTTATAAAATATAGACCAATGTGTATGTAATTTATAAGTGAAAAGCCTGGTACAAATAGTTTCTGAATATTTCAGTTCTAGAAAAATTGAGTTTTCTTACTCAGGTGCGGCAAACGCCAATCGGCGTTTTCCAGAGATTCACAACTATTGGTTATAAAACATAAATATTATATTTATTTATTCTATTAAATAAACTTATAAGTATGCTAAATGTGAAAGTTTGTGAGTGTGGATGTATGGGTGTTTGTTATTCTTTCACACAAAAACAGTTCGACCTATTTTGATGAAATTTTAGGGCATTGACTTATATTCTATGATATCGATGTTATAGGGCTATCCCTGACACCCAGGTTTGACACATAGGCTAGTTTTTAGCCCGAAAAGATTTAATAATCCCGGGATTATATATTCCAATAAAAATATTTGCTACTTTTTAAAATTCAAATAGGTGACTCGGAATAGGACAGGACAGGATTGCAAGTTGTTCGTCATGGGACTGAGAGATGGAACAGAACGGGATATAAGACGGGAAATATAATCGACACCGCTCGGGAAATTCATATAGTTATTACGCGAAATAATATGTTTTTGATGTGGACTGGATTTAAAAACTATCTACAACCGGACGAAACCGGGCCCGACCGCTTGTCCAATTTAATTATACATGAATCCCTATTTTCCTTGGTCCCGCACAGTGTCCTAAACAAGTGGGTTTTGCTATGTAAAAACAGTGAGCAAAATGCGAAATTGACAATAATATATTTCGTTTATCTTTTTTGTCAATATTTTATTAATAATCTGGCAATTATCACATGCTTCTTGATATTTTAATTATTTTTTTATCTCTTTATTTGAGCTTTCACTTGTCCATTTCTTTTATGGTGCCAATAACGACTGGGATAAGTAAATGTCATCCCAAACTTGTCTATCAATTAATATATTAGACGACCAGAGACGTTTTCTCTCTGAAAAAGAAGAACTGCATAATAATAAAAAAAAACGTAATAAAACTATATTTTCCAGATATTGTCGCAGTATTTTAGTACGATTTCTATTCCTACGTAAGTGCGAAAAATAGTAAATTTCAAAGTATCGAATTTAATCCGTTACACTGAAATCAATTCTATTTAAGTTATGTATACATATTCAATCAAGAAGATCGAGAGAAAATATTTATGAAGATATTTAAATGAGATTGAGAAAACCCACAATCAACAATAATTCGAAGGGTGTAAAAAAATGTTATTAAAATATTTTTATATTTTTTTTATAATATTATTAATTTGATAATTTTAATCATAATAGTCCCTATGCGCTAACTATGTATTGAGATTTAATTATTATGAAATAAAAAAAAATATGTTTGTAGCCCCTGATAATATTCGAAGTTATCAATAATATCTTTTTTATGCTTTAGAAAAGGATGTGTGTGACACGGGAGAGCACAACAGAAATACTTATCAAATAAAGAGAAATTAGTCACCATTTAAATCCATAATCTATAAAAAACCTGCAGATATTCCTTTTCTCAAATTTCTATCACCAAATCTTCACGAATCACTCATATAACACGGGCTATAATAATTAAATTTATTCTGCTACTTGCTACAAACAGTCCTTATTGCAATAACTATAGCGTACTACTGGGGAAATCGCATGAATTCGAAACGAATAAAATGAAATTCATAACGAAATGCTGAAAACGCCAATAGGCGTTTTATTTTTGATCCGTCAGGGGCGGCTCACGCCGATCGGCGTTCACGTTAAGAAGTATGCCGCATCTCGGCAGCGGGAGCAAAATTTGTTGCCGCATTGAATGGGTTAAATAAAAATATGGAGATGCATTTTAATCCTTTTAGACTTCGAGGATAGTATATAAATTATAATAAAGAGAATAAACACTGACACAAGTACTGAACTGACTTCTATCCACAAGTAAAATATGACTAAAAAAAAGCAAATGTGCCGTAGATTGAAAGAGCACATCTTGTATTGGCTACACAATTTATTTGAGTTCTTATAATTCTTGCTTGAAAAAGTAAACTAAGCCACACCTAACTAACTATTAGTGCGTTCAATTATTAAGAGAGTGATAAATCATCAAAAGTAATCTATGTGATGTTCCATAGATGAAGATGTTCATGTTAAAATGATGAATGTCAGGTAGGTAGCGACTTTGTTGTGCTGGACTACTGGCACTGCAGAGGTCCATGAACAACGGTAGCCACTTACCATCAGGCGGGCCGCTAACTCGTCTGCCTACAAAGGCAATAAAAAATAAAAATGAGGAAGCCTGTAGCCCGCAGTCGAAAGCTATAGGCTTAATATACAAGTACATAAATGTAATATAATGCAATGTAGTTGTATCCACAGAGCAGCTCGCGTCGGCCGCCGGCGCACTGCAGCAGCCCGCCCCCCGCGCCGCCCGCGCCCGCACCCGCGCTGCGCAAGCGCACGCCCTCGGGACGGTTCATGGACACGCTCAACCCGCTGCTGTCGTTCTCCAGCGACGACATCGCTGATATGGACAGAGAGGTCTGTGGCTGACGTAAGAAATTATACAGGGTATATCAAGACTGCTACCGAAAACGAAGCCGGGTGGTAGTCTAAGCGACTTCAGACACAATGCAACAGAAAAAGTTGCAAAAAAAAAGCGACAATTTTTTTTGTTATTTTTTTCCTATGGCCATATTTGGGTGGTAAATACATTTTTTCCTAAAATAATAGTGTATACCCTTTTATTTATAAATACTCTAAGGTATAAAAGAGTTTAAATTATTATTTTAGCAAAAACTATGGATTTACCACCCAAAAATGACGATATTTAAAAAATCATAAAAAATAATTGTCGCGTTTCTATGCGAAATTTTTAATTGCATTGTGTTTGTAGCCACTAAAACTACCACCCGGCTTCGTTTTCGGTAGCAGTCTTGAGATACCCGGTATGGATTTATGGTCTGTTTGTTTTGTGGTTATTTTGGGTAAGACCAAAAGTTTGTACTGAATTGATTATACAATGGTGCTTGGGGCAAGACTTCTTCAACGCAGATTTCTATCGAAAAAGTAAAGTCTGTTGGGACATCAATTCATCTCTGTTGAACACTAGTAACTACAGTAACTTTCTGTTCAATACAAATTATGATGCAATTCCACTGCCTTCCAGAATACTTCTCATCAGAAAAAATTAAACACCATCCAACTTTGTTTTGTAAAGATTTGAACATCAACATTAGGATTTAAAAAAACTTCGACTCTTTTTCACTATTAAACAACATTTGACATTCCTAAATATACACATTTCTTTGATACAAATCCTTACAAAACAAACTTGCAAGATGATACATTCTTTTTTATGAGAAGCCTATTTACTACTTTCATAGTAACAAGCACTTTTATTGCTTGTTATACAATTTAATTACCTTTCTTTTAGGTTGAGGACATATTTAATGAATCAGATGAAAGTTCATCAGAAGATGAGAAACAAGGCGGAGATGACCTTGATGATGAGGAAAATCCACCTGAAGATCGGTTGCTCTCATTAGAAGCAGAAAGCTCTGAGGATAGGTAATATTTTCATATATCACAAAAAAAATACAAGACATAAAATGCACAGATTTATTACTGTATTGGTTTACCTTCCATACTAGAACTTAAATACTATTATATTTATTTTCAGAATAAAACCCACACAAGATGCAGCAAGTTCCAGTGAGTCAGATTTAGGTAAAATTGTCTATTTTTAATTTCAAACACATTTTAAGTTGAAAAACTATAGAATAACATTTTTATAGCTTCTACAGCTTATCTCTCAACATCTGAAGAATTTCTATTTTTTAATCTATGATTCTATTATTTTTTTATTTTAGATTGTATTTTATATTTTTTTATTTTATTTATTTATATATGTATTTCTATTTTAGACTTAGTATGCTCTCCGATGTTTATCTTAATTTCTTTTAAATTATGGTAAGAAACAGTTAAAAAATAGAGGTAACATTTTGTCTTTCTAAATAACTTTATAAATCAAATTATTAAATGTTTGTACAGATGATGACACTCCCAGACCTCGGAAGAGACCTAGAAAATCTTCACCCCAATCAGATGAGGAGCCACCCGATGATGACGACAGCTCCTGGAACCTCATGGGAGCTGCCCTAGAAAGAGAATTTTTAGCACAGGACTGAGGCCACCAAGAACAGTTTACACAAATTATGAGTCATCTAAATAAATTTTTTCTTTGACTATTGTGTTTACGACCTACGAGATCGAATCAGAAATGAGGAGATCCGTAGGAGAACTAAAGTAACCGACATAGCCCACCGGATTAGCAAGTTGAAGTGGCAATGGGCAGGGCACATAGCGCGGAGATCTGATGACCGATGGGGTCGGAAAGTGCTCGAATGGAGGCCGCGTAGCGGAAAGCGCAGCGTAGGACGTCCACCCACAAGATGGTCCGACGACCTGGTAAAGGTCGCGGGACGTCGCTGGACACAGGCTGCCTCCAACAGGTCTCTGTGGAAATCATTGGGGGAGGCCTATGTTCAGCAGTGGACTTCCTTTGGCTGATGGATGGATGGATGGATGGGATTGTGTTTGATTGAAATAAGATCATTTTCCAAGGAAATTGATTTGCTGGTAAACACATGCTTCCAGATTTACATACATACATTTTTGTCACACCTGTATCACACGGGTGTAGGCAGAGACTATAGATGGCAACTTGCTTGATCCTGACATTTAACTTTCGCCTCATCCACTTTCATCTACTAACCTCTTCATGCATTATCATCGATTCAGAGTACTTATAGTCTCATCCTTGTTGACGGTATAATGAATTGACATCACCATCATTTAAAAATTCAGGAGGGTTACTTACTGCATATGAGCTATTGAACAACTTTCAGTTTGCCTCTTAACCCTACAAGGCTCCCAGTACCATATGTGGTACAACCATTTTAATGGTTCCTACAGCTGTAAAAATACTAGCAGCGATGTCTTTTGACATCTAAATAGAAGCATCGGATATCAATCAACCGTTTAATACATATCGTTACGTAAAGATGTCTTTACTGTTTTTTTTTTTGTATACTTGGTGTGAAATTCGAAAGAAAGTGTAAAGTTTGCTATTCACGTGAATTCAAACAGCAAATAAATAGAGTTACTGTGTAGTTTTCACTCAAAATAAAATATTGTGCGTTGTAAAAAAGTACATATTTTGCAAAGGTAAGTTATTTTTTTATATTACTACAGTAATCTTTTGGCAAATCATATTTTTATCCGTGTTCCACATACGGAACGTTGAGCTTTAGCGCTCATTTTCAGTCACATTTTCAGTATAAGTACTTACGACAACTTTTCTAATGAACATTTTTTATATTTTATAGACGATGTCGCGAAAAGGCTTGCGTGAGGAAGATATTATAGATTTCTTAAATATTCCTTCTGGGAGTGAAGATGAAGAAGATTTTTCCGACGCTGAAAGTGATGAAGACATCGAAAAAAAAAACAGTATATTATACAAAACTGTTTATCTGAATCACTTAGTGTTATAGAAACTTCGTTATCACCACAAAGAAATCAATGTTTGTCTCCCGTCAATGAGGATATTCATGTTATGAATACCTACCGAAAATCTACACCAAGATATATTAGTACCTCATCCTCAGTGGCGTAACAATAGGGTGGCAGAGTGCGCAAAATGCCACGGGCCCCCGGCCTAAGGGGCCCCCGGCGCGGCGGCCCAGCCGGGCCCCTCAGGCCCAAGAGACCGTAAGCAGAGAAAGAACCTAACTAATTGATTACCAACAAAATTGATAATCAAAAACTATTTTCTTAATTGTTATTAAAGATACATAGGTATATATAGGTAGCACCGGATTAGCAAGTTGAAGTGGCAATGGGCAGGGCACATAGCGCGGAGATCTGATGACCGATGGGGTCGGAAAGTGCTCGAATGGAGGCCACGTAGCGGAAAGCGCAGCGTAGGACGTCCACCCACAAGATGGTCCGACGACCTGGTAAAGGTCGCGGGACGTCGCTGGATGCAGGTTGCCTCCAACAGGTCTCTGTGGAAATCATTGGGGGAGGCCTATGTTCAGCAGTGGACTTCCTTTGGCTGATGGATGGATGGATGATGCCTTACCTTGTAATAACAGTGAAAACATATAGTATAGGATCCCGCCATACATCGACCTTCACCGAGATGTTTATTTGATGAAACCTATTTTATATGCAATTTAATATGTCAATAAATATATTGTATATGGGTTGCCTTGCAAATTTTAGTCCAGAATACGATTAATTGTTTAAAAAAAAAATGTTTACACATTTCACCTGTTTGATTATTAAACAAAGTCTATACCAATCGAAAGTATGAAACCCATAGAATATGTAAACGTTAGGTTTTTTTTTTCCGGTCACAACCCTCAGGTTGCCAGGTATAAACAGGTAAATCGCTACTAGCATTTTGCACCGATCTGATTATTGAATGAAAATTAAATGAAAATAAAGATCATTTTATTACGAACACGGTGGTATAGGGCTGCCTGCGAAAAATCAGTCCCGAATTGCGGTTGTCGAATTTAGAAAAGTGAAATATTGCTCCGAGTGACCATCCCATGCGATAGAAGAGGACACAGCATAGAAGCTGTTCGAAGTCCGCCCATTTAAAGAAAGAGGGTGCGCATGCTATTTATTGTTGAGAATGAAAAGGACAGCGATAGACTCGTATATGCTGTGCATCATTTTGGAGTAGATTGTGCTTATAGTTGCAATTGAAAAAACGTGCTACTATTTATTGTTAAAAAAATGGCGAAAAAGTGTTTTTTGTGTGATTCGGATGTTGATTTAATTAATTTTAATGATGAAATTTTTAAAAGCTGTTGGCTCTGGTGCGGTTTCTGGTTGATTATTGGGAAAACGACCATTTGGTAACAATAATCCAAAAGAAATGACTCGGAATCTGACTATTTTTTTTTGTTTTTACAATTTTTTACAATAAACAGAAGTATTTTTAATTGTTGTTTTTTATTTTGTCTTCTAATAATAAAGTTACAATTTGCAAGATTATTATTATATATGTAATAATATAACCTTCTTTTTTGCTAAAAATGTATATATACTAAAAATGTACATACATACATACATAAACTCACGCCTTTTTCCCAGAAGGGGTAGGCAGAGGTGCCAGGACACTCACATTTCGCCTTGTATGTTCCGTCCCACGATGTGATAGGTGGCGAGCCTATCGCCATATCGGGCACAAATTCCTGACTCTGGGCTGATAATGAATAGAAAAATCCAATATCACTTTGCCCAACCCGGGATTCGAACCCGAGACTTCAGCTTTGTTACCGTACCTTAGTACAACTACGCCACCGAGGCAGTATATACTTTGGTGTCACATAAAATATATACACACATAAATAATTAATTGATTAACCAAAATTAAATAACTCTTCCTCTATTTTACTAATAAACTACTCCAAAACACAGCATATACGAGTCTATCGCTGTCCTTTTCATTCTCAAGAATAAATAGCATGGGCACCCTCTTTCTTTATGAGCGGACTTCGAACAGCTTCTATGCTGTGTCCTCTTCTATGGCATGGGATGGTCACTCGGAGCAATATTTCACTTTTCTAAATTCGACAACCGCAATTCGGGACTGATTTTTCGCAGGCAACCCTATACCACCGTGTTCGTAATAAAATGATCTTTATTTTCATTTAATTTCCATTCAATAATCTGACCGGTGCAAAATGCTAGTAGCGATTTACCTGTTTATACCTGGCAACCTGAGGGTTGTGACCGGAAAAAAATAGGCAACCTAACGTTTGCATATTCTATGGGCTTCATACTTTCGACTGGTATAGAATTTGTTTAATAATCAAACAGGTGAAATGTTTAAAAAAATTTTTTTTTTTAATTATTAATTAATCGTATTCTGGACTGAAATTTGCTAGGCAACCCCTATACAATATATTTATTGACATATTAAATTGAATATAAAATACGTTTCATCAAATAAACATCTCGGTGAAGGTCGATGTATGGCGGGATCTTAGACTAATATAATCTGGGACCCAATCCCTACCGCCTCTAATAGTTTTTACTCCTCAAATCGTGCCAACCTATTCTAGACCACGACCAATGTCGAGTAGAACTTTGCCTGGATAAAGATAACAATTGTTTCAAGGCTAGCTCAGGCTAGCTAAGGCTCAGTGTACCAGTGGAACTGAAATAAAAACACGATTTTCCATTAAAATATTCAATTTTTTTTTATTATTTTACCCTGACTATTATCAGGTTATTATCACTAACTACACCACGAATATTTTTTTGACCACAAAAAAAAGAGCCTTGTAGGGTTAATTCTTTAAAGTAATTTCTATACAGTACTTTTCTAAAGGTGCCGCCTTCACATGGCTATTTGTATTTGCTACTAGCGGCCCGACCCAGCTTCGCCTGGGTGCATATATTTTTTGATTCCACTCCACACCAAATACATGTTATTTTTCGTATTAATCTCTTGTATACCTAAACTTGACATAGCTATCCTACTGTCTGGCTCAATCCCGTCTCATCCGTCTGTTCAGTCTCTTCCCGATCCGTCCCGTCCTTTCTCTTTTATTATCCATCCCGTCTTATAACGTGCATTTACATTTCGTCCTATCAAATCTGTCAGCTATCCCAGCCCTCTCCCGTACCTTCCACTCTATTATATCCCGTCTCTCCATATACATGTACATATAAAGATTGCCTTATGAAATTTTGACATTAAAAACTAGCGTTTTTTATTGTCCATCCAATATTCCGTCCCTTATTTCAGCACCAAAATGCTGTTTTTCCTAATAATATTGCACGCCATTACTTTTTGTTAGTAATAAAGTAATAATAACAATTTTAAAAAAGAATTGGCCAAATTGGTCCAGGCGTTGTTGAGTTATGCGCTTACCAACACATTTTGCGATTCATTTTTATATTATAGAAGAAGATATTATAGTCCACCCTGCTGGCTTAGTGCGGGTTGGCGGATTTTATTTCACGTAGAATTTAATCCGAAAAGTCAGAGGTGTGTCCTGGGATTTGAACCCGTGACCATCGTTAACTTGTTGGCAGTCGCGTCTAGTACGTTACCATATACAAATTAATAAAACCTTCATACTGCCTTACCAGGTGACGTAAGTAATAGAACAAATATTTAAAAATATAAAACTGCATATCGTTTCGTTATAATGTCTAGATACGGCATCAACGTACCAATATTCTTTTTATTCTTGAGTCTAAAAACAATATTAATGCGAAATTTAAATATGTCCCCCAGCGCATCTAAAAGTATCAATTCAAAAACAATGTCGTTTATGAAAACGAAAAATTATAATTAGATATATTTTGGTGTACTCCGGCAAAACGCTTCGATAGAGTATACCTTGTTTAAAACTGTTGCAATAATCTCAAAAAACAATGGGCGATTTTGGTAGATATGGACATGATTTCAATTTACATTTCACAAAATTATGCGCAAGACGCCGTATCTAGATAATATTATATACACGATATACACGATGTACACATTTTTTGAATTTTGTTCTATTTCGTCAGCCGTCAATGAAAGACAATGGAAAGATAGATCATTTTACGTTGGATGGTAGTTGAAGCTGGACCGTCTTTTACGTCTCCCGTCAAATAAACAAAGATCATCCTATATTGGCTGGACGCATCACGCTTAAACGATACCCAAAAAAAAGGTTTTTAGTATCTTCCTCAGAAATTTTCCTATTTTTCTCACCCCTAAAACCTTCCCAGGACTTCCACGAATATTTCAAGACCAAAATCAGCCAAATTGGTCCAGGCGTTGTTGAATTATGCGGTTACCAACACATTTTGCGATTCATTTTTATATATAAGATTGGGCCATAAATGCCAATGGGCCTTGTTTGTCAAATAGGCAAATAAGGCCACACTTTGTCAATTAAACTGACCACACATGGTAATTGTTTGCCAAATATGCCAAATACACAAATACAAATAGCCATGTGAACTGCCAGCATATCATAATACCAAAAAGATGATTGCCAAGTGTTTGCAAGTTATACAAGACTAAAACAATTGAAATGTGTCGAGTTGCTATTGAAAATATCCATATTTATTTATTTCTTTATTATATTATGTATTCCGACCAAAGTAAAAGATTACAAATATCTTTATTGTAAGGACAAATAAAATAACCAATTCTAACATAACATTTCTATATTTATTACACCAATAATATCTACAATACATCTAAATTATATAGCATAGGGATCATTCTCATCAAAGATGTGGAACTTAGTGTAGGTAGGCTTTGATGTGAAGTCTTTTTTACCATCCTGCCAACCTCTGGGTGGTGCAGCTTTATAATTAAATGCAGTTTTAAGTTTGCCAAATAGTTCAGCTTGTTTTTCCACATCTTCTCTGTATCTTTCTTTCATAACTTTCTTGCCAGTGATTGGATCAGTAATATCTCCGAAGGGATAAACTACCTCTTTAACTTCGTGTGTTATCAATTTAGTCAGTTTTGTGGGCAAGGCTTGTATTAGAACCACATCTCCTGTCTTGCATTTTTTTTCAGGATCATGGCAATAATAAAATTCGTCTTTTCTGAAGTACTGAAATCAATGCATAAACATATTCAAACTGAAATTAGAAATGAAAATGAAATACTTATAAATTTTGATACAAACCATTAGTAAATTCTCATCCAATTCTAACCTCTTCACTCTAATTTTAGTTGCATTTTGTTTTACTGTAGGAACACATTGGCCAAGCAAAAGAAACTTTCTCGCACTTTCGGCTATATTTCTAGCCATTATGGAAAATAAATCAGTGAAATAAATAAAATATTATTTGTGAGTAAACTGGAATCGAATTTTCTATATTTGACAGATGGCGTGTTGCGTTCCAAGTTCACTAAAATTTTCTTAACTAAGAAATTTAACATTACTTACTATCCAATTTTTTATCCTAGCTAAATAAATAATAAAAACATCTAAAGATTTTCAATTAACATTTTATTACAAATATCGATATCAACATACTATAGTTACAGCAAAATATGTAAATAACCATAACGCGTTTAACTATTCACTTCGAGACATTAAACATAATTAATGATTTTTTTTTCATAATTATACATAATATTATGTACTTAAATGATAAGTATCTGCTTAAATATATAATTTGCTTATATCACAATAATAATATCAAAAGTCCCTGCACCCAAAAATTAAACATCTTCAAAGTTCAAACAGTTTTCAAGTTCATAACCAACATGCAATAAATTCAGTCGATATTTAGAATGGCACATATGCACAAACATAAATTTACTATACTAAGCAGTCAAAAATCAAAATTGATTCACCTCCACCTTAAAGTTACAATATAAATTAAGCTGGAACCAATTTTGTGATTGGTTTCACAATAGTAATTAATGCTGCTAAAGAAGAAGCAGCTCCAAGAACACCTACAGCACTTGGACTTAACTTGGTAAAACCTAAAGCTGTTAGTGGGATAAACAAGTCACACGAATTTTTTACTGTATCTATAAAAACATCTTTGTGACAATTAACCAGCCAGTATACATGTTTGAAATTAGCGTGGATATCAATATTTCTGACTGAACCATTGAGTAATTCAGAGGGCTTTAAAAATTTTGAATTATGCAATTGCAACAAATGGATAATTTCATAGAAGTCTCTAGCCAAATTTGCTATTATTGATAATAACCAAAATTTGTTAGCAGTACGGTTCCAATTATCAGAGTCTGATTTCAGGAATCCACTTTTTGTGAGCCACACTATATGATCTGCATATAGATACAAGCTGTGTGCAAGTTTGCTTACTGTCAATGTTAGTTTTAGAAATGGATCTTCAATATTTATGCTGTTGAGTGCTGTATAGCAAGTATCTATACATCTTCCCAGCCTGAGAACTGAAAAAAGAAAATACTTTAGTTAATCTAAACTCTAAACAGTTAGATACTTTTGCTATGTATTGGAGTTGTTTAGCAAAGAAAATGTTTTTCTTTTTTGGATACAGTCCTTTTCCATATTTCTTTCATATCAATTTATTACCTATTACAACATTCAAAAACAATAACATGGTAATAAATGGCTCAATTTATCACTAGATTAACAATTATTGTTAACTAGCGGCCCGACCCAGCTTCGCCTGGGTGCATATATTTTTTGATTCCACTCCACACCAAATACATGTTATTTTTCGTATTAATCTCTTGTATACCTAAACTTGACATAGCATTAAAAACTTTAGCGTTTTTTATTGTCCATCCAATATTCCGTCCCTTATTTCAGCACCAATATGCTGTTTTTCCTAATAATATTGCACGCCATTACTTTTTGTTAGTAATAAAGTAATAATAACCATTTAAAAAAAGAATGGGCCAAATTGGTCCAGGCGTTGTTGAGTTATGCGCTTACCAACACATTTTGCGATTCATTTTTATATTATAGAAGAAGATATTATAGTCCACCCTGCTGGCTTAGTGCGGGTTGGCGGATTTTATTTCACGTAGAATTTAATCCGAAAAGTCAGAGGTGTGCCCTGGGATTTGAACCCGTGACCATCGTTAACTTGTTGGCAGTCGCGTCTAGTACGTTACCATATACAAATTAATAAAACCTTCATACTGCCTTACCAGGTGACGTAAGTAATAGAACAAATATTTAAAAATATAAAGCTGCATATCGTTTCATTATAATGTCTAGATACGGCATCAACGTACCAATATTTTTTTATTCTTGAGTCTGAAAACAATACTAATGCGAAATTTAAATATGTCCCCCAGCGCATCTAAAAGTATCAATTCAAAAAACAATGTCGTTTATGAAAACGAAAAATTATAATTAGATATATTTTGGTGTACTCCGGCAAAACGCTTCGATAGAGTATACCTTGTTTAAAACTGTTGCAATAATCTCAAAAAACAATGGGCGATTTTTGGTAGATATGGACATCGTTTTAATTTACATTTAACAAAATTATGCGCAAGACGCCGCGCCGTATCTAGATAATATTATATACACGATGTACACATTTTTTGAATTTTGTTCTATTTCGTCAGCCGTCAATGAAAGACAATGGAAAGATAGATCATTTTACGTTGGATGGTAGTTGAAGCTGGACCGTCTTTTACGTCTCCCGTCAAATAAACAAAGATCATCCTATATTGGCTGGACGCATCATGCTTGAACGATACCCAAAAAAAAAGGTTTTTAGTATCTTCCTCAGAAATTTTCCTATTTTTCTCACCCCTAAAACCTTCCCAGGACTTCCACGAATATTTCAAGACCAAAATCAGCCAAATCAGTCCAGCCGTTCACGCGTGATGCCGTGACAACGCGAAACGGGTTTCATTTTTATATATATAGATGCCATAATAAATAACCTTTGTGAACAGGAACTGTGTGTATTTTATGATATAAATTAATTTTTAAAAGGATGTAGGAAATCTATAAAACCTTTTAAGACATTATAAAAGCTACATCAGTAATAAATTACTAATTGGATAAAATGTTTTTTTACGGTAATGTTGATGTATTAGCTTACACTTCCCCTCCCGCGGGTGCACAGTGTAGTGACGTGTTTACGTGCTCGTCATTATTAATTGTGTTTTGTGTGTTTTAACGGCGATTATCGGTTCGTGAGTTGTTTATTGTTGTATGGTATCGTATTGTCAGCAGCGATCTGTAAGTTTTTTAAAGTTTTATATGGTTTATTAGTGGATTTACTCAAATTTATTTCTCGGTAAGTACTTTTATTTTTCTAAAGTGGGTATTGCGAAATAAAATATCGCCCGGCCGGTCAGTCAGCTGATTTGTTTAACGTTAATTAGTTCGTTTTAGTTTACAATATATATTGTAAATAACTTGCATTTTATTTCTGATAAGCAAATGTCGGTTCACAATGACGATCCGCCCGATCGGGGCCCAAATCCATTCGGTCAAAGTAGACTCACGCCTCGGTCACCCAGTTCGGCCAAACGCTTATTCAGCGATGTGAATTCGCCCACATCTGTTTCCCCCGTTCAATCGAAACGTCTGCAATTATCAGAATCGGCAAATACTTCGTCTGTAGACAACGGCAGCGACGCGAGCCGCGCGGACTATTGCGATATGGTGTTGGAAGTATCGAGTTATTTGTCAAAGATAAACGAACTCGTTAATGACCAGGGCTCGCGCATGAATATTGCAAATAGGTCGGCCGTGTTAGATATTACGCAACGCGTAACTTCAATTGTTTCGTTACTGGCTCTAAAATCATCGTGTAATGAAACCAAGATAGCTAATATGCAACGCGAGTTGGATCAATGCAAACGCGTTAACGTGTCCACTAGTACATATTCGGATAATTTAAAATTGCGTTTAGCGAAACCCGCTCCGGTAGTGCAGCCGCGCGCCCCTGCCCCGTGCGTAATAGCTTACCCGACGAGCGAACGGTCAGCTGATTTGCAGACGTCATCCGCGACGAAACAGGCGCTCTTTAAGGCAATTAATCCTAGTGACGACGGGTTCCAAATCGTTGGGGTTAAAAAAAACAGCTAAATCTGGTGTTGCTCTGCGTCTTGCAAATGACAAACAAATAAAAAAATTGGAATCTGTCGGCGCGATAAAATCGGCGGGGCTGCGTCTTGAGAAACCAAAGGGTCGCCGCCCCCGTATTTTAGTTAAAGACGTGCCATCCTCCATGGAAGACCGCGCTTTCTTAACAGCATTATATCGTCAAAACATCAAGGACGAATTGCCCATAAAGGAGGATGACTTTTCAAAGTCCGTCAAAATAACTCGCAGACGTCTTTTAGATAACGGTCGTAAATGGATAGGATTAGAATTGGACTCAGAGATTCGCAAACATTTGATGAATACAAAAGATAAACTTTTCATTGATTGGGCCACCTGCCGTTTTATTGATGACATAGAAGTAGTACGTTGCTTAAATTGTCAATATTACGGGCACGTTCAAAAAGTTTGCACAGTTAAAACACCAACGTGCGCCATTTGTGCTGAGTCTCATGAAACTAAGGCTTGCCCGCAGAAATCGAACCCGGAATTTAAGTCAGTGTGTGCGCCTTGTAAAAGATTTAAAAAACCACATGACCATCGTTGTGGGTCTCAAGAGTGCCCAACATATAAAAACAAAATCGAGCAATTACTTCTTTCGACCCAATACTAAAAAAATATGGATAAATTTACAATCGGTCAGTTAAACCTTCATAACGATCGGGTAGCGACGTCAGAATTAGACACGTTAATTCATGATTATAAATTAAATATCGTTCTAGTTCAGGAGCAATACCAACATGCGCGATTACGTAGTAAGGTAGTACAACTCGATAACAACTCACGAGCAGGTATTTTTGTGTCGGGTTCACATCTTACCATTACCTCAGTGCGTAATCTTATGACGTCACACTGTGCTGTCGCTGAGGTGTCTAGTCCGATTTGTAAGGTTTATGTTGTGAGCTGTTATTTTCAATACTCAGATCCTGTGGGTCCTCATCTGCATCACCTCCGCTATGTCTTGCGGTCCCTTGCAGGACATAAGATTATTATAGGTGCTGACGTTAATGCGTCATCTGTCCTTTGGTATGGCAAATATCGCTCCACTGATACCGAGCGACGTTGCGCTGTAGAAGATTTCATTGCAGAGATGAATCTCGAAATACACAACACCCCCGATGCACCACCTACTTACAGTAGCCCTACGGGCGAATCTTCTATTGACGTCACACTTTCTAGTGGAGACGTCCGTATTGATAGGTGGCGCGTCCTACCGGACGCGTCGTGTAGTGACCATCGCCTGATTGTGTACGAGTTCTTGCCTAGATTGACACAGGGTCCGGTACAGAATAATTTTAATTTTAGATATAAATCTAGAGGTGCTAACTGGGATTTATTTAGCTCGCTATTTGCTCGGCATGCTGGGGACTTCACTCGCAATGATCTATCAGCTGAAACCTGTGCCGAGATTATGTCGGACACTTTTACATATTGCGCAGACATTACCATCGGTCGAGGTTCCATCACTAACACTCGGAGGTGCGATTGGTGGAATGACTTATTGGTCCAACTACGTCGGACTTTTCGCAGAGCGCGTAGGCGTTTCAACGGGCTTAAGAGACGTTGTGTCACAGGGGAAGCAATTACATCTGCTTTAAATAAACTGAGAGTTGCCAGATCACATTATAAAGCGGCCGTCCAAAAATCGAAAGGTAATTTGTTACGTAAAATTGTGGCCCGGTTAGATAGTGAGGGTCCGTGGTCTCCTTTATACCATGAATTCAAACCGAATAGGTCAATCAATTTGGCTTATATTGAGAATTTAAAAATTGACAACTACTTCACAACTGGTATTGAGGAGACAACGGAGGCTCTGTTACAATCGTTAATTCCGGATGATAATATTGAAAATGATACAGAATACCATAAGCTGATTAGGATGTGGGCCTTGGAGGTACCGAACTCTTCCGATTCAAATCTCGCGTCGTTTGATGAATTTAGCGAAATTGTACGAGCTTTGCCCCTAAACAAGGCTTCTGGTGACGATAAAATAACTAATAAAATGATCAAAGAAGCGTGTAAATTGGCCGGCGATGCATTACTCACTGTTTATAACAGATGTATTGCTGAAGGGGTATTTCCACGGGTATGGCGTACCGGTTTCATTCGTATAATACCCAAGGGTGGCGATAAATCTCCACATGATCCTAAGTCGTATAGACCTATTACACTCTTACCGTCTCTAGGTAAACTTTTAGAACGTCTTATCGTCCCTCGATTGCTACCGGGTGGACCAAAGTTTCACGAAAAACAGTTCGGATTTACGACGGGTAAGTCAACTATCGACGCGGCAATATCGGTTAGAAGAGCTGTAAGTACATCGGCGCGCAAATATGTACTCGGTATTTTCCTGGACATATCCGGTGCTTTCGACAACGCTTGGTGGCCAATGCTGCTTCTTAAGTTGAAATTACGAGGTTGCTTTAAAAATATATATTCACTTATTTACTCGTATTTCTCGCACGGAACAACAAAACTTAAACTTGGACATTATGCTGTGTCGAAACCACTTACGATGGGCTGTCCACAAGGTTCGGTCTTAGGTCCTTATTTGTGGAACTTAGGGTTCGATGATTTTCTTGCAATTCCCTTGCCGTCAGGGTGTTCTTTGACCGGATATGCGGACGACGGCCTCTTGCTTATAGAGTCAAATAGTAGGTCGGGATTAGAAATTATGTCGGACGCTTGTTTAAAACTAATATGTGATTGGGGCCATCGAAATCGCTTAACCTTTGCACCACAAAAAACGTTCCAATTACTTCTGAAAGGAACTTTAAAATCACAGCCGCGAATTAAATTTAATAATATCAATGTTAAAAAAAAGGAATCGGTTTGTTATCTTGGTTTAACTTTAGAAAGGAATTTTTCCTTTCTTGAACATATTAAGAACGTCGGGGAAAAGTCGAAAAGGAACTTTTTTGCTTTGACAAGAGTATCAAAATCAACGTGGGGGCTATCTTTCAATACACTAAAAATCATCTATGGAGCAACTTACTTAGGATGTATCTGTTATGGATCTCCCGTATGGGCTGATAGGGCTACTATCGGTGCTGTGCGAAGAAAACTGCTCCAGAGCCAACGTTTGGCGTTGATATTCTTGTGCAAGGCATATAGAACTGTTAGTACCGAAGCTTTGCCTGTCCTAGCGGGTGTACTTCCAGTCGACCTGGAGGTGCAACGTCGCGCCGCGATGTATTACTCTAATAGAGAGAATATGGATAAAAGTTTTTTCACCGCACGTGAACTTTTAAAGTTGACAGATTATTTAAACCGGTTTCAGTGGTATATAGCGAACTATTAGATGAATGGCAAAATAGATGGGAGGTATCTTTGAAGGGCCGGCATCTATACCAATTTTTTCCTTGCGTACGAGATCGTTTAACAAAGACATGGCTAGATGTCGATTATTGCGTATCACAATTTCTCACGGGCCATGGTAACTTTAAGTCTAAACTATACTCTTTTAAGCTTGTTGCGTCGCCTGCGTGTCCATGTTCAACACCTAATTGCGAGTATGAGCAGTCCGCGCATCATATACTTTGGGAGTGTAGTCTTTGGCATAATGAGCGTAAAACCATGCTAGATAGTATGCAAATATCATCTGGAGTTGTATACTACATGGACCTTGTAGAGACTAGAAAGAATTTCCGTGCTTTCCGGCGTTTTTGCCATACCTATTACTGGAATCAAGCATAACAGTTCACATAATAGGTCCCATTTAAATGTAATAATAATTTGATCCGTGGTGCTTTACAGCTGGCTTCTCCGGCTGTGAGTCTTTTTGCGAGGTTATTTACCTCTTCAGTTCAATGTTTTGTCACCCGCTTTGCACGGAGGGAAGTGGACAATAATTTATTTCCAACTCCTCCTAATAATTTAACTTTCTGATTAATTTCGTTGCGGGTTAAAGACAAGTTAGACATTCCCGGAGACTCGCCGAGCTTCAATGCTCGGTGTCATTACATTGCGTGCCACTGTTGATCCTGGCTCACAGGAGTTACAGTGGTGGGTGTGAGGGTGGGACAGTCTCCTGATGTATTAGCTTATTAGCTTAAATGTTTAAAGACATAAGTATATTTTTGTGATGTAGCAGCAAAATATATTGATTATACTCGCGCTTCTTCCTCGAGATTAGTACCTAGATAATAATTAATATATTATTAACACTTGTAGTACCGTATATAAGTGACTCCACTCTGCACTAAAGTTGAGCTTAAGGTAGTTAATTCATGATTTTTTTTTTTTTGTTATTTCTTGCTTACCTCGTCTTGACAGATCCCATTTCTCTTCAGTCGTATTTTAGTGCTCAACCACTCAACACGTTCACTAGCATTAATCAGTAATAATGCCTAAACGGAGCTTAGAAGAGGACCTGGCCAGCTTAACCAGGAAAATAAAGAAATTTAAACGAAAATTGCACAAACAATCCAGCACCGAGAAGTCACTAGGTAAGTAACTTTCAATACTTGGTAAACCTTATATGTTTCAGACGACAAGAGGATATGTAATATACTGTGTTTGATTGGCGCTTTAGCTATGTAAAATTCGGAAGAATATGCATGCTATTAACGGCATAAAAATGCCTACCCACTATTGCGTTAACCGGAAAGTCATTGGGGCTCTTCCAAGACGCATAGTGTTTAAGTATTACAACAATTACATGTTCTTACATGTAAACAAAATAAGTATGTAATCAGAGTGGTCATTGGGGCCAGCTCGACACATCTTATTACAATCGTGTTATATGTAATACTTACAACTGAGTGGATGCTCTCCTTCTTTTAGAAATACAATTGCCCACACTAGAGGTAGACGATTGGCTACCGGAAAATTTAAATGCCACCTCGGAGCCAAGCTTAAGTAGTGATGCTCAGGCACCACCAACATCAAACCCGGTTGCAACTGATGATCAACTAGAGGAAATCATTGAAACTCAGGGCGAGGAAACAACTCTGCCATTAGTCACCAAGCTTGACGATGATATTTTAGAGATATTGGGTGCAGATCCTTCTGATACTACTCAATATGGCCCAGAGTTGCGAGCCGAACTAGCCGCACGACTCCAACATATTTCAGTAGAAGGCCTGGACAAAGACATGCGCAAAAATTTAATTAATAAATATCTACTACCCGCAAACTGCACTTTAATCGGAGCACCGTCTTTGAACCCAGAGATAAGAGCTGCTATCTCTTCACCTGTTGCAACTCGGGATAAAGGGATCGAGATTAAACAAAAACAACTCGCCTGCGCCATTTCGTGCCTAGCAGAAATTATAACAGACCAAATAAATTCTACAGAAAGGGACAAGAAAAACCTTGAAAAGTTAATGGACGCCACCCGTTTACTCTGTGATCTGCAACATGGTGATTCTAATACTAGAAGAAACTTCATCTTATTCGCAATAAAAAAGGAAGTAAAAGCGCATTTAAGCAAGACTAAAATAGATAGTTTTTTATTTGGTGAGCAGTTATCTGAAACACTTAAGTCTGCTAAAGCAGTCACAAAGTCAGGCGCAGAGCTCAAGTTGGATACCGGCAACAGAAGTCTTCAAGGCAGACCTGCTAAACCCGGAACATCGAGGCCTTTAAACCGCAAAGCTCCCCCGACACGCAGGCCGTCGGGACCAATAGCGAGCACATCGAGGAATTACGAGCCTGCACAATGGACACGGCCGGCGCCTCCACCACAGCCGCCCACGCAATCATCGAGACCATCGTATCGTCACCCGGGGCCGGCTCCTCGACACAATCAGAGGAGACATCAATAAATACAGTTAAGTACGCAGGCCGTTTATCAAATTACTACGAAAAGTGGTCACTTATCACAAATGACCAGACAATCCTTTCATGGATAAAGGGATACAAAATTGGATTTTGTGCTCCAGTTGTCCAGAAAGTAGTGCCTTTGTCAATAACTTACTCTGAGTCAGATAAGTTAAAATTTACTGAATCCATTAACCATCTTTTAGATATTGGTGCTATATCACAATGCCAACCTTGTGAAGGCCAATTCATATCTAGTATATTTTTAGTACCCAAATCGAATGGTAAAATGAGGCTTATCTTAAACTTAAAAAATTTAAATGAATTTATTTCGACCCAACATTTTAAGCTTGAAGACCTGCGTACAGCATTAAAATTAATTACTCATAATTGCTTTATGTCAACTCTAGATCTAAAAGACGCATACTTTTTAATTAATATTCATAAAGAGTCTAGGAAATATTTACGATTCAGATTTGATGAAAAATTATATGAATTTAACGTTTTACCTTTCGGTTTAAACACGGCGCCATTAATTTTTACAAAAATAATGAAACCAATCACTAAACTTTTAAGGTCTGCTGGTTTCATGTCTACACTTTATTTGGAAGATTGGTTACTGTTGGGCAAATCATATAAAGAATGCCAAAATAATATAATTACAACCAAAAAACTGCTTATTGCATTAGGTTTCATAGTAAATACAGAGAAAAGCATACTTAGTCCTTCAACTTCATGTAAATTTTTGGGCGTAATAATTGATTCGCGCAGATTGGAAGTATCTTTGCCTAAAGAGAAAAGGTTACGGATTAAGACAGAACTACAAAAATTTTTGAAACTTAATCGATGCAAAATAAGAATAATGGCACAAGTGGTAGGATTATTAGTGTCGGCATGCCCAGCCGTTGAATATGGTTGGGTATACACAAAACGCCTAGAACGTTGCAAATACCTCAATTTAAAAGATCACAACGATTATGATAAATATATGAATATACCAACGACATTACGTGATGATATTTATTGGTGGCTTGACAATATTGATCATGCGGCACACCGTATTAGAAATGATAATTACAATTTAGTCATATACTCTGACGCCTCAACTACGGGATGGGGGGCGGCATGCAATAGAGAAACAGCAAGCGGCCAATGGTCGAGTAACGAAATGATGCAACATATAAATTATCTCGAATTATTAGCAGCCTTTCTAGCACTTAAAACTTTTGCTAAAAATGCCTATAGTTGCCAGGTTTTAATGCGTATTGATAATTCAACAGCGATTTCATATATAAACCGCATGGGTGGTGTCCAGTTCCCTCACCTTACGCAGATCTCTCGTGAGATTTGGCAGTGGTGCGAGACTCGAAAATTGTACGTTTTTGCCTCTTATATAATGTCACGGGATAATACAGTAGCTGACGCAGAGTCGCGAAAGATACACCCTGACATTGAATGGGAACTATCGAAAGAAGCTTTTAATACCATAACGTACCACTTTGGTAAACCTCAAATTGATTTGTTTGCAAGTCGAATAAATAAAAAGTGTTCTACATATATCTCCTGGAACAGAGACCCAGACGCGTGTGCTATTAATGCCTTTACTGTTTGCTGGTCTTCAATGTATTTTTATGCTTTTCCTCCATTTTCTATAATCCTTAAAGCACTTAGAAAAATTATATGCGATAAGGCACAAGGTATCATGGTGGTGCCGCTTTGGCCAACACAACCGTGGTACCCTCTCTTTACATCCTTACTCGAAACGAAAACTGTGTCATTCTCACATATTGATAATCCTATAATTTCTCATTCTAGCTCACAGCGGATTCAGCGGTCACTTACCCTGGTGGCCGGTGTATTATCAGGGAAGCAATGTCCAGACGATGTATACCACCCTCCTCCTTAGAGATTATGATGGCGTCGCTATCAAAAAATTCATTGAAACAGTATAATGTCGGTATAAAAAAGTGGTGGATATTCTGCCAAACAAACTTAACTGATGTTTATACGGCATCAGTTCCAACTGTGTTGTATTTTCTAACACAGCAGTTTAATGCTAATGCCCAATATGGGACGTTAAACTCGTGTAGAGCAGCATTATCATTAATACTCGGCCAAGCCATCACTAAAGATGATAGGATACAAAGGTTTTTTAAGGGCGTGTTTCGCCTTCGTCCACCCTTGCCTAAATATAACAGTACTTGGGATACGAATCTTGTCTTAGACCATCTAGGTGGTTGGTACCCTAACGAAAATTTATCATTAGAACGGTTATCTAGAAAAACAGTAACACTTCTTGCCCTTATAACTGCTCATAGGATTCAAACACTTGCTAAAATTGACATTAAAAATATAGAAATTTCAAATGAACATATTTTGATTAAAATTCCTGATGAAATTAAGACTTCGCGGTTAGGTTATAAGCAACCAATCCTATCAATACCATTTTTCAATCAAAATCATGCTATGTGTCCTGCAAGGACTTTGACTTCATATTTAAATAAAACCAAGATACTACGCAAGACTGATACACTTTGGATAGGTTTAAGAAAGCCCCATAAATCTGTGTCCACACAGAGCCTCAGTCGCTGGATTAAGCGAACTCTGAGCGAGTGTGGAATCGACGTGGCAGTGTTCACCGCTCACAGCACGCGGCACGCAGCCACGTCGCGCGCACTCTCGCTCGGTATCTCAATTGACACCATTCGTAATACAGCTGGATGGAGTGGCAACTCGAACACCTTTGCAAGGTTTTACAATAGACCTATTCTTCACAATCACAATGATTCTTTGGCTAGAGCTATTCTAAATCAAAATAATTAGTGTCCTTACAATAGTGATTATATTATAATTATCATAAATATTATGTTTAAGTAAGAAATGTATTGTATTATGTAATAAATACATAATTAAATCGTTGACATTGTTTCTCCTGATAACTCTCAACGTCTACAAGTGTTAATAATATATTAATTATTATCTAGGTACTAATCTCGAGGAAGAAGCGCGAGTATAATTAATGATTAAACGAACTTACCTGTAAGTGAAGTTCTATCATAATTATACGAAGCGCTTCTTCCGAAGAGATTAGTACTATACTCCCTCCCAACCCATGCCTTTTTTCTTTTTGGCAGTCCCCTCTTATGACCTGAAAATTGTCAACGATTATTATGATTGAAGATCTCTAAACTAACTGAAGAGAAATGGGATCTGTCAAGACGAGGTAAGCAAGAAATAACAAAAAAAAAAAAAATCATGAATTAACTACCTTAAGCTCAACTTTAGTGCAGAGTGGAGTCACTTATATACGGTACTACAAGTGTTAATAATATATTAATTATTATCTAGGTACTAATCTCTTCGGAAGAAGCGCTTCGTATAATTATGATAGAACTTCACTTACAGGTAAGTTCGTTTAATCATTAATTACCAGCACCCAAGTAATCTGTGCCAGCATGTAACATTTGTTTAGCTTTTCATTTTTGCTTTTCTTGGTATCAAAGGGAATGCAAAATGTATCATAATATATCAAATGAAAATGTTATATTAATGATTTAAAAGAAGAAATATTGCTTACTTTTTCTAAATGAGCTAAATGTTTGTTCCAAGTTCTTGATCCTGTCCACAGAATACTTATTTGCATTTCGTTTTTCAAGCTGGTGCCACAGTAGCCGGCTCGTGTATTGGATCAGTCTGTAATTATCATTTTTATATAGTAATATACGCAAAATTTATTTGAAATGAAATTTAATTAAAGTTGTGTACCTTGCTAATTTATCCCTTCCGTTTGACTGGTTGTTAACTTTAATTATAACTTCCATTGTGGTACCTAGTTTAAAGTCCAAGGCATAAAACAAGAGAAAATAGTCACATCACATCACAATAGTATCGTTAAAGCATTTAGTCCCATGATTTTCACCAACAATCGGTTTTCGGCCTAAATTATATCTTGAGGACAAAGTAATAAGAAAGTTGAAAACTGTACTTTGAATTTTAACTTATGCTAACAATCTCAATTCTCAAGTGTGAGATTCTTTACAAATTGGTGATAAATTTATTTATTTGTAAATGGTAAAATGTAAATAACACAGAAATTGACATTTTATACCAAGCAATTTGGGGCGCTATAGGTCTACCAGAATCTCATGGCATTTTGGGAAATTTGAATTTACGCATTGCAACACTGGGGTAATTGGATTAACATATTTTGATACTTTCAATAATTGTAATTAACTATTATTCCAAATTGACATTTTTTAAAGTACAACTTTGTAAATAAAGTACATAATGTTTTAAGTAAAATATATAGGTTATTTAAACATTAAAATTACTTCAACATTGTACTTTTAGATTAATAGCCAATTAAAATAGGCAAATAAGATTTTTTTTTCAGTTTTAAATTATAAAATACATACGTGCCTTACGAGTATTTATAATACAGAGGGAGCGCTGGTACTTTCAAAACGATGTAGATAAAAATGGTGGTACGGAGCCACCAGTTTCGTTTTAATTATCTGTTCTTATTAGTTCTCACTTAATCAAACAACTTTCAATTTCCAAATTATAAGTAGTTTGATTATGAGTCGGTTTTATTTAAATAATTATTAGATTCGATAAATGTTATACGAAAGATGTAAAATTAAAACGAATAATTTTATTTTCAGTCTTCTTTATTTCATTAACACTTTAGTCAGAGCTGACTTCTAAATACTCTTCCTGTACATCTTCTGATGAAGACGATGAAGATAAAGGAATAATAATAAACCGTTCCTTATCTAAAATCTCTGGTAATTCCTGTAAATAGGTATTTAATGCATTACTGTTTAGTTTCAAAAATGATATCAAAGTATATACGATAAAACACATGCAAATATCTAACACTAACCAAAAAAAATGAAGTATCAAAACTATTCACTCCGACTTACTTATTGAAACGACGTCGATTTTAAAATCGACCATTTTGTTTAAATTTGACCAAATTATTCACGGATCTGGCGATAAACTTTGTAAACAATGTGTCGCACTTGTGATTGTAGAACTAATTTGTACATTTTCGCTAAGAAAGGATAGAAATCTTAAAATATTCACATCGAATGACATAAATCAAGTTTTGAATCAGCTGTTGTCCGATGGTATTGCCACATAAAAATCAATATGTTTTTTTTTAATTTTATGCCATGAGATTCTGGTAGACCTATACCATATTTTTACATTTGTTGTATTTATGTGTACGAGAATGTCATCTCTGAAAATATAATAAAAGTTAAAATTAAAATAGTTAAATAGCAGATAATCTTATATGTATATTTATAGCGATATAACTGGATGTAACTAATACTGATACTCAACTGATAAGCCACTAAAAATAAAAGATAAGCTAAGAAACCAGAAACGCTATTAAATAGTTAATATACTATCTTTGTAATTTGTATTTTCAACTTATATTGTAATTAAAAAAGAATTGATTATTTAACATTTTAATAATATTTATTTAAGCTGGTATCCCTAATTTCTGACGGAAAATGGGACCGGATGGGTGTTGTAGCCTGTGGACCGGATGGGACCATAGACCATGAACTATGAACAACCGGGCACCGGCCATCTTGAAATCCCTTGCGATAAACTGAGTGGTCTTATTAATGCAGTTACGAATATAAATCAGTTTAATTGTGTTCTTTGTGTTATTTGGTTGTAGTTTAGTACTTTTCGGGACGTGAAGGTGTTGTGTAACATTTGCAAAATATTGCGCGTCAGTATTTCGTTTGTGGTAAGAAAAAACATTGTGCGACGCAGTGGTCATATTCTGGAACAAAGCGACATTTTGAAGTGACGTGTAATGTTGTGCATTTCAGATAGTGGTTCGTCGAACTGAGCTTTCATGATTGGATTACCGCGTAGCGATAGAGATAGAGATCGAATAACGGTGAAAATTCGTAACATGAAGCGGAGCTCGTCAAGGGATAGCATGCCGCGTTCAAAGCGGACGCGCAGTAGCATCGGCCGATACGATGACAGCTCCGACGAGCGCGTCACCCCCGAGCGGGTGCGGCGCCGAGTGCGCTCCCCCAGCCCCCGTGGCCGCTATGTCTCGCCGCATCGCGACGATTACGTGCGGTCTCGGGAGATCAGGGAAGAGTCGGTCAGACCATATTACAAAGTGCTTTGTGTGAGTGCACTGCACCCTAAAGCCTCAGACGAAATCGTAAAGGACACTCTCTACAGAGAATACAAGAAATTTGGTGACTTTAGCATAAAGATATCCCATGAATTGGACGAGCGTGTGGCTTATATTTGTTTTCGTAGTAGCGAGGACGCCAGAGACGCTAAACATGCAAAGCCGAGAATAATTTTGTATGACAAAGTGGCTATTGTTGATCCTGTGTATGATCCAGTACGTTCAGAGTATAGAAGTCGACCAAGGAGTATCACTCCGCCCGATTATGACCGCCCTTATTCGTACGCATGGTCCCCAGTGCCCGAGAGACGCAGACCTCCCCCAGATGACAGGGCCTATGGCATTCCTCCCACTGTACCTCCTCATCATAGAGATTTTCGTCCACCTATGCATGAGTACCCAATGGCGGGACCCCACGGTCCTCCAATGCACCACAGACCTCCTATGCACCATCCCCCACACCCCCATTACATGCCCCGACCCTACATGCCTCGTCCCCACCATCCTCCCTTTGAGAAAATTGAAAACAAAAAAGACAAATTCCCCAACTACTTGCATCATGTCCAACCTGAAGATGATCCATTGGCCACAAGGACACTATTTGCAGGGAATTTAGAAATTAACATTTCTGATGAGGAGCTCAGGCGTATTTTCGGTAGATATGGCATTGTAGAGGATATTGACATAAAGCGCCCCCCACCTGGCACTGGAAATGCATTTGCCTTTGTCCGTTATCAGACATTAGATATGGCTCACAGAGCAAAAGTAGAATTATCAGGCCAATATATAGGCAAATTCCAATGCAAAATTGGTTATGGCAAAGCCACCCCCACCACTCGAGTTTGGGTTGGAGGATTAGGACCATGGACATCAGTAGCCCAGCTTGAAAGAGAATTTGACAGATTTGGAGCTATAAAGAAAATAGAGTATGCAAAAGGTGAGCCTCATGCTTATATCTTGTATGACTCAATAGATGCAGCTCAAGCTGCTGTGAAAGAAATGCGAGGTTTTCCTCTTGGAGGCCCTGATAGGCGTCTACGTATTGATTTTGCCGATGTTGGTACTGGTGGTCCGTACAGGCCCAAACCATATGCTCCACCTGTGGGTGAAGATGGTAGACCGGTAGAAGGTTATGAGGGATATGAAGGTGGAAGTTGGGAGGATGGATATGCTTATGGTACCCCAGGATACAGAGGAAGAGGTGGGCACAGAGGGCGCGGGCGTGGAGTTTATCGCGGCGTTTATCATGGTACTGGAGATTATCGTGACGAAGAATGGAGACGTGCACCTCTTGACGCAGAGTATGAGGGCAGAATTCGGCGTTCTGGGTCTAGAGAGCCAGGTGTAGATCGTTCCCGATCAAGGTCACCGCGACGACGTTCCCCAGACAGTGACTCAGATGGATCCCCTCGCCGTAGTAGCGGCATGCTAGCATCTGCTAGAACTTTACCAGAAGTAGTACGTAAAGCTACCACTATATGGAATGGAGCACTAATATTGAAGAACTCCTTATTCCCCACTAAATTCCATCTTACTGATGGTGACTCAGAAATAATTGACAGTCTCATGAAGGATGAAGATGGTAAAAATCAGTTGAGAATCACACAGAGATTAAGGTTGGATCAGCCCAAATTGGATGATGTACAGAAACGTATTGCCACCTCCAGTTCGCACGCCATTTTCTTGGGTGTAGCAGGATCAACAGCATCTATCACAAATGAGGACACAACTATTCAGACTAGGCCCATGAGAAATTTGGTATCATACCTGAAACAGAAAGAGGCAGCTGGTGTTATATCATTATTGAACAAAGAGACTGAGGCCACAGGAGTGCTGTACTCATTCCCCCCTTGTGATTTCTCAACAGAGTTGTTAAAGAGGACATGTCACAACCTCACAGAGGAAAGTCTTAAAGAAGACCATTTGGTCATAGTGGTGGTACGGGGTGGATCGGCATAATTTGTTATCATAGATTTACCTATCATTTCAATATATTAGGTTAAGTTTTATTATTAAAACTTTATTGTTTTCAGAGACAGCATATTTTGCTATGTATAATTGTGATGTGTAGTGATGTGAGGTGAATGTAAAAGTAGTTTGTGAAGATTTAACATTATAGTTATATGTGCAGTGCTGTGTACACGTGAAGGTGGCCAGCAATAATTTTTCTTGCAAATTATCTTGTAGAATTAGTTTCTGCTAGAACTCGTATCAGCAATATTTAAAAAGAACAGATTCTAAGTGTATAATCATAAAGTTTTAGTGTAAAAATTTATAGTGTATCTTTATCAGTGTATGGATAGGTGATGTGTAGTGTGTGTGAACAAATAGATTATTTCAGCTCATATGTTGTTTTTTTATACCTTGTGAGACAGTGGATTATGCTTGTGCTAGTTAAAACAACCCATAATTGATGTGATTGATGTGTAAAGTACAACCAGTGGATAGGTCACGTCAGTGAGTCAATATAATAAAAAGTGTTGAGTGCAAAATTCATAAGCACTCGGTGAAAATCAACATCCCGTGTTAGTGTGAGTGTTGTTAACAAAATGTGTCATAACTAACAAGACACTACAGTGACACTGAATAGTATAGTTTTCTACAGTTTGTGTCTGTGTATAAAGTGCTTATAAGGTTTCTTTTCTGAAGCCATAGTTAGTGAATAAAAATAGGTATCAATTTTCAATCTGGGTGGATTACATGAGGAGTTTGGGTAAGTTAGTGATACAATCACAGGACCAAAATCGGGAAAGTGTTTTCAACTCCAAGGATCATCATTCAATCAATGATGGTAATGTAATTAAGAAGTAAGAATAATAGTTATAGTAATAATCTAACAAATATCTTGTTTCCAATCTATTTGCATCAATTTCTCCAATTTCCATTGCTGGATATAATACTTTTCACTGCCAAAGTATCCACAAGGCAAAAATTGCCATGATATATTTCAAATTAAAAGCTGTGATAAACAAAGTAACATGAATGCTGAATTTTGATACTACATGCCATGGACATCAACTATTAATTTTCATGAAGCTATTTTTATTGTTGTAACACTTGTTTGTTTATTTTGATTAGTACCGCATAGCAGTGAAATTGATCTAAAATGAGGGAATTTTCAATTTGATCAGCCAGTTTTCTGAGCTGAGCTTTCATGTTTAGGCTAGAATATTAGGAGATACAATCCAAGATAGAACATGTCTTAATTTCTAGGTATCAGATTGGAGAAAAACGAAGCCACTCTTGACTCAACGGGCCCATGGCAGCTGCTGAACATAAGTATAAGACTGTTAAAAGACTGAATTATGTATCTAGTCGGTTTGCTAGTAATTTACAAATAAATAATTGAAGCTTAATTTTGTTCATTGATTTTTCTTTGAAAAATATATCATCATTTTTTTAGATATTACCCACACTAACTTATATACCTGAAATCAATACATCCATATATCATTCAAGGAGACTTAAATGATTACTAACTTGAATAAATCTAAAAAGGATGTACTTATTATGGAATTGCTTTTATTTTATACATAGACACTATACAAACGTGACAAAAATTTATTTACGGAAAAATACGACATAATCAGTACTTACGCAGGTAAATAACAACAATTTATAGAGCCACAAAGTTATCTGGCCCGGTGGCCAAAACTGGAAACAAAGACGTCATTTGAAATTGTCAATCTAGCTGCCAGTCGCTGACATATCCGCCATTGGTTGTTTACTCAATGTATTTATTTTTCCTGCATTATTTAAAACTAGTGAAAAATGCCGAAAGCTTTAAAAAGTGATGCTAGGAACTTTATACTTCAGGTATTAAATGTTACGTAGGATGAAAAGCGTCTTCCGACATCAATAATACCCTTCGAAAAATTGTATTAACGCGTAGCTGCCACCAAAGGTTTGTGTTGTCAACTTTATAAAATAAATTCCACGAAAACAGAATTATGTACGTACTAGTAGAATATAAGTATATATAAGTACATATCATTAACTAAAATGTATCTTACTCGTCTCATTTTACGTTACGTGCGTGGTGGCCTGTTGGTAAATGGACCAGACGCGGCAGCCAACTTGTTCACGCTGGTTGCGGGTTGGAATCTCAGGTCACACTTCTGGCTTCTCGGAGCCATGCTTGTATTGATAAAAACGCGCTATAACGGTGAAGGAAAACATCGTGAGGAAACCTGCATACCATAGCGATTTATTAGAATTTCTATGGTATGTAAGTCCACCAACCCGCATGCCCAACCCGAGGCCAGCGTGGTGGGCTATATGGCCTGTGATATGGCCTAACCCCCCGCAATCGTACTCTCGATTGTGGAGGAGAATACAGATACACTTTTTTAAGGGTTTTGTGGAGCGATTTGATAGAAATCGTGTGAAGGAAAAATAATATGCAGATGAAACTGGTCATTTTCTCGACACTATTGATCGGATTGAAAAATGTTACTTTACCCCATTTATTGCAATATCTATTTTTAATGGCAACACCAAATTCGATTACAGCGACTCTCTCACCGGGTCAGATAACTTTGTGGCTCTATACATAATTCCTGCCACAACCACTGTCATGTGTATTGACGGTTTCCGTAGTGCAGTTGGTCAGATCCGGCTGAGAAATGAGAGGCCGCGGGTTCGATTCCTGCACCGAAGCAAATGTTTGTGTGATCCACAGGTATTTGTCTCGGGTCTGGTTGTTGTGAGACCGAATAGTCTCGTTGTCTCTGATACCCATGATACGACCCCAAAACAAATCTGTGAACACCTGCAAATTGATGTTAATGGGATCAAGCCGACACAAAAATTTGTCTCTGTGTGGGTATCGAACCCGCAGCCTCTCGCTTCACAACGCATCTAAACAGCTACTTTTCGACCTATCCTATCTAGATATTTCGAACTCATTTTTCTTTTTTTTAAGAAGTATACCTTATTGAATATATTCAGAGGTTAAGAAATATTCGAATATATTTATTATCTGTACCATTATTGGAATAATTTGGAATTATTCTTCTTTTACCCGAGGTTTTGGACTAATAAAATAAACTGTGAGAATGGATAGTATTGAGTTTCCTCGAGACAAAAGTATTCTTTAGATTTATAGTGATAATGTTTTTTATTGTTCTTACATGCGTGGATAAGTATTAAAGATTTTCAATTCTACGCAGGCAATGGTGCCAAAAGCCTTAACGAATTTCAACGTAGAAGTCAGGCTAGCTACGATGAATACTTGGTAGCTATGAAACGTATGCATCATAGATTTTCTACCAGGAGCTCTATTCCTGACGAGATGCTATCTCCACGAGAGCGTCACAGGAACCGCGATTCACAGAAAGCCTCTATGTGCGTAGACTGATTTTTAGTTTGTACATGTGTGTAGGTAAAAAATAGACTTTACTTTTGTTACAATTACAAGCAAAATCTCTTTTCGGCTTTATCTATCTTCCCCAACGCATCGATCTTCATAAATAAAGGGCTTATAGGAGTTCACCCTGTGCCCACGAAAGCTGCAAACGCGTCGGGAAGTTGAACTGTTAAAATCAAACCAAGTTTTATTTATTTAATCTTTATTGTGCTCAAACAAATACAAAACAAGTTTTATATCCACGTAGAACTTTTCAAGTTTCCACCATTTGCTTATTATGTATTTATAAAGGCATTTGAACAATAGCCAATGTACTTATACTAAACCCGTTGACTGCAGCTCGGGCACATTAACTATAGAATTTAGATGATCTTATTTTAATGACTAATGCATAGAAAAATAACGTGCCAGGCACGAGAAACCAACACTAAAATTTGTAGACTATTAATATTCTGTTTAGAATTGACGGCGTAAAAGGAAGTTGGACCTTGGTAGCAGAAGGAACGAGAATTGGCATTATTGCATCTATGGTACCAGATGAGATAATATACCAACATTATGACCATTCAGTAAGAAGTTACGAGACTGCGCTAATGTTTATTGATGTCTCCGGTACTTTTGTTGTTTATATTTCGCTTCATTATTTCTGTTTTTTGTAGATTTAAATTGAAATACTCCTTAATATAAAAATTAATGAATACCCATGTACCGGCGCATAATCATAGTATTGTTGTTAGGAGTGTAGTTATCGTTATGTAATTAAAGCAATTCCAACTTCTATCTATAAGTATTTTATGTAGGTACATAAACTAAAAGGGTAATAACTTATGTAGTGAATTTCATATCCAATGCGATCTTTGATCTTGTAACATTCTTTCTGTTTGCATGAGATTATTGCTCTGTCATTAAGATAAAATAGTTGTGATAAAAAAAGTAGTTACATAAAAGACAATTAACTAGTGTGCAATGAACCTTGGCTCCGGTGCTAGTTTCTAGTAGGTACGTATAAACTGTATTAGAACTTAGGAGACAACATTTGTAGATAGACAATTGAACTGGTTTTTATTTCAAAGGTTTTACTGATCTGTGCGAGAACTATACAAAAGCAGGTCACGGGGGACCTTCAAAGTTAACGCAAGTCCTGAATTCATACATTGGGTCTATGGTGCAAGAAATTCTCACCCACAATGGCGACGTTCTTAAGTTTTCTGGTGATGCTTTCCTGTCTATGTGGAAGAAGACGCCCAGGTTAACCATGCAAGATGTCGTACATACTGCTATAGATTGTGGCCTGATCATTCAAAAGAACTATGGAACTTATCAAACTGACGTTGGTGTAGTGCTCAAGGGTTAGTAATATAAGAATATTCAAAAATAATAGACCGATTATATACTGTTCAAGAGTAAGTGACCACAATTCACCTGATAGTAAGTGCAGTAAAACAAATAGTGTATGTGTTATGGGCCAAGTGATTAATGCGGGCAGTATGAATAATGCCCAGCCATATCGGGCCAAGTGATTAATTACAATCTAAACTCACCTATTTATCACATTGCCCGGGCATTATGAATATTGCTACATGATGATCGGGCAATGTGATTAATAGGTAAATTTTTACGTGGTGCGCTGCCGTATTGTCGCATCTGCGACATACCCATAAATTAGAAAGGTTGAATTGGTCTGCTTATTGTTTTTTAACGTCCGAAACATTATCTTCAGAAGGAAATTAGTGTATCCACTTTATGGATCAGTTAGGTCGACTGTGCTCCTAAACCGACTCGGGACACCCCGACTTCACGTAGTCTTTTGGCTACCGACCCTAGAGTGTATATAAAAGGCCGGAGGCGCGGAGGGAGAGCAGCTCCCGCCCGCTGTAACGAAGGATAGGCAACCGTGCGAGCCGTAGCGGCTGAGGCTGGCAGCAAGCCGAAGCTGCGGATGTGAGCATGGGTGCCTATCTTTTGTTACGCAAGGGCGAAGGGGCTGAACTTCCCGTAGCGCCGGAGACGTTGCAGAAGCAAATTTGTATTGACAACAAGTGTTTTAAGGTTAGGTTACTATAATTGATATTTCTCAGGAACTTTGCGTTACCTTTTCATGGGAGTGGTACCAGTTTAGGTGCGTGACCTTGCAATAGCCGCACGATGCCACTTCGGCTCATTGTTTTGATTTCGATTCGCTTTACATCACTTTGCCCAATAGGCACTAGGCATTATTCATAATGCCCGGGCAATGTGATAAATGTATTGGTTATAATCACATTGCCCGCTCTTATTGGGCATTATTCATATTGCCCGGGCAGTATGAATAATGCCCGATTAATCACTTGGCCCATAACATATATGTACCGATAAGACATAGTACCTAAATGCTTTTCGCGCGTCGATGATTTTTTTTGATTAACAAACAATTTGGTTATTATTTAAGTTTTAAAACTTAAACAAATCTTTTTGATTTGGTTTTGGTAAGCACCAAAAACAATGGATAGGTTCTTTGCCAACAGTGAAAATAGCAATATCAGCTGGCGTCTCTCATTTCTCTATAATCGGTGGTGAGAATATAACTCAAACGCACTACGTGATCGTCGGCCAGCCTGTATGGGATGTGAAGATGGCGGAGTACATGAGCACAGCTGGAGATGTCCTCACATCAGCTAGCGCTTGGATATACGTGAATGAAGCAGAGTATTGCACTCATCCTTGTGGAGACGGGAGGCATACGAAGGTTTAGTATTGTAGAGTGTGTAAAAATAGAGACAGCCGTCCAATTCCGTATGTACTATATACGGAAACTGATAGTCATCACTATCATCGCCAGGAATATCCATGATTGATAAACTGACCAAATTCACGTAAAAACCAAAAATACTAGGCCTGGGGTTAGTGGTATTATATTTTGATTTTGGCATACCGGGATGTTACCCAATGTCGCCTTACTCTGACGCCACTGTCGATTATTTAGAACTAGCGGCCCGCCCAGCTTCACCTGGGTGGAGATATTCTTTCACTCCACACCTGAAGGCAGCCTTTATGATATTGATTCGTTGGTGGAAGGCGCCCGACGTGACGGCCCAGTGGTGGCATGCGCGTGAGCTGCGCGCGGTGCTGGAGAGTACCTATACTTGGGCATTGCAACATTACTTTATTTTTCTAAAATAAATGAAGCCTAAGTTACTCTTTATTCTATCATCTACCTGACAATAAAAGTCCCGTCAAAATAGGTCCAGCCATTTCAGAAATTAGCCGAAACAAACAATCAGACAAAAATTGTAAAAAATGTTATTTTGGTGTATGTACCGTATATATATTCATATACATGTAGTATAAAACGGATATTTCAATATTACAAACAGACACTCTGATTTTATTATTTGTATAGATAATTAGTGAACCACGCACTTACATAAACAAAATGTTGCTAATATGTAAACGAGTTCAAAGTATCTTTATTCATATTTTGTCATCACATTTAAGCTCCTAATAAACGCTTTTAGGTTCTAGGAGTTGGCGCGACATGGAAAAGGGTTGAAAAATTACACAGTTCTATACGAGGTAGACAATATTTTAAAACTTATTGTTATTCTAGTGGGAGTATACACTAGTAGTTAAGTACCTAAACCGATGGAGTATATAGATGCCGGATTAAGTACTTGTAGCAAAATCAAAACATTGCCCAGCGCGCAAACAAAAGCGCTATTATTCCCATTGCTACCTGAGAGTACTTTTTTGTGGGTGCAGTTTAGAAATTAAGAACATGTTTATTCTTGTAACAATCAATTCCAATTATGCTACGGGAAATTTTAATGGCATCCAAGTAAATGAGGCCCTAAAAAATTTACAAAGACAACACAGAGAATCCCTCGTAAAACTATACGCCAATATCAAATCCTTGGTAGTACGTAAATAACAGTATTCTTTATTTTAATGAGATCATGATCTCAAATAAAGTCTGGCCAAATATGTAACGAAGACGACGAAATTGTAAATACTATTTTTCAGAAACTACGTCTCCTAGTTTCTCAAGAAGTACTCCTAGATGGGACGACGAAGGTGTTGTGGAAATTAATTATAGGGAATTTTCATGTAAGCATGTTTTTAGCAATTATTTACCTCCAAGTCAGGCGCAATTATCATATGGCTCGGTATAAAAATGGCAAGAGACTTTGAAAAGGGCGCACAAAGGAAATTATGAATGCGACCTTATTTGCTGGAGATTAAAAAGTTCGTGACCGACGCAACAAGCATAATAGCGTAGGTACACCTAATTGCGATTACTGGACCTGAATAGAGAATCAAAGTTCATAAATATGTATAATCATACGATGATCTGATTCAAATCACATAGACGTATAGAAATCAAAATTGAAACGATAAAATTATGAATATTAATTGAAAAAATACTATAGCGTGGGAAAAACTTAAAGGCCGGCAACGCGTCTCCACGCTATGGTGTTGCATAATATGTTCATGGGCGGCGGTGATCACTTGCTTAGCATCAGGTGAACCGTATGCTCGTTTAACCCTACCTATATTGTGAAAAAAAAGTACGCAATATTCAGTAGGTTGCGCATCCACGCCTTTGTTTTTTTTTTTATTGCAGTGAATGGCGAGACGAGCATGCCGTTCGCCTGATGGTAAGCGATGCGACCGCTCATGAACAGTAGCAAAACCAAACAACATCTTGAAATAAAGCAATGCTTGGCATTCCACTGCGCTCGCCATCCTGAGACATAAGTTGTTAAGTCTCAATATGTCCAGTAGTTACTCTGGCTACAATGTCCTTCAATCCGAAACACAACAGTGCATTTAAACTGCTGTTTGACGGGAGAAATAGACATTGCGGTGGTACCCACCCTGGCAGCCTCTCACATATGAGAGACCTATCACCAGTAAATTTGAAATCGATTCCAATTTATTTAGGACTAGCGGCCCGGCCCAGCTTCGCCCGGGTACAAATAGATTTCTGTACAATAATATGTACGCATTATACATATAAACCTTCCTCTTGAATCACTCTATCTATTTAAAAAAACCGGATCAAAATCCGTTGCGTAGTTTTAAAGATTTAAGCATACAAAGGGACATAGGGACAGAGAAAGCGACTTTGTTTTATACCACAGACCAAGTAGAGTTTTATACTATGTAGTGATGTTTTTATCCTATAAAAATGGCACTGGATAAAGTGACTCCCCCAAAGAGTGCAAATTACCCCATAAACTTACTAATAAGCGTCTCATTTTTGACTACATACACTTTAAAAGTAGGTATACCTACTAAGAATATAAAATATGACCAAAATATTGGATGTCCAGTGAGGCCAGCAGTAATAGCAGCCATGCGCAGTTCATGGTGGCCCAGTCTCCGCCGGTTCATGGTGACGCCAGTTCTCCGAGCAGTTGACAACGATGAACCAATGGATTTCTTAACTGAAGTCCGCCGTGTTGTGGTCGTGTTTCTAAACATTATCACCAAAACTGTCACTGAAGATGTACTTATCGGAGTGGTTAATGATGCTTATAATTGCGTTTCTAGGTTAGTGTGCCTTAAATATTACAGAGAAGGTAGCTGTGTAATAAATACAGATATTAAGTAAGTAAGAAATGATAGGTGGTTCATAATCATCAATGATGCAAGTTAATGTTTTAATTGATGTCACCACGCACTATACAGGGTATAGCAAGACTGCTACCGAAAACGAAGCCGGGTGGTAGTTTAAGCGACTTCAGACACAATGCAACAGAAAAAGTTGCAAAAATAAGGGACAATTTTTTTTTTGAAATTTTTTTCCTATTGCCATATTTTGGTGGTAAATATTTTTTTTCCTAAAATAATAGTGTATACCCTTTAATTTATAAATACTCTAAGATATAAGAGAGTTTAAATTATTATTTTAGCAAAAACTATGGATTTACCACCCAAAAATGACGATATTTAAAAAATCATAAAAAATAATTGTCGCGTTTCTATGCGAAAATTTTAGTTGCATTGTGTTTGTAGCCACTAAAACTACCACCCGGCTTCGTTTTCGGTAGCAGTCTTGAGATACCCGGTATAGTACATAGGTACTACATAGTGAGTGGCGACCTGTTGGTAACGGATGGTCGGATCGGACGTTGATGCCGAAACGGTGTAGCGGGTTCGAATCTCAGAAGTCACTTACTTTTTTGAGCCATGTGCATGTGGTGAAAAATAATTTGTGAGTAAACTACATAGGTTGATATTTCTATTGTGTGAAATCCGCCAAACAACACTAGGCCAGTGTGGTGGACTATAATTATTACCCCTTATAATTGTAAAGGAAGCCCGTGCCCTGCAATGGAACGTATACGAAATACAATTACCTACTACTTTTAAACTAGGAGAATCATTTATATATAGCCTTGTTTATGTATATTTATTATTGACAGCTTCCGTGGCGCAGTTGGTTAGACGCCGACTGTGAAACGAGAGGCTGCGGGTTCGATTCCCGCACCGAGGCTAATGCTTATGGGACCCACAAGTATTTGTCTCGGGTGTAGGTGTTTGTGAGAAAGAAAAGTCTCTCATAGTTTGATTCCCACGACACCATACTTAATTGATCTTAATGTGAGGTCAGAACTATGTATTATGTGACTGTTGAGTGTATGAATTTATTTATTGACCTAAGTATAGTTATTTAATGTCATTCTGAACAAACAGTCTGTCTGTCTGTATCTGTATCAGCCCATATACGAGACGTACGACTGCAGAGCAGGCCCACTCTACAATCGAGAGTACGATTGGGAGTGGTTACTGGTTAGGCCATATGGTCCACCACGCTCGCCTAACGCGGGTTGGTGGACTTACATACCATAGAAATTCCTATATATCGCCATGGTATGCAGGTTTCCTCACGTTGTTTTCCTTTACCGTTTTAGTGCGTGGTGATCTATACTATTGAAAACAGTATTTCCTTCATACTCCTGCCAACTAATTGCATGTTCTAGCGTAACATCAGAATCCGGCGGGTTGGTAAACAAAGTGTCCATGTTCGACAAAGACATGATGTTTCTCGTGGTGTTTGGTCTTAGAGGGCTTAAGCATGAGGACGAAGCCCAGAAGGCATTGCAATGTGCTTTTCAGTTGAAGGAGAATTTGAACGACAGAAATATCACCACTGTTTCAATTGGAGTCACTTCTGGTCAGTGTTTTGTATATCTAAATGATCCCATGGTTGTCTGTAAGAAAATGCCTTTGAGCGATAAGACCGCCGATTGAACGTTTTTTTTTGTGATTTTTGTTTTATTTCTATTTTCTTCTGTGTTTGCAATAAAATTTATAAGTTTGAATAAATAATAATTAGGAGGCCCCTCCTCACTTATAACACCATGGATCTAAAATAAGCTCGGAAAATAGTCGAAGGAACTATAGGTGCCTCTGCCACCCTTGGGGCTGAAGGCGCGAGTTTATATGTATACTAGTTGCATTCAGACTGCACCCTAAAACGAAGTCAGGTGGTAGTTTTTGTGGTTACAGATACTATATTTATATATTTTTTTATATTATTTACTATCCTCGTGTTTGGGTGGTAAATGAGTAGTTTTTCCCTAATTAATATTGCATTTTATGTAGGACTTTAGCAAAATCCATGTAGGTATTTACTATCTAAACACGACGATACCTACTTAAAAAAATTCAAAAGAAACCGTAAGCTTGGTTTCACGAATTTTTTCGTTGTATATTGTCTGTAGTATTTAGTCACTAACGGCCGTTCTCTATATCCTATCTATCATTAACAAGAGGTTAAAATGGATATCGTTACTATGTCGATACCACTGTATGCTTCAATAAATAAAGATAGACATATAATATTATCTTGCCTAGATATGCACCTAATCTAAATATCTCTGTCTTTCTTTACTGAAGCAAAAAATGTATCGAAATTTCGAGAGAAATCTCTTGTTCAAGATAGATAGATTATAGAAACCGGCCGTTAAACTATCACTTAGCTTTTTTCCGGTCGCAGTCTGGATAATCGATAAGATTTATTATGTTTTTAAATAAGTACCTACCACATCTATAACGTTAGAGTACTTGTCAAAGAATTGAAGATATTGATACAATGAACGGTATCTTTAGAAGCAGGTATAGTGTTCAATGGCGCGTATGATTATTGAATATAAATAGAATGAACATCTTGTGCTCAGATAAGCAGAATGATGAGCACGGAGCAATTCTCTCGTACATTCATTCCACCCTGATTGTTTACTTACGCCCTAGTAACATAGGAAGTATTCCCTCAAAGTGGGGAACTGATAACATATATAGGCATATATGGACTGATACAGAGCATGAAAAAAAAGTGAAACTCATAAACGACATAGAGCCCTAATCAAACCAACGGCCCGCGGTTCACAGCCGTTTTTATCCCTGTGGAGGTTTAAGGTTAGCGCCGAGCGGGTCGGAATGGCAAAAGATATAATTATTTACCATGGGATATTCAAATTTACCGAAAGGCATTTAGCGATGCCGCGACATTAATTTAAAACATTAGAATTTATGTCGTATTCCATCCTGAGAAGTTTGAATATCCTATGGTAAGAAATTAAATCCCTTACCACTCTTATTCCTTTCTTGTTAATAAAGAAGATTATTTGTCATGAAGGTACGACGTATTGTGGCGTTGTCGGACATGTACTGCGCCGGGAGTACACCGTCATCGGGCCGGCTGTTAATAAAGTAACAAATATTGTACATAATACGTTACACATCATCGGCACATAGTCGCTTCACACTTGTACGAATGCGTAGTTTATTAACAAAATTTAAAAAAAAGTATATTATTTGCTAGAAAAAAACATCCTGTAGATATTAGTTTCTATTTTTAAAATTTTAAAATCCAAGCAAATTGTTTGTCATTTCTTAATTCGCCGAATTTGTCCTATTTCTATTTAGTAATTAGTGTATGTCAAACTTATTTAAAAATTTAGTACAAGTAATTATTTTCAAATTGAAGAATGATTCTTGAACTCGAAATGTTTACATAATTTATTTGTCAACTTTAATTTACTTAGCTAATTGCTGTGAGTAGTTATTGATTTATTATTTCGGTAGATATATTTCATAATGTCTTTGTTGGTTGATAGCTCACAACTATAAAGCAATATTGATGTATCTTATTTAAGTAAATATGATTTGAAATTATACTATTAGAAAGAGACGTTCACTATACAATTTAATTTAAATAATCGTTTACCATATTATGTACGTACCTATATTCGTCGTAGGAATAGTTACTAGGTAATATGTTTGAGGTTTCTGTAATGTCTTACCAGCCTTATGTGTCACTTCAACCAATTAAATAGGCAGGTAGGTAAATTGGATAAATAGAAAATGCCTTCTGACTATACCAACAGGCGGCAAGATTGATGATAGCATACCCTAATAAAGTAACGTGTGACAAGGAGACGTTTTTGAGAAGCAAGCTTGACCATGAATATTTCCGACTTATGGAATCAAAGCCTCTGAAGGGAATTGCTCAACCTGGGCCGGTTTATGAATATAACACGTTGGGGTCAGTATAATGCTTAATTCTATAGGTACTTTAATATCAGATATAAATAAAACAGATAAGTAGAAATTATAGACGGATATAATATTATTACATTCATGGAATTTAAATGGTAATTAAGTAATTATTATACAGGGTATATCAAGACTGCTACCGAAAACGAAGCCGGGTGGTAGTTCAAGCGACTTCAGACACAATGCAACAGAAAAAGTTGCAAAAATAAGCGACAATTTTTTTTTTGAATTTTTTTTCCTATTGCCATATTTTGGTGGTAAATAATTTTTTTCCTAAAATAATAGTGTATACCCTTTAATTTATAAATACTCTAAGATATAAGAGAGTTTAAATTATTATTTTAGCAAAAACTATGGATTTACCACCCAAAAATGACGATATTTAAAAAATCATAAAAAATAATTGTCACGTTTCTATGCGAAAATTTTAGTTGCATTGTGTTTGTAGCCACTAAAACTACCACCCGGCTTCGTTTTCGGTAGCAGTCTTGAGATACCCGGTAATTCTATCTATTAAATGTAGATATTAAAAAAAAATACAATCCTAATACACACATAGCTTATTTGAGGTCCAATATAAATTCTAAATTGAATATATTTTTAAACTAAGATTTTGAAGCTAAGATAGGGCATTTTTGAATGTCCAGTTGGCCGGAGCGGTTGAGTAGCTACCGCCATCCTCTGCTCGGACGCAACGAAGAGCTGCGTAAATACAAGGCGACACTTCAGAACGCTATAGACCAACAGCACCAATCCTTCACGCGCTACCGGGACCATAAGTACGGAATGGCGTTTATTGTAAGCGAATATTGAGTTTTTTATTTCAACTTTCTATTGTTTATAAGTCCGGCAGATGATCAAACGGCTAACCTAATTAATTAGATTAGCTTTATCCTTAAGCACATACAAAAATAGAACGTAGGTGTTATGTGGGCTTTTCTAATGGGGGGAGGAAGAAAAATAAAACATATTTACCTACGTGTGTCGACAACCCCTGTCCTCCGCCCGTGTTCGTGTCATCCACAAGTATATGTTTTCAATCTGGGTGTTTGTGAGACCAAAAAGGCTCTCGTAGCTTATGATACCCACGGCACAAGACTTGATATTAGTGTGGGGTCAAGACTATGTACTTATGTGACTTTTTTTAATGTATAACATAGATATACCTTAAGACTTGTTCTATTTTCGGTCAGGGTCCGAAGTTAGTGGGGAAAAGGCGTTTAGTGGAGGAATGCATGCACATAACACCAAATTATGTACGGGTCGAAAAAGTTTTGTTGGCGGAAAATGACAAGGTATTTCTTTGTATACTTTAATTTCTAAGATAGTAGTTAAACACATTTTAAGTGAGGGTCAAATACATAAATATTTCTTTCTTTGTACTAATAATTGCACGAAATCTAATCGATGTTCTAATGAAATGCCTACACTAATCGATGTTTTTTTAGGTCCCTTACTCTTTATTCCGCATGATATTATCCAAAGCGTTCCCAAGGGGCAAATCACGGTCTGAAAGAGAATATTACGAAAACAGGATTAGATATAAGTATGTATTATCGTTAGGTTTTGTTTGATAGCATGTTATTATGGTCATAAGTTCATCATTAACGGCCTCCGTAGCGCAGTTGATTAGATGCCGGTTCCGAAACGCGAGGCCGCGAGTTCGACCCCGCATTGAGGAACATAAAATGTCTTTGCATATCATTTTTCACTTACCTCCCGGCGCAGTGCGTGATAAACGTGTCACCCGAAATATTGCGGGTTCGATTCCTGCACTGGAAATAATATTGTACCTATAACGTAGTTTGGTGTTAACGATATAATACTAGATATGTATTCTAGTACTATTAGTAATTACTAAGTGTAAATGTGCCAACATACTACACTAGTATTTAATTCCTACCTAGATAAGAAGCGTCATAAACCTAGAACAGTGTCAAAATAATTCTTCAAATTGTATTTAACAGTATCGACGTGAACTCGGCAACACCGACACAAATATACGCAATAAATACAATATTTGACTGTCGCTTCCCGCTACCAGAAAATTTCCTACACACGGGCGATATTCTCAACGATTACTCCGTTAAACATATTATAAAGGAGATTTGTAAAAATGTGAGTAATAAAGTATAAAAAATCCTCCTATTTCGGGCACGATTTTTCTAGTGAGAGGTCTTAAGCCTTCCACCATATTTTTCATAATTATCTCCAATCACAGCGAGTGCTAAACATAGACTTACCGTAAGGGTTTCCATACGGGGCATTTGCAAGTGACCCTTCAGCCCAAATTTTTCATCGTTATCTTGTGTCGCCCATAAAACGTGTCACAGTCACTAAAGTGTTTTGGTCGATATACTGAAGTAGGATTTTTTCAAACTAGCATAGCTCTTTCGGCATCCTGAGATGACGGAAAGAATCCAAATGTTTATCTTTGGTCTGAAGTCTCGATATAAAGAATTACTGTGTCTCTGACAGTAGTTCGCATTGCATACTATTTCAGAACTTTACCGCACTGTGGGTTTGCGTGGTGGAGGAAGTACAGCACGCAGATGATGAGTCGTGGCGCATACTGCTGCTACTCTTGGACACCAAGACCATATTTATATTAATGACTATCTCTGAAGCAGACAAACTCACTCGTTAGTATTGTAATTTTTCGAATTTCGTTGTATCAGTTTCCTTCAAGGGTTTTGATTTAAAAGTTTTGGACTAGTGTGAATTTATTGCGCTTGTTTTAATTTTCATATTTACTGTAGGTAACATGAAACTTTAATTTTATCATATTATATTATACGAATAGATGGTTTTGTTTGATCACGTAATATTTAAAAGAACTAATAAAGGCAACATTTGAAATATGACTATTGAGTACCTCATCAATTTGACTCCGTTCTTTCTAGTTTTAACTGACTGACTCTGAACATGAAGTTTAAGTTTTAATAACTTTTTTGCATTTTCACAATACAACAACCTCAGTTTACACAATAATTAAATGAATATTGACTGCAGCGACAGCAAATACCTGTCTGTCAAGCAACATGATAGTGAAGATGCAGCTGAGCGGCATCGACAGGTTCTACCACGCCGCGCTCGCGTGCCAGCTGCTAGACGTGCAAGCCATACCTGCCGACCTCGAGAAGTATTGCTTGAAATATTATTTTAATATTTATTTGTTTATATTCACGCGTGGTCCCTCCTTCCTATAATCTTGGGTCCTGCCGCCGTCATGTGAGGAGGCATCTTAGCAGACCGGTAAATTGTATCGAATGGCATGGGGCTGCCGTCTGATGCTATTCGATACTTTGCCTGGCAATTGGCATTTGAGCTTACGATCAGGTGCAGTGAAGTCATTTTGCTTGACCAGTGTAAAAAGAAATTGGTTCTATTTATAGCGGCGTATTTAAGTCTACTTCTGACACGAGAGTTTGTGAATGCCTAGGATTTACTCAGGATTATGTTCATATGCTACGGGACCAATCCCGTAGTATCCAAATGCTACGTGAGTTTTTATGGTTTAGCGAACTTCAGATATCATGGAAAGTGTATAGAATATAATCTCTGCTAAAATGAAATCCTTCTACCCCTGAAATAGCATATAAAGGTTGTTAAAGCTGCTAATAAACAGCCATAGTATTGGTTTCGCGGGAGCGTTAGCAATGGACTGAAAAAAGGGAATTGTTAGGATGTAAGATTTATTTCCTGACTGTTTTTTAAATAATGCTAACTTAGAATCCAGGTTGCATCAGCAGCTAGCTGATTGAGTCTGTGTTTTATGATTTTTCGAATACGGATGTCAATAGCTTGCACAATCCTACTAATAAAATTCTGTCATAATGCTACCAGGGTAATAGAAAGCGCAAGTGGTGGCATGCCCGGTTGGATCCAGAACTTCGTGATATCTTTAGTCCAGCACGGCGCGTTGTCAGTTGTAACTGTACCTCGGAGTGAGGCGGTCGAGTCTCGCGCAGTGATGCCTTCATTGGCGTTGCTGCAGCGAGCTGATTGTGACATCAACCCGCTGTGCGATGACCCGTTGATGAGGAGGCCTAGTTATCAGGTATCCTATATAGACTGTGACTTTTGTAGCAAGAGTTTATCTCCTTAGGTTTGGTTCCCGAATGGGTAAGTATTTGTAGATGTTTGTCTAAGAATGCGTGTTTGTTTCATAAAAGTGGCCTCCCGATTTGTAAAATTATGGTTTACTTAGAACTATGAACTCGGGAAACTTCGCGACGTCTTCTCGTCCAAAATAACTCAGTGCCTAAAATCAAAAGTCTTCGATAGTTGTGTGTTACCAGTGAGGACATACGGCACTGAGACGTGGCCTCTCACTGTGGGCCTCATTAAAAGGCTCAAAGTCACTCATCGACCCATGGAGAGGGCTATGCTCGGTGTTTCCCTACGAGATACAATAATTTACGATAGAATGCTCAAGATTCTAGTCACAATTTCCAAAATGAAAGACCTTTACAAATTAAAGCGTCACAAAAGAGCATCCTCACAAAAATGGAAAGTAATTTCCAATAGCATTGTATGTAAATGTTCCTAAGACATCGGTTAAAGCGATAGAACAGTTATTTGTTACTTTATGTATGTGCTTTCTCATTAGTTTTACATACGTACCAACATACATGAACTCACGCCTTTCTCCCAGAAGGGGTAGGCAGAGGTGCCACTAGAAAACCCACATTTCGTCTTGTATGTTCCGTCTCACGATGTGCTAGGAGGCGAGCCTATAGCCATATGGGGCACAACTTCCTGACTCCGGACTGATAATGAATAGAAAAAACGAACCCGAAACCTCAATTTTGTAACCGTATCGTAGTACAACTACGCCACCGGGGTAATCATTATTTTTGTGTAAATATCATCGATCAAATATACCGGGTTTATCAAGACTGCTACCGAAAACAAAGCCCGGCGGTAGTTTAAATGACTACAAACCAAATGCAACTAAACATTTCGCAAAGAAACGCGATTTTATTAAATTATATTTTAAATATCGTTCAGTTCGGGTGGTAAATCCATAGTTTTTACTAAAATAATAATTTAAACTGTTTTATACCTTAGAGTCTTTATAAATAAAAGGGTATACACTATTATTTTAGGAAAAAAATGTATTTACCACCCAAATATGACCATATGAAAAATATAACAAAAAAAATATCGTCGCTTTTTTTTGCAACATTATCCGTTGCATTGTGACTGAAGTCGCTTAAACTACCACCCAGCTTCGTTTTCGGTAGCAGTCTTGATATACCCTGTATACTAGATACAGGGTCCGGAAAAAAATCACACGCCAAAAGTGGCCGAGGTTGCTTATACTTATACATTTGAATTTCGAACTACGAGATATACATAGCAAAAAGTCTCAAATCATAATCAACTTCAGGTAACAATAAACCTTATTCCTTTTACTTAAGTTTTATTTGGTTTTTGGACCATACTAAAATCAAATAAAACCACGCGCTTATTTGTGTTAATTGTCTTGCCGTTTTTTAGGACGTTACTTATAATCTAGATTGTAGTATAAATAATTTTATGTTTGCAGAGTATATACAGTATAGTAAGTGTGAGTGTACTGAGTAAGCAAGACAGCATGTTTACGATGCAAGAGTCTGACACACTGCAGATGGCAGTGCTTGCTGACTCTTACAACTTTGATGATATTAAAGTTGATATGACTATGGACGGTAGGTTGATTTTGTCCTTTCTTTAGTTTAACTCTTTGGAAAAAAATATTTTCTTTATATGGTCAGTTAATAGTAGATTATTATTGAGATACCTTCTAATATCTCAATATATCATTATAATATCGTTAAATGCTTTTAGCAATAATTTTAAAGACATATGATTCGTTGACTCCATTCGAGAAAATGCTATTAAAATGTGGTTCTGTGCTTGGAGATGTATTTTCAAGAAGGATGCTGTTACATTTGCTGCAAAGTGATTCTCCAAGGAAAGTGGCCTTAGGTAATTATAATAAGCAACTTATTTTATTTCCAATTTTCAATTGCACGGCAATTCATCTTCAATAACCAACCATTCTTCTTCTATATTATCATAAGCTATGCCTACATTGGTTCGGCTTTACATTATTTTTATAAGTAATGTTTTGTTAATAATAGAACTATAAAAACTTAGTCCACCTATAGCAATGTAAGGCATGCAGTTCAAACGTAATGTGCCATAAGGCTCTGTGCGGTGTTAGTACGAGAGACGACAACCAAAATTTTTGTCTCATAGCAATACGGCCACAACCGCATCAAATTAATAGATTTGATTATTTCGAACTCGAAAATATCAATTTCAGACATTTTTCGCGTAGCGTTTGACCGAACTGAATTTTCAAAAATGTAAAAATTTTTACCGGACTGTATCATAGCAATCTGTCTGATTTTCTGACTGTAGTTATATAATAGCTCTAAGATACCAAAAACATATTTTTCAGAAGTTAGTAGTGTAGCGCGAACCCAAAAAAATATTTAGGAAAATTAAAAATGAGACAAAAAAATGATGATAGCAATCCGTCTGAAAATGTTCTTTATGGATAAATTATGATTAGTTAATAGGAAAAAAATATTTTCAGAAGGAAATTTGGATGCATCAAATTTTGAGACCATTCTAAATATGTTAAGGAATTTTACCGATCGGCATCATAGCAATCTGTCTGAAAATTGTTGAACGCGATGAAATGAATTATCCAAATATAAAAAAAAAAATATCAGAAGAATTCAGTGTAGCACATCCTTTATCAGACAACTTTTCGATACCGACCGTGTTGAAGCGTGACTGATTGCAAGTCGGGCAATTACCATGCTTTTGTCTTGCCAAAATAGAGCGCGGACAACGTATCTATGCTATAGAAACGTCGTCGTTATAATTGATTATTTTGAATTCCTAAAAACCCACTCTTCCATCCCTAAAAACTTCGTCAATGGCAGATGGGCAAACCGCGCCTTGTCATTGGGAATAGAAGAAAAAATACGTCCGCGAGCCCTCGGACAACCAGCGACACACACACGTCCTTCTGAGCAACTTATAGTTTGTTGTCACCGTAAGTGAGCTTCATTTCAACGATTAGGACAACTGGTGAGTAACTATGTATACTAAGAGAGTGGCAGGAACGTAACATGCAAAAAACCATTCCCACCACAGCAGGAGCGTAAGAAGCGCTCAGGCATCGGCCTAGCGACTCCAAAATGTTCTATTTTCTTTTGGAAGTACATGCGACATCTAAAATTTCTGTAAACGGTTTTTTTTGTAATCCTGCCAAATATACGAACGGTTGAAAAAAAAATCATTCGGATTGGTATAATACAGGTCGGCTAAATTTGTTGACATTTTCAAAAATTCGCTTCAGCTATATACTACGCGCAAAATGTCTGAAAACCAACTTATTCGTCATAAAATTATAAAATCTATGCACAATTCCAATATCAGACGAATGGCTATGATACCGATTGCCTTTTTTTTTGGACACAGCAGAAATAGCCTCACATGCAATTGCTATACTTTTGACCGTTACTACCTACCTAGTCGGATTCAGAATCATATAATCTAACAATTTTATACAGTTTCGACCGTATTGCTATGATACATGGTTTTGGTCGTCATCTCTGGTACTATGTGCAAAACAATCCAAATTACGAGACGGAACTAAAGTCTAGAAAAAAAATTGCTACCTATACTTATGTACTAAATATTGCTTCATTTCTTCCCATTTAAGCTGTAGCAAAATTGTTTGCAATACGAGTGCTAGAATGCGAAGGTGGTGATTTTACTCGAGACACGTCTCTAGTATTGGTGCATCCAGCTCCCGCGCTAGCAGCTTCTACCAAGCCACCTTACTGTGCTTGCCTCGGAACTAGACAACCACGTGAGTTCAAGTTCTTTCTGAAGCAGTCATTTTAGTAGTCTTATTTCTGATTTTATTATTATCTTATTAGGTACTCTAGTGCTTGGTGGCCTGTTGGTAAACGAATCAACTCGGCTGCCAACATATTATTCACTGTAGTCGCGGGTTTAAATCCCAGGACACACCTCCTGACTTTTCGGAGTCATGTGTGTATTAATACCTAGTCAATCACCACGCACTTTAACGGTGAAGGAAAACATCGTGAAGAAACCTGCATACCATAGCGATTTATAAGAATTTCTATGATATTTAAAGTCCGCCAGGCAAGCGTGGTGGACTATATGGCCTTACCATTTTCAATCGTACTCTGGATTGTGTTAGAGGCCTGTGCCCTGCACTGGGACGTATATGGGCAGATCCAGTAACAGGTTGGCATTCAATATAACGAAACGCTCATTTTGAAGTGGAAACGAATTCTTGGAAGTCATTTGATAGAGGTAACATGAGGTCATGATTTTTTTTGGAAACTTGGGATTTGGGAGTAAACTTACTTGCAGTAGTAGAGATTCTAAGGCTGATGACTATGCTGATTGAGTTTTAGCTAATGTGAAAACCTTAAATAAAATATGAGTTGTTTTATAAATAGCTTTGGCTCTTCATCCATAGATTGCATGTAGTTAGATTACTTGAATGTTGTTCTAACAGCGCACTGCAGAGATTTGCCGATGTACGCCTTCTGCGGATACATGAGGTTCAGGCATACGCTATTCAGGACAACTACTTACGAATTACTAACTGAAAGTCAAAAGGTGAGGAAAATGTGAATGAACTATTCATTTTAGTATTGAAATATAAACTCTATTATTGACCTTTTTAAAATTCATTTTAGCATGAGATGCACGCTCGAGCTTTACTATACTTGGAGCGATACACACGCCGATGTCTTACTTGTGGTGCTGGATCATTTACCAAGCTGCTTGGACTGCGTTGTGATGATGTATGACTCTCATACAAATTACTATATTTAATGTAGATTTGAAGAGTTTTCTAGATTACATTGTTTTTGTCACCTCTCTTACAACCACTCTTCACAATGTATCTCCACCAATGCAAGAAAGCTGCTTTATGAAATCGGGCCGTATTCTTCCAGATTCGGTCAGACATAGATTCACTTGATAATTTAAGGTGTAGTTTAGTCGCTTTACCATAACACGTATGAAAGTCAAAATATAGCTTCACGCTTGTGAAGTGGCATCCCTTAGAATACGGTTCAGCACCAGCAATGGTCAGATGTTTATTTTCTTACCGACAGGGTCTTATCGAAGATAGTGAGGAGTTGAAACGCACGCGTCAACAGATAAGGGCTCTAAGCGCAGAGACAAAAGTGCCCGGGGAACAGGAACAAACTTCTATATTTACACACGAAGACATATCTGACTTTGCTGTAAGGTTTCGAAATACTCGTCTTCTCTTCAACTAAAATATATTGGTATCGTCTTTAAGGCTGTAGTGGTTATGCCATATAGGTGGAATCAATAGTAAGTTAGTTGAAGATTAACATCCGTAAATAAATAAATAACAGCCAACAGTCACATGCATAGTTCTGACCCCATACTAAGATCGAGTCATGACGTGTAGTGGGTATTAGGAAATACGAGAGACTTTTCGGTCTCACAAACACCTAGACTCGAAAGAAATATTTGTGGGCTGTATAAACATTTGTCTCAGTGCGGGGAACGAAACTCGTTTCACAGGCGGCGTAACCGCCTGCGCCACGGAGGCTGTCCAGTAATAAATATGCAAGAAATGTAATTAATTCAAAACCTTTTCGTTTATTTATATTTATACTAATAAACGCAGAAATCATTGTGGCGGGTACAATATATGGCAACAAATACTTACTTTTTAGAATCTATATGCTTAGATTTGTATGCAATTTAATTCACACATCGAATAATTTGCAATGTATTTTATAGTTATTCACCTATGGTAATAGCACTGATTTTAAAATTTTCGTTTACAGTTCAAAATGCCAGCAGATTTGTCGAGTTACGAAATGCTAGAAACGGAAGGCACTTTGTTAAGTCGTATATATGGTACCTGTCTTATTGTTTTATTTATATTGATTTCTCTTCGGGCTAGCAACAACTAATAGTTTTTTTCAGACAGCAAAAGTACAAGGGAATCGAACACAGTGCAGATATATCGTAAAGACAAACGAGTGCGCTCGTTTTCGTCTTTGGAGTTGAATCACTGCGAGTGTCTCTCTATTCTGCTGTCGGTGTATTGTCAATTATTAGACCATTGTCGGGGCGCTGGTAAGTATTTTTTTTTATATTGTGTTATATGTTTGGTTATACCTAGATACCTAAGTATTTTATTTTAATTTTTTAAAATATTTCGGCTTCGCATAAAAGCAATGCTTCTTCCGAAGTATTTTTTTTTTAAATACGACACGGAATCAAAGAAAGTGAAACAGACACCCAAAGTTTTTATTTTTCAACTTCAGGTGAACATGACAAGTTATTTGAAGCGTATTTAGAGTATGCAAACGTGAGCATTATAAACCTGAATATACCACAAGCAATACGTCTCCTGTTTGAAGTTGAAAATTTTGTTTTGGTACGAAAAGGTTTTAAATATTTTCTTAGTTTACATTTCGTAATTTTCAATCCAAGATATTTCTCGAAACTATTAAATATTTTCTTAAACTTCATTACTTCCATCGTCCCATATTAAAGGAATTTATTATGAATATTCAACTAGTAAATCAATTGATTTGAAATTAATCTAAATTCTAAAAGATCCAGAAATCGCTGATCAAATTCCCAATAGGCTATTTGACTAATTTCTGAAAACCATACCACATTATGAAGCGGGGTCTATAGACCTTACAAATGAAGGTTATTTTTAATTACTATATCTATATCATTTGAAAATAAATTTACAAAATACACTGAAAAATTACACTGTCAAAACGCTCTGTCTGACATTGTGGCGTTTAGTTCGTAAACATCCGTTCCACAGATTCGTTCGCATATATCACTCATTCTTAAATCATCCATAGATCAATCAATCAGTCAATCGTCCGAATGAGTTTTTGCATTGAGGTATTACAACTGGAGCGGATTATATTATAGATCAAGTCAGCATTGCTGCAGATACGACACTTCATATATTTGTTACATTTTTTACCTAATGTTTCAGAATAAAGTAGAACGAAATATAAAAGCCCAATATAATCATACATTTTTAATAACTTATAAAGCTACATTATTATATAGATTTTAAAAACAACAAAACCTATAATAGGCTATTTGACTGTATAAAAATATTGACTTATTTGTTTCCATCCGTGTAAATAATTTAATTTTAAACATATTTCATTATCATACATTAAAAATATTGTATATTTTGTCTAAAAACCACAATAATAATTTAATTTATTTTGAGTTCGCGCCACGTGATCGTAAACGATTTTGATTGGCTATGACGTCATGCATTAGTATGAACTACTCACGTACAGGAAATGAATGGGATTGATAACGGCATAGATGCAAATTAAATATTAAAAATACCTTTAAAACGCGTTATTTGTCATTTGTACCCGTGAATTAATAATATTATCATGTCCAATGTAATAAAATGTGAAGAAAGAAAAAAAAACTAATTTTTTTAACAAAACCTCATTCGGACTATTGATTGATTGATTGATCTATGGTTGATTCTTAGAGTATTTATATATAGAGGGAGCGCTGTCATACATTCGCGATTTGAAAAACGTAGATATTTTCTTGTTCGTAATGTTGGTAGCGCACCTATATTAGTAAAAATTGAATTAACAATGTAGCAATAAATTTCTATAAATTCCTTTATTAGCCGAAATTATATTTAACTATTATCCTTTTAAAACGATTTTGAGTGGAATTAAATAGACCTAAACTATTTATTTTTAATTATTTTTTCAAATAATTTGTGTATGTTGCACAACCTGTTCCAATAAGCGGTACATACTCTAAGGGTTGATTAGAGAGTGGGTGACATGCGAACGAATCTCTGGAATGGATGTTTACGAACTGAATGCCACATTGCCAGACAGAGCGTTTTGACAATGTAATTATTCAGTGTATTTTGTAAATTTATTTTTAAATGATATATATATAGTAATTAAAAATAACCTTTATCTGTAAGGTCTATAGACTCCACTTCATAATGTGTTATGGTTTTCAGAAAATAGTCAAATAGCGTATTGAGTTATCCTACTAAAAAATACTTTTGTGTCAAAAATATGGATAGTGAAAAAATATATTTACAATATCCAATGTATCTGATAATAAATATATTAAATAAAATAAATAAACGAATTTTTCAATATTTACCTATTTGTCCGTAACATTAATCTTATTCTATAATTTTGTTAAAATATGACATTTGTCAAAACGGCTTTGGTACATAATCTAATTTATTAATATTTTTGCTACTTTATTCAAATTATCGTTAATTTACGTATGGAATTAAATTCTATATTTTTTTTCAAGTGAACTGGAATGGTTTTTATATGTCTTCAGTTGGGAGTACGGTATTTTTAAAGCAATTAGAATAAATAGCATAAATGACAACTGTCATAGCCAACTGTCAGCGTAAGGGTACATGTACCCTTGCAAATGTTCCAAATTATTTGGTCTAGATCCCCTCCAGTTGTATACCTCAACGGGTTTTTGTCAAAAAAAAAAAATAGAATGATATTTCTTTCTTCACATTTTATTACATTGGACATGATAATATTATTAATTCACGGGTATTAATGTCAAATAACTCGTTTTAAAGGTATTTTTAATATTTAATTTGCATCTATGCCGTAATCAATCCCATTCATTTCCTGTAGGTGAGTAGTTCATACAAACGCATGACGTCATAGCCAATCAAAATCGTTTACGATCACGTGGCGCGAACTCAAAATAAATTAAATTATAATTGTGTTTTTTAGCCAAAATAAACAATATTTTTAATGTATGATAATGAAATATGTTTCAAAATTAAATTATGTACACGGATGGAAACAAATAAGTCAATATTTTTTATACAGTCAAATAGCCTATTGTAACAACTAACAAACATAAATCTCAGTCTTATGCCCTCAATCCTAGAACGAAAAGATCTGCACCAAAGACCTATGTGAGAGTTGGGTGAAGGAGTTCCACCTGGCCAGCATCTACTCGATGCGTGGCGTGTGCATGATGGAGGCGGGCGACTACAACGAGGCCAGGAAACAACTTCTCGACGCCATGAGGCTTTACTGCGACCCTTTCCCTACTTCCAAGTAATATTATGTATAATAATAATAAAAAATATTTTTATCCAGAAAGGTAATAATGTACAGTATGCCTTACTTCTATTGGTCCATAACTAGGCGTGCCTGTATCTTGGGAAGTTATTATAATGCTTGCTTACTTAGCACTAACTTTGTTGGTAACTACGTCGTGGCCTGTATGTGTGTTGTTGTCCACGGACTTTTACTTATGAATAGCAATGTAGGTAACTTCGACATTTTCGAATTTCGTATGTTCCACTAAATCAATTTCAGGCATTGGGTCCGCATTCACAACATTTGTGCGTCTATACGTCAAGTGATGTCGCTGTACATTGCTCCGAATTTGTACGTGGCCAGGGATCGCGGAGTAGTTGGATATTTCTATGAGGACATCGCTAAAACTCTTAATCGATTGTACCGGCTGTTTGTAGTAAGTTTTTTGATTGGACTATCTTTGTTTGCACTTAGTATTTTTAATCCATTCCTCAAATAAAAAGTATCGTAGATGTGTGATAGAGTCAAAGTGAAATAGAGGCTATAGAGCAGGTACTGTGTGACAGCTTAGCGTATTAAAATCACTATGTTACTTTCCAAAAACTAGAAATTTTGTGATTTATCATCTAGGTAGTTCAGTTGATGCAACGATACTTATGACTGCCAACTAGAATAAAGGCTTTATTTTTTATTAGAAGTACGACTATTTGAATTATGTAGAATATACGATGAATAATGGTCTTTCAACAGGACTGCAAAGAAACCGAGAACGCAACACTGGCTGCTAAGTGCGCTTTAAGTTATGCATTGCGGACAAATTCTAATTTCAGTCTACTTTGCGTCAGTTATGGCAACATGATTGCCACTTATCGACAGAAACAAAAAGTAAGAGATTTTTTATCATCTATAGCAGTGGTTCTTATCCGATGGTCCGCGGAGCCATTAAAATATTTTGTTGTCTGTTTTATTTATGAATAGACAGAAAAACTCTTTATTAATTCATATATAGGCATACCACAAAGCAAATGGCATGCCGGTCTCACCATTTATCGCAATAAAAAATATAATTAGTAACAGTCATGTCGAGTATGTATCTTATAAGTGATAAACCATATGAGGGTAGGTATCATTTGACACTGGGTAACCGTGGAAATTCTTGGGGGATACCTAAACTAAACACACCCGTTAGTATCGCCTGTACGTTCCCAGTTTTCAACGTGCGTGAAGCTTGAGAAGCGTGCGATGGAGCTGTGTCACCGCAAACGAGGTCAATTGGACGTCACCGAAGTGCACGCCGTCTGCTACCTTTACACCAGCATCTTCTTGTTCTAGTTAGTTCGGACTATCTTATACTCTTGGTTTATCTAATATTTCTTAATTGATTTGTATTTAGACTGCCTCGGCGTAGATGTGCCACGGCACGGTTACAAAGCTGAGATCTCGAGTTGAATCTCGGTTGGGCAAAGTGGTATTGGATTTTTCTATTCATTATCAGCCCTTAGTCACAATATGGCGATAGATTCACCTCCTATCACATAATCGGACGTATCATGCAAGGCAAAATGTGGGTGTCGTGGCAACCCTGCCTACCCCTTCTGGGAAAAAGCGTGAGTTTATGTATCTTTGCATTTAGACAATGTTCGTCTATCCAAAATCTACATGGAGACATCTTGTTCGGATATGAAAAGCTAATCCATAATCTCGTGATTTTCTTCGCTATCATAATTAAATAAGTAAATTCCAATGGAAACTAACTTTTTTTAGTGTCGAATACGGTAAGAAGATGGAAAGCCTCGAGTTCGGTCTATCAGTGATGCACATGATGACTGGCGTGACAGACCTGAACACGCGGCAGATGCTGGTGTTGTGGATGCTGAAGCTGCTGCTCTCAGACCTCAGGATACATGACATGGTGGCCATTATGAGGGAGTTCTTTTACATGACCGATCATTATGATTTGAGCTGTGAGTTGAGAGGCAATGTTTCTGATATTTTCAGCATGACTAAATAACTGAACAACCTTTAGTGCTAAAAACATAAAGTGCAAGTTCAAACAACGCCCGTTTTGGTTCCGATGGTAACGCTGGAAAGGATAGGACGGTGATAGCGAGTTCTAGCTCCAGCACGGCTCTAACTTTTCGGAATAATTTCAATTATGTTTCGCCGGCAGTGAAATGAGAGGCCTTGAGTTCGATCCCCGCACTAAGACAAATGGTTGTGACTTGTGAGGCCCAAAAATACCGGGTATCTCAAGACTGCTACCGAAAACGAAGCCGGGTGGTAGTTTTAGTGGCTACAAACACAATGCAACTAAAATTTTCGCATAGAAACGCGACAATTATTTTTTATGATTTTTTAAATATCGTCATTTTGGGTGATAAATCCATAGTTTTTGCTAAAATAATAATTTAAACTCTCTTATATCTTAGAGTATTTATAAATTAAAGGGTATACACTATTATTTTAGGAAAAAAATTATTAACCACCAAAATATGGCAATAGGAAAAAATTTTCAAAAAAAAATATTGTCGCTTATTTTTGCAACTTTTTCTGTTGCATTGTGTCTGAAGTCGCTTAAACTACCACCCGGCTTCGTTTTCGGTAGCAGTCTTGATATACCCTGTATTTGTGTCAGATGTGGGTGTTTCTGAAACCGCAGTGTCTCGGAGATTTTGATACCCAAGACAAGACTCGATCTTAGTGTGGGGTCAGGACTAGGGACTGTTCGGTGTATTTATTTATGTGAGTTGACACTGGATAGTCAATCACCACGTACTGTAACCATAAAAAAAGACATTGCGATGAAGTCTATATCCCATGGATTCTCACTAGAATTTTTACGGTACGTGGAGTCAGCCATTTCACTATAGGTTTGCTTGGTGCACAATGACCTGCTTCCATTCAACAAAAGATATATTCCATACAATCCTCAGAAATATAGTAATAATACTCAGAATACTGCGCAATGGATTGCCAAGCATTGCTTTGTAACTCAAGATGTTGTTTGGTTTTGCTGCTGTTCATTGGCGGTCGTAACGCTTACCATCAGACTAATGGTATGCTCGCCATTCCTTTACTTGCAACAAAAAAAAATTGAATTGATAATTTATGTATGAGTTTGTTTTCCAGCTGAGACATGGTACTACTTCTATGCAATAGTGATAATGCTCGATACGGGGTATTGTGTTGAATCATACGGAACTTGCGAAAAGTTCTACATAAAAAGAGGTGACGCCATATTAAGGTCGAAGACACCGGAGGCCGCTTGGAATTTCTTTGTATGCATGTGGTTGATGTGAGTAAAATATTTTTACTAGGTAGATAGATATAGATGCACAGGAGACCTGTGCTTTTTATTCTTCTCTGTTTAAAAAAACCTACATGTGTTATGTCGACTTTCACGGCATAACACGAACCTCGCTCAACTTTTTTTTTGAGGTTAGGTGTACCTATTTTGGTATATTTAAGCTTTCTAATGTTTACTGTATTCATGAATAAAATAACGGAGGATTATTATTCTCAGAACTATCAGACTGGGTGCCTGGGAGAGATCAATTTTGTGGGAGGAGAAGATAAAACAATTGATGTCGATGAAATTTGAACAGGACGAGTTCAACATCATGATATTAGTCAGACTTATGGAAGGTTTGCTGATCACTTTGGTTAACGAGGTAAAATTATATTGTGAACTTAGTGCTTTTAGATAACATTTCCCTGCAGACCGTTCTGTCTCAATAGTTTTTTAAAGGACGGGAAATCCCTTTAATCTTTATTTTGGTTGGGAGCAATTACAAATCACTTGTCAGAAATCTAAATATTTGTTGATTACACAAGTATTTGTTTGTTGCAATAGGTCAGCATGGTGAACTATATGGCCCAACCAATCTCAATCGTAGTTACCCTCGATTGTATAGGAGGCCTGTGCTCTGCAGTAGAACGTATATGGGCTGATACAGTACACAAGTTTTTGTGACACGAGGCTCAAAATGATTGTCCATTTGTAAAAATTAAAAGTATCAAAACCAAAATTTATTTCATCCGACAGATGAACAACAGAAATATAAAGAAAATAGTAATATTAGAAAAAGCGGTGAAGACAATGCTGTCAGATATGCAGAAGGCATGCAAGCACGCGCCAATGTATAAACCGAAGTAAGTAATAAGTATTTTACAAATCATTTCAATTTTCAACGAGAATGGTAGCGTGACTTATTTTGAATACGTCATTAGTTTGAATAATTAAAATACCAATATCACGGTACGTTAGCTCGTCTTTTACTATCGGTTTAAAAGTTTTTATCGGCTATGCTTGTTACACTTCGTAGCGGTCTGTTGGTAACGAACCGTACCGTACCGTACGTAGTCGCGGGTTCAAAATCCGAAGGTACACCTCTGAGTTTTCTGAGTCATGTGTGCATTGATGTTTAATTAGGTACCACGCAATTAAGTGGTAAAGGAAAAGAACGTGAAGAAACATGCATACCAAAGCGATTTGTTAGAATTTCGATGGTATTTGAAGTTCGTTAATCCGTAAAAAGCCACGTAAATGGATAATGTATAAATAATATCTTGTTTTCAGATATTTCCTATTGTTTGCGTATTACTACTACATACAGGGGCGGAAGCAACGCGCATTCAGTTTATTAAACAAGGCTCGGGAAGCGGCGAAACAGTGTGCCCACAGCACCGTCATTATATGGGCTGAACACACGCGCAATGTCAGTATATTTACCTTCCTACATTTGCCCAAAATAATGAGAGGTTTAGATAATATACTTCAGCCATAGGAAGTTATAAGTGCGTGGTGGTCTGTTGGTAAACGGACTAGACGCGACTGCCAACATGTTCACGGTGGTCGCGGGTTCGAATCCCAGGGCACACCTCTGACTTTGTGTATTGACAGTCAATCACCACGCACTATAACGGTGAAGGAAAACATCGTGAGGAAACCTGCATACCATAGCGATTTATAAAAAAAAATTCTATGGTATGTAAGTCCGCCAACCCGCACTAGGCCAGCGTGGTGGACTATATGGCCTAACCACTCTCAATCGATTACGATTGTAGAGTAGGCCCGTGCCCTGCAGTGGGACGTATATGGGCTGATACAGATAGGAAGTTATAGAATACTAAACACAGTCTTGAGTGATGAGTCCTTTCATCTCTGAGGGGTTTACGTTATATCACTCATGCGAAATGTAGAAAATATCCCTACGTTCAGTTTTTTTCTTTTCCTGATCCCAATACATACGATAAATACCCGTTGATCTGCGTGTATTAGTAAATAGTAGGAGAAGTCTTTGTGTCTCTCTCCTTTACCAGCATTAAACAACGGCCCAGATTTAACAAATATGGAAATACACATTCTTAAAAGTTGAAACAGTTTTTTAAATTTGGTTCCCACGGTTTGATACCTTGAACACCATATAGCACGTAATTTACACGTCATGTGTTTGTAAGTGGGTAATTAACGAAACCTCTAAAGAGACCTTTAAATATCAACCAGGGGCTAATTGGCTCAATTAGGGCAGGTGTGCCATTGGCGAAGGTTTTTTGTGAATGTTTTCTGTTACTTGGGAATTGGGGCATTGGTTGAAAACGTGAATAAGACTAATTAATTTTTTTATCCCTCGATAGTTTCTATCTTAATTGAAGAGTTTGCAATACGCCACAACCAAGTAACCGAAAGCATAAAGCATCCTATAATACGTTTTCAACGCGGTTGCCGAACTAGCGATGCAGCTATTTCCAAATGTCAACAAACGGGACTTGCAATGAACGGAGCCTTAAAAGTGGTTAGATATAGGCTCCCTACTCACATAAATCAATAAAATTATGATAATAGATGATGCCGTTCACCAAGTTACGGGCCCATTATTAGTAATTACTTATTAAAGCGGTTTTTTATGTGCAAAATATGTGAGTGTAGAGTACAATATGTGAATTCGCCGTATTATCTAGGTACTAAACTGAGCGCTTTGAAATCCCACACAGCCATTCAAACTCAGCCGGAAAATTAAAATGACATCAGTGAAGACAATCATCATAACTGAATAGACGGTAATTTTATTGTTCTCATTGTCAAAATTCGCGTGATTCATAAACTAAACCGGGTCAAATGTAATGGCCAGAACATTCAGCGAGAGGTCATGCCTATTTTTGAACCTACTCTTATCTTTTTTTTTTATTGCAGCATTGGAAAGGGACTTTGAGTCCTAAATATGTTGATTATTGGACGAATCACATTGAGCCGGATAATCTGCTGGATTATAGAGACTTCCATGCAGATAAATGCAAAATTGTGCCTTACACTTTACCTTTGCCTAAAGATTTCGAGAAGTGAATCTTTACCATTAATTGATTTCTTTTTTTTTTATTCTAAGGAGTTGTTTTAAGTTCATTGTATAAGCTATGAATTACCTAATAAATGTTTTTTTTTCGTGACTCAATCTTTTTTTGATTAATGCATAAAGTTCTAAATCATCATTCTGGCTTCTGCAATATGGATGCAGAAATAAAATTCTACATTCAATAGGCAAATAATTTTATTACATGTAAACAAAATGATACTGTATTTGTAGTACCCTTTATACTGTGGAGATAGTTTCTTATACAGCTGCCTTACTTTAACATTCTTATGATACATCCATAGCACAGTTACCTATTAAAGAGCAATGTTGTGGAATGGCATTATCAATTGTCACCACATATTGGGCATTATATAATATACAAACATGGGAACATCCACTAATAAAATGTTGTTGCTGAGTAACATTTTAACATGTTGTTCAACAAAAAGTAACTGCTTTGTGGATGCACCATGAGAATCTAAAATTAATCATATTAATATTTTCTCTCTAGTCTGTCACATGGGTACCAAAATAACTTCTATTTTTTTGTAACAATATGAATAGTATATTTGATCGTTCCATGTGGTATGGGGCCAATAAGTGGTATCTTGAACAAAAGCATAAAAAGCACAATAGTAACTAAATCCAATATAATCAGCATCTATGTTATAGTATTTTAATATTAATAATATATTTTTTCTGATTTTGTTAATAAATCTGATTGGCCTCTGGAATTTGAAAAAAAATATATATAATGCAATTAATTATTCATAACCAATAACTTATGGAATGATGATAAACAGTATCACAAATTGTATACACAAACATACAACTGTAAAATTACAATATTCACCATGTATTTACAAAACTATCAAACAAATACACCAAATCCCATTAGAAAATGCATTACGGATTGGTAAAAATGTCAAATTGTGTCATGTGCATTGTACTGACTATCTAGTATTGAATTGCATGTAAAAAAAAACTAAATAAAGAATTCTGCATATAACAAAAAAACATCTTTCAGTCTAAGTATATAAGCTTTCCGATTAATCATTGACAAAATACAATACAAATTGGGATCATATAGATCTAAAGATTCCCATAATATAAAACCACTGAAATTTTTTCTAACTGTGTTTACAATACTTCTTACAAGCACCACTTGAGTGTTTTTGCCACAAAACTTCCATAAAAATCCTCTTGATATAAATAGCTATTATATTCCTTTGTCTTCATTTTCATAATTAACATTTGGTAATAATTTTGTAGCACATCCATATTCAATATTTACAAAAGCTGCATTTGATTGTAAACTCAATTATTTATCTTACAACTTTATAGTATTGAAATGTTATCTTGACATCAATATCTTCTGTTAAATTTGTTCTGGTCTTGACCAGACTTGACTCTTGAGTCTCAATCCTGGATTTTCTATAACAAATCTTCTCAATAAGATAATGCAAGGCAAAACAGACACAACTTTCATTCCATTTAATATATTCAGATCTGATATTTGAGTTCACAACTTGCCAAATCATTGGCACACTTGCTACAAATACAATTTTCAATACACCAGGGTTTTACACTCAGTGAGAGTAGTTTTATTGTCATTTCCAGTAAACCATGCTTCTAGAACTGTGTCTATGAAAGCAAAAAGTCTTTTAAACTCTTTGGCAAAGGTAGTGATTTCACTGAACCATTGTTCACATATTGCAATATCGCATCCCGGCACACACTTTGAAGAGATTTCACTGAAAAGAAATATTTAACTTTACAACAGCTAAATTTGGCATAAAGTTGGCCAAAATAAAAAATGGCACTTTTTAAAGTAAGTGCAATTTAATCACTTCATAATTTTATACCACAGCCATAATAAGCTCTTTGTGTAAGGTTGACAGTTATCATTAGGTCTGTTTATACATATTGATTAATTGAATATATCAACATTACTGAGCGCAATTACCAATGTATTTATAAATTCAAAACAAACAAGAACAAATCTCTCATTAGCTTTATCTATTAGTAAAGATTTGTAAAAAATTTACTTTGTATCCAAACGTGATGTGAATGCTCATATATAAAATAAATACAACTTACCACCATAAAGCTGAACAATCTTCACTTGCTTTGTGGTACCATACACATCAACTACTGCATGTAGCGGACCTCTCGTATATGGTATGGACTTTGTGCATGGTCCTTGGTCCTCACCATTTATAATAAAGTGCATCTCTGCTAAATCTTGATCATTTTTATTCACTTTCGGACACGGAACGAACATAACGCCTATTCGACTGCCAGTATCCATAGGTAATATTCCTTGAGGTGCACCATTCTGTGACACAGTTTGTGGCTTAAGCATCATCTTGGATACATATCCTCGTGGTGTTTTCACTACGTGCCCTTCGCCTAACACAGACACCCGGGGCTCACTTTCCCGCCTACCACTGGCCACTTGATTCACTAGCTCAACTAGTACATTGTTTTGCGATTTCGAAATAGGGAATATCCATGATAAACCAGTGTTCGCGAGGTCTGGCAGCGCATACTGCGGCAGACCTCTGTCACCCAGCGCTGCGGTTTGCGGATGAAGCAGAGTGAGTCCCAGTCTCATGTGCCCACTCCATCCGCGTTCCGTTTTCTCGATCTCCACTAAAAATATTTCACCAGGCAGCAAAGGCTTTTCACTAAATGTTAGACCGTGAGCGAAACTGGCTTTTCTGTATGCAACGGTATTGTCCTCAAATAAAATAATATTTGAACCGTGATAATGATGGAATCTCGACAACATATTTACAGACACATTAGGTACGCCACATCAAACTAATTTACAACACACCAATTGTTCAGAAATACACGATATAATTGAAGACTTTTCAAGATTGTTAAATGAAATGGAGAAATATTACAACAAAAAAAAAAACAATCGGCCGTCTGTCCGTCACAGGAATCTTGAGAGATGACATTTCTTTCTTGACGTTTAGTATTATAATGTGATAAAAGGATGGGATAAAAGCTATTAAACGAAATTCAATGAGATTAATCGACAACGATTAAGGAAACTATGATTTAAATTTTAATTTATGATTATTTATGTTTGATAAATCACCTGTCCGTATTTATTATCATACTATGACTTGGCTTTAAAACTTTAGGTCACTACGGTCACTATAAAGGTACTTTATAGTTTTATGAAACTGTTCTCTGTTCTGATTGTTACAAAATATTGTATGTCATATATTTCTAAACAGGTATAAAGGCATTTTTAACGTTACACAGGCTAGAATAAATATTTTCTGCACCTTTTGTCTGGGTGGGAATTTCATTGAAATAATTATATTTTAAATCGATTTGAAATGGGCTTGCGTGGTAATAAAGAGCAATAACATAACGCCAAATGAATATGAACTGTGATGAATGTCAAAATTGTGGTCAAAATATTATCTATTTTATAACCTTAAAATAATAATAGTTATTGCTTATTTTGTAAAAATAGTAAATACTTGTATAAAATCATTCTTTACTGCTTATCAAGCAAATCATATTGATAGTATAGGACAAAACGCCTAAGGAAATACAGTAGGCAAAATGGCATTGTCCGGCAAAGTAATGCGCGTTTTTCAATTGAACTTACGAAAAACTTTATTTAGTAACCGTAAAGTTTGTGGTTGTACTATTTTAACAGGGAAAAAGCTATATCATGCGGCTACTAATTATCAAAACTTATTTATTAGTGGAAGAACTTATAAACAAGTGCGATATTTTTCACATAGCAGGTACATGTAACGTTTTATTATTAGTCAAAAAGTTTTATCAACCGAGGCCCCAGGTGGCAAAAATAACTTATCATTGCTGTTTATATTATCACATCGAATAAACGTTTTTCTAAAAAATATGAATTGTAAAACATAGTCCTCTTTCCTCAAAATAGATTTAAATGCATTAAATTCATTTTGTGAAACTAAACGCAATTTGCAAGTGTCCTTGCCAAGTGTCAATCGGCCCTTGACGACACAGACAGGCCCGTCCAACTCCGAATAAAAAAAGTTGCACGTTAAGCTATGCTAGCTATCTCACTATTTTAATATGGATGGCGTTCATCTTACTCATATTTATATTAGTGTGTGTGTGACGTAGTATTTTATGTCACTAGGATTGAAAGATATGTCAAACGTATCTCGTCTCGTTTGCCGCCATCCGCCATTTTCTCTTGTGCCTTGATCAAGTCATAGTACAACGAATCTTATAATTGGAATTTAATAACTTTCTAATCACGGATTCTGGTGCTACAGTTTGCAATCAAAGGCGGTTTTTTTTCCTTTTTATTGATTTTGTGTGCTTATGTTTTCGTAAAAGATAAAATAGCCTTAAGTGACCTTAGTGTTTACCGGCTCAAACGAGTAATAGTTTATTATTGAATTTGTGTTAAAATACTTGTTATTTTTGTAAGAACTATGGTAAATAAGTGCATTGTTCCCGGGTGTAAAACTCGGGGACCAAATAATAAATATTTTTGTGTACCCTTCACAAACCAAGCAAGGTGGGAAATGTGGTTAGGGGTTTGTCCATATTTACAAAACATACCTTTTGTTAAACGTAGCCGTATTCGTTTTTGTCATAAACATTTTCTTGCCGAACATATTAATGAAAAATTAAAATTAAAACCTTGTGCAATTCCGTGTTTGAACTTGAATATAAATTTAGAGAAACATTTAGAAATAACGCCCACTAATGACCATATAGAACCTTTTATTTTTAAAGTAGTTGTCCCTTCTGATATAGTAAATCAACCGACTATAAACTATGAATGCTTTAATAGTGTAAAAGCAGATATTAGTTCTGACTCTGCTGAGTTACCTGTTGTTTCAAATACATTTCAATCTAAATGTAATGAACCTAGTAGTAGTGCTATATCTCATGTTGACCCTTACATACCACCTAATAGAGAACAGCTAGAAATATGTGTTACCCCATCCACATCATCTACCCTTGCTGTGTCTAATGTAAAAAAACGAAACTGTAGTAGTCAAGTAAAATGTCAGTTAATTAAGCGTATTAGACTAGATCCAAATAAATCTACCCCTCGTAAGCAGATTTTACGTGCATCAATTAACAGATTAAGAAATAAGTTACGTCTTGCACAATTGCAAAAAACAAGGCTTAAGACGAAAGTAACCCTTAATGCTCCTAAAACTAAGTTGTTTTTAAAGAAATATAACATATTAAGTAAATTTGGAAAGTTATTAGTAGATTCACAGTTACGTTTGACTGGTACTTCATTAAAAGGTCGGCGCTATACTAATGACGAAAAAGTATTTGCTTTGTCGTTATATAAGTTAAGCCCTAAGTGCTATGGATTTTTGCGAAAATATATAGCATTACCTTGCAAGTCGCGAATTAATTCCCTGCTTACTAATATTCCTTTGAGGCCTGGTATTAATGACTTTATATTTAAACATTTGGCAGATGCTGCATTAAATAAACCTACAATAGACAGGCAATGCACTTTAATGTTTGATGAAATGAGTATTAAAAAGAACTTAAATTTTAATTATTTTACTGGGGTTATTGAGGGTTTTGAAGATATGGGTTCTGGTAAACGAACAAATAATGTAGCTGATAAAGCTTTAGTCTTTATGTTAAGAGGGTTATTTTCTCCTTGGAAAATTCCGATAGCGTTTTATTTTGCACGAGATGGGGTTAAAACATTTGTTTTAAAGAATATAATAAAAGAATAGTGTTAGCAGTTTTTAAATCTGGTTTTATAGTTAGAGCTACAGTTAGTGATCAAGGCTCTGCTAATGTTGCTGCTATTAAGTCATTAATATCAGATTCCAATGCTGAACTTTTACGAAGTAATAATTGCACCAATGACATTTGCTACAAAATTGGCCCTTACCAATTATATCATATCTATGATGTACCTCATTTGTTAAAATGTTTTCGTAATAATTTTCAGAAAAAGCATCTCCTTATTGGTTATCGAAGAGCAAAGTGGGAATGTATAGAAAGTCTATACAAATGGGATGGCTTTGGTGGCCGAGCAAGAAGCACCAAACTTACAGAGAAACACATTAATCCAACTTCATATGACAAAATGAAGGTAAATTAAAGTATACAATTTCTATCAAGATTCTGTTTTGATGTGGTCACTAATCACAAAAAGTTATCAATATGTCAAAAGTTTTTTTTTTTCTATTTATTTAATATAAGATCTTTGAGTAGCTCTGCGACTATGTCAGACCTATTGTACATATAATTATTGAAACTAGCTACATTATTTTATCAAAAATTGTAGAACACCAATATTTAGCCATTATACTCGTCGGTTCTGCCAAAATACTCTGAAATACTCCTGTATCCATTGGATTTACATAAAATTTATCTATCATATTTGCTCTCATAGACTCAGTTCGGGTGCAATTAAGTAGAAGGTGGTGGACATCTTCTATCACTCCACAAAGTGAACAATTGGGAGAGTCAGTATGTTTCATTAGATGTTTGAATTTATTGAGAGGCAAGTGCCCCGATCTGAGTCTATGCGCTACGACGACAAACTGTCTTCTCATATTACTTAACATACAAAAAGGTATTCGAGGAGGTTCTTGTTGGATTGTTCGGTATCAGATTCCTTTTTGAGTAAATATCTTATCACTATGTATTTTCCATTTTTCAAATATTTTGTATCTATATTTATTTAAAATTTCTGTATTTTCTAGCCTTATGTAAATTTCGGTGCCATTACACAAGGATTCTTTCGCTAGCCTATCAACAATCTAGTTTCCTCGAATACCTATATGCGATGGGATCCATTGCAACCTCAGATTAACACCTTTACTCTGCAAAAGTAATACTTTTTAATTATGGCATATGCTACCGAAGCACCTCTTCCTACAGAGACACATCGAGCAATATGCTGTAAAGCACTTCGGCTATCTGTTAATATGACTACCTCTTTAATATCCGAAGTGGCGATATACGATATTGCTTCTGAGATTGCAAAGAGTTCCACCGCCATTATTGTATTATGAGGGGATACAATTGTATATAGCTCTTTGACATTACAATTGGGATCATAGAAAGCTGCCCCAGACATGTTATTTATTTTGGATCCATCCGTGAATATCCTATAACAGTTTTTATAATTACAATTAATCATTTCTATAACATTGTGTTTTAATAGTGAGCTATTGCATTGATTTTTAGGTACATGAGCTTCATCTACATCTATCTTTATAAACTCTGTGTTAATATTAGACATCCAGGTATTTAATTGAAACATTTGAAGGGTTTGACTTTTATTGCACCTTTCTCTTCTTGTTTCTGCGAAAACTGATACATGCAATGGCTTCTTTTTGTTTTTCCAATATCTTGTTCGACAGTTTAATGAAAGTTTTTCCAAGAGAGAAACAGTTAAATTACCAAATAATGATTGGGTTTTTGAAATATATTTCGTGGCTAGATTTTGACGTCTAATGGAAAGTGGCTGAACGCAGAGTTCATATTCCATGACATGAATGGGTGTTGTTCTAATAAAACCGCCTATAGTACGTAGTGCAATGTTTTGAATTCGGTCAATTTTTTCTAAATGTGTTTTAGTGTCATAAATAAAGCTTCCAAAATCTAGCCTACTTCGAATTAAAGCATTATATAATATTCTAAGATGAATGGGATGCAAGCCCCAAGATGCACCTGCTAATACTTTAAGAATGTTCACCATTTTTGTAGCTTTAACATGAGTTTGATTAATATGCATTCGCCATAGTAAAGATTATCTAACCACATACCTAAGTATTTAACATTATCTACTGGTTTTATTTGGATGTTATTGATTGTTAAATTTAACTGATTACTTTGCCTTCCTCTTCGAAACAAACAACATTGTGTTTTATGTGGGGATACTTCTAGTCCTATTTCTCTTAAGTCCTCTACAACTGAGTTTAAACAATTTTGAATATCGTGTGCACTATTAACTACATTTTTATTTTGTGTATAGAAAGCAAAATCATCCGCATATTGCAGTGTCTGAACATTTTGATACCCCAAACCTATTTTATAAGTAACTAAATTAAATAATAAAGGTGAGAGAGGATCACCTTGAGCTAAACCCCTCGCTGTCCATCTAAACATTTCGTCCTTATCCATGGAATCTTTAATTAATAACCGTCTTCGGGTTAAAAAAGACCAAATATATTTACAAATTTGAGTTCCTACTTTTAAAGTATCTAGTGTTGAAACTAATTTTTCTATGGAAACATTATTGTAAGCACTTTGAACATCTAGAAAAACCGTCAAAGTTGAAATATTTTTCGAATTTGGGAAGTTAATCGCACTAAGCAGTCAATACACGATTGACCTTTTCTAAAACCGCTTGTGGTAGGCGCTAAGATTTTATTGGTTTCTACGAACCACTCTATACGCTTACATAACATATGATGAAAAATTTTACATATGCAGGACATTAATGAAATAGGCCTGAACTCATTATCACAATTCGGCTTTGGTATAGGGACTACTTTATATTACGCCATTGGTCTGGTATTATGGAGTGTTTAAAAATCATGTTAAGTATCTTGAGTAGCAATAGTTTTGCTTCAGTTGGTAGGTAGTATATCATGGAATAACTAATTTGATCACTTCCTGGGGCCGTATCTTTTTTTTTTTAATACTATTATTTAATTAATTAATGGAAAAGTTGCTTTCTAAAGAACTGTTTGTAGAAAAAAATAATGGCATTTGAGGCTCAACGGTGTCAGGAGCAAGGCTACGTAAAAGTTCTTCTTTTTTGTGTTTAGGAGCTTCAACATATTCGTTTTTTACACCTTTCAACCAACGCATACGTCGCCAAATCTCTGACGTGTTTACCGTCTCGTCTAAACTATTACAGAATTGTTGCCAACTTTTTGTTTTTGCCTGTCTGTGGATTCGCTGTGCGTTCGCTATTTTTTGTTTTAATAATATAAAGTTATTAGGTGTAGGATTGCGCCTAAAATTTTTAAGTGCAAAACTACGTTCAGCAATAGCCGCAGATAGTGATGGAGTCCAATAAGGCTTAGGACTAAACTTGTGTATAAGTCCACTACAACCCTTAAATGTAGGAATTCTCCAGTTAGCCGCACAGCTAATTTCCCCCATAAATAAATTGTATGTGGTTTGAATATTATTAACATCAACTATTATAGAATAATCAACCTGACTTTTTAGGATTTCCTGATATAATTGCCAATTCGCCAGTTTAAAATTTCGGCGATTTCCTCTTCTGGCAGAAGCTATATATTGCATGGAGTACTTAATTAACATATGATCACTGCCTAAGGATTCTCTTGTTACCTGCCATTTCCAATAAATCACTAAATCGGAGGAAACAAAAGTAATATCTGGTGAAGATTCTTGCAAAAAAGAGTTAACTTAAAGAGTTAATTCTGGTACTGTCTCCGTTATTAAGTGGCACATAATTGTATTCAAAAGATACATCAAGAATTTGCAATCCTCTTTGATCTGTTTTACATGACCAACTTGCATGGTGTGCATTAAAATCACCGGCTATAATAGTTTTTGTTGAAAACTGAGAAAATATATGCTCCCAGTCATTTCGAGTAGTTCTAACAGATGAGGAGCAATATACGGACGTTATATAATCTAAATTCTTACAATTACAAATTTTAATGCATATTATTTCAATTCCTGAATTATTTACACTTATAGGATGTAAGTATATGAGCTTTGACTGACCTATGTGTAATTATAGCTACTCCGCCATACGAATCTAATCTGTCTTTCCTAAAAATATTGTAGTCTTTTATTTTGATACTAGTCTCTGAATTTAGCCACGTTTCACTAATTATACAAATACTGATTTTTTCTTGTGAAAGAAACAACTCTAAATCATACTTTTTGGGCATCAGGCTCTGAGAGTTCCATTGAGCAATATTAAGAACTTGCTCAAATGAAAAGTCAGCGCCCGATGTCCCAGTAACATTTAAGAGTAGGGCATTATTATCCATTATAGATAGTGTTTACAATCTTATTTAAAAAATCTTCACGTTTGACTAATTCTACAAGGTATGATATTATTTCTTCAAAAAATATTTTTAATATTTGCTGCAATTTCACTTCTCAACTTTCTTTAGACAGTACAACTTCTTTCAATTTCCATAGTATGTGCCAAAAGTCAATTTTTGTCTTCTTATGACATTCTCCTGCATATGGTTGGTTACTGTCTTCTGGTGTCTTCACATTTTTGTTTCTGTCGCAGACATCAATGTTCCTTTTCTGTTTCTTTTTTGGGTATCTATTTCTTCTTGATTACTCTTTTCCTAGTGTATTATTATTTACTTTATCGTCAGATTCCACTTCACTATCATCTGTAAGCTCTTCATTAATTTGTTTGGTTGTAGTTCCTGTTTGACTATATTTTGTTCTTATTATTTCGTTATCAACTAAATGTGGGTAGCTACCGTCATTACTAACTTCCACAAAGTTGTGTTGTTGTTTCTGAACATTAGCTTTGCTTCTTATATATTTGGTTAGAGCTACCTTGTATGTGCAATTATTTCGGCTCATAATTGAACGAATTTCTTTTTCTTTAAGGAAAACAGGACATCTCTTATTAAATGCAATATGCTCACCCCTACAGTTTATACATCTGAATTTCGTTGTCGCACAGTTTTCATGTTCTGCTCCACATTTAGGGCAATTTTTTTTCTTACTTGGACAAAGTCTTGCCAAATGACCATATTTCCAGCACTTTGAGCATTGAGTCACTGGAAAGGTATACGGTTCCACCTTAAATCTGCAGTCATATCCGTAGATATAAAATGGTAAAGTCGGGCCATTAAAACTGAAACGCACCGATTCACTGTCCACCCATTCACCATTTTCTGACATACGTTTTAATCTTTTTGCAGCTACTATCTTATGTTCACATTTAAATGCTTTGAGTAATTCATCATCACTTACGTCCATTTCTAAGTATTTTACGACGCCATATGTTGTGCTTACTTCGCTAGTTGAATGACAGCGGTAACCTAATTCCTCCATAATATTTTTATTATTAATTAACTTATCTGCATCTTGTTTCACTTCAAAAGTAATTAACACTCGGCATGGATTTTTATATTTTATTCTTGTTATATTTTGAATGTTTTCCGATTTCAAAATCTTCGCCAAACCAATTTGCTTAGGAAGTAGTTGATGGGATGCCATACATACTTCATATTGTTCATTCTCATTCATATTAATGTTTGTATTCATTAAATAATTCTTCTTTCCCTTTCTTTGTACTAATGTAAAACCATCCGATTCGCCTTCCTCGCTACTATAACGCAACCGCTTCGCCGTCCGTTGAGTACTCATAAGTATGCCCGAGATCGGTGTCTGACATCTATCGTTACGTTCATCGTGCCCTGAAATTAATTGGTCACAATCTTCACGTATCTCTTCCTCACTCATTGCATCGCTTCCAATAGACGACGGCCCGCGATGGACCTCGTCCATCACATTATTATTAAACGAATTTAATTGACGCGTCACCGATAAATAAACACGATACGTGCACTCGTTAAGCGGCACCGCGCGCAACTGATGTCAAAAGTTATATATTAGTATAGACTTTATATTGATTATTGCTACACAATAATTAAAATGCTCATACATTACAGGTCAAACTTGCAGCCCAAGTTTTTAGCCGGCAAGTGGCTACATCACTACAAGCTTATACGAAGAGTATCCAACATCTCCAAGAACATGATTATTCTACTTTTAATCCTAATTTTGATAATAATTTTTTCACAGCAGAAATAATTACCTTCATAAATGATTTGTTTGATAGTTTAAATGGTTTTGGCCGCTATGGTAACAAATTGACACATGCATTGTCTTGTAACTCTGAACACATAGATTTCTGGAATGAAGCTGTAAAAAAATTAATGTCTATGCGTTTTGACTCTCCCAATCCAAGGGAAGCAAAACCTCTATCACTGAAGCATTTTGTGCATAATGTCAACTCAATAAAACATTTGTGGTCAGATTTGCGCTCTGTTGAAGGTGTAAAGTTTCTAAGTCTCCGACGTCTTAATCAAGATCCGATAGAAAATTTTTTTGGACAGATAAGGGCACATGGTACTTTTAATACCAATCCTGACTGTACTCATTTTGTGTCAGCCTTCAAAACATTATTGATTAATAATATTACAACTGGAAAATCATTATATACTAATTGTTCGGATGATGACGATAAAATGTTAGGTACATTAAATAACTTAATTAATCAACAAAAATTTAGTTCCTACCCTGAACATCTTAATCCTGAGGAAAGTAATCTTATAGAAAACTCCATCCCTAATGAAAATATATATCAACACAAATCTATACCATATATTGCTGGCGCAATTTGTCGCTCTTTAATGTCAAATTTAAAATGTAATGATTGTAGTAACTGTATAAACTCCCTATTAAGTAAGAGTGAGTCATCTCACCAATTAATTCGTTTAAGAGAGTATAGTACTGATGTAGATAGGTTGTATTATCCTTCCAAGAACTTGAGTAAAATTGTATGGCAGAGTATATATATTATTGATAAGATTTTACCATCCATTTGCAGTGTTTACGTTTATTCCGAAATAGTAAGTTCATTAAAGAAAAATATTGATACTACATGGTATAATTGTAATAATCATAAAGAGTCTTTTATGGAATCTTTTTGGTTGTATGTAATTAGAATGCAGGTTAAACAATGGTGTTGTAATTTTAATAATAGAATTAATAATGTCGATCACAGGCCTAAAGATGTAGAAATGGAAACTCTAATCCGTGAAAAAGTTACAAAAGGATTGAGTTATAGAAAAGTAAGGAGACGTAGTACATAATAATAGCTAATAGTCATCATCATCATCCTCAGCTCACAGCAGTCTCAACTGTATGTTGTCAAACTCAATCCTTAGCTTTGTTATATAGAATAAATTTGTTAATTGATTTAAATATTATCTTAAATTTAAAATTCTTAAATTAAATTTGAGTGTCGCTCATGTCTACTTTCAGGGTGTAAAATCATTTTAGTTTCAATTCAAGGTTTTCTTTAAAATAGACCTATGTTGCCAAACATTTTCTTATACGTTAATATGAACCTGTTTGATCGTTGTCAAAATATTTATATATATTAAATTGAATGTTTATATATATATATATATATATATGATTGAAATGTAGAATCCTGAAATAGAAATTTGTTTGTTTCTTAATCATAATATTGCATCCAGTATTTTCATAATCATTTTACATGTAAATGTGCCTTTATATGGTATTACCAATTATATTATTATGCATGGAATGCTTCACAAGTTGCAATATTTGTAATAACTTTTGTTAATTCATTTAAATATTGTATTACATTTAAAATTATTTTATTAAATTTGATTGTTGATGCTCAAGTATCCTTTTAGGGTGTATAATCATTTTAATTTAAATTCAAGGTTTTCTTTAAAATAGACCTATGTTGCCAAACATTCTATTACACCTTAATATGAACCTACCTGATGGTTTTCAAAATATTTATATATATTAAACTGAATGCCAAATCTTACATGTAATTTAAATGTAGAATCCTGAAATAGAAATTTGTTTGTTTCTTAATCATATTGCGTCCAGTATTTTTATATTCATTTTGCTTGTAAATGTGCCTTTATATAGTATTACCAATTATATTATTATGCATGGAATGTCTCACAAGTTGCAATATTTGTAATAACTTTTGTTAATTCATTTAAATATTGTATTACATTTAAAATTATTTTATTAAATTTGATTGTTGATGCTCAAGTATCCTTTTAGGGTGTATAATCATTTTAATTTAAATTCAAGGTTTTCTTTAAAATAGACCTATGTTGCCAAACATTCTATTACACCTTAATATGAACCTACCTGATGGTTTTCAAAATATTTATATATATTAAACTGAATGCCAAATCTTACATGTAATTTAAATGTAGAATCCTGAAATAGAAATTTGTTTGTTTCTTAATCATATTGCGTCCAGTATTTTTATATTCATTTTGCTTGTAAATGTGCCTTTATATAGTATTACCAATTATATTATTATGCATGGAATGTCTCACAAGTTGCAATATTTGTAATAACTTTTGTTAATTCATTTAAATATTGTATTACATTTAAAATTATTTTATTAAATTTGATTGTTGATGCTCAAGTATCCTTTTAGGGTGTATAATCATTTTAATTTAAATTCAAGGTTTTCTTTAAAATAGACCTATGTTGCCAAACATTCTATTACACCTTAATATGAACCTACCTGATGGTTTTCAAAATATTTATATATACGAAACTGAATGCCAAATCTTACATGTAATTTAAATGTAGAATCCTGAAATAGAAATTTGTTTGTTTCTTAATCATATTGCGTCCAGTATTTTTATATTCATTTTGCTTGTAAATGTGCCTTTATATAGTAGTACCAATTATATTATTATGCATGGAATGTCTCACAAGTTGCAATATTTATAAACTTATTTTGTAGTTTTATTTATATTGTATTCAAGGGTTGTATTATTTAATTGTATTTTATATTAACCAATTTGAAATGTATTATTTTGGTACATTAGAATGAAAGTCTGCAATGATGTATTAAATTTCATAATGACTTGTTTTTAATTAATACAAATAGTATATTTGTAAGCAGACATTTTTCGCAATACTCTTCATTGTAATCATGTCCATAGCAATACTTTGCCGGAAAATGTAATTAATTTAATTTTATGCTTTGAAATATTGCATAGTAGAATCATATAATAGTTTGACTATTGTATCTCTACTCTCCTTTACATGGTTTAAAAACAAAGTAATCTTCAATATGTTTATCATTTTGCTAATTGAAAAGCATAATATGTTGTTTTAAACTGTTTATATGAATCATGCTTTTGCACCTTTCATATATTTTTATTGATTTGCAATGTAATGGAAGAGCAATTTCGATCATATCTTTAAATGATGATCTAGTGGACCATGACCTATCTCAATCTCAATCGTTTATTGAGGGGGCCCACGTATAGGAGTGTATGGATAAATATAAATTATTGAATTTCCTCAAATTATTGAATCCAACATTTTCGTTTTTTTATGCAGAATGTTTAAGAAACTATCTTCGTGATTAAAAAAATATTATGTTTAATCTATATACATATATGGTTTCAAGATACTAACATTATATTGTATTCAGACTTGTATTTAACTTATTTTGTATTCGATTTAATAATACATTTGTAATGTTACACATGGAATGGCTTCCATGGTGTAATAATTTGTAAATTTACACTATTAAGTTTTTAGCACGCTATTCATTTAATGTATCTAAAGTTAACCATAATGAAAACATTTCATTAATTTACTAGAAGCCTGAACTAATTTGGGTAAATTTATATCGCCAACTACTATGATCCATGCCAACCCTGTAGTTACTAACATAAAGAAACTGTAACTGTAGTTGCTAACATAACTTAACATTCATAAAGCTTAAGATATTAAAAAAAAACATATTAATATTATGCTTATATCTTATAGAGCGTTGGGCGTTAATTGTAAAATTTCTAGTTACGAGGGGTCTTAGAAGTAAAATATGTGATAATAAGATTTATAAGTAATATATGTAACATTTTTTCTTTTCAGAAACAGGTAAATGTGATAAATAATTTGTTGTGCTTCTTACTTTCACATTATTTACTTCCATACAACCTTACATCTCTTGATTGAGGAGAGAAATATTCTAAATTGTCATGAATCGCTATCAAACGCAGATTTTTTCTTATCTTAGTGGTAGTTTCCTAAGATTATCCCGATTTAACAAACAAAAACCTCATAACGAATTTTAAAATATGTATGTTAGGGTCAATCAGAAGGTAAAATGAACGAAACCTAATGTATTTATAATATCATAACTTTTAATTACTTTGAAACTACTATTGCCATTGCCAATCATTGCTTTACCGGAACAGTGTAGACCAATTGTGCGTTCTGGTTGACTTCACGTATCTCAGCTGTATAAAATGACCTGTAATATTGTGATCAATTGATTTTTATACATGAATTGTGAACTTTTCTGAATTTAACTAATGCATAATCACTGTATTGTAAATATATTATAAAAGAGCAACGCTAGAGTTTCTTGCCCGTTCTTCTCTAGCGAATACAGCCTTGTGAACCGGGTGGTAAAGAAAAAAAGTGACAATCTAAATAAGGATTGTTTATGGTATTTTCAGAATAACAAATTAATTTAATTTTCATTGTTTATAAATAAAGTTATTTATTTTTGAAGTTTATTTTATTTATTTCTTTAAAACCAATATATGAATATACAACTACCTAAATCGGTAAAAAAAACCGGTAAGTTTGAGGCACAGATGTCAACCGGAAAATAAAGCCATCCCTAATTAAATTAAAGATCGGTATCTCGATAAAGTACCGATTGTCACAGCACTGCTACACATGTATATAACCACCGAACGAAAAGTAAAGAAGAACACTCTGTCAAAATATGTACTGGATAGAAAGAGATGGACGATTAATTATGAATGAATTGTATAACATAATATAGACATAAAGTACATGTTTGGGCTTTCACTGTGTGAGTTCCCTTATCGTGTTAAAAAATTTGTATGGACTCGGCTGTCTGTCTTGTTTATTAGTCTGTGGACACAGATTAGACAAGACGAGTTGAGTGACCGTCGATGAATTGTTTTCCTTGTAATTTTTATCTTTCGGTAAAATATATATAAATTGCGAATATTCATAAGGAGTTTCACTAATCGGAGTCTTACAGGTAAATATTTTCATATTTTTTACTACTCATTTAAAGTGATGAGTTGTAATTTTGCAACATGTTTCACACATCTTGAAGTATCTAAAAGAAAAACATCGTGATTTGATGGGAAAATAAAGCAAGGCTTGACATATAAAAAAGTAATAAATTATGATGATTGCATGATTGATAATGCATGATTTTCATAATTTTTTATGATATTTTTTTTTTATTATGCAAATTAAGCTGTCCTTATCTAATGCTGAAATTCGGTACGATAATTATATCTCTCAATTCCATTTTTGCAGTAAACAACCATCTATCTTCCAAGATATCTTAACAAACCATATATCGGCATCACAAATAGTTTAGTTTTAGTGCATTCAATTTCATACATTTTAGTATTTGCTACCTATCTTTCTATATGAGTTAGCATATAGGACAATTATAACAAAATACTGAAATGGTCTAAGTAAGACTAATTCAAACTTAGAGAGAGATTTCGGTCATTCAATTTTATGAGGATTTCAATTGTATTCTTGATTAGTTAAAGAAGAGGAGGCCCATGTCATGCAGTTGGATCTACATGGGCAGATACAGTTCATTACAGTTTGAGAATTTTAAAAACTAACCAATTTGATATTTTAAATCGCATACACATTAAAACAAAGGTATTATAGTTTCATAATATTTAATACTTCATAAAGATCCCAAGAGATACAAGTGTCATGTACTAAATATGTTTACAACTACATAACATTAAAACACAAACTAATCTTGATGCAAGAGCCAAAAAAAAACACGGTTTCAGAAATGAAGTTATTATAACACACCTTTAGAATTAGAGACCTAACTAAAAAATCTTATTTTTTGGGAAACATTTGTTTAAGATTTGTAACAAGAAATTTTGTACTTATGGAAGATACATCTCAAAGACCAAAGCATACAACCTTCCGCCTGTCATGCGTCAAAAGGTCCTTCTTTAATAACGGGCCAACAGTTCATTTTGAGCCAATATATGATTAAAAGCCAAAATCTATATTTTTTTTTGTTTTGGTCACCTTAATTCTATTAGTGCGATAAACCATGGCACACTTAATATTTCTCTAATAGTAGGGACACACATAGTGTAACATATTTTAAGCTTACTTTTTTTATCACCATGATACACATTTAAATAAACAATTTAAAATGAAATATCTACTATTTCATTGTTTATGTATATATTTTTTAAAGTAAAAAAATAATTTACATTTGTGATCCATATTTAAATAAATAATTTAAAATGATATAGATACTTCATTTTACATCACAGCAATCACTTGCATAGTTAATCAAATTGATCCCAACCGATTGCTGTGGAAGTCTATTAGTACAGGCAACGAAGCAACGGGTTACCCTTGTCCGCAATGCATAATTTACCAGGAGTTTTTTTTTTCATGAAGAGGTGGCATATGACCCCACTAAGTTAAAAACCCAAAATACTTACAAAAATGGCGTCCGCTAGAGCCGCCATTTTGGGAAACGCGTTTGAAGCCATATCTCCGGAACCGTCCACTTTAGGCCCATCATGCTAAGGACCTTTCTTGTAGATAATTAAATTTCCCATCTTTTTCGTTCAATAATTGTTTTTGTACCATTAACGTTCGCGATTTACAATGTTATTAATTTTCATTTTATACCTTTTTTACAATAAATTTTACATGGATTTTTAACAAAATTTACTATTTTCTCATTGCTTTGTTCCCTTATGCCATCAGTATTTAATTAATTACGTGATAATCATGGAGAAATCATTGGATTTCATAATTACGCTATGCATACTTCGTTTCCATTGACCTTGATTCATTCAACGCGCGATAACTTCTAAAATATTGATTTTAGAGAAAAAAAGTATGGGTGAAAAGTTGTTAAGAATTTATTGATTTAAAAGTTTAGTCATTAACAATTTTTTGTTTAAACAATTATTAACAAAGATATCGGCAAAAAGGCATGAAACGAATATTAATACCATTGTAAATCGCGAACGGTTAATGGTACAAAAAAAAATATTGAACAAAAAAGATGGGAAATTTAATTATCTACATGAAAGGTCCTTAGCATGATGGGCCTAAAGTGGACGGTTCCGGAGATATCGAGCCTTTACCGCCATTTTAGCGCAACCGACAAAAAACAAATTTTACAGAAGGTTTTTGTTAAATATTTTTAGAAAGAAATGTGTAATTAAATTGAAATTTTATATACATTAATTATTTTTATACATTTAAATATCTAATTTATTAAAAATCAAAAATATTAAGTATTTCTTCCTTTTATGTCGCTTACATTAATTTTGCTATCATAATCTACGGTTATTTTGGCGTTTACGATAAAATATATCTTAAAATTACCTTAACTAAGAAACGATATTTGATAAGTAAAAAAATATTTTCGAAGATTTATAAATTAAATAGTCGTATTATATTTAAAAATTATTACCAATTTATATTTTTTTCGTATTAATATTTGAAGTAATGAGATTAATCAGCTTAGTTAAACTTAAACGAGGTATATAAAATGAAATAAAGTTTTTCTACTGGTACCAATTATCTTCGTCAGTTTTCACTTAAGACCAGATATTGTTCCATCTAGGTTTTAAAACAAAATGCTAAAATTAAGTAATAAAAATATTAAACAAGAGACCAATTAGATTATGTTGCTGTCTGTTAATATGAATGGATCTAAAACTAACGCTCTGTATCTTCTTGTTCTTGTTCTGGGAAAAAACTGTTTCAGGTTGATTCTCTTCTGGTATGTGGAGTGGTGATATCACCTGTATAATTTTGTTCATTCGTGACTATAATTAACAAATAATAACTTACAAAGAGGTCCGTCGAATACAACTCGGATGGGTAGCTTTCAGGAAACTACATCACGTCTTCTCGTCAAACGTTCCTCAGTGACTAAAGATGAAAGTCTTCAACAGTTGTGTGTTACCAGTGATGATCTACGGCACCGAGACGTAGCCGCTAACGAGGCGGCTCAAAGTCACTCAACGCGTTATAGAGCGGGCTATGCTAGGTATTTCCCTAAGAGATGGAATCAGAAATGAGGAGATCCGCAGGAGAACAAAGGTTACCAACACAGCCCATACGATTAGCTAGTTGAAGTGGCAGTGGGCTGGGCAGATGGCGCGAAGAACTAATGGCAATTTGGGCCAAAAGGTTCTAGAGTGGAGGCCACGTACAGGCAAGTGAAATGTCGGACGCCTGCCTATAAGGTGGACGGACGACCTGGCTAAAGTTGCAGGAAGTCGCTGGATGCAGGCCGCTTCCAACAGGTTGATGTGGAGATCTTTGGGGGAGGCCTATATTCAGCAGTGCACTTCCAGTAGCTGAGATTATGATGATGATGAACTTAAAAATAATCACATAATTTAATAAAGCTGGCTAAGAAGCCGCATGAAAAAGCTGCCTTACTGGCAAATCTCTTTGCAGCTTATTCCCGCCTCCCCGGACCCTGGTTCCCAGACGCCGCCTACACTGTCTGATTGCGGTTTGTCAACGGCGGTTATTCGCATCAGGCAGTATGATGTGCGGCGTGAGCTACGGTCTCTCGATGTGCGGAAAGCCAGTTGTCCGGATGGGATACCAGCGATGGTTTTAAGAGCTTGTGCAGCGGAATAGTCTCCTGCACTGACGCGCCTCTATCGAGCGTCCTGCCGCACAGGAGTTGTGCCTGAATCTTGGAGGGAAGCCAATGTGCAACCGATCCCCAAAAAGGGTGATCGGTCAGACCCTACCAATACCCGTCCTGTCGCTATCACCTCAGTGATGTGTAAGGTCATGGTGCGGATTATAAACGAGCAAATTATCCGCTACCTGGAGGATCACTCGTTGATCAGTGATAGATAATACGGATTCCGTCAAAATTGATCAACGGATGATCTGCTAGCGGTTGCCCTGCATCGCGGGGTGAGGTGATTGACCAGCGTGGCGAGACTCTTGCTGTGAGCCTCGACATAGCCAAGGCGTTTGACAGGGTCTGGCACCGTGGTGTTCTTTCCAAACTTTAGGCATACAGACTGCCCGACAACCTGTGTTCGTGGATTTCCGGCTTTCTGCATGGGCAAGGAATGCGTGTCGTCATTGACGGACACGCTTCGGCGCTCATGTCGATAAATGCCGGAGTTCCTCAGGGCTCGGTGTGGTCGCCCACCTTGTTTATTCTGCATATCAATGACATGTTGTCGCTTGGCAACATTCATTGCTATGCATGGGCCTTCGGCTTGCCAAGTCGACACTGTGAGGGGATGCAAAGATCTTGTGATTGAGCTCAACCGGACCTTAGATCTCATTTCTACATGGGGTTCCAGGAATATGGTTGAGTTCAATGCCAAGAAAACCCATGTGTATGCGTTCACGTGCAAAAAATCCCCGTTCTCTCCCCTCCCCATTCTTCAGGGTGCTCCCCTCTCAGTGCGGAATGACCTAACTATCCTTGGTGTGGATATCCGCTGTGATCTCAATCCAAGGAATCACATCGAGGGATAACTGCCACATTACGCAGGGTTGGGAGTCCTGAACATGGTGCGACGGTTTTTCACGCCCGGTCAACTTTATCGCTTGTATAAAGCGCAGGTCCGGCAGGGTACGGAATACTGATCGCAACTCTGGGATGGATCCGCCCAGTACCTTTTTGTCGCTTACGTTATGGCTTTAAAAATATATGTAATCACGATAATTTTAGCAGTTGCTATAACTTTATAACGGTTTTTTTTTGGAGGGAAACTTCCACAGGTTTGGGTCCGTTGTGGCTTAAAATACTACTTTCGATAAAAAACGCATTTTCGACAAAAGTGTCGCTTACGATAATTTGGCAGTAAGGGCTCGATATGGCTTCAAACGCGTTTTCCAAAATGGCGGCTCTAGCGGACGCCATTTTTGTAAGTATTTTGGGTTTTTAACTTAGTGGGGTCATATGCCACCTCTTCATGAAAAAAAAAAACTCCTGGCAAATTATGCAGGAAAAAATGCTTCGTTGCCTGTACTATATTGAGAAAGCCCTTTTGTTGCAAAGTGACATGTCACACAAAATATGCAAAATAGCTAGTTACTAGTTAGTACTAAATAAAGCTATATCAGCTGAGCTCACACTTTTTGGTGTGTAACAAGAGGATGCATTATTTTTCTACAATTTATGCAAAGTCATCCAACCATTGCCTTTTTATTAATGTGTTCCCCTTGACAAAAAACAACACAGTGTTGAAGAAAAAAATAAGAAGTTTTTTCTTTTCATATTGACATGTTAATATTATTAGATTAACAGTATAAGAGCTTGTTGTTTATAATATATTATAAAAAATATCGTTACGAGTTAAAAGATAGATTCATGTGAAATATCTTCCAATCCAGGACTATTATTATTCCAGACTTCCTCAAGTATAAAATTTTTAAATCAGATTGTTCAAGATTTCTACTGCTATATTATGTAACTTATTTTTTGGAAGTGATATTTAATGAGTTTGCTATTGTGTAAAGAATAACATAGGTATTCCGAGAAGACACTGAACTTTATCAACAACCAACGCAGGTTACTTGACACAAATCTGATCTAAGTGATGAGCAAATCAAAGTATACCCTGCCAAAGTCGGAGCCTCCATTTTTACGTATTCGGTATTCCATTTCTGTTTAAATAACATTTTAGCCCATTACAGAACAAGCAGCACGCAAACATCCGATTGTAAGATATTTTTTTCTTTATTTCAATGCGGCACTGCATCTTCCAGAACCGAATCATCACGCATAAAGCCGGTTGGTCGCTTTATACCAGAATATTAGGTTTATCTATCTAAATTGTATATTGACTGGAGTATCCATAATTTTATAATGCGCGTCTGGCTGATAGCCTTCTGTTACTCGATACACATAGAAATTTATCATTACAGTGTCAGTCAATTCTTCAATCGATAATTTTCATTCAAATTGACATTTTCATCTGAGCACTCATCTCGGTGTCAATCGCTTGCGTCACGCTTAGTTCCCAGATAATGACTTTCTAATCTGATCAATATTTCGCCTTAGTTTATCGTTTAGTATATGCACAGGCGTAACATCGTGTCAGCCGAACAATGGATAGTAAATACATATTAATAGTGTGTTTTTTTCTATGTTTTAGTCAAGTTAAAGCCATGGGTGCCTTGAGTCCGCTGGATCCGTCTTCGTTTTCGCGGCCTGGTAAGTGTAATTCCAAATTATAAATGTATTTTTGGTCCTTGCCCTACATTAGGATTAGTACTGTGTTATGATCGCTTATACAGGCACAAATTGTACACAAAAACATATAAATGTTACATATTTTCTATTTTAATAAAATACGCTTCCTTAAAAGTAATTGTAATACTTGTACCAAAAATATGTTTAATTCATTATTTAAAATTTCGCAACTAAACTTGATTCGCTAATAGGAGTTTTCCGAAACCTAAGAGACAAAAATAAAAAAAATGCTTTCGTCTGCGTAATTTATTTATTAAATCTCTAGATTTTATAAATAATTAGATCTAGATTTTATCGTGTTATCTTGTTCTGCCGGCCTCCCTGGCAATAACTCCTGTTGTCGGGAAAATAAAAAAAAAGTATTCCAAAGCTCATGGATTTGGAAATTTAAACCAAACGGCTCAAGTATTATTTATCCTTATTATGCTACATAATTAGCGAGAGGATATATTATTTATAAAAAACTAATATACCACTTTAAAAATTAGAGACTCGTGCAAATAAGAAATAGTTCTAAGCAATCCTATATTCTGTTTGTTTTCCTTATACCACTTTTCTGTTTAACATAACATATCATAAAGTGTGTTATTTATTGTGTATTAGGTCTGACATTTCCTTGTACTATTTATTCGAATTAATGCCTATGAGATTAAAACAATTTCATTTTTATGCTCTTGTTTAATCGATGTTTCCATGGAACTGGAATGGTAACCGACTGGAGAACTAGATAGGGTGGAAATATTTACAATCTTAGAATATTATTATCGTCCCTTTATTATGTTTCTGACTAAAGTTCATTTTTCGTGACTTTTGCAATGTAAATAAATATAAATGTGTAATATATCTGGTCTTTAGCATTCTCAGTTGAAAGACTAATAAAAAAAAAAACAAGTTTATCCAAAAATTCAACTTTATCGTTTTAACGTAAACTTGTTTTCGTCTCCAAAGTCACTCTCTTTTATGTAAACATTAAAAAAATAAAGTAATTTCAGTTTAATTCAACGCCGCTGTACAAAACTGCACATTTAATAATAGAAGAACAAACTTACTTCAAAGAATATTCCTATTTCATTGTTTTTACTTGTATTATTTGTTTCAGAATTGGCTGTGATAAAGCATATGTCGTTATCGTTAAATGTAGACTTCGAGAACAAGGTGCTCAGCGGTGTGGTCACGCACAATATTGAAATTCTACAAGACACTCAGGACGTGGTAAGTATAGACATTTTTTTAAACTGTATTTCGAGTGAGTTATAGCTTTGTTGAGTAACGACAGGGGGATACTCTATAAAAACCATAAGAACTTCGAATGTTCGGACACCGTATATAAAATTTCACTAATGTGCCTCCTACAACTACTCCAGAAAATGTTGGATTCCTCTATCGTACGTCGCAACCATAGACTAAGTTCAGAGAAAATGATAAGTACTCGTATAATAGAAAGAAGAAAAAAAGAAAGAAGAATTCATTGTTGGACAGCGACAAGAGAAACACAAACACTAAAAATAATTATCACTGCGCCAACAATCAGTGGCGTAACTACACCATCTGGGGCCCGTGGCAAAATCTTCGGATGGGGGGCCCCCTTTTTGTATGGAGACGAAAACTGTTAAGCTTATTTTCCGGTACCCCGGAGAAGACCAAAAGGAATATATTAATGTCACTGACCTGCCATTAAATTGCGGCCGAGGCGGGTCCCTAACAAAAATCTGCGCTAGCATACCGAATAAAACCCTGAACTCCGCATTTCGGGCGGTACTGCACATCTACTAGTTGAGTGGGTCGGAATGTGTCCCTGCAGTGGTTCTTAAGATGCCCGCCCCTGAGATAACCCCCGTACTCACGCGTCTTTCCTATTAAAACAACCTACGCCCGGCTTTATGGGATATCGCCTATGTTCATCCAATCCCCAAGAAGGGTGACCGGTCGGATCCTTCGAATCGCAGGCCGATTGCTGTCACATGTTGACTCTCCAAGGTCTTGGAGCGAGTTATAAATATGCAGCTCTTGACGTATCTTGAGGACCACCAACTGAGGGTCGTTCGGATGGTGATCTTCTCGTTTATGTCACCCACCATCATGTGGAGGCTTTGGATAGTGGGGGTGAGGCGATTACGGTAGGCCTTGAAATTATCACCGATTGTGGCATGGCGTCGTTTTGGGGAAGCTACCTGCCTGGTATTTCAACTTGAGGAACTCTGAAAGTACATCGCCAGCTTTCTGGATGATCGCAGCATAAAAGTCGTATTGGACGGCTTTTGCATCGAGACCAAGACCATTAATTCTGGTGTTCCATAAGGCTCGGTGCTTTCGCCGACTCTGTTTATCCTGCATATCAATAACATGTTGTCTATCACCAGCTGGCATTGTTATGCAGATGCTAGTGCAAGTGAGGCAAGATACATCTGACTACAGAATCTCTATCGGGCATCCGTTAAGGAAAGATGGTCTCGAATTTTGTCGGAAGTCGAGACCTCTCTGGGGCAGGCCTCTCAATGGGGTAAATTAAACATAGCACAATTTAACCCCACGAAGATATAAGTTTGCTTGTTTACAACCAAGAAGACCCATTTTTTCATGGAGATACTCTCTCTAAGCATCCGCGAGTATTCATTGACCCGAATTATTGATAAAATTGCAGTTTAGGTGTCATTTGGAACGCAAGGGCAAATTGGCCAGCAAAAAGTTAAGGATTCTCAAAAGAGCCAAGCGGTATTATTCGTCGGATCATCGGTTATTGCTCTATAAATGCGACGATCCGGCACGACGTGAAGTTCTGCTCTCACCTCTGGGTAGAAGCCCCCAAAACACCAGTTAGACCCATTTGACTCATTACAGCGCCGAGCAGTTCGAATCATCGATAATCCCGATCTCACGGAGAATGTGGAGCCGTTAGGTTTGCAGTGAGACTTTGGGTCTCTCTGTGTAATCTATCAGTTGTTCCACGGAAAGTGTTCTAAAGAAGATGGTGCCACTATCGCTATTCTCCCATCACACTTCCCGTCACCGCAGTAGAATTCATTCTTACTACTTGGAAACTATCCGTTCCCGGAAAGTACGTTTCCAGTGTTCTTTTCTACCACGCACGTGCAAGCTCTGGAATAAACTCCCAGCTTCGGTATTCCCTGAGCGCTAGAACCTGTCCTTCTTTAAAATAAGCTTTAAGAAAGTGCTCTCCTTACGGTAAGAAGCGACTTACGACGGTAGGAATCTGCAAACGTCTATGAGCGGCGGTGACCGCTGACCGTAAGGCGGGCTGTATGCTCGTATGCCTGCAGGCCATTAAAAGAACTCCACAACGAGACCAATTAGTCGTCGTAATATCTTTACTACGTGGCCGGAGCCCAAACGCAGCAATGGTGATGGGCCCCCCTCAGAAGCCTAATATTGAAGTTTCGTTCTTTTTTAAAGCAAATCCGCACTATACTCTATACATAATAGTAAAAAAAAAGTTAGTAAAATTCGCGTAAATCTAAAAGAAAGAACCATTATTATTATTTTTATGTATCAGAAATAACCCTTGCTATCTTTAATGGAAACTAATAAAATAGTTTTTGATTATCAATTTTGTTAGTAATAAATTGGCTAGGTTCTTCTCTGCTTACGGCCTCTTGGGCCTGAGTGGCCGGGCTGCCGGGGGCCCCTAAGGTCGGGGGCCCGTGGCATTTTGCGCACTATGCCACCCTATTGTTACGCCTCGCATTCAGCTAAATGCTTCGGCAATGCATAAGCAGTACCGCAGCGCTGATTTTCATCGCGAGGACCAACTGACGATCGGATGCTCAGTCATTAATTTAACTTGAATTAAAACGTTAAATAATGTATAATAATAATAATTGGGAAAAGTGACAAAATAACCAAATTAATAAAGAAAACTAAAAACTTAAACAAAACACAAATATAAAATTAAATAGTACTCAATTTTAAAAGATAATAGTGTCGATTTTTTTAAGTACAAATCTTATATCTTAATCTGGTTGTCGAGCATCCGAACATTCAAAGTTCGTACTGCTTTTACAGAGTAACCCCTCATAGATTGCCAGAACAAACAAAAACCTAAAGACTGGTCTGCACTGGTGGTAGGCCTCTCATATGTGAAAGTCCGCCTGGGTAGGTACGACCGCAATGTTTATTTCTACCGCCAAAGCATAGTAAATGCACTGCTGTGTTTCATTTAAAGGATATTGTAGCCAGAGTAACTACTGGACATAATGAGACTTAACATCTTATGGGTCGCGATGGCGAGCGCAGTGGAATCCCAAGTATTGTTTCACAGCCGGCCTCTAACCAACTACGCCCCGGAGGCTGTCAAAAATAAAAACATGGTTTTTTTTTGCATATCTATTCATCATGAGGCGGCATGGCATGCAGATACATCACTACATAGTATAAAACAAAGTCGCTTTCTCTGTCCCTATGTCCCTTTGTATGCTTAAATCTTTAAAACTACGCAACGGATTTTGATGCGTTTTTTTAAATAGATAGAGTGATTCAAGAGGAAGGTTTATATGTATAATACGTACATATTATTGTACAGAAATCTATTTGTACCCGGGCGAAGCTGGGCCGGGCCGCTAGTATGTAGATAAACAAAAAATAGTAAAGCCACACTTGAAATAGGATATCTATTCACATGTCTGTTGTTATCGTGAGAAGTGTTATCATGTGACGGACGTTATCTCCAGCGCGAATTGATAAAATATTCGCAAAGCCTAGGCGATTTATAAAACAGTTAAACCTATTGTTATGAAAAGATAAATATATAGGAACTATTCGTTTGTATTTACACCATACATTTCATTATTTGTCTGGGATCTATTTGGTCGTATATGTATAAATAACATAGATACCTAGTGCCCTTATGCCAGATATGAAATTTCACTTCATTTCTGAAATGAAGTGAAATTTGTTTTGTTTTCGGTTGTCTTCTTCTTTATTATTTATAACTATTGTACGTTACAAGAAATATTCAAAAAATATATGATTTTCGTTAATCAAAGTCTGATACGGTTCTTTATCATATAGAGCTATAGTGTTCGTTTGGACCCTATCAACATTTATAAGAAAATTGCTGGGACCTAAGTAGATTGCCAATTCTACGCGAAAATAAAATTGCAGAAAACGGTGTCAGCGATTCTTTAATCCTAGCTCTCTGAGCGATCGCAACCTACGGCACAGCCTAACGCTGCACGGTGGGCTGAAAATCGCGTTTCATAGACATTCAAATTTTTTTTCCAATTTGACGGGTTTTTTAATTGGAATCTATTAAAACATGCTTGTTCATGATATCTTTTAAGTATGAAGACATAAACCACAGGAAAAGGTACACATTCGATTTTTTTTCAAAAATTTTGTATGGAGAAAACCATAAAATAAGTTATATCTCGGCTGGCACAGGAATGGCCGTTATTTCCTCTCGCATGATTTTTGCTCTATTTTTTTGCAATTTTTTGATGTATCACACCAGAGGGGGCAAAGCGCGGCTTTTGAGAAAAAAAAAATCATATTAAAAAAATATATATATTTCCGTTGACTTCAATCTTGGTTGGCAAATTTGAACCACATGTCTCTAAAAATAATAAATAGCGGTCACAAAACAACTTTATTGCTGGTTAACACTCCCAATTTCACAATAATAAATAATACGCGGCTTATATCAAAATTTTTTTTTTACCTGACTTGTTTTTTTATTTTTTTATTGACACACAAATCGGTCTTGGATACTCGAACTTTTCCAAACAATGGATAAATTTTCACCTGCAAGTACTTACCTATTGTTTTGTTCCTAATTCACTTATTTAAGACCCAATAAATAAAAAAAGGCAGCTGCGTAATTATGATGGGTCATTATAATGGCACAGGTGCCTAATGATTTTGTTATTTATTTAAGAAGTATAAATAGACATTTGTTTGCTGTAATTTTTCAGTTTACCTCGATTTGTGCTTGTGTAAACATCGATTATAAACACGGAAATGGAAAGTTTAGCAACTTACTTAGACTTGTTTATGATTTTGAAAAACACGGGTAAGTACAGTGACTTCCTTCTTAAAATTAAAAAAATTTAAATCTTTCAGATGAAGACAGTCTTACGTTGAAATTATACTGTAGAAGATTTACTCATACCCTTGTGAAAAAATGGAAGCGATCTCATCGAAAATTAGAAGATTTTTTGAAAGATTATGAGGACTGGCTTCAGTGTGATATCGATTGGCCAAGTTGCATTGCAGAACCGAAGGCATCAGATGTTGGGACATCCGAATCTCATATCACCCTTCCACATCTTCGTCCGGTGCACCACACACAAGTAAGAAGCGTTTGCCACGAAAACTATTTCAAGATTTAAAAATGAAGCAAAAGAAGAGAAGGACTGAAAGTCAAATAATGTGAGTCCAGTGAACTTGCATACGCTACTGTGCGAAAAATGAGACAAGACGGTTTGGACAGTATAGCTGCTGCTATTGAGTATATGATAAAACATCCAGAAGCTGCTGATAAGTTTAACGCAATTACCAAAAAATCATGCGCCAAGCCTGTTTTTACACCGGAGAAAGCACTTGGTCTATATTTATCATTAAAGTTGTCTAAGTGGCAATATATAACATTAAGGGAAACAGCAATTCGGGAAGGTGCGATGGAATTGTACCCATCATACTATAAGATTCAGCAAGCTAAATCTCAGTGTTATCCTGACAAGGAGACAATTACAGTTACAGATACAACAGCCAAAATTTCCCTTCAGGCTCTTCTAGATTTAACAGTTAAAAGGATTTTGAAAAATGTACCTGTATGTGGCGATAGAAAATAACTTATTTTAATGTCCAAGTGGGGTTTTGATGGTGCATCGAACCAGAGCAGGTATAAACAGAAAATAGAAGACGAATATAATGATTCCAGTGTTTTCATGACCTCGTTAGTTCCGTTAAAGCTGACCGATGGTAACGAAGTCGTATGGCAAAATCCAAAGCCCTGTTCAGCACATTTTTGTCGTCCAGTGCAGTTTAGTTTTGTTAAAGAAAATAAACTTGTGGTTACTGAACATTTGAAGGAAATTGAAGACCAGATCAATTTGCTAACAACTACAGACTGTAACGAAATAAAAATTTGTCATAAATTAATGATGACTATGATAGATGGCAAAGTTTGTACTTACATTACTGATGCCCGATCTAGTGCTACGTGCTATCTGTGCTTAGCAAAGCCGTCAGATATGAATAATTTAAATGAAGTTATAAAAAGGCCTGTCTCTGAACAGCTCTTGAAATTCGGATTGTCTCCTTTACACGCCCGCATTAAATGCATGGAATGTCTTTTGCACATTGCATACAGGCAAGACTTGAAGAAATGGGCCGTGAAAGGAGAGGAAAAATTGGCACTTGAGTCGCGGAAAAAACAAATACAAGATGGATTTAAAGAAGAGCTTAACTTATTGATAGATGTAGTAAAACAAGAATCTGGAACTACGAATGATGGAAATACAGCCAGGAAGTTCTTTGAAAACCCGAGAAAAACCGCAAATATCACAGGTCTGGACGAAGAATTGATCCATAGATTCGCTGTTCTTTTACAAGCCATTACATGTGAAGAGTATATCAATACGCAGAAATTCAAAGAGTATTCCATGGATACAGCAAAACGGTATGTAGAATTCTACAGTTGGTACTACATGCCTTCTACTGTCCATAAGTTATTGGTACATGGTTCGGATATCATTGCCAATAACGCAATAGTACCAATTGGTAGTTTATCAGAAGAAGCATCAGAGGCTCGTAATAAGGATTTTCGAAGATTTAGAGAGCACCATTCCCGAATTTTGTTAGTAGATAACAATGAGAAAAGTTCCTTTTTTTATTTATTGGGTCTTAAATAAGTGAATTAGGAACAAAACAATAGGTAAGTACTTGCAGGTGAAAATTTATCCATTGTTTGGAAAAGTTCGAGTATCCAAGACCGATTTGTGTGTCATAAACAAGTCAGGTAAAAAAAAAATCTTTGATATAAGCCGCGTATTATTTATTATTGTGAAATTGGGAGTGTTAACCAGCAATAAAGTTGTTTTGTGACCGCTATTTATTATTTTTAGAGACATGTGGTTCAAATTTGCCAACCAAGATTGAAGTCGACGGAAATATATATATATTTTTAATATGTTTTTTTTTTCTCAAAAGCCGCGCTTTGCCCCCTCTGGTGTGATACATCAAAAAATTGCAAAAAAATAGAGCAAAAATCATGCGAGAGGAAATAACGGCCATTCCTGTGCCAGCCGAGATATAACTTATTTTATGGTTTTCTCCATACAACATTTTTGAAAAAAAAATCGAAAGTGTACCTTTTCCTGTGATTTATGTCTTCATACTTAAAAGATATCATGAACAAGCATGTTTTAATAGATTCCAATTAAAAAACCCGTCAAACTGGAAAAAAAATTTGAATGTCTATGAAACGCGATTTTCAGCCCACCCTGCGCTGCTACTAAGATGATGTGTCCTTACTCAGACAGTTTTAAACCCTTCGTTACGTATCGAATATTTTGTCTCCTTCGCTCAAACTGAATTCAAAAGCCGTTCGAAAGAGAAAAAAAATATTCTATATCTAAAATAATATTTATAACTGTTTTTTTTTTATTTCTGTGAATGGCGAGACGAGCATGCCTTTCGCCTTATGGTAAGCGATACGACCGCTTATAAACAGTAGCAACATTCCGCTGCGCTCGCCATCCTGAGACATAAGATGTTGAGTCTCAATATATCCAGCAGTTGTTCTGGCTACAATGTCCTTCAATCCGAAACACAACAGTGCATTTAAGCAGTGTTGTTTCACGGGAGAAATAGACATTGCGGTGGTACCTACACAGGCGGCCTTTCACGTATGAGAGACCTACCACCAATAAATATACATAGTGTCTATGAATAATGCCGTTAATCTTCCCTTATCCTTAAAACAGGCGATAATAATTATCATACAGGCTTTTGGATTGATTTATCAACCCGGGCTGCAGCCAACCAGGTGTAAAATGTATTTTTTTATTGCAGGTATTAGATAGCAGTAATTTGACAATAGAAGCAGTAGAGTTTGAAAATGGAACGCAGTTACAATACTTGGTGGACCAACCGGTGCCCAACTTTGGATCTAAATTGACAATAACTCTTCCCAAAGCAGCGTCGTCGGGAGAACAGTAAGTAGTGATTGTTTTTTGTTCTTATTTTACTCATTAAAGACAAAAGTTCGAGGGATATTGTAATTTACGTTATCTATGTACATGGACTATTATGGTCACATACAAGGTGGGCTATTTTTTCTATAAGATATCAGCCTAGGGCCTGCTACGAGTCGGCTAACGATACGACGCGAGGGGGCATTAAACAATGATTTCTTATGTAAATAATATGTAGATTTAAGAGCGTTTATACCCTGCACGCGCTTTTTGGCTTAAAAACAGGACTTTTCAAATGAGTTAATAGCCACCAATAAACCATTTCAAGGTAAAATAATTAGTACTAATTTTAGAAAAGGTTGTCATCTAGGGATTTTGGTGGAAAACATTATACAGGGTATATCAAGAATGCTACCGAAAACGAAGCCGGGTGGTAGTTTAAGCGACTTCAAACACAATGCAACAGAAAATGTTGGAAAAAAAAGCGACAATATTTTTTTTGTTATTTTTTTTATATGGTCGTATTTGGGTGATAAATACATTTTTTTCGTAAAATAATAGTTTATACCCTTTTATTTATAAAGACTCTAAGGTATAATAGAGTTTAAATTATTATTTTACCAAAAACTATGGATTTACCATCCAAAAATGACGATATTTAAAAAATGATAAAAGAAAATTGTCGCATTTCTTAGCAAAATTTTTAGTTGCATTGTGTTTGTAGTCACTAAAACTACCACCCGGCTTCGTTTTCGGTAGCAGTCTTGAGATACCCGGTAGATTGATGGATAATTTGTGAGTACTATAAGGATTACTGAACACAAGTTTCGTTATTTAGGCTTTAAATGGCAATTTAGAAGCTTAAGATATCCGAAACCACTAAATATAAGATAAAAATAAAAATATTATCAGACTAATAAGACCCTTATGGAGGGATTTTGCTGAGAAAAATAATCTTTTTGTGTTTAGTTCCTGAAAAATAAAAATTTAAACAATGCGAAATTATTCAGAAACTCTCGTCAAGAACATATTTTTTTTTCACCAGCTTATCGTACATAATTCTTTATAGCAATTGCATATTACAATAGAATAACATCTTATCAATAAATTACCATTTTTATATTTCAACAAAATTAGTTTTCATGTTTTCTACAAATATTTTAAAAACCACTATAAAACACGCTGTCCGACGTGGATCAAATCAGACCGCCGCTAGGCCTTCTAGAGGGAGGACGTATCGCTCGTCGCTCCGGCCTGGCTGCAGTCGATTATGCCGCGCGTAGTAAAAATAGCCACGCGCGGAATGCGATTACCGCATCTTAGTACTTTGGTAGTAAAATATTTAATTATTTTTATTACCTACAATGATTTTGTTATATGATAAATTATGTTTCAGGTTATTACCTGAAACATAATTTATATTTATATTTAATTATATTTAATGGGATGTAATTCCGAGGCTAAATTATGTTATGTATTGTAATATAAAATTAAATATATTTCGTAATTGTAAGGGGTTGTAAGGCCCCTAACACTGTTTATGAGTTCGAACACGAAATGATTAATAAAACGCCCGTAGTGTATACTGATTGAACACTGATTTGAATGCAACTTAACAATGCAATAATAACGAAAATATGATTAGTATCCAATATTTGTATTATTCTTTGCTTGCACAGTAATATTTGTCTACTTATAATGCAAATAAAATATTTTTATGATATTATATTACAGTTACATTTCAATTGAATATTTGAAGCGCACGGATCAAATTTGTTTGAGCCGATTGTATAGCGAGCCGACGCGGCAGCTCTACGCACACAGCTTTGGTCGCTTATGTGTGCGTGAAATTAACGAAGAAATACCTATAGTTGACTTTGCGCGCAAGGTGTATACGCTCTTAAACTGGTTCTTTTACGGCCGCACGCAAAGATGTGTAATGTCAATTAAATTGTCACTTGGTATAGATTCTTTTCATATTATTTCATCATTTTACATTAGATTTTCATCAAATTCGTCTTTATATTGCATGTTTATCAAATAATTAAAATATAAAAATAACACATAATTTCAGTGTTGCCCATGATAATGAAGTGTGTATAAAACTATCCCGTCGAATGTCGAATACTATGACCTATACAGAGTACATGTATATACCCGTTATGAGTACACAAACGATCACGCAAGAAAAATCTACCGATTCAATAAGCGAAAAGAACAGTACATGCAACTGTTGCGAATGTAAGAAAACTATTGAAAATAGAAGTACATGTCACGAGAATAGGTTAGCTAAATTAACGTGGCTTATCATCAACTCTTGCTTATAGCAGTTATTGAATTGATTAAACCGTAGATAGGACATTGTTCGTTTATTATCTTTTGTTGTCAAAGCATTATTGTAGCTACCTACTATAACATGTAATAAAAACAAATAGAAATTCACAATAGCGTATCCGATTCTGCAGAAAGTAATTTACGATCAGCATATTAAATGGTCCTAAGAACAAAACCATATAAAGAAAATAGGTTATTATTCATTCGTATTTTGTTAACATTAAACTCATGGTCTGTATATTCATTTTGTTGTACCTCTTCTGCTTTACGAAGTAAAAATGGATTGTACGATTTTTTTTCATTTCTCAAATACGATTTTGTTCTAGGGAAATGTCCATCACATATTCCACATACATGTTGTTGTAATTGACTACGAATAAGGATATAAAATATTTTTATTTAAATTTAACTATTACTGGGCATATCAATTATCTGATTATACAGGTAATAATTAATGAAATATTGTTTTTAGATTGAAAATAAGGATAAAGTATCGCACATCGCCTACTGCGTCTGCGTTGCAATGGCTGGAGCCCGCGCAGACATCCGGCAAGAAGCACCCGTATCTGTTCAGTCAGTGCCAGGTAATATAGATTATTTAATTTATGTATGTAGATGAAACGTATCCAGGTTTTTTAGTAATATGGATTTATGTTTAGTTGTTAAGGTATTCGAGACAAGACAGCATGGCAATTTTCTAGTCATGTAGTGTATATCGATAGATTAAGTATATCGATTTTTTTTTGCTACGCAATGAAATAAAAATGGAATAGTACATTCTGTTGCTATGCGATTAGATGAAATTACACAAAAAGCCCGAATTTTAACGCTCTAGTTTCGAAAGGCTAGTGTCATCTACCTCGTACATTTAGGTGTCCTATCTAGTTCATATGTCTACACTTAGATACACAGTATCATCATTATCATCTCAGCTACAGGAACTCCACTGCTGAACATAGGCCTCCTCCAAGGATTTCCATATCGACCTGTTGGAAGCGGCCTGCATCCAGCGACTTTCTGCATCCTTAGTCAGATCGTCCGTCCACCTTGTAGGCGGGCGTCCGACATTTCGCTTCCCTGTACGTGGCCTCCACTCTATAACCTTTGGGGACCACGGCCATCGGTTCTACGGGCTATGTGCCCGGCCCACTGCCACTTCAACTTGCTAATTCTATGGGCTATGTCGGTAACCTTTGTTCTCCTACGGATCTCCTTATTTCTGATTCTATCTAGGAAATACATACATAGTATATTCATTATTTATTAATGCATTTGTTGTAGCCAATCCACGCTCGCTCCATAGTGCCGTGTCAAGACACGCCAGCGGTAAAGTTTACGTACGACGCGGAAGTCACCGCGCCAGCTGAATTCACCGTATTGATGAGTGCTTTACGAAGCGATGCGAGGAGTACCACCACGTCTTTCAGACAACCAATGCCTTTGCCAGCTTATCTGATCGCCATCGCCGTGGGAGTACTGGAGTCTAGGAGTTTGGGACCTAGGTGAGTGAAAAATATGAGTTTTTTGGTATAGGTTAGGTTAGGTTAGGTCGGCAACCTGGGGGTCGCAAGCCATATGCGGCTCTTTGGATGTGAAGCTTCGGGTTTTAATTACGCCAATACAATTTATTTCAAAAATAAATACAATTTTTTTATCATAAAATATATTTTTATATTTAAAAATTTATCATTTTTTAACAATTATTGAGGATTATTATATACAATTACGCGCCGTTCTTTGTGTGACAAGCGTCTTAACAGGTGACAGAACAAATTGTGGATCTTTAAAAACTTAGGAATTTTGTAAATTGTAATTTTGACTCTTCCGACTCAAAAGGTTGCCGACCTCTGCTATAGGTTATAGTAAGGTAAGTTTGATGGTATGTCATCAAGGGTGTCTAAAAAATGTCCTATGTTAAATGCCTTTGCTATGTGTATTGATGGAATCTCAGTAATATTTTTCGATAACACACAAAAACCAGCCAAATATGCATGCACTTTTGTGTTCCGATTTGAAGGGTAATGCAGCCAGATTTATACTGGAAAAACAAGGCCTTAACATCTTATGTCTCAGGATGGTAAGCTCAGTGGAATACCAAGCATAACTTTGTAATTTCGCTTTGCTACTTTGTAATGTCATGAACGGTCGTGTCGCTTACCATCAGGCGAATGTCATGCTCGTCTGGCCATTCATAGCAATACAAAAAAAAACACTGTGGTCCCTTTCATAATCATCATCTTCACGCATAGAAAGCCGACTGCTGGATTCAACCAAGAATCGTAGTGACTCATTGGATGGGCCATGCGTCAAGCTTGCAACTTCTACAATCAGTACCACAATAACAAATTTAACTTCGTCTATATTTTTTCCACTATGTTTTGTAATGTTTTATCAGTTCACAAACAATACACTAGCTCTCAGATAACAACTGTTGCAATATCTTACCCAAACAACTGGAGATTTTTTATACGTGCATTTCACACAATATGATCTGATTTTAGAAATTGCACTAATATCACAATTTACACCTACAGTGAAATGAAAGGCTGCGAGCAAGGGCGGATCCACCTTTTACGCCAGGAGGGGGGGGGGGGGGTCATATAGGTCATGTCAGAACACTGGGTCCGATTTCATTACTCTAATTCGTAATAATGAATGCGTGATTTGTGAACACACAAATACTTTTTTACTTAATTTATCGACATACAAAGAATACAATGTGCGTATAAATTTTAGCAACAAGATAATTAATAAATTTTGTCAATCTGGGGCCAGCCTAGGGGGGAGTCATGACCCGCATGACCTCCCTCTGGATCCGCCCTTGGCTGCGGGTTGCTTTCCCGTATCGACGCAAACGTTTATAATACTCGAAGTTCGTATCGTTTTTATAGAGTAACCCAGAACTTGAACCGACGCTCAACACGTGACCATTGCTGTATTTACTTATATATCTGTAAAAAAATATTAGCAAAACCATTGTCCATTCTAGACGAGCGATAGAAGCCTAATGTGATAGCTAAGACTTTTTCCATCAGATCAAAAGTATGGTCTGAAAAGGAGGAGATAGAGCGTAGTGCATGGGAGTTTGCAGACACTGAGAAGTACCTGCAGGCGGCTGAGAAGCTGTGCGGTCCTTACGAGTGGACCCAGTACGACTTGCTCGTCCTCCCGCCCTCCTTCCCTTACGGAGGGATGGAGAACCCCTGCCTCACTTTCGTCACTCCCACTTTACTTGTAAGTATAGCTTTATATCTTGTGCTATATCTTTGTATAAGACTCGACAATGCCGGAGTGGGTTGGAAGCCGGCTGTGAAATAGAAGGCTGCGAGCTGGACCCCACACTGAGATAATTGTTTATGACTACACAAATATTTGTTTTGGGTTTTGGGTGTTGGTGAGACCTATAAGTCTCTTTTTGTTTCTGATATCAACGAAACAAGTTTTTGATCTTAATGTGGGGTCAAGACTATGTACCTACGCGACTGTTGGGTGTATTTATTTTTATCTCTCGGGCATAGTGAAATTGAATTTTTCTATTAATTCTCAAACAAGACAAGGTTACCGACATAGCCCATAGGATTGGCAAGTTGAAGTGGCAGTGGGCCGGGCACATAGCTCGTAGAACCGATGGCCGTTGGGGCCGAAAGGTTCTCGAGTGGAGGCCACGTACAGGCAAGCGAAGTGTTGGACGCCCGCCTACAAGGTGGACGGACGATCTGACTAAAGTCGCAGGAAGTCGCTGGATGCAGGCCGCTTCCAACAGGTCATTGTGGAGATCATTGGGGGAGGCCTATGTTCAGCAGTGGACTTCCTGTGGCTGATATGATGATGATGATGATGATTAATTCTCAACCCGGAGTCAGTTGTCTCATGTGCCACAGGAACCACATCGTGTGACGGAAAATACATGACAAAACGTGGATGACTTAGTTCCACCTGCCTACGCCTTCTGGGAAAAACGCGTGAATGTATGTTAACACGTTGAACGCCACGCGGCCCACCGGTGGGCGATTCAAGCAAACCCGTTCGGGCCAAGTGGAAATTATCAATTCCATCATTTTTCGCTAAAGTTAATATCAACACAAAACAATAAAAAAATACTAAATTTGCATATTTAATTTGATTAAAACAATTTTTCGTGATATTTTCTTAAGAAAATACCACGAAACAAGCCACGCGGCCCACCGGTGGGCCGCGTGGCGTTCAACGTGTTAAACTCTAAAAACTTGTCTAATTAGCAACACACTGTCCATTCCAGGCGGGCGACAGAAGCCTGGGTAACGTGATAGTCCACGAGATCATGCACAGTTGGACGGGTAACCTGGTCACAAACAGGAATTTCGAGCACTTCTGGCTTAATGAAGGGTTCACGGTTTTCCTGGAGAGGAAGGTGGAATCCTCGCTGATCTCTGACCCAGTGGAAGCTAAGAAGAGCAGGGACTTCCAGAGTTTGTTGGGTTTGCAGGAGTTGAGTGAAGCTGTGAGTAAGAGTATTTTTCTAGTAGCAAGCGGCTCAGGTGTAATGTGGAGAATTTTAGGCTTCTGATGTATTTTACACACTGACATAGGTTGGCACACCATGACTTAAGTGTTCTGTGAATTTTACTAACCTTTGGATTCATCTGGAGCTGTTAGGTATTCTTTACAATAATTTAATTCACCTTTAAAGCAACCAATAACTAGAATATTAATTTTGAACAATCGCCAGTTACTAATAATTTATTGGTGGTTGGTCTCTTATATGTGAGAGGCCGCCTGGGTGGATAGCGTCTCAAGATGGCGAGCGCAGTGGGATGCCAAGTATTACTTTGTAATTCATCCATGAGCGTTCGTATAACTTACCATCAAGGGAATGACATGCTGGTGTTGTCATACAGGGCATTAAAAATATGGCCATATTATCTGATTTTATGGGATTCAGTTCTGATTTTTTTATTATCTTTCTAACCTTTGGACCCTGGGTGTATTAAATTAAATTTATCCAACAGGTGTACGAACACCTGGGCGACTCGAATCCTCTAACGCGTCTGGTGCCCGATCTAAACGGCGTCCACCCAGACGACGCCTTCTCAAGAGTCCCTTACGAGAAGGGCTCCCTCTTCCTCCGCTATCTTGAGGACCTTCTCGGAGGACCCGGTAAGAGTTAACTCTAATTGTAGGTGAATGATGAGTTGGGTCCAACCAACCCTTTGACGAGACTGGTGGTGGATTTGGCCGGAGTGCACCCGGACGATGCCTTCTCAACGGTGCCTTATGAGAAGGGATCTCTGTTTCTGCGGTATCTGGAGGACCTTGTTGGTGGACCTGGTAAGGATGGTAGCTTGGAATGAGGGTGCATAAATCCTCCTTTGTAAATATCATAATCCTCGTCTTCAGCCATGGCCTATGTGACTATAAATAAATCCTAGCTTGCTGACTACTTATAGCAGTACTAAATACCAAATCCGCCAATACATCTTACCATATTATGAAGTTCCATTGCTTGAATACAATCAGATACATATGCAATGCATCTTGCAGTACAATGCATCTTTTACTATTTTTGCCATTCATAGAAAGCTTTAGATATTTGCATATTTTGAACATTACTTTAATGCTTTCCATGCCTTAATGTTATTATTACTTTTTACGAATATTATGTTCAATTACAGAGGTGTTCGATGATTTTCTCCGTTCCTACCTGACAAACTTCAGCAAGAAATCTCTCGACACATACCAGTTCAAGGATTACCTTCTCAACTACTTCAAAGACAGTGAAGTGTTAAAATCGGTGGATTGGGATACATGGTTTTTCAAGAGTGGCATGCCTCCTGTTATTCCAAAGTGAGTTTTAGTACCTAAAACATAAGATATAATTTCATATGTTGATAGTAACCTCCATAAAAATACTGTAAAATTTACCATGATATCAACAAGTTTACATGCGATTTCGATGGAGCCTATATAAATTTTGACCATCTAATAAAATATGTATTATTTTGAATCCGTATATCGCGCCTGTATCCTATAATAGTAGGTAGTGACTATGGATCGCCACTTTGCTCGATTCTGACGTTACCTTCGTTTTATCCACTTTCATCAACCCTTTGGTGCAATCTCATCACATGTTTCGGTGTTGCCAGTGTTAAAAAATAATTATTTATTTCAGCTACGACACCTCTCTCACCAAATCAGTGACAGCATTGGCCAGTAAGATTGAGCAGGGCTGTACACCCAGTGCAGATGATGTGCTTCACTTCAACACGCACCAGATGATCAACCTGCTGCAAGAGCTGGTGGATAGAAAGGCATTACCCCTGGATATCCTGCACGCCTTGGGTGTAGAGTATAAGATCCAGGCGTCTAACAACGCTGAGATAAAATACAGGTGGGTCTACAAGCTACCTTCTTTGTCATACACTGCATATTACTATGTATTCTAACGTCCCGGCCTCTTTAGAATAATGTCAACTTAATGTTGGTTTTAATAAGGTATATTTTGATAGACTTTCGCCCGAATTCTGGAACACCATTCAAATGATCAGTTGCTCTTAACAGCGCACGGCTCACTTAAACAGTACATTTAAATGGGATTAACATAGTTAAGCGCAACTTATATTTAAGTTGCGTTCCAGTATTCGGGCGTTTATGTTAATAGAAATATGGTTTAATTAAAGAAAATGACATTTAACATTTGATAAGTAGTTATCTCAACATTGGAAGTTGGGGTGTTTGAGTGGACCCTCTTAAGTAAAAATTTGCGCTGAACTGCGAGCAAGACAAAAAAAAAACTTGTGTCAGTGATATCTGTGTCACTAGCTACGAAGACAGTCGTAATAGGGATGTTGATTTGTACCGTTTTAACATATTGTTTGTGAAGCTATTGTTCACTACACTATTTATGACTTGGCATTATTGGTTACCTCTTAATACATTTAAGCTATAGATTAAACTAGGCCCAAAGGCGAACTGTAAAGTATGTGAGCTTTTATTTCCTAATAATTAACATACTGTGTTCTATTACAGATGGCTGCGACTATGCATCCGAAGCAAGGACGAGACAAAAATAAACGACGTGTTCAATTTCGTGAACCAACAAGGCCGTATGAAGTACGTCAGACCTCTGTATAGGGACCTTTACGCGTGGGAGGAAGTCAGAGACCGCGCCATAGACAACTTCCTCAAGAACGAACAGTACATGATGCACGTCAGTGCGTACACGCTCAGGAAAGATCTGCATTTAAGTGATTAAGTAAAATGTATCAAATATATTATTTGTTTTATTTTGATATACTGAATTTTATGACAAATATAGCGTTTAATTTTATTTTGACCAGGCGCTTTATTTTTGCCCTTTGTGTGGTAAATATTTGTAATAAATCTGATTAGCATTTATGGGTGGATGAAAGGATGTGCAAATGTATAATAAATCCTTTAGTACTTGTTCGCTCCCAGCAGCGCAATCAATCCAACCATTCAAATCAACCAATCATTACTGAGAAAGAGAAATACGATTCCAGTCATCAAACATTTAATAGGAAAGGACAAATGAGCTGAACCCGTGATTTCTTTTAATTCCTTTACGTTCCTACAACAGGACATATCACATGTTTAGTTAATATTTTGTATTCAGACAAAGGTGACAGTAGTCACTGTAATAATATCGAACTTTACCGTGCAGTAGTAGACTTGTGCCTTAAGAAAAATACACCAGACCGCAGCACGAGAGTCTAGACAGACGAGCATGTTTATTCGTCTTTTTATTTAAGTTATGATTTCTTAAATAATAAATTACTATGTGATGTTGGCGTCATCGTTCTAGAACTAAAAGTGGCACATTATATTAGACTGTATGTTTTGTTTCTTTTTGCAGCTGACGACATAAAAATATCTTATTTTAGCAAATGGCAACATTAATCTTAATGTCATTGTCACTCAAATATAACCTAAAATTTTAGTTATATTTACAATTTATTTTATTGGTCTGTGCTATTTACTTCAGAAGCAAACATTAATTTAACTAGAACAAACTTCATATAATACAAATACTAACCTTTTGCTATAATGTCGGCAGCGAAAAGGGTTCAGGTATGTAATTAGTGCGAAACTTCAAACCGACATTAGTTTCCAACTTATTGTATTTGTTCTTATTATTTTATTGATCTATTTACAGCAATGGGCCACCTTTGCTCGCACTTGGCACATATTCGACTGCAAATGGCAAGACCCTTACGAATCTGCTGACTTAATTAAAAAATACTTGATGGGTATGCACAAACCTATATACCATCCGATGAACGATTGTGGGGATGTTGTGGTCTGTATAAACAGTAAGGATATAGCATTACGAGGCAATGACTGGAGGAAGCGCGCGTATTTTCACCACACTGGATACCCTGGCGGCGCGTCGTGGACTCTGGCTTGGGAGTTGCATAACAAAGACCCTACAATGGTTTGTAATGTTTAGTAAATACAAAATGTTCAGTTTTGTATAATAAAGTAAGATGATCAATGCATGATTTAAGTTGGATATCTGCAGGTCGTCTAGTTTTTTTAAAAGTGACATGCAAAGGGTTAGATTACATATTAGTCCCCCATATGTAAAAATGTTCCATTGTAAATGTCTATAGTGATAGAGTAATTCTTTTGTGATGCTCTGCTGTGTTTTATATCAAGAAAAACGAATTGGCTTATGTTTTAAAAGATATGTCCACCTTCATATTAATAAAGAAATTATATTTATCATACCATTGTATAAGAACAACAGTTAACAAACATTACACATTATTTTTCTAGATAATAAAAAAGGCAGTATACAGAGCCATGGCAGGTAATCTACAAAGACGTCATACAATGCAAAGGCTGTTCATATACCCAGAAGAAAATGTACCAGAAGATGTGAAGCAAAATGTCACCAATCAGATAAGGCAGATACGTCTTGTACCCACTAGACTTGACCATATCTCGGAAGAGGAAATCAAGAACTACCCGAAGGTCATGGAGTACCCTGAAGACTATGTTCTGAAATAACTATAGTTAGTATTTAAAGTAATGTTAATAAGTAATAGAGAATAAATGTTTTAGTTAGAAAATCTTGGAATAATTACTTTCCATTCGGTCAGAAAATAATTAATTTTGCATGTAAGTTTACCTATGTTTCACTTTTTATACAGTGTTTAACACTTTATTCATGATGCTGATTCACTCTTGATTCAGTGTGCCATTGCCATGGCAACTTACAATTTACGAATAGTGGTGGGGAACGAACCAATATGTGTGCTACACAAGGCCATTAACGTTTGTCTGCAACTATTTATATATAATGAAGTTGTTATTAAAGATGGTGTGAAAGTGGGATGGATACAACATGTCTCGCGTTATTCATAACATTATGGTTTTGTCTTTAGACAGCTGGTAATATTGTACGCCTATTGCACATCCATATTGAATGCCAATTTCATGAAAAATTGTTTCGTTAAATAAAATTTCAGGTGGTTGTTACAAAATTAGAGTTGTGAAAAATGTAAACTACACATAGTTGATAACATATTCACTGTAAACACCATGTAAACACTATTCACCAAAAATTATTCTCTTGGATTTTTTACTATTTTTCTTTTATTTTTTTATTAAGGGAATATTTTCTCATTTACTATGCAGATATCGGATGTACTGCATTAATTTTTATGTCATCATATTTCCTTTGTTCTGTATAGGCTGCATTATGATAACTTTTTGAGAAGAAAATGCCTAGGAGTGTACTAAAGAGAGTATTTAAGGATTTTGGGTTCAAATGTATTCTTACTTTTTATTTCGGGAAACGTGAGTGTCCGAAGCTATTTCTCAAAAGCTATATAAGGAGAATAACCGAGAATTACGAGTGACAGCCTCCGTGGCGCAGTTGGTTAGACGCCGCCTGTGAAACGAGAGGCCGCGGGTTCGATCCCCGCACCGAGAGAAATGTTTGTGCGGCCCACAAATATTTCTTCCGGGTCTGGGTGTTTGTGAGACCGAAAAGTGTCTCGTAGTTTCTGATACCCACGACACAAGACTCGATCTTAGTGTGGGTTTAGGACTATGTATGTGACTGTTGGGTGTATTTATTATTTTATTTATTTATTTATTAATAAAAAAATATTTTTGGAGCTTTTATAAATTTTTATTTAAAAGTTCTGTAATTTACATGAATTGGAAAAAGTAAAAAATAAAATAAAATAGATGATAGAATTGTCTCTTTACAGAATTAAATATTTAGATTTTCAGTGTTCACACAATAATAAATAAATTAATCAGTCACGTGTTTTCAGTGTTGTGTGAGTTATTATATTTTCTAGTTTGTAATACATAATTGTACAAGATTTTGCCGATGATTTATTTACGCGCGAGTGGGTTAGCGAAATATTTGCCACGGTACGTTGGGTTGTATTCTTGAGGAGCGACCTCTTCCATTGGAATGTCTACAACTTGGACGTTGTCTACAAATACGTTGTCGTCAGAGCTCTCGACAATTTGGACGGAACCTTCAAGAGCGCCCTCATCAGCGATCATGGCTTCGACGGGGGCATCGTCAACGGGCACCTCGGGAGCGATGTCAACGACTTGGACGGGCTCAACTACTGGAGCGATTCTTGCGTCGTCTTCAGCAGCTACGTCGACGAATTGAACGGTGTCAATGACGTCTTCGGCCTGTTTGTCCAAGCCGAGTTCGCGCACCACTGAGTCGGGAATGAAAGCAACGCCAAAGTCAATCATGCTGAGGTCGGGGAGTGGCAAATCTGCCACCAAGACGGGGTCGACTTCACCATCGGCGAAAACCGCGCCCAAAAGGGCGAGTACAATGAAAAGTTTCATTTTGTCTGAAAGAAAAAAAGTGGATGTTATCAACATTATTTTCAACAAACGCGTTATACAGGGTATATCAAGACTGCTACCGAAAACGAAGCCGGATGGTTGTTTATGCGACTTCACACACAATGCAATAAAAAAATTAGCATAAAATAAGCGACAATTTTATTTTTGTTATTTTTTTCCTATGGCCATATTTGTGTGGTAAGTACATTTTTTTCCTTAAATAATAGTATATACCCTTTTATTTATAAATACTCTAAAGTATAAAACAGTTTAAATTATTATTTTAGCAAAAACTATGGATTTACCACCCAAAAACGACGATATTTAAAAAACCATTAAAAATTAATGTCGCGTTTCTATGCGAAATTTTTAATTGCATTGTGTTTGTAGTCAATAAAATTACCACCAGGCTTCGTTTTCGGTGGCAGTCTTGATATACCCTGTATAATTATTGAAATAAAACTATTATTTACGGATTTTATCGCGGATTTGGTTTAATTTTTTTATATTTTTTGACTTCCCGATGTTTCGATTACTTTACAGCTTTCGTGGTCACGGTTTTATTTCAATGAGTAACATTCGCGTAAACCTAAGAAATTATTATATATAATTATTGTTTAAAAATACCGTTAAAACTCTCTAACCCGCTAATGCAATAAAATGATTTTATCTTCATGAGGGCTCTACTGGATTTTGTTAGAAAGAGATTATGAATCCTAAAAATGTTCTTGTACACCATAATATTATTAGGTAGGTAACATTTATTTATTTTACGGATGTTTGGGAACAAAATACTTGGCAAATGAGCGCGGAGCGCCACAGCAAGCCTGTTCAGTAGGGCGATTCACGTAATTTCTTGACGCGCCGATCAAGTTGCGGTGCGGTTACAATTAAGTTTACGTTTTGGTACAAAATTGTATTCTTGTAAATGTTTAGCTGCGCGTGAGTTACGCGTCAACTGTACGTCAGACGTATGAAATTTGTTTGACATTCACATATACGCGCAGCAGTAGAATAAACTAAAGCGCTCGTGTGACGCGAACTTGACGCGAGCGTATTATGAGAATACGAAAAGGGCTGTTTTGATCGAAACGTAACTGCGCCGCAACTGAACTTATTTAATTACGTGAATCGCCCTACAGTACCAATCCGCCCGTAAATTGAATGCCTTCTAGAATCAAGAATGGGCTCTCGTATTTAATAATCCCAAATAATAAATATTTAGAAATCATAAAAAAAACATCCTATACTCAATTGGTTTTATTCTTGTTATGAACGGAGATTTACAAATAAATAAAGATCAATTGCTCATCGTATTTCTCATTGAACTTAAATATGCGCAATTTTACCACTTAGCATCCATACAGTAGGAAGGGCAACAAGCTTGAGTGGCGCATTAGCGTAATATCTAGAACCTAACATTTCTATATAATGATTAAAAAACATTTGAAACACTAAAATGTTAAAGAATCGTTTCAACAAAGCATACGTAATAATAAATATATTATAAGGGTTATTAAAATTGTACGCTATGAATATTATCAAAGATAAAGAAAAAACAACCTTACTCATTAATTTCAAGGAATTAACTGTAATATTTCGCTTCTAAAACGTAATACCCATATAAATATACTACCTGTTTACTTACAACAAACAAATCGACAGTTTATTAGTAAACAAAGTAAATAATAAACTCACCTGCGTTCGTTAGTACAATAATGTCTAATTGAAGGTTCATTACGTATCTTTGCTTTTATATGTATTACAGGCAACAGTATAATGATAATACCAATAATCTTCTGATAAACTTATCATGGTGAACTGATTTGGCCGCGTGCTCATTTTGTATTGGCTCTTGTAAATAAGTATTCCGTTTTAAGCTGTGCAACACTCCTAGGTATTTTTTAATTAATAAATTAATACATTCACGTATGATAACTGATAAAGGATTATAATTTTAGCAAGGAAGTCACGTCATTTGCATCCATGCATTCATATTTTCAGTATCATGTACCAAATACAATAGACAATAGATGAGAGATACTAATGAAACATGTTGCCCATATGTAATGTGGATGCGATTGAGTCTTCTGTAGCCTGAATATCATGTCTTAATCTGAGTACCATTTTAAGCCCGTAAATGGGAGCCGCCTTTAATCCTTACTTTACTAGCATATTATACGTATATACTACGCTGCCTTAATTTTTAACATTCATTAAATGGAATAACATCTAGTAGTTTTTAAATCTTCATAAGAGACAATTAAAGCGCGCTAAAATCAATTGAAGATTTTCATACTTTAATGGGAATTGATAAATTACAACTTAAGTCAAGTTGACTACCCAATGTTTCATTCGATGAGTGAGATTGCTGGATTTCCAATACCCCTTTCCTCTTTCCATCATTTTTCGTTCCCGCTCGTCTCCCGATTCGATAGGCCAGCAACATATCTATGATCCAAGGGGTGTGGATGTTCATGGCCGGTAGTCATCACTTGTGTTGTCACCTTCTGATGACCTCCTTGATCGTTTGCCGGACCTATTGTATGAAAAAAAATATTGGCCAACCTAAATGACTGTTTTCGAGTACCTACGCACTTCAACGTTATATAATTGCTTAATTGAAATGGGAGGGATAAGTACCTAAACAATGAGTACTTTATGAATAGGTACTCAATTTACCTATTTGCATCTTAGACTTGTGTTATTATAAATACCTACTCTGAGACTGGCGTGTTCTTAAACTTCATCCTTGTTATTAATCTAAGAACGCTGAAAACAAAGACGCATTGGACTTGCTGAATTGATATCTTAAAAAACTTTTTCATTGTCATTTTTACCACAACTGCCGGCTAGGGCAAGATTGTTAGGCCATCTTAACATTACTAGGTGCCATGGTTCATTTGGTAATTTAACCCGTGAACCCACGATTTTTAGATGGACTGATGAAAAACTACGCTCCACAAATTCAAGCAATACCTACGTTGTAATATTATAATTGCCTATATATTGTTACGGAGAAAAAAGTTAAAAAGTCCATGGATGGACATGGGCTTCCCCCAAAAAAATTTATAACGACCTGTTGAAAGTCTCCTGCAATCAGCAACTTGTTTGTACTTTACGATATTTTAGTAAAAATGTTGATACCTATTCGAATTAATATAGCCATTTATTCAACACTTACCATGTATGTTAGTAGGTATAACTTTAGCTACAGCCTGCATACATAATTTAAATTCCCGAATGAGTTGTAATTTCCCCGGAAGATATGTTAGGTTGAATTGAATAATTAAATGTATCAGAAACCATGAAGCTTAAATTGATTAATTAAGCTTATATGAACGGTCAGAACCAAAGAAATAAATATATTGCCGTAAAAATAATTATTGTGAGGGTATTTAAACAATTAGGCTTGTCGGTATCGTCGTTTTTAAAGGTTTTTGTGGGTAAGCAGTTGGTCACTTGCTATAAATTCGTACGTTGTGTAATATCAGGTTCTTCATCGTTGTGAGGCCTATAGAGATAGTCATTCGCAATTTGCTCGGAAGGAATTGTAGAATGTAAGTCAATCATAAGCGTAGTATTATAACAATGTGGGACTATTCGAAGTGTCGGAACAGTGGGTGTATGCACAAAGAACGTCACAAGTGTTGCCGGGATCATCGCATTAACAAGAATCTAATGGAGAGATGTGAGTTCTTTCTATTTCTACTTTAAACTTGAGTAGGTCTTCCAGGCATGACCATTTGTCTGTCCTGTGTGATCGTGTCAAATTATATAAATTATATGATCAGTTTAAAATTGATTTACGTTATACAATACTTTAATGGAAAGTTCTCAAATGCATGTAGGTTCCCATGACGTTTTTATTGGGAGGGTGGATGGTTAATCCCGCAGTTAGTAAGGGTAGTCAGAATGGGTTAATACGCCTAGAGGATGTCGGGCCATTTGGTCAAATGGACAGTTCTAATAATTTATTTATCAACGGTTTACAGTGATCATCTCAAAATAATATTAAAAATACTAATGTGTAATTGATTTTACGCAATATCGTATAGGTATACTTGTCAGATTGAGAGTATTAGTCGCGTCGTTTTTATTACCTACATAGTGTTTTTTAGCCAGTTAGGCTACAAAAATCTGTGTAAATCTTATCATGTATGAGCCCATGTTATTATTCCATTCAATTCGCGTTCGTAATCAAATCCGAGTATTTTTTTATCAGAGGATTACACGTATCACCAATGTCCACGTCTTAGGTTATTACCTACTCATTAAAAATCATCAGAAAATAGGAAGTACCTAACAGTGACTCAAAATAACCATAATTTTCATCATTACAACAGTTTTCATCATTAATGATTAATCATAGCGCTGGGACCTGGAACCCACCAAAATTAAGTCTAGTATTTGTAGGTGGTGTAAGTTTATGTGATAGAGTACGAAATAGCGTTGATATGAAAACTTGGGGAGTGAAAGACGATGTAGTAACGAGAATTTACGAAGGAATGTTGCAGGGGTTTGGTCATGTAGAGGATGGATGATAGGATTAAGGAGGCTAAACAACCAAATACCCATATAATAGTAGTAAGAGTAGATAGGCGTCAGCTACACTGAACTTATACCATCCAAATCGGTGATACCGACAACGAGGGTCAGGCCAAAAATACCCTGAGTCGACGAGAATGCATGAAGAGGATGATGAAAATGGATGAATCGAAAGTAATTAATATGGAAATAGCAAAGTGGTGATCCATAGTCTCTGCCTACCCCCACGGTATGTAGTAAGTAAATATTTTCATGGTTTTCAATTGGCTAAAACCGCCATAACAAGCAAGCATATTTCGTATTGGATTTGGATATCGATGCTGATAACAGTTAACAGGCCATCGGGGATTTTTACCTATTCTCGATAGACTGATTGATGTTAGATTGATCGATCGCAGAATAAGAGTATGTATTTATTTACAATGCAGCCTTGGGCATACTCCGTGACGTAGTTGGTTGACGTCAATGTCGTCTTTTAAGTCTCGTGTTCGTCTTCTGGGGGGTTACTCTATAAAAACGATACGAACTTCGAATGTTCGGATACTCGACGCCCGGAGTAAGATATAGGATTTCCACTTCAAAAAATTAATAGGTATCTACTACTCTCTATTTTACTTACAATTTTCTCCGAGCTTAGTCTATGGTTGCGACGTATGATAGAGGAATCCAACATTTCGTGAGGTATCTAGGCACATTAGTGAACATTCGAAGTTCGTATCGTTCTTATAGAGTAACCCCCATAAGTCTTATAGGTTTAATAAGTTTATAGTAGTTTTTGGTACGCACTACGGTTTTGTATCAGTTAGATGGGATGATAACGTCTCACGTGAGACGTTTAGTCGTATTTGCAAAAGTTGCTGACCCATAGGCAGTGGCGGCGTAAGGTAGGTTTGCACCCTGGGCGGTATTGTATTGAGCACCCCTACAAAAAAATATAACACCAAATAGAGTATTCTGTGCATGAGAAAAGCTATTAAAGCCCTCTTTCGATAACCCAGAGACGTTTGGAATGGGTATGTCAGTGTTACGGGCCTTCCAGCCCGACACGTTTCGGATGTTGTGGCCGAGCCGCGTCCTTAACAAAACCTTCACCAGGATACTGACTAAACACCCCTCGATGACTGCCACGCCTATTATGGGTACCGGACATCCTAAGGAGAAAAGCACGTGATCTACGCCCGCCTATGTCCACCAATCTCGGTCTACATTATCCTTCAGCCTTCACGATCTCGCAGAACGACAGCATTGCCTGTCATGACAATGGAGGGAGTCATGGCCCAAACGTCTACTCTGACGGCTGCTTGGAGTATTATGCGCCCGTCAACCCAAGTCGGGTTCTCTGAATGAGTGTGTCAGTCGTCACAATGATGAAGCACGATGATTCCTTACTTTCACGCCACCCACCACAGGTAACTAATGAAGCAGCCATGGCCCGATAGAACCTTTGTCAGATGGACCGTCAACACGCCGTAGCGCCTGTTCGGCCATTGGTAAGGAACAGGACGCACTGCCTCAATCGTCCACTCACCAGCACTACGATTATCCAATCTGTTAAGAGATTTAACTGAAACGAGACAGAGAATTGTCCAGCGGATGTCTCGTTTCAGTCATTGTCTGCAATTTTATGAGACGCAGGATATACCCCACGTTTGTTTGTTTGTACCTATCTTACGGCAGGGGCACCCCAATACCAGCTTCTTCCTTTCGACCGATTTCATCGTCAGGCAGCTCGAATTATCGAATCATGGGCGGCAGTGATCAATTACTATCAGGTGAACCGTATGCTCGTTAGCCTCGTATAGACTATAGTAGTTTAATAAAATATATGTAAAAGGCCATCGATTGCACAAAATCCGCGTACAATCTCCGACGAGGGGTGCCGGGACCTTTGAAGTTGAGAAGCAGGTTAGACTATGCGCCTGGAGCTTTGACTAAATTTCGTCTTAGGCTTTTAAAACGTGCACAGAAGTTCCACCGGCTATCCAGGACATCTCAAAGATAGTTCATGTAGGAGCTGATGGAGACCTCCACGCCATCGACAGATATGTGCGCCCCTGTCACCTGCAGGTCAAAAACGATACCGGTCGACCTAGATTAATGAAAGTCCATTGCGAGGCCTAGACTCTCCATACTACGTTACCAGTGCCCAACGCAGGAAGGGTGCAACGTATAAGATCAGACCGAATGCAACACGAATTGATTTTTTTTAGAGAATTAAGAGGGAATTAGACATTATATTTAAATGAAGTATACCGGGTATCTCAAGACTGCTACCGAAAACGAAGCCGGGTGGCAGTTTTAGTGACTACAAACACAATGCAACTAAAAATTTCGCAAAGAAACGCGACAATTATTTTTTATGATTTTTTAAATATCGTCATTTTTGGGTGGTAAATCCATAGTTTTTGCTAAAATAATAATTTTAACTCTTTTATACCTTAGATTATTTAAAAATAAAAGGGTATACACTATTATTTTAGGGAAAAATGTATTTACCACCCAAATATGGTCATAGGAAAAAATTATTTAAAAAAAAAAATGACGCTTTTTTTTGCAACTTTTTCTATTGCATTGTGTCTTAAGTCGCTTAAACTACCACCCGGCTTCGTTTTCGGTAGCAGTCTTGATATACCCTGTATATTCATATTTGCGATAAACATCAAAATACAGGGTATATCAAGACTGCTACCGAAAACGAAGCCGGGTGGTAGTTTAAGCGACTTCAGACACAATGCAACAGAAAAAGTTGCAAAAAAAAGCGACAATTTTTTTTTGTTTTTTTTTCCTATGGCCATATTTGGGTGGTAAATACATTTTTTCCTAAAATAATAGTATATACCCTTTTATTTATAAATACTCTAAGGTATAAAAGAGTTTAAATTATTATTTTAGCAAAAACTATGGATTTACCACCCAAAAATGACGATATTCAAAAAATCATAAAAAAAAATTGTCGCGTTTCTAGGCGAAATTTTTAATTGCATTGTGTTTGTAGCCACTAAAACTACCACCCGGCTTCGTTTTCGGTAGCAGTCTTGAGATACCCGGTATATTAAGTAATATTAGTGTTCAATTGCTGTGGCTCAATTGTGTGTGTGTTCAATTGTGTGTTGTGCTGCCTTGCGAATTCATAGCTTGATGGTCCAAACCATCTCAGCACGAACCAAAAGATTTGCAAATTATTTTATGTGCCGCACCATCAAGCTGTGGAATTGTTTGTCGTCAAGCGTGTTCCCTATGATCCTGGATCCTTCCGCCGTAGTGTGAAGACGCATCTCAGCATGCCGGCACAATTGTTTCGAATTTCTTGGGACTGTCGTCTGATGCCATTCGATACTCTGCCTAGACAGCATTCGCGCTTAACAGCAGGCGCAGTGTTGCCATAATGCACGGCAAGAAATACCCCGATACAAGGGTAGGTAGTAATTTATTGATATGTCTTTAAAAAGGGTAGATTTTGTATGCTGTAGCTAATGGGCTGTATGAATGAATTTTTGTCACCCCTTGGAGCTCGGTACCCGGGGCGGACCGCCCCCCACATCCCCCTCTACGCCGCCAGTGCCCATAGGGTTTGATTAAGAGGACGGTAGACGTCGATGACCTTGCTCGAACGGGCGGAACCAAATCTCATGCACCGGCGCACGCTGCGAGCGAGCGCGCTGCCTTATACCTATTCATTCATTATTTCGCTGCGGACAAAACGATAGATTCGTAGTGTTATTTCACTCGATGTTCCCATCGAGTACAGTTAGGAGCGGTTGACCGTAGTGTATGATTAATTCACTAACAAACATCACAGTTATCGTGGCAGAATTGCTCGAACGCTGACTGTTAAACGAGAAGACGCGGGTTCGGTCCACGCACTTGTAGTTGGAATTTTTTGTTTACTTATTTCATCTATCTATACCAATATTACATTTTAGATTTTTAATATTTTTATTTTTGTTTTTCTTTTCTAATATTATAAAGAGGATAGATACATTTATATTTTTGGATTTTTATTTACAATGAAACTCAAAAATTACTGGACCGATTTAAAAAATTATTTCGATTTTCTAATGTTAATTATCCGGGAATAACAGAAGCTATATATTTACCTGAAGGGGTTGAAATAAGGGTTTAAATCGAAAATAAAAACTATTGAAGATTTATATTTTAATTCATATTAATAAATATTTATTAAAAAAAATTATCTCTAATGGTTTTTATTTTTCATTTCAACCCTTATTTCAACTCCTTTAGCCAAACATACAGCCAATGTTACTCCAGGATAATGTTGGATTCGAATGGTGAAAGAATTTTAAGAAATATTCAAAAGTTTAAAATACAAAAATGTAAAAATACACATGTTACAAAAATGCAAAAATGAAATGTTTCTTCTATAAAATATTATATAGGTTAGACAGATAGATGAATTTATAAACAAAAACAATTGTATCGATGCGGGGATCGAACCCGCGACCACTCGTTTTTTAGTAGGCGTCCAGCTAGCTGCGATACGGGCCTCTCTCCTTTCCCCTCCGGGGTGTACTTAAATTTTCAAAGAATAAAAAATGCGAAAATAATATATGTGGGGCGTGGGTTCGAACCAACGTGTCGTAGCATCAATCAAAAAGCGAGCGGTCAATCCTTCGGGCCAACTATGCTTATCTCTCAGTGACCAAATTACCGGTAACTATATATTATATTAGTGCCTATTTTGGTGTTTAAATGTTACCTACTATTTAAAATATGATCGGAACATAACAATTCATTTATTTATATGTTGGGTAGGTCTCTCATAAGTTGCATGAAATTCAATTGAAATATTAAAACATCGCACGATACTTATATTTTGCTATGTAGGTACAATATTATGATCGTTAACTTTAACAAAACAAATCTACTATTATAGCACAGTTACTTTCTACTAAGAGCATAAATAATAATTTTATAAAATATGGTAGAAGATATTTTTCAAAAAAATATCTTCTACCATATTTTATAAAATTATTTATATATTTTTATTTTCCATTTTAACTCATGTCAACCCCTTTAGCCAAATATACATTATACAGCCTATGTTACTCCAGTATAATGTTGGATTCGGATGGTGAAAGAATTTTAAGATCGGTAAGTAATTTTTGGTTTATTCATAATAAACAAAAATCGAAATATTCAAAAATCTAAAATACAAAAATGTAAAATATAAATGTTACAAAAATGCAAGAAATAAAATGTTTCCTATATAAAATATTGGGTTAGATAGTAGACAGATGAATTTATAAACAAAAACATTTTTTTCGATGCGGGATCGAACCCGCGGCCACACGTTTTTATTTGGCATCCAAGCGACAGCGCCACAGTTGTAGTGACGCAGTATTAATCATTTACTACGGTTAGACCGGCCGTAACCGTTCTCAATGAATGTGTCGAGCGAAATAGCAATATTAAATTTACGTTGATATTGCGAAGACAAGCGACATAGATCCGTTTAGCACGGCGGTTCGTCCCGCACTGATTTGTTGGGCGACAGCGGGGACGTGCTTATCGATAATGTGAAAAAATTCGTTAAAAATAAATGAGACAGAAATTAGAAAAAATAAAAAGAAGGTCCCATCCGTCTTGCATTTCTTAATATCCTGATAATAGTAAAATAATCCTAGTGCTCGTAGTTTGCGTGAGTGCGTGGTGGCCTGTTGGTAAACGGACTAGACGCAACTGCCAACATGTTCTTGGTGGTCGCAGGTTCGAATCCCAGGGCACACCTCTGACTTTTCGGAGTCATGTGTGTATTGATAGTCAATCACCACGCACTAAAACGGTGAAGGAAAACATCGTGAGGAAACCTGCATACCATAGCGATTCATAAAGAATTTCTATGGTATGTAAGTCCGCCAACCCGCACTAGGCCAGCGTGGAGAGCCACAAAATTTGGAGAACTTAAACTTTAACGTGCATAGTGAAAATAATTATAATTTCCATGGACATATCTAAGTTTGTTCAGAGCTGATTTTAGACCGAAAGAAAGAATTTTATTCCCAATACTATTTTGGTCACAAAATTCTTACCTTACTTCAAGACAATATTTTAATTTAATGATACTTCATTAAATTAACACATAATCGAAATTATTAAAACGATCTTGACCACTATCCAAGGATTGATCTAGACAATACACTAATCGGGTCAAAGATTTATTGACACGCCCACACTTCACGCATTCGGATTGGTCTATCTCCGGGATCGATCCCTTGGTAGAGATTAAGATAGCTTATTGACTATATGGCCTAACCACTCTCAATCGTATTCTCGATTGTAGAGTAGGCCCGTGCCCTGCAGTGGGACGTATATGGGCTGATACAGATACAGATACAGATACAGTGCTCGTAGTTTAAGAGAAAAAACGTTGTAAATGCGAAAACAGAGGTCACTTTGCAATTTTATTTCAAGTACTTTTAATACACTTTTAAGAATTCTGAAAAGAAGGGAACATGCTCCATATAGTGTAGATCAACATATATTTTTTTTGAAGACCTAATAATAAAGATCACCAAGAAAAAACGTTGTGAAAAAGGCCATTTCACATAGACCCCCCTCTTAATCACTTCAGTTCTCGAACAGTAAAAAAATTCAATATTATATCAGCGCATATACTTAAGGTTATTTTTTCTAAAGCCTTTACGCAATGATTGCTAGGCACTGATTTCAATGTTTATCTTTAGATAATTCGATACTCATCCTTTAAGTACTTTTCTGATATGTTTTTTATAAAATTGTGAAGTTGTATTGTGAATTAAAAATCTAGATTATCACGATAAGGTAATTTTTTTGTACTATTTTTTAAATCCCCAATTACAATCAAGTACGGTGAACTCAATTTGCTGAGCTACATAAAATAAAATTCTTGCAACCGTAAGGGATATAATAGTAAAGAAAACACTCATTGAAATGGAAATCAACATTATATACTTTATTTATATTCATCTTCTCCATTACACCGAATTACCACTAAAATATATTTGGCAATATAAAAAATAAGGAATACATTAGACTCGATTTGTTTTTCAATCGTACTAACTAATATTCAATATCTAAGGTACTAACATATCCGTTACGGTCAGAGTAATCAGTTTGGACATTTTAGATCTTAAACGATTACAATGTTACCTAACATTATACTAAACATAACTATATAATATGTAAGACATTTCCAATTAATTTCAATATTATAATCTCCAACTAAATACTTTGACTATAACATGAAAATATTTTGAATAGACACCTAATACGAAAATACGTAATTATACATTTACGAATAAAAAAAAAACAAAAGACTATAAAAAAATACAAATATAACAAAATTTGGAGAACTTAAACTTTAACGTGCATAGTGAAAATAATTATAATTTCCATGGACATATCTAAGTTTGTTCAGAGCTGATTTTAGACCGAAAGAAAGAATTTTATTCCCAATACTATTTTGGTCACAAAATTCTTACCTTACTTCAAGACAATATTTTAATTTAATGATACTTCATTAAATTAACACATAATCGAAATTATTAAAACGATCTTGACCACTATCCAAGGATTGATCTAGACAATACACTAATCGGGTCAAAGATTTATTGACACGCCCACACTTCACGCATTCGGATTGGTCTATCTCCGGGATCGATCCCTTGGTAGAGATTAAGATAGCTTATTGACTTCGGCAGTAATAACGCTCAGATATGTCCATACATCTTTATACAAGCTACTTAGCTCCACGATCTAGTTTCACACCAGTCATATACAATGCTACAATCCGTATACCTTAGCAAATAATATTCAGAAATAAAACCCTTTTATACCAGAACAGAGATCAATTATTCAATAACAATTTAATACAAACGATCATACTGATTGGTGCCAAAATATTCAGTTTATAAGTTAAAACTTGCAAATACATTTTTGGCTCAAGATATTAGTTGTTTATATTAGTATATTACGTAATTTTGTATCTATATGGTTATTTTATAACACTTAGACTTATAAGACTATTCAGTTCCTAGTATAACCAATTTCGAAGATGAAATCTACTTATCCGTACTAGGCGTAGGTAGTAAACTAAAGCCTAACCCCTCCATAAAAAATGGGGTCATTTTTATAACATTGCTTTTATTTATTTTCATGTACTATAACGTACTTCTTAATCGTACTCTTGATTGTAGAGGAGATCCCGTGTCCCGCAGTGGGTAATTATATGGGTTGATACAAAATGTACCTTTACAAAATATATATTGTTGAAAAGTGGGGTAAATAGTACTATCAGTGACACCAAAACTAAATAACCGAATTAATGATTCGATAAAATGCGTGTAGGTTTTATTACATTTTATTTTTGTAATCCAACCGTACACAATAAATTATTTTGGGGCGCTGTCAGGACTTTACCGTAATTGATAAAACTTGTTTATGTTTATGCCAATCAAGAGACAAACTAAAGTTTCGCATCATTTTTTAGTAGTATCTATCGTTATATTTTTGACTAGCGGTCGGACCCGGCTTCGCCCGGGTGCAGATAGCTTTTGAGTCCAGTATTGATTTGGCAACAACATATTATTTCGCGTACTAACTATATTTCCTGCGCGTCGTCGACTATATTTCCCGTCCCGTTTTGTAATTGTGATATTGATTCGTTGGTGGGAGAAGTGGTGGGAGGCGTCCGACGTGACGGCCCAGTGGTGGCATGCGCGTGAGCTGCGCGCGGCACTGAGCATTGCAACGTTACTTTATTTTTCTAAAATAAATGTAGCCTAAGTTACTCCTTGTTATATCAGCTACCTGACAAAAAAATCCCGTCAAAATCGGTCCAGCCATTTCAGAGATTAGCCGGAACAGACAGACAGACAAAAAAAATTTTAAATATGATTTTCGGCACAGGTATCGTGTATATAACGATATGTAGTAGGACATTTTTTTTATTTTCACTCTTAAAACAGACACTTCAATTTTATTTATATGTATAGAAGATATTCAGGTCACTGTACAAATAATCTAAATTTCGGCGGAAATAGATAACTTATCGATTCCACACTATCGGGCCTTAATTAGAAAACTGTACATTGCCTTTGTTACATTATCGAAAATTAAACTAACTAATTGAGCCAACAATGTATCAGCAAATTTTAAAAATGCAGTACTCATTCAAGCGCGTGATTATTGCAGCTCATTATAAGTGCATATACAAAAATTTCATTAGTGTAAATCATAACAATTTCATAAACATATCCTTAAAGGAATTATATATTTAAACAGATATACAATCATACTTTATTCCATTTATACAATTTTACATACATTTCATACATATTTTCTTAACGCTGGGAAGTATTGTTCCTCAATTTTTCGCCGGAATGCTTGTTTTGAATGGCAGACATTATTTAGAGGTCCTCCTTATAGATGTTTTTACCCCACATAATACATACTCTGTACATTACAGTATTCAACATAGACAATGTATACCGGGTATCTCAAGACTGCTACCGAAAACGAAGCCGGGTGGTAGTTTTAGTGGCTACAAACACAATGCAATTAAAAATTTCGCATAGAAACGCGACAATTATTTTTTATGATTTTTTAAATATCGTCATTTTTGGGTGGTAAATCCATAGTTTTTGCTAAAATAATAATTTAAACTCTCTTATATGTTAGAGTATTTATAAATTAAAGGGTATACACTATTATTTTAGGAAAAAATGTATTTACCACCAAAATAAGGCAATAGGAAAAAAATTACAAAAAAAAATTGTCGCTTATTTTTGCAGCTTTTTCTGTTGCATTGTGTCTGAAGTCGCTTAAACTACCACCCGGCTTCGTTTTCGGTAGCAGTCTTGATATACCCTGTATACTACATTTCATTTTTTAGAAATACAATTCATAACACAATCAAGACAGAAATATCAGATCGTGATGTATTAGAATTAATTCGATGCTTCTTTAAAATGGTATTTTAGTCCAAGTATTATCTTAAAACACTGTCGTGTCACTGGTAATGAATAAAACTTTTTAAAACTAACGATTTGCTTTTTTATTTCTTTGCAACACATATTGAGTTATTGAATGAGCTGTATCTTTAATGAAAAGCATTTCATATAAATAATTATAAATTGTCATTTAGTTAATTCTAAAGTTATGGGATAACCAGCCTGGTAACTGTTTTATTTCTTTATAATAGCGTAGTAGTTATTGGAATTAACTTATCTTAGACAACGGGTTTCGAGTCAGATATCAAATTTTTCACTGAAGTATTTTTAATTACCTTTTATTTCATGATGTCTTTAATACGAGGCAATACCTGGAATGAACCATTTCAAAGAAGCAACGAGACATTTGCAATGAGCAATTATTTTGATCGATTATAATTTACATATCGATTATACAATGATAACTAAAGTGACGATAGTGAGTCGCGATTACTAATTGTATTTGTGTTTTTAGCATATCGGTTACATCTTATCTGTTGAGGAAAAACAAGTATGAATCCTATTTCTATGCTAGTTATAGGAATATAAATATTAACGTTCATTTACAGTTTCAAAACCTATATTAGTTATTTACGGTGCTGTTACAAAAAAGTTAAGCGCGCGATGAACACGTGACTAGAAATTCTTCAATTACAAATTCATTGGTTAAAGTTAGACATGGTTTAATTTTTTTTATATTTAAACCCAAGCCGATGGTGCTTTGACGCATGTTTAATCTTAAAACCATATAAAATACAAATTAACTGAGATTAAACGTTTGCTTTTTGTTTGGCTTTATGTTTTGTGACTTCAGTTCTGTTAAGTTTAACTAGTAATTGGAAAACATTGTAGTTTTAACGGGTGTTTAGAAAAACAATGTTTAAACACTTGTAATACAGAGTTAGAAAAGACTTTAAACGGAATGTTTAGAATTAGACACTGTTTAGCTAAACACATGTTTGAATAGTGTTTAAATTTTATTTTTGTCATCACACCGCGATTGGACCGCGGCATGGGACTGCCGTCCGATGCCAATGGATACTCTGCCTGGGCGGCATTTGCGCTTACCATCAGGTGCAATGACGCCACTATGCCGGGCCAGTTTAAAAAAAAAAAGAATATTTTGTCTTTACTTAAAACTGAATTCAAAAATCGTTAGAAAGGGACAAAACATTTGATAACTAAAGTGGGTTTTACAATGTTTTTGAATAAGGCCATTAGTAGTTATAATTTAACAGACAAATAGTTTATATTAATTTGTCCACTATTCGTACCATCATTCAGTAAATGCTAGTTAATAGTTTGTATGCAAAATTTACAAATCCTTGTAATAAATATGACATTGACATTAGCAAACTGTAAGACTTCTTGTTAAATGCAAGTATAATTTGGTGTGAAATAATTAAGAAATGTAGTATATGATACTACCGCCCTCAATTTATGAAGATATAAATGTTCCTCCTCATAGGCTTACCGTTTCCATAAAAATATTTGCAAAGCAAAAATTACTGAAGAAAAAAAATATAAGCCTATTTTGATCTCTTAACGAAACGTTTAATTGAGAAGTAGGCCTTAAAATTTTAAGGCCTTAGCCGTGAAAATCTCACACACGATAAACATAGAAACATAATAACTTCTACAATCGAAGAAATCACATCGAATGTTACGAGATCTCATGCTCAACTTTAACTTTGTCACTTTTACTCTAAGGCAGTTTTTACTTTACGTTGGGACTGGTTTTATGTTGTCAGCGTCAGTCGCAAGAAACAAAATAATTCTTATTTGACAAAATAATTTCTGCTATCATCGAGGTCCAATAAAATTTTCTACTGACCCCTTGCAGGTTTTGGTGACCGGGGCTCGATGAAGTTTATTTGTTTTGGTGTGTATGTTTGATTTAAATTATGGTGAGTGATATCTAGCATACGGACTCACTATAGTCACAGTAGTATCCGGAGGATTAAAAATAGTTGTTGCTAAGTCGTGTTTGGCGTGGGTTGGATCGGCGCGGCGCCGCACTCACTCCGTCTCTCATTTGATCGCCCGCGCCTCTGGCAAGAACGCGTCCCAGTAGCGGATTGCCTGTAACAAAATATAATATGGATATACTTTTTTTTAAAATAAATATATACACCCAACAGTCACATAGTCCTGACCCCACACTAAGATCGAGTCTTGTGTCGTGGGTATCAGAAACTAAGAGACTTTTCGGACTCACAAACACCCAGACCCGAAACAAATACCGGTGGTTCACAGTACAAATATTTGTTTCGGTGCGGGGATCGAACCCGCGGCCTCTCGTTTCACAGGCGGCGTGTAATCAACTGCGCCAAGGAGGTTGTCTGTCTGTACTGTATACTAACCTTTTTTGTTCAAGTATATAGGGTATGGGTCATAGTCGTCATGAAACCCCCTCCTCCCTTTTCCAATTGTACACATTATATTGTTATTTATTTAAGTAACAAATAACAATTGTTTAAAATACATTATTAACTTTCAAATAGAAGGAGATATACCGTGTATTATTCCCGTCCTAGAGGCTCGCACAACGTACTCGTCCGCGCTACAGGCTCATGAGCGTAAGGAGCGTACGCACCGCCTTCATCCACGAACGCACACGTGCGCGGGCGATATTATACTCTTCCGCGATTGTAAGTATTTTCGATTTGTTACCAACAATTCATGTCTAAGTAGCTGTGATGGTATAGCTATATTCCTTTATTTTGATACCGTTATTTACTACACAACAGGTACCATAGAATTTCAATATTTCGAACTCTTAGTAATTCAATATTTTTTTTACCCTAGTCCGGCATAATGACAACACTGCGCCTTATGGTAAGTGCAAATGCCATCCAGGTAGAGCATCGAATCGATCAATCGAGCATCAGGCGACAGTCACAAGACATTCGATACAATTATGCCGGCCTGCTGAGATGCCTCTTCACACTACGGCGGAAGGACCCGGGATCATAGGAAGGAGTAAGTAGCTGGGGAAGTATTAGAAAGGTCCCTTCAACTTTGAACTAAGTACTGTACTAAAATCCCCAATAAGATAATAATTGAGTTTGACGTATAACTTATATTTTGTGTTTGTTGTTGTTTGTGGATTAATTGCAGATTATTTTTGCATATGGCTGCATATAACTTGTTCGTGATGACATGTGACATGTGATTATGTGTGTCTAGTAATGTATATTATATAATATATACCAGAACCACGCGTGCTGGCTTGCGAAGCCATGGTTTGTCGGTCCACACCATCCCGGCGCGAACCAAACGGTTCTCGAATTCTTTTTTGTGCCGCACCGTCAGGCTGTGGAATTGTTTGCCACCTCACGTGTTCCCTCCTTCCTACAATCCTGGGTCCTTCCGCCGTAGCGTGAAGAAGCACCTTAGCAGGCCGGCATAATTGTTTCATCGGACGGCGGTCCCATGCCAATGGATACTCTGCCTGGGCGGCATTTGCGCTTACCATCAGGTGCAAAGCCGCCACTATGCAGGCTATTAAAATATATATTATATATATATAATGTATGCATGAGTCGTTGTACCTGTGCCTGGTGCTTCATGTGTTCGTCGAGGTAGCGCAGCAGCGCGTGACGCAACTCATCTTGGCGCAGCTCGTCCCAGCGCTCGATCTCCTTCTTGATCACGCGCGAGATCTGGTCGAACTCTTGCTGCCCACGCTCCACCTTCGCCTCCCACTGAACAGGTAAAAAATACTATTATTATCATCTGAAATTGCTGAATATACACATTATAAACCACTGCTGAAGATGGCGCATGCTTATGAATGAAATCCTCCAGCGTGCGTGTATACCTACATGCGTACGGATTAGTGCGTGTTCGTTCGTAATACTGCGTACGCATTACGTACAGTCGCGTACGCTGCGTCCATCGAGTTGGACCGCCAGCTATGTAATCGCTTTAAAAGGGTCTTGTGGCTGCTGGGCGCATTGCGTGGGCGATACGTGTACATTACGAGCGACTCCGTTATGGGGGGCTAATACGCGGCATTCAAGCCTTACAACTGTAAGGTACCACCTGCAGACAATATGTCACCTACCACCTACTTCCACTAAACTCTGCATCACCTAAAGGTCGACTGGGTAATAAAGGCCACAGGCATTAATTTCGCCTTGTATACTTTTGTTTATGAAGTTTAATAAATAAAAATTCGTCAGGCAGTTCGGAAAGCTATACTGGACGTCTATCGCTAGTCCACTTTGCCTGCCGTCCTTAAAACGCGTAAAGGGCCAAGACGTTTTGACTCTGCATAGGAGCGCAGGATTTAAGTAAGATATCGACCCAGCAATACAATTTTAACCAGCTTTATCGAGCGTTCAACGAACTGGAGGCCCCGACAAGTCCATATTATTGAAGCTATTTTCATAATAAATAATATCCCACCTCAATAATCTCATTGGAAGCTTGTTCAATCTTCTCCGGTCTATTTGCCAGTTCAGCCTTTGCTTTGTTTTCTCTCCTCTTCGTGAGCTGCATTTGAGCATGTTGCCAGTTTTGGAACACCTGACAATACACAAAATATTCATTTATTTACTTATACTCTCTATTATAACAACTGATTCCTTACTTTACAGATGTGATAAACACCAGTGACAAATAAGGAATTAACATTTGGCATTGTGGAATAAAGAAAATATGGTACAAGGTAATTGATTGAGATGTAAACATATTTGAGTAATTTAAGTAAGAAATTAAAAAGGTTAATTTTTTTAAAATGTGAAGGCACCTCATTGTTTTTTGTTCGTTAGAACATGAAGGCAAGTATCACATCACATAGGTGAATGAGGTGGTTTTATTTTCATTTTCTAAATATCTTACCTTAACTCTTTCATGGAACACATCTTTGATAGCTCCGATCAGTCCCAGATAGTCTTTGATGTGCTCAGCCAGTACATAGAAGTCCGTGTTTGATTGTTCCAGTCTTAAATGTTCGATCTGTTATAACAAAATACGTAATTGTAAGTATGAAGACACTTTTTTTAAATATCTTTATACATTTTTTACAGGGGCAACACGAATATATCGAACTTTACGCAAATAACTGCTGAAAGGGCAGGAAAGCTGTGCAGGGTTCATCGGTTTTCGAGCTCGGCGCACAGAGCTTAACGCTGCGCTGGGTTTGGATGCAAAAACTTAAAGTCGCGCCATGCCGGCATAATCACCGGCCTCGTGGCCATGTTGACTTCGAGAGCGAAAAATGTATATAATACACGAGGAAATGTGTGCGTCGTGTAGTGTGTAGTGAGTACCTTCTCGTGCAGGTCGGCGGCGTGTGAGAGCGCCCTGCTGAGCGGCGCGTGCGGGTGTGCGTCGTGTAGTGTGCGTGTAGTGTGTAGTGTGTAGTGAGTACCTTCTCGTGCAGGTCGGCGGCGTGTGAGAGCGCCCTGCTGAGCGGCGCGTGCGGGTGTGCGTCGTGTAGTGTGCGTGTAGTGTGTAGTGTGTAGTGAGTACCTTCTCGTGCAGGTCGGCGGCGTGTGAGAGCGCCCTGCTGAGCGGCGCGTGCGGGTGTGCGTCGTGTAGTGTGCGTGTAGTGTGTAGTGTGTAGTGAGTACCTTCTCGTGCAGGTCGGCGGCGTGTGAGAGCGCCCTGCTGAGCGGCGCGTGCGGGTGTGCGTCGTGTAGTGTGCGTGTAGTGTGTAGTGTGTAGTGAGTACCTTCTCGTGCAGGTCGGCGGCGTGTGAGAGCGCCCTGCTGAGCGGCGCGTGCGGGTGTGCGTCGTGTAGTGTGCGTCGTGTAGTGTGCGTGTAGTGTGTAGTGTGTAGTGAGTACCTTCTCGTGCAGGTCGGCGGCGTGTGAGAGCGCCCTGCTGAGCGGCGCGTGCGGGTGTGCGTCGTGTAGTGTGCGTGTAGTGTGTAGTGTGTAGTGAGTACCTTCTCGTGCAGGTCGGCGGCGTGTGAGAGCGCCCTGCTGAGCGGCGCGTGCGGGTGTGCGTCGTGTAGTGTGCGTGTAGTGTGTAGTGTGTAGTGAGTACCTTCTCGTGCAGGTCGGCGGCGTGTGAGAGCGCCCTGCTGAGCGGCGCGTGCGGGTGTGCGTCGTGTAGTGTGCGTGTAGTGTGTAGTGTGTAGTGAGTACCTTCTCGTGCAGGTCGGCGGCGTGTGAGAGCGCCCTGCTGAGCGGCGCGTGCGGGTGTGCGTCGTGTAGTGTGCGTGTAGTGTGTAGTGTGTAGTGAGTACCTTCTCGTGCAGGTCGGCGGCGTGTGAGAGCGCCCTGCTGAGCGGCGCGTGCGGGTGTGCGTCGTGTAGTGTGCGTCGTGTAGTGTGCGTGTAGTGTGTAGTGTGTAGTGAGTACCTTCTCGTGCAGGTCGGCGGCGTGTGAGAGCGCCCTGCTGAGCGGCGCGTGCGGGTGTGCGTCGTGTAGTGTGCGTGTAGTGTGTAGTGTGTAGTGAGTACCTTCTCGTGCAGGTCGGCGGCGTGTGAGAGCGCCCTGCTGAGCGGCGCGTGCGGGTGTGCGTCGTGTAGTGTGCGTGTAGTGTGTAGTGTGTAGTGAGTACCTTCTCGTGCAGGTCGGCGGCGTGTGAGAGCGCCCTGCTGAGCGGCGCGTGCGGGTGTGCGTCGTGTAGTGTGCGTGTAGTGTGTAGTGTGTAGTGAGTACCTTCTCGTGCAGGTCGGCGGCGTGTGAGAGCGCCCTGCTGAGCGGCGCGTGCGGGTGTGCGTCGTGTAGTGTGCGTGTAGTGTGTAGTGTGTAGTGAGTACCTTCTCGTGCAGGTCGGCGGCGTGTGAGAGCGCCCTGCTGAGCGGCGCGTGCGGGTGTGCGTCGTGTAGTGTGCGTGTAGTGTGTAGTGTGTAGTGAGTACCTTCTCGTGCAGGTCGGCGGCGTGTGAGAGCGCCCTGCTGAGCGGCGCGTGCGGGTCGGCGCCGGAGAGTGCTGCGGCGGCGCGCGCGGCGTCGTGTGCGCGTGCTGCGAGGTCGCGTCGCTCGGCGGCGAGTGCGTCGCAGGCGCCCGACAGTCGCCGCAGCCCCGCCTCTAGCGCCTCGATGCGGGACACGCGCTCCTCGAACCACTGCAACAACACACACAAACATCTATGTATTTATATTCTTCCACCACACCGCAAGCGTGACATTGATGTGTTCTTTGGTGTAGTAATTTATCGACTATCGGTTGTTTGATACGCAACAGATTACAAGGCCTCACACCTGGCGCGACGTAGCGCAAACGACTCGTTGGCGTAGTGCTCGGGTTGCGTCGCCACCCCGTTCCGCCCGCTATGGTCGAAACTAATACTAAATTACACTTTATTTAGGAGATAATGTATTCGTTTGTACTGTCAAATGTATACAAGATTATAAATAAAGCATTGCGAAATTTCATTTTTGTTTCCATTACTAGCGGGGCCCGGCCCTTCTTCGCCCGGGTACAGATACAGATTCCAGTCCATATTTTATTTAAACTCAACATGGCTGCCGTTCTCTATACTGCTTATCCAATCCCGTCCTGTATTCTTGTCTCCCATTTTATCCACCTTAAATTATATTCCATCCCATTTCTCCAGTTATAATCATTATTTTGCTACGGAGAGATTATTAAACCGTTACTATTCCGACAACATTTAATAAATTAAAAGTTGTAAGGACACATAAAGGACAATATACATCGGATTATATGTATCTACTACCAAAATGCCGAAATATTATTACAAAGGCCGAAATATGAATAGTCAAATTTGAATAGGGCTTAATTTATTTGAATGTACGTTTATATTGAAAATGTTTGCATTAAGATGATTGATAAGATGGCTAGAAAACAATCAACTTAAGGTTAATTTAGAAAAAAACTAAAATCATCCATTTTTCTCAAAGGGCTAAAAAAAGTCATATTAATGTCAAATATAAAACTAGTACAATAGATGAAACAAACACCACCAAATTTCTAGGAGTGCATATTGATTATAAGCTAACATGGAAAAACCACACAGAAATAATATGTCAGAAGCTACACAAATATTCATATGTACTTTATGAACTTACAAAAATAGTAAACCAAAACGCTGTCCTTGTCGCCTATCACGGTTATGTCGCCTCTAACCTTCGATTCGGCATAATCTTTTGGGGCAACTCCACTGAATACCAGTCAATATTTAAAGCACAAAAGAGGTGCATACGCGCTATATGTGGTATCACATCTAGAGATAGCTGTGTCCCGCACTTACACTTAAGTGAAGTGACACTCAAGTGACTTACACTTAAACTTTCAACGGTCGCGTCTATTTATATTTATGAAGTAGCTTTATTTGTTAAAACTAATCCAAACTTATTTTTAACGAACATCCAAAAACGAAACCGTAATTTAAGAGGAGATAATCTTCTTAGTACTGAAACATCCAAGACTACATTTAAGCTTAAGAGTATATACTGTACAGCCATAAAAATATATAATAAGCTACCCGACAGCATTAAAACCCTCGACATCAAACGCTTTAAAAAACACCTAAATACACTTCTTGCAGATAAATGTTACTACACAATACAAGATTATTTACAAGACTCATTTATCACTACTACGAGCACTAAGTAATAATATGTTTTTAAGAAAAAAAAGATGGTTATTTGTTTCTTAAATAATTATTACTTTAATAGATTTATTATACTAATTCAGCGTAGATTATAAGTTATTTTCTTCTTTTTTTTAATGTTTAGAATTTTAATATTTGTTATATAGATTTGATTGATTTCGTATATTGATGTTTCTTTATGTTAACCAGTTAAGGGGGCGTCCATAAATTACGTGAGGTGTTTAAGGGGGGGAGGGGGTCGAGTCAAATCTCATCTAATCTTACGTTGGAGAGAGGGGGGGTCTCGGCAAATATCACGCAATTTTTTTTCTGATTGAAACAAAAAAAAAATTATACTATTTTGGTCCATTTAATCCAGATTGTACATGCATAACTAGTCATCATAACTAGTCGTAAATAAAAGCACGAAGCAAATTTGTTTTTTTCTTTTTACAATAACAATCCAACACGTTTACGTAAGAAACTCACATTTTGAAAAATCTCACGTGAGATTGGGAGATGGGGGAGGGGGTTGAATAAAATCTCACGACATCTCACCAGGGGGCGAGGGAGGGGCAGAAAATTAAAAAAAAACACCTCACGTAATTTATGGACGCCCCCTAACCAGTTTTGTATTTCATATTATTGTATGCCAATTTGGCGGGCCATAGTGGTCCATACAAAACACAATTGTAACACCTTGTGTAAACATATGTCCACAATAAAAGTTTTTGATTTGATTTGATTTGATTAAGTATAAGATATAGCTTTTTTTGCGATTACATTCGCGTCGAATAGTTTCATTATGGTTCAAGACAAGACAAATCATTATGGTTTATTTTATTTTTATTTATTTTATATATGCTTTATTGTACACCAAAATGAAAGACGCATACAAAATACTTAAAAACTAAAGGCATGGTTACAATAGGCGGCCTTATCGCTAGCTGCGATCTCTTCCAGGCAACCTTTGGATGGACTGGATTTTTGAGAAATTGAAATATAGGGTAGTGCAAATAGTGAGAGAATAAACAATAATAATAATAATTGATGTACATGCTATATAATATTAATTTACATAATATAAATACACACAAACATACATACAAACATACATAGGTACATACAAACATACATACATACATACATACATAAATATTAATATATATTGAGCTAACTATAATGATGATATAAGTAAAGAGGATCACAAATATATATATAACAGGATAATACGTTACTGCAGTGAGAGATAGTGTATCTTAACAAGTCTCTTAAAACTTGGTAATGACTTAGTTTTTCTGACAGACAATGGTAATTCGTTCCACAAGCGAGCAGCATGAACTGTAAAGGATTTGCTTAGAAATGATGTGCTGTGCTTGGGAATCTCTAGGATCAAATTCTCTGTTGATCTAAGAGTTCGTGCATGAGTTTGCCCGAGGAATTCAAAACGATTTTTAAGATACTAGGTTTACTACAAATAAAAACAAAATTCAAGATGGCCGTCAAGTATTTGACAGCCACCGTGGCGCAGGCGGTTAGACGCTGCCTGTGAAACGAGAAGCTGCGGGTTCGATCCCCGCACCGAGAGAAATGTTTGTGCGGCCCACAAATATTTCTGCCGGGTCTGGGTGTTTGTGAGACCGAAAAGTTTCTCGTAGTTCCTGATACCCACGACACAAGACGCGATCTTAATGTGGGGTCAGGACTATGTATGTGACTGTTGGGTGTTATTTATTATAATTATTATTCAATTTCTACTATGAATTTGGGTTATTCGAACACAGGGTGCCTCAGATATTGATTTGGAGACCTATCGGTTCAATAACAAAAAAGTTCAAAATGGCGACCACAAATTTCGATTCTGACTCCAAACTTAGGTTATTCGAGCAAAGGGTGCCTAAGATATCTATTTGGAAACCAATCGTATCAATATCGAACATGTTCAAAATGGCGGCCACATATTTCGATTCTGACTCCGAATTTAGGTAACTCGAACAAAAGGTGCCTTAGTTATCGATTTTGAGACTTATCAGATGAATAACAAGAAAGTTCAAAATGGCAGTCACAAATTTTTAATTCTGACTCCGAATTTAGTTTAGTTTATTTGAACAAAGGGTGCCTTAGATACCGTTTTGGAGAATAATCGGATCAATATCGAAAATGTTCAAAATGGCAGCCACATATTTCGATTCTGACTCCGAATTGAGCTTATTCTTGAATTTGAATAAAGGGTGCCTCAGATATCAATTTTGAGACCAATCGAATCAAATAAAAAATATTAAAATGGCGGTTAATTATTCCAATATTTTCACTAAATTATTTATCCTCTGTAGTAAGGAGCCAAAATATAAAGTTTCATAAAAATAGCTGTAGCGATTTCGATTTCCCCTATAATATTTCAACCCTTATTTTAACCCCTTTAGGGTTACATTACAAGTAGCCTATGTCCGTTTCCAACGTCTTATGGTACCTTGTAAATAAAACAATAACGACGCAGTTATGTGCACGTGCACAACGTCGATTGGGAACTAGATGTTGTTGTTATTTTAAAATATTGTACATTTTATTATTTATTTTATTATTAGTGTTATTTTCATTTTTTATTAATATTTTTGTATTTGGTTTGACGTTCGTATGTCACTTAGAGCGTTTATACCTTCCGCGCGGTTTTTGGCTTAAAAACAGGACTTTTCAAACGAGTTAATTGCCACCAATAAACAACTTAAGGGGAAAAAAAATAGTACTAATTTTAGAAAAGGTTGTCATCTAGAGATTTTGATGGAAAACATTATAGATTAATGGATAATTTGTGAATACTATAAGGATTACTGAACACAGGTTTCGTTATTTAGGCTTCGAATGGCAATTTAGAAGCTTAAGATATCCGAAATCACTAAATATAAGATGAAAATAAAAATATTATCAGACTAATAAGACCCTTATGGAGGGATTTTGCTGAGAAAAATAATCTTTTTGTGTTTAGTTCCTGAAAAATAAAAAATTAAACAATGCGAGTTTATTCAGAAACTCTCGTCAAGAACATATTTTTTTTCACCAACTTTTATAAAACACGCTGTCCGACCTGCATCAAATGACAAATCAGACCGCCGCAAGGCCTTCTAGAGGGAGCACGTATCGCTCGTCGCTCCGGCCCGGCTGCAGTCGATTTCTGCCGTGCGTAGTAAAAGTAGCCACACGCCTGCGATTGCCACATCTTAGTACTTTGGTAGTAAAATATATGTTTTTTTGACCGACTTCAAAAGAGGAGGTAATCAATTCGACAGTTTTTTTTGTATGTTTGTTACGCGATAACGCCGGCAATTGTGAACCGATTTTGAAATGTTTTTTTTTGTCGGAAAGCATGATATACAGGGTTGGTCCCATATAAAATTGGTGAAGACCTGATGAATATCTTAGGACCTGCCGACCAGAACTCCTCAAAATTAACGGTCCAGCATTAATTCTTTTTGCGTTAAATTAAGTATAAGTATATTATTACAAAGGGTGGGTGAAAATGGGAAAAGGGGTGGGGGGTAGAAAATAAGTACAATTGTTAATACTCAATATCTCCGGCATTTCTTAACCGACTTAGAAATAACTTTTTTGTCAGAGTATTATACTGGGTATCTCAAGACTGCTACCGAAAACGAAGCCGGGTGGTAGTTTTAGTGACTACAAACATAATGCAACAAAAAATTTCGCAAAGTTACGCGACAATTCTTTTTTATGATTTTTTAAATATCGTCATTTTTGGGTGGTAAATCCATAGTTTTTGCTAAAATAATAATTTAAACTCTTTTATACCTTAGATTATTTATAAATAAAAGGGTATACACTATTATTTTAGGAAAAAAATGCATTTACTACCCAAATATGGTCATAGAAAAAAATAACAAAAATAAAATTGACACTTTTTTTGCAACTTTTTCTGTTGCATTGTGTCTGAAGTCGCTTATACTACCACCCGGCTTCGTTTTCGGTAGCAGTCTTGATATACCCTGTATGATAGGATAGACCAAAAAAAATATTGTGAAGACCTGACTATCTTTGGACCTGAAGGGCAGAACTCCTCAAAATTGAACAGTACAGTTATAATTCTTTTTACATTAGGTTCAGTATAAGTTTATTACTACAAGGGTGGGGGGGGGGGGGATTGAAAAGGGGCGTGGGAAGGGGTATATTTACAAATATAAATACTAAATATCTGCGACAATAAATAAATGATTTTAAATAACTTTTCTTCGGAACGAATTATACATAATGTTGGTCACATAAAATATGGTGATGATCTGAATCTGGAGAGCAGACCTCCACAAAACTATGCAGAAACGCAATGATTTTTCGTCCATTAGGTTAAGTATATGTGTTTTATTAAAAATAGGAAGTGAAGAAGGTGTAGAGGTGAGGGGATAACGAATGATTACCACGCATAAGTGTACTCAATATCTCTAGCAGGTTGAGCCGATTTTAGTATTTTCTTTATCATAAAAAACAAAATGACAGTGTAGTTGTTTTTATATACATTGATTCCAGTTTTCATTATATGATTACCTTTGGCATCATTACAAAGCTTATGAAAACTAAAAAGTAATAAATAAAATAATTTAATTAAAAATTAAAAGACCGACTTCAATGTGCACTACAAAGTAATAAATAATATATATTTCATTGTGCTAGTACACATTGATTAATTTTCATATTGACTAGACTAGCCAACAAATCATAAATACGTAATATTTTGAAGGCGGGTCGCCAAGTGACGAACACGACGACCTACACTTAAATTCAATTTGTGTAAAACATCCTAGCGAAAATCACGCAATTTTACACGCAATATTAATTTGTCTTAATCTATATAAACTCAAGCCATTTTCCCAGAAGGGGTATGCAGAGATTCTCCTGGTATCAACCAGGACACCCACGTTACGCCTTGCGTGTTTTGTCCCTCGGTGTGAGGCTAAATTATGTTATGTATTGTAATATAAAATTAAATATATTTCGTAATTGTAAGGGGTTGTAACCCCCTAACTCTTTTCATGTGTTCGAACACGAAATGATTAATAAAACTGATTGAACACTGATTTGAATGCAACTTAACAATGTAATAATAACGAAAATATGATTAGTATCTAAATTTGTATTATTCATTGCTTGCACAGTAATATTTGTCTGCTTATAATGCAAATAAAATATTTTTATGTAATATCATATTACCAATATATAAGTCATGAGTTACATTTCAATTGAATATTAGAATTTTGAAGCGTACGGATCAAAGTTGGTTGAGCTGACTGTATAGCGAGCCGACGCGGCAGCTCTACGCACACAGCTTTGGTCGCTTATGTGTGCGTGAAATTAACGAAGAAATACCTATAGTTCACTTTGCGCGCAAGGTGTAAACGCCCTTAAGGTGGCCACTGAAAGTCAGCGTTGTGTTGTGGTTTGCACCACATCATAACATAAAGCTGAGTGGCCACCTACTGGTCACAGTCGCGATCAGCCATTTTTATTATTAAGTTTTGTATTACTTTATGTTTTATGTACGTCGCGTCAGTGATCAATAAATAGGTTTTCTTTCTTTCTTTCTTGTACCGACTTTCCTCAAAATCGGTCCAGTGGTTTAGGGGTGAAAAGGGAATAGACAAAGTTACTACCCTACTGCAGGCTACGGACCTCCTCACCAAGCATGAAATCGATTGAGGGAGATTATGGGCATATTAAAAGAAACCTAAATAGTAAATATTGAATCACTCACCGGGTCTGCTTCATCCATTCTGTAGGTGAACTTGTTGACAGTCTCGCCGACTTTGTTGAACAGCCGCAGTACACCGGCGCCGCTCAACGCAGACGTACTGGTTGCTTTGGGTAACTCCGCTTCTGTAGGACATAGAATAAAAAAAATAGGGTCATTACACTGATTAAACTTAGAGATTTAAATAAGAACTCAAAAATGTCGGTTGCCGGTTTTTTTTTAGAGCAGATAACATCATTAGAAAAGCGATTTTAGTTTATTACTTACAATAGTTAGAAAGGAGGAGTCTCAATACGAACAGTAGGCAGGGCAACCAACTTTTGTAAGAAATGCGATTTTTGACAAAGTTTTTTTTCAGGGGCGACATAGATATATTTAAGTAATGTTTACTGCACTTCGCACATGCCTAACAGAACTAAACTATCATTAGTAAAGGAAAATGCACCGCATTATGCCTTGGACATTAATGCAGCTAATGCAGATTTAAAAGCAAAATTTTACACTAATTTACAAACTGAAAGTTCAACACATTATTTTAGTTATATTCATTAACCTGACTCCAGAAACTCCCGGAAGTCAGGGTCGATGCTGAGCACTGGGTGCTGCGCCACGCGGTTCACGAACCGCTCGAGCGCCGCGCGCCGTCGCTCCACGAACTGAGACTGCACGCCACCTGTCGGTGTGCTACCGTTGGCGCTCTCCGTCGATGGAGTTGACGTCATCTTCAACTTTGTCGTGCCTGGGGATGGTTTATTTTTTATATCTGTGGATACTTTTAAAATCATGAAGTGCGGGATGGTTTAGACAGCCTCCGTGGCGCAGTTGGTTAGACGCCGCCTGTGACGTGTGAACGAGGGGCCCCGGATTAGATCCCCGCACCGAGACAAATGTTTGTGAGGCCCACAAGTATTTGTCTCGGGTCTGAGCTTTTGTTAGACCGAAAGTCTCTCGTAGTTCCTGATACCCACGATACAAGACTTAATAAATCTTAATGTGGGATCAAGAGTATGTATGTGACTGTGAGTGTATTTATTTATTTAGTTGGTAAATGGACTAAGTCCACATGGGGTTTGTCCATGAAACTATACGAACTTCGAACGATGTGACACCGTATGTTAAACTTTACTAATGTGCCTTGATACTCCACAAAATGTCAGAATCTCCTCCTCTATCGTATGTCGCAACCATAGACTAGTTTCGGAGAAAATGATAAGTATATTAGAGAATAGTGTTGATTTTTAAAGTGGAAATATCTTACTCCGGACGTCGAACATCCGAACATTCGAAGTTCGTATCGTTTCATAGAGTAACCACCCAGACGCGGCTACCAATATATTCACGGTGGTCACGGGTTCAAATCCCAAGGCAAATATCTGACTATTCAGTCATGTTTGTATTAATACTCCATCACCACGCAATTTAAAATCGTGCCTAGGTTCTATGAATACGAAAATCTGTCAAGATTATGTTAAGTAGTCGTTGTCGAGACGCCTAAATTGCCAGTGATTCTCATTCACTGAATCAAATCGTGGTAACGATTTGGGAGTTATAACGTAATAAATGAAGGATGCAGTCTCGCGCCGCGCCACGCCGCTTATATCCTACTTATTGTATTTTAAAAAAGCCCTATCACTGTACCTAGTTCATTGTACTTTTTAACCGACTTCAAAAAAAGGAGGAGGTTCTCAATTCGACTGTATGTTGCTTTTTTTTTTTTATGTTTGTTACCTCGTTTCTCTGTACTGTGTGAACCGATTTCGACCATTCTTTCTTTGTTTGAAAGCTGGTGCTTGTCGTTTGGTCCCATAAAAATATGGTGAAGATCTGATGAATATCTTCGGACATGGAGAGGGGAACTCCTTAAAATTAAGGAGAATTGCAATGGTTCTTTTTGCATTACGTTCATAAGAAAAGTTAAGATACAGTGAGAGAGGGAAAAAGGGGTGGGGGTGAGGGGGGGGTGGGTGATAAAATTAAAATACACGTAAATTCTAATATCTTCGGCAGCTTTTAACCGATTTTAGTGATTTGTTTTTCATTGGAAAGAACGTATTAACAGGTTGATCTCAGGAACACAACATTAAGATCTGATTATCATGTTCGGACCTGGAGCGTAGAACTCCTCAAAATTTAATAGGATTTCAACGGTTCTTTTTGCATTGAGTTCAGTATAAAAGCTAGGCTACAGTGGTTGAGGGAAAAAGGGGTAGGCGCGAAGGGAGGGGGGGGGGGGAGAAAAAAAATAAACATGTGAATATTCCAATATCTTTGGCAGCTTTTAGCCGATTATAGCGATTTCATTGTCATCGGAAAGAACATATTCCTTGTGGCGTGGGGACCAAATCTTCTTTATTTAAATACCTATCAACACTAAAAAGATAAAAATAACTAAAATACCAGTAGTAGTCGCCCAGTACCAAACATATAGATATTTAAATTAATATAAGGCATAGGTCCTACATGCTTGGCGGCCCGCCTTCAATATGTTACGCATATATTTTGATTTGTTGGCTAGTCAAGTCATTAAGCAAATGAATCAACATGCACGAGTTCCATGAAATAAATATTATTATTTTTTTGCTTTAAGTGGTTAGTTATTATTTTATTATTTTTTGGTTTTTAGTGGATTTTTTACTATACATGTGAATCATCTCTATCTGTCATTATTATTAAATGCTTTTATGACAAGGCTCAATTTTTATTTTAAAAAGCGTATAGACTAAATTAAAGTACAAAAAGTAAGTAGTACTAAAGTATACTTATAACTAAAATAGGTTTATAACCTGTCTATGTATAAGGCCGATTATGTATAAAATCCATGTTCTGATTATAGAAATTTAAGAATAGTAACGTATACTCATAGTAGGCGACAGGTCGAGATGGCAATCGGGGTATGAGGAGAGACGTGGAGGAGAGGACGCCTCCCACACCCACATATCGCCTGTATACTCCCAGTCTTAGAGCTACACGAGCCCCAATTGACTGCATTTATCGATTTCGATTCCGCTCACATTCTTTGGGTATTATATTGTTGTAATTTGAAATTATGGTAGCATTTAAAGCTCAATAAAAAACAATAATTTAATCTTATTGTAACAGGTCTATTATGTTCGTACAGTACCCCCATGAGAGATAGTTTTTCTATATATATTTTCCATATGCAAACATCGATCAGTTAAAATTGTAGACAAAATATTTACATAAAAACTTACATAATTTAATTTTACTTAACATTAGAAAATTGCTATGTTGACCTGTCGGGTGTGGTATTGATTATTATATCCTGTCTAATCATTGATAACTCAGTCACGATTCCAATTCGATAAACGTGGCAGTTTTGTGAGATATCTTGTGAATCATAGTACACTACACAATCTACATAAACCACCATCCTACTGTTTATTTATAAAGTCAATTTAGCGGTATTCATGTAATTAACGTTTTAGTTAACAATAATTAGTCGGTTTTGCTCAATTTCCACGGATGTTAACGGACTAGTAAGGTCGTTTTCGCGTTTAAATGTATTTTTTGTAAAGAATCTATTAAGCAACGAAATTACATTGATGAGACAGATCATATAAATAGATTCGAAAGTTAAGACCTAACTAAAAACTGATGTATTTAGATGATTTTGTGTCAATAAGTGTACTAAAAGGTTCATACCTATTTAGTGAACAATTCGGATTTTTAGACATACAAATCATTAATTATTCTTTTAAATTTTATCAACAATATAATAAATTCTGTCAACCTGGTGGTACTGTGGTGTGTGGTGGTTTACTGGTGGTAGGTCTCTCATATGTGAGAGGCCATCTGGGTAGGTACCACCGCAATGTCTATTTCTCCCGTGAAACAACACTGCTTAAATGCACTGTTGTCTTTCGGATTGAAGGACATTGTAGCCAGAGCAACTACTGGACATATTGAGACTTAACATCTTGTGTCTCAGAATGGCGAGCGCAGTGGAATGTTGCTACTGTTCATGAGCGTTCGTATCGCTTACCATCAGGCGAACGGCTTGCTCGTCTCGTCATTCAATGCAATAAAAAAGGGGGAGGTCATGACTCCCACGACCTCCCCCCTAGATCCAGTCTTGGACCCTGTTCTACTAATATTTATAGGTCATAACAACGTTGTTCTGATGATATATTTCTATTGCGTCAACACGTGAAAGTAAAACACTTACCAACTATACTCTTCTCAGGCGCAGGTGGTATGATCCGACCGGATCTCAAATATTTCTCAGTGAGTTTCTCATGCAATCCTAGAAAATCGCTGAAACGTCGCATTACAGCGAACTCATGCTTATTGAATATTGGCATGTTGGTCTTTGTGAGCACCCTGTATGCGACGTACGAACTCATCATGCCTTCACCGATCTTCTGTGGCTCTGTTATCGTTATTATTATGTTGTTTGCACGCTCTGTTGCAATCTGATGACAATATAAAATTATGCAACAAATTAAAACTGAAATTGTTTAATTGGAAGTTTCTAAATTTGTATAAGCATCAGAGGATAACTAGTAGTTTTATTCTATTAAATATTCAAATTATTTGATATCATTATGTAAAACATATTTTTATCAATTATGTACTACATAGTATGTTTTCCAGCAGGAAAATTCCTATAACATTGTCAGTTTATGGTTAACATAATTATAATCGATTTTACAAAATGTGTGAAATATTCATGAACATTTAAAAAACATGTTGTTCAAAATGTTTGGCATTCCAATCAGAACTCAAAATAATTTAATGTGATGTCCTAAACACTGCATAAAGCGAAATGTATTAGATCAAACATGTATAATATTGCCTGCCTGGAAGAGATTGCAGCTAGTAATTAGGCAACCTATTGTAAAGCCTTTAGTTTTTAAGAATTTTGTCTTTCATTCAAGTGTACAGCAAAGCATATGGATATTAATTAATAAATAAATAATATGTATTATTAATTATATTAAACAAGAACACAATAAACAAAATATGTGTGAAAAAAACAGCAGTATATTTATCACGATTTCTGTTTTTTGTTCATATCACCCTTACACACTCGCAATATTTTCAATCACTCTACTGAGATCCCACAGTGCTGGTTGGTACATGCTCAATGCTCAATGAGTCCAATGAGATGTTTGTATTCTCATTATAGGAACAGAAAACATATCCAAATAGATACCAATAAACATCATCCAGTGCTGGGTATAAGCCTCTCAATTTTTTTACCACATTTCTTCGTATTGTGTTAGTTGTATAATACTCAATAATATAGATACATACATAATGGCCACGCCTGCATTCCATAGGGGTAGGCAGAGACTATAGACCGCAACTTTGCTCGATCCTGACATATTATTTTCGCTTCATCCACTCTCATAATATGAGACCTACACCTTGAGACTGGTATGCTGTATAGGCACCATATCTTATCATATCTCGATAATATATTGAAGTTAAATACCTCTTCTAGAACTGGGCTGCTAAGTGTGGTTGGCATGGATGGAGGAGAGTCACTTATTGTAACCTTCTCCAAACCTTCACGGGCACCGTTCACCTCTGGATCCAAACTGACCTCCTGCAAAAATAATGGAAACTTAGAATGTATATCCTTAATAATGACAGTCTCCGTGGCACAGACGGTTTGACGCCGCCTGTGAAAAGAGAGGTCGCGGGTTCGATACCCGCACTGAGATAAATGTTTATGCGGCCCACAAATATTTTTCTATTTTTCTCTCGGGTCTGTGTGTTTGTGAGACTGAAAAGTCTCTCGTAGTTCCCGATATTCACGAAATAAGATTCGATCTTAGTGTGGGGTTAGAACTATGTATGTGACTGTTGGGTGTTATTTATTTATTTAAAAAAATATAAGCAAAGGATAGCTATTTGACCAGGTTTGGACATTATCAGAATATACAATTACATAGATGTTCGTATACTGGGAACAATGGTAAGGATAGTGCAATGAAATAAAAGTATTCATTGGTGTGAGGTGATTATTATCTCTAATTAGTCAACATTATTATTATACTGATGCAGCATATTATTATTCCAAGTTTTACTAGTGGTAAGTGTTTCATATCTGAAAGGCAATCTGTAGGTGTAATAGTAGTATGTAGCATGTATGCAATGTAAATGCACAGTTGTATTCTGGTTTGAAACATATCGTAGTCAGGGTTAACATGGACATATTGAGACTTAACATCCTCTCTCAGAGGAATGCCAAGCATTGCTTTAAAATTTACGATGTTGTTTGCTTTGCTACTGTCCATGAGCAGTCTTCAAGCTTACCATCAAGGGAATGGCATGCTTGCATTTCATTGCATTAAATAAATGTAATTAAAATAAGGAATAAATATGCTAAGCCTGGAATGTGTCATACTATGGGTTTTAACTATTGTGTTTCTCTTTGTTTATTCTTCCTAAGGCTGTGTGAGGCAAGATAACAAGCTTACCTGATGGGGACTGTATGCATCTTTCGATTGTGTTACATATTTTCAACATAATTTTCTAGGTTTCTAATATTACACACTAGCGGCCCGGCCCAGTTTTGCCCAGGTACAAATAGATTTCTGTACAATAATATGTACGTATTATACATATAAACCTTTCTCTTGAATCACTCTATCTATTAAAAAAACCGCATCAAAATCTGTTGCGTAGTTTTAAAGATTTAAGCATACAAAGGGACATAGGGACAGAGAAAGCGACTTTGTTTTATACTATATAGTGATTTACCTAAGCCTGGAATTACTACTATATAATTTACATTCTATTACATTTCCTTTTAGAATATAATAATGGTAATACATGGCTAAAGGAAATATTACCAAATATAATTTATCAGATTTGCCTTTCTGTTTATACAGGGTATATCAAGACTGCTACCGAAAACGAAGCCGGGTGGTAGTTTAAGCGACTTCAGACACAATGCAACAGAAAAAGTTGCAAAAAAAAGCGACAATATTTTTTTTGTTATTTTTTTCCTATGGCCATATTTGGGTGGTAAATAATTTTTTTCCTAAAATAATAGTGTATACCCTTTTATTTATAAATACTCCAAGGTATAAAAGAGTTTAAATTATTATTTTAGCAAAAACTATAGATTTACCACCCAAAAATGACGATATTTAAAAAATCATAAAAAATAATTGTCGCGTTTCTATGCGAAATTTTTAATTGCATTGAGTTTGTAGCCACTAAAACTACCACCCGGCTTCGTTTTCGGTAGCAGTCTTGAGATACCCGGTATGTTTAGTTGTAAAATATGTCTATTCCTATAGAGGAAAATTCTAAAAGGGTTCCAACTTATAACAGATATGAATAAATATTTTACAAATGAATCCTAAATCATATAAACATAATATTCAGCACTGTATATATTATGAATATTATACCGGGTATCTCAAGACTGCTACCGAAAACGAAGCCGGGTGGTAGTTTTAGTGGCTACAAACACAATGCAATTAAAAATTTCGCATAGAAACGCGACAATTATTTTTTATGATTTTTTAAATATCGTCATTTTTGGGTGGTAAATCCATAGTTTTTGCTAAAATAATAATTTAAACTCTTTTATACCTTAGAGTATTTATAAGTAAAAGGGTATACACTATTATTTTAGGAAAAAATGTATTTACCACCCAAATATGGCCATAGGAAAAAAATAACAAAAAAAAAAATTGTCGCTTTTTTTTGCAACTTTTTCTGTTGCATTGTGTCTGAAGTCGCTTAGACTACCACCCGGCTTCGTTTTCGGTAGCAGTCTTGATATACCCGTATAGTGTATTTTATATTATGTTTATTTCAAAACAACTGAAGTGAAGAATTTAACATTTTTGATATGAAATAACACTTCCATATTCTCAGCCTTACTTCTAATTTTCATTATAATAATAACTAATAAACTGTAAATGAAATTATTTACAATGACAAAACTGCTACCTATTTTTCCTTGATTAATTTGGCTCTACAATCAATCAGAAGCATATAAACGATGAGTACAATAACCACCCACCACAATTCTTAAATTTGTTCTTCTTTTATTACTTAATAAATATGTGTTTTTGGCAATATATATCATTCATTGCATCAAACATTTACTTTATAAACAATATTGAGTTAGTAGAAACAGAATACAGTTGACTCTCGTTAATTCGAAACTCAAGGGACTCTTAAAATACTACGAATTATCGAGTGTTCGAAATATCAAAAGGTTCAAAATTTGTGAGAGAAAGTAAATACAACTGAATTATTAAGTGTTGATCAATTATTATTTATTAACTGCTATTCAATAACAATGACAAAACTTTAGACGTACATTTGTGTATATGTATTCATAATTTGAAATAATTAATATTTCTAAAGAACTATGTTATACTGGTTTTCCTCTTTCTCTCTAAAACTTTGAATTGCCGAGTGTTGGAAGCCGTTGAGTTCGAATTAACGCGTCGTTTTGTTATATAGCAAAGGTTTTTTTTGTTCGAATTACCAAGTGCATAAAAATGTATTGATTTAGTTCGAAATATAAAGAGATTTTGTAGGGAACTCCTGATAACTTTGAATTATAGAGAGGTTTGAATTATCACAGGTTTGAATTAACGAGAGTCGACTGTATTAAGCATAGGTATGATATTATCTCATACATTCACCTTCAGATAAAGCTTTCCCCATTTATAATTTTTAAACGACTTCATGGATGTACAATGTTCATAGATATAACTGTATTATTTGTTTATTTTGTTATTTTATAAAAATGAATATATAATAAAAACAAATATTAATAGCCATAATAGGTTTTACCTTTAGCTCCTAGATGATTTGTTTTAACTTTGAAATTGGTGCTTAAATAGTGAGAGTTCCATAATTTTGTGAGAATGATGTTATCTAAGGATTCAATGAGAAGCAGCAGGTTTGATTCTAATGTCAAAAATATTGTTGTGCTACATGAATTTGTTTGTTAACAACTTAAATGTGAGTAGATGACACTTTTTATATTGCAATATAATAACTTAGGAGTGGTTGTAAGGCATCTTTTCTGTGTGATTTATCCTCATGTGAGAAAAAAACTTGGTTCCATTAAGTACATAATTGTTTTAGAGAATTTAATATAGTCATCTGAACAGTGATACAAACTACACAACTTGTAGGGCATACTATCAACAAAGTCATGATAACACGTCAATAACAGCGATGCATTCTACAAAGTGCTTTATGAAAAAAATAAAACAATAGATAATTTAATGTAGAGATAATAAGCTCCCCAATTATAATTAAACGTCTATTAAACATTTTTCTACAATACACACGCAAGAAGGGGCGTCGACGTGGTCGCCGGCGTCCTTCAGGGGGCGGACGCGAATTAGCGGCTTCTACAGCAAGATTCTAATAAGATACCTGAACAGCGGACGCAAAAAGGTCTTCGTCATCTCGCCCATCGTTGTTGATATCCACCGTGCTAAAGGGCGGCGTGTCAGGTCCCTCCGACATTGTTCAACAAACACGATACACGGCCGTCACCAACAGAGCGAAATTACAAAAACTTTTATCAATTTTTTTTCAGAAAACTGCGAATTCCAATGTAGCGGCGGTGACAGTAACGTTCAAGTTTCAACCCTCTAAAGTTCCTTTCTAATGGAATGTTACGATTTTCAACATAAGACAGTGATAGCTGATTCAGCAAATCACTTTGTGTAAATGAGATGGCACTTTGAAGATCGACAGCCGTGACATGCGCCACAGAACTGAGACAATGTTTGTGACGTATGCAATTGATCAAGTTTACGAAGAATGTTTCATAATTAAAGTTATAAAAAATTTAAAAACTATTTTACGAAGAACTATGCGGTTTAAGCTCATATATTTAATGAAACACATTTGTATATTTACTTTCATAATTTCTGTTACTATATTTTCCACGTCGGTTATGAATCTGTCTTTTTCACACTCATCAAAAATCAATAAGGCTGTTTCGTTTCATAACAAACAAGTTCTTAATTTCTTATCATCTGTCAATGAGCATAGAATCAATTTACTACGATTTACATCAGGCCCGTTTAACTCGGGCTTAAAAAGTAACCCAATTTTCTTTCTCGCTTTCTCATATGCCGTTTTCGCCCCATCTCTTTCACTTTTATGAATGTATGCGTGTGCCGGCGTGCGCTGTCGCCGCCATATTGCCGCCATATTTTTCAACAGTCGATTGCTGTTTAGTTTGGATTTGCTTATTTTATTTTAATTGCATGTTATTTCATCTGTTTTGTAATCAGTAACGTAAATATTTAACAGTACAAACGTGATATAATTTGGTTTGTGTAAATCGTATCTAAAAACTTGTGATTTACGTGATAATTATTAATTTTAGTTATGTGTTTTGTTCCCGAGTGCACAAACGAAAAAAACATAGAAATATCTGTGCAGCCTTCACAAACAAAATATACAAACACTTTAATAAGTGAACAGCTATGTTGGCGGAGCAAGAAATACCAAATTATTGAAATTATTGAAAAACATAAATCTAACCTCATCTGACATAATTAAGGTAAATATAATAATATGTTATTCCGCTGTGACCCTATTTCTAGTTTAATCTGCTACAGGAATATAAGAAATAACAATAAGTTGAAATAAATACCCATTAAAATACAGATTTATTAGATCTTTGAACATGTGTTAAGGTTAACTTTTTGTTAGTGTCTAAGAGTTGATGGATTATGTACCCTTACTCCTCTCATTCGTACTCTCGACTGTAGAGGAAGCTTGTGCTCTGCAGTGGAAAGTATAAGTCTACCCAGCACAGTACAGTGCAAGATTAAAGCTATTGGTATAGGTATTTCCAAGTTCCTAACATATTAATGTATAATTATCAGTTTTTATGGTTATATGTATCTAAAGTCAGGAAAGCAGTCAACTTCAACAGATTGTGCCCTTATAATATTTATTTCTTTATTAATTGTTTTATAATTTCTAGGCTAGACTCGGGTGAAATTTCCAGTCCAAGCAATTTGCAGGCAAATGCGTTCATCGTTGGAAGTACAAAGAAAGTCTCTACTATGTCTGCAGGATCACTTTTTGTAGACTTATATGTTAATATTGGTGAAGGTTAAATCACAACAGAAGTAATTATGTTCATTAATAATCTGTATATAATATTTATACTTCTTGATATAATTAAGATTCTCATAAAAATGCATTTGCTAAAGATTTTGGTTATATTTTCAAATTCAGTGCAATGCAGTTGTTTATAAGATTATATTATAGACCTATATTGTGCATACTATAATAGTAATAGCATTAACATTCTTTAAAATGACTTTATTTTAAACATATGTTCTGCCTATTCCTTTAATATATTATAATAATTAATCAAAAAAGTTTTAGTATAGCTATTATGCATTTAATGCGTTCCATGATTTGACTAATTATTTGTTAATTGATAGCTTATTTTAATTATGTATGTCTTGTTTTTGCTTTTCAATTTCTCCAAAAGTAAGCCAAATCGCTTTGTTATTTACTTAATGTCAATTGTGTCTTAGATAAAATTTGCCAACAAAGTAATCTTGTGCTGTTTCATGGTATTGTAAAATATAATTTGCAATTATTAATGTTTCCATTTAAACTTTTATTTGTCAATGCATATTTCAATTCTGTAGTCATGTTCTTAAATTTGGCATTGTTTTATTGGTCTTAAAATTAAGAGAATTTTAAGTGATAAAATTAAGAGATATTAACAAATTGAAAATGTTTAAATTAATCTGAAGATATATAAAAAAGTATTGGAGGTTATAATATTCATTAGGATAAAAATGTTTAAATAAAAGTGTTTTAATATAAAAATATAACATCAAATAAATCGAAGAATATATTATTGATTAAAGGTTTAGAATTATAACTTGGTTTTATTTGTTATTTTCATTTTGAATCCATAAATTTGAACATAAAAGCATGAAACCCAAATATAAAACCGGTAAATTTCCGGTGGTAAAAATCGGATTACTGAAAGTATAACGTACATCCCTAAATATTTCAAAATCGGTAATTTCGGTAAAGTACCGATTTCAGATCTCTGGTGGGAAACGCATCTATATACGTATAACGTACGAAAGAGATGGCTCAAATACGATGAACAAAATTCTTTAATACTATTGGTCAGTGACAAAATTATCAATGAAAAGAAAGAAAGATCCGATGAAGATTGAATGAATTATATATGTAGAAAAGCATGTTTGGTTTCGATGTGTGAGTTTTCATAACGTGTTAAAAAATTTGTATGGAGTTGGCCGTCTGTATTTTTAGTCGTCTGTGATTTACATTCTGTCAAAATCTCAAAAAGGTCCACGAATTTGTTTTTGTAAATATTGCCTTTTTGTATTTTATCAATTATCATTAGTTGTTTTTTGATAGAGATTCATATATTATGTATTTCCCGCAATTATTTTTGTATGAATAGGTTTGATTTTGGAAAGTCTCACAAGTAAAGATCTTTGTGTAGGTGCAAGTCAATATGAGTGAGAGGAAATCAAAGATCCCTGACCCACCGGCGCCTGCCGCCGTGCCGGGCAACCTGCTGTCGAGCGTTGCACCACCGTCCCAACTGCCCAACTTCGTTACAGCTGTGGTTCCACCAGCTCCTGTGGCGCAGGCACAGCCTGAAGTGGTATGTTTATATCAACTCCCACACCATATGCATACATTAGCTATAAAAATGATCCTGTGATCTTTAAGAGGTTGAAAAAATCATAGACTACTGCCAAGGCATTGATAGTAAACGCAAAATAGTGACATAGGCTGTTTTGTAATTTGTATTCCATTTCATCACAAAAGCCCATAATCGTCTATTGCTGAGAATGCGCCTCCTCAACAAAAGGGGTTCATCTACAAAATGTATTGTTTTGGATTTAGCTTGTTTAGCAGTATAATATGGTTGATGGTATGAGGAGGAGATAAGTGATAACTATTTCTCACATAGAGGGTAAGAATAACCTGTAGACATGATAGGAATCATGATCAACAATGTTGAAGATAAATTTGGAAAAAGGTTTCTAGTAGCAAAATCAATCAGCTCTTAATGCTAAAACTCACCAAGTCTAGATATAAATATCAAGCATAATTCAAGTGCTGTTTACGTGTATAGAATTGAGGTATAACTCATAAAAATATTTCAATTTACTTTTTTGTTTATTTTGCTCATAATGTTTCTAACAGCCAGTTATTATACTTTTCTCAGACACAACCTAGCACTCAACAAGTTATTCATCCAGTGCCAGTACAGCCTATATTAGTGCAACAGAAACCTGACCTGCGTCCAAATGTACCAGAAACATTCAGGTAATTTATTATTATTTTTTTTTCTTATATTTTACTAAAACAATGTTTAGTATGCACACTGGTGTCTACAAACAACAACAAAGATGTTTCAGTGAAAAACTTCCGTTAATATCTGCAATAATTTGTTGTGCATAATTCCAACTATGAAAGCTTTTATTGTTACTGTCATTTTAGATGTGACTTGCAATATACTTATTGGGAATTGTATTAAATTTTTGTTCTATATTTAATAATTATATTAAACATTGGTATGTTCTTTCTATAACAATTTTTTGTAGTCCTGCAATCCCAATGAGCAAAGGTGAACCAATGCAGTCTATAAGATCACCAGAGGATTCTCAAACCACACAAACACCAGAATCTTTGCCTGAATCATTACCAGAAGTGGACAAAATTGGTAAGTTTTTTAAGCTTTGTCAAAGAATATATATTTTTTAAGTAAACATCCTTGTAATGGTTACTGTAATGAATTGTGTATATTATACTCGTAGTATAGCACTTACCAGACTTAGTATGCCAGAGGCATGGAGCAGGAGCGTGGTGGTACTGTTCTTCAAAAAAGGTGATAACACTTTGCTGAAGAATTACAGGCCCATCTCGCTCCTGAGCCATGTCTATAAGTTGTTTTCGAGGGTCATCACAAATCGTCTCGAACGCAGGTTTGATGACTTCCAGCCTCCCGAACAAGCCGGTTTCCGAAAAGGCTTTAGTACCATAGACCACATCCATACGCTTCGGCAAGTTATACAAAAAACCGAGGAATATAACTTGCCGCTTTGTTTAGCGTTTGTGGACTATGAGAAAGCCTTTGATTCGATCGAGACTTGGGCTGTGCTACAGTCTCTCCAGCGGTGCCATATCGACTATCGGTACATCGAAGTGTTGAAGTGTATATACAACAACGCCACCATGTCGGTCCGAGTACAAGATCAGAGTACGAAGGCTATTCCACTACAGAGAGGCGTGAGACAGGGAGATGTCATATCTCCGAAACTGTTCACTGCCGCGCTGGAAAATGCCTTCAAGCTCTTGCAGTGGAAAGGATTCGGCATCAACATCAACGGCGAGTATATCACTCACCTTCGGTTTGCCGACGATATTGTAGTCTTGGCTGAATCGCTGGAAGACCTTAGCACTATGCTCGAAGACCTCAATCGAGTCTCCCAACAGGTGGGTCTTAAAATGAACATGGACAAAACGAAGATCATGTCGAATGTCCATGTTGTGCCCACCCCCATCGGTGTTGGGGGCTCGACTCTTGAAGTTGTTGACGAATATGTCTATTTAGGACAAGTGGTCCGGTTAGGCAGGTCCAACTTCGAGAGAGAGGTCAATCGTCGAATCCAACTCGGTTGGGCAGCATTCGGGAAACTACGCGACGTCTTCTCGTCCAAAATACCTCAGTGCCTTAAATCGAAAGTCTTCGATAGTTGTGTGTTGCCAGTGATGACTTACGGCACCGAGACGTGGCCTCTCACTATGGGCCTTATTAGGAAGCTCAAAGTCACTCAACGAGCTATGGAGAGGGCTATGCTCGGGGTTTCCCTACGAGATCGAATCAGAAATGAGGAGATCCGTAGGAGAACTAAAATAACCGACATAGCCCACCGGATTAGCAAGTTGAAGTGGCAATGGGCCGGGCACATAGCGCGGAGATCTGATGACCGATGGGGTCGGAAAGTACTCGAATGGAGGCCGCGTAGCGGAAAGCGCAGCGTAGGACGTCCACCAACAAGATGGTCCGACGACCTGGTAAAGGTCGCGGGACGTCGCTGGACACAGGCTGCCTCCAACAGGTCTCTGTGGAAATCATTGGGGGAGGCCTATGTTCAGCAGTGGACTTCCTTTGGCTGATGGATGGATGGAGTGCTATCCATACATTAATTATTACACAGACACTGCACAAAACATTAGATATTTGAGCATTATCTTAAAGTAGTGAAATATTATCAAAATTGTAAATAAATAAATAACACCCAACAGTCTCTTACATAGTTCTGATCCCACACTAAGGTTGAGTTTTGTGTCATGGATGTCAGGAACGATGAGGGACTTTTTGGTCTCACTAACACCCAGACCTAAAAGAAATATTTTTGGGCCACACAAACATTTCTCTTGGTGCAGGGATCGAACCCTTTCGTTTCACAGGTGGTGTCTAACCATTTGTGCCATGGAGGCTGTCAAAACTCACTGAGGCTGTAATAACCTACTATGGAATAAAAATTGTAGAGAAAACAAGTTCAAATCAATTCAACGGGACTATTAAAAAAAGTAGCATAAATATTGATTAAAGTACAGTGCATTGTTCTATGTTTCTAGGTGATATAATGCCAGGAAGTGGTCTGCTGACTTGGATGAAGGGTGCCGTGTCTACTGGTGGTATCCTGCAACAAGTGGTTGAGAAAGCAAAGAACTCAGTGGATTCCATGATTACCACATTAGATCCTCAAATGAAAGAATATCTTAGTAAGTTAATTTTTAATTAAAAAGCGAGTTATGACTGAATTTATTTACATAGGATAACATTTTGGAATAAAATTTCTTAATCTCATTAATATTTTACATAAATGGTAAATTTGGTATGGTATATTATATTAAATGGTGGTATGGTATATATTTACATATAACACTAGAATAAATTCTGTTCTTTAAATATTCTTGTATTTTATTTTACAGAAAGTGGCGGAGACTTATTTGTTGTTGTGGCATCTGATAAAGATGTCAAAATATCACCAATCAGAGAAGCATTTCAAACTGTTTTTGGCAAGGCTACAGTAGTGTAAGTACATAATTAGTTCATTTAACATCTCCTAAATTTTAAGATGTATCTGTATCTGTATCTGTATCAGCCCTTTATACGTCCCATTGCAGGGCACTGGCCTACTCTACAATCGAGAATACGATTGAGAGTGGTTAGGCCATATAGTCCACCACGCTGGCCTAGTGCGGGTTGGCGGACTTACATACCGTAGAAATTCTTATGAATCCCTATGGTATGCAGGTTTCCTCACGATGTTTTCCTTCACCGTTTTAGTGCGTGGTGAAATTTTAAGATGTAACTACAATTTATTTAGCAAGGGTTGGCTTAGCCTATTTTTATGTATATTTACTTCTCTTTGATATATTCAACAACTTTTTGTGAACAAGGAATAGAATTAATTAAAATAAATAATAAAATGAAATGTATATACCTTAGAGTATATATATATATATATATATATATATATATATATAGAGGAAGCTCTGATACTTCAAAAACGTAGATAAAAATGGTGGTGCCGGGCCACCTTTTTCTGCCTTCCTATTGGCTAATATTTGAATATGTTGTGCAACATACATAAATTACTTGAAAAAAAATATTAAAATAATTAGTTTAGGTATATTTAATTTCACTCAAACTCATTTTAAAAGGATAATAGCTAAATATAATTTCGGCTATCAAAGGAATTTATAGCAATTTATTGCTAAATAATTAATTCAATTTTCACTAATATAGGAGCGCTACCAACATTACGAACAAGAAAATATCTACGTTTTTCAAAACGCGAATGTATGACAGCGCTCCCTCTATATATAAATACTCTAAGGTATATACAATAAAAATATTAATTCTACTACCTACTTAAATCCTATGTGAAATGTATTATAAAATGCAGCTTGCATCCAGCGACGTCTCGCTACCTTTACCAGGTCGTCTGACCACCTTTTGGGTGGACGTCCTACGCTGCACTTAATACTAATATTAAATTACATAAACTCACGGCTACATCCCAGAAGGGGTAGGCAGAGGAGCCAGGACACCCACATTTCGCCTTGTGTGTTTCGTCCTACAATGTGATAGATGGCGATCCTATCGCTAACTGATATCGGTAACACTGATAATGAATAGAAAAATCCAATATTGCCCAACCCGGGATTCGAACCCGACACCTCAGCTTTGTATACAACTACGCCAACGAGGCAGTCAGAGCAATATTAAATTATTAACTACAGGATGATATTGACACATGGTACTTAATTTGACCCACATTTTCTCATTACCCCAGGTGACAGTGTACATGATTTGAAAAAAATAAGAGAAGATTTTTTGTCAAAAATAGTGATTTTAGTTTTCACGATTTTTAGTCAGTATTTTTACCGCTTAGCTCAACTTTATTTTGGTTCGGGAACTCACCGAAGCCGTAAAGACTCGATATCTATAGGGGTTAATCAAAAGCCTTGAAACCTAAAATCGCAATTTTTGACAAAACTATCAAGCAGTTTTTGTTACAACGTAGTACAATGTTACATGAGGTGGCTAGGAATATGTGGTTTAAATTATATACCATATGTCAATATCACCTTGTATATTAGTAATATTAAATGTATCAAATTGATATGTTCAGAGGTTACGCATCCCAAAGTGACGTGACAGCGGCCCAGCCGGTGGGCTACGCGGCGGCGTACGCGGCCGCCAAGCAACGCATCGCGCATATACGATCAAAACACGCACAACTAAACAACAACATACCCGTTGTGGCTGTCGAGAACTATCTGCATGAGGCTATCGCTGACAGGTATAGTTTAAAAAAAAAATGCTCTATATAGCGAAATTTGCATGCCGTTCGCCTGATGGTAAGCGATACGACCGCTCATAAACAGTAGAAAAATCAAACACCTTGGATTACAATGCAAAGTCCTCGATCCGAAATACAATAGTGCAATAACACTGCAGTTTGCCGGGAGAAACCAAATTTCGGTGGTACCTACCCAGGCGGCCTCTAACATATGAGAGACCTACCACGAGTAACGTGAATGTATAAAAAAAAAAAACAGTAAACGAAAGGTAGGTAGGGTGATGGAAGGACTTAGGTTAATATTACAGTCTTTGAATGCTTATGGAATTTCTTGTCATAGGAGAAATTGATAGAGCATATTTTCGTTCAGCATTATTTTTGTGTTGTAGGCGTATATGTAAATGCAGTTGACTTTTTTATATGCGTGTCAATGACATTTACGTGGGATATTTACATTACTGGTGGTAGGTCTCTCATATGTGAGAGGTAGGTACCACCGCATTGTCTATTTCTCCCGTCAAACGTTAGTGTAAATACACCGTTGTGTTTCGGATTGAAGGACATTGTAGCCATAGTAACTACTGGACATATTGAGACTTAACATCTTATGTCTCAGGATAGCGAGCGTAGTGGCATACCAAGCATTGCTTTGTAATTCAATCTGTTGTTTGGTTCCGCTACTGTTTATGAGCGGTCGTATCGCTTACCATCAGGTGAACGGCATGCCGCATGCTCGTCTCATCACTCAATGCAAAAAAAAAAAATAGAATAAAATAACTATACTTGACCGCCCCGCAGTGGGTAACCGGAAATAATGTTACATACGTATGAGTTATGAATTATCACGCTACACTTACAGGTGGTACGACATAAGTCTAGTGGTGTTATCACAACCGTCGCTGGGAATTGAACTGCAACTGCAGTCTCAAGGGACGCCTGTAGGTTCGGCCGCCGTGGCCGCCGCTGAAGCCGCCACGCCGCAAGACTACGAGCATAAACAGACAGGATTTAGCGTCACTATTGGGTCCATAATGGCGGATAGCTTACGGGTATTTATTTATTTATACTACTTTGTACTTTTCTATGTACTATATTTCTATAGTATGTAAGTCTGCCAACACTAGGCCAGCGTGGTGGACTATATGGCTTAACTACTCTCTATTGTAGAGTAGGCCCGTGCCCTGCAGTGGGACAAATATGGGCTGATACAGACTACTTTGTACACTACAACACAACTAAGTCACATAATAATACGTAAAGTCGAGTCCATCCGATGGTTGCCTGGAGGAGATCGTTGCTAGCGATAAACCCGCTTATAGTAACGAGAAAAAGGCAAAATTGGTCCATCCGTTTAGGAACTTCAATACCACAGTCAAACATCAATGTACACAAATCCAAGAGCCCCAAGAGAAAGTCTGGTGTTAAAACTACTAATGGCGGTATTATCATACTTAGTGTTGCCAGGTGTCCCGCTTTTCTGGGGTTTGGTGACGCGTCCCGATTGAACCTCCGGCGGGACGCCAAATGTCCCGCTTTTTGACCACCCCTCTCAGAACGAATAAAAAACTAAATCATACACACTTTTATTTATAATCCGTACTGTATTTCGCGTTTTCCTACAATTATTTACCTACTTATTATAGTATCTATTTCAATTCTAAAGTTGTTTCGATAGGCTGATTCCAAAAAAATATAGGGCTCTGAATAAGGCCCTATTCAGTGCAACGCGGACGGTCCGCGCGCGGATTAGTGCTTGCGTCCGTCGCGGATCAAATCATCGTTGATCGTTCAGTTCGACGCGGAACGCGGTTGAGAGTGGTACAGTTACAACAGTAAGCCTAATGATAAAAAATTGAAGTTGGTGAGTTGCTGCCTATTTATTAAATAGCAGTTTGTTTTTTTAAACCAATTTGTTTTTTTTCTTCGCCTGAATTATCTTCAAATTTTGGATACACAGCTTTGCAAACATCCAGCCACGCCTTTAGTTTAGCATCCTTATTTTTATACAAGGAGTCGCAGAGATTCCAAAGACATGGTTGTAATCGTACTTCTTGTATAACCCTCTCAGTTTGCACGGTTGCAGCCATGACGACGACAGTACTTTTCGTCCGCGTCGCACGACCGTCCGTCGCGCACTGAACAAGTCTGTACAAGTCACAGATCACTTCCAATAGATACCGCATTACGATAGTTTTGTTTCGAACCGAAAACGCCAACGAAGGGAACTGCGCGGGGGGTGGGCGGGTTGCAGCGCGGTCACGTGGACTTCACTGGAGAGATGAAGCATAAGTCGATAAATAAAAAAATGTATCGATAGTTCGATTTGCCAGTAAGTTCATGTGTTATGATCGCTTCTATAACTTAATTACCAACTTGTTAAATGTTTGATAATATTTTTTTCACCGGCCTGTAGGGCGATTCACGTATTATAATAAGTTCAGTTGCAGTGCAGTTGCGGTTAAGTTTCGATCAAAACAGCCCTTATCGTATTCTCGTAATTTTGACAACCGCTGTCAAATACGCTCGCGTCAAGTTCGCGTCACGCAAATGTTTTAGCGTATTCTACTGCTGCGCGTATAAGTCTATCTCAAAAAATTTCATACGTCTGACGTACAGTTGACGCGCAACTCACGCGCAGTTCACGCGCAGCTAAACACTTACAAGAATACCATTTTGTACTAAAGCGTATACTTAATTGTAACCGCACCGCAACTTGATCGGCGCGTCAAAAAGTTACGTGAATTGCACTACATATCTGATAAATTATACCAACCGGCAACAGCTAACTACGAATAAAATAGGATTAAGATTTATACTTTAGTATGTAACGGTTTTATTTCTATAATTCACTGTGTATTTTTGTATGCCACAATGGCGAAATACCCAAATTAAGTGTTGATATAAAAGATCAGATAAAAATATGAAATAGTAAATAACTAAACCTTACGCCCTAAAGGGCTACAATAACTTCCGTTTCTTGAATTCTGAGGACGGCTGTAGTAAATGTAATATCGACAAGTGACGATGAAACCCACTTGACGAACTATGAATGTTTTTGAGACGATATATACAACGTATGTTAAAATTAGTGCAATAGCTTGTGCTACTGATTCTCAATAAACTTAGTATACTAAAACTTATGGTAAATACCCTCCCATTATATTTGAAAACGTATACAACCAGAGGGAAAAAAGAAAATTTAATTACGCCAAAGATAATTAAAAAAATATTGTAAAAGTACCTTGTTAACAAATGTAACTATTTCAAATTACATAAAATAACGTAATTATGGTAATTTGCAATTTTTATTTAAATCAATATATATATTTTGTGACATTTTCATTTAATAAAATTAATTTACATTATTGTTTTACAATATCGATATTTTTGGGAATTATATTATAAACATGAGTCAAACACTAGAAGAACGTGTGATTTCGCCAAAAAAAGATGGCTTATTACGGTTATTGCTATGCGAAAAAGAGAGGGCTGATTCTCCATCCGAACTCGACTGTTTGACATTGATACATTAACCAGTATAAATTGAGCTCGCTCGGGACCAAATTAATTTAAAGAATATTAGTTATCGATGATCGAACAAATCATTATTAACTGTAATATTATGTTTCCAAAATGTAATTTTCGCTAACGTGCGACGACATGTGCGGGTCCACTACTTGGACGACACTGATGACGCGACATTTGGCATCGGTTTATATCTATCTGATAGCTTATATGTGTTGGGCGCAACCGCTGCCTTGCATTTGGTATCTATTGGGAGTGATCTGTGGTACAAGTGCATTACCGTCCGCGCGCGGACGCCCGCGCCGCGGACGAGCGACGCGGAGTGATTTCGATCCGCGCGCGGACAGCTCTCCGCGGCGCGGGCGCTCCGCGTCGCTCTGAACGCGTTGTATGGGATTGATACATTTTACCGTCCGTCGCGGACATCCGCGTAGGTCGTCCGCGTCGCACTGAAGAGGCCCTAAGAGCTTGCGGTTTGTTCACGAATTCCTTTCTTATTTTAGATGGTAATACATGTGCAAGGAAATACTGTTAGTAAACTCATGTCTTAATGAATATTAGCTAGCTCCAATCAAAATTCCTTAGTAACAATTTCAAGTTCATACGGCTTAGAGACTTTTTTACGACATGTACATGTAGATGTAATTCAAAGAAAAACGCATCTTAACTTCACAAAATTCTCTTCGAGCATTATAGCGAGCATAATTTATCAAAATTCATGTGCAAAGACGTGTCGGAAAATATAAACTTTCATCTTGGAGATAAAGATCGCTCTGGTAAATCGAATAGTTATAGTCTAAGAATTTAAGGAATAACTCAATGTACACCCGTAGAACGCTAGAGGAAAATGCAAAATCGTTGTGAGAACATTTTTGAAATATTTGGAGTTAGCTAAGAAACCTTTGCCTATCCCTTCTGGAAAAAAAGGCGTGAGTTTATGTATGTATGTATGCTAAGAAACAGAGGCGGCTCGTGAAATTTTTTGACGGGGGTTCATAAAAAAAGTAATTGAAAAACTAGAGCTTACTATTTATTATATTTGTATACAAAATCCATTCGCCGGTCTTTTTGGCGTGCGAAGATATCTATTACTTTCTTGTGAAAATGGAATCAGAAATGGAACTGATTAAGCGTATAAACTATTTTTTAATACTTATTTAAAAAAAAAACTGCGAATTAACTGACGAAGTCGACGAGCTTGCTTGAAGTTGTTTGTATACATAAGGACCACAACTGCGCATAAGTAGGATATCACCTCGGCGCGCGCACGGCACGACTGGCTGTACGACAACTGAGTGACGCGTGAGCGGCGCTCTAGATTACGCTAATTTCTCATACGATATCTTTTGTTTCACGCGTCAGCCCGAGTCGTAGCTCTCTTTCGCACTCATTGAATACAGTACTAAGAGTCGTACTAAGCTTCGTTTCATAGGAGCGCAACCGCTGGCGGTCCACTCGTTACAAATTTACGCTACATGTACCTGTATAGATAATATAATAGACTTATTATAGGCGTAGTAAAATATAAAGAATGTAATGTAAGGATTTATGTATTATAAATATACAGGGTATATCAAGACTGCTACCGAAAACGAAGCCGGGTGGTAGTTTAAGCGACTTCAGACACAATGCAACAGAAAAAGTTGCAAAAAAAAAGCGACAATTTTTTTTTGTTATTTTTTTCCTATGGCCATATTTGGGTGGTAAATACATTTTTTCCTAAAATAATAGTATATACCCTTTTATTTATAAATACTCTAAGGTATAAAAGAGTTTAAATTATTATTTTAGCAAAAACTATGGATTTACCACCCAAAAATGACGATATTTAAAAATCATAAAAAAAATTTTTCGCGTTTCTAGGCGAAATTTTTAATTGCATTGTGTTTGTAGCCACTAAAACTACCACCCGGCTTCGGTTTCGGTAGCAGTCTTGAGATACCCGGTATATAAATTATTAAATTAGCTAAGTATGTAATTTTCGTGGGAGTGCACTGCACAAGCGCTCTTTCGGATGAGCCGCCTCTGCTAAGAAACCATGGCGCGTTATGAATTAAAGCCTCGAGAGATATGGTACTTGGTCTGATTGAGCTGCGCTTTTATTATTATTCTAATAACCAAAAACGGCTCTTGTCTTTGAGAGCTTCCAAAGACGCAACGTTTTTCCATGTGATAAGTATATGCTGCTAGAAAAAGGGAGAGAAATAATTTGTGAAAGCAAAAAAAAATTGCTCTCTTCTTTGATAGGTGTCCCGCTGAAGAACACAAAATCCCGCTTATTTTAATGTCCTGTCCCGAATTTTTAAAAATTAAACCTGGCAACACTAATCATACTAGGTATGTTAGGTATAACCAGTATTTAAGATATTATATGATCATGTTACAGGTGCCACACACTCAATGGCAGGAGGCTTCGACAGGAGTATCAAGGAGGGAATTACTAGTTTTGGCGGCCCGTTCTATAGCCGGCTCCTACAAAAAACTATTGGCTATTTCGGCAGCCGAGACTTAAAATCATCCAGATCTTTAAACCCACTGTTTTATATTATCTATTGATAAATAACTTTAAGTGTGAGATGTATAGTAAGGACCTCATTCATAGACAGTTTTAAAACCTATTTTAGTTATAGAATGTTGTCCTTATCAAACGATTTTAACACGCTTTTATTAACTTCGTCTGTATGTATGTATGAATGAATGTATGTAACAGAATCTGTGAAGTCGATGTTAGAGCACTTCAAAACATCAGATTGAACTTGAAACAACAATTACTTATCCTACAGCACCCCACGTTTTATACCAAGAAAATGTATGTATTTTACTCCATTTTCTAATCTTAATATCAATTATTTTTTACTTTTCAGTTGGATCTTTTATGAAAGCGTGGTTTTTTAGTTTTTTAAACTATAATTTATTTTAATTCAGTTTGAGGGAAGAAGACAAAACATTTGGTAAATAATATAGATTTTAAACTGTCTATGAATAAGGCAGTTCGTGATAAATATAAGAAGCTAGAAATATATAAAATGTTATAATGTTCATGCTCTGATAGCTTAATTTACTGATTTAATTAAAATAAGACTTTATTTCTATACACTTTTAATGTCTGTTTTGTTTAGCACAGGCTATTTTTCAAGAGTTAAAATAGAGCGGTGACGTTACGATGTTAAAATATAATGTGCTGGCAAACAGACAATCGAAATAGTCTTTTAATAAAAGGTGTATATTGAAATAAGACTATTTTTTACGAATTTTATTGCGGATTTGGTTTAATTTTCACAGTTTTTAGCTTCCCTACACGTTTCGGTTACTTTACAGTTATCTTGAAAATCCATAAAAAATAGTTTGTATCAATATTGTTACATTCGCATAAATCTAAGAATGTATATCTAGATTATTATATTTTTCAGCATTTTTGTAAAATCTAAAAAAATAGTGCACAAAATCAGTGTGCGTGTAATAATCACGCGAGTTATCAGTGAAACGAGAGGGAAGATAGTGTCATCATATAGGAGTGACAGAGAAAGAAACAGTTTACACTTGCAAAAAAAAAATCGTTCTGTTTGTTTTAGTAAATTTATCTTAACTTCGCCACCACACGATGTATTGAAAAAATGTTTACTTGTATATAGAATATGTAACTATTGGTGTCTATGAAAATGATTTATCCAATATAAATTATACCTAGTTAATATCGATTAAGAAAAATGTTGACCATGATTATATATTCGACCTAAGTTATAAATCAATAAAAAATGAATATAAACTGTGTTACATTACACTATAGATTAAGCCAGGTTTAATAATAAAAAAATATGTTCTAGTTATTTTGCAGTCAAATTATTCGGTGTGGTGGTTATCGTGAGGAAACCTGCATACCATAGCGATTAATAAAAATTCTATGGTATGTAAGTCCACCAACCCGCACTAGGCCAGCGTGGTGGACTATATGGCCTAACCACTCTCAATCGGTAGTCGATTGTAGAGGAGGCCCGTGCCCTGCAGTGGGACGTATATGGGCTGATACAGAAATTATTCGGGGCTTTTAACTGAAATTATTTTACGATTTGAACATAGTGAGTGTTTGTAAAAATATCGAATATGAAAGAAGGAAGTTTAATAATAAAAATGATACATTTAAAATTCGAGATGTTTGTATATTATAAGGTGTACTTATTTTCAATAATATAAAGTAGGAATTTCTATCAACACACGTGTACGAATTTAAAACACGTGCTATGTTTGTGCGCAACGCGTGTGCGGCTATCAAACGCCGAAGTGTTAGTTATATAATTAATACACTATTATATTTACTGTGTCTTTTAACATATGATGCCAGATGTAATTGTTTAAGAAATAAAATTTATTACTGTTAATTACCAAAACATTAATCTTGTATTTCGTCCACAAAGTTATGTACAAACTAAAAATATTGAGTTCCCTGTAATCGGGTAAAAAACTGAAAATTATGTAAAACAGTGATGCCATATAAAAGTGAATTGTTGGAATATGATGTGAAATTATTTTAATTATACATTGAGTTTGCCGGCAGCAGTGCGGTATATTGTAGATGAGGACTGTATGTAAAAGACTTAATTGTTAAATACAAAATTGTATATTTTTAAATTAAATCTGTTTTTTTTTTGACTCCAGCATAATCTTATCTTAGGTGGATTGGTGATAAGTTTTATTCTATATCACCATTTTATGTCATATGACGTAAATTGTTGAATCCATCCATCCATCCATCAGCCAAAGGAAGTCCACTGCTGAACATAGGCCTCCCCCAATGATTTCCACAGAGACCTGTTGGAGGCAGCCTGCATCCAGCGACGTCCCGCGACCTTTACCAGGTCGTCGGACCATCTTGTGGGTGGACGTCCTACGCTGCGCTTTCCGCTACGTGGCCTCCATTCGAGCACTTTCCGACCCCATCGGTCATCAGATCTCCGCGCTATGTGCCCTGCCCATTGCCACTTCTACTTGCTAATCCGGTGGGCTATGTCGGTTATTTTAGTTCTCCTACGGATCTCCTTATTTTTGATTCGATCTCGTAGGGAAACCCCGAGCATAGCCCTCTCCATAGCTCGTTGAGTGACTGAGCTTCCTAATAATGCCCATAGTGAGAGGCCACGTCTCGGTGGCGTAAGTCATCACTGGCAACACACAACTATCGAAGACTTTCGATTTAAGGCACTGAGATATTTTGGACGAGAAGACGTCGCGTAGTTTCCCGAACGCTGCCCAACCGAGTTGGATTCGACGATTGACCTCTCTCTCGAAGTTGGACCTGCCTAACCGGACTACTTGTCCTAAATAGACATATTCGTCAACAACTTCAAGAGTCGAGCCCCCAACACCGATGGGGGTGGGCACAACATGGACATTCGACATGATCTTCGTTTAATCCATGTTCATTTTAAGACCCACCTGTTGGGAGACTCGATTGAGGTCTTCGAGCATAGTGCTAAGGTCTTCAGCGATTCTACCAAGACTACAATATCGTCGGCAAACCGAAGGTGAGTGATATACTCGCCGTTGATGTTGATGCCGAATCCTTTCCACTGCAAGAGCTTGAAAGCATTTTCCAGCGCGGCAGTGAACAGTTTCGGAGATATGACAATTGTTGAATACAATGCGTAAAATAATTCTTATAGACTTTTTAGAAGCGTCATCCAAAATTCTATTACGAAAGCCGTTCTGCACAAGAAGCTTATACCCAAATGGAGATTGCATTCCGTATATAAAAGTGAAGCACAAAAATTTTACCTTGAATGACGTTGCTACTGCTTGCTGCTTGAGTGACAATGAATGAAAATGACTTTTTGTTCATTCATTGTCACTCGAAAGAAAAGGATAGCAAGCAAAGGCGGCTCATCCGAAAGAGCGCTGGTGCAGTGCACTCCCACGTAAATTACATACTTAGCTAATTTAATATTTTATATATATTTATAATACATAAATCCTTACATTACATTCTTTATATTTTACTACGACTATAATAAGTCTATTATATTACCTATATAGGTACATGTCGTGTCAATTTGTAACGAGTGGACCGCCAGCGATTGCGCTCCTATGAAACGAAGCTTAGTACGACTCTTAGTACTGTATTCAATGAGTGCGAAAGAGAGCTACGACTCGCGCTGACGCGTGAAACAAAATATATCGTATGGGAAATTAGCGTAATCTGGAGCGCCGCTCACGCGTCACTCAGTTGTCGTTCAGCCAGCCGTGCCGGGCGCTCGCCGAGGGATATCCTACTCATGCGCAGTTGTCGTCCTTATGTATACATACAACTTCAAGCAAGCTCGTCGACTTCGTCAGTTAATTCGCAGTTTTTTTTTAAAATAAGTATTAAAAAATAGTTTGTACGCTTAATCAATTCCATTTCTGATTTTCACAAGAAAGTAATAGATATTTTCACACGCCAAAAAGACCGGCGAATGGATTTTGTATACAAATATAATAAATAGTAAGCCCTAGTTTCTCAATTACTTTTTTTGTGAACCCCCATCAAAAAATTTCACGAGCCGCCTCTGATAGCAAGCAGTAGCAACGTCATTCAAGGTCAAATTTTTGTGCTTCACTTTTATATACGGAATGCAATCTCCATTTGGGTATAAGCTTCTTGGTTCTGCATCATTATTCAAAGTTACCATTGTATGCGAAGAAGACAGCCAGTTATATTTCTTTATAGTGCTGTCAACACCAAAATCATTGGTTGGAGATGATTTCAAAAATTGAAGCCTGTCGTAAAAAAAACTTGCTGTGCAACTCTTTCAAAATATTTAATTGATTACTAGATCTCTTCAAGAAGGGGGCCAAATTACGCGCTCTGTTTTGGCGGTGCAGTTAATTCTATTGTAAAATAAATATCCCCTTATCACGGGATATTTTGAATTACACAATATGTGACATAAAGCTGATGCCAATTTTTGATAAAAATAAAGGGCAAAGTGCTTGTGTTTTGATAACGTTTTGATAATAGTGAGTAGTGACGCAGTATGATTTATTACCGTGTACTTAGAATTCGGCCGATGCTGTGCCGAACAATAAAATATTATCAAAGGACTACGTATAAAAATTATAACCATTTGTCATGTTAAAGATGTCACCTTCTAATGATGTCAAAGCTACGCAACGTAGTGCGGTGAGGTATAAAAACGATGCAAACTTCGAATGTTCGGAAACTTCACAATATGCCTAGATATTCCACAAAATGTTGGATTGCTCTATCTTACGTCGCAACCACAGACGACGTCGCAACCATAGACTAAGTTCGAAGAAAATGATAAGTATAATAAAGAATAGTATTGACTTTTACAAGTGGAAATCTTATATCCGTCGAACATCCGAACATTTGAAATTTAAAGAGTAGCCCCCATGTCATATAAAATCATGGTATAAAGTAGTAAGATTTGATTTGACGTATCCCATCGGGTCGGGTCACGTGGCGTTTCAAAAGTATGTTCCCTCAGCTCCGGTTCCCTCATTAGGCATGCTTCAAGACTGGGTAATAACTTTTATGTGATACCATATAATATGTGATGTCAGATGAGAGCGTTATACCGACGACTCAGTCAAAATAAGTAGTGTCGTCTTATTAGTCTGTGGTCAAACTATACTTACAGCATTTGATCAAATATATGCGATCGAAGATGTAAGCCATAAGAATGTGTAGGCATTTGGAAAATAAAACAATGTTCTAAAGTAAGCATTTCTGATCTTATAAACTAGTATTTTAAGTTAGATTAGAAGATTAGATTTGTCTTACTCATAAGTCCTACTCGTAGGCATCACCGAACGAGAGATGTTTGGTGATGCCTACGAATCGTCTTAAATTACTATTGGACCGTTATCAAAATAGTAATTAAAACAACGGTTTGATCTATATGTGGATCTATACTAGTGGTTCTTAGCTTTTAGTCATGGGGGGCTATTTGACAGTTTCTGTCTAACCATTGACCAGTTTGTTGATTGGTTTGGTTATACGTTAATACAGTGCAGGACATGGGTGTAGTCAGCCATGGGCTCACAGTGGGGCAGCAGTCTAAAATGATACGTAACTAGCAAACTATACCCGCGGTCTTGCCCCGGATATTTTTTAAAAGGTTATGATCTATAGCAACCTGTATCTGTATTTATAATACGAATCATCCGAAACACTTTCTTATTGTTCACCTACTAAAACCTCGAAATCATCCATTCAAAAATGTGTCTCTATCTTCAGCCGTTTGGGCTCTGGGCTCATGCCAGTTTGTTAGAGGCAATTATTCTGTATCAGCCCATATACGTCCCACTGCAGGGCACGGGCCTCCTTTACAATCGACAGTACGATTGAGAGTGGTTAGGCCATATAGTCCACCACGCTGGCCTAGTGCGGGTTGGCGGACTTACATACCATAGAAAATTTTATAAATCGCTATGGTATCCTCACGATGTTTTCCTTCACCATTTTAGTGCGTGTTGATTTACTATCAATACACACATGACTCCAAAAAGTCAGAGGTGTGCCCTGGGATTCGAACCCGCGACCACCATGAACATGTTGGCAGTCGCGTCGTGCTATCTATTATCTATATGTGTAATTGCCTAGAGGCAATTATACATATCGATAATAGATAGCATTTTACCTAGCTAATTTATTTTTTTAGGTTTGCTTAGGTACCTTACAGTTCAGAGCCAGTGTAGGTCAAGCACCCCGCTCTGCCCTACCCTGGCTACGCCCATGGTGGGAGAAGTATAAATTAATAAAGGATTTTTCCATCTATCAATCATGATGGCTTCGCGGACCCCTTGGATGCTTCCACGGACCACCGGTTAAGAAACACGCGACGTGCGGACTGCGGTGTGTGGACCGGTTCTTATTTACTAAAATATATTGTACAGTAAGGTTTTTATTAAGCACTTCTATGTTTTTTAATCATTTTATGCAGGTACCTAATTTTAATGTGTGGACGTGGAATAATAAGAAATAAGTTACTTTGGGTAGTATTATTTTATACTGACCTGGCAAGGTGACTGCAATTAGACAACTGGCTGTATGGTAAGGGCATCTGCTCTGTGGCACATACCATTTGCCCGTCCGATAGTCGATACATCCATGTGCTTAGGTACAAAAAAATGTTTACCTATATAGAAATTGTATGATAAACTTATACGTACTTAGATATTATTTGGTAAAATTAAAAAAAAATGTATAAATGTACTTATTTACCTGTCTCGAGTGCTTTTACTACGTAGTATCTTGAGGTAGATAATGGTTCACCCAATTCCAATAATCGTCGGTATATTGCAGTGGCAATATTTATCTACAATAAATAATGAATAATGAGAGAAACTGACCTTTTTTGAACTTGTTATTCACATATTTTTCCTTATTTCAATATACGGTCTGATTAAACAAACTGCCACACACATTGTGCAGTATTGGCTGCAGTTTTCCGGTTTTCATTTGAACGGTGGCTGTTTGGTGCGTGGTTGGTTCGGTGTTAGTTATTTGTCTCTTCTCACGCGTGCCGGTGGTTAGACCAAGGTATGTACTGTTTACAGCCTAGTCTTTTTTTAATTATTGTAAATAATATGTTGCACAATTAGGTGATGAATGTTATGAATAAATTAACATTAAATTTATGAATTTAATGTAGCGTGTCATTCACATAAAACAAAAAAACAGGTTTTATTCCATAATATCGTCAGCGGTGAGCACTCGTAAGATTTAAATTAATAAGGTGTATAGAATGTTTTCGCACTATTTCTGCATTTTGAGTGAAATGTGAAAGTACAAATGTGTAAATATTTTTTTCAATATTGTACTGGATTTATCAGTATGTTGTCTTTATAGTCTACCGAGTATCTTATTAGAAGAGCAGAAAATCTTAAGTATTATAGTATAACATTTTCGCAAGTTTTTTATTGGTTAACAATTAAAAACAACGACTAGAGTTTTGTCTTAAAAACAATAATACCTGTACCTCTTCAACAATTCTTCTTTCAAACTTGTTTTAACGAACTAAATGTAACTAATTTATAAATATTCTGCCAATAATCATTCTAAGATTCATAAAATATCGTACGGCCAGATCAATGAACTTAACTGTAGCTGCGCTCTAGAATCCGCTGTTATTGTGGCTGTTATTCATCTTACGAGAGTAAGGCCTCTATCACACTGGCGTTTCAAGAGCGTTGGCGTTTCTTCAATGTCTGTGCAACATCAACGCTGGTTGACGCGATTTAGGCGCCGCGATTGCCCAGCGGCAACCGCGCTGTGACTGTTAAAGGCCACTTCATTTGTCAATACGAGAAATATGTAATGCATAATCGCAGATAACCCGCACTAGGCCAGCGTGGTGGACTATATGGCCTAACCACTCTCAATCGTATTCTCGATTGTAGAGTAGGCCCGTGCCCTGCAGTGGGACGTATATGGGCTGATGCAGATACATATACAGATAATCGCAGATTGGGGAGTGATGTGATGCTCTCTTTTTCTTTTAACTACGTAATTTTCGTCAAACCAACGGTAGTATTTCTCATCGAAATTCCCGAAGACAACCGCAGCGTCAACGTCGCGTCACCGTAGCGTCGACATTGAGCTGATTTTGGAGAAACGCCAACGCTCGTAAAACCAGTGTGACATAGGCATAAATAGGATATTGAAGAAACGATATAGAATAAAAATATTAAACTATTAAGGAAAGTATTCTAATGTATCAGCGTTGTATTTTTTTATTTTTCCCAGTCCTAGAAGTTACCATGAAAAAGGACAAAATATTTGAATAGGTATTTATAATGTTTACGCCGATGTTCGCGGTGACTTCTTGACCGGTAAGGCAGTGATCTGTATTTTATGAGCAGGCCTCTAGTGTGATATGCACAATACTAAAATGTATTCTATATTTAAGTTTTAGTTCGGTAGGTAGTCAGTTTAATTAATTATGCGCATTTAAATTATTCTTAAACTGTTAACTGTTTCAATTGTTTAACCAAATGTATCCAAATTAGGTGTATTTCTGTCTAGTTTGAGAGTTTAACTATTTATCTTTTTCAATGAAACACACAATTACACAGCTTGTGTAGGCGCTATTGCGTATTGGTGATTAACTAAGATTTTTTTTATTCTTTATCATTAATTAGATTTTTGGACAAATAATATTTGCTCTTCACAGTAATTCTGTTTTATATCGATCTGGCCAGCGACCTCCGTACACTAAGGTGTTGGATGAGAAATCTGTCATGCTATTGTTGCGTTCTGGGTTCAGTCCATTTACGTTGGGTTTCCAGCCTGATGCGTTTACGATTCGACGTAACTTTATACCAGTAAAACTGAAAAAAAAAAACATGTTTTGCTATGATGTTTTAAACCGTGATAATCGGTGCTCATTGGTCATTTTGTCATAAATGCTTATTTCAGGACCGTACGAATTAAACGGCAATGATGAAGATCTTGATCGTAGTGTTGGCTTATATGACGCTCGCTGCCGCCAGTCCTACGGTCAAAACATGGACGTTACACGAGCTGTCTGAAGTTATCCAGAGGAACAAGACAGACCCTGAATTGATGCCGCACTTGACGGATGCCCTGAACAGGATGATGCTGGCTATATTCACTGGGGAAAATGAGGTATTATTAAGCTTACATTATTAACTTGTTTTATTAATTACTGTTTTTAGCAAAGAGATGAGTAATTTAAAAGTGTGCACGAAATAAAAAAAGTAAAAAACAGGAAGTAAAAAATATTAAAAACATTATGATAGTTCCGAAAAAGGTGGAATAAGAAATTGACAAATAATTCAATATGTCGATTTAACATACTTCGATTTAAGATAGTTCGAAAATGCTTTTACAAGAGTGTATTTTGTTTTTTTTTTATTTTTTAATAATTTCTTAGTTTATTTTGTTGTTTAATTTACATACTTTTGCAATATGAATCTTTACAACTAAGAAGTATTAAGTGTCTGCTCTATCCCCCATCATTTGGAACCGGTGTACGACAAGACTATCTATCAGTAATACTCGTATCTTATGTACCTAATGTATTTGACTGCAGGATTCAATTCATGCGTTTATACGCTCGCCTGATGGTGGTTCCCGGTGGACCAAGGAAGAACTCGAGGAAGCCATAAAGAACCCGGATACGAATCCCTCTTACCGGAACTTCTTCAGAAGTGCTTATCATTATTTGGAGTACAATAAATCAGAGGTTATTATACGATACATTTTACAAACATATTTTATCAAGAACTTTTAGGGTATGTAGAGCCCGCTAACTTGCAATAGACTATTCAGACTACTCAGTACTTCGACACGACGACGAATGTTTGAACATAGTAAAACTGTCCGAATATGCCTAAATAAATTACAAAATGTTCAAATCCTCTATCGCACATCGTAATCTTAGACTAATTTCGAAGTTAATGATAGTGATAAGTGTCATAGAAAATACTGAGAATTTTTACCAGTGGGAAGCTTTTATCTTACGTGTTGACGTTCAACGTCTGAACATTCGAACTTCGTGTCGGAGTATAGAGTAACCCCCCTGGTAGGCTATGACCATTTCAATAGAATTCTCTATTCTAGACAAGTCAAGACTCATGCGCTTATTATTAAATAACAATCTAGGTATACTTTTATTGGAAAATAGCTCGGGATGCGTGCAAGGAATTTCGGACTCGAAGAAATCTCACTTACTGGATGAAGCACAATAAGAATCATGTCTTACATTAGTTCTCTGTGAAACAGGATACCACATCATTTCACCGATTTTGTAGTCTTAATTTGTTACAGCAACTTTACCACTCAGAAATGATAACATTGAAATAAAACCAATTCCTACGGATTTTATAGCGGATTTGGCTTAAATTTTCATTTTTAACTTCCTGACTGTGGTCACGGGGTGGACTGAGGTATTAATCACCCGCTCAGTGACTGTTACAATATAACTACCCTTATTTTACAATTATTAAATTAAGAATTTAATTTAAAAATTTAGTTGATTTTGGAGATTCAATTTGCGCAGAAGGAGTTCACTGAGTCTTGAGATCCGGCAGGTGGTCTAAATCCGCGATAAAATACGTAAATATAATATCCGTACATAAATCCGTATGTATCACTATTTTAATGTGTAACATTAAGGTAAATTTAACAAACCATTATAATAATTACATCAAGGCTAGACTTATTAAATAAAGATACCCTACCACTTAATAAAATATGTTTTTTATTCGCAGAAAACGGTTGAAGTCACCATTCCAGCTTTAGATATATCAACATGGACCATGTCTGATTTGGAGGAGGCTATTTGTGATAAAACCACAGATTCTGAACTTCTACCTCTGTTGGAAAAAGCACGAGAAGATCTGAAGAAGGACTCTGGCATACGAGTATGTAATTTATAATACACGTGTTTCCAATGTTCAATTTTAGACAATACTCAATGATTACCATAAAATATATTTTATTCTATGAACTATAATTTGAAACAGCATTAAAAACTGCAAAAAATAGACTGAGACTTACCAGAATAAAGATTACGTCAACATTGATATATTTTATGGTAATCATCTTATTGGCATAGCCAGACTGTGTATGGTCGATGACTCAAGAGGAAATTAGTTCCAATACCAGATCGAGACATCTATTTTGTTGGTTTTCTCAATTTGAATCAAATCATATGGGTTACACGGGACTGAAATTTAGATAATATATGCGCGGTAATTTAATATATTATTATGTAGCTTTTAAGCTAATCTATAGAACTATTGTATAAGAAGTGCAGTAATAGTTACGTCAGTGTATTATCTATGGTAATAGGCATAATATAAGGTTGAAATCTTATTTTTTCAGGATAAAATATCATTAGTGACTAAAGTTGGACTAGTCAAGACGAATCAACCGAGTCTTTTGTCGAGGAAATCTGTGAAGATCGAAGAATAAAACGGATTTACGAATGAAGAATTAACTTATTTGTTTTATTAATTATAGTTATGAAATGTTCTTCTTTTATTTACTGCGCAACTATTTGAATAAAACTTAAAAATACATCTCGTCAATTCTAATATCCCTAGTACAAATTACTTAGAAGGGACTCTTGCGATCGAGCCATGAAGTAATAGGGAAGGCGAAAAATCCTGACAGGCTGATGAACTGCAACGTCACGAGCACCAGAAATTACGTTCAGCACTCGTCTACCCGGTTGCCGGTATTAATAACATTTGCCCTTAAAATAACCCTTACGAGAGGCCTGCGTTAAACTGGCTTTCCTGTGAATGACATTATTTAAGATGAAATAATAAATTAAGTCGGACGCCCGCCTACAAGGTAGATGGACGACAACAACAGGTCGTTGTGGAGATACTTGGGCAAGGGCGTCGCCAAGGGGGGGCAGGTAGGAGCAGCTGCCCCCCCCCAGAGATTAAAAAAAATTGCCAAATGTCAACCAACCATAATCTTTGTCTTGACTTGCCTATATATTGACTATACGGTATTTTTTGCATATACCATACTATTGTACAATAATATTGACCGTCTGGGGGCCGCCGTCAAAATTGTGTAAGTTGTAATCACATTTTTCTCATTCTCCGTAATATTTGCCCCTCTCTAGGTCATCGGCTGGCGTCGCCCCTGTACTTGGGGGAGGCCTATGTTCAGCAAGCAAAGCATCAATGTATTACATTTTTATTATTTCATTCATTATGCACAGTAATAAAAGGATCTGTTGGAAACATTACATGTAGCAAACGTAGTCGTGTAATCAATTATTACTACAAAGTATTTGCGGACAAACCAAACACTTGATTTGCGAGATTTATTTCATTACTTCGTTATCATCATCATCTCAGCCACAGGAAGTCCACTGCTGAACATAAGGCTCCCCCAAGGATCTCCACATCGGCCTGTGAGAAGCGGCCTGCATCCAGCGACTTCCTGCAACCTTAGCCATGTCGTCCGTATACCTTGTAGCCGGGCGTCCGATTCCATTAATTATTTCAACATAATTACTGTCATTCGCAGGATGCTTAACACAGACTCCCCTAAAGGTTATTTTAAGGCCAAATATTATTAACACTGGCACCCGGGTAGACGAGTGCTGAACGTAGTAGTTTAGAAAAAAAGAACTTTTGTATAAATATATACTCACCTTTTTGCTTATAAAACTTTTTTAATTTTAATTTAGGGCAAAAAGTTAAATAATCATATTTGTAGGCAATACAATTCGCTACAAATTATGTTTTTACAAATTTTTCGTAAGACGTATAGTTTCCGAGATAACGCGAAAAAAGAGTTTTCACCCCTTTTTCCAAGATGGCGGCCGGGGGGCAAGGGTGGCGACCCCACAAACTTGAGGTTAAGCTTCTATTGACCGCCCAAACATATCCCAAAAATAAAATTGCGTCCTCTAAAAAGTTCAAAGCTCATGTAACATTTCAATGGACACCCACATGTTCTAAGTTACAGATCAAGTTACGTACACAAGGTTACGGCGGTGTTTCTGAGGGAGTAGAAATCTATCTACTCTTCTGTGCTTCTAGTGTCACTCATTTTTATACAATTTCAATAACAGAACTGCTGCAAATTACGATATATTGAAGGATTTGTTTTCTTTATTCTGGTACGGCACAGTGACTGCATTGCACCTGGTGGTAAGTGCAAATGCCTTCCAAATAGATTATCTAATGGCATCAGGCTGCGGTCTCATACCATTCCATACAATCATAAGCCGGCCTGCTAAGATTCTTCTGTACGCTACGGTGGAAAAACCCAGGCTTGTAAGAAGGAGGAAAGGAACAGGTGTGATGGCAAACCGTTCCACAGCTTGATTGTCTTTATATCCAAGATTTAATTTGATAGTTTTCTTGAATTTGTTGCATTTCAATACCGGTAGCTTAAAACTGTCCTTGATTACACAACACTTTGATTATGATTATTCCGCGCTTTGATTATGGCGACGGCACGAGTAAGATAGAAGTATTATTATAATCAGTTTTAAACCAGCTCAATACAAAAAAGTCATACTCGCAACCTGTGACCGCCCACACTAAGGTACACGCCCCATTTACACAAGAAGAGTTTCTAGATTCAAGAATATAAAAAAGTTGCATTTTTTACACATTTCTGTATCAGCCCATATACGTCCCACTGCAGCGTACGGGCCTCCTCTACAATCGAGGGTACGATCAAGAGTGGTTGAAATGAAATGAAATTAAATGTATTTATTGGTCATGTAGGCAATTAAAGACCCCTTTTGACAAGTAAGACCATATAGTCAACTACGCTGGCCTAATGCGGTTGGCGGACTTTGGCGTGTAAACATTTGAATACGATAATCTTATAGAGAATACCTCACGCGTTAATGGCGTACGACTATTCCTCGATATCGCAAGCTTCTCACCGTTTAAATGGGCTATAAATTTTCTGCTTGTGTATCAGAAACTTCGATAGACTTTGCACAGTCAGAGCCGAAAAAATATTTGAGGCCGTATTAACGTTTGTCTTAATTCATTAATTCGGGTATCGAACTCGAGGCCTCTTGTTTCACAGCCCGCTCACAAACAATTGCTATCCGGAGGGTGCTAATACAGGTATGGGGCATACCGATTTTTATCCTTCATTGTGATAGGGGTCTTGTATATCATGAAGGCTAGATTATAGAATATTAGAATATTTATCTCGGTACGGGGATTGAACCCACGGTCTCACGTTTTACAACCGGCGTTCAACCAACTGCGCCACGGCGGCTGTCAAACCTTACAAAAACACTGAAACACTCACATTCTTGGTTTAGATGTCCCGAGAATTAATGTGTATTGACTAAACAACCAATGCTAGTGACAATATAACTAAGACTAAAGAACAACATACATACAATTGTTCTTCAAGAAACTCACAAATTAACGATTTCTGGTAAAATTCTTATTCTATAATTACATATTTTGATAGTTACAAATAGACGTTGTTCGCTCACCTGTCACGTCTTATCACTCACACCAATAATTTTATTATCTAATCGTATCCACTATTTTAATAAGTCATAAAGTATTATTTTTATAACTAGCTTGGGTTTTTCCAATATCGATCGGCAACATCTCTGTTCATGATCCCCTGTGGCGCCGTTGATTAGACGCCGGCTGTGAAATGAGAGGCCCCGCGTTCGATACACACATCTTCTTCTTATTTACCTACTTTACTGCCTTATTCATAAACAGTTTATAATGCTATTTAAGTTATTGAATATTTTGTCTTCTTCTCTCATTCTGAATTCAAAAATCGTTCGAAAGGAAGAAAATATACGACAATATCACAGGTTTTAAATTTGAATATGGCTGTTAGGGTTTTTTAAGCATCGGGTACTAAATCTTATTATTTGTGACTTGTTTGTTACAGACCTATCGAAAAACTAGATTTTTTCTCACAGGTAGGACTTTAGGTACAATGTTTATCTTTTAAAAATGAATTTGTTTCTGTAGCGACGTGTTCTGTGATCCTTACAATTTTATTTAATAACTTTAAAATGTAATAACTATAATTAGCGAGAAACGCGTTTCGATAAAACTCGTATTCAAAGTCCACAGCTTAATAGACAGCCCAAGTAGTTTACAACCTAAAATTTATTAGGTTTTATTGTACAAGATCTAATAGAGACATATACCCTTATGTAAAAGTAAACCGAGCACTTAGCACTAGTCTCTCAGTCGCCGTCACATTGCAAGTCCTACGGTGCAGCGCGGCGCGGCGGTTGACAGCTTTTATCGCTCGCCGCACTTAACTGCCAATAGATGAAAAACCCGTGGCCACCAGACCTTCGTAATTTTATAAAAGCTGAAAGTTTTTTCTGCACATGCCTCTGACATAAGCATCACACGATCAGCTATTATGAAGTTCCGATCGTGGTTGCTTTGGAAGTTATGAGCTTTAATGATTCTGGCAAGATGAACGAACCATCAAAAGTGTCTGAAAACCAAGGAAATATTTGTTTGTATTTGCCTTAATAACATATAAAAAATTCGGCTTTTATACTATAACTTCGGCAAAGTTACGTGTTATTAAATATTACGCTATCTTCAAACTTTAACATAATGTAATTTTGTCAGCGTTATAGTATAAAAGCTGAATTTTATATATGTTGCTAAAGCAACTATAAAAAAATATTTCCTAAGTATTCAGACACTTTTGATGGTTCTTTCATCTTGCCTGAAACATTGAAGCTCATAACTTCCGCAGCTACCACGATCGGAACTTCATAATAGCTGATTGTGCGATGCCTATGTTAGAAGCATGCGCACACAAACTTTCAGGTTTTATAAAATTACGAAGGTCTGGCGGCCACGGGCTCTTGGTCTACAACTAAATGCACTAGCCGATATGTTATGCAGTAAAAACACTACATTATAAGCATCTAAGATAGTCATTAAATTTGAAGTAATTAATTTATTTCAAAACATATAGTTATTGTAAGTCTTAGAAACAATTTAGGTGTATTTCTTTTACTTCTCTTATTTATTTTAGTAAGGCTTACAGATTAATTAATATGATTAGAAATAAGGGTGATTGGAAAAAAATACTTTTATTTAAATTATTTATAAATTAGTATTCAATATCATATAAAATATTTAAACCTATTTTACCTAATATGTAACGTTAGTGATTCTGGTGTAATGTATCTTGTCATATCTACTATAATATTATCATTGTGAATGTAAGTTTATTTCTTACACTTTCACAAGTAAACTACTAAACCAGTTATCATGAAAGCAAACATATTCATGGAGGTATTAAAAGTAACATAGGATAAATTATACGAAAAAAATATACTTTTACGAAAGTTAATTTAGTCGGAATTGAACATTTTGGCCGCCATTTTGAAAAGTGCATCTGCACCCGGGTGGAACCGGGCCGGACCGCTAGTATTATATAATTAAATTATGTCATTATCGATACGTAGTGACAATAAAAAAGATAAACTATGAGTGCATATATTACACAATATCTTTCTCCGAAACATGATGTGCAATATTTAATAATTCAATAATCTCAAAGTATATCAATTTAGGACTTGTGTGTATTATACATGAATAAATACATTCTTAAGTTTATACAGGGTATATCAAGACTGCTATCGAAAACGAAGCTGGGTGGTAGTTTTAGTGACTTCAGACACAATGCAACTCAATTTTGACCAAAAATTTGTGGCGATTTTTTTTGTTATTTTTTTCCTATCGTCGTATTAGGATGGTAAATACATAGCTTTTCTTAAATAATAGTGTATACCCTTTTATTTTTAACTATGGTTTGCAAGGCTTTCAATTATTATTTTAGCAAAAACTATGGATTTACCACCCAAACTCGATAATATTTAAAAAAAAAAATCACCTTTCTTAGCGAAATTTTTAGTTGCATTGTGTTTGTAGTCACTAAAACTACCACCCGGCTTCGTTTTCGGTAGCACTCTTGATATAACCGGTATGTGAATAAACACATTTATAAATTAGTGAAAAATAAAAAAAAATACAATTTAAAATAAAATATGTTACTACATCCGTTTTTATTGTGAACCCATCATTTAACAGTTTTATCAATACAACATTTAATTCTGCGTTTGTATTAGGTCCCACCGCAGCCACTACAGTGGTTTTAACCTTTTTTTGTGAAAATGTATGAGTAAGATGTTGCAACAGTTGTTATCTGAGAGCAAATGTATTGTTTTCGAACTGATAAAAAGTTACAAAACATTGTGGAAAAAAATATAGACGAAGTTTTAAGATTGAAATATAGAAGAAGTGTTATGGTGCAATTAAGTGCAGCAACTACAGTTGCTGGTAAATTGACGTCCACCGAACAACGTCATTGTTACACGACTTGACTTGAAGAACAAGGATTGTTAACTTTCTACGAATGAAGATGATGATTATATGACAGCCTCCGTGGCGCAGTTGGTTAGACGCCGCCTGTGAAACGAGGGCCGCGGGTTCGATCCCCGCACCGAGAGAAATGTTAATGTGGCCCACAAGTGTTTGTCTCGGGTCTGGGTGTTTGTGAGACCGAAAAGTCTCTCGTAGTTCCCTATGCCCACGACACAAGACTTAACTTAATTGGTCTTAATGTAGGGTCGGGACTATGTATGTGACTGTTTGTTGGGTGTATTTATTATTATTATTATATAAAAGACAAATGTATGTGTGTATTTTTTATTGCAATGAATGGCGAGACGAACATGCCATTTCAAAATAATGAAATATATGTCCAGTAGTTACTCTGGCTACAATATCCTTCAAACCGGCCCACCTACGTACGCAGGCGGCCTCTCACATATGAGGGAATTTTATTTATTAATAATAATTGTATTTATTAGGAATAATTTATACCGAAATTATTCCGTCTTCAAAGCTACAACAGAGCCACTAGTTTCCAACATGCATGTATTAATATAGACCTGACATTGTGCGTGGTAATCAAATCGAATGTCATAGCCATAAACGATTACAGGTAAATTACGATCCCGTCAAGAACATTGATAAAATTGCTTTTGTTATACAAAACATTAGGGATTAAACTAAGATAAAATGACATGTTTTGTTTCGGATATGTCCTCACTCAAGTAGCCCGCAATAAATTGTGTTTAAACACATGTAATTAATCAAAATATTATCGATAAATGAGATTTAAAAATATATATTTTTAATAAGGGGCCTTTATACATCACCGCTGTGTATGAATGCTTATATATATTGCAATAGTATGTATAATTTCTAGAAACAAATAAATACAGAAAGATACAGCAAAATTTATCTCGAAGTTTGGGTTTCCCGGGATTTTTTTTACTATTAGTCCGGCAAATAAGCAAACGGGTCACCAGCTGGTACGTGATCACTGCCGCCTATGGACATCCATTATGCTTGAATCATAGATGTGTTGCCAGAACATCAAATCGGATCCCTCTCGATTTTAATTTACTCCAGCGCGAAGGAAAAAGAATCAGAAGAGTAAAGAGGTATTGGACATTCGGCAATCTCACTCACCGAATGAAATGAGCCAGCAACACTGTCACTACACGTCGCTCTCCTGTAAGATAGCGGTATCGTCCCAGACGAGCCTGCCCATGTATGCTGAGTAATGACTGAAAACAACCAGTATTATATTTTTAATATTTATTAGTCTTGCATGTAGACAAAAGTATCTGCAATTTACAATACATTTAGTTAGATTGCACAGTATATTATGACAGAAATGAAAGGATGCGACGTTGAACATCATTTCCGGTTGGCTGGATGGAGCGCATTGCACAGTAAAGTAATTCACGTGTACATATCACATATAACTTGGAAGTGTTTGCGTTCAGAATCCAGTATGAGTTATTATCGTCTGTCGTTCGAATGCTATCAATTATACTATACCTAGTTGAGGAGATTGCCTTTTGTGTATTATGAAATGGACTTGGCAAGGTACTTAATTGTTAGGCAAAAACTAAATACAATAGAGAACAGGAAGGATGAAAAAGAGAAAGAAAAGTAAATTATAAGATATTTCTCGCTACTTAATGACTTTTTGCAAAATTCCAATCATTTTGAGTTAGTCAGATCCGAATTTGATTGAGTTTACTATTATTAAGGACTAGTTCTAAGAAATTTTAATAATATGTTAAAGTCCCTATTGCAATGCGTCAGAACTAAATAAGAGAAAAAAAAAACAATTTTGGAAGTTTGACAGTCCTGACTATTTTTTTCGTATGCATAGTGTCTTGTCACTATTATAGTACAGGCAACGAAGCAACGGGTTACTCTTGTCCGCAATGCATAATTTGCCAGGAGTTTTTTTTTTCACGAAGAGGTGGCATATGACGCCACTAAGTTAAAAACCCAAAATACAAAAATGGCGTCCGCTAGAGCCGCCATTTTGGAAAACGCGTTTGAAGCCATATCTCCGGAACCCTCCACTTTAGGCCCATCATGCTAAGGACCTTTCTTGTAGATAATTAAATTTCCCATCTTTTTTGTTCAATAATTTTTTTTGTACCATTAACCGTTCGCGATTTACAATGTTATTAATTTTCATTTTATACCTTTTTTACAATAAATTTTACATGGATTTTTAACAAAATTTACTATTTCCTCATTGCTTTGTTCCCTTATGCCATCAGTATTTAATTAATTACGTGATAATCATGGAGAAATCATTGGATTTCATAATTACGCTATGCATCCTTCGTTTCCATTGACCTTGATTCGGTAGTACACCTAAAATATTGATTTTAGAGAAAAAAGTATGGGTGAAAAGTTGTTAAAAATTTATTGATTTAAAAGTTTAGTCATTAACAATTTTTTGTTTAAACAATTATTAACAAAGATATCGGCAAAAAGGCATGAAACGAATATTAATAACATTGTAAATCGCGAACGGTTAATGATACAAAAAAAAATATTGAACAAAAAAGATGGAAAATTTAATTATCTACAAGAAAGGTCCTTAGTATGATGGGCCTAAAGTGGACGGTTCCGGAGATATGGCTTCAAACGCGTTTTCCAAAATGGCGGCTCTAGCGGACGCCATTTTTGTAAGTATTTTGGGTTTTTAACTTAGTGGGGTCATATGCCACCTCTTCATGAAAACAAAAAACTCCTGGCAAATTATGTAGGAAAAAATGCTTCGTTGCCTGTACTATTATGGATCCTTCCAATTGGCTTCCATTTCTATCGCTGTTCGTAAAATCGGGACTATTATTAACTATACTTGAAGAATTCTGTATTTCAGGATTGGATTTCAAGAATGTTACTTACGACTTATGCATCTAATTTGAATCTGACAGAAAGCATGCGAATCTTTAGATGGTAAAAGTTGTATTATATGTTGCCAAGTGAAACGGGAAAAACTACGACCTATATGATAGGAAAATAAAATAAATAAATTTACACGATAGTAAGACCTTCTGTTTATTGGCACCATATAAATTATACAACGTAATAAAGTTTGGTAATCACTTTCAATAGTTTGTTTTTTTTTGTTGCGTCGGTTCGGCAAACCAATTGTTTGAATATACCCATCTGTATTTATTTATTTATTCAATGCCTTATATACATAAATTTATAAAGGTGGACTTAATGCCTAAGGCATTCTCTGCCAGTCAACCTTTGGGTGGTGCAGAGAGAGAGCTTGGCAGGTGCATAAAATAAGTAAAAGTCTACAGCATTCGAGCTTCTGTCTATGAAATATGGAGAAGGGATAAGGTCTGTACTCTCGAATCGTTGTTTATAATACGAATTCACGCCCATTCAATTTTGTTTAAAACTAATAATACCCAACTGAGCCGTAAGGTCCACCGAATTAAAGGATTTATTTTAATTTACGATCGCAATAGCATGGCGTCATAATATATGATACAATTTTATTATTTTTATCAATTACAATGGTATAAATACGAGATGTCGCGAATCATTCGCAAACTGTTTGGTGATAGGTAAGTATACAGTTTACGTGTTTGGTGTATGATTTAAGTTCATAAGCCATCATCTTAGAGATATTGTCATGATTACTTTAATTAATAACACTGGTGATATACATTTTATTTATAAAAAATACTATTGCATTTCATTTAGTCTATGAAACAAATATATTTTACTACTTGCAAAATTTTTAATCACAATTGAAATGTTTTTGTTTTCATTTACGATTTGTTTAAATATGTTATGTTTCCTGGTGTCAATTTATTGAAGTTAACGCAGTTTTCCACTGTAAATATGTTGCTATAAAAAATATTGATTGAAGTATAAGGATTGCTTGTAAATATGTTGATTTACAAAACAAATTTCTAATGAAATAAAAAGTAATTATATTTAATTCTTTGAATATTTTTATACAATATTTACATTTACATGCTATCCTGCTGTATTTTAACACTGAAGGGTATTTATAGCTTTTCATATGCAAAGAATTATTGATAAACTATTGTTTGTCAGTGCTGAACATACACCACATATCCCCCACAAAATATTCTTCAGCAACCTTAACTGAGTGACATTCTACACAATTAGCATCGCAACTATTTCTATGTTCCAGAACGTAAAAATGAAATTCTTTGCTGTATTCGTCGCTCTCATCTCCGTGGCCTGCGGCTACCAGGCTAGCTGGACCCTGGACCAGCTCAGCCAGGCTATCCAGAACCCGACCACTGACCCCACCCTCCTGCCCTACCTCGAACAGGCTCTTAATGAGATCATGAACGCTCTCTTCCACGGCGAGCAAATCGTAAGGACCATTTTTAATGTTTGGTGGAGTTAGTACACTAGCTGTGCATTAGAGACATTTATATTCAATAATAGGTCCTTATAATGTCTATTAAAAAGGTAAATTAAAGACTCTGAGTGTGGCAGATTGAATGAATTTCTAAAGCTAACCGAGCCAATACAGAGAGGACCGAGAATACCCATCCTGGGCGAAGTAATTAGGATAAACCACCGTAGAAATTATTCCTACAAAATATTTTTTATTACACTGAATGACGAGACTAGCATGCCATTCACTTGATGATACGCGATAAGTCAGCTCAAAGACAGTAGCAAAACTAAAAAATACCGTGAATTATATAGCAATGCTTGGCATTCCATTCACCATCCTGAGATAGAAGATATTAATTCTTAATGTGTCCAGTGGTTAGTTTCTGAAATTTCGCGCAATGATTTACCAATCTGGGTATCCCACTCAGATTCTTAAGGTTTGCAGCCCAAATATATCACAGACAGAAAATATTAGCGTCAATTATAAGCTGAACAATCTTCTCCAGCCGACCCACAATTTTACGCCAACTCATCTACTCATATTATTACTTACCGCAGACCGCAGTGAGTGTGACCATCCCCGCCATAGACCTGTCGACCTGGACTTTGTCCCAGCTGTCCGCCGCCATCGAGAACCCCACCACCGACCCTGCCCTCATGCCTTACCTCGAGCAGGCCCTCAACCAGATGATGGAAGCCATCTTCGCTGGAGAGCCTGTGGTAAGCATGGGATATTTAGCTTCTCTTGGGTCTTTCAAAAACCTAATTCTCAGCTATAACTTTATTGACGGCAAAGCCTTTTTGTGTCTCGTAGAGTGGATCACAAAGATGGAAATTGTCGCAATTTTTTGGTGTGCTCGCTCTTTCATGTTCATCTTTAAAGTTTTTGGAAACTAGAGCAGCTCGATATTTGCATTAAATGTTTGGGTTTTTTACTTGTAGTATAAATTTTCATTAAATACAAAATATTGTTCGTATTTTTTGTTCACTGTATCTATTCTAGATTTTAACGGTAAAGTGTTTTTTGAGTTTTCATAAACATATACAAATATGTTCCAGGCTGCCGCTCCCGTCGTAGTTCCCGCCATGGACCTCTCCTCCTGGACTCTGCATGAGATCGGCGCCGCCCTGGATAACCCCAACACCAACCCTGCCCTTGTACCCTACCTCGAGCACGCTCTCAACGAGATCATGCAAGCTCTTATATCTGGAAACCAAGTGGTAAGAACTGAGATTAAAATAATTAAAAATAGGGTGATATTGAAGCATGATAAATAATTGAAAGTACATGTACCTAACTACCCCAGGTAACATTGCACCAAGTTTGAACAAAAACTGCGTGATAGTTTTGTAAAAAATCGCGATTTTAGGTTTCAAGGCTTTTGATAAACTCCTATAAAACACGATTTTTACAGCTGAGGTAAGTTCCCGAACCGAACTAAAGTTTAATTAAACAGTAAAAATACTCGGATCTATATGGGATGCCCAAAAATGGTGAAAACTAAAATCACAATTTTTGACCAAAATAATCTCATTTTTTCAAACTATGTTTAATATTACCTGGGGTAGTGACAAATATATGGGTTAAATTAGGTACCATGTGTCAATATCACCCTGTATACTAATAAATTAGTATAGAATAATATTGGTAATTGTAAGCCAACGGCTGTAACGGGATTTGAAAACATTACGGTAATGTCTTCAGCTACAAGCAGTCTTCTGTTGAATATTGGTTTTACCATTGAATCATTATATTGGGGGTATTGACTATATTCGCCACCCTTGACAGGTGACATCTCAGATCATAACAAACAAGAGGTAACATAAATAAATTTTACTAGAGATATTTGATGACATATTTTTTAGAGAACGAAAGGGGTGTCTACGCGCTAAGTGACAAAAATATGCAATAATTTCTTATGATGTAGCCACAAAGATAACCTTTCATTTTATATACTCTATTCAAATCAGGTTTATCTAATTTTATACAATTCTCAATATTTCAGGAATCCGTCATTGTCGCTGTGCCCGTTGGTCTTCTCCCAGTCCAGGAACCAGTCGCTCCCGTCGTGCCTGTGGCTCCCGTCGACGCCCCCGTCAGCCCTGTCTCACCCCCCGCGCCCTCCAGCCCCCTCGTCCAGATCATCGTCAACGTTAACCCTCAAGTAAGACACAGATACTAGTTGTTATCTTAGATGCTGGGTTTTAGGGCGATCACAGGGAAGGAATCGAGGTGCTTCTCGCCCTTAAATATTAAGTGTCGTCTAAAATGCATGCGATGGTTACCGTTTTAATTGGTATACTGGTGTAGGATGTGCCTAGAACTCAGCTAGCCCGCATTATCTGCAGCGTTCTGGGCTGGAAGACCAGTGAACCGGAGGACGCTGAATAGGGAGCTCGACCGCTTTCCTCTCGATAAAAAAGGGTTAGCATCTCAACTTTGATTGTGTCTCTAGTTTTGATGTTGATACAATTGGCGGGTCAAATGTATGGCGGTTATGTAGTTAATGTAATAGTCAAAGCCCTCATAATAGATCTCTTGCTCTAAAGGGTTCCTGTGCTCAACGGTGGACAATTATGAGTTGATACAATATGGAACTTAATATGACCAGGCTTAGATCCAAAGTTGCTTGTGTTATGTAATTTTAAATTAGCTGGCTACCCTATACGACAGTGAAAGAGAGTGACTCACGTACACTTGCGTTTTTTGATCTATTTATTTACAACGTAAAGAATTTTTAATATTGATATGATAATAACTTTATACAGAAGGTCTCTTAAGCAAGGACTAAATAAATTAATCGACTTGGTATTACATGTATCTCACAACTTTTTGCGGTAGAAAAACTGAGCTGCGAGACTTGGAATTTTTTACAGGATGTTTTGATGGGATATCACGTCTTTTTGTAGAGTCCTACACTTTCCTTTTCGGTACTTTTTATTTATAGAATATATATAACGATTTTTCTTAAAGCCTCTGTCTTATGGTTTTTTCTTATTTTTGTAGGTATCAAGTTATCACAAATACTTGTATAGCGGATTTGATTATTAGTGTTCTTTCTTTCATAGTAATTGATATTTTCGAGCTATTTAGTATATTTATTTGCAAGTTTTTCTTCGTCATGTTTTTCTAGAGGAATGTTGTACAGTTTCATGGGCTGAATAGACCCCTTCCCTCTCTGTACCCCCCTCCTGTTATGCCTCACATATATATATACTTATCTACAACTATTATTCCATTATATACGGGTCCAACGAATCATTAACTGCAAATGTAACTTTGTTATCCCATTCATTTATATGGGATTACAAAGTTATTCACGCAGTTGGTTTATCTAGAAAACTAGACAGAAATTATGAAATGTTTAATTTTTCCCTTAATTTAGACACTAAATACTAATTATATCCTTAATTTGAAGGTTATATTTCTGCTAGAAGTGCCTTAGACTTTTGATGATCGGTCAGTCAGTCAGTGAGTGACAAAATTACGAAAGTTTGACAAGTTATAATTCTTAAACTACTGGTTCAAATTAAATGAAATTTTAAACATACCATGTTTACACAATGCCTGCTTAGTAACTGAAAATTCAAGCTTTTTGCTTTAACCGCAACGAAGTTATAGGGGATTGAAAATGGTCTGAATTGCTTCGAGAAAAGGATGGTGCTTCGAGAAAAGGATGGTACGACTGCCGCTTTTTAGCTCGACTTGGAGGGGGCACTGCCGTGCCCCCAGATTTTTTGTACTAGCAAAATTGAATGAGTATCTCTCGATAATATTTAGACTAATTGTATAACTGTAAACAATCCTTAATTTATAAAATAAAATAAAAATAATTATGCCGCATGATCGATAACGCATACTCTGCATATTGCGCGGCTCACTATCACTGTTATTTAATCAAATAAGTTGGTGTTGCTCTAGTTTAAGAGCAGGCGTGACGCTTAATATTAGGCGATTGATTTGCTCCTCTCTTCATACTCTCTGATAACAAGCTATATTAATAAATAAATACATTCATATTACATACAAAGTCCTGATACCGCATTAAGACCACCTTATGAAAATACTGAAGACTTTTTAGTCTCACAGAAGGTAAAACAGAAATGTTTTTTCACAGGCTGCCGCTCCCATTGCTGCCCCTGAACAGCCCAAACCAGATCCCGTGCAGATCGTCGACGAAGCACCCGTCTCTATCAACCCCGTCGACATCCTGCACCCCGTTCCCATCGTCGCTCCCGTCGGCGCTGGTGACATTGTTGGACCTATCGTTTGAGACCTCGAATACAGGACCTGAACCCAATGTACAAAATGCCATTATTTATATAAAAAACAAAAAATAATAAATTATAATGATTGATTTTATTTTTTGGTTTTATTGATCGAAGTTTTATTGTTGTGGTGGTCTAGTAAATATGTCGATGTTAAAAAATACAGTAGTTGGTGTCGAGGCTATGACCTCCCTATGATTAAGATTTATGGTTGAATATCGCGTGAGTTTTCTGAGTTACATACTTATTCAGGGGCAGGAAATTGACTATAGAACGTAGATTTCCAATACCAGATATTAAAATCGTATATATAAATATATATTAAAATTGTGACAATAAAAGGATTATTTTTAAACTTACTCACTTTAATATCTGTATCAGCCCATATACGTCCCACTGCAGGGCACGAGCCTACTCTACAATCGAGAATACGATTGAGAGTGATTAGGCCATACAGTCCACCACGCTGGCCTAGTGCGGGTTGGCGGACTTACATACCATAGAAATTCTTATAAATCGCTATGGCATGCAGGTTTCCTCACGATGTTTTCCTTCACCGTTTTAGTGCGTGGTGATTGACTATCAATACACACATGACTCCGAAAAGTCAGAGGTGTGCCCTGGGATTCGAACCCGCGACCACCGTGAACATGTAGGCAGCCGCGTCTGCCGTCTAGTCCGTTTACCAACAGGCCACCACGCACTTTAATATACTCGCTATGAAATTAGTAGTTACAATTAAGCCACTTGTAATCTCATTAGTATTGCATTCGTATAATTTGCATCTATTCGATTAAATTGGCAATTATACTTTACGTGCCAGGCGCTTATAAATTAATTCATTTTACTGGAGTTTCAAGTTTTCTAATATAGTTGAATTCCCAGAAAGATCATCAGAAAGAACATTTCCCATACTAGTTAAATTACAATAATTTCATAGAGAAGATCATCTTTAATAATGGCAAACGATTCTCGCCCGAAATCAGGCGTACTGGTGTAAACAGGCTTTTGGTGTTGCTTTTCAGTGTCAGAATAGAGTTTTGTATTTTCTGTTATTGTTTGCACTTGCCTTATACCTGATACCATGTTCTTTAGTCCATCCTTTTTGCTTACAACTTTAGTCTCGATTTGATGGGCCGGCAACAAATCCATGATCCAAGCGTTATGGACGTTCATGGGTGGCACTGATCATTTACCAGGTGACTTGTTTGCTCGTTTGTCGGTTTGCAATAAAAAAAGACTTTTATTTCCATGTGACGTCAATATATGTGACAAATTATCTGCTACATGAGTACCGCAACGGAAACTTTAACCATCGTAAACAGGAATGTATTTTATGGTGTCAATAATATTTACTTTGCAAAAATGATAAGCGATAAGATAACCTGACATCTTGACATGGGAACTCGCTTGCTATTTCATACCAGGAGCTATAGATTACCAAAGACATATTGTTTAGTATAGTGTCGTTCTTATCGATGATCGATTAACGAGGATCAAATCTGATGACTTGTTATGTCTAAAAGAGGATATCTCGGATTTAGAATACAAAACGAAGGTCGAGGATGTTCTCGAAATATATTTAGTTACTAAGAAGAGTCGTGTGATTTATTGTGATTACAAATTAGTTGACAATTAGTGACAGTGATATTGCAATTAACTTACAAAGGCGTGCTATAACTGTTATAAAGATTATGAGGGTAACAAGAATATATACTTTGTTCTAAAGTAAGCCCATGAGGTCTTGATTTAAGTGCAAGCCTGGATAAATATAATCGAAGTGACTTTTCTGATTGAAATCGCATCAGATATTCATAACTAAGAAAATTTAGGCACTTCCAAAATGAGAAGTACTTAAACATTCTGAAGATGGTAATGAAAACTCGGGATTCTTGCAAGTGAATGCCCATAGCGAGATTTTCTCTTTCAAAACAAGTATACAATATGTTACCATTTTGAGTCATTCATTGTATGCTGTAATTGCCTGTTTCCAGAGAAACATTTAGCTTTGTTTTTATTATTTGTTTGTTAGATATATTTGTACAGAATAATGTATAGATTCTTTTGGTAACTCTAAAATAAATAAAATAAACGATATAGTGATTATCACTCATATGTAGGAATCTGATTTAGTCCCAATTACTCATAATTTATTTGTATGTCTATACAAAATTATACATCGATTACAATAATTTTGTCATATTCTGCGTAGTGATGCGGCATACTTTGCATGTGACCTACATCCATACTGTCAATAATCCGACAGATCACGGAGTATCGTGATCATAAATAAATTATATGGTTTAAACTAGGGATGGAAATGAATACTACTTGTATTTTAGTTTAAATTTACAATATTATTAGCTATTTTTAGTTATTGATCGTCTAATTCTAAATAGATTTTCTGCGATGATTTGCACTGCAAATTGTTAGATGCTGCCTCCTTGCAGCAACTACCAGTTTCCTTGCTTCAATTTAAGTAAGCAGTTCACCTTTCTCTCTCTTTATAAGTCCAATCCCATCAAAAACATCCTGTAAAAAAATTCCAATTCTCGCAGCTCAGGTTTTCAACTGCAAAAAGTTGTGGGATGCATGTAATACCAAGTCGATTAATTTATTTAGTCCTTGCTTAAGGGACCTTCTGTATAAAGTTATTACGTAAGTTAGTATCATATTAATATTAAAAAATATTTACGTTGTAAATAAATAAATCGACTTGGCCATCGCATGAAAACATAATGTATCGTACAATTTATACATAATGCTGCTGGCCAAGTCGATCTATTTATTTAAAACGTAAATAATTTAGAATCTAACGAAGTTATAGAGGGTAGAAAATGGTCTGAATTGCTTCGAGAAAAGGATGGTACGTAGTGGCGCTTTTTAGCTCGACTTGGAGGGGGCACTGCTGTGCCCCTTGATTGAAGCACAAAGTGCATGCATAAAAATTGTTTGGACTGGGAATTGAACCCATAAGATTTAAACAGATCATACTACTCAATGTCCATACACACCGTACTACACTAACCGCACGATCAGGTACCAGATGTGTACGAAAGGAATTTTGCATTTCATATTATACAGGGTTTATCAAGATAATGACCGAAAACGAAGCCGTGTGGTAGTTTTAGTGACTTCAGACGGAATGCAATTCAAAAATTTTGCAAGAAAAACGACGATATTTTTGTTATTTGTTTCTTACCGTCGTATTTATAATAATGTACACCCAACGTTTACGCAAAATTTCAAGATATTATTTTAGCAAAAATTATGACTTTACCACCAAAGCACGATGATATTTAGAAAAAATACTGAATTTCTTTGTGGAATTGTGTTTGGAGTCACTAAAGCTACTGCCCGGCTTCATTTTCGGTAGCAGTCTTGATTTACGTTGTATTTAATATATTTATGAAATATCCAAATACCTAGTTCTACCCATCACAAACTATTGTTGGTTGTGTTCCACATATTCTGGCCATTATTAACATTTAAATATCAATACGTTTATAATCAATATATAACTGCATCTATTCTATCGCTGGCAGTTTCACACATTTTGTTGTAACAAAATGGACTTTATTTTACAAATTAGCCTGCCTTATATCATCTTCATGCTTTATGTTTGTTTTATTTGTGTGTAAATATCTATAAGAGTAATGGAACATTTAGGTGTCGGTGAGTTTTTTTTAAATTATTATTTAATTTTCCCAGAAAGTAAAGAGTTCTATAGTTGTGTCTAATGTAATTTTTTAAGAATTCTGCTCCATAAAGTATGACTAATACTTTATCACACTTACTATTTATCTCCATATAGGTATAGTGACCTCAGAAAATATTGTGAACCGTAAGAATTAGTATTCAGCACCGAAGGCAAGTAAGTTACTGACGTTTTTGGAACTGTCGCCAAAACCAATTTTGACAACCAGACCTAAAGTGTGACAGCCTCCGTGACGCGGGTACGATCGTTTGTGAGCCTGAAAAGTCTCCTGTAATTTCTGGTACCCACGATACAAGACTTCATTGATCATTTACTCTTTTAAGAAAAAAAAAAACTATTGAACGGATTTGAAAAAAAAATGTTACAAACTTAGCTGACACCCTGGATTAACAATTAGATTACTTTTATCCCGAAACATGTAGTGATCCTGTGGGATGAGCAAGAAACTTGCTACATTTTTAAATCCAAAGAATGGCACAGGACACAAGAAGACAGGATTGCATGCCTTGAATCATGTTATGGGATGAGACAAGGACAGGGATATAACGGGACGGGACGGGAAGGGTAGTAGTGTGGATGGCAATCACATATAATTTAAATTTCAAACAGTATTCGAATTGGACTCAAAAAATATCTCGGCTGCTAGTTTTTTTATGCCGGGCACAGTAAAAAACTGGCATTAAAGAACTCTTAGAAGGGATTGAATAATTTAAGCCAAAGATTGCGAACAGCATCATGTCTTTTGAGACTTGTGGGAAAAGGATCTAGCTATCTGTGTCTTTACCAACACAACATAAGATAGAATGGTTTAGTTGCGATAGCTTTCTTTGAATTCCATGAGATTATTTGCTCGTTGAGAGCCGCCGTAAAATAAGACGAGAGAACTGAGCGCCGTAGGTCTAATCCTCGCGCAAACATAAATGATTATCGGACTCACAAATACGCATCATTTATTTTAAACAAATAATATTTGTCAAATTGTGATTCATGGTACGATTTGGTACAAGCTTTGGCCAAAATAGAGTAAACAATAAAATGAGATAAAAATATCGTATTACAAACAGCGAAATAGTAAAATCATTAAATTATTTCTTCTAAAATTCCATTAATGTCATTTGTAAGGTTCTAATTATCAACGTTCCCTACGTAAGCTATTGAAACTGAAAAATGGGATTTTTGTTTTATTAGAAAGTAGATATTAAGATTTATAATTCTTTACAATAGAATATTATATGCAAATATACCTTTAACAGTTTTTCATCGAATAAAATTGGAAGTGCATAATCTATACATCTATACATATAAATAAAATTGAAGTGTCTATTTTAAGAGTGAAAATAAAAAAATGTCCAACTACATATCGTAATATACACGATACCTGTGCCGAAAATGATATTTATAAATTTTTTGTCTGTCTGTCTGTTTGTTCCGGCTAATCTCTGAAATGGCTGGACCGATTTTGACGGGACTTTTTTTGTCAGGTAGCTGATATAACAAGGAGTAACTTAGGCTACATTTATTTTAGAAAAATTCTCTTATTTTACAAAAATAAAGTAATGTTACAATGCCCGCGCGCAGCTCACGCGCATTCCACCACTGGGCCGTCACGTCAGGCGCCTCCCACTACTTCTCCCACCAACGAATCAGTATCACATTTACAAAATATTGTATGTAAAGACATTTTTCAATAAAGCAAATACAAAAAACTGAAAATAAATGTGTAACGGGAGTTTACCGCCGCTCGCTAAGAGATGGCGCTACCGTTGAATTTGATCGCGGTATGGTTTCGTTACAAAGGTTGATAATTAAAGTAAAAATGCAAAAACCAAAAAAAAAACTAAATAAACTAATTCACTTTTTGTTAAATTCCACGAGTACGAAGTCGTGGGCACAGCTAGTCTAAACATATAAATAAAATTGAAGTGTATGTTTGTAAAGGGAAAATAAATAAAAATGTCCAAGTACATATCGTTATATACATGATACCTATAACGAAAATGACCTTAATTTTTTTTTGTCTGTCTATCTGTTTGTTCCGGCTAATCTCTGAAATGGCTGGACCGATTTTGACGGGAATTTTTTTGTCAGGTAGCTGATATACTAAGAAGTAACTTAGGCTACTTTTGTTGTAGAAAATTTCATTTATTTAAAAAAATAACTTAAAAAAACAAATTATCTTTTTTGTTAAACTCCACGCGGACGAAGTCGCGGGCACAGCTAGTATGAACATAATATACGACTGACTCGGTGGCGTAGTTGTACTAGGGTATGGTTTCAAAGCGGAGGTCTCTGGTTCGAATCCCGGGTTGGGAGAAGTGATATTGGATTTTTCTATTCATTATCGCCCAGAGTCAGGAATTTGTGCCCGTTATGGCGATAGGCTCGCCACCTATCACATCGTGGGACGGAACATACAAGGCGAAATGTGAGTGTCCTGGCACCTCTGCCTACCCCTTCTGGGAAAAAGGCGTGTGTTTATGTATGTATGAACATAATAAAATATTTAATTTGCACATACAATGTTCTTGGTGTAAAGTAGGAAATTATCGGTTTCAATAGTTTACGTAGGGACCGTCGTTATTTTGTCGGCATTACGAAAGGCGTACAGTATAAATGGTACCAATGCGTTATCTTTAATTTTATTTTTGCTATCAGTTGTATATAGGTCATGCTTGTAGATGGTAAACTAGCGATTAAAACCTAAATATGGAGTGGGTTAGTTGACTCCGCCAACCCGCACTAGCCAAAGTGGTGGACTAGATGGTCTAGCCACTCTCAATCGTACTCTCCATTGTAGAGAAGACCCGTATCCTGCTATGGGACTTATGTGGGCTGATATAGATACATTGTAATTGTCAACAAATCATGAGAATCTTTTGGATTCAGATCATTGATATAATATATTGTTTGAGGCGATCAAATTACGTTTACCCCGGTATAACTAACATCATATTTTCATATAAGGGATGTCTCCTTCGTCCTTTCTTGAAGTGATGATAAATCACATTATTATGTTTATTTCAACGATAACCTAGACATATATGATGAGATAGAGATAAATTTAGCAAAAAACCCTCCATTATTTATAGCATCAATATTTATTTATCACGTATTTTTATCGCTGTCTTATGCAGTGGTTAAGTTGATGTTCAGGATTCTATTCGCAACACTTCTATTCTTTTAAAGTTTCCAACTCATTTGTGAAACATTAAATCGGTTCCATCGTACAACTACATCATACATAATGATTCGGAATAAGGATTTTGATTTCATGATGTTGTCATTAAAGGAAACACTGTATGACTACAATTAAACTTCGTCGAAAATTATTACACACTCCTATAATCTTATCACTATGACCAAATTTCCAACTTAAAAACGATGCGCTGTTTTCCAAAACATCGTGAAACATTTCAACTAAACCTTATCTCGGCCTGTGGTTTGATTCACGCGAAATATCAACTTTTACGTGTGAAATATTGACAGTTTTGATAATATGTGGCATTTTTCCGCCTGTTGACGAGTCAAGCCCACCCGCTATCTAGATACGCATTGATTTATAAAATCGGTTTGATACCGCAAATAGTCAGTATTCTTGTACGGTTCAAGGAGAGAGCATTGCAACTGACCTGCCAAGATTCTTCTCATTTCATTATTTATGTAAGTGCAATTGATTTATTCTCGGGTAAATCTTATCGAATTTTGATGTTGATTTATAGAATGTATTATATTTAATTGTTTAAGCCGCCATATCTTTTTTATTAGCCGGCTTCAATTCACTCCTTTATTATATGTTTTAGTTTAATTTCTGTTTTATCGTATTTTACACGGGTAATTCATTTGTGTGTATGATTAGATTAAAGTAAAGTGATCATTCATCGTTTCAAATTTATTTGATATGGTACCTATATTTATGTTTTCAACTGGCCCTTTATAATTAAAAACATTTATGTTTTTTATCTTCAGTGGACAAGGATTATGTCTCCTAAACAAAGTTATAACTTCTAACGTTATATATTTCAATAGTATTTAACTATAAGAACATTCTTTAAATTAGTAAGTTATTTATTTTGAGTAACTAAGATATATGGAGGATGAAAAAATGAACGAACGACCTACCGATCTTATACATAATACAACCAAAAAATACCTACTTAAATTCGATAAACAATATAATCACAAAGATCAAGCATGCAATACAATCTGATTAATTAATTATTTATGTAATTATGCTTAAATTATCTTATCAAACATCAATATAGTTACTAAATAAAATAATCTTGTTTTTAGCCACAGATTTAAATTACTTCAGCAAACATTATTACTTAATTTCTTCGTAAAATATAATTTTTTTCGCATAGAAAAGCACCGATAAATTTAATTTAAATACAAAGTTAAATAGACAAGCGGGGTATTGCATGGGTTTCGAAGAAAATTGAACTCTTACCCGTAACGAGACGAGAAAAAGGAAGCGACGAGAAAAGTTGAGTTTGTTTAACAAGTGAAATATGACGCACTCAGGCGAAGACGATACTATGACATTAAAATGTAAAAATAATTGCATTTACTTGTAGCATTTAAGTTGATAGTTTAGTAATAGAGTACATTGGTTGTATGTCGTAAAAGTTTGTTTGCTTGGCTGCGAAATTATTTTTTGGTTCTTTCTAGATGGTTTGACGTCACAGATTCAGCTAGCTAATAGGTAATTTGACTGTGTAAATAATATTGACTTATTTGTTTCCATCCGTGTAGATAATTTTAATTTTAAAACATATTTCATTATCATACATTAAAAATATTGTATATTTTGGCTAAAAACCACAATTACAATATAATTTATTTTGAGTTCGCGCCACGTGATCGTAAACAATTTTGATTGGCTATGACGTCAAGCATTAGTATGAACTACTCATATACAGGAAATGAATGGGATTGACAACGGCATAGATGCAAATTAAATATTAAAAATACATTTAAAACGCGTTATTTGTCATTTATACCCGTGAATTAATAATATTATCATGTCCAATGTAATAAAATGTAAAATTATTTTTGACAAAAACTCATTCGGACGATTGATTGATTGATTGATCTATGGTTGATTTGAGAATGAGTGACATATGCGTACGAATCTGTGGAGCGGATGTTTACAAACTGGACGCCACATTGTCCGACAGAGCGTTTTGACAGTGTAATTATTTAGTGTATTTTGTAAATTTATTTTTAAATGATATATATAGTAATTAAAAATAACCTTTATTTGTAAGGTCTATAGACCCCACTTCATAATGTGGTATGGTTTCCAGAAATTAGTCAAATAGCCTATTATGAACTTATATAAATTTAATAATTGCTATTCATTCAAATATAGAACAGTAGATAATTAATAGAAGAAAATGAAGATATTTTGAGATGAAGAAGTTTAATTGATTTTATAATTTATGAATTATTTTTTATATTTGAATTATTTTTTAAATCTTTCTTCTTTACTGCTCCACTCCCCTTTTGAGGACCGTCAACACATCCATGATACAAGCATTATGAATGTTCATGGGTGGAAGAGATCACCTTCAGGTGACCTGCTTGCTCGTTACCTTACGTAACCATAGGAGTGCGACTTTGTACATGAAAAATATTGAAAGCATTTTTTTCGATTCTAGCGCCACGCTCTGGCGAGAACGGGAAATGATCTTGTAATTAGTTTAAATCTAATTGTTAAATGGCGGAAGTGAATCGCTAAACCATTAAATATGTTTTGTATGTTGATATTACGATCTTTCTTGATATTAAAAACAATTTCAAATTGATATTAGTTAAAATTACAAGAGGTTACGAAAGATACACTTTTTGAAATATTGGCGTAACAAATATGAAATTTCGCGCGTTTGCCTAGCGCGCCCTCTGATGGCGAAATCACATCGGTAAATAAAAAGTAGAGTTGCGCATATATCTCTGTAAATAATTCTAATCGATGGTACGTAACATTATTGTGAATTCAACTGATCTCCCTTTGACATTTAGATGATGAACCTTATAACAGGATTTACTTTATCATAGCATCTGTCAATAGATAAATAATATTGATGCATTTATGCAAATGCATTTGTTTATATTCTTATCGGACTTTAAAATGAAGATACCCATACAATCTTCATCTATACTTTAGGTAGTTCTTTCTTTTTAATGGTAAGCAGTGAGATTTTAAGTTTGATTCCAGGGTCAGGAAATCAATTTTGTCATTTTGAAAAATTGTATAGAAGTGTCTTGTGATTTATATATTTTGCATGGATAGCGGTTGGCTCGCCCCTATCTCATTTGCTCCCCCCTCTCAAAATTTGGTCAAAGCGGTATGGGTCGCAATAGTCTTTCAACATCTTTGTCTAGCCTTCAGAAAGTACGACAAAGCTTGTATTTACTAAGTAAATATTTTTCTTTCCAGACTATCCATCAACCTCACAATGGCCCTCCCTACAATCACTGTCAACGACCTCTCAAAGGCAACTCAAGACAACACCATCAATGCGACCCCAAAGAAGGTTCTAGAAGGAATCCTCAATGACTACATGGACCTTCAGTACGGAAAGGAAACCCCATACACGACAGGCAAGCAGGTGATCCCTACTGGCACCACCCTGGATGAAGTAGAACAGTCAGCCAGCGACGAGAGCGTTGAGAAGAAGTTCAGAGATGTCTTCGCCAAAATTGCTGAGGCGGAGAAGAGTGGGGACTTGACACCGCAGTCTAAGAGTGATGGCACCTGGGATCCCAAGTTCACGCCAGTCCTAGTTCTAGTTACGCCTAATTATTAATTTAAATTTTTTATTTATTATAATCATTTATTTTTATTTTGTTCGATCTTTAATAAAATTTAAGATGAGATAAGGTATTTTTGTGTTTATTTGATGTAAAGGAAAACATATCCGGAATCCTGCATATGACAAGGTTTTGCTGATTTCTATGGTATGTTTAGTCCGCAAACCATGGTGGCATGGCATGGTGTATTATGGCCTAACCCCACTTATTAGAATCTTCTATTTTAGAAAAGACTGATGACCTACATTGTGATGCAATTCACATCCTTACTAATATTATAAAGGTGAAAGTTTGTATGTATGTATGGATGTTTGTTACTCTTTCATGAAAAAACGGCTCAACAGATTTTGATGAAATTTGGTATAGTGATAGCTGACACCCTGGATTAACACATAGGCTACTTTTTATCCCGAAAAATGTAGTGTTCCCGTGGGATGAGTCAGGAAACCAAATATACATATTTTCTACTCTTTCAAATTCAAATTGTTGGCACGGGATGTCCTCTCCTACGGAAGGGAAATATAGTTGACGGCACGCGGGAAATATAGTTAGTAGACACGCGAAATAATATGTTCTTGATGTGGATTGGACTCAAAAACTATCTGCACCCGGGCGAAGCCGGGCCCGACAGCTAGTCTATTATATTTTTTTTTTAAACGCAAGCATTTTGTAGAGTTGGACATTTAATTTGTTTATATTTATTTCAAGATATTTAGATATAAGATAACCACTCTCAATCGTATTCTCGATTGTAGAGTAGGCCCGTGCCCTGCAGTGGGACGTATATGGGCTGATACAGTACAGTACAGATATAAGATAAGACTGGCCTAAAACTGAAAATATGTAAATAAAATAAATTGTATCAAAACATTGATAATCTAATAGCGGCTTGAAAAACATTGTAAGTATAAACTAGAGAGACAGACTAAGCTGGGTAATAAAACCTAGCTTTGGAATTAATGTTTTCAACAAAACCCCCAAAACGGCATTTTCGAATCGATTTCATTTCGGCATTAACCATAATTGAGCATTGAAAAAATGTATGTTATTTTACAATAGTTGATCTAGACATGACGAGTAGCCGATACACGATTGCATTACACCCTGAGCGAGATTTATGGTGTATGGTGTCCTGTAACTGCTATCCAAACCCAAGAAAAAACACAATAATTTATTTAGTTTATTTAGTTGTTTAATAACAGAGTCCAATTACTAAAAACTGATTACACTATTTAATTAGATATTAAAATATAAGTAATAAAACCCATAAAATCCAATAAATGTTAACTATAAACGCCAACAAAATATGTGATCATTAATGGAGACAAAAATTAAACTTAAAAATGGCATAATAAAAACAAAAATTATATTCTGATAAACAACTTACCTTCTCACTTACATCTCATATCAATACTACCCTACAGCTTAAAATATATCCCGGCATTCGCCGCCCTTTTACCACTGATACTCGCTCTAACATCGGCCCTGGAAGTGTTAAAAAAGGCTAAATAAATAGACTAAAATGAAGGTAAGTAATGTTATTTTATTTCTATGAGCTAAATGTTGAAGCGGCTGAAGCACCTCTGTCTACCCCTTCAATGACATTGTCGTGATTATATTGTGTGGTCCCGAAGCATAAACCAGTCTATTGTACTTTATTCAATTACATTCATAATTTTATTATCGTTTTATTGAATTTAAAGCTTTGTTATCATAATTTGTAATATAAGCAATTCTACCGGGTATCAATCGTTTAGTAAAATGTTTGATAACATTTCTTTTTTCCTCATCAGAAATAATAATTTGTGAAGAGCGAAATGGCGCCGCCCTTACCTTCTGTTATATAATTTGAAGTATTTTAAGGCTGTGTTATTCAAAAATCTGAACATCGAATGAACTTTTAGCAGATGGATCTATCTTTTATTACTTCAAATGGCGAGATGAGCGTGTCATTCATCAGACGGTAAGCGATACGATCGCTCATCGACAGTAGTAAAACCAAACAACACCATGAATTATAAAGCAATGATTGGCAATCCACTGCGCTCGCCATCCTGAGACATAAGATGTTAAGTCTCAATATGTCCAGTAGTTATGATGGATCTACGACGCTATGCTGATTTAATGGAGCTTTTTTGAGAAAATTAAAATTATTTTAATTAATAAATATTAATAGAAAATACATTGATTCAGTAAGTAGTATAATTTTGAGTAAAAACACACAAACAAAGCTTAAGTAATAGGTATTTTATAATAGATAAGGATTATTTGAATATTCGTAGAAATCATATCAAAATATATAACAGTGAATACGCAGAATCTGGGGGCGCGGCCGAGCCCCCTCCAAGTCGAGCTATAGGCCGTAACATCCTTTTCTCGAAGCAATTCAGACCATTTTCAACCCCCTATAACTTCGTTGTGGCTAAAGCATGAAGCCTGAATTTTCAGTTACTAAGCAGGCATTGTGTAAACACGGTATATTTAAAATTTCATCCAATTTGAACCAGTAGTTTAAGAATTATAACTAGTCAAACTTTCTTAATTTTGTCACTCACTGACTGACTGACCGATCATCAAAAGTCTAAGGCACTTCTAGCAGACATAGAACCTTCAAATTTAGAATATAATTAGTGTTTAGTGTCTAAAGTAAGGAAAAATTCAAACATTTCATAATTTGTGTCTAGTTTTCTAGATAGACCAACTGCGTGAATAACTTTGTAATCCCATATAAATGTATAGGATGACAAAGTTACATTTGCAGTTAATTAATCATTGTACCCGTATATAATGGAATAATAGTTGTAGATAGATATCTATATACATGAGGCATAACAGGAAGGGATATAGAGAGGGAAATGGTGTATTCAGCCCATGAAACTGTACAACATTCCTCTAGAAAAACATGACGAAGAAAAACTTGCAAATAAATAGATAAAATTACTCGAAAATATCAATTACAATGAAAGAAAGAACATTAATAATCAAATCCGCTATATTTGTGATAAATTGATACCTACAAAAATAAGAAAAATCCATAAGACAGAGGCTTTAAGAAAAATCGTTAGTGATATTCTAGAAGTAGGAAGTACCGAAAAGGAAAAAAGTAGGACTCTACAAAAAGACGTGAGACCCCATCAAAAACATCCTGTAAAAAAATTCCAAGTCTCGCAGCTCAGGTTTTCTACCGCAAAAAGTTGTGAGATGCATGTAATACCAAGTCGATTAATTTATTTAGTCCTTAAGGGACCTTCTATATAAAGTTATTACGTTAGTTATTACCATATCAATATTAAAAATTCTTTACGTTTTAAATAAATAGATCGACTTGGCCAGCAGCATTATGTATAAATTGTACGATACATTATGTTTTCATGCGATTGATCATCATCGACTTGGTATTACATGCATCTCACAACTTTTTGCGGTAGAAAACCTGAGCTGCGAGACTTGGAATTTTTTTTACAGGATGTTTTGATGGGATTATACTATTCGCCTAAATGCTAAAACTTTTACTATTAATTCATAGAAAAAAAACAATGTTATTTTTTTCAACATTGGTTTCGATTGATATTAATTGTCTCTGTGACGTAGTTGGCGACAAACAGACAGATAGTGCGAAAGATTATGTTTATTCCAGCGATCCAGGTTTCTAGGCATTATTGAGATATATAATTGTACGGTCACTGAATATACAATGTATGTCTCCTCGAGGTAGGCAGCGACTTTGTTGTGCTGGTCCCCTGGCACTACGGAGGTCCAAGAGCAGCGGTAGCCGCTTACCATCAGGCGGGCCGCTAGCTCGTCTGCCTACATGGCAATAAAAAAAAATACAGCTGTAGAAACATGACAAATTTAAATAAAAATTGCAAAAGGAAATTACACTTAAAAATACTAAAATAGTTAGAAAATAATATTATGAATTGAAAGAAGCTGACAGTTCAAATTAGAAAAAATTATAAAATATGTTAAATGAAAAAATAATTTATTCGTGAAAACAAATAAATAGGCTGCACCGCTGCGTGTAATTTAATACATTATCTATACGAATAGCTGATGTTATGCCTTGTTACTGGTTTCAATTAATGTCATGTCTCCTGCACTAGGAATGTTTTGGGTATGTATGACAAAATATTCTATAACGGTGTTTGTTGACCAATGCGCAATTGAACACACAGTAAAGGAGATAGCCCATTTAATTTTACTATGAAATTTAGTATCGGTGCGAAGATTTTTGAGCCTCGATGAAAACTACTTTTTCTAAACATAATTGCGACTCAGGTCGGTAGTTCTTAGAGAAATGAACATGAAGTGCAATAAAAATTACCATTTTGTCTTCGGCTCTATGAACAAAATATAAATTATGATGATAATTACTTTATTTTATAAAAATCTGTCGTCCGGGATAAAACACCCGCGTGTTCCTTCCTACAATCCTGGGTTCTTCCGCCGTAGTGTGAAGAGGCACCTTAGCATATGGCATAATTGTTTCCATTGGCATCGGACGGCAGTCCCATATATACTCTGCCTGGGCGTCATTAGCACTTACCATCAGGTGCAATGCCGCCACTATGCCGGGCCACAATAAAAACAAAAAAAGAAACAAAACAAAACATGAAACCGTTTAAGGACAAACCATAAAAAATACTAAAGCCAAGTTAAACCAGTAAACTGTAACGGTACTATAAATGGGGATTCTTATGTTCTCATTTTAAATATAGAATAATCAAAATAGGGTCACCCAGTACGAGTTATGAGGAAACAAACATATAAAATATACCGTCGAATTAATAACCTCCTCCATTTTTGAATCTTGTTAAACATGCAGCATTCACCTACGTGTTCGATAAAGGTAGGAAAATAAGATATTTTTGAAAACTGAGATATTATTGTTTTCGATTTAAGTGCGTATCACAATGATCATAACAATACTTTATCTATTCCATTGAATTTTCGTCGGAATTATTGGCCTAGTTTATTAGTGCCACTGTCTATCGACAATGGTTTAAAGCATTTATCACTAATAACAATAAATTACTCCGAAAATTTATTGTACAATTAAGCGGATTTGTCGACGCCGCTCTAATCTACAATTATTGTGTATTTTAACTGTTGAAATCTACTACCACCGGCACAAGTTGTTGGACTGTTGTTTAAGAAACAGGTAAGACTATTACAATGAAACCTTTTTAAATTTAGAAATCATCAATACTGACAGAAATATGAGTATTGTTTTGAAGTTGCCTTTGTTAAATTTTTAGTATGAATATTTTTGTTGTAGATTTTATCATGAAACTATTTCTGGTTGCTTGCTTCGTGGGTGCGGTACTAGCCGCTCCCTTCCCTGAGGATGACTCCGGTACAGTTGAGTTCATCGTCAATGGAGTTCCTGAAGGCCAAGCTTTGGAGTTGGGTAATATCCTTGGCATCAAAGTGAACGAGCACGTAGATGGAGTGCTGGCTTCCTCATTTGATCCTCTCCATCCGTACACTGCCGTTGGTATCGCTGAAGCTGCCGCTGCCGCTGCTGCTGACGTCATTGCATCACCGATTATGATTGATAACGTAGTGGCTCCTGAGCCAGTGGTCTTACCCGCTCCAGTTCTTCCCACGCAAGAATTGGCTCCGGAGCCAGTAGTTCTTCCAGCGCCTGTGCTCCCTGTGGTTATTCCTCAGCCCGTGGTGCTTCCCGCGCCAGCGCAGCCTGTAGTGATTCCCGAGCCGGTTGTACTACCACCCCCCGCAGTGCCAGTAGTTATCCCTGAACCAGTAGTCCTTCCTAGCCCAGCTCAGCCTGAAGTTGTGGTTGCTGAACCAGTAGTCTTGCCTGCACCCGCTGCTCCCGAAGTACATTTGCCGGAGATTGTTGAACAAGTCCCCGTCCCCGTTCCTCAGATCGCCAACGGTGAGGTCTTCAACAATGGAGTTGTCCAGGTCCACTTTAATACTCCTGAGGAACCCACTATGCTGTCCACCCTCCAGTCTTGGTTCAACATGGTCATCAACTACTTCAACGGTGGGGTGCAAACTTCTCAACAAATCGTTTAATATAAGTACTGTGATTTTGATATAAGCCTGTCCTTGTAAATGTGTAAATTAAACTGCTTTATACAAAGTACAGTATATTATTGATTTGATGATAGTGCTAATGTTTCATTCAACTAATGTATTTTGTAATTTAAAATCTATTTGGAAAATCTTATCTGCATGATAATCTGATTTCACTCTTTGTACTGCGAACTCAATTAACTGTTCTTCAATAATGTATTTTTTAATTTTAAAATATAGAGCTATTATATATTACATTATTTAAACCTGTGGCATTAACACTATATTTTGTAGGGTATTGTGTTTTTCAAGCTTTTTTAATCTATTGGTTTATGAACTCGATTTGTCAATTTTTTGCAATTGATGTTTATTTCCAACAAGATGCTCAACTGCCTGCCTAACGTTCAGTTTAAATAATGTTTGAGCAATTGTATTCGGACTACAAAATATTTGAAATGCAGTTCAATTGAAGTCAATCTTTCTAGAGTCAAAAGACGGAAACATTTTAATGAAACGCCGCGCGACCCGACCCGATGCGACACGCGTTAAATAAAATCCAATCGTAGTATTTTCTATGACCAAAACCACACTACAAACACACCATGCAACGTAGTACCGTGTGTTCGCAGTTTGGTTCTGGCATGGACGTTTTATATAAGGCCTGGAACATACTACTGAACTGATACTTCTGAACGGTCGGGTGGCGTGGCGTTTTTTTTTATTTCTTTGAATGGCGAGACAAGCATGCCGTTCGCCTGATGGTAAGCGATGCGACCACTCATGAACAGTAGCAAAACCAAACAACACCTTGAATTACAAAGCAATGCTTGGTATTCCACTGCGCTCGCCATCCTGAGACACAAGATGTTAAGTCTCAATATGTCCAGTAGTTACTCTGGCTACAATGTCCTTCAATCCGAAACACAACAGTGCATTTAAACTGCTGTTTGACGGGAGAAATAGACATTGCGGTGGTACCTACCCTAGGCAGCCTCTCACATATGAGACACCTACCACCAGTGAAGTGAGTTTCAATACTATGTGGCTATATAGAGACAAAAACAACTTACTTCTGTTATTAACCTCTCCTAAGTTACTAACATTTTGTCCCCGATGTCCTCTATTGTACCTCAATGGTCTAGTATTTGAATTTCAAGTTGCAGGCGGATATTTAGTATTCTGTATTGGCGTTATGACGGGTGCCCTCGTCACATGCTATCGACAGCCTCGCGCTCTCAGAGCCGCGGCAAATTCAATATTTTATTTCTAAACGTCGAGTCTTTATCGGAATTTTGGTTGTCTCAATAAGTATTGTATGAGTATTGAGTTGTGTGTTATTTATTCATTGTAAAGCTATAACTGTTTGTGTAGTTAATTTATTATTTTAGGGCTCAAGTTTTGACCAGAAAATGAACGAGAAATATATTATAACGAAACATAAAATCTGAAGAAACAATATGTAATTATATTAAAATAAAGACCCTTAATGCTTAAGCTGGTGGTAGGTCTCTCATATGTGAGAGGCCATCTGGGTAGGTACCACCGCAATGTCTATTTCTTCCGTGAAACAACACTGCTTAAATGCACTGTTGTGTTTCGGATTGAAGGACATTGTAGCCAGAGCAACTACTGGACATATTGAGACTTAACATCTTATGTCTCAGGATGGCGAGCGCAGTGGAATATTGCTACTGTTCATAAGCGGTCGTATCGCTTACCATCAGGCGAACGGCTTGCTCGTCTCGCCATTCAACGCAATAAAAAAAAAAAAAAAGCTAAGGAACGAATATCCGAAAGGCAAACGAAGACTTGTTTAAAAGGTTAGCAGATTCGATTCTCAACAAGGCTAAATATGTTTGCAGCTTTCTCTCTATATATACTCCTACTGTATAAGCAAGTCTATTTATTTTTATAGGACTTGCGTACACTTTTTATATACATTTCCTAAAAACAAAGGTCAGTTCAAAATAAAGAACTTTGCTATCCATATTTCACTTATTATAGTTGTTTTTATTCATATACCATTACGTCATAATGGTCCATTTTGCCATGAACGGTTTTGTGCGGTGTGAAAATTATGTTTATAGTTCGAAGTATCGGCCGATAAAATAAACTGTTTAACTATTTGCACGTACCGTACATTTTGTGTTGCCAGCGTAATGGATTTGCTACAATTTATGTAGACAATGTCTATTGCTTCCGCCAAACAGCTGTGTATATGCCCTTTTGTGTTTCGGTGTGAAGGAAATAGTAGCCAGCAGTGGCGTAACAATAGGGTGGCAGAGTGCGCAAAATGCCACGGGCCCCCGGCCTTAGGGGCCCCCGGCCCGGCTGGGCCCTGGTCCGACAGGATTTCAGGCTCGATAGGGCCTCGGGCTCAAGTCCGACAGGGTGTAAGCAGAGTGGTGTGGTGGCAGGGTGTAACATTAATAACGAAATTAGTTAATAATAATAAATGGCTACATTTTAAACAAGATTTCACCATAATATTTGATTTAAATGTTTTGTTTTTGTTTCATTAAAGTATAATGTTAGTAAGAAACCACTAGCCAGAGTAACTATTGAACTAACCTAACCTAACATCTTAAGTCTCATGATGGCGAGCGCGGTGGAATACCAAGCTTTGTTTTGTAATTCAAGGTGTTTAGATTTGCCACTGTTCTTGAGCGGTCCTGTCATTTACCATTAGGTGAATGTCACACTCACCTCGCCATTTATTACAATAAAAAAAGTAATTTTCTTTATTTATATATAATACGAATGTACTAATAAAACCCCCTGACTTGTAATAGCTATGAACGTACGTCTATGTTTTAGCAATGTAATTTACATGTAACAAACTAGATGGCGCCACTAAAACAACATTTTTTTACCTAATTAAATTTAATGATGAAACAGCACGTAACTTTAAAATCACCTTTTATAATCGTTAACTTTTAGAGCTACTCTACAAGTGGTTTTCAATTATGTTACATTTGATAGTACTGTATTGCGGAAAACGTCGTGAAGTAGGAGTTTTGATGTTTAGGTTCGTCCCTTCAGAGATGGCGCTAGCCCCATCAAACTCATATTTGTATTGTACTAGCGTCATTATTGTGTGAATATTAACATTACTACATCTAAATCATCAAGAAACATTTTTTTCCTCATTGTCTCTTCATGGGTACTGCATCAGTTGTGAATCATGATGCACAGGGTTGAAATATTTTAAAATTTAATAGCGTTATGTAAATCTATTAAAAATATATTGAGCGGTACACTTTACACTGCGGGTTCACATAAAAATGATAAGTAACTGTTCCACTTACACGAATATAGCACACCCTGTATAAAATTACATCTTTAATAACCATAAACCCAGATACCTTCAGCACTTTAAGTCTTTTAACATTCCAATTTTCCTTAAAAAGGTAAAGAGCAGATTCAAAGGTAAATTTCTTAATATCTGGGATCTGGCAATTTTCCCTTTTCATCTGGCAATACCGTACGAGCCGGCAGTTGGCACGTTTTCAAATAAGTTTGTATAACTTTAGTTACTTAAGTTGTTAGGATGGACTTGGACCGAAACTTGCCCCGATTATTGACGGTTTGCCGTTATCAATGTATATGCAGCTGTGGGATAGCTATAAGAATGATATAGGTTTTTTTTTATTGCATTGAATGGCGAGACGAGCATGCCGTTCGCCTGATGGTAAGCGATGCGACCGCTCATGAACAGTAGCAAAACCAAACAACATCTTGAATTACAAAGCAATGCTTGGCATTCCACTGCGCTCGCCATCCTGAGACACAAGATGTTAAGTCTCAATATGTCCAGCAGTTACTCTGGCTACAATGTCCTTCAATCCGAAACACAACAGCGCATTTAAACCGCTATTTGACGGGAGAAATAAACATTGCGGTGGTACCCACCCAGGCAGCCTCTCACATATGAGAGACCAGGTATAGTAATTATAATAATAAAAATAAATAATCTGGCAACACCAAGACGCATCGTGTGCAAAATTGTGAAAAATTGATTTTATTTATTTAATTACTGTACAGCATATATTTTTCGCTTTTTTAAAGAAAATATCAACTGCAATCAAAAATTATGTATTTTGTAAGAACATTTTGGTATTTGCAACAATTTATTATAGAAAATAAGGAAGAAATTTAATTAACAACCATGACAGTGTCAAATATTACAAAATTACAATAAAATCTTAAAAAAATGATCACACAATGACGACACGCGCCAGCAGACGAAACGCACAAATAAGATATCCCAGCTCGTCGAGCTCCGCGTCGTGGGCGTCGGCCTCGGACGTGTTCGAGGTGACGCCGGACATCGACGTGTCGAGCCAACGCGACCCGCCGCCACCAAGACCTGCGCGGCGAAGAGGACGACCCCCTCCAGCGGTGGGCTTGGGACCCACGGGGCCGAGTGTCCCGCCTACGGTCCCCGCTACCGGTGGAGTAGTGCGCCGCATGAGATGGACTCATCAAATGAATGAAAATGTCATGCGGGCCTACTTTGGGGCGCCAAAGGGAGGAACTAACCTCACTGCATACCGTGCTCAGATGCTGTCTATGTTTCAGGTTCTGGAACCAACGGTCAATGTGTCATCCCAGCGACTATCGGATCAAGTGCGGTTTATCCAACGACGTAAGTTGTTGGATGATGAAGCACTTGAGCGGCTGCGTACTGAAGCATGTGTTGCTCTAGATGTTATCACGCCTATCACCCAGCGAGCTGCAGAAACACCATCCATTCCTGCTGCTGACATTGAGCTGGTGGACAATCTAGACAACACTGTAAGTCCCCAGGATCAACAGCGTTTGAGAAGGACTTTGGAGAGTGCGATTTTGGAATATAAATCCATACCAGCTCCTGTAGACCGCGCGTGCCGCGTTTGCCTACGCATAGACGAAACTTAGCGCTGATGGGAGCATTGGACTCCATTGTTTCTACCTATATGGAGTCCAGTCGGGACCTTGTTGATACGCATTCGATCCTTTACTGCGCGGCCGTCGCAGCATGTCGGGTGGCTAATGTAAAATTTCCAATTAATAATGTTACTACCACTCGAGATGTTGCGACTGTGCCTGCATGGCAGCGTAGGATCGAGGACCGTATTAACAGGGCCCGAACTCTCATCGGCAAGCTTATTGCTTTCCGAAACGGAAACAATAGGCAAAGGGTCATGCGTTTTGTGGCCCAGGCCTTCTCTGGGACTAATATAAGTCCCCGGGATTATGGGCTTTGGGTATACAAACACAAAGTATATGCGTGGGCGAACCGCATTCGTCGCTATAGGAAGCGGTGGGATCGATTCCAGCAGAATCGTACTTTCCAAAGTGACCAAAAGAGGGTGTATAGATGTTGGGAGCGTTCTCCACAATGTGTGGTAGATGGGCGGCTGCCTAGTGTTCATGACATGCGTAATTATTGGACAAATATCTGGTCGTCATCTATCTCCCACACTGAAGCCGACTGGTTTGGTGTTGTTGAGCGAGCTTGTGAGTCTATACCAATTATGGAAGCTATTTCAATTAGTCCAGAGGATGTCCTGGTTGCAATCCGTCCGACACAAAACTGGAAGTCTCCTGGTCCGGATGGTTTGCACAATTTCTGGTTGAAATGGCTTCCATGTTCGCATGCTCGGTTGGCAGCACAATTCCAGGATGCGCTTGATGGAGGATCGCTTCCAACATTTATGACTACCGGTGTTACTCACCTCCTCTATAAATCTGGTAGTACCACGGACCCAAAAAATTATAGACCTATTACATGCCTCCCTACCACATATAAACTTTTTACATCCATATTAAGGGCTAAAATAGCAAACCACCTCACCTCAAATAATATTCTTTTTCCAGGCCAAACTGGATGCAAGAGTGGGTCGCGTGGTACTAAAGAACTCCTTCTCATAGACATGACCATTTGCCAACAAGCTCGTCAAAATCGTAGAAATTTATCAGCTGCCTGGATTGATTATAAAAAGGCATTTGATTCGGTGCCCCATACTTGGCTCATGAGGGTGTTAAGTTTGTACAAAATTGATACAAACTTATGCACCTTTCTTGGGTCTTGTATGGAACAGTGGACCACTGTCCTTAGATATCCAGGTGGTATGGTTTCTCCTGATTGTGACGAGCCAATAAGAATCAAGCGGGGTATATTCCAGGGTAACAGTCTGAGTCCACTGTGGTTTTGCATGGCCCTGAATCCTCTTAGCACTCTGTTGGTGGATTCGGGGTTAGGCTACCGTCTTCGGAGAGGGACTGAGCTTATTTCTCACTTGCTTTACATGGATGATCTCAAGTTATTTACATCAAAACAAACAGAATTGATTGAGTTGTTAAAAATAACTGAAAAATTTAGCAACTCAATCAATATGGAGTTTGGTGTAGATAAATGTGCGATTATCCATGTAAAGCGGGGGGAAGTTGCAGTCTCTGATGGCGCACAAGTCTCTGATGCTGTAAGACTTAGATCCCTTTCCGAGACAGAAACTTACAAATATCTGGGTATGCCAGAGGCACTGGGTATTTTGAGTGCAGACGTAAAACAATCGGTGAAGGAGCGTTTCTTTGGCCGCCTGGCAAAAGTTCTCAACAGTCTTTTGTCAGGTGGAAACAAGATTGGAGCCTTCAACGGTTGGGTTATGCCTGTGCTTATGTACTCTTTTGGCATACTCAGATGGACTCAGACCGAATTGGACGCCCTGGATCGTAAAGTCCGGACTCTACTGACTGCACATCGTATGCATCATTCACGTTCGTCAGTGATGAGATTGTAAATCCCGCGTAGATGTGGGGGCCGAGGCATCCTTAATGCTAAGGACTTGCATAATCGCGAGGTGTGCAATCTCAGTGATTATTTCCTTCACAGTGACGTGGATATGCATAGGGTTGTAGTTAAGATTGATAAAGGACTTACCCCGCTCTCTTTGGCGAATGAGAACTGGCGGAAACCACTGGTGATGAGCACGAAAGATCGCGAGGAAGTATGGAAGAGCAAAGAGCTGCATGGTCGGTTCTATCGGGCCCTCCATGGACCTGATGTGGACCGACCTGCGTCTGTATCTTGGCTACGTTTCGGTAACCTCTTTGGGGAAACTGAGGGTTTTGTCTTTGCAATTATGGACGAAGTTATTAAGACGAACAACTATAGGAAATACATCCTGAAGGACGGTACGGTCGACATTTGTCGGGCATGCCACCGTCCAGGCGAGTCAATCAGGCATGTTATCTCCGGTTGTTCGTATCTTGCTAACGGCGAGTATTTGAATAGGCATAACCTAGTAGCCAAGATCATACATCAGCAAATTGCCCTTCGATATGGACTTGTGACTCTTGAAATGCCATATTACCAGTACGTTCCACAACCAGTTCTTGAAAATGGTCATGCAACGCTATACTGGGATCGGTCTATTATCACAGACAGGACTATTCTAGCCAATAAGCCTGATATTGTGATAATAGATCGATTGGCGCGCCGGGCTATACTTGTTGACGTCACCATCCCGCATGACGATAACCTTGTCAAAGCTGAAAAAGACAAAATGTCTAAATATTTAGATTTGGCACACGAGGTTGCCGATATGTGGGATGTGGACTCAACAGGCACGCATAGTGAGGAGGTTCCTCACTTTGGATCCCTAACCGCCGGTGGCTTGGGTCTTGAGCCCCGCCACAGAAGGGTCATTATTTTTTTATATTTTTATACGACATATTGTTTTTTTTTTTTTTTATATATATATATATATATATATATATACCGGGTATCTCAAGACTGCTACCGAAAACGAAGCCGGGTGGTAGTTTTAGTGGCTACAAACATAATGCAATTAAAAATTTCGCTTAGAAACGCGACAATTATTTTTTATGATTTTTTAAATATCGTCATTTTTGGGTGGTAAATCCATAGTTTTTGCTAAAATAATAATTTAAACTCTTTTATACCTTAGAGTATTTATAAATAAAAGGGTATATACTATTATTTTAGGAAAAAATGTATTTACCACCCAAATATGGCCATAGGAAAAAAAATAACAAAAAAAAATTTTCGCTTTTTTTTGCAACTTTTTCTGTTGCATTGTGTCGGAAGTCGCTTAAACTACCACCCGGCTTCGTTTTCGGTAGCAGTCTTGATATACCCTGTATATATATATGATGTGTAAAAATGTAAAAAAGAATATTATGGAAATAAAACGAAAATAATTAAATACTCAACATCCTCACACATAGACTTAACTCCAATCGAAAATACAAATCTTGTGCTGTTCAAAATTAGAAACTACACACAGACTAGGGAGTAATAAACTACATGAGGCTTTTCGGTATCACCAACACTTAGATCCGAAATAAATATATGTGGATTGCCGACTCGTCTCGTTCACATTTCACAATCAGCGTCTAACGGAGCGCCACGACGGCTGTCGAAATTAATTGACGTTAAATACCTATATCCACAGAACAGTTGAATATGGTTAGAAAGGCAATAGCCGTCACATTGTATGAAAACCAGGGTCGTCGTTTTCGGAACACAAAACAAATCCAATACATAAAGCTTGCAATAGTCGATTTAAACTATCGATAAAATTATGGAAATGTGTCTTTGTTATAAGACCGAAATGTATTTTATCGATATGCTTAATAGTTTTTTTCTGATAGTTATTTCATTAGTATTATGTCAATAGGCGGAAAATAAATAGAGACTAGTATTGAAAATGCATTTTAATTTGTATACTATTTTACAAATTTATATATACAGGATTTTTAAGATTTTTAGCTGTGTGTGAGGTATTACCATTTTTATTATTGGAAAGGCATATATAAGCAATTATTATAATCAAATTACGATTTCTTTACGTCAATAGGTATATTCAGTGGTTTTGATTTTTCATACTATATTTAATTATTTTATCGCCATGATACAGTTTTTCCATAAGCGTTGCACGTAATTATTTTTGGTTTGTATATTACTTATGATCCAGATTTTTTTATTGTCTTCCGTTTCACGAAAATGAATAATAAAATATGTTGTTCTCATGTTGGCAGAGGTATGAAATTAGAACATAAGAATATGTCGTCAAACGTTACTACAATTTAAAATGACTAAAAACTGATTTACGAGTATACGAAATCTATAACTACATCGATATAGTAACTATGTACAAGACTACAACACTACGTGACATGTGCCAATTTTCGCTGTTGGCATAACAAAAATGAGTCGTATGCATTGCGTAGGAACTTGGCATTCGCGAGCATGATATCAGCAATGTATATTTTTGATTTGTCGTCTATCATATTATCGAATTCTTCAAAATGTCGTAATTAATAACCGCAATTTTTGAAAATACAGGTGAAAATCAATAAAATCGGGTTGAATATTGATATGAAATTCCTCCTCTATTGATATTTGATGCTTTATTATTGGAACTGCAAGATAAAATAGCACAAATCTGCATTTTTACTCTATTTCGCCGGAGTACCTCTCTCCAAGGCATTTCGACAGCGACTAATTTGACAAATCATCCGTTCCGCGGCAGTGATGCTTTTTATGCACCACCTTGCGACGCGTCAAACGCTTTTATTTCCCTTCTAACTATATTCATCTGTTCTGTGCCTATATCTAACTGTAGGATAGTTTAGTTTTTGTAACGAGTACTATTTGTTAGATATTGTATTGTATTGTATTGTATCAGCCCATATACGTCCCACTGCAGGGCACGGGCCTACTCTACAATCGAAAGTACGATTGAGAATGGTTAGGCCATATAGTCCACCACGCTGGCCTAGTGCGGGTTGGCGGACTTACATACCATAGAAATTCTTATAAATCGCTATGGTATGCAGGTTTCCTCACGATGTTTTCCTTCACCGTTTTAGTGCGTGGTGATTGACTGTCAATACACACATGACTCCGAAAAGTCAGAGGTGTGCCCTGGGATTTGAACCCACGACCACCGTGAACATGTTGGCAGCCGCGTCTAGTCCGTTTACCAACAGGCCACCACGCACTTCAACTTGTTAGATATAAATAATGTAAAATATTCTAGTTTAGTTATTGCTACTTGTTACAAATAAATAATTTTCTGTCTTTATTTCTATTAAGATACCAACTAACACTACATATACACATCTCAGGATGGCGAGCGCAGTAGAATGGAAAGTATTCCTTTGAAATTCAAGGTGTTGTTTGGTTTTGCTACTGTTTATGAGCGGTCGTATAGCTAACCATCAGGCAAATGCTTATCTTGCAATTCATTACATAATAAAAAATAAATAACACATAAATGCATTTAGCATTACTGTGGCAGTAAAAAACTAGGAATTAGTTCAATTCTTATCTTATGGCCTTTAGGTTATTGCTAATAAAAAAGGAAATCGAACCCAGATAAACGATTTACAATCCAACGAATCTGTCACTAGATCGTACAGGTAATACAAATGTAAAGTTCGCGTGGGTTTTTAATACTGTGACTTGTAATTGTTTTCATTCTAACCAACTTTCCATTTCCTAGAATTGATTCCGTGTTTCAATATCGAAATAACTCAGCGCGAAATGCTTTATCGACTGTTAATATGAACTTTTACGAACGAAAACGTATGGATTCTACGAGATTTTAATATGAGTATTTATTTTATCAAGTTTATTGTTTTCGTTTTTTATTAAACCCGACTTTCCCCTTTACATTACTTTTTAAAGGTTAGATGTCGTCAGTTAGTAATTAGTAATTATCATTGGTACATCTGCGAATTTAGGTTTAAAATCATATTTAAAATTTATTGGCATAGTTGATTTCATAATAATATAGTTTTGATAGTTTTAGTATTAATTTAATTTTATCATAAATATGTGTGGAGGGTAGTTTGTTGTCGCTTGCCTCTCGTTGGGTATGTCATTTTGTATGAAGTCTCGTGTACGCTTTGCGCATGGTGCGTGTTCTGCCACTGAGTTGAATTTTCGCTCAATTCACTCGAGTATCATGGATTATTTAGTGAAAAACGGTGATTGGTTGGTGTATAGGCTCCACCGTCATCGGCGTCGATTATATCCAGCTACGGCAAAGGGAATTCGGTGAGTGACTTAACTTATTTGACCTTTTGGTTGGTTTGTTTATTTTATTTCATATTGCCTTTCAGTGCGCATTTCGCATCGTGAAGTGTGTATAGATCAAATTAAACTTCCATTCACTGGCTTCTTGTAACCTTTGTCAGTTCCGCGATATATACTCTGGATGTTATGATGATTGGTCTAATAAACACGTATGTATCAGCCCATATACGTCCCAGTGCAGTGCTCGGGCCTCCTTTACAACCGATAGTACGATTGAGAGTGGTAAGGTCAGTTTAAAGCGATAATATCTGATTTTGATATTAGCGCCATTCCAAATTATGTTTTTGGGGTTGGATAGACCATTTATTGACAAAGGCTATCGTGAGGTATTTATCATAGGAAAATTACCGTAATTTACACTAACGAAGTCGCGAATAAAATTATTGTGTCCAATAAGAATCGGTTTTGAAAAATTCGCTTACTACGTAACAATGATTAATGTCCGACAAAATTCTTATCACGAATTGATAATTTGATTCCTATGTCTGAAAGATGAAGGTCGTACGATAATCATATCAGTGTTTGTGAAACATTTGATAAATTGGCGGGAGTCCAAATATTACTTATGGAAATGAGTCATAAAAGATCATTCAGATCTTAACATTCTGTAGCCTTTGCGGTTGTATTCGTATTGTTGTCGTCAAAATGACAGTTTGTAGGCAAAATATTTTTGTGATAAAACAAGTTCTTATATGGAAATGCAATATTACTCGGGTTTTTGCGTTGTAGTTATTTTTCATTGTAATCGTTACAACGAAGTGTAATTTAATGGTTAAGAATTTATGAAAATATTTCTAAAATGTACTATTGTTTGTCGCTTACTTTCCATGATTGTTTTTATTCAATGAACGGTGAGACGAGTCTTCTATTCGACTGATGGTTAATATACGACCGCTCATGGAAAGTAGCAAAACCAAAAGAAAACCATTAATTACAAAGCAATGCTTGGCATTCCACACCGCTCGCCATCCTGAGACATAAGATGTTAAGTCTCAATATGTCCAATAGTTTCTTTAGCTACAATATTCTTTATATTTAATCACAACAACATTTACACTGCAGTTTGATGGGGGAAATAGACATTGCAGTGGTACCTACCTATCTAAGCGGCGTCTCACATATGAAATCCGTACCACCAGAAAACCTATTAATCTCGGTATTACGTAAACTCACTGGTTGACTTTTATACTTGCCATTCTTCGGTAATTACGATTTTTGGTATCATATTGACTATCCCCTAAATAGTGATTGGAAATTGGGTAATCATGTTGAAGACTATATAAATTTCTAAAGATTCCAATGTTCCGCTTTGCGTATAGGCCTCCGTCGGGATTTCCACAGCGACCTGTTGAAAGAAGCCAGCATCAAGCGATTTATGCAACCTTAATAGATCTAACCACGTAAATCCACAAGTCAAATATGTAAATTCTAAAACAATCCTTAAAATCCAAATTCAAATTAAAATCTTCGTGCTTCATGACAGTACAACACCAAAATACGAAAAAAACCTAACCCGATAAAATCCGAAATGATTAATAAGAATAAAGCTTTTTAATCGCGAGCGGTGGGTCAGTGCGACCACTAGAACACATTAGCGGGTGAAACATTTAGTACGTTTTTTAAGAATCACAAACAAAGTACGCACGCACGCGGTGGCACGCGAGCGGCGCACGGCAGGGTTAACCCGCAGTGCCGGTCGATCATACCCCACGCCTCGGCACTCGCCTCCGTCACTCGCTAAAAATGCTTAAATGACATAATTGGATATTGTTATCATATTTTTAGTTAGCACCTGGAGTCGATTTGAAGGACATAGCCAGATTGACTACTGGATATATTGAGACTTAGCATCTTATGTCTCAGGATGGCGAGCGCAGTTGGCATTGCTTTGTAATTCATGGTGTTGTTTGGTTTTGGTATTTTTATGAACGGTTGTATCGCTTACCATCAGGCGAACGGTATGCTCGTCTCGCCATTCATTGCAATGAAAAAAAGGGAAGAACGGAGTGAAGTAATAGATTAACTTTTCTCAACTTCGACTTTTGTTAGCAGAGCTGGTTTAACCGGAATGGACGCATGATTACACAGAAAACTATCGGGGATCATAATTTCACTGTCTTGTTTCTTTTTTTTTTACATTTTCTATGGCTTACAATTTTAGGAGATCAGAAATGCACCTAATTCATGAGTTGTAAATGTTTATGGCCTGCCTTAATGATATACCATAAGGTTAGCTGTTTGCATATTTGCCAAACCTATGTGACTGTTGGTTTTTAGGCCAGAAGAAAACAATTAAAAAATTCAATAAACAAATATGATATTTATATCAGAAGGTATCCCTGCGGTATTATTCGTTGATGCTTGTATAATGTCACGACCGAATACGCACTACCGCGTTGCGTTGACGTCATCTTTGTAAATTAGGGCCCACAGGCTTATTATTGGCGGGTGTGAAATTGGAGCAAAAATGATTATGCTGCAAACATAAACATGGTAACATGTCGAATTATTGGTGTAATTACAGCATGTGCGAACTGTGAATCGTGAGGTATAAGATTGTTCAATATCTTTTGGCGTCTGAATGCATTGTTGTCAAGCTGTTGTCAAAATAAATAATATATAATAAATAAATACACCCAACAGTCACATACATATTCTTGACCCCATACTAAGAACGAGTCTTTTGTCGTGGGTATCAGAAATAACGTGCTACTTTCCGGTCTCACAAACATATATTACATATCATATTGAATATGTGAATAATACTATTCTGTATCACTATATATGTCCCACTGCATGGCACAGGCCTCCTGCAAAATTGAAAGCACGATTGAGTGTGGTTAGGCCATGTAGTCCACCACGCTGGCCTAATGAGGATTGGCGGACTGTACATACCATATAAGTTCTTGCGCAAACCTAATTCAAAACTCGTCAGAAAGGGATAAACATTTAATTAATCTGACTATCAATAAGGCCATATAAGTTAGCGGTGTATTGCGATCTCAATACTTATTTTTTTTACACTTGCCCGGCATAATGACAACACTGCGCTTGATTACTTATGGTATGATTATGGTAAGCGCTGGCATAACGGTACAACCTAAGCATTTTATCTGGACCCTTGAACATTTCTGTTGTGTTTCTGGCCACTACAACCACTGAAAAATAATATTTAGATATTATGACGTTGACTTGTCATTCTAATAAAAGTACTACACAAGAAATGTACAATTTTATTTACAATTATTAATATACAATAATTTCTCTCTCTTTCTTTCTCTTTCTTTAGCCACAGGAAGTCCGTTGGTGAACATAGGACCCCAAAAAGTTCTCCACATCGACCTTTTGGAAGTGGCCTGCCTCCAGGAACTTCTTGCTACTTTAACCAGTTCGTCCGTCCATCTTGTTTGCAAGTTATTTTGAAAGTTTAACTAAATATAATTAAAAGGGATGTAATACTCGCCACGCCAGGGTGGAATTGAATGTGTGAGAATGGTTTTTTTACACTCACGTATGAATCCTCTCTTGTCGTAACTATTTTATGTCGGCCGGAACTGGGATTTATGATCGCACCTGACTGTAATTTAGCAATAAAATATAACACGTGCTTTGAAAATATGTTGAAAGTAGAAATAAAACTTACAGCTTTCGTGGTCATGAGGCTAACCATCAAAGTAATCGTACAGTAGGAAAGTTCCTAGTATTACGGTGGTACCCCAAGGCACAGGATTTTTTTGAAAACTGCAAGTAGAATCATTTGGTTTTGTTTTATTGCAATGAAAATAGGAGGTTAGTGATAATACCACATGCACAAAACTTTTTTTTATTGTATGCTTGTCTCTTTAATGGTGTACAATAAAGTATTAAATAAATAAATGAATGGCGACACGAGCATGCCGTTTGCCTGGTTCGTTAGTTCATTGCATGGTAAGTGATACGACCGCTCATGGAGAGTAGCAAAACCAATGCTTGGCATTTCACTGCACTTGTCATCCTGAGACATAAGATGAGTCTCATTATGTCCAGGAATTGGTCTGGGAACAATGTCCTTCAATCCGGAATACAACAGTTCATTTACACTGCTGTTTGGCGAGAGAAATAAATATTGTGGTGGTACATACCCAAGCGGTCACACACGTATGAGAGACATACCACCAGTAAACAGAAGCTTAATCTGAGAATCGAACAAACATGACATACGTTAAGGCAGACAAAAGGTATTTAATATACATGAGTATATAGGGTCTACAGAACAGCCATCGAAAACGAAGCCAGGTGGAAGTTTGAGCGACTATAGACACAATGCAACAAAAAATTCACAAAGAAACACGACAACTGTTTTTGTGGTGATTTAAATATCATTGTATTTGGATGGTAAATCCATAGTTATTGCTAAAATAATTATTCAAATGCTGGCGTACCATAGCATCTTTAAAAATAAAAGGGCTTATGGGGTCTATTTTAGAAAAAAAAGGCTATATATTTACCAAATATGATGACAGGAAATAATAAACAAAAAAAAATTACACTTTTTATTGCTTTTGTATCCTTGTTTCTGAAGTCACTAAAACTACCACTCGGCATCGTTTTCAGTAGCAGTTTCCATACACCCTGTATAAACCGGATTATATAGGTATCTATCTAGGCCTTCACTCAATATACCCGCGTATAATTAATAAGGTAGGGCCCTAGTCCAGCACATTTGCCTAATGCGAATTAGTGAACTGATTAATTTCATTACAGGGGCGGGTCTATTAGCGAGAATTTAAGCGATCCTTACTTCTTGCGGGTTAATGACGCGGTATTGCCAAACGGTACATTTTCGAAACAATGCCTATATGTAGAAATATTGACTATATGTCCTAACCATTCTCAACGTACTCTCGATTGTAGAGGAGGCCCGTGCTTTGCAGTGGGACGTATACGGGCTGATACAGATACATCAATTAAATAACAAGAATATATAAATTAATGTATTTCTTTTATTATTTTTGTGCACCAAATAAATCTTAAAATAAACGAATAATTAACATAAGATATCATACAAATGTATTGTATCGCGCCAGGCAATATCTTAGCGACTACCATGGGGTGATCATAGGAGAAGGAATATAAAGATTTATCTTCCAAATATGACTATTTTAGATACGGAGTTAAAAAGTAACAATATACTTCAAGTATAATCACAAGCCAGTCTCTTAAAAAAAGAATATATCCACTTTATTAAAGAAAAATATTATTTAGAAAAATAAATAATACAATGCGAATTTAAATTTGTTTGAGATATGTTTCTCGGCAACTGTTTCAATTTGCCGCGCGCTGCTCTTTGTCAAAACTTCAGATGTCTCTAACTCGGCCACAAAAATAAAAGTTTCATACTTTTACCCGTTCGGATGTTATATCTCTTATTTACTTTTAACTCAATATATAAATGTCCATATTTATTTCTAAAATATCATTATACATATTTTTTTATTTGTAAAAAATCGTGCTGTATGTATTACATATTTTTAATGGAAAATTAGGTTTAATGAAAACAAAAGTGAAAGCAAAACGAAACGGCAATGATATTGACAGCCTTCGTGGCGCAGTTGGCTAGACGTCGGCTGTGAAACGAGAGGCCACAGCTTCGATTCCCGCACCGAGACAAATGTTTGTGATGCCCACAAAACGCGTATTTGAGACCGCAGTCTGATGTCCTCGTTCTAGATACCCATGACACAAGACCCGATCTTAGTGTAGGGTTAGGGCTATGTATGTGACTGTTGGGTGTATTTATATAGAATATTAATGTACACCGTTAAATGCTAAAATAGTTTCTTTCTCAGTAGCGGGGAATATAAAACCACAGTTCATGATAGTGATGAATACAGGTTATTTATTTATTTACACTTTATTGCACAAAAGGGAAACAAATACAAACAGATATCACATACATAAAAAATACAATTGGCAGTCTTATCGCCGAAAGGCAATGTCTTACAGACAACCATGGGATGGATTTAAAAATAGGATAAACAGAGGGCAGTCTAAAGCGTAAAGGATAGAACCTATTTAGAAAGGAGAAGTATTGCTAATAAGTACAAATAATTTAATAAAATTACAAGTAATACAAATAATAAATACACATATTATGTTATATAAACATATATATATACAAATATGCATACATAAATAATATGATAACAATACATATATATATATATATATATATATATAATAATTTCAGTACATACAAATAGGTAAATTATCCACAGAAATGTGTCAGTTTAGTGAGAAAGATGGTAATCTTTGACAAGTTTTTTGAATGATGATAGTGATCGTGCCCATCTTACCACAACTGGTAATGCGTTCCACAGTCGAACAGCCTGGACAGTAAACGATTTATCCAAGAATGTGGTGGAGTGCACGGGCATTCTCAACTTCAAGTTCTCTGACGACCGCAGGGATCTAGTATGTGAGTCATGGAGAAATACAAATCGATCTTTGAGATAACAGGGGGTAAGAGGATTAAACAATATATTGTACAGAAGAGAAAGAATATGAGCATTCCGACGAAGTCGTATGGGCAACCACTTGAGCTTAGTACGGAACTCTGAAACATGATCATATTTGCGTAAACCGAATATGAATCTAATACAAAAGTTTTGAAGGTTAATGCATTTCAACAGAAGATGCTACGCCACTATTTGCGCATGTTAGATTCAGTTGCACATAAGTGCTACTATGTGAGTTGTAGCACGTTCTACAGAAGAATTAGTGCGCATTGCACATGACTCCGTTGCACAGTGCAATACTGCACTAACAACCGCTGTAGCACTTCGTAGCACCTCAGCCGTAGTCAACGTAGCATGCGGCAGCACCGCTACAAAGCCGATCGTAGACAAAGCGTAGCGTTATTTTTCGTAGCTTATTTTCATTTCATGTAGAATATGCCTGGGTCCGCATTGAGCCTATTGTGAAAGTGATACTAATTTTTTTTTTAAGTAAATATTTTTTAGGCAGACAAAAATCTTTTAGAGAACAGAAAGTTTAATTGAAAATTTACTTAAGTTATTTTGACCGAGTTTAATTAAAAAATATTGTGAAGTGATACATTTATTAGTAATTATTAGTAATATACATTATATGTAATTTAAAATATGAAACTATGAAATATTAATTTGTGCTTTGAATTGTTGCGCCATTGATGTATCCGGCTTATGAAGTAAATAATCGATAGTAATTTAAAATCGACATTGTGACCAAGAAAGCGTCATGATCGCGTTCATGATACACTCGTTGACCGCATCGCATTTCGTCGAGTTAACTTTTTACTTTCACGAAACGTACGCACCGTGGGGCGAATCGATAGGCTGTGCGGCCGTCACGGCTGCAGGCAGCGGTACGACAATTATCGTGCCGCCTGTAACGCGAATTTAGGGCAACGAAACGCGGCGGCGCGGTGGCCAACCCCGCCCGGGCCAGTCCGTGTCGCGCCCCGCGCCGGCCGCCCGTGTGCGCCCGCCGAGCCGAGCCGAGCCGAGCCGAGCCGAGCCGACATGCTACCGCTCCACTGTGCCCGCCGCCGCAGGTGAGCCACTGGATTTTACAGTTTTCATGTGGAATCGATTGAACTTTCATTACGTCGAGATCGATAACCGTCGGTGAGTGGGCCCATTCATTATTATTATATTTATAACCGGTGTGTAGCGGTGCGGCACGCGTTGTTTTTTTGTGCGGGAGTTGTCGGTTGTGGCTCGCCATGCGGAGTGCGGGTTCGCTTCCCGCTCGTGACCCCGTTGCAGATCGATCGCAGCCGACAGCTCTTGAGTTATCGACGACACATTAGTGGTGGTCACTCCTGATGACCGGCTGACGAGCGCGCTCCTCAAAGGTGAAAGGTCACAAACAAGCAACAAAGTTCTCGCGCCGGGACGCGGGAGACGTCCACCAACTTCGTAATAAAAAGTAATGTACGTTGTTTGATCGTAATCACTTCGACCTGAAATATGTTGAGACGTAGCGGTCGCGTCGGGAATTAAAATATTTCTTTGAATACATAAACATGCTAGCTAACAATGATCGTAAAGAGGTTGATTTACGCCGCGGCGGAGTGGATTGATCTAACTAGTAAACAGTGGAATTCTTGTTCAAATGACTGTTGTTCTGTTGAGTGATATGGCATATGCAATTGGGTGAAGATATTCTAGTGTGTGGGTGCCGCGTTGGTATTCTGCAGCGGATCGCGCAAATAGGCATTTGCCGTGCGAGCTTGTTTCCGAAGGTTTTATTCAATTTCCTTATGTTTCCCGGGGCTGTGCGGCGCACGTACACGAAATGAACCAGCCGTTTGTCATACAATGCTTTCAGTGGCGCATTGTTATTGTTGTTGGCCGAGAGCTTCCCATTTGGTCCGATTTATGATTACTGTGGCATTGGATGCGATTTATACCTAAACCGCAAGCTAAAAAGTACCTGGATTGTTCGGTTTTATTTGTTAATAGAGACGTTTTTGCCTTGCCATGTGATATATGATACGCTGATTTATATATACAAATGTAATTGGCAAGTCAATAAAAACATTACAAATAAAACAATATTAAGTGCACGAAAACACTGTGATTAAAATTAACTTAATTTCATTGCTTACTTTCATTACCGAATAAATATTATAAATCTGAATAAATAATATGATTCATCCGTTCGTGACATTAAATTATTTTTTTATACCTAATTCCGATACTTAAAAACCAATTTTTTTATACTGTGAAGTGCTTCGTTTTTAAGTTATTTAACTAGTTAATTTGGCACTATATGACTCCTAATGAAGGAGTAAAGTAACAAAATGATTGTAGAATTTCGTTTTACCAAAAATATACCTTACCTTTCATTCATGAACTATGCAAGACAATGAAAATTATACAGAATTCGTAGAAATGTTAATGCATACCCTAATATGAATAGTTTATGAATAGTACGTTTAAGTAGTTTAAAATTTAAATAATACATTACTGAGTCAGTCTCTTTTATTATGTACATACATTATCACCCCACGTATTAATAACGCAGTGTAAAGTCAATTTTGGATATCAATTGCTAATGTCACTTAGATATTAAAATCGTGATAATTTCAACCGTATTTATACAGGGTATATCAAGACTGCTACCGAAAACGAAGCCGGGTGGTAGTTTAAGCGACTTCAGACACAATGCAATAGAAAAAATTGCAAAAAAGAGCGACAATTTTTTTTTTGTTATTTTTTTCCTATGACCATATTTGGGTTGTAAATGTATTTTTTTCCTAAAATAATAGTGTATACCCTTTTATTTATAAACAATCTAAGGTATAAAAGTGTTTAAATAATTATTTTAGCAAAAACTATGGATTTACCACCCAAAAATGACGATATTTAAAAAATCATAAAAAATAATTGTCGCGTTTCTTTGCGAAAATTTTAGTTGCAATGTGTTTGTAGTCACTTAAACTACCACCCGGCTTCGTTTTCGGTAGCAGTCTTGAGATACCCTGTATACCCTTATCTTACACTTATACATGGTACAGATTTTTTAATATTACAGTATAATGGTAGTTTGTTAGAAATATCCTTGTGCGATAGGAACATTAATTGTAATTTTTTCTTCTGTTAATTGTTTACCTTTTTTATATCTGGTGTACAATAAAGCTAAAAAAATATAAATAAATAAATTTGGTTTTTAAATTAAACTTTTAAATTATGTTTTTATGTATCTGGGAAAGCAAATAGCTTAGATACAAAAAATAGACGGCAACTTAGTAACTAATAGCCAACAGATTTTCACGGATATAAGAAAAATATTAATTAACGTATGTTTTCACATTTAATCATAAATTCAATTAATTAATTGTGCATAGAAGAAAAGGCTCAGCAACCGTCTTGCTATGGCAATGTATGTATGCAAGTATTTGGGTCTATATGATGTTTCCAAAAGATTATATTGAAGTTGTTGCTTGCTTGCAATATGTATGTATGTTGTCTATAGTTTGAAGAAGCTTTGGTACTATTAGGGGAGCAACTTCAAATGTAATTTAATAATTTAAATTGCTTTTCAAAACTCGTGTAAAATGGATTACCGGATCTGATTTGTTCATACACATTCACACACAATATTTGCTCACATTCATTTAACATATATTGAGGTTGTATTTATCTATTTCATTCTTTATTGTACTAAAAGCTAAACTAAAATATTGCAGATTATCTCATAGATCTCATATCTCTCAATAGATCATTTGGCTTAACCCCGAAAGGGTGAGGCAGGCAGCCAGTCGGAAAATTGCAAGCCAAATCATTGCTAAAAAATGCAACATGGCCAAAAATCTTATTCCACATGTAAGTGTAGGATGATTACAGAAGAATAAATTAAAAAAAACCTATTAAATTAAGTCTTCTGTCCATTTAAGGGGCAGCGTTTTCTTTAAAAGATACCAGAGCATCTTCCCTTTACATTCCATTCAGGCGAAAGCGTTAACCGACAACCTCTTTGGCAGTTGGCAACGAAAAAGTAAAATCAGAACTTTACGTGTCGGGTTTTTCAACTGATGACCCAGTTAACATTGTGTTAATGGTTCTTTTGAACGGTAAAGATCGGGGCTTGGTCACAACGTAATATTTCAGTGGACAAATATTATCGCTTACTCGGTCTTGTGGATATGGCTATGTGGTGTGGTAGTTCAGTATTTGATTCCTAGGTTCCATTTTGTGAGTGTTTTCGTCTGAAAGGAAAAATAACTTAAGTAGACTGTGTTTAACATCACCAGTTCAATGCCAGCCCTTCAGGGATATAGGCTTGGGCCTATGTATTTTTATTAACATATTTTTTTAGAAAAATACTGTGCTGATATATTGTATGTTTTGGCCTCATATTCTTTCAACCGTTTATGATCGCGATATTACCTTGTAAATATGATGTAAGCATAACAAACTAATAAAACATGTTACTAAACTAAATGTGTGACTAGGTCAGAAAAACAATGTTCCTCATATCTTTATCGGGATTACCACCGTTCTCAAGTAACAGCACAAAGAAACTCAAAGGATTTAATACAGCCTACAAATCCATCGAAACGTGAACATTTTAAACAAGTAGCCGTATTGAAAACCAAGTTGCCAAGTATTTAATTTAAACTTCAGTAAAATACATTTTGCGGCCGATCCGATCTGTGGGGGAATGTTGTTTATTAATTTATTTATGGTAATTATTTCGGATATTGTGTTTGTGAAAATAAATTATAAAGGAATAATTACAGTAGTGGATAAATTTGTGAAACAACTGGCTTAGCCTTCAATTCTCACGAAATAAATATTTGTTTATACTACATATGCAAGATATATCAAGACTGCTACCGAAATCGAAGACGGGTGGTAGTTTTAGTGACTACGGATTCAATACAACTAAAATTTTCGCAAAGAAATGCGAAGATTTTTTTGTGATTTTTTTAATGTTTCTTTGCGTACCATAGCGTCTTTAAAAATAAAGGGGTGTACAATATTATTTTAGAAAATACAATGTTAACTACATTGTATTTTCTACACTTCCATTCAAATACGAAAATATTTTTTTTTGATTGCATTGCGTCTGCTAAAACTAAAAGTATCATCCGGTTCGTTTTCGGTTGCAGTCTTAATACGCCATGTATTTATTTTTGGATCTGAATCTATTTGTACGATGGAAATGTGTGTCATAATTTTTATGATTCTTGTAGGATCTTTTGTGACCGTTGGGTGTAATTTATGACTATTATTTTATGTGAATAGTCTTGGAATATATTCTACAATAAATAGTCTGATATAATTTTAACCAATATATTAAAATCATGTTTATAATTTTGAGGGGATAAATACTGTTAAGCTTACCCCGTTGATTTTAGGTTACACATAATAAATATTTACAGCCTTTATGGTGACATCTAAAGACGATCTAAATCTATACACGTTTGCTTACAATAATTTCCTTCATTTTTCAAGTCAGAGAAAATCTTATTCAAACATCCATGTTATATGTTTCTACTATTACTATTATTATGAGACAATATAAATTTACATATTCTACATCCTTACTGTATCAACCCATATACCTCCGCTACAGGGCACGGGCCTCTTCCGAAATAGCGAGTGCGAATGACAGCCTCCGTGGCGCAGTTGGTTAGACGCCGGCTGTGAAACGTGAGGCCGCGGCCCGGGTTTAATCCCGGAACCGAGAAAAATATTTGTTTGTGAGTCTGAAAAGTCTTTCGTAGTTCCTGATACCCACGACACAACACTCGATCTTAGTGTGGTGTTAGGAGTCTAGTATGTGACTGTTGGGTGTATTTATTTATTATTGAGAATGGTTAACCAAACTCTTTTATTTTGCCAAAATTCGCCTACACGCCACCCATGCAGCGTTATAACACGAGTCACGATACAATATTAAAAAGGCGAATCTTCGGTACGTGAAGGAATTTTTCACGCTTGTTTAAATATGTACGGGCCGGGCATTCGTCTCCAGGCATCGGGTTCGACGCTGGAATATCGGAATACCTCGTATTCCTTCGGGATACTGATGTAGCACACCTTGGTAATGGGTTTTGTATTGACCGCTTGCCGATGTGTTGTGGAATTCTAATTTTGGAATAGGTTTTGTGATGTTTGTTGGTGTTTTCCTTCACTCTAATGGTGAACACTTTAGCGGTGAATGAAAACATTGTGAGAAAACCCGCATACCATAGCGATTTGTAAGAATTTCTATGGTATATAAAGTCCGCCAACCCGCATTAGGCCAGCGTAGTGGACTATATGACTTAACCATTCTCAATCGTACTCTCGATTGTAAACGAGGCTTGTGCCCTACAGTGAGACATATATGGGCTAATACAGTACAGAATACAGTTTTGTAAGAAGTTGGTTAAACTTGAATAGTAATTCACGCATGTGGAATTGTAATTGTGAATATTTAATTCCATGTACAAGTTAGCGCAGTGTCGGACGCCCGTCTAGCGGACTGACATCCTGGTTAACAATCCAATCCAATCCAATCGAATCCAATCCAATCCAAACAAAACCAATTTAAACAGGATGATGTCTAAAATATCACAAAAAAAGTCGCGTTCCTTGCCAAAATTTTACTTGCATTGTGTTTATAGTCACTAAAACTAACACCCGGATTTGTTTTTCGTAGCAGTCTTTATATACCCTTTATACGCCCCACCGCATGGCAAGAGCCTCCTCTACAATCAAGCGTACAATTGAGAGAGATTAGGCCCAAAACCAGTCTTAGTAATGTAAAAAATAATGAAAAGACCATCTCGGTTAATGGGGTTACTTACGGTTCAAAGCTCGCCTAATGCCGCTTATTGAATTGAGATTTCAACGCGGTAAAACCGAGGGTTTAAAAGAGTTCGTTAACCCAGATTTAATTACCATTCAATTGAATAGGGTTTAATCTATTTTAAGACGGCCAACATTGCATACTTGATTTTTAACCGACTTCAAAAAAAGGAGGAGGTTCTCAATTCGACTGTATGTTGCTTTTTTTTTTTTATATTTGTTACCTCGTTTCTCTGTACTGTGTGAACCGATTTCAATCATTCTTTCTTTGATTGAAAGCTGGTGCTTGTCGTTTGGTCCCATAAAAATATGGTGAAGATCTGATGAATATCTTCGGACCTGGAGAGGGGAACTCCTTAAAATTAAGGAGAATTGCAATGGTTCTTTTTGCATTACGTTCATTAGAAAAGTTAAGTTACAGTGAGAGAGGGAAAAAGGGGTGGGGGTGAGGGGGGGGTGGGTGATAAAATTAAAATACACGTAAATTCTAATATCTTCGGCAGCTTTAAACCGATTTTAGTGATTTATTTTTCATTGGAAAAAACATATTGACAGGTTGATCCCAGGAATACAACATGAAGATCTGATGATTATGTTCGGACCTGGAGAATAGAACTCTTCAAAATTTAGTAGGATTCCAATGGTTCTTTTTGCATTAGGTTTATTATAAAAGTTAAGCTACAGTGAGGGAGGGAGAAAGGGGTAGGGGTGAGGGGGGGGGGGTGTTAACGTTAAAATACACGTAAATACTAATATCTTCAGCAGCTTATAACCGATTTTAGTGATTTCTTTTTCATTGGAAAGAACGTATTAACAGGTTGATCCCAGGAACACAACATTAAGATCTGATTATCATGTTCGGACCTGGAGAGTAGAACTCCTCAAAATTTAATAGGATTTCAACGGTTCTTTTTGCATTGGGTTCAGTAAAAAAGCTAGGCTACAGTGGTTGAGGGAAAAAGGGGTAGGCGCGAAGGGAGGGGGGGGGGGGGAGCAAAAATAGTAAACATGTGAATATTATAATATCTTTGGCAGCTTTTAGCCGATTTTAGCGATTTCATTGTCATCGGAAAGAACATATTCCTTGTGGGGACCAAGTCTTCTTCATTTAAATGCCTATCAACACTAAAAAGATAAAAATAACTCAAATTTTAATAAAAAAAAATAAAAACCGACTTCAAAACAAAAATCCACTAAAAACCAAAAAATAATAACTACTTACCACTCCAAAGCAAAAAAATAATATTTATTTCATGGAACTCGTGCATGTTGATTAATTTGCTTAATGACTTGACTAGCCAACAAATCAAAATATATGCGTAACATATTGGAGGCGGGTCGCCCAGTACCAAACAATAGATATTTAAATTAATATAAGGCATAGGTCCTACATGTTTGGTACTTGGCGACCCGCCTTCGATATGTTACGCATATATTTTGATTTGTTGACTAGTCAAGTCATTAAGCAAATTAATCAACATGCACGAGTTCCATGAAATAAATATTATTTTTTTGCTTTGGAGTGGTAAGTAGTTATTATTTTATGGTTTTTAGTGGATTTTTGTTTTGAAGTCGGTTTTTATTTTTTTATAGTAAGTGCTAATTACTTCTTTTTCCGATTGAGTTTTCTTAATCACCCACGATGGCACAAACAAGCTATATGTTTTTGGGGTGAGAAGGTATTTGTGGAAAGCCATTATCTCTAAAATTATATTTGTAATTTTGATGCGGTTTTCATTGCTGGGTTCGGGTTTGATTACATTGAATAATATATTTTATTTAAGTGTAGTGCACTTTAACGATAATACGCTAAATTTGTTTATTGCAATAAAGGGAAAGACGCTAAAAGCTCTCTCTAAAAGCTCACATAATAGGTCCCATTTAAATGTAGTGATGATGTGATCCGTGGTGCTTTACAGCTGGCTTCTCCGGCTGTAAAAGTCTTTTTACGAGGTTATTTACCTGTTTAGTTCATTGTTTTGTCGCCCGCTTTGCACGGAGGGAAGTGGACAATAATTTATTTCCAACTCCTCCTATTAATTTCATTTTCTGATTAATTTCGTTGCGGGTTAAAGACAAGTTAGACATTCCCGGAGACTCGCCGAGCTTCAATGCTCGGTGTCATTACTTTGCGTGCCACTGTTGATCCTGGCTCACAGGAGTTACAGTGGTGGGTGTGAGGGTGGGACAGCCTCCAAAAAAAAAAAGGGAAAGACGAGCACGTCTTGCGCCTGATTGTAAGCGATACGACCGCTCATGAACAGTAGCAAAACGTGTAAATGCAATTATATGTTTCGATTTGAAGGACATTGTAGCCCGAGTAACTGGCCATTTGGAGACTTAAAATATTATATCTCAGGATCGCTGTGGAATGCCAAGCATTGCTTTGTAATTCAAGGTATAGTTTGGTTAAACGTACATAATAGTTATTATTTAATGTATATAAATATTTGGATCTTTTACGAGAACTGTTTTGAAAAATGTTCTTGTTTGCGTACAGTTTAGTTACAGTCGATCCGATTTGTAAATATGAAAATATCGAGCTCAAAGCGAAAAGCATACGGGCGGGAAATACTATAATACATTGTATAAATCAAAACTATCCTATAAAATAGTTAAAAAAGTAATTCAGTTATAAGCGATTGTGCACATACAATTCTTAAATGTGTTACTTTATACCTATTATCGTTTGTTAGTGGTAGGAGGTTTGTACTGGGATGCAATGGTGAAATATCATAGTCACTTATTTAAGTTATTATTTGTCAAGTCTGTCGGGTTTTAGGTATTAAGTATTCCATCAGGCCATACTAATGATTTAAGCATTTACACTTTCGCAGTAGATATACATTGTCGCATCTGTATAAAAATGTCTATTTCTCCGGTGAAATAGCAGTGTAAATGCACTGTTGTATTTCGGATTGAAGGACATTGTAGCCAGAGTAACTACTGGACATATTGAGACTTAACATCTTATGTCTCAGGATGGCAAGCGCAGTGGAATTTTGCTACTGTTTATGAGCGGTCGTATCGCTTACCATCAAGCGAACGGCTAGCTAGTCTCGCCATTCATTGAAATAAAAAAAAAGAAAGAAAAACAAATATTAACAATAATTTTCGGAGTGTTATTTATTTAGTTTTATTTGTTATTGTAAAGAATAAACTTAATAGTATAAAGAGATAATAAGACAACAAAATACAAATGGACGTCTTATCACACTAAGGCAATCTTTATCAGACAACCATTGTATGGTTTAATAAGAAAGGGAGTCTTTCCCTTTAACAGCTCAAATAAATAATACTATTTATACAGGGTATATCAAGACTGCTACCGAAAACGAAGCCGGGTGGTAGTTTAAGCGACTTCAGACACAATGCAACAGAAAAAGTTGCAAAAAAAAGCGACAATTTTTTTTGTTATTTTTTTCCTATGTCTATATTTGGGTGGTAAATACATTTTTTCCTAAAATAATAGTGTATACCCTTTTATTTATAAATAATCTAAGGTATACAAGAGTTTAAATTATTATTTTGGCAAAAACTATGGATTTACCACCCAAAAATGACGATATTTAAAAAATCATAAAAAATAATTGTCGCGTTTCTTTGCGAAATTTTTAGTTGCATTCTGTTTGTAGTCACTAAAACTACCACCCGGCTTCGTTTTCGGTAGCAGTCTTGAGATACCCAGTATATATAAAAACCTAAAACACATAAATATATTTAAAAATGAATAAACATACATATCTAAAAATATATTACCAATAAAATTAACGAGAGGAAATAATATCAATCAGTATATTATCTGTTCTAAGTGTTTATCTTTCATGATTTACCATCAAATTTTACTTTAAATAAAGAACACAAACTGCCCTTCCCTATCCGACCTCGGCCGAAACTCAAATTATCAGACGTCAAAAAGTGATCCAACAAAGGAAAGCCAACAAAGGAATAGAATTACTCGTAGCAATGTGAATATTTCACACAAATTTGTGTGTACACTTTATTTTTTTTGTTTGGCCGTTCATTCTGAAAATAGAGAGGGGCGCTTGAGGGATAATGTCAGCAATGACGTATCACCGAAACAAAGCGTGTCTTTGCAGGTTTATATTTGCAAGGTGCTGACGTCAGCTTCACGATGCTGACGGGAATAGAACGATTGGGTATTTTTAAACTGATTTATAAATTTAGAGTATTGTATTTGATGCCCTTTATTGTATTGGGGATCTAAAGCATGGTTTAAAATAATTATATTTAATACTGATTAAACGTTATTCAGGCATATTTAAAAGCTTTAAAAAAATAATGTAACGTCTATGAGATATTTTTGTTTTACGTCCATCTATCGAAATTATAATGCCTAAATTAATAAAATATTGCCTTAGGGAAAGAGTAAGGTTTATGACGTCACTATAAGGAGCGGAATGAATGAAAGTAAACGTAGTACGTAGTACATAGCTTCTGAGGCGCGTGACGTCAGCAACTTGCGTAATGTAAATACATTAAAATATTCTACCGATGACGTAATCCTTTTGAAGAAAAAAGCTTTATATTTTACAATTTAATTAGGATGGGATAGTTTGTTTTGTAATAAAAATGTTACGCCAACATCAAAGGATTGCTTAGCATAGTTAGGACTCTTTTTAATGACATCACAAAGTAACAAGCTACCTGTGACCTGCTGTGTAGTGTAGTGTAATATTAGAATAGACCATTTACTTACTAATGATAGACACCTGTTTTTGGTCGACTCTATTACGCTTGCTAGAAATTATACACATACCGGTTGAAGTTGAAATTTGAGACACTGGCGCTGTTTATTACAAAAACTTTTTCAAAATTGTGTACGACGGTCGCAATCAGGGCGGATGAGAATAACCTACCACCTTTGGTTTTCGTGCGATCTCACTAACCAAATCGCAACAGCACATTTGCTTCTTTATATTGGTTTCGAAAATACGACCTTATTCGTAACGTAGGAACTTGATTTCTTACGGCAAAAGACGCAAACTTACATGTACTGTAAATAACTTGACAAGTCACAATTGCGTCTGAAAAATAGTCTTAACAAGTTCAGTACGTTAGGAGATCTAAAGGGTCTCTAATGAGACTATCAGCCAATGAGGCGTTTAAAATATACTACGGATTAGGACGGTTGCGAGATCTGGTGGGTCTCTAACGTATTGTTTGAAAGTCCTCTGAAAACGGTGCCGCAGAAGTGATAAATAACAAATGAAAATCTAATGAATGCTTTGAATTCTAAAAAAATATCCCTATACTAACAAAGTTGCTATTATTGTTAGACTACCCCTGAACACTCGAAAAGTCTTTTCCTACCCAATAATTTCCAAGATCAGGAACTTGTGGCACAATAAACAGCAATCACAACTCACTTACGGGTTTACGGTCCACTAATTCTTTTAGTTGGCCATCACGCCACGGGGAACAATGGCCACGTTTTATTTTATTCGGCTAACCTTACCTTTTGTTACCGTGGATTATTCTGGCCGTGTTTGGTTTTTGTATTTAGTTTAGCCTTTTTGATGAATAATTTATAGCTTCGTTATATTTTATCGGAAGTTATTCGTACTGTTTTAAAAACAGTCTCACCTGCTTTTGTTGTTTACTGGTGGGAGGTCTCTTATGTGAAAGGTCGCCTGGATAGATACAACCGCAATGTCTATTTCTCCCACCAAACAGCAGTGTTAATGCACTGTTGTGTTTCAGATTAAAAGATATTGTAGCCAAGTAATTACTGGACATATTGAGACTTAACCTATTATGTCTCAGGGTGGCGAGCGCAGTGGAATGCCATATTCTGCTTTGTAATTCAATGTGTTGTTTGGTTTTGCTACTGTTCATGAGTCGTATCATTGAACATCAGGCGAACGGCAAAGTCTGGCAATAATACCTAAATATGCAAAAATAGGAAACAGGATTAAAATATCTTATATTCTCATCCAATACATTACTAAATTTAAGTTTTATTATAATATCCGAACGGTATTCTCAGTCACGTGTGAGTCGTATATTATCCACTCTCGGCGAATATCGCGTCGTGGCATTCGCAATGCGCGGCCCGTTTGTATTGCCGGGTCATCGCTGCTATGTGCACCCGTCTTTAAAATGATGTTATTTACTGAAGTATTTATTACTTTTTAATAAAATAGGTTTGTTATAATCTGCAATATGTTGTGTGTTATAATAATTATGCATGATTGATGAAGAAGTTTAAGTAAGTTTTCAGCATAACACCCGAATCGCGAATGACAATTATTCATAGACGTTAGGTACTCTGTTGCCAAGATATTGCAGTTATTATTATTACTTGTCTCGGTTAAATTCGGCCAGCATAAGAACTGTAAGACAGTGGTCTACACTTGCACTAAGCAAAGATTCGAGAAAAACAGAAACACTTTAAAATTAAAATATTAAAACAATATTTTGATTATGAACGTTTCTATGATCAAAGTGAATTTTAAAGGAAAATTTATTTATTTAGCGTATTTTACAAAATTTCTACATAAATACATAAACTCACACCTATCTCTCATTGGGATAGGCAAAGACTATAGAGTGCCAGAGATCTATTTTCATCAATTGTAATTAATTTTTTTATACACGCTATTCGGGCTCGAAAACTCTGATTTTAAATTTCTTTAACAGGTCTTATATTTCTATTATAAATATAATCTAGTTGTATAACTGTGTTATTACCATTATCCTAGCACTACGTTAGTACTCTTGAATAACAAGTCACGTTCATGAATATTTTCTAGTAGCGGAATATCTTCTGCAACAACGCTCGGGCGTTCGCATTACTTGGCCCGTCCTACTCTTATATACGCCTGTACAAAGTTTCAGACTACTAGTGTCCTTATTCAGACACAACATTCTTATCTAGCTGGCATCTGGTGCGGAAACGTAAAGAGAACATACGGGCAAAGTAACTGATGTGTTTTGGTTTAAGAGACATAGTAGGGGAAACGATCAAATATTTGGCGCCTTATTCAGAAATAGTTTTAAAACTTTGTATATGTTCGAATGTTCTGTCTTCTTCGCACATACTGAAATCAAAGTTGTTCGAAAGAGACACAATATTCGATAACTCAAATAGGTTTTAAGACTGTCTATGAATAAGGCCGTTAGATTTAGCATATTGTTAGTGGTGACTAGGGCACTACATTGTAGACAGTTTATTCTGGAAAAAATATATTAACAGCCAACGTGTTGGAGTAGGTTGGTCGTCAAATGTGAAATGTGGGGCCGCGGATTCGATTCCCGAATCAAATAAATATGTGTAATCTACAGGTATTTATTTCGAAAGTTGTTTCGGGTTTTAAACCCGAAGGTCCAGGTGTTTTTGAGACCGACACCATGTTCGATCTTAGTGAGAGGTCAGGGCTATTTATGGGGCAGTGCTATGTCATGCATTGCTTAGTAATAATAATTTTAAGTGTTGTTCCTTATATTTATGTAGAGTAGCATCTAGCCAAGCACCCTATTGTTGCTGCTAAAATGACATAATTCAAAGTGAAAAGTCGTTTACTCTAGCGACTTGTAGATGTTTTGATCCACTGACAATATATAAAGCGGAAGTAGACAATATTATGAAACTATCCCAAACTCGCTGAAATAAGATTTTTTTTAAATGTTTACAACTGTTTAAAACAATATTCTCTGGCAATGAAACTAGCAGTCAACAGACCGTAAATCATCATAAAATATCAGTATTACAAACATACATGTCGATGTATATTTACAAATCATTATTCGACACCCATTTTACAGATATTGACGCATGATTTCCGACGGCTTTACGCTCCCATTCATTATATTGTAGATGTAATTAATGGTGTTTAAAATTATATCACAGCATTATTTTTCCATTGTTCGTTTCCCAAGGTAATTATTGAGTGAGGTATTTGAAAATACTGACTGCCTCGGTGACGTAGTTGTACTTGGGCACGGTTTCAAAGCTGAGGTGTCAAGTTCGAAACCCAGGTGGGGCAAAGTGGATTTTTCTGTTCATTATCAGCCCAGAGTCGTAACGTAAATATGATTCTGTGGTTTAGAAGTACTTGTTTCGGGGCTGGGTGTTTGGGGGGCGGTCTTGAAGTTCCTAATTCCCACGACACAAGACTCGATCTTAGTGTGTGGTCAGGACTATGTGTGTGGCTGTTGAGTGTGTTTTGTCTGTTAATTGCTCGTGTTTCGACGTTCAACATGCGTGTGTGTAATCAATCTGTAGTCAAAATATAATTTAAATAACTATTCAAGTTGCGGTAACCTCGCGAGCCTGTCATGTGGAATGCTAAATATATTACAGGAATAATTATAGGTATTGGTAGTAGGTGAATTTTATTCGTTCCCTACTTATTGTCGACTTAACACGTTAAACGCCGAACTGAAAATGACACTTAGTTATCCTGTGTGGTGGGCCATCCTGTAATGAACTATTCTGCCCATTCAGGACACCTGTGATTCAACATTATGACTTTCATCTGGCCCAAACAGGATTGTTTCGATCGCCCACCAATGGTGTTTAACGTGTTAAGAAATATTACAAGATTTCGAAAGGTGATGAAAAATTAAACGCTTATTATAAAAAAAAACATTCACGAATTGGTAAAATGTTCATTCGTTCAGCCGGTGGTATCAACTATTTATTTATGACAATATCTATTTAGCTACACGAAGTCTTCCCCAGAAAATAGTCAGCATGTGATTTATTTACCGATATGTTAGAAATTGCCTGCATCCAACCACTTACTGCAACGTTAACCAGTTCATCTGTCCACCTGGTAAGCTTTTAAATTACAATCTACGTAATTACAAAATCCAGCTCTGTTTATCCGGAAGTTTGACACACAAACCATTATTAATTCCCACCGCTCGACCAACCAGGGCCGCTGAAACAATGACGGGAAATCGAAATGCTAATTCCGCTTGCGTACCGTTCACAGAACCCTTAAATTAAACCATGAACCCTGATCCTCGTTAATCCCTATTATATTGTCAGCAACGACATGTTAATCACCCAGCTGACACAGCTAGCCGTAAATATTTCACCAAACATTCGTCAGCTGACGAACATAGCTCGGAATTGTCGGAACGGAAATGACAGCGGCCGCGCTCGCCGCGCGCTCTACAATTTGTAATTAAGTTTCTGTATATTATTATTTGTATAAATTGTAAAGTTGTAAGGTGCTTTTATGTCTGTTGGTTTAGCCTATAAGAAGGTACTAAACGTTTAGTATGATGAAATTGCGTAAGATTTCTAACCTGTTTTTTTAGTATGTGACACACAGCAAACAGAGCACACAGCAAACGAAAAAGAACATGGTTCTAATTTTAAATAATATATCGACGGCCAAAGACAATAGCAATGAATAAGTTGGATTAATACCTTCACAATTTATTTTTCTTCAGTGAATAGAACAGTAAGTTAGATATTGATTTTGTTTTTTGTACTGGCAAAATAATGTTCCGGAAGTCCATATAGAGTTTGCATGGGAAGATTACCATGTCATCATGCATAAGCTTAGCGATTGCTTATATGCAAACAATGCAGTTACCAACAAACAAAAAATAATTTGTTTCTGACCGGCATGAAAACCATCTATGTAAATTAATTACTAAAAATTTTGGGCATTTTTAATTTATCCTTTTGTATCTTAGAGATAATATTCACTTGACACTTGACAATAACAGTTATAAGCTTAGAAATTATTTCATTTCGTATATTTATATCCTATTTTAGTTCACACTCGTGATGTTTACTTTTCACATCAATGTTTAAATTTTTACCGCGTGTATCAAAACGGAACATAAAATATTACAAACAAAATTGACTTTTATTACGCAAAGCGCTGTTTGGGTCAAGGTTGTCTCTAATTACAATTTAACTATCATTAAAATTCTAATCAGTCTTATCTCTTAGGTCAAGAACTCATAATATTTTGTTACCTTTATTGTCAAAACGCGCGACACATAAAGTTTAATTCACGTAGATGCATCTATTCATTGGTTTAAGCATCCAAACGCTGCTAAAGTAGTCTAGGTCCTAAAATATACCACAAAAGAATTTGATGCACAGAAAAAAATATTCTTAGCTAATCGATCTATAAGTGTTTTGTACATAATAAAGTATAGATTTAATAACACAGATAACCTTGAGGTGTTCGCGTACTATCGTATAAATTAGTCTATCCATACATCGAGGTCAAATTTATACGTTCAAGCAAGAGCTTATATCCACGTTTTACGCAAAGAAACAACAATGTATAGCACTACCAGTCTTGGTCTGTTTAGTAAACATGTGTAAAATTTAAGACTGATATTTTTTTATATAACAGTTAACGTTTTGAAGCATGCGGTGTGAGAACGATATTGAGTGTTGGATTCGATTTTCTTCTAGTTTTTTTTAAAAGTGTGTGTGTTTTTTTGTTTTGATTGATACTCAATCTTTACGCACTATAACGTTGAATGAAAATATTGTGAAGAAATCTGCATTTTATAGGGGTTTGCAAGTATTTCTATGATATGTAAGGTCCGCCAATAGGCATTAAGCTAGCGTCGTGGATTATATGGCCTAACCCCTCTCAATTGTAATTTTGGTTGTAGAGGACGCCCGTGCCCTTAAGTGGGCCGTATAAGGGCTAACACATATAATCTTAACCAACAATTACGGACAATTGTAGGTTTATATGATGCCAATCCTACAGTGTCAGTCTATATATCACATATTGAGAGATTTCGTAGGGTAAATATTTTCATGTAACTGTGAGTATAGTTACGAGGACAATCCGCAAGGTTAGTGTTAAATATTTGTGCGAGTTCTAAATAAAAAATAAATTATGAGTGTATACAATATTCAAAGTTTTTACGAAAGAACCATTTCAGTAATTTTCATGACGAGAATTTTTATGATTATATATCTTTTCGCGAACTCATTCAAACAGTACTTAACAAAACGCATTGTCACCTAAATCCTCAATTGTTGAGAAAAACGAACGCGGCAAAGTTTCAAGAACAACAAAGGTTTGCAATTTTGTAAACCTGTTTGTATCTGAGGCCATTATTCCAATGGTGTCGTCAAGAGTCATTATACGGGCCGCGTCCTCGGACCTTGGTATTCAATTGTTGCTTGAGAACCGTCGACGACAGTTTCCTTCGCTTTAGTACGTATTTTGTACCGAACGTTGAAATATTTCGAGTTTATCCTCCCTCTCGGGAATAGCCCCAAGTTGTCGTCAACTTTTCACCGCGACAAATTCGTTTGGAATATGAAAATTTTAAAAGTAGCTTTATCATGGTTTTGTTGTTGGGGTTTCGAAGATATCGGTAACTTTGGATATAAAAAATATTTAGAATTCGTATTTTGTTTAATGTTTTAATCTAGTTAACACTTCAGAATCTTTATGTAAGGTATTCAAATAGAGATTTCGTGGTATTTTTATGAGTAATTTGCTTATTATATGATCAATATTACGTGTTAAGCTTTTAATTGAATTCGTTGACAAGTGTTTATTAGGTAAGCGTTTTGGTTGGTTGATAAAAGAAAGATATTCTCTACCATATCACCCTAATCTTCAAAGACTGAGCATAAGCAAACGTCAGTAACATATCTACTGGTTGTAGGTCTCTCAAATGTGAGGGGCCACCTGGGTAGGTACCACCGCTATGTCTATTTTTCCCGCCACACAGCAGTGTAAACGCACTATTGTGTTTTGGTTTGAAGGACACTGTAGTCAGAGTGACTACTGGACATATTGAGACTTAATATCTTATGTCTCAGGATGGCGAGCGCAGTGGAATGCCAAGCATTGATTTGTACTCAAGGTATTGTTTGATTTTGCTACTGCTCATGAGCGGTCGTATTGCTTACTATGAGGCGAATGGCATGCAGGTCTTGGCATTCATAGCAATAAAAAAAATCTAAGCTTGACCGCATTTGATGGACGCCTAAAGGGCGAAGACTATCCCAATGTGTCTCAATGTTCATTCATCCTTTCTTATAAACTATCCTATACGATAAAAAGGTTTGGTTTTATTGCATTTTACAGTCTAACTTTCAATAACGAAATAAAGATGGCTTGATAGGATCAAAAATCATTCTCTAGTGTTTAAACGAAGTCAGCAAAAGTGCTATAATGACGCCAGTAGATTCCGTAGGCTTACTGCTTAGCGGAAACGTACGCCCTTGTTAATTATGCAAATCTCTTTTGTCGCGAGCTTATTATATTACGACAAAAAATTGTTTCGCAATGAGATGAAACTCCCCGTCAATGTTGTACGCGTTTTACAACACTGCTACACTGGAATAAGGGCTGGTTTAGCATGCTACAATCTGTTTACATTCATGAATTTTGATTATAGGTGATCTAACAAAGGGAATAGATAAATAAAGCTGGAAATGTTGGGAGAATTGTTTTGGAATGTTGTGTAATTATAAATTGTAGGTTTGTTCACTTTTGAAGTAAGATTATCAGATTCATTTTGTATGAGACCCGCGTTATTATAATAGCTTCAATTGGTTTATTTAGTGCAAGAGGACAGTGGCCAATAGTGGGACCAGGTCACATATTAGGATTTTTGACTCCAATTTTTTTATTGTCTATTATCTAAACGTATCTGTTACGTATGGACTAATAAACAAAGAAATTTACAAATCCATTCAGAATGAAACAAGTTGAAACGTTTTAAATGTTATAGTGGGAGTAACAGAAAAGAAATACAAAACAAAGATAGTGGCGTCCCTAGGGTTAATATACATTACAGTGTGTGCGTATGAAAGAGACAGAAAGATGTCTTCACTACACCCCTACTCTTTAATTTTAAATATATTTGCCTTATAGTACACGCTACTTTACTACTTTTGTTGACGGCAAGGCTTTATTTTTAACGTATTTGTGTTTTTAAGCGAAATAATACCAAAAATCGATAATAGTCAAATACCCTATTATTTGCTCTTTATACCTAGGTGAAAATCTCAACTTCAAATATCATGAGGCAACGACTAAGCCCCGAAACAAAGATAGATGTTTTAGGGAATAAACTCGGCTTTAGATGATACCCTAGAGTAAAATATTGTATCGTGTGTATCAATAACTAAGGTTTTGCCGATACTCCAACTAAGTTAAAACATATAAATATATGTCGCATAAAGAACATTGATGTCAGTACAAATATTGAACTCAAATCTCTTTTTTGGTTTAATTCGTTTTACTATGAACAGTACTATATTACTGCCTCGGTGGCGTAGTTGTAATATGATACGGTTATAATGCTGAGGTCTCGGGTTCGAATCCCGGGTCAGGCAAGGTGATATTGGATTTTTCTATTCCTTATCACCTCGTGGGGCGGAACATAAAAGGTGAAATATGGGTGTCCTGGCACCTCTGCCTGCCTCTTCTGGGAAAAAAGGGGTGAGCTTATGTTATGTATAGTATTACATTAAAGTAAATGTTATTTTGTCTAACTTACAGCAAATATTTTTATGGTCCAGCGATGCTTCTACAACTCCAAAAATATTTGAGTGAGAAGTATTAAAGTACGTGTTTTAGAGCCTTTTTCATTTTTCTTTGACCCGACAATTCACAGATTGCACTTGAATGAAACAAAGAGAGTAAAATACGAGCAGGATTTCGAAAATTACAAAGTCAAGAACCGGTGGGTGGCGAGCAAATCGTTTGGGCATTAACGTTTCAATTGAAACCTACATTTTTAACTCAAACCTTTGTTTGAAAATCAATGCTAAAGTTTTTGTCTTCCATGTTGCTGAAATGGGATGTAGATTTACTAATTGTGTTTAGGTAATTACCATTTCCAATAAACATATTATAATAATTATTCACAACAATTATTTCATTGTTTCCAAAGAAAATGTATCAAAAGAATTTTAAAGGTACATACGAGTATATACATTGCATAATTCGTTTTTCATTTCAATTGCTCTCAAAATAGGTAGTAAGGTACTTAGCTTATATGGCCCAAACCTCACTTAATAATCTTGTAAGAATTAATTTGCTTGTTCTATCACCGAAGCTTAACCAATGAGAAACAGTACATATGTCTCGGCTATCCTTCTAATCTGCAAAATGAACGCTTATATTATTTTTTTGTTAGTAAAGCCCGGTGCACATTGACATTTGGTCTCTGACTAATCGAATCTAAACTATCAGCCCGATATCAATCGCCTCACTAGGTCAAAATCTGAGGTTAGGATTGATTCATGACTTTGCCGTAGGGCTGAGTCGACGTCCAATTAATATTTGATATATTTATTAGATCAAGCGAACTGTCGATTGTGGGCGTATTGGCTGAGATATTGATAACTATAAAGCCTTTGGAGTGTAGAGTTGAAATTAGAGTGAAGATATTATTTGTAGATCGAAGGTTGTATGCGTGCCCTGAGACAAATGTTTGTGTGATCTACAGGTATTTGTTGGGTGTTTTCAGACCGAAAAGTCTCTCGCACTTTTTGATATCTACGACACAAGACTCGATCTTGGTGTGGGTTCAGAACTATGTATGTTGGGTGTATTTACCTTATTTATTTATTTCATTGAATAGTTTTACTATATCTTTTACTTAATCGGATAAAATTCATTCAACCAAACCGCGTTGGATCTGCGTGATGGATGAAGCCTCCAAATAAACAATAAAATCATTTTTGTAGTTTGACACGACAAAGATGCAACTTGAATGTACCTGATTTACATTACATTGCAATCCATATAGAGGAACTTCGAAAAAAGATGGTAATCTCTTGCTAGTTGAAACAATTTTTTTTGTTGACACAATATGTTGACACACACCTGGCTTTGTTTTCGGTCTCAGTCTGGGTATACCCTCTATAAGATACTACCTGTACAAAACCAACGCAAACTATACAGATGTAAGTAATATTTCTTCCTCCAGTAATATATCATCCGCTGTACAAATACCTCCCGGGGGTCCACAACCGCAGACTATTCCACCTGCAACCGCCTTAATTAATTAAACCAACCGTTCCTAAGGAGATTATATTATATGTGTATTGGTTTAAGTTTGTTGTTATGCGAGATGGATTTAGGAGGAATGTAACTGAAAATTAAGATAATGCAGTGAAGTCTTGATTCAACCCGGTTTTAAGAGTATAGTGTATGAAATATTTTTCTTGTATTCGGGAAAAGGATTGTGGTTAGATTTATATATCAGACTATTTATTGACAAGTTGATTTTTAATAAGTCAATGTAATGCAAATAAGAAGTGGTTAGGTTTTCCGCGAATGTATGTACAGACAAACCATAAATTCGATCCATTGCTGGTTTACGAATTACTAAATGAAAATGATAATCATAAAACAACTTAACATCATTTTCTGTTTGTGTCAAAATTTTACCTTTAACGCGCAATAATCAACATTCCCGTTTTAATTAATTCATTAACTGTTTATCAAAGGTTTTGAAAGTAAATTAGAATTCATAAGTAGAACCCTTTCTGTAGGGTTTGTTGTATCCAGTTATATCCGTCACCGGCCCACGCCGGCAAACAAATTAGACCGACTTAATTTGTTTTATAAAGTGGGGGAAACGTTAATGAACACTACATATTCCTTTTGAAAAGTCTTTAAGGTTTGCGTTTAGTGACCAGCTTTTTAAAAAAGTGAAACAGTCGGTTGAACGCCTGTGAAACAAGAGGCTTCAGGCTCGATTTCCACGCCAAGAAATGTTTGTTTGTGCGGCCCACAAATATTTATTTCGGATCTGGGTGTTTGTGAAAGTAAGAAGTCTCTCATAGTTCGTGATTGATCATTGACGTAGATTATAGCCAGGTTGGAGCTTTTTAGCGAGAATTTTGAAAACTATTTTTGGTCACATATTTTTCCATTAAAATGTGTTCTTTTATTTAGTAGAATTATTATTTTAGTGTAAATTAAATGCGTTTCCAAAAAATTTTCACCATCGCTATTGTTATATATGTATGTTGTATTAAGTGGTGTTCAATAAAGTGTTATCTAACAATCTCTATCTAATATGACTGTTGCGGCATTTTCATCGTATCTAAATTGATATAATATTTAAGACAATACCCTGTAAATAATCCAGACGCGACGTAAGTACGGTCATACGGTACCTGCGAGTAATTGTAATAAACTTGCTGTACATACTGCGGCATGCTTTATGAATGCTCTTAGCTTATCCATTGGAGGTAATCGGCTTGTTTACGGGTATTATACTTGAAAGACAAAGTATATTTTGTGCATCTGACTAGTGGTATCCCGATAGAGTTTCTACGTATAATTTATCACAATTTTACTGGGCGGTGGTGAAATTTGGAACTTCAAACAAAATTAAAATTTTTGGTTTATTTTTTTAATTCAATGTATGGCGAGACGAACATGCCGTTCGTTTGATGGTAAGCAATACGACCGCCCATGAACAGTATCAAAACCAAACAAACCCTTCAAATATGAAGTAATGCTTGACATTCCACTGGGGTCACCATTCTGAGACATAAGATGTTAAGTTTCATTATCTCCAATAGTTACTCTGGCTACAATGCCCTTCAATCCGAAACACAACAGTGCTTTCACACTGCATTTTCACGGGATAAATAGACATAGCGGTGGTACCTACCCAGGTGGCCCCTCACATTTGAGAGACCTACCACCATTAAAAGTACATAAAAAAGTCTAAGAACGCGGCAACATTTTTGTGGCTCGCCGTTTTTCATATTTTCCACCCGGCCGCGTTAGCCTCACGATCAATAATTCCCACGAGTCGCTGCCCACTGTGGGATGACGTCATTATTATAATTAATTATAGTCCAAGCTAGTTTTTGTACCGATCGCCTGCACTATAAATAAACGTCGCGTGGTGTTGCCAGTTATGTTCTTTTTGTGTGGTCGTGATTTGGGTTGGGAAATGTTGGATTTTATTAGGGTGTTTTGTCATTGTATAGGTGTTTTATGTGGCTATTGATTCGATTTCTTGGTAATATTCATTCGGAATCTTAATAAAGGTCAATTTATATTAGCTCTTTCTGGGCACTTAAAAATAATGTTAGAATATACATACTGTGACTGTATTTTAAATGATATTTTTTAAATTCAACTTTTATGTTTTCTAACATCATATATGCAATTATGAGTTTGTTTGTTACGTGTTTAGTTCATAACTTTGCAACAAATCATTATGAAATTTCGGATAGGTACTTATTGTCAGAAGTATAAAAAGGGACGTGATTTTCATCCCGAAAAAGTAGCTACTATTTCTAGGTGATAAATAAACATAAATAAGTGTACTTGTAAATGCAAAAAGAGCTGTGACCTATGTCTTAGAGGTACCCCTTGTAGTGGGAAATCCAGTGTCGTCTGTAATGCACGGACACTGAGTTTTAAGAGGTTTAAGTCTGTAAGCTAGCGTAGAATGTTAGGGAGCCAGCTTGGTCTCAACACAAGGGGGTTACACTAAGTTGGAAGGAGGTGCGAAAAGGGAGCTTAACAGCTTTCCTATCGAGAGGAAAATAGATTGCCCTGAGCCCTGGAAATGCATCTAGACTATTTTTTGTTTTGATAAATATAAGAACATTGGTAAAATCATTGTTATCCAATTCTTAAGCGTCTATAAATTTAATTTATAAAAGTATTAATAATTAATTTTCTCAGTAATTTTGGTGCCTAGTTTACGGCAAAACTAAGCCTGAATTACAAAAACACAGTTTTCGTACAACTCTATTGATATTTGCTTTATTTTTATTGGAGAGAAGTTATGTCATTCCAATGTTGCCATTTTTAAAATATAAGCTTGACTGGCTTTCTTTCATTATCTTTCTCAGATAATTAATATAAAAAAAATTGCGCGGAGAACTAAGAACAGCAAAATAATCACTGATTAATGAATTAAGTAATAACAATTTACTTCTGTCGCCCAAAAGCGCTATTGTGCAACTAATAATACCTATATATAGTTGTCCTTTCTTTACCGTTTACTTCATTGGACATTATATTACTATTACATTTGTAAAATAAATAAGTAATCGATGTTTAAATTGCGTGAAAAATATATTTTTTCATTTTTATTTGCCTTACGCTAATATAAATGGAACAAAATAAAATTAACTACCTACAGAGTTTGACAAGATAAAGAAAATCTGTAAACCTTTAAAGTGGAATATCTTTGTTCCCAGGCTTGCTACAATAGTAAACCTTAAGAAATAATTGTTAAGAAATTCAAAATCTATATTTTAAAATATTTTTCATCTCAATACACTTAAAAAAAATTACAACAAAAAAATGTATGGAGGATTATCATTGTTCTTTATTACATTTATTTCAAACTTGACGATAATGAATGTGAAGTGATGAAGAGTAATTGCAACTAGGTCGATGCTGGGTCGAAACTTTATTAACGTATAAACTCAGTAATCCCGATGGCATTCACATTTCCAAAATAATTAACGACCAAAATAATTATTATCCGCAACAACGTGAAGACAATCGCAATATGCTAAACTGCCGAAGCAATCCAATGAATATATTATGAAATGTACGTTTTCCATCGCTGAATATCGATCGGTGTTCCCACAGGTGGCCGCGTTGTTTTGGCACATTACCAAAATGCTACAGTTAAAGCACACTCAGACCTCGCCCTGACACCTCTCGTGCGTTATTTATTTATTTATTATTTTATATTGAATGTCCTTTATTTTTTTCGGGACTGATAGTCTGCTACTGGAATTGGGTCAAACAAAAAATTATTGCGAATTTTTGGTAGTACTCAATTGATATAAAAAATGTACCAATTGATATTTAGTTCGTTGTTTAATTGTGAGTGATATCTTGTTTGAAATGGGAGAGAATTTAAAATTCCTCGACACATACGCGTAAACATATATTTATTGATTACAGTTATCTTTAGTTTTTCAACCAGTAAGCCGGAAAAAAACTTAGAACTTGTTAAAACTGTCTTTAAAATACCACATTCAAAATGACCATTTAGAATTGTCGATTAAACTGTTGTTTGTGATAAGAGGGTCTGAGAATTGTTGTACTTCTTTATTAGTCCCAACGGTGTTGTTTTCTGTTAATGTTAAAGTGCTAAAACAAGTCTGCAGAGACGTCAAAATAAAATAAAGACTTGGAATAACGCGTATCATTTTGTAGGCACTTTTAGAAACTATCAAGGTATGAGTTGACTATTTTAGAAAATTATATCAAAATGGTCTCTGACAATTCACATTCTGTTAGAATTTTCTTTTGTTCTGTATCAGCCCATATACGTCCCACTGCAGGGTACGTGCCTCCTCTATAATCGAGAGTATGATTGAGAATTGTTAGGTCATATAGTCCACCACGCTGGCCTAGTGTGTGTTGATGGATATATAGGAATTCTTACAAACCGCTATTGTGTGCAGATTTCTTCACAATTTTTTCCTTCATCATTATAGTGTGCGGTGATTGACTGTCAATACACACATTACTCAGACAAGTTAGAGGTGTGTGATTTGAACCCGCGACCACCTTGAACATGTAGCATGAACATCTATACCATATTTTTCATAAATAAACCCTCTTTTTACAGTTTCTTTTCCGTGTTATCCTGATAGTTTGACCCGAGTGTTTGCTAAACATAGTTAAAGAGGCATAAAACAACATGAACAAATTGCCTGGGGCCGGGAACGAATGACTGAAACAAGATCCAATAAAACAAGCAGTAATGGCTTCCACAAGTCGGTAATGCCTCGGTCGAGCAGTTGTGTTACGTTACGATTACAATGTTCAGGTCTCGGATTCGAATCCTGGGTTGGCTAAAGTGATATTGGATTTTTCTGTTCGTTATCAGTCTGGAGTCAGCAATTTGTGTCTGAAATTATGGTGGGACAGAACACAAGAGGCAAAACGTGTGTTGAGGCAAAAAAGTGTCCTGGTAGCAATCTCTTTTGGGGGAAAAAAGGGAATTGGAAGAAGGCGTGGGTTATATATGTTTGTACAAGTCGATAGTAAAATTGTTCCGGTCGCAAAAATGATATCGTTTCCTTTAACTATTACTATTTCCCTATATCTGTAAAGTTGGACACAGTTCAGCCAAAGTTTGACCTAATGTGATATTTTTCTAAACGATGTGAGGATATTATCGTCTTCAAACTTTGAAACTTAAATATTTTTACATAGGACAAGTTTGTTCAGTTCTTAAATTTCTCTCGACACATAAAATTATATTTAGTATCATTTGCACTGAACGTATGTAACATATCATTATTGGAGATCGCATTCTATAAATATCAGTGAATACAATGTTTGGGATATTTTTGATAAAATTCATTACAATTTTATAATAAGTCTGGTAATGGTTCTCATTTTGTTCTTCTTTAGTCTGGCACGTCAATTTATTATAGCAAGTATAGTCAATATTTAATTCAAATTAATTTTAATTCGGAATTATTTTGTTCTATTTTATTATTGGTAAAGACTTTTTCGTAAAAAAAATTGTAAAATAACACTGCAAAAATATTTTTACAGATATTGTGCAAATATAGTTTAATTCTTTTATTACCCGACGTTTCATTCACAATTCTAAATCAAGAGTATTTATATTATGTCAGTCGCTGAGCGGAAAATAAAGAAACGAACACTATAAAGTAATCGAAACGTCGCGTTAGAAAAAATAGTTTTAATTCAATCCTTTATTTTAACTATTACGAATCTACATTCGTGTAATCTATATTCTTGTAAACATTAAGAATCTCCTTTAAGCATCATGTTTCGGCTACCCATATTATTAGTGAAAGCATTAGAAGTTTCGAGAAGTAACCCAAAATTGTGACAGCAATCCTCTTTTGATTGAGTGACGTCACGCGCCCCGTGATTTCATCCCTCAAACTCGGATGCCATTACAAACTTCTTATGATTGCTTATAAGATTTATCTCAATATGCTTTGATTTTTTTGATGGATCTTCTTATTACTTTATATAAAATATGTCGTAAAAATTGACTTTTAATACTATTTGTAGGATGTAGGAGATAGGACTTTTTTTGAAGTTTTATTTTAATGTAATTTAAGTTATAAGCGTACCTGCATACACAAAATATTAAATATCTTAATGTAAGACTATTTTACATACAAATTATCATCCCGTAATATTAACTGAGATTTTTGAAATTTATGTCTAAGGTAAAGAATACGCGTATCTGTACATTTTAATAGTAGATTTATAAAACAACACAATCTTATAAAATACAGGCAAACTGAGGTCTAAATAAGGACCCATATTTATTTTATAACAAAGCGTTCTACTTTATTTCAGGCAAAGGTACTTTATGAGAGCAATAAACTGCGAGAAAATATTTGTTTTTCTTATTTTGACTTTAAAAGATTAACCGGACGAATAGAACAAAGCACTTCGAATTTGTCAAAGATGAATCGTGTATACTTTACCTTGGTAACGGACTGAAAGGTAAAAAAAGATTACGGCTATAAAAGATAGAAAAAAAGATAACGGCTAATAATAATAAATCGCAAAAAAAACACTTCTGCGCATTAAATAATCTCTTTTATTAACTTAGAAATTTCTAATCAAAGGTAAGGTTAGATTTTTACAAAGAATATAAAACTGAGAATACCTTCCTTTGAACACTGAAAAACTGTAGGATATTAAAAATTTAATAAGAATGGAAAGACAAAAGACATTTTACACTCCGATGAAGCCGTCATAAAGTTCTATGCGTACTAAATTATTTTAATGGTAGAATTTAGAAAACTGTGGTAGAAACTACGGGAACATTTGAGCAGTGTTGCCAGCACATATTTGAATCATGCTATTTTATAAGTTAGTATGTTTAGTTTAAATTTATCGTACATACATTATGATTTAAATACATCTCTTTAAGTTCCTTTTCAATATTGGGTGATGACTGTGACTTTGCCTTTATGTAGAACAGTTTAAGTATTCCTGGCGTAATTAGTGTGGTGGTTAAGATACCTTGGGAGAGATGTATAGACCGTACTGTGTTAAATTGATGTAGCACCCGCTTTCTGTTATCCAAAGCCTTGCAAACAGAAGAGAAATATAATTGAAACGACACTTCATTTCTTTTCGTCATGTCCTTTATCGTTTATAAAACACGCGGAATAATTGAATTTATTACCAAAATTAAATTTGCCCAACTTGTCAATTTATTCCGACGTCAATGCAGGTTAATTAAGGCCAATATGCTTGTTAGGTCCTACGGGATCATCCTTCCTGTTGAGTATATCGAAAACGTAATCTACATAGGTTCCCTCGGGAATTAAAGCAGACGGGATAGATCCCGTGCTTGACGGCTTATACCTATAGGCCGATCCTTGAACTTTTGAGTAGTTGGCCCGTTCGTGAATATTCAAATATAATTCAAATATATATAATAAATTTCTACTGAATACTGTTTTTTTGATAAAAAATTTGAATGTTTATGGCAACATTGCTAAAAGTTGTTGCGATTTAAAAGTTCATTTGAAATGATCTAATGTCTACGAATTTAGGTACTGTATTGCAAAACCACTATTTACATCAATAAATACCATTTTAACTTACGTGCTTTAGATAACCGGCTTTAGATTGTGTTGAAAATTTATGAATATGAAAATATGTATCAGCAATAATTACTCGAATTTGGCATGTTGACATTAAAATAGAAGATGTACTTTTGAAAAATTAAACATTGTAAACAAAACGCGGCAATTCTCTAAAGACGAGTCCCGACATATTACATTGAAGTTTGGGGTGACTCTTTTAGTTATTATTTATATTACAATTCATATCAGTTTCTTTTTAATAATCAAATATTATATATCTTCTTCTTCGTTACAATCTTGGCGGAGCTGTTGTGGCCACTGTTTTTATTTTTTCCTAAACTATGATACTCGCCACACGATCTCTCTTCATCTGTCTCTGTTAGACGACAATCGGGTGTATTCGTTGAAAGGGCCAGCCACGGCCGTTTTAATTTGGTCATTCCTACAACGAAATATAATATATACAGGAGTCCTACCACGAAATATAATATATACAGCTCCTAAAAAAATATTGACTTGTTTACTTGCCCGTTGTATCTACAACGAACTATCTAAAACACAACACACAATAGAGGCCAAAACATTTTTGACCTCTTTACTCACCCGTTGTAGATAGTCCGTTGTACGCAGCCAACACTCCGTAGAACATTATAGTATGTTTCGGTATGTTTTGCATAGAAACAAGGTTAAGGGCTGGTCCTCGTACATTATTCGTGCTATAAGTTATGACGGTAGCGTCATGCCGGATGGTGCGTGATCATCGATCCACAAGCGACCTTCAGCCGCCATGAATGGTAGTGTTTACCTCCCCATGGCGCTGTCACAACATTTTCATGTCAGCTTTTGTCTATTTGGATGTTTTATATTGTTAATTGTTGGCTAGGTTAGGGTTTTTAAATACTTATTAGTTGGTGAATATTCTTTTTAAATATGATCTGGGGGCGCGGCCGAGCCCCCTCCAAGTCGAGCTATAGGCCGTAACATCCTTTTCTCGAAGCAATTCAGACCATTTTCAACCCCCCATAACTTCGTTGTGGTTAAAGCAAGAAGCCTGAATTTTCAGTTACTAAGTAGGCATTGCGTAAACACGGTATATTTAAAATTTCATTCAATTTGAACTAGTAGTTTAAGAATTATAATGTGTCAAACTTTCGTAATTTTGTCACTCACTGACTGACTGACCGATCATCAAAAGTCTAAGGCACTTCTAGCAGACATAGAACCTTCAAATTTAGAATATAATTAGTGTTTAGTGTCTAAAGTAAGGGAAAATTCAAACATTTCATAATTTGTGTCTAGTTTTCTAGATAGACCAACTGCGTGAATAACTTTGTAATCCCATATAAATGTATAGGATTACAAAGTTACATTTGCAGTTAATAAATCATTGTACCCGTATATAGTGGAATAATAGTTGTAGATATATATCTATATACATGAGGCATAATAGGAGGGGATATAGAGAGGGAAATGGTGTATTCAGCCCATGAAACTGTACAACATTTCTCTAGAAAAACATGACGAAGGAAAACTTGCAAATAAATAGATTAAATAACTCGAAAATATCAATTACAATGAAAGAAAGAACATTAATAATCAAATCCGCTATATTTGTGATAAATTGATACCTACAAAAATAAGAAAAATCCATAAGACAGAGGCTTTAAGAAAAATCGTTAGTGATATTTTAGAAGTAAGAAGTACCGAAAAGGAAAAAAGTAGGATTCTACAAAAAGACGTGAGATCCCATCAAAAACATCCTGTAAAAAAATTCCAAGTCTCGCAGCTCAGGTTTTCTACCGCAAAAAGTTGTGAGATGCATGTAATACCAAGTCGATTAATTTATTTAGTCCTTAAGGGACCTTCTATAGAAAGTTATTACGTTAGTTATTTCCATATCAATATTAAATATTCTTTACGTTTTAAATAAATAGATCGACTTGGCCAGTAGCATTATGTATAAATTGTACGATACATTATGTTTTCATGCGATGGCCAAGTCGATCCATTTATTTAAAACGTAAAGAATTTTTAATATTGATATGGAAATAACTAACGTAATAACTTTCTATAGAAGGTCCCTTAAGGACTAAATAAATTAATCGACTTGGTATTACATGCATCTCACAACTTTTTGCGGTAGAAAACCTGAGCTGCGAGACTTGGAATTTTTTTACAGGATGTTTTTGATGGGATATGTTATTGTACTATGTTTTTATATAATTCCGAATTAGCTAGTTTTATTGTAAGATTATTATTGCGCAGCGTAGGACGTCCACCCACAAGATGGTCCGACGACCTGGAAAAGTCGCGGGACGTCGCTGGATGCAGGCTGCCTCCAACAGGTCTCTGTGGAAATCATTGGGGGAGGCCTATGTTCAGCAGTGGACTTCTTTTGGCTGATGGATGATTGTAAGATTATAGGATAGGTGTTTGCCAAGGTCCATAGTCTGTTAAAATAGGATGGGATTAGGAATAGGACAGAAGAGGGAAAGGATATTGGAACGCTCGCAGTGTTACTCAGCGAACAAAACACAACAGCTTAATCATCGCTTAACTTCGTTTTTTTTGTGTGATGAGGCATGTTTCCCCGCGCCCCACCTCCTTAAGCCAATTTATACTACAATACTGCAAAGCAGCTTAAGTGGCCCTATCCAATTTCTCTTTAAAATCTTCGGTTATAACAACTTACCAAATTGACCGCAGTTCTAAAAAGCAGTATACGCAATAAATACCTGTAATTTTATATTGAAAATAATTCTAGTGTTAATCACATTAGAGGCTATTACTAAATATTAGCGCTATTAAATATTTAACAATTTAATTAACCAACCAATTACAGCAATACATAATTAAGCAATCGAGTTTAATTCGAAATTTATAGGCTATTGTTGCAAAGCTTTACTAGTATAGAGTAACTAATTGCACACTGCATGCTTTAAAAACGATTTCAATAACAATATCCTTCTTTTAATTAAAAACCGGCTTACTTGGGCTTCTCATAAATTCACAAATTATTTCAAAATAAATATAGTTTTTATTTTAGTTCACGAATTAATCAGTGGTTAAAATAAATGTATACAATAGTAAAACATCTAATACAGATACGATTTTATTCTAGGGACCCGTCGAAAAGATCCGCGTCTGTTCCCCGTAAAATTTTTAATAAAGCTTATTGTTGAATTCCGAGTAAACATTTACAGTACTTTTGTATCGGCAAATTGTTCGTTTGTTCCAACTGGTTTGCAGACCTTGGCTCACTTTCGCCAAACTTCATAAATAGCCGAGAGACCCTTGTGCGTCACGGCTGAAAAATGAGAATCGTTCTATCCGTCGTTTTTTTATTATCCGGATGAATTTTGCCGGCACTTTTTAAACTGTTCTTAATGGAGATTTAGTACGATACTCTTCGAAGATAATGAACGTTTGAAATTGCGCGGAGTTGTTTTTGGTTGTAAATTGATATGGGTTTTTGTGGACAAATCGTTATGTGTTTTTGAATACATGCAGATATTTTTCACTGCTATTATTTTGTAATTGGTTTGTGTATCATGCTACTTTATAATACATATTTTTACAGTAGTGTATTATACATCATTAAATAATATGATTTTAAAAATGAGCTACGAATGACGTATTTTTGCTTAGGTTACGTCAAAAGCGAATAAGTATAGGTTAGGTTGAATACGAAATTTATTATAAATTGCCTTATTTCGTTGGTTAACCAACAAAAAATTAGAATTACTGCTAACGTACACTATCGTGACCTAAATCTATATTTCTAGTTAATAGCTACATATCGGTAGTTCCCTATTGTTAGGTCAATTAGTCGATTGCGCTCTGAGCCGTATAGGAACGTTGTATCATATAACAAACCTCGTTCCTATTATGATTAGATGCAGTCCATTGGTAACGCGCAAATTCCGGTGAGATATATAGTAAAGAAAATATACAAAGAACTCAAAGAATATTTTATTTATTTATTTATATACAATCGGCCAACATTGTATTTAACTGTGGTCTACCGAACTTATTTAAAAACTCTTGTCCTTTTAAAAGAGAACACTGTTGAGGATTTATTCTTACTAGTAATGAAAGGCACTGGTCTGTACTCGTGACAGTAATTTGGGAATTTTTTAAAGGCGATCAAATTATACCTTATAATTGCTCTCTGAACAGGGAAAGGATCTGAGATATCTGCTTATGAAGTTGATCACTCTTCATCATGCATTCTAAATTCACTACACTTGAAGGCAGTCATATCGTAATAAGTTTTACATATTTAAATAACTTATTAAATTAAAGTACACAAGCCTTTTATTACAAACACTTCAACACAATTAACCAGTGAAAAGTATGAATAATTTTCCCTAAATACGTGCATATTGAATAGTTAGCAACCCTGAATGAACCTATCACGTGACACAGACGACCGCCACGGAGCGATCGTTAGGGCATCATGATATTGCCATCGTCACACAAGGGATGCCAATTTCCCCGACCGTTGTTGGCCGAAATTCTGATTCGGAATTTGATTGTTGGTAATTAATTTCGACTAAGAGTGAGTGGTATGTATGCTTGAGTATTTATGTACGTTTAATTTTATTGCACTTTAAAAGAAGGTCGAGTTGTACAGAGGTCAGGGGTCAGGGTTTTAAACTTTTACATTAAACATCGACATTTAAAAATTACGTGTGTATTCTAATGTACTTTTAGTCTATTATTGATTGTTTTAATCCAAATCCACGGTCACAATACTGACTTTTGTAAGTTTCGTCTGCATTCTTAGTGCAGAGACTCTTTTAATATGCTAGTTAGGTAGTAAACTAAAATGCCAACTCTTGAAAGGATTGAAGTCAGCCGGTCAACCATAAAATTATAAGCCAAATACATATCTACATATACTAACACTTCATTCCACATTCGTTGCAGGGTTAGGCAGACCACCAGGACACTCACGATTCGCCTTGTGTGCTCCATCCCACGATGTGTCTTTCTGATGCCAGATTTTTAATAAATAGAATCGACTACCAATAAGCCAAATAATTGCTATAAATTGATGATGATGATAGTGATTACTGACTGCGGTAATGATGATGCTGAAATAAATGTTTTAACTCCGTATAAGGAGAAGCAGCTAGGAGATAGTATAATGACCAAAAAAACAGCCATATTTCCTCGGGATCGGGATCGGGATCCATATTTACACGGCAGTAATGAAAACAAAAATGACTCGATAATTGATTCCGATAACCGAGTGAAATCGGTCGAATACACTGTCCGGCATAAATATGCAGCAGCTTGTAAACCAGCGCTCACGGTATTCCGAATAAATTGGATTTAAAAATTTAAACGTATTCCCCGTTGCCCACTAATTTCAATGTATCTTATTTATTGATAGTGTGTAAAAATATATCAGCGATTTGAACTGTTTGGATGGAGCGAATGCGTAATACAGTGATATGGTTATGTTGGTATTTTTTCGGACGAAAGTCTGTAGCTGTCTGTAAATCCTACCGATTTTTGATAAAAATAATGTCACCAGTTCGCAATTCACCGACCATATTTCAGTAGTAAATATAATAGACGTCAGCCCATAATCAAACAGAGCGCTATTTTAGTCTTCGCAAGTTAAACAAAAATTTCATGACACAAAAATCGATTGCCAATCTGGAATTCAAACCTCAAGATCTCATCTTCAACCATGTATCAAAACAAAGCAGTCAATTTTATTTTCCGTGCAGGATAATAGAAGAAAATAAAATACAAAATATTTTACTGCAAAAGTTTGTTTATCAAGAGCAAAAAATACCAATCTTTATATATTTTACTCTTTGTGTGGTTTGGAGTCGTAAATTGACTTTTTGTTTGCATTTCACGCCGCGTGCTTGATTTGGTTAAAATCTGACAGTTTTTGCAGAATGGATTTTAACGTATGTTGTGAATAAATAATTTAGCAAACTTGACATCGCTTTTACCTTCATTTTATTTATTTTCATTCATTTACAAACAATTATTTAATGCTAAGGCGGTTTCAATAATACATTGTTTATATTTCACATGTCTTGTATAGAATACACAACACTACAAGTAGATTTTGTAAGGGTATTGAGGCTGTTTGTAATAATTGCTACTGAGAAACATGCAAGAATTGAATTACAAAAATAACATAAATGAGATTTAAAAATAAACATGAAATTTTTTATTTCGTTCCATTTATAATTTTCATTACCATAATCTGATTATATCCGATCATTGAAATTAATCGTATTTTACTTCACGCCACTGAATGATTCTCTATTTAAAACTGAGCCAGCTTTTACAAAAATATTTCAAATACGTTAAATATTATTATTTATGTTTAATTTAAATTGTAAAATCAACACTATAATTTACGATTCAAATTAATTACTACAAATTATTGAGCTTAAAACAAATTAATTGCTTTTGCTTTTAAATGTTACCGAAATATCAACACATGTGATTATGTTGGCCTGAATCAACACGAAATTACAGTGAGATTCTGTAATCAAATTTGTGGGATAAAGTGTCTGTAGCATCATACTGGGTTTAATCAGAGCACATATTGTAATCAGATATAAATTGTATTCAGTATTGCTACACTTCGGTTTGCCGACGATATTGTAGTCTTGGCAGAATCGCTGGAAGACCTTAGCACTATGCTCGAAGACCTCAATCGAGTCTCCCAACAGGTGGGTCTTAAAATGAACATGGACAAAACGAAGATCATGTCGAATGTCCATGTTGTGCCCACCCCCATCGGTGTTGGGGGCTCGGCTCTTGAAGTTGTTGACGAATATGTCTATTTAGGACAAGTGGTCCGGTTAGGCAGGTCCAACTTCGAGAGAGAGGTCAATCGTCGAATCCAACTCGGTTGGGCAGCGTTCGGGAAACTACGCGACGTCTTCTCGTCCAAAATACCTCAGTGCCTTAAATCGAAAGTCTTCGATAGTTGTGTGTTGCCAGTGATGACTTACGGCACCGAGACGTGGCCTCTCACTATGGGCCTTATTAGGAAGCTCAAAGTCACTCAACGAGCTATGGAGAGGGCTATGCTCGGGGTTTCCCTACGAGATCGAATCAGAAATGAGGAGATCCGTAGGAGAACTAAAATAACCGACATAGCCCACCGGATTAGCAAGTTGAAGTGGCAATGGGCAGGGCACATAGCGCGGAGATCTGATGACCGATGGGGTCGGAAAGTGCTCGAATGGAGGCCGCGTATCGGAAAGCGCAGCGTAGGACGTCCACCCACAAGATGGTCCGACGACCTGGTAAAGGTCGCGGGACTTCGCTGGATGCAGGCTGCCTCCAACAGGTCTCTGTGGAAATCATTGGGGGAGGCCTATGTTCAGCAGTGGACTTCCTTTGGCTGATGGATGGATGGATGGATTGCTACACTATTTTTCTCATATTCTTAATTTGTTGTTTGATGTATAGTGATATAATTTTTATTTGGTGACCAACAATGGCGTCAGTTTTGTCTCGACGCGACGGTAAGGCAATAAATAAAACATAATGTAATGATATATTAATAACAAAATGCCGTAACTACACATAATTCACTATAATTATTGAGTTATTTTTAAATTATGAACGAAGAACTTCGAATTGAAATAAGAAATCTTTTTGGGAATCCGTGTTATGTCGTCAAAGCAAAACTTTAGTCTCATTCAAATTATATTTCGCAAATAATAATGAGGTCATGAATAATATTGTAGACCTTAGAATTTTAAGCCTGCCATTATAGTTCCGCCGGCAACGCATCTGTGTTGAGAATAGTTTCTCCTCTTGGTGCCCCGTATCTGCTGGCGTTCCACAGAGCGGCGTGCTATCTCCTTTACTTTTCGCAGTTTTTATAAATTCCATCACCGACCACATTTGCTCCTCCCACCACCTCTACGCAGATGATCTCCAAGTTTACTCCCGGGCGCCCTTGAACAACTTGACTGACGCTATTTCTATTGTAAACACTGATATCAAACATATTTGTGACTGGAGCCGGACCCATGGATTGATGGTTAATCCATCCAAAACCCAGGTGATTGTAGTCGGTAGCCCTAAATTGGTTCCTAAAATTAATTGGGATCTACTACCATCCATCACCTATAATGGCACTATCATCCCAAATAGTGAAACCGTAAGAATTTAGGTTTATTTCTTGATAGGTCTCTCACTTGGGGTCCGCAGCTTCGTAAGGTTAGTCGAAAGCTGTTTGCCTCGGCAAGGTCCTTGCGAAGGTTGAGCAATCTTCTACCCATTACCACGAAGATTTCACTTGCGCAAACTCTCCTCCTCCCTATCCTTGATTATGCTGATGTCAGCTATCTAGATCTCACTGAGGACTAACTTAATAAGCTTGAGCGTCCCCAAAATCTCTCTATCAGATTCATATTTGGGCTTCGCAAATATGACCATGTTTCAGAATTTCGTACTAGGCTCAAGTGGTTGCCCATCTCGTTTCGTCGGAATACTCATATTCTTTTACTTCTATACAAAATTTTGTTTAATCCTCTAACGCCTTCGTATCTTAAAGATCGTTTGATCTTTCTCCATGATTCGCTTTCAAGATCCTTGAGGTCGTCGGAGAACTTGAAACTAAGAATGCCCTTGCACTCCACAGTATTCATGGACAAATCATTTACTGTCCAAGCTGTCCGACTCTGGAACTCATTACCAGCTGAGTTGCGACGGGCTGAAACACTGTCGTCATTTAAAAGAAAGGTCAAAGAACATTTCCTCTCACAACAAGAATGTAGCTGAAAATAATTTGTCCATTCTCTTCTTGGTATATTTTAGGATAGGTATATAATATGTTTATGTATAGGTATGTTTGTATATGTGTATGTATATGGATATTTATATATATTTTGTGTTTTTATGTAATATTTTTATTTTTAGTTATTCATTGTAGATTAGTATTATTTCTTTTACGCCTTAGACTGCCCTTTCTATCTCCTGTTAGTATATCCATCCCATGGTTGCCTGTAAGATATTACCTAGTGTCATAAGGCCGCCAAATAAGAAAAATAAAATAAATAAATAAATAGTTAACATATTATGTTTGTTAGAATGAGGCAAAGGGGTATTTACAATTACCTAGTTTTAATAGTAACTTATTTTGGCATTAATATTATTCTGTTCCTTTTGACGTGTGTGTTGATGTACGTATTTTAAATAAAATAAAATATTTAAGCCTCCAAATATTGCATAAAAAAGAATGAAAAAAGCTAAAAGCAAGCTGTCTGCGGTCGTCATGTAAGAGTTTTAATATCAGTTTTATTGCAATCGAAGGCCGGCCTCAAATCTTATTTGCTTGAATGAGTTATTTGAGCGTTTTATTCGACCATCATGATAAAATCTTAGTTATAAAACTTTCTTTTTACATAAATTTTGTTACTGACACAGAAAAGTTGTTTAAGTACAAAGTTTTGTGTATTAAAAAAGTAATACAAATATATTTTGATGATAAATAAAATGGTTTCAATTAATAATGATATGAAAAGAAATGAGTAATTAACAAGCCGAAGTTTGCTTCAGTATCCCTAACAAATTTACAACAGACAACAAATTGGATATGAATAAATATATTTTCAAAGTTAGCTCATATTTATTTGCCAATTATTTTCTATCATCTGTAAAAGGACCATGAGACCATTTATAATTTAATTATGTTAAATAAAAACCGAATAATGGAAACCGATAAATAAATAATAATAATAATAACTCATATATTCCTGATCCCACATTAAGATCAATTAAGCCATGTGTCCAATCAAAAACTACGAGACTTTTAGCTCTCACAATGATCCGAGACAAATACTGGCAGGCCTTACAAACATTTTTCGAACTAGGAGTGAGGCGTATTTATCGTAACAGTTCAAAAGAACAGGTAGAAGGCAAATAACAGATAACAGTTGTTCTCACGGTTAACATATATCTGTACCACAGACCTAATCTGTTCTTTAAAATATAACAGTTGTTATTAACATAACTGTTCTCATCATCCGTCTCTTTTTAATGTACACACGAATGTCACTTGTTAAAACGAGACACACCTAGTATTTATGCGAAAAAAGCAGTTGGCAGTCATGTACGTAGAAATCGTCTTTGAAAAATGCTTCTTGAATTAGGTCGTGTTACCTGTTATAACGTTGACGTACATATTACGTACTACGTAGTTGGTCTCCCTCATACCATCTGAATAGGCCTTTGCTAGAACGAGAAGCACCTAGTATTTTAACCATAAATAATAACAACGCGTATCCAATCATACTGGCAAACCGAACTTGAAAAAAAACAGGCTGTTATTTAAGAACAGTTATTAGGAACTGTTATTTGGAAGGAACAGTAACAGGAAGAACAGGTATTGAGTTTGACCTGTTATCACACAACTCTATTTCGAACTCGAATTGATCGAAAACGAGGTCATTCGTTTCACAGTCGGTGTCTATCCAAATGCGCCAGAGACTGTCAATTCATCGTCGCCATCCAAACAAATACATGAACTATAACATTTGTGGGTCAATGTGACATTTTAATGCAAAACCGAAGACCATTACTTATCGAATGTAAACTATGATTATAATGTCACAATTTCACGCCCATACAGTCATCAATTCTCCACATAACTTCTGTTTACGTGGGAGTTCCAGTCATTAACTATATGTGATAAATTAAGATGCTTTCGGCTCAAACTTGCCGATAAACGGTTGTTGTTGGCTGTTGAAAGTTGTGTGTCCTTTATGGTAGTGACCGGTCTTGTTGTGCTTATTGGCGATGCATTTGCTAATGAATCTATGTAGATAATATAGGTCGAAAATTAGTTTATAAGTTTTACTCACAGCAGGAAATTCTTAATTAAATCTATCCTTTTGTTGAATATGACTGGATTAATTTTTTGTTTGTTTGTGCCCGTTAATCTTAGGAACTACTGGTTCAAATTTAAAAGTTATTTTTGTGTTAGGAGGTAAATTATAATGATGGCAAAAGCAGTGAAATGCGTAAAATACCTTTGTAATTCATGGTGTTGCTTGTTGTTGCCACTGTCCATGAGCGGTCGCATCGCTTGCCATCAGGCGAATGACACACTCGTCTCGACTTTCATCGCAATAAAGAAAAAAAATTAATAACTCGGTTCTATTTGTCACCAATAGATGTTCTAGTTTATTCAAAATAAAAATATCCTGGTTTACTCATACATTTTAAAAGTGTAACAAACACAGCTCGTTTAAAACTGCCGCGAGCGAGATCATAATCCGACGAAGTTTTTTCTAGAAGTTTTTCATTACTTTGTACATCTAGTTTAATAAATATAAAGCATTTCTTTCGATCGTGGTCGCTATACATTTATTAATGATCTTATAAGGTTTATTGATGTAAAACTGGAAAATAATCTAGGGACTTATTTATAAACTTGGATAAGTTTAGGCTTTAGAATTGACTCGATTTATTGTTCATTCAGTTTGCTTTTAAAGCAGTGGGTTGCCATAACAGGATTGTCATATTAGGCCGAAGTACATCCGTGTTTATTGATCAAGTCGTGAAACTCAACAGTCAAATATATACGAGAGACTTTGCGGTTTTACAAACACCCAGACCGGACACAATTTTTTGTGGGGTACGCAATCTTTAGTGGTTAAGTAGTAGGATAATAAATTCTTTATTTAGTGTCTTTGATCGATACCATTGGCGTTATTCAAAGAAATTTTAAAAATCTCTGTTAGATATCAAATGTTTTGTCTTGTTCGCTTAAGCTGACATCAAAAGTCGCTCGAAAAGGACAAAATATTTGAAAACTATCTATGAATGAGGCCGTAAACATAAAACACGCATAAACCACCGCATAAATTTAAACCTAAATTATTAAACTATCTAAAAATCATTATACAACAATAACTAAAATCCGTTATTATCATTTGTCGGAAATCAATTGGAATTAGCTCAGCGGTTGGATACTCGGATAATTAATAATTAATTGCGATTTAAATACGCTCCGCGGAATAAATTCTACGATCAAGTATCATTTTAAAGCTTTGTTATTTCGAGTGAGGATTCCGTTTTAACTAATCAATTTGTTTAGGTATTAATCTCATTGCATTGTCGAGTGATGGTCATATGAATCCGTTGGCCAAATTGTATTTCTAATTCTGCATTTTGTAGAATGTAGATATTTCAGTTTCGGGGTAAGTCGGAACGGAGAGCAAATAGGATGGCAAGCTGTAAGATTTCAACAAGTAACTAAATTATATATACAGTATAGATCCATTCCTTTAGAATATGCTTGAAATAATATGTTTTATACCATTATTAACTGTTAGAGAAAAATGTCTCTTAATGGTTGTATTAAGATTTTTCGTATTTAAGTTTCAAAAGGTTATTATTGTCCTGCAATAAGCCTTTTATTAGTTCAATATTACAGTTATTTTAGCATCGAAACCAAACTAATTTGTTAAAATGACTACTAACTATATTAATGAAACAAACCCGTTGTACCAACATAAATCCCTAATTCAAACTAAAACCATTTATCACAAAAGGCCAATCAAATAAAGACCACAATAATGAGAGCAAAACTATAAAACACAAGTTTACAATCCCTGAAAGCGACCCGAGTAGTTTTCGAACGGGGTTGAATACCCCTGACTTTATCTAGGCCCATATCCTTTGGATCTTGCCTTTTACAACCGTTGAGAAGCCGGTTAATCTAACTTGGTAAGCCGTCCGCCTCCGGGCTCAATTCGATGTGATTGGTGCTAAAAATTAAAATGTAATTACGGCGTACAGTCATGCATCAGTAAACAGGGCGTGAATCTAATTCTGCTGCCCGGTTTCGCTATAATTTGTTAGGGCAGGACGTTGAGTTATTCGAATTTATATTTTCAAGAATTAGTTTTATGATGTATGTATGAGTATGATTTTGAAATAAAACTATTATTTACGGATTTTATCGCGGATTTGATTTGATTTTTACATTTTATAACTTCTCGACGGTTCGATTACTTTACAGTTTTCATGGTCACGGGGTCCGCCCTGAAATATAAAATGCGTTCTGCTCTGCGAACATTATATAAGTTATACTACTTTTGATGTATTTGTTCATTTACTCATGATTGGTTCGAGATTGAAAATAACGTAAATTGTGACTTTAATTGATTGCGCCTTGTTTTTTAATGTAACACGCTAGAAATGTATGTTTTTTTTTACAAATAATACCATTCCATAAACTTCCCAATAATTTACGATTCGATCATCAGAAAGCTTGTACGTTAATCAAAACCTCGCCATTAAAGTTGAATGTAACTTTCGGCTAGCATCGACTGTCCGTAAATAGATAAAAACGAACAAACAAGCTCTTCGTCTTAGGGTTGTCGGCTAGCTGTGTTAATGAATTTGTCTTATTGACGATATTTTTTTTCTTAGAGTTGAGACGGCCGACGGTCCAGGAAGTTAAAGTCTTCTGCCTTTATTTCTCGACTTTTCCTCATTTAGATGAATTCTAACACCGTGTGCTTATATGTATTGTGTAGTCAGAGTAACTACTGAAGTTATTGAGACTTAACATTTTATGTTTCAAGATGGCGAGCGTAGTGGAAAGCCAAGCGTTGCTTATTTATCCATGGTATTGCTTGGTTTTGGTACTGTCGATGAGCGGTCGTATCACTTACCATCAGGAGAATCGTATGCCCGTCTCGCTATTAAAAGGTCTTATCAAAGTAGCTTAATGCGGTTTCATTTGTACACCTTCGAAACTCTAATGGATTCTATTCTCAGGTATTTTATATTCCTCAATCCATATTAATTCCACTACTAGTGGAACTTTCAGTTTGCCCTGTCTACTGTACCGTCTCAATCATTATAATTCAGTTTGGACCAAACTTTTTCATAAAATTAATTAATTCGCAGAGACGAAACTTATTCCTACTTTGCCGTATTTTATTTACGTCTGCAGATATGAATTATTGGATATTATTATCCTGTTCATAATGAATGGTTTGCTATCTCACCCGGGATTTGATTTACTTACTAATTTGACTGAAACCAATGTTTTTCTAATGATTGTAATATGGCTATTACAATTGCCCTCCAACTATCTAGAGAGCCGGGGTATGGTACTCCATACCCCGGCCCTCCATACTCCTCTCCCAGTAGGGAGGGCAGTGAAAGACAACAATCAAATGCCAAGTTTGAGAGAGTTGACCAATAACAAGTAATACGACGCATAGTGTTGCAAAACTAAAACTATTACCCAATGTTTGGGGAGATTTCATGGTAACACCATTTAAAAAAACCGTTTATTGTTTATTTAATATAGTACTTGCTTGTTTAATTAGATATTTATATACAGTAGTAAAGTGATCAATGGTGGAAAACTTATCAGAGTGAGTCGCTAAGTTTATCCTGTGTAGAAACTATATCCCAAATCAGTTTATGGTATATCTTCAGCCGGCATTATTTTGCCCACCGACAAGACTCCATCTCTCCAGGGATTCTCCGAACTACACTGTCGTGTGCATTGTGGTCCCTTTGTAGTATAGAATAGCTGTTATTAGTTGGATTCTTTGTAAAATATTACTTAAGAGCTATTGTTGTGGCTCCGAGCTTCCCATCTCGCGGGATAGAATTTATCTTATGTCGTACAAGCCGCATTTACCTGGAACATACTCTAGATCTAATCTCAGTGTGCCTTGGATTCATTATGTGGTTCTTTTCAGTACTTACGAATAATCTGTTGAATAAGTGTTCACATTTTCTCGTGATTGAATTAAAATATTATATTCTATTCATAAAGAGGTAATTCAAATGAAGGACAAACGGAGAGACCTTTGGCCAGCAGTGAGACACAGTATAGGCATAAAAGCAATCTATTCGAGATGGATATTGGTATTGATACAATTTATTGTTTTAAAGAAAGGAGGAAAAGTTTCTTTTCAAATTAATGGAATATTAAAAGCTTATAAAGAAAGAATGTAGTCATATACCATATCCGTATATCTACATCGATTTGATAGTAATTTTATAAAAGAAGCAAAAACAGACAATTTGAAATAAAAAATAACACAAAATGGTGTTTTAATTATTCGTTTGTTTTATTTGAATTCGAATAGAACATTGGAATAGAATTTTGTCATAAAAGAAACTTCATTTTTTTTTCATTTCGGTAGCTAGCTTAAAGAGCTTTTATCTAAGAGTAATTTCTAGGCTTGAAAAAGCCAAACTTTTTAGAAAGGCTCGCAACTCATTTTGTAACACGCTAGGTGGGTGACTATTATACGTGTTCGTCCGGTTTTAACAAATGCAGATTATAATAAAGATAAGAAAAATACAACTTTTACTACAAGAACAATAACTAGTTGATAATAGTGAAAGTAATCTAAGAACATATAAATGCCCATCTCCATAAAATATAATCGTGGTTGTTATATATTTTAACTCAATATCTCTCTTAATTATGTTGTTTCTGCTAATATTTTTTCAGCAAACCCTGTTCTCGAATAAACTTATCTAACTATGTAAAGTCATGTTTTATCACGAACAATAAATGTTGTGACACCCGTAAACAAATGTTTACTTAAATATATTTCGTATTTTAGTATAAGTTTGTAAATATACTGATTGTCGTAATACACCTAAATCTAAATGTCTCGGTGGCGTAGTTGTACTAGGGTACGGTTATAAAGCTGAGGTCTCTGGTTCGAATCCCGGGTTGGGTAAAGCTATATTAGATTATTTCATTTTTGAATTTCTCAAAATCAGCAAACAGCGCGACCTTTTTAATTTTTCTGTGACCTCTTGACATGCCCTCCTAACGATTCATTATGTTAAATATGGGTAGGTCTTTATTCGGAGGGCAATTAATTATTCCTTACATATTGACTGAACTAACTGGAAAAATTAAATTTTGAAGATATCGTAATATTTATTAATATGTTATTTTGCCAACGTTATGGCATAAAAAACTTAATTTCTTATTGTATGTTATCAAGGCAACTAATGCCGTTCATCAATGTTGATGTAGCCGTATTCTTAATTTTATGAATCAAAGACACAGTCATGTATAAAATAAAAACCTAGATGGTTAGGTTGAATGTTGTAAAAAATATTTATCTTCAAAATAAACGAAATGAAGCATTTAAAACAAAGTAAAAACAATCATTAAAGCTACCTGCAATTAGGAGTCGGCGTCTGCTGCAGCCAAACAGACAGTAAGTTGAAAGCGTAAAAAGTTAACTTGAAATACGTTTATGGCTGCTTAAAACTTCCTCGTCGTTTCAATGTTCCACAAAAATAAATCCGGCCTTCCCGGACTTTATGACTTTAATTTATTAAAATTGCAATTAGGAGCGTCGGCAAATTGCCGAACGGTTTTGCGGTAAAGGGCTAAATTTATCTTTGGTAGAAGCAAGGTGGTTAGCTGTTTTCAATTTTTGGATAATCGTTCCCAATTACTGTTTGTGAGGGTTATTTATGAACATTGAAAAGTTGTCTTTGTATTTGCTTTGTTGTTGGTTTTAAAATGTTGTGGATGTTTTGATACTAATTTTGTAAGAACAGCTTTGATGATTTATGAGGCCTATATTCAGTAGTTTGTTAGAGACAAAGATAAATCAATTAATTTTGTGTATATGAAAAAATAACAAGGTTTGGTGATTTCTCCTTTTGATTGTAGATTGTAGTTAACAATATGTTTATGAGCCCGAGGATATAAATAACATCATGACAGCCTCCGTGGCGCAGGCGGTTAGACGCCGCCTGTGAAACGAGAGGCCGCGGGTTCGATCCCCGCACCGAGAGAAATGTTTGTGCGGCCCACAAATATTTCTCTCGGGTCTGGGTGTTTGTGAGACCGAAAAGTCTCTCGTAGTTCCTGATACCCACGACACAAGACTCGATCTTAATGTGGGGTCAGGACTATGTATGTGACTGTTGGGTGTTATTATTATTATTATTATTATTATAACATCAGTGTGATGATTCAGTCGGTAGACTTTTTTGACATTTAATAGTCTCTGAAATTACTGGACTGATTTGCAATATGGTTTCACCATTAGAATCGTGCTTTATCCTTAACGAACATTTTTACTGGTGGTAGGTCTCTCATATGTGAGAGGCTGCCTGGGTGGGTACCACCGCAATGTCTATTTCTCCCGTCAAATAGCAGTTTAAATGCACTGTTGTGTTTCGGATTGAAGGACATTGTAGCCAGAGTAATTACTGGACATATTGAGACCTAACATCTTATGTCTCAGGATGGCGAGCGCAGTGGAATGCCAAGCATTGCTTTGTAATTCAAGGTGTTGTTTGATTTTGCTACTGTTCATGAGCGGTCGCATCGCTAACCATCAGGCGAACGGCATGCTCGTCTCGCCTTCACTGCAATAAAAAAAAAACATAGGCGACAGAATATTTAAAAAAAAGTGTATCTACGGTCGTATCCGAGCCGGGCTGCTAGTATATACATAATTATGTGCTATTTGTACGCGAGTAGGAAGCGTCCATAATACAAATCAGTAAGCCAAACATACTTATCTTAGTAGATCCTCGATTCCGAGAACGTCTTGAAATGTTACCTAACATGGATTTCCAGGGATAAAGTTGAAAATTTCTTACAAAGTTCGCCCGGAGATCCTTCGAGGTCACGTCTTAGACGCTGGATTGCGGTAATAACATCATTTCCGTTAATTGTATTCTGAAGATAGATAGGTTTAGTTCGAGTTCACATCAAGTTTATACCATTTCTTTTGATTGCAATCATACGTTTGATTTAAAACTTTTAAACTTCATCTAGAGTTTGTGGGCGTTGAGGTGTAGAAGCCAATATCCGTAGTACCGCTATATTTACTACTTACTTCTATATATATAAAAATGAATGTTTGTCTGTATGTCATCGATGAACTCAAAAACTACTGGACCGATTTGGCTTATTTTGATCTTGAAATATTTGTGAAAGTCCTGGAAAGGTTTTAGGAGTGAGAAAAATTGGAAAATTTCTAAGGAAGATACTAAAAACCTTTTTTTTGGGTATCGTTCAAGCGTGAACCGTCCAGCCAATATGATGATCTTTGTTTATTTGACGGGAGACGTAAACGACGGTCTAGCTTCAACTACCATCCAACGTAAAATGATCTATCTTTCCATTGTCTTTCATTGACGGCTGACGAAATAGAACAAAATTCAAAAAATGTGTACATCGTGTATATGTTAACGGAAATGTATGTAATCCGTCATTGTATACAATTCCTAGGAAATCTATGTAATTCCTAAAATCACCCGGAAATGTGTAAAATAAATTACATTAGACACATTTCCTAGGAAATCTATACATTTCCTAAATAGTGATCGGAAATGTAAGATATTTAAGATGTCCTTCAATCCGAAAAACAACAGTGCATTTAAACTGCTATCTGACGGGAATAGACATTGCGGTGGTACCCACCCAGTCAGTCTCTCACACATGAGAGACCTACCACCAGTAAAGTGGTAGGTTAGGTTAGGTTAGTATTTATTTATTTATTTATATAATATACATTCTATAATAGTTAAGTATTATAGAATTTAACGCTATGATTGTTACCTGTGATAAAAAATATTACTCTCATTTGAACAACGTGTTTTATTACAGAAACCATTCTTATTATACATTTCCTAATACGATATTGGAATTTTATACAATGCCTAGGAAATGTATACATTTCCCAGGATATGTATGTATAAAATAATTATTGAAATAATATTTTATACATTTCCTAAACAGCTTCGGAATTGTATACATTTCCTAGGAAATGTATACAATTCCTAGACTTCATACATTTCCGGTAACATATATAATATTATCTAGATACGGCGTCTGTCCATATCTACCAAAATAGCCCATTGTTTTTTGAGATTATTGCAACAGTTTTAAACAAGGTATACTCTATCGAAGCGTTTTGCCGGAGTACACCAAAATATATCTAATTATAATTTTTCGTTTTCATAAACGACATTGTTTTTTGAATTGATACTTTTACATGCGCTGGGGGACAAATTTAAATTCCGCATTAGTATTGTTTTCAGACTCAAGAATAAAAAAAATATTGTTGTACGTTGATGCCGTATCTAGACATTATAATAAAACGATTATGCAGTTTTATATTTTTAAATATTTGTTTTATTACTTACGTCACCTGGTAAGGCAGTATGAAGGTTTTATTAATTTGTATATGGTAACGTACTAGACGCGACTGCCAACAAGTTTACGATGGTCACGGGGTCAAATCCCAGGGCACACTTCTGACTTTTCGGATTAATTTCTAAGTGAAATAAAATCCGCCAACCCGCACTAAGCCAGCGGGGTGGACTATATCTTCTTCTATAATATAAAAATGAATCACAAAATGTGTTGGTAAGCGCATAACTCAACAACGCCTTGACCAATTTGGCCAATTCTTTTTTTTTTAATGTTTATTATTACTTTATGACTAACAAAAAGTAATGGCGTGCAATATTATTTGTAAAAACAGCATCTTGGTGCTGAAATAAGGGAAGGAATATTGTATGGACAATAAGAAACGCTAATGTTTTAATGTCAAAATTTCATAAGGCAATCTTTATACAGGGTATATCAAGACTGCTACCGAAAACGAAGCTGAGTGTTAGTTTTTGTGACTTCAGACACAATGCAACAAAATTTTGTGCAGAAAATTGCGACTTTTTTTTTCTATCGTCGTATTAGGGTGGTAAATACATAGTTTTTGTTTTGTTTTGTGTACATCCTGTTATTTTTAAACACGCTATGGTACGCAAGGCTTTAAATAATTATTTAAGCTAAAACTATGGATTCACCACGCAGACTCGACGATATTTAAAAAATAATTTAAAAAAATTGTCGCGTGTCTTTGCGAAATTTTTAGTTACATTGTGTTTGTAGTCACTTATACTACCACCCGACTTCGTTATCGGTAGCAGTCTTGATATACCCGGTATGTACATGTGTATGGAGAGACTGGATATAATAGAGTGGAGGGCACGGGAGAGGGCTGGGATAGCTGACAGATTTGATAGGATGAAATGTAAATGCACGTTATAAGACGGGATGGATAATAAAGAGAAAGGACGGGACGGATCGGGAAGAGACTGAACAGACGGATGAGACGGGATTAAGCCGGATAGTAGGACAGCTACGTCAAGTTTAGGTATATCAGAGTTTATACGAAAAATAACATGTATTTGGTGTGGAGTAGAATCAAAAAATATATGCACCCAGGCGAAGCTGGGCTGGGCCGCTATTTTATATATTTAATAAAATATGAGAGGCATATTATAGTCATATCGAAGGACCTTTGCATCCTCCTTTAGAGAAGAACGTTGTTAGAAGCAGGGAACGATCACATCAAAAACATAAACGTGAAATAAAAGCAAAGTTCTATGTTAAAATATACGCCTTAGTTGATGACTTCAACGACAAAAGAAATGAGATCTAAACGAGTGCCAGGTTCAATGGTCAGTCCTGAAAATTATTTATTTATTTATAAATTCTTTATTGAACACCACATACAGTTATAAGATAAAAAAATATGACAACACGTTTAAATAAAGGTGACAATTGGCGGTCTTATCGTTTAACGCGATTTCTTCAAAACCAGTACATATCATTTCTAACAACATAAAATATTTAATAATGACTATTGTTTCTTCTGTTATAATTTCGATAATTTCTTCTTATAACTTAGGATAATATATCGAAGCTTAAAGTCTGATTATATACGGTGTAGTAATAAATGTCCAGCTATCGTACAAACAAAAAGAAAAAAGCAAGATGTTACTAAAACTTTTTAAGTATTTCCTTTTATAAAAACTTCTCTCGACGTTGTACTGAGGATCCTATCTCTGAAACAATACGGCAAGCTTTAGACAACCTACACCGGGTCGGGTCGACGTACAAGCTGGAATCCTTACATAACAACGTACGATTATTCGTGACTGCTAGCCAATTCAATATGATCTCTAATGGATGGCAACAGAGTCGGTTTTAGTTATATAACACCGCAGCAAAGCTACTGGTATTTCGGACTGGTGAATTGTTCACGGAGAGGTTCGATTGAGCCAGTGGTTACAAGATTATGAAAGACCATTGGATCTATGGATTTTGACGATATTATTTGGGTATGAAATGATTTCGAAACATCGGTTGATTGAATTGCCTATTAATTACTGAGTTTTGTGGTCAAAATACACGTAGCGTCCAGACAATTCGTTAGATCAAAATATGTTTGTCTATGTTATACTACTGTGTGCTGTGTTATGGATTCAAATTCAGTAATGACATCAATTCCTTTGGGACCTAAAATTTGAAGAAGGTCGTGTAACCGAATTTTCCACAGTATAAGGAAAACACGGGTCTGAAATAAAGGCTTTTCTGTAACGTTTCGTTGACACAATGAACGAATGATATTTAGAAACAAATTCTTTCTATCAAACTTTCCACCACTAAAATACGTAGTTATATCAAAAGCGATACTAGATTACAGATGACATATAACAGTTTCAATAGTTTCCAGTCATGAGCCCCTACCGGGCGCGCAATGTAACCACAACAAGTTAGAACAATCATCGTGCCCGGTAGGTATTTACTTGATTTATACCCTTCGTGACTCCAGCCGTACCTTAAAAGTGGTTTTATTGCCACTCATGTGCATTATATTTGTGACTTTAACCTGTTAATAATAGAGTTCACATTACGTTGTAATGTTGCCAAATGTTGTCATGCTTGCGCTGTATAAACTGGAAATTAGAAATAGTCGAATTAATGAAAAGAACATTATAAATTCGTTTTAGTGGTAGGCTATTTCGTCTGTGTGATGTGGACTGTTGTATGAATAATATATTAATAAAATTGATCTGGTATTGCTGGCGTTGTGGGGGTCGCGGAGGGGTCAACTTGTACTCATGGGTCCGGTGATGTCTATTTTTATCCGTCCCACTGAGTGTAAAGTTTGTTGGAACAAAACCAACAGTAAGCAAGATTGAAAGTGGGTATTTAATTCATTTATTTATAAAATCGATACACTATTGTATCGGTGCGGCACCGATAAATTACATGTTACTTTATACATATAATTACATTGTACATGGTGACGAGACTTTATAGCTGTATACAGCATAACAATGATATCATAATAAAAGCACAACTAATTGTAAAACAATGTAAAAGTTATATAATACGTAATGCAATAGTTGTAATTTGGAGTTGGAATATCAATACCCGGAAGTGTAGTTACCATATCAGTTCTTCCTTTACTGTATTCATAACACAATAGGCGAGTAGGCGACTGTGAAAAGGAAGATCTTAGGTTCAATACAAATGTTAGAATACTGATGGACTCCGAAACAATATTTCGCCACTTCTCACGGTTCATGCATGTTTATTTATTTGCTTGAAGGCATTGAATGCACTGTGTCCTATCAAAGATATGTAGGCCGATTGATTGTTTTTTGTTCATGTGATTAACAGATATTAATTAGAAAACCTCCATGCAAAAGGCTAATTTGTCGTAACGTAAGTGGAATAGAATAGTTTCCTTTCAAAATGACCCACAAACCATTCTAAAACAATAATAGAAATTAGAATCAAAACCCGACCATCTAGTTTCCATTCACGTTCTAGAACGTTCCGTATTCGTTCCGAAATCGTTTCAAATTCCAAACGTGTAGACATCGAAAAACGATTCACTCCGGTTGTCTAATCCTTAGAGACGGCGTCCCACGAGTGCAAGTCAAATAACACTTAGACCGGGTGTCTGTGACGTCACACGATATATCGATGTATCGATAGTTTAATATATATTGTATCGATATATGCCAGAGTACTATACTAGAGTTCGTCGCGATCGCGTTCGATTTACATATGCGATATGAAATTTAGCATGCGCATACTGTTTTACGAATAGAAATTATTGTGCTAAGTACACAAAGCTATAATATTTTCATTTTTTGGTGTTTAGCTTAGCGGTTCGTTCGTAAAGTTTAATTGCATGAGGCTGGAACGGGTTATATCATTCGTTCAATTATTTGTAAGCTTCCGCCATTTTTAGTCTCTATAAATCGTTTTAATTTATTGTTCTTTTAACTTATTATAATCGGCCAGTTACAATTTTCTATGCTGACAGTCTAATAAGATTTCAATATCTCATTTCTTGAATTTATTACCAAATAATTAATTATCTTAAATAATTTTTTTGTAAAACTATAAATACTTACAACTAAAATACTAAACCAATTATACTTATTTTTTTATTTTCTATACTATAAACCAATCTTTGTAAACTATAATTTACTGAAAGAAATAAAATGCTTTTTTATTTTTATTTTTTATTTTATTTATTTAATTAATTCCCTTTAGCAAGGTCTCACATGGTTCGCATTGACTGCAAACTCAGACAATGTTTGATAAATCTTATCTCGGATTCAAAGTGTGCGGAAACTGAAGACGGGAGAATTCCGCTTCCCGCAATTTACATGCGGGATACAAAACTCAGCATGCGGATGCATGCTTGGAGATTCTCGTTTGATATTAAAATTGTCGCTATAGGATAGCAATTGGATTCCAGAATAAGGCACCTGATGCATTGTTCTATTATCCCTAGATTTTACCAAATAAAATATAGTGGTTTGATTAATTTTTAACTATACGTGTTACGAAACTTGCCGGGTGGTAGTTTTAGTGACTACAAACACAAAGCAACTAAAATTTTCGCGAAAAAAACGTGACAATTATATTTCATAATTTTTTAAATATCGTAATTTTTGAATGGTAAATACCTAGTTTTTGCTAAAATAATAATTTAAACTCTTTTATACCTTAAAGTCCTTATAAATAAAAGGATATAAACTATTATTTTAGGAAAAAAATGAATTTTAGATCCAAGTACGACCAGTGGAAAATAATAACAAAAATTTTCTGTTGTAATGTGTCTGAAGTCATTAAAACTACCACCCGGCTTCGTTCTCGGTAGCAGTCTTGAGATACCCTGTATAACCAATAAGCATTTACACTCGTAATATAAATGATTAACATATCCAATATAACAAAATGTTAAGGGAGAAAAAATGTTCCTCATATTTTGACAACAGAAAAAAAACAACGCATTCGGAAGGACAAAAGATTCTAGACGATCTTAACAAAGACGTCCCTCAAATAAACGAAAGGTTTACTTTATATAAGATTTTTTCTCTATTCAACTTTATGTATTAGGTAGCTGGGATACCGTAGTTTTCGCTTCGACTTTTTCTATAAACCTTTAGTTACAACAAGCTAATTCACATCCTAAAATCTTGGTAATGTTTTTACGCACCAAAACAACCATTGGCAATTTTATTGCAATAAAACTATTGTTTTTTCGCGGAATTGGTTTAATTTTTTACTTTTTCTATATGCCCACGTTTCGATTACCTTATAATTTTCCCCGGAACTTTAAACGCTGTAAAGTAATCGAAATGCGCGTTATAATGTAAAAAAATTATAAAACCCGTTTCGTATTCGTATTTCAATATATAAAATTCACGTAAATCTACATACATACATAAACTCACGCCTATATCCTAGATGGGGTAGGCAGAGGTGCCAGGACATCCACATTTCGCCTTGTACGTTCCGTCCCTCAATGTGATAGGTGGCGAGCCTAACGCCATATCGGGCACAAATTCCTGACTCTGAGCTGATAATGCATAGAAAAATCCAATATCTCATCTCTGAGACCTCAGCTTTGTAACCGTACCCTACCTACGCCACCGAGGCAGTCGAGTCACGTAAATCTAAGAAATCATTATTTGCTCATACCACAAACATTTGTTCTAATGCGGAAATCGACCCACCCTGCGGAACTGCGGAAGTAGGCGAGACGTGTTTGGCTCACCACCCGATTAGATTTCGCTCCGGGCCTTTTAATTACACTGATGTGCTTCCGTCACTCATACTGTCATCACATCGCGTTTCCGTAATAAATCAAATTGGGAATCAGGTTTTAGCTTGGTAGATCTCACCTATGTGAGAGGCCGTATGGTTTGGTACCACCGCAATGTCTATTTCTTCCGCCAAACAGCAGTTAAATGTACTGTTGTGTTTTGGTTTGAACGTCATTATAGCCAGAGTGACTAGTCCGTCAACCCGAAACACAACAGTGCATTGAAACTGCTGTTTGTCGAGAGAAATAAACATTGCATTTACCCACCCAGATGGCGTCTCACATATGAGAGACCTTACCAGTAAACTAGACATTTTGTATCTCAGGATGGTGAGCGCAGTGGAATACCAAGTATTGCATTATAATTCATGGTGTTTCTTGGTTTCTCTACTATCTACTAAGGGTCATATTGCTTACTATTAGGCGACGGGTATGCTCGTCTCGCCATTTATCGCAATGAAATGAAATGAAATTGAAAATAATTTATTGAATCCATTAAAATGTTCATCATTTAGATTCAGCAACATTTAGATAGAACAACATTTAGATTCAGTCATTTTTTTATCTACCACCCGATTCGGAAAGCGGTTTTCACTAGAGAAGAACGGGCAAGAAACTCTAGTGTTGCTCTTTTCAAAACCAGTTTACAATGTTGTGAATTATTACAAAATTTACAAGTTGGTTTAAATCAGAGCAGTTTAATAATAATATGTTGTAAATTTACAATAAATATTTTTGATATGAATATTATTATATTATAATTACTATGGCTGAGTGAAGTGAAGTCGCCCAGAACGAAGAATCAGTATACTTTTTTTCGCCAAAGCAGTGAATAATTGCGAAAGCTTTATGTAATCCATCAATCAATCCATTACAATGTAAGCAAATCGGATAGACCAGTCTACGCAAGCAGCACCCGTTCACGAGTATGACGCATGTGCCAGCCATCGGCCTCCTCAACCATGTTGCAGGGAAGTGACCGACCTGGCACACGACGATAAAAAGGGTCATAAGATGGAACTACATTTTTATGCGTATTTGTTATTGGTGTATTATAAATTAAACATGGCCGTATCTCTAATATTTCTTACTAGTTATACAGGTCCTGTAAAACTCTTTTGAAATTAAAATAAAAAGTAGACTCGCCTATGCAAACTAAAAATACGCATAGTTTTTTATTTAATTATTTAAGTACCTCCAAACAAAGGATACACGACATTTATGATAAAGAAAGTGGTGTAGCATTTTTACAGTTTACGTTGTGACGTGTTCTTCAACTATAGGAGACCACAGTATGCAAATATAAATATTGAAAAGATTTTTCCAAACAACAAAGGTTATTTCAAAACCGACCTTCATGTAATTCTTTTATTTTCAAAGTGCAATATACTGTACAATTTTAGCTGAGGTTTACCTAAATATATCTGTAACGTTCTTCGCCTGCGGTATTTGTAATAGTGTGATCAATTTGGAATTTATTGGTTCTACGGCAACGTGGGTGGGATGCGGTTGCACAGGTCAACATACTCAGCTCCGACGTATTAAAATTCATATTTTACTAACCATCTTTTCATTGAGATGGGGGAAATTTATATTCTTCTGATAGTGGAAAATGGGATCCTTTTTCAGGCAGTTTGTTTTAATTTATGGAGTAAAATGTCGGAGTACAAAGTCTGTAGTAACTGGCAAGGTATTTGGTTTATTTCTTGAATAACTATAGGTAACCACTCTCAATCGTACTCGCGATTGTAGAGGAGGCCCGTGCCCTGCAGTGGGACGTATATGGGCTGATACAGATACAGATATAGGTAATTTAGGGCTTTACTATCCTATTACAAATAAATCTACTCCAAATTTAAGTAAAATATTCAAAAATGGTCTCTGTCTGAATATTTAGAACGTTAATTGTGAGTTCACAATGTGAGTCTCTTATATTTTAAAATTAAGAACCGATTTTTTTTTGTTGGCTTATTATTAACTTAAAAGTAACGTGAAGAAAAATGCATAATAAATCATTTTAGTAAGAATTTCTACGATGTGTAAAGTTCGCAAACCCGCACTAGCCAATGTGGTGGACTATATTGGTTAACACCTCTCTATCATACTTTCGATTATAGAGGAGGCCCTTACCCTGTAGTGGTACACAGTGGCTGATCAAACAACTAAGCTAAGTAATTATCACCATTTAAGACGTCATGGAAAAATATAGATGGCACTAGCAGTCAACGACCGAAACAAACAGCAAAGTTCCAAATGAAATATCTAAAGATAACCATTTGAGATCAGACGGAGTTGAATAACTATTAACATTAGTTGATAGTGAAGTGGAACGTGAAATTGTTAGTGCTGTACTCGGCGTCGCGTCGATCCGTCGACATAAGTACTAGTAATCAGACTTGTTTGCTTGATAAGCTTCTGGGTTGCATGATATATAGATATAGAATGAGGTGTTTTTTTTTATTTCTTTATTTAATCTTTATTATACATTCACAAATAGAACACCACAATATAAAGAAATAACATAAATTGAAAGTACAAAAGGCGGTTTTATCGTTAAAAAGCGATCTCTACCAGACAACCTATGGATGGATATAAAAGAAGAAGAAAGAATTTAATTTTCGTCTTAATAAGCTATCTTTCTCTATCTGTATCAATCCGTATACACCTTACTGCAGGAGATAGGCTTCTACAATCGAGAGTAAGAAGAAAGGTTTGCCAATATTATCCACCAAGCTAGCCTAGTGCGGGTTAAAATTTATATTTTTCGTTCTGCAATGATACTTTTATCCCCCGTTTATAAACTCGAGCATTCTTAGTCACTACGGTCTACGCTGACGTAGTGTTTTGGTTAGAGAGTAGAGACGCAGCTCGCTAGTTACTTATTTGCTATCCAGACAGAATAGGGTTGCGTCCAAGATTTTATTTGAGCAGTAAATAATCATTCCTTAAAAGCATCGTTTATAAAAACAAACGGATTTGAAAACAGCATCAAAATTGTAAAATGACTGAGATATTAATACATTCAATAGTACGGTGGGGACACTCGTTGTCTCTTTCGCACGCGTGCACCTTATGGAAGATGACGTCACGCCGTGCATGTTGCATCCTTTTCTATCACTCCTACCACCAACTTTCATATATTTGTAACTTGCTTATTACTTAACGGATTTTAAAAATTCTTTCTGATTATGATTATGCGTAACGTAACCTTCCGTTATAAACAAAAAAAAAATGTATGAAACTAGCCTATTATACGTGTGCTGGGGTGGAACCTTTTTTCTAGATAAACAAGAACTCTTTGCAGATGTTTTAGTAAATAGAAACGGAGGGAGAAAATAGGAAGCATTTGAACATTCAAAGTATCCAATAGACAAAATTGACAAATTGTGGTACTCATACTCATAATTTTAATTCCATTAATGTTTAACTCCTTAACTGCAACATTTGTTGCATTCATGTCACTTGTTTATGTATGACTTAATTGTGGAAACTGCACTGGATCATTAACTACAAATTGTATTTTGCTCATATGATTTATTGTTCTGTATCTTCCTCAAATAGATATTATAAAATAAAAAATCTAAACTTGCTTATATAAAAATAAACATTACAATTTCACGCAAATAATCTGTCAAATGTAGTGGCAAATGAGTAGAAAAGGAACCGTCCCGCAGCCTAGCAGTTATCGTTAAGTAGATCGGAACGTCGACACCGAACGTTGGCTTCGTACTCGCGTGATCAGGTGTCGTATTATTAAAGGGAATCAAATGCGCTTACTTTTATTATAGGACATGAAAACTTATGTTTCTTAAATATTGTGTTAGTGTTATTTCTTGGATTCGAAGTGGCAGGCCTTTTTTCTAAGTTTATAATGTATAAGTAAACCGGTAGTAAGACCGGTGGTAGGTCTCTCATATGTGAGAGTCCATCTGGGTGGGTACCACCGCAATGTCAATTTCTCCCGCCAAACAGTAGTTTAAATGCACTGTTGTGTTTCGGGTTGAAGGACTTTGGCTACAACCAGAGTCAACTACTGGACATATTGAGACTTAACATCCTATGTCTCAGGATGGCGAGCGCAGTGGAATGCCAAGCTTTGTAATTCAAGGTGTTGTTTGGTTTTGCTACTGTTTATGAGCGGTCGTATCGCTTACCATCAGTCCAACGGCATGCCCGTCTCACCATTCAAGGCAATAAAAAAAAACGTAAAAAGATCTAATTTTTAATAAACGTCGATGGAATCCGTATGTCGTATGCTGGACTTTTCTGTCTACCCAGTATAGTAATGCGGGCACCGTTTACATTAGTTGATGCAGCCTGCATGTGGAATACGACAGATGTTCCATTTCTCCAAAGTTGTGACACTTTCAGCACTGCGTGCTATATCGACCCAATCATCAACAATTGGAAATGAGCAAATTTAATAGATAAAGGTTTGTGGGGTGGATATAGATATCAGTGATTTTCCCAAACTTATTAACGGAAAGAAATAATTGCAAAGCTGCCGTCTAATACTATTTCTGTGAGAAAGTGCCATCGTTTTAGCCGAATCCAAAAAGAAAGCCGAATCGAAAGCCGAAGCCGCAACATCATCATTATCCTATGCTATTAAAATTCGATTGCGATACATACAAGCCCTCCAAAAACTTCACAACAGCCTGAAATGGGATGTCTAATCAGACAAGAGACAAATATCAAAGATCATCTTGATGTGGATCGAGTCACGTTGCCAGAGTCATGACATTTCATCTCGTCGTGGACACAGTTAAACGAATCCGCAACGACGGTCCAAACAATACAAACAGTTATTCGCTTTGTGGCAAAATAGGTCGGCTTCCCATTCATCAAGATTCAATAGGGTTGTCCGCGATAACTTCGACGCTATAATTTAGGGTTATGAAATGTATTAAGTATTCATTACTCGGTGTTGCTGTTTAAATTGATTTATTGAAGCAATAACTGCAAAGCACGAGATAGCTTAGTTGGTTCAGGACACAACTTCAAATTTAGGGCCACACAGTTCTGATTTTTCTTAGTTATGTATGTAATCTTATATTATTTGGTACCACGCACTTTAACTTATAAGGGAAACATCGCAGGTAATGTGCATAAGTAATAGTTCTCCAATAGAATAGAATCCAACTTTTATGATGTCTATCAACTGCATAAAGCCATCTTGGTGAATTAAAAGACCCACTTCAAACTGCAGACGAAATAATTTTCCAAAGTGGCTGAATAGTCGTATTTTTAGGATAATACAAAGGTTATGTGTTATCTATCTCTGTCTATTATTGGCGTAAATCTTCGCCTGATCTTCAAATTCATCAATTGTTAAACCCAAATATTACAATTAATTCGTTGTACAATTTCGCAAACGCACAACCCTAAAAAGGAAATATCTCAGTTTGTTCGCTTTTATCTATTTATGGGCAGTCGATGTTAGCCGAAAGTTACACTCAACGTTAATGGCGAGGTTTTGATTAATGTACAAGCTTTTCGACCATCGCTCGATCCGGAAATTATTTGAGACTCCCTTAAGGTAATTGTATTATTTATAGTGAAATTAATAATATTCTGGGCGTGTTGTTACCTTTTGATTTAAATTGGACATGTTTAATCTCAAAGGGTTGTTTATATATTTTTTTAGTGGGTTTTTATATTTTATCGTACCGGAAATGAATAATATGAAGAATTAAATCCATAAAGGATATGAACTGTGAGTTTCACTTGGTTAGACAATTCACTATATATGATTATTTCGCTTTGAAAAATCTCATATGAGATACCTGACACTGGAATTTGTATTCGGCATGGCAATAAGGTCGCATTTGGACTTCGGTTCGCCGAATCGCGGATGGCATTTGTGGCACCTCTGCCTTCCCAATATAGGTCGATCCAAAGTACCCTAGTATGTTGCGTCCTTCAAAATTAAGTTTCTGTTAAAATGGAGGCTGTCCGGCCTCGGACCTACCACTTTAACTCCTGTAAGTCAGGATCAAGTCTCCGGGAATGTCTAACTTCTCAGTTGTTGTCTTTTATTAAAATTAATGTTTCATTTTCCTAAGGTATTTTAGACCCTTTTTGCTTTTCTTATTATATCCATCCCATAGTTTTCTGTTAAAAATTGTCTAGAGTGCTCAGACAGACATTACTTTTAATTTCTCTGATCATTTGCTTTCTGTGTACAACACAACAAATAAATATTATTGTTTGCACATTCTTAACCATCAATCAAAAATAAATTCATACAAATGGTAGATATTGTCACAGCTAGGCTAAGCGATAGTTGTAAAGACATGAATAAATCATCATAATAACGTACAATTAAACTTCAGCTGGTATAATTTTACAGCCAGCAATACTATCTGGAACATACGGATGCGAACGTTTTATTTGTGTTCCGTACTAGAACATTAGTCATTTCGCAAATATGGCGGCGTGGAATGTAACGTAATGTAAGGGTCCATAAATTGAATATGTGATACTTAAGTCTGCTTCAATGGATGCTGGGGGAATTTTAAGATGTTGTATTATTAATGTAAAGGAAATTATGGATGCAATTTTTCGTATTTTTTGTATTTAACCTTGAAATAAAGGTTTATTCATTATTTTGATTTAATTTTATTAGTTCAAATAACGTTTAATTCATGATGTCGGTTAATATGAAAACTTGGAAATTGTGTTATACTGCCACTGAATTATAAGAGTAGCTTAGCACAAGGCAGATAGATAATTATGTGAATATTCTAACTAATTATAAGATCGTGGTATTATGAAATAGTGTTTTAAATTTTGTTTCGATAAAAAATATTAATTTATTTGTAATGTTTACAAATTATCAAAAATCTTCTAAACCGTACAATGCAGTCGTATAAATAAATAATCCCATCAAAAACATCCTGTAAAAAAATTCCAAGTCTCGCAGCTCAGGTTTTCTACCGCAAAAAGTTGTGAGATGCATGTTATACCAAGTCGATTATTTATTTAGTCCTTAAGGGACCTTCTATATAAAGTTATTACGTTAGTTATTACCATATCAATATTAAAAATTATTTACGTTTTAAATAAATAGATCGACTTGGCCATCGCATGAAAACATAATGTATCGTACAATTTATACATAATGCTGCTGGCCAAGTCGATCTATTTATTTAAAACGTAAAGAATTTTTAATATTGATATGGTAATAACTAACGTAATAACTTTATATAGAAGGTCCCTTAAGGACTAAATAAATAATCGACTTGGTATAACATGCATCTCACAACTTTTTGCGGTAGAAAACCTGAGCTGCGAGACTTGGATTTTTTTACAGGATGTTTTTGATGGGATCTCACGTCTTTTTGTAGAGTCCTACTTTTTTCCTTTTCGGTACTTCTTACTTCTAGAATATCACTAACGATTTTTCTTAAAGCCTCTGTCTTATGGATTTTTCTTATTTTTGTAGGTATCAATTTATCACAAATATAGCGGATTTGATTATTAATGTTCTTTCTTTCGTTTTAATTGATATTTTCGAGTTATTTAATCTATTTATTTGCAAGTTTTTCTTCGTCATGTTTTTCTAGAGGAATGTTGTACAGTTTCATGGGCTGATTACACCATTTCCCTCTCTATATCCCTTCCTGTTATGCCTCATGTATATAGATATCTATCTACAACTATTATTCCATTATATACGGGTACAATGATTCATTAACTGCAAATATAACTTTGTAATCCTATACATTATATGAGATTACAAAGTTATTCACGCAGTTGGTCTATCTAGAAAACTAGACACAAATTATAAAATGTTTGAATTTTCCCTTACTTTAGACACTAAACACGAATTATATTATAAATTTGAAGGTTCTATGTCTGCTGGAAGTGCCTTAGACTTTTGATGATCGGTCAGTCAGTCAGTGAGTGACAAAATTAAGAAAGTTTGACATGCTACAATTCTTAAACTACTGGTTCAAATTGAATGAAATTTTAAATATACCGTGTTTACACAGTGCCTGCTTAGTAACTGAAAATTCAGGCTTCATGCTTTAGCCACAACGAAGTTATAGGGGGTTGAAAATGGTCTGAATTGCTTCGAGAAAAGGATGTTACGGCCTATAGCTCGACTTGGAGGGGGCTCGGCCGCGCCCCCAGATTATGTGTCCTTGAAATAAAACCTTAGATTATAATTAAGGAAATATTCGTTGATATAAATAGAATTGCTTGTGATAAATATTCGTATTTATAGTGACCTAAATAAATGTTTAGCGATCCGGATTCTGGTGACCTCAAAAAATTGTGTCAGCTGATGAGATATCACATATTACACCTTAACATTTCATACTTACTGTGATATTCCCGGTCTAAAACCCACAGGAATATCTTTATAATTTATTTTAGAAAAGATACGCGACTGACATAATACATCACTACATAGTATAAAACAAAGTCGCTTTTTCTGTCCCTATTTTTCTTGTTCGCTTAAATCTTTAAAACTACGCAACGGATTTTGATGCGGTTTTTTTTAATAGATAGAGTGATTCAATAGAAAGGTTTATATGTATAATAACATCCATTAAATAGTGGAAAAATATTGTTATTTTTGAGGTTTCTAATGTGATGTCGTTAATTATCAATATTTTTCCGCTTACATTGCAAACGCAGGCTGAACCCTACGAGATTTATCAAAATAATGTACTACATATTTGTACACATTGAAAAGGTCTACAGAAAACTCCGCGATGGTATATGTCTATCTCTTATGGATATCCCACAATAACATTTTTTTGTCATTTACTTTTTACGACAAATAATGGCTAATTCTCGAAGCGATTTTAACCAATACAGCATTAATCCTTATCCAATTAAATATCTATGTGGATCTATGTGGTCCTTTACAGCACAAGATTTAAATGAATATTTTCGAAGATATTACAGATTTAAAATTGCGGGACGTAGCGCTTGGGGCGGTACTGGCCGGCCGGGGCGGCGGCAGCATGCCTATATATGAATGTTTATATGTATAATAATAATACGTACATAGTTTATATGAAAAATAACATGTATTTGGTGTGGAGTGGAATCAAAAAATATATGCACCCAGGCGAAGCTGGGCCGGGCCGCTAGTTTTATTATAAAAATTGACATAAATGTCAATCATACATTTCACCCCTACACTTAATTAACACTATAAATTAAACTACAAAATAGTAATATATTAGTTAACTATGTACACAATAATAATAAATAAATAATTAAAAGACATATCATAACGTGGTTCTAAATATTACAAATAGGATTGCCATACCGTACGATAGGTTTAGTGTTTCTTCGGGGCCTGTGTAACGAAACCGGTGGTGATGGAGGAATATTGTCGCCCAGTAGCGGCGGCGGCGGCGATGTAACAGCATTATCTGTTACGGGTGCCTGACTGTTAGGACCTACAGAACTGGGATAAGTCAATAGAGAAACTGGCCGTCTAGCCCTAACCTGATCTATATGCCGTTTTCCATGACTGGGTAGACCGTCCTCTCCGTCTTTTAGGAAATTGCGTTTATCCGGCCTGGTACCTATTTTCCTCCTGCACTAAAATCACGAGTCCGTACTGCGTCTCCTTCCTTAAAATTGCGCAGTTTACCACCTGCGTTTTTCACCTGTATATCTTGTGCTTGCTTAACCTTCTGAGGAAGGTCTCGGCCCGAACGTAAAAGATCTAATCTAGATTTTAAATTTCGTCTAAATAAAAGCATAGCTGGAGTCTCTCCTGTCGTACTGTGTTCAGTGTTTCTATAAGTCATTAGATACGTTTGTAAAGTTATATTAATATCTATTCTGTCTCTTAAGGCTTTTTTTATTGTTCGCTTGCACAATTTAACAGCTTCCTCTGCAGCACCGTTTGAAGCTGGATGGTATGGTGCAGTATGCAGTATATACTTTTGTATGAATTATGCCATTATTTTTCATAAAATCGGCTACCCTTTCACTCGTGAACGGAAGTCCATTATCGGATACAACCTCTTGTGGTAGACCAAATCTAGCGAAAGTTTCCCTAAATTTTTCTAGGACCGACTCTGAAGTGGTATCGGCCATTTGAAAGACTTCAATCCATTTGGTAGTGGCGTCTATAATAAAGAAAAATCTCCTACCATGTAATGGACCCAAAAAATCTACGTGTAGCCTGCTCCACGGCTCAACCGGAGCACGCGTGGTGGAGACGGTGCTTCACTCATACATGTGCAACACTCTTTACACATTTTCTCAATGTCTCCATGAATACCAGGCTACCATACATAGCCCCGCACCTTGTTTTTCATTTTCACTATCCACATGTGACCTGTATGCAATTCATGTAAAATCTTTTCTTGAAGTGTTGATGGTATAACAGTTCTATACCCCCACATAATTATACCTGAATCTAAATAAAGCTCATCTTTTCTAGCATAATATGGTTTAATATTAGTTTCTTGACATTATGGAGGCCAACCTGACTGTAAATATAATACTACCTTGCGTAATAGCCTATCTTTTACTACTTTCTCTCTTAGCACATTACAAGTTATCGGTAAAAAATCTTGGATGAAATTTAAATATGTACTTTCCGCTTCCTCCTTGGGCTGTTCGTCACTTGGTAAGCGTGAAAGAGCATCTGCACAGTTTTTACAATCGTTACATGCTCAATGTCATACTGATAACCGGATAGAATAACTGCCCATCTTTGTAACCGTGATGCTGCCATTGTCGGTATACCTCTCTTTGGACCAAATATTGTTACCAACGGCTTATGATCCGTACGAAGCAAAAATTTGCGGCCAAATAAGTATTGGTGGAATTTCTTCACCCCGTAAACAATACTAAGAGCTTCTTTATCTATTTGAGAATATGCTTTCTCTGCTGAGTTGAGCACTCTTGAAGCAAATGCAATGGGGCGTTCATGACCGTTTGGCATCAAATGTGAAATGACCGCTCCGATACCCACATTACTAGCATCTGTTGTCAATATAAGTGGTAATTCTGGGTTATAACGTACTAACACCTCACTCGACATCAATTTCTTCTTGACAGTCACAAAGGCTGCGTCACACTCAGATGACCATATAAACTTAGCTCCCTTTTTCAGTAACGCATATAGCGGTGATAGAATAGTACTAATATTTTGAACAAATTTTCCGTAATACATTACCATCCCAATGAAAGCACGTACCTCTGACACTGTGGTAGGTAACGGCACCTTTTGTATAGCTTCCACTTTATCTTTATTGGTATGTATGCCTTCTTTATCAATCACATAACCTAGATATGTTACTGAGTCAGCATAAAGTGTGCACTTTTCTTTTTTAACTCTTAAACCAAATTTACTTAATCGGCTTAAGACAGTATGTAATGTATCCAAATGTTTTCCATCATTGGCTCCTGGTATAATTATGTCATCCAAGAAAACTCCTACTTGAAGTAAATCCGCAAACATTTCCTCTAGCTTGCGCTGGAAAATGCCTGGACTTGACGATAATCCGTAAATTAACCTATTATATTTGAACAATCCTCGATGTGTATTAATCACTGTAATTTTTTTTGAGTTTTCACATTTTATTATAAAAATTTACATAAATGTCAATCATACATTTCACTTACATACATACATACATCTACACTGTACTGTATTTACCATCAGTGGCTAAACATGTTACAAAAATAATTACACTCAACAGAGCTCATGTTAAAATGTAAGTCTGATGTCGTGGTTATCAGAAACAAAAAGAGATCTTTTGGTTTCACAAATATTCAAAACTGAAACAGGTACGTGTCGATTTCACCAATATATTTGTTGAAGGGTATCCAACCTACGGCTAATTGTTTCACAGGGTGTTTTTATTGCAATGAATGGCAAGACGAGTATGCCATTCAAACAGTACCTTGAATTGCAAAGCAATGTTTGGGATTCCACTGCGATCGCCATCCTGAAACATAAGATGCTAAGTCTCAATTAGTCCAGTAGTTACTCTGGCTACAATATCCTTCAAACCCAAACAGAATAGTGCATTTACACTGCTGTTTGGCGGGAGAAATAGATATTCCGGTGGTACCTATCCAGGCGGCCTCTCACATATGAGAGATTTACCACCAATAAATATTTATAAACGCGAAATCTAACTGAGGCTGTCACAGTGTCAGATAAAAAAGATTCAATTAATATTAATATGACTGGTCTTTATCCAAAAAAAACAATAAACTGAATTTAGCTGTGGCTCAAATTTTAACACCGAAATACCGTCGCAGGGTGAAAGACGAAAGTCTTCGTGCAACAATGAATTGTTTCAGCTAAATGATGCTGACTAGGTAGAAAATTCTGAGCAACCCTTTAAAGGTTTCTTTAGCACGATAAACATTGCATGATTTGTACATTTTGTTGTGACTTGCAGAATTTGCTTCTAATTTTGTATTTTCTAATTTTAGTAAATTAGCAACTTTTACTGCTTTTGTAGTATCTTAAAACATTTAGATTAATCTTACTGAAAATTTCTCAATTCACTTCTTTTTAATTTCCTTCTTTCTAAGCTATTTAATTTGCATTGAACCTCATTAATTCATCGAATTCTAGGTTAAATGTTTCAAGCAAACTAATTCAGTGTTAAGAAAATCTCTTAACTACTCCTACAAACTAATTTCTCCTCTGCTTCTTCCTCTACTCTAAATTAAATTTTGTATTTAGCTTGTCACTATCATAGCTCTTTAAGCTATTAAAACCAAGTCTGTGTAACTTGGCAGCTCGTTAAATCCCTGTTTCTATTTCCAAGTGCCAGTCAGTGGTTTCTGGTTGGTAGTTACGGAATCAGACCGCATTCGCCCGATGTCCGGCGTAAACTGCTCTGCGGTTTTCATTACATATCGTCTGGTATCGCCGATATTAAATGTACGACAATGTCCTTACTCTTCTGTTCCCGGAGAAATATTGGCTGTTCTATTACTTGTGTCAGCGTTTTGTGTTTTATTTCGTATTTTTAGGGGATATGGAGCTTTGAAAATTATGACAGTTTGAAATGATATTTACGCTGTATGAAATGTAATAGAAATTACTTGGTTAATTATGCTATAAAATGTGTTTGAATTTAATTGATTCAAAAGGCTTTAGAAAAAGCAGACGATTATATTATTTTCTACTTATTAAAGCGTACTTTTTTGCAGCCAACAAGCCGTTTTTTTCTCATTTTGTTTATATTAATGTTTCCAACTTTTGAGTAGTGCATTATACATCTCTACTATATCTATATGTCTATATTTTTCCATTTTTTTATTTCCATCCAAATTAAATCCTTTATTTCCCTCACATGATATGAATCCAATTAATGTATCTACCGCAAAATCGGTGCCTAAAGTTTACCAATTGCACTAATTCTCGGTAACAAAGAGATGGTGTGAGTGTTGACACTCGAGAGAGGCGAGAGCCGTTGACTCGAGAGCGGTGTCAAGTGTCAGCGCGACGTGCTCGGCAGATACGCTATGTACTGACCTCAATGTGGACGGTTTTTTTTTATATTTACTTCGCGATAACTCGAGGGGCACGCCTTGTAGGTGTTATTGATTATATAGGGCGTTGGGTTATGGAGACGATTTGGAGTTATTTCATTTTAATAAGTTGGGACTAAAATTACAGCGTTCGTCTAAGAAATTAAGATGGGTACGGCCTTTGCTTAGGTATATATCAGGATATTAACATAATGTTTTAAATATCAGTGTGTTTATCTATGCATATAGTATATGTGTATAAATGTAGATGCGAACTAAGAATAGATTTTCGTAATTTATTTTTGTAAAATATTTTGTCTTACCTTAAATTTTGAAGCTGCTAAAATGGATACCTGTAATTTGAGTTATAAAATGTCGATACTAGAAAATAACACAGGAGGCTCGATTAGTTTATATCATAAATGAAAGAACTTAGTATTTATATATATATATTATTATATCCAACTACTTGTTGAAGTCAAAGTTTCTAATGATGCTTTTGTTACGAAACTACGAGAAATATAGAAATAACTCACATATGAACGTCGCAGAAAGTTTTTCTACAAATAAGGGGCCGCCTTTTTTCAATTCCTAGACGTAACAGGTGGCGGACCAATCAGTTCGTCCGATACAAGCAAATGTAGGTACTATTAAATAAATTTTATTTCATAAGAAATGTGAATATATCAACCGTTATCTATTTAGCGAAATAGTGGTAGTTAATACAGGCTTTTCAGGCGGATGATGATAATGATTATGACGATGAATATAGGCTTTTAGCCTCAACGTATCAATTTCGAGTTTTGGATATAGTTTGTATAAGTGGTCTCTCATATGTGAGAGGCTGCCTGGGTGGGTACCAGCGCAATGTCTATTTCTCCCGTCAAACAGCAGTTTAAATGCACTGTTGTGTTTCGGATTGAAGGACATTGTAGCCAGAGTAACTACTAGACATATTGAGACTAAGCATCTATATGTCTCAGGATGGCGAGCGCAGTGGAATGCCAAGCATTGCTTTGTAATTCAAGGTGTTGTTTGGTTTTGCTACTGTTCATGAGCGGTCGCATCGCTTACCATCAGGCGAACGGCATGCTCGTCTCGTCATTAACATCAATAAAAAAAAACAACTATTTCTGTTTTATCCATGATTTAAGATATCGTATATGAGTTGCTTGGGGCTAGACTTTGTGCCGGGCATAGCAATAGGCTCGCCTGCTATTAAATATTGGGACCGAGATAAGGAAGGCAAACTATAGTTGGCACTAGGGACCCCTTGCCCATCCGTTCGGGAATATAACCGCAAATGTATGTATGCAGTTAAATCTTATCATACAAAAGGAGTTTGCTCACATTTTCAGTTGAAAATTTTTAACCGAATTAAAAAAAATCGATGTGAGTATATCACCATTATCATGTCAGCCACGGGAAGTCCACCGCTCAACATAATTCTCTAAGGATCTCCAAATCGACCTGTTAGAAGCGACCTGCATCCAGCAGCTTCCTGCAACAAAATTACTGAAATAATATCACACGAGTATAAAATTACAAAATAAATTCACGATCTAGACGCATGTTTTATAAATATCTATTACAGTAGCATTAAAGACTTCCTCTTTGGAAATATGGTCTTTATATTACGAATAATCCTTTCAAATCCCTCATATCTATACGTGAACCTTTAGCAAAATTGGAAGCTATTAAATACGCATAAGGGGCACCCAGCTCCGTATTTATGCCAATTTCTGATAACCCTTCGTAATAAAGGATGGGCCTGTGAAAGGCTGAACCTTTTTGTTTAAGGACGACGAATAATTTCCTTCACTCATCCGGTGGGATAATTTCGCAAAAACACTTTTTGTGAACCCTAAAGTTCGTGATACGTAATTGAAAAGTCATTGAATTATGTAGTGTAAGGCTGACTTAAAATACAACTTTGATAAGCAAAGCGAAATTAAAAGTTATAACGGGGAACAAGACAATTTTCAGTCAAGACTATGTAAATATAGCGACAAGTTTTTAAGTGGTTCCAGTGTTGTCTTGAATACAAAGTGCAGCGTATTTCCTGATCACTATGCAAGTTGTGCCATTTTAGAGAGAATCGCTAAGAAGTAATAATAGTTTTGCATTTGGTTTACTGATGGTAGATCTCTCATATGTGAGAGGCCACCTGGGGAGGTACTACCGCAATGTATATTTCTCCCGCCAAACAGCAGTGTAAATTCATTGTTGTGTTCCGTTTTGAAGGAAATAGTAGCCGGAGTAACTGCTGGACATAGTGAGACCAAAACCTTATGTCTCAAGGTGACAAGCACGGTGCAATTAAAATCATTGCTTTGTTATTCATGGTGTTGTTTGGTTTTGCTACTGTCTATGAGCGGTCATATCGTTTATCATCAGGCGAAAGGCATGTTCATCTTGCCAATCGTTTGGTTAGTGCTCTCATATATTGTTGTTTTTTTAATTATTGCAGAAATCTGTGAAAACTTGCTTTACCACCATTATTTGAATATTTTTATCTGTTTTCCAAAGATAAATAAACAAATGTATTGTTGATAATGCCTTATACAAAGCCTGATTCTGCCTTTACATCAATTAAATGAAAGAGCAAATAAACAAATAAATGTCAGCAAATAGTCCCCATCCATTTATTTGACATCACACTTTACTCCGACACTATCTGAAGATACAAACACAATCCAGCTTAAGCAAACAAAATATTATATGGCAAATTGATTAGTCGACTGAAAGGCCAGTGTATCGAAAGAAGCGCTCTGTCGTTGGTTATCTAATATCCGAATTGGATTACAAGTTCATAAATACTCAACGTTATTGGATTAGGACCGGGAGTTGGGAAAACACGATGGAAATGTTCGGGGTATTTTGATACTTATTATTGCCACTTCGGAGTGAGTGGTAGTTGGGTGATTGCTGTCGAAATTGTGGGTGTGGTTTTAGATCTTAGGAATAATAATGACTTATCAAAGTTGTTTGTTTTTGCTTTATGAAATTGAAATTAAATTTGTTTATTGATAATGTAGACAATTAAAATATAGTTCTTATGACAAGTCAATACATAGTCATAATCTATATTTACAAAATTGATTATATATTTATAAATAAACTGAATTTATTTAGTTTAGTTTTTGTTTGTTAATGTTCGTTTGTTTGTTGAAGGAAGAAATCACAAGGTAAACTGCATGTTTAAATTTAGGTACTTTAAAAGTATTTGGAATGTATGTTAAACGTGGTAGCTTAAAAGTTCTACTCTCGACAGGGTCGAGCATTCTGCAATATGGCGATAAAGTAATGTTTCACTATGTGTTTCGCCAACTTATATGTGTAAGTTACGGATAAAAAGTGATCATAATATGTAATCATATTGGTCTATTGGCAGCACGTCTAGGTATAGAAACACATAGTCCCGGAAATAATTGTTTAGTAGAACAAAATTATTCTTTGTATCTGTATAAGCCCATATACTTCCAACTAGCAGGACACTGGCCTCCTCAACAATCCAGAATACGATTAATAATCCATTTTGTATTTGTGTCTCATATCGAAAAATATTTTCTGGAGTCGCTGGATTTTGAGCTACTTCAATAAATATGTATTTTATAGCGCAAACGTCTCCATGGCTACATTTGCGCAGTAACATTACATTAAATCTTGTTGGAGTACATTGTTATTAAGTTCTCATTTTTGCTATATCTTTTCCGAACCAAATACTAGGAAACATCTGCTCCCCGAGGAACATTGTGCCCGGATCGTAGCTTTACAATACTGCGTTTATTCAAAGGATAAACTTTGATTTTCCAATGGGCTGTGCTAGGAAATTGGGCCGTATTTTGTGCATATTCTCGTTCGGAATATGTTGTGCAATATTTGCCCGGGTTGGTTTAAACAAAGGCGCTGTAGGTCGTATGAGTAATATTCCGTCCATTTTCTGGATCGCTTCTGATGAGATATAGTGGGATATCTGTCTCTCGAATAGTGGAGCGTGCACGATGGTTGAAAACATGTTATTGTGAGACACACAAGTTTGTCACGTTTCGGATCTAGTCTGGGGCGTTACTCTATGAAAAGATTTTTAGAAATGGAAAACTTATATCTTACTTCGAACGTCGAAAACCCGCACAATCGAAGTTCGCACCAGGAGGGTTTATTTTGGTGTTGATGAGGGCCGGCATAATTGTATCAATTAGCGAAGTGTAGAGCAAAGATCAAGATTCTTTAGATTGACGTAGATAAAGGCCAGTCTTCAACCGTGGGACGATCGTGGGTTGGAAAATCGGATACATGTACGAAAATATATTCTATTTTATTGTAAATAAATGCATCGTATTTGAATGTAATTTATTTCTCTGTCAAATAAGATGGAGTGGGATCATCAATTTCAGCGTCTTACGAAACGTTGAACAATCAAATACCATCTTGTTACATTTTTCAGTATCGTTGGATTTATTTTATTATCTTAAAACAACAGTTTTAACATGTTTATATTATATTGTATCAATATTGATGTTAGTTTTCTGCATTTCTTGTGTATACAAACATATCCCCATATATCATAATAATATTTCTTTGCCTCGAAGGACACCGAACGCTTCAGTTTTACAAGTTAATAATATACGAATATCAATTAATTTGATAAATGTGGAATTAAGCCATGTAATATCAATTCTATTTAAGTAGCGACTAAGTTTTCTTTATCTTTATTTCATTAAAAATATCCTACAGCTATTATTAGCTTTATAGGTAGAGTGAACACATAATTATAATGTTCCACGGCTTTTATTCTGGCTATTTTGGTCGCCAGTCTTCGGCCATCAAGTTACGTCACATTTTCCAAATTTAAAATATTGGTACCATGTCGGTCGTATTCTATTTTTTTTTAAACCTGCCATCTCCATATACTTTGAACATATGAATGTGCTTTCTTAGCGTCTTTCTTCTTACGTTCTAAATTTGAGCACTTTCAGCAAAATCTTTTAGACACCAAAATGACACTTTCATCAACGTATGGACCGAGAAAAGACAAACTTTTCCTTCTGTAAAAATACTTGTAGCTACAGCGGACGAGGCAACAATGGCAGAATGGTTACTCACGGCCAGTGGAACGCTCTCAATAAATGCACCTTTTGTACTCGGCGCAGCAAAAAAATCACAACGTTATGATATGAGATCGTTTTGGTTGGGATATAGATATTATTCCGCTCCGCTATTCAGCTTAGTACAAGAAATGTATTACAATAGCGGTGACACAAACCGAGAAAAGATTCTTGCGAGTGAAACGATGTAGTGTTTTTGAGATTGAAGTATTGGTCGTAGTTTCGCCATCTTGTATGGAAATTAGGTTTGATTTACGATATGTTTTGGTGTGTAATAGTAGTTCGTTTTGAAGATTTTCCCGATTTAGATGTAGCTTAAATTGTGTTTGAGTTATGAAGGCATCCCAATATTCGCCAATAAATCGTTTACGATCACGGATGAATGATTATTGATAGGCTGCGTTTAAACATACATCGACGCTTCTTACGCTTCGCCGCAATGAAAGCGAAAATTCTGTTTTATTGTCGAGCGCGGAATGTTTACTAAATAGATGCGTGCATAAATAATATCTAGTTTTTAATCGGCGACGTTTAGTGCAGCACGTGGTCTATAACAACATTTGGACGGTTCGCATCTGAATAGACAATAGTAAAACGAGCGTTTCGTTTCAGGTGGCAGTAACGTTAGGATGACGTCATCCGTACGCAAATAGTGGTCGTGAGTGAGGCCGCGGGGCGATGGGGAGGGAGCGCGCGTAGCGGCATGGAGGAGGACGAGAGGCGGCTCTCGTTCCCGCCGCCGGCGCCGCTCAACTCGCCCGGCGAAGAGATCGACGGCTCGCGGCTGCTGGGCGAGATCGTCCGCACGCTCGAGGCGACCAACCCTGAGGCCGCGGCGCCGCTGGTGGCGTCGCAGTCGCGCGATGCTCTCGACACGGAGTGCGAGAAGCCGCGCCGCGAGGAGTTGCGGATCCCGCTGGAGGGCGTCACGTTCTCGAGCGAGATCAGCGGCGGGGGCGGGCGCGACGAGCCCAGGGCTGCCGTCACGCCGTTCACGCGCGAGTCGGCGCGCAGGGCTGGCACGCGCGGCGCTCAGCTGGTGCGCGAGTTCGGCTTCATGCCGCGCCGCCGGCTCAGTGTGGAGGACGGCGCGCGGCTGCCGCGCAAGTACGAGCCTTTCCCGCCCAAGCTGTACGGGCGGCCGCTCGAGGAGATCGACAATTTTATTTACGATGAGGTAAGTCAGTGCATGTTAATAAGATACATTAATCGTGGATTGATCGTAAGTTGTTTTACTTACGTTCAGTTTTATTGAATTTTCATAAAATGTACCAATTCTCCAAGTAAGATTTAATAGAGTTTTTACAATAATCTTGAAACGAACAAAGCAACACTTATTACACTAACCTCCAAGTCACCAACCGAAATAGCAAAATAAAAAGATTTCGCTGCTAAATAGTCGTATATTTAGAATTAACGTCAGTTCCTGTTTCGTACCTGTTAACGTTTCTAACAAGTCATTGGCAAAATAACCGCTCATCTATGACCTGTGGACGAGTATCAAAGTATTTTCATTTGTATTAGATAAGTAAGAGCAGGTAAATCATATATATTGGTCAGGTTGACTGCTGCGTAACAAGTGGTACATGAAAACGACTCGTCAAAAATAATGGTGGGGGCGAAAAACTCATCACGGGTATTATTGTTGTTAATACCCCTCGTAACATTTCGACAATCCAAACATTTATGCGATTCGAAATTCAAAAGTACGAATTTATAAGTGCATTCCATAATATTTTTTTCTGTTGTTTATTTTCAGCCTGTCATGTTTGGTTTAAAATAGATTTTATACTCTATTTTAAATAAGCAAAACCTCTTTAGCTTTAAAAGTTTTTTGCATATAACAGCTGCTAAAACCCTTGAAATACGCATTTTTAAGCGTTTGTGTTTTTAAATGTTATTTTAGTAATAGTTTGCTTGTACTATGTCGGTTATTTAAAGTTGTTTACGTGAAGTAACATGTTTACCGTATGTCATTTGTTTTGGTTACGAATAGTTCAAGGCTTTGATGAAAAATATTTACCTAACTGCATCTTAGATGCAAAAATTTGTTTCAACTTTTACATAATAACATACACACTATCACTAAAAGACGTGAATTTATGTATGTATGTTCTTACACAAAGTCAATATTTCGCTATATGAAGATCGTTTCAATTATACATTATTTGATGCTCTGTATAATATATTTTAGAATATTATATATAATATATTATTATATTGATTGGAAGAAGCAAAAAATATGCAAAAAGGAATCTCTGGGATCAAACCTATGACCTCGCTGTTCAAAGGACAGTTATGCCAACATTAGTCAAAGGTATATTTCCACATAGAACATGCAATTTCTTGAAGAAATGTTCACTATTTACATTGTACTCATAACACGACTACTTAGTTATATAATTAATTATTTGTTTGAATTTCGTTTAGAATCTGTAAATACGAAAATGTATATTCACTAGCCTTATCTCCTGGTAATCATTTTATCTCACCTCTTATGCGTTGGGCATAGTTTATAGTGTAGGTGGACAATAAAATTACACATTTAAAATTGCGTTTTATTATCAATGTATTTTTTCATTATTGCCATTTTTGTATCACTCCTTCATACGCTAATGACGTATAGTAATATACAGGGTAGTTGAATCCTGAGATACATTTAGTCTGCCATAATACATACATATAAAAAATATTTATAATTTTTGGTAGTATTATAACATTCTTTTATTATTTATTTCTTTATTCTTTTATTATATCTCCATCTCGTTATACCTATCGTCGCATATTAAACGATATGTCTGATTGCCAAAAACTAAAAAATGTTATTCTGTCGCTTCATAATTACATCGTTTATTTACCAGATGGAAAAATGAACCATGCAATTACAAAATGTGATTTGGTAATATTACATTATACATACAGTCAATTTGGTGTTGTTCAATGCTAATGTGAGTTTGGCCGGCCAGTATACATACATAAATTCCGCAGAGAATTTACGCGCACTAGGCATGATTTTTTGTGTTTTGTTTATACCATTTCCAGTTTTCAAACTTTTGAATTGTTATACATATACTTGTAAATTACAGATGTTTTATTTCATATGTAGATATTCCGAACATAATATGACACTAATAGCTCCTTTTCTTGTTTTCATTTTATTATGCTAGTGTTAAGATATTGCGACCACCATATGCGTTGGTGGAAACCCTGCTATTTTGAAACTTATGTATTTCTTGTGTGTGAACAGCTTGTGTTCCCTCAATAATAAGACTGTTCCAAATCACCGCCATATATATAAAAAAAGTGTTCAGCAAAAGAAAATAAAACTCGCTAAACAACAGGAAAATGCAAATTTCTAATATTTCCCGAGCTCGATGCAGGTGACCGCTACTGAACTTATCGTGGCTGTCTGAAGGGGCTTATCTGTTAAGCCGACTCAAGGCTCAAGACTTGTTGCGCCCACTCAGAAAACTCTTTTAAATTGGTACGCTTTGGAATTTTTAAGTCTAAAATATTTTTAGAAAGTTATTTTAAGGAATATAAGCTTTGAAATGTTTTGAAGACCTTGTTTTGAGTTGGTTTGAAGCAAATTTTCCCGTATCTTCGTCTTAAGGTGACGTCAAAGGAAAACGTTCTTTGATCGAGTTGAGACGTTTCGTTTCTGTTTTCTTTAATATTGTTAATATACAATGTAAACAAGATATATTTTCAGTTATACCAATGATAATATGATTTAATCGCTTGAATTTCGAGTGTCCGTTACCGTTTATTTTATTTATTTATTTTATTTATTTATATATGCTTTATTGTACACCAAAATGTAAGACACATACAAGTACTTAAAAACTAAAGGCATGGTTACAATAGGCGGCCTTATCGCTAGCTGCGATCTCTTCCAGGCAACCTTTGGATGGACTGGATTATTGTGAAATTGAAATAAAGGTAATAGTAATAATTTTACCCCTTGGTACGGCTTCTCATAATATGTTCATAGAGCAACCTGTCGTGAGAGGTTTGAATTCAGCTGCGACTTGCTATGGATATATCTTTTTATAGATTTTTTGTACAAGTTCATTAACCCACGCAAGTACCACATAGTGATATGAACCATTATAAAGATCGTCTACGATCTTTTGGCGTACAAATGCGTTGCTGGCATATTATCAAAATATAAGGAACAGTTTTTCTCTTTTCACATTTTATTATATTAATTATTTTATTATTTTTATTTTGTTAATACTATTAGATGACGAGTATCAATGCTTATTGATTTTATTATTAAAACATATCTCAAACAATGCGTTAAATCGCAGTCGCCAATATAAGATACACGACTAATAGGTACATCCGATTTCAAATCAGCTATCATAGTTTTGATCATCTGTGAGATCCGATAACGACTTGGTGATGGATTATTGAAACAGTACTACAAACTATCGTTGTTATAAGTCTTACGCCCGAATACTCAAACGTCATTCAAACATTAAGTTGCTCTTAACTGCGCACGGCCCATTTAGCCAGTACATTTAAGCGGGATTTGCGTTTAAGTGCAAAGTAATATTTAAGTTGCGTTTGAGTATTTGGGCGTAAATCTACTAACCTAACCCTGAAAATAAAAAAGTTCCATTCACCTTAAAATCAAAAGGCGATAAATAACTTCTTTGTAATGTTACAAAATTTTGAGATCGTAAATCAACTCGGCTCTGTTTCCGGGGGGCACGGGGTTTAATTTATTCCGGAAGGGCGTCGATCAATGCCAGTAGACGTCGCGACGACCCGAATACAAGCAGTTTTTTGTTTGGGACTTGTTGAGTGTTGGAAAAAAAACGTCGAGGTTTTTGTGTTGTTGCTTCGAGGAGATTTGTATTCGATTTTGGATGTTTAATTTTATTGTGGTTTTTATTATTATTGTTAAGTGTGTAGTGGCCTGTTGGTAAACGGACTAGACGCGACTGCTAACATGTTCACGGTGGTCGCGGGTTCGAATTCCAGGGCATACCTCTGACTTTTCGGAGTCATGTGTGTATTGATAGTCAATCACCACGCACTAAAACGGTGAAGAAAAACATCGTGAGAAACCCTGCATACCATAGCAATTCATAAGAATTTCTATGGTATGTAAGTCCGCCAACCCGCACTAGGCGAGCGTGGTGGACTATATGGCTTAACCACTCTCAATCGTATTCTCGATTGTAGAGTAGGGCCGTGCCCTGCAGTGGGACGTATATGGGTTGATACGTATACGTATTATTATTATTTTATTCTTTGCTGCACACATAAAAAAAAAAAACAAAAGGCATACAATATTTTACAAATAAAATTAAAGAGTACAGTAGTTTTTAGTGTTAAGTGTGTCTACTAATCGTATTAATTGGTCAATGTTTATAAAACAAAACATATTACTCATTTTGTTAAACTATCCATTTTGAAATTATTATGTATTTGGTATCAATTATTGGTTTTCTCGCGAGGTTTTCTTTCACTATTAATTTGGCGATAGCTAAATATTACTTATATGAATTTGAAAATTGAATGCGAATTACAACTTGGCTCCTTTTCTAATTAACCCATCACATACATTCAAATAATGACTTACCAAAACAAAACAACGAACATCGGTATAATACATTCTAGATTCAACGTAATCTTTCTTGTTCTGGGGAAGTCCATTTGTATTCCTGACTAAAACACGCTACACGATGGAGCGACAGATGGCGGTACATTAGTTGGGTAATAGGATAAATTCGAGCTAAATTTCCCATGCCAGCGGAGATTCTGACAGCCTCAGTGTCGCATTGGAACGTGAGGCCACGGGCTCGAATCCCGAGACAAATATTTGTATGATCCACAGAAATTTGTTTTGGGTCTGGGTGTTTGTGAGACCGAAAAGACTCTCGTAGTTCCTGATACCCACAACACAAGACTCGTTCTTAGTGTGGGGTCAGGCCTATGTATGTCATATACGTCACGAAATAAGCCATCGCTTGGCCAACATTCAGTCCGAAAGAGCAACATTTTGGATTAGATCCAACATTGGACACTAAAAACTGGGATAAGGTCGTGTTTTGTATTCATTTGAAGTTTTGAAATTCACTTTATTATGAATGTTTAAAATATTTTTAAAAGAGTTTTTAATTTTCGTAAAATTTTTAGTTTATAATAGGCTATACGCGTCATTGGGTCATTAATACTGAGATTGAATAAGTACTATGAGCTTTAAAATTTGATTCTGGTACGATAGTAATTGTGTAGGCGGAAATGTCAAACGATTTTTCGTATAAAAACACCACTGAGTGTAAAAACATTGTGGCGTAAGATGAAACGTACATATGTATGTCCATCTTTGTTTTACATAGATGGAATTTGCCTAAGTTCTTGTTGAAAAATCGTGTTAGTGAATATTATAATCACCATTTTAAGCCATACGAAATTTAATGTTTAATTTAATTTTCCCACAAGTCCATGGTATAAAAATTGGTGTTACGCCTTAAAGCTTGTTATTTTAAAGCTGCAAAGCTACTGGAATATTTTAGTAGAGCGTATTTTGTTGCTGGCACCTCTCGGTTTCAAAATATTGATGGGTAAAGATGAACCCACAGTAGATTTTTTGTTTTGTTACGAAGTTTGACAGCCTTTAAAGACTTTTTAACCCTTTTGTGACCACTTGTTGGAGTTTGTTCGATGTAAACATTAAATGTGTTCGTAAAAGCGTAATAAAAAGCAAGCAAATTATTTTACGTATTTTGAAGCACTCTTATTTATTAAAGTCTATTTTTATACTTATTTCAAATATTTTGTTACCACATGTTAAATTACTTCCGTTTAGGATTAACACAGCTATATTTTAATCATCTGGAAATTTTGAAACTAATAGCCGAATTAAACGGGGTGTTTTTTTTTTATAATGGCCTGGCATAGTGGCGGCATTGCACCTGTTGGTAAGTGCCAATGCCGCCCAGGCAGAGTATCCATTGGCATCGGACGGTAGTCCCATGCCAATGGAAACAATTATGCCGGCCTGCTAAGGTGCCTCTTCACACCACGGCGGAAGGACCCAGGATTATAGGAAGGAGGGAACACGTGAGACGGCAAACAATTCCACAACCTGACGGTGCGGCACAAAAACGAATTCTTCATTTCGAGAAGAATTTCACGCGGCAAGAATCGTATGCCATTGTCGCCTACCATAACGGCCATAGCTTATTGTTTTCTGACAATAGGCTTTACCTAATTTATATTATTGTTTATATTAAAAGGTTACGTAAAGCATATTCATAATCAGAAATAATTTTTAAAATCTGTTTAGTAATAAGTAAGATAATTACCAATGTATAGAAGTTGGTGGTGGAGTAGTAGAAAAGAATGCAACTTGCACGGCATGACGTCATCTTCCATAAGGTGCACGCGGGTAAAAGAGAAGACGAGTGTCCCCACAGTATTATTAAAAATATTAATATGTCAGTAAATAAACATACAATTTTGATGATGTTTTCAAATTCATATTACGTACAAGTGATACTTTTTTTGAACTATTACATACTGCTCAAAATAAAATTTTGGACTCAACCCCATTATTCACATGGTGCACCTTTCTATATCCTTACGATAATCACTTTTTTGAGTCGAGAAACTTGTCCCATATAAATAGGGTTCAAATCCATCAAAAACATACTTTAAAAATGACGTATCTTCATAAAATATCCATCATAATGTTTGTCTCCACGTACATAGACCTCTGGATAGGTTTTTGATGCGGGCTCAAGATGACATCCGAGTCAGCAATTTTATATCCATAAACGAGCGACGAGCAAGAACCCTGTAGATAAGTGTAGATTGGCCTGCGCCTTGCTTGTGTCGGGCGATGGGAAGGGGCTTATATGCGTGGTACTTTACACTTGATAGTCATTGTATGTTGATAGTATTATAACGTCCTAATTTACTCAATACTCAATATCTTTATTGTACGCCACTTGTTATAAAGATGTTATAATTTACGAAATTTTATTAAATCTTTTAATCGGTTATATAACGGATAAAATTTTGAAATATTCTGTGATTGCGTTCATATGCATTATATTAAAAGTATTTCAAGTTTTTTGTGTGCTGAATTAGATTAAAACTTAAAGGTCCTACCTATCTTACGACTCACTCTTCTGTTCATAAAGGTCGTTGACTCACACGCGATATTTTTCAAATAGTCTTAGTTGCTATACTGACCAATTTTTCACAACTCTATCAATCGCGCGCTCGTTTATCTTTACGATAAAAGCAAAATATTCCTCAAAGATCTTTATAATCTGGGGTTCCCGGTGCGGTTTATTATTTTTCTGTTCATAGAGGGGAGAAAAAATGCTATTTCCCCGACGCGGTTAGTGAAGCGTGAGAGGCGATGAACCCGCTTAGTAGACCCGTGGTCAATATCTATACGTAGCTATATCCATTGACTATTCTATAAGATATTGTGGGGAATATGCTGTATGGAATATCGATAAGTCTATGGTTTTTAGAATGAAGTCTTAAAATATGATCCGTGGACTAATGGTGGTCCCTGTACATCTATTAGCTATTTATCGTAGCTGTCTATTGATTATTCTGTGGGATATCGTGGAGAGTATACTGTTTCGATAAGTCTGTGGCTGTTTAAATAAGGCTACTAGAGTAGTGGTTGACCGTTGGTCCGCGGACTACTTGTGCTCCCTGGAAAAATCTCGAAGAAGTGGTCCACGGAGCCATGGTAAGTCCATTCATAAAATAATTTTTATAACGTTTTATTTATAGATAGATAGAACTACCCTTTAATTGACTGTATTTACAAACAACCAAACCTGTCAAATAACACTGGTCTACAAAATTTAACTTTTTGTTTATCTGTAAAATAAATGCTTTATTATTTTACTAATTTGGGGTCACTGAATACGAAAATATAAACCAAATTTGAAAGTTAGCTCTTATTTTAAAATTATGGCTGGTATCGAAATATATGACGTAAGAGTAAAATTTCATAGAATATAAATCGATTCTTTTTTAAAAAAGACATTTTCTTTACTTTTTCATAAACTTTTTACATGAAACTGAGTATTTTAAAATATTTCCCAAGTATTTAACCTTTACTATTCAATAATTTCTCTTTTTTTCGTTTTCCTTTTGGAATTATCTTTACGAAAACCTTAAACCAAGTTCTAGCAGTAGTCCGCTAGCATTGACGCATTCTATCGGCCGTTGTATTTCTTTTCCATTGTCAATAAGTCTTGGTGAAATCGTTCACCATGTTCGTCAGTCATATCACCGCAGTTAGGAGGAAAAAATCGAGGTGAGAATGAAGAAAGTGAATTTTTGGGGACATATTGCGACCCATTTGCTGATACTTTTGCAGAAGATTGTTCACAAGCTCGTGGTAATTTTCAAAACTCCTATTGCCCAAAAAATCATGAACTACTACTGCTCTAAAAGATTCCCATGCCTCTTTTTCGATGCCCTGTGAAATCGGATCAAAGTTTTGGTCCTTAAGAATCTCTCATATTTGAGGTCCGACGAAAACTCCCCCTTTTATTTTGGCGCCGCATAGATGTCGAAATTCACTTCGCAAGTAATCAATTACTTGCAAAGTGGGTGCGAAAAAAGGTGGACCAACCTTCAAAGGTTGGTCAACCTTTGTTGAGAGGATTAACCAAGATCTTCATTAATCCCAATTTCATATGCGATGGAGGGAGAAATTTTTTATGAGGATCGACTAGGGGATGATATTTAACGTTATTTTCTCCAGGGCACAGACTTTGTCTTCAAGTCCAATCTTTTTTAAAGTAATGTAACGATCTAGCCCGGCTATCCCACCCACACAAGAAGCACAGCACTTGGTGTAGCCCATTTACAGACCCAACAAACCGTAGTTTTTGCAAATTGTAGTTTTTGCAACAGAAATTTGTCGAAAATGAGAAATAACTTTTAAAATTTCGCGTTTTAACAAACAAATGAAACGCTAATACTATAAGACACATGAAACGAAAGCATAATAATAAAATTAACGCGGATACTCTCACAAAATTATTTGAAATCTCATAATATAAAGTGACATCCACCTAGTTACCCGGTATTATCTTAAATATAGCATAAATTAATAATAAGAGCTAACTATTAATTTTAAGTTCTATATTTAGATTAAGGGGGTCGAATACTAAAGATGTATAGCAGTTTCAAGTAAAAGGCAATTTTCATGTTGACCAGTGTAATCGGGTGGTTTAATGGCTATTTTTTTTTCAAATATTCCCTCGGTATCTATAACGGTAAGACCGAGGGCATTAGAGTCATTATAAAGAGATATCTAACGATTGGAGATTGGGCTTTTAAAAATCTTATAGTTTTTGGAAGTTTGATTTAACTTATTGTGAGATTTTTTTTAACAATATTGAAATCGTACGTGCCTACGTAATTCATATGTAAATTGAAATACGTTTACAAATATTCAGTCAAAACTATAACGGTCTTATTACAAAAAGCGAAATAAACCTTGGTTTAAACCTAGTCTAGCAAAACCAGTCTAATCTGCAGAACCATGGTTTAAATTTACTTGTATTACAAAATATAAATAAACCATGGTTCCCTTGGTTCATTCTTTTGAACCGTAGTTTATACACCAACCACAGATTAATACAAATAATATTCGTTCAACATGATATCATTCCATCGCAACGTTCCATATCCACACAAAAAAAATACGTTTTAATAAAATTTTAATGATTAAATAATGTTTAAGCGTATTGGACCTATTGAGGGTTGGACATTTTGCTAGAATGTGAATATTGGTTGGTATATCGATTATAATAAAAAAAAAATTTTTCATTTGTTTCATGTTATATTAGCTAGTCACACATCCAAACACGTGTGATGGAACGTAACATTCTGGCGCGTTACAAGAAACCATAACAATAAACAAAACTATCGCGAGTTAAAATAAGTTCATTTAGCATTGGAATGCATTTACTATTTAGTCAACGATGTATGTGAAGTGAAGTGATATAAAATAATTATCGCTTAGGTAATTACATAGTAATCTAATTTAATAATATCGTGTTGTGGTGGACCTACAAAATGAAAAATGGTCTATGAATTTGAGTAGTGAGAAAAAAAGTGAGTAAACCAACATTATTATATGGATAATTACATTGCAATATGTTTGGTAAACCTATCCTTATGCGTATATTTTTATTGGAAAAAATTAAAACAGGGTTTGACGCGTAGACGTCTTTTGTTGGGCCGACATGACGTTTTTAATCGCTCAAACGCTTCGAAATCCTTAATAACGAACAAATTCGTCATATTAATATCAATTTTAGAGTAAAAAGTAACATAATACGATGAAATAGACACTAAATCCAAAAGAAATAGTTGGAAGTTTACGATTTAGACCACCGTAACCTAGGGGGCGGTCTGGTTTAGCGATAAACCATAAAAAAGGCCATGGTTTATTGTTAAACCACTTTTTGTAATATGAATTTCATATAAACCATAGTTTATTGCTATTTAAACTAAAGTTTTTAGATAAACCACGTTTTGTAATAAGGCGGTTATTGTTTAAATTATATGAAATGGAATTGGTTTATTGGTCATATTATAGGAAATGAAATAGCGCTTATGACAAGTCAATACATAGTACTTAATCTATATTTACAAAATTATTGACTATATTATTATACATAATTAAATTTATTTAGTTTTTGTAGTATTTTCAAAGCACAATTCTCTACTGGCTCTTTGAGATTTTAACTTATAGACGGCTATAAAACTACTGCCTCTAACGAGAGTCGTATTATAGGAGAGCGACGACCATTTACCACAAAACGACCAACAAAAAGCATCCAAGTGAATATTGTGGCTGGGACCACTCGACTCGCTGCAATGAAATAAACGAACATTTTTCAAGCGGATCACTCAATTTCTACAGCCAACAAAATCGCAGCATGTAGCTAAAAATTTTGAATTTCAGCTATTCGAAATTCAACTCAGATTTTTTAACCGCCGATTAAGACTTGATGCTCGTCCGGTAATTAAAACTGCAGATGTATGCGGGAATTTAATGAATAAACCATTTCTTTTGAGTGTGATGTCCGAGGGTGCAGTCATGTTTCTTTTTCATTTTAATTACTACTAATTTGATTATAGCGCTTTTCGGTGTTTGCTCAGTTTGTTTTCTTTTGAATTAAAGTTACAGTATCTATGGTCTTTTGGCGTGCGAAAGCGGTTGTCATGCTGTTGTCAAAAATTAGGAACTGTTTTTCTCTCTCTACAGTTTATTATATTGGATCTGTTAATGCTGTTCGGTTACGAGTATAACACCAATAGTAACACACATAGTCCTGAACACATATTAAAACCGAGTCTTGTGCTGTGAGTATCAGGAACTACGTGAGAATTTTCGGTCTTACAAACACAAATGTTTGTTATTTGCCTAAATATCATATATTTTTCCAAATACGACAAACACCCAATAGCAAATACAAACAGTTATATGAAGTGCCAGCATAAAGAAAACACATTTTAAACAAATAGATAGTCTCCGAGTCGTAGTTGGTTCAAGATTCGTTCTTCTTATTGGAATGCGATGTCATTAATTTGTCACGGGCTATGTACATACTATGAAACTATAGATCGTCTGTAATCTTTTGGTGCCCGAATACTTTAACGTCAAAACATAAGAATAGTTTTTTTTTTCATTACATTGACATGATTGCCATTACATTATGAGAAGAAATACTTGTTGTTTATAATATAAAATATATCAAACAATGCGTTAAATAGATCTTTTTTAAATTGTATCTGCAATTCCGAATTTCGCCACGCTCAAAAGATTTTAGATGATCTTTACTGACGATATTTTTTTATGCAGATCTGATACGATATGGAATATCGCAAGCAACACGTTGTGCATTTCCATCAAAAGAACATAGGTGTGGCTTCGCATCCACCGAGATAAATGTATAAGGGATCTACTTACTATTTGTTTTGTATGAAGATCACTAGATGTTTGTGTTATCCACGGATCTTGTATCTTAATGTTAATGACTGTGTATGAGATATTGTATGATGTATTTATCTAAAAGAATATGATGAAGACAAAATATTTAATTGTTTGTTTGCATTGAATATGCTCTAAAATTAATGGCCAGTTTGAAAAAATATATACAATTAATTATTAACACCCACCAGTCACATACATAGTCCTGACTCTACACTAAAATCGAGTCTATGTCGTAGGTATTAGGAACTACGAGAGACTTTCCTATCTCACAAACACCCAGTACCCAAAAGAAATATTAATTGTGGGCCGCACTACTGGTACTACTTACTTTTACTGGTGGTAGGTCTATCACATGTGAGCGGACATCTGGGTAGGTACCACCGCAATATCTATTTCTCCCGTGAAACAGCAGTGTAAAAGTACTGTTGTGGTTCGGATTGAAGGACATTGTAGCCAGAGTAACTACTGGACATATTGCGACTTAACATCTTATGTCTCAGGATGGCGAACACAGTGGAATCTTGCTACTGTTTATGAGCGGTCGTATCGCTTACCATCAGGCGAACGGCTTGCTCGTCTCGCCATTCATTGCAATAAAATAAATAAAATACTAACATTTCTCTCGGTGCGGGGATCGAACGCGCGGCCTCTTGTTTCACAGGCGGGGTTTAACCGACTGCACCACGGAGTCTGTCAAATAAGTTTGAATGTACTTAAAATAGTATTCTTTAAACCACAACCAATCACTATTACAAGAGATATAAAAGCCAAGTTATTCAGACAGAGGAGTTGCACTGAGTTTTTCCACGCGTTATATTTTGCTGCTGTAAATCTCGGAAATCCCGCCCTCGAGTCTTGCCGAGTATTCTAAATTTATAGGACTGCTAGATAAGATTCTCTTGTACTGAATTTCAGATGTGAATGGGGTTGTAACTTTAGAGAATGTTTCAAGAGGTGTGATACTCGTTAAGAATTGTTTTTTTTTTATTTGTCATTGTCTTTCTCGTTTTCATTTTAACAACACAATGAGAACGTCATATGAAACTTATGCATATCAGCTAATAATTTTATATGCTCGAAAATATGTTCCCGCATTCTGTAGTCTAGATGCTTATCATCATTGACATCAGTCATAGTTGCTTCTTTTCCAAATATAACGAATTAGTGACTTATATGAAGCTTTGAAAAAATATTTCGGGTTAACCTGCCGTAATTTTACGCTAAACAGACCAAAAAAAATTTTTATACGAATAGTTGAATATAATATGTTGCATGTCATATCACGCTACTCAATAATTAAATTACGAGTACTATTTTCAAAGCTATAATATCCGGCTTAAAGTTTTAATTGTAACTTATACAGTATTGAAAACTGTTCCATTTTTAAATTCATGAATTTCTGTTCGCCGGCCGAGCATCAATTTTCATAATGTTTCTGGGCAACTGTATTATTATGTAACACTAGTCACTACTTTGTTATTAATGTGTAATGGAGCGCTGCGCATTTCTTTGTAGAAATAATTATTTAATGCATTTCTGTGCAATATAATTTATGGACGGTTATATGGATCCGCACATTGTCTTTAATTTAAATTTAGTTTCGGTGTTTATCTACACATTAATTAACTAAAGGAGATAATTTTTGTTTATGCTTTAAACATATTCTTTCTTTTTAAGTTGTGGTGAACTATATAAAAATGGTATATTAATTGTCACGATAACTCGTGGCGCAGTCGTAGTACGATATGATTGCAAAGCTATGGTTTCGGATTCAAATCCAGGGTCGGGCAAAGTGATATTGGATTTTTCTTTCGTTATCAGCCCGGAGGCAGGTGTTAGTGCCCGATATGGGAATAAGCTCGCCCCTTATTACATCATAGGACGGAAAATGTACGGTGAAACGTGGATGTTAAGGTTGCACCCCTGCGTACCCCTTCTAGGAAAAAAGTCGTGAGTTTACAAAAATGTATTTTGCAGTGATCATGTTTATAAAACACAATATGATAAAAATCTATTATATTATATACATTGTCATTTACTTGATCTTGAAATCTATTAATGCAGTCTCCAGCAATTCAATTTAAACGCATTGTCAAGGGTAAAAATATTCCTATGCCTAAATAAATATATTAATACCCTCTCCCAGAGTTAAACATAACCAAGAAACATCCTTTAGTTTTCACTAGTTCACATACTGCAGATACTTCACATGAAAAATCACTAATGAAATGTATCCGATGTATGACTGTATGTACGCGAATGCAAAAATATCACGAGACTTTCGCAGATATGAAAAATAAACACAAAAGAGGAAGATAAAGGGGGTGTATTAATAAAACTCTGTTCTGCCACGGCCGTAGTGAAATGGATTCCAGAGCACAATTTGTCGCCACTGCCAAACGCATGCCTTTGTGTGCCAGGATCGACCCCCGGTTTCAGTCAGTTTTATTTCGCTCTTCAATACTTTGGATTGAAACTTCTGAACGTTGGTTTAGTCATAAGGTCTCTAACTATATGTACCTCAGTGTCTACCTACATTACTGTAATATTTATTAGAAATTAACGGTAGAGTGATACTGAAGGTACATATATACATAAACTCACGTCTTTTCCCAGAAGGAGTAGGCAGAGGTGCAACCAGGACACCCACGTTTCTGCTTTTATTTTTCGACCCAGGATGTCATGGGGGCAAGCCTTTCGCCATATCAGTACAGATTCCGAACTCCGGGCTGATGATGAGTAGAAAAATCCAATGTCGCTTTGCTCGACACAGGATTCCAATCCGAAACCACAGTTTTGCAATCGTACCGTGGTACAACTACTAACCAAGTCAGGCTGACGGTGAAGGCAGTCAATAGTAGAAAGATCAGCTGCAGTTTGTGTATATTTTATTTCGAACAGATTCACAAAATTAATTCGTTCGGTTAGATACAGCAAATTTTAACTAGATAGGTATTTTTCGACAGGTATTTTTCGTAACTAGCATTACAGAATTGGAAATGTGACACTCTTGCATGATACGTTACGTTACGGTAGGTAGCTGATTACGAATGTTCACTCCCATGTTACGTACTTTTATCTGTGTCTGTGACAAATAAATCAATTTTCTTTCTTTTTTTCTATACGTTTTTCAAGGTATCTTTTGGGCTGCCACCAATATTTCACCACCAGTTTTTATTAAACAATGTGATTACTAACACACCAGTGAGAAAAAGTTTAAACAATTTAAGTAGTTTTCTAAACACAAAACTTGCGAGTTGCAAAGAAATCCAGAGATAAGCGAAAAAAAATTAGTTTCAGCTAGTAAAAGGAAATTTTAATTAAAATCTTAATAGCAAGCGTTAAGAAAGATACAAAGGCGGTTCCTAAAGTAAGAAGTATTCATGAAAGTAATGTTTAAGATCTAGATATTAAAGGAAGTAAAGATAAAATATATGCAAAAAATTCAGGACAAACAAATGCTAAGTCTGCGAATGTCATTCTCTATGGCGAAATGAGACGTAAATAAATCAAAGAAGAATGCTAAAAACATTCCTTTATTTCAAATATAATATTTAAAGCCACTTGTGTGCTCGTAAATTGAATAAACTACGAGCAAACTACAAAACAATCCAGTAACCGAATGAAATGTGCCAGCCATAAGTTATATGGGCTGGCGAAGTGAACTGTCGTCGCGTTATTTAGCCCAGAATCCGTATCACAAAGGTATAAAGGCGGGAATCCCGTATCATTTGTAAGTGAGATTTATTAGACGTCGTGAATGGTTTAGAGCACCCCAATGATGGTTGTAATTCGTGTCTCCTCAGACTTAAAGACTTTGGTTTTGTTCTGGTCGAATTAATCTTACGTCGTGTGACGCGCCCAGTATAGGCTACCCGGCCTGCATAAAAAGGCACCTTAGAATTTTAATGCATCTCCAATACAATGTATTTAGGAAAGAACATCGGCGAAAATGGACCATGAACGGGACCAGTTATGAATGGTACATCAAAAATTTTCATAATTTATTAGAGTCAAGATGCATATTTCAATTTATTTTATAAAACCCGGATAAAAAAGAAAAACTTAAAGTGTTTTTAATAATATTGAACGCATATGAGTGCGTTCCGTCAGTCATACTTTGTTTTAAAATAAGGTTTTAACTACAACGTTGAAGGTAGTACTAAATAAAAAAAAAGTGTAGGTATTTTCTATGACACATGACTTTTCTTTGCGCTGTCATTTTGCTTTCTTTTGATTTCCGATTTACGACTACTGTTAATTTTCTGTTTATATTTGTGACTTGGCTTTAATCACGGACTCCGATATACCCTTGTATTTCTGACCACTTTGTAAGATAACCATTGTATAACGATAACGCTTTGTGATTTGGTTTAAAGTGTGAAGTATTACCATATTACCAACATGAACTCGGAGCAACAGTGCGCTCCTCAACAATTTGTGCATTGTGTTCAATGCAATACCCGTCTTATTATACTCATTTCTGTAATCAGTGAGTGGGTCTATCCACTAATCGAAGCTTTTTTTAGCCATGAATCTACAAGGTATCCTATTTACCATTTAGTCCTTGTGGTTTAGTATCCTGGAGTTCCCACAGGAAAAGTGTGTGTGTTTTGATGAAAAACAATGATGCCAAACTTCCAAATCAAGGAGCGACGGAATAACTAAGTATTGTTGTAACTGTGTAGTAGGACGTCGCACAGTACTGTTGCTGTGTCCATGTCATGACTTTGATCTTGCTGCCCCTGCAGAGTTCTTAGATTCTATTGTAATAAGAGAAGATGAGAAATAATACATTTAAAAAATCTTTTCTGTGTTTTATTTTATTTGTGTTTTATTTTTGTGACCACTGCGTATTATATTCCTATACTAACATATAGGGGGATTTTTCAAGTGTGTGTGGATGGCCAAATACGAAACTATGAAGAATAGCGAAAAATACTCAAAACAGTCTAGTAAATTCTGATAAAATTCTGCGAAATAATGACAGCAAAATACTACATTTTCTCTCATTACCTTAAGGTAACACAGGTATGGTGTACACAATATTCAACGGCTAATTAGTTTTATGACAAGGGAAATTATAGAGCATAGTAATTACTAAGCCATCATAATGATTTAGTACACTTTTCTTCCTAGGTACCTGATAACCATAAGACCACCCTACATTAGGTATATTTGACAATGACAATGACATTATAATGTGCTATTTTTTATTAGTATAATCGTACCCTATCGTAACCTAAAAAGTTACAAATATATGAATAATTCTAAAATCTCCGGCTTTTTAGAAATCTTTTTGTAACTGGATATCACTCCTCATGCACTATACAACACAATAAACTATATCCCAGCTGTGTACAATATATTTCTTTGTCAGGTCGCAAAATGTATGGACGTGACCGATGTTCTTTGTGAGCGGCTGTCACTAGTTACTGTGGCGTGATTGATAGACACTCTTTTCAATTCTTTACTTTAATTCAATTCCTTAAAAACTACCGAGTAGAAATGAATGAATTTTAAATATAAATCGTCGTAGTGTTATATACATATATGTACATACATATATAAGCCTGCGCTGTCCCACTGCAGGCCAAATGCTTCATAACTCTCCGTCCATTCGTCCCAGTTCAGAGCCCGATCCTGTCAGTCTCTGTCCCACCTATTCGTCTCACTATCTTTTTCTGAGCCTACCATTACGTTTCAGAGTCTTAGATGGTTATAAGTTAGAAGATTTATGATAAGAATGGAATCAAGAAGTGGGTACAAACTTTCCGACTTACAGTTTTGTCTTTAATTACGATAGGGTTCAGTCCTACATTCAGCAACATTTGTTGTTTCTATAATTGTTTTATACGTTTTATTCGTTTACCAAGTAAAAGTTTATAATCTTTTATTCCGGGAAAAAATGAACATGTAGTTAAATGCATAAGTGATTGTATAAATACCTAGTCAGGTCATAAATTCTGTCACATGTTTAATATAAAATAATTGAAACAAGTTTATTCATTATGTAACCATTTATATACCAAAATGAATTTAACAAAACATAGATTCTTATGACACTAAAGTTTATTCAAAATGACCTCCGTGATTTTGAATACAGGCCTTCAATCTGCGCGGCCAGTTGTCTATCGCAGCACGAACGAGGTCCATGTCAATATCGGCGGCTGCCTTAATTAAGGATGTCTTGAGTGACTCCAAATTGGGATGAGGCTTTGAGCACGCCTTTTCCTCCAAGTGTTGCCATATCTTGTAATCTAACGCATTCAAATCTGTACTGGAGGAGGGCTAGTCTTCGTGCCGGATGAAGTCGATTTCACGCGCAGCCAGCCAGTCTTGTGTGCTCTTCGCTCTTTGAGCTGGCGCCGAATCTTGTTGGTTCAATACCCAGTGCCTGTTATTGAACATGGTATGAGAAACAGGGTCCACAAGGTTCGTCAGGACCGTATTTTGATACACAACTGCATTCGTTTTTACACCTTTCTCACAAAAATGTACCTCTGTTACGCCCCAATAAGAAACTCCCAACCATACCATGAGCTAGGATGGAAAATGACCTCGTTGGACACGCGGAATACGGTTTCTCGCTTCTTCACTACTGTGTGCGTACACCTTATCATTTTGTTTGTTGTAGCTCTCTTCTACGGTAAAAAAAAATTCATCTGAACAAAGGAATTTCCCGATATTTTTTTCCCGCGTACCGCTTCAACAAAGCGCGGCATCTCTTCAGTCTCAGGTCCATTAGACGAGCATTCAAACGATGTCCTGTTTTTCTTCGAAATGCCCGAAGCCCTAAGTCTTCATTTAACACCCTTTTCACCGTGGTTCTGCTTAACCCCATCTGAAGGGCAACAGTCTTTGCTTACGTTTGGGATTTCTTTGAATTCGCGCCTTCACAGCTTTTATCACTGCTGGAGTCCTAACAGACCGAGGGTGACCACTTCTTGACCTGTCATCTACACTAGAGTCTTCATTGTATCGTTTTATGGTACGATAAACGAATCTTTTGGTTATATTCAAATTTTTCTGTATGTCAAAAATTTGAATTGGCGCGTAACCGCAACGATGCAACGCAATAACTGCAACACGGTCTTCTTTAAGCGTCCACTCCATATTTAAAAATGAGTAAAATTCTAAAAAGTATACATTTTTATTTTCATGAACAATTCGAAATTCGAATTCAATAAACTTTTTTGTGGCCAGCATTCTAAAAGAAAAGTTTTTACTGTGTGACAATACTTATGAGCTGACTGTGTATATAGTGATTATGGCTAACATGAGTAGTAGAGGCATTAAAGAGGTTGAAACAAGTCAAAAACTTACATCCAAAATGTGTTCATACTCTAATCTCTGTAAACACGAATGAAGTTAAAAAAATAATCTCAGTGTTAAAAATATTATTAATCTAAAAATGCACGTTGATTAAATATAAACATTACCATACCGTAAAGACTTCCAATTTTCCACCAGTATCATAATCCATAGCTACCATAGTAAAAAGTTATTTTAAAATTTCGTTCAGCAAGAGCGATCCACTAGTGCCTACATTTTTGCTTCGGATATCTGCCGCATCCCGATTTGGGTGTTGCGCCAGTCACGTAGACGTCTCGAGTTGGTTTTCTTTTAATAATTTAAAGTTAACACCGAGGCATTTCGGACTGAGGGCTGGTGAATAAATTTGGGAGATATTGAGCAACAACGTAACTCTCCTACGGGTTTTTGAAATGGGTGAGCTCATGGCTGTTGTTTTTTGTTTGTTCATTTGTATTACATTGTGTGAAATTGGTTAGAATGCTTTCTTACATTTATTTCTATTGGTAGGAATGTTGTCTAGATGGATATTTGTCAGTAATAACACCAATGACATTGCGATCTTTGTCGCACGTAAACACCCAACATACACAAATATTTCATGCATTGATGGTATTTTAAATAGAAGATTTTATCATGAAGAAGTCCTATCTAATTGTGTTTCTATGTCTTTCTTACCATCTTACCACATAACAATGTGTAAATAAATAATTCTTTAGTTAGTAGAATGAAATTTAATCAGTGTCATGCCGCTCGATTAATGGAGCACACAGTTGAAAACGGATGGTCTGCTGCAGAATGTCCAGCTGCGACAGTAATACATAACGCTTGGGATTCTGCACACTCATTCAATGCACTTTGTATCTTGTGTCTTCGTTTTATTAAATAAATAAAACTATCATACATAGTTCACTGGTGGTAGTGTGGGTGGTAGGTCTCTCATATGTGAGAGGCAGCCTGGGTAGATACCACCGCAGTCTCTCTATTTCCCCCGTCAAAGAGCATGCACTGTTGTTTCCAGTTTCAAGAAAATTGTAGCTAGAGTAACTACTTGTCTCTAGCCAAACAGCAGTCTAAATGCATTGTTATCTTCCAGTTTGAAGACTATTGTAGCCAGTAACTGAACATCTTATGTATCAGAAAGGCGAGCGTAGTGAAATGCCAAGCATTGTTTTGTAATTCATGATATTGTTTGGTTTTGCTACCGTCTAAGAGCGGACGTGTCGCTTGCCATCAGGCGAACAGGCATTCTCTTCTCGCCATTTAAAGCAATACGAGTCTTTAGTTTTAGGTATCCGAAAGTTTTTTTTTGGTTTCCCAATCCGGAACATTATTTATTATTATTTATTTTACATTGTATACAAGGCGGACTTAATGCCAGAGGCATTATCTACCAGTCTACCTTTGGGTGATGCAGAGATAAGATCAAGTGGGCGTATACATTTTTAGAGAAAAAAAAAATATAAACATAAATAATGAATATGTAAATACATACAAATATAGGGTCAATACATGATATACTATAGTGGATATATATAGTTATGTGTATGAATAATTATGACATAAATATATATCTTAAATATATATGTGTATAAATATGTATATGTATATATATACATACATAAGTACATATATGGTTGTCTGTAAGATATTGCTGTTGAGCGATAAGGCCGCCATTTGTACTCTTTGTTATTGTTATTTCTGTTTAGCTATGTTGTTGTTAAGTTTGTGTACAATAAAGATTTAAATAAATAAATAAAAAATAAATAAATACATATAGTAATATATAAGTAACAAACTATTGTGATGATTCTGCAACTTCCTTAAGCAGTAAATCACGAACCTTCATTTTGAATGTGAAACGGTTAGTGGACGTCCTGATAACGAGGGGAGCGCATTCCACAGTAGTATCGCTTGGATTGAAAACGAGAAGTGAAGAAAATTAGAGCTGTGAGGGGGACACTTAAGAAGAAGATTATTAGACGATCGAATATTTCTATTATGATTGGCACCTAGAAATTGAAAGCTAGAGATTAAATAGGAAGGCGGAGAAGGAGATTTAAGAAGAGAGAAGAGTGTTGTGAGAGCACGCATACTCCGGCGTTGGCGAATAGGTAAACACTTGAGTATAATTATTATTTGAGAACAGAAAAAAAAATTGTGCAGGGATCTAACCCGCACATTATTGGATATTGGTATTGTACTGAGTATTTTGTCGAAACCTCTTTCTGACGCAGCTATCCAATTACAAGTTAACAGTTAAGGTCTAGTTAAAATTACTCGCAATGTAATATTAGGGTATGATGGGTCAGTCATAGACTCTTGCCTAAAAGCCACTTAAAAAGACTGCCAAAAAGAACGCTCATTCTGGTTTCAGTTGCCAGTCATTTCTCAATTATGTTTAATCTCGTGACCATGAAATCAGTAATCTCCCAAGCTCGGGAAATTCAAATGAAATCATAATCGCGATGAAATGCGTAATACAAATAGTTTGATTTAATACCATTAAGTGACTTTCCGATTAGATAATATTTAACCGGGATTGAATAATTCTGGAATTCAGACAGGTAGCCGTAAAGCTAAAACACTCTACACCTTCATAAAACTAAAGTTACAATAATAGCAATAAGTGTGGGATGTACATACCGTGATGAGAGATTAATTGTTTTCTAAAGTGCATCGTTGGGTATATGTATTGAATATGTAATTCATATTTGCGGTTGTGTAATAAATGCATCGCAATGTCTATTACTCTCGCCAAGCAGCTGTGTAAATGCAGTATTGTGTTCCGGTTTGGAGGATATTTGAGCCAAAGTAACTACTGGACATATTGAGACTTAACATCTTATGTATGAGGATGGCGAGCGCAGTGGAATACTTAGCATTGCTTTGTAATTCATGGTGTTGTTTGGTTTTGCTGCTGTCTATGAGCGATCGTATCGGTTAACACCAGGCTTATGGCAAGCTCGCAATTCATTGAAATAAAAAAATGCATGTTAGGTTTACAATTTCCCGCATCTGTTTAAATCTTGAGACTTTACTACTATTATATATTCGTCGTTTCATTCTTCAGATATAATTTATTTACCAAGTAGTCCCTTCATTCCACAGGCAACATCGCACGACTTCAGAGTTTTTTTTTTTTTTTTTTTTTACCCACCCTGCTGTTCCTCCATCCTGTCATCGCGAAACAGCTCATTCCTTTTTTCGTGCGAGGCAACGAGCGCACGCGCCTACTAAATAATGCCGAAACGTAGTGCACAGGAGAAATTAGAAAGATATAAACACAAGATTAGGAAATTAGAAGAAAAAGAAAAATACAATAAGTTACATCGACGCCGAATACGGCGCCGGTTGGATTCGTCTGATGACGACAATATAACAGGTAAGATTAATATTGTTATCTGAATAAGTGATAGAAGTGTTTAAATAAGCAGATTAATACCTATTAAAAAACAAAATGCATCGGATTGACTGCGAGTCAATTACGATAACATAATTAGCTGCGAGCTATTTATGGGTCGTGTTTTCACGACAACTTCGTAGAAAATATGTGTAATGTATAATACACACACATTTACTACAAATTATTGTCCGCGAGACAATACTAACGCAATAAGCGTTCTATAACTACCGCCTCATCGCCCGCATAATAAAAAATGATCGTATGTTTTTCAGTCCTGTGTGATGAGATGTCTCCGGAGCCACGACATGGCACGCCAAATCTTTCATACGAAGAAAGCCAACCAGTGGATGCTCCTTACTCTCAGGAATTATTAGTTCGGGCCGATGAAGCAGATGCCCCATCTGTCGAGCCAGCGCCCGATGTTAGTTTGGATCCCGAGATACTATCCGCTTTGGGTTCGTCTACATCTGCTACGTCTCTAGACTTCGGAGAAGATATTCACGAAAATCTAGCAGAACTTTGGAGTCCTTTACTAAAGAAAGGCCTAATTAAAGAGGATAAAGATAGGCTCTTGAAAGAATACCTTATACCCGCCAATTGCAAACTATTGCAAGCTCCTAAGTTGAACGCGGAGATCTCGGCTGCCGTGTCAGACATGGTTAAAGGTCGCGATAAAAAAATTATCAGTTTCCAACAACAGCTAGGAAACGGTATCGCAGCTACAAACAAAGCAATGGATACTTTGCTGAAGTCAAAAAATAAAGTTCTCGCCCTAAAACAACTAGGCGACGGTTGTCGCTTACTCTCCGATTTGCATTTCTCTTTGACTAAAGACAGAATAAAGCTAATAACGCCAAGTCTTGAGAAAAACTTTTATCAATATATTCAAGAATCAGAACGTGATGATACGCTATTCGGTAACACATTGGCCGAAAAAATCAAAGCCAGTAAGGCTATCGAAAAACAAGGATTGCAGATACGGAAAGCGGTCACCACCCAGAAAGCGAATACTCCTCAAGCTTCAGTCGTACATTCTGTCCCCCAGGGAAACTGGCCGGGACCTCCTCGCTACTTGTCCAACAGGGGGGGGCGGGGAGGTCAGAGGAGACTACCAGTCACATCACGACGGCCGATCCCGATGCAGAATCAAACTCAAACGAAGAGCTCTTTCCTAGCAAAGAACCGTGCGTCACAACGAAAATAACTAAGGTACATGCTGGTCGAATTTAATTCTTCCTTAACTGTTGGTTTCACATAACCAAAAATACTGTTGTTTTATCATGGGTGGAACACGGGTTTAAAATTCCATTCTGTACTTGTGTGACACAGCCTATCGTACCTGTATCTAAATTTTCTCATGTCGAAGCCCGAGATATGCAACTGGCGATCAACAAATTGTTAGAATTAGGGGCAGTTTCACGTTGTATCCCGTCTCAGGATCAGTTCATATCAAAGATTTTTTTTGACACAAAAAGCTACGGGAGGCAAGCGGTTTATTTTAAATCTAAAACCACTAAATAAATTTATTACTTCTACTCACTTTAAAATGGAGGATCATAGAACTGCCGCTAAGTTAATTCCTCAGTACGGGTTCTTAGCAACAATCGATCTAAAAGAGTCATATTTATTGGTTCCTATTTGCGAAACCGACCAAAAATACCTACGATTTAATTTTCAGGCCCCTAATTCTAAAAAATTGTGTACATACCAGTTTACGGCCATGCCATACGGCTTATCTGTTGCACCAAGGGTGTTCACAAAAATCATGAAGGAAGTTATAGCTTACCTTCGAAAACAGGGACACAAATCAGTAATATATCTTGACGATATATTATGTATAGGTAATGATTATGATGAATGCATTACCAACATACGAGAAACTTTGAAATTATTAGAATGCTTAGGATTTGTAATTAATTATGACAAAAGTTCCTTAAAGCCTTCTCAAGTTTGTACATTTTTAGGATTTGTCTATAATACACGTGAAATGTCTTTATCGTTACCCATTAGTAAACGGGAAAGTATAAACCAGTTGGTTAAGAAGTTTTCGAGGTTGCCAAGATGTCAAATTAGAGAGTTTGCACAATTAATAGGTGTTCTGGTCGCAGCCTGTCCTGCAGTTCGTTATGGTTTTCTTTATAAAAAATTATTGGAACGCCAAAAATTCTTGGCATTAAAACAACATAATAACAATTACGAACATAAAATAAATATTTCTGAAACGATATTAGAAGACCTTTCTTGGTGGAGAACCCATATCTTCATAGCTAAGTGCCCTATTAGAAATCAAAGTTATACAAAAGAAATATATTCAGATGCTTCCAGAACAGGCTGGGGTGCAGTCTGCAATGGTGCAAAAGCCCATGGTAGATGGAACACTGTAGAGACAAAATACCACATAAATTATTTAGAGCTCCTTGCAGTATTCTTAGGACTAAAAAGTTTTGCCAATTACGATACTAACTGTGCAATATTACTGAGGGTCGATAATACGACAGCCATTAGTTACATAAACCGACTAGGCGGTATTCAATTTCCGTACCTAAACGATCTAACAAGAAGCATTTGGCAATGGTGCGAGAAGCGAGATATTTGGATTTTCGCATCATATGTGAATACGAAAGATAACATTGCGGATGAAGAATCTAGAAAGGTTAACCCCGATACAGAATGGGAGCTATCAGATCACGCATACCAAATTATTAAAAAACACTTTGGGTGCCCCGATATTGATCTCTTTGCTTCCAGACACAATGCGAAATGCAACTTGTTTGTTTCTTGGAAACAAGAACCTGATGCTTATGCGGTAGACGCCTTTACCCTAAATTGGCAATCTAAATATTTTTACGCATTTCCGCCCTTTTCTTTAATTTTAAAATGTCTGCGCAAAATAATTGACGACGGTGCTAAGGGAATCTTCGTCTTTCCTCATTGGCCTTCGCAGCCATGGTACCCTTTATTACAAAGTCTACTCGACTCCAAGATACTCTATCTGAATCATGATAAATATCTTCTCCAATCTCATTTCAGGGAACACCACCCCTTGCACACTCATCTTACCCTGGGTGTCGCGAGGCTCTACGCGCGGCATTCTCACACCGCGGGACGCCTCCCGAATCATTAGAATTAATGATGGCTTCCCTAGCTGATAACACCGTCAAGCAGTATAATGTAACTCTTAAACTTTGGTGGCAGTTTTGTTCTTCTCGAAATATTGACTTCTTTAATGGTTCAAAAACATCTGTCCTTTCTTTTTTAACGGAACAATTTAACAAAGGTTGTTCGTATGGCTCTCTGAATAGTCACCGCTCCGCGTTGTCCCTGATCTCGAGCTTTAATGTGGGTAACGATGATTGCATAAAACGGTTACTTAAAGGAGCATACAAACTTAAACCTAATAAGCCAAAATATACTTTTACTTGGGACCCACAACTGGTGCTCAATCATATGGCCAATTGGTACCCTAACCTAGAACTGAATTTAGAAAAAATCACCAAGAAATTAGTTATTCTTCTAGCGCTTTGTACGGCTCATCGGGTCCAAACATTTTCTCTTATTAAATTAGAAAATATTTCTATTGCTCTAGGTGGGGTAAAAATAGCCATTACCGATATTATTAAGACCTCTTCTGCTGGACGAGAACAGCCAGTATTGTCTTTACCGTTCTTTAAAGACAACATAAAAATTTGTCCTGCTTCAGTCCTCAACGATTACATTTTTATGACTAAAAATATGAGGACTACGAATGCGGGTAACCTTTTACTTACTTATAAGAAACCACACAAAGCTGCCACATCACATTCTATCAGTCGATGGATTAAGAACGTGTTGTCAGAATGCGGCGTAGACGTGAATACATTCAGCGCGCATAGTACGAGACATGCCGCTACGTCAGCGGCCCGTGTCTCCGGGCTTAGTGTAGACATCATTCGGAAGACTGCTGGTTGGACCAGCTCATCCTCAGCGTTTGCTCGTTTTTACGATCGACCCGTAACAAACAACGATGATTTTGCAAATGCAGTACTGCGTTCTAATTAGGTAGTCATAATCAATATTAATTTATCAATACAGATGTGATTGTTAACGATCTCTTTATTAATATAATAGTTTATTAATTAAAAAATATATCTGAACAAAACTTGTTTCTCTGAAAATCTACTTGGTAAATAAATTATATCTGAAGAATGAAACGACGAATATATAATAGATGATCAAACTAACTTACCTGTACGTGAAGTTCGATCATTATTATATGAGTCGTTTCATTCGAAGATATAAGAACCCTCCTCACCCATTAAAAATCACTTATTACATACTGTGTTTTTTCCCTAAAAAGTTTTGTTCACAGAAAATCTCTAAAAAGAATGAGCTGTTTCGCGATGACAGGATGGAGGAACAGCAGGGTGGGTAAAAAAAAAAAAAAAAAAACTCTGAAGTCGTGCGATGTTGCCTGTGGAATGAAGGGACTACTTGGTAAATAAATTATATCTTCGAATGAAACGACTCATATAATAATGATCGAACTTCACGTACAGGTAAGTTAGTTTGATCATCTATTGTTTAGTGTTGGCTTGTAGAAACATTTTATGTTACCTACAATAAAAAAAACAATTTTAAGATTTATGGAATTCCATACTTTTTCCTAACACTACATTCTGTATCAGCCCATATACGTCCCAATGCAGGGCACGGGCTTACTATACAATCGACAGAACGATTGAAATTATTATAAATCGCTATGGTATGCAGGTTTTCTCACGATGTTTTCCTTCACTGTTTTACCTTCACCTCACACCTCTTCACCTTCACCTCCGTAAATACAATGAACTATTCTAACCTACTTACCAATTTCATTATACTTAAGAGATTACGGAACTTTTATGCGTAAAAGGAACATAATAATACCTAAAAACATCCACTAATAAACTTGTTAACTAAAAAAGTAATAAGACACAATAGCAGCGCCCTCTGCCGGAAGGCTGCAGAATCTTGTTCCATGCTTTTAATTCATTCGCTAGGAAGCGAATACTGGAATATTAAAAAGATGGTCTATTCATTCCGTGCCGCGACCCAGATACCTCAAGTCATTTTAACAAGCCTGAGGCCGCCCTAAACGTTACCCATCAGTTTGGGCGTAAATATTTGATGGGCGTAATATACCATTCAGAATGTTCGGCTGTTAGTACAATATATTTTTATTTGCGTACATGATTTTTTTATTGTTATTTATGATTTATGTTGTATAAAAATGTCTTTTTTTTGTGTTTGTTTTTTTTTTGTTTTATAAACTCTGACGGTTCAATTTCATTTGCAAGCTGTATCAAAATTTCGTGGAATAATTGTTTATTCCGCGTAATCAACTGGGGCACCGTATAGAATCTGTTATATGGAAACTTTCAGTCACTACAGGGTAAAAGTTTGGATTGGACTGCACAATTCTCAGAAATATATAACATAAGTTTTTTATGGGTCGAAGTTTATGGACATTACAATCTAAAACATGTTTGTTCTAAATATAGGACCGTAATAAATATTTGTGGGTCACCGTACATATTTGTATCTATATCAATCCATATACGCCTAACTGCAGGGAACGGGCCTACAATTTAGAGGGGTTAGGCCATGTGGGTCACATAGACAATTAATTTACGCCAACACATCCAAACGTACACTGCAATGCGACACGGGTATTCTGTTGCATTATAAAAACAAACAAACTGCACTAAATAACTTCAAACAGCCCCTTAATTAACATAACCCGAAAATGCCGACTTTAAATCCGTACAAAAACATGACTCTACGTCAAAGACAGGCCACAGTATGGCCGTGTACAGCTTGAAACAGTATGTTTTTCGTATATTTTTTGCTCGCTAATGCTTCGTACATTGGTATTGTTGTATAGCTCCGACAATCGAGCAAATGACTTTTCTGATTGAAGGTGCATGCAGCCAGCCATTAATAACATAAATAAGATTGTAGAGAAAATTGAGATTGTAGAAGGGATGAGGGAAAGGGTCATTGACCCTTGGAAAATCTTACTCACTGAACGAAATACTACAAGACACCACATACCTTATACATGCATACATAAACTCACGCCTTTCTTCCAGAAGGGGTAGGCAGAGGTTCACCTGGTAGCAACCAGGATACCTACGTTTCGCCTCGTGTGTTTCGTCCCACGATGTGATAGAGGGCGACCCTATCGCCATACCGGGCACAAATTTCTGACACCGGGATGATAATGAATAAAAAATCCAATATTACTTTGCCCAACCCGGAATTCGAGCTTTGCAATTATATTGTAGTGTAACTGCGTTACCGAGGCCCACATTTTGTAGCAATTTTTGTCACAAAATTATTTTATTCACTGTACAGAAACAAAAAAAAATACATAATCAAAGTACAAATGGCGGCCTTATCACACTAAGTAATTTCTTACAGGCAACCATGGGAGGGATATATAAATAGGACAAAGTCAGGCAATAAATTAATAGAATAACCAAATAAAGGTTTCACCAAAAAGACTACAAAGAAAAATTATATTTACAGGACAATATAGCGGTTAAGGGAAAAAATGATAGTCGCTTTAAAAGATTATTGAGGGACAACGCTACCACCCCGATTCGGTCAGCCCATTCATTATATAGCCAAATCTACAGCCTGATCCTAGCACTTACTCTTATCTAAACTATATATTTTATTGCACACTTGCTGCGGTAAGCTGAAAGCTGATATGGTCGGTCATTCAATTTCTATTGTTATCTGTAAAACACTCCGTTTTAGGCGATAAGCTTTGTGCTCGTCTACTGTGACGTCATTTTATGGTAAACAAATATGTATATCGCGTAAAGTTAGGTGTTATACGTGTGAATGGATAGTTAAGAGGTGTACTGGTTTAGTTGATAAGTCTGAAAAATAAATTGCGAGTGATAAATATATGAATATTTCAATTATATTAATACTTATATACAGTGTTAGTATTTTTTATAATGCCTATACATAACTATAAAGTATTAAATTAACAAGCGAACTAAATACCAGTTTTTACTTGACTAAGCCCTTCTTCATCTTTAGTACTGCTTTAAGAATTATAAATGCCTTTATATTAAAAAAGTCAATACAAACAAACTATTGTAGTAAAAATGATAACAATTATTATTAATTCCCAACATAATTATATTAAAAGCTTCTCATGGTTGATAAATAGCGGTTGTTGTTCCCAGGAGAGTTGTTCAAGATACTCGTTAGTCCGTGGCGTGGAGATGGATAGCTCAAACCAAATCAGGAGTATGGATAGCTACTAATAATTTACCGAGATAATAACTCTATTTTTATAGACACAATTCATCTCTTTGAGAGGTGCAAGTATCATCTAAATATATATAATTCACGTGTCACGTTGTTTGTACGCGATGGGCTCCTAAACCACTCAACGGATTATAATGAAATTATGTAGATATGTGTTATTTGATCCAACTTTAAGGGTGAGATAGTTTTTATCTCGATTAAATTGACGAAAGTATAAAATAAAGGAAAAAACATTTTGCCATACAAAATGTTCATGGGTTCAACTGTCAAACATTTAATGTTCATACCATCGATATGGTAAACTCTTCCCTCAAATTAAATAACGTATTTAGATATATCCACAATATTCGATTAATGGCGTATTTTAGATTTTAAAGATGTAAATTAATGACAGTTATGAAAAGTGGTTGACATTTAAATTGGTTGTCAAATATTTATGCATGCATGAACGTATGTTCAGAAATTTATTTTGTGTAAACTAAAGAGTATATTATGACGCTACATAAATATAGGACAATTAAATAAATATTATTCACACGTAAGAAGTTTTACTTCTTTTCAAGATAGAATGTCACTTGAAAATAAAAATTCTTTAACAAAATAACACATAAAAATAAAAACTGAACTGAATAAAATAACAATTTTATATAATTATGGAGATTTTTTTATTTTTTTATTGTATTGAATGGCGAGACGAGCAAGCCGTTCGCCTGATGGTAAGCGATACGACCGCTCATGAACAGTAGCAATATTCCACTGCGCTCGCCATCCTGAGACATAAGATGTTAAGTCTCAATATGTCCAGTATAGAATATTGCAGGGATTCTCAAATAAGGCGTTGCCTTTGTCTTGAGAAACCAGTTAAATACATATAATTGTTACTACGTTAATAGTGTGTGTGAGTGTGAGTGTATTTCTATGAAAATTAATATTTCATCTCTTTATTACTAACAAAAAGTAATGGCGTAATATTTTTGGAAAAACAGCATAGTGGGGGTAAAATAAGGGATGGAATATTGCATGTATAATCAAAATCGCTAAAGTGTTTAATGTCAAAAATTTATAAGGCACACTATTTGGATATGGAGAAACGGGATAGCTGACAGATGCGATAGGACGAAATGTACATGCACGGTATAAGACGGGATGGTTAATGAAGAGAAAGGACGGGACGTATCGGGAAGGGACTGAACACACGGGATGGGACGGAATTGAGCAGGACAGTAGGATAGCTAATTCATGTTTAGGTATACAAGAGCTTATACGAAAAAAAACATGTATTTGGTGTGGAGTAAAATAAAAAATTCTGCATCCAGGCAAAGGTGGGTCGGGCTATTTTGCTATGCTAAATAATTTAATATAATATTAATCATATAATAACTAAGCAATAGCGAAGCGTGGCCGGGTCAGCTATTATATCTATTAATTGATTTCAATGAATGTCGTGGGAGTAGTAACAGTGTTATAATTTATTCGTAGCAAAATAATTATTTAAATCTGGAGAGATTAGATAGAATCTATACTAATAATAATATTATAAAGAGGAAACATTTGTATTTTTGGATTTTTGGGTGTTTGGATTTTTGTTTATAATGAATAAACTCAAAAACTACTGGATCGATTTTAAAAATTCTTTCACCATTCGAATGGTATATTATCCTGGAGTAATAATATAGGCTATATATTTGCCTAAAGGGATTGAAACAAGGGTTGAAACGGAAATTGACTGGGTACTTGACGGCCATCTTGAACTTTTTAATTCATATTAAACTATTCGTAGTAAACCACAATGTTTCGTCTGTGTATAAATTGCAAAATGATTATAAAAAAACTATTCAACGCGAATGTAATCGCAAAAAAGCTATATTTTAGAAATAATGCAAGGATTGTCAATATAAACATCCAATCAAATAATAAGCCGTATTCAAAATTGAGTATTCATTTTTCGCCCTTTGTAAGCGCATTGTAAGCATATTTTGGTAGTTGATATAATCCGATGTGTATTTTAAATATAAATTTAATCTTTTGATTTCAATGAATGTCGCCGGAGTAGTAACAGTTTAATAATATACCCGTAGCAAAATTAATAAATTAAAAAATAAATTCCGATTTCGTCCTAGAGAGATGGAATGGAATAGAATACGAGTATAAGGTGGATAAAAATGATACAGAAGAATACAGGACGGGATTGGATAAGCGTTATCGAGAACGGCAGTCTTGTTGAATTTAAATAAAATGTGGACTGGAATCGTATCTGTACCCGGGCGAAGCCGGGCCGGTCCGCTAGTAAAGTATAAGTTTAGGTCGCTTCATATTCTTACATTAAATGACATCAAATCATTTATTTAACAAAGGTATGGGGTTAAAATAGTTAAATTTATAGTGGTTTCCACACTAGGTGAACCTAAATCGCGGGAAATCAAACTTGATATATAATATTGATCGGTCGAATATTATTCGTCTCAGGGCGAGTATCAAATTGGTGATCTTTAATTTATGACATTTTACCAAATACCTCAGGTAGAGGATCAAATCCACGGCCCTCATTTAACAACTGAAACGAGAAACCTTTACCAAATGCACCAAGAAGTCTGTTAAATCTTAAGGTATACATGCGTCCTCATATTTTCTTATACCGGTAAAGTAAGTTGTAACTGACTACAAATACACATGATACTCAAAATAAGGTATATCTACCCTGGGATTAAATATACGATCTCCCTTTTAGCCCTTTCGATCCATTCCCAACTTAGCTATCTCTGATAACCAGCATAACAATATGAGTAAATTTATGTTTTATTATCAATTGTTTTAGTCTGGTAAAGTGTCCCACTAGTGGACAAAACCCGCTCCATTTTTCCACTCGCGTCGTCATTTCTCTTCACAACTTATGAAAACCATAAATATCGTCCCTTCATCTCCTTTTGGGACTATCAATTATCATTTATTTTAAGCCGATGATTAAAAATAAAATATAATTAACATTTCTGGGCATTCGGAGCGCGGGTGTCGCGTTCGCTGTGTTTGTGACACATATCGCCCTTTGCTCTCGGTGGATAACCACAATTTATCACGTTAAATAAGCCTTAAATTAAGAGCTTTGGACGAACCAATTAGTGTTGTTTATCCCGTATATAACAAGATTTAAATTTAAGTCACTTTTGTTTGGAATAATATTATGTTTACACATATATTCGTATTTGCAATACTTTCCCTTTCTAGGAAGGTTCTATCGTTTACTCTTTAGACTGCCCTCTGTTTATTCTTTAATTCATCCCATGGTTATGTGTGACACTGTCTTTCGGCGATAAAACCGCCAATTGTACTTTTTTATATATGTGATTTCTCGTTGTTTTGTTTTTGTGCAATAAAGTGTGAGTAAATAATAAATAAAATATACGACACAACGAGATTTTCTACGATGTCAGAATATTTATTAGGTTGTCGGATAGGATAGTGTATTCGCAACCACCCGTATAATTATGTAACACCGTAGAGTTTAAGAACCCGTCAAACCGACCTATGTAAGTGTGTCGCTTTGGGGTCATCACGTATATAATTAAACTGGTTCTGTAAAATTTCGCCAATTATTATAATAACTGTGGGAGGTGTTTGTTTGTTTGTGGCTAAAGGGAGATAGCTTGATGGAGAGAGAGAGAAAGAGAGATTATGTTAAACCGGAGATACTCATTTATCGTCGATTGACACTATCTCTCTAATACCAAAATCCACCATTAAAGAAATAGCAAAAATACTTCACATATCAATACAATAGAAACTGCACAAAACAAATAAACAAATGATATTAGAAAAGGAAATGGAACTTATTATGCATAATATTATATCCGGCATGGCATAGGAATTATTAATGTGGAGATTCCAGCCGGAGATACAATATTTCCTTTGGAAAGCAACTATTTTATTCCGAATAATGTTATCAGATGAAGTTTAATATTAAAATCCAATTTCTCTTTTGTTGAACTGTTAGTTGAGAATGTTTCGTATTCTGTGATGCAGTCATTGTTGTGGATGGAATTGAATTTTTTCTTTGGTTATATTAAGACTGAGGTAAAAATGGATGTCTGCGGTTCGGTTAGAATAAAAACTTTTGTTTTATTAAGTTATCTGTATTATACTAGTAGCAAGCGTCTACTTGCTTTTGTTTCTGGATGAATAAATTGCGTTTCGTTTGCTTATATTTATTCTGCATAATTTATTGATGATTAAATAAATAAATACACCCAACAGTCACATACATAGTCCTGATCCCACACTAAGATCGAGTCTTGTGTCGTGGGTATCAGGAACTACGAGAGACTTTTCGGTCTCACAAACACCCAGACCCGGAAGAAATATTTGTGCGGCGCACAAACATTTCTTTCGGTGCGGGGATCGAACCCGCGGCCTCTCGTTTCACAGGCGGCGTCTAACCACCTGCGCCACGGAGGCTGTCATTGTTAGGTTATTGGTAATGTTTTTGGTGTCTACTTGTATATTATATTTGTCTATTATTAAATATAATTTGTTATTAAATGGTAAATCTATTTTATTGCAATCATTTCATAAATGAGCAATAAAAAATAAATAAGTATTATTCTACACCAGCATCTTCATAAGGTTCCATACAGTCGAATCAAGGAACAAACTTTAAGCCAATAAATATCCAAGACATTCAGGAAACACAATACCGCGTACAAAATAGAATAACTATTTCCATAACTCAAACTACATTAACTCACCGCACTAACTAAATCATTTTAAAGCAGGGAAAACTTTCAATTGCGAGTGAAGTTATATTGCAAAGTTAACTTAGTAATTTCCGCCTGATACTTAATAGTTAATACGCCATTTGCATTTTAACGATTACACTTAGGTAATAAACTGTGAGTAACAAAGCAATAAATGTAAGAGCGCCATTTACTCTCAAAAAGTTGCAGTACGTCAGACTTTCCCGCCCACATACTGAACTCCAACTCCGGATAGTCAGGATCAATAGCATGCGAAGAATAGGCACCAACCTGCAAATATTAACAATTTATTACGGCTGAAATTATTAACCAATTTTAGTTAGGATTTAAGGATATACCTGTCTAAGTTAAAATGTCAAGGTGGAAGATTCCTTTGATCTTTAGATCAATTCTGAAAATGGACCGATCCCGTAATATGATTATCGTCTCCTCGACATATAATGTATCTTGATTGGTTCATTTTCAGCACCGGTCCTTTCACAGCAATAGAGATCGCTTATAATTATTGACTATTAGGGACACTAGTATGTTTTTAACCCGCATAGAAATTGAAAAAACAAATAGGAGTGGAAAACAAATATTTGGTCACTATTGCAAAGTGACGTAGACTTAACAAATCCGGCAACGCGTCCGCATCGCGTGACGTCCGCTTATAAAGTGAACAAAGTGGTCGCGCGATAGTTAAAACTACCGTCAGTGCCCTCAATTATTATTGGCCTTCCATTTCCATGAAATCTCGGTGTACCACATAGAATTATACTGCGAATATTACATCATTTGTTTTTATTTTGTTTGTTGATTGATTGACGTCGGATTTTGTTGAGGTTTTATTATGATTGCGTTGTTGCGTCCTGGTTTTTATTAGGTCCGGTAGGTTTAATAACTTTGGAAAGTAACGCAGATATTATTTCTTTATGTAGAAAAAAGTTTCTGATTTTACTGTGTAGATCTGTTCAAGGATGGCGGATATTTTGAGAACGTTGTAGCTTATGAAGGCGTTTGAAAATGCTAGCCTGATGAAAAACAACTTATAGTGACAATCACAATCCCATCAAAAACATCCTGTAAAAATCATCCATTAAAACATAATGTATCGTACAATTCATGCATAATGCTGCTGGCCAAGTCAATCTATTTATTTAAAACGTAAAGAATTTTTAATATTGATATGATAATAACTTTCGTAATAACTTTATACAGAATGTCCCTCAATCAAGGACTAAATAAATTAATCGACTTGGTAATACATGGATCTCACAACTTTTTGCGGTAGAAAAACTGAGCTGCGAGACTTGGAATTTTTTTACAGGATGTTTTTGATGGGATCTCACGTCTTTTTGTAGAGTCCTACTTTATTCCTTTTCGGTACTACATTACATATACATACATTTATATGAGATTACAAAGTTATTCACGCAGTTGGTGTATCTAGAAAACTAGACAGAAATTATGAAATGTTTGAATTTTTCCTTACTTTAGACACTAAACACTAATTATATTCTAAATTTGAAGGTTCTATGTCTGCTAGAAGTGCCTTAGACTTTTGATGATCGGTCAGTCAGTCAGTGAGTGACAAGATTGCGAAAGTTTGACAAGTTATAATTCTTAAACTACTGGTTGAAATTGAATGAAATTTTAAATATACCGTGTTTACACAATGCCTAATTAGTAACTGAAAATTCAGGCTTCTTGCTTTAACCACAACGAAGTTATGGGGGGTTGAAAATGGTCTGAAGTGCTTCGAGAAAAGGATAGTACGGCTGTGCCGCTTTTTAGCTCGACTTGGAGGGGGCACTGCCGTGCCCCCAGATCTGCCGCACTATGTGTTTATCTGTATAGTCGTGGACATTTCTTGCCGGTGGTTTTACCATTGATAATATTTTTCACCTTACAATTATTTTTTATCATGTTGTCGTGTTACTAAAAAAAGGATACAAAGCAAAAGATTACGTTACTATTTCTTCATCAAAACTATCTTCAAATGAAATTACCTTTACTTGAAATCAATTTTGACACGGTTGAATAGTAAGTAGGCGAGTGTTTGCCAAGCCGTGTGTTTATACGAACCGTGTGCCAACGAAGCTTAAGTGTGTACGTGTCACGTTTACCATTGAAGGAAATCCGCATGTCATTGGAATAATGGTTTGATGTTGTGCTGTCAGTTGTAAACGACATAGCGATAAGTTATGCTCTGAACACGGCAAATGAAGGTAAATATTTCACTTGGTTCATTTTTTTGTGCTGCGTGGTATTCTATCTAGATATTTTGATGTAAATGCTATTGTAGACTTTTCGACATGTTATGTATGGTTTCGGTGTTGTCAATAACGAACCTAATGCATAGAAATGCGGCAAAACGGAATTGCCCTTAATTATATCATAGAGATTAATTCGTTGTTAAGATGGAATCGATATAATGTTTAGATTTTTAAAATGAATTTAATGTTTTACATTAAAAGTTGCGTGGTGGCCTGTTGGTAAACGGCCTAGATGCGGCTGCCTACATGTTCACGATAGTCGCGGGTTCGAATCCCAGCGCACACCTCTGACTTTTCGGAGTCATGTGTGTATTGATAGTTAATCACCACGTACTAAAACGGTGAAGGAAAACATCGTGAGGAAACCTGCATACCATAGCGATTTATTTATAAGAATTTCTATGGTATGTAAGTCCGCCAACCTGCACTAGGCCAGCGTGGAGGAGTATATGGCCTAACCACTCTCAATCGTACTCTCGATTGTCGAGTAGGCCCGTGCCCTGCAGATACAGATACAGAATGTTGTACATATTATGTCTTTATTGGATGTATTCTGTAATCCACTATTTCAAACTCTTAGCATATAACCAAGAAGAAGTTCATACTCCCTCTTATACTGACTCCTGTAAATTTAAAAAAAAGATAGTATGAAAGATTCGAAGTTGTCATTCCGTTCAGATTAACGCCTTGTGCAACGGAAAAATAATTAAAATCACACGAGACACTTGGAAAATAGTCAAGTTAAGTACATGTAAACAGATAAATTGCTAGCAAAATAAATAACAAACAACGTTATTCAGTTGGAAATTCACAAGACGCTATTCCAAAAACAGTGTTGAGTACAATTACCTGTCTTACAACTTTTTGGAATAAGATCGGAGTAGATTCCACGTATCACGTCACATTGACAAACTACCTTTCCAAATCGATATTGAACTAAGATTTAGTAGTTTACAAAAGACAATGTATTCCGAGTAATGTAATAAACTTGATTAATCTTTCTATTTCTTAGGGAATCCTTTTTGTATTGTGAATTTATTTTTAGTTTCAAGGAAAGATTCTATTACAAGCTCATTATTAATTCGTAGTAGTGGTCTAGTTTTGATCCTTTGATTATTATTATAGCAATATCTACTATTACCTATTAACCAAATATTTCATAAAATTCAAATTATCTCAAAAAATGTTTTATATAAAATATCTATTTTTGAAGCTTTGTGTTATGATTTTAATGAATTATTAGATTGATATTAGAGCTGTACCATATATCTTTCGAAGATGACAACATCGTGTTACCCATACCCATATTTTGTTCTCATCAAATTACATTAGCAAAGTAGGATAAAAGGAAATGAGATAGAAATGAAAAACCGCATAGAACAACCGTAGTTAAACAAAATAACTCGAATATTTACATTAGGCGTTTAGAAAGCTCCCAAACAGTAGACTATTGTTATTCGACCCATTGTACGGCCAACCACGCTCTTTGATAAATTTTACAATAAAAAAATAATATTTGATTTCCCATTTAAAGTAATACACAATGGACGTTCCATTTGTTAATGTTCCTTGCGGAGTAATCATTTAAGCTTTATTGAGTTTTATATTGTTTGTTGTACAATATGTTTCATGTGGATTAATCTTTTGCTTTATATTATTACTTTGGAAATGAATATCGTTACTATGTTATGGGCATATTTTTGCTTGGTGACTTAAATTTCTATCTACCAATTTTTTATTGTATCATCCTATCAACGAATACAAATGCTTGTTGTTTATATTAATATATTATATTAAGAATCAGACAGAGATAGGTGGCACTCACCTTTTGTCCAGCGCAAATACTTCCTGAGATTAGATAACATGGCGAAACATATCGGTCAGTTTCATTCCCGGGAAAACAGTATGGCAGTTTTCAATGCCTAAAACTTATCGAAATTATCCTAAGATCCCAAGACAAACTATACTAGCCATTATTTTTACACTCTGTATCAACCTAAACAAGCTAGTTCTAACCCGCTGTATCTATAAAAGTGTATATAGACTGCTGCAACTGAATAAAATCTTGGTTTATTTTTACAAGCTGGTGGCGCTTGTTATGGCAGTAAGCCGTCTGGGCTGACAGCTGCCTGTCATTGTAAAGGATGTTATCCGACGTCGTCCGCTCCCCGATAAAGATAGTATTGAAATCGGAAACGTGCCGACTGTAGAGAACGCTTTAGATGTCCAATCCAAACTGGTTAGTTGTCAATTTTTGTGGTTTGGTTGGAAGTTCGTGTGGGTCTTGCTGAATCTGAAAGCTGGTTTTGTAAAAGGTTATTATTTATTTATTTCACGATGATTTTATGATCAAATTCAAGGAGATATTTTTGGTGACGAGAACAATCGAAATTCGAAATTTAATTGTCTATTAAAATTATTTAACACGTCTTGTTCGATATTCAAATTAACGTAATATCACGCGGTGCTAAGGCTCAGTTGCACCAAGTAACTTTGTCAATACCTTTGCCTATAAAAATGTCATCGCCATACATTTGAGATGTATTTGACCTTGCGAATGTATGGAATTGAAAGTTTCAAGGGCAAAGGTATTGGCAAAGTTAGTTTATGCAATTGAGCCTAAGTGTTTAACATTGCGCAATTTTTTATCTGTGACTGTCAAAATGTAAACATTTCACTCGAGATTTGATATATATCTACATACATAAACTCATGCATTTTTCCCCAGAAGGGGTAGGCAGAGGTGCTACCAGGGCACACCCATGTTTCGCTTTATGGGTTCCGGCCCACGATGTGACTGACTCCGGCAAACATTTTTGACTCTGGACTGATAATAAATAGAAAAATCCAATACCACTTTGCCCGACCCGGGATTCCTACCCGAGACCACATTTTTATACTCCTATATTTCAACCGCGCTACCGTGGCAGCGGTCAATTCACTTTTTAATAAATGTGAACTATTATATTGTACTCACAATTCCCGTGTTAAGTCTACCATGAAGGAATGTGAAAACTGCAACCCTTACGTTTAATCTCGCAGCGAGTGGAACGTTGCTTTTGGGTGCCTGTCCGTATAACTGACATGCCGTGCATTATGCTATATCGTGAAATAAACATTGCAATGTTTTGAGGTTCACAATTTTCGTAGTTGGACATTTATTATTTCGGTTGTGGTAATTAGTTTTGTATTAAATTAAATTTGATTCATTGTTATTCGTCATTTGGTGTGATACGTGGTATCCATTCATTAGTCGATTTATCAAATTGATTTAATTTAATATTGCCAATTTGTATGTTAATGCTGTTCATAAATATTTTATTAAACCAATTTTCAGAGTTAAGTCTCTTTAAGTCAACATTTTTAGAAGCGTGGTCTATCGACCTCCCGAATAATATTAATGAAAAATATTTTAATTCCAAAAAGAAGGATTCATCGCATTGAAGGTTATTAACTATTTTGCCATCGAAGCATCGAGTTCTTTTGCTGATTGAGGCATTCAAGCGCGATCTGACTCTAGTAAAAATATTTTAAGCGCTACATGCATACAAACATTTTACGAACTCATTTTTTTTATTTACTACTTTACTTAATAAGCTTGCGGTCTGTTTCATTTCGTTTTTACTTTGGCAGTGGCAAGGGTACAGTAAGAGCGATTTTTTAATCTTTGACATAATATTATGCGGATGCTTCAAGCATTAAGTCCAACTTTATATAATTTATTCATTAAGTAATTCAATCAATGTACGGCCATGACATAGTCAAAATTAAAGGTATTATCAGTTATTTTATGTAATGGTCTTCACGTATCGAAAAAAGCATGTCGGCCTATTCAAATCTGGATATACATAGGTTGATTCCGTAACAACTCAATATTATTTACAACTCCTGTAGAGTCTGTATTCGGGCGGATACGAAGGTACAATTCAACTATTTAATTAAGTTTATTGCCTGACTATGAAATATTGGCATCGACTAATCCGTCAGTGGAAGTTTGTAACATTGAATAAAATAAATTGTTCGGAAAAATCTAAAATTATTTATTTGGTTTCAACGTCTGCGTTGCAATATATTATTTATGAAAATGTATTTTACCATTGTAATTGATTAATTATAATTAATGTGCTTCGATTTATATTTTATTTTACAAAAATTGTTTTTCTTTTGCCATATGTATTATAATTTATATTATGTTCTGGTTTACCTTCTGCATTATCCGTTTGTGGAATTTTTCAGAAATAATCGCATACATATATTAAATGGCTTGGCAACAACATGAATAGAATCCTTTCTTGAGTAACGAAGATGTTTCTTTATTTTATTCTTATAAATATTCTGGAATATTCTATCTTTCTCCATCATCTTGTTAAATGTCTATATAATTTTTAACTTTAGTCGTGAAGAAGTAACAAAAATAATCTGACAGATTATTTGTAATTATGTTTTTTGGTATAGAGTGTAAAGCAATTAAGGCACCATTTGTATTTATTTTTGTACCTATGTTATGTTTAAGTACTCTAAAGATTTAACAAACACCAAAATACTCCTCCAAAAAAATTAAGCTAAGTTTCGTGTAAATTAACTTTTTGTTGAGCTCTAAATTAGCGCAACAATGGTCCAACCGGTAGCAGCGGATGTAATATTTCAAAATTAATTACATTTGGAGAAACTTGCCGCGCCACGTGGGTCGGCAGACATCTCTACGTTGAAAGCTCATACATATTTAATGCTGTGCAGTTGTATACGAAACTGCATTAGGGATTCTGCTGGTTATTTTCAAAACTATTTGAGGTTTTCCTTTTATTACCCGTTCGTAATTTTTATACACTTATAATATATCACCACATAGTATAAAACAAAGTCGCTTTCTCTGTCCCTATGTCCCTTTTTATGCTTAAATCTTTAAAACTACGCAACGGATTTTAATGCATTTTTTTAAATAGATAGAGTGATTCAAGAGGAAGGTTTATATGTATAATACATACATATTATTGTACAGTAATCTATTTGTACCCGGGCGAAGCTGGGCCGGGCCGCTAGTATAATAATATAATAAGAAATACATATTAGCGCTTGACTAGCAACATATGTATGATACGAATAAACCTTCGTTGGACCGTGTTTTTTATTTGTTATGTATGGCGAGACGAGAATAGAATACCATTTTAATATTGCAAAGTCTAAATTCACGGTAGACAAATTAAATTAAAAACTTTTTTTTTACAATGAATGTAGAGACGAGCATGCCGTTCGCGTGATCGTAAGCGATACGAACGCTAAAGAGCAGAAGTAAAACCAAATAACACCTTTCAGATATGCACATAATATTAACTCAAGTTTGTTCAAATGGAATTAAGACTAAGTATGGATTTTAAGGATACTTATTGCTATTTAAAAAGTCACTCCGTTAAACTTTATATGATAGTAAACGTGTCAACTATATGCAGATGAATTTTCGGTCCATTTCTATACGGTGTCCATAATAAAATATTCATACGTGAATATTTATAACATTCAATATACATTACACATACAAGTGCAATTTTATTCGTAGTTAACGTGCCGGAAGTAAATTTTTATGAACATCAACAATTCGTGTTTTAAAGTAGACATTAAAACTGCGATTTAGTACGATGACGTGATTGCAAAATATTGTAATTGCTTTCATCACATGTCAAAAGCATTCAAAGCAATAAAAAAAAAAATGTCATCATAATCCAAATATACCGGGTATATCAAGACTGCTACCGAAAACGAAGCCGGGTGATAGTTTAAGCGACTTCAGACACAATCCAACAGAAAAACTTGCAAAAAAAAAGCGACCATTTTTTTTTTGTTATTTTTTTCCCATGGCCATATTTGGGTGGTAAATACATTTTTTCCTAAAATAATAGTGTATATCCTTTTATTTATAAATACTCTAAGGTATAAAAGAGTTTAAATTATTATTTTAGCAAAAACTATGAATTTACCACCCAAAATTGACGATATTTAAAAAATCATAAAAAATAATTGTCGCGTTTCTATGCGAAATTTTTAATTGCATTGTGTTTGTAGCCACTAAAACTACCACCCGGCTTCGTTTTCGGTAGCAGTCTTGAGATACCCTGTATGTGTCAAACGCAGGTATTTGTTTCGGGTCTGGGTGTTTGTAGGACCAAAAAGTCTCTCGTTGTTCTGATACCCATGACATAAGACTTGATTTTAGTGTAGAGCCAGAACTGTGTATGTGACTGTTTGGTGAATTTATATACACAAATAATGCATAAGAGCCAATATTATTACTCACATGAAGTCGTTTGAGTATCATTCTCATTTACAGTAACTTGTTGCTAGTGCCATTTAGGGGTATTGTGTACATTCACATCGAGTTCTGATTGCGAACGTGCAGAGAATTCGTATCTTTCATGCAAATTATTGATATTTCGCGGAAATGTACGAATGTTTAATGCTAAAAAGTCGGTTTTGAGGCGCTTCAGAAGGTGAAATCAAATTTTCAAGATACTGTTGATTGCACCACGTGAATAACAAAACAAAGATAAATTCGTACTAAACTTCTGGATAAGTTGTACTATTATTACAAGTGCATACTGTGTTCGTTAAATTTCGTCAAGGGATCATGAAATAAATAAGTTTTTTTTTTGTGAAATGGTCATTTGATCACAGATTTTGTTATTTGTTCACATTGAAATTTATGTAATGAGTCGAACGTGGACCGCTTCAAACAATGGCTGGTTATTCAACGCTGTCAATTTAATGGTTGACAATGAGCTAAAATTCTATGATATATAAAGTCCGCCAATCAGCACTAGGCCAGCGAGGTGGACCATATGGCCTAACTCCTCTCAATTGTATTTTCGGTTGTACAAGAGGCCCGTGCCCTGCAGTAGAACTTATAAGGGATGATAAAGATACAGATAGTGCTGAAGATGGATACGACTTTTTATTGTAATCCATATGACATTATATTATTTAGCAATATCAATAAAGGTATTTAGCTTGGGTGAGCTCTCTTGTTTTATACATAGTGTAATTTTTAAAATATGGTGTATGTGACATTGGATATATTCCCGGAAAGATTAATGTCGGGATGCGCTCGTAAAATCTTTGTCAAATCTTTGTGCGACACGTAAGAAATCATATTTCGTCGACATGACGCGCGTGAGATGAAGACAGTCAAACAGAAAATTGATGTAACTATACTTATATTGCTCTTTCTTAATCAAAGTAATAATTGTTCGTAAGCCTAGATGTTTTTCTATTTATTGTTTTTTTGAGGCCTTTCTAGATTTAGTTGTAGACATTCTATGATTGATAACGATATAAAATAACTTGACATCAAATCCAAACTGGCCATCAATATAATAATGATGTGCCAAAACTCTCTCTTACTTTAAGATATTAAACATAGCAGAGACTACTAGAAATTCAATCTATTTCTGTCTTACAAATACTGTAACTCTAGCAGCATTAAACAATGTAATTTACATTATCGCTGTGAGAACGTGTTTAGCTCAGGTGTTGTCTTGCAGAAGCTAATCATTAGTTTCTAAGAACTAAAGTATCGCACCGCGACTTGCTTCATTATCTTCGTTAGAGGTTTAATCAACTTGCGAAGTATAGTTTTGTGGGAATAAGAATGTGCTTATTAACAAATACACTTACCTGTCAACCTGAGTCACGATCTCATCAATAAGACACGTCTTATATATTTTGGGTATTGGAAACTATGATTTTTTGGTTTCATGGTGTGTAAATTCCAAACAAATAATTATTGATGGATATTTTATTTTTGTCTACAAGCGCAATTATTGCAAATATAGCGTATAAATTTGATATGAATTTGAGCATCTGAAAACCAACAATTATTTCATAATAACTAATCAGCCTATCTCACACGTCAAATATCCTTAAAATAATCATTCAAATTGATGAAATATATAAAACCAAGTAAATAAACAACAAGCAATTGAAGTTCTAAAAGCAAATCCAGTTTGAGTGCAACAACAGGAATTCTAAAAACTTATCTAATACAACGTTTAACAGTTGGACACCACACGTTAGTTTTACTGCATAAGTGTGAACTTCGGCAAACATGGAATGCTATTGTCTAACCGACTTAACCGACGGTGTTTAGTTTGCCGTACTCCGACCCCGACTGTTCATTGCGGACTGTGTAGAACCTCTTTGTCTTTGATTTTGTTTTTCGTGTTCTTTTTTCAAATGAATCCACTGCAATTTGTGGCCAGTTGGTTTGTTTTGTTTTTGCAATAGAGGTTTTATTTGGTGTGCATATTGGTTTTTAAATAAAGAATAATAATGGATTTTGCAAACGAAAACTGTTATGCTGGCACTTCACATGGCTGTTTGTATTTGCTATTGGGTGTTTGTCGTATTTGGAAATATACCGGGTATCTCAAGACTGCTACCGAAAACGAAGCCGGGTGGTAGTTTTAGTGACTACAAACACAATGCAACTAAAAATTTCACAAAGAAACGCGACAATTATTTTTTATGATTTTTTAAATATCATCATTTTTGGGAGGTAAATCCATAGTTTTTGCTAAAATAATAATTTAAACTCTTTTATACCTTAGATTATTTATAAATAAAAGGGTATACACTATTGTTTTAGGAAAAAATTCATTTACCACCCAAATATGGTCATAAGAAAAAAATATCAAAAAAAAAATTGTCGCTTTTTTTTGCAACTTTTTCTGATGCATTGTGTCTGAAGTCGCTTAAACTACCACCCAGCTTCGTTTTCGGTAGCAGTCTTGATATACCCTGTATATGAGCAAACATGCAAATAGAGGCAAATATGACCATCCATACTTAGCAGACAAATAATAAACACACAAACATTTGGCATCAGATAGCTAGGGTGTTTCCAATACTATGGACGTATTTCAACTTGCAGCGGGATTTATTATTTAAATACATGCTACTATTACATGCTACGTGTCAGAAAATACGAGGTACTGAAAAAACCATGAAGAGCAAGGCGCTGGTGGATGCTGACTATGCATAAAAATCGAACCAAATACAAAACTACAAGACGTACAGGACTATGGCACGTGCGCTTCTGAATATGGCCAATGTGTTGTTTGTTTGCGAATTTGTCTATTTATTCCTTTTGATGTGCCTCGAAAAACTGACAAGCGCACGGTAACGCGTATTTGTTATTGGCCTTGTTTGTCAAATAGGCAAATAAGGCCACATTTTGTCAATTAAACTGACTACACATGGTAATTGTTTGCCAAATATGCCAAATACACAAATACAAATAGCCATGTGAAGTGCCAGCATTAGAGAAAAAAAAGGACAACGTTTGTGGGTTAAATTCCTTATGTTGGTGATTAATAATTTTTTTGGGAAAAAGTGAATATTTTCCCATTTTGAAACTATACCTTGTTTCCTTATTTTATCGACTAATTTGATTGTAATATAATTATAAATAATCATTTAAGGTCCTCTTTTTCTATATGTTAGCATATACATTAAATCTCTGCAGAAAAGGATAAGAAGAGAATTTGAAATTTTCCCGATAAAAATCCTAAATATTTTCCGATAAATAGTTTGTTTCCGAAAATTACACTCTACTAATCTATTTTCATATTTCATTTAATATCAAACCAATACCACAATAAACCATCCAATCTCAGATTTACGGTCCACTACAGTATTTATTATATTAGCTCAAATAATACAACACCAGTGATTCCTGCTCTTTACATAAAATGGGTACTTTCTGCAACCGTTTCACTTGCGCTATGCGAATAACGAGCTCTGTGCTCACTTCAAATGCAACTGGAGTCAGATGCTTTTTATGGAATTGCTTTGTAGAAACGCTTTACTGTTCTGTATTTATAGTCGTCTTCATAGATTAACCGTCCGGTACTTAGGATAATTGTTTGTGTAATTTATTTTTGTCTTTCTTTTATTACTTTAAATGGCTGTTGATGAAAAATACAACAGTGCCTTATTCAGAAACAGTTTTCAAACCTATTTTAGTTATCGTGGGTGGTGGCCTGTTGGTAAACGGACCATGACTGCCAGTATATGCCAATTATTTTTATTAACTTTATATACCAAACAGTATACAGGCGGACTTAATGCCAGGGGCATTCTCTAACAGTCTACCTTTGGGTGAAGCAGAAATGGAGTACAGCAGGTTTTTTTTACATTTAGATAGGGAAACAAAATAAATAAGTATACACTGTGTGTTAAAATAAACATACATATATTATATTCTTTGAAGAAACAGTTCCCGAACTCTTACCTTAAACACATAACTATAGTCCAATGAAGGATTTCCGTCTTTATTCATAGTTAGTGTCCCGACCTTATTGGCCGTCACTTCATAACATGTTCCTTCTAAATTACATGAAGGAAACAATGGCTATAAATGTTTCAAGCCACTCCGCTATCGGCAACGTCTTACTAAATGTATTAAACACAATATCCATTGTCTACGTTGTAGTTCAGCTACTTTAATGTATTCAAGAGATGGTGGCCTGTTAAAAATGAATGTTAATCACCATGCACTATAACGTTGAAGGAAAACATCCTGAGGAAACCCGCATATCATAGCGATTACTAAAAAAAATATATGATATCTAACGTCCACCAACCCGGACTAGGCCACCGTGGTGGACTATACGGCGTGAGTTTATGTATGTATGTATATCAGTATGTACTTGTGAGATTATCAAAAGAAATCGGTAACATATATTATATACTCGTAAATTAGCATAATAAAATAAATCTAAAACATTATCTTTATACCGTACAGACAAGGCCACTTTCAAATAAAATAACTTAAAAAGGTGAATTTATTTTCCCAAAATGCCGGCATTTAAACTCGCGATACTCCGGAGCGGGCGGCTTGCCAGAAAATTGAGTATAAGCTTCCGAAATACAAGTGTTCTTAACTAACTTATTTCCTCTCCGGCCATCGCATGAACTTGACATTTTTGGCAATTTTATTCTAATAAATTTTAGTTTTTTTTTAAATATGAATTATAAATTACCTTTTAATATGTAGATTTTCTCAAGTGCCCCAAGACTTTCTTAAATGTTGAAGTTAACGAAAATTATCTACAAATGTGACGTTGTCAACTAGACCGCTCCGTCACTGTTCAACAACAACCAACAACAACAAACAAATATTTGTGTGAACCACAGGTATTCGTTTCAGGTTTGGGTGTTTGTGAGACCAAAAATCCTCTCGTAGTTTCTGATCCAAGACTTGAATTCGTGTGAGGCAGGATTGTGCGTTATTTATGTTCATAGACCGACAAATTATTCTTATTCCTATTTCGAATCTGTCTGGCTCTTATGAACAATTTTAAAGACTTCAACAGGATAAAGCAATAAATGAAAAATATTTGCTATGAATATACACACTAAAACAAATTTGAATACAATAAACTCAGTGTTTCAGATTCAATACGATGTGGCGATGATAAATATTTAAAAGGAAAATATTGGAATGCAATACATAGACCCTTTTCAATTTGCCATCCGGGTGTAGGGTGCCGCCTTTTGTGTGTTTATTTCAATAATATTTGTACGAGTCGAGTTACTAGCTTCGAGTAAAATATTGTAGGCGGATAATTTATATAGAGCCTGATACGTCAGGAATTTAAGATGACACAATGTAATGAATTTTGATACTTATAATTTTATAATACAAGATATGTCAAGACTGTTACCGAAAACGATACTGGGTGGTAGTTTTAGTAACTACAAACAGATATGCCATTAGATTCGTTCATTACTTTGGCTACAATATCCTTTTTATGAAAAAGGCAATAATTCGCAAGCAAAGAACCGCATTTCAATGGCACATTGACTCTTATATATGAAATTAAACCCACATAATAGCTCCTTAATGGATTTTTTTTTTATTGCTATAACTGGCGAGACGAGCATGCCGTTCACTGCATGGTAAGCGATATGACTGCTCATGAGCAGTGGCAAAACCAAACAACACCTTAAATTACAAAACTATGCTCGGCACTCCACCGCGCTCGCCATCCTGAGACATATGATGTTAAGTCTCAATATGTTCAGTAGTTACTCTGGCTTCAATGTCCTTTAATCCGAAACACAACAGTGCATTTAAACTGCTGTTTGGCGAGAGAAATAGACATTGCAGTGGTACCCAGGTGGCCTCTCACTTATACCTACCACCAGTACAATTCCAAAAATAATGGATTACTTTTTCCTTAACCTATTATATAGCCTTTGTATGGTTTTCAAAATTAAGCCTTTGAAGTTAAGGCTGTCAAAAGATTGTATTTCTATTAAAACAGTTAACCCCGAGATTATACATACAAATAAAACCCTTAAGCCGTGTTTGTAAAGGCCAAAAGCCCATAAACACGGATTGTAAAAGGTAAAGGGATATTTGAGTTATTTGTGTAAGTGCGTCGTTGTTATCCTGAGGGAGGCGTCCCATTTCCCTCATAAAAAGTATTCTATATGTTAATTCTGGTTATCCCTGTATGCAAAAATATGTGTAATTGCGAAGTGGATTAACAAACTTTGGTTATGTACTGTCGCCTTTATTATACAGCTCTTGTTTTGAGTGAGAGAAAAGCGGTAAGCCCTCTCCCGATCTAACTATTTTGGTATCTTCATTGGTGGTAGGTCTCTTATATGTGAAAGGCCGCCTGGGTAGGTACCACCGCAATGTCTATTTCCGACAAACAGAAGTGTGATGCACTGTTGTTCCGGTTTGCAGGACATTGTGGCCAGAGCATCTACTGGACATATTGAGACCTAAAATCTTATATCTCGTAACGGCGAGCGCAGTGGAATGCCTTGGCAATCAAATATTAATGATATATTTATACTTTGTTTTGTGAGCATTTCCATTCCGACAATATTATCATCAATTAACTCACAAAATAGAATACACTATTCGCTTAAAACGGAAACAGGCATCAAATGGTTAGACTTGCGTGTGTGAATGTAAAAAACGTGGTGCACAAATCAAATATATTTCTTTATAAAGATTTTTTCTGGTGGCATTTCTTTGAATAATTCTTTCAATAACCGTAGGAATACAAACTAACGATATTTGAGCAATAAGAAAAACATAGAATATTACGTATGAATGTGTGTACTTATTTAGCATTCTGTCTTTATAGTCTTGCTTATTTCACTTAAAAGACACTAGCGGTAAGCTATATATGCAAAACATTGTGTAAAAAACTACAGGACTTAAATAAACTTTAAAACGTGTTCGAATATGCTGTTATCAAAAAACCATTATAACGCGAACGGTTTTAATAAAAAAAGATATCGCGTCGTCGTGAATTCATACAAAATGTTTAAAAACGGACGCCGCAAACATAAAATATTGCCTTTTTTGCGGTCCGGATGGCTATTAAAATACATTTTCACGTGTATACTTACTTAATACGGCATTTGTTTGTTAAAATATCCTATTGATTTGATTAGCTTTTTACTTTTATGCATGTTTTGCAATAAATTAAGTAGATACTAATTAAGTAGCACTACGCCAATTGCCAGCGTGGTAGACTATAGACGGCCTAACATCTCAGAATTGTTATAGGGCAGATACAGTTGTGTGTGTTATAAGACATGAACGCGAACAAAATGTATAAGGACAAATAATTTGTCTTAGATCAAGAAATACGAGTATGAAAACCATCAATTTAAAGAATTTTGTTGTTTTTATCCATAAGATGTAAACACGTAATTTTTTTTCGAATTTCAGTAATAGTGCGATCTATATCTGTAAGCACGAACAGTTAAATCAGTTCCAGATTTTATTGAATCGATAGGCAAATCCTTAATCTCTTTGTCGAAAATAAACCAGAAAAAAACGCGGGTACTCGGGTTGTTGCTGAGAAAAGCGGGACGGGGAAAAAACGGTCCATTCATGATTGTAACAAAAAGTGGGAATGCGTTTATTTCAGCCCAGTCATCGGGTCTGATAGCCTTCTATATTTTTCCGCTCCGCAATGCTAGTGTTCATAATATTCACTTTTTGTGTTGGCAAAAATACTCTGCTTTTGAACAAGTTCGACTAGCAAACAGTAAATCTCATGGCAAGTGATAACCGTCGTAAATGATTTTTTTTAAAATTCGATCGTTAGTGTAAGTGCGTTTCTACCTCTTAAAATGGGAGAGCACAGCGAAGAAAAAAATCATGGAAGGAACGAGGGCATTGGGTTTCCAATAATCTTAGTCAATGAACGTAATACGACAGCAAAGCTTTCATTCACTATTTATTTCGGTACACAGTGGTACCACCTCGGTTATAACGTCCCATTTCTACTTAGTTCCAGGTAAATATATGATCTGTATCAGCCCATATACGTCCCACTGCAGGGCACGGGCCTCCTCTACAATCGAGAGTACGATTGAGAGTGGTTAGGCCACATAGTCCACCACGCTGGCCTAGTGCGGGTTGGCGGACTTACATACCATATAAATTTTATAAATCTCTATGGTATGCAAATTTCCTTACGATGTTTTCCTTCACCGTTTTAGTGCATGGTGATTGACTATCAATACACACATAACTCCGAAAAGTCAGAATACATGATGCCTTTGCCATTTTTATTCTGTATTCCCATATAGTCCACTGTACAGGCCTAGTGCGGGCTGGTGGACTTTGCATACCATAGACATTCTTGCAAATCACTATAAGTGCAGGTTTCCTCGTGATGATTCTCTTCACCGTCATAGTGCGTACCACTTTGATCAAATCAAATCAATCAAATCAAAATATTCTTTATTCAAATAGTCTTTCACAAGATCTTTTGAATCGTCCTTTTCTGCTACCACCGCTTCGGAACGTGTTGTAGCTGTGAAGAAGAAGCGGCGCAAGAAACTCCCTCAGCAACACGAACTGTCTTCTTTTTCTTTTGTTTTTTTTTTTATATCACCAATTACAATTACGATAACAATGGTTCATGTCACAAGTAACAATAATGTCAATTTGATGCAAAACATGATAAATTTATTCCCAAGCAGTTTTATCTTCCACATAATCTGTGATTCTATAATATGCCTTTTTACACAGCTTAACTTTTATCACTTTTTTAAACTTATTAATAATTTGTTTTTGTATCACTCCATATACGATCTACTTTAGGACACAGGCCTATTCTACAATCGACAATTTTACTGAGAGTGGTTAGGCCATATAGGTTGTCATTACTTACTATTTATTTAATCTCCAATACTCACTGACTTGCTTGTCAATTACTTAGCGTCTTGTTTGAGAAGGATACGTTACAATATTATACGATACAAAATATTTACAAAGGCAAATTCTAACGTATATTTATTAAAGGAAGGCTACATTACTATATGCATCACACACTTATTTCAATAACCACTGGGTATTGACAGTAGGAAATGCATAAAAGTGCTGGATCGTAGTGGCACATGCTATTTGTACTAACAGCATTTCAGTATTATCTGTTATTGGCTGTAAAAGCAAAAACCCATTATTCCATTTATGATGTTGCATGATTTGCCTTTATTTAAATCCGTTAATTGTACCGATTTATCTCAGAATCAGTATCTAAGAGTATCTCGGCACCAATAGGCATAATATAGTATATTTATAGTAAGGTTTAAAAAAAACTGTGGCCGCCATTTTGAACATTTTATTTATTGAACCAATTGCTCTCAAAATCAACATCTGACGTTATGTCAACACCAATAAGCCAAGTACATAGACGGATTTAAAAAAAACTGGCCGCAATTTTCAACTCTTTAGTCATTGAATCGATTGCTCTCAAAATCAACATCTGAGGATATCTCGGCAGTCGGCACCAATAAACCAAATTTATAAGTAGATTAAAAAACTGTGGTCGCCATTTGGAACTTTTTATTGATTAAACCGATTGCTCTCAAAATTAATATCTGAGGGTTTCTCGGTACCAATAAGCCACATTTATAGGTAAAGTATTGTGGCTGCCATTGCTCTCAGAATTAAAATCTAAGGTTCTCTCTCTGTCTCCCTCCTCCCCCATCTCTCTCTCTCTCTCTCTCTCTCTCTCTCTCTCTCTTCAGCCATAAAAAGCCATAGGAAGTCCACTGCTGAACATAGGCCTCCCCAAGGATCTCCACATTGCCCTGTTGGAAGTGGCCTGCATCCAGCGACTTCCTGAAACCTTAACAAGGTCGACCGTCTAAATTGTTGGTTCACTACGATTTAAAAATTAAAAATGTATTCTCATCATATTAATAATAATAAAAATATTTTGTAGCTATCCAACAGTCTTCTAAACGACTCCTTCTTATAATATTAACGCTTTGGCGTATTATTTTTCGATCCAGGGGTATCCTAAAAAACATTATATAGATTTGGCTGTTTACATATCTTTAACAGATAGATATTGATTTTGAGAACAATCAGGTTAAAAACAAAAAAGTTCAAAATGGTGGCCAAAATATGCAATTCCGTCTATGAATTTAAGTTACCGGTACACGGGGACGGCTGTTAAATATCAAATATATACCTCCTACCAGAAGACGCGATAAGGCTCTAAAATTTAAATGGCGGCCAATATTCTATAATCCGGATTAAATTCAGACATATTTAAAAATTATATCCAATTAAGATCAGAGAATTACAAAATATTTATATTACAAGTCATATTTAGTCACAAACTTAGTAAATTTTAACTCATTGTCATATTAAATAAATGGTGGCAATAATTTTATTTTGTCGGCTTAATATAACTTCAAATTGTTTTTTTCATATAAATTTATTTATATTAAAAAACAGTGTAAACAATTTACCAGGATAACGAGTTAATAATTTTTTTATAAATTTGCAACACTGAAAAATATGTCTATAGAAAGCGCGCTAATTCTAATTTTTTTTAGTAAAATTCCGTCGATTATTTCTCCCGATATATTAATAAATATGCAATGTTACCTAGGGTAGCTAATTATATACTTATTAATTATGCGTTTAGTAGAATTTGGGCACAATTTAATGACGCTAAATGGCATTTTAAGATTTTTCTTTCTAGAAGATTTCATGTGTACCCCACGCTGTCTGAATCCATACTGATTGGCGGGAAAAAAAAGGTGGCCCCGGCACCACCATTTTTATCTACGTTTTTCAAGTACCAGCGCTCCCTCTATATGTATATACTCTAAGATTATACCTTGGTATTTTCGAAGAATTATATTTTCAAATACAATATTTTCCTTCAAGTCCTGACACAATGTCTGAAGACACTCTCACAGCACTTCAAGAAACAACTTTTATTTCAGCGTGTAAAATTCAAGAAACGAAACCGTGTTTCCATAATAAAATTTATCTTCGTCATAAATTCCATTCGGACATATTTCTGTACAAGCGAAACTCAGTCTGCATACACTTCAAGTTAAAATGGCGCATCGTTGTGACCAGTGGTGAATAAAATTATCCGAACAGTATAAAATTGTGCCAAAAATATATTTTAAAAGAGCATATTGGACGCTCACCTTGATAAAGTATTCAAAGACAATTGTTTGTATGTTGGCAGCCCTGTTCGACCTTGATCTAAAAAAGTTAGATAATTATCTATGGTACAATAGAAAGGAGTTGTCTCTGGTTGTTAATTTATTCATTGGTGACCCGAGACAATGAATCGTTTTCATTTGTTGAATGATATTTCCATTTTTTGTTTATCAAAGTTTTTATTTTTACTTACAATTGTAATTTAACAGCAAAAATTAGCTTTTTTTTGTTCTTGAATAATTTTTCTTAAGATAAGTTTATATTATTTATCAACCATGCATGCATGCATTGTTTATTTAATTTTTTACGCTTTGTACTTTCACAAATAATTCAGTAATTATATTTAGCCTGAACATATTTTATTGCAATATATACCGAGACGGGCTGCGGGTATGCCATTCCTCTGATGGTAAGCGATACGAGCGTTCATAGACGAAAAACAAACTAAGACATGACTTATAAAGCATTACTTGGCATTCCACTGCGCTCTCAATCCTTATACATACGATGTCTCATTAGTTCAGCAATTACTCTGGGTAAAATATCTCCTAAACCGGAAATCAACAGTGCATTTACACTGCTATTTAGCGGAAATATATATTGCGGTGCTATCGAACCAAGCGGCCTATTATACTCGTATTTTATTTTCGTCATCCTTAGCTCAGTACTGGTGCACGCATGATCATAGGCTTTGATAAACTATACATCTTATTATTCATCATACATTATATTTATGAAAAAGACAAAAACCCGCAGGCACAGAACCGCTTTTCAATGACACATTGACTCTTTATTATGGAATAAAACCCACATAACAGCTCCTTAATGGATTCTACCAGTGATTCGCTTTATATTAAAATAAGTGAGACAATTTCGTACATTCGAGCATAAAAGGCTCTCGCTACTCAAGCAGTAATCGACTTATTATTTAGTAGTTTTGATATGAATGGTACCCGGAAGCGAAAACTTCTACTACCAATCGCACCGCATTGTCTATTTCTCGCGCCAAACAGCAGTGTAAATGCGCTGTTTTGTTTCGGTTTGAAGGCCATTGTAGCCAGAGTAACTACAGACTACTGGTTATATTGAGACTTAACATCTTATGTCTCAGACTGGCGAGCACTATGGTATGTCAAGCATTGCTTTGTAATTCATGGTTATGTTTGGTTTGCTACCGTCCATGAGCGGTCGTACCGCTTACCATCTGGTAAATGGCATGATTATCTCGCCATTTATCGAAAAACAAAACTACAGTTTTTTAGCATCTGCTCTAAAACATTTACAAATTAGCTTTGGTACATTACGCCCGGTCATTACAGAAGGATTAGACGAAAATACGCACGATTAAATCTCAAAAGGATTATGTTTATTTTTCAAAGGCTATAACCGTTAAGCCTGGGTACCAACAGCCAATTTAAATTCTGACACTAATTTTAGTCGTCGAGTAGTATTAAAGTTAGTTAGGCATTACGATAATATCGTTTATAATAAACAATTATCTAAAAATGAGTATGGAGGCTTATACTTACTTAATGACATTTTAAAATATTCCATTCAGTGTTAAAAAATAAAGAGCAACAACAGTTTTTTAGTTTATATATTTATTTAAAGTAATCATTCTTGTAAATTAATTTATAATTACATACTTTATTATATTTTTGCTGAGATATATTCAAAAGATAAAATTCTTATCGTTTCTAAATGTCTCTAAGAAAGACAATCTTATATATTTTCCTACAGCAGTTCTCTTTAAAAATATGAGTTTTTTTTCGGAAAGGCCTTTTTAATGGCCTCTTGTAAACCTCTTGTACAGTTGTTTTTTCTTCAAGTAACCTACGCACGGCCGCTACACGCGTACATTGTAAACTGTAGTTTTACGATAACATTATACATAATGAATGTTATGTTTACGACAATTTTCAGTTTAAATACTGTTGTTTATTTTATCGTAAAAAGGCTTCATAAATTGTAAATCATTTCAGAAACTGCCTAGGTGGCGTAGTTGTACTACGGTACAGTTACAAAGCTGAGGTCTTGGGTTCGAATCCCGGGTTGCGCAAAGTGATATTCATCATCATCATCATCCACAGCCTGTAGGTTCCCACTGCTGGGTATAGGCCTCTCTCATATTCTGCCACTTTTGTTTGTTCCTTGCCAGTCGCATCCAGGTTCGGCCTGCGACTTTGACAATATCGTCGACCCACCTTGCCGCCGGACGGCCGACGCTGCGCTTACCCAGTTTTGGCCACCATTCTGTTAACGTCTTACTCCACCTGCCATCAGTGCGTCTAACCACATGCCCAGCCCAACCCCATTTGAGTCCCAAGTGATATTAGATTTTTTTATTCATTATCAGCCCGGAGTCAGGAATTTGTGCCCGATATGACGATAGGTTTTCCCCCTGTCACATCATGGAACGGAACATACATGGCGAAATGTGGATGTCCGCCGTTCGGACACCTCTACCTGCCCCGTCTATGAAAAAGTTTATGTATGTATGTATTTCAGAAACATTATTACATTTAGTACCTATCTACGTTTAATTAAGTGCATTATAAATTATTTTTTGTTAATCAATTCAATTATTATGTTCAGTTATTATTTACCCTCCCTTCTATGAACTCCATTTCTCCATACATCTCCATCACTGAACACACAAGAAAACACAAAATACCAAGTTATTTTTATATGTAAATGTAAAGGCATGACCAAAATAAGCGTCGGCATTCAGTCCACCTGTTTGTACCGCGGTGTAAGACGGCATTGCGACATGACGTCATAGGGGCGGCGTGGCGGCGTGGCGGCGTGGCGTGGGCGTAATGAGCCACCTCCACCCATACGCTTCAAAATAAAATGTCACTAGCTATATGTTACGTGGACGTTACACTTCGGGTAATGAAGAGTTCTGGATTGATTAATAAAAGGTTAAAATGTAGGGTTGGAAATTAGATCGATTTTGATTTGTTTTAAATCAATAGAATAGGTCTGATAAGGCATTATCCGTACTACTACTATCCGTTTTACTGGGGGTAGGTCTCTCATATGTGAGAGGCCACCTGGGTACCACCGCAATGTCTATTTTTCCCGCAAAACAACAGTTTCAATGCACTGTTGTGTTTCGGATTGAAGGACATTGTAGCCAGAGTAACTACTGGACATCTTGAGACTTTACATCTTATGTCTTAGGATGGAAAGCGCAGTGAAATGCCAAGCATTGTTTTATAATTCAAGGTCCTGTTGGTTTTGCTACTGTTCATGAGCGGTCGTATCGCTTACCATCAGGCGAATGACATGATCGCCTCGTCATTCAAAGCAATAAAAAAACAAAAACATGTGTATAAATTATTATATCCGCCTCCGTGGCGCAGTTGGTTAGACGCCGCCTGTGAAACGAGAGGCCGCGGGTTCGATCCCCGCACCGAGAGAAATGTTTGTGCGGCCCACAAATATTTCTTCCGGGTCTGGGTGTTTGTGAGACCGAAAAGTCTCTCGTAGTTCCTGATACCCACGACACAAGACTCGATCTTAGTGTGGGGTCAGGACTATGTATATGACTGTTGGGTGTATTTATTTTATTTTATTTATTTATATCATTAATCTAATTGACCAAAATACTAAACGTAACCAAGCAGGGTTATTGCGTAATAATTACTATTTACTACTATACCTCATTATGTAAATTAAGCCTGTGTTATTCTTGTATGAACTCCCACGGACAATCTAACAAACTTCTTACTGTAACCTATTTTCATATTAAATCAACTTGTGAACTCTTTAAAGTTTTATTCACAAAATTTAATTAGAACAGTTCCTTCCAGCATATTATTAATATTAGCTATTCTACATTCTTTCTTCTGAATGGTAAAAGATTTGCGACGCTTCATATGAGAAAACAGAAGTTAGTCTCTCGAGCGCAATGCTAGTTTATGCACTTTGTAATTTAATATTGCTCGTCTCGCCAATGTGAAGTTGGTTTTATTATATTGTTTTTTTTTTGTTTTAGTTAATTTGCTACCACTTTTACGAAGTGTGGGATGTTAATTTATCTTTGGATTTTAGTCATTTTTTTTTATATAGTTTCTAGCTCGGTAAGGTCAATTAGATAAATTGAATCGAAGGTTTTCGTTATATTGCAATCAGATATTTTGATTATGGCAAGAGCAGAATTATGTTTCGTGTCAGAACATTGTTTCGGCTATTTGACATGCCCAAGTTACGAAAAGTATTTGTGACTCTTCTTATTTTTTTTTTCAATTTATGAGAAAACAAGTTGGTTTCATAAACTATGCCGTTATAGTTATTGCGCTATGTAATTTAATATATCTCGTCCCGTTAATGTAACTGCAGTTGCAACAACTTTCTTTGCCCTACGTCTAATAAGTAATTCATAGAATAATAAGCCCTTAAACTCCGAATACAATCAGGATGAGGGAAACTAAGTAAACAGTATATTACAGAATACAAACAACACCCTCCTCGTGAATGAATCAACAAATGTGTTTTGTATAGCAAATTACTACCTAACTTGTAGGTATAGCTTTTCTGCTGTGTTTCATTCGGTGAGTACCGGACGTTTCTATAACCTATCTATCTTTAACAGGTAGTTAAAATAGTTACTATTACTATGTCGGTATAATTCTACGCTTCATAGATACATGATAGATATATTATTGAGAACGGCTGTAAGAGAGGAAGAAAATCTCTCTCTCTCTCTTTAGCCACTGGTAGTCCACTGCTGAACATAGGCTTCAACTGGTAACAGGATATTCGAATGCTTTCGAATAGCGATTACCACGCACTATGGCGGTATTCACTGATCTAAACCCCGTGAATTGCTAATGATAGTGATGTCAAAATGACGTTGTTCTTGTTAGGTTATTATAAATTAATAAAATAAAGTTTGAACGCATATTATATATTTATGTATCACTAACTTCAATAATTTTTATTTTAAAATAATATACGTATAATTAGTAGCCTTACTTTAATGAAAATTAGCGGAACTTCACATCAATATCATCCATCATCAATCCATCAGCCAAAGGAAGTCCACTGCTGAACATAGGCCTCCCCCAATGATTGATGGTCCGACGACCTGGTAAAGGTCGCGGGACGTCGCTGGATGCAGGCTGCCTCCAACAGGTCTCTGTGGAAATCATTGGGGGAGGCCTATGTTCACATCAATATACTTAACGTCAATGTCTGTCCCTGCGCATTACCAATTTGCGACGGTTTTAACAATAATACGTCGAAATCCTATCATATTGAGTGAATATTGAGTGTCTCTTAGTATGCCGAGTATTTGTTTTCTTTTTAATGAGTCCGCCATATTTTGTCCCACATGGATAGCTTCCTAGGCGCAGTTAGTTAGATGCCGGGTGTGTAACAAAAGACTGCGGGTTTGTTGCCCGCTCCGAGAACAATGTTTGTCTGAACCACAGATATTTGTTTCGGGTCTGGGTGTTTGTGAGACCGAAAAGTCTTTAGTATTTCTGATTCCTACGACACAGGACTCGATCTTAGTGTAACATCAGGACTATGTATAATATAATTGTACCGACAACGAGACATTTGTCTATTAACTATTTAGTGGAAGTTAGTCCCTTTATAAAGCTGTAGTAGGAAATCCATTGCCACAACACATACATACAATTCATATAAACTATACAATAGCGTGGTGGCCTGTTGGTAAATGGACTAGACGCGACTGCCAACATGTTCACGGTGGTCGCGGGTTCGAATCCCAGGGCACACCTCTGACTTTTCGGAGTCATGTGTGTATTGATAGTCAATCACCACGCACTAAAACGGTGAAGGAAAACATCGTGAGGAAACCTGCATACCATAGCGATTTATAAAATTTCTATGGTATGTAAGTCCGCCAACCCGCACTAGGCCAGCGTGGTGGACTATATGGCCTAACCACTCTCAATCGTACTCTCGATTGTAGAGGAGGCCCGTGCCCTGCAGTGGGACGTATATGGGCTGATACAGATACAATAGCAACTAGGTTCGAATTCGGCCGTTTTACGTTTTTGTATATTGAAAACAGTTTTTCCGTTTTTCGCCTCATCTACCCCAAGCTGCCACCACCGCTGTATCGGTTTTTAACAATAAATATTTATATTCCCATAAGTTTATCCAAATCTGCGGAATATTTACCATTTTACCGGTGGTAGGGATATCACATGTGAGAGGTCGTCGACCAACACAATGTCTATTTCTCCCATCAAACAGCATTGTAATTGCACTGTTGTGTTACATTTTGAAGGACATTGTAGCCAGAGTAACTACTGGACAAACTGAATCTTACCATCTTATGTCTTAAGATGGCGAGCGCACTCAACTGTCAAGGATGAGTTTGTAATTCAAGGTGTTGTTTGGTTTTGCTTCTTCCACGCGCGGTCGTATCGCTTACCATCAGGCCAGTGGCATGCTCGTCTCGCCGTTCATTGCTATAATACATTGTATATTTCTTCCTATGTTAAATAAATAAATACACCCAACAGTCACATACATAGTCCTGACCCCACAATGAATAAAATTATTCCTAATATTTTATTAATCACTACGTAGTATAAAACAAAGTCGCTTTCCCTGTCCCTATGTCCCTTTGTATGCTTAAATCTTTAAAACTACGCAACGGATTTTGATGCGGTTTTTTTAATAGATAGAGTGATTCAAGAGGAAGGTTTATATGTATAATACGTACATTTTATTGTACAGAAAACTATTTGTACCCGGGCGAAGCTGGGCCGAGCCACTAGTACATAATATAATGAAAACAGTTTACATTCTAACTAGGATATTGTATACATAATATTAATGTCTGAGTTATGAGCACATTTAAGTATCTGAATGAACATCTTAACATTGTATTTTATTCTGTATGAGAATTAAATTATGTCCGTCTTTAATGTGCGATAATATATTATTTTCTCTTTGATGTTATTTATAGAAACATTTTAATGACGATAATATGAGATGTTATTATGAAACAGCAGCAATTGAAGCACCGATGATATTATTTCATAGAATCGCTTAATATAATATTTCCTGTACAGTAACAGTTATTTTAATTCAACATGATGATCTATATTATTTTCATCGCATGAAATATTTTTAATAGATGTTCATTAATTTTTCGTTTAATTCTTTACATTCATCAAAGCTATTTGCTATCCAAAACAAATCAGGGTATATCAAGACTGTTACCGAGCCGAAGCAGGGTGGTAGTCTTACAGCCCATGCCAATAATCAATCAAAAAAAAAATAGATTGAAGTCAATCAATCTAATTTTGTTTGTTTTGTTCAGCCAAATGTTGCCATAGTTTTTTCACTACTGAGATTGATTATCGGCAATATAGTATCAGAAAAAAGATTGAGCTGTCAATCTAAAACGGCAAATTTTGGATTGGGATTGTTTATTGGCAGTGGCTGTTAGTGACTTCAGACATAATGCAACTAAACATTTTGCAAAAGAATTGATTATTAGTTATAAAGACGCCTATGTACGCAAGGGTTTAAATTATTGTTTTAGCAAAAACGATGGATATACCACCCAAACCTACCACTATCGTCATTAAAACTACCACCCGCCTTTATTTTCGGTAGCAGGCTTTATACAGGGTATATCAAGACTGCTACCGAAAACGAAGCCGGGTGGTAGTCTAAGCGACTTCAGACACAATGCAACAGAAAAAGTTGCAAAAAAAAGTGACAATTTTTTTTTTTGTTACTTTTTTCCTATGGCCATATTTGGGTGGTAAATAAATTTTTTCCTAAAATAATAGTGTATACCCTTTTATTTATAAATACTCTAAGGTATAAAAGAGTTTAAATCATTATTTTAGCAAAAACTATGGATTTACCACCCAAAAATGACGATATTTAAAAAATCATAAAAATAATTGTCGCATTTCTATGCGAAATTTTTAATTGCATTGTGCTTGTAGCCACTAAAACTACCACCCGGCTTCGTTTTCGGTAGCAGTCTTGAGATACCCGGTATACCCTGTATTTGCCATTAATAACTAGGTCCAAATCCCCACCTACTTCTTACATCCTGGATGGACGCCCAACCTCATTGTGACCTAACTACTACTATCAAACCTCTGGGTTCAATTGAAACAAAGAGATCAATATATTCAACCGAAATAGAAACAAGAACGACACGAATGTTACATAATAACACTCAAAGTACAATCCAATCAATTTCTTTACTTTGTTTCGTAAAGTACGAAGTTATACATCATTAGCGCCCGAATACTGGAACGCCATTCAAATAATAAGTTGCTCTTAATAGGGCACGGCCCACTTAGCCAGTACATTTAATCAGGATTAACGTAGTTAAGCGCAAGTTATATTTAAGTTGCGTTCCAGTATTTGGGCTAGGAGGCTTAATTACTGCCTAGATACGAGTGGTATGTATTGATATAAAATAGGAGATATTATGATGGGTTCGGTGGTTGAATAAATTATTGGCAAACCTAATATTTTCTATGGTGTGTAAAATCCGCCAACCGGCACTAGGCCAGTGCAGCGTGGTGGACTATATGGGCTGACCACCCTCAATCGTATTCTCGATTGTAGAGTAGGCCCGTGCCCTGCAGTGTGATGCGTATGGGCTGATAAAAACATGTATTTCTACACTTCTTGTTCTACTCGTTCCCTCACTGCTGAGGCTCTATAGGCTACCAACCGCATTATTAACGATGTTCGACCATTTGGACGATGTTCTGCCTCTGGCGCGATGGCTTTCCATGCGTCTCAGTATTATAAACTTCTCCAATACATGTCTGAGAGACCGCATAATGTTCCCAAAGAAACTTAAAGCATATTCCTTACAAATGGTAAATTGAGAAAATTTCTACACTTCTAGGGTCTATTAAATAGCAAATACTGTACTCAACGTAAAGGTATCATAGATCTTAATGTTGCAAAACTTGTATCTCCAGATGTATTATGTCCTTCGTGATAGTTTTGGCCAAATAAATCAAAATTATTCCCAAATTTCGACGACTACATTCGCAATTAAAAAACATAAGTCGTCATTGAAAACACAGAAACATTTGTTTCAAATAATCGCAGCGCAAATTAAAAGGTTACTTCGTTCCTTTTGTTTTGCAGAAAATCTACGAATTCTTATGTATTTTAAAACAAAACCGCGTTCGAAGCAACAAAAGGCGGGATTTTGTAATGTTCACAGTCTAATAACCCTCAAATGGTGGTCCGGTTTCACCGCATTCGGATAAAAAGGGCCACATAGGCCCGTCTCGGGTGATAATATCGTTTTGTGAAAAGACGTGGCGCCGCGAGAGATTGATGGCATGACAGATTATCCTTTCACGCGCATGGGGTATAAATGGCCCATTGCCGACGTGGGTAATGATTTAATCCGACCCTTTGCTGGATTTGAAAGTAGATATTCCAAAATAATGTTGGAATTATACAGAACGGCTGGGACAAACAATTGAGTGTTAAAAGACATTATCTTTCATTTCATTGATGTGATAAATGACCCCTAAAGGAGATCAGTCGATTTGGTCCAACTACGGACAAGAAATTAAGTATGACTAAAAAATCAGACGTATTTTTGTAGATTTATTTCTCTATTTATTTTTATCCTACACCGTGGGGATCAGATTTTGTAAAAAAAAAAGGATATCATAAAATATTCTACCACTTTTTGCATTGTTTGCAATATTATCAGAATTGACATCTGTCTTATAATTAGTGTTTGTGAAATTATCTTCTTTTGAAACGGATATTTCTACCCCCCGAAATGATTTCTTTATCAACTTTATATTGAAAAGTATTTAATGTGTTTATCATTATGTAATACATTTTACAATATTATTAAACGAAATTATTTACATAGTTACAGAAAATATAAAATATTGTCCAAATAAGATATATGTGAAGATAGTAGAATATGGTGTATTTTGTAAAACTTTAAGAGGATATATCTTAAATACCCCATATCGTAGCTCAAAAAGACTATATTATAATCAAAGGATATTGAATCTTTATTATTTAATTCTAGGTCTCATTTGTGTCCATCAAGTTTTCACTACTAGGCCCATTTTCCTTAGGAAATCGACCGATCTCCTTTTGTATTTAGCTTTTAATTTATTAATGCAAATAAGATGAGCTAAGCAATCATAAAAAATATTCAAAGAAACGACTTTCTTATTATATTTTCAGTATATAGTGTAAAAAAAGAAAATTAGAATAGAAATATTTAGATGCTAGTTTATGTATGCGTAAATAAGAAACCCAGTACATTATGCAGTATCTCGTAAATACATTTTTAAACATACACAAAAAATATCAGCATCTACATCACGACTATTTTTCTAATTAGTTTTTGAAATTCTGAAAAGAACACAGACTATATATTGGCACAGGTAAAAAAATGTATTGTCTGTAGAAAAAAGTAACAGATTGATTCGTTTTGATTTGCGAAATGTGCGATATTGATAAATTCATAGAACCCGTTTGATTATTCCAGCGCGTATTGTTTTTGTGAGTGAATATCGGATATTTCTTTTAAAAATAAATGTACTGCCAGCAAAATGGCCTAATGCTACTCGTAAACCCGAGCTTATGGTTCTACCCCGATTGATTGACTTCAAGTGCTTTTACAGTGTAACAAAACGTCGGACCTTTTTCTTAAAACCTTCTTGTGTGCCAACGAGAAACGTCAGACATAAACAAAAAAAGAAGTGCTTGTGAAAGGTCCAAAATAAATTCCAAAAATAAACCTGCATTTTACTTTGAATGTTGACCCAGATCAGGTCGTATACTCCTAAGTTCTTACAACAAGCCTTCTTGTATGTTTTGCGACTTAGCTTAGGATTTCGTACACCACTTGGTTTCTACCTTTTAGTACTTTAGTAGGTTTTGTAGTATTAAATACCACGGCACAACTCTGACTATTCGGAGTAATGTGTGTATTGATAGTCAATCACCACACACTATGAAGGTGAAGGAAAACATCGTGAAGAAACCTGTTTACCAGGGCGATACTTTTAAGAGTTCTATGGTGTATAAAGTTCACCAACCCACACTAGGACAGCGTGGTGGACTGGCTTAACCTCTCTCAATCGTACTTTCGATTGTAAAGGAGGGTCGTGCACTACAGTGGGACGTATATGGGATAATAAAGTACAGCACAGGTTTTGTAGTATATTGAGATATTCATACGGTGTGCATCTGTCGTCTCAAACTACCCACAACGCAAACCATCATACTATTAAATACCCCATAAGAATGCTTACATCATCACATCAGAGGGGCTGTATCCGACACCTTATCACGTTGATACTAAAAAATACTCTAACCCCCTTCGCACACGGAGCTACTCAAACATGATGGAACTAAACAGCAACATCAAATTACAAATCAGTTAGAAACTGTACTTTGCACACGACGCTACTCAAATTCCAAGGTTTCAGTTACTTCTTTTATTTCTATGTACAAAATCACCAAGCAACAAGGAGTAAACATTATGGAATTAAACAAACAACAAACAATGAAACAAGATTTGGGCTCACACGTATATGTACTCGAAAGAATATGAACTGCAGATTATTATTTGCAGCGCCATAGCTGTGTGAAACAGTTAAAAAAATATAGAAGTCTATAGAATGTCCAAGGAAAGCTATTTCAATTTGGTACAGGTATATCTCCTATAGTAATTAATACAAATTGAGTATTTAATTGCTTGATCATTCATTTTTCCTAACAAAACTCTCGGTAAACTCGGGTATCCAGTAGCGCGGCGACCAGAGTTTATCATAAACAATTTCGTCTAACTACTGATGTTTCTAAACACCAGTCAAAATGGTAAAAATTGTTCACGTAGGCATACCCTAGCACGGGCTAAAATTACCCCTATACATATAAAATGCTACAAGATATTTACTTGTCTTGGGCAGAGGTTGAAAAATGCCCCTTATTATGGCTGATTGCCTCGGCTACGTCGGCCCTGCGTATAATTTGATCCAAATGCTATATTTCATTTCATTTCATTTCATTTCATAGTGAGTAAGAAGAAAATTACTTAGATTAAATATTTATTATTGTATCATTGTATTTTATTAACGTATTATGAGAGCTGTGTCTAACACATTTAATTAATTAATTATTGAGACATAGCGAGTGGTAAGGATAAAACTACTAACAATAAAAAATAATTATTGTATCAGTGTATTTTATCAACTTTATATATTTAACTTTTTATCCACTAATGAGTATGGGATTCTACAACCGATAGTTCATTGGAGAGGTCTTGGGCCAAAGTCCATCATGTTGGCTTAGTACAGACTGACGAATTATAAAAAATCATACGTTAAAAAATACATTGTATTATTCTAGAGTACAGTAGAAAGAACACGTTTTAAATTTACCATTTTCTCACATAAAACTGCTAAAGGAACATACAATTAAGTAGCACTTAGAGCACAATGAAATTTGGTTATATTTTTTGTCTTTTCCTGGTGTACAATAAAGAATATAAATAAAATAAAATGAACACACAAAACAGTCACATACACAGTCCTGACTCCACATTCAGATTAATCAAGTCTAGTATCGTAGGAACTATGAGAAACTTTTCGATCTCACAAACGTCCAGACCTGAGACAAATAACTATGGATGGCACTTTTAGGTGCGAAGATCGAACCGGCGGCCTCTCGTTTCTAATCTAACTTTGCTACGGAGATTGAATATAAATAAATGAAACGAACCAGAATAGGACTATCATATTTCGTTAGTCGATATTCTATCGAGTCCCTAGTCATCAGACGCAGTAAAGCAAAATTTTACCAAGTAAAAAACACCTGGCATTTTACCCCTAAGGTTTTTATGTTTGTCCTTCAAAAAGTGTGTACGTGCCCGTCGAAACACGTGCCTCCCTTCACGTTTCGGGGATTTTCGCATTCAAGAGTGAAGAAACCTCACTATATCTGCCGCTATATTTTCCCTCATTTGCCGAAGACTCTGGCTAGAAAACATTTTAATAGAGAAGAATTTCCTTGGCTCGAATTTTGAATAAGGAATTCTATTTTTGAAAGTGATTAGAATTGTAAGTCGTTTTTGTCTAAAAAGTCTAGCAACATTAACTTGTACCAACAGTACGGAATAAGTATACGAGTACAAAAAATAATACTTTTTTGAAAGTTAGAATGGTGAAACAAGCACGTAACTCGCCTGATGGTATGCGTAATTATGAGCAGCACCATTCAGAATACATAATTACTAATCATTGCATGACAAAGCACTACGCTCGTCAGTTCAAGTTAAGTCTCTTGATGCCCATCAATCTCTAGTACTATCCTTCAATCTAGTACAAAATAGAAACGATTGCGGCAAAAATACAAATCTGCAGGTTTTGTCACCATATTTTCCTTCACCGTTATAGTGCGTGGTGATTGACTCAATACACACATAACTCCGAAAAATCATAGTTGTGCGTTGGGATTTTAACCCTCATGATACTGCTACATAAAGAACAATTTCATTTCACACACCGTGTAGTATTAAAATTTCCCTGTACGTGATCATATCTAAATAATTTAATGACGAGAACGTCCGCGGCGCGGTTTCGACAAAGCGGCGACTTGGTATTCATAACATATTTACAACTTTAAATGCTGGCGGAGCGAATAAATTCACATGTAAGGTTACTTTGAAATATTTCAATGTGGTAAATGCTTGGGTTTTGCTTAATTTTACGTTTTACCATATGTTTTACTGAATTACACATTATTAATACTAACTAATATTATAAATGATTCCACTTAAAGATGTAGAAATTTCGTCACAAATAAATATAGGTAATTTAATGATGGTGATAAATTATATAAGATATTATAAAAAGAACTTCCCATTCCTTAAGGGTTTTACAAGAAATTCCATGGTATGTTTTTACTAGCCGGCAACAGGGCAGCGTATTCTACTAGAACACTTTTTTACTGGTGGTGGCGGTAGGTCTCTCATATGTGAGAAGCCGCCTGGGTAGGTACCACCGCAATATCTATTTGCCCCGTCAAACAGCAGTGTAAATGAACTGTTGTATTTGGTTTTGAAGGACATTGTAGCCAGAACAACTACTGGATATATTGAGACTTAACATCATAATTTGTTTAGGATGGCGAGTGAGCTGAATGCCCATCATTGCTTTGTAATGGTGTTTGGTTTTGCTACTGTCCAGGAGCTGTCGTGTCGCTTACCATCAGACAAACGGAATGCTTGTCTCGACATTAATTGCAACAAACAAAAAGGAACAAATAAAAAACATTTTGTTATGAGCAACAACCGAATCGAATTGCCGGTAATAGTGAATGGTAACAGCGAACGAGTTGGTTTATCCCCATTCAACCCGACTGGCTGGTATCCAAGATGGGACAGGAAACGGTAGGTCAAGGATAAACTAAAGTTTTCGCTTGCATTCAATACTTTGATTGTGTTTTGATGGATGTTTTTGGAGAAGCGGAGTTCTTTGTTTTATCGAGGTCGGTGGTGGTGCCAGATTTTAGTGGCTAGTGCGCTTATATAAAGTATTATGTAGTAAAGTATAATAAACTGGCTGCTTTGGGAAAACATATATTACGACGCATTGACGACGCAGTTTCTAAGGTACAGTTCCAATTCCATATCTATGACAATATCAAGGTTAATTATAGCTAATTAACCTTGATACAGCTAGAACAATAAATAATTCAAATAAATTAATATTTTCTGAGACAATTGTCATTTTCCTATTATTTATTTGGCTTCTTCCAACGATTTGGGTAAAATAAAAATAAATTCTAGCTGGCGTTATATCATTTAACAAAATATATTATCGTCGTCTTGTGAAGAATAATAACAATTTTCAATGCCCAAAGTATGAAGAAAAGGAGAATGAAAGTTTGTACAAATACTTGTAGTGATAGGCTTTAATATAGGAAAGTGTTATATTTAATAATTCAACATCTCCTTAATGCTTGATGACTAATAATTATTCATATTATACAGTGATTATTGGATATGTATTGGATATGTAGATTGAATTTAAAAAAAAACATTTATTACAGTTTCCCATACAAACTGGGGCCCACGAAAACTGTAAGATAAAGGGTTGAAATTTTGTCACGAATTACACTTCAAAAGGTTTAAAGGGTTTTAAGATTGCTTTACAGTTACAGCATCGGATATATATTAATTAAACACGTGGAACGTCGAAGTCAGAACTATGTACATTGAAATCAAAGTTGTAACTTCCACCTTAGCAGACTGCTTTACCTACTTCCAATTACGATATCACTCACTATTATAATTGTATCGTAGAACTTATGTTATTTATATTTAGATACTTTTGTTGACTTGTCTTTTCAGGAATTAAATAGTGGATAATTATAACTATTTCCTCAGAAATTTGATATGCAAACGAACAATACACGTTTTGTAGGATAGATGAGAAAAATACTACCAAAAGTTCTTATAATCCTGACACCTCATTAATATACAGGTCTTATTTTGCGGGCATTAGAAACTTTTTGGTTTAACAAACCCAAAGCTTAAACACGATACAAATAATTGAAGTCCACACAAAACAAATCCTCAGAGTGAGTATCGAACTCGTAGTAGTGTCTTGTCCTCTCGCACTCATATAATGATAATATACATAAATCCCGGTTTAAACATAACATTGTTCAAAACGTTAATAAATTAAATTCTCCGTACGTTACAGCAAATGGCGCGTGAAGGGCCCAGATGTTCATAGTTGGGCGTCCATTCAGTAGCTGAAGCCACCTCGGGCGCCCGTGCTTTAGAATTATAGCACCGGAGCGAGGGGTTAGGGGCCGCAGTGACCCACTTCGTCGACTTGCCGACTGTTGCCTTTCATCTTCATTTTTTCGCATCAAGAGTTTTTTGTAGTAATATTATGGGCGTGTGTTTATCCTTAGAGGATATGGCTATGGCTATTCGAGCGTTTAGTAACAATGTTCATGGGTAAGTACTTTAGACTAGTTATGATAATTTTAATTATTCTTCTAGAAATTGTGAAAAAATATTTTTTGTTCCATTTCCTTGAAATTACTTTTTATGTCAATTTAAGCAATATAATACTAAAGATTTTTTTAAGTATAGATAAATACATTCGTTCAAATTAACACGATTCATGACTACATTCTGTGGGAAAAACTCCACGCAAATTAATCTGCTTTCATAAGCTGCACGCTTAGTTTTTAGCAACCATTTTTATATTCGGTTTCATTTATCATTGGTTTTAACATCGAATTATCTATGCACGTTGTAAAAAAGGAAAATACAATTTAATACCACCCAAAACACTTACCTTCATCTAGCCGCCACATTATCCTAAGTGTGGGAAACGCTCATATAATAATCCCAAAATATTCATCATATATTCATATTGAAGAGTTGTCCAACTGTACTTTATGTTTTCCTTTATGTGGGTACGTGTTTTCCTTCTACTTATTCGCCCGTGAAACGTCCTAGACCCCAAAATATAGACATCAAATTATCTATACCCCAGACTATATTTACCAAGGAGGTTTTATAGTTGTACAAATTCATTTTACGTGAATACATACATACATAAACTCACGCCTTTTTCCCAGAAGCGATAGGCAGAGGTGCCAGGACACCCATATTTCGCCTTGTATGTTCCGTCCCACGATGTGATAGGTGGTGAGCCTATCGCCATATCGGGCAAAATTTTCAGGTCTCTGGGCTGATAAAGAATAGAAAAATCCAATATCACTTTGTCCAACCCGGGATTCGAACCCGAGACCTCAGTTTTGTAACCGTATCATAATACAATTACGCCACCGAGGCAGTCAAAGTTTTACCTAAGTCTTGAACGTAAAGTATTAAAAACTTTGTATTCGGTATAGAGTTATTTATCGACTACATACTACTTCACTCATTCATACTACTCTGTATCAGCCCATATGCGCTCCACTGCAGGGTACCGGCTTCGTCTACTATCGAGAGTACGATTGATAGGGTTCAGGCCATATAGTCCATCATATCGGCCTAGTGTGGGATGGTGGACTTGAGATACCATAGAAATTCTTAAAAATCACTACGGCATGCAAATTACTGTGTTTTCCTTCATCGTGATAATGCGTGGTGGTTGACCATCAATATACACATGACTTCGAAAAGTCAAAGGTTTGCCCTGAGATAAGAGCTCGCGACCACAGTGGACATGTTGGCAGTCGCGTCTGGTCCGCTACCAACAGGCCACCACGCACTTTATCATACTTTTCGTCTCCGCTTTATTAACAGTTTCCCCAGAACAAAATATTTTCTAGCAAGGTAATGTTTTGAACGTAAAGTCGAAAGGCGAAAAGAAAGATATTACTTCACGCTGATTTCTCACCCCATTATCACTGAATTTACTTACAAAACTTCGACCAATGTGGCACATAAAATACGCAGATAAAAATGTCCTCTCGACTTCTTTTATTATCAAACTTTTCCCGTAGGATATTTGCTAGTTTATCTTTCCCGATTCAATAAAAGTTTCAACGCCAATTAAAATAGATTAAGCCAATTTCCGATTGCCCTACTCCATGGAAGGAAAATGCCTCCACAGTAGACGTGTTTATTTTTACACCTCCGCTTTGTCTGATACTATAAAGTTGAGCTAAATGCACTTGTCTTTTCTAGTTGACAATGGGCTCCTTTATCCAGAAACGAGTTTACAATAGGCTAGTTTCATACATTTTTATTTTTGTTTATAACGGAAGGTTACGTTACGCATAATCATAATCAGAAATAATTTTTCAAATCAGTTAAGTAATAACCAAGTTACAAATATATGAATGTTGGTGGTGGGAGTGATAGTAAAGGATGCAACATGCACGGCGTGACGTCATCTTACATAAGGTGCACGCGTGCGAAAGAGACAACGAGTATCCCCACCGTACTATTAAATGTATTAATATCTCAGTCATTTGACATTCAATTTTGATGCTGTTTTCAAATTCATTTGTTTTCATAAACGATGCTTTTAAGGAATTATTACTTACTGCTCAAATAAAATCTTCGACACAACCCTATTGGCTTAAAGTAGGGGTTCCTGTTTGAGGTTTATATTTTTTCATTGTGATTTCTATGACAAACGAGTTTCAATAACAAGGTCGATTAAAGTAATAATAAAATTGTTAAACATTCGCACAGATAATGTTTCTTTCATATCAATGAATGGCCAGACGAGCAAGCCATTCGCGTGATGGTAAGCGACACGATCGCGCATGGACAGAAGCAAAACCGAACAAAACCATCAATTACAAAGTAATGCTTGGCATTCCACAGCGCTCGCCATCCTGAGACGCAAGAGTCTCAATATTTCCAGTAGGTACTTTGGCTACAAGTTTTGAATTTGGGTACTAATTTGAAATACTAGAGCTAAAATAAATGAACATCGTACTTATTGAACGTGTCCTAGGATAATTGAAAGTGTTCAAAAGGTGGATCTCCTTCGACCTTTATCAGATCGCACCTACCTTATCCTGAATATCGGAAAACTCTTCACCATACATCATAAAACATAAAATACTCAATTCAGAGAGGAAATACCGAAATATACAAACCTAAAAACGTAATGCACCCATAAAACGTTCAATTTCATCAAAACTCAGCGTTTTATCAAATAACGTTACATTCCCATTTGGAAATACATGGATACGCGTCCCTCATAATTCATTTTTATACTCTTAATACCCGTTATTGATAAACAACACAATTTTATTTAACAACACAGGTAGAGATTTGCAAATCCTCGCGATTGATTGGACTTTTGGGTCGTCCGAATTTTATTCAACCTTTGTTTTTGTAATATGTTTGTTTACCGGAATCTGTGTCTTTGCGAGGGATTTGCGAAATATTTTTTGCCCTTTCTGGTTGATAAAATTCAACTTTGTTAATCGTAGTTTATTTTATTTTAAAGTAAATAAGTGTGACTTACAGTCTTATAGGTGTTGGAAGGAGGCTACGCATTTAATTATATTGTAGCAGTTAAAACAAAGTACCAATGTTATTATTTTATATTATTATTATTGTCATGTTGAGCAGAGGACATCTTGTGGCTCAAGAGTCTGAGAGAGAGAGAGAGTAAAGAAAAAGTATTATAGGATCTGTCTGTATCAGCCCATATACGTCCCACTGCAGAGCACGGGCCTCCTCTACAATCGACTACCGATTGAGAGTGGTTAGGCCATAATTATAGTCTATAGGTCTGATTTTACGGTAACTTTATACAATACAGAAAATCGTTCTTTAATCAAACAAAAACGAGAATTTAAGAAACATCAAGCGCAGAAAAGTTTAAAAGAAAATTCATGCTTAAATAGCCTTAAAACTTGGCACCCCCAAGCAGCCAACCATAATAAGAAAAACGAAAATAACCAATGTAAAAAAGCATTTTCCGTTTGAAAGCAGCTTACTGGATAAACATATTGATAGCGCCTTTTATACAGCTGAGTCATTGAAAATTCTCTCACATAACTGCCGTTCCTCTTCGCTGTGTTTGATTCAGTGGCTTTTAACCGTTGAACCGAGCGTTGGTATATCGCGTGTGCTACTTTACGTCTGAGATGTATCATATTTTGCGCGGGATCAGTAGTCAAATCTAGGCTGTTCGTGTATGACCTATGGCAACATTGAGTTTTAAATTATTGAAATTGGAGTTTTTACTTTTTTATAACTCATTGATGCCATCTTTTTTTGTCTGTGGATAGTCTACGGTCAAAATATTACGAACTGTTTTTACCTCTTCATATTGTATTAAATAGGACATGTTAATACTATTAGATTACGAGCATAAATGCTTGTCGTTTATATTATGAAAACATTTCTTAAAAATAGCGTTATTAGATATTTTCTAAATTCGAAACTCCGCCATCGCCAATAGAAAATAGATGAATTATTCGTATCAATCTAACTTGAGAATAAAATAATAATGGCAAAAACCCCTCACGATGACAGAAATATCATAATGCAATTGCAACAAAAAAATTAAACTTCTTTTCAGTAGGCTTGATAATTAGTTGTTACTTGTTTCTGTTGTTAAATTAATTACAGTAGATTAAATATTTATAAACCTGGCCTTTTTAAGAATATACAGTGATTGTCGCCTAAAATGCTAATATTTCAGCTTGGCAACGTTGGAGATAAGGAAGGCGTTTGGCGGGAATTGTGGGGGTACGGTGAACCCCTCATTATAATTAGACCTATTTGTTTCTTACTTATTTAAGTTGTGTTTGTTGTTAAAGTAACAGTATTTTGGGTTGATTTATTTGAGATTCGCTTAATGAGATAAGATTTAATTCATTTTTTTTATTCTAGATCCCCTTTTAACTTTTATTATGCATTGACCTAAAGGATAAACAGACGTGCTGTAAAATTGAAAAAGCAATATTCCATAAAATTAGCTTATAAAAATATGATCGTAATTTAATGGTACGGTCTATTTGCAGTAAAATAGAACCGTAACACTAAAGAGGTTGGTTGATTAAAAAAAGTTCAAACAAGCTAACGATGTTTCCTACGTGTATTCACCGTAGATAATGCAAACTTGATGGGCTAATTGCGACGGAACACGGTAGCACCAGGTAACAATTTAATTACACAGATGGTCTTTCCGGATGCATTTGTCTAATGGCTTTTTCTATACGGAATTTGTTTTCACGAACTACATAGTTTTGTGATGCAGGAATTTAATTTAATTTATGAAATGAATGAAGCATATACAGGTTATATCAAGAATGCGACCGAAAACGAAACTGGGTGGTAGTTTTGTTACAAACACAATGCAACTAAAAATGTAACTACATTACAATTTTGTTTAGCTCAATTAGACATGTATTTTGTAAACACGGTTTACTACTTTTTATTATATTACGATATAAATCATTACTTTTCTATGTTCATTAAATTGAAAGTTAGTTACAAAATGCATGAGGAAAGAGCACATAACAGAATAGTATTGTTATTTTTAATGTGTGGCGGTATCGTAAAATACCTAAGTACGGTGAAGTGGGGTCTTTAATGTCAGGGTATAAAATAATTATCTCCCAACATTACTCGGTTACCCGTAAATGGTCGTAAACGAGTTAATGTTTGCTTCTGCGAGAACTTGCTTCATTTACAATTGAAACATTTTGATTCATAAAATAAGAATTTATGTAGCAACTTCTGGATGTTTCTTGCTCTTGTTTTTCTACTTATTCCACATATGAGGGTTTGCATGCATGTTGAAGAGTGATTTCTGTATCTATATCTATATCAGACTATATATGTCCCACTGCAGAGCCCGGGCCCATTCTACAATCAATACAAGAGAACGAAGAATGGTTTAGCTTTCGATCAGAAAAAATATTAAATAGAATGATGTCAAATATATTTTATACCAAAATATAGGCTTAGCATAAACACTATCATGATTTAATCATCATATTGCAAAAAAAGACTTGACCCAAAAAATCTGTCGTAAATTAAAAAGAAAGTGTTTTTTCAGTTTAGCGAGCACATTTAAACTGTTTTAGACACATAATTTGTTACTGAAAGCATAACGTTTTTACGAGTAACGCGCATCTGACTGAGTTATTTTTAAAGTAATTAGTATCAAGGTAAATTGCAAAAGTTACAAAATGTTATTTAAAACATGAAAAAATTTCATTTAAAACGCATCATTTTTAGTTTATTTTCATATTAACTTTTGTGTATTTTACAGTCTAGATTATAAACTAAGAATAATTAATCCAATTAATAATACAGGCACTGAAGTCGAGAAAATGTGTCATCATGTCAATATGATTAAATCATTATAAAAGCCTGACATCTGACAATCAAGCAAGCTAAGATCTAGCTGGAAAAATATCATTAAAGCGCCTTTTGATACTGTCCGAAACAAGGCTAAGTAGAAAGAAGTCTACATTCCAAGTCTTAACTCACTGGAAATACAAAAATAAGTGGTGGTAAAAACAAACTATGAAATTGTTCGGGAATTAGTTAAAGACGAGTTTCAGACTGCCGTCACAGCTATGATAAAACTATGCATTGTTTTGGAGACGCGACTGTATCACCATGTAATACACAAGTTACGATCTATTAATCCTATGCTCTCTTCTCATTCGTTGTGTTTTAATTTCTTGCGCCAAGCTTCGCGTCTTGTGTCAATCTGATTGCCTTGTGCAGCCGCATCTCCATCTACCTCGTAGTCTTTTGCCCAATAAAATCTTCTAACAACCAAAAAATTATATCAAATACGAAAAACGCAATTACCCTAGTCTACAAATACCCTGCAGCATTAATGTTAGGTGTACAATTTTTCACTTTACAACATTTTTACGAGTTTGGCACACCTGACTTTGTGACCAAGTTGCGTCGACATGGCAAAATTTAATATCCGAATAATAATGGCGGTCTGCACGTTAAACTGTCGTAAAATGGTGTAATATAAACAAAGACGAGTTTGAACCGCGTCAGTTAGTTTTCACTTTGAGATTGGCTTTGTAAGGACTTCGGGGGGATTAAGTTGATTGCTTAGTTCAAGGATCAAATGTTGGCTAAACTTCATACATGTTCACTAATTAATTTTTGGGAAATGGTTTATTTTATTCATAACTTGTACGAACTTAATTTGTATGAAGAACAGAATTATATGTCAACATTAAATGTTAACATGACATGCATGCTCGTCTCGCCAATCATTGGAATAAAAAAAAAAGATTTTTTTTTATTAATTTAAGACAATATAACTGACCTAAAGAACCTAAAGCCCCAACGCCTTACCGTGTTCCGGACATAGACATTCACTTCAATAATTCCATAGCCACTTCCCATCATTCGTTTTTATTGACCAACTTGTTGTAATAAAATTCGATCAGGCCTGTCGAGTTCGCGGCACTACACAGGTTTCCACTGCAATAAAACGACCCCCCCTCCCCCTTCCCTATTCAGCCCCGCCTTATCATGTAGCTATAAAATTGAAAGCGGTCAGTAATACGTTGTTGATGACCACTATAAAATACTTTACAATTGGAATTATTTCCATCCTCTTATACCTACACGTGTATTTTATATGAGAGAGTAATTACTGGTATGATTGTGTTACCGAGTATGATTTCGTTGTACCTAGTAAGCTTTGGGTAATATTTGGGAGATTGTGATTTTGTTGAAAAAGTAGCTGAAGATTTGTTACCGATGCACAAATGTTTTTGGAATCAACAGCAGTTGAAATACACTGTTATTTTTAAGCTATTTAAATGCATTTTTTTATAGATTTGAATTAATCGTGGTCAAATTCTGTTTATAGGTAGGTACTAGACTAAAAACCTCCAAATTATAATATTTAACTATGTAAACAAACTTTGTTGTAGACAGTTGGGATAAAATTGAACCCAGCATATTTTCCTTTAGTTCCTTAGTTGCCACGGAGACTAATAATAAGTTGTCAGCTGGGTCTCATGACTGAATTTTCATCAAATTTATTTTTAACAGGATATAATAGATATTATAACGTGACTACTTATTCTGATTAAGCAATTTCTGAGTATAATGGATAAATATAGTTTACTAATTGCTCATTATAAGCAGATTCTCCAATACAAATCCATTTATTGTGATATATTTTTTGTCTACTTATTATTGTAGGTTTGTTTATGGATTGGAGGCAACATTATTAGGCTGTTAAAATTGAACCAAAATCCCTGACATCGTAAATTAGACGTAACACTTTATTTTCCTTTCTATTGACGTCGTTGTCAACGACATTTCTATGAGGTGTTGCGAACTTAACCATTATAGCTGTACCAATTATTTCAACTGACTCATCATTTTCTATTAAAAGCTTAAAATACCTGAATGTATTACATACGTGAGTCCAAAATAAAAAATACGTGAGTTCAAAGAAGTAATATTAAAACGTTTAGTCTGACGACCTTCATATAGGGAAAATAAATTAAAAGAAAAGTGAAATATAGAGCTCGAAAATTGGGAAGATTTTCTATTGAAACTAAAAACAAATATGTTCGTATTTGTTACATACCAAAACTCTAGAAATTCTCGTAACCGGAGTGAATATGGATGATTAACATAATAGTCCACAATATTAACTCTAATACTATTGGTTTCATCAACATTACAGAAATTGATAGGTCTCTCATATGTGAGAGGCCGCATGGGTAGGTACCATTGCAATGTCTATGACGCCCGCCAAACAATAAATGCACCATTGTGCTAAAGTAACTACTGGACATATTGAGACTTAACATCTTATGTCTCAGAATGGCGCAGTGGACTGCAACACGTTACTGGTCAATTCATAGTGCTGTTTGATTTTGCCACTGTCCATGAGCGGTCGCATTGCTTACCATCAGGTGAAGAGCACGTTCGTCTCGTCATTCATTGTAATAAACAAAATGTTTCTGATCTTCAGACTGTAATTTTTATCTTCCATGTAATAACTCGTACGTCATGCATGAACAGTGCCCCAAGCAGGAACATTTGACTCTATAGTATAGTAATCGTAATAGTAAAATTGTGTATGGGAATTTGAACAGCGCCATTGTGAGCGTATTTGGAACTAAATTATGGCAGCGGGAAACGTTTACGACACTATAGTATGGTAATCGTATAGTCTAGCGATAGTTGAATGTATGAAAAGTGGTAGCAGGAATAATTTTTGACGTATAGTATCGCCGATTTACTATCGAGAAATACGATTGTTTTGTCACCGTAATTTTTACCGTGAGAACATTATCGGGAGTATATTTTTGCATTTCCACACATCGAATTAAGGAAAAATGTGTTAATTACGGTCATGCTTAGTGTCTCCCGATGCCATAGTGTTATTGTGTGTAATTATCTACTCCGTATTTCGCTAATAGTATGAAATTCAATACTGCGATATGAAGTTACAACTATTGTGATACCTAACTCAAATATGAAGATTATTTCTTAGACTGTGGACTGTTTGGAATCGGAGAAACGAACTTGGGAATCTTGTGAACAAGTATGAGGATATAGAAAGTCTGGAATTTATTGTAGTTAAAAACATACCTAACCTAAAACTGTAAAAAACTTATAAATAAAATATTTACATGGAACTTTGATTTTAGTTTTGCGTACCTACTTAATCATTTTATGTCATAAGCTTATTTCAATATATAGTCGAGCAAGCTCTTAGGCCAGAGAAGTGTCAGCATTTAATATGTGAAAATAGTTGCCGAGGAACTTAACGAGCAAAAATATAGAGAATACTTTCATGAAGCTCTCCTCCTTAAAAATGTAGAGGAATTTTATAAAACATATATACGTATCTTTATCTATAACCTATATAATATGAGAGTTTTTAATTTGCATTAAATTAACATTAACAACTAACCAAAAAAATTGCTACGTTCGGAAATCTAAATGCAAAATTAATTGGAGTCATTTTTGTATATTGCGGAATAAAAGCAATAAATATGTATTTGCTTAATAATTTATTTCCATTACCTTTCTAGGCGACATTAATGCATGTTTTATATTTTTTTGTTATTCTATAATAATAATTAATTAATTTACCCACGTAGTGAATGACAATTCCGCACGAATCATTCAATAATATTCGTTCATTACCTTAGGTTATCTGTCACTATCGTAACGTAATAGTATCGAGTTCACGAGAGTATGGTTAAACGATTCATGCTACCGATATGGAGTAGTAATAGTATAGTAATCGTTGTCACGATACTATTACTATACGATACTTCAAAATATTCCTGCTTGGGGTACTGTAAAATAGACTTCCAACAATGGATGTCAAGGAGGCCCTTCATCCATAAATTATTAGTCAAATCATTTTGCGACATAACTGAAGAGTTATCGAGCCATCTCAATGAAAGTTTTAGATTAGGACATGCAAATCAAAATCGAAACAAAGAAACTTATATACGTAGTTTTAATAATGTAAAAATTATAAATGATTTTCTTACTTCAACATTCTATTTAGTATCATAATAGCTCATATCTCCAGCGTCTTCACGCCCAATGAATAAATACAGACCTCTATCGCTATATTTCATTCCAGACATCAAGTTAACAACCCTTCAAAGTCACAGTTTAATCTCTGCGAGATCGCGATAAGCGATCTGGGATTGATGCCGACGCGACCTCAAGAAATTTTAGCTAAAGGAGTTATTCTGTTTCAAGAAATAATATTATTCATTGTCCCATCTAGTTTACAAATGTTTTAGTAGTTATTTTTGTGAAAGTAATCATCCGTTTTAGTTTTATAAGACAAAATTATTTTTCTGATTTGAATTATTCATTTATAAATAGTCTGTTGAACCTACAGCACACAAATTAACAGAAATAATAACTCAAAGCGCTTAATATATGTAACAAATAGCGATCTTATTGAATTATTTATCCACAAGGTGACATCGTGAGGAAACCTGCATACCATAGCGATTTATAAAAATGTCTATGGTATGTAAGTCCGCCAACCCGCACTAGGTCAGCGTGGTGGACTATATGGCCTAACCACTCTCAATCGTACTGTCGATTGTAGAGGAGGCCCGTGCCCTGCAGTGGGACGTATATGGGCTGATACAGAAGGTGGCTAGATGCAAACCGTTTCCAAGAGGATTTTAGGAAATCTTCGAGGCTGAACCTTACGTCTTATAATGTCGACAACCTAATTACACAGCTAAATATCAATATATAATTTTATAAATAAACAATGTCGTCTCGAAGTGACCTACCTCCAAATCCTGTTAGCACTAACAAAACTCCATGAACTAAATCCTATATAACCTAATCAAGCGTGTTCCCCAAGGAGAGGTGTCTACAAAGCCGCGCCCGTTTCCGCCGCGTCTCGCTAACTTCATAGTTTATCGTACCTCGGAGTTTACAATGCTAATTAAGTATCGTGTAATTGTACAATTCTCCTCTGTTAAATTAGTGAGCTGGTCGGAGTCGGTATATTTCGGTGTGTCAAAACAGTGTTTGTCAACTTTAAATGTGGCCGTTTGTACCTCATACGGCTTGTATTAAAATTTATTGAGGTCTGCGAGTTAGATTGTGCGATCTGTATTTATAAATGTGTTTATGAGATAGTTTGAGCGTTTTGAGGACGTATGATAAGGTAGATTGTACGTAACGTCAATTTTGTATATTTATCATCTTTTCGATGTCCTGTTATAAAAAGTTATTAGCTATGTAAATAGCGTAAAGAAGAATAATTATTATTAGGTGTTTTCGAATAGTGTTGAATGCAATACACTTTTGACAGATCGCTGTTATAATGTTTAAAGGTAACCTATGTTCATGAATAATCATCCTAGACTCTTGGTCGAAATAATAAAAATGTAGGTTAATCTTCTGTTTAAAGTATTATTGTAACTTACCAATTACCAATTTATTTTGAAAAATAAAAATCCCTTTTCTGTACTTACAGAATAATTTTTGAACCCAACTTTGAATACTTTAAACATCCATTGATAAATTTACAGTCACCAGCAGCTGGCACAAAGGTTGACCTATATGACCGCGGGGAACAGTGAACTTTTTCTACGTAGCAATTTCGTGTGTACACACCTCCGGAATAGTTTCCTTTCGGCTTTGCCCTAAGTAAACCGAGTGAAATGGACCAAGATAAACTCTCGTTCTTCAGCAAACTTAAACGAAGTGCGATACGTTTAAAAATAATAAAACTTTTACAGGTGATAGTCAGTGCTTCGGAGTTCAGGCAGAAATAAACATTTATTTGTTAAAAGCAATTTTTTACAGGTGTACTTATGTTTAAATTAGCTTATATAGCACCGTTTTTTTTAATGACCTGAATGCCGAGACGAGCATTTCGTCCGCCTGATGGTAAGCGATACGACCGCTCATGAGCAGTAGCAAAACCAAATAACACCTTGAATTACAAAGCAATGCTTGGCATTTCAGTGCACTCGCCATCCTGAGACATAAGATTTTTAAGACTCAATATATCCAGTAGTTACTCTGGCAACAATATCCTTCAATCCGAAACGCAATAGTGCATTCACAGTGTTTGGCGGGAGAAATAGACATTGCAGTGGTACCTATCCAGGCGACCTCTCACATATGACATACCATACCAGTCAAGTATTTAGTTAGTGATCGTTTAAATATATCATCTGGGTCTGATGTCATAAGGGTGAGGGTGGCTCGCACACTTATATTCACATATTTAATTAACATATTTGATCTACAGTTACCTACAATTTTATTACTCTTTACATCACAAGTACTCATCTGCCCCGTGACTACGAAAGCTGTAAAGTAATCGAAACTTCGGGAAGCAAAAAATGAAAAAACAAACCATATCCACGATAAAATCCGTAAATAATTAGTAATAAAATAGTTTTATTTCAACAAATACTAATATAGCAGTGCCGGTGACAAAACGGCTCACGTTCAGCATGTGTTTGAGTGTCCGTAGATGTGAGATAGAAAACAAGAGACGATCGTTGATACAATTATATCGGTCGGCTCATAACCGAATATACACAAACTGAAAACGGAACCGGAAATGCTCGGGTTATTACAGCCTGTTCCCACCATAATGTCCGGTGGTCGCAATCCAACAGACACGAAAATCCTACCCCAACGTGTCCACACAAAAGAGCTACTAAAAATTTAACACGTGGACGCAACAACCGACAATTTACGGCTGCAATAAAATTGGATAACAAGTGAAACGATACTTTTTGGGGCGCGCACGGCGGAATTTCAACAATATGTTACAATTTGCACGCAATTGCACCCAGCAAGGTAATTGAGCTGAATTTACGTTGACAAATGTTTTTGTTAATTATGAGCAGATTTTTGGTACTTTCAACGTTTATTATGGATGTGTTAACACGTGGTTGATGTTTGTCAATTATTTTATGTTTGCCGCAATCATTCTTTCATATATATTTTTTATACACCTATTTGTTTCTTGATTCTAATTAATCGGTGTGAAACCTTTTATACAAGCAGGGATTTTTTATCAATATGATGATGGACTAAAGTCCAAGCTTTTATATATGATGAAATTTCAGCTTTGAAAATATTACTATTAAAATAAATATACAAGCACAAGTCCGTAGATATATTATAAAATATATGTGTCATTGAATAATTTAGCATGTAAATACATAATCAATCAAAGGGAAGACAATGTTTTATTTTTAAAATATAACATGTGAAACTTTTGTCGACATTACGCCACCGGCATGCATCAATGATGCATTCTGAAGTTACGGTAAGAACTTAACTATTTCATTCTTCATTCTTTCGCCACAAATGTGTGGAGAATAAACAATTCCCCTCTATAAACTGCAACTGTTAAGCTTCATGAGTACCACAATAGTTTACTAGATGTAAAAAAGCAGCGGTCTCGAGTTTCTTTGTGGAATAGAATGCAGACGACTTATAAAAAGAAGGGTAGTTGTTTACACAAAGTAAAGCGACATCTGGTGTTTAGTTTTAAAAATATATTTAAAGGAATTCTAAAGACCAGCGCAGACCGGGACGGAATGGCAAGGAATTTAAAACAGCGGGGCATCGTTGCCATGACGTAAACTTAAAATTTAAAATATTGTAATAAATAAATAAATACACCTAACAGTCACATACATAGTCCCTTTACCTTTATGGTTCAATCATAATAGTTTATAACTATTGAAATAAGAGATAAAATGAATGAATTACATACTAAATAAAAAAAAATATATATAAATACACCCAATAGTCACATGCATAGTCCTGACTCCATACAAATATCGAGTCTTGTGTGGTGGGTATTAAGAACTAAGAGAGACTTTTCGATCTCACTAACACCCAGACCCAAAACAAATACCTGTGGTTCACACAAATATTTTTTTCGGTGCGAGAATCGAACCTGCATCCTCTAGTTTCACAGCCGGCATACAATCAACTGCGCCACGGAGGCTGTCAGATAGTGGAATTTATGTCATCTTCTCACTAGATAAGGTTGAATATTCTGTGGTAAAAACTAAATCTCTCAACTGTTCACTCTTTCCTGCAAATTTCACCAAGGGAAGCGTAAAGAATCAATTGACGTTTTAATCGTTTCGTTCAAGTTTCCGGGCTTACTCGTGGAAGTTTTGGTGTTCTGGAAATCATTGGAAAATTTTCACTTTGTCTTGTTCTGATAGAAGTGATTGCTTGAAGCGATAAAATCGTGTACTTATTTGTAATTTTCACTAAATCTACTTTTATTTTTAGATATTATGTGGTGCACTATAATTTATTTATTTTAGCTGATTGCAATTGTATTGCACAGATGAACTTAGTGCCATCGGCATTTTCTTCACTTTTCACAGATTCAACGTTGACATATGGTCATGGTAACATAACTACGATATAACATGTTTATTTTATTAAGAATTTTTAATTATACCGGGTATCTCAAGACTGCTACCGAAAACGAAGCCGGGTGGTAGTTTTAGTGGCTACAAACACAATGCAATTAAAAATTTCGCATAGAAACGCGACAATTATTTTTTATGATTTTTTAAATATCGTCATTTTTGGGTGGTAAATCCATAGTTTTTGCTAAAATAATAATTTAAACTCTTTTATATCTTAGAGTATTTATAAGTAAAAGGGTATACACTATTATTTTAGGAAAAAATGTATTTACCACCCAAATATGGCCATAGGAAAAAAATAACAAAAAAAAATTGTCGCTTTTTTTTGCAACTTTTTCTGTTGCATTGTGTCTGAAGTCGCTTAGACTACCACCCGGCTTCGTTTTCGGTAGCAGTCTTGATATACCCTGTATTTATTTGTATAACTTTACCTACAATATCCTATGTGCATACTTCTTCTCATATCTGCATCACCTGAAGTTCGACTGTAAGAGAATGAGTGCAACTATACAATTAGTTTCAAGAAGTATAACTAAACAAACAAATATGGTGTTTGTCTATATAGTTTGTCATGATCTACTAACTTATTTCAACACATTATTATATCCAGATTACTTGATCTCTATCTCTTTGTTCCAGACGTTCTGTGTGGTGTCAAAGCGGTTCCGCAAGAACTACATCCACCGGTTCACGGCGACCAGGTCTTTGTTCTGGTGGTCACCTTGGTCGCCGGTGCGGCGCGCGTGCGTCTACCTCTCCACTAATCAGTACTTCGACTACTTCGTCATGGCTACAATCCTGCTCAACTGTGTCTTCCTCGCCATGTCGGAGACTATCGAAGAAGCTGAGTGAGTATCAATAAATATAATAATACGGACCTCGTGGAATCTAGGAAGAATTTCCGTGCTTTCCAGCGCTTTTGCTATACCTACATTGGACCCAAATTTAGCAGCTCACGCTATACTACTACGTACTTTTTTTATCCCGTGGTGCGTAAAACATCTGGCTTCTCCATATAATACGCCTCAACTAAATATTTTGTCACCCGTTTTGCTGCGGGGAAGTGGACAATTATTTGTTTCCAACTTCTATTTGTTGTTATTTCCGATATACATAGAGCTGACGTCAATTTAAGATCACTTAAGTCTTGTGTTATAAGTATCAGAAACTGCGAGAGGCTTTTCGGTCTCACAACCCAGACCCAAGCCAAGTATTTCTCTACCTTTCAATCATAATTTGTTTGGGTACAGGGATCAGAGGAGGGTTTATCTAACTACGCCACGGAGGCTGTGTTATAATAATTAGATTTAAAAATATCAGACACTGGCGTATTTTTACTACTGCTAGAGTGAAGATAAACATCGTGTTAGTGTTACTATCATCAGCAAGGTTGATGAGTATCCAAAATACTTATGATGATCAACTACATATACGGCCTTATTTATAGACAGTTATAAAATCTATTTTAGTAATCAATTGTTTTGTCTCTTTCGAACGACTTTTGAATTTAGTTTGAGCGAAAAAGACAAAACATAGAGAACGAAAATCGGCTAAAATTTTGAATAAGGCTTAACTAGTGTACAGAGTAAATTGCAGGTCAAATGTCTTTAGGAGAAATTCTACTAACATACCTACATCTCTAAATAATTAATTAAAATTTATAAACGATGCCCAAAACAAATAAATAGATTACAAAGATTACTTAGAAATACTTAATTAACCCTCTGAACGCATTTGAATTAATATCATGCGCTTAGGTATAGATCTTTCTAGCGCAGAAGTCTTTAGTAGTTTAAAATTAATTAGCTCCTACTCTTAAGGATTCACAAAGAAATATCATTCGCAGTAATCTGTTATATTTAAACCAGCAAAAACTGCTTAACAGTGTTAACTCACATTGCTACTAAACCATAATTATATCCTAAATTTAGTACCATTTTTCTTACAATATAGAAGGCATATGAGCATGCGGCTCACTTTATGCTAAGTGATCACCGCCGCCCATGAACATCTGCAACACCATAGGGCATGGAAATGCGTAGCACGCCCTTAAGTTTAATACCTTCAAAACGCCACACTCATCGAACTAAACTCTTTATGAATAATAATTCATACTCAATGAAAATTAGATTACGAAGCATCCATGGAAAACGAAACGGCAAGAGTGCTACCTTCATTTACAATCTCCAACGAGGTTCCTAAATTAGAAACTTTGAAAGATATAATCAAATTATCTGAGCTGTGAGCATCGTGATCGCTGGGACATTGTTCGTAATGGGACGAGTTGTAGGCGGAACACGCGCTGACAATTTGAGAGTCTCGAATCTTGCATACCTTTAATATTCCTGCTCTATGAACTTATAGTCGAAAATTTGCTGTCGTTACACTATCCGCTTCCTTTAAACGTCTAAACTTGGGTTGAACTGCTTTTATCATATTACATTAAATGGAAAATGATCTTCATTCGGCTTTTAATGTGATTCTATAAGCACGATTCTACTGGATACATACATTTTCAGATAATTCGCTTCTTTTTTTTTTATTGCATTGAATGGCGGGACGAGCAAGCCGTTCGCCTGATGGTAAGCGATACGACCGCTCATAAACAGTAGCAACATTCCACTGCGCTCGCCATCCTGAGACATAAGATGTTATAGTCTCAATATGTCCAGTAGTTGCTCTGGCTACAATGCCCTTCAATCCGAAACACAACAGTGCATTTAAGCAATGTTGTTTCACGGGACAAATAGACATTGCGGTGGTACCTACCCAGATGGCCTCTCACATATGAGAGACCATCTGGGTAGGTCTACCACCAGTATCGCTTTAAATATTTCTGTAATGATAATAAAACCATTAGTATAAGAATGTAGCGGACTCTTGCGTTTAACATGGATATTTATTTTGGTTATGAGTCCTTGTTTTGTTTCCTGTATCATATTAAAAAGATAAAAAATATTTCCGATGTCTGCCGCCTATTTAACTTTTCTGTTAATCAATTATATCTACTTTTAATTAGCCCCAACGACCTTTGTATTGTATCAGCCCATATACGTCCCACTGCAGGGCACGGGCCTACTCTACAATCGAGAATACGATTGAGAGTGGTTAGGCCATATAGTCCACCTCGCTGTCCCAACGACCTTTACTTAATTTTTTATTATTTTGTGTCAAAAGGAACAGCTGCAAAGCTCTCCGTTCAAGAAGAAGGCAGAATGGGGTATGTCAGTATCACTCTCCCACTATCCCGGCACGCTGCGGATATTTTGCCCGAATAGAGTCCATATCAAGCAGCATTCTTACTAAACACCTCTCGGTGACCGTTGCGCTATTCGGGCGGCTCTGGATAGAGCACACATTCAGGGCGAGAAACGCCCCCGTTCCTTCCTTTGATCGCTCAAAAGAGTACCAGGACGCCGACTGGTCTCTCTCATTGGGCAACAACGTTACTTCCAACTTATGTCTAAATCTGGAGGATTTTAAGGCGCTATGGGCGTCCGCGACAGATACGAGGCCACGCGCTCTATCATCCGTCTGGGAATCGCATTTAGTGGGGGTGCACTGCCAGTACTTCCAGCGTCTCCAGTGACCCCGTTTAGTCGCCTTCTATGCCGGCAGAGGATATCGTTGTGAACCTCTTACGCCCCCTAACCACGGGCCGGAGGCGCCGGTTTAGCCCTAACGATCTATTGTTATTTCTTTGAAGTTAAAAAAGTACATTGGGTTATTTCAAACCTTTTAGGCACTTTTATTCATGGTAACGATGAGTCGGTCGAAATAATTCGCCAATCCGCCAATGTCTCCTGGCATTTTTACCTGATTTAATGGTTGTCTGGAAGAGATCGCTTTTAGTGATAAGGCCGCCGATTGTTTCACCAAATGTTCTTCTGTCTCATATTTTTATTTTATGTTTTGTGGTGCAATAATAAAGAGTTTATTATTATTATTATTATAATTAGTAGAGCTACAATATATAAGTTCGTATTTCTTTATAGAAATGCTGTTGAAAACGTGGTTAATAGAAACAAAAATAAAGTGTTACATCTAATTTAGGCTGCAACGGAAACTATGTCAATGATTAACAACTTGTTAACATTTGTTCTGATTTACGTTTTTTTGTTGTTAAATACCAATAATATACCACGATATTTTTTTTATTAGTCACGCTCCAACCCATATTACCTCTCCATTTAACGTTATACAAAGATGATAATATGATGTGCATGTTCGACTGGTAGAGAATGCAATCAGTTCTCCTATAGGCTATATATCATTTGTTTAAAGTATAAATAACTAAATACAATAACCTTAGAGATATTATCGCTTGCGATAATGCCGTACGATACTCAAAATCAAGCGACAAACTCTCCCCGTGTAATGTATTATGTTGAAACTAAATTTTACTGAACGTGAAGTCATGAAAACCAGCTGCTAACTTATAGAGCTCCGTTTAAACTTAGCAACTTTAGAAAAATATTCTGGGTTCTAAATTATCATAATGTCTGCAACGAAGTTTTTAGAATTTGACTATGATTCATTAAACTGTGCACATTTTCAAGCTTTTCTTAACACATTAAAAAGCTTTTATTCAACTCTTGTTGAACATTTCATTTGATATGACAACTTCTAATATTGATCTTTCTTAGATACGCTTTGATCAACAATTTTTCATAATTTTCAACTCCCACTTCCTTGTTCCTCCTTGTTCCCTTTCAAGGCTAATTTTTCTCATCAAATATAGACAATAATGTACTAATTTCATTCTATGCCAATCTACGAATAGAAATATTTCTATCAGCAATCTAGTATCGCTTAAACAACTTTATCTGAGTTTCAAGTTGAATCAGATTTGTCGCGAGCAAACGCTTGCAAACGCTTTCTGACTAGCTGCCTTCGTAACTACGTGTATTCGTGTTTCAATTTGCAAAATAGAATGACTTTTTATTCACGGCTATTCGATTCAGTTTCTTGTATTTACTGTACGTCTGTGATAGCAGATGTAATTTTATTTAGATTTAATTCGAAATATCTTTCTCTATTAGCTGTCTCTTCTCCAAATTTAAGTGGGTTCATGGTTCATTACTTTCATTCTGCTTCTTCATTCTGCTGCAAAATTGTTTGTATTAGCACTTGACGACTGGTATTCTTAATTATTTCCAAGTTTATTATTTATTTAGCCTCATCAATGCCGTGGCATGTGCACTGTTAACTGTTATTAAGTTAAGCGCATTATTTACACCCCTGACGGTCCTTTGAGGTAAATGGGAACACGTTTTCGATTGTATTTTTTCAATTTGTTTACATTAATTTACAAGCTAGAAAGCAATTTTAGTACTTCCATCATTTTCCAATTGTTTATTGATTTTTTCACATTTACGTCTGTTCCTTCTGTAAACATTCATATGTTAAAATATTTTGCCTTTTAAATGAAATACATATTTCACAATTTATAAAGTTTCTTCCGAAACACACTTTGCGTTGCAAGTACTGCAGTTCGCAGGTGGCTCCATCTATCCATTACATCTCACAATGCGCTCCTAGAAATTGCTTTTCATTCCATAACTCGTTTAGCTGCAGCCACTTCAGTTTTCACTGAACCGAAAACCATTAATCGTTGGAAATAAGCTACTATTTTCTCCTGAAGTATCTCGTGTTTTTGTTGGAAACAAATAGCAAATAAAAAAACTATGAATTTTACGATTGTGTAGCAGCCCCTAATGGCCCAGCATGGGATTTCTCTACAATCGTGAGTTTGATTGGGAGTTCTTAGAGCATTGTCCACTTTTCTGACCTAGGGCAGGTTGTCCACTTTTCTGACATAGGGCAGGTAAAAATTCAAAGTTATTTGTTATTATTTTTCTCTTCCATAAATATACAGGGAAATTGTTATTATCGACAGCGGAATAACTAGCAATAAAATGTATTGTTCGAAAGTTGGTTAGGTTCCGAGAATTTGTGAGCCGTAACGTCAAATAAATGGTATACAGGAAAATATTTATTAGTGCTGCAAATCAATGTTTCAGTTATTTTATGTAGAAAATAAACCCGCTTTGTTTTTTACCATATTTTATTTATAGACTAAGTTCTACATTAATAATAAATAATCTATACATCTATACATATAAATAAAATTGAAGTGTCTGTTAAAATTAAATTAAATTATAAGTGAAAATAAAAAAAAATATCCAACTGCATATCGTTATATACACGATACCTGTGCCAATAAATCTGTGTAAATCTTTTATTTTAGAAAAATAAAGTAATGTTGCAATGCCCACGCGCAGCTCATGCGTCACGTTGGGCGCCTCCCACCACTTCTCCCACCAACGAATCAATATCACATTTACAAAATATTGTATATAAAGAAATTTTTCAATAAAGCTAATACAAAAAACTGAAAATAAATGTGTAACGGGAATTTACCGCCGCTCGCTAAGAAATGGCGTCACCGTAGAATTAGATCTCGGTATGGTTTCGTTACAAAGGTTGATAATTAAAATAAAAATGCAAAAACCAAAAAAAAACACTAAATAAACTAATTAACTTTTTTGTTAAATTCCACGCAGACGAAGTCGCGGGCGCAGCTAGTTATTAATAATAATTCCCACGATGGTTCCTACCAGGCCTCTGTCTTTGCCTACCCCTTCTGGGAAAAAGGTGTGAGTTTATGTATGTATGAATAGATTAATGTCAATCGTGACATTTGTAAAATATGATAAATAATGAAAAAATAGAATCTTAATTCTAAACTATTGTTTACAAAGCAAATTACAACAGCAAATTTCATGCATAATTATCCTTGGACTGTGACAACTAACATGTGTTTATTCCGGAGCTATTAGTCGCTAACGATGTCATTTGTAAAAGCGTCGCCATGTACATGTAAGTAAGCAAACTTTGATTGATCCATCTATCACTCGCAAGGTCCGCGAATATTTCAACTATCATGGTAATCAATGACGTGAATGCTGGAATAAAGCTGTTACAGATTGATGGTAGGCGACGGCTGACGATTATCGACCCAATTAGATGAAAGGCTGTGTGTAAAAACCATTAGCGACTCAATTTGGTAGCGTAAAGTTTGTATGGCATTACAAATTTGCTGTTTTCTGTTATGTTCGAATTTCGAACAAGTTTTGACAGTTCTTTTTTTTTGGTTGGTTGGTGCAAAGGAATTAAACACATTATTGTTATTTTATCTTAAGCCTTATTGTTTCCTTTATTGTATACATACATAGGGTTTAATATTATAATAGAGGGGGTTTGATTTTCATTTAGTTCGAATAACTTATAAATGGTGTTTGAACGATCTATTACAGGCTACAACTGAAAGAAGTCCGTAGATACAGGCCACTTTTAAAAGATGGATGTGGAATTACTAGTGATATTCCTAAGTGTAGCAAATAGACTTTCTGTTGCCACAGAGGGAAAATAATGAAAATTTAGACTTTTTTTCATCAGTTGCACCTTTCGCTCATTTGTCATCCAATACCATACATTTAAGTATACTTTGATGTAGCAAAAATAGAGATATGTGTGACCAAGTTACAAATAGAGTTTTAACGAGCCATACATTCTGTTGAGTCGTAAAGAGCGCCCGGGAACGGGGTTTAGTCGGATAAAATGTTATCTTACATTTGATATATTTATGTGCTTTAAGAATTTTATTTAGTATTGTTTATTGTGTGTATTTTCAAAATTACGTAGGTATAAAAGTTAATGTGTACAAATGACTTTGGAATGTTAAGAAATAGCGTAATGTATACTAATTAAAACATGCCGCCTTGCCGGACATACATTCGAATTTTAGGTAAAACATATGACTTTTAAAAAATCTAAAACTGGACACATACTGAATCCAGCCTTGGACTATAACCTGTTACCTTGCGTTCGATACTATGAGACTAATAAGACCTATCTTTACCTTCAGTGTTATTTCCACTATTTCATTAAAAGTGTCATAAAAGTAGAAAATAATATCAATCTTTTCAGTGTTACGCCGTAATTAAATTATTAAATAATAAGTAAATCCAGCCAGCATATCGTTAGCAATCCGACCACAAACAAAATAATTAATACAAGTTTCATATTAATTCCGTACACCCCGCTGACATAGTTACAAACTTGGCCTGGTCAAGTCAACCCGTTATAGGCATTGCGGTATTTTTCACCACGCACTACCGAGTAGGGGTTATTTTATCGTGCGATCAACAGGTTATATTGATTGAAGCGGGCTGGCCTGTCGGTTGAAGAGGCCGACATATTTAGTTATTGCAAACTTTGGCTTGTTAGCGGGAATATGTTTTGTGAAGATTGGGTTTGGTGTCCACTCGGATAGTATATATTGTAGTAGGCCAATATGTGTTTATTTATTTGTTTTTTTTTAGTTTTAAATAAAAATTATATCTATAGATGTGATACAGTGAAGTTAAATGCTTATTATAAATGCACGGTTCCAAAGATTGTATGTGGAATATCACTACCATACTCGAAGTCGGAATTCCATCCAAACTTCCTTGCAATTCCTCAACAATAAGGTTTACACGGAGTTGTCTTACCAGTACTATTGCCATAAGCTACGAATATACTTCTGTAGTTTTGTGAAACGTGACCTATTACAAGCAACAACTCTCTATTGTATAGTGACTCGCACCCATCCACGTATATGGGCTAATACAGATACAAATTCATAGTATATCTGCCACATCGCGAATCAGCAAAAAATATCGATTTAAAAAAGAAGTAATATAAAATGGTAGATTAATGTCTTAAACCAGCCATGCTTATTACTTACTTTACTTACGTTGCTGACAAACAGCTGCAAAGTAAAATGGAAAAACTGATGTTTTTTATGGACCCATTGGTCTGAAAAAAAAATGTTTGTATCTTTATTTATCTTCTTTATTTATTAACATTATTATGTGTTTACATTTTAATGTAGTTATTTGATAAATAAATCCCCCAAATATGTCCATTACAACGTAAAGGGTTTATCGATTTAAGTACCTATTAAGAAAAGAGAGCAAACAAGGAAATCATCATCATCATCATATCAGCCACAGGAAGTCCACTGCTGAACATAGGCCTCCCCCAATGATCTCCACAATGACCTGTTGGAAGCGGCCTGCATCCAGCGACTTCCTGCGACCTTAGTCAGATCGTCCGTCCACCTTGTAGGCGGGCGTCCAACACTTCGCTTGCCTGTACGTGGCCTCCACTCGAGAACCTTTCGGCCCCAACGGCCATCGGTTCTACGAGCTATGTGCCCGGCCCACTGCCACTTCAACTTGCCAATCCTATGGGCTATGTCGGTAACCTTGGTTCTCCTACGGATCTCCTCATTTCTGATTCGATCTCGTAGGGAAACACCGAGCATAGCCCGCTCCATGGCTCGTTGAGTGACTTTGAGCCTTTTAATGAGGCCCACTGTGAGAGGCCACGTCTCGGTGCCGTATGTCATCACTGGTAACACACAACTATGGAAGACTTTCGATTTTAGGCACTGAGGTATTTTGGACGAGAAGACGTCGCGAAGTTTCCCGAACGCTGCCCAACCGAGTTGGATTCGCCGATTGACCTCTCTCTCGAAGTTGGACCTGCCTAACCGGACCACTTGTCCTAAATAGACATATTCGTCTACAAATTCGAGGCTCGAGCCCCCAACTCCAATGGGGGTGGGCACAACATGGATATTCGACATGATCTTCGTTTTATCCATGTTCATTTTAAGACCCACCTGTTGGGAAACTAGTGCTAAGGTCTTCCAGCGATTCTGCCAAGACTACAATATCGTCGGCAAATCGAAGGTGAGTAATATACTCGCCGTTGATGTTGATGCCGAATCCTTTCCACTGCAAGAGCTTGAAGGCATTTTCCAGCGCGGCAGTGAACAGTTTCGGAGATATGACATCTCCCTGACAAAACAAGGAAAGACTGTGAGGAAATATTTTATTGTGCCTAAGCAAAATCATCGTGGCCTCTATATTTTAACATCAAATACACAAATATTGATCTCTTTTGCCGCTCCTCGTAACATCAACAGAAAAAAATCACTATAATACTATTTTAAATAACGCCTAAAATCCTACACAAATATTCTTGCCTAACAGTGACATCATAAAGTGGCCAAATAAAATATTTCGAATTCACGGGCCATTTTCATTTTTCGTCAAAAGAGCTGGTTAATTCGCATTTTTGCGGGTGGTGCCAACATGTAAACATCGCCTGGAGTGGCATTTTCATGTAATTTCCCGCCTACGTATTACATTTAGTGCTGTTTAACATTTCACCGTGTTCGAGGACTAACGAAGCCTTTTAGACACCTGTGTCCATTACTGGTAACTTGAATTGTTTTATTTACTGTGGTATATTAAAAAATGTAGGAGTAATAAATAATCAATTTGTTGGTATTTGTCTCAGTATGAAACGTTTATTTATATGTGGTCACATGTTTTTAACAAATAATATAATAATTATTAATATCTTACATTGCGACTGAAATTTATGAAGAGTGAATACTTTTTTTCTTAAAGCAATACTGTAAGCAAGTTTTGGCCTGTTTAGAAAGACCTTGAGATAACAATTATGTCTGTTTGCTGAAAACCGGATGCATACTATTTAATCCAATGATCGGGTTTCTTTCGGTATCCACGCACATACGAAAATCCTACCGCCATCTCACGTATCAAAAAAACAGCCCAAAAATATCCTGTATTTTGTTCAGAACATAAATATCACCGCGTCTCCGTTCAATCACTCCCGATGCGACAACCATAAATAAAGTTTGCTAAGAGAGAGCAATCTGGCAATATACGTGACGGTGCGAGAAAATAATGCTTCGCTTGTTATTCCTTGACCTTTTGGATTACTTGTGATATTTCTGGAAGGATTGTTAGGGTAACTTTGTGGGTAATACGGGTGTAATTGGCTGAACTATTATTTTGATTGTTAGGGCTAATAAATATGAATTATCTATGATAGAGGATAATATAACTTTTATTACATACGTTTATAGCCAACATTTTATCGTTATTTGTGTCATTTTATATCTTTTTATACAAGTGGCAAATATTGTCATTGTGATTTTTTCAGATTTAGTTGTTTAGGTAACTAATCGTTTGTCGTTCCTTTAAATAAAGAGTGTTTTCCTATGGCTACGCAAGCACTACACGAATTTACTGAGTGATGTAATTTATTTCATTTGTGGATGATAAAGCTAAGGCTTTTAACTGTTAAGGCGTTTTGATCGCAACTATTACCAAACTAAATACATATAAAAAACTGAATTTTACAAAATTACACAGATAAACATCGAAAAAAATATAACACACCCTAGCACCACGATTTGTAAATCTGGCAAACAAGGTAATTGATTCGTTCATGCGGCAAAACCGTTTTAGATCCCTCGATTGCTCAATACATAAGCCCGCGGGGTCAGGACAGGCCACGTCCGTGTCATGGCGCGATTAGCACTGATATTCCGGATAAATGTCAGATTTTGCTGTCCATCGTCAGCTTGCAGCCGCTTGATACGCCTCATTCCGCTGGGGATAGCTGTCAAAAATGACAGATGCGGCCATGTTTGATTGATTCTGAGGTTATGAATTTCATTTGGTATTTATGGAAAAATTCCGAGGTAAGAATGAAATGGATTTTTATAGTTGCACAATTGTGTGACGACAAAGTATAGATTAGCATATTATATTCGCATAGATTTACTATGAGAGTTTTCCCATACTAACACAAACAAAGATTTCTATAAAGTAGAGACACAACACTGGTGGTAGGTCTCTCATATGTGAGAGGCCATCTGGGTAGGTACCACCGCAATGTCTATTTCTCCCGTGAAACAACATTGCTTAAATGCACTGTTGTGTTTCGGATTGAAGGGCATTGTAGCCAGAGCAACTACTGGACATATTGAGACTTAACATCTTATGTCTCAGGATGGCGAGCGCAGTGGAATGTTGCTACTGTTTATGAGCGGTCGTATCGCTTACCATCAGGCGAACGGCTTGCTCGTCCCGCCATTCATTGCAATAAAAAAAAAAAAAAAAAAAAAAAAAACTTGTATTTGTTCTAGTAGATAGCAAGCAATTCATTTGAAATCTATAGTTACTTTCAACTAGTTAAACCACCGTTTCTTGGAAACATGCTCTATAAAATATTCAGTGAAGTTACATTCAAACGTATTCAGTTACAAGTTCCTGAACCATTGTTCGATTGCTTGTAGACTAGTCCAATTTATACTGGGACTAGCTGTTCACTCACTTGAAACAGAATTCGAGCGTGTATTTTTAAGTGACTATTTGTGTAGATATCGCATGGAAAAACAAGATTTATTAATTCAATTTTTATAGAACGGTGAATTAAGACACAAACAAATTAATATGCGCGTAAGTTAAATCCTTTTTAGTCTTTTCTTAAAATAATACGTTAAAATAAAAGGTTTCAGGTTTCTAGAAAGGTAATGCAATATCTTTAATTTCGATTATGCGTTCTAGGCGATTTTACTCAACTAGCTGTATAAGCTGACTTACCCAATATTTTTATTATTCAATTCATTATTATAAATCAGTTGTGAACTGCACTGAATTCAACTAAGCTGTGACCTTTTTACAATCACTGTATTGTTAACTTATTTTGTGAAGAATAACGCTAGAGTTTCTTACTCGTTCCTTTCTGGTGAATACAGCCTTATGAATCGGGTGGTAAAGAAAAGTGAACTGAATCTAAATCCATCCCATGGTTGTCTGTAAGACATTGCCTTTCGGCGATAAGACCGCCAATTGTACTTTTTTATATATGTGATTTCTGTTTGTATTTGTTTTCCTTTTGTGTGCAATAAAGTGTAAATAAATAAATAAATAAAATATTTTTTACTTATGCCTCTACCCAGAGTGATATGCCAATGATCCGAAACGAAGTTAGAATGTTCGAACGTAGGACGTAAAATTGTACGAATGTGCCTAGATACTCCATAAAATATTCGAATCCACTATCGTAGGAACTAATTTCGGAGAAAATGATAACAATTATAGAGAATAGTATTGATTTCTAGAAGTTGATAAATTCGTTTCGGCTCATAGCGTAACCCCCCTAGATAATGTTCCATGGTGAAACCATCCAATTTTTGTGGTAAATTACGCATGTTTTTCACTTAAGGGTAGCTTGCAAGAGGCGGCCACTTCGCCTTTATTGTGGCTAACAAAACAACAATCCCTAACTCTCGTTACGTTAAGCAAATACGCTTGTCCTAATTAAATACGTTTTGGGCCGATATAAACGAAAAAATAATTAACCTTTTTTGTAGGATGATATATTCTTAGAGTATATATATGTAGAGGGAGCGCTGGTACTTCAAAAACGTAGATAAAAATGGTGGTGCCGGGGCCACCTTTTTCTTCTCTACATCCAGTGTGAATTGTGACAGCTTGGAATACGCATGACTTACATGAAAAAGAAAAATCAAAAAATGTAGTTTAGCGCTATCGAATACCATCCAAATTTATTTTAGGGGTTAATTATTTACTGTGTATTCGTTTATCATCGACAACAAATCTAATTTGTTATTAATTAACAAGAAATAAATAAAATCATTTTACAGAAAAACATTCATATTTTGAATTTTCGAACGCCTTTTTATTCAATGTTGCAAGTAATTAAATTGTTGGAATTCCGAAAAAGTTCCGGAATAATTTTTAGGTAAAAAATACAAAATATTTGAATTTGGAGCGAAATAAATTATAATAAGCCGAGGGTGAGTTTTATTTTTAATTTATTATTAATGTTTTGTATTATGATAGCTAAAAACAATGTAACGTAAATATGTTAATTTCCGTTTATTTAATTACTTATATATTTTTCGCGGAAAAATCATTTCTCGGTAACATTAATATAGCAGTGCTACCAACATTACGAACAAGAAAATATCTACGTTTTTAAGCGACTTCAAAAAAATGAGGAGGTTCTCAATTCGACTGTATGTTGTTTTTTTTATTTTTTTTATTAAATTTGCAAATGTATGACAGCGCTCCCTCTATATATAAATACTCTAAGGATATATTTTAGCAGGGTTTATTCTTGTTTTTTTTTTCATTATATTGTTTTTGTATTTTTTACTCTTTATAGAAAAAATACTTGGGAATAATGTCTCGAAGTTCAATTTTAGTGCATTGCTCCCACATTAGTTAAAAGCCATTTTGAAAGGCTATATATTATGTACCTTTGGGTCTAAATTATGATTCGTACTTAGAGTATTTATATAATATAGAGGGAGCGCTGGTACTTCAAAAACGTAGATAAAAATGGTGGTGCCGGGGCCACCTTTTTCTTTCCCACATCCAGTGTGGCTTGATACAGCTTGGAATACGCATGAATTACATGAAAAAGAAAAATAAAAAATGCAGTTTAACGCTATCGAATTCCATCCAAATTTATTTTAGGGGTTAATTATTAACTGTGTATTCGTTTATCACCGACAATTAATCCAATTTCTTATTAAATAACAAGAAATAATTTAAATAATTTTACAGAAAAACATTCATATTTTTAAATTTTCGAACGGCTTTTTATTCAATGCAATCAAATTGTTGAAATTCCGTAAACAAACTGGAATATTTTTTATGTAGAAAATATAAAATATTCGAATTTGGATCGAAATAAATTATAATAAGGCAAGGGTGAGTTTTACTTTACATTTATTATTTATATTTTGTATTATGATAGCCAAAAACAATGTCACGTGAATATGTTAATTTCCATTTATTCATTTTTATATATTTTTCGCGGAAAAGTCATTTATTTGTAACATTAATATAGGAGTGCTACCAACATTACGAACAAGAAAATATCTATGTTTTTGAAGTCCCAAATGTATGACAGCGCTCTCTCTATATAATAAATACTCTAAGGATTCGTAATACAAGCAATACGTATCGTATAAGTATTTTTGTCAGGTTATAATAAGAAGTTAAAATCTCCTTTGAGTCCAAACTTATCACCCTAGATAAAACCCGGTAACTTTCCAACGCGAATTCACTTAACTATTCCGTGCCGCATTCCTTTTTCTTTATTCATTGCTCTATTTTGTTCAAAGATACTGAACAAAAGAGAGATTGAATATTAAACGTTTCATAATTTTATTTCCCGGAGTTATTTTGTAGCCACTTAAATAAAAAATGTGCCGGGAGCAGGTGTTTATAGGTGTGGAAATATTTATCCTCATTAAATATTTATGTTGTAAGAAAATATAATTTGTTTTTTGTACAGAGTATTTCGAATAGAAATATTTTCTGTTCCCTCGTTTCGTTTTGGCCGTGTAGTATGTAATATTATTTTATAATTACATTTTGTAATCCAGTTGTGGCTCCAGTGATGGACGTAATGTGTTATGAAGATGTAGTACCGAAAAATGATTGTACAGCCTTGGATTATTTTTAAAAAGAGAACACCAATATCTCATTAGAACCATGCAGATGCCCTTCACATAAGCCTGGTTATTACTGGCTTAGAGTATATATATATATAGAGGGAGCGCTGGTACTTCAAAAACGTAGATAAAAATGGTGGTGCCGGGGCCACCTTTTTTCTTCTCTACATCCAGTGTGAATTGTGACAGCTTGGAAAACGCATGACTTACATGAAAAAGAAAAATCAAAAAATGTAGTTTAGCGCTATCGAATACCATCCAAATTTATTTTAGGGGTTAATTATTAACTGTGTATTCGTTTATCATCGACACTAAATCCAATTTCTTATTAATTAACAAGAAATAATTTAAATAATTTTACAGAAAAAAATTCATATTTTTGAATTTTCGAACGCGTTTTTATTCAATGTTGCAAGTAATTAAATTGTTGAAATTCCGAAAAAGTTCCGGAATAATTTTTATGTAAAAAATATAATATATTTGAATTTGGAGCGAAATAAATTATAATAAGCCAAGGTTGAGTTTTATTTTTTATTTATTATTAATATTTTGTATTATGACAGCTTAAAACAATGTAACGTGAATATGTTAATTTCCGTTTATTTATTTATTTATATATTTTTCGTGGAAAAGTCATTTATCGGTAACATTAATAATAATAAATACCTTAGAGTATTTATATATAGAGGGAGCGCTGTCATACATTTGCGACTTCAAAAACGTAGATATTTTCTTGTTCGTAATGTTGGTAGCACTGCTATATTAATGTTACCAATAAATTACTTTTCCACGAAAAATATATAAATAAATAAATAAACGGAAATTAACATATTCACGTTACGTTGTTTTTATCTATCATAATACAAAATATTAATAATAAATGAAAAATAAAACTCACCCTTGGCTCATTATAATTTATTTCGCTCCAAATTCAAATATTTATATTTTCTAACCTAACCTAACCTAAAATTATTCCGGAACATTTTCGGAATTTCAACAATTTAATTACTTGTAACATTGAATAAAACGGCGTTCGAAAATTCAAAAATATTAATGTTTTTCTGTAAAATATTTTTAATTATTTCTTGTTAATTAATAAGAGATTGGATTTATTGTCGATGCTAAACGAATGCACAGTTAATAATTAACCCCTAAAACAAATTTGGATGGTATTCGATAGCGCTAAACTACATTTTTTGATTTTTCTTTTTCATGTAAGTCATGCGTATTCCAAGCTGTCACAAATCACACTGGATGTAGGGAAGAAAAAAGGTGGCCCCGGCACCACCATTTTTATCTACGTTTTTGAAGTACCAGCGCTCCCTCTATATATGTATACTCTAAGATAAATACTCTAAGATTACTGGATGAAATGTTGAATTTTCTAATATATTTTATGGCGTGTGAAAACGGAATTAAAAAGAAAACTTTTAAATTAAGAACATGAATCGCGACATGGAAAGGTAAAAAAAATCATTATCACATTTAAAACAGGTCAGAGGGGTCATGTTTACCTTTTCCGCTCTGATTGCGCTGAAAACCGAAGTTGTAAGTCGCTTGATTTTATTTTTTCCGCCGTAGTTGCTTTGTACCCCAATTGTTCGGCAGTTGGCAACGTGCCGGAATAAAAAAGGGGTTCTATTTCTTGTTGCTCAATTACTGACAAGTTATTGGTCTGAGCACACGTATGGAATATGGAAGGCGAGACATTGGCAATCGGCTTGAATTAAGAATGTATCCAGGATAGTCTTGAGACGTTTCTTTATGTTCGATTTGTGTAGATATTTCTTATGTCGTGATTTATGGCGAAGACTGATTTCGTAATTATTTTGTTGGCGAATTACATATCACTTAATACAGGGTATCTCAAGACTGCTACCGAAAACGAAGCCGATGGTAGTTTTAGTGACTACAGGTAAATGCATCTAAAAATTTCGATAAACAACGCAACGATGATTTTTGTGATGTTTCAAATATCTTTGCACTATATCCATGTCTCTATCTTTGTTAAGTGAAAAATAAAATTAATCAAAATATCTAATGAAATCTCTTATTAAAAATCACAGAAAATGGCTGTAAAACTACCATCAGGCTTCGTTTTCGATAGCAGTCTTGATATACCCTGTATGTGGGAAAGACAGTGTATATGTGGTATAATATTAAGATTCCAATTTTAATATTTTTGGTATTTCATCGGTAGGAGTAACGTGAATCACATAAACAAACTCCTTGCTCGGGTTAATAAAAAAGCTAAAACTAATCAGCGCTATATCAAAGTTTACACAGCTTATTGAAGTGGATACACCAGAGGTTCATTATTATTCTGAGTTAGAACTTCAACTTAATACCAGGGCACAACCGTGCGTAGGCCGTGTATATCAAGATCCCTTTTAATGACTTGAACATGTTAATACTAGTTACTAGTGGCTTAATCAAATACACCGATATATTTTGCACTAAGCTGTCTAAGTCTTGACTATATTTTATGCTAATCTTATAGGTAAAATCTTTGGAATAAATAGAATTAACAACCAACAGTCAACAATACATAGTCCTGAACGCACACTAACAGCTGGTTTCTATAATCTATCTATCTTTAACAAGAGATTTCTCTCGAAATTTCGATACATTTTGTGCTTTAGTAAAGAAGACAGAGATATTTAGATAAGGTGCATATATTTATACATATCTAGGCAAGATAATATTGTATGTCTATCTTTGTTTATTGAAGCATACAGTGGTATCGACATAGTAACGATATCCATTTTAACCTCTTGTTAAAGATAGATAGAATATAGAGAACGGCCGTAAGAGTCTTGTGTCGTGGATAACAGAAACTACGAGAGACTTTTCGGTCTCACAAACATCCAGGTCCGAAACAAACGCCTGTGGATCTAACCAAAAGCGACATGGAGATTGTCAAATGTTGGAATAGCTATTAATTATATGTGAAACTAAATACACCTGATTGATATTTTAAGATTTATTACAGTGATACATGCACCAGTTTAATTTTATCAATAATTTATTTATATAACGATGTCTCGCTAATGGGCACAAATATTTTGGTCTGCTCTATACTAAATAGGCCTCGGTAAACGTAGTGTAGGACAGCTTCCAACCAAGTCTAATGACGATATTCGTAGGATGGCTGATAGCGGTTGGTGATGATGGGCAGAAGATCGAGCCCATTGGCATTCCATAGGAGAGGCTTATGTCCACCAGTGACGCGGAAAGGCTGATGATGATGATAATTATTAATACAAAATATAAACAGTCTGAAACACAAATATAAGTTAGGCTTGTAAGTCACAATGATGTACTCTGGTTGGATAGTGATTTATGTGAGAAATTCTCAAGGATGCAATAAAAATCCACTTAATATACTCGTAGTAAGGGGAAAGATAAATATAGTATCATACACCTCAGACTTCTAGTAAATTCCTTTACCAGCCGGTAACATAAGCCGATCACAGCGTCGCAATTTATTTTTATTGCAGAGGCGAGGAGGTGATTCAAATCACTACCTCGGAGCACTTAAATCTAGTTTCTTATATTAGATTGTATGGAGGGTACATAAATAAGGATCTGCTACGTATATTTCACGATCATAATACTCATATTTTAGGCGTAAGTGGTGAATAGGGAGCTTATTCGGTACGAAACCGAAATTACATTTCGATGTAGGTATAGTAATATTTATACTATGTGTGTTTATTTAATCCATTGAAATGTATGTCATTTTTTGGATAATAATAATAATGAGTCGAAAATAAAATAATATCACTTATTCAGATTAGATGTAAATCACATTCATGGTCTGAACTCAGACTAAGCTCGAGCTGTGAGGTGGGTATCAGAAAATAGGAGAAACTTGTCGATCTCGCAAACACCCAGACCCGAAACAGATACTATGGATCACGGAAACATTTTTTCGGTGCGGGAATGGAACCCACGGTCTCAAGCAGGGGCGTGCACTCCTTGTAGGCAGAAATGCAGTGCTTTACTTGCCATTCACAGATATTTTATTATAACCTTCGTACGTTTTAGTTGACTTTAATTTATAGTAAATAAATGAATAAACAAAATATAATAAGTTAAAAACGCCTAATATTTTATAAATAGCACCTATTTGCAATCACGCAAACATTATGGTTGCCACGCGAAAAGCGAGAGGCGCTGCAAAGCAAATGAATGTACCTAATCAACCAAGTCATGCCGCCGCGTTCCGCATTACATTTGTTTGCATGTGTGTAGTAATTTTGGTGTCCGTGCACAGTCGCAAACGCACACACCCATGAATATTGAAAGCCGCGACTCCTGCGGCAGGCCTCGGGAGTTCGGCAGTTGTCGGGAGTAATCGTAAATGTTCGTTGCCTATAATCCGAGTAAAATTAATAGGCTGGAATCTAATAAATCACCTATGCACATTACGCATTTTTGGTTAGTAAGGTTTTATTTGTTTAAATAGAAATGTTTTGTGTTTCGCTGGGGCCATTTTGCTTTTTTTATGAGTTTTTGCATTGTTTACTATTTTATACTAGTATTTTTGTAAATAAAATAGATTTCTTAACGGATTTTTCATTTTAACATTTGAAAGTGTGTACATTTAACAGTTTATTACTAAGTTTCGATATTAATTGTAGTCATTTGCTTTTACTAGTGTGTTTGTTTATTTTTTTAAATGTTATTTGATTGCGAGGTTTGTGTTAAAAATGTATGTTTATCAAATGAATGAATGGAGTGGCCTAAATCTTGCGTTTATTTACATCGGGATAGGTATAGTAATCTCAATTAACCGGAACCTTGAATATGTGAAAATTGAAAGCTGACTAGGTGAGTTTTTTTTATTTTACTTATTAGAATTTCTTCCGCCGCGACGATCGATCGCTGTTTTGTCTGCGTTGCCTTAGAAGATGGACATGAATAGTAGTACATCTAAGACTTGTTATGTTGGCATGGTTTCCGACTTAGAGATCCGTCGCGTGGCTGTGGCTATGCTAAAAAACTATAAAAGAAAAAGTTTTAGTGACCGAGTACTCCGCCGCATACCCAGTGTCATAATCCTGTGCACGCCGCTGGTCTCAAGTTTCCAAATTGGCAGTAGTGAAAAATGTTTCAGAAACGAACAAACATTGCTCGTTGTGAGTTTCCGTTGCGTGTGTCGTGTGAACTGAAAGTTATACCACAATTATGTATTGGGATTATTCCTCTTAAAAAGACTTGTGGTGTGTGGTGGACAAGGTGGGGCTGGGCGAGATATAACGGGATGGAATGAATGAAGCAGCAGAGGACGGTAGTCGCGTTAAGCTGTTATATATACCAAATGATAGATGGATATGAGCGCTAAGACCTGTCCTCGTTTAAGCGAGGCTTGAAGAGAGCACTCTGCTTACAGTAAGCAGAAATCTGGTTGTTCTGGGCCCCTAGCACTGCGAAAGTCCATGAGCAACGTTGACCGCTAACCATTAGGCGGGTGGGATGTTCATTTACTTGCTAAGGTTGATTAAAAAAAATGAAAATTAAGAGACTATTAAATATAGTTGTTTTTTAAAAGGGAAAACGTGTTCCATGCAGTGGTTTTTTTCTATAATAAATAACACCATAATAACACCATAAGTGCGTGGTGGCCTGTTGGTAAACGGACTAGACGCGACTGCCAACATGTTCACGGTGGTCGCGGGTTCGAATCCCAGGGCACTCCTCTGACTTTTCGGAGTCATGTGTGTATTGATAGTCAATCACCACGCACTAAAACGGTGAAGGAAAACATCGTAAGGAAACCTGCATACCATAGCAATTTATAAAAAAAAAAGGTATGTAAGTCCGCCAACCCGCATTAGGCCAGCGTGGTGGACTATATGGCCTAACCACTCTCAATCGTACTGTCGATTGTAGAGGAGGCCCGTGCCCTGCTGTGGGACGTATATGGGCTGCTACAGATTCTACAAATAACACCATGTTGAATACAATAATATTTTAGAACAATAATTTTCGTTCGGTCCCGTTCGCTACAGGAAGTCCACTGCTGAACATAGGCCTCCGCCAATGACCTCCATATCGACTTGTTGGAGCAGCCTTTTACACTGTTACAATAATTTTACTCAAATATAAAAATATATTGTTAGAAATATGAGATTTATATTTTATTTCCTGGAAATAAGTTTACTAGATTTCCGTGGAACCATATAATGAAATGAATACCAGTAATATTATATTCCACGTTCTAGGAAATTTTATATTAATCTCGTGATATTATATTTTATGAAATCCTTTATAATTTGACCTCGGTACAAAAAAAATGTGTATTAATATTAAAAAATATATCTTTCTATTTATATTGTATGTAGATACATTAGAAAGTTTGAAGTAAAGCGTCTAAATAACGTATAATGATTCACAAATTGCATTTTTTACAGAGATACTAAATAATAATTAAATACAAAACTTAACGTATCAGTAACTTTGAAATAAACAAGTATTTTTCTAAAATCGCTCACCGCACCTTAAGATGCGTTATGTAACGTCAACATTCTCATTATCAGCGTCATTGATGTCATAAACAGCTTTTTTTATTGCAATTAATGGTGATACGAGCATGACATTCGCTTGATGGTAAGATACAACTGCTCATGGCTACAAACAACACCATGAATTACAAAGCAATTCTCGCCATTCTACTTCATCCAAGACCTAAAATGTTAAGTCTAAATATGTCCAGCATTTATTGCGGCTGCTATGTTTTTAAAACCGGAATAAAACAGTGCATTTACACTACTCTTTGGCGGGAGAAGTAGACGTTGCGTTGCTACCTACCAGTGACCTCTCCAGGCCATAGATCTTCCACCAGTAAAATCACTTCATAATTAAAATCTTGATTCAAAACAAAAGCAGTAACTTCATGTCATTCGTCTATTATGTCTGTCACAAGTCAATTTATCAACATCTTCCCAAAAGTAATTACTCCTGCACCTCGCAGAAGCTAACCAGTAGCAGAGCGCTCACTAAATCATATTTTAACTTTATTAACCACTATGAGCTCCCTGTATTTTATCATGATAGTTTATTTGAAAGTAAAATAGCTGCAGTAAGTTAATAGGGTGTTGCGAAGTTTAATAGGTTAGTGTTTTGAGTGGCATTACATTATTTTGTATTTACAAAACGTTTGCATAAACGGAATATGTTGGTTCTCCACGGGGATTTAGAAGACAAATGTTGAACAAACGTTTGAATAATACTGTCTGGATAAAATCTAGATAACCGCTTTCTTCATGTTACTTTAGTTTTCGTTCTAATGCTGACTAATCTTTATAAATTATGCTTCAAAATCTCCAATGGATGTGCAGTGATTTAAAACCCATTTTAACTTATTTCCATAGTTTGCGATTACATTTCTTTCCATTTGTTATATTCATTAATAACAATGTTAGTAATTATAAAATGAGCCATTTTAGGAAATTAATTAACCAAGTATTATTTCAGTTATTAGTTCAGCTTTTCTATTGCTAACAAGGATGAAACGAAACATATGATTATTATCTTGCATATAACATGTTCGCTTTGGATTTAAAATATAAGTACGTATATTTATAGTAAAAAAATACATCATTATTATATAAGACTTTAGAAGTTGTTATTCTATTCAAATTAATAAACTAAAGTCGTTTTCCTTAAGCCAACAAAGGAAGTACATAAGCTTATGCGCCGTTAATAAGCCAATGTTTCAACTTGAGTAAACCATTGTAAGCACAACGATTAAAATCCATCAAAAGTTGCTATGCCTCTGAATTTACAAATTGTTCGCCTTGAAAATTAACTCGCTAATTACACACACAATTTTAACAGAAGCAGAAAGTATTTATTGCCAATGTTTATATTTGTAAATCGTGATATTAATGAAGTGACTTGGCAAAGTTGAGTGGCACAAAATGCTCTGTCAAGCGGGATTTGGTCCCGCGGTTGTTACGGATTGGCTGAGCTTATACTCCGGCTAATTTATCACGACCCATCTGCCATATCACCAGCTGTTACATCAACGGATCTTCTAAAATTTGACGGTATGCTCCAGAGCGCTTTACATGAATAAAATATCAATCAAAATTGAGCTCTAACATAAAGCAGTAAAGTTTAATTCTGGATCAGTTATGGCCAATTTGACAAAATTTATAGAGTGCCAGTTATTTGTTTATAAGTCCAAAAGTCTATTGGGGATCGTGTAACGAGTCTTCAGAGCATTATAATATACAAACTGTTGGCTTTATAAGTTGTATGCTTGGTTTATTCTATTTTGGAGCGTATCAATATCCTTCTTAGGGGTTTTGGGTTTAATTATTTTACTTTGTTGTGGTGGGCACGAGAATATATGAACGTTGCATATGCTTGCATATTCGTTACTGGGCCAAATTGGACCGAATGTATGGAATGTCTTTCTTCTGGCTTTGTAATAACATATAAACCCAATAAACGACTTTGTTATCAGTTATATCAAAAGGCATGATTGGTTTCTTATACTACTAGTTATTTCACTACATTTCCGGAGTAATCCAATGGCCACAAGACTTATCTTAATTATGTATTAATATTTTATTTTATTTTTATTTTTATTTCATACTTCATATACAAATAGTATACAGGCGGGGCTTAATGCCAAAGGCATTTTCTAACAGCCAACCTTCAGGTGGTGCAGAGATAAATTCAGAAGGTGCATAAAAATTGGTTGAGACGTAAATCGAGGATATATACTCAATACTTATACCTACACAAATATAAAATATGATATACATAAATACAAGATATTATATACATAAATAAATTATATAATATACATAAGCACTAAGAATAATATATATATATATATATATAAATTAAAAAAAAAAACAAAATGTTATGATAGTTCTGCCAATCTGTCTAGGAACAGTTTTCGAACTCTCATTTTGAAACCTAAACGTGTCGTAGATGTCCTAATCTCGAGAGGGAGCGAATTCCAAAGTAGGATAGATTGAATAAAGAAGGAAGAGTGAACAAAGTCTGAATTATGAGAGGGGCACTTAAGGAGAAGGTTGTTAGCTGATCGAAGGTTCCTATCATGGTTACTACCTAAGTACTGGAAATTTGGAGTTAAATAAGAAGGTGGGGAAGAGGACGTAAGAATAGAGAAAAGCGTGGAGAGAGCGTGTAGCGAGCGACGCTGGCGAATAGGTAACCATTTTAATTGAAATCGGAACGAAGAAACATGGTCATACTTACGAAGATTAAAAATGAATCGAATGCAGTTATTGAGAAGCCGGTCAAGTTTGTTGAGGTGTTCTGCATTCAGATCAAAATAGCACACATCACCATAGTCAATTAAAGGGAAAATCAAGGATTGCACAAGCATTATTTTGGTTTTGACAGGAAGGAAATTCTTGAGGCGATAGAGCGCACGAAGAGTTCCGGTGACCTTCTGGCAGACAGAGATTACCTGAGCTCTCCAGTTCAGGGTCGAGTCAATCAGTAACCCAAGATCCTTAACGACTGGACTCCAGACAATTACTGAATTATTAAATATAATAGAGGGGAGAGTTGTTGGATCCAGTCTGTTGAGCATCCTAGAGCTACCAACTAATATGGCTTGACACTTGGACGCATTAACTGTCAACCCAAAACTATCTGACCAGTTCTTTATGTGGGTCAAATCCCTGTTCACCGAGTCGATTGCTGAAGATAAACAGTTGACATTTGCCTGGTAGTAAATTTGCAAGTCATCGGCATACAGATGATACGCACACTGAAGTTTTCGGGTTAGTAGATTAATAAAGATAGAAAATAACATAGGAGATAGTATGCCGCCTTGAGGAACGCCAGAGTCCACGCTACACCAATTGGACGATGATTCGTCAACACGTACTGACTGCTGACGTCCCTGAAGATAACTAGAGAACCAATCCAGAGCCGCTGATGAGAACATTAGGTGAGAGAGGATAGCGAGAAGGATATCATGACTGACGGTATTAAAGGCATTGGAGAAATCTATCAAAGCCAACACAGTGACTTTGGAATTCTCCATGCCCTCTCTAATATCGCCAGTCACTTTTAGGAGGGCGGAAACGGTGCTGTGGCCAGGCCTGAATCCAGATTGCAAAGGGCTTAACAAGTTATTGTTATGCACATACTTGGATAGTTGTTTGTGAGCGCAGGCCTCAAGCACCTTAGAGAAAAAAGGTAGGATCGATATGGGACGGAACTGGTTGGCGGTTGTGGGATTAGCAACTTTAGGAAGAGGAATGACGTAAGCTTTCCGCCATAACGACGGAAATACGCCAGTCTCAAGGGATGTATTGATAATATGGGAAATTACTGGGAGAAGAGGTTCGAGGATTGGGATTACCATGCGACGGCTGATGTTGTCACAATCCGTGGCATTGGATTTGATGGATAGTATAGCCTTTTTGATCTCATCAGGTGCCACTGGAGAAAAATTAAAGGGATTAATATTAAGACTGGGAAGGTTGTTTAGAAAATCCAGAGTACGATGTTTGGTATGTTGGTCAAGAGAAGTAGCGCTGGAAAAGTGACGATTAATATCATCCAAACCAATACCCTTCGGAAACTCCGAATTCTTAGTTTTGCCAATACCTAGTGTCCCAAGGAACTTCCAGATATTGGCTGGAGAAGAGGCAAAAATATTATCGAAAATGTGGCGGCGTTTAGCGTTACGGACCATCTGGTTACACCGATTTCTTGCAATTTTATAAGAACTCCAATTGGCTTCTGACCGATCCTTCTTAAATTTGCGAAAGGCACGATCTCGACGCCTCATCGCCTTGCGAACACCAAGAGTGATCCAGGGAGCTGGAAAACGTTTCAACTTGATTTTTTTGATGGGTGCATGTTTGTCATACAGTGCAAGTATTTTGTTGTTTAATATGTGAACTTTTTGGTCCACTGTCGAGGCAGCCATCAGATCTTCCCAATTTAGCTCTTCAGCATCCCTGCATAGCCTGTCAGTATCAAGCTGTCCAAAACAACGCCTGCGCAATACCCTGGGCTGAGGATTAGGAGGTTTTAAATTATAGGACAGAAAGATAAGGTCATGATGGGAAAAACCAGGAGCCAAAAATTGACCATGGCATGTGACAAGGGAAGGAGAAGAGGTAAGGATGAGGTCAAGCCAGGTATCATGTCCATCTGCATTGTGGTGAGTGGCTTGCAGAGGCAAGACGTGCAGGCTGGCTGACTCAAGGATATCGAGGAGTTTACGGGAACGTGCAGAACAAACAGAAAGGAGATCAGTGTTGAAATCGCCCATGATGATGTGATGTTCATATTCTGATCCTAAAGATTCCAGAATCGATTCGAGACTGGAGAAGTAGTCAATACTAGGAGGACAATAAACTACACCAATCAAAGTTTTGGCTCCCTTGACCCAAACCTCTAAGAAAAGATACTCAGCTGAAGCAGAGTAAGGAGAAGGCGACGTGGCGACAATGTTGTAGGAGATATTACTACGAAGATATATAGCAACACCACCGCCATTCTTTTCGAGTCGATCGTTCCTTATTAAAATAAAACCGGGTAGAGGATAAGAGGGTGACAATAGATGAGGTTTGAGCCAGGACTCAGAGATCAGGACGGCATGCACGTTTGCACCAGTGAACGTTTCTAAGAGATCATTGTAATGACTTGGTATACTTTGGGCATTGATGTGGCACACATTAAATGAATGACGGTGTTGTGTAGAAAACGTTCGTTGAACCAAATCACCAAGACCGTCGTTCAGCGAGCAGAAACTGTCATCACTAGACGACATCGCAGATTCAAAGACAGAATGATACGAACCATCATCGGAAGACATAAGATTAAATATATATGATATAAATATATAACAATAATAATATATTAAACTACACGTTAATATTAATAAATGCAACAATTAAGCACAAAAAAAAAATATACAAAACATTAACTCCACACCACCCGCCAGCTCAAAATATTCGAACACATTATACAAAATTAGCAATTTTAGTTAATTAAATTACGATACTAAACAAGATCGCAAAAATAAAGAAAACATTTAAAAAGAGAAAAAAAAATATTAAAAAAAAAATCAACAACAACAAATCAAGGCATAAACATTTCTGAACGCAAACAATAATTAGAATGACAGTTTGATGATTGATCCAGTTTGATCCAAATGCAGAGTAAACACAAGTGAACGTTTATGTGGGTAACTCAATTAAATAAAATCGTGAGTGCGTGTTTTGCGAATACAATACATCGGACGTTATCATATTATCGTAGAATATAGACTGACAAAAATGTAAGCGGTAAAGATTGTTTAAAATGTTTACAATAGTGTCACTTGGAGTAAACAACTAACGTGACTTCAAATTGGACCCCGACGAACCAGCCGCATGGGTACTTGTCACTTCAACAGTCTTTGGATATTTAACTAAGAGCGGCTGCAGTTCGTCCATGGTCGTCACCTTCAGTCTGCTGCCGTCTGGGACCTTCACGACGATGATGCCATCCTGAGTCCAACATGCTTTCATCCCGAAATGCTGACGCGCTTTTGCGAAAATGTGCTGCCGTGGTCTTGTGAGAAAGTCCTTTACCGAGATGGAAGTGCCCTTCAACTTGGATTTCACTCGCCATACTGCAGAACGGTGTTGCACCTGAGAGAACCACACTAGAACGGGCCGGTGATGGTCATTATTGGAGGTTCCAATTCTGTAGCATGCTGTGATTGATGATGCAGGCAAATCCTTTATACCCATAGTATTTTTAATGGTGTTGAGCACTAAGGTGGTACAGTCCTCACGAGCAGACTCAGAAACACTCAGGAAGAGTAGTGCTTTGTTCCTATGTCGAGTTTCAAAGGTGTCAACCATGCGAGCACATTCACCTATCTGCTGTCTGAGGAGTCGGAGCATGTCAAACATTAGTTCCCTGAAGGTCCGGAACTCTTCTGCAACTCGGGCGACTGTGTCCTTGGCTTGACCTCCAGGCTGTAGCTTCGCTTCCAATTGTGCCATTCTTTTTGAGAAGCTTTCCTCAAGTTTAGTCTGCGCGTCCTGTATATCGGCCAATTGAACCATTGTGTTGTCTGTGATTTTTTTAACTTGTATGCCGAAAGTATAGGTGTGAAGCTGGCAGGTAATATATCACATACAGTGCTGTTTTCACGAATACTGTACTAATGTTATATCTTGCACTGAAAACACGCTATGTAACATTCAAAATATCTATTTAATTCAATAATATCAATCGTAAATCAAAGATAAGAGGTATACTTATGACATGTTGAAATAAAGATTAATGTTTTTATGGCCATTTTTCTCAATACAGCAATTATTAAGAAATGATCCGCTAAAGTACATCTTTTCATATCCGCTGAATTTTAATTGTTTCAAATTCTACAAGTTGGTAATACAGTTAGGAGAGGAGCTGGCTCATCAAAAATGTATTCATGACACCGGCTCATGCTTTTATAATGATGGTACTGTTAAAAAGTCCTAAGTTTTAAGTGGATGGCTAAGTTACAACTAGTCCTCGCAATATGCCTTTTGAGCGAAAACATCCTTGGTTAAGTATTCATAGAACAAGTGGATTTAATTTTTAATCTAGATTAAGTAAGATCTTACAAATAAAATTGGAAAGAAATTTGAAATTTCTTTGTTGAAGGCAATAAGGGTTTGAATTGTGAAGGAATATCGAATGTCGCAGCTGTTGTATGAGATACGGCGCAAGAAACTCTCTCAGCAATATACGGCGTGCAATTTTGAATTTATAGATTTAAAAAATAATTGAAATAATAATAAAATAGAAATAAAAATCTTCAATATATTAGGTAAACAATAAATAAACCTAACAGTCACATAACCCTGACACCATTGAGATCGATTGAGTTTTGTATCGTGTGTATCAGAAACTACAAGTGATTATTCGGTCCTACAAATATGAATACATTTCTGATTCTTCGCAGACTTGACAGAACTCGTAGTCCAGGTAAGTATGTCGCATTTCGGATTCATCTATTGTAAAAGTATATCATATTTTGTATGCTCGAGCTAATCGATCCGCCTCGGGTCGAATCAAATAATGATGGTTCAGATAATGTTCAATAAAAGTATTATTCTTCTAAAATAAACATCATTATAGATGTTTATTTTAATCGTCGTCCGTCTTGTTCCAAACAGTTCTCCCCTATTCCAATCTTCCATACTTAATCATCGCAATCATAAATCCGCTAACTCTTTTTATCTTAAGTACTTTCATAAACTTTCTTTCGTTATGCCTTTCACACAAACCACGTTCCATAATGTCAGTGATTTGTCTAACATTCCATTCTACTTATCTTTCTTCAAAATATTCAAATCTTACATAAATAATAATGAACCAAATTGATTAAACCGGCATAATGTCGATACAAAGATCCTAGATCAACCACTAGAGAGCATTTCACGCCCTAGCAAAGCGAACTCTTGTAATGGAGACAATATTTGAAAATTCTAAAGTTGCTGCGATAATTTTACATATTTGATGTCCTATAAAGAAGCTTTTTGTGTCTTGTATGTATCTGCATTGCAGATATTGCTTCTCCAAACAAACGTATAGTAAATAAGGCATTCCTCATCCTCAAATCACAGAATAATTAATATCAGTGGCGAGCAGCCACTTTAAACTAACCGCTAACTGATACTAAGTTTCATAGTAAAATAGGGCATTCTCCTGTCTTCGTTATACGTACGTAATTATTAAGAAAGAACACATATTGTGTCTACATGCACCAATCAAATTACAATTTCGATTGTCGATGTTTATTGATGGCAGAGATCATTACTTCACCTTACAATCAGGTGACCTGTTTGCTCGTTCGTCGGAACTGTGCAATAAAAAAACTATATTAACTACGCTTATTTGTAACACCCGTGGGAATGAAAGAGGACAGGTTCCGTAAACGCTTTGCATACTACTTTATTACATCGCGACAGATACGAATGAGATAGTGGTCTGGCTCTAATGAATTTTCGTCCGTCTCGCCAGAACCAACCTCACCTAATCTTATTTAGTTCTAAACTAACCTCACTTAATATAGGACTTAGCCTTTCATAATTTAACATGGTGCAAGTAACTGTGACTGAATGAATTAAGCTATTTGAATAATGTTCTTGTGAAATTGTGCAATGTAGCAGTTGACAGCGACGAGGCTTTGTCAGCAAGCTTGTTATAGTCATGTAGAGACGTTACGTTGTCAGCGTTGTCTGTTATTCGCTGTTCTTCTAATAGCCTGTACGGAAAAGATTGATAGAGCTTGATGACAGTGGATGCACTGTTTTTTTTTTTATTGCAATGAATGGACAGCCGAGCCTGCCATTCGCTTGATGCGATACGATCACTCATGGACAATAGCAGAACCAAACAGCATCATGAATTTCAAAGCAATGTTTGGCACTCCATTGTTGCTTCCTGAGACATAGGATGTTAAGTCTCATTATGTCCAGTACTTACTCTGGCAATGTTATTCAAATCGGAACATAATAGTGCATTTACACTATTGTTTGGCGAGAAAAATATACAAGGTATGTCAACATCGGCGCAACTATAGTTTCATATTGAACCAATTTCACATTCACATCTTCTACATTGTAAGTGGAATTCGCTGCAGATTGATTACCGACTGTCAAGAGATAATTAATTATGTCATGCTGACTCACACAAATCTTAATTATGCCGACCTGCCCTAAACTAGATGTTTGTTAGCTCATTTAGGATATACATACATTTGCGTGGGAACCAATATTGCTTTACACTTTTTATATATCCTTTAATACATCACAACGAGAGAAGTTTATTTTTATTCTTTCACGCAACAAACACTACATAAGCGCTTGTACGAGTATATGTATCAAAAAAAAAATATATACAAATACTTAGTGCTTAAGAAATTTCTGTTTATAGTCATATTTTGTTTTAAATCATGATAAATACACTCAACAGTCACAATGAAATCGTGGGTTTAAAAAAATATTCACCAAGAAATCTCGTGTCGTGGGTTTCAAAAACTAAGAGAGACTTTTCAGTCACACAAATACGCACAAAGACACAAATACTTGTGGGTCTCACAAAGATTTGTCTCGAAGCGGGTTCGAATCCTTAATTTCACAGCCAGAGTCTACTGTGTGTGAATTAAAAAGAAATAGCCAGCTTTTTATCAAAAAATATATCTACGAATAAAATTAGAACGACTGTCTTTAATCATTAATATTCATTCTATATTCCCAGTCATCCTTTACTTTGGTCGATTCTGCCATACATGCATTCCCAGCGCAACCGCACGTTATTAAAATAGAGAGAGAGCATTACAATTTAGTGCATAGCTCCATCGTACATTTAGGCAGTCTGTACGCTTTGAGAACAGTATCCGGTGTCATCTAATTGAATCACAAACCTCTATTCCCGGACCGCTAGGATAACTAATTCGATTACGGCGTTCCTACCTCTATAAATTAATATACGTTCAGTAATATCATACTGTCCGGCTTTTATTGTATCTCAGTGCCATTTGTTTGCTCTTCTGTCGGTAATTAATGTTTGGTTTCCTTCCTTTGTTGTATTTTCTGATAGGAAGATGGATATTTGTTTCAGTTCAAGTGTACACTTGTTTAGTTGCTACAAATGTCTATGTAATATTGACTAATGCTTTTGTTATCTATTGAACAATAGTTCAAATTCAGTTCAATAAAAAATCAGTTCAACGATTATAATAATACTACTGAATGAACAAACGAATGAAATCGTGTAATTTTCTGTGAAGCGGCAATATTAGTTAAAATTTGTATAAAAAACCATGAATAGCAAAATTTAATGAACGTTTTATCTCTTAGAAAGAAAGAAGAAGTGAAAAAGGTTATGAATAAGGGGGTAATATAATTATAGTGTTTATTATTAACTGTCGCTGTTCGTGTTCGGAAACAGATTGAACGGATATGTCATAACCCTCGATCTATTTTCGTTCATTTGGGACATGTTTACAATACATTGAAAATTAGGTGACGCATATTGGAAGTTAAACTTATGTACATGAGGCAGTGTAAAGGACTGTCACGCTTGTTAAGGTTTCAAGTAGAGATTGGATGAAAAAACAGAATAGGCACGTTTCTCAGTCAGTATTTTTCTTTTCTTTTCTTTTCTTTTAATTATTTATGTGAATTGTGTATAGGCTTACTTAATGCCTGAGACATTTTCTACCAGTCAAATTTAGTGATTCAGAGATGAAAAGAAGTAAGTTCTTCTTTGATAAAGAAATGGTAGCTATTGTACGATTTAAATGTTGAAGTCCTTGACTCGACTTCTAAGTTAGACTAATCACTTTAAGTTTTTTTTAATTGCAAATATCTAGTATCGTCTTCCCGGGGCTAGTATTCGTCCATGGTAGGGGGTCGTTCCTAATCAAGTCATGTGATATCGGAATCCTTATATTAGTATAGAGTAATGAATCAATACGTAGATATTTCAATTTGCATTGCCATACAGTTTGCTAGTTCTGTAATAATACGATTGAGAGTGGTTAGGCCATAGTCCACCACGGCCTAACCACTCTCAATCGTACTGTCGATTGTAGAGGAGGCCCGTGCCCTGCAGTGGGACGTATATGGGCTGATACAGATTTGTTAAACACTCTATGGCGACATGGTATTGGGGCGTCTTGCAATATTGATGATAACCAATTCCAATTAATTTGAAATCTCTGCCATACATGAATTATATATATGGCCATATAGTCCACCACGCGCCTGCTGCCCAACACTGATGGTCCTGGCATCCCTTGCCGAAACCTGTATGCTGGAGTCGTGCGGTCCATGGCCCTGGGCGATCGTTGCGTCCGCCTGCTGCATCGTCCGCATTGCATGGTGGCGCAGCGGATAATCAGGGGCTACCGCACGGTCTCACACGAGGCGGCCTGCGTATTGGCGGGAACTCTGCCCTGGGTGCTGGACGCCAAGACCCTCTCGTCGGCTTTCTTCCGGCGAGAGGAGTGCGTCCGGGCGTGGGCAGAGGTTGGTCCCCCGAGAGGTCGAGGCCATGTTGGCCTCCCTCCGCAGGTCCGCTGTGGAGGAGTGGCGTTCCAGGCTGGAGAACCCTAGTGCTGGTACGAGGACCGTCGCGGCAGTGCGACCTGTCCTCAAACAGTGGCTGGACAGGCGCCACGGTGCGCCGACATACCGGCTGACGCAGGTGCTCACCGGGCACAGCTGCTTCGGTGCGTACCTGTGTCGCATAGCCGGAGCGGAGGAGTCCGCCGTGTGCCACCACTGTGGCAACTGCCGTGAGGACACGGCCCATCACACGCTGGAGGAGTGCCCAGCCTGGGACGAGGAGCGCAGCGCTCTCGTCGCGGTCGTGGGAAGTGACCTTTCGCTGCCGGCCGTGGTTGCCGCCATGGTCGGCAGCCGGAGTTCGTGGCGAGCCATGCTCTCCTTCTGCGAACGTGTCATGTCGCAGAAGGAGAGCGCTGAGCGGGATCGGGAGCGAACCGATCCCGCTCGTCGCCACAGGAGACGTAGGAGGCGCCGGGACAACAACTAACCCGGCGCCGCAGAGGCCACGCGGGGCCGCCGTCCCTACCTTGGCGGCCCCCGAGACGTGACGCTATAAGCGTCTCATGCCGCGTCGCTAAGCGGCGGTGCACAAAGAGGCGGTCCTGGCGCGTCCGCTCAACGGTAACCCGGGGCCGTCTCTGTAGTGCACCAATGGTGGCCGACGCGGGGTTTTTAGTCGGTATTTCGGCGCGTATTGTGGTAGGGACCCGACCCAGCGGCCGGCCGTCCACATCCACGGGCGGCACAACATCTCGCTGGGCTCGGAAGGCGCCGGTGAGTCCGACACACCCTCGCCCCTTGGGGGGTGGGATGGTCCGTAAAGGGATTTTCCCCGCGAGAAAAAAAAAAATATTGTCCACCACGCTGGCCTAGTGCGGGTTGGCGGAGTTACATACCATAGAAATTTTATACATCGCTATGGTATGCAGGTTTCCTCACGATGTTTTCCTTCACCGTTTTAGTGCGTGGTGATTGACTATCAATACACACATGACTCCGAAAAGTCAGAGGTGTGTCCTGGGATTCGAACCCGCGACCACCGTGAACATGTAGGCAGTCGCGTCTAGTCCGTTTACCAATAGGCCACCACGCACTTCAATGTTTAACAATGTAAAGTTATTTTCGAAATTCCATTAATATTCATGAAGGATCCTGAAGTATGGAAGACTGCTGTCAGGTAGGGCATAGTCGTAAAAATCTTTGTACACAAAGTTGTCGAGCCTAATAAGGATTACAGAAAGTTGTTAAATTCACTGATGAAACATTTGACTGCATTCTACATTTTGCAGTGAACTTCTTGATAACTGAACTTCTTCTTCTTCTAACGATATTTTTATCCCCTGATAAGATCCGACGGTCTATAAACATCTTATGACTGTCTTATTGGGTTGGTTACTTATATAATCTTATAACAAAATTTGAATTATAGTACCAATAAACATTACTTTAAAAGGCAGTAGCAAACACTATTTTCCGCTTTCCAATTATATATGGCGGTAGCGAAGTAGGTCATTCCCAAAAATCAATTGTGAGACACAAAAGTGACATGTCATTCATAAAATCAGGGACACCCAACTCACGCGTGCATTCCTAGTGGACTTGGCAAAATTACCATTAAAGATATCGAAATTTCGCCGAGTTTACTTCTGTCCCAACAAGTAATAACGATATAACCTATCACCATGTTAATTGTCAAGTACATACCTAATATTACTAGGGATCATCGTTATCAGCCTATTCACGTCCACTGCTGGACATAGGCCTCTGCTATGGCACGCCGCTGGGCTCAATCTTCAGCCCAACGTCTCCAACCGCTACCAACCATCTTTCGGATATCGTCACTCCACCTCGTTGGAGGTTGTCCTACACTACGCTTTACTAACGCTTTATTACCAGGGATATTAACAATATATTTTTCCCCAGATACATATTCCTGGCGATCTACACGGCGGAGATGATAATCAAGTGCATCGCCAAGGGTTTCATCCTGAACAAGTACACGTACCTGCGGAACCCTTGGAACTGGCTGGACTTCGTCGTCATCACTTCGGGGTACGCCACGATCGGCATGGAGGTCGGCAACCTGGCTGGATTGAGGACCTTCAGGGTGCTGAGGGCATTGAAGACTGTTTCAATTATGCCTGGTGAGTTTCCAACTAACCCTTTCACTAGATGATTCAGTTACGGGTTAAGGGCTTGGGAGATTCCAATAAAATCTCTGAGCTTTGAGTTCGAGAAAAATAAAATGCAATGATTCTTGCTGTCTATCCAATGTTAATATGGGAAACAATAATAGCCCTGTTTGAGCCACAGTTATGCTTCGTAAATGATAAATGTAGATTTGATAAGTTGGTACGTAATCGACCAGCGCAATGTTGGAGCATTGGAGGGGACAAATGACGAGAAAAATAAGCAAGCCTGTTGTTAAACGTCACACCTGTCTCGATACAAAAGCAATACCGCTTAGAACTTATCATTATTATTATAAGCATAGCATACATTCAGTCATTTGTCGCAATAATGCCCCAGCGTACTAAATTGATTATTCACGTTGCTACGAGGGGACCCGAAATTTTAAAGAAAAAGCGACGTAAATATGAATTTTAACCATCTATCTTTGACGAGAAGAAAATATCACTAATGCTCTTATACTTCTTGTCAAAGATAGGCAGGGCATAGAGATGGCACATTACAGATGTTACTGGATTTAGCCAATATATACAAGATTTTACTGTGGCGTTTGCGTTGTAGTTTTACAACAATAATAATTAACAAGGTTAACTAAAGGTGTTTGAATCCTGGCACTAATTGCAACGAGACATAATGAAAGGTTCGTTAGTGATGTGAAGCATGGCTTTTTGACGACACTGCAATGAACTGCTACTCTACTTGCAAAGTACACGGTTCATTAGTCTGAAAATCTGAAAACTTTTAAACGTTTCACAGGATTATTTTCTATTTTAAAACACACAATTACGGCTCTAATTCAGAACTTAATTTTAATTAAGTAATATTGAAATTCATACAGATATTACAAAGACAGCTATGGCGAGCAAGTTTATTTTCAGCTTTTAAAAGTGTATATTGGCAATGAAAGGAGAAAAGTAGTTATAACCAAGAAATGATTAATGTAGAATTAGGTGTAGAACCTAAATTACATTCGTAATGTATAGCTCATACTACTAGAAATAAGGACTATTCCAATCCATCCATCCAACGTTTTAAAGAGCCCTAATAGATTTCAATAGGCAATTCAATATATGAAACAAAGATAAAAAAGTGTGTTAAGAACATAGTTGTATATTTAAGCATTGTTGCATGTATGCTAGGTACAAATTTTAAAGACATCCAGAAAAAATATGCAAGTAATTTAAATAGAAACAGTAATCACATGACATAATTTTTACTCTCACAGCCAATTCGAAAACATATAAAAACTCCACGACAGAATCGTTAACCGCAAACGAAATTCAGAAGACGTCTCGGAATTCTACAGGCCTCGTAAATGACCCGAGCCCACATTCGAACGTGACCCTAATTGCATTGAAATTACAGTCAATTTTGGCCTGTCACTTTATGAATAGCCTTCTTAATTATTACCAGATCCTTTAATACGCGGTGGCAATTTAATGTACGTAATTTGTTTAAGTAATTATCTTTTAATACCTTAATCAATGTTTCAATGTTGAAATGAGTGTAGTGTTTATTAAATTAATTTGTATCGGTATCAGCACATACATAGGTCCCACTGTAGGGCACGGGTCTCCTCTACAATAGAGAGTAATATTGAGAGGGATTAGACCGTGTAATCCAACACGCTAGACTACTGAGGGCTCGCGGGCATGCAATGACCCCGCGGATTTTCGTTTCACAGCCGGCGTCTAACCAACTGCAGCACGGAGGCTGTACAATGCCTGTTTTTATGCGGACCGTTAGCCTCTACTAAAATTCAATTAAAAATTGTTTATAGTCAATCATTTACAATACGCATTTATAATGTAGGCGCATGAAATCGTAACCGCGGTGTGGATCATGCGGTAAAAATACAGAATGTAAAAGTATCTAAGTTTTGCCATTTTATATAAAAATCCTATGAAGTTGCTGACTGAAGATGTAATATAACAGGAGCGTTGGAACTCTGCATATGCAAATCCCTAATATTTGCCGACATATTGAACACGTTCCCTTTGAGCTCAACTCGCAGTAAACTTGCGATAAAAATCAAATATTCATTCCAAATATGTTTGAGAAAAATGCCATTAAGATAAATCTTGTAAAGTTCGTTGATCGAGGTAAATAAATATTCGAATCGAGTCAAATAACAGAAGATAAAGAAATTGGTTTGAGAAAGTCTGAATTGTCTTTAATCGACGAATTAAAAGGGAAGTTATCGAATTACTTTTTGTTTTCTTATAAATTAATGATTGTTCATTTTTGTTTGGAAATGGAGTTATATTGGTTTTTAATACCAATCAAGAGTTTTAGTAGTTCACGATGTGCGCTTTCAAATTATAGGGATGATATATGCAAAGTAATTGGTGTCTTGCTACCGGAAAGATTTATTTTAAACATTGACCTTAAGTCAACTTATTTAGATCGTCCAAAGTGATGATGATGATCATTTGTCCTTCCAGTTATACATAATTAACTTGTAAAATACAAATATTGCACAGTAACAACAATCGGATGCATTTATTGATTTTTCCTCAATGATATATTATACAAATACGACGTTTTTCCTAAATTCTGCTTGTTCCAGGTTTGAAGACCATCATAAACGCATTACTTCATTCCTTCAAGCAACTGGCGGAGGTAATGACGCTCACAATCTTCTGCCTGATGGTGTTCGCTCTATTCGCACTGCAAGTCTACATGGGGGAGCTCAGGAACAAGTGTGTCAAGAATCTAGTTATACCGCCTGGTGAAAATTTTACTGATGACATTTGGTCGGCGTAAGTAGCAGTTTTTTTTATCATTAATAGGTTAGGCGTTTGACCATAATCTCACCTGATGGAAAGTGACGCTATTGTCTACATTGTTACACGCTTACCTAGAAGGTGCCTATTCACTCTAGTCTTGAAGATCCCCAAGCCATTACTTTCAGGAAACACTGATTGTGGTAAGGCATTCCATTCCTTTGTCGTAAGCATGATGAAAGAGGACGCAAATCGTTTCGGGCGAATTGATGGTAAATTCACGATATAAAGATGTTACTTTTTGCTGTTGATGAAAAAGTTGCTTTTTATGTAGATGATTTTAAAATGAAAGTTAAATCTAAATAAAGATTTGTGCTTAAATTTTGATTGAGGATTAAAGGATAACGTGAATTGTATTTTTTACATGGCACATGTTATGGTTGAATATTCATATCAATTAGGATAGCCACCACCGTACACAATAGTGGAAAACACGTTGTAGTTAATTATGATACAAGCAAGTTTCGGGATTGTCTCCGGGTTAATTGTGACAGGGGAAATAACTTGGGTACTGACACTGTAATATGTATAAGGAATTTTATTGTCACTTAGTCCTCCCTCCTCTATTTCATAATATAAAACTATTAATCTGTAATTTCTTAACAGGTGGATCAAAGACCCATCCAACTGGATGTTGGATGACGAAGAGTTGCCCATAATCTGCGGTAACCTGACTGGGGCGAGGCACTGTCCTTCGGAGTTCACGTGTCTTTGCGTTGGACCCAACCCTAACCACGGTTACACAAACTTCGACAACTTCTTGTGGTCCATGCTGACTACCTTTCAACTCATCACCCTGGATTACTGGGAGAATGTTTATAATATGGTAAGTTATCTTTGTACCATTAGAAGGTCTGAAAAGAAGCCTAAAAACGCATGTAAAATTTATTTCTTAGTATAAACATATTTTAATAGACGCATGTGGTCCTTCTGTCTTGAAAAAGCATTTGATTTTTAAACCGAAAAACTTACATGAAATACATTGCCTGATTTGAAAATTTGATTTAGAAGTCTACGCAGAAAGGTGGGGATTGATAACCGGCGGGGATAACACTACAAAAACTAAAGTCATAGGCATATAAACTACCAGTTATGCCTTCAATAGTCTTTGAATCACTCATATCAATTAGAAAGTAAACCAAAACCAAGGATTTAATTTAAAGTGCGTGTTAAGGAATAATTTAACCGTTTGAAAGCCCTGATGACTCCTACAGAATTTTATTACAAGGGCTCTCTCGCCAGCGAAATGAACTTGGCCAGAATCGTTGGGCGTATTCATAATGGAAGGGACATTTACCGGTGGCCCTTTAATTAATTCTCACAAGGACTTTGTATCTACGTCTTTGTACGAAATTCTGTTTGGTGCTTGTTATTTTTCATTTAAATGTGGCTTATAATTATTTGCTTTGTGATGATTATGTTATGGTCGACCGCGGCTGGATTAATTTGAGACTGGGTGCGGTGGCATGACAGCCAAATTTGGATGTTTGGTAATATACAATTATAGTGATTATTGCGGGCATATTAGTTACTTAATTTTCTTTGAAAGCGAGCTATAACAATTTGTCACGTATATTATTACGTGACGTGACGTCAAAAATGTATGACCTTTTTATTGTAATGAATATCTAACTTACCTTTCACCGGATGGTTTAAAGCGATGCGACCGCTCATGGACAGTAGCAAATCCAATCAACACCATGAATTACAAAGCAATATTTGGTTATCCACTGCGCTCGCTTCAGACATAAGAATATGTTAATTTTTATAATATGTCCAATAGTTGAATTACAATAACAAATATATTATATCAAATAAAAATAAGCTCTGACGTAGCTACTAAACATAAAAACGTATCTATCACGAGCACGATGAGAACTCGTACCGAAATACGGTTCATTCTGAATTTCACACTCAATCAATAAATCTTTTTATAAAGCCTCGTCTATTCAGAGCCTTTTCATGTTTTCAACGGCTACCCTTTTATTCTATAAAAAAACATTATTTGACCTTCTTCATACAGCTGACACCTAAATATAATAACGGATTCTAATATTATGTGGCCATTAAAAGTTATGGAACTAGTCTTATTAAGAAGAGATTAGGGACTGCCTACAACTTCGAATTCTGGAATCAAGAATAAAGTAACGCGCAATGAATTGACCAACGACACAGCGTGTCTCTTAGAGGCACCCGTTTTTCCTAATTAGATACGAATCAATATGGCGCTCACACATATTAATTCATTTGATAGATAAATTTAACGCGCGATTGAACAAAAATATATTCAAAATTATTGGAGTCTTTTTCTATCTTCTGTCTTGGCACAGTGACTGCATTGCACCTGGTGGTAAGTACAATGCCGTCCAGTCAGAGTATCGAATGGCATCAGACGGCCGTCCCATAACATTCGATACAATACTATTTGTAACATATTATCTCGTAGCCTGTAGAAATTTTAATTGCATATTGTCGGTTAATGCTCAGCCTTCGACCGCTAGCCTCAGCCAAACTGCAGGGCCATTGTTGTAACATGCAACGTCAAGAATGGTGACGTATTTTTAAAACACAATTCTGGAGACCAACGAAATAAATATAACTACGTAGATACAATACCCAGTGTCGAAAGCGCCGTCTGTTTTATTTCGTAAACTCTGGCATTATAATGAAGCGTACAATTAAACAGAAGTGGTGAGTTTGCGGCGGTGCAATGTTTAATGAATGTTTACAAGTTGTTACGTGCCTAAACCATCGGGAAACACGAGATAATCTCGAAAATTACGCCTACCTTCATTTACAAGGGCTATGTTTAGTAACTTGATATATCTGCACTTCAAAATTCCTTAATGGATTTTGTAAATCGTAAATTAAATATAGATTTTATTGTATCAACTGCTAGCGTGTTAATAGAACCTTCTCAAAAACATAGATATAAAGAAGATATATTTGCATTAATATTTAAGTCATATGTTCCGGACAACAAAGCAACAATTATTATATTTAAAGACTTAAACAATACAAAAATAATCGGTTCAGATATCCAAGTTTTAACTAAAAATTATTTCGGCAACCCAGAAGTTGAACATCTAAAAGACTTCAATACTGTTTCATTAAACCCAACTTCAATTACACCTCACGATTAATAGGTTAGGAATCCACTAGGGTCCACAGTTATTGTTCAATTATAGCTCGAAGGTCTGAACGTTTCCACGTCGAAATGGATGTCGGCCAAATGTAATACCTCTTCTCTGACGATAATTTGATCTTTGCATTTACATTTCTGCTCGAACGTGTCAGTCGTCACTCGGGACAGCTGTTAGCGGGAAAATGGAGCATGTAGACATGGGGTTGCAATTAATTTGTAATGCTTTGACAAATGTATAAGTGTAAACTGCTTAAGTAGAACAATATTAGCATGATTCAGAAGCAAATGTATAATAAATAAAATCTTTTCACAAAAGCATTCACTTTTAATGCAATATTGCCATTTGTTATTTCTTTATTAACTTATTTAGCCCTGAAAACTGAAAAATCTAGTGACTTAGGTGGCCCAAATGTAATAAATCTCCTCTCATGATAATTTGATCTTTGCATTTGCATTTCTGCTCGAACGTGTCATTCGTCACTCCAAACAGCTGTTAGCAGGGAAATCGGGAGCTTGTAGACTAAGATAGAGCGCGGTGCAATGAATTTGTAATGCTTCTAAGAGATGTATAAATGTACATTTCTACTTTAGCGAAGCGATTTTAGAATGTTAGAGGAACTACTTGCAAGGAGGAGCAGATAGTGAACTAAACTAAATTTCAAGAAAGACTTACAATCCAATGATTTGATTTGTGGAACTACTTGCAAGGAGGAGCAGATAGTGAACTAAACTAAATTTCAAGAAAGACTTACAATCCAATGATTTGATTTGTGGAACTACTTGCAACGAGGAGCAGATAGTGAACTAAACTAAATTTCAGGAAAGACTTACAACCCAATGATTTGATTTGTGGAACTACTTGCAAGGAGGAGCAGATAGTGAACTAAACTAAATTTCAGGACAGACTTACAATCCAATGATTTGATTTGTGGAACTACTTGCAACGAGGAGCAGATAGTGAACTAAACTAAATTTCAAGAAAGACGTACATACAATGCAATCTTACGATTTGTTTTTAATTTATTGACCGGTTACAGGCATTGAAGCTGGCAATTGTTTGGAGCAATCTAAAATTATTCCTTAAGAGCGTATACACCTTGCGCGCAAAGTCAACTATAGGTATTTCTTCGTTAATTTCACGCACACATAAGCGACCAAAGCTGTGTGCGTAGAGCTGCCGCGTCGGCTCGCTATACAATCGGCTCAAACAACTTTGATCCGTGCGCTTCAAATATTCAATTGAAATGTAACTGTAATATAATATCATAAAAATATTTTATTTGCATTATAAGTAGACAAATATTACTGTGCAAGCAAAGAATAATACAAATTTTGGATACTAATCATATTTTCGTTATTATTACATTGTTAAGTTGCATTCAAATCAGTGTTCAATCAGTAGACACTACGGACGTTTTATTAATCATTTCGTGTTCGAACACATAAATAGTGTTAGGGGCCTTACAACCCCTTACAATTACGAAAAATATTTAATTTTATATTACAATACATAACATAATTTAGCCTCGGATTTACGTCCCATTATATTACCTGAAACATAATTTATACTCACTACAAAATCATTGTAGGTAATAAAAATAATTAAATATTTTACTACCAAAGTACTAAGATGTGGTAATCGCATTCCGCGCGTGGCTATTTTTACTACGCACGGCATAATCGACTGTAGCCAGGCCGGAGCGACGAGCGATACGTCCTCCCTCTAGAAGGCCTTGCGGCGGTCTGATTTGATGCACGTCGGACAGCGTGTTTTATAGTGGTTTTTAAAATATTTGTAGAAAAGATGAAAACTAATTTTGTTGAAATATAAAAATGGCAATTTATTGATAAGATGTTCTTCTATTATATTATGCAATTGTTATAAAATATTATGTACGATAAGTTGGTGAAAAAAAAATGTTCTTGACGAGAGTTTCTGAATAATTTCGCATTGTTTTAATTTTTATTTTTCAGGAACTAAACACAAAAAGATAATTTTTCTCAGCAAAATCCCTCCATAAGGGTCTTATTAGTCTGATAATATTTTTATTTTCATCTTATATCTAGTGGTTAAGGATATCTTAAGCTTCTAAATTGCCATTTAAAGCCTAAATAACGAAACTTGTGTTCAGTAATCCGTATAGTACTCACAAATTATCCATCAATCTATAATGTTTTCCACCAAAATCCCTAGATGACAACCTTTTCTAAAATTAGTAATAATTATTTTTCCTTTAAATTGTTTATTGGTGGCTATTAACTCATTTGAAAAGTCCTGTTTTTAAGCCAAAAAGCGCGTGCAGGGTATAAACGCTCTTAAACGCTCTGTACTTCAAACTCGCCGGCCTATGTAGGCAGCTTTTTGTTGGCGTCATAGGTCGACGCCTTCACTCATTGCAAATCGAAAAACTTTGTTGGCGACATGCATCGATATCAATGTTACACTAGATAAGACGTTCTTTGTAAAAAACGTGTCCCACCCAAGTGCGGTGCATTGCACCGCACACGAATCAGTCTGCTGCGCGACAGCTACGCAGCAATACGCCTCCTTGCATACTTTTAAAAGTAATTTATTTTGATGTTGCCCTGTAAAACCGACAGCGAAATTATCTGAAGTTATACTAGTAATTTAAAATATTAGATAGGTGATAAAATATTGTAGTATAATTCCGATAATACAGGTCCTTAATTTATTATTGTATTAAATATTTTTATAGCTCATTGAAAACCAATGTGAGCGCCATAATCATATGTCTCATTTCCGCGTACAGAAATTAGCCGTCGAGTGAGAGAGACGAAATAAACCAGATATAGATTATGCATATCAGAGGAACAAATAGGCATAATATATTCCAAATACATATGGCAAATATGTAGAAGCATGTAGTTACAAATTTATTTCAGTGGTTATATAAACTTTGTGTTGTTAATTATTAACACATATTTTATATGTTATACAACAGTGAACAAGTCTTAAAAATGCCGAGGTGTGTGCTGAGACGATGTAAAAACAACTCCAGGAAATTGGAAGGTATAAGTTTCCATCAGTACGTATATATGTATACAAAAATATTAGATATTGCTCACGGCTTCGCCCGCGCACTCAAGATAACTCGGGAGCAGTTATTTTTTCTAGATATTCAACTATCGTTGAAATTCCCACAATGTCATATGTCTATAATTTACCTTTAACTAGTGGTGTACTTTTGTATGGTAACCAATTTCTCTCAAATTAAATATGAAGGTTTCTAAACTATTATAGTAAAGAATACTAATTTATTTTTCTAATAAATTCTTAACTTAAATATGAAGGTTTCTATATTATATTATAAACTTGTATTTTTTTTTATTGATCTTATTGAATTAAATTGTAAAACCAAACGCCAAAAATTTAACAAATTAATTTTATTTGAAAGCAAATAAGCTTTTTTTCTACAAACCTGTAAACTTTAAATCTGATAGTGTTCTTAGTTTTTTATTGTTGTTTGTGTTCATTATTTTAATGTAAATTTAAATAATCTGTATAAAACTATGATAAACTTGTACATTTTTATAATATTTATTTTCATTGATACCCGTATTACACTCAACTGACAAGTTGTTATGCTCCCCATTGTATGATATATAGTTATTTACACAAAAATATTACAAGCATTTACTCGAAAAAATAATGTAGTCTTGTAACATTCAATGTACAAAAGACTGAGAACTCAGTGTGCCTTGTGGTTATTGTGGCTTTAAAAAACTTCTTTGTGACATCGGTAAAATAGTATTATTTTAATGAATTATTCACGTAAATAAAAAAAACTACTACAAAGTATGTTATTATTACGTATGCATTAATACTTAGGCAATATCTTAGGAAAAGCGATTATTGATATAAACTGTCTTATCTGTCTCATAATCTTTGATCATAATTTGTAATATTCAAATAAATGTACTAGTTGTCGCTACTGAGCTTTTGACAAATACGGGACAAATAATTTCTATGACGCGCCTCGTCTATCGGTAGAATATAAGTCAATGGCGACATGGCAGTGTATCGAAATAATGAGGAACAATTTTATGACATTGTTGACGTTAAGACAAGCAGAGCGGTTACGTTGTCGAAATATCATGACGGCAGGCAACACGTGCGGGCGCTTGTTGCCGGCCTGATCCTTTTCTTAAAGGCCGCCAGGTTGTGCCGGCGGGCTGTCTCCGGGCCGGCGGCTTTGGTTTATAGTGCGCTTCACGCAGTAAAATTAATAACAAAAATATCATGAGCAGAATTTTAACCATAAATAAATAAGAATAGAGGGCAGACTTCCACATAATAAAGTGTTTGTGGCTTAAATCTGTCGTATTTTTTCCGTAACTTCATCGTGAAAATTATCAATGAAGTGTATGAAAGTTATGAGTTCTCCATGCGTTCGCTACAGGCGTTGTTTGTTCACATCGATAGATATCGATTTATATTCATCTATATATGAAATATGTATTATATGAACATGTATGTTTCTAAAATAAAATAAATGAGAGTTTATTTATTTATTATAGGATGGTATTATTTTTGTTTTTTATACTACATTGAACATTAAGAATACATGCAATTTCTTGCGGACAGTCAATCGAAATCGGTGTAAATTTACTGTTTTGTTTCGGATTGAAGGACATTGTAGCCAGAGATTTGTGGACATATTGAGACTTAACATCTTGTGTCTCAGGATGGCGAGCGCAGTGAAATTCCAAGCATTGCTTTGTAAGTCAAGGTGTTTTTTGTTATGCTACTGTTCACGAGCAGTCATAGCGCTTACCATAAGGTGAACGGCATGCTGGTTTCACCATTCAGTGTAACAAAGAAAAATCAAAATATTTAATTCATACCCAAGTTACATATTTAACACGAAAACTAATTACAAAAATGAATAATTTAAGAACCGTACGCTATATTAATAGAATTGCTTAGCAGAGCAGCAGCTAAAATAAGAATTTAGTTAGCAGCAAACTTAGCTTGCAACTTACACAGTGCACTCAAGACCTGTGAAAATATTTCGCACTCGAAACTTCCCGCGGCGCTTTACCTGTTTATTTTTTATTTACTTCGCGAAATGTACTTTAAATATTTTCAAGGAAGTGGCTTTTATCTAAGGCATTAAGGCGTGAGGACTACACGGTGGTATATTTAAAAAGTTGTACAATAAAGCAAAATAACAAGTGGTTTCAAAGATTATCTGGTCTCTTGTTTTGCTCAAACTTAGTGAATGTTTTGTGACTTTTTAACGTGTTACCTCTTGACCAGGAAGTGAGAAAAAATAAACTTCTATATGATTCGATTTGTTTAAAACACTACAAAATTATTAAACTAGCGAATATATGGTCTTTAAGGCTCAAGGAGCATGTCCGGAATCGATCCCTCCGATAAAATTAAATGGAGCTCATCTTAAAAGAGTCCACAATTTTAAATATTTGGGACATTATGTTACCGACGACCTTAAGGACAATATAGATGTAGAAAGAGAACGTAGGGCATTGGCAGTCAGATGTAACATGCTGGCTCGCAGGTTTGCGCGTTGTAGTGAAGAGGTGAAAGTAACGCTTTTCAAAGCTTTTTGCCAATCCTTCTACACGTGCAGTCTGTGGAGTAGCTGTACAAAAAGGGTGCTCGATGTTATACGTGTCCAATATAATAACGGGTTCAGGATGTTATTGGGCTTGTCTCGGTTCTGTAGTGCCTCTAATATGTTTGCTCTAGCACACACGGATGACTTTTACGCTATCATCCGCAAAAGAACTGCCTCTCTATTAGGCAGAATAAGGACAAGTGACAATGACATCCTGAAAATGATATCAGACAGCTTTGATGCTCCTTTTGTTAAACATTCAATGCATACCTTAATCAGGAGGAATTTTTATTGCTTGTGAATGTATTCTACTAATATAGTATAAATAAATATTTTGTAAGTACTAACACCATTATATTTGGATCTTTGTTATCTGAATAAAGAAATTTATTATTATTATTAAACTAACTATCCCAAAATAATCTATTCGGCAGAAACAATATTGAACTGCAGACGATACCTACTCGTATGAGTATTTTCAGTTAATATCATCAAAACTAATAAATTAGATCAATAATAAAACCGACCACCCAATATAAAAAATTATAATAACAATAATTTGGCAACCTTCGTGGCGCAGGCGGTTAGACGCCGCCTGTGAAACGAGAGGCCGCGGGTTCGATCCCCGCAGAATCCCCGAGATAAATATTTGTGCGGCCCACAAGTATTTCTGTCTGGGTATTTGTAAGACTGAAAAGTCTCTCGTAGTCCCTGAAACCCACGACACAAGACTCGATCTTAGTGTGGGGTCAGCATGTATGTGATTGTTGGGCGTTATAATTATAATTTTCAGTAACCCTCACATTATTTTGTCCCCAGGTGCTGTCTTCGTGCGGGCCCATGTCAGTTTCCTTCTTCACTGTGGTGGTGTTCTTCGGTTCGTTCTACCTCATCAACCTGATGCTTGCTGTGGTGGCGCTCAGCTACGAGGAAGAGTCGCAGATCACACAAGAGGTAAGTTAACAGTCGCAGATTAACCGTATAAAATGCAACATATTCTTTTGGAATTGAGTTCATAAAAAGAGTCCTGCCCATCGAATACGATAATAATCCCTATAAGTGTAACAGTAATTATTTTTTTAGATTTCTGTGAATGGCGAGATGAGCATTCCATTTACAGTAACCAATACGACCGCTCATGGACAGTATCAAAATCAACCACCATGAATTACAAATTCCACTGCGCTCGCCATCCTGAGACATAAGATTTTAAGTCTCAATATGTCCAGTAGTTACTCGGGCTACAATGTCCTTCAAATGGGAACACAACAGTGTATTTATACTACTGTTTGGCGGGAGAAATAGACCTTTTGAAGATGCAGTATGAATTTTTTTGATCGTCTTTTCAGCAAATCCCACGCTTGACGTAACTGATGAATTTTTTTAGTTACTAATAAAAAAATAGGAAGCTCTACAATGTACCACGAGCTTTGCGTGATCAATTATTAAAGGTGTGCTGGTCGCGACAAAATACGGACGCAATCCATTTTAATTAAAATTTGATTAACTTTTAATAATTGCGTTCGATTGTCCTATATTGACCTATTGTTCATTTAAAAGGCCAATATTTTCCACTAAAAAATATTTTTTAAGCTGTTTAAAACTTCGACGTCTATCGCCCTCAAAACCCATCTAATAAAATCCCTGAGCTTTCCTCAGCCGAAATATCTCAACGCGAGCTAACTTTCCGCTTGGATTACTGTTATCTATACCGAGATTGTCCGAATGATTTGATTCGGCCAGTTGGTCAATTGCGAAGGTCCGGAGAACAATTACCGGAATGTCTAAACCAATTGTGTGTAATGGGGAAACTATGCAATCAATTGTTATCATGATTGCACGTTATATAATAGCTTAGGGCGAGGACTAGAATACTAAATCGGTATACGGGTCAAACTTAGAGCAAACACCACAATTTTTTCGTGTAAATATGTTTGATGCGTATTAGTTAATTATGGGTTTCTATTACTGTAAAGGAAAATATCGCTGGAAAAGTTGCATATCTAACGAAGTTTAAAGGTGCCTGAAGGTAGAGAACTGCGTTAAATTAAATTGTTATAATCAAACGCTGCTTTTAGTCTGCTCTGAGCGTTCAGCACTGTTCAGAAAGGCTTTACAGTAGTGCATACTACATTGAAATCGGCGTCAACGATAAGCGTAGGAAAAAAAATAGAAAAGATGAGATACTTTTGGTTACAAGAGAAAAAATAAAGCAAAAAAACGAGAAAAATACTATTCAGTATGCATGTTACAAACATATTTGTCTCATGATTTTAGCGGCAAAGAAAGAAAGAATAAATAACTATACTTCTGACTGAAAATATTATGTACGTTTATTTGTAGCATGCAAACTGAAAACATTATTTACAAAAGTAAATATATTCGTTTTTATGAGTATAATGTTCCTCGACTTTACTTTGATTAGTAGGCGACCATTTCCTTTGCAGTATTTCCCAACAAATATGAGACGTTCATGAAAACTCAGTCGTTAAAACTTGAAAAACCTCTCATGATTCCAATGGACTTTTGCATATTCATGGCTGCTATTACTTACTATCAGAGGAACCGCTCACTATTTTGCTTATTTTATTAATTTTATATATATTGCTGTATTTTTAGCGCATACCAAACATTTAGCTATTATAGATATATTTAAATTCCAAACCTACCAGACCTGACCAGACAGAATTTTGTTTGATACCAACGTTCACACAAGCTTTCTATTGAACTCAAAACGTACCTATAATCTTAAAATTCCTAATCTCTTCCTGAACGACTAATTCGAATAAAGTCGAAACTACAACTAATAAAAAAAAACAAATACATCCAAGAGGCACATGCATCCTGACCCCACACTAAGATCGAGTCTCTTATTGTGGGTATCAAGAACTATAAGAGACTTTTCGGCCATAAACACCCGGACCCGAAATAAATACATGTGGTTCACACAAACATTTGTCTCAGACGACGGATCGCGCCCGCAGCCTCTCATCTGACAACTGGCGTTTAACTAACTACACCATGGAGGCTGTAACTTATCATTAATGCGACTTTATCACACCCAACATCACTCCAGCCCTAAAGATTTTCACTGGTATACTGTTTCCATTCGTTTATTTTATTTTTGACAGTTCACGCCTATAAAGTACGACATTACAGTAGAACAATATTTTGAAATAAAAGTAGATACTTTCTTGACGGGTAACGCCCACTTAGAGTTGTGCCATTCGTAACGAATGACCACAGATAACAAAAACGATTTTGAATAGAATCAATCAATCGGAATCATTTGAAATAAAATTACATTAAAATGCTAATGAAAACAGTTAAACGTAATATAGTACCCAATATTAGGATCGAATGTATTTGCTGCAAATTAATTAATATGAATAAAGGTATACGTATTGAAGTGACTTTTAATAAGAGTTTAATTTAAAATAATTACAATGATTACAACGAAAATAAATGTTTAGTACCTACTTGTAATAAACAGTTAAACCATGTTGGAATTCATAGTACTTTAAGGATTAAATAATTAAAACAACTAAAAGGTAATTTGTTAATATTTTTATTTATAAACAATCGTCTGTTTCGTCGGAATCGGCGTCGTCGTCACTCGTATCCCCAGTAACACTAATTATTAATGAGTGCATGGGTAAGTTGTCAAATGCGACATCGCGATCCCAATCAGACATTATTTCTTTCTTCGTCTTATCTACGACACTCGCCCAGTTATGAGGCGTCACATTTTCACACGCATTTTTAAGCAACTCCAGCATTTTGTTTGCGGTGAAAGGAGGAGTTGTATTTATTCTCGCAGCATATCCTTTCACTTGCGCCCATATTAGCTCTATGGCATTATACTGGCAATGATATGGAGGAATTCTAAGGACGGTGTGCCCATGTTCTGCAGCCATTTCATCTATAACGTATCGTTTAGGCTGCTTCCTCATTTTTAATATTTTAAGTAACTCTACTTTTAATAGGGACTCGTCCACCTCCTCGCCATTGTTACGGAGCCAGTTTATTATTTCATTTTTTTTACTGGCTTGCGTTGGCATTTTGTTAATTTGCCGAGAGTGATAGGACGCATTATCTATAAATATTGTTGATGGCTGTTCGAGTGACAATAACATTTCCCGAAACCATTTTTCATATACTTCGGAATTCATTTCTTCGTGGTAATCCCCTGTTTTCTTTGATTTAAAAGCTAACATAGCATCTTGCACAAATCCTTTTGCGGTTCCTGCATGACAAATTATAATTCTTTCACCTTTTCCCATTGGCACTGCGGTCGAGGAGCTAGCAGTGTTGTCAGTCCAAGTTTTTGATACCGTGTGATTCGCATTGAGCCAAGTTTCATCGGTGAAAACAACATTCGACCAGTCTTCTATTTTTTTAGCTTGTCTTAAAAATTCGCATCGATACAAAGCAACATCATTGCGTTCCATCAATATTTTTCTTTTGTCACATTTTTTGTATTGGAATCCAATCCTATTCAATACCTTCGCCAAAGAAGACTTTTGACCACGGAACAAGCCACTAGTTTTCAGAGATTGTACTAGGTTATGTAAAGTAGGAATCTCTTTTCTTTGGTAATAATCGTATATATGACGACGAATAGCATCACCATCAAAACTGTCAATTGCTGTCACTTTAAAGGGCTGACGTTTTTTCTTAGGTGTAGATGGCTTGTTTTGTTCCATGCCACTACTGCCGTAGCCTTCTTTAATTATTTTTGAAACTGTTGGAGCAGTAATACCTAATGCTGCTGAAACACGGTCTCTGATTTGAGTCACTGGTATAAGAGGTCCACCATTACGGCTTTCCCTTTCAAAGTACTCATGAAGTCGCAACACAAACTCCCTTGTTTGTCCTTTAAGCACCTTTCCTTTAGGCATTTTGAAAGTGATGAAGGCAGGTACGATGTTCTCAATTCAACCAAATGTAGGAATTCACGGGTAAAACAATACGGAGGAATATAAATACTCAACTCGACGTATGAAAAATGTGAATTAAAATTCAGCGAACGGAAAACACTAGCACGGGCGCGGGCGTCTCGTTGTGAGTGACCACAAAATGGCGGCGCGCGTCACCTGTCTGCCCAGTGTTGCCGTTTCACAATTTGTTTTTAACAACATTACTATTGCCGACGGAAGTGATAAGAATATTAACTTAACATGAGTAAATGGTTTATTTTAATATAATTATTAAATCAAGTAACTTAAATATCCCTGAAGTTTTATAAAACAATGCATGGAGCAAAAAATAAAATATGTATTAAATCGATTAAAACTTGTTCAAAAATAAAATCGTTTGTTATAAAAAATTGATTCGATAACGCATCAGGCCATCACTATTTGATTCAGTACTCGATGTGTCAAAAATAAAATAAACGAATGGAAACAGTATAGTAGGTCAACTGTGAGAGGTCGCCTGGATAGGTACCCCAGCAATGTCTATTTCTCCCGCCAAACAGCAAATGCACTGTTGTGTTTCGGATTGAAGGACATTGTAGCCAAAGTAACAGGATGGCCAGCGCAGTGGAATGCCAAGCATTGCTTTGTGATTCAAGGCGTTTTTTGGTTTTGCTACTGTTTATGAGCGGTCGTATCGCTTACCGTCAGGCGAACTTCACGGGCGTCTCGCTATTCATTGCCATAAAAAAGTTTCAAAACATCAGACTACCAGATTAATACCCATAATTTTTTCCATCAGGAAAGAAAAAAAGACCTAAATGAGCATCGGGACGACTCGACGTTTAGTTTCGACCCAACGTCCTTGGCGGTGCGGACACTAGCCAAGGACTCTAAGAAGCGCATTGACGCTCGCAAGGGCCTCCTCTTAGCCTCGTACTCCAGAAAACGGACCAGAAGACGCAAACGGGGAAGAAGTGCTATACACCACGTGGCGGCCGTTGCGGCTGTTGCTGAACGGTGAGTTTTAATACCTATTGTCTTTCCCACGATATACGAGGGGTCATGGATGGATCCACTCTTCGCTTTACTTATATGTTATTATGTCTAATGGTTTCTTAGATTTACGCGAATGTTACACATTGAAATAAAACTATTATTTACGGATTTTATCGCGAACTTAGTTTAATTTTTTACATTTTTGACTTCCCGACGTTTCGATTACTTTACAGCTTTCGTGGTCACGGGGCGGACTGAGGTATTATACGTCCGCTCTGTGACTGTTACAATTCAACTACACTTATTTCACAATTATTAATTTAAAAAAAAATACCCCTGCAAGAACCGGGCGTATACAAAATAGATTGCGACTGTGGCCTCTCCTACATAGGTCAAACAAAACGAAGCATAGGGACCCGCGTGAAAGAACACATAGCTGACGTCAAACATCGACGCTCAACGAAGTCTGCAGTTGCTGAACATATAGAAGAAGGCCCCAAGCATTACCTCCGCTTTGACCAGCCCTGAGTCCTCGCTAAAGAACACCGTTTCCTGCCCAGGATGTTTCACGAGGCTATTGAAATTAAAAAACATCCAAATTTCAATAGAGAAGAATGGCTTGAAGCTTGCACAAGCATGGGATCCAATACTACATTTAATTAAATCGGAACCCAAAAGACCAACTGCCAGACCTCAAGACACTGTGAGCTCCTTCTGCGTAGATCGGATCGCAAACACAGACTAGATATTTAAAATTTATTTTAAAATTAATAATTGTAAAATAAGATACCCTACACTCTCAACAGTCTGCCCGAGGACATAAGGCAGGAGTCCGTTAAAACCATATTTAAATATAAACTCAAAAGGCATTATTTAGCCAACTTGCCCTAATGTTTGAGTTTAAGTATGTAATTAGATATGTAAACACCGATCCTGCAGTCAAACTGTATGTACAGTTTTGCAGGACACTATAATAGTTCCTATGTATATAACTTTTGTTAAATAAATAAATAAATAAAAATAAAAAAAAAGGGTAGTTGAATTGTAACAGTCACAGAGCGGACGTCTAATACCTCAGTCCGTCCCGTGACCACGAAAGCTGTAAAGTAATCGAAACGTCGGGAAGTCAAAAATGTAAAAAATTAAACTAAATTCGCGATAAAATCCGTAAATAATAGTTTTATTTCAATGTTATTATGTCATCAATATCTACTTATACAGGATGTATCAAGATTGGTATCGAAAACGAAGCCGGGTGGTAGTTTTAGTGACTACAAACACAATGCATCAATTTTTTTGGGATCATTTCAATATCGTTGTGTTTGGGTGGTAAATCCATGTTTTTGGTAAAATAATAATTTAATAACCTTTCCATACCCTAGAGACTTTAATATAAAAGGATAAACATTATTATTTTACGAAAAAGTATGTAATTACCGTCTAAATATGAAGATAGGAAGAAAATTACAAAAACAAATCATTGCTTTTTTTTGATTAATTTTACGTCGCACCCATCAGCATTTCACAAAGATTGCCGTTCCACCTAGCTACTGGACTACATACACTTGAATATAAAAAAAATGTCAATTCGGATGAGAGACTACGAGGAAATATCAATTCACTGGCCTCTTATATTTTGGCAGTCATGTATAAAGAATCTAATTGGGTATCATCAAAGTCGGAAAAAATATCTTCATTAGTCTGTGAACTTTTAAGAGGGGTTTTCTTATAATTTGGTTTCAATAACGTAGATAATTAGGAAAAAAAAATACTTGAAAGTATCGTTTCTTAAGTAGGTAAGTCTTAAATTTAATCACACTTGAAATAGTTGTTTGAGTAGCAGCAGACCTTTTTCAATACAACCATTTATCTACAGCTTTCTATATATTTTAGTTTCCTACGTGTTAAAATATTTATTGTAATGGATTTAACTGCTGTTTTAAAAAAAATGATTATATTTTTTATAGATACAAGTACTATCGTTAGATTTGTTACAATCCTATTTCTTTTCCTTTTAACATACATGTTCACCACAGAACTCAGAACTATTAAAAACATTGAAATAAGCGGTTGACCGCACACCGCACGTGTTGCGCCAAAAACTAACTTTTGTGTTTTCCTAGTGAATGCCGAAGGTAATAAAAAATAAAAAGAAAATTGAATATCACAAAACGGTACTTTTGGATTTATTATCATTTAAATGACTAAGGATAAAGAGGATCTCTTTTGTAAAAAGGCTTTACATCGCCATGAAAAACACACTAACCTTACTGCATTAATAAACTTCATTTAATAGTAAAAACACAAATGGAGCAAACATATCGCTTTAATAAAGCTAAAATAAATACAAGCAGGCAACACTCTATTCGCTCTATTCATAACAAATTGAATAACTTGACAGCTAGGCTATCACCGCTGAATGGACAAAATGGCGGCCGTCGACCGTGTCAACTGGAACGTAAAAGATAAAAACAATGGCTTCCGATGGAACAGAGCCACATTTATATCATGTCGTTATACACCTTTGCAGGCTTACCGAGTTATCTTGTTAAATAATTTGGATTCCAGTGACAAACACGATTTGTGCGTTCCCATCGGGTAATTTATTGAAGCATAAAATTGTACCTTTGTAAAATGAAACCCATGTAAGTTGGGGTGTGTGAAAATATAATTATAGAATGAGAAAAATGTGTTGCCTCTGGTTTGCTCGACACCGCTGAATGTGTGGCTAAATGGCTGTCTGCTTTAACTTATTTTTATCGTGTTGGTAACATTGATAATTTTCGTGCATAATTTGTAATGCATTTATGTTTTCGTCATTGCATTAAGCTTAAAAATCATAATTCAACGCTATCTAAAGTCGTTGTATTAATGTATCTACTTCGTAAAATGTAAACGTTTATATTATAGTGAAAAAAAAATGATAGAGTAAATCCTCAAGAATCTGTTAGGATATAATATTTTATAAAAACTCTTGTAAGAGACGCCAACCAGCCGAAATTGATGAATCCATATTTGTAGTAAATCCCAAAAAGTACATTGGATACTTATAAATCTCAATCTTTTTCGGAAAGGTCTGTAAACTTACGCTTAATTTATTATACGCCATTGTCCCGGAAAAGGCCGAGAAGACTTACAAATGGAGCGATTATTCAAAAACACTCGCCGCATATCAATACACAGCCCGGCGCGAAAGAAATCGTGGCTCTGCATTTTATATTTATTGGCTGTTTCTTCCCTTCATTTCAAACATTAGGAAATCCTGGATAACTTTGTTTACACAACCATGCTTTACGTTACTTTTTTTTGGTAGAAAATTATGAAATTGAAATATTTGCCTTCAGTGCGATGATCATAGCTCATAGTCCAAACATAATTCTATTATCTTGGGAATCTTAAAAGTATTCCTAGTCTAAAGAAGGGAGATGGGAAAGGAAAAAAGTTGAGACTGCCTTTCATCTTTTTCCTTTCCTTTCTTTTATTAAACCTACCATCATACTGACACTTCAAAAAATTATTACAAATCACTATCAATTTTTACGCCTGGTTTCTTTAAGGTCATTTTCATATTCCAGTTTTGCCACTCGAGCTAAAAAAAAAACATTTATAATGTTGCCCTATATACATTTTTATACAGACAATCTTTATTATTATATAGCAAATACAAGCGTTAAGACTCGCCGAGACTTTTTACTCGATAACTCACTTCCATAAGTTGAAAAAACGCTTGTTTGGGCGAGATAATCTCTTTAAGATAAAAATGAGGTGACTTCATAAAACTGGCTTTGTATTTGCAACCTGTGTTGCGAAGTGTATCTGTACTAACAGTATTTGTTATTGCATTTCGATATAAACGGGACCCATCGGTTTATACGCCGCTTGGTACACGATATCGAAAATAGAATTTCATTTTTAAAACGAGTGAGTTTTACTGCACGTCTACTCGGATTTTGGCTTTGTGGCTTAGTATCGGCCCAGTTGTTTTTGAATATTCTTTTGGGTTAATACGTGGATGGACTACTACAGATGGATTATTATTATTGGGTAAAAATATTAAAACGCCCAACAGTTACATTCATAGTCCTGACCCTACATTAAGATCATCATCAATATCAGAATCTACGAGAGATTTTTCAGGCTCACAAGCGCTGAGATAAATATTTGATGGCCTCACAAAAATTTTTCTCATTACCGAATACGGGGATCAAACCCGCGGCCTCTCGTTTAACAGCCGGCGTCTAACCAACTGCGCCATGGAAGCTATCAATAATTGTCCATGTGCGATGGTGGATACATCATTTAAACATCGAAATTACTTTACACTGGATTGTAGTTGCCTTGTCGTCCTGGTATCCATGTTTTAAAAACTCTCTTTATACGATAAAACCATTAGAAAAGACAGACGGATCTCATAGCACTAGAAAAGTGGTACTTAACCCTTTAGACAAGATGGACCATTTGACAAAAAAAATCTAGCCATGGTCAACCCAAATAATTGAGGGTCTTTCTATCCATTTGTAAATAACACATGCAAGAAATATTCTAAGGATGGCCTTAGTATGTCTCCTCGGACCACTGGGGATGCTTCCAAGAACCACACAATTGTCCACGGATCACCGGTTAAGAACTGCACTAGAAAAAGAAACCTTTTTTTCTTCATTCTCCCTTATAATGGGAAGGCAAAGGTTGAAAGTAGAAATCATTCGAATCGAATAAAACTCAACGCCAAATAAAAAACAAGGGCGTAAAGCTAAACTATACCCTATAAAGATGTTATCTCTTTTAGTTGTTTTAAGTTTGCCGTCGCTTCGTCTAGAATGCAGTGCTCAGAATAGCGGTTTTAAATTAAAATATCGCTCACATAATTACCAAGTTATATTAGTTTTTATAATGAAGTAAATTGGATGTTGGGTGATGAAGTTGGGAGTGGTGAAACTGACGCTATTTAAGTCTGCATATAGTTAGGAGGTTCCGAGATTGCGAATAATTATACTTTGTATAATAGATACACCCATACATAGAATAAGTATCTTCTATTATTCGGAGAAATTAAGCCCTGGTGTACCAACCTGGTTTAATGTTATTAAGTGGACAGTTTACCTTAGGCAAATACACTGAAAATATTTAGGTAAACTTTGTCCCTCAGTTAATCTCTTTATAGAATCGAATTCTGAAATGTTCAATCTAAAATTATTACTCTGTGTTCGCGTATCTAGGATAATTTGTTGGGCTCTAACCTCTATTAGAGTTTCAACGCTTTTTCATTATTGATTTTCTAGCTTGATTTTTTCGTAGCAATAAATCTATTTGTCGGGGCGATTTTATGTAAAGTCAAAATGTTAAACAAGAAGATTGTTAAAACAATGGTAAACAAGCTTTAAGCAATCGTAAGGTAGTTGTAGAAGTAATTTTATTAAAGAAAACCCGATTGTGATTCTATTTCACTACCCACAGTCAAAGTAAGGGTGGAAGCATGACAGTTTGCAATATAAAGCGCCTCCGGACCGCAGACAAGACATTCAACATCCAGCAGTCGGCATTGAAATAGTGACAAACGCGTGTTTACTATAGTGTGTGTGTAAAGTAAAACGGTGAAGGAAAACATCGTGAGGAAACCTGCATACCATAGCGATTTATAAAAATTCTATGGTATGTAAGTCCGCCAACCCGCACTAGGTCAGCGTGGTGGACTATATGGCCTAACCACTCTCAATCGTACTTTCGATTGTAGAGGAGGCCCGTGCCCTGCAGTGGGACGACGAATATGGGCTGATACAGTGTGTAAAGTAACAAGCTATCGCAGATATTCGGATAAATCGTTAAACCGCTAATTATAACGTGTCGTGATAGCAATAACTAATTAATAAACGAATATAGACCGGTGACGTTATCAGCGGTCTGGTTCAAAATGATTAACACGTGGTTTTATTTCCGACTTACTGATTTTATACCTCAGTCCACCCCGTTACCACGAAAGCAACAAAGTAATTGAAACGTTGTGAAGTAAAAAACTGTGTAACATTTGCCTAAATCTAAGATACCATTCGATTTTTCATTTACTCCTCACATTCATAATTAAAGCCTGAAAATAGACAAAAAAACAACGCTTACTCACAAAGAGAATAAAAAAATACTCATCTGGCGAAACAAAGTGAAAAAGCAATTAAACCAACACAAAGGTCGAGAAATGACAAATGCATAACAAATTATCACGGACAGTAAACGCAGGGCTAATGCGGATTTGCCAGGATTATCATCGAGTTAAACCCAAGATTAGAGACGGAAACATTTCAGCATTGCCTTGAAAAATAGCTGTACTTTGCTCGTAAAATCCAGCGTGAAATGAAGTAAATTTGTCTTTGTTTATTGCATTGCAAATGTTACAAGTTAGTGTCAAATTAAGTGGATTGAAATAGTTTATAAACTAGCCAAAAGGAATTCAAAATATTGCTACTCGAATTAACTATTGAACCTAATTATCTGCGCCAGCTTAAAATGCGGGTCACTGCAAGACACGCTCGTCTCCAATCAAGAGTAAGATTGACGGGGGTTAGGTCATTTAGTCCTAAATCTACCACACTGGCCTAGCTGGGGTTGGTGGACTTTACATACTTACCATAAAAGTCATTACAACTCGCTTTAATATGGAAGTTTCATCACATTGGTTTCCTTCACCGTTGTAATCCGTGGTTTTGGCTATCAATACACACACGACCGACCACCGAAAATTCAGAGTTGTGCCCTGGGATTTAAACCCGCGACAACCATGAACATTAGTGCGTTTACCAACAGGCCACCACGCTCTTTAACCTTATTGTACAAATTAATTGTGCTTCGTTTGTTTTTTGAGATATTTTTAAGTATGTTTTATTACTGAAGCACAGCACTAGCAAGATTTAATTTACTGGTATTTAATTGTAATTCGTACACTTTCTTTGTTTATGTTTAAGTAGTTTGTGGAAACTATGCTGGATTGGATATATTTGAAGGATAATGGGAAATATAGGATTAATGTTTATATTATTTTTTCTTTTTGTTTTCCCAAACAAAAAAAAAAAAAAACATTCACAATCGAATCTCTCTCTCTCAAGATTCACAACCTAAACATATTTTCTTAATGGCATCGACTGTAAACAGCATTTACCAAGAAAGTGTAACTGCTTGCAATAAATACTTTGTTAAAGAGTTTCTTAGTTTAATTAGCCTCAATCCCTTTCGCTAAAGAGAAGCTATTTTCTTACAAATTCATTAGCAATAAGCCGATTAAAGAATCGACTACACTCTTTTTAATTTGTACAAGCTTGAAGCTACAGGGTTAACTAAAAAATGCAATGTCACGTATTCACCCGCCTCACAAATGAAGTTGGCACAACAATTTCAAGTCATGAGCGTTATTAACCTTTTGAAGGGTCGGTTAGCGTCACTTTTTCTAAACAATGACGTGACTTAGGCAAAAAAATTGGGACATTTTATCCGGTATTATCAATTTCATGGTCTTTAATCACAGAAAGTCAACCTATGACATAGAGTGTGCTGAATGAATATCAAGGATTTCTATAGATTTTTATAATTTACTTTATTGTAGACATGCATTTTTTAAATGAATTATGTTTTTACTTTTTTAATTATTTAATTTAATGCTTATTAAAACATAGGTACAACACACAGTCTGACATATCGCGGACAATCCGAATTTTTTTGAAGTTTTCAAAAATGAAATAATAAATAATAATAAATAACACCCAACAGTCACATACATAGTCCTGACCCCACACTAAGATCGAGTCTTGTGTCGTGGGTATCAGGAACTACGAGAGACTTTTCGGTCTCACAAACACCCAGACCCGGAAGAAATATTTGTGGGCCGCACAAACATTTCTCTCGGTGCGGGAATCGAACCCGCGGCCTCTCGTTTCACAGGCGGCGTCTAACCAACTGCGCCACGGAGGCTGTCAGAAATAAACTAAAATGTCGACAAAAAATCCCTTTTATGTCCCTACATTAGTATTTAGACTACTTTATAAATATTTATTCATTTCGTGATTTGCCCAAAGGTTTCCCAAGAACGCTTAATCCAAAAATCCTTTTAATTCAAATAAAAGATAAATAACAAGTAGATAAAGACCGGAAACAGTGCGTTCCAATCTCTCCTTTGACATTTCATAGATTCGGCCGGCAGTGTCTCGATCGATAGTTGCTAGGGAACCATCGTATCTCACGAATTACGATCCCCTAAGGAATACTAAAAGGGAGACATTGGTATTTCTTATTGTTACAGAATAAGCTTATCTCGCAATGTTTATACCCCGGAAGAGATCGCTGCTGGTAGTTTAAAGTAATGAATAAGGCTGAATGAATTGCCAAGATATTTTTAAGTAATTTCTTCTTGGATAGTGGCTTAATTACATGAAAATTGTTGTGAATACCGAAAGTCTGGTTTACAGTTAAAACTCTGACGGTCTCATTAAGACATTCATTATTTGTCCCTCATTCCTCCCAATTATTTCAAATAAATAAGTTCTAGTGGCAAATTACATGATTTCCTCGCCATAGCTGTAAATAATGAAATATATTTGTTGAATGGTAATCTGTACGGCAACACAACGACACTAATAATCAAGAGGCCAGTAAAATTATAAATAAGAGAGCCATTTTACTTATCTACTATCTACTGATTAAAAAAATAGCAACAATCCAAAATCGACATCTAAACTTATTCTGACATTCAATCAAGCATTCCCACAAATCCATGTTGAATTCAATCTACAAATAAACGTTAAATTTCATATCATGCAAAATACGCCCACAAACTGAGAATCACGGAAGTGTAGAGCGCCCCAGTTAACACTTGCATCAATCGACGACGTCTTAACTGCTTGGAATCGAGTGCTATTGTCGAATGAAACTGCTATTAAAAGCTCGCGATTCGAGCGTTTATATTGAGCGATATATATATGTTTGATAGATTTGGGAAATATTATTTGAGTAGGTAATTGTTGAGCGATCAAGAGTTCTCCCCTAATGGTTTATAGCTCCAAGTATCTAATTCATTATCCGTTTCGAGCCTGACTTTTGTGTAATAGAAAAGTCAATTGTAATTTCTCAATAAGTGATATCAGTAACTAAATATATTAATTATAACCACCCGGTCTTCGGGTCCAGGTTTTTTTTTTTTTTTTTTTTCTCCTGCGTTTTATTATGTCCGTATTGTTAGGTGTCGCTGTAGGGTGTGATGGTTGATTGTGGGATGTGACCGACCTTGGTAAGGGTCTCGCTAATTGATACGATAACCTTTACCTTGGTCGGTTTGTATCTTTGTGGGGGATCTTCCGGAGGGGCAGGACTTCCGCATAGCCATCCTTCCGTCCGCCCCTCGTCAACCTCCTGGTTAGTTTGGGGTTATGGTGTGTGTACCGTAAGTGTAATGTGCGATGTTATTGAGTCTTTTATAATTATTATATAATATTATGTTTGCACTATATATAGAGGAGACAATGAATGGAAAATATACTTAATTTAAATATTTACACGATGTGGAAAGTTAAACACAGTTAGTGCGCAACAAAAGGGTGCGTAAATTAAATACAGTTTACGTGTTTCTTCTGTCAAGGTCCAGCCGGTGGGCGTTCTAAGTTAAAGTCTTTCAGTGACCCAAGGATGGAGTCCACGAGGCCGATGTAGGAGGTGAGCGCCTTTTGTTTTTGATGAGTTCGGTGACTTCGTATGGTTCCACCCTGAGGCGGCCGCAGATCATCTCGTGGTTGTGTCGTGGGTTGATGTATCTTGCGCAATCCTCAAGGAGGTGGCCCAGACTTTGGACGGTCACACCGTCACACGGGCAGTGGTTATTAGTAGTAATATGAAATCTGTGCAAATAGGCTCTGTGATATCCGTGACCAGTGAGAACCTGAGTGAGGAAGAAGCTTGGGGTGGTCATCTTCCACAGCCTCCGTATGTCCTCGAGTTTGGGGAAAATAGATCGGGTATGTTGGCCCTGTTCGACAGACTCATGTGGTGGAGTAATTCGTGGACGGGGGTGGGAAGTTCTAGGGTGACATTATGGGGAGGAGGCTAGTTGTACCGGAAAGCCGGGTAGTCTCGGCCCCGTGCACCTCCCGAACCCTAAGGTCCAGGGGAATGAACTGGGCGAGAGCTAGGGCGGCCGTGGTAGAAACAGTACGAAAGGCGCGGATTGCTTTAATAGCAAATCCACGTTGTGCGCTTGCGAGGAGTTTACGGACGTACTTTTTCTCAGCCACGTGTCCCCAAACCCCAGCAGCGTATGTAATTATTGGCTCAATTACATGATGGTAAATTATGTGGATATTTTCTACGTGCATGCCCCAAGTGGGCCTCGCATATAGGCAGAGTTTTATGAAGATATGATTCGCCTTATTTATAGTATGGATTACGTGGCTACGGAATGTCAACTTTTCATCCAAGACCACCCCTAGCAACTTAATTGTTCTGGCAAACTCGATTCGGTGCCCGTCCATGGCCAACCTTGCCGATTTGGCCCTCGGTGTGAAGGCGATCGCTTGGGTTTTGGGAGCGCCAAACGTTAGCTTGACGCTCCTGCCCCATCCTGCGATGTCCCTCAGGGCATTGTTTGTGGTTGATTCAAGTGTGTTCACGTCCTTGGCTGAGGTGATAAGCAACACGTCATCCGCATAGGCCTGTAGGTGGCATCCAGGTGGCAGTGGCATATCCAGGAGCTCGTCCAGGATGATATTCCAGAGCACGGGTCCGCAAGTGGACCCTTGGATGCACCCTTTGGACATACGCTTGGTAACCCGCGCGCCCGCATGGTCCAGGGTGACGCTACGATCAGTAATGTAGCTGAGAATTAGCCCGAAGATGTTGTTCGGGCACTCAATCACCCTGAGCCGATGCAAAAGCGCGGGCCACCAAGCATTGTCAAAAGCCGCCTTGATGTCTAGGGACACCGCGGCGACCAAGTGCTTCCGTGCTTTGGAAGTCCTGACGAACTCCAGGGCGGTGGTGATGGCAGCAGTGGTGTTGGTTTGTTCTTTGAAACCAAATTGGCGGTTGCTGGTCTTGCCACGCTTGGATGCCCCATAGGTGACCCTTTTGATGAATAGTCTTTCTAGCAGTTTGCCAAAGACGGGCAGCAGACCGATCGGTCTGAATGCTCCAATGGTGGTGTAGTCTGGCTTTCCGGGTTTTGGGATTATTTTGACATAGGCCTCCTTCCACTGACGAGGAAAGTGCTGTAGTGTCAGGCATCTGTTTAGGATGTCGGTGATGAGTTTGGGGAACTGTTTAGAAAAGTGTAGGCAAATATCAGAGGTGAGACCGTCCCCACCGGGAGCTTTTTTAGGATTCATATTGCTGATATGCTCCAGCACCTCCTCGACAGTGAACGGAGGATCCTCGGGGGTGTCAGGATAGGATTGGGACTGGGATCTGAGGAAATGGTGATGTGGTTCGGTATCTGGGCCGTAGTCGGGGTAGAAGTGATGCAAAAGAGCTGCAGCAGTTTCCTCCCCTTCTTCGGTAAACCGGTTACCGACCTTGAGGGAGGCGGGAGGGCGTCTTGATGCAGTATCTTTTAATAAGCGGTTAGTTAGCGACCAAACATTCTCCCTGGTCTGTAATTGGCAAAATTCCCAAAAGCTTTTAGTGGATTCGGTTTTGAGTTCTTGGGCATAGATAGCTCTAGTCGCTCGAAGTTCCTCGATCAAGGAGGACGGCGGTCGCCCACGTCTTTTAGCGTTGTGCATGCGACGGTGCAGGCCGATGACCTCTCGTTTCCGGGCCTCCAATGCCTCGGTCCACCAGGGAGGCCGGAACTTAGTGCCACCCTGTTTGACCGGCATGGAGTCCCGACAGGCTGAATGAATTATCTGCGTGACCTCGTCAATGAGAGCCTCAAGTTCCTTACTATCGAGGGTGTGTATTTCCCTATCCAATACGTTGGACTCGGCAAAGGTGGTGAGTAGCGAGTCAGTAAAGCGCCCCCAATGGGCCTTTGAGCTTTTATACTGGAAGGTAGAGTTATTGGTGGGGTGAGTGGCGCAACTGGAGCCACCGGTCTCAACCCGGAACACGATAGCATTGTGTTGTGATGTGGGACAGAAAGATAGGTCAACCCTCCACCCCCGGATGGCGTCAAGGATATTATCTGACGCCATGAGGTCCACAATCGATGAGCGGTCCCGTCCGTGGGTGACTGTTTCGAAGGTGGGGGTTGAACCCGTGTTGCAGGTGAAGAGGTCATTGCCATAGGCCAGCTCCATAACCTCGGTGCCCCGGGCATTAGCAACGGTGCTACCCCAAATGGGATGCCAACCGTTGAAGTCCCCACCGATGATTATTGGGCTGCCCCGAGCGAACCTCAGAAAAGTGTCGATGTGGTGTAGTGTGTTGTGTGTATCGTGGCCTGGCTCAACGTATGCAGAGGCAACGTATACCCGTCGCCCGTCCAAGTCGAGCCCGACCACGCATAGGTTCGATGTGGAGTGTTGAGTCATACCGAGTAAAGGGAGATCCGGCTTAGCAAAAATGCAGGCTTTCACTCTGTCCCCGGTGCGAAATTGGTATATATTCACACCGGGGATGGGTTTTACCTCCGTGCCGGACCTAACATATGGTTCCGACACAAGGGCGATTTTATGTTTGCCAGCCACGAAAGAAACGACGAATTCTTGGAGACAATTCTTGGACCTATCAATATTACACTGTACTATATGGATATTGGATTTATAGTCCATAATCGACTTTGGTGTTGATTTTTTCTTTCATGGCTAACAGTCTTGGGCAGTGTGATGACGTGGCTGTGTGTCCCGAGTCGGTCCCGGTGTTAAACCGGGCATTGTGTGTTAGGCAGTTGAAGCATTTGGGTGCGCCTTTCTTTTGTTTCACCGGACAACTGTCTGTGGTATGTGTTGAGTCTGCGCAGTAGGCGCAGGGTGTGTTGTTGTTAGCACATTTGTTGCGCGTATGCCCGAACTGTAGACAGCGGAAGCACTGGAGGAAGGGTGAAAAGTCCTCAGCGTGGATCCGCTCGTGATCCACGCAGACCCTCCCTGCCTCAGTGATCCGCCGCCACACCTTGGGGTGTGCAAGCAGTACTGCGTTGTACAGCTTCGGGTTCCTATTTGTTCTTTTGAACCTCAATGTCAGGTCCCCCTCATCAGTAATCACAGATCCTACGGAGGGGTTTTGGGTACAAATGATGTTGACCAGTTCCTCAGCTGGGACCTCACTGGGGACGCCCTTGATGATGACCATAGGTCGAAGGAGTCTGGCTGGTTCGGCACTTACCTCCGCAGAAGATTTGAGTCGCCTCAGGGTGTCGTCTCGCTGGTCCGCGCTCTCGAACTCCACCCTCAGTTTGCCGTTAGAGATTGGCTGGACCTTGGTAGGAGCGTATGGGGTAGTGCGGAAAGACACGGCTTTCTTAAAGGCCTCCAGGGCCTCCTGACGGTTTCTCGCAGGAGTTTTGGGGGTGATCACGATTGCCGGTCGGTTTAACGGAGTTGTCGGGATGGTCTTGGTGGTGGAGCTAGTAATGGGCTTAGCAGCCTGGGATGCGTATGTTTCTTGTTTTTTCCGCGATGTTATGAGCTCAACCTTTAGTGTGTTTTTCACGGTTGTGAGGTGGCTAGCTAGTTCCTGCCTCACGCAGCTTAAGATGTCCTCCTTGAGGTTCTTGATTTCCGCTGCAGGAGGGAGCGGGTTGGGGTTGGCCGTGGATTCGGAGTCGCTAACATCTTGTGTAAGGGTCTGATGGTATGGTGAGGATCTCACGATGTGATCTATCTTCAGAGCTACCCGGCGGATCTCTTCTGCTGCCCTGAGGATAAGGCTTTTCCTTTCTTTTGTCACGATCTTTTCCGTTGGCGTGTGTGTGGCGGCTTGAGTAATAACGGATGCCAAGGTTGTGAGCACGTTCTTCATGGTGTCGGAGTCAGTGGCATTCTCAGCCCTGAATGGCAGTGGTTCCTCTTCAGTTTTCTCTATCTTTTTTCCCTTTTCTCTTCGAGGAGCGAGGGATTTTTCCGGTTGGAATGGGGTAGGGGAAGTATCTGGGGCGGGCGCCTCCTCTTCAGGCTTCCCCATTGCGGCTTTTGGACTGTTTTAACCCGTAACTTCCCGTGGTGAAAATATGAAGTGTGAGGTGTCTACAGAAGCGCTGTGAGCTGGTGATCCAATTGGCATCCAGAAACAGACTTCGAGTTTGAACCCTCAAAAGATGTGGCCTGCAGAAGGATTTACGAACATCGACTTTCTGGTTGAAGGTTCTAGAGGTCTGGTTCTTGGTGGGTGGCTGGGGGGGGGGGGGGGTTCTAAAGATATTCTCCAAGGTAGTTCTCTGGTTCTTGGGGTGTAGAACACTGAATAAACACGGCGTAAAGTTGAAGCTCAAACCTTGCTCCGGTTACACACGCCTTTCACCCACTTTCCGGTGTCGTATTGGGTTGGTAGAGGTGTCTCCGGGCGCGAGAGGAACTGCTGCAGAAGAATACGCAAAGAAATGATCCACTTATTAATACCCAGGTGCAGGAGCGTCCGCCAAAGATGAGGTATGCTTTTCCGGGAGAAAAGCACCGCTCAAATGGAAGTCTTCAGGGCTGGGATTGCACACTTTGCGCATTGTTTTGGCCCTGGCCCCAGGCAACAGCCATGGGGTCAGAGAAGTATAGGTTGCTAATGTTTTTCCAGAGATATAGAGGATCTTCTTTAATTTTTCTGTTTTCTTGTTATGATATGTACGTTTTCTCGGGAATTATCCACGGGAAAATTTGGAAACTTTGAACATTGTTGCGGGAGGGGTTCCTCTACCAAATTGCATTTCCAAAACTATAGATCACAGATCGTTCTACTGAGTTAATAACACTTTTGTAACACTGTAAACTGTTTCACTCGGGGTTTTTGGGCTATTTCTTCGCGAACTTTATAGCCTCGTCAAAACTGTTTTGTGATCCACTTACGCGGTCACAGCGCGCAGATTTTGGTGTATCACTCGGGTTGAATACATAGAGAAAACCTATTTTTAAGAATTTTTAAACGCGGAGCGCGCGAAAACTGATCCGCTCGGTACGGCCGTTAGGAACTCCCTTTTCGGGTCCATGTTAGGTATTTAATTTTGGAAAAGTTATCTAGGATTTTCAAACCTCAGAGCACAGAGATACATTTAGAATTCAGTCATATTAACTTCATAGTACATACCTAAGTTCATATTTTTCTACCTATTGGCATCCCGCATTTACATGAGGGTGGCGCGACATAACTTTTTACTCCCTTTACATATTTCATAAATTCTTATGGAGCATACACGGATAAACGCAGGTTTCCTCACGATGTTCTTCTTTACCATTGAAAGTCCCAGGCTGGGCAATCCTCCAGTGTGTGCGGGGCCGTGTCCTCGCGGCAGTTGCCACAGTGGTGGCACACGGCGGACTCCTCGGCCCCGGCTACGCGATACAAGTACGCACCAAAGCAGCCATGCCCGGTGAGCACCTGCGTCAGCCGGAATGTCGGCGCAACGTGGCGCCTCTCCAGCCACTGTTGGAGGACAGGTCGCATTGCCACGACGGTCCTCGTGCCAGTACTTGGGTTCTCCAACCTGGAACGCCACTCCTCCACAGCGGACCTGCGGAGGGAGGCCAACATGGCCGTGACCTCTGGAATAGTTCTGACCGTACAATACGGTCAATTAAGTCTTGTGTCGTGGGTATCAGAAACTATGACAGACTTTTGGTCTCACAAACACCCAGACCTTAAACAAATTCTTGTAGGCCTCATAAACATTTGTCTCGGTGCGGGATCGAACCTGCGGCCCCTCGTTCCACAGCCGACGTCTAACCAACTGCGCCACTGTCAGAAGAATAAGATAGACTAGTGTGAAGTACATGCTTTGTATTGGATACATTAATATGTAATGAACCACTCAGACAGATGGGCGGTAATACGTCAATACAGCTCTTAAGATGATCCTTCCATTAATCGATCGGGTTTTACAGTTTACTATAATCCAAGATATACCTACTCAACACGTGGCTAGATATAATTTGACTATATCTATTAAGATATTTCTTACTTTAGTTTGATCTAAAGATCAAACTAGACTAACAATGGACCAGCTCTATCAGGTGGTTTCACTCGGTCATAAAAATTCACCGTGAAGTACCAGAATTTATGTTGCGTTTCGTTCGACAAGTGAGATTGCCGGAGACCCTATAGCTACTGGCAGGCTTCTCCTATTCGTCTGGATAATGACTACTATACACGAACATGGAATATCACTGGCCCACGGAAGTATGTAGCGTTTGTGTGATGTAATTAATTATACTGGTGGTAGGTCTCTCATATGTGAGAGGCCGCCTGGGCACGTACCGCCGCATTGTCTATTTCTCCCGCCAAACAGCAATGTAAATGCACTGTTGCGTTTTGGTGTGAAGGACATTGTAGCCAGAGTAACTACTGGATATATTGAGACTTAGCATCTTATGTCTCAGGAAGACGAGCGCAGTGGAATGCCAAGCATTGCTTTGTGATTCAAGTGTTGTTTTGGTTTTGCTACTGTTTATGAGCGGTCAGAGCATATCGCTTACTATCAGCCATCAAAATATTATCTTTTTGGCTGAATAAGTGTTGTAAGAAATAACGCACGTTTTTTTTTTGTTATTTTTTTCCTATGGCCATATTTGGGTGGTAAATACATTTTTTCCTAAAATAATAGTATATACCCTTTTATTTATGAATACTCTATGGTATAAAAGAGTTTAAATTATTATTTTAGCAAAAACTATGGATTTACCACCCAAAAATGACGATATTTAAAAAATCATAAAAAAAAATTGTCGCGTTTCTAGGCGAAATTTTTAATTACATTGTGTTTGTAGCCACTAAAACTACCACCCGGCTTCGTTTTCGGTAGCAGTCTTGAGATACCCGGTATACATACCACATATACATACTTATATAAATTTATAGACGAATAAACATACGTACATACATATATATACATATAAATATATATATATATATATATATATATATATATATATATATATATATATATATATATATATATTACCAATATAATCAATAAGAGGAAATAGTCCTAATCGGTTTATCTGTTTATAGAGAAAGGTAGTGTTCTTTTAATCGTTTTTTAAATGAGCCTGCCTCACCACAACAGGAAGTGCGTTCCACCAACGAACAGCTTGAACACTGAATGATTTATCCATAAATGTCGTGGTGTGGACGGGCATTATCAACTTCAGGTTCTCAGACGACCTCAAGGACCTTGTAGGTATGTGAGTCGTGAAGAAAAAGAAATCGTTCTTTGAGATTTGAGAAGAAGGAGTGATAGGATTGAACAAAATATTGTATAGAAGAGACAGTATATGAGTATTCCGACGAAGTCGTATAGGTAACCACTTGAGCTTAGCACGAAACTCAGAAACATGATCATATTTGCGTAAACCAAATATAAATCTTATGCAGAAATTTTGAAGGCGCTCAAGTTTATAATACATAACCGAATTAATTGGTTCAATCATTATTTTAAACTTATGATGTGATACTTAAATTATTCACGTTAACAAATGGTCGATTTACGCTGCAACAGAAGAAAGACATAGGTAACCTGTTGGAGAATGTGATCTATAATTAATTTAACTTAAAATGTAAAATGCCGATATCACACGAATCACGATACAAATACTCAAAACATATTTTTTTCATAAATCGATACCCGTAAACGGTTCATTTTCTTTTTAAACATACCCGGTGTAACTGTCAATATATCGTTTAATATACGCAGTCCATATTTGTATAAAACGATGTGCGAACGATATCCAGATGTAGTGCAGTGAAATATAAACAATGAAAATCTTTTGAACGATCTAAATCAATATTCATGATCTATTATTTTTACTGCATTGTTAAACTTTTGTCTATGCAACCTATTTTAAGTATTTCAGAAGCATTGTATTTTAAAAGGGAGCTAAAGATAAATTGACAACCGAACTGACTGCTAATTAGTTTCAGTTTCGAATTTATCCTGATTTTTGTTTTAAGCCAATTTTCATCCACTTTACGATTAAATAAATAAGATGAGGAAATTTTCCGAAGTGTTCTCCTCGATAATTCTAACGGAATAGGTTTACGAATCCGCATTATGCCGGCGTGTTGGACTAAGATATTTTTTCTAAATCGTCGATGCAATCGTCGCTTAGTATTTGGATCCGGCTGATTTTATTACATATAAGCCAAGTGTAATTTTAATAAACAGTCAGTATTATCTCGTTTATATATTATTATGCTTACAGCTATTTTTATTCAGTTTTGATGTCACAAATAATTTAACAATTTTAAGGTAGGTACTAACAAATTTGATTGACTGCGGATCGTGTTGTAATTAAATAACTCTATATTACTACCACCTTGTACCAGAAACTTTTTAATTATGAATGTGACATTACAGTCATAGAAAGCCAACATGGCCGCACGTAGACTTCACGGTGGCAGAATCTCATTTAACCGTCTCGCCAATACGTAAGCTCGGAGATACATTACTTTGTCCGGTAAAATGAGCGGCCTTTTTCCAGTGGGTTCTTGTCTCTAAGGAATTTAACATGTTTTCTAGATGTGTTAGGGAAATACTGTTAGTAGCCTGTGTCCTGAAAATAAATATTTCCTTAGCCTCTTTGGACTTTTCTCTTCCTCACACATGTTGACACCTAAAAGTATAAAATTTCAGAAAGACACATCGAATTTACATGCCAAGGACTTGTAGATTTGATCACCGAGCCAAGACAATTGTGTGACCGAAAAATAATTACATATATAGAATATGAGTCTTTGGAGATTTAAAATTAATTCCTTACTTTTTCTGCTTGTGCCCATCTATTACGTTTTATACTAATTCATTGCTAACAATACTTAAGCCATTAAAACTCAGAATCAAATATATCTAGCGATACCAGCAATTTTTCCTCTAACATCACCAGTCTGACCTATTTCTACACGGCAAGTCGACACGTCGCCAAATTTACATGATAATAGTGTTTACAGAGAGGACAGTTTAGCATACCAAGCGTTCGCTATACGAGAGTTTGCGTTCATTAACTTTGAATTAATGGCGGGAATTCTTGAGGACTTCCAACGAAATATGCTTTACGTGGGGCCCTAAATGATTATTACTAAGATAGCCAAGGGTTTGTTGACACGGGATCCTTCCGCTTAGTCCTATACAGCTCGTTAAGAGCCCATTGTCCTGGAGTGGGATGTGGAAATAAAAGTTGAAAATTGTGCCTTGATTTAAGTAAAATAAACATGTTAATTTGATGTTTTAAAGGATATTCGGCATGTTTTACTTAGATTTTGTTTTTGGGAAAGATAACTTTGAATATAAGTAATGTCATTAACATTTTCGTATTTTCGACATCAGACAACAGAGTAATCTAGATTATAATAAAATTTACAGTTAATTCAGTGCAGTAAATTATGTATATTAAAGATAAAAGGCATAAAAACAATTAAGGACTAAAATATCGAAGAACCTTAAATATTATTACCATCATAAATAGTATTTAAAGACACCTTATCAACTGCAATAGTAATAAAAATTTAATAATACCGTTGAAATCAGATGTGCTGGCTCGAAGGACCAAAGTCTTAGTTCTCATTATCTCTTCTAATTCAAGTGCAAATTCTTTTCAGGTCGAGGTCTCGGTCCCGGTCGAGGTCGGTGACCCCGAGCACGTCACCGCCTCCCCTCCCCGCGCCACCGCCGCCCCCGCCGCCGCCGCACACCTTGCACCCCGACAACGCATTAGGTGAAACATTGTTGCTTTGTTTCGTGTGCCAAACGACATAATTATGCGCTGCATGTCAGGTTATGGATGCCGTTTGTTAGGATTTTTTAGGGTTGTCGCGTATTGACAGGTTAGTGGCAGTGAATTTATATACTGCGCTAACGTACTTACCTTATAAATTCGTACTAGGAAAGCGGATTTTTAATAAATTATCCACAAACTTTAAGGATGTTGCTAATCTTTCAAAATTATATGGTTTCTATTTGGTTGTAGTAATAATTATTGTTGTTTTAATGTATTACACCACGACTTTTACCTAGGGGCATTAACTGTTGTGGGTTGTAGCTTGAATAAACGCTTCCTGTGTTCTGTCGCTCCGTCGCCACATAGATAATCAATTATGTTTATCCAAAGTAGCAGCCCTATTTGCGAAGCGTTTTACATCATCCGCTGAAAGCAAGTGACACAAATGCAATATGGGAGTACAGTATTCAATTTCGCTCACTATTGAGGTCGAAATTTTCAAAGTGCACACTCCATCTTCACGCGAAACGTTGGAGACACGACGTGCACCAGTCACGACTGAATTTATAGCTTCTACTTTAAAACTAAAAGCACTAGAATGTTCTATTCTACTCTACATATGTTATCTGGGATGTATTGCAACCATTCTTATCTGTTTCGTCTGCGAGATTTATATTGAAATAGTTTGACTTTTTATTGTATGCTACTTGTGGTTTTTCTACAAGTGATAGACATCCTGGTTTATGTACGGATGATGTGGCTCCTCTTCCTCCAATATTCTTCGATAAATTTTTATCTCCTGTCATCCACCATGGTATCAAAGAGCCCGCTCTCTTTATAGTAATTAAGTATTTGCATTTAATCCATAAGTTTTTTACGTTTGTATACCTATCATTTGAGCCGCTAGTTAGTTCTTCGAATCCATTCCATAGAAAATGTAACCTTCAGTAGTTCCCTTTAAAATACGACTGCTTACCGCAATCTGATCACAGGTCGTGGTATCCTAAGCGCCGCGGGTCGGCAGCTCAGTGACCACAGTAACAACCGGGAGTCCTCTCTAGACGACTCAGGAGTAGTGGACGACCACGACGACGGAGAACACACGTCGGACGACCAGGCGCCACACCCGCACCCACGGCGAGCTCATCTGTTGCCGCCACCGCCGCTGCACCCGCCTACTCCGATGCCGCTGCCTCAAATACAACATGTAAGCACCTGCTACAACTGAAAATAGTTAAATCCTTCGCTGAAAATGTCTTCGGAATATTTAATGACTGTGATTTTTTGATGATAATGGTGCTTAAGAGACATTTTTATGCTAGTCTCTACAACAATTGGTGTGATTTCGTAATGATAAGCGAGGTTCACTTGATTGTACGTTATATGTATAGTGATGCTGAGAATTTTCAGGCAAATGCAAATAATTAAGCAAAGACTGCCTTTGAAACTAATGTAATAATTATATTTACAGGTACAAGAAACTCGGACAGAGGAAACAAAACCAAAGAATTCAAAAACAGAGAAGCAAAAGGAAAAGCCGAAAAAAACAGAAACGGGCAGCATCCAAGAGAAATACCCACTAAACCCAGACTATCTGAATCAGATCGTGGTGCTAGGTAAACAACATTCGATACACTTTGCATCTCCCACAGAGAACAGTTTGGGTAATGCTATCAAGAATTATAGTAGTTGTACATAAAGGAATGGTACTTGCTAAAATGTTTGATCGCATTACACAAGGTTATTTTGATAAGCACGGCTTTCACAATGAAGCACGTACAGATTAACACTGAAATCAGTCGATGCAACCACTAAAGACGATTGAATGCTTTGCAAACACGAGGCCTTCCAAAAGTGAAACAAGTGCAATTAGTAGGTTACTTAACATTCAATTACTGTTAACAGTACATTTAGTAGATTAGAAAACGATTTCCGACGTAAGTTACTGCCTTATACTATGTGCATGATTTCAATAAAATTCTCTTTTCAATTACCTCATTTGGAATTAAGAAATAAGTTACAAACTTTCAATGCTTGCATTCTTTGCAGTTTTCTATTTTTCTCGATATCTAAAATGTGTAAAGAATTTAATTAAAAATATTACTAGGTAGTGTGCCTTATTCTTTTTTCTTTTTCTAACCATTCACTCTGTTTCAATTTACATTTGCAAACAGATATTTTCTTTGGATTTCAGAAATATTATGTAAGATTTCCCTTTGATTTATATAATCTTTATTATAAGAGCTGCTTGACTTTGAACTGTTTTGCTGTTTAGTGTAAGGATTTAAAGTTCTAATTCAAGTGGCTTCACGTAATGTACTACAGTGGCTTTAAGAATCTTACCACTAAAATTTACTTCAATAATGATTTTCAAAAGCCACAATAACAGTAGATACAGCGATTATTACATATTTTGCAATTTTAGGTACTGCTGACTAAAAGAAATAATCATTTTGCTCAGTAAATTAATTCATTACACAAACGATAATAATTCAATTGGACTAAGCAGAGCAAAATAATTATTTCGATAGTTTGGAGACATTCACAAGTAGCTTCAGTTCTCAATGAACAACACTTCATTGAGCATTTCGATACAACACAATTGCAATTTCGCTTCTACCCTCATTAATATCGTCAGGGGCGGACTGGCCATACAAGCGCGCGCCCGACCTCCCGCAAGCGGAGACGACGAAAATTAATGAGCTCAGTTTATTGGCAGCAACGCACAAAACTCATATGGGCAATTACGAGCAAAATTGCACTTACTTCACAGGTTAGTAAAACAGACGCCAAAGCTTCTCTCCCCAGTCCACCCCTGTTCCTCACAGGAAGACTGCAGGGTGACTGCGATTGGCTGACTAGCTGTCGTCTCGTCAACGTGTTATGAATCGCATTAAAGTATCCTTGTATAGACGTATATGTTAAATTTTAACATGATTCTAACTTTTATGCGATTCCACAAGGGAACCATCAAAATTTTACAGTCAAGACTTTGAAAGTACCACTTTACTGGTAAATTGCACCGGTTCAACACTTTTCAAAATTACTTATTGGCATTCAAAAACTTTTATTTACTGTGCTGGTTTTCCTTGTATTTAAATGCAATTTTCCTGCACAACTTTAGTCCTGATTATCCGCTTTCGTTTGCATGAACTTTGTATTTACTATTATTGATATACGAGTATAGCATAACATTGCAAAGCTTTGCATTTTAACTTAAATGGCTCACTACGCTTTTTGCTGTTTCTGATGTTTTCGATGTTCTGTGTTGAAATGTTTGTGCTGATAGATCATTAACCATTGAAATTTGATCGCAGATGAACTCGTGGACAGAAATTGCGAGTGTTGCGTCACATGTTGCATAGACTATGAAGGCTGGCTGCAGTTCCAGAACTGCTTGTATGGGATCGTCAAGGATCCGCTATTCGAGTTGTTCATCACCACTTGTATTGTCTTAAACACTCTCTTCCTCGCCTTAGAGCACCATGGTATGAGCGAAAACGTTAGACAAGCATTAGACATAGGAAATAAGGTAATCAATTTTATTATCATTATAAACTATGCAATATTGTCTTCTCTGTTTTAATATATCAACTTGTTTCAGGTATTCACATCAATATTTACATTAGAATGTATAATGAAAGTGATGGCAATGAGCAAAGACTTTTTTGCGTGTGGGTGGAACATATTCGACTTGATTATAGTGTCGGCGAGTCTTCTGGACCTAATATTCGAGCTCGTAGACGGCCTATCTGTGTTGAGAGGTCTTCGATTGGTAAGTTGAGTAACTTAATTTTTACATAAACCCATTTAGCGAATTAAAAATAGTAACAAATCACGTATAAGTAAACATAAAATTCCAATAAACTTAAAAGTATTTAACTTTACAACTATAACTGTATCTATTAGTTATTTAATAGCTTTTGAACTCCTCAATAAACATAAGTCTTACTTCAGTAGTACTTTAAATATTAATAAATAAATAAGTATAAGAAAATCGAAAACTTTCGCAATTCCACAATCGAAAGGTACCTAAAAAAAATTATTTAATAAATAACTGCACTACCACTTAAGTAGCAGTGCTTTCCAGAGCAATCTAGAAGAATCGATTATCTTCCGTCATTTGGTATAATTATTCCACCCAGCTGGACAATTTAATGAATGTTCTTATTTTTCTTGCAGTTGCGAGTGTTGAAGTTAGCTCAATCATGGACTACAATGAAAGTGTTGTTGAGTATTATAATATCCACTATCGGTGCTCTCGGTAATTTGACGTTCGTGCTAGTGATAGTTATATATATATTTGCTGTCATCGGCATGCAGTTGTTCTCTAAGTCTTATACGCCTGATAAGTTTGAACCGGATCCAGTGCCGCGGTAAGTTCTTTCAGCTATATCTTTGTTGGTATCTCTATAACTTTAATGTCTGATGGTTCAAGCCAATGCTATGTATTTTTCTTTGATATTGTTTTTTTTTTTTATTGCTGTGTATGGCGAGACGAGCAAGCCGTTCGCCTGATGGTAAGCGGTACGACCGCTCATAAACAGTAGAAATATTCCACTGCGCTCGCCATCCTGAGACATAAGATGTTAAGTCTCAATATGTCCAGTAGTTGCTCTGGCTACAATGTCCTTCAATCCGAAACACAACAGTGCATTTAAGCAGTGTTGTTTCACGGGAGAAATAGACATTGCGGTGGTACCTACCCATATGGCCTCGCACATATGAGAGAAATGCCCTTTTTATCTCTGCTTATTGGTTATTATTAACTGACTCTATGTTTACTATTCATAATATGTATTGTTACTTTAAAAAAGGTACTTCTATAGACTGATCTCATTCTTCAACCATACCTAATACCTCTGTTTCAATTTCATCGCACACCAAAGGTGGAACTTCAACGATTTTTTTCACTCGTTTATGATGATATTCCGGATACTGTGTGGAGAGTGGATTGAGCCCCTGTGGGACTGTATGCGAGCTGAAGAAGCCAGCGGTGCGGAGAGTTGTTTCTTCATATTTCTACCAGCACTCGTTATGGGCAACTTCATGGTTCTCAACCTCTTCCTTGCCCTGCTGCTCAATAGCTTTAACAGTGAAGAACTTAAGAATAAAAAGGAGGTGGGTTTAAATTTGTTCATTGTATAGTATACAGCAATGATTGACGCATGGTGAACACCACGGCCCTTAAACATCTAAGAGATCATAAATGCAGTGTCGACTTTTGAGCAGAAAAGTTGGTGGATGATAAAAAGAGACGAGAATAGGATAGCGATTGTGAACATCCCGACATCTCAACGACGAATAAAATATGACAGAAAACTGATACTTTGTTACTAATTCATGAAAATTTTTACCTTTTCAGGAAGTAGGGGAAGATTCAAAATTAGCTAAAAGCTTCGACAGAATACGTTCCATAGTAAGGAAAAAAGGTTTTCTTATATCTAGAAGTAAAGAGACTGAAAAAAAATCTAAGTTAGAAGAGCTAGTTAATGAATTTATGTCACAACAACGCGCAATAAAGGAGAAGAAAGCATCGCTACCCAGCGAGCAGAGATTTTCAGCGTCTATACAAGAAACTGTGCTATTTCCTCACGACAATATATATAGCCACAGTTACCAAGAAGCCTTAAATAGGTAAATAAAGTCACTTCACATATCCATTATTTTTTTAATTATGTTTATATAGGTGTCAAATAATATTATTTGCTAGGGCCTATGTCGTAATACCGATTTTGACTTGAGCACAAAATGGATTAAAAACACCCTTTCATAAAAAATCTACCTAGATTAATTTTCTAGTATACTTATGTTAAGATGACCAACATAGTCTACTAATTTTTTCAGACCAATATCAGTGGGATCTGAGTTTGCATATCCTCAACTGTATCAGGCAGGAAACAATTTGAACCACGGTAGTCAAGAAACGTTAAAGGATGTAAGAGATTTAGCTACAGAACACAAGATAACTAGCATCAGAGAAGACTCAAAAGAAAATCTTGAAGACACATCACCTACAGAACAAGTGGTAGCTCAAAAACTCCTCAATCAAATGTCTTCGGGGTACCACACACAGCCTTCTGACTCGAGAGGTAATCTAAACTACCAATTTGAAAAGCCTTTAGACTAAGTTTAGTTTTAATGATCCTGATTTTGTATAATTTGAGCAAATTATTTCCACAAATAACATTAATTGTATAATTTTTATAACAAATACAGACTTAAGCTAATAAAAGTCAAAAAATTTAGGAAATTTTAATTTGTTGTTGTTATTTTTTGATTATAGCATTATATTAATTCGAATTAAAATAGTTGATTTTGGAATTTGCCACATAGGAGTTTATTTTTCAGGGTGTTTGATATTTTGGCCGTTTTTACTTATATTTTTTTTAGTTTACTGATTTCAGGTTGTCATGTGTAAGTGTTGGACGTAGGTCGCGATGAGCCCACAATTTGGATTAACAAAAAAATTTTTTATAAATATTTCTTTCTCTTTGATATCTTCGACTTTTTTGAATCCAATTTTCGATCTAACCTCTTTTCAAACTATTTGTGTGTGTCCATCCTTTTGTCAAAATTGTTTGCCGCTCATTTCGTCTTACTGTTGGGATGTACTTATAGTCATTTGGCCTCTGAAGTATTTTAAAGTAGATCTTGAACTCGAACTTACACTAACGCCTTTGGATAACGGTCAGCCATTTGCCTACCGGCAGCATGTAATGTAGTTAATCTTGTATTCGAGAAATGCTTGCAGTCCCGGCTTTGCATATTCCATATCTTTTCTGTTTTTCATACTTGGTATAAATACATGATTTCCCAAGGAAATATACAGGTATCATAGAAGATTAGTTCACTACAGGAATTTTGCTACACGGCAATGTAAATCAAAGTTGAAAACTCACATGCTAGTAGAACAGTATAACAGTATCGCTATTTTCAAAGAATCAGTTACCAATATCATTGATTATGATGAACATAAGATTCCTTTTCCCATTCCAGATGAAACCGAGCATTATGAAATGGCACAACTCTCGAGTAAAACTACCCCGGAGAAAGGCAGAACACAAATTAGGGAGCCACCAAATATTTTATGTAAGGAACCAACGAAAAAACCCGATGAAGACGACATGAAACATCCGTGGCAAACATTAGTCTCATATGTAGATGAATTAACCGTAGGTGGGAGAAAAAACTCCAAGGGGCAATACATCGATGCGATGGGGAAATTTCCAGGATTTGGTAAACGTAAAGAACCGAAAGTACCACAAGATTGTTTTCCTCGTCAATGCTACGATATGTGCGTGATAATATATTGAAATATAATTTTAGTTACGTCCTGGCAATGTTTAATAACTTATGAATGATTTTAGGAGCTCGTGCTGGGATGCATGTATACGGACTAAATTGGGCCAACGTTGGATGCTAATCCGCACTTTTATTTTACGTTATGTTGACACTCCCGCTTTTGAATGGTTCGTCTTGGTTCTAATATTTGCGTCCAGTATAACGCTGTGCTTCGAAGATATACATCTAGAAAAGAACAAGCCGCTAAAGAAAATCCTCTACTGGACCAACTTGGGGTTCTGCATGATATTCATAATAGAGATGTTTCTCAAATGGATAGCATTGGGATTCTTCCGATACTTCACGAGTTTTTGGACGTTGTTAGATTTTACGATAGTTTTTGTAAGTAATATCTGGATTTGAATTATTTAATTTTGAAAGCCAGAAAACACTTCGATTCAGTCTGATGTTTTTTTGAAATGATATAGATTATATTTTTGTTTATTACAGGTGTCAGTGTTTAGTTTGTTGATAGAAGAAAACGAAAATTTAAAAGTGTTAAGATCGTTAAGAACTTTACGTGCATTAAGACCACTTCGTGCAATATCCAGGTGGCAGGGTATGCGTATAGTTGTGAACGCTCTGATGTACGCGATACCTAGTATATTTAATGTGTTGCTAGTCTGTTTAGTGTTTTGGTTGATTTTTTCTATAATGGGAGTGCAGTTTTTCGGTGGAAAGTTTTATAAATGTGTGGACGGTGATGGCGAATTGCTACCATTAGAGGTAATTTGGTGACATGCATAAGACACAACTTGAATATTCAGATATTAAAAACATATTTTATTTACAGATAGTAAATGATAAGTGGGAGTGTTACTACAATAATTTTTCATGGGTGAATTCGAAGATATCGTTCGACCACGTCGGCATAGCATATTTAGCGTTATTTCAAGTAGCCACGTTCGAAGGTTGGATGGAAGTGATGGCTGATGCAGTTGACGCTCGAGGCGTGGATTTGCAACCAGCCAGAGAAGCGAACTTATACGCCTATATCTACTTTGTTATATTTATAGTATGCGGATCGTTCTTCACGTTAAATCTATTCATAGGAGTAATCATAGATAATTTTAATATGCTCAAGAAAAAAGTAAGTACAGGACATTTAATACATTCGAAATTATTCACAAAATGTTAATTTTTTACCTATTTTTCAGTATGAAGGTGGAGTGTTAGAAATGTTTCTTACGGAAAGCCAAAAGCATTACTATACAGCAATGAAGAAACTCGGCAGAAAAAAGCCCCAAAAAGTTATAAAAAGGCCGAGGAATCAGTTTCTCGCTATGTTTTACGATTTGTCGAATTCACGTCGTTTCGAGATAGCAATATTCGTGTTAATATTTCTAAATATGCTCACGATGGGCATAGAGCATTACGACCAACCGCATTCTGTGTTCTTTATTTTAGAAGTTAGTAACGCGTTCTTTACAACTGTTTTTGGTTTAGGTGAGTATGACTGGTAAATACTATTGTATTAATTCACAAAAATTAAATGATATTTCACATTGGGATTATGAAAGAGGCAATGTATCCGACCATTATCCCCCGAGTCACAACCAAATAATCACTAAAAACACTTTCAATATCTCTTAATTTTTGTGATTGGCCTATTTTTTATCAACTATACCATGTATTATGACTCTGTGTTTTCACATTTCAGAAGCAATAGTGAAAATAATAGGTCTCAGGTACCACTACTTTACGGTGCCTTGGAACGTGTTTGATTTTCTATTGGTACTAGCGTCAATTCTGGGCATAGTGATGGAGGACATCATGATAGACCTGCCCATATCACCGACTCTGTTACGAGTGGTTCGAGTGTTTCGTATAGGGAGAATTTTAAGACTGATTAAAGTAAGTATTACATTATATTATATTTTTATATCAATATCCTAGGGAAATATTTTCCAAATTTTAGTTCATGAATATATGGAATGGGATCCATCTAAATTCAGTTACTGTGATTTGTGAAGGAAGAAAAAATTACAGTTAAGATTCATTCCATAGTTTTCAACAATTATTTTGACGACATAAAGAAAAATACTACAAAGTAAATTATAAATAACGTTTCAGTGCAATACATTGCGGCAGAAATAAAGCCCCAGATTAACATGAAACATGACTTCATAAAAAAAGCAAAGTGGTGTAATTCCAATTCCAAATTACCATATAAAACAAAGTTATATTTTGAGACGTTTATAACATAACTATAAAAAGTTTACAACTTTTAGGAATTATTTTTATAGCTTCTCTAGTAATTCTTCATCTTCAAATGGCTTTCCAAATTTGATGGTTGGTCGTCATTTTCTTTAACTATTCCTTTTCATCGGCCAGGCAAAATTGTTCTTCTTCCTAAATGATACCATAACATATCATTTGTTTATCATTACAGGCCGCTAAGGGCATTAGAAAATTACTATTTGCACTAGTAGTATCTCTGCCAGCTCTCTTCAACATCGGGGCGTTGCTCGCACTCATCACTTTTATATACGCAATCATTGGCATGTCGGTGTTCGGTCATGTCAAAGAACAGGGTGCCTTGGATGACCTCGTCAACTTTCAAACGTTCGGGAGGAGTATGCAGTTGCTTTTTCGGTAAGTTTATCACTCGTAAATTATTCAAATTTAATTGAAATGTATTCAGTGATGGCAGTGCTTCTATTAACATCACAAGTATACAGTATTTTGGACTTGCGGTTATAATTTACACAATGAATGTTCGTCATCATAATGACTCGCATTTGAGGACCAACCAGCGTACAGTCTAGTTTCCAACATGTTGCCATATCTAATTGTGTCGATTAAGAAGTAAATTATTTCTCTTCCGTTAATACCCAAACAGATCCCAATTGTACGACATACTTACTATAATATTATGCTGTGATGTTTATCGTACAATCATAAAAACACAATTTAATAATCATTCAACTTGAAGTAGATATAATAAGCAATTATTAAAATCGCATTTTTCAGTCTCATGACGTCAGCTGGCTGGAATGACGTCCTCGAATCTCTGATGATCCAGCCTCCGGAATGCGAGCCTGGGGACCACGGCCACACTAACGGCAACTGCGGGAGCCCGCTCCTGGCCATCACCTACTTCACCTCCTTTATCATCATCAGCTACATGATCGTCATCAACATGTACATAGCCATCATACTCGAAAACTTCAACCAAGCGCATCAAGAGGAAGAAATCGGCATCGTTGAGGATGATCTTGAGATGTTCTACATCAGATGGTCAAAGTAAGTATTCTTTTATGAAAATACTAGAAGCAATGTTGATTTTCTTAACTGTTTAAAAAAAATATTCAAAAAGCTATAATTGGTAAATCTACTCATACAAAATGGCTAAGGAACGGTTATAATTGTATCAATCCAAATGTACTTTGGTAAGTACTGATTGAATTTTCTTTTTACAGATACGATCCCCATGCAACACAATTCATAAGTTTCGCTCAACTATCAGACTTTATAGCATCGTTAGATCCCCCGCTAGGTATTTCTAAGCCCAACACAGTCGCTCTAGTCAGTTTTAACCTTCCTATTGCAAAAGGAAACAAAATCCACTGTTTAGACATTCTCCACGCCTTAGTTAAACATGTGTTAGGACATGTAGAAGAAACTGAAACGTTCAGACAACTACAAGAACAAATGGATATAAAGTTCAAGAAACAATTTCCGACTAGAAAGGAATTGGAGATTGTTTCTTCCACAAGGATATGGAAGAGAGAAGACAAAGCTGCGAGGACGATTCAACGTGGATGGAGAGAGTATGTAAAGTAAGTAAATAAATTGGTATTTTGGTGAATAAACTGGTATGAGCAGAGTTGAAACCCAAAGAATTATGTGTTATTATCAGTTTTTGCAATAGATTTTCCATTAACAACAAATAGATTGTAAACTCAATAACAAACCAGAGTATTAAGTTACTTAATTTGAAATGGACCTTTTGAATACCTCCAATTTACTTGCAGACGGAAGAATCGAAGTCCGTCAAACGAAGAGGAGAGTACAAAATGGTCACCTGGAGGAGGTTGGGGAGGTCGCCTTAGCGCCCTGCTACATGTAAGAAGAGGATCGCATGCGTCAAGTCGAAAGTCTTCAAGGGCCTCCGACGCATCCGACCTCAGCGATCTAGGAGGAGCGTGGCTCAACTTGCCATTGCTATTATTACCAGGTGCAGCTCCTGGTGATCAGGTAAAATGACTTAAATCAACAATAATTACTATTGGCAATTTCCGAGCACAACTATATTCAAAGGTTGTAAATGACGGTAGTCTACTTAGAGATAGATTTTATTTGTGCGAACTAATTACCAACTGGGATTAGTACGGGTGAGTGCTGTAAATAATGATTTTTTGTAACAATTTCTAGAATAATGTACCCCTCTTTAATTCAGACTGATTGGTAAAACATTGGAAAATAATCTGGAAGTGATTGGGAAGATTTATACCGTACACGTTCGCCTACATATCATAGTTCAAACTCACCTGCAGCACTAGCACACAAACACGACACCGGACGCGCCGGCGAGTCCGAAGATATCATGCTTACGCTTTCCGACTCAATGTCCCGTACATTGTTTGGCATTTCCTTGTCAATTACTGCAAAATTGGTATTCCAAATGACTTTATGACTAGATGGCGACTGGGTCAGAGTCCGCGCCACCGAGACGGAGGTCCGCGTACGGTTTGCCCATATTTCTTCGCCATCAGGACGCAATGGACGAGGATGTAGGGCCGAAACGAGCAGGTTCATATGTAATGTTTTGCTTTCCGTGTCTTTTATTATTTAGTTTAGACTGCATTGTCAATTTCGCTCTGTGTGGTTGTCACATTTACTTCAATGAATTCGTTTTCATTTTCATTTGAATTTCCAGTTTCTTTATTCACTCTTCCTTCTTTATTTTCTAATTTGATTACATCAATCACACAGAGTGAGATTCATACATTCACCCGAATGTGACATGAATAATCAGCATTGCTATGTTCGTTTGGTCAGGCTATGTGTGAAAACATAGATTTTTATTTTAAACCATGTGTCTTGTTCCCAGTGTTAGAAGGTGTATTATTTCCATTGGCATTAAAATAGGATTGTAAAATAATCCTGGATGAAATTAACGGTTATTAGCTTCTGCATGATTGCTTGTCGTATTATTTTTGTCGCTTGTGTGTTGGCTAATGTGATACGTTATTACCTGTGTAGAGAATAGTGCCTTTACATTATGTCCTTCACTTTTAATGCGTCTCAGGAATTCGTAAGTAAGATTTTTCATTCTGGGCGCCATTATATCAAAAGCATTCTATACTTTCTGCAAGAGATGAGTACCTAGCGCATAGACGTTTGTAAAGACGTAGCATTTGCGTGTATAATAGACATTGTAGAATACCTAGATAACTTACATTATAGCATAGAGACTTACTACAACTGTGTGAAATAGTGATGTAGAAATAACACTAACAGTACCATTTCTAAACTAGAGTAAGCATTTCCATTATCTTAAAATGTAAGTTACGATACATCTAAATTACTAAAAAATAGACGTTCAAAATCTGTCCTACACCTAACTATAACGCTTAAAAATGCAATGCCTTAGTCACTTAAAAATAGCATCACTGCACAGATAGCAGCCTTTTCCAAAGAGAACCAAGGTAATATTTCCAATCTATTCACTCTTAGGGACAATTAAGTGATGGATTTAATTGCAGGTTCCCTTCGTCTGACCTCTCGAAGAAGCTCGGCGCGGCGTCCCACGCCACCGGCCCGCGCCCGCACTCCTTCCCCTCACGCCAACAGCGAGGTAAGCATACTAGTGACTGAAGCCTCGCCAGACGCGGCGCCGCCCCCCACCGCGCCCGCCACCGTGGTCCGGGTCCTGGTGCACCGGGAGAGCGACGAGCAACCCAGCTGATCCACGACCGACGAGCTCATCGAGGCTCAGTTCAACGAACTTTAAGGACTCTATGACGCGCGACCGTTACAATTCAAATGTGCGTGCTCGAACACGCACTCGAATTCGGTGGCAACAATTGTATTGTGATTTTTAATTAAGCCACCATTGTATTACGATTGAAACATCGAGATAAAGGGACACAAACGTGTACATACATTATTTGTTTAGTGTGCGGCAGAGAACGTTAGTGAAAAAGGATAATCGTGTCTATTTATCTCGATATATTAGTAAATAAATTTCAGAAACAATAACCGGGAACTTCCAATGTTGTTGCAATAAGATTTTTATCATATTTCATCGATTCAAATATGCTTGATATGAGAAATCATAAGGCAAATAACACGCTGTTAGTTCTTGCAAGAAATTTTGTAGCGTTACACTTTATTAGATAATGCTGATGTCGATTCTTAGATCATAGAAAGGTAAACTTCGCGTAAAAGGGGCTCAATTAAATTAAAATTCTTAAATTACTGTATCGTTACATATAAATCGAAAAATGAATAAATAAAATCGATATCTTAATAAATTAAATCGTTTATCTTTCTATGATATAGAAGTTTGAAAAATTGCCATTTCAATTCGTTTGTATAAGTAGTTACGCTATTTTAAACCAGTCACACAAGATGGTTGTAAATGATGTTGTTATTGTAAATAGTATGCATAAATAAACGACTGATAGTATCGCGCCATGTCGATATATCGATCTTGTTTTATTGTCAAAACGCTGTATTGTTACATTAATTTTATAATAGGGACGGGCAAGGATTCATGCGGTAACAATATTTCGTTGTATGATGTATCTTTAGTGATGTGCCGAATAAAACCAATTAAATTCTAGAATATTAAAGACGCACATGAATTTTATTTTCGGTTCTTCTAAAATTGTTTTCAAATATTTGGGGTTCGGCACATCAGTAATTGTATTTTTCCGGATTAATTAGCCTAATTTAGTACATGTAACAGGCAGTATATAAGATACAATATATTATAGATAAACGTGTTATTAAATTTATTGATACGGCAAATCGTATTACTGTTTGAAGTTATTCTTTGTGAATTCGCGTCATAGAAATTGCTCGAAAGATTGCTACAATGAAAAATCTGTAATTTTCTTCTATATAAAAAACCGTAAAATTCTTTAAGAATCAAACTCATTTGCGTACAATAATAATTAAATATGAACGTACGTATTTAAGTATATTAATAATGAATCACTATTTAACGAAAGAGTCAATTTAGAAAAAAAAAAGTTTGTGGATTCATTGAAGGTAGTTACTAGATTTTTTAAACATAGTGCCTCCCGATTTGTCTAAGGATTATGTCTGAGTAAAACACGGTATTTTGATCGCCTACATTGTCAAAATCAAATCATAGTGTTAAATGATACTAGAAATTGTAGACAATTATGTTACTGCCCGCGGCTTCGCGCATTTAATTTATCTCATAGGCATAAATTAAATAATAGTAGAGGCCCCGTTCAAAGAAAAGAGCATTTAAGTTACATAAATAAAACATTTTTTACAAAATATTATTTTCAGACAATACTTGTAGTGTAATATGTACTAAGGAAAGTTTTGGTTTAGAGTCACAGGGACGACTTGTTATTTATATTATTTTGTTGGATTGTTTTACGTAGAAATACGACTCTAGAACAATTTTAATATGTATAAATGGAATAAATTATAACTTTGTTGTACTTTAAACTTAATGATTAAAATGACATTTCGGTCTGTTATGAATTGGAAAAATCAATAGCTTCAATACAAAAATTGTAGACGATTTTATAAAAATACGAATATTATTATGCGCATAAATTCGCTATGTTGATTCGCACAAATTTCTGTACATCCATAGATAAGTCGTATAATGAAACAAAGTAACTGTAAAATTATATATTCAGTTATAAAAGACAATATTTTACCAACTATAGTTGATTTTATTTTGTTTGTGCTACGGCTTATTGGCCCTTAGCTACATAAAAGCGATTTTTGCTGTTAAATTTTCGTGTATCCCTTTTACAGAATTATTTCGTTTACGTGATAGAGCCATAATTTCTATTTAGCCCGTCCATGAGATTTATTTTATGGCAACATTAGCTGCCGCAGTTAGCCGAGTATTGCGGATGTACGCGCACAAAGCGCTTGTTAATCGTTTTTTCACTCGTATTACTAGAAAATTCGTTCACAATCAATAAAATAGCGTTACATAGCTTTTTAAGGATTTTAAAACTCACTACAAAATATACCTCGGCCTTTAGATTTCGAATCCAAAACATCTCAATTTAGCATGGACCAAGATTGTCTATTACTTTAAAATTTTATCTAGATTTACTAATGAATCTTGACCAAAACCCTTTTGAATTTATTTGTACGTAGTTTTTCGAGGGCTGTATTGAATTCTAGGATTTTAGACGCCGACACCTTGTGCCACTTCGCTTTATGACAATTTTTTACACGTCTTGCTTTCGTATTATGACCTTTCGAACTTCAATAAACAATCCACACTAACATTTTGAATTTGAAACGGAAAAACGTAACGTTCTAATAGTTTAGATATTTCTCGAGTTCATTACTATGTAAATAAAAGATGAAGAGAACGCAATAATTTTTCATAATTCTATAGCGTTATATATTCAGGAGGTTGTTAGAGTTAATTTTTATTTAATAATGTACTATGTAAGTACATGTAAAACTATTGTAGTTAGTGAAATTGCAATATTAAAGCATGTGTTGAAAACGGTTCGATTTATGTAATATATGTTCGAATTTGTATAATATGTAAATAAAAATTTTAAGTGAGACCTGCGAAATATGATTTCCTTCCGAGGTACAAAATATAAACTAACCATGTTGAAAACTATGATTAAACGAAAATATAGAAGTGTTGATTTTTATTTGCCCATCTTTAAACACAATGTCCTGATTTGATACCATCATCAAATTCAACAACCAATGAAAAAGTTGGTAGCTGTTTGGCTATCATGAGCGATAAATACGTACAACGATCGGGGGATGCATTGACTTTAGAAAAATTGTATTTAACTTTACAATCAAAAAGTATCAATGCTTGGTAATTAATGAAAGGCTATCTGCAGAGATGGTAGTCACGAATTCGAAACTTTGTGCACATCTCTGAGCTTTTAATCATATTAAAAGTTATCATCATCGATTTAAAAAATAAGGATAGGCCTTTCAATACGTTTGGAGTTAAAAATATGACCTTGTAAATTGCGTTAAGAGCGTTTATACCCTTTGCGCGCTTTTTGGCTAAAAAACAGGACTTTTCAAATGAGTTAATAGCCACCAATAAACAATTTCAAGGAAAAATAATTAGTACTAATTTTAGAAAAGGTTGTCATCTAGGGATTTTGGTGGAAAACATTATAGATTGATGGATAATTTATGAGTACTATAAGGATTACTGAACACTAGTTTCGTTATTTAGGCTTTAAGTGGCAATTTAGAAGCTTATGATATCCGAAATCACTAAATATAAGATAAAAATAAAAATATTATCCGACTAATAAGACCCTTATGGAGGGATTTCGCTGAGAAAAATAATCTTTTTATGTTTAGTTCCTGAAAAATAAAAATTTAAACAATGCGAAATTATTCAGAAACTGTCGTCAAGAACATATTTATTTTCACCAACTTATCGTACATAATTTTTTATAGCAATTGCATATTATAATAGAAGAACATCTTATCAATAAATTGCCATTTTTATATTTCAATAAAATTAGTTTTCATGTTTTCTACATATATTTAAAAACCCACTATAAAACACGCTGTCCGCCGTGCATCAAATCAGACCGCCGCAAGGCTTTCTAGAGGGAGGACGTATCGCTCGTCGCTCCGGCCTGGCTGCAGTCGATTTTTGCCGTGCGTCATAAAAATAGCCACGCGCGGACTGCGATTGCCACATCTTAGTACTTTGGTAGTAAAACATATTTTTTTCTTTTTATTACCTACAATGATTTTGTAGTGAGTATAAATTATATTTCAGATAATATAATGAGATGTAATTCCGAGGCTAAATTATGTTATGTATTGTAATATAAAATTAAATATATTTCGTAATTGTAAGGGGTTGTAAGGCCCCTAACTCTTTTCATGTGTTCGAACACGAAATGATTAATAAACGTCCGTAGTTTCTACTGATTGAACACTGATTTGAATGCAACTTAACAATGTAATAATAACGAAAATATGATAAGTATCTTAATATTTATTGTTCATTGCTTGCACAGTAATATTTGTCTACTTATAATGCAAATAAAATATTTTTATGATATAATATTACCAATATATAAATCATAAGTTACATTTCAATTCAATATTAGAATTTTGAAGCGCACGGATCAAAGTTGGTTGCGCTGACTGTTTAGCGAGCCGACGCGGCAGCTCTACGCACACAGCAGCACAGACACAGCTTTAGTCGCTTATGTGTGCGTGAAATTAACGAAGAAATACCTATAGTTGACTTTGCGCGCAAGGTGTAAACGCTCTTAAATAAATACTAAATTAACTTCATTTAATAGGTTACTTCTAAAGGGTGATACAGGATACAAAGTAAGTATTTTCAAAATGGTTGCGAACGACGACTAATTTCAGCAACGCTCTACTAGATATGTAGTGAAGCGCGCACAACACTTACGTGCAAACACTCTACGCGCTTTCCACCCTGTCCATATATTTCCTTCAATGATATTGATACTCAATTGCCAAGCACTTTACCAATAAAAAAATTTAATAAAGTAAAAACATTTTAAATAAATACTATGGTATGAATGAATGTTTAGTTTGTATAATGCTGTGCAGTGTTAAGCATGGAAAATAATATGGATTGTGTTTACCTCATAATTGACAAATCTCTTGGAACAGGAGACTGCTATTAGACTATACATCAACTGCTTATGATAACTAAGAAGGAAATAAGGTTTGTCTCTTTCAGAACTCATTGTCAGGACAAACTAACTGAAATAAAACGCCTAAATATTTTTGCCAAGGTGTATTCAGGCTATGAATTTAAACCCGCTAACAAATCTATAGGAATAAATTAACAAAATCAACAATTCATACTAACATTTCACTTGGTTGAGACTCGAGTACGACGGTTCCATGAGAAGTTAACTCCGTAGTTCTTGGGTCTGAATTCTTTTTCAGTTTTCGGTACATCCAAGAACCAAATCCATCCGTTCTTCTCGCAATGCTCAATGGCTTCTTCAGGTGAAGAGAACTGAACCTTCATGTTGGAGAGAGGATCTCCAGTGGAAGTCCAGCCCATGAGGGGGTTTTCCCAGCGTTGACGTGTGTCGAATTCCATCTCCCAGTGGTGGATGTTGTTAGTACCACTCTGCATGGCATTTTTAGCTGGCTGGTAGATACGGACACGACGGGTTTTGACGTGTTCCTCGGGCACACCGGTGATGGGAGAGAGGTCAACCTGGAATAGTTTAATAATTAATTAATTATACCGGGTATCTCAAGACTGCTACCGAAAACGAAGCCGGGTGGTAGTTTTAGTGACTACAAACACAATGCAACTAAAAATTTCGCAAAGAAACGCGACAATTATGTTTTATGATTTTTTAAATATCGTCATTTTTGGGTGGTAAATCCATAGTTTTTGCTAAAATAATAATTTAAACTCTTTTATACCTTAGATTATTTATAAATAAAAGGGTATACACTATTATTTTAGGAAAAAAAATTATTTACCACCCAAATATGGTCATAGGAAAAAAATAACCAAAAAAAATTTGTCGCTTTTTTTTGCAACTTTTTCAGTTGCATTGTGTCTGAAGTCGCTTAAACTACCACCCGGCTTCGTTTTCGGTAGCAGTCTTGAGATACCCTGTATAAGATATAGATAATGTATATATAATCTTTATTGTACATCTTAAGTTACATAATAAATAAATATATCAGGCAAAAATTAAATAGTACAATGGGTGACCATATCGCATTGAGCGATTTCTTCCTGGCAACCTTTGGATGAACAGGAGTTGGAGTAATAAATAGGGCTTGACGTGCAACAAGAGTACATTAACAAAAGAAACCAAATAATAAATACCGGGTATCTCAAGACTGCTACCGAAAACGAAGCCGTGTGGTAGTTTTAGTGACTACAAACACAATGCAACTAAAAATTTCGCAAAGAAACGCAACAATTATTTTTTATGATTTTTAAGTATCGTCATATTTGGGTGGTAAATCCATAGTTTTTGCTAAAATAATAATTTAAACTCTTTTATACCTTAGAGTCTTTATAAATAAAAGGGTATAATCTATTATATTAGGAAAAAATGCATTTATCACCCAAATATGGTCATAGGAAAAAAATGACAAAAAAAAAATTGTCACTTTTTTTTGCAACTTTTTCTATTGTATTGTGTCTAAAGTCGCTTAAACTACCACCCGGCTTCGTTTTCGGTAGCAGTCTTGATATACCCTGTATATATAAGTGAAATATACACATACATATATAATTACATACATAAATAAATACTATAAAATTACACATAGGCTAATATACAATATTACATAAATAAAATATAAGTTAAAAAATAAAAACAATTCTTAATGAAGAAGGGATAAGTAGTGATCTTTGACTAGTGATTTAAAAATTATACGAGACTTAGCAAGTCTAATATTTAAAGGTAATGCATTCCATAACCGAGCTGCTTGAACAGTGAAAGATTTGTCAAAATATGCTGTGGTATGGATTGGTATATGCAACTTCAGATTTTCTGATGACCTCGGGGATCTCGCATGTCTTTCACTGAGGAATTGGAACCTTTCTTTAAGAACAAGTTGTCAATTTACTGTGAAGCAAACCAGTTGCACCTTAATGCAGATAAATGCAATATTATTACTTATTCTCGTAAGATAAACAACATTCATTATGCCTATAATGATAAAGTCTTGCAGAGAGTCACTCATATAAAAGATTTACGTCCAAATACTGGAACGCTACTTAAAAATAACTTGCGCTTAACTACGTTAATCCCAATTAAATGTACTGGCTAAATGGGCCGTGCGCTGTTAACAGCAACTTATTATTTGAATGGCGTTCCAGTATTCGGGCGTTAGGTATTTATCTTGATTCTAAACTTATATTTGACTCTCATATCACTGGAATTATCAATAAAGCTTACAAAATGTTAGGATTTATCCTTAGAGTGTCCTTAGACTATGAATGTTCTAATACATTCATACGACGAGCTAGTAATACCCATAACATGCAGTTCTCCGACATCGATCTGTTTTTTCTATCTATGAATAGTTTTAAACGATCTATTATAAATTCTTTAAGTGTAAATTGATTTGTTAGTTCTCTGACTGAATATTTCTCCATATTATTGAGAAATATTGATTATGATGATTATTATTTGCTTTCTTGATATTGTTACTCTTTGTTACTTTTTATTTTTTTTATTTTAAATAATGTAATTTGTTCACTCTCTTCATACCTGCGTTATTTTATTAGTGGAAACTTTACTGGATTCTGTACAACATTCGTATGTAATCTACATGTTAAATTTTCTGTTTGTTTTCCAAATAATAATAAATAAATAAAAATAAAATAAATAAAATATAATGGAGAAGAAGAAAGTATGTGAGCATTCCGACGAAAGCGAATTGGTAACCACTTGAGCTTAGCGCGAAATGTTGAAACGTGATCATTTTTACGAAGTCCAAATATAAATCTTATACAGAAGTTTTGAAGCCGCTCAAGTTTGTCTAGTTGGTCTTCTCTGAGGTCAAGATAGCTGGTATCGGCATAGTCAAGAATTGGTAGAAGAAGAGACTGTGCAAGCGCAATTTTAGTGGTAAACGGCAAGAAGTTTCGGAGTCTTCGCAAAGACCCCGCAGCAGCAAAAATCTTGCGACTTACAGACTGTATTTGAGAATTCCAGGACATTTTAGGGTCCATTAATATCCCCAGGTTTTTTACATATGTCTCACTAAATGGGACGATTGTTCCATCGAGACACACTTGAGGAAGTCGAGTCCAGTCTAATCTTGAAATCATTTCTGGGGCTACCAATAATAATGACCTGGGTTTTTATGGGATTTACTTTAACACCATACGATTTACTCCATTTGCAAATTTCCGATTGATTGATTGATTGATTTAATTATTTATTATGAATACTTAAATGGTGCCTTGAAAGAATTGTTAGATTGGAAATCTTAGGGAAAATGTCACATGTAGTTAGGTTTTATTTATACTGTTTACTTATTGATAAGTAAACAGTATAAATAAATCTAGAGAGAATAGGAGAATGCCCATTTTGCTATGAAACTTATCGGTGTGAAGGTTTTTGTATCTCACTGAAATCTACTTTTTTGTATAGGGTAGAATACATATTTTGAATTAATATAAACAAAATTGCAACCTAGGCCCTGGGTTCTTTGAGGAATTAATTAACTTGAAGCCCAATAAAAAAAGAATCTTCTGTTTTGTGAACAAACTCTGAAATATGATGATAATTATTTTGTTTTTTTAAATTCTGTCACTCGGGATAAAACAAAAGATGTTTAAGGACCAACCATAAAAAATGCTATAATGAATTTTAAGCAGTAATTCTGTATCGGGATTAGGGTTGCCGCCGGTACTTTATTTCAGGTAATAATTGTACTGTATACTTTATGTGAACAATAAGGTACACGAAAATACTTTATTTGGCATGATGAAATACATCGATAGCTCAATTAATGTCACCACTCGCCATCCCCACATCACCTGTGCATTCGTTTTTTAACAAATATTTCTGATGTTGGTTCAATTATTAGTAGAGATACTAATTTGATACTGTTGTATGTGTTGTAATAATAAGATTAAAATGTTAAATATATAAAGATTGAAATAAATAAAAAAAAGATGTTGACTGACAGAAGTGTATAATTGAAGTACTGAAAACTAAGGCTAGAGAGACAAAAGTATAGTATCAAAATTAGAACATAATACATTTTTCTAGTATCCAGTGTTTAAATATAAAATAACCACAACAGAGGTTACATTTCTCCAACAGATACAACTCGCAAAAAGTAATAAAAAAATGTGTTTAAACATAATAATGATAAAAACTCAATTGTACTTTATTACTACAAACTCTTTCTTTCCTACCTATAATAATCAATGCACTTTATCTACAAAAAAAGTTGGCAACCCTAATTAAGATCAATAATATTTTTTTACCAATACTATGAATGCGCATTATCCTTTTTATACATCGTTTTCTAAAATTTACTGGTGATAGGGTATGTACCTGTGCAATATCTATTTCTCCCACCAAACAGTTGTCCAGTTTGAATGACTTTGTAGCTATTGTAACCACTAGACATATTGAAACTAAACAACTCATATCTCAGGATGGCGAGGACAGTGGTATACCAAGCAATGCTTTGTAATTCATGGTATTGTTTGGTTTTGCTACTATAAATGAGCAGTCATATCACTTATCATCATGGGAATACCATGTTTGCCATTCATAGCAATGAAAAAAAGGATTTAGTTAACACAATTCTTATCTCTATTTTCCACTCATCTCTATTTATTAAAGAAGTTTTCATTAAGACAATATGACATTAAAATATTTCTAATGATGGATAACCAAAATAGCATATTCAAGCAAAGTGGTGGACATAGTGTTTGCCTATCCAGTCCCATAAGGACTCAGGTGAAACTGATATTTATGTAAGTTTTTTTGCCACATAAAAAGAAAACAGGGAGAATTATATTTCTTATTATATAATTATATTGTATTAACAAAAACAATCACTAAGATATGAGATCCACACAATTTGACAATTATTAATACAAAATTACTTGAATTTACATGCTGGGTATCATATTAGCAGTTATACACCATAAATGTTATTTAACAGTATAGTCCACAGATAGTTTTTATGAGATAAGATTTGGGATTTAATATCTGCTTACTTAGTATTAGAAAATATTGATTTCTGAATTAGTTGTGAGACCTAATCTAACAACTGTTCAATAGATGGACTTGTTTAATGTTTAATATTGAAAGGGCACGACCAATGTTCTATATACCTACTGTGGTTGTATAAGAAACTCAGTCTTCTATTAATACATAGATTTTGCTCACCTTAGAAGGAACTACGATAGTTGAATCAAGAGCTCTCTTCTCCCTAGCTTCCTCGGGCAAAGTTAAAACCGCTTCATTATCGATTATTGGAGCTTCCATGCGTGAAGTCGGATCCCCAGCTGCGAAGCGAGTGCTGCACGTCGAGAACGCAGGCGAGGACCTGAAGAATTAATCAAGATTTTACATAAAACTAACCACACAAATCTGATTTCTGAAATTACGTATTACGATCACACTTGATGATACAATGTTACTAACAGACCTCGACAGCTGAGTTCGAGTCAAACTCGCCGCACGGCTGATCACTTTAAACATCGTTAGTTTTTACGTAACAAGAAAGGAAGAAATTATTTCTAGTTTCGTTCTGAAGTTGGAATTTTTTATTTGTTTGACAGAAGACAGCTGACAGCTCATTTTATGACATAACCTGATCAATGCTGCCATCAAAATCTACCGAAAGAAACTGTCAAAGGACGAGGCTGTACGGGCTATAACCCTTTGTCTTTCCACATTATCCCTTTCAGAACGCACTATACCAAGCGTGCGTTCCGACAAAAAAAAATATTTTGGCGCGGAATTTTATTTTACTGGGTCGAAACGGCCTCGATTGTTCGTGTGATGATCTAGGTACATAATTAAAGAAAATTGCGGCGAATCGGGATGTTAGTGACAATTCCAGATGTGTTCAAAGATGGACGTTATGTTTGAGGACGATCATGGTCGGCGTAAATATTTGACAAATGGTCTAAAATTGATTAATTTGTTTTGTTCTAGTTAAAATAGCTAGTTTAGACACTAAACTATAGCATAACGATAATTTGTTTGTAAAATTATTAATATTAGACATCATAACGTGTTCACGAAATTTGAACGCATGATCGTGCGCTTTCGTTTTATTTTTTCCGTTGAAGCTAAATATTCATTCAACTAATACCAACTTTATTTTATACAGGACGGCCTCTAGACGAAACATTTTTAACAAAATTTACTTAATAGTGGGTGTCACTCAGACCTGGATGTTTGTGATGAGGTGACAGAACCAATAGCTGAGGTTCTTCGTCTTCTCGATCAAGATATAAATCTGCGGGATTGCTCCAACCACAATAATATCGTGACTAGATAGAGTCTAATGCTTTAAATATTTAATTACTTTCTGGGAATCCGGAAAACGTAGCGCCTAACAAAAGCGCCGTTTGTCCAAGGAAAATATCGAGACTTTGAAGAGACAATAATTTTATCAATAAGAATTTTTATTATACCCCGTACTCGAGTGCTGGAGAAGTAATGAACCCTTTACATTTTATCGAAAAATATTTTAACTAGTATGTTTTCCAAAACCTTGCTACCTGCATAAACCTTTACTGTAATCATAAAGCCGCAACAATTTTAAGTACATCAAGCCAAGAAATTCGTAAATTATTTGGCATAATTTTGTAATGGGTAGAAACCCACTTTGGAAAGTCCAGCCTATGGATGACGCTGTAAAAAACGCTTGCAGATGAATGGAAAGGGTTCCTAGCAATTACTTCATAGAAGTATTCACTGGGAAGTGCAAACTACGTAAACTAATTAAAAACAAACCACGTCCTCTTGGCCTCAAAAACTATGTCATCATAACTAGCAATAGGTTAATGCTTGATTTTGAAATATATTAGCTTAAAAATTCCGCTTTTCCTGACAAATTGAATCGAGCGGAAGGGCCTGCTCGTAGGCCTGCTGTTTTTTTTTATGTTTGGTTAAGAAAGTTCCCGCAAAGAGGTGCTCACAGACTATGTTGACTGACATGTTAATACAATTCTGCTTTTGGACTATCTGAACAACATGCAGTTGCAAGGGACAGGAACAATTATGATTAATCGTGATACAAGAGGACAAGGGAAGGAACCGTGGTGATTTATTGCAGTTTACGGCTGACGGTGTACTGTATCAGCCCATATACGTCCCACTGCAGGGCACGGGCCTCCTCCACAATCTAGAGTGCGATTGAGAGTGGTTAGACGATATAGTCTACCACGCTGGCCTAGTGAGGGCTACCGGACTATCATACCATAGAAATTCATACAAGTCGTTATGATATACGGTTTCCTCACGATGTTGTCCTTCCCCATTATAGACCGTGCTGATTCACTATCAATACACAGATGACTTAGAGAGATTCGAACCCGCGGCAACCGTGAACAGGTTGGCAGCTGCGTTTGGTTCGTTTACCAACAGCTACGCCCAAATAATATACAATAATTATTAAAAATCATTTTTAATTACTGCTTTTCCATAGTAATGCATGATCGTGCGTTAGTAGTGATAAAACCGGGAACGCACGCACATGCGTGGTCAATTCTGGGGGAACGGTAGGGGGAGGATTTTTTAAATTATTTTTTTTGGATACTTTAGACCCAATACACTTTATACCGACCATTTTTTTTTTCTAAATTGCAAATAATTTTCATCGTTCTGAAAGGGTTATGTGAGAGAGAAGAAAACAAAAACAAATATTTTTATATAAATTGTTTTCGTTATTGTTTTTAGGTATTTGAGGTAAACTTCTTTATTTAGACCAATAGCTTCGGGTAGCACATCAGGTTTCGGTTTCTTTAATTAATGGCCGTAGCCCGTATTCTGTAACCTGAAAGGCAAAGGGCGCTTCAATATAAATACTAATAAAATGAACAATCTTAAAAAAATAGTCCGATGCCTAGACATAATTATGGTTCATAGCGCTAACGAGTATACATTGCCCAAATCGTGACGCCCTTGGCAGCATGGTTCCTAATCATAGCCAGTTCTAAGGAAACGAATTAAAAAAATTAAAAGACAGACGTCAAATTTGTCAAACCCAAGTAGTGTTGAGTAGGACATGACTTGAAAAAGAGTTTGTAAGAGTAGCCTCATTTTTGTACTGAGCCAGTACAATGTCCCACTTCAATTGAAGTGAGGCGTACTGATGCTTATTTGTGTGTCATAACTTTGCCTCACGGCTCACACCAATAAAATGACATTACAGACCAAGTAGTACACCAAATAAGAAGTAGTACAAATTAAAAAGTTGAGCCACTCTTACATTTTGACGTCATGTACGGGACAAATGTACTGCCTCTTGTATGTCCTACTCAACACTAAACCCAAGTCAAACCTTTTGCTAGCTATTTAATAGTCTGCACAGACGACTAAAAATACAGACGGCCAACTCCATACAAATTTTTTAACACGTTATGAAAACTCACACATCGAAACCAAACATGCTTTTCTACATATATAATTCATTCAATCTTCATCGGATCTTTCTTTCTTTTCATTGATAATTTTGTCACTGACCAATAGCATTAAAGAATTTTGTTCATCGTATTTGAGCCATCTCTTTCGTACGTTATACGTATATATATTAGATGCGTTTCCCACCAGAGCTGATCTGAAATCGGTACTTTACCGAAATTACCGATTTTGAAATATTTAGGGATGTACGTTACACTTTCAGTAATCCGATTTTTACTACCGGAAATTTACCGGTTTTATATTTGGGTTTCATGCTTTTATGTTCAAATTTATAGATTCACAATGAAAATAACAAATAAAACCAAGTTATAATTCTAAACCTTTAATCAATAATATATTCTTTGATTTATTTGATGTTATATTTTTATATTAAAACACTTTTATTTAAACATTTTTATCCTAATGAATATTATAACCTCCAATACTTTTTTATATATCTTCAGATTAATTTAAACATTTTCAATTTGTTAATATCTCTTAATTTTATCACTTAAAATTCTCTTAATTTTAGAACCAATAAAACAATGCCAAATTTAAGAACATGACTACAGAATTGAAATATGCATTGACAAATAAAAGTTTAAATGGAAACATTAATAATTGCAAATTATATTTTACAATACCATGAAACAGCACAAGATTACTTTGTTGGCAAATTTTATTTAACACAATTGACATTAAGTAAATAACAAAGCGATTTGGCTTACTTTTGGAGAAATTGAAAAGCAAAAACAAGACATACATAATTAAAATAAGCTATCAATTAACAAATAATTAGTCAAATCATGGAACGCATTAAATGCATGATAGCTATACTAAAACTTTTTTGATTAATTATTATAATATATTAAATAGGCAGAACATATGTTTAAAATAAAGTCATTTTAAAGAATGTTAATGCTATTACTATTATAGTATGCACAATGTAGGTCTATAATATAATCTTATAAACAACTGCATTGCACTGAATTTGAAAATATAACCAAAATCTTTAGCAAATGCATTTTTATGAGAATCTTAATTATATCAAGAAGTATAAATATTATATACAGATTATTAATGAACATAATTACTTCTGTTGTGATTTAACCTTCACCAATATTAACATATAAGTCTACAAAAAGTGATCCTGCAGACATAGCAGAGACTTTCTTTGTACTTCCAACGATGAACACATTTGCCTGCAAATTGCTTGGACTGGAAATTTCACCCAAGTCTAGCCTAGAAATGATAAAACAATTAATAAAAAAATAAATATTATAAGGGCACAATCTGTTGAAGTTGACTGCTTTCCTGACTTTAGATACATATAACCATAAAAACTGATAATTATACATTCATATGTTAGGAACTTGGAAATACCTATACCAATAGCTTTAATCTTGCACTGTACTGTGCTGGGTCGACTTATACTTTCCACTGCAGAGCACAAGCTTCCTCTACAGTCGAGAGTACGAATGAGAGGAGTAAGGGTACATAATCCATCAACTCTAGACACTAACAAAAAGTTAACCTTATCACATGTTCAGAGATCTAATAAATCTGCATTTTAATGGGTATTTATTTCAACTTGTTATTGTTATTTCTTATATTCCTGTAGCAGATTAAACTAGAAATAGGGTCACAACGGAATAACATATTATTATATTTACCTTAATTATGTCAGATGAGGTTAGATTTATGTTTTTCAATAATTTGGTATTTCTTGCTCCGCCAATATAGCTGTTCACTTATTAAAGTGTTTGTATATTTTGTTTGTGAAGGCTGCACAGATATTTCTATGTTTTTTTCGTTTGTGCACTCGGGAACAAAACACATAACTAAAATTATTAATTATCACGTAAATCACAAGTTTTTAGATACGATTTACACAAACCAAATTATATCACGTTTGTACTGTTAAATATTTACGTTACTGATTACAAAACAGATGAAATAACATGCAATTAAAATAAAATAAGCAAATCCAAACTAAACAGCAATCGACTGTTGAAAAATATGGCGGCAATATGGCGGCGACAGCGCACGCCGGCACACGCACACATTCATAAAAGTGAAAGAGGTGGGGCGAAAACGGCATATGAGAAAGCGAGAAAGAAAATTGGGTTACTTTTTAAGCCCGAGTTAAACGGGCCTGATAGTCTGTGCTAGCTAGTAAAATTAACAAGATTTTCAATTTATTTTGAAAATAATTACAGGAATACTTCTACATTGTGAACATTAACATTCACTTTTAATAATAATTGTAGTTATAACATTTATGAATATATTGTTGTTGTATTTAATGTAAATAATGTCTATCGAAGCCGCTTCGCACTTCTTTCGTCTTCAAACAGCTGTTTTGTTGTAAAGGTATGTTTCTATTTTCAGTTGTACATTCTTTTGAACACTATGTTCTCGTATGATGCGAACAATATCTCTTTTCAATGATTTACGTACTAGTAATCCCACATTTACATAAATTTATACCTGTGGATATCGGCTAATATTCGACCTTGACAATCTATTTGGGACGCGAAAAAATGTTTTACAGATGCGATAAAGTCACCTTTTCGTTATTTGATAGATATTTTATTTCCTTTATTTGCTTTTTATGGTTTTTAACAGTTGTATATTAATTGATTCGTAATTTTAAATTATTGCACAATTATTAAGAAACACAGCATGGACTTGCCGGAAAACTGGTTATAGATGGAACTCTAAAGCTACATCTTAATGTAAAATAAATCATAACTTAATGTAAATTTAAATATGAAAGAAATGCAGCTTAAATAAAAAAATAACTTCTAATTCCAGATTGTGCCAAAAACCATCATGTGCTGCTAAGAAGAGACTGTAGCTCCTTCGGGGCTACACTGGAGCTCTGCTCTACTGTACCTGCACATATTACTAAATACATAAAGTATTTATCTACATATCACCAGATGATATTTACATCTTGATGTCTAGTCCCATACTAGAGTTATTGTTTCAATAACATCTTCTTAATTATACTTTTGTAATCTGTATCATAATATTGGATGATAAGAAGATATCTATTTGCTTGTTGAATTTAAAGATCTTCCAATAAATGCATCAATAGAGCTATATTTTTATATTTTACGTTGACAATACCTGGTGCTCTTCAGCTACATTATTTATAACCATGAGTAAATATAAAGCAGAAGTGGACTGCACCAACCGGTGCAAGTCCCGTTCTCACGGACAAGTACTTACAAGTGCCATAACGAAGAGATCATTGACCGATGAACACCTTGTCTGCTTTATCAAAGCTACATGCACTAACTTCAACAAGGCTTTCGACTTTGAGGTAATTATTTGTGGTTTTTAAATTGTGTTTATTCAGTTTAATGGCATTTAAATATTATCCCTGTATAAATTAATATTTGTACACATTTTAATGGTGCATCCAAACCAACAATGTTAAACCATGTTGTGCAACAATGTTAACTATTGTTGTTAAATGTTGGATCAGTAGTTGCTGAGTAAAATTTGGAAACATTGCTCCACAAAAAATAGTGGTTTGGATGCACCATTACAGTCGTGTGTTACATTACAATGTGCACTATATTTAGAATTTGTAAACCACAAAGGTTTGTCCACAATACCATTCTCTGCATCGAGCCAATATAAGGCATACAAATAAGTTAGGCTTTGTATTTGTAATATATTCCAGTTCACTCTTTTTCAAATATGTATTGCCTAATTTTAAAATTTTATAAATAAGTTGCCACACTCAACCAAGACCATATCTGATTATGGATGCAACAGCTAATTATAGATGAAATAAAAGGGAATAAAATTATATTCTTTGTTTCAATTAAAAATCTTATCCAAGACAGCGCGATTTATCATGATGTCAATTTTTTATAAAATTAATATCAAAGAATACAGACATAAATAGAAAATTTACTACTTACAGGGTCGAACACCGTTACACATGGCGGCATCTCGCGGCCGAATCGGATTAATAGATTGGCTGATTCGCCATTCCTCTGAAGCCTTTATAAACGCGCGGGATCGCGAATCTGGGTATACACCTTTACATAGAAGTATTTTCTATGGTCAGATACGCGCAGCGGTTTCATTGATGAAGATAGGTAAGATTTATATTGTACTTATATAAATACCTACATTGTCCTGAACGCACATTAAGGTACTATTCTTGTCTCATGGGAATCAAAAACTATGGTAGACTTATCCGCCTTACAACACTTAGAAGCGAAACAAAATATAATACATTTGTGTCATACAATTTTTATTTATGTGGGGATCGAACTCGCGGCCTCTCTTTTCACAGCCGTATCTTAATTAAATTCTCTTTATAGGCTGTCAAGAAAAACTATAGGAATAAAGATTTACAATGTAAAGTTTATTAAGATAATTAATTATTAATAATCTGCAATAAATTCATGCCTTGTATTGTAAGTTGTAATACAATTTATATGTGGAAATGTTCAAATAATGGAAGTGTTGTTTTGCTATACTTATAAACAACGGCAGGGTATTCAAAGCAGCTTAGATAGCCACTAATTATATGCCTCGTTCTAATAGCAATGCTAATATGAATATTAATTATCTCTTTAATGATTCTATCCAAATACAAGGAGAAAAGTGGACACTTGCACATTTCGGAACTGGATATACACAGAATATATCTTTAAAAACGAGTTGGGTTGGGGCAACTAAGGCAGGTTTTTCAGCGTTATTTTTATAACAAAAAAATATAGAACAGCTTTTTCAATTTCATCAGGCCAATTGTCAAGTGATGATGTTTTGTTGCCAATCGGTATTATTTCCGACCAATATGGCTCTCACCATCACGTGCGGTGCAGTCACTTAACAGTTCCCACGATAAATATGAATTCCAGGAAGGTGTAAAAAATACTTGATTGATTATTTTAAATCTTATGCATTATTTAAATTAAGTTACTTTTTTCACTATCACCCGGTTTACAAGTCTATTTTCGCTAGAAAAGAACGGGCAAGAAACTCTAGCGTTGCTCTTTTCAAAACAAGTATACAAATACGGTGATTATACGATTGTAGCATTTCAGCTTAATTTAGAGCAATTCATAAATGTAGTGTTTAAAATAACAATGTATTCATGTTATTCTCGCTTATCTTCTAGTTATTCAATCTACGCCCCTTCAGTACCCTACTTTTATTACGTAGATTATCTATTGATTGTTACGTAGGTTGGGTATGACATGTAATTGCGATAAATTGAAGGTGAATGTCGTTACACAGCTATTACCAAGGTCACTTAGGTATTGTAAAAAATATACATAATACTAGCGGCCCGGCCCGGCTCTGCCCGGGTGCAGATAAACTTTGCAAAATGGCGGACAAAACGTGTAATTCCAATTGGAATAGTTGATAGTTATCAACTTGGAATATTCGAGCAAAGGATTCGTCAGATGTCGATTATGAGACCAATTGGACCACGAAAAACGAATAAAATTTCCTCGTGTTTGCTAGATTTTCACTTCTGCTTTCCTCCTGTAGGTCATAGCGTGATGATAATATATAACCTATAATATAGTCTATAATATCCCTCGATAAATGACCTAAAAAAAAGATTTTTTCAATTCAAACCAGTAGTTCCTGAGATTAGAGGTGACAAACAAACTCTTCAGTTTTATATATTCATATATAGATTCGCGTGCCCGACATATTATATTAAACTATCTAAAATATATGATATTATCATTTATAAACCCTAGTACAAGATAATATCACGAGTAAAATAAAGCAAGCATCGAATGTTTTTTTAGATCCTACAAAAGATACCATTTAACATAAAATGTCACCACTACTTTGCTACCTACTCAAAAAAATAATTAGATTTTGAAATATTATCTTTTAGTTCATAAATTGTTTGTTCATAAATGATATTATATGACTTGTTGCCCTTTTAGAAATATTATCTTTTACTCATTGCTATATAGATGTGTGAAAGTAAGAAATGAAGAAACATGGTTTTGAATTACAATAGCATATGAACTTTGCACACCATTTGTCTTACAATCAGTCGGTAAGATAAGCACTCACAATGTCGTGGATGCAGTATATTTGTGAAGTCATTTGACCGATTACTAACGTGACCATACGTCCCGCTTTGGGCGGGACAGTCCCGCTTTCAGGAAGTCTGTCCCGGTGTCCCCAGCAAGGCCGACATGGTCCCGCTCTTGCAAACAGACCAAATAATAATTTATCGCTCGAAATGCTTTACCAAACTAGGTACTACTGAAAACCGTAGTGTCGTATTATACCAACACTTTCGTAAAAAACATCTTGACTTAGTAAACTTTTACACAATTATTGAGTACGTTATGTATCTGCCTGAAAGTAACGCAACTATCGAAATACTTTTTTCTCATATTATCAAAATATGGACAAGTTATAAAACACAGATGAGTGCCACCGTAATGACATTTATTTTGATTACGAAAATAAATATAAATGGACTATATGGCCTAACCACTCTCAATCGTATTCTCGATTGTAGAGTAGGCCCGTGCCCTGCAGTGGGACGTATATGGGCTGATACAGATACAGAATGTTCTATGATAAAAACTTGTAAAACACTAAAAACTTTATTATTATTATTTAATTCCACTGATGTCCCGCTCTGGCACAAAAAATAAATGGTCACGTTACCGATTACCTAATATTAAACTGACACGTGCAGATGTTGATAAAATGTTTAGCATTACCGTATTGAAAGCTAGTAGGGAAAATATTGATTTGCAACAAAGTAACCAAATAGCGATAATATGTTTCGCCTCGCTTCTTGGAAATTGAGATTTCTCACAAAATTACGGTTACGTATGGGCGTAATTTTTTTTTTTTCTTTTTAGTATCGGCAATCAGTCCCTCGACTATAAGCTGATGATTTTATGAGCATCGGACATAAAGACGATGAGGCCAGCGCGTCACCTGTCTTATCACCATACATTTTTTTTTTTTTTTTTTTTTTTTTTTTATGGCATTGAATGGCGAGACGAGCATGCCGTTCGCCTGATGGTAAGCGATACGACCGCTCATGAACAGTAGCAACATTCCACTGCGCTCGCCATCCTGAGACATAAGATGTTAAGTCTCAATATGTCCAGTAGTTGCTCTGGCTACAATGTCCTTCAATCCGAAACACAACAGTGCATTTAAGCAGTGTTGTTTCACGGGAGAAATAGACATTGCGGATACATCTTTCCTTTTTAACCTTTTAGGTGTAGGAGATGGGTTCAGAAGTTGAACTGCCAGGGTATTGGGATGTGCTGACAAACGTTCTGCGTATTTTATTTTATATCTTTGAATTTCTGATTGGACTGTTGGAACATTGAGATATTCGTGGATTTCCTCTGTTCTAGAGAACCATGGGGCATTTGTGATAGGGCGAAGGATGTTATTTTGAGCTCTTTGTAAGCTCATGATATTACTTTTACTAGCGGTACCCCATAGTGGAATACCGTAGAGCCAAAGAGGTTTTAGAACTGCATTGTAAAGTAAGAGTTTGTTGTCCACAGACAAGGCTGAGATTCTGCTCATTAGCCAATATAAATTCCTAAATTTATGGTTAATTTCATCTCTTTTCTTCCGTATATGTTGAGTCCAAGTTAGCCTTCGATCCAAGGTGAATCCTAGGTACTTTACGACCTCTGCTTCTGGTATTGGATCAGCTCCAAGTTTGACAGGTGGGCAGTTGCCCTTTCGTAGAGTGAACGTAATGTGGTGGGACTTTTGAGCACTTGCTCGGATACGCCATTTTTTCATCCATGCACGGTTTTGTCTAGAATGGGCGTAAATGGAAAATGTTTATTATTACATGAATGTTTATTATTTAATGGAAAATATTATTTTTTCAATTATGTCGACATTAGTTTATTATTTATATGTAATGGCTTGTCATTAGCAATTAGACAACTTAGTTGAGTAAATTAATATAATGCAATTAGTCAGTAAGCCTTATAAAAAAATAAAAAAAAAACTAAGTCATATTTTGGAAAATGGGCTTATGTTTGTTTAGAAGTTTAATAATTTCTAGGTAATCATACTACTTAAATTGTTTAAAGACATACCATGAATTTCAATACTACCTACAATCCACTAGATTATACTATTTTTGTTAATATCTTTTAATCTTCAATCATTTTTGGTTTTCAGAACCTATATATATTTATTTATTTAATCCTTTATTGCACAAATAAAAATACAGTGAAGAAACAACACAATAATAATAGTACAAGAGGCGGCCTTATCACTACGTAATTTCATCCAGGCAACCTTTGGATGGATATTATGATTATTAACAAAAGTATTGGCCACTCAACCAAAAGATCAAAAACATTTTTTTTTGAGTCGATAATGTATTTCATTTTCCAAAATAAAACAAAGATATTGATAAACGAAAGACAAAACAAAACGTATTATTCCAGGTGTAAGCACAGAAATGTTAGACAAGGACGACTACAGAGCCCTGGATCACGCGATACTCGACCGCGCGTACATGTACAAGCACGAGGGCGCAGTCCCCGCAGAGGCATACGTGTGGGGCAGCAACTCCAACTACACGCTCGGTACTGGCACTCAGCAACAACGCAACACGCCTGAACTGCTCACTTGCTTCAGCCGGACTAGTACTTGGGTTAAACAGGTAGGTGACAAAAATATTGTTACATGTCGACTTTTAGGCTACTTTTCATGGTTCAAGTCTTTACAGCATTACAATTTATCCTAATAAAACAAAACAGCACAACTTAATCTAAAACAAATTAACTAAAATGTATTACAATATCTACTGGGTGGAATCGCTTATCGTCCGGAAAATTTAATAGTGTATTGTGTATGTGAAATTAACGTTATATACGAGATTTATCATTTAAAACTACAAACAACCCCATAAACAACATCAGTACAAGATATCTCCAAAACACATATTATCTAAATCACCCTACACTCAGAAGTGCAACGACATGTCAATACTCAGGCGCGCGCTTGTATGAGTCACGCCACACAACAGCTGACTGTCGCGCAGCGACCTTGAACTTACTTTGCGCCTATTTATCGGTATTATTACTCTAAATATTACCATATGACATTTTGATTTATTTAGAATTTTAGTGTGTTAGGATCATTTAAGTAAATGTAGTTGTTGGTAAGTTGTTAAGATTTACATTATTATTTTCATAACGTACCTACTATCTTAGAAAAAGCTGCATATGTTTTTATTTAAACGTTTTAATAATGTCGAGAATAGACGACTTCGCAGTCGAAGGTCACGGATTCTTGCATGATTAGGAAGTCTGAACTTACCATGATCGAGTAGCCTCGGATAAGTCGTTAAAATAGTTCTTGTGCTGGGAACTCGTGGATTCATCATTCATGATACCATTCCTACGCAAAGACTGCAGATGTTCTGGATCTGCATACATCCTTCTTGCATGACCCAAGTTTTCATTGGATCGAACATAGCATGTCATTATTGTCACATACTCACTGTTCGTGTACTCACTCATTTTGACCGCAAGAAACTAACCAATAACCAAAATAATTTCGTACAACGTCACTCGGTACCGAATTTCGCACGACTGAGGAAGTGGCAACATCCCTGGAAGGTGTCGGCGGCGCGGGAGCGGGCGGCGCGGCGCGGCGGCACGCTTTGTACTTGCGCTTGCGGCGGCGCGGCGGTGAGGGCGGCGCGATCAAAGGATTTTATTACTTAGATTTAGAAGTTTCTACTCGAATTCATCTGTATATATAAAAGAGGAACCTGACTGACTGACTGACTGACTGATTGACTGACTGACGTATCAACGCACAGCCGAAACTACTGGAGCTAGGAACGTGAAATTTTGCACAGAGGTTCCTATTATGACGTAGGGTAGCACTAAGAAGGGATTTTTGGAAATTCAACCCCTAAGGAGGTGAAAAGGGTTAAAAACTGTTGTATGGAAAATCGAAACCGTTAGAGTTACAATTGTCAAATTTTGCAGTTTCGTTAGCCAATCAAAGACAAATATAACTGCATACTTAGTTTTTCTAAAATTAACCCTAAAGGGGTTAAAATAAGGGTTGAAGTGTTGCGAGAGTAGGGTGATTTTATGACTATCTAATCAACGCACAGCCGAAACTACTGGAGCTACAAATGTGAAATTTTACACAGGAGTTCCTATTATGACGTAGGGTAGCACTAAGAAGGGATTTTTGGAAATTCAACCCCTAAGGGGGTGAAAAGGGTAAAAAACGGTTGTATGGAAAATCTAAACCGATAAAGCTAGAATTATCAAACTTTGCAATTTAGTTAGCCTATCAAAAACAAATATAACTGCATACTTAATTATTCTAAAATTAACCTTAAATGAATATAAATAAGGGTTGAATTTTTGTAGAACCGAACTATCGGATCAACGCACAGCCGGAACTACTGGAGTTAAAAAGATGAAATTTTGCACAAGGGTTCCTATTATGATGTAGAGTAGCACTAAGAAAGATTTTTTGGAAATTCAACCCCTAAGGGAGTGAAAAGGGTAAAAAACTGTTGTATGGAAAATTGTAACCGTTGAAATTGCAAATATTAAACTTGACACTTGGTTATTCATCTAGGATCAAGAGTAACTGCATATTTTTTTTCCTATAATTAACCCTAAATGAGTTAAAATAGGGGTTGAAGTGTTGTATGCAAAATCGAAACACTAAAGTTATTGATATCAAAATTCGTAATTCATGACTTATTTTAAACGAAAAATAATGGCGTGAACTACTTTTAGAAAAATAGCACTAAGGGGGTGAAATAAGGGATGACATTTTCATATAATGTATTGCTTTTACGTCCGTATTATGATAACATAAACACGCAGACGAAGTCGCGGGGAAAAGCTAGTATTGTATAAAGTAGGGTAACAATAATGTGTATTTATGAAGATTTTTTTCATTTATGTCATTTTTCTCTAAACGACGTTGTTTTATGAATAACTTATTCTAAATTAGTAACTAGTAGTGGTAAATTAATTTTACACTACATAAACAAAAACATAAAAAAATTAAAATAAGTATGCCGAAGTGTTCTAAATCATGTACTTGCCATGCACAATTTTTTTCGTGACGATAAGCGATTCCACCCAGTATATCTGTATCAGGCCATATACGTCCCATTGCAGGGTTAGTCCTCTACCATCGATAGTAAGATTGAGAATGATAGCCCATATAGTCCACCACGTTGGCCTAGTGCGTGTTGACGGACTTGCATACCATAGGAATTCTTATAAATCGCTATGGTATGCAGGTTTCCTCACGATGTTTTCATTCACCGTTTTAGTGCATAGTGATTGACTATCGATTCACACATGAATCCGAAAAGGGTGTGCCCTGGGATTCGAACCCGCGACCACCGTGAACATGTTGGCAGCGGCGTCTGGTCCGTTTACCAAGAGGCCACCACGCACTTCTTTTGTTGCGCCATCTTTAGTGTTCTTGTTGAAATCAAAATAATTATTATTTGAGGAACGAGAAAAAGTATTTATGATTCGTCAAATCTTATATTTTTCGAATGGAATTTAATCAAGAACCGTGTTAAATCAGTGTTAGTAACAACTTTGGATAAGCATTTGTTTTATGTAATGTAACAATACATAACAAATAAACCTTAATAAGGTTAAACATTTTTAAAACCAAAACCCTGGCATAAATCCCATGTCACAAAAATAAAAGCTGTCAGAAATGGCACCCAATTCGCAACTAACATTTTACAAATATTCAAAATAATCGTAATCACAAACGATGCATACTGTTGGGCTGCCTCGCACGTGTCTCGGCTTCACAAACGTCCTGTTCTTCATTCTAGCATTCCTAGGTTTCGTCATTTGTGCCTGGTGCGCTATCAATTCAGATTTCTTCCGCGAAGTCAACTTCACCGTCACAAAAAGTTCTCTAGTTGATACTATAGCAGATTTCATGAGCTTGAAACTGTGGTTCACGCCGATGACGTCAGTTCTCATACCAGTAGCTGTCTTGGCTATGATGACGTCATGTTGTGGACTACTCGGCGCCGGGTGTAAAGTGAAATGCGCCATCAAGTCATACATATTCTTAGTAACCGTAATATCTTCTGTGTCTTTCTGGCTGTTCTTCATATCTGGAATGTATAACATATACACAAACAACGTCAAGACTCGGAAATACATGCAGTCTTCAATACAGCATTATTACGGGAAGGAAAACGATTTGTTCACCAATATATGGGATTATACTATGGTGAATTATGAATGTTGTGGAGCTGTGAGCTACAGGGACTTTAGCAATTCGTATTGGCAGAAATTGAATCCTGATAGACTGTTCCCAGTGCAGTGTTGTGTTCTACAAAACAAAACCCATTTGATACCCGTCTCCAAAAACTGTATGACGGATGAAAAAGATCTTTATACGTACAAAGAAATGGGTTGTATGTACGCTTTGAGGAACTCCATAGTGAATAACAAAAAAACGATCATATTCTACATAGTTCTCCTGATAATAACGTATTGTATACTGGTGTTATTCTCATACTGCATAATAAGGGGGGAGCCTCTTCTAGGTGCAATGGCTCAGGATTTCGTCAGCTTCAGACCTCAACCAAAAGAACCGGTGAATAAAATGATACCCTCCCATACTTCGCTAGACAATATGCTGTATGTAGAAGAGCCGCCGAAGAAAATTGTGAAAGTGGTGTCCGCTGTGAACCCGTTCCAAACTTATAAATTCACGCCGAATGCATATGAAGGCGGCGGAGAGATGTGTCCGCACCAAATACGCTCTCAGATGTGATGTAACTTTTGTAATAAACATCTGATACGGAATTTTGTTTTAATTTATGATTAAATGCATTTAAATATTCCCTTACTAATGACTGAGAAGTATAAATATCATTGTTTTTGGGTGGTAAATCCATAGTTTTTGCTAAAATAATAATTTAAACCATTGCGTACTGTAGAGTTCACTATTCAGTATAGGTTATATATAAAGGAAACACAGTTTGATTTCCGACAGACACACTATTCGTACGGCGCACCAGCAGCAAGTGTCCGCACCCCCACCACTACCGCTCGCCCCACTAGTAGATGTGTCATCATTTACTTATATGTTACATCTACCTTTTACAAAATTTAAAAAAGTAGAATTAGTTTTTATAGTCAAATATTAAAATGTTCAACATCATTTAGATTCAGTCATTCTTTTATCTACCACCCGGTTCGGAAAGCTGTTTTCACTAGAGAAGAACGGGCAAGAAACTCTAGTGTTGCTCTTTTCACAACTCTTTTTTTTTTTACAAATTAGTTTATCAAAACAATCATCGAACAATATTAAATTCAAACGCTATGTATGTTATATAATATTAAACACATCGCTTATTTATTTTCGACACTTGCTTCGTCATCGGTGGTGTCGTTATTTGAAGAATTATTATCACCATTTGTGCAGACTACTCACTTTCCTTCAACCCTCTTGGAATGTACTATATTTCTACGTAACCGTTCTTATAATATTTTATTTTATTTTATTCGGAAAACAAACAGTTATATATCTAGGTAATATACAATATTAAAATTACAATTAACAATTAACATGTTTTCACATTTTATAAAGCTTATTACTACTATATGGTCGACAACTTGTTTTTCTTCACTATATATTAAACATATACCTTCTCTCCAATATCAATATTAGATTCCGTTGCTTGCCTCTTTCTATCTGTGTATTCTTTTCCTTGTTTTTCGTTAGAGTATCCCTGTCTCTTGCTTCTAGGTCAGTAAACTAAACATCAACAACGGAAGGCAACTTATCTCTAAACTGACGCCCGTAGCTGTTTCAATATATCACGGTTCTGCTTCTCAACTTTCCCATTTTGTTGAGGCCAATAAGGAATGCTATTGTCCAACCGAATTCCAAATTCTTTGCAACAACTTCAAATTCGGTATGAACAAACTGCCAACTATTGTCAGCGGTAATACCTATGCGAGCCTAAACGAGGAAAATCTCTTTATCATGAATCGATGAAGCAGAATCGAGACATACATATATAAACTCATGCCTATTTCCCACAAGGGGTAGGCAGAGGTGCCAGGACACCCACATTTCGCCTTGTATGTTCCGTCCCACAATTTGATAGGTGGCGAGCCTATCGCCATATCGGGCACAAATTCCTGACCTTGGGCTGATAATCAATAGGAAAATCCAATATCACTTTGCCCAACCCAGGATTCGAACCCGAGACCTCAGCCTCGCAACCATACCTTAGTACAACTACGCCGAGGCAGAATCGATGTTCTTAGTAATTTTGATTTCTTTATATCTACTAAGATAATCTATAATAGTAAAAGATAATGGCCGATAGGTAAAGGTACGAGATAGTCTATGGCTGTATCAACCCAGGGTTGATTGGCAGTTTTCTTCTGCGCATGAGATTAGGAGAATTTGGAGCGGAAACCAGAGTGCAACCCTTGCAAGCTCATATATAATGTTCAGCATCTCTATCAATTTTGGGCGTAGGCACTTTTAGAACGTAGTCTTATTTTCATAGCTACAATGCCTGGATGGTCTTCATGAGCAGCTGTTAGAAAGTTTGATTCAACATGATGGGATAACAATTTTATTCTCATGTAATAGTAAATTGCTTTGAGAACGAAGTTCCTGCACAAAGACCTTATAAGCGTTAGCACTCTGGTCCCAGCTGTTATATATTCCGTTTCTGACTAACTTTAGCTCTAAAGGCTCCCTCGCAAACTATTCTTGACTCATGCAAGGTAACTCTGCTACAGGTCGATATTGGTCAACAACAAGTTCGAATAATTATTAACATCAAAAGCTGTGGTGACTTATCACCCACAGTCTTGACACAGTATAGACCACTTTGAAATTATTTTTATTTTATTTATTTACCCACTTTGTACAATTTAATAGTACAGGCAGACTTAATGCCTAAGGGCAATATGTAATTATATGACTGTAAGCGCAAAACATTTTTTTTGCACACGGCTTAGAGTCAAGTCCAAATATCACCTCTAATCGCTTGTGATCACTGACAAGTTCAAAACTATCTTTCCCAAATAGGTATGTATCAAAATGTTCCACCACCCAAACCAACGCAAGAGCTTTCTCAGTCTGACAATACCGGTTCTCACGGTCTGTCAGATTTTTTATTGCTGTATGCAACAATTTGAGGCCCGTTAGTGCCATTTTGGACGAGCACAGCTCTTAAACCGACTGGACTAGCATTGGCGAAGGCTTGGGTACAGTCAAGCGGATCGTAGTAGCCTAAGGTCTTAATTTGAGTCATAGCGCTTTTCGACCCCTCAAACGCCTATTTTGTTTATTGCGCCAATAAAATGATATTTACACCTTTGCTTTGTTTTAGTCTTTGAAGTAAGCGCAAAGGTTTTGTCCAAGTAGCTAAGTTAGGGATCCATTTTCCTACGTAATTACTTAGCCCTAAAAAGCTTGACACTTTTCCCGTAACTTTTGGTTCTCGAAACAATTCGATTGCCTTTACATATTTGTCTAAAAGGCTTAGGTCCCTCGGAAGATAGCTGATGACCAAGAAAATCTATTTGATTTACTCGAATGCACATTTTGTATCGTTTAACAAAACTTTGTAGTCTTGTGCAAGGCTCGGCCTCATTGCTACCATAAACGACTATATCACCAATAAAGTTGGCGACTCCTGTACAAGGCAACAGGATACTTTCTAATTTATTTATTTTTTATATTTAATATTCGAGACACACGAGTTTCACAAAATGACGCGTTTGTACCTAAACAGGCAGAGATAGTCCCCGGCTACAAGTGAATGTATTTTAGTATATTTGGTACACCAACAGCACAGTATACATAATATTCTTAAGTAAATTAACCATTGGTGTAATACACACGTACACGTGCCAATAACAGGCGAACACAACATTCGTTTAGACATTTATAAAATGTCGTGATATGTCTACTGTCCTTACTTAGCTCTAGCTGGTGGACAGTTATTATTATTTTATTTTTTTTTCAATTTAAGAGAAAATGATAGCATTTCTGAAATTTGGAATAAACTGTTCCATATTGTGCAAGGATAGTTCTCCATAATGATAGCTCTATTTGCTCTACTTATGTCTACGCAGATGCGTACATCACCATCTGCTTTTAAGACCGATACTAAGGGAGAGATCCAGTCAGGCTGGCCATTAATTAGCTTTATAATATCTGACTCAATAAGTTCTTAAGTTTTCTTATTAATTTTAGACTCAACAGGAACAGGGTCTTTACGACAAGGCTGAGCAGCTGATTTGATTGATTTATCTAAAAAGATATGAATCTGAACATCTTTAAATTTTGGAAACTAATCCAACTTTTAGAAAGCCAAAGGACGTGGCAGTATAATATGTTCCTAGCAAATTCCCATGACCATCTTTAACTACATAAAAGGTGGCTTCGGCTCGGGGGTAGTTGCTGCCAATTGTAATGATTCAAAAGATCCTAGTATAATTAAAGTATTACATGCATTAGCATGAATCTCTTGTTTGGAGATTTCACTTGATTTTCAACTAGGACCCTATTGTTCTTGAGAACTTGCCATGTAACATCATTAGTAATATTGCATTTACGACCGGAATCTCTTACCATCTCAACTTTGACACCCCCCCTAGCGTACATTTAATAGTGTCGTCATAACGTCCACGGGACTCGATATTTCAAGTTTTTTTTTTTTTGAACCCACCGTTATATTAACCGTTAGGTATTTACTTGATTTCGACAAACCAAAATTATTAATTTGTCGATTCACTCCTCTAGAGCGTTGGTTTCGGAAATAATTTGTCAAGAGTCACATCATCGGTAAGGGTTAGAATTGTTTCCCTTAATTTGGCTGACTTACATTTCTCTGTGACTTGAACAATCACGTGTTCGTTAGGGGCAGTGAATTGACATTTAGAGCTCTGGTGTCTAACTCTATGAGAACATTGTCATTATTTTTCCTCCACTTCCTTATTTGATGAGCCTAAACAAGTGACGCTCATAAATACCACTTTTTTATTTTTTTTATTATTATTATTTATTTTTATTTTTTTGGAGGAAAAGTATCCGTTTAGCTAAACTTTAGCATGTTGACAGCGACGATAAATACATCGTTGTCATTATACTAGTATTATTATTACTAGTAGTTTCTACATATGCACCAGGAATATTATAATATATTTCTTGTAGGGTTGACCCGTCCATATGCAGGAGCAAGGCCTTTGTCCCCTTTTACACTAGTAGTGCACACTCCCATTTTTCCAGCATAGACCAATTGAAGCTGAGTCGCTGTCACAGTCAAAAGACTCCAAAGGTGGTGTTTGCGACATATTTATGGTCTACCCAGAAGGCTGGAGTAATTTCCTTTTAGGTACTGTTCCGAATAAATCGAACTACCTCTTGATCTTATTGTATTTAACTTAAGGCCATTTAGCCTGTTCTTTATACAATGTAAGATCATTTAGGTACTGTTTGCATAAGCAAACTACCTCTGACAACAATGTTAACTTTGATTATTGACAGACTAAAAAGTGTATATTTGAACATCGACATCGAGATAACTAACGAATGCTATCCAATGTTCAACATTTGCGTTTAACCAATAAAAGAAAATGTGGGTAGATAATAATTAATCATAAAAATCGAAGAATATTTCACACTGTATCAAGTCCATTACAATATCTTGATTTAAACATTCTTACAATCATAAATAACAGCTGTTTATAGTTTATTTCCAGAAAATCGTTTTATTGCTTTAAGTTTAAATATATCTTGTTGAGCAAAACCCACATTCTAATCTGTCTTTGCCAATAATCAAAGCATTTAGTCATTGATGTGCTACATATTTAGGTACCAATCAAAGTAACTAAATCAGTTCCGTTTTGCAATAACAAGTGCCTTGTTATAGATGTAATTTAACAACTTAAGTCAGTTACGACGATTCAATGCCCATAAATACTATAAAGATGCTAATAAAACGCAGAAACAATTATGTAGGGCACGAATATTAACAAAACTGATTTGCTACCGATTTAGCTCTAAGCTCATGCTTAGTTTTTAAATTATTTGGCACATACCTTTATAACCTTAATTTGTGGATGGCAGGGTCGCCACATGTAGAGTTCACTATTCAGTATAGGTTATATATAAAGGAAACACAGTTTGATTTCCGACAGACACACTATTCGTACGGCGCACCAGCAGCAAGTGTCCGGTGAGTGCAGGCACTGCACTCACCGCACCCCCACCACTACCGCTCGCCCCACTAGTAGATGTGTCATCATTTACTTATATGTTACACGTACCTTAGCGTCTTCATAAATAAAAGGGTGTACATAATTATTTTAGAAAAAACTATTTAGTACCTAAATATGACGGTAGGAAAAAAAGTCTTTTTTGCAAAATTTTTAGTTACCTTGTGACTGATGTCACTAACGGCCGTTTTCAATAATATATTGACAGTTAAGCGGTAAAAATTATCCCCGATAATTACGTGTCTTCTATCTTTGCTTAACCGATGTTTCTATAACAAAAACTAAACTAGGTTAACAACGCTGAACTTAGATATTGCATACACAATTGCATATATCTCTGGTAAGAACGTCCCTCCCAAACGTTTAATTTTTGCACTTTTAATTGAGGTCAACATTTATTAGGTTATTCTTAACTATATTTTGAAATTATAATAAATCATCATTAATGTATTATAAGAAGAATAAAAGGTTAAAATATATTAATAATGTAAGTATTGTGACAAATAATGGCAAATTAAAAATTAATATAAAGCTTACAACACAACAACAAAACGCATCGTATGACTGATTTATGATATGACTGATTTATGTGTTTACCACCAATGAATTAAAAATGAATTTTACGGCACTATTTCTGCGATAGAGTTACAAATTTAAATTGAATCAGAGACCATAATATTTATAAATACGAAGAAAAGTGTGAAAATAAAACATTGCGTAGTTGCATTACTTTAGTTTTGTAATCAATCTGACTTTAAAGACCTGAAATTGCCTGAAATCATTTCAGTGCTTATCTACAAATAAATACTGAGGAATATTATAATAATTAAAACAATATAAATCAAATTAAGAATAATAATTTATTCAGGTGATCATACTATGCTAGAAGTTTTCGAAATTGTAATGACTACTTATAGAGAAAACAACTGTTACACATTTTATATATCACATACTTAGAGTATATACATATAGAGGGAGCGCTGGTACTTGAAAAACGTAGATAAAATGGTGGTGCCGGGGTCACCTTTTTTTTCCCGCCAATCAGTATGGATTCAGACAGCGTGGGGTACACATGAAATCTTCTAGAAAGAAAAATCTTAAAATGCCATTTAGCGTCATTAAATTGTGCCCAAATTCTACTAAACGCATAATTAATAAGTATATAATTAGCTACCCTAGGTAACATTGCATATTTATTAATGTATCGAGAGATATAATCGACGGAATTTTACTAAAAAAAAAATAGAATTTGCGCGCTTTCTATAGACATATTTTTCAGTGTTGCAAATTTATAAAAAATATATTAACTCGATATCCTGGGTCGAAATTGTTTAAACTGTTTTTTATTATAAATAAATTTATATGAAAAAAAAAAAACAATTTTACGTTACATTAAACCGACAAAATAAAATTATTGCCATCATTTATTTAATATGACAATGAGTTAAAATTTACTAAGTTTGTGACTAAATATGACTTGTAATGTAAATATTTTGAAATTATCTGATCTTATATAATTGAACATAATTTTTAAATCTGTCTTGACTTTAATCTGGATTGTGAATATTGGCCGCCATTTAAATTTTAGAGCCTTAGCGCGACTTCTGGTAGGAGATATATATTTAACTAGCGGTTGGGCCCGGCTCCGCCCGGGTGCAGATACAAGTTTCAAAACGGCGGTTAAAATGTTTAATTCCGACTATGAATTTAGAATATCGACCAATGGGACCATGAAAAGCAAATTTCCTCGTATTTTCTAAAAATGTCACTACTGCATCCCTCCTATAGGTCATAACGTGATGATATATAGCCTATAGCATTCCTTGATAAATTTACTATACAACACTGAAATAATTTTTCAAATCAGAGCAGTGGTTCCTGAGATTAGCGCGTTCAAACAACAAACAAACTCTTCAGTTTTATTATATTAGTATGTTTTTTTTTAGGATACCCCTGGATCGAAAATAAGACGCCAAAGCGTTAATATTATAAGAAGGAGTCGTTTAGAAGACTGTTGGATAGCTACAAAATATTTTATTATAATTAATATGATGAGAATACGTTTTTAATTTTTAAATCGTAGTGAACCAACAACGGCTTTTTATGGGTGAAGAGAGGAAGAGAGGGTGAGGGAGACAGAGAGAGAACCTTAGATTTTGATTCTGAGAGCAATGGCAGTCACAATACTTTACCTATAAATGTGGCTTATTGGTACCGAGGAACCCTCAGATATTAATTTTGAAAGCAATCGGTTTAATAAATAAAAAGTTCAAAATGGCGACCACAGTTTTTTAAACTACTTATAAATTTGGTTTATTGGTGCTGACTGCCGAGATACCCTCAGATGTTGATTTTGAGAGCAATCGATTCAATGACTAAAAAGTAGAAAATTGCGGCCAGTTTTTTAAATCTGTCTATGTACTTGGCTTATTGGTGTTGACATAACGTCAGATGTTGATTTTGAGAAAAATTGGTTCAATAAATAAAAAGTTCAAAATGGCGGCCACCGTTTTTTTAAACCTTACTATGAATTTGGCATATTGGTGCCGAGATACCCTCAAATACTGATTCTGAGATAAATCGGTACAATAAGTAAAAACTTCAAAATGGCGGCCACGATTTTCAATACCGAATACGAACGAAGCTCGGCTATCGAAGCATAGGGACTAAAACATTTACCATTTCACCACCAAGCATTTTCAATATTGCAATGCTATTGTATAATAACGCACAGGTAAAATTACTTCGTATTCGCAGTGAAAACATATTCGGAATTATAGATAAACGTGTTAAAATAGTCGCCACAATTTTTCATTCTTTAAAAATATTATGTATCGATATTGTTATTGGGACCAAAAAACGTAATTAAATTTTGATACAGTTGGGGAAAATATGTTAACCGGCAACCCTAATGCGACAATGCTACCAACATTACGACCAAGAAAATATCTACGTTTTTTAAAACACAAATGTATGACAGTGCTCCCTCTATATGTATATACTCTAAGATCACATATAATATGTATTTTCAAATAAAATGAAAGAACCCCCTTTTCCGCAGATTGTATTATGGGTAAATAAAATATCAAAGATAATTTGTGAAAAATCTTTAAACTTTATTATTGACTAAGTTCTGAAACTATATTTTAATTTAAAATAAGTAATTAATATTTATGTCTAGCCTAGCAGTGTTTGGTATGTCAGTTTCATGTTCCACATCAGCAATGCTTTTCATCCTTCAAATATTATCTGACACCGCTGTGGCACTCATGCGGTCTTACTAATAAACATTTATGCATCGTGTATAACAGCGTTATAGCGAAATCATTACTAATAAACGATGTATAGGGATTTTTAACTTATACGCCCGTTATAACAGTTGTATAAGTGTATGCCATTTTATACAATCCTTATGCAGTCGGTTGACCTTGTTTAGAGTGTATATAGCCTACAAATTATAAATTATTGTCAGGTCTCATCTCGCGACGTATTTTGATTTAGTGTTAAATATGGATTTATGCATTATTTCGACTATTTTGATATACTTGAGGTGGACGATGAGGAGCGGCAATCCTAAAGATCCCGTTTCTCTGGAAGAAGATGAATTTAGAGGTATATACAGATTTACTAAAAGGTATGTCAAAGAAGTGGTGGACTTGATCCGAGAAGATAAAGAACCGACAAAGAAGGGTAGTGGCTTCTTTGAGGAGCTTCAAGTTTGTACAACTCTCAGGGTATAGGCGCGGCAAGAAGAAAGACGCGACTACCAACATGTTCACGATGGTCGCGGTTTCGAATCCCAGGGCACACCTCTTGACTTTTCCGAGTCATGTGTGTATTGATAGTCAATCACCACGCACTAAAACGGTAAAGGAAAACATCATGAGGAAACCTGCATACCATAGCGATTTATAAAAAAAACTATGGTATGTAAGTCCACCAACCTGCATTAGGCCAGCGTGGTGAAATAAATGGCCTAACCACTCTCAATCATACTGACGATTGTTGAGGAGGCCCGTGCCCTGCAGTTGGACGTATATGGGCTGATACAGAAGATGTACAAGACGATGCAGCTGACATACATGGCATGAGCCAACAATCAATCACTATTGTTTTTCGCCGCGTTGCCATCGCCTTAGCAAGTAAAGCAGCGCAATTTATCTATATACCACGAACACTCGAGGAAGAAGAAGTGAAGGCTAGATTCCTTAGTATTTGTGGGTTTGGACATGTGATAGGTGCAATTGCACACGTATTAAAATGTAAAAAGTTGGCGGAGACAATGCCCAGTATTAGACGATCTGACTAAAGCTGCAGGAAGTCGCTGGATGCAGGCCGCTTCCAACAGGTCATTATGGAGATCCTTTGGGGTGGCCTATGTTCAGCAGTGGACTTCCTGTGGCTGATATGATGATGATGATGATTTAGAGAATCACGTATGCGATAGATGTTCGGCAATGGACACTTCCATCGACGCTTACTCGGAAATGCTGGTTATGGGCTAAGTAGCTATTTGTTTGCACCTGTACAAAATCAATAATAAAATGCATACGAATTAAATATACGAAAAACAACGGTTTGTTTTTAACTTTTTACATTTCTGGCGCAAAATGACAGTTGACGTTTCAATGCGCGTTCAAAACGTGTTCTCTATTTTTCGAGGACAATTTACAGAATGGGAAATAATAAATAAATAATTTTGAAACCTGTATTTTTAAACTGAAAATATTTTTTGATAAAAAGGAATTGTCGTTGCGCTATTTCTCAAGCTATGGGTAAATAAAATCATGTAAATATAAAAATAAAATCAAAAATAAATAAATGGTGTATTCAACATTTTAAGGTTTCGGAACGGTTCCCAAAATGTTACCAGCAGTTTGTGTCATAACAAATATATAGTTATACAAGGCTTATACACTGTTTATTAGTAAAGTATTGTATAAGTAGCTATTCACACCCTATCTATTGAATAAGTATATAAACGTTAAACAATTGTATAATATATTTTATTAGTAAGACTGATAATGTTTAAAGTTGTGTGCAATCCCAAAAGACTTTTTTTTAGTGAACGGTGTGGAAACCTTCTTTTCTAAACATCATAAGACCTGAAATAAAGATGAAAGAAAGATGGAAGAGCAAAATATTAATTATAATAACTTAGAGTAGTATTTCTGTTTTTATATGAGCCGCATTGTTGCAATACTCTATGGCAGACATTGAGCAGTGTTGTTAATAAAGTAGTATGTGGATATGCACTATCTCCAATTAGATATCTATTTTATTATATAACTTCTTCACATTATACTGAAAATAAATATGTTATTTACAAAAAATAAAAGATTTAAAAATATGTTTTGATGATTTCCATCAGGCTATAACCCTTTTGAAACTAGGGAACTATTAGGAAACTACATACAAAAATATGTATTAATCTTAATATATTCTCTTAACCATGCTTCCAACTCAATTGTCATATTTGTTGTATCTTAAATTATTGTATGCCAATATGGCAGGTCATAGCTGCACAAAACAATTGAATGTAACACCATTTTCGCCTATGTACCACAATAAAGTAATTTGAATTTGAATTCTTTCAAAATATAGAGCATGAGATAAATACCTCTTAGCAGCGTTGTTAAATATAGTAGTGTCATGAGGCCCAGGCTAGCGTTCCAAAACATTCATGAAAAGTAACTGTGCAATACACATTTCTTGAACAATAATGCCTTTATTTTCCTAAACTCTTCGCCTATATTTGAATCTAAAAATAAAAATATCAAGATTAATATATTATGATCAGATAACTATTACATAATACCAAGATTTATGTTAAAATCATACACAATATTAATACATAATTATTGATTAATCCTAATATATCTAAAGGTAGTCATTACTAACCAGGTGGCTCTATGGGAATATAATATGTGCAATGAATTGCACCAAAGATTCTTGGGAAAACTGCAATTTTATGAAACCCATGTTGTGTGTTGTCTAATTTTTTTACATATTGCTAATATTGCTCAGTTATAGCCCGAGGCACATCAGTAATGATTCGGCTGACTGTAGCTTTTGATACCCAAAAATAGTTATCTACTGAACATGCATTCTCCCCAGTACGTAAAACCACAATGATAGCAGCAATTAATGGAACAGTGACACATTATTGTTCCCGAGCTGTTACATTTATTATAGAATATATGATTTTGGAATAATTCAATACACTTATAAAACTTAATGAAATATTTGATATGTATGCTTACCAGGAGTTTTGCAGGCTGGCTTTAAATGTAGAAATAAACATATAGCTGATGTATTATTTCATCTAAAAAGAAAATCTGTAAATAAATTCTGAACTAGAATATTCACTTAGCTTTTTTGGTTCTCATAAATTATAATCGGCGTCAAATACACTAGCTTTAAACATTTCGTTGTCACTTTCATCACTGAATATATTAATGCCACTTTATTTTGCTGATTTTTTTCCTTAAAAATACCACATATCTGGGATAATCGATATATTATCCACCATATTGCAGCGATATTAGAAAACGTTGACAGCTAGTTAAACACAAATAACTACAGTAGTTCGAATCGTTATCGAAACGCATATATTTTAATTTGTATGGAATTTCCTAACTATGGTTAGCGAGAGCCCTCCCATTGATAGATACAAATCATAGATATGTTTATTCATCTGTATACGATTATTGAAACCGAAAAATGACAGAACTCATACTAGAGTTAGCGATTTTAACGGGTAGAAAAAGACAGACAGAGTATTGCACCCGGCCGTAAAACTACCAACCGGCATCGTTTTCGGTAGCAGCCTTGATATAACTTTATCTATTCGAATTTTCGTATACGATCATAGAATGACTCCTGTGTGTGCACTGGTGGTAGGTCTCTCATGTGTGAGAGGCCGCCCGAGTAGGTATCACCGCAATGTCTATTTATCCCTCTTAATATCTTGTGTCTCAGGATGGCGAGCGCAGTGGGATTCCATGCTTTGCGTTGTGATTCAAGGTGTTGTTTGGTTTTGCTACTGTTTACAATCAGGCGAACGGCATGCTCGTCTCGCCATTTATTGCAATAAAGAAAAACACTCCCCTGATCCCGCCATATTGACTTTCACTCAATCAATTACAAGTATACCTCGCATTAAACACATAATCGTATATGAATGAAATGAAATGAAAATAATTTATTGAATCCATTAAAATGTTCAACATTGTTTAGATTCAGTATTTTTTTTTATCTACCACCCGGTTCGGAAAGCGGTTTTCACTAGAGAAGAACGGGCAAGAAACTAGTGTTGCTCTAGCTATATCCGACCACATCCAATTCGATTGCAGGTGTGCCTGGGCAAGTTCCACAGCGTGTGGGTGACTGGGGCAGGCGAGGTGTGGTGCTGCGGGCAGTGCGGTCGCGCGGGCGGCCCGCACACCACGGCGCTGCGCCCCGCGCCCGTGCGGCTGCCGGAGCCCTGCGTCAGTGCCGCCATAACCCTCACCTCTACTGTACTGCTGCTTGAGAGTGGCGCTGTGAGTTGTTTTGTAATTTTTTTATGATGGGTTCATTTTAATTTGTTTATGATTAATGGGTTTTGTAGTATTTATGAATATTTAGGTGATCTAAGACCCAATTTGGTATATAAAATATGGTCTGGTTATTATTCAGAAATTAAATTAAATTGGTTAATTCAGAACTAATTTGACTATTGGGTGTAGAATTTCTATTTTATAATTCCTGTTTAAATAATATCAATAAATAAGACGAACTTTTTGTAACAAAGCCAACTATTACGAAAATCTATGTAATAATAAATAACACCTAATCGTCACATACATAGTCCTGAGCCCACACTAAGATCAAGGTTTGTGTAGTGGGTATTTACAAGAGACTTTTCGGCATCACAAACACCCAGACCCGAAAGAAATATTTGTGGGCTGCACAAACAATTCTCACGGTTGTCTAACTGACTGCGCCACGGAGGCTATCAATATCATTTTAATTTCTGAATATATTTTCATGACCTAAAAACACATATTTCCAGATAATGCAATACAACCTAAACAACGCAGACAGTATAAGTCAGTCGACGACGAAGACCCCGTCCGTCATCAGGCCGCAGTCGGTTCGGCCGGTGATGAAGCTGTCCAGCCCCCTGGGCGTGCGGGGGGCGCGCGCCCACGCCGCCGTGTGGAACTGCAGGGGCGTGTACACGTGGGGCTCCAACCTGGGACAACTGGGACACTCGCAGGAGGACAAATTTGTACCGGCGCCTAAACAGGTGAGAATGGCAATGAACATTAAAGAACATTTGACTAACGTAAATGATGTATTTCTTTGAAAAATAAATTACCATAAAGTAGTAACTAATACTTTAAATAAAATACTAATAAAAACTAAATAAATAAATAAAACCAATTATAAATAAAAAATAAAATTAATTAAAAAATATATAAATAAATTAAAGCAACAAATAATTAGAAATAATACTAAGTATAGAAAACATGTTGTATATAGAGATTAAGTTCTATGTATATTGACTTGTCATAAGAGCTCTTTACTTGCCTATTGCCCAAATACTGGAAAGCCAATTAACTTTTAACTCCGATTAACTAGCTCTAATGAATTGATTCCAGTTAAATATAACTTCGATTAAACCACTTAAGAATTAAATATTTAATGGGGCATTATTCATCCGATTCGTATTCTCGAAAGCAACTTAAGAGTTTGACAGCTGTCAAAGAGTCAAATTTTTAAGAATTTCTAGTTTTAAGCAGCCGTCGTCTTAAGGCCGCCTGCGACCACTCTTAACTTCATCAATTCTACATAAAATTTACTAAAATGTCTCTCGCGTCGGTTTCATCGCTGTCTGATGACGATATAGCTTCATCAAGGCGAGTCAATCAAGAAAAAAATCAATGCTTTTGACAAATACAAAGAAGAAAACATTCAAACAAAGTGAGGTTCCGCCTGAAGAAAGAAACTGTTCTGCATCTGCGTTCCTTGCTGGAGGCAAAATAGAACCCACTACAAATAGAAGTCGATTGATAAAAACTTGCGACCAACTGTTACTTGCTTTATGATATTCTACGACAGGCAGTTACCAGAAGATTATTGTAGATGTATTTCATGTGGAACAGCCGACTGTACAACACAAAGTTGCAGCAGAGTTAGTTAAACTACAAAATCGTGGCATGAAAATTCCCAACTAACAACAACAATGCCATATTGTGAATGATTTCTATGCGATCGCAGGAGTGATTGAAGTTATAAATTTCATACATATAAGGATCAAATCTCCAGGTAATTTCTACTTATAATAATGTATACATAACTATTAAGCTTTTACATGTACACAAATATATGTTTTCTTATCCTATTTTAACTAAATGTGCTTCTAAAATGCCTAGCGTATTTTATATTGTGTATTAATCATTTAGAGTATCCCTTTTTACTGTACATAATATTATATTATTAATCAAAGAATAGAATAATATATTATGCACAGTATAAAGGCACACTCTAAATGATTTCTACACAATAATTTATATATATATGCTTGTTGGAATCAAAACATTTAGCAGGTAATTGGCTCTTCCCCAGCCCACTGTACCCCATATAACCAAGCTCTCTAAATAGTTGTAGGGCTAAATATATAATATAATATAATTAATCATACAATGATTTGTACTGATTGTAGCTATTCAGTATATACTGGAACAATGTTCAACTACAATAGTAGTTTCCTATAAAGAATTCAATTTTATGAATATATTTTTTCAATTACATAAAATTATTTGTAGTTTGAAATAAGAATATTTGCTAGAGCTCTAATTTTTATTATCTTGTTTTTAGGAGGACCACAAGCAGAAACATTTAGAAACAGAAAAGGCCATTTTTCTATAAATGTGCAAGCAGTCTGCGACCCTAACTTGAGGATAAGAAACATTATAGGCCGATGGCCAGGCGCGGTGCATGATAGTAAAAATTTCAATGATTCTCCTTTATGTGCATTTCTGGAAAGGGGAGACTGAAGAAGCTTACAATCAAGACCATACTAAAACAAGAAACCCAGTGGAGAGGGTCTTTGGTTTTACAACAAAGATCTTCTTGTCTGCAAGTTGGGCTATAAGTTTTTGAAAATTAGCTTACTATTATAGAGGCATGTGCTGTGTTACATAATATAGCATGTTCCCAGAATGATCATATATTGGAGATTGATCTTTCTGAATCATTTCCACCAGCTCCACATAGTATAACCAATGAAAATGTTGCAACAAGGAATAATATAATAAAATACATATTTTAAACCGTACAGTGCATTTTATTGAATTACCATGGAATGAATACAAATAAAAATGAGTTATGTTTTATTGTAGTATATTTATTTTAATAACAGCATTAGTATATATTACATATTATATTTTTTTAATTATTTACATTTCTTTAGATCTGTCTTACATTTATATCTATATTCCTTTATAAACACAAAATAATAACAATTATTTTAACATTAATTTAAAACTAAATTAATAAATGTACTATTAAAAATGTACAATAGAAATATAATATGACATTTTTTAACAATGAAAATAGGTGAAATAAACAATTTATTTTATGTACTACATATTAATTAAAATTCATAACATTCTTCAACTTTGATTTAAAACACTGTTTTCTGATGCAAATATTTCTTCCTTGACAAAATTTGTCTCATTCTTTTTTGTATATTTTTATATTACATACTCATTTCAAAAGGGTGTGTATTGTCCAAATGATTTGTTTTATGCATGATTTCTATAGCGTTACCTGCAAAAGTGTTTAAGTTAAAGTATGTCATAATTTTATATATCTCTTTTTATTTTTTATATATATTTGTTGAGCTTACTTATTTAGTCTATAGCTGATATACATGGCACTATATATATGAGCCATATTTCTTGGACGGTCTTATTATATAGGTACACATTGAATATTTATGTACTCCACTCCAGCTCCTGAAACAAAGGATTATTTATAGTTATACACATTGTACCATACTTTATTTTCCATATATATTACATAATACTACTATATGAGGAGGAGATAATATATAGGAGGCATAATATGAGAGAAGCCTATAGGTACCCAGCAGTGGGATCCTACAGGCTGTAGATGATGATGATGATTTAAAATGTGTAAATAATCGATTCATATTATATATTAAATAGTTAATTATCATATAAATTCGTTAAAACTTAGAGGAATACGTGTATACTTACCTGTTTATAATATCCAGCACAGCTTCTTTCTCATATCGTATTTATTTACATAGTCTTCTCCATTTGGTACTTAGGTGGTTCTGCAGCCGTTGTTTGGTATTTTATATACCTATTTATTGAAAAGATATTCCAAAAACTAACTTTAAAACCGAGTGCAATTGTAAACAATAAATAAAATAAACAAACATCATAATATTTTTAATAAACTCGCTACGGATATAGGGACATAAGTTTTTTCACCCACATGATTTTATTAACAGATTTTTAAAATAATAACATGGCAATATATAATATAGCTTTAAAAATAATCGTAACAAAAGTAAAAACGTTACAATGATTCCTCATATTAAATATAAAGGGTTAAATTTCCAATTTAGGGTAATCATGTATGAAGAATATTGCGTCAAATGGAACGTTTATATTTATACAATAAAAATTGTAACTGAAAACAAACTTTTCGTTAATCTGTGGAAATTTAGCTGGATGTTTGCTGAGTAGACCGATTTATGAGCTAAATGGCTATCCAGTATTTCATTTCGAAATTTAACAGAACCTCAAAATAACGTCATATCAAATGAGTCCGGTGGCTGAGTAGCTATCCAGTATTTGGGGGTATGTGACCAATAAATACATTTCATTTCATTTCAAATACATTTCATTTCACATTTCATCAACATTCAATAATCTGTTGTATTCGCCTGTTATTGACATGTACATATACTTGTATTAGACCTAATGTTATAGTTACTATAAGAATTTTATGTATAGTGTGCATTTGGTGTACCGAATATAATAAATAAGTAAACAGAATTTTAAGTGGTATAAAATTTATCTTTGAGTCTATTTAGAATTACAGTGTTAATGTATGTTAAAATATGTCTTTCTATCTCTCCTACTCTTAATGTATCCATTTCATCAGTCCTAAATTATGCCTTTCATGGTAGAATATATAATCATCGCTCTGATAATATCCAGCAAATTGTGACAAGTACTTTAAACGCGTCATTTTCACTTTAGTCATATTCACCCCCTAAAAGATTATCTCCAAAATCATACAATTAATTAATGGTTGTCTGGAAAAAATCGCGTTAAGCGATAAGACCGCCAATTGTGACCTTCATTTAAACGTGTTGTCATATTTTTTTTATCTTATTACTGTATGTGGTGTTCAATAAAGAATTTATAAATAAATAATTGAAACCTGTAATTTCAGGTGGCAATTTCTATGAACAATAAAGAGGAGGCTGGGTTTGAACTTGTGGACGCATCAGACGCAGCAACCGTCATCACTACAAGTCGTGGCGATGTGTATTTACTGCACAAATATCTTTGCAAGAAGATTGCCATCAAGTAAGCCCATTGTTTCCTTTACTTGAATAAATAAATACATGACAACTATTTAAACAATATAGTGATGTTCTTCATGTGTGAACATGTACACGTGTACATATTTATAAATAATATAAATAAAATAAAATAAATTTAAATACGTATATTTTTAATTTATCTTTGTTATTGTCATCTTTTGTTTGTATTTTGTTTATTCTTTTCTTTCTTTCATAAATATTTCCTTGTGCTTTAAAGACAAACTGTGGATTGAATACATACAATTTAGAAAAAAAAAACTATTATTTATTATAGCATTTAGTAATTAAAATACGACGAAAAACGAATTTAGAACGCATGATATTTAATATAAATTGTATCAATTTATCATTCTGAACCACAAAAGTCTTGCGATAATTACATGAATTAATTTTAAATTACAGACAAATAAATTTGCGTCAAGTGTGCGTGGAAGCTAAAGTGAGCGAGCAAGGGGCATACTCGCGGGTAACAGTACTACTGCTCACCAACATCGGACAATTAATGATCTGGCAGGATACTACCAACAAGCTTACCAGGTATTAAACTTTAGCATCTAATAGCAAAAAAACACACACAAAAAAAAATAGAACTGTACTCACGGTAAAGTACTAGTTTTGTGTCTTGAAATTTTCGTGACGCAGTTGGTTAGGCGCGGGCTGTGAAAGGAGAGTGTTTGTTACGAGTCTGGGTGTTTTTTATTGCTTACCGCCATCTACCACTATTTCGGTTGTCTGGTAAAATCGCTATAAGCGATAAGACCGCCCATTGTATTAACAAACATAAACAAATTGTCCGAATTTTGTCATAAAGAAGAATGGTGCGGCCGCTCCAGTGCATCGCCATTGGAGCGTTGCTGAAATTAGTTATCGCTCGCGACGATTTAGATAGAAAAAAAATCTTGTATGATGACAGAAAGTTTCATAAAACTAAAGATGTTAATAATTCTTATCATCGTTTAGACGAAATCTATTAAATTAAGTTTTTTTTATTTATTTAGGACCATCCAACGCAGAATACAATAACGAAGTATACATCCACATGAATATAGGTACATTTTCATTGTATCTCTTATAATTAAGACAGTCACAACATGAGTACTATACAGGCGTAGCAAAGCAGAATTTAGCGCGATTTTCACGGTCATCTTTTATGAAACTCAAAATGTACTAAAGGGCCTATCCAATATTTTAAATCAATATTTCCAGATGCGTTTTCGGCCTTCAACACCAGACATTCATAAATCACATGCAGTTAACTCATGACGCTCTCTACTGCACCACCAAACACGGCGAGGCGTTCATTGGTGCGATCTCGCGCAAGACCACGCCCACCGCGCAGCCTCAACCAATCAGGAAAGAGAAAGACAAGGACCTAAAGAGTCCGCTCGTTAAGTTTTTAGAAAAGGACGACTGTACTCCGGTCAGGCTCACGAGGATTCCTAATATTTATAGGGCTGTGTCTATCGCTGTTGATAGTGAGGGGCTCAACTTCGCATGTTTGCAGGTAATTTGATTATTTTTGTAATTGATTATCCCAGTTTGTGTTACTCGTACAAGTTTGTAAGTAACAACGAAACAAATATATTTAACCATAAACTTATAATATGTTATTATATACAAGAAAACTATTTCAAGAGTAATTACACGATTTGACATTACTGGTCTATGCTTTAGTTCTGTATTTTAATTTCTTAGTTATGAAAGTTCATAACATTCAATCTTACATCGAATATAAATTAAACTTGCTTTAATTTTATTACAAAATATGAATAGGAATAAAATTAAATCGATGAATATAAAAACTTAGGTACTATAAAAATAAAACTACATTTTCTACCACAGATCAAACCAACATGTGGACTACGTTCATTGCCCGAGCTATCACCGTCTAGCTTCTCCAAACACATGGAATCATTGAGAGAAACTGCCGCGGAAGAGGACATACTGCATGACGTCGTATTTAAGGTAACAATAAAAGTATTTGTCTCGATTGATTATAACTTCCTAGAATAGTTTTTTTTTTCAATGTATGGTCTCTCATATGCGAGGAGCCGTCCGGCTAGGTAGCACCGCAATGTCTATTTCTTCTACCACACAGCCGGGTAAATGCACTGTTGTGTTCCGGTTTGCAGGACATTGTAGCCACAGTAACTACTGGACATATTGAGACTTAACATCTTACGTTTCAGGATGGCAGTTGAATGCTAAGCATTGCTTTGTTATTTATTGTGTTGTTTGGTTATTATATGGTGCATGAGGGGTCGCCTCGCTCACCATCAGGCAAATGGCATGTCCATTCATAGCAATAAAACGGCAAAAGACAATTAAATTTGACTATTATTTTAGGTTGGCAACAAAAACTTTCCAGCCCACATGTACATAGTTGGCACAAGCAGTGAGCATCTTTACAAGCTTTATCAAGATAAATTAAAGAGTAAGGGAGACAAACCTATAGTCCCACTGGATAATGTCCATCCAGAAGTATTTGAAAGGATCTTAAAGTATATGTACACGGGCACGTGCGACGCGGCCGAGTTGGGACCGTGCGCACTCAAGATAAGGAAGGAAGATCTGATCGCTACGGGAAAGAAAGAGACGGAAAACATCGAGGTCGAAATGGAGTTGATTGGTGAGTGATATAATATTCTAGTGAAATATAAATACAAATATAATTATAATGGAATGCTAACCATAAGAATGATTTGATTAATACAAGAAATTCATCACTTGAGTAGTTTAACTATGAATCGCATAAATATAAATATTTGTTTCGCGTCTTAGTGTTGGTAAGATCGAAAAGATTCTTATCATTTCTAAAATAATAATTCCTAGCTATGAGCCACCCAAATAAAATAAATAAATAATAATAAAACCAATGATATAAGACTTGTATGATTTGTCTTAATGAGAGGTCCGGACTAAGTACGTATGTGATTGTTGCAGTCATTTATCAGTTTACCTAGACTGCTAAAATGTCAACACTAAATTATGAATTAAATAGAAAATCTTCCCTTGTACAATAGAATTATTTTTTCAGAAAATCCTCTAGAAGTGTCAGCATTCGAAGTATACAAGAACGAGAAAAACAAGCGTGGCGGCAGAAACCGTCGCAATACGGACACACCGCCGCGCGCCAACTTGTACTGCGACCCCGTGAAGTTGGTGCAGGCGACGGCCAAGAGATTGCAAGTCATGTCGCTGCACAAGTTGCTCGATAAGTTCTAGTGAGTAATTTGTTCTAGTTATAAAAATATAGAAAATTAATTGTGTATTCTAAACAACTGGTAGGGCAGCTAAAATATATACAGGGTGCTACGGTTCGCGATAGGTCGACATGCCAATTTTCTAGTGATGTATCATGTTCCAAATAGTTTATATCGATATTTTTTTTTGCAATGTAATGACATAATTTTTAGAATTCAGTTTAGTTTGTAATATGCAATATGACAAAATATTTAATCTAAAATTTGTAACTGATCGATGTCTGCACTTGGAGGATATACAGGGTATATCAAGACTGCTACCGAAAACGAAGCCGGGTGGTAGTTTAAGCGACTTCAGACACAATGCAATAGAAAAAGTTGCAAAAAAAAGCGACAATTTTTTTTTTGTTTTTTTTTTCCTATGGCCATATTTGGGTGGTAAATACATTTTTTCCTAAAATAATAGTATATACCCTTTTATTTATGAATACTCTAAGGTATAAAAGAGTTTAAATTATTATTTTAGCAAAAACTATGGATTACCACCCAAAAATGACGATATTTAAAAAATCATAAAAAAAAATTGTCGCGTTTCTAGGCGAAATTTTTAATTACATTGTGTTTGTAGCCACTAAAACTACCACCCGGCTTCGTTTTCGGTAGCAGTCTTGAGATACCCGGTATGAGAAAAACTATTATGGTGGGACTGTATGAACGTAATAGAATCGTAAGAATGAGAATTAATAAATTATTGTTGTTTTTTTTCTTTAGCTTTAAAAGCTACCGCCATCATTTCAATACCCAAAAATACCTACTAGAACGTCCACGCGCTCGACCGAATATGTAATTTTTTTAATATTTCCTCACAGTTTCGGATTTGGCCATCCACGCCCACTTGAAAAAGTCACCCGTATATGTGACTGTATTTTAAGTGCGTGGTGGCCTGTTGGTAAAACGGACTAGTCGCGACCGCCAACATGTTCACGGTGGTCGCGGGTTCGAATCCCAGGGCAACACCTCTGACTTTTCGGAGTCATGTGTGTATTGATAGTCAATCACCACGCACTAAAACGGCGAAGGAAAACATCATGAGGAAACCTGCATACCATAGGGACTTATAAAAATTTCTATGCACCATACCTGTTACCACCGACACCTCAGAGTTCATTGCCCGGATTAGGAACTTCGCAAGAAACTTACAACCCGCGCCGACATCTCACCACGGCAAACTAAATACCTTTGTATTCAAAGAGTTAGCTACTTGTGATCACGTTTTCCTGCGTGAAGATGCATCGCGAGGCTCACTTCAAGCAGCCTATTCTGGCCCGCACAAAGTGCTTTCTAAAGGGGACAAAGTTTTTAAAATTATATTTAAAAATAAAGAACTCACTGTTTCGATAGACCGTATTAAGCCGGCCTTCATACTGTCTGAGAGCCGTAACGATACTGTTGAAAACTCAGCACCCACCCAAAACGAGTATGTTACGCGTTCGGGACGCAGGGTTAAATTTAAAGACTTATCGCCCATGAAGGTCTCTGGAGGGGGGTGGTGTGGTGGTATAGCCAACACACACACACACACACACACACAGACACACAAACACACAAACACACACTCGTGCACACACATAGCGGATCCGAACATCGCACGGTAAGTCTCATCCTTGCTACGCACTCGACAAGCGTCAATGAACGGCCCGTGCTTTGTTCGGCCGCGCAGCGGAAACGCCCGAGTCTTTACGAACCCCTCGGGGCTCGGGCTGCGGTGCGCGGGCGCGGCTCAAGGCCCGCCGGCCGCCGCTCGGCGCTCGCTACTCGCTAGTGCTCGCTAGTGAGGACTCGCCGTTGACACAGAGTGCACGCTAGCGCTTATGTGATTTGTCGTTAACACGACCGGTGTCCATCCGATAATACTATATGCTACTACTATAATAATTTGTTTAAGTAGTATAAATGTCTGAATTTCGTTAGTGTATGTTTTATTGTATAGACTGTTGTATAGTGTATAGAATTCCCCTTTACTACAGTATGTAAGTCCGCCAACCCGCACTAGGCCAGCGTGGTGGACTATATGGCCTAACCACTCTCAATCGTATTGTCGATTGTTGAGGAGGCCCGTGCCCTGCAGTGGGACGTATATGGGCTGATACAGAACAGATTTTTATTTCAGTTACAGAGACGGCATAGTTCACTTAAAAGAGAGCGCCACATTCACAAAGAACGCTCCAATACGCTGGGATCGCGATGCTTTCCCCGAGCTAGTTGATACGAACGTGTGTTCCAAAGACGGAATGCTCATATCAGCTCATAAGTGCGTGTTGGCGGCCCGCTTGGAATATTTCAATGGGATGTTCATGCATTCGTGGACTGAGGTACTATATAAATATTTTTTGTTTAGGTAATTAATTTTTAAGTGGGTTTATAGCCAACATTGCATTTCAAATTATTAACGCTGTTCATTGCTAATTTTATGTAAACGTCTATTTGGATATTTTAAAAAATATGTAGGTATTGTTCTCTTTTTAAAATGAGTAATGAAAATCTCACTTTGCGTAGAACATTTTTTGCACCTAGTAAATAAAATAAAAATATACAACGTGTAACAGGATTAATTCACAACCTCAGACACCCCAACTTTAAAATATTATTGCAATCATAGTTTATGCTTTGAAATCGTACTATCATAATTACAAAATCTTTTATTTATGAAATTAGTTATACCAAATGTAGGTACTTAACATGGTCACCTTACGAGTTACAAATAAGAGTGTACTACTACACACGCTCGCCGGACACGCACACATGTACACAAGACACATTCACACGAGTACCTAACGCCGGTCGCCGACCGCTGCGCCGCGCCGCGCCGGCAGAAACAGCTGACAATAAACGAAATACAAATTACAAATTACGTACGTAACTGATTACTGGGTGGTTTGGTAAACAAATTATTATTTATTTAATCTGTAAGCATAACATTTGTGTTTTAACTATAAAATCTAAATATTTTACTTACTAGATATAATGCGTACGAACCCAACATAAGACAATATTTTGCATGAATCGGCTATAAAATATTATTAATTTCACTTCCCCTAAACTTAGTTCCTACAGGCGGGCAGGACACGGGCGTCATTTATTTTGCATTATTATTGAATAAGATAATAAGATAACGCAATATCTAACAACGAATACTAGATTGGGAATCACAACCTAATCACAACACAAAAAAATACAACAAAATTAACTTACGTGTTACATGGCACTCATGAGGCGATTTCTTTTTAAAATATGTTCGACATGTCCACCACCTTGATACACTTTGATGCACATTTGCGTAATTGTTCACGTAATTTATGTAAAACTTCACTTTTAGGAATTTGCTCCACATTACCCTCCTCATCCTGGATCCTCCACATTAGTACTTTCACTGAAGTATACCAGAGATTTATTACGTCCCCACAAAAAAAGTCAAGAGACGTCAAGTCAGGTCAGGTGACCTAGGAGGCCATTGCACAGGTTCGCCGCGACCTATCCAGCGCTCTCCGAACTCAGCATCGAGATACCGTCAGACATGCCAATGATACATTATCACCACACAGTGCCAAAGTTCTCACCATTTCAGTGTATTTGAATATTCGAATACCGAAAAGACATCGCGCGCGAAAGTTATCGAAATATCTACTTAACACTTAAACACAAGTAGACACAGATAACTGCGGTGCACGACTAGATTTTTTTCACATATTCGGTGCCCATTTAGGGATTGCAATAACGGGATATCTGACACACCGGGATTCCGCATACATTGTAGCAAAATTACAAACCGAATTTAATCACCATTTTAACGTTCCCCGAAATTATTTTTCATAGAAATACCTATTTGTTGTTTCTTTCATATTGATTTTGTTACATTTAATTTGTTTCATTTAAGTGCATGTATTGCGCGGGATTTGGATCGCCCGGCCTTGCAAATACCGGGAGTAATTTTTTTCGCGGCGCATCCCTATACCGCCGCGCGCGCCGTCGTTTGTCGGATGGATCAAATTGCATTAAACAATAGCTGCATCCTGCTCTATCTAGTTGTAGTTAAATGTGCGGAAAAGAGAATATGATAGTTATTTATTTTGGTAGCTTATTACGTTTATTGAGGCCTATCGTTGTGTGCGTTTGATTAATGATAGATTGCTTAAATAAACTTTATGACTATCGAAATAAAGTTCATTTTTGTTCATTATTTAGTTTATTAGAGTATTCGTTTAGTGATTCATTTAAAAATGATCTTATGTGCTGGAGTTACGTTTCAATTTCGTTTGTTCGGAGTACTAAACGAAGGAGTGTCTGTAATTTACTTGGTCTTAACTAATTATTTTGAAAAAAAATACCTACCGAAAAAAATGTTGATATCGGTTCAGTAGCTGATTCTGAACGTACTACTTTCCGCTTTTACATTTAAATCTGTTACATGTTGTATATTAGACTAGCGGTCGGGCCCGGCTCCGCCCGGTTGCATACACGTTATAAAATGGCGGTCAAAATGTTTCTGACTATCAGTTTGGAATAATCGACCAATCGGACCACGAAAAACTAAACAAAATTTCCTCGTATTTGCTAGAAATATCACTACTGCTTTTATATTCAAATCGGACCAGTAGTTCCAGAGATTAGCGCTTCCAAACAAACAAACAAACAAACTCTGCAGCTTTATAATATTAGTATAGATAAACAGATTTTTTTTTATTACAGAGCAAATTATTATCAAAAGTGACATTACCAATCAACCACGGAATACTATTGCCAGTTATCAATTTCCTCTACACTGACTCATGCCCAGACATCGAAAACAACGACAGTATTGACTTCATATGCAACCTTCTAATAGTAGCGGATCAACTATTCATAACTCGACTGAGGGAAATGTGTGAGATTGCTCTAGCTAACTTGATTACACTGAAAAACTGCGCTGAACTATGCCAATTCGCTCACACATACAACGCTACCCAACTCAAACAGTGCTGTATGGAGTTCATCTCACTCAATTTATGCAGTGTCCTTGAAAACAGATGCTTAGACCTGGTAGAAGATACCTTGCTAGATGACATCACCAATTACTACTGCAAGTTTAACCCTATCATGTCTTCTAGGGTAATAACTCCCTTCTTTAACGCACCAAGCGATGCCATTGTAGAGGAATTGGCTAGAACCTACCCCATAGACTTGAACTACACAGATGAAGAAAACAAAAAAAATGATAGCGTTATTGAATCAGCTAAAAAGAAAAAACAGTCTAAGAAAATTGAGTACACAGATAGAGAAAAAGAAAGGATGAGATACGAGTCTGTAAGTTCTGTGACGTCACTTGACCTGTCTTTGAGTAAAATTGCGAAGGACGAAAAGGGAAATCGCGAAAAACAAGAGAAATGGATAGAAGTGCCCTCAGCACAACAGAAACAAACTAAAGTCATTCAAGCGAGATTAAAAGCCATAAGTAGTGCTAAAGACATATTAAATGAAACCCCGACGGAATCTTTTGTTAAGCTAAACAAAAGCAGCTCTTCAAGTGCCATGAACCCTGAACCAACGACTTCCCGCATGTCTGTGTCTCCAAAAGACTCGCCAATAGCTGAATTGGTGAGAAGCCCTCAGGGTAATTTTGTCATCAGTCACATTGGACCAAAACTATCCCAAAAACAAAGGAAGAAGTTGGCACTGCAAAACAGTGAGCAATCCACGAATTTGGATGAGTATCTATCAAACAAACTGAATTTGGGTAGTCCACCAGAGAAACCCAAGAATCCGTGGAAGATCTGTGAAGCACCCGTGGCCAGTAGTAGCCCCCGTACCAAGCCAGTGGAGTTCAATAAGATTTTGACTGATCAAAGGAAACAGAAGGAAGATTTTTCGAGAATTATGACCAAACCTTTGATATTGACTCAGGTAAAATTATTAATATTAACGTTTTAGCATTCAATAAACTCCAGAATACAGAAGTTGTTAGATCACAGCACAATTTCTTGTGCAAAACCTATGTGTCAGTTAATCTCGGCAATAAAATCTCTTTTAATCCTTAAAACATCAAATCTGATAAAGAAGTACTAAGGACATTCTCATAAGTAGGCTTTTGTGGGATTTAATTTAGGTAGGATCATACTTTACTATGTAATATTTAAGTGAAATTCTGGGGGGGTTCTGTACTTGACACAACTAATATACGAACATGGTGCTTAAAACTGTAGGTATGAATATACCTAAATACTTGGAAATGCTGAAATCCTTTATTTTATGTCGTATAAATATAAAGTTTATACGACATAAAATAAATTCATGGTTGCCTGTAAGAGATTACCTAGTGTGATAAGGCCGCCACTTGTACTATTATTCTTATTGTATAATATCTTCATAGTATTTCTGTACAAAAAGAATTAAATAAATAAATAAAAAAGTTCTGAGTGAATGGTATTGATTTTTAGAAGTGGAAAACTTTTATCATCATGTTGACGTTGGATGTCCAAAAATTCGACGTTCGTGTCAGAGTATAGACCATAGAGTAAACCCTCCTGACTATAGATATACTATATTGATAATCATAGAGATCAGTTATTTTGTATAAAAATAATATGAAATAATTTAATTTATTATAGCTTGAAGATAAGGCTATAGAACAACTGGAGAAGTTCTACAATGCCCGTGAGGTTGATGACGAGTTGATAACTGTTGGGCGCATCGAGCTTCAAGTGTCTTCTCCACAATGATCCACACTGCCCCAAAGTGATATATGTGCTATTTTATAAAATTTACTAGTTCAATGATATTGTTGTAACTGAATTATTTTTAATACATAAATTGATATACCAACTATGTTTTTTACCATATTTAATTATTTCTTAATGTATTGCTTGAGTAATCAAGAAGAAAAATAATATCCTGACAATTTCTTCCATAAACTAGAGGCTGGCAACACATCTCCATGGCCTACAGCCATTACCATCAGGTGAACTGCATCCTCGTTTACCCTCTATTACATAAAATACATTTTCGGAACTAATTGCCAATAGTAGCATTTCTGGCAGATATCACCTGGTACCTTAAAAAAAAAGAGTATGCCCTTAAAAGCCACTGGCGGGTCTCTATGCACTATGGTATGTATAGATGTTCATGGATGGCAGAAACCACTTATCATCAGGTGAACCATATGCTTGTTGGCCAGCGCAAAAACAAGCATATGGTTTATCTATAAAATATGTTTTTGTTATATATAAAGCTGAAGAGATTTTTTTTGCCTCTAATCTCAGGAAATATTGGTTCAAATTGAAAAAAAATTTTGATTTGGATAGGTAATTTATCAAGGAATGCTATAGGCTATTTAATAATCACATTTCAGTAAAGCTTATTCAATGTTCCCTAGATATAACTTTTTTTTTTGTTGTATGTTTTGATTAATATCTAATGTTATACATTTATTATATTAATACTGCTATTTCAATCCATATATAATATAGAGTGGTTCATAGCAAGTTGCAGATTTTGTGTGGGACTCAATTGGACTCTGTAAATGGAGGCCATATTAACTGGAAACTGTTGGCAATATTCATAATACTTACATACTAAAGCCTAATTACTTGTTATTTATTGAAAATGAAATGATGCACTAATAGGACAATTAATTATATTGTGCTAGCTAAATGTTTGCTGACTTCAAAGGTCATCCTATGTCCACCAGAAAGCCATAATTATAGGTAATGTACTTTTTTGTAATAGCAAGAATAATAAGCTAAACTAGTGGTTTGAATAAATAAATAAATAATAATAAATTTTTTATTTAAATAACATGACATAAAACAACTAGTATTACCACAGGTATCCAAACTAGGCAAAGCCTGTAACTTGGAATACCAAAACGAATACAAAATGAGAATTAACATATAAGGTGGCCCATTTAAAGGACTATCTCTTAAATAAAATTAAAAAAAAATGGTTAAGTAAAAAAGAATGACGATAAACCTAATGTGAGAACTCTAACAGAAGCAGCACTATACTAATAGGACAATTACATGGAGAGATTCTATAGGTGAGAATCCTATGCCATAATATGCAATGCCATAAGCCAATCCAATGCTATACTGGTATGACCGTCATGTGACAGGAATTATTACATAGATTATAGTATTGTGACAAATGTTTATACTATTTTATATCCTTTAACTTTTTTATATCCTCAGGATAATCAAATCTTCAAGGCAACATATTTTCCCCATGTGAATAGGGCTAAATGTGTATTTTCACTCTTAATCATTGTGTTAAAAAAAACTCATATGAATCAACATCCTTCAACTCGGAACAAAATAATGCTACTTAACTGCTGCCATATGCTCATATTAAACACATTTGATAACCAAAAAGCCCCTTGCATGTGACCAACTTTGTTTACTTTTTCTAGTCATTTATATTTTAGGCTATTTTCTGCCAACCTAAAGTAATTAAAAACATTGCAAACAATCAATGTTCATGTGGTATTTCAACGGTTAATAACGCTAATAATAGAATAATATGTAAAATAATAAAATTGAGATGACCATTTACTGTATCAGCCCATATACATCTTACTGCATGGATGGGCCTCCTCTACCATTGAGAGCATGATTGAGTGGTTAGGCCATAGAGTCCACCACGCTGGGTTGGCGGACTTTACATACCATATGACCATTTGTATTACATAAACCATAAAACAAACAATGGTTCAACAATTTTATTATCACTATATTCACATTAAGCTAAATAAATACAATATTCTAAAATACATCACTTCTTTGGCGGGAACCTTTTGAGAAGCTCATTCATTTGTTTATGTGTTAACTTTTTCTCACCAGGCACCAATATACCTTTCCTTCCTTGTTCTCTTAATGTGGCCATTTTTTCTGAGTACTGCTTATAACAGCCCTTGAATTCTGATACTTCCTTCAAACATTCTTGCTGATTAAATTCATTTTTCTTAAAGCAGGCGAACATTACGGCTAATTCCTGCATACAAGCAGCTTCGGTAAGTTTCTCTCCTTTACCCGATACCGTCTTCTTGAGCTCCAAGGGTAGCAGCATTTGGAAAGGCACAGGCTCTCTCTGCGGCCGCCTTGCATTTTTACCTGATGGTGGCGCACGAAGGAATGGATATAGTCTCATTTTCAGTTAAAAATCTTTTTAAAAGTGCACTTATTATTTACCAAAAGTCAATATTTCATTTTGAGGTTATTCCGTGTATTTTTAATTAGAATATTTATATATTGGATACCAATCCTTTCAGTCAACCCATCCAAGTACATTTCTTGAGATCGTTCAGTGGAATTAGGTAACTTTGACCCAATGTAATTTTGATGCTTCCATTTTTAGAACCCTTATAGATTCGTCATGACTGTCTGTCTGTCCGTCCGTATGTCACAGCCACTTTTTCCGAAATTATATTATGAAGTACACTGTTGAAACTTGGTAAGTAGATGTAATTTGTGAACCGCATTAAGATTTTCACACAAAAATAGACAAAAATCTTTTTTTTATTTATTTATTTAAATCTTTATTGTACACAAACTTAACAAGAACATAGCTTAACAGAAATAATAATAACAAAGAGTACAAATGGCGGTCTTATCGCTCAACAGTTATTTTTTTTATCACACCCATACGTTTTTGTTAACTGGATGGATGGATAGGTCTTCAATAATTGTATTGAGTGGTGGTTTCTAATATCTAATATCTATGTCTCTGCCGCAAACTATTCAGTTTAGAAATAATATCATTTATTTCTAAACTGAATAGTTTGCGGCAGAGACACTTCCAAAGTGGTAAAATGTGTTCCCCCTCCCTTGAAACTTCTAAATTAAGAGAATGATAAAACTAAAAAATCATATGATGTACATTCAAAATGCAAACTTCCACCGGAAATTGGTTTCGACGAGATCTAGTAAATATTTTTTTTTAATACGGGCTTAGAGTATATACCGGGTATCTCAAGACTGCTGCCGAAAACGAAGCCGGGTGGTAATTTTAGTGACTACAAACACAATGCAACAAAAAATTTCGCAAAGAAACGCGACAATGATTTTTATGATTTTTTAAATATCGTCATTTTTGGGTGGTAAATCCATAGTTTTTGCTAAAATAATAATTTAAACACTTTTATACCTTAGATTATTTATAAATAAAAGGGTATACACTATTATTTTAGGAAAAAAAAAAATTCACCACCCAAATATGGACATAGGAAAAAAATAACAAAAAAAATTGTCGCTTTTTTTTGCAAGTTTTTCTGTTGCATTGTGTCTGAAGTCACTAAAACTACCACCCGGCTTCCCAGTATATACAGGGTATATCAAGACTGCTACCGAAAACGAAGCCGGGTGGTAGTTTTAGTGAGTACAAACACAATGCAAATAAAATTTTTGCAAAAAAAAACGCGACAATTTTTTTTTATGATTTTTTAAATATCTTAATTTTTGGGTGGTAAATCCGTAGATTTTGCTGAAATAATAATTTAAACTCTTTTATACCTTAGAGTCCTTATAAATAAAAGGGTATACACTAATATTTTAGGAAAATAATGAATTTACCATCCAAATATGACCATAGGAAAAAAATAACAAAAAAAAATATCGTCGCTTTTTTTTTGCAACTTTTTCTGTTGCATTGTGTCTGAAGTCGCTTAAACTACCACCCGGCTTCGTTTTCGGTAGCAGTCTTGAGATACCCTGTATACAGAGTATCTCAAGACTGCTACCGAAAACGAAGCCGGGTGGTAGTTTTAGTGACTTCAGACACATTGCAACAGAAAATGTTGAAAAAAAAAGCGACAATTTTTTTTTGTAATTTTTTTCTTATGACTACATTTGGGTGGTAAATACATTTTTTCCTAAAATAATAGTGTATACCATTTTATTTATAAATAATCTAAGGCATAAAAGTGTTTAAATTATTATTTTAGCAAAAACTATGGATTTACCACCTAAAAATGAAGATATTTAAAAAATCATAAAAAATAATTGTCGCGTTTCTTTTCGAAATTTTTGGTTGCATTGTGTTTGTAGTCACTAAAACTACCACCCGGCTTCGTTTTCGGTAGCAGTCTTGAGATACCCGGTATAGAGGAAGCGCTGGTACTTCAAAAACGTAGATAAAAATGGTGGTGACGGGCCACCTTTTTCTGCCCTCCTATTGGCTAATCTTTGAACAGGTCGGGCAACATACATAAATTATTTGAAAAAAAAAATTAAAATAAGTAGTTTAGGTCTATTTAATTCCACTCAAACTCGTTTTAAAAGGATAATAGCTAAATATAATTTCAGCTATCAAAGGAATTTATAGCAATTTATTGCTAAATAATTAATATATTTTTTACTAATATAGGAGCACTACCAACATTACGAACAAGAAGGCTGAATTTATTCTAAAATAAGGGTTGCAAATGATTGATTATGATCGCTGCTAACAGGCCGCTCTGAAAATTTATAGTGTAGCAGTGTTAGCAGATTTCTCCAAGGCTCCTAGGCTCCAATGGCTATATTACTATTTGTGAAACTAACACGCACTTTGTAAATTGTACGCAATATTTCGTATTATACATTCGAATTGTAATAGAGCCATATTAATTTCGTTCTTGAAAACATTTTCTTTATTGCAGGATTACTAGCCAATAAACCAAGCTATAAAAGTTAAGGGTCGATAACAAAAATTTAAATTATGGTGTCTTAATCTGATTATCAGGTAATGTACTGATGAATCATGTCTACGTCGCATATTACTTGTTTGTTTCAGCCCATATACGTCCCACTGCAGGGCACGGGCCTACTCTACAATCGAAAGTACGATTGAGAGTGGTTAGGCCATATAGTCCACCACGCTGGCCTAGTGCGGGTTGGCAGACTTACATACCATAGAAATTTTATAAATCGCTATGGTATGCAGGTTTCCTCACGATGTTTTCCTTCAACCGTTTAGTGCGTGGTGATTGACTGTCAATACACACATGACTCCGAAAAGTCAGAGGTGTGCCCTGGGATTTGAACCCGCGACCACCGTGAACATCTTGGCAGCCGCGTCTAGTCCGTTTACCAACAGGCCACCACGCACTTACTATTACACGCATATTACTATTTCGATAAAATTTGGAAGCTACCTACTTTGGATTTTGCTACTGTATGGCTACGTATCCATCAGATATGTGCAAGAAAGATAAAAAAAAAATGTTTATTTATTGCACAAAAAACAATTGAATTAAAGGTACGAGTATAACAAAAACTATAACTATTAAACTTAATAATTTTGGCATATCTGTATTGAGCATAACAAAAATTATCAGGGGCCCCCAAACTAGGTCGTGCCTGTATCTTGGGGTACCTAAATACGAGAGTTGTATTTGTAGCCGTACGTCCTTAAAATTAAGAAAGTATTTGTTGATCAGAAGTACAACTAGGCAAAACAAAAAATTATGTCTTACACTAAACATAAAATAAACAAAAAAAAATTATTAATGATGTAAATATAAAATAATGCACAAAAACAAAAATGGAAATCCTAAAAACAACAACAATTATTTGTTTAATAACAGCATCCACTATGCACAATGATAACCTTTGTTCTAGTGTTACACTAATATAGAATTAAAATATAAAAGAGATGTAGTACAAGGTTTCTGGAGGTCAGAAGAGAATTGAAAATAATAATAATAATATTTGTGAAAGGTAAAATGAAACAATTAAAAAGAAAATATATATATATATATGCAAAATAATAAATAAAACCTAATTCTGCATTAATACTGAATTATCAATAAAACTAGTGAGATCATACGAGGAGTCATCAGAAAACCAAATGTTTAAGAAAGTACAGATTCTGTGTCGTTATAGTCTAATGTTTTTAACCAGTTAGTTAGTTTAATTTTGGCTTCGCGTACTGAGCAGTGTTTAATGTTGCAGAGTTTGACCACTGCATTGTAAGTGTGTGCTCTATTGAAAACCCGAATCTGCGTGCGAAAGAGGTGTGTATGTGAGGAAGATTGAACTTAAACACTCTATTTTAAGCATAGTTTTGTAGTTATCGGAGCCCATAAGGTTTTTTGTGGGTCGATAGAGTTACCCTAAGTATGAATAGTTGTCTGACTGTGAGGACTTGAGCTTGTTGGTATAGGTCAGAAGTGGGGAATCTGAAAGGCTTTTTGAGCATTATTTTTAATACCGACCTTTGAGCTCTTTCAACTTCTAGTAGGGGCGTTTTTGCCGCGCTACCCCAGGCTGTTAAGCAATAACTTAGAAGCGGTTGACATAAAGCAAGGTAAATGCGTTTTAGTAGTTCTTTAGTGGCGGAGTCTCTGAGTTTTCTGAGGATCGCGGTTGTTTTTCGGATACGTTTAGAGACACATTGTATGTGAACTTTAAAGCTGCAGTTCTGGTCTAACATTATCCCCAGGTATTTGATTACTTGAACGCGTTCTATGCAGTAACAATTACACCTATCTCGGCTTACATTGTAGCAGGTGTGGTATTTAATGTGTTTATTTGATTGGGGTCTGGAGGCGGATGTTTTGTGGAAGCATACGTAATTCGTTTTCTTAAGGTTAAGAGTTAATAAGTTATCTTCTAGCCATTTAATGATGTTAAATAGTCCAGCTTCAGCGTGGTCATAAGTTTGATTCCAGTCTTTACCATTGAAAAGAACAATTGTGTCATCTGCATAACAGATAATTTCAGCACTTGTAATTGTAGTCGATGAATATCGTTCATATATATTATGAATAAAGTCGGGCCTAAAATACTGCCTTGTGGGACACCAAATTCGATTGGGAGTTGTTGACTCTAGTAACCGCCTGACCTAACTATTTGAGTTCTGTTTGACAGGTAGTTTTCGAACCAGCGGAGAGCTAAGCCTCTGACGCCAACGTATTCTAATTTTTTAAGAGAATTTTGGGAGATACAGAATCGAAGGCCTTCGCCAGATCTAGGAAGACTCCTATGCAACATTTGCCTGTATCAAGGTAACCAGAAATTGAGTCTAATAGTTGGGTGACGGCGTCTTCTGTGGACTTTTTTTGTCTGAAACCATATTGCCGAGGAGACAAGATGCCAAGTTTCTCGATAAAATTAACAAGGCGCCTGTTCACAATTTTCTCGAGGATTTTGGAAAGTATGCTAAGTAAAGAGATAGGTCTGTAATTTCCAGGATTGTCTTTTGGGCCGTCTTTGTGGATTGGTGTAACTGAGGAGATTTTCCAGGTTGTTGGGAAGATTCCGGACGTGAGACTTAGATTATAGATGTGGACAAGAGGTTTCACAATTTGATGTTGTGTACATTTTAATAAGCGACTGTTGATATTATCAAGACCAGGCGCGCTGTCGGACTTAAGATTGTTGATAATAGATAGCACTTCCTGCTGATTGGTTGGTTCAAGGAAAAGGGAATCGATTGGAGGATTACTAATTTTAGTTTTCCGTACTAGACTTTCCTCAGTCTGGTTTGTCCGAGTAAGGATGTTTTTTGCAAGATTTTTGCCAACGTTGCAGAAAAAGTTATTGACCATATTTAATGATTCTGTGGGATTGCTTGTTAAGTAGGCTAAGTCAGAAGTTTGCTCCTGTTTGGTTTTAAGGTTACAGATCCTCTTTAATGTACCCCAAAGTTGTTTTGTGTTATTCGTGTTTGATTGTAACTGGTTTTGTTTATACTGAGTTTTTTGCTTCCTAACTGTTTCATAGTAAAAGTTTCTGTATCGTTTCTAGATTGTTTTTAATGTCTCATCATTGGGGTTTGCCTTATGTTTGGCGTGAAGGCGATCGCGATGACATGCGCATCTTAGGAGACCTGGCGTAATCCAGGGAAAAAATGTATATTTTGATCTGCTGCTTTTTTGCAGAGTTGTATTATTTTCTACGGCTTTTTTTATGGAGGTGGTTAAAAATTCAGTTGCACAGTCGACATCAGAATGTGATGTGCCACTCGCTCCAGTCTATTTGTTCTAGTTCCTTGGCCACCGCTTCATAATCTACTATTGAACGATTTCTGGGTCTTCTTGTGACATTTTGTTTTTTAGTCATTGCTAGGAGTGTAGTTTTGTGGTCCGTGATATCCGAGTTGCATACAACACCGAAGGAAGAACAGTCAGTCTTAGCAAAAATATGGTCTATACACGAGTTAAGGTGAGTAGGCTTAGTTATGATAGGTTCAAGTCCGTGCTCAGCCAGCAGGCATAGGTAATCAGATGCTCCCTCTGCCAGTATATCAATGTTAAAATCAGATGAGAGTTATGATGGGATTCACCAAACTGTAACAACTTTATTTGCTCACGACAACGTTCTGCTGGGTGTAGGCCATCTCACATACTCGTACGCGCTCTTTTTTCTGTCCTGCTATTCTTATGATGAAATCTGACCATTTGTCAGGTAGTCCCTCTTGGCCACCACTCCGACAATGTCCTAAAATACCTTATTTTAGTGCCTTCCCAGGCAGACGAGCATGCGGCTCACCTGATGGTTGGTAGTCACCGCGGTCCATGAACCTTCGCAGTGCCTAGCACTGCCAGATCCAGAGGAGAGTACTTTCTTTAATCTCATCTTAAAGAACGACAAGTTATGGCGCTCAGGCAACACCGAAGCAGAGAATTCATTCACTGAAGCAGTGAGTGTGGTGAAAATAACACTGGAAACGTACCGTTCGGGAATGGATAGTTTCGAGGTGGGTGGAATAATAAAACCAACCAGTAACGACACCAAAGATCCAAAATTGACGATATTGGAAAGAATGAATGCCTGAAAAATAAAGGTATCTAAAAGAAATTCAGCAGATAATCTTTATTGGTGGTAGGTCTCTCATATGTGAGAGGCCGCCTGGATATGTACCTACCACAAATAGCAGTATAAATGCACTTTTATGTTTCGGTTTGAAGGACATTGTAGCTAGTGTAACTAGTGGACATATTAAGACAACATATTATGTCTCAGGATATCAAGCGCAGTGAAATACCAAGCATTGCCTTGTAATTCAGGGTGTTGTTTGGTTATGCTACTGTCTATGAGCGGTCGTATCGCTTACGAAATTTTAATAACTTTAAAATATGGAATAAGAAAACATTAAAATATTTAAGTGTTGCGTAATATAAAAGTTGCATGACCTCTGTTTCTTTTATCATTGGTCAGGGTGGCATATTCCGTCTATGAGGCGTAACTGTCTGCTTCTAATTAAATACAGTACATTGAAATTACAGCTCTGAGAGTTAGGATGTTAGAACAGCATCGCTTCATGCTAAAAATTCAATTAGGGAATAAACAAGTTTTTACAGAATAGGGTAAGACCGGCTTTGAAGTTCAGTTGTATTTTTTAAGTGAAATGCGAGTGCCACCCTCTCTTGTTTTACCAAAGATAAGTGTAACGGAGCAGAATATATCATATAAGCCAAGCTCGCCAGCCGCATCACAACTCTGCCAAGGCTGCCATCTGTGATGCCCAGCCAAGCCAAAGCCGTTCCGACAACTCCGTGCCGGAATTGTCAGCCACGCCATCTATGTTAACTAATTTTAAATAATTGGTGTCGTCACGTCCGAATGTCAAACGGGGGTCTATAAATACTTGGGGCGTTCATTCGAACGCTCTCTTTTTTGGAAAGTGATCTAGTGCTAAGAGTGCTACAACAAGTGAATAAATGGTATTAAGTAATTGATATCCTGGCCTTTATATTTTCACTCCTGTTTCATAAGTAAAAAAATATATAGTTTACAGTGTTAAGAGACCCTGTTATATGAAGTTCAGTGTCCATTTAAGTAATTTTCGTATTACTTTGCTGGAAAACGCAGTAAATAGCACAAATATTCAATGCGATAAATTTGTACCCCCAAAATTACTAAGTGTATAATTCCGTCTATTTTAAAAGGGGCGAAATCCTCGTATGCCGTTAATACCCATACCCAGATTTCGTAACCATTTCTCATTTAACTTTCCTTCATTAAAGAAACCCCGATAACTACAATTCATTTCATTATGTTTTAGTTACCTATATGAAACCGAATTTAATTATAAGCGACGTAAAGATATGCTTTGTTGATTCTCTATTTATTTATTTTTTTCTTTTTGCATTATCTTGATAGTAAAAGTTTAAAACATTTAACTAGTTCTGTTGTTTTGATCTTAATAGTTATAAGACTTATAGAAGATATAAGAAACACAATGCTTTGTCAACTTTTTGAACGCTGATAATGGTCAAATCATAGTTATTTTAATGGGTATCTTTATTTAATTTAAGCCTAAAACTAAACTAACTCGTCACTTTTATCAAAATGGCAAATAGGTACTTAAATATCTAGATATGACAATATATTATGTTACTATGACTATAATAGGTGTAGGTCCCTACCCAAAATATGTTAACAACCCCTGACTTCACCAATATGATGAATTTAAGGTCCTGAAGCTTATAAATAATCGTTTCACCAATTAACTATAACATTACGAGTATTCTATAAAAAGTAATAATTAGTGTGAAATATTGATGTATGACGGATTTCCCCGATTTGAAGAGAAAATCCGTATAGTATCCATTTTTCACAAAAATATTTTTATTTAATTTCTTTGGATGGCTAAATTACATATGCTAAATGCATTAAAAGTTTAATACTTTGTTTATCATAATATAATAAAAAACTATGCCGGAATTAGGCACCCTGACCTTACTTATCGCATTCGCTAATTACTATTTAAGTACTACTAATTTTACGACACTAACGTTTATCAATCAGGAAATCTTCCACGTACAATATCTCTAAATAAATTAGTTTTATCCGATGGATGATGCAATTAATCTGCAAGCGTCGTTTGATATACAACTTCTAAATATTTTTAATAATCGTCATTGTTTGAACCGAAGATAATAAGCAGTATAAAAACGTATTCACATCACAACAAAATATAGTCGTGAACGAAACGCACAAAAAAGTAAGTGAAATTTAAATTAAGTATTATATAAGTTAATTTCATAGATTATATTTATCAAAATAGGTATCATCATTTGTTTAGTATTTTGTAAAATCTTATTATTTCGATTAATGTGATTTTGTTTTCATAGTTTCTACTTACATTTCATCATCATCATCATCATATCAGCCACAGGAAGTCCACTGCTGAACATAGACCTCCCCCAAGGAGCTCCACAATGACCTGCTGGAAGCGGCCTGCATCCAGCGACTTCCTGCAACCTTAGCCATATCGTCCGTCCACTTAAATTTGAATAGTTCAAATATACAGGGTATATCAAGACTGCTACCGAAAACGAAGCCGGGTGGTAGTCTAAGCGACTTCAGACACAATGCAACAGAAAAGTTGCAAAAAAAAGCGACAATTTTTTTTTGTTATTTTTTTTCCTATGGCCATATTTGGGTGGTAAATACATTTTTTCCTAAAATAATAGTGTATACCCTTTTATTTATAAATACTCTAAGGTATAAAAGAGTTTAAATTATTATTTTAGCAAAAACTATGGATTTACTACCCAAAAATGACGATATTTAAAAAATCATAAATAATAATTGTCGCGTTTCTATGCGAAATTTTTAATTGCATTGTGTTTGTAGCCACTAAAACTACCACCCGGCTTCGTTTTCGGTAGCAGTCTTGAGATACCCGGTATTTACAGATAATGAAATTCTTCGTTGTCTTCGCTTTGATCGCCGCCGTGGCTTCGGCCGCCGTGGTAAGGCCTACCCAGGTCTCTGGTGAGCTGGCTGACATCATCGCTGCCATCAACAGCCCCAGCACTGACCCCGCCACCGCTGCCGCCTCGAGCAGCAGCTCCAGGATCTCGTTGGACCCATCGCCATTGGACCCGCCATCGTCGACACCGAGTCCTCCCCATCTCCGTGGGACCCGCCATCATCGAGGCCGATGATGTCGCTGTCGGACCCGCCATGATCGATTTCCCCCTCCCCGACGGTGGTGCCGTGTCAGCCCCCGTTGAAGCTAGCCCCGTCGTCATTGGCCCCATGCCCGCTGGAGCCAGCCCCGCCCTCGTCCAGATCATCGTGAACGTCAACGGTGCCGCCGCCGCCGGTCCCGTCGCTGAGCCCGTCCAGATTGTTGACCAGGTCGTCGACCCGTCCAGATCGTCGATGAGGTTGTTGAGCCCGTCCAAATCGTTGACAGCCCCACCATAGTGGAGCCGTGCAGGTCGTCGATGTTATGCCCGTCGTTGACCCCGTCCAAATCGTCGACGTCATGCCCGTAGTCCCCGGCCCCATCATCGACGTCATGCCCGTCGTCGTTGAGCCCGTGCAGGTCGCCGCCCCCATCATCCCCTCCCCCGCCGTCAACCTGCCCGAGATCCTCAACTAAGCTACTAATACTGTAATATTATCCAACAGTCGTGATATTTCATTGTAGACTTTCTCACTGTTTGATATTATTAGATACTATTATCTGAAAACCAACGAATACTGTTGTACTATGTGATATTACAAACAATCTTTTTTAATGCTGTGTTTTATTATTCTACCCTAACCTTGTGACATAAAAAATATAGTGGTACTGAACAATGAAGTAAGCAAGAAAGTTCTATAACTAAAGTGTTCGCAGTAGGATGAGTTAAAATGTTGGTCAATTGAAAATAATATGAAATAAATTACGGATTCGATTACATTTTCGTTGGTTTTATGACACATCATGTCATATGTCACAAAACCTTATTGTATCTACGACTAATCATGATAGAATTTTATTTTTTATGTTATCAGAAAGAGTAGTTAGGTACTTACGTGAAAAAAATATGGCCTTACAAATCAGATACAAATAAGTATTCAAAGTTCGAAAACGGACCTTTATCAAGGGGCACCTAAGAGTACATGAAAAGTGTATTCCTAATTAATAATAGCCCAAAATATTAGTCACCGTTCAGTTAGTTATTCTAAATGCTTGATGAAGTTCTAGAACAGATGATTCTTGAAATACCATAACATAATAATATAGGTTTAGTGGTATGATGGTGCGTTGGTAGTTGGTGGAGTGGGATCAGGTGGTAAAAATCACGACACAGTCTTAAATCTCAACACCGCACAGAAGGAATAACAGTCAAAGAGAGAAAGAAAGAAAGCTTAGAGTTCAAGAGCAAAGCGCGGAATACAATAGCGGTAGGCAATCAGTAGTACGGAAGCGAGCGTCATGCACGAGCGTCAATCATAGGTTCCGACTGGCGAGCCGCGCCGGCCGGTTGCCGTCGCACGCGCAGTGTCGGCGCGGCGCGGGGGGCTTATTCGTGGCTCGGGCGTCTCCGCTCGGCCACGGGCGAGGGGGGCTCCGCTCGGTAGCGAAGCCGTCCTCGACGATCGGCCGGGCGCATCTCGATAGAAATTTTGTTGCCGGGCGTCGGTTGAGTGGTGCGAGTTCGTGCGTACGCGGGTTCGAATCCGGATGTATCTATTCAGGTCATAAATTCTGTCACATGTTTAATATAAAATAATTGAAACAAGTTTATTCATTATGTAACCATTTATATACCAAAATGAACTTAACAAAACATAGATTCTTATGACACTAAAGTTTATTCAAAATGACCTCCGTGATTTTGAATACAGGCCTTCAATCTGCGCAGCCAGTTGTCTATCGCAACACGAACGAGGTCCATGTCAATATCGGCGGCTGCCTTAATCAAGGATGTCTTGAGTGACTCCAAATTGGGATGAGGCTTTGAGCACGCCTTTTCCTCCAAGTGTTGCCATATCTTGTAATCTAACGGATTCAAATCTGGACCTAGAGGAGGGCCAGTCTTCGTGCCGGATGAAGTCGATTTCACGCGCCGCCAGCCAGTCTTGTGTGCTCTTCGCTCTATAAGGTATAAGGTTCGTCAGGACTGTATTTTGATACACAACTGCATTCGTTTTTACACCTTTCTCACAAAATGTAACTCTGTTAAGCCCCAATAAGAAACTCCCAACCATACATGAGCGAGGATAGAAAATTGACCTCGTTGGACACGCGGAATACGGTTGCTCGCTTCTTCACTACTGTGTGCGTACACCTTATCATTTTGTTTGTTGTAGCCTCTTCTACGGTAAAAATATTTTCATCTGAAAAAAGAATTTCCCGATATTTTTTTCCCGCGTACGGCTTCAACAAAGCGCGGCATCTCTTCAGGCTCAGGTCCATTAGACGAGCATTCACGATGTCCTGTTTTTCTTCGATATACCCGAAGCCCTAAGTCTTCATTTAACACCCTTTTCTTGTATCGTTTGATGGTACGATAAACGAATCTTTTGCTTATATTCAAATTTTTCAGTATGTCAAAAATTTGAGTTGGCGCGTAACCGCAACGATGCAATGCAATAACTGCAACACGGTCTTCTTTTAAGCGTCCACTCCATATTTAAAAATGAGTAATTCGAAATTCGAATTCAATAAACTTTTTTTGTGGCCAGCATTCTAAAAGAAAAGTTTTTACTGTGTGACAATACTTATGACCTGACTGTGTATATGTGGAGTTATTTTCTGTGTAACTAGTGTGTGTTTTGTAGGTAGACCACATAGGTAATAAACAAATCACACTACATCAGTCAACACTTTTATTGAATTAGATATCCAAGGTGAATGTACTACTAACAATGCTGTGGATGTTTTTCTGCTTAAATCCTTTAGTTCCTTACAGCACAGCCTCCTAGGCGCAGTTGGTTAGAAGCCGGCTGTGGAATGAGGCCGAAGGTTCGATCCCTCACAGAGACAAATATTTGTGTAATCCACAGATATTTGTTTTCGGGTCTGGGTGGTGTGAGGCCGAAAAGTCTCTCGTAGTTCCTGATACCCACGACAATATAAAAAGCTATATTCACTCACCTAATGCTTGGCTCACCTGATGGTTGGCAGTCACCGCGGTCATGAACCTACGCAGTGCCAAGGGTCTAGCACTGTCAGATCGCTACGTACCGTGAGGAGAGTACTTTCTTTAATCTCATCTTAAAAAACGGACAAGTTATGGCGCTCAGGCAACACCGAAGCAGAGAGTTCATTCACCGAAGCAGGGAGTGTGTGGTGAAAAAGAAACACTGGAACGTACCGTTACGAGGAAACATGATTGCCCGTAGATTCGCTCGGTGCTCCTCCTCAGTAAAAATTACTTTGTTTAAGCATTTTGTCAATCGTTTTTACGCGAGCAGTCTATGGGTGAATCATACTCAGCGGGCTGCCAGGGTCCTGCGCGTTCAATATAACAATATCTTCAGGGTGCTGTTGCGGCTGCCTCCCTACTGCAGTGCGTCGCAAATGTTTGCTGATGCTCGGACGGATGGCTATCAAGCTATAATCCGAAAAAAGTTTGCCTCTTTATTAAGACGAGTGAGAGACAGTAGTAATAGCATCCTCGGGATGATTGCTTCTCGCGCTGATTGTCCGATCCAACATAAATGGATGTGTATAATACCGGACAAGACTGACATATCCTTATTATTATTTTACTCTTCATTATGAAATGTGTATGATTTCTTTTTATTTTATTTTTTCTCCAATTAGTTGACTGATTTACATAATGATAGCTAATATTGACATAGAGTGGTTACTACTGTATTGATATAATTATGTGTTTCTAATTCATTTCCTTTGTATAACTAATTAATTGAATTAGTATATCGTTCATTTTCTATTTGTATTCTTGAACTGTTTGTGTGCTGACTACTGTATTATTATTTTATGGATTTTATCTGAAATAATGTTTTATTTATTTATTTATTTATTTATTTATTATTAACACTTATTGCACAAAAAGACAACAAATACAGAGAGAAATTACATATATAAAAAGTACAATTGGCGGTCTTATCGCCGAAAGGCAATGTCTTACAGATATATATTATTATTATTATTAATGCAATGGTAAAATGAGGACGGTGGTACCATCATATACAATTCCCTATGAAACAAACAATAGAAACATACAGAGAGACCCGAAGTCTCCGCAGTCCTAACTCCTAACAGTTCTAGTTAGTTCGTGAGATTGAATCATCGATTATTCGACTATGTCGTCGCTTTAACGAATCAAATGGGTTAAGCTGATTTATCCGTCTGCCGTTAAAACTTTTGACAAGATTTTGTTGGCCAGGACACCAACTAAATATTTTTTTTATTCTCTAAGCCCCACTTCATATAGAGCTGGTGGAAAAGTGCTCTAAGAAAGATGTATTTTTATATGCAAAATTGGAGACTTGAGTGAAAATGTTTGCGAAAGTTGCAAGTGAACTAGATATATCCAGTCAGTTGATAATAATAAGAGCTTATTATATGGATTATACAGCTTAGTATGTCGATAATCACCTATTCCTAATCTTAAGTTTACTTATGAATCTCCGCTAAGACATACGAATGAAAAAACGAAGTCTCTCTCGACTTAATATATTGTTAATTTTAACAATCTTTAACCACAGAAAGCCTTCGAACATAGAACTCACTCCTCTCTCGACACACACACAGAGGACACACAGTACACAGATATTTTTACTTTGTCTTTATATAAAACAAATAGGCCTGGGAACTTGCAGCTTGTTTTTTAGTGTACCTATCATGGGCAGGCAATCGCCCAAATCGCCCCGTTGCACTATGGGCAATATAGGTGATTCTCATATCAAAAATCGGTACTTTTATTGTTTATTAAGATATCGCTTTCAAATTTTGCATGGATATAGTCGAAAGTACAAAAAAATATGGAGTGCATATATTCATGATACTAATATTGTAACCTGGTTTTGCTTGGATTCAAAGTTAAAATATGAATTTTTTAAACTAGATTCGTTTTACACTTTCAAACAAATTGTCTAAATTATTTATAAATAAAAAGGAATAATCAAAATAAATTAATTGGGTTCTGAAATTTTAATTAACATAAAAAAATAAGTTTATCTTTTTTATAAAAGGTACTTAGATTAACTTACAAACTTACTTAAAAATTAATCGAAAAGAAGTGAATTCTTCCAAAATATTTTCTAATTACCTATATACAACTAATTTATTATTGGTCTTAATACAAAGATTCACCAATCGACCAATTAAATATAATTGAATATTTGTAACCTGTTCTGCTGGATTTGCAATCAGTTTATGAACCTTCATAAGCACTGAAGTGTCTTCGTCAAGTTATTTCATATTTTTTAAGCATTGCTATCGAATAATTGAAATGTATGGATCAGATGTGTATAAGAGAGTATGAAAAACATCTTCATTCGTAGCAGACCTTGAGGTCTTCCTTGTGTGATGCAGTCTAAATTTCTTATAGTCCTTATTTCCGGACTCTTGGACATCTTCTGAAAGCTGTAAAATGGGTAACACTGAAAAATGATTTATAATACTTTCTCCAACTATTAATATTTTATGCACAGAGGATGGCATATAATACCAGTTATATTTGCTGACATAAAGTCTAGCAGTCTGCAAAGCATTTTCACCAAACTTATTTGCGTTAATCATTATACCTGGACACAATACTTGCAGAATTACATAAAATATTTGGATCAAGTTTACGTCAATGCGTGTTACCTCTGCAGAACAATCAGCATTATAAAAAAATCTTCGGGCAGTATTGCCATCGTTACTGTTTCCACTCACTTTTCTTGGCTTATCGATTATTAATCATAACTCTACGAAAACGGCTTTGAGTATAGTTTCTTCTTTGCTGTTTCAAACGCTAGTTGTCATCATTCGTAGCTGGCCATTTCATAAAGGAAAGGTTGTAGGAAATGTGCAAAAACATCTTCATGCATCGAATCCAGGCATGGAACGTAAATAAACCATATTCATAGCTGATTTTGTCTTCTAGTCTTGCTGTCACTTTATCAAGATCATTCATTTGACGAGGAGTAGCAGGACATATAGTGTAAATCAAAATACTCAGAAGGAGTTTTTGTTAGCACATGTAACGAGTGCAAACCCTTATGAACAGAATTTCTTGACAATTATATACTCAATAAGACCACGAAACCACATTGTTTTATTTTATCTGCAAATATGAACTTTCACGAACATGGGACTCGGTCGATATTTATCATCATAACTTCTGTATAGGCACGTATAGGCAGTTAATTTTTTGTATGTTAGTTTTGAAGACCTAAGCTTTTGATAATACAAAATTTAAAACTTCGGAAAGCTTCGATAATAAAAAAATACCTATTGAAAATTGCAAATAGATATTTTTATCTATATTTATAGATTTGATCATAGTATGAAATATATACTGCATAAAGTAAATATTATTTTAGCAAAATGATGCGCAAGAAACACTCTTTTCAAAAATATATATTTATTGGGTGTTTTCAAACAATTTCAAAATGAAATTTGACACTGAATCTACGAAAATTACTTTACAAATTTACTCAAAAATAAATGCGAGTTTTGCAAAGCTAGTTTATCAAGTAAGATTGTAGTTCCAAAATATAATAATCCATTTTTTTTTTTCGATTCTTAACATCTTAAATATAAACAAAATAATTTAAACAGGTAATAAGTAACTTTATGAAAACGATTTTTGATATGGCTTTGTTCTACCGTTTTCCATAGTCCGTTGGGTTGGCGATCGCAGTGAATGAATTATACCAGAAAACAGCTTCAGATAACCGTCGTGGATCGTCCCGTCCTCTGGCCAGACGGCAAAACGACTTGCACAATAGGGCCGGCAGCGACAGAATCCATAAAGCTGCAGACTGGGTTCTGTAGCGTACCTACCTTGGGAGAGAACAATGTTCAGGAGTAGACTACAACGGCTGTAGATGAGATAGAAACATACGATAAAAGTTTTTGTTTTATTTTTCAATCGTTTTTGTTTATTTTAGCTTATTGCCTACCGTTTTGTTTGAATCAATCAAGCTGAATATCGCTCAATACACGTACGCTGATAGATTAATCAGTCAATAAATATTTACACGTTAAATTGGTAGTAATCTTTATAACCAGTTTGATAATCTTATCATTGCGAACCAACTTACACTGAGTTATTTTATGTTTTATCAAGTTATACCATTGAAATTATTCAACATGTATTGAAATATTATAACGTATATAATGAAATTACTGGACCTTTTGAAACTTGATAGAAAGCAAAAACAAGATATTAGATATATTTAATATAATTGTCGTTTTCCGCTACCACGTAGCGGAAAGCGCAGCGTAGGACGTCCACCCACAAGGTGGTCAGACGACCTGGTAAAGGTCGCGGGACGTCGCTGGATACAGGCTGCCTCCAACAGGTCTCTGTGGAAATCATTGGGGGAGGCCTATGTTCAGCAGTGGACTTCCTTTGGCTGATGGATGGATGGATGGATGGATAAATTATCGTTTCCGTATCACAATCAAACAATTTACAGTTTTAATTTGACTTCTTTCATTGTAACGTCAGACTTACCAATATAATATTTATTGCTTTGTTATTTACTTGTCCAATATTTTTTTGCATACAATGTCCTCCAAACCGAAACATAACAGTGCATTTACACAGCTGTTTGGCAGTAGAAATAAACATTGTGATGGTAGGTACCTAGTTTACCTCGACTGCCTCGCTGGCGCAGTTGTACTACGGTATGATTGCAATGCTGAGATCATTGATTTAAAAACTAAGGATAGGCCCTTCAGTAGATTGGGTACGTCAAAAAGATGGCTATGAAAATCGCGCCATCTGTTAGAATTTTACGTCAATGGCGGCCATGAAATCGTTTTCAATAATGCTAAAATACATGTTATATTGACTTAAAGTAATATAATTTTCATATTGTGATAAAACAATTATCTTTTTTTTCGGAACTTTCAGTCATCTTTATTGCACCCACGCGCAATACAATTAGGCATTTGTAGACGACTTACAGACCGGTGCGCTGTGACGTTACAACCGCTGCACTGGTGCTGGGGACCACTTCGTGACAAAACTTTTCTTGCTCTCCGCCCGTCCATATATTTTACGTCAATGGCTGAGATCTCGGATTCGATGTCCGGGTCAACGAAATGCAAAGCTGATATAGTAATTCGTTCGCCCCCTATAATATCGTGGAACGGAACACAGTTTCGGAATAAGGAGTGGGTTCATAAAACATTTATATGTGTTAAACTTAGTTATTAATAATAATTTCACTCATGAATGCTGCTACTAGACTAATGCATCAAGCGTTAAGATTGTTAACCGCACATAAACCAGGTAAATATAATATGAAAATACAGAAAAGCAATAAAGATATTGACGGGGAGAATATATTTATTGACGCACTGTTCATTTATACCTCACTAAAAAAATAACAATATAGCCCATAATATATTAAATCAGCATAAAATAACTCCTGACACGTTTAGATAGTGACAAACAGACACAATAGAGGAAACCCTTTCATTTCAGGGTTGATCCTGCGTATTACTCGTCTTCATTTTGATTTCATGACGATTCCATACTGTTGGCCAACGTGAGATGTCAGATGTCTAACATTCGCCTGTACCCTACTTGAACAACCGTTTATGCACATACCCCTTTGTGCAAACCTACTAATTGTATTGTATCGGCCAATATATTCCCAAATGCAGGACACGGTCCTCCTCTTCAACCGAGAGTTTGTTAAGAGGGGCCCCACCACGCTGGCCTAGTGCTGGTTGACGCTGGGTGCATATAAGTACATATCACAGAAATTCTTACAAATCGCTGTACAGGTTTAGTTTCACCGCTATAGTGCGTGGTGATTGACTATCAATACATGTACATTAACTCTGAAGTCACACGTGTACCCTGGAATTTCCACCCGCGACCATCGTGACCATGCTGGCAATCACGTCTGGTCCGGCTACCACAACTTGTATATAGTATCCTGCCTGTTTAAAAAATATTTTTACATGGGTGAACCTCTGTCTACCCCTTGTGGGAAAAAGGCGTATTTATGTATGTTTGTATGTTTTCTTGGTAACCATAAAATGTAGTTTATTTATCTATGTCATAGATTAGGAGGCTTATGTGGACTAAGTTCTAAGCATTCGTATCTATTTTGAATACGCGTGCCTAATAATCTCTATTTAACGATAAAATGTTTACATGTTGAATAGGATAGTAGTTCCTTAATAATATTTCCATCGAAAGTCCTTTATAATAAGGCCAACCAGTAAAGTCACCAAATATCCTAAATAAAGATATTGGAAAGAATGAACGCCTTTAAATAAAGCTGTGTTAAAGAAATTCTGCAGAGAATCTTTCCTGGTGGTAAGAGACCTTATATAGGGTAGGTACACCGCAATGTCTATTTCTCCCGTGAAACAACACTGCTTAAATGCACTGTTGTGTTTCGGATTGAAGGACATTGTAGCCAGAGCAACTACTGGACATATTGAGACTTAACATCTTATGTCTCAGGATGGCGAGCGCAGTGGAATGTTGCTACTGTTCATGAACGGTCGTATCGCTTACCATCAGGCGAACGGCTTGCTCGTCTCGCCATTCAATGCAATAAAAATATATATATATATGAGAGGCCGTCTGGATAGGTACCACCGCAATGACTATTTCTCCCACTAAATAGCGGTGTAAATGCACTGTTGCTTTACAGTTTGAGGGACTTTGTACCCAGTGTAACTACTGGACACATTGGGACTTACCATAATTCTCAGGATGGCGAGCGCAGTAAAATACCAAGCATTGCCTTGTTATTTAATGTGTTGTTTGGTTATGCTACTGTCCATGAGCGGTCGTATCGCTTACGAAAACTTAAAAACTTTAAAACGTGAAGAAGAAAACATTGAAATATTTAAGTTTTGCGTAATATAAAAAGTTGCATGACCTCTGTTATCTGATGAGAAGAATAATAGTGCTTATCGCATTCGCTAATTACTATTTAAGTACTACTAATTTTACGACACTAACTTTTATCAATCAGGAAATCTTCCACGTACAATATCTCTACAATAAATTAGTTTTATCCAATCGATGATGCAAATTAATCGGCAATCGTCGTTTTGATATACAACTTCTTAATATTTTTCATAATCCTTATTGTTTGAACCGAAGATAATAAGCGGTATAAAAACGTATTCACATCACAACAAAATATAGTCGTGAACGAAACGCACAAAAAGTAAGTGAAAGTTAAATTAAGTATTATTTAATTAATTTCATGGGAATTTACATGTCATATTTGTATCAAAATAGGTATATTTTTTTTAGTATTTTGTAAAATCTTATTATCTCAATTAATGTGATTTTGTTTTCAAAGTTCTACTCACATTTGACTCATTCAAATTTCAATTTCACAGATAATGAAATTCTTCGTTGTCTTCGCTTTGATCGCCGCCGTGGCCTCGGCCGCCGTGTCAGACCTACCCAAGTCTCCAGTGAGCTGGCTGACATCATCGCTGCCATCAACAGCCCCAGCACTGACCCCGCCACCGCTGCCGCCCTCGAGCAGCAGCTCCAGGATCTCGTTGGACCCATCTCCATTGGACCCGCCATCATCGAGGCCGATGATGTCGCCGTCGGACCCGCCATGATCGACTTCCCCTCCCCGACGGTGGTGCCGTATCAGCCCCCGTTGACGTCAGCCCCGTTGATGCTAGCCCCGTCGTCATTGGCCCCATGCCCGCTGGCGCCAGCCCCGCCCTCGTCCAGATCATCGTGAACGTCAACGGTGCCGCCGCCGCCGGTCCCGTCGCTGAGCCTGTCCAGGTTGTTGACCAGGTCGTCGACCCCGTCCAGATCGTCGATGAGGTTGTTGAGCCCGTCCAGGTCGTCGACAGTCCCACCATCGTGGAGCCCGTGCAGGTCATCGATGTCATGCCCGTTGTCGATCCCGTCCAGATCGTCGACTCTCCCGTCGTTGCTGAGCCCGTGCAGGTCGTCGATGTCATGCCCGTAGTCCCCGGTCCCATTATCGACGTCATGCCCGTCGTCGTTGAGCCCGTGCAGGTCGCCGCCCCCATCATCCCCTCCCCCGCCGTCAACCTCCCCGAGATCCTCAACTAAGCTAAATATACCGTAATATTATCCAACAGTCGTGATAATTCATTGTAGACTTTCTCACTGTTGGATATTATTAGATACTATTTATCTGAAAATCAATGAATACTGTTTCTGTAAGTTTTGTACTATGTGATATAACAATCGTTTTTTAATACTGTTGTTTATTATTCTACCTACCCTTGTGACATAAAAAATGCAGTGGTACTAAACAATGAAGTAAGCAAGAAAGTTCTATAACTAAACTGTTCGCAGCCTGATTTGTTAAATGTTAATTAATTGATAATAAAATAAATAAATTACGGATTCGATTACATTTTCACTGGTTTTATGAACACGATCATCCCACAAAACCTTATGGTAGCTACGTATTCAATCTTGATAGAATTTAAATGTTTATAATACCAGAAAGTCTAGTTAGGTATTAACAGGTATTTACGTAATAATTACGGCTTTATGTCGGATATGAATAAGTGTTCGAAGTTCGAAAATGGACCTTTATCAAGAGGTACCTACGAATACACGCATAACGTATTCCTAATTAATAATAGCAAAAATCTGCACTGAGTGGCCTCCTGAACACCGAAAAATACGGTGGGGCAGACCTAGGCGTAGGTGGAGAGACGAACTCGATAGGTTCTTCAGGATTGAGCCTAAATCGCGCAAGACCGCACAATCTGGAAGGAAAGGGAGGAGGCCTTTGCCCAGCAGTTGAACACTAACGGCTGATAATAATAAAATTATAGGTAGAGGTATTTAGATACGACCGTCCGAAGGATCGAATGGGTGGAGGAGTGCTGATGTGTATAAAACGTTGTTTCTCAGCTGTAGTGCGAGCAGACATAAAGACCAGCTGCGCAGAGGTTATTTGGTTGACAATCAGTAGTCAGATTTCGAATCATACACCAAGCAGATAACATTCACATAGCTGCAGTTTATATCCCACCGAGTGGTAATTCTCAATTACTAATGCTAAATGATTTCAAACACTCACTTCAGAATATTTTCTCGGCTAACCCGACTGATACATTTTTAATTGTAGGTGATTTTATTACTTTGGCTTTTTTTTTCTTCGTGGGTAGTTGGAATAGAAAGTGTCAAAAATTTTGCTCCTTACATTTTTAATTATTTTAATTGTATATACAATTTTTTTTGCAAGTTCTTATATGGAATATTAACAACAAAACTGAGTACCTGCCGGTGTTAATTTAGTTTTTCCTATCTTCTTTCCTTTCTACACTTAACACTTTTTCACTACATCATAAATTCGTGGAATATATTATCACACAATGGAGTCTGCATTGAAAGCCTCTATCGACGAATGAAGGATGAATTCCATAAACGGATGGCTGCATTTGAAAATGACCTCCTCAAATCCTCTGCTGTGTCTTACGGGTCCTTCCGACTTGGCCGCTGATTTCGCTACCTACAAGGCTTTCGTGACCCAGGCGCTGAATCTCCTTCAGCAGCAAATTGAAGCGCTGACCAACACCATGGACACCATGGAAATGCAGAGGCGTCGAAAAATGCTTCTCATCCACGGTGTAGCTGAAGTCACCGACGAAAACCCTGCACAGCTGGTTGTCGACATTGTGAAGCAGCGCCTTGGTTTTGCTGATTTTAAGGTCACTGATCTGCAGCGCTGTCATAGGTTGGTCGACCATCTATGTCGAAGAAGCCGAGACCTATGATTGTGAAGTTCCAGGACGTCGCTGACAAGGACAAGGTCTGGTTCCACAAAACTAAATTAAAAGGTTCCGGTGTGACTTTGTCCGAGTTTCTTACTAAGCGACGGCACGACATCTTCATGGCGGCTCGCGACAAGTTTGGCGTGACTAACGCGTGGACCCGGGACGGTAACATCTACGTTGTCAGCGCTGGAGGTCGGCATCGCATAATGTCGCTTGGTCTGCTGGATCAGATCAACGCAGACACACCTGCTAAGCCGACCCCAGCCAAGAAGACCATTGCCGTGCCGAAGACCAGGCGGGCTGCGACTGCCAAGAAGTAATGTTCGTTTTGTTTGTTATGTTGGTTGTTCAAGGTAAACTTCCTAATCTTTAAGTGTGTATCTATTTCTCCACTATTTTTTTTTTTTATTGTTTTGTTCCTTTGGTGTTATTGTTTTTACTTATTACTGTTCCTTTGTTTTGTTCAATGACATGATTTGGTTTACATAACTTTCCACCCACTTTTAAATTTGTATACAAACATAACCTCTAATCCAATTGTCAATTGTCACCTTTCATATTTAATTTGACACTTCGTAGTTCGTTCTGAAATTCACTGATGTAATGTTTGTTGTTTACCTGGAATCGCTTCCCTTTAGAAGTTTTTTATTTATTTATTTTTTTCTCTTTGTCTCTTCCTGTATTGTTTCTTTTATCCCTTTTTTTCAAATTTGTGATTCACTTATCCTATTGTATTCCTTAATTTAATTACTTCTGTTTTGTTTTTACTTTTAGTGATTAGTTTATGATAATAGTATTTTTACGTTTGTTATCACAACCGGCAGATGGATAGTTATTTTATCGTACTATATTGTTTTTTGTTAGTACTATTGTTTTTTTTTTTTTTTTTTTTTCGTTATTTTTGTAATTGTAGTTTAAGGTTTTTGTATATATATATATTTTTATATTTATTGTTATAGTATACAATATTTACATTTATTTCGTATACACTTATGTCTGTGAACAATTTTAGTAGCGACAGTGAAGAGTTCTTTTCTGCCTGTAGCGAAGATAGCTTTGTCAGTGTTCCCTCACTTGCCGACACTCTCTCATGCCAGTTCTCTGACGTCTCTAGAAACTTCAATGTGGTCCATTTCAATGCCCAGAGTATTCCGGCCCATTTCCCCGATATGCTGACTAGTTTTGACTGTACTCATATACATGCTATCCTTGTTTCAGAATCTTGGTTGAAACCATGTCTCTCTTCTTCAGCTTACTCCCTTCCAGGATTCTACCTCATCAGAAATGATCGCACAGCCCGCGGCGGTGGTGGTGTTGCCATTTACCTCCGTTCTCAGTTTCGGTATTCCATTGTAAGTGCATCACCACAACCTCCACCAATAACGCTGGCGAACACCTCTTCTTAGAGGTGGAATTCTCCCTTAGAAAATCTTACTCGGTGTATATTACTGTCCTTCTCGTCGTATCGACTTCTTTTCTTCTTTGAAATCATTCTTGAAAATCTTGTCCCATTGTACAGTCAGACCATAATCATGGGTGATTTCAATACCTGTATCCTCAAGAACGATCGTCGCTCTATCTCCTTTTTAAATACTATCCAATCATGTAACCTTTCCATTCTTCCCCTCTCCGCCACTCACCATTCCCCTAACAACACTCCTTCTCTTCTTGACCTCATCATTGTTTCCTCCCCAAACCTAGTTGCTAAACATGGACAATGTTCCGCCGATGCCTTTTCCTGTCATGATCTGTTATTCCTTTCCTATCGTATCCGTCCTCCTAAATCCCTACCCAAAGTCCTCATGCAACGGAATTTTCGGGGTATGAATCTTGATGATCTTCGTAGGGACGCCGACAGCATTGACTGGAGCTCGATTCTTCTTTCGGATTGTGTTGAAACTAAGCTGCATATTTTTAACCAAAAGTTGACCGATCTTTTTGACAAACATGCACCTGTCAAGCCAATTAAAGTTAAGCACCTTCCCTCACCTTGGCTCACTGCTGATATTAAGTTATTGTTGTCAAAAAAAGCGTCAGCCAAGAGTAAATATAATAGGCGTCCAATTGAGTCTAACTGGCTGAAGTATGTAGCCATCCGGAATCACTGCAGTAAGGTGTGTAGAAATGCTCAACGCCGATACATCCACAATTCAGTCGAAAAACGGTGATCCAGCCAAAGTCTGGAAATTTCTAAAAACACTGGGAGTGGGTAAATCACCACAAGATTCTTTTCCCCAATCTATAGATTTAAATTCCTTAAACCGTCACTTCTCTTCTCCATCCTACTTTGATAGGATGACTAAAACAACACCATTAAGTATCTTTCCACCTTAACACTCCCGCTTGTTCTACCTTTGTTTTCAAACAATTCGCCACTTGTGATGTTAAGAAGACCATCACTCTTTTGTCATCTAACGCTATGGGTAGTGATAATCTTAGTCGTAATATGGTTCTCTATGTCTTAGACGAAACCCTTCCTATCATTTCCCACATCTTAAACCACTCCATCTCCACCGGGATCTTTCCAACTGCGTGGAAGGAAGCCCACATTATCCCTCTTCCAAAAAAATCCAATGCATCTCTACTTTCCGAATTTCGTCCCATTTCTATACTTCCTTTCCTTTCCAAAGTCCTAGAACGTTAATCCATACCCAACTTAATGATTTCCTCTCCAAGAATAACCTCTTAAATCCTCTCCAATCTGGGTTTCGTTCAGGGCATAGCACGACCACCACTTGACCCATATCACAGATGGCATAAGATCCGGCATGGAGGACGGTAAGCTGACAGTCTTAGCTTTGCTAGACTTCAGCAATGCCTTTAATACCGTGGACTATGACGTTTTACTTTCCATGCTACGTTCTCTTAACATATCTCCAATGGCTGTTGATTGGTTTCATAGTTACCTGTATGGACGCCGGCAACGCATCCGTGTGGAGGATAGATTTCCTCTTGGTGCCCCGTAGCTGCTGGCGTTCCTCAGGGCGGCGTGCTATCTCCTCTTCTCTTCGCTGTATTTATTAACTCAATTACTAACTTTTTATGCTCCTCCTACCACCTCTACGCTGATGATCTCCAATATATACTCAGGCACCCTTGGACAAGTTGATTGATGCAATTGCTTGTATTAATACAGACATTCAACACATCTGTGATTGGAGTAGAGCTCATGGTTTGAAGATCAATCCCTTGAAAACCCAAGTCATTGTTGTCGGTAGCTCCAGGATGATCTCGAAGCTGGATTGGACTCAACTCCCCAGTGTTTATTGTGATGGGATAACCATCCCTTATAGTAACACCGTCCGCAATCTGGGATTACTTATTGATAATTCCTTTACTTGGGGTCCTCAGCTTCGTGAAATAAGCCGTAAGCTGTTCATTTCAGCTAAGTCCCTGCGAAGGTTACGCAACTTTCTACCCGTTACCACGAAGATTTCACTTGCTCAATCCCTTCTTCTCCCCATTCTTGATTATGCCGATGTCAGCTATCTTGATCTCACCGAAGACCAACTTAATAAACTTGAGCGACTTCAAAATTTCTGCATAAGATTCATATTTGGTCTACGCAAATATGATCATGTCTCCGAGTTTCGTGCTAAGCTTAAGTGGTTACCTATACGGCTTCGTCGGAATGCTCATATTCTTTCTCTTCTTTATAATATTTATTTAATCCTGTGACCCCTTCTTATCTTAAAGAAAGATTTATTTTTCTTCATGACTCACATTCGAGGTCCTTGAGGTCGTCAGAGAATCTTAAGCTAAGAATGCCTGTGCACACCACAACATTTATGGACAATTCTTTACCGTCAAAGCAGTTCGATTGTGGAACGCGCTTCCTGTTGCGGTGAGACAGGCGAAATCGCTGTCTTCATTCAAGAGGCAAATTAAAGAACATTACCTTTCTCTTTAATTAAACTGATTTTAGTAGTTAACATTATATACATCTAAATTATTTTACAATTTGTGTGCATTATATTTATATATATATATATTTATTTTTTATTATATATGTATGTATTTATGCTATTTATTATGTATGTATGTATGTTATGATGATGTAATTTGTTTTTTTTTTTTTTTTTTTTTTAGTTAGTATGAATATTATTTAGTGTCCTCTCTTTTAATTATTTATTTACACTGCCCTCTCTTTTTCCTTCTCTTTAAATCCATCCCATGGTTGTCTGTAAGACATTGCTTTAAAGCGATAAGACCGCCATTTGTACTTTTTTTTTGTTTTTTTTTTGTTTCTGAATATTGTATTTGTTTTTATGTGTACAATAAAGATTTAAATAAATAATAAATAATTTTAATTTACCGTTTATTAAATGGGAGCGGAATGGACATGGTATAATACACACTTCTAACTCGGCTATAAACGTTAATTGTATAGGGTATGTCCCAATTTAATTTACAACCAAACTGCTGTGGTAATGTTTTGGATCTTGCTATAAGTAACTCAACCATTGAATGCATACAAAGTGAGGTTGTTCTAGTAGAAATTGATAAATATTAAATACCACATCCCGTTTGAAATATATATGCAAATAGACCACAGCTTCAAGTCAATCCACCCTCCACCAAGAATATTAAAACGTTTCTTTAGAGCGGATTATGAAATAATCAATCGTGAACTACTTCAGACGGACTGGGATTATCTCCTCAGTTCAAATGATGTGGAAGAAGCGGTTGACAAGTTTTATACTTCGCTAAACTCTTTAATTGAATTATATGTTCCCCCCATAAAAATATCCGGTGTTTATTGTTACCCGAAATGGAAAAGATATAGAAATTAAAGTGACTACGCGGAATTTTCATTATTAAAAAAAGGATAAAAATGCTACAAGATGAGTTCTTTAAAAAGTATGTCGAAAGATCCCAGAATGAAATAATAAAATCACCCCAAAATTCTAGAAATATATAAAAGAAAGACCAGGTTATCCATGCCACATGACCCACAATGGCATGTCTTTTTCAAAAGGGTGAAGACATATGCAATGCATTTAACAGATTTTTCACAGCGTTTTCCAATCCCCTGATCCCAAGGATAATATCCTACCTGTACGGAATCTCCATATGCAGATATTACTCACTCAATAACGGTCTCACTAGATATCTTAAAAAATGTTTTCAAAAATCTTAATTTCAAGAAGGGTGCAGGACTTGACGGCATACCTGTTATATTTATTAAAAACTGCGAATTAGGTTTTACAAAGCCACACACAAATTATATTTCAAAGGTCATTAACTGAGGGCGTATTTCCTAATCAATGGAAAGATGCACAGATTGTCCCGATACATAAGAAAGGTATTAAATCAGATATCGGTAATTATAGGGCAGTGTCACTATTAAATAATTTCGGTAAAATGTTAGAAAAAGTAATTTTTGACAAAATCTCCGCCACAACGCAGCAGCGGCGTGCACAGGATTATGACACTGGGTATGCGGCGGAGTACTCGGTCAAGAAAACTTTTTCTTTTATAGTTTTTTAGCATAGCCACAGCCACGCGACGGATCTCTAAGTCGGAAACCATGCCAACATAACAAGTCTTAGATGTACTACTATTCATGTCCATCTTCTACGGCAACGCAGACAAAACAGCGATCGATCGTCGCGGCGGAAGAAATTCTAATAAGTAACATAAAAAAAAACTCACCTAGTCAGCTTTCAATTTTCACATATTCAAGGTTCCGGTTAGTTGAGATTACTATACCTATCCCGATGTAAATAAACGCAAGATTTCGGCCACCTCATTCATTCATTTGATAAAAATACATTTGAACACAAACCTCGCAATCAAATAACATTTAAAAAAATAAACAAACACACTAGTAAATGCAAATGACTACAATTAATATCGAAACTTAGTAATAACTGTTAAATGTACACACTTTCAAATGTTAAAATGAAAAATCCGTTAAGAAATCTATTTTATTTACAAAAATACTAGTATAAAATAGTAAACAATGCAAAAACTCATAAAAAAAGCAAAATGGCCCCCGCGAAACACAAAACATTTCTATTTAAACAAATAAAACCTTACTAACCAAAATGCATAATGTGCATAGGTGATTTATTAGATTCCAACCTATTAATTTTACTCGGATTATAGGCAACGAACATTTACGATTACTTCCGACAACTGCCGAACTCCCGAGGCCTGTCGCAGGAGTCGCGGCTTTCAATATTCATGGGTGTGTGCGTTTGCGACTGTGCACGGACACCAAAATTACTACACACATGCAAACAAATGTAATGCGACACGCGGCAGCATGACTTGGTTGATTAGATACATTAATTTGCTTTGCAGCGCCTCTTGCTTTTCGCGTGGCAACCATAATGTTTGCGTGATTGCAAATAGGTGCTATTTATAAAATATTAGGCGTTTGTAAGTTATTATATTTTGTTTATTCATTTATTTACTATAAATTAAAGTCATCTAAAACGTACGAACGTTATAATAAAATATCTGTGAATGGCAAGTAAAGCACTGCATTTCTGCCTACAAGGAGTGCACGCCCCTGCAACGCAGTGGTGTATACTTCAATCTCAGCACGGCTTTGTCAAGTCACGTACAGTCGTTACCAACCTTATTTGTTTGACTGACTATGTTGTTACTAATATGGGAAATGCACAAATAGATGTTATATACAGATTTCGAAAAAGCGTTTGATAAAGTTAATCACAATATTCTAATTTCAAAATTATATGCAGTAGGCATCAAGGGCAATCTCTTGCGCTGGTTTGAATCTTACTTAAGAAACAGGCGTCAAGCTGTTATAATGGGTGGATATAGATCTAATTTCATTGATGTCAAATCGGGAGTGCCCCAAGGGTCTTTATTATCACCTCTTCTTTACAATATATATCTTTTTGACATATCGGAGTGCTTCCAGCACCCAAAATATCTTCTTTATGCAGATGACAAAAAGTATTTCGTAAAATTGATAATATCACGAACTGTCATAAGCTTCAATCAGATCTAAATCGTTTTACAAATTACTATCTCAAAAATAAGATCAGTGTTAATACCCAAAATGTCAAAAAATTAGTTTTACTAGGAAAAAACAGCCCATACATTACGATTACAACTTATGTAACGAATCCATACCTTGTACGTCGCAAGTCAGAGATTTAGGCGTAATACTCGATGACAAATTTACTTTTAGTGCACACCTTGATTGTATCGTCGGTAAAGCTTATAAGTCTTTAGGATTCGTAATACGTAACAGTAAACCCTTTAATGATATCCAGTGTCTTAAAATGCTGTACTTCAGCTACGTAAGAAGCATATTAGAATTTTCAAATGTAGTCTGGAGCCCATTTTATAAAGCTATATTGATAATATCGAAAATATTCTACGGAAATTTATTAAACATCTTATTTCAAGGCGAAAATTGTAGGTAAATCATATAAGGAATCTTGTGAATATCATAAAATAAACACCTTGCAAGATAGATGACATGTAACTGATATGCTGTTTTTATTTGACATACAAAATAACAAATTTGACTGTCCGGAACTATTAGCAAAAATACACTTTAACGTAGGTACGTTAGGTTCTAGAAGGTTCTATACTAGAAGGTTCTAGACGTACTAGACATACTAGTTTACTATCTGTCCCTACAGTCTTAATTATTTTTAATATATGTTGTCATTCTATAATTATTTAAATTTGCATGCTGTGGTCTCCTATAATTGAAGATCACGTCGAAATGTAAACCACAACAATGGTATACCATTGTCTTCATTATATGTCGTGTATCCCTCGTTGGAGGTCCTCAATTTTAAAAATAAAAAATAACACACACACACACACACACACACACACACACACACACACACACGCACGCACGCACGCACGCACACACACACACACACACACACACACACACACACACACACACACACACACACACACACACACACACACACACACACGCACACACACACACACACACACACACACACCCACACCCACACCCACACACCCACACACACACACCACACACACACACACACACACACACACACACACACACACACACACACACACACACACACACACACACACACAACCACACACACACACACACATGAAGATACTGCAACTAAATCTCAATCATTGTGAGGCTGCACATGATTTGCTCATGCAGACCGTGCGAGAACTGAATCCAGACCTTGTTCTGATTTCGGAGCCATACAAACACCTCACAACTCAACCATGGGAAACAGATAGTACCACTAAAGCTGTGATTTGGGCTTGTGGCGGATGTACCTTTCAGAGTTTTCCTAATAACAACGAAGCCGGTTTTGTTGTAGCCAAACTTGAGGGAATTTACTTCTACAGCTGCTATGCCCCGCCCAGCCTTTCGCTCGACGAGTTTAAGAACTTTGTAGATCGGCTGACCGAAGATGCGAACCAATATTACCCAATTGCAATCGCAGGGGACTTTAACTCCTGGGCAGTCGACTGGGTAGTAAGGAGACAAACGCACGAGGAAAGGTACTACTGGAGGCAATTGTCAGCCTGGATGTAGTATTGTTAAACAGTGGTGATAAACCTACGTTGGTCCGAGGAGAAGCGAATTCCATCGTTGACCTAACTTTCGTCTCCAGTAGTCTAGTTAAGGGAAACAGTTCCTGGGAGGTCATGGACGCCTACACTGCTAGTGATCATTGTGCACTATTCTGGGAAGTATCCGCCGAGCAAAGCACTGGAAGAGTGCACAGGAAGATAATGACAAATGGTTGGAAGACAAGTGCCTTCGACTTTGAAGTTTTCATGGTAGCTCTTAATAGAGAACCAATCAGTAAGGGAAAATGCTGAAAACATGGCAAAATATCTGATGAAGAGAATTACAGAAGCCTGCGACACCACCATGCCTAGGAAACGTGCTATGAACCGGCTTGCTTCGATGCATTGGTGGAAACGAGGACATCAGTAGCCTCCGTAAAAATTGCCTTAAGGCGAGAAGAGCAGCACAACGCTATAGGAAAAGACCAAACTATGAGGAACTGGTGGCAGTGTATAAAAAAAACCCGCCAAAGATTGAACAAGCCATTAAAGTCAGCAAAAGACGATGTTGGAATGAGCTGATTCTTGAGGTAGAAGACCACCCATGGGGCAAAACCGTATAAGGTAGTCATGACTCATCTGAAAAGCCAGCAATGCCATCGCCCACTTGTCCCAAACTTTTAGACAAGATCGTTGCCACGCTGTTCCCTCGCCAAATGCAAGTACATCATCAGATAGAGCAATATGAAACTGAAGAAATTCCACCCATTACAGAACATCAGCTGTTCGAAGCATGTTCTAGAGTAGGGAATACGAAAGCCCCGGGCCTAGATGGAATTCCAAATATTGCATTAAAAGCGGCCATTAAAGCAGCGCCTGCAATATTCCTTGACGTCTATAATAATTGCCTCACAGAAGGTACATTCCCATCGATGTGGAAACAGCAGAGGTTAGTACTCCTTCCCAAAGGAAAGAAACCTCCGGAAGAGCCAACATCCTACCGTCCGCTCTGCATGTTGGATACAGTTGGCAAAATACTCGAACGCATAATACACAGGAGGATCGAAGCAGTAGTTGAACCGCTTCTTGCCAGCAACCAATACGGCTTTCGGAAAGGACGCTCTACCTTGAATGCAATTAGCGTTGTCGTCAATACAGCTAAGGACGCAATCGCCGGAACCAGGTGGAAGGGAGGTACGAAAAAGTACTGTCTGGTAGCAACGTTAGACATTAAAAATGCCTTCAATTCCGCCAAATGGGATTACATTATGAAAGCCCTTTACGAATGAAGGTACCAGAATACTTACGCAGGATGGTTGCAAGCTATTTTTCTGACAGGATCTTAAATATGACACAAAGACTGGTCCGAAAAACATATAAAGTCACTGGAGGAGTACCCCAGGGCTCAGTTCTAGGCCCACTTTGTGGAATATTATGTATGATGGCTTATTAAAGCTAGAACTTCCAAAAGAAGTCAAACTCGTGGCATATGCAGATAATGTGGCCGTGCTGGTCGTTGCAAAGCACATCGAAGAAATTACCTTTGCCTTTGACGCTACCATTGAGAAGATTAGCCACTGGATGAACACAGTTGGACTGCAGTTGGCGGAACACAAGACTGAGGCAGTACTCATTACTAGCAGGAAGCGGTTGGAAACCATCACACTGCAAGTCGGAGCACTGAAATCACATCTCAGCCGTCTCTACGGTACTTGGGCGTGATGATTGATACCCGACTCAACTTCAAGCAGCAGGCACAACACGTGGGTGCCAAAGCGTCGGTAGTCAGAGCGACTTTATCAAGACTGATGCCCAACATAGGAGGCCCGAAGCAGAGAAGGAGGGCGTTACTGACATCTGTAGTAACATCCGTACTCACCTACGGAATCCCCATCTGGGCTGAAGCACTTAAAATACAGGAAGTACGAAGAAAATTGCACCAGTATATCGGCTGAGTGCTTTAAGAATTGCCAGTGCTTTTCGCACAGTGTCTGATGACGCTGTGAATGTTATTGCTGGATGCTACCAATAGAAGAACTAGCCGAAGAACGGAAAGCTCTTTACCATCGTAAAGTAACGACTACACTCAGTCCTGGGGAACTTGTCAAGGAGGAACGGCAAAATAGCATACGACGATGGCAATCGAAATGGGATACCAGTACAAAAGGGCAGATGGACCTACCGTCTTATCCCACAAGTTGATGTCCTGGTTAAACCGTAATCATGGTGAGGTCAATTACTACCTGACACAAATGATTTCAGGACATGGGTGCTATCGGCATACCTCTATAAATATAGCACGATGTATCTCAAATGTGCCCGTCCTGCCCAGGAGTTAGTGAAGATGCAGAGCACGTGTTCTTTACGTGTCCTCGTTTCGACCTGTTGCGCAGCACCTGGTTGAGGCCCTTACGAAGAAAGTTCAGCCAGAGTCTTGATAGAAGCTATGATTTCGTCGGAGGCAGCATGGCAGGCGACAAGCGCTTTTGCGAAGGAAGTTCTTCAGGAACTGCGTCTATTGGAAAGAAAGCGATCAGAAAACGAAATCCCGTGAGATTAACACGACGGAAGAGCAGTAGCTAGAGCCTCCCTCCATGAAGTAATGCCTAGCGCGGGGCCGTGGGGGAAGAGGAGGTTGAGAGGAAATAAAAAAAAAAAAAAAAAAAAAAAAAAAAACTCACACACACACACACACACACACACCACACACCGCATCTACATTGTTCACATAAGCCCAACCATTTACTAACCATTAATGTTTAGTATTAAATTAAAGTATAGCTTCCCATTTATATTTGGTCTTAGTCTACTCTTTGTTTATTAATTATTGTTAGATGTGTACTTCGTTATTGGCGTATTGTTTCGTTTAACATTATAATGTATTTAAATTATCAGCTGTGAAGGACCTAATAAATAAATTAATAAAATAGCCCCGCAAATAGTAAATAGTTCAATTAGTTATTATAAATGCTTGATGAAGTGCTAGGAACAGATGAGTCGTGAATACCATAACACAAATAATATATGTAGATAATAAACAAATCACACTACATCAGTGAACACTTTATTGAATTAGATATCCAATTGAATGTACTAACAACGCTTTGGAAATATTCCTATTTAAATCCCCATAGTCCCTCATGACATCCTGTCATTTATCACACACCAATTTTGCGGGCACATAGTTTTTGCTCCATTTAAGTTAATGTAAAGACATTGCCCGTATAAATACGAGTTTAGACTGTAGTTTCTTGTACTAATTAAATAACTCTTAATCAGTTATTTGCTTTAACTGCCACCGTGGCGCAGTTGATTAGACACCGGCTGTGAAACGTGAAGCCACGGGTTCGATTCTTGCACCGAAACAAATATTGTGTGATCCACAGGTAGGTATTGTTTCGGATCTGGGTGTTTGTAAGGCCGAAAAGTAGTCTTGTAGTTCCTAATATACCCACGACATAAGACTTAATTTTAATGTAGGGTCATTTGGGTGAAAAAAATAGCCTGAAGTCTACACACCCAGCTACTGCACCCTAATTATTGAATCAAATTATTTTTTTCAAATTGTGTGATGACATACCTAAAAGGCCAGCTGTGACTAAGACAAAATGAGCAAACACACTAACAAAAGTAATTGAATGAGGGCTTTTCTGACGGTTTTGCTTTAGAAATTTGTTGGAGTGAACGAAGTTTAGCCATAGTATGTCGGTAGAAAATTATTTATTACCAATTTATTTATTAGTTTTAATTCGATTAACACGGTGACATACGAGCAAGCACACAAAACGGAGCAAACAGTTCACCTGATGGTAAGTGATGCCGACTATGAATATCCAATATTCTTGGATTATTGAATGAGAGGGGAGTGGATAGGAAGAAGGATGGGAAGAGGGAAGGTGTATTGGGCATCCGGGAATCATACACCCGAAAGGCAACAGCAAAAGTGTCGCTTCACGTCGATATCCTGTGAGACAGTGGTACTGCCCCTGATGAACCTGGCTATTTACGACTGACTACAGCGTGGCTCTACCACTGTAGTAAATACTTGTATACAGTAGTATTACCACCACTTTGTGATCTTTGTTTATCTCAAAGAGCAGAGAGAGATAAAGAGAAGCTGTTATAGGAAATTAAGAAACAGCATCAGTGATGGAAGGTGGATTCCTCGATGTTGAGTCTTAAGTGAAAAGCAATGAATATTGTTTCTGTTATTGTGATATTTATATTAAATGACAATATAAAATAACTGGCATTTATTGTCCTATATATTATATTTGAACCCTGTTAAAGTATATCTATACCAATTTGCGATATCTATTCTGAGTAAATTGTTTTTAAAATTATTACAAAACTATTTCGTAAATCTTGTAAACTATATATTTTGCTTCTTTGGACAAAGTGGTTTATTCAAACTGTAATAAGCTGAATAACTATTGCACTAGCACTACTCTGTAAATTTCACTGTTAGACATTGACGTAAAATATATGGACGGGCAGAGAGTACGAAAAGTGTTGTCACGAAAGTGGTCCGCGGACCAATGCAACGGTTGTGGACGTCACAGCGAACCGGTCTGTAAGTCGTCGGACAAATGGCCTAATTGTATCGTCGTGGTTGCAATAAAAATGACCGAAAGTACACAAAAAAAAAGATAACTTTCCTTATCATCGCTAAGTAAGAATTATATTACTTTAAGTCAGTATAACATTATTTTAGCATTATTGAAAAAACGATTTCATGGCCGCCATTGACGTAAAAATCCAACAGATGGCGCGATTTTTACGGGCATCTTTGTGACGTGCCCAATGTACTTGATGGGCCTATCCTTAGTTTTTAAATCAATGGTTAGAGAGGTTTTTATAACAGTTGGTTTCGATTTTAATGATTGGTCTACTTCATAAGCAGTTTCTTCTGTTATGGATATGGAACTAGAACATTCATAAACTGTGGAAATTTATCAGTTTTGTAATTAGAGTAAAGTCTAACAAAACAAATTTTCCATCACATTTTTCAGCTCTTATTTATGTAACCTTTAGCAGGTCATTTGACTTTTTATGAGTTAAGGTCCAATACCATGTTTCTCTGTGGTTATCAACTGGGTGTAGGCTGCTTACTTCTTTGAATTTTAGTGGAAGGATACATGGGAAGGATACATCTTAGTTGTCTGGCCATTAGCATGTTGCTGAAAGCTTTGTATGTTTACATTTATATTTTTGTTTTTGATTTTACGTGTGGCATGCGCCAATGTATTTCATTCTTTCTCTTTGGAAATTAATACGGCCTTATCATAGACCGTGTATAAACCTATTTTAGTATTGTATTTTTTTATCTTCTTCGCTCTAACTGAATTCAAATGCCAGTGCAAAAAGACATAACATTTGATAAATAAAATGGATTTATAACTCTATGAATAAGGTAGTTGAAGTATTTTTAAGCAATGAACTTATTGCGTCTAATATTGTCGATTCTACGCTGCTGAAACGCCTCTTCCAAGTTTGATGACATTTTTTATGTATTTGAATGTGGTATTGGTTTTGAATTATAAGTAGAAACAAACTCTGAAATATCGACTTTGTCTCTAACCTAAATAAAAAAGAGAGAACCCTTCCTTCTCTAATTTTTTCATATGGAAATAAATAAATGCACCCAAAATAGTCACATACTATTCTGGAGGCTGTCCCACCCTCACACCCACCACTGTAACTCCTGTGAGCCAGGATCAACAGTGGCACGCAATGTAATAACACCGAGCATTGAAGCTCGCGAGGTCTCCGGGAATGTCTAACTTGTCTTTAAACCCGCAACGAAATTAATCAGAAAGTGAAATTAATAGGAGGAGTTGGAAATACATTATTGTCCACTTCCCTCCGTGCAAAGCGGGCGACAAAAACAATGAACTAAACAGGTAAATAACTTCGTAAAAGACTTTTACAGCGGGAGAAGCCAGCTGTAAAGCACCACGGATCACATCATCACTACATTTAAAGGGGGCCTATTATGTGAGCTTTTAGACTTGATTCCAATAATAAGTATGGCAAAAACGCCGGAAAGCACGGAAGTTCTTCCTAGTCTCTACAAGGTCCATGTAGTATACGACTCCAGATGATATCTGCATACTATCCAGCATAGTTTTACGCTCATTCTGCCAAAGACTACACTCCCAAAGTATATGATGCGCGGACTGCTCATACTCGCAATTAGGTGTTGAACATGGGCACGCAGGCGATTCAACAAGCTTAAAGAGTAAAGTTTAGACCTAAAGTTACCATGGCCCGTGTAGAAACTGTGATACGCAATAATCGACATCCAACCAAGTCCTTTGTCAAACGGTCACGAACGCAAGGAAATATTGATATAGATGTCGTCCCTTCAAAGATACCTCCCATCTATTTTGCCATTCATCTAATAGTTCGCTATATACCACTGAAAGCGGTTTAAGTAATCTATCAATTTTTAAAAGTTCACGTGCGGTTAAAAAACTTTTAATCCATATCTCCCTAGTAGAGTAATACATGGCGGCGCGACGTTGCACCTCCAGGGCGACTGGAAGTACACCCGCCAGGACAGGCAAGCTTCAGTACTAACAGTTTCTATATGCCTTACACAAGAATATCAAGGCCAAGCGTTGGCTCTGGAGCCAGTTTCTTCGCACAGCGCCGATAGTAGCCCTATCAGCCCATACGGGAGATCCGTACAAAATACATCCTAAGTAAGTTGCTCCATAGATGATTTTTAGTGTATTGAAAGATAGCCCCCATGGTTGATTTGATACTCTTGTCAAAGCAAAAAAGTTCCTTTTCCGACTTTTCCCCGACGTTTTTTAATATGTTCAAGAAATGAAAAATTCCTTTCCAAAATTAAACCAAGATAACAAAACCGATTCTTTTTCTTAACAGTGATATTATTAAATTTAAATCGCGGCGGTGATTGTAACTTCCTTTTAAAAGTAATTGGAACGTGTTTTGTGGTGCAAACTTTAAGCGATTTCGATGGCCCCAATCACATATTAATTTAAACACGCGGCTGCACTATTTTCTAGTCCGACCTACTGTTTGATTCTATGAGCAAGAGGCCATCGTCCGCATATCCGGTCAAAGAACACCCTGGACGGTAAGGGAATCGTAAGAAAATCGACACGGCATAGTGTCCAAGTTTAAGTTTGGTTGTTCCGTGCGAGAAATACGAGTAAATAAGTGAATATGGGTCATACACAAAACGAGCGAAAATTTGTATAAAAAAAACATGGTCGTGATTTTTACGAAATCAGGTCTCATTTAATATGATATTATCAGAATATTAAATTAAAACATAAAACAAGATCGTTTCCCTCGATTAGGCTAAAAAATGAAGTTTATAATTATTTTTCGAGCAACAGAAGGGTGTTATGTTTACACAAAGAACAAACATATCAAAAATAGTTACAAAGCAAGTGTCTCCATCGCTGAATTTATTTTTGTATTTTCGATGGTGCAATTGAGTTATCTGAATCACTAAAGTTAAAGAATGATGAACGGCATTCACATAAATGCGCTATCATATGGAACATGGTTTTTATTCCGATACTGAGTAATAATTAATATATTCTTAGAAGCTAAATACATTACTATAGAGCCCACAGCACTCCACGTCTACGTTTACAGGCAAGCAAAATACTGGCTTTACTTGTTAAATCATTATTACTTATTTTTTCTGTAGACATTGTCTTTCGTGTGGACTTATAAATCCACAGAAAAGATGTCCACAGAAAGGAAATTCTTTAAAAAAAATTAGCAATGCTAATTTAGTTTGATGGTAGCCAAGTAGGTAATTTATTCCACAACTACTCCCCTTAAGCCTATTTCGGCAGCATGTGAATTAATAAAACTAATAAGGTAATTTACTCAAGTACACAAGGAACAGAAAAGAAGCACCGATCTTTGACAATAACACTATTAAAGATCTCAATATCTTAAGGAAGAAACCTACGCTGGGCTCAGTCATTAAATCCAATGTGACCGATGCCACCCGTCAGTGTGGCCAGTTTAATTGGTTTTTTTGGTAAAAATAGTATTTTATTCAGCCAATTTATTCCGGTTGAATTTAAGGGTCCACAGAAAAGTCGCAGTACCGTGTAAACCACACAGTTTATTGATATTTTTGTGGAGTCACTTTAACATATATTATTTACTCAGTAAAAGTTTAATAGTCAGTATATATAACTAACTGATATTTAATATAACTTAAATAGAATAACGCATATCAAGTATGAGAAATATCTATCAAAATATGCCAAGTGCGTTTTACGAACAGTCCACAGAAGGGGACATTTGAGGAAAATTTGTGTTGTTATATTAATCATTTCTGAAGATAATTCATTATTGGTATATGTCTTAATAGTAATACTTGTAAGGCATTTACCAAAATTAAGTCAGAGAATCAATCCAGAAATTTGAAGATAATATTCATTCTGAACATGCGTATGTGTGTGACCCATAGATATTTTTAAAGCAACCTCGTAATTTCAACTTAAGAAGCAGCATTGGCCACCAAGCGTTGTCGAAAGCACCGGAGATGTCCAGGAAAATACCAAGTACATATTTGCGCACCGATGTACTTACCGCTCTTCTAACCGTATCGGTTAGAAGAGCTGTAAATACAGTCGTACAGTTTGAAGGACCTTGTAGCCAACGGAATACTGGATATAATTATTGGGAACTTAACATCTTATGAATGCCAAGGATTGCTTTTTAATTCATGGTGTTGTTGGTTTTGTTGCTGTCCATGAGCGGTGCCATCGCTTATCATCAGGCAAATGGTATGCTCGTCTCGCCATTCCGTGCAGTTAATAAAAATCGTACTGTCAACTTTAAGTTGAAAACAATTGTAGGTTTTCGTCTTACGCATAGAGTAAAGAAGCGGCCATAAATACTAGAGCAATGCGTCTTACAGCGATCTGAACAATGGATTCTTTGGTTGTGTGCACATTATAGGTCATACGCTTAAGACGTGACCAACAGACTACATAGAAAGAACCTTGTACGTTCCATTGGTCCTGAGTGGTCAGTTGGCCCCGTACTTACCGGCTCTTTTACTCTATGCGTACCTAAACCTATAATGTGTTTTGAGCTTTAGAGGTTTGCCACAGTGTTGCCACTCATTAAACGAAACGAAACAGTACAGATTTATTTATTTCAGTTTTATTATTACCTAGACAATGGTACCACTTTAGGCGAGCGCACCGATGGGTACTGTAGAGTGTAGCTTTAAGGAGTTTCGACAAACCTCTACTGACGAACTTAAAATTAAATATTTGTAAAACCCAGTTTGTATAGAATTAGGTATTATAAAATAGTATTTCAAATTGAATAATGTTTTATCTCCATGGTTTTAACTCAGACTTCCCACAGATCAGTCATAATCCACTGTTATGTGATTTTTTTGTATTGTAAAGTCAAACTCATCAAATATTTTGAGAAGGGTTGAGCTACCTCATACCTCAGCCACACCATACAATTGTAGAATAGGTTCCCAGTTAATGTGTTCTCGCTTTTCTATAATCCTGAACATGGCCTGAAACAGCATTTGATTAAGTCAGTGTCAACAGTGTCCATTGATGAGAAAGTTATGTATGTCGCCGATCGATAGTCTAACTGTACGGCAATGTACTTACTACAGTTTCCTTTCACTCAGGTGCAGTGCAGCCGCAGCCGGAACAAAAAATATAACTATATTCAGTGAATAATCAATCGTTATTGTTCTATTAAGACTGCACAATACTCACAAACAGAAGCCTTGTTAAGAACACAAAATAACCTAATAATTTTTGAAATAATCGGTAATTCGGCAATATTATTACACTATCGATCAAGTTGTAATTGATAACAAATAGTTTAGCAACGTGATATGTAAATAAAAACACGAAATATAAGATAGTGCAAATTAATTTATAGTTATTGTAATAAAACTTATTTAATCAACTCATATCAGGTGTAAGCCATAAATATAATGTGTTCAATTTATGAATATTCAGTAATTTACACTTACTTATAAATTCGAATAAAAATCGAATGTTAAGATACTTGATTTATTTATTCATCTTTTATTCTACACTTAGGGGAATCAAGATTCTAAATCAAAGACAATCTACACTGATTATCTCTTCATCTCCTTGTTACTCTTTTAGCTGCATCATATATCAACAAGATATAATAGATTTTAATGTGAGTGAGCGGTCAAATGAAACACCTGTAAATAATGCAAATATAGAGCTTTGAAAAAACAACTTCAAATTGCGTACTTAATGTACGCTACCATGGGCAAGCGACCAGATATTTATAGCGTTATAGACATATCCTACTAGAAGTGATATTGTTCTGTGATCACTAAAACTCTAGGTTTGAAATCTAGAATCAATAATAATAATAATACAATTTTCATCAATTTGCTCACGCATTCTCTTCGGTGCAGTTGGCCTGTCTCTTTGATTACGATGTCACTGACCAACCCTCTCAACACACACATTAAAACTTGTATCTCCATATGTTTTATTATCCTCCTTTTATTCGGCCTCTCTACAAGCTCACAGTGTGTAAACTTTCCTTTCTCAATTCTCTTTACTAGTCTTCATTAACGTCACAATACTCAACTACCCCGTTAATTAGTACTCACGAACCCCACACTGCACTTTGGTACTAAGGTTATTTCCACTGCCCTAATTTGAGTCTCATGCTTTAACAAAGGTCGCAGTGTATTAAATCAAACAACATTTAAGGTTGACCGTAGGAGTACAGATTTAGTTAAGGTACCTAGTATTCAATGCGTAGAAAAATCGAGGTCACGTACCATGACAGACGGGCAATAAATATTGGTAGATTTATTCAATCATGCTTGTAATATTGTTATATAATCTTAAGTTAGGACGAAGATAACACGCTATTTTCTTGTCTAATCTTGATTCGTTAAACCTGAGATAATATTCAATATAAAAGCGTTAGTGAACATCGAAATAGCAATAGTCGTCTACGGCTCGGGCTAAAAGTAAGTAACAAATAATTATTATTCCATATAGGTTTGGCTTCTGGTTTGAATGGAAATTGTAAAGTACTGAGAGCACTAAGCATCGCCTGTAAGTCAGTTAGGTTTATTACAACATTATACTAAATACCTAAATGCGTAAAAACCCCTTACTCATGTAATAGACTTTTTGTTAAACTTCAATCAAAACCTTAATGAATGTATGAGAAAACATTAAACAATAATTACAATATTCCAATTATAAATATATAACGCTTGTTTCCATCTTTCAGATCCATCAACATGAAATTCTTCATTACCTTCGCTTGATCGCCGCCGTGGCCTCAGCCGCCATCATTAAACCTACTCAGGTGAGCGCTGAGCTGGCTGAGATCCAGGAGATCATCGCCGCCATCAACAGCCCGAGCACCAACCCCGCCACCGCTGCCGTACTCGAGCAGCTGCTCCAGGACTTCCTCGTATCGGACCCATCGCCATCGGACCCGCCATCGTCGACACCGACTCTTCCCTCATCTCCGTCGGACCCGCCATGATCGACTTCCCCCTCCCCGACGGTGGCGCCGCGTCAGCCCCCGTTGACGTCAGCCCCGTTGAAGCTAGCCCCGTCGTCATTGGCCCCATGCCCGCTGGCGCCAGCCCCGCCCTCGTCCAGATCATCGTTAACGTCAACGGTGCCGCGCCGCCGGTCCCGTCGCTGAGCCCGTCCAGATTGTTGACCAGGTCGTCAACCCCGTCCAGATCGTCGATGAGGTTGTTGACCCCGTCCAGATCGTCGATGAGGTTGTTGACCCCGTCCAGATCGTCGACAGCCCCGTCATCGTGGAGCCCGTCCAGGTCGTCGATGCTTTCCCCATCATTGACCCCGTGCAGGTCGTTGACGTCATGCCCGTAGTCCCCCGGCCCCATCATCGACGTCATGCCCGTCGTCGTAGACCCCGTGCAGGTCGTTGATGTTATGCCCCGTAGTCCCCGGCCCCATCATCGACGTCATGCCCGTCGTCGTGGAGCCCGTCCAGGTCGCCGCCCCCATCATCCCCTCCCCCGCTGTCTCCCTTCCCGAGGAACTCAACTAAACGGAGCAGTTAAAGGAACATCTGTCCAGACTTGTGCAGCTAATCGACGTCTTTAGCTAAGCATCTGGCTTAGTTTTTTAATGTATTGTGTCTTTAGATGTTGTATTGACATTAGATACAATATAATGTTTAAAAAAATGATTCATTATTTTTTCTTCCTTATTTTAGTTTTAGTTTTTCGTCGTTATTTATAGTCAGTGTTAAAACCAATGATTTAAGACTGTCTATAGATAAGGCAGTTTATGTACGTACATAACATTCTGATAACACATCTTTTAATTAATATGCATGTATGCCATGGTAGAAAAATAACTACTTACCTACAGTTGAAATTTCGGAATTTTAAAAATTATGCAGATCCGTGAAATCATGATGACATTAAACTACATCATATAGTAATAAATATTTTCAAATAATCTAACTAAATTAGAAATAACTAGTATGCAGTCACAACCATTGGTATTATACCTTTTTTTAACTCAACCCGCGATAGAAAACCTGACTATTAGACCGACTAGGCTACATTATAATTAAACAAATTACAAATATCTATTATATTTAATAATACTGGTGTGAGATGCCGAGAAGAACGTATGGAAGGTAACCGTGCATCAGCTAAATTCTATGTTGAAATCTAATAAACAAAATATCACCAGGCCTTGTTAAGGTGTATCCATCTCGCAGTTCGATCCCCGCACCGGGACAAATATTTGTGTGATCCACAGACGTTTGTTTCGCGTCTGGGTATTTATGAGGCCAAATAGTCTATCGTAGTTCCTGATGCCCACGAAACAAGACTCAATCATACTGTGGTTACATGACTATGTATGTGACTGTTGGGTGTATTTATTTTATTTATTTATTAGTGACTTTTTGTGGAGCTATGTTTCTATATTTACTCAGCAATATTTGATAACAAATGCTATTTATTGTTATTAGTACATATTGCCGTGTTACGGCTTTATTCCAAGACAATTTTAAAACCTCTCGAATAGACTCGAACGACTATTGAATTCATTTTATGCGAAGATGTTATTATTTTAAGCGATAATAATAGGTTTTAAAACTGTCTATGTATAAGTACATACTTACATACATAAACTCAAGCCTTTTTTCCAGAAGGGGTAGGCAGACGTGCCAGGGCACCCACATTTTGGCTTGTATGTTCCGTTATCCGTCCCCACGATGTGAAGGTGGTGAGCCTATCGCCATATCGGGCACAAATTCCTGACTCTGGGCTGATAATGACTAGAAAAATCCAATATCACTTTGCCCAACCCTGGATTCGAACCCGAGACCTCAGCTTTGTAGCCGTACCTTAGTACAACTACGCCATCGAGGCAGTCTATGTATAAAGCCTTTAGTATATATGTTAAGTGATGTTGCTTAACATATGATAACAAACGATGGCAGTGTTTTATTCTGATCTTATAGAATTTACTCTGAGACTGACTGACCCTGAAACGCTCAGGGAAAAGTGAATCAGTTTCCCCATTGTGCCGATTAAAGAAACGATGTCCTCGAAAACCTTATATGAAACTAGGGGTTCGGCCCCGGCTCCAAAATGGCGCCCAAAATGTTCAATTCCAACAATCAGTTTAGAATATCGACCAATCGGGCCAGGAAAAATGAATAAAATTTTCTTGTATTTGCTAGATATTTAACTACTGCTACCCTCCTCTGAGTGATGTCGCTATAACATATAGGAGACACACATATACCCATACATATATGACATGTGACCGAAAAGTCTCTCGTAGTTCCTGATACCCACGACACAAGACTCGATCTTAGTGTGGGGTCAGGGCTATGTATGTGACTGTTGGGTGTTATTATTATTATTTTTATTATTATACCGGGTATCTCAAGACTGCTACCGAAAACGAAGCCGGGTGGTAGTTTAAGTGACTACAAACACATTGCAACTAAAATTTTCGCAAAGAAACGCGACAATTATTTTTTATGATTTTTTAAATATCGTCATTTTTGGGTGGTAAATCCATAGTTTTTGCTAAAATAATTATTTAAACACTTTTATACCTTAGATTGTTTATAAATAAAAGGGTATACACTATTATTTTAGGAAAAAAATACATTTACCACCCAAATATGGTCATAGGAAAAAAATAACAAAAAAAAATTGTCGCTCTTTTTTGCAATTTTTTCTATTGCATTGTGTCTGAAGTCGCTTAAACTACCACCCGGCTTCGTTTTCGGTAGCAGTCTTGATATACCCTGTATATATACCCTATAGCATTCCTCGATAAATTACCTGTCCAACACATACAGAATTTTCCAATTCAAACCAGGAGCTCCTGCGATTACCAGCAACAAACGAACTCTTCAGCTTTTTATATTAGTATAGATTTTGGAAGTGCAAATTGCTGCATGTTTCTCTAGAATGTAATGCCTAGGGCGGAATTTAATTTATCTATGTATCTTGTACGCTTTTTGCTACTATACCAGTCCAATCCTATTAGTAAACGCATTGCTATGAACTTTTCATCAGGAGCACGTTAGTTATTTGTATCTGTAATTTTAACTTCTACCATCAGATATATTTATTTTACTGGTGGTAGGTCTCTCATATGTGAGAGGCCGCCTGGGTGGGTACCACTGCAATGTCTATTTCTCCCGCCAAACAGCAGTGTAAGTGCGCTGTTGTAGACTGTAGTAACTACTGGACAAATTGAGAATTAACATCATATGTCGCAGGATGACGAGCGCAGTGGAATTCCGAGAATTCCTTTGTAATTCGAGGTGCTGTTTGATTTGCTACTGTTTATGAGCGGTCGTATCGCTTACCATCAGGTGAACGGTGTGCTCGTCTCGCTATTGCAGGACGCGGGCCAATCCTACAATCGAAAGTACGATTTTTACGATGTATCATATTTACGATGTACGATGGGTTTACGCCATATAGTACGTCGCCATATAGGCGAACTTTACATACTATAGAATATTTTTACAAATCGCTATACTATGCAAGTTACCTCACAAGGTTTTTCTTTACTGTTACGTGCATGGTAATTAACTTTCAATACACACGACGCCGAAAAGTCATACGTGAGCCCTGAGATTAGAACCCGCGACCACCGTGAACATGCATTTGCATTGTCAGCAATGACCGTCACGATTTCATATTTGGTAAATTAATTCTAAATAAATTCAATTTATATAATAATATATTCAATTAATAAGAGCTATTTAATTGCCTACATGACCAATAAACCAATTGACAGCTTCCGTGGCGCAGTTGGTTAGACGCCGCCTGTGAAACGAGAGGCCGCGGGTTCGATCCCCGCACCGAGAGAAATGTTTGTGCGGCCCACAAATATTTCTTCCGGATCTGGGTATTTGTGAGACCGAAAAGTCTCTCGTAGTTCCTGATACCCACGACACAAGACTCGATCTTATTGTGGGGTCAGGACTATGTATGTGACTGTTGGGCGTTATTTATTTCAATATGCCTATGTAAATATAGAAGCGAGATAATTTCACTTGTTTTTATGCTTCATATATGCCTAGGCAGTATTATCTAAGCGGACAATGTTGTGTTAGCTGGACTACATTTTTTAATAATAAGGCATTGATTTAAAAACGTAGGACAGGCTCTTCAGTACATTTGGAGTTGCAAAGAGATGGATGAAAAAATCGTGCTAAATTAAATATTAAAATCATTTAATTTAATAATAACAGGTTTCGTCTACACGTTTATAAAAAATATGATCTCTATTTTTATTAAACTTTCTGTCATACTCGTAATACAAGCAACCATTTTCAAAATCATTGCGTGTAATGACAAATTCTAGTAACGCTCCGCTAAAGATGTACTTAACTTATATTTTTAAGAGGTACACTATTAGCATATATTAATTAATGTAATAAAACGTTTTTTTTTTCAAAAATGAAAATTAAAATGAATTTGACGTATGATTAGAATGGTTATCGTTATGTTTATGAACAAAATCATAATTAGACTGAACATATCTAATGACACCAAGCTTTGATATATATTATATTGATTAATCGGACAATGCTAACGACAGATTAAAATTACGACAGATTATAGATTAATTTATTAGACATCAATTATAATTATTAGTATAGATCGTCTAGTCTTTTGACATGTGAATGCGACGTTGTCTGAATTGTACTGTACTGTATTAGACCATTTACGTCCCACTGCAGGGCACGGGCCTCCTCTGCAATCGAGAGTACGATTAAGAGCGGTAGCCGGTAGGCCAGTTAGTCCACCACGCTGGCCTAGTGCGGGTTGGCGGACTTTACATACCCTAGAAATTCTAATAATAGTTTAATTGCTGTCCGTTGTCTGAAGGCTATTGTCAAAATGTTGATACAGTTTTTCTCTATTTAACGCATTGTTTGAAAAATGTTTTCTTAATATAAACAATAAGCATAAATACTCGTAATCTAAAAGTATCAAGTTATCAACATGTGCCATAAAATAAACTGTGAAAAGAAAAAAATCTCCTAACATTTAGACAACAGCATGACAACCATGCGTTCACGCGCTAAAGACAAAAGACCGTAGAAGACGTTATAGTTATGTTATAGTTTGGAAAACTAAAAAGCTTTAATAGAATACCCAAGTTTAATAATGAAACCATGAGGTGCTTAGAATAATTAATATATTATAGCACCCTAAGTTGCTTTTTTAAACGGTTTTATTTAGCTCACCCCGTTTGTTTGGGTCAAATTTAGTAATTGAAATTTAACCCTCTTCCCGTTAACCGATTGATCTGAAATTTGGTATACGCCTTTGATTCTGGTGACAATACAATTATCCATATTCAATATTATTGTGAATCCAAGATGGCCGCCGCTACAAGATGGCGGACAACTTAGTTTTTTTCAATCCCATCAATATGGGTATCAAATGAAAGGGCTTGTCAAGTAAAATTCAGTGCACTATACAAAATCAAAATCAAAGATGGCCACTGCTACAAAATGGCGGATAATGTATTTTTTAATCCCATCAGTATGGGTACCAAAATAAAGGGCTTGGTAAGTATAATACAGTATACTATACAAAATTACAATATGAATCTCCCACCCAAGTCAAGAACTCAACGAATCGAATAGAATGAGACATAAAAACTAAAAAGTTAAAAATAAAAAATATAACGCGACCGTGTTTCCGAACGCACCGCGCTGTTCCCGGCGGCGCCCACGCGACATCACGCGATATGGTACGAGCCGGGACAGCCAATGGGAGCGCGCGGGGTTGTTCGGGAGCGCGCCCCGTTCCCGAGTCGCCGCAGTCGAGCGACGACATATAGTATTATTCTACTCTTTGGCGACGACAGTCGATCAAAGTTGACCACCGGTTCGCGACGCATGCGCTCATCTCGCGTCCAAAAAGCTCCCGCGCACCTCGCAGATTATCACCTACAATAACACTCGGCCTTCGCCACGAACCCACTTAAAGGTGTTTCAATAAATAAATACCGTTAAAACTGGCTGCCCAACGAGCGGGCGAAGCACCCGTGTGTATATTGTGTGTTTGTGTGTGATCATGCCACGTGCCACGACACGTCAAGTGCGTCAAGCGGAGCTCTTGGAGGAGGATGCTCCAGAATATGACGAACAAACGGCCACGCCAAGGTCAGCGGAGCGCCGCGCGCCCGCGACCGAAGCTTCAACATACATCACTGCGAGTGACATCGCGTCTATGATGGCGTCCATCCAGCAAGCTCAGGCTGCGAGCTTCGAGGCGCTACTCGCAAGAGTATTGGATTCACGATCGCCGCATTGTTCTCCCGCGCAGGAATGTGCGCCGGCTATGCCATCCGTTCAACCTACGCCTGGCAACTTCGCCTCGTGTAAGGCTCGATTCAGCGGAGCACCTACTGAGTCACTCGACGGCTTTATAGATGCCATCGAATCATTTAAGGATTGTGCCAACGTAAGTGAAGCCAATGCGCTACGTGGTTTGTCCATGTTGCTAACGCACGACGCGGCAACTTGGTGGCAAGGAGTTAAGACCACCATAGTCACATGGGATGGAGCCCTACGCTGCCTGCGCTGCGCCTTCGGGGACAGCCGCCCGCCACATCGGATATATATTGAACTCTTTTCCAATCCACAAAGCGCAAACGAGAAAACAGAACTATACGTGGCCAAAGCGCGCGCTCAGCTATCCCGTTTACCCAGTGGCGACATTAGTGAAAAAGTAAAGTTAGATATGATTTACGGCCTGCTCCACTATAAGATAAGAAAAAGGCTTCGCCGAGAAGAATTCGTGGACTTTGACGATCGTCTATATAAAATTCGAAGTATTGAAGAAACGACGGCGGGGTCGCACACTACGCGTTTCGGAGCATCAAAGCACGCCGCCGCTGCAGTCATCCGCTCTCCAAAGAAATCGCCGCCGCCGCCGCCACCGACGACGGCGCCTTTAACTTCACGAGCAGCGAGCGAAGACCAATCTTCGACACCAGGCGCTGCTCCGCGACGACTTCTGACGAGTGTCGACTCCAGCACCACGCCCGTTAACATTAAAGACAATATTGCGTGTATTGTAAAAATCACGGTCATACGCGGAATCATTGTAGAAAATTATTACATAGCGTTAATAACATAAATGTTGTAAATAAGAATAATGTATCATGTTACGGTTGTGGCGAAAGTGGAGTAATACGGGCGAATTGTTCTAAGTGTAATCAAAATTTTAGCGCAATAGATTTTACACCTGTATCGAAATCGGTAAGGTCAACGACTTCGGGTATATCATATGCGACCAAGACGTCCGCTCACGTAAGTAGTTTAAAAAAGATTTTTCTGTGGCTTGCACTGGGGCTGTACCTAACTTGTGTTCTCAAAATCGTAGTATAAAGTCAAAGAGCTCGATCTGTGCAAATAAAAACACAACGCTCATTACTAAAGAACCTAGATACATTTTAACAAACGCAAGTACACCCCGTGCTATTAATTGTTTACCTAAACGTAACAATAATAGTTTAGTTTCACGTAATAAACAGTCACGTCATCATAAAAGCATTAGTGATGTATATTCGAACATTAAACGAGATACATCTCGTCCCGTTATTAAGGGGGAGTATTATAAGCAATTTAAGTCAGTGTCTTCTAGGGAACCTAGTCAGTGTGCCCTAAATGTAAGTCCGTATGCTAAGCATGGTTTTTCAAAATTAAATCGTAAACATTCTAATAATAATTCCAGTGTCCATTACGAAGTAGGGTGTACCCTGAATTTTCGGGACAAATTCGGGAAAACAGGATACCAAGTAGGGTGACCATGACTTTTTCAGGACAAGATCAGGACACTAATAACGTGAGTTTGTTAAATTTGAAATCCGACAATGAGAGGTCAGTAACCTTTTCCTCAATAAGTTCCCGTAATATAGATACGCCGCGACGACCTGTATATTAAATATTGAAGTTCTAGGAATCCGAGGAAGGGGTATTATAGACACCGCGGCCAAGGGAACTATCGCCGGATATTCGCTCTTCGCTTTGTTGAAAAAGCGAAATCATGCATTCAAGCCTAGCTGTATGCGTGTTAAGCTTGCTGATGGTTCAGCACCAACACGCCGAATGCTTTCAACGACACTGGAAGTCAAGATAGAAGGTAAGGTTGTAGAAGTAGATTTTTATGTTTTTCCCGATGCAACGGATAATGAAACCTTACTAGGTACAGATTTATAAAAGCAGCTGGAATAGAAATTAACTTTGCGAATTCCACATGGCGTTACCATGGTTCAAAAACAATATTTCAATTGGAGTATGAGTACCCCAGGAACATTGCGTCTTATTCTGCTGCTGACTTCCTCAGGGAAGACGAGGGTACAATGCTAAGCTCTTCTGAACGTGAGAGCCTAGCTGCTCTTCTACAAAGCAATGAAGACATATTTAGATCAGGGGGAGATCCAACCCCATATGCGGAACATCATATTGATACTGGAGAACATCCGCCTATATCTGTTCCACCGTATCGCCTCACGCCGGCAAAGAAACAACTAATGAAAGCTGAATATGACAAAATGATAAAAGACGGAGTTATTGAGGAATGCGAGTCTGCTTGGACCTCTCCGGCAGTTTTAGTCCCCAAGAAAGACAATAGCGTCCGATTTTGCGTAGACTACCGTAGATTGAACGCGATCACGAAGACTGATAGTTATCCTCTACCACTAATGGATGAACTTCTACAACTGACGAAGCGTCATTGTTTTATGTCTTCTATAGATTTGAAGGCGGGTTATTGGCAAGTGCAAGTACGCCCAAGTGACCGGGATAAAACCGCTTTCGTTTCTCCGTTCGGAACGTATCGCTTTACGCGTATGCCTTTTGGATTGAAGAATGCGCCATCTACCTTTCAACGATTAATTGATCGTTTCCGTTCTGGTGCTAGTTTACAAGGCATTATTTTGTTAGCATATCTAGATGATTTGCTCATAATCTCTAAGAATTTTTCTAGCCATTTAGATGATTTACAAAAGGTATTCGACCGGTTACGTCTCTTCGGTTTACGTGCTAACCGTGTAAAATGTTTCTTTGCTCGACCAACAATAAATTACCTAGGACATGTAATAACTCCAGAAGGTATCAAGCCGGATCCTTCAAAGATTGACGCAGTTTTGCGGATGCCCAGTCCTGTGGGCTACTTATATATACGCCCATACATACGCACAAACTTATATATTAAATATACACTCACATACACATATGTACCTATAAAAAAACACACACTCAAACATTCGAAAATATATATACTTAATACCACATCACAATAAATAAATAATATAATATCAACACGTCATTCTAAATTATTCAATTGAATGACGGATGAGCGCTAGAATAGTGTAATGGAGCCGGGACCGTAGGCCGGCCGGCCGCCTCAAGACAAAAGGTGACGTAGTAGTTGCGGGCGGCGCGGTAGCGGACCTCCCCAGCTGCGCCTGCGCATGTTCCACGCACCGAACCTCTAGTTAGTTCCGACCGGACGATCGTACCGCGCACTGATGACGTATAGTTTGTCGCGAGCCTACCCTATTATACTGTATGCGTGTACCTAGTGCTTTTCTTATGGACTATTTCGCTGTACTGTTTTTCTGCTTTCGGCTTGTGCCTTATACTGACTGACTACCTTGTGCTGTGCTTTCTATAAACTGTATTCTTGGACTAAATTTCTTTTCTGTTCTACTCTTGGTGTTTGTTCCCTTCTGTGTGTTAGTTTATATTTCAGACTGTTCTCTGTGTGTAAACTATGACTTTGTGCTTAGTGCATTAAAAATTTAATTATAGTTTTGGTGTTTTGTTGCGCTTGCGTATACCACCTGCTTACGCCTACTACCCAACACACTACCATTACCATAACTGGTAACCGACCCTAAACTATAACTGGTGACCCCTAAGAACACTTACTGGTGGTAGGTCTCTCATATGTGTACTGGTGGTAGGTCTCTCATATGTGAGAGGCCATCTGGGTAGGTACCACCGCAATGTCTATTTCTCCCGTGAAACAACACTGCTTAAATGCACTGTTGTGTTTCGGATTGAAGGACATTGTAGCCAGAGCAACTACTGGACATATTGAGACTTAACATCTTATGTCTCAGGATGGCGAGCGCAGTGGAATATTGCTACTGTTCATGAGCGGTCGTATCGCTTACCATCAGGCGAACGGCTTGCTCGTCTCGCCATTCAATGCAATAAAAAAAAAAAAAAAAAAAAAAACACCAAAAACACCATGAGTGACAGAAGCAGTGACTCGGCAAAAACGGTCGGTTCTAGAAAAGACGACCACGTCACGCGCCGTGCAAAACCAGTGCGCGTTTCCACGGAACGATCCGTCAATACGTCACACGGCAACCGGCTGAGGGACTTGAAAGTACCACCATTTTCATCTGATGATCCAGATCTATGGTTTGCTCTCTTAGAAGCCCAGTTCGAGACCTTGGACATCACGGACGACTCCATTAAATTCACCCAGGTGATCAGCAACCTAGACATCCATTATGCCAGGTCAGTCAAAGACGTCATCGTAAATCCGCCTGCCAAACACCGCTACTTGAAGATCAAGGCGGAAATCATCAAGAGGTTTGCCGATTCCCATGCACTGAGAATTAGGAAACTCCTCACTCACCAAGAACTTGGAGATCGCAAACCCTCCCAATTCCTTCGTCACCTCCAGGATTTGGCCGGACCAGCCACACCAGAGGATTTTGTAAAATCCATATGGATGGAGAGATTACCATCTAGTGTTCAGGCGCTATTGGCATCTCAGTCCACCCAATCGTTGGACCAACTAGCGGACCTTGCAGATCGGATCCAAGAGCTTACCTAGCCTTGTCGACCCGTTGTGGCAGCAACGTCGTCATCGTCATCATTGTCAGCTCCTCCACCTCCTAGCAACGAGATCGCCGAGATTAAGGAGATGATAGGAAGACTTGCCAGGAAGTTGGATGACCACACTCGCAGTTCTCACTGCAGCTCATCCAGGAGATCCAGACCAACGCAGCGATCCAGCTCACCTTCGCACAGCAGCAGGAGCAGGTCTCAATCGAGTTATCGGCGGTACCCCATCTGCTGGTACCATTCTCGATTTGGAGACGACGCCAGGAGGTGCATGAAGCCCTGTGACTACAGCAGGTCGGGAAACGCGACGGGCACTCGCTAATGGCGACGAACGACTGCCCGGTTACCCCAGGTCGCCTATTCGTGACAGACCGCAACTCCAACATCCAGTTTCTGGTGGACACCGGCAGTGATGTCTGTGTTTTCCCCCGAACTGCTCTTCGTGATCGCCGTGAGAAGTCGGACTACCAGCTGTGCGCCGCTAATGGGACTATTATCGACACTTACGGCTACATAGATTTAACATTAGATTTTGGTTTGAGACGGGCGTTTCAATGGAGACTTGTGGTGGCAAATGTCACTAAGGCGATTATTGGTGTAGATTTTTTAAGTTTTTTCAATCTGTCAGTCGATTGCAAAAATCAAAGCCTTATTGACACCACCACCTCATTGTCTACACAGGTTTCCATCGGAACACACAGTATTAGCTCCATTAAGGTGGCAAGTGGCGAGACCAGGTACCATCGTATCTTAGACAGGTACCCCGAAATAACACGTCCTTCAGGTACACACCCAACACCTAAACACAATGTTGTACACCACATTAGGACAACACCTGGTCCCCCCGTATCCTGTACACCCCGTAGGTTGGCTCCTGATAAGTTGAAAATAGCCAAACAGGAGTTTCAACTTATGCTGAACAACGGGATAGCACGTCCTTCAGCAAGTGCCTGGGCTTCACCCCTGCACCTCGTGCCGAAAAAAGATAATGGCTGGAGACCTTGCGGTGATTATCGGATGTTGAACGCTCGTACCATCCCTGACCGCTACCCGATCCGTCACATCCATGATTTTTCACATGCTATTGCAGGGTGTAAATTTTTCAGCACGGTGGATTTAGAGAAGGCGTACCACCAGATACCAGTTCACGAGGATGACATCTGCAAGACGGCCATCTCAACACCGTTTGGCCTGTACGAGTTCCCCTATATGACCTTTGGTCTGAGGAACGCAGGTCAAACGTTCCAAAGGTTTGTAGACGAGCTCACTCGAGGTCTGGATTTTTGTTTCGCCTACCTAGACGATTTCCTTGTGTTCTCCCGAACAGCAGACGAGCACGAAGAGCACCTTCAGCAATTATTCACGCGAATGAAGGAATACGGAGTGCTAGTGAACACATCCAAATGCGTCTTCGGCGCCAGTGAGGTAAGTTTCCTTGGATATAGCATTTCCGCAGCAGGAACCAAGCCACTTGAATCCAAGGTGGATGCTATAAAGGATTTCCCCATGCCAAAAACTATTAGACAGCTTAGACGGTTTCTTGGCATGGTGAACTTTTATCGGCGATTTATTCCCCATGCCGCAGGACGCAGGCACCACTTAATGCCTTGCTTGCGGGTTCTGTTAAGCCATCCCATCCCGTTGAGCTCTCAGGCGAAACCCTCGCGGCGTTCCAACAATGCAAGCAGAGCCTGGCAAATGCTGCATTGCTCGCCCATCCGGATTGCAGAACTCAACTAGCTCTGGTAACAGACGCTTCTGATACCGCAATGGGCGCAGTTCTGCAGCAGCTCAAGAATGGTCATTGGGAACCTTTGGCCTTTTTCTCTAGAAGTTTAAGCCCTGCTCAGAGAAAGTATTCCCCCTACGACCGCGAGCTCCTAGCCATTTACGAAGGCATTAAACACTTCCGTTTTATGCTGGAAGCTCGCCATTTTATTGTCTTCACGGACCATAAACCTCTGTTCCGCATTTAGAGATAGGAGAGATACTTGTTCTCCCCGCCAATATCGCCATTTGGATTTTATATCTCAATTTACCACCGACATACGTCACATCGCAGGCAAGGAGAACATAGTGGCAGATACCCTATCTCGTGTCGAGGTGATACGTGCTCCATTGATTTTGAGCAACTCGCAGCATCGCAATCTGTTGACCCAGAACTACAACAACTTCTTGCTGGTGACACCTCGATGCGTCTGGAGAGGGTGAAAGTTCCCAACAGTGGGGCAGAACTTTATTGTGACGTGAGCACTACGTCACCCAGGCCATTCGTAACCAAAGTTTTCCGGAAGCAGGTGTTTGACAGCCTACACAGCTTGAGCCACCCGGGCGCTAATGCTTCAGCTAAGATGGTCGCTGAACGTTACGTCTGGCCTGGCGTGCGAAAGGACTGCCGGGAGTGGGTGCGAACATGCCTTGCATGTCAACGCACTAAAGTGCATCGGCACGTTTCATCCCCTTTAGGAACGTTCGACTTACCCCGGGCTAGATTCGCGTTTATCCACGTGGATATTATAGGCCCTCTGCCTATATCTCAAGGCTATAGGTACTGCCTTACCATAGTGGACCGCTTTACACGCTGGCCCGAAGTCACGCCGATGATGGACATGTCCGCAGAAGCCGTTAGTAAGGCGCTGATATCGTGGATATCCAGGTTTGGATGTCCAACTGATATCGTTACTGACCGCGGTCGTCAATTCGAATCCACCCTCTTCCAATTTCTTGGAAGAGCGGTAGGATTCAGACATCGACGCACTACTGCATACCATCCCGCATGTAACGGACTCGTCGAGCGCTTCCATCGCCAGCTGAAAGCGGCCATTATGTGCCACGCGGATCCAAACTGGGTGGATACCCTACCACTGGTCTTGCTCGGGGTGAGGAGTTCGTTCCGAGAAGACCTCAATGCCTCATCGGCTGAATTAGTTTACGGTGAGCCATTACGCTTACCTGGGGATTTCTTTAACACCCCCACTACTAATTCAACCGACATCTGCGACTTTACCAATCGGTTGCGTCGCATTACTGCAAAATTGCAGCCAACTCCCGCGTCACGCCACAGCAAGGACAAAATCTTTGTATTCAAAGATCTGTCCTCTGCTACTCACGTATTTTTAAGGGACGACTCCGTTCGAGCGTCTCTACAACCTCCCTATTCAGGCCCGTATGAAGTCGTCGAAAGAGGGGATAAGGTTTTTAAAATATTGGTGAGAGGAAAGATCGTCACCGTTTCTATAGACCGCATCAAGCCAGCCTATATATTCGCTGACCAACCAACCATTCTTTCCAATCCTGTTCCTCCCTCCATCTCTCTATCTATCTCCATCATACATACGCACAAACTTATATATTAAATATACACTCACACACACATATGTACCTATAAAAAACACACACTCAAACATTCGAAAATATATATACTTAAATACCACATCACAATAAATAAATAATATAATATCAACACGTCATTCTAAATTATTCAATTGAATGACGGATGAGCGCTAGAATAGTGTAATGGAGCCGGGACCGTAGGCCGGCCGGCCGCCTCAAGACAAAAGGTGACGTAGTAGTTGCGGGCGGCGCGGTAGCGGACCCCCCCAGCTGCGCCTGCGCATGTTCCACGCACCGAACCTCTAGTTAGTTCCGACCGGACGATCGTACCGCGCACTGATGACGTATAGTTTGTCGCGAGCCTACCCTATTATACTGTATACCTAGTGCTTTTCTATGGACTATTCGCTGTACAGTTTTTCTGCTTTCGGCTTGTGCCTTATACTGACTGACTACCTTGTGCTGTGCTTTCTATAAACTGTATTCTTGGACTAAATTTCTTTTCTGTTCTACTCTTGGTGTTTGTTCCCTTCTGTGTGTTAGTTTATATTTCAGACTGTTCTCTGTGTGTAAACTATGACTTTGTGCTTAGTGCATTAAAAATTTAATTATAGTTTTGGTGTTTTGTTGCGCTTGCGTATACCACCTGCTTACGCCTACTACCCAACACACTACCATTACCATAACTGGTAACCGACCCTAAACTATAGTCCTAATAATTTAAAGCATTTAAAATCCTTCCTCCAAACATGCTCCTGGTTCAGGAAATTTGTTCCGAATTTTTCTCAGGTAGCTCAACCTCTAACTGTACTCACTGGTTTTGATGTTTCTTCCATCTTGTTAGACATATTGAAGCTGATATCTTCCAAAGCCACCACGATTTGAACTTCATTATATTTATAGCTGATCGTGTAATGCCTGTCATGTCAGAGGCACGCACAGATAAACTTTCAGCTTTTAGAACATGACAAAAGTCTGCCGGCCTTTTGCTCTAATATGTATATTCAGTTTTCTATTAAACTGTTAATGGGAACAATGAGGGTTAAGTTTTTAATTAAATTCGAGCAGAACTCTATAATTAATCCAATGATATTTCAACAAATGGATTAACATTTCAGTTTTAGACATTTGGATTATATTTCGGATTATTATAATATACGGCTTCTGAACTGATTCATACTTTCATTAATATTTATGATCTGGAACTTATATGATAATTGGTGTTAAGTAGTTAGCACATAGAACGACATTTATATTTATGAGGGCGGATGTTGAACGGAAAATAAAGATATGAATATATCCGCAGAAAGGTTTTGACATTATTGTAGTGTATTGATCAATTCATACTCTTAACATCTGTCGTCTCGAACTATACACCCTCGGAATCAGGTCGTCTAGTACTCGTATGACATTTAAAGCGAAAGTCCGACAACATTTAATTGATAAATTGGCAGAATAATCTTAGTATGTTTTATGTAGTATATGTATCTATAAGTATAAAATATATGTAATTTTGTATATTTATGTATGTATTTATATTTATTTATATAATATGCAGACTATAATCACATTTATTTATGTATATATATAATATATTCTTCTGATATTTATTAGTTTACACCTGAATTTTTATTTTATTATTATATAGAGATGCGCCTACTTTGATTTCTCTGCACCACCCAAAGGTTGACTGGGAGAGAATGCCTCAGGCATTAAGTCCGCCTTTATACTTTGTATATAAAGCATTTAAATAAATAAATAAATTAATATACACTACGCGAACCAAGGGTGAGTGAGATAGATATAGAAGGAGATAGATCATAGACGTGGAGGACGGAACGGGGTGTGAAGACGTGGTGTATAGCAATTAGCAAAGGAGCCGATAAATATTAATAATTGTATTCTACTACAATGTAACACATATTAATCATAAATAGTGACTATTACATGTGGCGACGAGGTGAATTGTGAGTGGAAATGATTGTATTTATAGTAATTCCCAATTATTGATCGGCGACGATCTTGAATGCGTATTGTCATGCTGTTGTCGAAATGTTGGGAGTGGTAATTTTTCTCTTTACATTTCAATAAATTGGATGTGTTTAATTCTGTTACATTACTGTGAGTAAATAAAATGCTGTCTCGTAATAATCTAATAATTAGCGTGACACAAATAAAAAATGGCGGAAAAAATTATAAAAGTTAGCTTCGAACCATGGAGTAAATTGTAAACTCCATGCATACACCACAATTACGTATGTAAATTCTAATTGTTTATAATATGGAGGTATATCTCGAACAATGCAATAAATCGATATTTTTAAATGTAGGTCATACTTTGATACTGACAGGTGGGTAAATTATTGTTCTTTATCTTTCCGTTTCTTTTAACGATGTAATTATCAAATAAACAAATAAGAAAATGATAGAATGGGACCGCTGTTTCTCCATATGTTTTATTAAAACTAAAAAACAAACACACATTAAAACTTGTATCTCCATATGTTTTATTATCCTCCTTTTATTCGGCCTCTCTACAAGCTCACAGTGTGTAAACTTTCCTTTCTCAATTCTCTTTACTAGTCTTCATTAACGTCACAATACTCAACTACCCCGTTAATTAGTACTCACAGAACCCCACACTGCACGTTGGTACTAAGGTTATTTCCACTGCCCTAATTTGAGTCTCATGCTTTAACAAAAGTGGCAGTGTATAATATAAAATATAAAATAAAATCTTAAAATAAGATTTAATACACTGCCGTATGCCAAAGTGAACCTATTAAACGGGTCACTGTGGTGGGATTTACACTTTTATTCGGTAGTTGCTGTCGTGTTACATACGAATATCGGACCAACATTTAAGGTTGACCGCAGGAGTACAGATTTAGTTAAGGTACCTAGTATTCAATGCGTAGAAAAATCGAGGTCACGTTACCATGACAGACGGGTAATAAATATTGGTAGATTTATTCAATCATGCTTGTAAATATTGTTATATAATCTTAAGTTAGGACGAAGATAACACGCTATTTTCTTTCTAATCTTGATTCGTTAAACCTGAGATAATATTCAATATAAAAGCGTTAGTGAACATCGAAATAGCATAGTCGTCTACGGCTCGGGCTAAAAGTAAGTAACAAATAATTATTATTCCATATAGGTTTGGCTTCTTGGTTTTGAATGGAAATTGTATAGTACTGAGAGCTACTAAGCATCGCCTGTAAGTCAGTTAGGTTTATTACAACATTATACTAAATGCCTAAATGCGTAAAAACCCCTTACTCATGTAATAGACTTTTTGTTAAACTTCAATCAAAACCCTTAATGAATGTATGAGAAAACATTAAACAATAATTACAGTATTCCAATTATAAATATATAACGCTTGTTTTCCATCTTTCAGATCCATCAACATGAAATTCTTCATTACCTTCGCTTTGATCGCCGCCGTGGCCTCAGCCGCCATCATTAAACCTACTCAGGTGAGCGCTGAGCTGGCTGAGATCCAGGAGATCATCGCCGCCATCAACAGCCCGAGCACCAACCCCGCCACCGCTGCCGCCCTCGAGCAGCTGCTCCAGGACTTCCTCGGTATCGGACCCATCGCCATCGGACCCGCCATCGTCGACACCGACTCTTCCCTCATCTCCGTCGGACCCGCCATGATCGACTTCCCCCTCCCCGACGGTGGCGCCGCGTCAGCCCCCGTTGACGTCAGCCCCGTTGAAGCTAGCCCCGTCGTCATTGGCCCCATGCCCGCTGGCGCCAGCCCCGCCCTCGTCCAGATCATCGTTAACGTCAACGGTGCCGCCGCCGCCGGTCCCGTCGCTGAGCCCGTCCAGATTGTTGACCAGGTCGTCGACCCCGTCCAGATCGTCGATGAGGTTGTTGACCCCGTCCAGATCGTCGACAGCCCCGTCATCGTGGAGCCCGTCCAGGTCGTCGATGCTTTCCCCATCATTGACCCCGTGCAGGTCGTTGACGTCATGCCCGTAGTCCCCGGCCCCATCATCGACGTCATGCCCGTCGTCGTAGACCCCGTGCAGGTCGTTGATGTTATGCCCGTAGTCCCCGGCCCCATCATCGACGTCATGCCCGTCGTCGTGGAGCCCGTCCAGGTCGCCGCCCCCATCATCCCCTCCCCCGCTGTCTCCCTTCCCGAGGAACTCAACTAAACGGAGCAGTTAAAGGAACATCTGTCCAGACTTGTGCAGCTAATCGACGTCTTTAGCTAAGCATCTGGCTTAGTTTTAATGTATTGTGTCTTTAGATGTTGTATTGACATTAGATACAATATAATGTTTAAAAAAATGATTCATTATTTTTTCTTCCTTATTTTAGTTTTAGTTTTTCGTCGTTATTTATAGTCAGTGTTAAAACCAATGATTTAAGACTGTCTATAGATAAGGCAGTTTATGTACGTACATAACATTCTGATAACACATCTTTTAATTAATATGCATGTATGCCATGGTAGAAAAATAACTACTTACCTACAGTTGAAATTTCGGAATTTTAAAAATTATGCAGATCCGTGAAATCATGATGACATTAAACTACATCATATAGTAATAAATATTTTCAAATAATCTAACTAAATTAGAAATAACTAGTATGCAGTCACAACCATTGGTATTATACCTCAACCCGCGATAGAAAACCTGACTATTAGACCGACTAGGCTACATTATAATTAAACAAATTACAAATATCTATTATATTTAATAATACTGGTGTGAGATGCCGAGAAGAACGTATGGAAGGTAACCGTGCATCAGCTAAATTCTATGTTGAAATCTAATAAACAAAATATCACCAGGTCTTGCTAATATTTGTGTGACCACAGACGTTTGTTTCGCGTCTGGGTATTTATGAGGCCAAATAGTCTATCGTAGTTCCTGATGCCCACGAAACAAGACTCAATCATAGTGTGGTTGCATGACTATGTATGTGACTGTTGGGTGTATTTATTTTATTTATTTATTAGGGGGAACGAATGACAACTTAGTGCTCCAAGTCAACCTCACCTGCTCGCGGTGCATCCTGCTGACTAACCAACGAGGCTCTGGCGACCGATGCACGGCGGTATATCCATGCCATATTGACGTAGCTAAATACCACAGACCAGTGACGGGCAGCAGCGTCACTGGTGCGAGAGGTTGCGTCCTGCGATCGCCAACCCGCCTGCCCAGCGTGGCGATTATGGGCAAACCCTCTTATGGCTAGTACCACAATTAAACGGCCCCCAGTTCCCGGTCGCCCCGCTATTCCTGGCCAAGGCGGCGGCCACGGTTACGGCGGGGTAGGGGGTGCTAAGAATCCCCGGGCTACGAAAGGCCGCCAACACCAACTGACTCTGGCTACGTACAACGGACGCACGCTACGGCTCGATGAACATCTGGCAGTACTAGAAGAGGAGCTGAAATGTATAAGATGGCACGTTTTGGGGTTATGTGAAGTCCGAAGAGAGGGCGAGGACACCATCACATTAGATTCGGGCCATCTTATGTATTTCAGAGAAGGAGACCAACCCTCTCAAGATGGCGTAGGGTTTTTGGTCCACAAGGCCATCTCTGACAACGTTTTAGAAATCTCCAGTGTGTCGTCCAGGGTAGCCTTGTGATCAAACTCACTGAGAGGTACAACCTCAAGGTTATCCAGGTATATGCACCGACTTCGACACATTCGGATGATGAAGTGGAAGAAATGTATGAGGACATTTCAAAGGCTTTGCATAACACCACAAAGGCTCACTTCAACGTTGTCATGGGGGACCTCAATGCTAAAGTAGGAGTACATGCAAGCGGTGAATCGGTAGTAGGACCACATGGATATGGAAACAGAAACCATAGGGGGCAAATGCTGGTCAACTTCCTGAGTAAAGAAGGGCTTTTCTTAATGAACTCATTCTTTAAGAAACAGCCCCAACGGAAGTGGACGTGGCACAGCCCCGACGGTATGACGAAAAACGAGATTGACTTCATAATGACGGACAAGAAGCGGATATTTAGAGATGTCTCAGTGATCTCCAGGTTTAAAACCGGAAGTGATCACCGTCTCGTCCGAGGCACTCTAAATATCAATTGTAGCTTTGAGCGTGCCCGTCTTATGAGGTCTACGCTCCGACCAAATCTGTTCCGTACCGTGGCTGGGTCTGAAACGTTCCAGTTGAGCCTGGAGAACCGATTCGCTGCTTTGGAAACTACAGTTTGCGCTGATGTGGATCTTCTCAACCAAGTGGTGAAAATCCTCAGGGAGGAAGGGACCAAATTCTGTGAGATGCGAAGGATCCGAAAGGGGTCCAAACTTTCGGCAGAGACTGCAGCTTATGCAGAAGCGACGCGATGACGTGGCTGTTACTTCGGCAGACCAGCGGTCACTGAACCGAAAAATAACCAAGTTGGTTAGACGCGACCTGCGAAGGTACAATACGCGCTCTGTAATAGAGGCGATTGAGCTGAATCGGGGGTCGAAAGTCTTCGTTCAGCAGCTGGGCCGAAGTCATATCACCAAGTTGACCACATCATCCGGAAAAATCGTCTCTTCTAAGCCGGAGATTCTGTCGGAAGTTCAGGACTACTACGGGAGACTCTACGCATCTCACATGCCCTGTCCAGAACCCGATTTTGAGGATCGACGAGCCACTCTTACACGCCACTACTCAGACGAGTTGCCAGAAATCAGCCTAGACGAGATTGTGATGGCTCTCAGGCAACTTAAAAATGGAAAAGCCCCTGGCGAGGATGGCATTACGTCTGAACTGCTGAAGGCAGGAGGAACACCTGTACTTAGCCAACTTCAGCGGATTTTTAATTCCGTCCTCTTTTCGGGGAGAACTCCTAAGACATGGAGCAAGAGTGTCGTTGTATTGTTCTTCAAAAAAGGAGACAAGTCCCTCTTGAAGAACTACCGACCGATCTCCCTCTTGAGCCATGTCTATAAGTTGTTTTCGAGGGTCATTACAACCGTCTCGCGCGTAGACTCGACGAGTTTCAGCCTCCGGAGCAGGCTGGGTTTCGAAGAGGATATGGCACCATAGACCACATACATACAGTACGGCAGATTATACAGAAGACAGAGGAGTATAATCTGCCCCTATGTCTGGCGTTTGTGGACTATGAGAAGGCCTTTGACTCCATTGAGATCTGGTCTGTTCTGGAATCCTTGCAACGTTGCCAAGTTGATTGGCGATACATCCAAGTGTTGAAATCATTGTACGAAGCTGCCACTATATCCGTCCAAGTACAGAATAAGCAGTCTGAACATATCCCTCTGCATCGAGGCGTGAGACAAGGGGACGTGATCTCCCCCAAATTGTTCTCAAATGCATTGGAAGATATGTTCAAGACCCTGAACTGGAAAAAACTGGCATCAACATCAATGGCGAATATATTTCACACTTGAGATTTGCGGACGATATCGTCATAATGGCTGAATCCGTGCAGGATTTGCACCATATGTTGACCAGCTTAGCTGATTCTTCAGCTCGCATCGGTCTCCGGATGAATTTGGATAAAACCAAAATAATGTTTAATAAACATATTGATCCGGAACCGATCGTTGTGCACGGAGCTCCTCTTGAGGTTGTTTCGGAATATATCTACCTCGGGCAGACACTACAATTAGGTAAAAACAACTTTGAGAGTGAGGCTCGAAGAAGAATCCAGCTGGGCTGGGCAGCATTTGGGAAACTTCGTCGGGTCTTCTCGTCGCCAATACCGCAAAGCCTGAAGACGAAAGTCTTCAATGAGTGCGTCCTACCCGTAATGACATACGGTGCCGAGACGTGGACACTGACGGTGGGACTGGCTCACCAATTCAAAGTTGCTCAACGAGCAATGGAGCGGGCTATGCTCGTTGTTTCCCTGAAGGATAGAATCAGGAATGAGGTTATCCGACAGAGAACCAAGGTGACCGACATAGCCCAGCGTATCAGCAAGTTGAAGTGGCAGTGGGCTGGTCACATTTGTCGGAGAACCGACAACCGTTGGGGTAGACGTGTTCTCGAGTGGAGACCGCGCCTCGGCAAGCGTAGTGTAGGACGCCCTCCGACGAGGTGGAGTGATGATATCCGAAAAATGGCTGGTAGCGGTTGGAGACGTTGGGCTGAAGATCGAGCCCAGTGGCGTGCCATAGGAGAGGCCTATGTCCAGCAGTGGACGCGAATAGGCTGATGATGATGATGATGATTTATTAGTGACTTTTTGTGGAGCTATGTTTCTATATTTTACTCAGCAATATTTGATAACAAATGCTATTTATTGTTAGTACATATTGCCGTGTTACGGCTTTATTCCAAGACAATTTTAAAACCTCTCGAATAGACTCGAACGACTATTGAATTCATTTTATGCGAAGATGTTATTATTTTAAGCGATAATAATAGGTTTTAACACTGTCTATGTATAAGTACATACTTACATACATAAACTCAAGCCTTTTTTCCAGAAGGGGTAGGCAGACGTGCCAGGACACCCACATTTCGCCTTGTATGTTCCGTTATCCGTCCCACGATGTGAAGGTGGTGAGCCTATCGCCATATCGGGCACAAATTCCTGACTCTGGGCTGATAATGAATAGAAAAATCCAATTTCACTTTGCCCAACCCTGGATTCGAACCCGAGACCTCAGCTTTGTAGCCGTACCTTAGTACAACTACGCCACCGAGGCAGTCTATGTATAAAGCCTTTAGTATATTATGTTAAGTGATGTTGCTTAACATATGATAACAAACGATGGCAGTGTTTTATTCTGATCTTATAGAATTTACTCTGAGACTGACTGGCCCTGAAACGCTCAGGGAAAAAGTGAATCAGTTTCCCCATTGTGCCGATTAAAGAAACGATGTCCTCGAAAACCTTATATGAAACTAGGGATCCGGTCCCGGCTCCAAAATGGCGCCCAAAATGTTCAATTCCAACAATCAGTTTAGAATATCGACCAATCGGGCCAGGAAAAATGAATAAAATTTTCTTGTATTTGCTAGATATTTAACTACTGCTCCCCTCCTATGAGTGATGTCGCTATGACATATAGGAGACACACATATACCCATACATATATGACATCATATGTCTCAGGATGACGAGCGCAGTGGAATTCCGAAATTCCTTTGTAATTCGAGGTGCTGTTTGATTTGCTACTGTTTATAAGCGGTCGTATCGCTTACCATCAGGTGAACGGTGTGCTCGTCTCGCTATTGCAGGACGCGGGCCAATCCTACAATCGAAAGTACGATTTTTACGATGTATCATATTTACGATGTACGATGGGTTAACGCCATATAGTACGTCGCCATATAGGCGAACTTTACATACTATAGAATATTTTTACAAATCGCTATACTATGCAAGTTACTTCACAAGGTTTTTCTTTACTGTTACGTGCATGGTAATTAACTTTCAATACACACGACGCCGAAAAGTCATACGTGAGCCCTGAGATTAGAACCCGCGACCACCGTGAACATGCATTTGCATTGTCAGCAATCCGCCAACCCGCACTAGGCCAGCGTGGTGGACTATATGGCCTAACCACTCTCAATCGTACTCTCGATTGTAGAGGAGGCCCGTGCCCTGCAGTGGGCTGATACAGATCTCATACAATAAAAAAAATCCGACGGCCCAGTAATTACTAACCGTTCATTCTATGAACAAGAAACACAGATGAATTCTCCCCGCTAATATTTACCATTTTTCTCCATGTGTTTCTAATTTATTTATTTATTTATTATGTGCATGGAAAACCAACGGCTTACAAATATTTTATAAGTAATATAATGTACAACATAGAGCCAATGATAGGTCTTCACGGTTATATAGCAATATAAAAAAAAGTAAACAAAAGCAATAGGAAACTAAAACTATAACAAAAGCCTTAAGAGAAAAAGAGAAATAACTATAACTGTATAAAAAAAAGAACAATAACTGTATAAATCACTACACACCAAGATATTATTATGTAACTCATTCAACTACATTACCAAAAAAATTAAGGTTGAGTTCCTTCCTAAATTTCGACACACTTGTACAAAATGGGTCTAATGAAAACTCTTTGCATATGCTATTATAGTCTCTCAATGCTCGAATCATAAATGTATTTTGTCTATAGTTAGAAGATACGGGAGGGATACATAAAGGGGGATTAAACCTAGTTGATTTTGTAGGAATATTAAATTTAAATTTATGCAGAATATCAGGACAATCAATTTCGCCGGACAATATCTTAGTTACGACCGAACAATCAGCAATACGGCGACGCATATGTAACGGAAGAATATGAAATTTTTTACATAAGGCCAAATAATTTTCGGAATGATAGGTTATTTTTAATTTGTAACAAAGGTATTTCATAAATCGTTTTTGGATGTTTTCAATGCGATCGATATATTTTATATAAAGAGGGTTCCAAATCTGCGACGCATACTCAAGGTGGCTCCGAACAAACGCGCAATAAAGTATCTTTAAAGTTTTTGCCTTGGTAAAGCCTGAGGAGCATCTCATTATGAAGCCAAGTGCTTTGGATGCTTTAGAAATTATTTCATCAATATGTACATCGAAGAGAAGTTTAGAGTCATGATAAACTCCTAGATCACGTATCACATTACTCCTTGGCAACACTTGATTATTAAGTTGGTACACCGTTTGTATATCAACGCGCTTCCGACTAAAAGTGACTACCGAGCATTTTTGAGGGTTGAGATCAAGCATATTAGCTGTACAATAATTATATAGCCGAGATAAGTCCGCTTGGAGCATTTCCATGTCATTTTCCGAATTAATTTTAGTAAATATCTTCATGTCATCTGCGAAGCAAAGAAGTTGTGCTGTTTGGAAACAAGAGTCAATGTCATTTATGTAGATTGTAAAAAGTAAAGGGCCTAACAGAGACCCCTGTGGAACACCACTAGGAATATAACCCAAGGTGACGTATAACTATTTAAAACAACAGCTTGAGACCTGTTATCAATATAAGACGAGAACCATCGCAGGAGGTCTCCCCTAATTCCGCTATTGTAAAGCTTTTTTAACAAAATGCAATGATTTATTCGATCAAAAGCTTTACTATAGTCTGTATAGACTACATCAACCTGGCATCCCGCATCCATTGATTCAGTAACATAATCGTTTAACAGAATTAAATTTGTGACAGTGGACCTTCCTCTCAAAAAACCATGTTGACTAGGGCTAAATGTATTCTTTAAAGCTGAATATACTTGGTTAAATACAATCCGCTCGAGTATTTTGGCAATAACACATAATTTTGAAATCGGCCTATAGTTAGTAACATTCATTTTGGAACCCTTTTTATGGACAGGCGTAATAAAAGCAGTTTTCCAGATTTGTGGAACAATACAAGACGACAAGGATTTTTTAAATAGTGCTAGTATGGGTGTAGTTATAGTCCTGGCACATGGTATAAGAAATTTAGGTGATATAAAGTCCGGGCCGCCAGACTTCGAGGGATCAAGACTACTGAGATTTTTGTATATTGTATCAAAAGTTAATTCTATTGAGGATATATCTGAGGTTGTTTTTAAGTTAATATCAACACAATCAATTTGCACAGATTTACAAGCATTGGCATGATTAAAGGTGGAGTGGAAAAAGGAAGAGAAGGCGTCACATATGGATTCATTCGTGTTAAAGACTTTGTCTTCATATTTCAAGTTGTTAGGTATAGTATGCGACTGAGACCGTTGTTTAATAAATGACCAAAAATGTTTAGGATTTTTTTCAATGAATGTCTCAGTGGTAGAAATGTATTTATTATAACATTCACGCTCCAAGTTTTTTTACTCTTTTACGTAGTAATTTGAATGTCAAATAATCAGTGAGCCTACCATATGTCTTGTATTTCCGAAGGAACTTGGACTTTTCTTTTATGACTTTCCTAAGGGCGGAGCTAAACCAGATGGGAAAATTACTTCTACGTGCTGTTTTTGTAGGGATAAATTTAATTTGCAAATCTAATAATACTTGATAAAAGTAGGATACAGCTTCATCTACTGATCTAGAATTAAATGCACTGTCCCAATCGATATGTGATATTTCATTATTAATTGAGTCGAAATCACCTTTATCGTAAAGAAATTTATGGCACACTGGTATGTTTTGTGGCATAAATTCCAAGAAATTGGTTTCTATACAGAGAGCAGGATGGTGGAGATCAATAGGTACGAGTGATCAGAACATTCGGAGACTGTAACTATATCATTGGAAAAAACTAGATCAAGAATTTTTCCAAAATGATTAACTACAGTATTAAATTGGTTAAGGTCTAAAAATCGCATCTCGGCAATCAACAAATTTTCGTCCTGGCTACAAACATTAGATGGTGCCAAAAGACCATTATCCAATTGCCATCTTATTCCACTCAAATTAAAATCGCCAACCAACAAAACTTATCTGCGGTATGATCAAGCATTAAACTATTAAGCTTAGTCAGGAAATTACTCAGTTGTAAAGAGAAAGAATAGCCATGCTGTTGTTTACATAAATATAAGGTGCATAAATGTAATAGAATATTCTTCTTACTTTTGGGATCACGCAAGGTAAGTGTTACCCATAAATCTTCGGCCGAAGAATTAAACAGAGGTTGTGGGGTAGCCGGAATGTCTTTTCGAATAGCGATGAGAACACCACCGCCGCGCGATTGCCCAGTTCGATCATAATCACGATCCCTACGCCAGACGATATATTGATTGTCGAACAGTTCTGAGTCGGATATACTGTAAACCAACCATGTTTCGGTAAGAATTATCACATCAGGGCGACTCAGAGAAATTTGTCGATAAAAAAGGTGAGTTTTCGTCCGCAGTCCCCTAACATTCTGATAATAAATATTAAGTTTATTAATAAAATAACGATCCATCGCAACTGTAAATATGTAATATTAAAATAATATAATAACAATTAAATGCAGGAAAAACAAAGTACACTACAATTTTATTGTAACAGTTTGATAAAATTTGAATCAAGAAAAGTATAATTACAATTACTGTACCTTTAATATAAGCATCAAAATAATACAGTACAGAATGTGGATAATAAAACGGGTATTGGTGATAGCCGTACACTAACAGATTTATACAATAAATAAATAACAAGTAACAGATAAAAGTCAGGTAGGCAAATTTACGAGCGAATATGCAGTATACGAAGTGCAGAGGTGCAAGCGAGACAATAATAGCGATATCAGCCAGGTACTCAGATTGGATCGAGCGATAAGCGAACAAAAGAATATACTCACAAAAACAGTACAGTGTGTCGATGCAGAGGTGCCAAACCTTTTACATAAAAAGTAAAAACACATGTATAATGTGAAATATAGATAAAATTTTGAGTTGCATTTTATAATAGAAAATTTAAATTTCACGACACTGGTTAAGTTAATTTGTTTAAATCCTTATCGTTGTTTATGATGAAGACTTGACTGGAATCATTCTTCCGGAGGTGAATTTTTCCGTGTTTGACCCAGACATATTTGTATAATTTCTCTGCAGCTAATAATTTGGTCCGAGTTAATAGTTTCTTCGATTCGCTATTTAAGTGATCGTTGATGTATATGCGACGAGAAGAACCCTGGTAACCAAGGTCAACGGAGGATAAAGTTTTGTTCGCTCTTGCGGCAGCAACGAAGTCCTCTTTGATATATCTGTTTAGGAAACTGACCAGAATAGATTTTTCATTAGAATTAAATAGTGGAATTCGGGTGACGAAGTTGACCTGTGTTTTTGGAAAGGAAAAATTAATGTTCTGGCTAATTTTGTTTAAAATATCGAACAAGTTTTCATCCTTCTTAAGTGGAACTCCCTTAATTTCGACATTATTTAGCCGCGATCTGCGGTCGTTCGCAGCCTGTTCCTCCTTGAGCTTAGCTAGGTCTTCCTCAAAGGATTGAAATTTCTTTTCGAGATTACCATACTCCACCATTTTTGATTCGATTCCCGCCAGTTTGTTGGTGAATTCGTCAAATTTGGCGCTATTAAATTCACAACTATTTTTAAGGTCTTTGAGTTCATCCTTAATGTTCTTCAGGTCTTTGACAAGTGTAGGTAAAGAGGATAATTGCTTCTTGATGTCGTTCATTTCGCCAAGCATTGCAACCTCGAATGAGATAGGTTCGACAGGCGCTGATGTAGGTGACGATAATCTGCATTGCGGACACTTCCAAACTGCTCGCCTGTCAATTCCCAGTTTTCTCCAACCAACTTCTGTTATATTGGCACATCCGAAGTCAAGGTGCCTCTTACAAGAACCACATTGCACGCCGTCGTTGAAATTAACGTTACAATTAGCGCATTTCATCGCGAACGATTAATTTGAACCAAATGTTGATGATCAATGTAAGTAAGTAGCCTTAGCGCGCGTGCGGTTACTACGAGTGATTACCGAGTACTAATGCATAACGATCATCAATTTCCCGTCATTTAGTAGTAAGTGCGTTTGAAAATAGCTCTTAGGGCTTTCTCTCTCTCTCTCTCTTTCTCTCGTGTGTGTGTGTGATTCATTCTGCCGTTGGATAGTCTATTCGCATTCTTACCTTTTATGTGAAGTTTATAACGTCATGTTTTCTCTAAATATTCGTTTTGTTTTTGGAACCTTGATAATCCTATTATTATGTTTTCTGTTTGTAAACAGAGAGAATATGTTTATACACATTAGATACACATGTTCTGGACATCTGTAATCAGGTTACATAACTGTACTTAAAACTAAGATAAAATTTAAAACATTGAAACATTATGACGTCAAGAAAATGATGTAGACAATTCCGAACGATGTTGGATTTTAAGGGTTCCGTCAGAATTATAAATATTAGAATTATTGACATATTTAATTCTGACCTCACAATGAGATTCAATTGATTTGGCGTGAGTGTCGGAAATTATGAGGGACTTTCAGTCTCACAAACATCTAGATCCGAGCGTCTCTGCGATGAGGGGGTTCATGTGGGCAAGTGGATGGACTACGCGTTGAAATAAAACTATTATTTACGGATTTTATCGCGCATTTTGGATTAATTTTTACATTTTTGACGTCGTGCTTTCGGGCTTTCGTGGTCACGGGGCGGACTCCGCGTCGGGACGATGCGTTTTAAAATTATTTACAAATATCTCATATTTTATTTTATATATACCTATTGGTACAATAAAGTGAACGCAGTGCGCCTTGTGATATTGGTGATTTCATGTCTCAATTCATAGCCTCGACACGATATGACATGGAGGCATAACAGGCTCCGTGGCACAGTTGGTTAGACGACGGCTTTGAAACGAGAGGCCTCAGGTTCGATCCTTGCACCGAAACAAATATTTGTGTAAAACACAGCTATTTGTATCCGGTCTGGGTGTTTGTGAGACCGAAAAGTCACTCGTAGTCCCTGATAAAGTTCTGCTCGCTGTCAAAATTACATTTTATGAAATATTCAATCTTTAATTAGTTAAATTAGGCCAGTGTTATAGTATAAAAGCTAAATTAAATATATATGTGGTTAAGGCAATTTTCAAAAGGTGTATCCTTGGTTTTGATGTTTCTTCCATCTTGTTAGACATATTGAAGCTGATAACTTCCAAAGCTACCACGATTGGAACTTCATTATATTTATAGCTGATCGTGTAATGCCTGTCATGTAAGAGGCACGCACAGATGAACTTTCAGCTTTTAGAACATGACAAAAGTCTGCCGGCCATCGATATCAATGTTACACTAGATAAGACGTTCTTTGCTACAAACGTGTCCCACCCAAGTGCGGTGCATGCACCGCACACCAATCAGCAGTGTTGCCGTTTTAGCGACTTTGTCGCTAGATCTAGCGGATTTTTTATGTTCTTAGCGACTTTTTTTTTTCAATCTAGCGACTAAAATTAATTTAGCTACTTCTAGCGACCTTAGGTACGCAAAACTAACAAATATTCCATTGTAGAAATGAGAAGAAGTAGTGTAGGTACTAATAGATTAACTAGTATATTAATAATATTAATATATGTTAGTGTAAGTTAAAATTATATTTCTTGCAACACCACGAATTTTCGGGGTTCCCCTATCAGAATGTTTTGAGTTTATTCTTTGATGCCTCTCACTCTTTCAAAGGACGGATCAGATATCACTGTTTCTTTCTTTTCCATTTCGAAGGAATAGTAACTAGTTTCTATGCTACGTATTCACAAAATAAACCTGTTTGTTTCGAACGGCAAAAGTTTCGTTTAATTGTCGTAATTTTGAAGAGATTTTGTGTGTTTTGAAAATGGAAATTCCTTTAAAAAAGAAAAGTTATACTCAAAAATACAGACAAGAATGGGAACAACAAGAAGAGTTCAAAATGTGGTTAAAACCTGTTATGACCGATCCAACTAAAGCCTTTTGCTCGTTTTGCCATAGTGAAATATTCGCAAAAATAAATGATTTAAAGAAACACGCTGATACAAAAAAACACAAACAAAAATGTGATGCGATTTCAAAAAATCAGCAAATATGCTTTACTTCTATTGCTAAAGTGGGTAAAGGTACCCAGAAAGCAGAAGGTAAGCTTGCTTTATTTATAACGGAACACAGTGCAATTTCTCAAATAGATCATCTATCAGAATTGTGCAAAGATGTGTTCGCAGATTCAAAATGTGCTGATATAAAAATACATAGGACGAAGTGCACTCAGATTATCAATCAGGTACTAGCGCCATATTTTAGAGAAAACCTTTTAAAAGATATTGCTAGTCAAAAATACAGTCTTATTTTAGATGAATCTACAGACGTTAGCGTGACCAAATTCTTGGGCGTAATAGTGAGATATTTCAGTATGTCACAAAACTTAGTTGTATCTGCTTTTCTCTCACTCGAGCCTGTAGAACGAGCTGATGCCAATGGCATTGTAGCGTCATTACTAAATTGTTTACAATCACACAATTTATCGCTGCAAAATTTGATTGGGATTGGGACTGATAACGCTGCTGTAATGACAGGATGTCACAACAGCGTATACGAAATACTTAAGAGGCAATACAATCTACCCAATTTAATACTTATAAGATGCATTTGTCACTCCCTACAACTAGCCGTAAGTTACGCATCACAGCACTCTATTCCGCAACATATTGAATTTATGATAAGAGAAACCTATAAGTGGTTTTCCATCTCATCAAAGCGCCAGCATGAGTACAAAGAACTATATAGCCTCATTAACTGCGGTGAAGAACCTCTTAAAATACTCAAAGTGTGTGATACTCGCTGGCTGTCCATAGAGCCTACTGTTGGCAGAATTTTGGCACAGTGGGAAGAGCTTAAATTACATTTTTCACTCAATAAAGATAATTGCCACACTGCAGCTCTATTGAGTGAAATGTACACAGACGAAGCCAATCGCTTACATTTTATATACCTGAAAAGTGTATTAATTGATGTGCAAGTAGGAATAAAAATCTTCGAAGGAGAGAATATAGATCCTGTCAAATTATTACTCTCTTTGATGAATTTATTGCGATCAGTTTGTAATTGGATATTGATACCGAACTGTGCAACAACTGAAAAAGATTATTTAACCATTAAAATTGATAATCACCTAAGTCCAGTACCTCATCTCGGATACATGTTCGAATCTCATGTCGCTAAAGCTAATTTACCATCTCAAACAGTTGCAACTGTTAGAGAAAGATGTATTGATTTTACCCTGCGGTTGGCAAAAGAAATTCAAAACCGTTTACCCAGCAATTACATAGCCTTACAAAAAATGACACAATTATCTGTAGATAACACGTTAAAACAGGTTAAAGACAATTCAATTGCTGAACTCGCTGCAGAATTAGGTTTTGAGGAAGATAAAATTGAAAACATTTTAAAACAATGGCACAGTATAAATTTTGTGAAATGGGACATCACGACAACAAATACCGTACAATTTTGGGCTCACGTATTAACTTACAAGGACGCTGCAGGTTTTAATACATACAAAGACATAGCAGAATTAGCCATCACAGTCCTGTCGTTGCCACATTCGAATGCAGAAGTGGAACGAATTTTCAGTCAAATGAATATTATAAAGAACAAATTAAGAAACAGGCTGGCTTCAACCACTTTAAACTCCATACTTCTTGTAAGGAATCAGTTAAAGCTTTTGAAACGAAATTGCCATAACTATATCTTGCCAGATGATGTCCTAACCAAAATCACTAAAACTATTAAAAAACCAAGTTCTACAGTGGATCAACCATCAACTTCTGCTGCTTCAATGCCATTTAACATTATTGGAGATAAAAAAGAGGACACAATAGATTCTGATGACGAAATTTTTGCCTGTATAAATCTCTAGGTAGTAAAATGATTAAATGCTATTAATACAAATTTACTTTTATTGGCTCTATATTTCGTTATCATGCAATACTTTAAAAATTAACGACTTCTAGCGGATTTTTAAATTACATTTTTTTCCCAAATCTAGGGAGTTTTGCGTCGAGGTCTGGCGACTTTTTTTTTTCATAAACGGCAACACTGCCAATCAGTCTGCCGCGTGACGGCTACGCAGCAGTATGCTTCTTTGTATAAACTTTTATGTAATTTATTTTGATGTTTCCCCGTCAAACCGACAGCAAAATTTTCTGAAGTTACAAAATAATTAAAGAATACGACGTAAGTGATATAATATTGCAGAATAATGCCGATAATACAGATCTTTTAAGAGTATTTAGTTTCATTTACATCATTTCCATGAATTATTCACGTAAATAAAAAAATAATATTACAAAATATATTATTGCTATGACGGTATTGATACTTAGGCAGTATCTTAGGAAAAGCTATTATGGACGAACTGTCTTGTGTATCTAATAATCTTTGATCATAATTTGTAACATTCAAGTAAACGTACTAGATGTCGCTATTTGTCCCGTATTTGTCAAAAGCTCACTTTTGACAAATACGGGACAAATAGTTTCTATGACGCGCCTCGTCTATCCGTAGAATATAAGTCAAGGCTGCCGGCCTTTTGCTCTAATATGTATGTTAAGTTTTCTATTATATTGTTAATGGGAACAATGAGGGTTAAGTTTTTAATTGAATTCGAGCAGAACTCTATAATTAATCCAATGATATTTCAACAATTTACATTTCAGTTTTAGACATTTGGATTATATTTCTGATTATTATAATATACGGCTTCTGAACTCATTCATACTTTCATTAAAATTTGCGATCTGGATCTTAAATGATAATTGGTATTAAGGAGCTAACACATAGAATGTCATTTATATTTATGAGGGCGGATGTTGAACGGAAAATAAAGATATGATTACATCCGAAAAAAGGTTTTGGCATTATCTATGGAAGGAATAAAGGATTAAAGTTCAATTAATAAGATCTGTGAAAGTTACTATCGTGGAATTATTACGTCTTATTCAATTATCATAATGCTAAAATATGGTTTTATCGATTTCACTCTCTTCTGTTATCAGCCCATACTCCCACTGCAGCTTGGAGGTTTGCTTGAAGTAGCTGAAACTACTTCAAGCTGAAACTACTTCAAGTTCTAACGTCACCATATTTAAATGGCTGACAACTACTACGTTTGATTCTAGTGCAGCTAAGTGTTAGCCTCACCGCCCTTAAAAAATAATATTAATAAATACACCCAACACGCACATACATCGTCCTGAACCCACACTAAAATCGAGTCTTGTGTCGAGGGTATCAGAAACAACGCGAGTCTTGTGTCGAGGGTATCAGAAATAACGCGATACGGTGTCACAAGCCCTCAGACCCGAACCAAGTACTTATGGTTCATACAAATTTAAATGTCTCTGTTATTATTCACAATTCACATTGGCATTTAACTAACTAAGGACAAGAAATTTTATAAATGGACAATAAGCTTGGTAATCTGTAAGTGGCACCAGTGACCAGTGTAATATCTTCTACCTCTCCGAAGATAATAAATATGTAATGTGAAACAATGAAAAATTTTGGAATTCACAAAGTCATAATGAGAAATGCGCAAACTATTTATGTGACAGCGGCAACCATAAAACTTCCGTTTGATGCAACAACCACGATAGCGAAAATAATACCCACTGTAAATTTTATAAGCAACGCTTTAGATAATCTACGACTCAATCCGGATGTATTAAATGTTGATTATTATATGGCGCAAAAAGTAGGCATGCGAATTTGTGTCGTCATTATTTACCTTTGCATTTTGGTTGCACAATATTTTGTTTGTAATCATCATTTTACGCAAGAAATTGAAGGAACATACTTTTTAAGGACAAATCCATGTCTAAACAATCAGAAATATAAGTAGTCAATCATGAAATTATCTGTTCTGCCCAGTGGCGTAACTACTCCATCGGGGGCCCGTGGCAAAATTCATGAAATGGGGCCCTTCGTAAATATATAAAAAAAAACATTGTAATTTCGTTTTTATGGATCTTTTTGAAGGTGCGCGGTAGCTTAATGGTAATCGGACCAGACGCGGCGGCGAACATGTTTCAAGAGGTCGCGGGTTCGAATCCCAGGGCACACCTGACTTTTCGGAGACATCTATGTATTGACAGTCAACAATACTCAAAAAAGTTTCATTAATGCTATCTGTGCTTTCTCTTTGGTCACGAAAAGCTAAATTCATAATATGAGGAATATCTACAGTAAGTTCTTGGCGGCAAAAAAAATGTTTATTAATTTAATATATGGATTTTTGCTCGTCATTTAATGTCCAGTGTAACAGCTATTCTTCATACAAAAGACACAATTCCAAATGAATTTTCAATGTTTTCGTGTCCATATCGCATTTACAATTTTCTAATCGTCATAAACCTCAACTCAAACATTTTTTTGAAATAAAAGTATTATTTACGGATTTTATCGCGAATTTAGTTTAATTTTTTACATTTTTAACTTCCCGACGTTTCGATCACTTTACAGCTTTCGTGGTCACGGGGCGGACTGAGGTATTAGACGTCCGCTCTGTGACTGTTACAATTCAACTACCCTTATTTTACAATTATTAATTAAAAAATTAATTTTAAAACATCTAGTCTATGTTTGCGATCCGATCTACGCAGAAGGAGCTCACAGTGTCTTGAGGTCTGGCAGTTGGTCTTTTGGGTTCCGATTTAATTAAATGTAGTATTGGATCCCATGCTTGTGCAAGCTTCAAGCCATCTTCTCTATTGAAATTTGGATGTTTTTTAATTTCAATAGCCTCGCGAAACATCCTGGGCAGGAAACGGTGTTCTTTAGCGATCAAACATTTTGTTTATTCATCATCACCCTTTTGTTGGCCACTGCTGGACATAGAGCTCCTTTAAATTGCGACATTTCACCCTGCCTTCGGCTTGTCGCATCGTCAACCTTTTGCAAATCTTTACTACCTAGCTAGAACGCGTCCTAAATCAGATTAGCCAAGAAGCGGTCTCCACTCAAAAACTCCTTTACTCCAATATTTATCGGTTATTCGACAAATGTGGGCTGCCCACTGTCACTTCAGCTTGCTAATCCTATTTGGTATTTCCATAACTTTGGTTCTCTATCGGATAAGTTCATTTCGGATCTTATCCTTCAAAGATACATCGATCATAGCACGGTGCATAACTTGCGCAGCGACCTTGAGCTGGTGGACCAGCCGTACTGTGAGTGTTCAAGTCTCTATACCGTAAGTCATGACAGGTAGGATGTACTTGTTGAAAACATTCGTTTTCAAGCTTTGTGGTGAAGGTGACGCGAATATTCGACGTAGTTTACCAAATGCAGCCCTGCTCAGCTGGATCTTCCTCGTAGCCTTCTTCTCAAAGTTATTTCTACCTAGTTAAAGGGTAGAAATAAGAACCCCAGGTAGGTATATTCGGAAACAACTTTGAGCTGATGATCACATACAGCGACAAGTTTTGGATAAAGGTGGTGGTTGATCGTTACTTAGGTTTAGTCAAAGTAAATTTTAACACCTGTTCACGGCGAGGCTGAAGCCAGATTGTCCAGTATTTGTTGCAGCTCCTTCAGCGATTCCGCCATCAAGACTGTATTGTCAACGAAACGTAGTGGCGTTTTTTTATTATTTATTGCCACTGTCTCTCAAGAAGGGACTAATGGGCTTACAGTGACCTTTCTCAATCAAAATCATTACAATTCGATTTTTTTTTACCTTACCTTTAATCTGTTAGATCAGGGTTTCCCAACCTTTTTCTAGTGCGGACCCCTAGCGCCACTTTATTATGATTAGCGCACCCCGATAAATAATACGATAAAAAATCGCTCACGTACTTTTAATTGCAAAAAAAATCCATGGATATATTACTTACATAAATTATTTTACTTTTTTATTTTCTTTGTCTGTCTCGGTGGCGTAGTTGTACTAGGATACGGTTACAAAACTGAGGTCTCGGGTTGGGCAAAGTGATATTGGATTTTTCTATTCATTTTATTAGTCCAGAGTGTTGTGCCCGATATCGTGATAGGGTCCCCACCTATCACATCGTGGGACATACAAGGTGAAATGTGGGTATCCTGGCACCACTGCCTACTCCTAGGAAAAAGGCGTGAGTTTATGTTTGTATGTAAATTATTGTAAAAATGTGATGGTTGATGTTGCAGTTTTGCGGTCAAAGTTGTAATATTTGGGTCATTGTTGCTCAGTTGGAGCCTTAAATCTGCTTCTAGTTGTAGTCTATTTCTGTATTTTAAAAACCCTTTTCGCTTTTTGTTGCCGTAATTTTTATGTTGTCTGCGGACCCCCTGAGAACGGTCCGCGGACCCCCAGGGGTCCACGGACCCCAGGTTAGGAAACCCTGTGTTAGATAATTATGGAGATTTCATTTTTTCAACTCCTAAACTTACTTTCATTTTCATCAATATATTACTCGTTCCGAAAGTACCAACTTGTTTCAGATAACTTTTTTATTTTTTGCGTCAGACTCCTTCTTTTTCTTTCGTTTTTCGCTTTTCTTTAATAATTTGTAGAACAAGACATGTTTATATTTAGGAAATTATTAAAATTCATTAAATTATAATTTATTGATAACTTCTTACGATTATACTATTTTGAATCAAAATAAAAAAAAAACAACAATATTATGATACAATATTTGTCATGTTTAAAATGTAGCCAATTGTTTATTTCGTTATTAATGATACATACTTCTAAAATTACACCCTGTCGGGATTGAGCTCAAGGTCTTATAGAGCCAGGGCCCTGTCGGGCCTGAGACTCTCTCGGACCAGGGCCCTGCCGGCCCGGGGCCGGGGCCCCTTAGGCCGGGGGCCCGTGGCATTTTGCGCACTCTGCCACCCTATTGTTACGCCACTGGTTCTGCCTAAATTTGGTCTGGTGATAGTTAATGGGTTGTTTTTATTTTTTGATAGGTACAGGAATAGTGCCCGGAATCGTTTATCCTAAGGACAGGATTAACAGCTATCTCCAATCATTTACAATCATTACCAAAAGATTACCGTTTTTTGATGAGAAAGCGAAAACTAGAGATTATTGAGTCACGACGTAAACAGCTTAAACTACGGAGAGATGTTTGACTTGACTGAGATGGCGGTAATATCTTGCAAAAAACTGTCGTAAAAGCAGTTGCAGTGTCGCTTTTTATGGAGCTTGGGAGATTTAGGAGATCCAGCGACCCATACTGGTTCATCGTTTCTCTTTGTCTCCATTACAATATATTATTATCAAATGCGATGTACCTACGACACTCACATGGAAAGAGTAGTTAAACCAATATATATTTGGTTTCTTAGATTGACACGAATGTTACACATTGAAATAAAACTATTATGGATTTTATCGCGGATTTGGTCTATTTTTTACATTTTATGTCTTCCCGATGTTTCGATTACTTTACAGCTTACGTGGTTGGACCCGAAGTCCGCCCCGAGTGTAAATAATAGTTTTAATTCAATCAATAAGTATCTGCTTACGTGCTGATCCTGTGAATACGTTATTTGCCCAAACATTTTCTTTGATTTTACTTATGAAGGAGTATCGGAGGTGGAGCGTATAGGCATTAAACTTGCTCGTGAACATAATAGGATTGAATGAATATTGGTTGGTGGTTGATAATAACTTTTATGAAGTAACCAAGTCTGTTTTTCTACGGAACCCTGATCATCAAAATACTTTGTACACCTTATTGCCTTCTCAATGAATGCAATTGCCATTGTTATTTTCGTAAAATTTTCTTCCGGTTTTTCTAATTTAGAAGGATCAATACTTTATCATTGTTATTTTTATGGCTTCCGTTGATAATACTTTCATATAAAACAAAGGAAAATTGATCGAAAAACCTAGTTTGTTTGAACGAGCAATCTAACAGGTACATACAAATAATACATTTCAATATATCCATTCATCTTTATTAAGAATAGGCAGCGATCTCCCGGAGGTCATCGCTTTTTGTATATTTCATTGACTCTGCTTTGTTCTGATAAAATCGATCAAACGTATTTTAGTTAAGGCCTACATCGACATAGATTGTAAAAATATAATCTTCATTTTATTTTTGTTTACAGTAAAAATGAAATTCCTGTTGAGCGTTGCTGCCATTATCGCCGTGGCCACGGCCCTGCCCACCCAGCGCGGTGTGGTCACCCCCATCGCCGCCGGCCCCGCCACCCTCGTCGACGAAAACAACAACCCCATCCAAATCGGACCCGACTTCGTCAACGGCGCCAATGACTTCATCGTGGTTCCTGATGCTGGACCTATTACCAACCCTGCCTTCCCAATGCCTATCTTCCCCACCCCCATCGTCAACCCCACTCCCGTCGTCAACCCCGCACCCGCTGCCGCTCCCACCAAGCCCTTGGTCCAGATTATCGTGAATGTCAACACACCCCCTGCCCCTGCTCCTGAGCCAATTCCGATCATCGACGTTATGCCCGTTGTCGACCCCGCAGAAATTGTCGACCCTGTCCAGGTCGTCGACATCTTGCCGGTTGTCGACCCTGTCCAGGTTGTCGACGTCATGCCCGTTGTCGACCCTGTCCAGATCATCGACGTCATGCCCGTTGTGGATCCTGTCATCATTGATGCGCCCGTTATCGTTGAACCCGTGCAGGTCGTCGACACCATTGTCCCCTCCCCCGCTGTTCACCCCTTGGAGCTCAAGTAAGCGACATGCGACACCAAACGCCTTTGTAAAATTTGTAAATTCGAATTCCACGCTCCATATCAGTGCGTTATGGAGCAATATTGACTTGATGCTGTGAATATCTGAATATATATTATTAATTATATGAAATAAGGTTTTTATTAAACTGCACACGCAGTTGAACTTTAAGAAAGATCTGTGTCCTGTTTCTATATAATCGAATAATATGAAACGTTAATCAAATACCTACTGTTATGTTAGTAAATTAAGAATAAAAATGTACATTGTTGATTACTTTTACTTTTTAATACATACAGCGTGTGTATTTAAGAGCAGTTTTTTAATCGGTTGAATACTTTTCAAGTTTATTGAATAATCTCCTTTAGATCACGTTTTATTCTGAAGAATAAACATAGATTTTTCCTGAATTTGGTGTAATTTACGAAGAAAACGAATGGAGAAGCATAATATGCCCCGATTTTTACTATACACCTGTATATAAAGCAAGACAATGGGCTCTAGCTTTGAGTGTAAAATACACACGCTTGTATCCCTAAATGGTTATAGGTTCCACTTGTATCAAGCACGTTTGATCGAACATATTTCCATCTCCAAAAGAAATAGCTGATGTTGAATTTATGTGTATTATGCAACATCTGATCTCATTGATAATAATGATGATAAAAATGACGGTATCTATTAATGACATGAGCGGTACTGATGATAATAATTAATTATTAATTCCGAAACAAGGATGATTAGGTGTCTTAAACTGAACTAAACAATAACACGTAAATTATCAAAATAAACAACACGTAACAACACCATGAATTACAAAGTAATGCTTGGTATTTCACTGTGTTCGCCATCCAGAGACATAAGGTGTTAAGTCTCAATATGTCCAGTAGTTACTCTATGATCTCCTCATTTTTAATTCGATCTCGTAGGGAAATACCGAGCATATTGCGTATAGTGACCTTGAGCCAGTTCTGGAGTGGAGACCACGTATGGGCAAGCGCAGTGTCGGACGCCTGCCTAAAGCCTGCCTACGGTGGACGGACGACCTGGTTAGGGTTTCAGGGAGTCAGTAGATGCAGGCCGCTTCCGACTGGTCGTTTTGGAGACCACTGGGAGACTTTCTGTGGAGGAAACGTACGAGAAATACTATTCTTGACGTCACGTCCTATCATTTTCTTATGGCGCAAAAAAATTAAAGTAGATTTTTCTCTCTCCTTTCTCTTATCTCCATCCAAAAGTTGCTTGGAAGTGATTGCCTTGTGGAAGAAGGCCGCTAATTGTGCTTATTTTAAATTTAGTTATATCTTTTTTGCATATAAATAAATAAATAAAAATGTATACCTCTAATCCTAATGTTAATGAGTATGAAGAGATTGATGACCGTGGAAGAGGCGATAGAGAGATGGGCCGTAGCACTTGGCGCTCAATGAGACATAGGCGTAAGTGTAGGTATAGGAGGTAAGTAGGTATAAGTATAGGCTATGCTTAATTTAATCCTTGAGGCATAATACATTTTAATTCTAGGCCATAAGATGTTTTAGGTCAATTTCGAGTTTCTCTCGGCAATCAATTTCGTATCTCAACCTCTGTAAGCGGCGATGGTAGAATATTCGATATTTAACCATTTGAGTGAGACGCGTGACAAACAAAGAATTTTGTATAATAGATCTATTCAGAATAAAACAAATTTGACACGTGTTTAATTTTCAAAAAAAAAGATGCAAAACATTTCATGGTGTTTGTTGTATTGTTTTGCTACAGTCCATGAGCGATCAGCGAGATCAGAGCAAGCGTATGGCTTGCTATCAGGCGAATGGCACACTCATATCACTAAACTGTAATAAAAAATATATGCGTAGTTGCTTAACAAGTGGACATCACCGCTTATAGGCTTTTGTCACTTGGGTATAACCAAGCCACAGCCTATCGTGAGGTGATACTATCGTAAAACCGCTTTTAAAGAAGCGTAGTTGGTTAGATGCCGGTTGTGAAACGAAAAACCGCGGTCGATTCCCGCGCCGAGAAAAATATAGTTTGAATGATCCAGTATCCTGTATTCATAACTAGTATTTGTGTCTTTGTGAGATCGAAATGTCTCGTAGCTTCAGTTACTCGATTCAAAATAAGATCTTAGTGTAGAGTCAGGACTGAGGACCACATACATATTTCTGTGGTCAAGACTATGTGTACGAATGTTGAGTGTATTAATTATTTAATATTATTAAATTATATCATTACATCATCGAAGGTAGATCGAGGGACGGAATTCATTTAAGAGCTTTCTTGTACGTAGAAGAAAACGTAACGGGTGTCATTTCGGATTGTCTTCAGGTGGTATGAATTAATTCCACTGCGATGGTGATGGTAGGAGTTATGACAGAGATTCTCTCGAGAATGTTATACCTTTTTTTATTTAAAATAATTTATTCGTGTAATTTGATGATGTACGTTTGCAGCTTTGATTTTACTGTACTATGAAGAGACAACATCCATTTATACCATAATGAATTTCATAGGCATTTATTCTTACTCATGCCGTTAGTAATTATGTATTCTTAGAAATAACTATTAATGTCTAATAGATATAGAACTTGAAAATAGAGACGTCACTAACAAAAAATATATTATGTTTCGTAGTAATATTGCTCAGTAACAGATTTTACGCTTGAATTTTATTAAATCTATAAATTAAACCATTAATCCATGCAGATATGATAAACACGGAGGCGTAGGGAAAACTGTGCAAAATAATAACAAAGTAAACAATATGTGTGAACCCACGTGATTTTTCCGTGAGGCTGGCACAATAAAGATAAATTACCGAATGTAGATATGGAAATTTATTGCGTGTAACCAGGTAACAATTATTATTTTATGGCACAATAATGTGATAGCGTCCAAGGTGCCTCTGTATTTGAAATTCCATAACTGAATTGGTATAAAGACTTTAAAATTAATTATTAAATGTAAACTTAACGATTTTCGATCTCACAAACACCCAGACCCGAGACAAATACTTGTCGGCCTCACAAACATTTGTGTCGGTACGGGGATTGAACCCGCCGCCTCTCTTTTCACAGATGGAGTTTAACCAACTGCGCTACGGAGGCCGAAGAAACCATTGGTATCCTTTTTCTTATGCGAGGTGGTCATCTTGAATATTAATCAATTTAAACTTTACTACACCTATTTGTTGACTCAGGAAATTTTCAAATGCATGCCAGAAGTAGGTAAAACTAAGCTAATAAAAATTCAATATTTGAAAAATAATATATTTATTGGTCTTTCTTTTTTTTATGGAAAATACGATTTCAACTGTTTGATATTACAATTGAGGACGCCGAAGATCGCTTGAACTGGCGGTGACGAAGCAGAATAGCGGATCCTGCCACGAACAACATTCCCCGATATTGATTTAGATAATATTTAAACACCAGCAAGTTTACATTGTAACTTTACTGATGTTTGAATTACTGAATATTCAGTTTAGTTCAGGGTTTCGGGGAGGTTGACAGCGGGCACGGGGAGGATGGGAGAACCGATCTGGACGGGCTCCACGACGATGGGCATAACATCGACGACCTGCACAGGGTCAACAACAACGGGAGAGTCGACGATCTGGACGGGGTCGACGACGGGCATGACATCGACGACCTGCACGGGTTCAGCAACGACGGGAGAGTCGACGATCTGGACAGGGTCGACGACGGGCATGACATCGACGACCTGCACGGGTTCAGCAACGACGGGAGAGTCGACGATCTGGACGGGGTCGACAACGGGCATGACATCGACGACCTGCACGGGTTCAGCAACGACGGGAGAGTCGACGATCTGGACGGGGTCGACGACGGGCATGACATCGACGACCTGCACGGGTTCAGCAACGACGGGAGAGTCGACGATCTGGACGGGGTCGACAACGGGCATGACATCGACGACCTGCACGGGCTCCACGATGGTGGGGCTGTCGACGACCTGGACGGGCTCTACAACCTCATCGACGATCTGGACGGGGTCGACAACCTGGTCAACAACCTGGACGGGCTCAGCGACGGGACCGGCGGCGGCGGCACCGTTGACGTTCACAATGATCTGGACGAGGGCGGGGCTGGCGCCAGCGGGCATGGGGCCAATGACGACGGGGCTAGCGTCAACGGGGCTAACACCAACGGGACTAACGTCAACGGGGGTAGACACTGCACCACCGTCAGGAAGGGGGAAGTCGATGATAGCGGGTCCGACGGCGATGTCTCCGGCCTCGATGATGGCGGGTCCAACGGAGATGGGCTCAAAGCCCTCGATGATGGCGGGTCCGATGGCGATGGGGCTGGGGTGGTCAATGATAACTGGAGCAGGGCCAGTGGCGCCAGCAGACACACCCACGCGCTGGGTAGGTCCAGCGGTGGCAACAGCCACAACGGCAGCGAAAGTCAGGAAGAATTTCATATTTCTGCAAAATAAACGCATCATAAAATATCGTTCCCTGAGTAAAAATAAGTATTTAGATCTAAAAATTGAATTCTATAATAAAGATGGTCAGAAACTTTAGCTCATCGTGATCCCTTTCTTTATTTGGATCACGTTTTAGAAGGAGTAATCATTTTTAATTGTGTAAAATATTGGAAATTAACATAATAAAAATAAAAAAAGGTGTTCGTTAATGTTGAATTATTGTCCGCTATGAAACATAATCATTGGTCAAAGAGTTTACATGATAATATTTTCAATTATGTATTGCGAAATCCAATAAAGCGAATCATCATCATCATCATCATATCAGCAACAGGAAGTCCGCTGCTGAACATAGGCCTCCCCCAAGGATCTCCACAATGACCTGTTGGAAGCGGCCTGCATCCAGCGACTTCCTGCAACCTTAGCCAGATCCACCTTGTAGGCGGGCGTCCGACATTTCGCGAATAGCCATTGGTAAAACACCCTAGTTTAGATTGCCTGAAGTCTTTGTCTGCCAGCCGAGCTGGACTATTACGGGCAGCCTTAGCAATCTTCTACTAGTGTTCAATTATTTTGAAATAAGAGAGCATCTAGTAGGTAATTAAAGATCTCGAAATAGTAAAAACTTATTTCTGAATAATAAAAAAAACAATTAACCTATGTAATTTATAAAATATGTTTTTTTAAATGTTTTTTTTTTTAATATAAGGAGAATTGTACTTACAGTTATTACTTCTGTTTCGAAGATATCTGACTATCTCCGTTTCTATACAGGTTATTTATATCAACTCCAAATATTATCGGTGTATATTGAAAGGTACTATATTTCATCACACCAGGTAATCCATTAGTTAGATAAATGTAAAAGACAGAGAGTTTATTTTCAAATATATTTGATATTCATAATTAAAATATTTATGGTCGGGATAAGATTACCTTGATGAAAATAAATCTTTGATTTATTCCTTTAACAATCAGCGGAGGTTTAGTTAACCATAAATATTTATTGGTGCAATTAAAATGTACGAATTAGAAGGAAAAAATACTGTTTTCGCAAAATAATTGAAATTGGTGAAGAGTTTGGAAGAAGCCTACGTTCAATGGCGGACTTCCTTGTATCAACAAAACATTTTAACAACAACAAACAATTTTATTTTATTTTAGGTTTAAAGAATTTATTCTCATAAAAACATGAAGTTCGCATATAATAAGATAACAAATAATTATAAAAGTACTTAATTTATATCTAGGACACTGGTTGATGGTTGATTATTATAGTAACAATTTTGTGCCCATAATTTTTAAGTTTGTTTTTAAACTGTTTTATCGAATCATATTCTTTGATGTGGTTAGGTAATCTATTATACAACTGTACTCCCTCAAACAAAATAGTTTTGTTTCCCTAATTAGTGCGCATATTCATTAATTGTAGTTTGTATTTATTTCTTTTCCGTTTTTTAAACAGACGGCTACCCTACAAAATTTATTTTCTACAAGTAATACCGGGTATCTCAAGACTGCTACCGAAAACGAAGCCGGGTGGTAGTTTTAGTGACTACAAACACAATGCAACCAAAAATTTCGAAAAGAAACGCGATAATTATTTTTTATGATTTTTTAAATATCTTCATTTTTGGGTGGTAAATCCATAGTTTTTGCTAAAATAATAATTTAAACACTTTTATACCTTAGATTATTTATAAATAAAAGGGTATACACTATTATTTTAGGAAAAAATGTATTTACCACCCAAATATGGTCATAAGAAAAAAAATAAAAAAAAAAATTGTCGCTTTTTTTTGCATTTTTTTCTGTTGCATTGTGTCTGAAGTCGCTTAAACTACCACCCGGCTTCGTTTTCGGTAGCAGTCTTGATATACCCTGTATATAAAAATAAATGAAAGAATGAACTGTCATTGATGTCCATCGAATGGGATCATCCTTTATCCTTTTTAAAATTAGCTTCGCCTGTATGTTTGTAACGGAATCTTAGAAGTCGATTTTGAAGCACATCGAAACGTCGGACTGAATCGTAATTTTGCACACTTATAATAAGATAACAATGCAATAATTTAAAAAGTATAAGATGGCTTATCTTAACCAGAACATTAAGAAATTTATTTTTATTTAATTTGGGCTCAGCTTCCTTTGATAAAATGCCGTAGACGTTTTTAGTAAAAATAATAAATAATAGTTAATACTATAAAACACGCTTTAGTAAAAATACTGACTAAAAGAGTAAAAACAATTGATATAATGAGTTGCTTGGGGTGCTTAGAAGCATTACTTATTCGCAAGCATTCGAGAAAGCTTAAAATGAGTGAAAATGAAAGTCCATTTTCTAATCTTAAACTCAATAATTTTTCTTTTTTGGTTGGTTCTTTAATTACAAAGCGTGTTTATTTATTTATTTATATTAAAATTTTACTCTTGTCAAAATTTTAAATCACTCGTAAGGACCCACACTTTTAAGGACAATCTTTATCGCATGAGCATATTTATAATATACTAGCTGTGCCCGCGACTTCGTCTGCGTGGAATTTAACAAAAAAGTTAATTCGTTTATTTAATTTTTTTTTTTGGTTTTTGCATTTTTATTTTAATTATCAACCTTTGTAACGAAACCATATCGCGATCTAATTCTACGGTGGCGCCATCTCTTAGCGAGTGCCGGTAAACTCCCGTTACACATTTATTTTCAGTTTTTGGTATTAACTTTATTGAAAAATTTCTTTATATACAATATTTTGTAAATGTGATATTGATTCGTTGGTGGGAGAACTGGTGGGAGGCGCCTGAAGTGACGGCCTAGTGGTGGCATGCGCGTGAGCTGCGTGCGGTACTGGACAGTACTTGGGCATTGCAACATTTAAATGTAGCCTAAGTTACTCCTTATTATATCAGCTACCTGACAAAAAAAGTCCCGTAAAAATCGGTCAAGCCATTTCAGAGATTAGCCGGAACAAACGACAGACAGACAGACAGACAGACAGACGGACACACAGACAGACGGACAGACAGACAGACAAAAAAAATCGAAGGTCATTTTCGTTATAGGTATCGTGTATATAACGATATGTAGTTGGTCATTTTTTTTCATTTTCAATTTACGAACAGACACTTCAATTTTATTTATATGTATAGATTAACGCATTCACGTTTAAAAATGTGTTTATTGTTTATTTACTAGCCAGTTCGGAGGCTTCGCTCGGGTGTAGTGTATTATTTCGCATGCTGTTTTACATTTGAACTAAATGTGATTGCTGTCGTTTATACCTAGTGCTTTTCTCATCACGTAATATTAGATTTCGTCCTTTTTGGTTTCCACGACTCAAGGCATATACTTCTAATCCTGATAACCCATTTCATTAGCCCTATATTCTATCTATTTCCATTCCTTTTATTTTGAAAGAGTAGCTTTACGTATTTGTTTTCCTTAATTAACCTTAATCCAAGGTATAAGCAACCTCATTACCGAATTAAAATTGGCTCAGCCATTTGTGCAAGAAAACTCTTAACTCATCTCCCTGAGACCATACATTTTGAACAATACATACAAGATAAAAAGTAGCCTATGTAATCGACTCTGGATTCAGCTACCTCTATACAAAATTTCATCAAAATCGGTTTAGCGTTATGAGCTTGAAGAGGTAACAAACACACAAACTTCCGCATTTATAATACTAATTAAAATAGAGTACATATATTTTAATAATTGTTATCTACTTCTTAGTCTAGTGTCTTATCCCAGGTAAGTATAAAGTTCTAAATCTTAAGTGCATCGGAGATTACTTTAAAATTGATAATAATATACCACACAGATAAGAGAATGAGTCGAAAAGGTAATAGAAATTGCAATGACATTGCGTTTACATCTTATCTATTTCAGCCTACATTTCACTGCAGGGCACAGGCCAATTGAGAGGGGTTAGGCCACAAGTCCACTACGTTGGCCTAATGCGGGTTGGTGGATTGTACACAGTCAGGTCATAAGTATTGTCACACAGTAAAAACTTTTCTTTTAGAATGCCGGCCACAAAAAAGTTTATTGAATTCGAATTTCGAATTGTTCATGAAAAAAAAATGTATACTTTTTAGAATTTTACTCATTTTTAAATATGGAGTGGACGCTTAAAGAAGACCGTGTTGCAGTTATTGCGTTGCATCGTTGCGGTTACGCGTCAATTCAAATTTTTGACATACTGAAAAATTTGAATATAACGAATTACTATTATGTAAGTTCGTTATCATACGGGCGTATGCTCGTCATGATGCTTCGCAGCTAGTCATAGCTTAGTATTGTGGGCGTATGTGGGGATGTGTCAGATCAAATCATAGGAAATCATAATCTTACTCACGGAACGCGAGACAGTCTCCACGCTCTTACAGCACTATTATCCGATGATAATATTTACTCTCTTGATCGCAACAAAGCGTACTGCTAGCTCGCAGACCATTGAGATGTCCCTGACTTTTCTTTTATGAAGTCCCTGACATCTTCAGTCAATATCTAGCGTAGATTCTGTCGAACGCCTATAGAGGGCGTTGGCATTCCGTTTTTAAAAATCAACTCGATGACGACACGGCCATCCTGCTAGCACACGTCCTCGTGTGTTAACCTGTCGAGAAAACAACACCAAGTACCCTTGTCGCACAACGCTCGGTCATACCTGACCATGATTCTACAATACCTCGATGACGACAAGTCATACCTGACCATGATACTACAATACCCCAATGACTCGAAATGACCTCTACCAGGTATCACACAAAAAAAATAACTTCATGAACTCTACAGTTTATTTCTTCTACTGAAATCACTATTTAGATAACTCAATCATTCTACACTAATCACAACATTTGAACGTGAAGACCATGTACCATCGTTATTTCTTACAACACCTCACTGTGATTATAAATCAACTGACTATTATCTCAAATTCTTAAAATATCCGAGTAAAACCCTCTATCGCCACGGCTTCTCCCAGCCGAAGAGTCATCACCAACTCTCTCTGACGCGTTTCACACGTGAAACGCACGTATGCATCCTCAGACTGCACACGGACGGTCTCTGCAGACCACGACCTCTCCGCTAGGGATGAACGCCCACCGCACACCCACGTTCTACTTGGGTTTCCCCAAGAGATACCGACTTCGAACGGGCTACGACTACGAAACATCCACTAGCAGGTCGACTATATACGGCCGATAGAGTTCTTACTCGTGTTCAAACTATAATTAGCTTACTTCCCACCACCTTTGGGAATCTCATGAATTTCTACTCGGACTAGTACATGTTCCTCAAGCCTCGTAATGGATCATGGGCATATTTGTATTTACGTTCACAATTTCACGCTTGCAACTTGTAAAGATAAGCACTTAAAACTTCAACCATCTATAATGGGCCTTTAAATTTTGGGTCTTATTTGGTCTGATTTTGCTCCACATTTAAGTACTAACAAAAGCAATCACCTACTGAAAACCTCGCTACCGGGACGAAGTTTTTGTCACACGTATCCTTCTCATATTCAGTAGACCAATGAGCATTTTCTGACGCCTGTCCGCGTAGTTTATAGATTTTAACTTCAGTTGCTACATCGCTATACATGAAAGACAACGGCTTCACAGTCTTAATAATTTTGAAAATCTCCTCATCGCGATGTTAATTAGCAAGGAGTCAATAAAAAGTAACCATGGTCACCTCAATGCGCTTTTAATCTATACGGAAAACTGACTGACCTAAGTTTAATAATATTGGATTACAGCAAAAGACACCTACGTGTGCCATACGCGCTGAGAACCACTGAGGTGTATTATCTGGTCGGTGATAAGAGAAAGATGATAATGATCCAGTATCGTGTTGTTATTATGTAAAGTAAAATCAGTCGCCTTCATGTTTATTGAAAATACTAAACTTAAAACCTCTTGACCAATCAATAGGCCACTACGTAAACTTAATTATCTGGTAAAATGTGAAATATTATGTCTATGGGGTGATCGTTAATCTTTACGCAACACAATATTTGTTCTGTGCTGAATATTCGTGACTGTCACATTACTCAATCATTTGACAGTAAATTTTGCATTAAAGTCTATATAATCAACGAGTACTCAGCACCTGAAACATAAGAAAACAATGGGAACTGACCATTATGCTCTAAGGTGCATGCAGGGGTTGAATACCACACAGGTTCACCCTTCGCTCAGTACGCGCCGTGCTCTGAGCTGCTGTTGACTACCATAGCTCGTACTGCGCATGGCATTTGTGACATCTTTGCTCATTTGACGTCAGATGAATGTAAGATCTCACTACGGATGCACTTGAAGACGTGAAGTATTAGTAGACTTGTTTCATTTTGTCCCTAGTTGTAATTTTACTCGTGAACGCCAACCGCTGCAATTCCACTTTACACCTTGGGATGAAATTTGCAATAGCTATGTCCACGCAGCTCCTTTCAAGTCCTTGCTAATCGCAATGATTAGTTAGCTTCCTTGTATCGGATTATACAATGGCAATACATTAGTCCACTGTTGCGCACCAAGATCTCGCGTCCGTGTCCGTCTTATTCGTGAGAAACTCCGGCGTATCACTTGACTGGTCGACTTTTGTGTTTGTAACGCCTCAGTCAATGCTCTCAAATTTGCATTTTGTTATTCAAACACAGCATGCAAATGTCAAAAATATGGTCTCTTTCCGAAATTTTATTTTGAACCGACACGAATCCCACTTCTGATAACGAATTACTATGATGTAAGTTCGTTATCATGCTGGGTATGCTCGTCATTATGTTTCACAGCTAGTCATAGCTTAGTATTGTGGGCGTATGTGGGGATGTGTCAGATCAAATCATAGGAAATCATAATATTACTCACGGAACGCGAGACAGTCTCCACGCTCTTACAGCACTATTATCCGATGATAATATTTACTCTCTTGATCGCAACAAAGCGTACTGCTAGCTCGCAGACCATTGAGATGTCCCTGACTTTTCTTTTATGAAGTCCCTGACATCTTCAGTCAATATCTAGCGTAGATTCTGTCGAACGCCTATAGAGGGCGTTGGCATTCCGTTTTTAAAAATCAACTCGATGACGACAAATATAACCAAAAGATTCGTTTATCGTACCATCAAACGATACAATGAAGACTCTAGTGTAGATGACAGGTCAAGAAGTGGTCGGCCCTCGGTCTGTTAGGGCTCCAGCAGTGATAAAATCCCAAACGTAAGCAGAAACTGTTGGCCCTTCAGATGGGGTCAGATGCTGTTTGATGGGGGATTGTCTGTAAGACATTGCTGTAGAGCGATAAGATGATTTGCAGTTTTTAAATATTGTTTCTTTATAATGTTTTTATTTATGCCTATGGATAATAGAGACTCAAATGAATCAATTTTCTAACCTGATAAGTTCACGGAAATATCTTCAAATACCTACAACGCAATCTAATACGCGAAGACCCTAAATCATCAGTAGTAGTGAATCATAAATAAGTTTCAATCTACATCTACTGTATACTAAATTATCGTTTTAATAGGATTAACGTAGTAATAAATAAATTAGTAATCTTTGACAGTTTCGCAGATCGATAATTTTTTCGTATATAATGCGCTGAAACTCCTGAGAAATCATATTCAATTTACAGTTGAACTAACAAGGTAAGTTATATTTACAAATTATTACAAATAATATATAATTATCACAAATTATTAAAGAAAATTATTTTTCCTTCAATTTTTATTTCTAATTTCAATTTTTAACATTTAATTTAAAAACGCTTTCATCACTTTTATTGTAAGCACAGTGTCGTGCCAAGAAAAGACAATAGAACCTCTAATCCATTCTTTCTTTTGAACTGGAGGGTTAGCTAGTCCTAAAATGTATTTGAAATAATAATAATGATGACCTTAATATAGTACATTTAAAAACTTGCAAAGATTTTGAAGATACTTGCAATTTCTTTTAAAGTGTAATTTCTACTAAGCAGTCTGGTGGACCAAAACCTACACTCCTATTGATTGTAGAGGCTCATGATCAGTAGTGTGGTATATGAGCTATTATAAGATTTTGAATTTTTATTATCATCTCAGCCACAGGAAGTCCACTGCTGAACATAGGCCTCCTCCAAGGATCTCCACATTGACCTGTAGGAAGCAGCCTGCATCCAGCGACAGTGAATTTTACTACTTACTAATTATTTATTTCTTGATCCACAGCAAATATGAAATTCTTCTTAACTCTCGCTGCCGTAGTGGCTGTTGCCACCGCCGGACCCGTGGGCGTGTCCCCCGGAGCTGCTGGCCCTGAGCCAGTCATCTTCGAGCCCATCGCTGTCGGACCCGCCATCATCGAAGGCTTCGAGCCCATCTCCATTGGACCCGCCATCATCGAGGCCGGAGACATCGCCGTTGGACCCGCTATCATCGACTTCCCTCTTCTCGACGCAGGCGCAGTGGCTACCCCCGTTGACGCCAGCCCCGTCGTCATTGGCCCCATGCCCGCTGGCTCCAGCCCCACCCTCGTCCAGATCATCGTGAACGTCAACTCAGCCGCCGCCGCCGGTCCCGTCGCTGAGCCCGTCCAGGTTGTTGACCAGGTTGTCGACCCCGTCCAGATCGTCGATCAGGTTGTTGAGCCCGTCCAGATCGTCGACAGCCCCACCATCGTGGAGCCCGTCCAGGTCATCGATGTCATGCCCGTCGTCGACCCCGTCCAGATCGTCGACTCTCCCGTCGTTGTTGACCCTGTGCAGGTCGTCGATGTCATGCCCGTTGTCGACCCCGTCCAGATCGTCGACTCTCCCGTCGTTGTTGACCCTGTGCAGGTCGTCGATGTCATGCCCGTCGTCGACCCCGTCCAAATCATCGATGTCATGCCCGTCGTGGTCCCCGGCCCCATCATCGACGTCATGCCCGTCGTTGTTGAGCCCGTGCAGGTCGCCGACCCCATCATCCCCTCCCCCGCCGTCAACCTCCCCGAATCGCTCAACTAAACTATATAACTTACTGTAGCATAATTGACGCTGGTATAACCAGATCCCTTACTCCTAACAATATATCATAGATCCAATGAATACAATTTTGTATTTTTAATCAACAATGTACAAAATATCTGCAAATAAAACAAATAATAAATTAAAAGATCTGTTTTATAAGATTTTGTATCATTTCGTACCCTCAATTTTTGTTTTGTTCTATTGGCGTCTTTGTTTCGGTGAGTAACATGGCGGTGTGATTTACCCAGCATAACGGTGCTCAAGTAGAATGAAAATTGTTTAAATTTAGTAAGTTTGGAATACCACTGACATTTTTATTATTATTATTATTTATTTTTCTCTTTATTTTTTTAAACATATTTTTTCTATTTTTACATATATAAATTATAAAAAAATATACATATAAAAATATAAAAATAATTTATTTACCCTCCGGTGGTGAAGCTCAAGACCCAAGCTACCGGCGGTTAGGGAGACAAAATGAGGAACCGCCTCACAATGCGTGCCGTGTCCAGTAATACTGCCTTCTGTATTTGACCCTTGACCCAACAGCCAATTGAGAGCCTCTGTAGGTGTTGGTCGAGGCTCTTTGGTATCAACCCATGAGCAGAAACGACAATCGGGACAATAATTGTTGAATCAACATCCCACATGTCGGTAACCTCGTGTGCCAAATCTAAATATTTAGACATTTTGTCTTTTTCAGCTTTGACGAGGTTATCGTCATGCGGAATGGTGACGTCAACAAGTATAGTCCGGCGCGCCAATCGATCTATTATCACAATATCCGGCTTATTGGCGACAATAGTCCTGTCTGTGATAACAGATCGATCCCAGTACAGCGTTGCATGACCATTCTCAAGAACTGGTTGGGGAACGTACTGGTAATATGGCACTTCAGAAGTCACAAGTCCATATCGAAGAGCAATTTGCTGATGTATGATCTTGGCTACTAGGTTGTGTCTATGCAAATACTCGCCGTTAGCAAGATACGAACAACCGGAGATAACATGCCTGATGGACTCGCCAGGACGGTGGCATGCCCGACAGATGTCGACCGTACCGTCCTTCAGGATGTATTTCCTATAGTTGTTCGTCTTAATAACTTCGTCCATAATTGCAAAGACAAAACCCTCAGTTTCCCCAAAGAGGTTACCGAAGCGCAGCCAAGATACAGATGCTAGTCGGTCCACGTCAGGCCCATGAAGGGCTCGATAGAACTGACCGTGCAGCTCTTTGCTCTTCCATATGCCCTCGCGATCCTTAATACCTACCACCAGAGGTTTTCGCCAGTTTTTGATCGCCAAAGAGAGCGGGGTAAATCCTTTATCTACCATAACTACAATCCTATGCATATCCACATCACTGAGAAGGAAATAATCCCTGAGATTGCACACCTCGCGATTATGCAAGTCCTTAGCATTAAGAATGCCTCGGCCCCCACATCTCCGCGGGATGTACAATCTCATCACTGACGAACGTGGATGATGCATACGATGTGCAGTCAGGAGAGTTCGGACCTATTAGTTATTTATTTATTTATTAAAAATCACAAATTACGTAATTACAAATTTATGCACAGGTCCCACGAAACCGTATTTCGGTTTGACCGTGGAACCACTTGTATATGTGAGTCTCACTTTTACTTAAACATTAGATAACAATTGAAATTAATTTATGTGTATGTGTGTGTGGTAACAAGAATTATTCACGTACCGCGATTTTTATTATTCTCTTTGTTACTATAACCTCATTTTCTACTGGGTTCGGTTATAGTAGGTACCTGTTACAATGTCCGCTGTTATGTAATACCTAAATGACTATAATAAACATGTTACTTACGTTTCAAACATATAAATTTTTGTCACTGATTATAATTCTAATATTAATGAGTTTACATGTTCAACCTGTTGTAGCTACGTAATTTTATTTAATCCCAAGATATTGGTAATCCAGTATGTATTAAACGATTATGACAAATGTGTTATTTTTTACTAAAATTTCATTGATGTAATTTTATGAGTATCTATAATACATACATACATAAGCTCACGCCTATATCCCAGAAGGGGTAGGCAGAGGTGCCAGGACACCCACATTTCGCCTTGTATGTTCCGTCCCATGATGTGATAGGTGACGAGCCTATCGCTATACCGGTCACAAATTCCTGACTCTGGGCTGATAATGAATAGAAAAATCCAATATCACTTTGCCCAACCCGGGATTTAAACCCGAGACCTCGGCTTTGTAACCATGCCTTAGTACAACTATGCCATCGAGGCAGTCTATAATAATAGATACCAAAAGCAAATATTTGAAGTCTTCGGCTTTTTCATTAAAATTAACGTCCTTAATCATAATTTTCGAATGCTTTATCCATTTTGAATTTGTTCACGTTGTGATCTATCGTGGCAATATCATTGATTTGATGATTGAAAAAGCATAATCAAATTTTAATCATGCAATCAAAGAACTGTACAGATTTTTAGGATGTTACTCTATACAAACCATACGAACTGCTAATGTTCGGACGCCGTACGTAAAACTTCACTAATGTGCCTAGATACTCCACCAAATGTTGGATTCCTCCATCATACGTCGCAGCCATAGACTAAGTTCTATGGACTAAGTTAATATAATAGAGAACTGAATTTTAGAAGCGGAAGTTTTATATCTTACTGCGGACGTCAAACATCCAAACATTCGAAGTTCGTATGGTTTTTATAGAGTAAAGCCCCAGAATCGATGAGTGCTTCCAAAGTAGGTTGAAGATGACGTGATGCGACAGCTTTGTTTTTTACGTTTCAGATTGCCGTTGTTTAGTAGATCTCTTTCAAGCTTCATTTACAAGGTGATTGTTTCTCGCCTTAGTACGATTATCGTAAGTAAATAAAAAGGTTGCATCATGTAAACATGTCATGCGATAATGGCATATGATTGTCGCCGTGTGAAACTTCGTTAAAAACGTGAGTCTTATAAATTGGGCTTACGATGACACTTAACATCAGGTACAATAATATACGTTACTTGGTGATGGTAAAGAAAAGAAAAATGTACAGCGGAGGTAATGTCGAGTAGCGGATTCTGTGTTGAAGCGAAACCAAAACCAACCATCGTAGAACCAACACGGAAGTAAAACAGCAAAGTAATTTATTAACGATAGCATAAGATAAGATTACTCTTATCACATCTAGGAGCAACGTAATCGTATCTAAGAAGTCCTATCTTCAACTTTTTTTTTCTGTCTCGCTCTCTTCACCCACGGGAAGTTCACTGCTGGGCAGCGGCCTCCCCCAGGATCTTTACATCAACCTTAACTTAAGTCCGTGAACGCTAGTGTCCCAGAAGGCTGTGTGCTATCTCCCACGCTATTTCTTCTGCATATTAATGATATGCTGCAAATAAGCGGCATACATTGCTATGCGGATGACAGCACGGGTGATGCCTTATATACCGGCCGAGCCAATATTTCTCGGAAAAACGTCTACAACTGCCGAAACAAACTTGTGTCTGAAGTCGAGTGCATACTATCCAGAGTCTCAGATTGGGGCCGACACAACTTGGTCGAATTTAACGCCTCAAAAACAAGTTTTTGAGGCGCAAAAAATCGCCTTTCGTCGTATCACCTCAGTTTCAAGGCACTCCTCTAATTGCCACAGCCAGTATCGGAATTCTTGGTGTCGAGATATCGAGTGACGTTCAGTTCCGCGGTCACCTTGAAAGTAAGGCCAAATTGGCCTCAAAGAAGCTTGGTGTGCTCAACAGATCGAGGCGATATTTCTCGTCGGGTCAACGTATGCAACTTTATAAGGCGCAAGTCCGGCCCCACGTGGAATATTGCTCCCATCTTTGGGCATGGGCACCTCAGTACCAGCTTCTTTCTTTCGACCGCATTCAACGTCGGGCTGCTCGACTCATTGACGACCAGGTTCTTTCCGACCGGCTTGATCCTTTGGCTTTGCGAAGAGATGTAGCTTCGCTCTGCATTCTCTATCGCATTTACCACTGGGAGTGTTCTCGAGAATTGTTCGGACTTATCCCTGCTGCTGAGTTCCGCCACCGTACAACACGACAAACCTCCAAATACTACCCACATCACCTTGGAGGTTGGAAATCTACCACAGTACGTTTTTCCCGGCACTTTCTCGCACGTACTACAAATCTGTGGAACCAGTTGCCAGCGGCATCATTCCCGGACAGATACGACCTGGCGACCTTCAAAAAACGAGCGTATTCACACCTCAAAGGCCGGCAACGCATCTCCATGCCCTATGGTTTTGCAGATGTCCATGGGCAGCGGTGTTCACTTACCATCAGGTGAACCGCATGCTCGTTTGCCCCCTATAATATAAAAATCCTGTTAGAAATAGCCAGCGCGTTCTTTTAACTTTAACCAGGTTATCTCAATCTTGTCCACTTTGTATCATCTTTCCTAACTTTAATCCCAGGTGAATTTTCCAAGACTGTACATTTCCAAAGGACATGTAGAAAACGATAAGATAAGACCAATCAGAAAATAATGATAGCAATTTAAGTACTGAATAGAGAGTTGTAAAAATATAATAAAGATCTTACGATAACATTAAAATATTATTTGAAATATATTAGGTGGGGCACCGCCCGGGTGCAGATACTTTTTGAACCCAGTCCATATCAGCGTAACGTCCTCTGTACTGCTTTCCCTGTCCCGTCCCGTTATATCCCGCCCTGCTCTGTCTCATTCTCATTTAAGGCATACAATCCAGTCCTATCCCATGTCTTTGAGTATACAAAAGTAACAAATATGTCACGATTCCTTCCTAATCCCACGGATACACTACATTTTTCGGGATAAATAGTATGTAAAGTGTTGATCCAGGAGATCTCCTGGAATAAATTTATCGAAATTCATTAAGCCGTTTCTGAGTTCATTGCAAACAACCGCACAGAAAAACATCTAGAAATCTTTGCTTTGCTTGGCGTTCTATAACGTTAATAAAGTCCTCCCACATCAGGTTTACTCATTGATCTTCCATGTACAGACATCGATCGAATTCAAACAAATTATATGTAGGTATAGATTTAACCGACAAGCAGCTTTGTGTATGCAACTACTACTGGTTTCCAGATTGAAGCAAGTATCAGCTTATATATATATATATATATATATATATATATATACCTCCTAATGCATGACAAGGGCCTCCTCTGCTATCAAAAGCTATATACGCTAGCCTAGAGCGGGTTGGCCTATTTAAATACCATCAAAATTCATAGAAATCTCTAAGGTATACCTAACTTACTACCTTAAGGTTGGCTGGTAGAAAATACCTTTAGCCATTAAGTCCACCTGCACTTTTTACATGAAAAAAGTGTTTTAAATAAATTAATAAAATATGCAGGTTTCCTGGCAATGCTTTTCTTCGGCGTTATAATGACTGATTATTGACAATCAATATGCACATGACTCCGAAAACTCAGAAGATGCCCTTAGATAAACCCTTGCCCATTCTGAATATATTGGCGTTACCAAAAAGACACCGCGCACTTCAATAATTACTAATTGGCCAATGATTATTGGACATTCAGAGAACTATACTTAATATTCTGGGATATTGAGTGCAGTAGATAATATAAATTTTTGGTCCTGTTTAAGAGCAGGTGTGACGTTTAACATCCTCTCAAACTGGCTGACAAAAATATTACAATTTATAAGCGTTTATAACTACTATCTATCGGTTGTTTTTATTTATAGTCCAAAGAAGGAAAAAGCTATCTGATTACATATTAGAAAATAGTACAATTTTAAGATTACGATTTAGCCGGAATCAATAAATATTCTTATCTTAACACCTTGGATTTCTTTCTCGCGTCAATATGTGAGTTTGTATCTTCGATAAATATAGGATATTCAATGTAATATACACAGGGTGTCCAAAGAAATGTCGCACCTCTAGTATACATTTTAGTAAATCGTAATTGCCTCTAGTGTAGGATGAATGTTCTTAGTTTACTCTGATAATAACAATTATGGTGAGAAATTAAGAAATTTGAGTTTAAATCATAAACTATTAATTAAATTACACACTTGAAAATCAGACTTGTTTGTTAAATCCCAGAATATAAAACGCTTTTGCTTAACATAATAAGTAATACTATCATATCAATGATATTATCACGATCTTATTAACAGAATAACATCAAAACTTTGGGAGGTGAAAAAAGCAGAATTTTGTGTAAAAATGTACTTAATTGGCATGTTTTTTTTATGCAATTAATGGCGAGGCGAATATTCCATTTGTGCCCTGATAGTAAGCGATACGACTCCTCAAGGATAGTAGCAAAACCAAACAACACCATTAGCTACGCCACAAGCTAGGGTGCTTGAGGATAAGTAATTGTTGTAAGCACCCACGCTTTGTAATAATAAAATAAATATTCATTTTATGAAGGTGGAGTGTGTGGTGGTAACATAATTGCAATCAAGACATTTAACTAAATAAAGTATTTCGTTAAAATGAATTATAGGAAGTATCAAAATATTTCGATCCAATTACCCTGGTGCTGCTATGCACAATTTTCAATTACCCCAATAGCCGTGAGATTCTGGTTCACCTATGGTTGCGCGTAAATTACCTATTTATATTTTTTACCAAAAAAAAACATGTGAAGCTTCTGAGTAAGGTAATGTTATATATTTTTTAGATTATTGTATTGTCATCTGTCCTCGACAAATGCACAAAGTTGAATGAAATCTGGCTATTTAAAGTGGGTCAAAATCGCTTCCAAGGGAATCAGTTACAAACAAACATACAAGAGAATCTAATCTAAAGCGTTTAAAAAGTACAAATGACGGTCTTATCGCTCAATAGCAATGTCTTACAGAAAACCATGGGATGAATTTAAAAGGGGAAGAGAGGGAGGGCGCGGTGTAAAAAATAATGAAAGGTAAATAATATTGTGTAGATACCTATATAAACACCCAAACATAATATACATAATACTTCCACTTACCCAGAAATTAAATATTCATTGGAGAGGCAAGGACACTGCAATGATCGGGAATGTCCTCCTGGTCCAAAATGGCGTCACTGCTTCTCTGTTATCAATAATCATTTGCATATCCGTATTGATACATTAAAAAATAGTATTTATTGAATACTTTTTAACGATGTATCTAAAGATAATCAAACATTTTCGTATTAGCATGAAAATAAAGGCGTAAGTGATGCCACTCCCGCGGCTATGTGATTTAATCAGTAAATTATTGTTCAATAAAATTTAATTTACTGCTAATACAATGAACATCTAAAACGCTTGTGTTAGGAATTATAATTAATATTAAGTATTCGGCGGTATTTTCTAAGTTTTTATTAAGTCGGACGCACTGTCAAATATATATACCGCTCGAATACTTGTCATAACGCCCCACTACGCCTCAGTGGGGGCAACAGTGGAGGGGAATCATAGTGGGAGCGTTATGGACATTTCTTGAGGCAGTCTTGCGTTGAGCGTTGTGCGGAAAAGACACAAATTAAATCAACGAAAGGAATCCCGTAGTATTAAGATTAACTACAAATATTAAGGTATGTACAATGTCGCCGAGATATTTATAATTAGAGTAAAAGTTAAGTCGTGTTTTTCCATTATCATTTGTATTATGTGTGATGAATGAATATATTTTGAGAATCAGATCTGGAGTATTCTTTCGATCCTTACATCTCAGAAGTGGGATCAGTGGGTGTACTTTTACCGCTCATTGATCCTAGCCCTATCGATTTTTTTTTCACATTTCACTATTGTTTAACCATCAAATAAATACTTTAGAAACTGGACTCCAATTTGATTCTCAACATGTTTTTTTTTTTCACTTTCTTCTACGTAATGTACTTGTTGGTTATTTTTTTTAATGTTAATCTTAATATAATGCGCAGAATTGAGGTAATTGTTCTTTGCGCTTAAGGATCTATACTGCAAACAAGATAATGTATCAGCCGCTTGACGATGTAACAAATATCGTTTAAAATACAAATCCCTCACAGAAATTGACTAACTTTAAAATGTGTGTAGCAGCTAAAATGTATCACTGTTTAATACTGGTGGTTATAGCACTCTCAAAAAAAAATAAAAAATAAAAAAAATGCTCGGTAAAATATATATATACGTATATACATATATATATATATATATACTTTAAATATAATGATATATACATTTTATTAAACTCATTATACCGTTTTCCCTAAGCTTACCGAAGTAATAAAGTTTGAGTTCCAGTATAATGGATCTGTCTGGAGAAGCCCCTGTGGCGGCGACCAAATCTGGCCGGTTTTGTCACGATGATGGTGGAGCTAAGCCTAATTTAAGGTCCAGGATAATGGACACCTCTGAAGAAATCCCAACATCGGAAGATGAGCCAACAAACTTTAACCGCGATAATGATGGCGGAAGTATACTAAATGTAAGCTCCCGGGACATTCATATCCCTGGCAGAATGTTTATAACGGAGGGTGAGCCTACCCGTACTAACCGCGATAATGAAGGCGGGGGGAGGCAGACTCCGATGGGCGAACTGAGTGAGGGAGTGGAAGGGAGTCGTGTAATACGGCAAATCCACAAGCGCTCTGCCCAATATAATAATGATTTAAAAAGTCCGAGGAGGGAGGTGTCGCGACAACGCATGAATTGCGGGGAGTCGCGGCATCAAAACTCGGCATCATTAATTTTAAATAACTTGAGTAAAGGAGTTCGTCACGATGTTCGTGACGACAGAGGTAACATGAGAAGACCCAAGACACAATCATCGATTACGCGGACAAGGGATAATGAGCGTGGCTACTCTTGGAAGACAAGCCCGCGGCACAAGCACCCCAATAAGAGACGCCGCTATGATCGCGTAGTACGAAGCGTATATAATAGTTCATCCGATGACGATTTCCGTGCGACGCGGAGGAAACGATGTCGTTCTCCTTCTGACAGCGAAGAAGATGTCAGGTCCGTGTTAAATAAGAGAATTCCTCCGTCGCGCCAACCGCACTACGGTATGTTAAATAACGTAGATCGTAACATTCAGAGTATGCCCAACAGCGACAAAAACATTTTAATTAAGTTTTTGGACATACTAAGTGATGTAAAGGGTCAATCGACTTCAAAGCTTTCTTTGACAAATGTCCTTCCAGAATTTGATCCAACGTCCAAGGACCAAACCATAGTAACTTGGCTGACAAAAGTAGAGGAATGTGCAGAAATATATGGATGGAACGAACGCGAAACCATCCATTTCGCCCTTCCAAAGTTGACCGGTGTTGCAAAAACGTGGTATCAGGGGCTTAGCACTGTACTTTATAGCTGGGATGAATGGAAAAGGAAGCTTTTGGAGTCATTCCCTTGCAGAGATAATTATGCCGAATTACTCACGGAAATGCTGGCCAAGCGTGCGCGTTATGGTGAATCGTTAGAGCAATATTATTACTCAAAGATAAATTTACTTAACCGGTGTAGAATAAAGGGTAGAAAAGCAGTTGATTGTATCCTTCATGGCATCGAGGATAGGGCCGTTAGGGTAGGAGCGCAAGCTGTACAGTTTAAAGAACCAGAAGAGGTGTTAAAATATTTTAAAACAGTAAGGGTAGGAAATAATAAAGATATGTCAGACAAGTTGAGAGTAGATAAGAGGAGCTCGAGTTACGTGACTACAAATAAATTCAAACCGGATTTTACCAAAAGATTTATATGCCATAATTGCAATGAAGAGGGTCATAAAAGTTTTAAATGCGATAAGCCTCTAAATAAATGTACATTCTGTAGCAGGTTGGGACATTTGGAGTTATACTGTAGGTCCAAACAAAATGATAATTTAAAATTAAAAGATCAGGTCAGCGATATAAATAATGAAAAACAAGTTGCGTTATTAGAAGATCCAAAAAAAGCAAATGAAAAATATGTGTTTGAAATTGAAATAAATGGGGAATCGGTAACGGCCCATATTGATCTTGGTAGCCAATGTACCTTTGTTAAGGAATCTGTGATTAAAAGTATGGGTATAAAATATAGTTCCGATGAATTGCCAATTTTGCGTGGAATAGGAGGTCATTATGTTCAACCTTTGGGAAAGACTACGGTAGACATTTCGGTACAAGGCATAAAAGAGGACGTAGAAGTTCTTATAGTAGATGACTTTGTCTTAAAGTACTCTGTATTGCTAGGCCATTCATTTACCGAAAAACCAGGCATAATGATCACGAAAACTCCCGACCAAATTATTTTTGAAAGATGCCTTCGTCAAAAAATTTTCCTAATGTGCCGCGATAACGTCATTATAAAACCTAATGAATTGACTGGAGTACCTGTTGAAACTTGTGTTCAATTTTGCGGTCCGATATTTGTTAACGGCACTATTAGGGGACAACTTCATTGCGAACATTATTTGCTACCCGGAGAATATATACTCGATAAAGGCTTAGGTAGAGTCCTTATACAAAATTTATGCAATGGTGAAATTGTTTTACAAAAAGGATCCCTTATAACACGAGCTGTACCCGTGACCCATAGTTTTGATGTATTACCAGTGTGTTTTAACGACATAACAGTAAAGAAAACGTTGTGTTGTGGTAAGCAACTTACCGCCGATCAAAAGTCGCTGGTTCAGAACTTACTTGCTAAATATTCGGAATGTTTTTCTTCGGGGCTTAAAGATTTAGGTTTCACTACTGTAGGAGAGATGAAGATTGAACTTGAAAATTTGGATCCGGTAGTTTATAGACCATACCGGATGTCTCATGGCGAAAGGGCACAAGTCCGTGAAATGGTGCGGGAAATGATTGATGCTGGAATTGTTAAAGAGTCTTCATCTCCATATGCAAGCCCCATTGTGTTGGTCAAAAGAAAACTGGTGAAAAAAGATTATGTGTTGATTATAGAGCACTGAACCGACGAACCAAAAAGGATCATTATCCTCTCCCTCATATTGAGGATCAATTGGATCGACTCTCGGGTAATACTCTATTTACTTCTCTTGACCTAGCATCGGGGTACTACCAAATACCCATCGAGGAAAATTCGCAGGAAAAAACTGCTTTTGTTACACCAGATGGTCAATTCCAATACACGAGAATGCCTTTTGGACTAGTAAATGCTCCATCTGTCTTTCAGAGGATTATTAACAAAATTCTTTCCGATGCCAAGACCAAATTTGCTCTCGTATACATGGACGACGTTCTTATTCCAGCCCATACATTTGAAAAGGGAATGATTAGACTCGAAGAAGTTCTATGCCTCTTGAGAAAAGGCGGTCTCACCCTTAAATTAGAAAAGTGCAAGTTTTTCCTCAATTCCATCGATTTCTTGGGCTTTCAAATAGAAGCAGGTGGCATTCAACCCGGTCTAAAAAAGACCGAAGCGATTTATAATTTTCCTACTCCGAAATCGCAACATGAACTTCGGCAATTTTTGGGGCTTGCCAGCTTTTTCCGTAGATTTATTCAAGGCTTTGCAATTATGGCGGGACCCCTTACAAATCTCCTTAAAAAAGATGTTCAATGGCATTGGACCAAGCAACAAGAAGAATCTTTTACGTCGATTAAATCAGCTTTGACCAAGAGGCCCGTACTTGCCTTATATGACCCCAAAAATGAGACGCAAGTTCATACCGATGCTAGCAAGCATGGTATAGCGGGTATTTTACTTCAAAAGGGTGAGGACGGTCTATTAAGACCTATATCCTTTTACAGTCGGAAAACCACACCCGACGAGCAAAAATATCACTCATTCGAATTAGAGACCCTAGCAGTGGTATCCTCTCTGAGTCGATTTAGAGTGTACCTTATCGGTATACCTTTTAAAGTATTTACTGACTGTAACGCACTTAGGACCACCTTGACTAAAAAGGATCTCGTACCCCGTATAGCTCGTTGGTGGGTTCAGCTTCAAGAATTTGATTGCGATATTGAATATCGCCCAGGATCTGCTATGAAACACGCAGACGCTTTGAGTAGAAACCCAGTGGGAGACGCAATCCAAGAATCCCATGTCCTCGATGTTCTAAACATTGAGAACGAAGATTGGATAGCTACAGTTCAGTCTAACGATAGTGAAGTAACCCGTATTAAAGAAATATTAAGTGACCCTGAAACAACAAAGGTTATGGAAATTATTAAGAACTATAAACTTAAAAATGGTAAAGTTTATCGTATCATTGGTGAAAAAGATAACGATTTACGTTGGTTAGTGCCAAAGGGGGTTAGATGGCAAATTGCGAAAATGAACCATGACGATGTTGGTCATTTTGGTTTTGAGAAGACCCTATCGCGAGTACAACAGTCCTTTTGGTTCCCTAAAATGCGAAAGTTCTTGAAGAAATATGTAAATTCTTGTTTAGAATGCGCTTATCATAAAGGTGTTTCAGGCAAACAGCAAGGGCAACTGCACCCAATACCAAAAGTTGAAGTGCCCTTCCATACTATTCATGCCGATCACCTCGGACCATTTATCAAAAGTAAGAAGGGAAATTGTTATATTTTGGTAATAATTGATGGTTTTACAAAGTACATTAATATTACCCCCGTCCGCAATACAAAAAGTGCAACTTCTATTAAAGTTTTTCGGGAACATATAAGCTATTTTGGGGCTCCGTCTAGGCTTATCACGGACCAGGGTACATCCTTTACAAGTAATAGCTTCCGATCATTCACTAAGTCCATTGGTATTAAGCACATACTAAATGCAGTGGCTACACCGAGGGCCAATGGTCAGGTCGAGAGGTTTAATAGGACAATTTTGGAAGCCTTGTCAGCTAAAACTCATGGCAATGACGATAAAAATTGGGACGAATACGTGGCAGATATTCAAATTGGACTAAACACCACTATTCATAAGACAACTGGGAAAACTCCTTCAGAAATTCTGTTCGGGTTTAAAATTAATAGTAGCTCTGAAAATGTATTAAATGAAGTTATAAATGATACTATACAGATATCATCTGATGACTTAGAAAATATAAGAGAAGAGGCATGTAATCGTATGAAGGAACAACAAAAAAAGATAAAAAGAATTTTGACTCTAAACGTAAAACTGAACATAATTATGAAATTGGCGATCTAATAAGCGTAAAACGGGAGGTTCCAAATGATGGTAAATCAAAGAAACTGGCGAATAAGTACCAAGGCCCTTACCGTGTAAAGAAAATTGCTTCCAAATGATAGATTCATAATTGAAGAAACCCCACTAACCCGTAAGCCTGGCCGGCCACGCTACGAAAATATTGTATCAATTGATAAACTAAAACCATGGTTATCATTCAATAAAAATTTTGACTCTAGTTCTGAAAATTCTGATGAAGTAAATGATTAGTTTTATTATTTTGTTTGTAACTTGTATTCATGTTAAAACTAGAAGCGAGAGGACTCGCTTAAATATCAGGATGACCGAGCTGTTAGGAATTATAATTAATATTAAGTATTCGGCGGTATTTTCTAAGTTTTTATTAAGTCGGACGCACTGTCAAATATATATACCGCTCGAATACTTGTCATAACGCCCCACTACGCCTCAGTGGGGGCAACAGTGGAGGGGAATCATAGTGGGAGCGTTATGGACATTTCTTGAGGCAGTCTTGCGTTGAGCGTTGTGCGGAAAAGACACAAATTAAATCAACGAAAGGAATCCCGTAGTATTAAGATTAACTACAAATATTAAGGTATGTACAATGTCGCCGAGATATTTATAATTAGAGTAAAAGTTAAGTCGTGTTTTTCCATTATCATTTGTATTATGTGTGATGAATGAATATATTTTGAGAATCAGATCTGGAGTATTCTTTCGATCCTTACACTTGCATCATGAATATGTTGCCGAACAATTAAATCGGGAGAAGATCGGGAAGGAAACGTAATGGGAAAAAGGGAAGTGGTATTGGGCATCCAGCAATCTCGCTCACCGAACGAAGCGCGACGGACAAGTTCACGTCGATTTGCTGTAAGATAGTACTGCCTCGGACAAGCCTACACATTCATACTGAGTCATGGTTGACAACAACATGGCTCCACCACTTTCAAATTGTTTTTCTGTAAGTATAGTATTTGTCAGAGTAACTTGAATCCACGACAAAGTGATGCGACGCGCCTGACGGTAAATTTACTGCAATCTACGTTTTATATTATCTACAGGCGACAGTGTTTCTTTTCCATTTATCTATCATCAGTGGCGTAACAATAGGGTGACATAGTGCGCAAAATGCCACGGGCCCCCGGCCTAAGGGGCCCCTGGATCGGCGAGGCCCTGGTCTAACAGGGTTTCAGGCCCGACAGGGCCCTAGTCCTAAAAGGACTCAGGATCAAGTCCGACAATGTGTAAGCTTAGAATAATGTAACATTAATAAAGAAATAAATAAGAATAAACAATTGGCTACATTTTAAACATGAGAAACATTGTATCATAATATTTAATTCAATTCATTTGTTTTTGTATAATCTTAATAAGATGCCAATAAATTTGAATTTAATGAATATAAGGGTAATATTTTCCAAATAAATATAAACATATCTTGTTCTTGAAATTATTAAATTTGAAAGAGAAGGAAGAAGTCTGAGACAGCAAAAAAGTTATCTGAAATAAGTCAGTACTTTCGGAAGGAGTAATTTATTGATGAAAATGCGAGTAAACAGAATCTCGGAATAAACAAATGGATGAAACTAAAAATTATATTCTAGCAAATCCCGACAATTGCGAATATTCAAACCCAAAACAACCCAATCGAGTACGAGTAAACATGAAATTGAATTATATTCAGGAGTGGAAAATATTAAATCCCCATAATTATCTGACAGATAAGTGTAATTTAAAAAAAAATTGTCGAATTGATCCTGATTCAGAGAATTGTTAAATAAGTCAAAGGGCCAAATAAAATACTTAAGTCCTAAAATAATGTTAATTGACACAGTATCAAAAGATGGAATATATTAAAGAGTTTTATATTTAAAATTAAGAAAACGACCTTTTAATTTCTGTAACATTAAAATTACCAAATCCAACTATGATGATGACCAGGACGTTATGATAGAATTTTTGCGTTAAAAGTGCGGTTTCTTGAAGTTCAAAAAGCACTAACGTAAAATATTTTATTATGCTAAAATGGATGAGAAATATGAAGCCATGTCATAAAAAATATTATGTACTGTACTGTATCAGCCCATACACGCCTCACTACAGGGCACGGGCTTCCCCTACAGTCGAAAGTACGATTGAGAGTGGTTAGACCATAATATATTGTAGTCCACCATGCTGGTCTAGTGCGGGCTGGCGGATTTAACGTATCATCGAAATTCTTACAAATCACTTCAGGTTTCCTCACCATGTATTTCCACACTGTCATAGTGCGTGGTGATGGATTGTCAATACATACATGACTCCAAAAAGTCTGAGGTGTCCCCTGGGATTCGAACCCGCGCTCACTACGAACAATGTTGGCCGCCGCGTCTGGTCCGATTATTACCATTAGACCATCGCGTATCTTAAAAAAGATCCATAAACATGAAATTACCTTGTTAATCTTTTTTGTACATTTATGAAGGGCCCCATTTGATGAATTTTGCCACGGGCCCCCGGTGGGGTAGTTACGCCACTGTCTATCATGGTATCATCGGGCAATTACATTCGTTAGTGGATAATACCGAGACCCTACTAAGATTTGTAATTATGCTATCAGTGTTGACAACGAGTTATTGCTCGATAGTCTACACAGACTGGTCAAACCCATCTGGGTTACTATACACAGGTTTAATTCGAATGGTTCTGAATGTAAACAGTGTTTTTTTTTAAATAGTTAATGCTCTCAGAAGAATTGATTAAGTAATACGAAAAAAGTGCTATTGAAGATAATAAGGGCGGTATATGAGATAAGTTTACTTATAAGTTTGTAGGCTCCCAACATTACGATTAATTTTATCTTTATTCAAACAAAAAAGCATATCTATTGATTAATAAACAAAATAAATTTTCTGGTAATAGCTCTAAAATTATGTGTTGCTTAATATTATTTGTCGCCGGTAGTTAGTCTCTTTGGTTCGCGTTGCACTAACCTTCAGGCGTATTTTAATCTATTAGAGACAAATAACGTAAAATATTCTATTTCCTTGTGTGTGTCTAATTCGAACTGGATTTTATCCTGTCCTCTGATGAAATCAATCACCTTATATCGGTTTGTTTTATTACAATTACGAACACTTATCATCTTTTCTTAAATAATACTTCAAAAAATAAAATGAACAAATAAAAATATGTATGTAAATATAAAATTTAATCATTTATTGTATCAATAGAGTTAGGCATTTTATTCGGGTACTCATTTACAATCGCTTAGTTAATTTATTAGTGGTCGTCATTGAGAATGCTCTCAATGACAAAGATGTCACTGATATGCTCAAAGTTGATCTCAACTTAAGGAGTGATGTCGACAACAGAAACGGCGTCAACGGGCATGACGTCGACAACCTGGACGGGGTCTACGACGGGCATGACGTCAGCGACCTGCACGGGGTCTACGACGGGCATGATGTCAACGATCTGAATGGGGTCTACAACAGGCATAACGTCGACGACCTGCACGGGGTCTACAACGGGCATCACATCGACGACCTGCACGGGGTCTACAACGGGCATAACATCGACGACTTGCACGGGGTCTACAACGGGCATAACATCGACGACTTGCACGGGGTCTACAACGGGCATAACATCGACGACTTGCACGGGGTCTACGATGGGCACGACGTCAACGACCTGCACGGGGTCTACAACGGGCATGATGTCGACAACCTGCACGGGGTCGATGATAGCATCAGGGTTGACGTCAACAACTTGCACGGGGTCCACGATGGGTTCTTGAGGCTGGGGCACAGCGCCGGTGTTGACGTTCACGATCAGCTGGACGAGGGGCTTAGGCTGGCCGGGGGCGAGCTCTCCAATGACAACGGGAGAGGGAACGATGGGGCCGGTGACGGCACCAGCGTCGGGTCCGATGACGATGGGCTCATGCTCGATGATGCCAGGGCCGATGACGACGGGGGATGGCACGGGGCGCTTCACAGGTGAAGCGGCCGCCACGGCGATGAGGGAGACAATAGCAATGAAGGATTTCATTTTTAATCTAAAAATATTTAAGATATTTTAACCTTTGCAAAATTATAGTGAAGAATGCCTTGATTAAAAAACAAGCGTTTTTTTTTAGATTAGGTACTTTATGTTAGAATGCAATTGAAATTTTCGATGAAATTTTGCAATGATTATTATTATGTTTGAATACTTAGTAGCCAGATATAAGCGATGCAAAATCCACACAAAATTTAAATGTGTACAAAGATACTTACAAATTTTGTTGTTCTTGATGAATATTTAGCTTTTGCCGAACATACGAAGACTTTTATAGTAAATACAGTTTTCTTTTATCATATTATCCTTTGGAATTTATTAGCAAATTAACGTTTATCTATTAAAGTAATGCAGTAGATTACTCTTCATGACTCCAAGAGCGCCCCTTCACCGGTAAATTTCTTTTGATGCTTTGTATCAAATAACATAATTATCTTTATTAAGGTCATTTAAAATGGTGCAGAAATCGTTCAATTTAACGCATTAATATCCATATCTAACAGATTACTGATAACGTACTGGTATTGACGAGGTCGATTTGCAGTTTGACACCTGAGGCTGTTGAAGTCACAGTGTCTATGCATGTACAGTTAGTAATATTATATCTCTTCTTTAATTTCCGTATCGCTTACCATTTTCAAATTTTGCTTCAGTGGTAAATTTAATTCTGGGTTGATTCTCATGAAGTCCTTATTTGGATTCCCAGTCTACGCAGTGTGTTGAACAAATATTAGTTTCCAAGGGTCAACATTCGTCTGTTTGATTTTCTCATAAGAATAAATTTATTTCAATCTAATTTCAAGTATCCAAGAAGGGGTCTAGCAAGCATATTCAGCTTGCGATATTGTATATCACTAGGTATTACCTAGTCTTCATATTGTGGTGCGATGGCGTTTCCACGATAGCTCCAGCCTATCGTAACTGGTAAAAATGGGGCAACCTAGAGTCGCAGGCGCGCAACGTTGACAGTCGTAGCGTTCTTTGTATTCACAGTGCAATTTCGTGGCGAACGGCAGTGCTGAGGTGTTTGACGCTATAAGACGATTCAAGGGGTTTCTGGATAGTTTGTGGGCCGTAAAGTTGTACAGTAATTTAATAGTGGCTAGGGCAGGGGTCTATGGTATGTAAGACCGCCAACCCGCACTAGGCCAGCGTGGTGGACTATATGGCCTAACCACTCTCAATCGTACTCTCGATTGTAAAGGAGGCCCGTGCCCTGCAGTGGAACGTATATGGGCTGATACAGATAGGGCAGGGGTCGGCAACCTTTTGAGTTAGAAGACCCAAAATTACAATTAACAAAATTTTTAAGATTTTATCGAGCTACGCGACTACTGTGGCAACGTGTATCTCAGGAGAAGAGTGCGGTAAAAAGTAAGGAGAAATGGCTGAGAAATAGAAATGGTGTCTTTTCCTCATTAATCGATTAAAAATGTTTTTTTTTTTAATTATTTTTAAAATAAATTATGTTGGCGTATGGACTTAAAGAGCCTCAGCTTCACATCCAAAGAGCTGCCTGCAGCTCGCGAGCCGCAGGTTGCCGAACCCTGAGCTAGGGCGATTCACTCCGCCGTGTGTCACCATTGTGACAACTGTCCTGAGGACACAGACAGCACACTCTCTCGGAGTGTCCAGCTTGGGAAGAGGAGCGTGCAGCTCTCCGCGCAGCCATCGTAGTGGACCTCCCACTCTCGGCCGTGATTCCTTCCATGGTTGAGAGTAGGTCATGGCAGGCCATGCTCACCTTCTGTGAGATCATCATCCCGCAGAAGGAGAGCGCGGAGCGGGAACGTAAGCAGAACGATCCTGCCCGCCGCCGCTAACCGAGAAGGAGGCGCCGGGTGAATGACAATGGCTGACCCAGCGTCCCCGCCCAGTGGTCATGGGGCGTCAGAATTCTCCCACGGTATCTCACGGTAATAGGGGTCATCGGGGTCGCTAAAAACAAAGCGGGGGCTGAGCGCTCATGTCAGGAGTGACTCCGAGATGGGCGGCAGAACGTGTGGCCTCGTATCTGTCGCGGACGCTCATCTCACCATGGCCGTCCGAAGTAGGGAAAGTGGGGGCATCTGCGCCCTCCCAAGCTGTGAGGAGCCATATTTGGCAGTTCCCCGCGTGGCACGGCGAGTTAAATGGGCGCCATTCGCCCGTCCACATCGCCTGTCATCCACAAAGCGCGTGATGGCCACCGAGAAGTTTTAGTCGGTATGCCGGCAAAAGATCTTCTTAGATCTCAGTAGGGACCCAGCCTGGATGCAACATCTGCGCATTGCGAACTACTGTCCCCGCGCACCAGGCTGGAAGGCCGGAGACCCCGACATGCCCCTTCCGATCCGAAAAAAAAGGGCGATTCACACCTCGGGATTCCGAAGCCGTTTTAATTTGCCAAATAGTGCCTCTACGGAGTACGGGGTTTCGGTTGGTATGCTGGAGTAGGTTTAATTAGACACTCAACCCAATTTTCGCCCGAATCGTGCATCATTTCCTGGCGGCCTAACATTGGATTGAAAGATCGGCGAGTATATACCAATACCAATCCACCCTCGTCCTGTATGGACCGGCCCGATAATCCGTTCTTCCAGGACCAACAAAAAATAAGACACCACTAAGTCCATTCTTGCCCAACTGAAGATCAAGTTCTTTCCACATGGGCAACATTCTATATGTTACCAACGATTCTTAAAATACTGTTGCCACATCCTTCGAATAAAACCAGATAACTTCCTGGAAAGAGAAAAAAAAAGACCCCGGTAAAAGACTACATGGGCGATCACCAAAATGCTGGTCTGACCAAATAATATCTTCTTTAACACTGCCAAGAGCAAAGCCGAAGACAAGGGCCGTGGAAACAACTTATCATCGACTCCGTCACAGCATTAAAAAAACATTGTCATTAAAAAAATATGTGTATAGGCTGGGCGTGGTGGACTATACGGTCTAACCCCTCTGAATTGTAAAGAAGGCGCTTGTCTTTCAGTAGGACATATATAGACTAATACAGACACGTATGTGTATATGAATAAATCGGAATTTTCAACGACAACCCGCTTAGGTTGAAGGCTGGCTGTGAATCGAAAGGCCGTTGATTCGACCCCTACATTGCTACAAATGTTTGTGCGCTACAACATATTTGTTTGAAGCCTGGGTGTTCGCGAGATCGACGAGTCTCTCGTAGTTTATGATACCTACAACACTTTATTGATTATAATTTGGGATCTGAAGTATGCAGATAATGCAGATTTTTTCAAAATGACTAAATAAATTGCGTATCATACACCTGGTTGTAAGTAAACAGCAATATTAGTAAATCATCAATAGTATTGACCGACAAAGATTACGGTCTCTAAATCTATACTAATATTATAAAAAGTAAAGATTTGATTGTTTGTTTGCATTGAATAGGCTCTAAAATATATAGTAATATATCGTTTGTTACTAGATTATCGGGTCTTATTTATGCCATAAAAATGCGAGGACAGGATATGGGGTTATGATATCCTTTACATATTACGTGTTCGTAATATTATTACTTAAATATTATTATGGCTTATTGGTAAAAGACCGGACGGAAACAGACTGTAGCTTGTTCAAATTCTAGGCACCTCTACAGAGAACGGCGAGAGCAAAAATATATCACTAAAAAACCTGCATACTATGTCAATATTTCCGAGAATTTCTATGATATAGAAGCCTGCCAGCTTCTCAATGAAACGTTTGATAGTAATGCCTTTTTTTATTGCAATGTGTGGCAAGACCCGCTTTTCATTCACCTGATGGTAATCGATATGACCGCTCATGAACAGTAGCAAAATCAAATAACGCCTTGAATTACAAAGCAATGCTTGGCATTCCACTGCGCTCGCCATCCTGAGACATAAGATGTTAAGTCTCAGTATATCCAGTAGTTACTCTGGCTTCAATATCCTTCAATCTGAAACACAACAGTGCATTTACACTTCAGTTTGGCGATAGAAATAGACATTTTGGTGGTTCCTATCCAGGCAACCTGTCTCATATGAGAGACCCACCAGTAAAATATTTAAACATCTGGTTACAATCTTTTGATCACAGAGTACATTTTACATCCTTTTATGTCCTTTGATCATCGTCTAATCATCAAAATGATAAACATTGACGTATACAATTGATATTATGTAATGTTTCCTATTTTTATCGATTGCTCGAGTGTTATCCGCATATTTAAGTGACACGAGAATCCGAGGTATTTAGCTCCTAATCTCTGTATGATATAAAAATAATTCGTTTAAATGTCTTAGAGAGTGTGAATAATCTCTCTTTCCTTCTTAAGTTAATCATATTAGATACGGATATCAAATAATAGATATTACATACATAAGAAAAAATATGTTTTGACAACGTAAATGTTAGTCAACGGTGCGTACAAATTAGCAGTCTGGGGGGTTAGTTTATGATCCGATACGAAGTTCGAATATTCGAACGTAGTACGTAATACTGTACGAATGTGTCTAGATGAGTATCTACTCTACAAATCGATTCGTATATATCCATAGACTATATTCGTAAAAAATGATAGGTATCATTAACAATAGTATTAATTTTTACAAGTGGAAAACTTATCTTACTTTGGACGCCGAATACCCGAACATTCGAATTTCGTCTCTGATCACAGAGTAACACCCCTGGTCGCAGGAGCAGTTTGCACCACAGAATACTAAACTAACAGAAGTCAAGCTCCATACAAAGCGCGCTAAATCAACGCACACATAGACAGCGTTCACCGACACGATATTTCAAACCAGTCGAGACCACTGCGAGCGCGAGTGTCACCCGCTTCGGGCACGCAAATAGTGAGATGTTTTGTGCAAAGATGGAGCAAATGAATAAAAGTTATTACAATTGTATATAAAACACCAGATTATAATAATTGAATATAAATTTCATTTAAAAAAACATATATTATACAAAAACAATTAAAAAAAACTTAGAATAATGACATACACATTCTCAGCGAGTTCATAAATAAAATTAAAATTTATTTATTGTATAATTGTGTTTTATATATTTTATTTAAAAATTCAATCAAACTATACGAGTGCTATTAACACGATACGTGTTTTCGCATAAGCCAGTGTTAACAACCCTTGCGCGAACGCCGAGCGTAGTGTGAGTGTGGCAATAAAAGTGAAGTACATACACAAGCTTGACTTCTGTTAGTATTTTGTGGTTTGCACACAAAAAAAAACATTAATTTTCATTTGACACTGGATGTGTTTTGCCAATAATCAATTTCATCATATTGATTTTGATAGGACAACGGAGCTAATACAAGGAATGTATAATTGAGAGAAAGGTATCAGGCGCGCAAATTACCGACTTTTTGAAATTATTTTATGTATCCTAAATAAGTGTGCAAAAGGAGAATGCCTATTTATTATGAAATTTAGTATCGGTGTGCCTCGATGAAACCTACTTTTTGTGTACGGAAAAAATATATTTTCAAAAAATATAAACGTAATTGTGACCCAGGCCCGGAGTTCTTGGAGAAATGAGCTTGAAGTCCAATATTTTTAAGCTATTGCATAGCTTCTATCGTGGGCTTTGAGCGTGGAGACCGAATCCAGAAATTCCGTAACGAAAATAACCTAAATCCGACCGAAAAGACCTGGACAGTTTCTGCCTAGTTACTCTTTATCATGCACAGAAATAAGGCAATAATGACATGAATATAAAAATCAACTATTAATTATAGAATATGTCACATTTCTGTAGAACTTGAGGGAGTAAAATAAATTTTAATAAGATTTTGCATTGATATCTACTCATTTCCGCCATTGTTGGCCCCACATAAACGTTTTGTTCGCAGTAAAGCAAGTGTAGGAAAATGATAATACCTTTTCGTAAAATGATCCTAAAAAATCTATATGTAGGTAATAAGTTATATTCATTAACAATACTAAATATATATATGTATATATAAAGTCATTTTTGCCATATATACTTACACATAATATATTCTCCCCATTTTTACACATTTTCATTGCAACAACTAAACGCTACGTTATAATTCTTGACAGGAGCTGAGCTTTTGAGTTTTGTACGTTATCTGTGGTAAAATACGACTCTAGTAGGGATGTAACTTGGCTGGGGAGAAATCGATTTTTATATTAATTGATTTTTTTTACCAAATAATAATCAATTTTCCAAAAATCGATTTTTTTAGTCAAAATAATCGATTTTAAAAAAAATCGACTTTTTGATAAAATAATAAAACAACCCTACTCAATAATCAAAAGCTACTAGTCTGTATAAAATAATTATTTATTATACAAATAAAATATTTTTGAGCAGATTGGATTCTTTATAATTCAATCTTGTGTTATGTTAATAAATTACTGTTACTACAGAAAAGTAAATCTTGGTGATCTAGCAACCAATCATCTCTATAAATACTACAGTCTTTATTTGTTAATCAAAATTAAAATAAAAACTTACTAAATGTAAATAAACAAAAACAATCCACTTCTTTCATGAAAACAAAATAAAAATCTTCAACTAACGATACGCTTCACTAAATAACAAAAATCATCTCTATTTATTATTCAAAATTAACGGAATAAAATAAAGCTACGGATGCATCAACCTACTGCCATAAATCACTTGGCAAAGATTAGAATGGAGAAATAGAAGTTTGGGTAATCGTTTGCTCAAGATGCGATTCCTTGTTTTACGAACAACATTTCCAACTTTAGAAAAAAGGCGCTCTGCTGGAGCTGATGAAGCAGTTATTAGTAAATGCTTTTTAGCTAACTTTGCAAGTTTAGGGTATGCTCCTTCATAGCTTTTCCATACAGCCAATGGGTTAATTTTTAAATCAGACAAAGGAGCAGCTATGTATAAATCCAAAGCTACGTAGTTAGTAATAAGTAAGTAGTAATTCAAAGTTGCGACTATTAAAAAAAAATCGAAAGTATGAAATAGCGAAATAAAAAATCGATTAACAAAATCGATTATTCTTGGTCAACAAATCGATTAATAAAAATCGAATATTTTAAAAAAGTAATCGATTTTTTTGATTGATTTTAAATAATCGATTATATTTTCACATCCCTAGACTCTAGCGCTCATTGAACGTTATTGTTTCTATTTTGTGCCAAGTTCAAGGGTTATGTTAATTTGTGAACCATTGCTACAAGAACTGGGATTGCCAGTTCTCGTATTTAATTTAAAATGATGAGGTGCATTAATTGTGGAATAGCGACAGGGCGGTTAAAGCGACATGCTATCTCCACATTGTCATTCTACGACGACGCTTTCACGATGGATATCAATTGAGGTACTTAGGTCTACTTATAAAACATTACTAACGCTTTTCTCTTGATTATAAATAAGAATAGAATAATTTATTTGTATCCAAAATGTGAATTATTTACATTATGTTTTATTTCTATTGGTCCCAAACTATGCGTGCCTGTATCTTTGAAACCAAGCTATGTAATATAAACATCAAGTGAGATGACTACAAAGTTAACAGGGTGATGTAGAGTTAATTATCATGGAAAACATTCGTATGACTTATATTATACTGAACTTAACTTATTTTTCAAAAAGTTGAATAAAAATAGCGACTTAAGTACATAACGAAGTCTCCAAATAATATAATTATACAAATGATAAACATATAAGGTAGTATGTAGTATTATTAATGATTATTGATAAGTGAAATTCAAAAACCAATTAATAGGTAATCTAGAACTAGTTGTGGGTTGGAAGGGGAGGGGGGTAGTGCCCCATCTTCCCTGGTACCACTCCCATGGAAAGATAATGCAACATTCTGAGAAAAACCAAATGAAAGTAATCAAACCTCAACCCAAGCCCATTCACCCTTATCCTGTTATTATGCCAACATAGCAGGTCGTAGATTTCAAGTAAACATATTGTAACATCTTATTGTAACCAAGTTCCACAATGAATATATTTGATTTGATGACACAGAAGAATAAGTATACAACTTTAATGTCTTCATTCAACCTAGGAATAATGCTTGTTGGCCATCCTTTTAAAGATGGACTTAGATTTGGTCCTTTTTAATGTTACTAATAAAGTATTCCACAACCGAGCAGCGTGTGCAATGAAAGATCTATCTATCTATAAAGCAGTTTAGGGTGGACAACAACATTTAAATGATTTATTGTAGTTATTAGTATTTAAAATGAATATTTATCACATCAACAATGCTATGCTTATAATGTTAAACTTGTATAATGAAGTATATTTTTTTCAGCTTCCTGCAGATGGACATATTTGTCATTCGGGCTACCTATTATTAACTTCAGAAGGTACATCTAATCGGTTATTGGGCCATAACATGGTATGTCTTGGTTGTGGTCGATCAGTATAGAATAAAAAGCATCATGTTATTGAAGCTGGGAATCCACTTGTACAGAATTTTCATTTTGCTATATCACTTCAGGTACTTATTTTGATTAGATAAATATTTATTTTTATATTTTATGCAGTAAACAAGAACACATAAAATGCTGTATACACATTATTACTATTATTTATTATTTAAATATTTATTGTGCACTTAAAAAAATTACAACATACAGAAACTAATAAATAAAAAGTACAAATGTTGGTCTTATCGCTTAAAGCAATGTCTCACAGACAACCACGGGATGGATTTAAAAGAACGAGAAAGAGAGGGCAGTGTAAAATAAATAATGAAAAGAGAGGAAACTAAATAATACTCATACTAACTAAACATAAAAATACACCAACATAACATACGTATGTATGTGTGTATGTATATACATGATAAATAGCATAAATACATACATATATAATACTACATAAATATATATATAATAAACACAAATTGTAAAATGATTTAGATGTAGGAAATAAAATTATCTACTTAAATCTATTTAATACATATATTTAATACATTATTATATACTAAAACAAACAAAATTGTTTTAGTATATAATAATAATAAAAAGAAGATGTATTGAAGATTTAAATTAGTATTAAGAATTATTTGTTTTAGGGAATAACAATGAATAATGTTTGCCATCCCTGTTGGATAAAGGCTAATAGACACCATGATAGATTGAGAGAAGAAATGAGTCAATCTTTAGACAATGTTATGCACGAAGAAGATACATTGATACTCAGTCCCGTGCCTCCTACTTTACCTCCTCTTCCCTCAGCTACACTACAATCCCGTAATTCATCTCAAATAAAATTGCCAAACTATAAAAGGGCGTCAAATACCTCTGCTCATTGTATATTTAACAGATGTAATCACAGGGCATTTTTTATGATTCCTAACTACATCAAAAGGATGTTGTTGAATGATCATCATTTTTATGTACCATGTAATTCTAGAGTGTGTGAATCACATTTGTATGCAGGTGAGTGGAATGAGTTGCCACAAAATATCACAACATTTTCTTATTTTAATGCCAACCAAATAGAGGATATTATCAACATATCAAATACCACAGGGGAATTAATTAATTTTGAAAACATTCAAGATATGCCAAACCATGCCTGTCATTATTGGACAGGACTTTGATCAAATGATTTCTTGAACCTTTTTAATGGTTTACCTACACTTAATGTAAGGAAACCAAAACGAGCTCTATATATTTATCTAAATTGCGTATAGGAGAAAGTAGTAGTCGACAATTTTTAATATTCCTAGATCAACTTTAGAACTCTTAATGAATAAAGTGAGAACTTGCCTTTATGATCATTTTGTACCACAACATTTAAGACCGCAACATATTAGTCATTCTGATATTGTTGCCAGGAATTTACAAATACCATATGCACTTTTTAGTGATCCAGAATCAGCCCTGGAGAGTAGACCTGCTATAGCTATATTTGATTACACTTACATTTTTCTTCAGAAATGTTTAAACTATATGTTTCAAAAGAAAACATAAAGCTTACATAAGTATGATAATTTAGTCAAACCCTTTATGATTGTTTCTTGTGATGGACACATAATTGACGCTGTAGGTCCATTCCCAGTAACTCAGACTGATGCAGAAATGATGACCAGTTTATTTGAAAATGAAAATGGGTCATTTCATAGACTTTTTAAACCCAATGACATTTTTGTTCTTGGTCGAGAATTTCGGGATGCAATTACTACTTTAGAAAGTTATAATTAAAGGGTTTATAAACCAGAATCACTAAATGAAGGTAAAACTCAACTGTCTTCTTCACAAGCCAACAAAAGTAGACGGGTAACTCTTTGTAGATGGGTTGTGGAGGTCGTCAATGGGAGATTTAAACGGGATTTTAAATTGTTTAGGCAACGGTATTTTAATCAAGCCGTCAAGATAGCAGCAGCTATTCTAAATAAATATCATCCTGTTCTTGTAGATAGCCCACTGTGTGGGCAAATTATTCAAAGAGCATTGCGATTTATGGACGAAAGGTATTATTTAGGTGATTTTGTAAATGATTACAACTTAAATAGGTGTAGGGTCATGTTTACTAGAATCTATGGTAACCTACCGCAATTGGGGAATTTCCCTAGATTAACTCATGAACAATTGTTATTGATTGCTTTAGGGCCTTATCAAATAAAGCAATCGCGATCGTATGATGGCGAATATATTAGAGGGAATGGCGCATATGAAATAGAAGTGTGTCCAGAACGTGATCTTTCTGAAGAACTGGTCACATATTGGGGGAAACAATCCTTATTTATTAAGAGGACGAATTAAATCGAGGCATATAAGTCAAAGGATATATTATACATAATATATTTTGTTCGATGTTGAACCTTCTAGCAACTGTCCATTAGATGCCATCTTATGATATTATTGCAGCTGCTTGGTTGACAACAGAACAGTAGAATGTTGTTGTCATGTAATGACCACGATCCGGTATTTAAGCTGGGCTCTGTATCGGAACAATGTTTGTCCGCCAGCTTCATTTTTAGACGATATTTTTGTACGTATTGTTGAATATTAATATAATATAGTCGCTCTAATGTAACATAGTTCTGACACCAGTAATATTAGGCTGGTTGATCTTGTTGCGAGGTTCGGGATGGCTATAGGGGAGGTTGGAGGCCACTATGAGGATCTTATCCTGAACGATTGGGAACTCAAAGAAAGAGGTTCTATGCTCACTGGTGTATGCGAGTTATAAACAATACATTACACATACTGTCTGAGAGAGCGCTCTTAGAGCGTTCACTACAAGTATTAGTTACTGTATACAGATTCATTGATTCATTGGGTGTATTCAGTTTCAGTTAAGTGTCAGTAATATTAGGTTGGTAAAGATAGGTTCGGGGTGGGTATAAGGGTGGTTGGAGGCCACGATGAGGAACTTATCCTAAATGATTGGGAACTCAAAGAAAGAGGTTCTATGCTCACTGGTGTATGCGAGTTATAAACAATATATTACACATTCTATCTAAGAGAGCGCCCTTAGAGCGTTCACTGCAAGTATTAGTTACTGTATACAGATTCATTGGTTGTATTCAGTTTCGATTAAGTGTCAGTAATATTAGGTTGATAAAGCGAGGTTCGGGGTGGCTAATAAAGCGGAGGTTGGAGGCCATGATGAGGAACTTATCCTGAACGATTAGGAACTCAAAGAGAGAAATTCTGTGCTCACAGGTGCACGCGAGTTATAAGATAAAGAACTGCGCCACGAAGGCTGTCAATGTATTTTTTAATAATAAATATGTGTTTTGATAAAAATGATTTTTATTTATTTCATCCTTTGGTGTATATTATCTCCCAAAGCACCCACTGTATTGATTGAGACTTAAATAATTATGCTATGTGTGGGAGGATTGCAAGTAATCTTGGCTGCCAGTAGCTCATTTCACGCTGCGCCAAGTGTTTAAAAGAGGACGCGGGTTCGATTCCCGCACTAAATGTGACAGACTAATGTGAATCACTTGTATTTGTTTCGGGTCTGGGTGTTTGTGAAACCGTAAAATCTCTCGTAGTTCCTGATACCCATGATACAAGGATCGGTACTAGTGTGGGGTCAGAATTATTTATGTGACTGTTGGGTGTATAGGGTGCGTGTGTTCATGAATAATCTGTTTGCAACTCACGAGTATAAAGAATTAGTATACGTAAGACTGCAGGGCACAGCCCTCCTCAATAATCGACAGTATACATTGTAAACTTAATCTAAATCTATTGACGCATTCATAAAAATAAAGTACGACGATGAAGATATATTTTTTTTCATGAAAAAAATGTGTCTGCAAGGGCCCTGGATTCGTTAAGAAGACAGGTTTATATATTTCAATGATTTTATGTGTTTTAGTGTATTATATAACTAGCGGCCCGGCCCAGCTTTGTCCGGGTACAAAAAGATTTCTGTACAATAATATTATGTACGTATTATACATATAAACCTTCTTCTTGAATCACTCTATCTATTAAAAAAACCGCACTAAAATCCGTTGCGTAGTTTTAAAGATTTAAGGCGACTTTGTTTTATACTATGTAGTGATTTCATAATTTTATATATCTTTTTAATTATTAATTGGGAGACAAAATCTATTTGTAAACGTATTTTATCAAGTCCAATAAATTGACAGATAACCTACAAACCTAACCTCAAAATAACATCTATTTTTGTAAATATCTAAAACCCCTAAAGTTCCTAGGCTTTGAAACTTTTAGTTTAATAATCTTGGAACTAACATTATCCCAACAATGCAAAACTCATTGATGTACAGGACTAGGCACAGCGCCATACTGAAACTGTCCATGTCCTTTAAATTTCATATTTTTATTTTTATTCGAATATGTGCCAGTACTTTTAAATGCGAATTGCAAAGCTATTGCGTGATTAATTGTAATCTAACCTCTTTCGATATTTAGTTTTGCCAGCTATCGATGAACAGATATTTATTATGATATTTTTACCGATACTATGAATGGGCATTCTCCTTTTAAATTAATTTACTGAAAAACTGCGCTCGAAAATAGATTTCTAACATTCCGCTACATATAAGACAAAAGTTATGTTACTAAACGTGTTAAAAAATTGCGTATAATTTTCTCCCTAGTATACCACAGTCTAAGTCTAGCATCAACTTTAGGTTCTCAGAAGATGCCACTCCATAAGCCACCATAAGCAACGGAGTGAAGCATTATTTTACATTTGCTTTCCATGGGAGAGTGGTAGCATCCAAATCACATATCAACCGACCCTGTGGTATTGCAGCTTTAATGGCCTTTAATAAGCCTCTTAATTATTATTTCTCGGAATGGCGAGACGAGATCGCCATTCGTCTGATTGTAAGCGATTCGACCGCTAATGGACAGTAGCTTGGCATTCTACTGCTCTCACTATCCTGAGACATAAGACCTTAAGTCTCAATATGTCCAATAGTTACTCTAGCTATAATGTAATTCAAACTGGAACACAACAGCGCGTTTACACTTCTGTTTGGCGATAGAAATAGACATTGCGGTGGTTCCTACTCAGGCGGCCTCCTACATATGAGAGACCTGCCACTAGTAGTTTGTGATAAGTTTTATTACCTTTATTCACGCTTGACAATGTCAGCTAAAGTCACTTTTTCTAAGAAAATACTAAAAGCACTGAAACACAAAATTAACAATTAAATGTGAATAAGGTCAATACAACGTTGTTTATGTATTCTCTTTTGTTTTCCATTTGGATGGATTTTATCACTATTAATTATTACATAAGCTCTGTATTTGGATATTTCAAACTTCATTAAACTTGAAAAAGTCATCACCGAACAGTCTTCTTAAATTAGTAAAAATTCCGAACACCCTTCATCGCCAACGGACCAGCCATGGTGGTACTGCGGCAGATGATCACATAGAAGATTATTTAAGACTTTGTTATGCCTACGCATAACATTGGGGATTTAACACACCCCTGGCCCCTTTCTGTTGTGAAAGGAATCTTCTAGGGCAGATAAGGTCGGCAACCTTATGAGTCGGAGAGACAAAAATACAAATAAAAAAAATCTAAAATTAAAATAGCCTGAATATTTTAATGACTACTGTAACGACGCCTATCGCGGGGGAGGGGCGCGGTAAAAAGCGAGGACGAGTACCTGAGAGATAAAAATGGTGCCTAATCCTCAATATACGATTCAAAATGATTTATTAATATATATTTTTATTTTGAAACAAATAATGTTGGCGTATGGACTTAAACAGCCGCAGCTTACACATCCAAAGTGCCGAAGATTGCCGACCGCTGTTGTAGGGTCATGTGGGAGCTGGGTACGCTGCGGGGGCTGCATGCCATCATCGAAAGCGATCCCTTAATCGCAGCGGCGTAGCTAGCATAGGTGGCACCCGGGGCGGATTTTGTAGGTGTCACCCCAAAACTCAAACACAATGTATAAAATAAAAAGTAATAATCGTTTACGTTTTATTAAAATAAGAGTATTACAAATAGTAGTATATTATGTAAAACAGTATGCCAAAATTAAAATTTCTTCCTTCTAGCTTTGACACTTGCGAACTCCGAAATCACGTCTTCAAAATTTATATTTTGTGTTGCTTCATGTTCTATTGTTAAAATACCAAGATTATTTAATCTGGTTTCAGTCATTGTAGACCGCAAGTAATTTTTTATTAATTTCAATTTACTGAAACTTCTCTCACATGAAGCAACTGATGCACATATTGTTATAAATAACTTTAGTGCGACCGTTAGATTCGGAAGAGATTCTGTAAAATCCCATTCCACAATGAATTTTAAATAGTCCAGTGTCACCCAATTAGAGACAGTAATATTAGCCGCTTTTATATGTCTTCTCAATCTTGGTATTTCTAAAAGTAGTTCTGTTTCTGATACTTCATCGTAAAGGTTAGTAAATTTTGATATTGCAAATTTTAACTGTTCAGTGTTTGCCGAAAGCAAAGTCTTCGACTGTACAACCTCAAATAATGAAACTACGTCTTTAATGGACTTTACTCTTGTTTCGAGTTCAATATTGAATCTGTCAAGACATTCTAACATGTCCTTTTGAAGTTCCGCTCTAAGTGTTAGTCCAGCATCTGTGGACGATGCTAACTCACCGGGCATGCGCTTCTTGCGACGAATTCGTCGTTCCATCGAAATGTTGTATTCTTCCGATTTTCGTACAGCAATATCTATTGCCTCTTCTGCTAGATGCAAACCGTTTCTCTCCAATGAATAGACGAAGTGCTTCTAGTTTTATGATTATTTCATCAACACATAATCCTTTGCTTTGTAATGCAATCTGAGCATAGTTCACTTCCCTTAGCACATCATTCCAGAAATTCAAATATTTTTAAATATCCGGAATGATAGTGATTTAAATAAACTCAAGTGACTATACACCGTATCTTTGTGATCATACAAATTATTTTTTTACTAAATATTATTGGTCTGTTTTTTTCTTCTAGCATGGGTAATTTTGGTTATTTTTCTTATCATATTATATACATGTTTATTCATTTGTTAGGAATGCACTGATGTTGCTCTCTTATCTTATCTTGATCTCTCCGGCAGTTTTATACGTACAATGATTGTAAGTTTATAATTATGTCAACACTTCTTTTTATTTATATTTTCTATGTTATTTTATCTCATTTATATTTTACGCACTTTCAATTTAATCTCACTTTGGTGGTGTATTTTTGTCCATCTATGTATTTGCACCGATGCCTATGTTCTTTTGGATATGTATTTATTAGTCCGCAATGTCCACTTTAAATAATATTAATATTTATTACCAAAATGTACGAGGGTTACGTACTAAATCACATTCTTTTTTAACAAATGTTTTACATTGTAATTACGATTTAATATGTTTGACAGAGACTTGGCTAACACCTGACTTTTATGATGCTGAATATTTTTTCCATAACTATGAGGTTTACAGGCGTGATCGCCCCTTGGGTGTCCGGGGTTGTGGGAGAGGGGGAGGTGTTTTGTTGGCAGTAAGAACGGGGATGTGGGCGCGTCTTAGGGATGACTGGCGTTGTGCATCCGCTTCGGAAGAACTATGGTTAAGCATTGCTGCTGCGTCTACACTGGACTCCCGGCTAACACTACACATATGTATTTGTTACTTCCCACATAATAATAATCACTTACATTATTTACAAACATTTTTTGACAGTGCCTCTGAAATTGTTCATAATTATCCAAACGATATGTTTTTAATTTTAGGCGATTTTAATATATCCTCGGCGAAATGGTCCTCACAAGGTGAATCACATTTACAATTGGATATAATGACGATAATAAATCAAAATTACTTAGTGACTTTTTAAATTTTACTGGTTTAAACCAATATAACTCATGTTTCAATATTAATGGTCGTATTCTGGATTTGGTCTTGAGTAATATTGATTGTAAAGTTTTGACCTGTTCTTGTCCTCTAACACCGGAAGATTCACACCATAAAGCTATAGATATTACTTTTAATCAGCACTGTGTCCTGAAATTACAGTATCCTACTCAAGTTAAATATTTTTATCATTCAGCTAATTATTCCGAATTAAGTGATGAATTGTGTAAAATTGATTGGATCACAGAATTATCTCAACTCGATACCGAAGATGCGGTTAGCTATTTTTATAAAGTTTTAAATAAATTAATTACTGCACATGTTCCGAAAAAATCTCTTCTCAACCACCGTAAGTATCCACCCTGGTACACCCGGGCCATGGTCAAGCTTATCCACCAAAAAACCAAAGCCCATGCAAGATGGAAAAGATATGGTAATTGTCGCGACTATGTAACCTTCTCCTTATTACGTGCTCGTGTAAAACGGCTCGAAACCAAATGCTATTCAGATTATGTTGCGCTGGCTGAGAATAAAATTAGTTTAGCTCCAAAATTTTTCTGGTCTTTTATAAAGTCAAAATACTGTCTTAACAATATACCAGCTAATATGAAATATATGGATGCTGCCTCTACTGATGCCACTACTATTTGTCACATGTTTAACTCATATTTTAATTCTGTTTTTATATCTAGTACCTCCCACCAAACGAATGACTTAATAGAAGATAATATATTTGGTCCTGTAAATTTACCTTCGGTTGAAATTTCTCAAAGCATGGTTCTAAAATTATTGCAGCATATTGATATTAATAAAGGAGCCGGAGTAGATGATATTCACCCATTGTTTGTTTCCAGGTTGTGTAATGAATTATCTCTTCCTTTAACCATAATTTTTAAAAGATCTTTAACCACAGGTTGCTTTCCAAATATTTGGAAAAAAAGCTCTCATAACACCAATTCACAAGGGTGGTGACAAACATGATGTAACTCATTATAGACCTATTTCGAAACTCTGTGTGTTTGCAAAGGTGTTTGAAAAAAATGTGACTAACCATTTAACAAATTACGCCCGTCGCAATATGCCACCTGAACAACATGTTTTTTCCGTGGACGTAGTGTAAACACTAATCTAATCGGTTATACTGACTTTATACTTAATGCAATGGATGCCGGATGCCAGGTGGACGCCATTTATACTGATTTCTCGAAAGCCTTTGACAAAATTAATCACTCAATTCTCATTAAAAAATTGAAAGGGTTTGGTATACATGGCGACTTACTGAGGTGGATTAAATCTTATATTAGCAACCGCAGTCAGGCTGTGGCACTAAAAGGGTGCTGTTCTAGTTTTCTTATGATACCTTCTGGAGTACCGCAGGGTTCCCACCTAGGACCGTTTCTTTTTTCATTATATTTATACGATATCGGACAGTGTATAGAACATTCTTGTCATTTGTTGTATGCGGATGACACAAAGATCTTTAAGGTAGTTTCGACACAACACGATTTCAATGATCTACAAAGTGATATACGAAATTTTGAACAATATTGCAATCGCAATCAATTGTTTATTAATACTGATAAGTGCTACGTTATTTCGTTCACTAGAAAAAAGAGTTCTTTTTTATTTAATTACGAGCTTTCAGGACAAAATATTAAACGAGTCGCTTTTGTGCGTGACTTAGGTGTTACTTTGGATTCCAAAACTCCATTTAACGTTACACATAGAAAATATCATAGGCAAAGCATACAAACAACTTGGTCTGATTCTTCGTTTAGGGGAAACCGTTCAAAACGACGCACACATTGATCACCCTATTTAATGCATATGTACGTAGTGTATTAGAATTTGGAAGTGTAGTTTGGAACCCTCAATATTCTACTCACATCGACAGAATTGAAAGAATTCAGATGAAGTTTTTAAAATCGCTAGACTATAGGTCAGGCAACTCATTTACTGACTATAACAGCAGTGCGGCTAGACATCATATCACCGGATCTTTGCAAGCTAGGCGAAACTATCTTGATTCTATTTTTCTTTTAAACTCATACACATCATATAGACTCGGAATCCTTACTTGAAAACATTAGCTTTAAAGTTCCACGTATAACCTCTCGTAACCATCATACATTTTATATACCTTTCTGTCACACCAACTATGCTAAAAATTCTTTCTTCAGGCGTTCGTGCAAATTTTATGATCAATTTCTTAATAGTGTTGACATATTTAATTGTACCCTGTTAATGTATAAAACTAAAGTGAAAGAATTTTGTTTGCCAACTGTTAAATTATCTATTTGCGAACCAACTTATTACATTTAGCACGACCTACACTATCATTCCGTATGTATACTTCTTACCTAATGTAACGATTTGTAATATTTATTGGATAGTAATATATGTATATTTAGAATAATGTATCTTTATAATAAATTTTATTCCTCTGTTTAATACTGCAATGTTTCAACTGTTTAGCGTGTAGGAATAACATAGTATCTCAATATCCAAGACTTATATTCTTAACATTAACATTATTTTTTCAGTATTTTAAGTACCCTGGATAATCAGGTGTAGTTTATGACTGTTGTGAATAAAATTATGAGTCGCCTTTAGCTCTCTTATATTCATATTTGTATATTTAAGATATGGACCTGTAGGTCTTTTTGTATCTATTTTTTCTACTATTATGCCTTTTATACGACTGTTTGTGTCCTTAATAAATGAAAAAAAAAAAAGAAAAAAGAAAAGAAAACAAAGAAATGAGAAATTGCACACAGCAGGGATAAGATTTTGTGCACCACCTCTTGTTTCTAAATTTACGTCTTGGTCACATAGTTCCTCAATTGCAGATATTATTCCATCAAAATTTTCAGTCAATACTTTTACTGCACCATAATGAGCACTCCAGCGCGTTGTTGAAAGTCTTTTAACAGATGCTTTGCTGTGATTGAGGAGCACCTCCCAGCGGCTTGTGGAGGTTGAAAAAAGTTAAATATTGTCTCCACTGCTCCGAAAAATGTAACACAACTCACATTTTGTGCGAACGAATGCTGGCCGCATAAATTAATTGAATGATCAATGCAACCAATAAAAATTGCTTTATTGTTTTTTTCTTTTATAATAGCTTGCACTCCCCCGTGTATACCACTCATAACTGCAGCATTATCATAACCTTGAGAACGACACATCATAATATCTAAGCCATCGTTTTCAAGCTTCTTTAGTATTTCAGCGCTTAAATCAGCTGCTTTTTTTTCCATGCAAGGGAAAAAATCCTAAGAATACTTCTTTGACTTCTACTTTTCTATTATTAATTTTTACATAACGAATTACTTCAGACATTTGATCGACATGTGAAACGTCAGGTGTGCTATCAAACATAATTCCGAAATATTTGGCCAGTTTAATTTCGTTGACAAGCTGACATTTAACGTGATTAGCTAAAACATTTATGAACTCATTTTGTATTCGGGCGATAAATATGTTACTTTATGTGATTTTTCCTGCTCCAAATATAATATATGTTCTTTAAGTACAACATCATACTTTGAAAGCAGCTTAACTAGTTCTAAGAAATTACCTTTATTGGATGACCCTTGGGTTTCATCATGTCCACGAAATGCTAGGTTTTGTTTCGCCAAAAACAAAGTTATATCAAATAATCTAGATAACAGATTTTTCCACTTCTGTTTTTCCGTATTCATTAATTGCAAGGTTGCGTCATCTATTGTGGTGTGAGATTTTAATCTCATTTCCAAAGTTTTCCAATTTTCGAAATTTTCTAAATGTTCACATGAAGTTTCATGGTCCAATACTTTAGGATTTAGTTTCCACCATTTCTGAAATCCAGTTGTAAATGTTCTTTGTATGTTACTGACAGCAAATAAACGGCAGCAAAAACAGTACAGATTATTTGATATAGGAGAAAATACCATCCATGATCGTAGAATTTTTTCACCACTAGGCATCTCTTTATAAAACCATTCCTGTGAAAGATGACGAGAATCTCCTTTAATCTTTGAACCATGACGAGATACAGTAGGGAACGGTCCTTCTTTGTTCTGGAAATGTTCACTGCCCTTTTTTATTATGTCAATGCGAACATTATTGGGAACCGGTAAACTCCAATGTGAAATATCCCTCAAGTGTTGCACAGATTCTTCGAAGCTAATGCTGTCTCCAAAAGTAGATTTACGGTGTCATTGTCATTATTTGATTTGGTTCCGTCGAGGAAATGGGTTGTCTTCAATGATTCTGTATTGTCGCTGTTGCTATCTGAATGTGAGTCTTCAAGATGTGAATCATTACTTTCGTCAACAGGAGACTCGGGTACTTTAATTGAACCTTGGCCGCTATCTGCTTTTGTGACATATTTGAAAAGAGATCCAGACATGCTCTGAATTTGATCCATTTTAGCCTCTTTGGCTTTTCTCTGTTGAAACCCGCTTTGTCTTTTCGAAGTATGAATTCCCCGAGGCATATTTCGTTCTGGGTATCCTAAAAAATATTTTTTGTTTGTAAGTGATACGTTGATTTTATAAACAAATTGTAACGGTAAATAAACACCTAGGTACACGTTACGTAACTAGCTTTGTGAAATATATATTTATATAAATTAACATCCTGCATCTGGGTGTAAATATGTATTTAAGTAGGTATTTTTAGAAAATACTAGTTAAATACTCCACCGTTAATTGTGATATCCTTAGGTGATATCCGTATAAATACTCGTGGTAGTGCTCGAGCTACTCATCTCGGAGCCGAATCAATGTACGTGAAGATGTATGATTATAATTACCTACTTTTTATCATTAATCTAAACTTAATATAATCCGTTTGGATCAGAAAATAATAATAAATAAGTATATTAATAAGTATATTAATAATTAATAAACATTATTACCTTAAGTCTCTAAGTATGATCGTAAAACTTGTAGATCAAAATAATCTAAGATACTGCTACTAGATACTAACGAATTAAAAAAGTTAGTATCAACCTTTAATAAAAAATACTTCACTTACCTTGTTTATTTTCTTCAAGAATCGACTATTAACTAGGTTTATTTATTATAAATATAAGATACGAAAATTGTCGTTTATAATATCTAATAATTAAAAAACACTTTGCACTAGACGTTCACACGTTCACGCAAAAGAATATTGAAATGAATGCGGTCGAAAACAAAAGAATTTGTCTAATCCACAATACAAGTGACGAGCTCTATATCGAGGGAATCCCCTAAGTAGCGTTGGTTATACGCGAACAAGAAGCTTATACCATAATGTCATTTTCATTCATTGTCACTCTAAAGAAAAGGATAGAAGATAACAGCGACGTCATTCAAGGTCAAATTTTTGTGCTTCAGTGTTTTATACGGAATGCAATCTCCATTTGGGTATAAGCTTCTTGTACGCGAACGGAGTATTAAATTTTAGGGGAATCCCTGATCGATTGACAGTGTGCAACGCACAGTGCAACGTGCACCTCAGATGAATGAAACTATTATTCGGATCGACTTGAAAATTTAGGATAATATTTTTGAGATGTTGTAGAAATTAAAAAGCCAAAAAAAAACGATTTTTGAACCCACGAAATCCCTTAATGACAAAATGGCTCACGAGTAAGGAGTACTACTATATGAAGTTTTTATTGCTCTGTCTAGTTATTCCTTAGTCTAAGGTGGGTACATTATTTGTATTTATATAGGTATCAATTTATTATGCTTGTGGTACAATGCTGTACTTAGGTACCTAGATTATTTTATTAGTAGCGGTTATGGTCTCTGCCACAAATTTTTGATTTTTATAGGTAGAAGTAGAAAGAACTATAACTGATGGTCAAAGTTGGGCTCGGGTGTCACCCCTGTTGGGGTGACACCCGGGGCGGACCGCCCTTGCCGCCCCCCCCTAGCTACGCCACTGCTTAATCGGACACCAGACGTGGACCGACAGGCGCTGATGTGCTCAGGCTAATTGGCGACCAAAAAAGCCACTATTAGTGATATTGCATCGCTATTTCAAATATGCGGCCGGAACAAGATTCTCTTACCCAGTACCACCATCTTTGTAGTTCGGACAGACTCCACGCGCTGGCGGAAGACCAGACAACCACACATCCGTTTTGATATAACGTACAAAGGAATAAAAAGGACGTATAAAAAGGAACCTAGTAGGCTAGAATAACCGTCAACGCACAAGACTGACAGGCCTTACACAATTTGACCTCATCCAGGTTGTCGGAAGGAAACCTCAATATCTTTAAAAATAATAAATAAATAACACCCAACAGTCACATACATAGTCCTGACCCCACACTAAGATCGAGTCTTGTGTCGTGGGTATCAGGAACTACGAGAGATTTTTCGGTCTCACAAACACCCAGATCCGAAAGAAATATTTGTGGGCCGCACAAACTTTTCTTTCCTATTGCATTATGTGCTATTTGAAATGAAACTATTTTTTACGGATTTTATCGCGGATTTGGTTATAGCTCTTTTTTTTCTTCCCGACGTTTATTCGTTTGTAAATAAACTTAAATTTGTTTAAAATAAGGGTAGTTAAATTGTAAGTCACTGAGCGGATGACTAATGCCTCAGTCCGCTTCGTGACTACGAAGCGGACTGAGGCATTAGTCCTTCCTTTCGAATGTTATCGTCATGTCATTGTAAAAAGTCCAATATATTGACGGAGGCGCACGTGATCGTCTCCATTATGTCCATTATTCGTTCGCATTTAGAGTATGCCTCTGTAGTTGGGAACCCATATTATAAGACCTATATCGAGAAATTAGAATGGTGCCCGCGTATTAATTCACGCGGTAAAAATGATTTCCAAACTTCGGCACGTCGAGCCAGTACTAATTATGATGAAAATTTTTCCGACATCGATATAAGTATTCTTTTTAACCATTAATAATTTTAAACGTCTTGTTACAAAGTACCTAAGTGTGAAGTGAATTGTTATCACTCTGACAAAGTTTAGTAACCTTTACTTTTATTTGAATTAAGTATATATTTATTGTATTTTTTTAATAATTTGTGAATAAGACATACTTTTGTTATATATTATTGTTAGTATTTCTAAGTGAACTTTATCCCATCAAAAACATCCTGTAAAAAATACCAAGTCTCGCAGCTCAGTTTTTCTACCATAAAAAGTTGTGAGATCCATGTAATACCAAGTCGATTAATTTATTTAGTCCTTGCTTAAGGGCCCTTCTGTATAAAGTTATTACGTAAGTTATTATCATATCAATATTAAAAATCCTTTACATTTTAAATAAATAGATCGACTTGACCATCGCATGAAAACATAATGTATCGTACAATATATACATAACGCCTTTCTGTAGAGTACTACTTTTTTCCTTTTCGGTACTTCTTACTTCTAGAATATCAATAATGATTTTCTTGAAGCCTCTGTCTTATGGTTTTTTCTTATATTTGTAGGTATCAATTTATCGAAAATATAGCGGTTTTGATTATAAGTGTTCTTTCTTTCATGGTGATTGATATTTTCGAGCTATTTACTCTATTTATTTGCAAGTTTTTCTTTGTCATATTTTTCTAGAGGAATGTTGTACAGTTTCATGGGCTGAACACACCCTTTTCCTCTGAATGAATGGGCATTCTCCTTTTAAATTAATTTACTGAAAAACTGCGCTCGAAAATAGATTTCTAACATTCCGCTACATATAAGACAAAAGTTATGTTACTAAACGTGTTAAAAAATTGCGTATAATTTTCTCCCTAGTATACCACAGTCTAAGTCTAGCATCAACTTTAGGTTCTCAGAAGATGCCACTCCATAAGCCACCATAAGCAACGGAGTGAAGCATTATTTTACATTTGCTTTCCATGGGAGAGTGGTAGCATCCAAATCACATATCAACCGACCCTGTGGTATTGCAGCTTTAATGGCCTTTAATAAGCCTCTTAATTATTAAGCGAAGAATATAGAAAAAGAAATATAGACAATAATTATAATTTGTAGGGGTTTTTTAAAAATAAGACATATTCAAGTTAAAGATAATGGGTTCGCGCATTTTTGAACGAAATGACAATTAGGCATCATGGAGGACAGATTATCGAAGAAAATATTGCTTCTGTACTAAAACAATCACATTTTTGTATAAAGCCCCCTGTTGTCCAAGAAATCTAAATGTATTTTATTAGAATTCCACATTTTTTTCTAGAATTTGTATTAGACGTACACAAAACGGCCCAAGATAAAACATCTCCTTTGGTAGACTTTTTTTGAGCCGTGCGGTGAGGTGTGATGTGTCATCTAGACGAGTATAAAATCTAAGCTGCGAAGTTATTCTAAATTCATTGTTGTTTGTTCTTATCCTAGTAGCATTACTCCTTATATGAACAGGATCAACGGAATTCTTTTTACAATAAGTTTAAATTATATTAAATTGACTGAAGTGTAATATGAAGGGAATCCAAAGTTGATATCTATAGAGTAATAAAATATTTCCCTACCTAGCAACTTGTAACCACGGTCGTTGTCTTCCAGGAACAATGCGGTTGCAAGCAAGGCGTGAGACCAACTGAGCGTGATTCAGTTATGTTATCAATGACCCGTAGGATTTTCGTATCAATCGGATGTAATTAAACATGCGTACTTTTACATTCTTTAAACCACGCAGATAATAATGTATTCGGGGATTAACATGAAACGTATAAGTGTTGTCGCCCGCCCCATCGGCTTCGCATGGTAATCCTCGGCGAATAAGATTTAATGCCACCGACTTAAAGATATGATAACATTCTCTTAAATTTAGTATATAAGTCTACATGCATTATTCAGTAGCATTGGCTTCAGCATAAACCACGAAATATGTAAGTACCTTACAAAATATTTAGAATAATTAAAATATTTTTATAGATACGCAAAGTAATATGTATTTTTCACACAGTTCTCCTGCAATTTTTATAATTTTACAATTGACTGAGCAGACCTTTTAGTTTTTTCTTGTGGTTGAATTTCTCATAAATTCAAAATTTTCTTTGAATTGAAATTTTCTACGTTTCCTTCGATGTTAAGCATACTGGAGTTTGCTCATGTAACCTAATAAATTGCTTTTCAGTTCCATTTCAATAGGAATTCTACTGTCTGGGTACCAGCTACCCAAAAATTTTATTCATTATCTAAGCCGTTCGCATCATCTAGGCAAAAGAAGTTTACCTCCATATGTGAAAAATAGTGACTTAACTATTGTTCTTTATTTCAGAATAAAAATGAAGTCCTTCGTTGCTTTGCTCGCCCTCGTGGCCGTGGCCACTGCCGTCCCAGTGAAGCGCCCCGTGCCCTCACCCGTCGTCATCGGACCCGCCATCATCGATGGAGTCGACCCCGTACAAGTTGTCGACATTATTGGCGGAGTTGATCCCGTGCAAGTTGTAGATGTCATCCCCGGCGCTATTGACCCCGTGCAAGTTGTGGATGTTATTGGTGGAGTTGACCCCGTGCAAGTTGTTGATGTCATGCCCGTCGTAGACCCCGTGCATGTTGTTGATGTCATGCCCGTCGTAGACCCCGTGCATGTTAGTGATGGTTCATGCCATCGTAGACCCCGTGCAGGTCGTTGACGTCATGCCCGTCGTAGACCCCGTGCAAGTTGTAGACGTTATGCCTGTCGTAGACCCCGTCCAAGTCGTTGATGTCATGCCCGTCGTAGATCCCGTGCAGGTCGTAGACGTCTTGCCCGTCGTAGACCCCGTGCAAGTTGTTGATGTCATGCCCGTCGTAGACCCCGTGCAAGTTGTTGATGTCATGCCCGTCGTAGACCCCCGTGCAAGTTGTTGATGTCATGCCCGTCGTAGACCCCGTGCAAGTTGTTGATGTCATGCCCGTCGTAGACCCCGTGCATGTTGTTGATGTCATGCCCGTCGTAGACCCCGTGCAGGTCGTTGACGTCATGCCCGTCGTAGACCCCGTGCAAGTTGTAGACGTTATGCCTGTCGTAGACCCCGTCCAAGTCGTTGATGTCATGCCCGTCGTAGATCCCGTGCAGGTCGTAGACGTCTTGCCTGTCGTAGACCCCGTGCAAGTTGTTGATGTCATGCCCGTCGTAGATCCCGTGCAGGTCGTCGATGTCATGCCTGTTGTAGACCCCGTGCAGGTCGTTGACGTCATGCCCGTCGTAGACGCCGTGCAGGTCGCTGACATCTAAATTGATAAAACTATTGTAAATTAAAAAAATATGTTTGTATCAATGTAAATAAAATGCAATATAAATTATTTATTCGATTTTTTTATTTGATTAGTTCTTTTTATTAATTGGTGTTATTTAAATTGGAGTTGAGGAAATGTACAGTAGACACATACCCATGCTCGCATTACTGATCATTAATTTGAATTTCATACTTGTCATTATTCATAAGACAGTGTCATTTGTATGCACAGTATGTACAGTTTCAAACTTTTTGCTTACACTTACTTAGATCCTAAAAATATAATAATATTAACTTACACTGAGTGGACGTTCAGATCAGTGGAGATCCAAATTCGAGGGAAATGACTAGACGGCGAAGTTAATCGCGAAAGAAAGACGGACCTTCTCCCAGCAATGAAATACATGAATAAGCTTAAACCAATAAATAATGAGTATACATTAAAACGATTTAAGGTAATTGCAACTAAAAATAACATTATTGAAGAGACAAAAAAAGATAGCGCTAAGGAAGTTTTTAGATATTTTCATGACACGTAACGTTCCGAAATAATATGATTAAATTAACAAATATGTTGTAAAAGTCTTAAAGAATATTTGATTTGATGACATGAGGATACGCTCTTCCTTAATTTTTCTTAGTATACCCTGATGTTCCTTTACTACCTAGACAGTTATCAAAGAGTTAAATATTTACAATACATCGATAAAGTGGTAACCTTTGTCTTTGACGTATTCAATTGATATTGCTTTATCTATATTAAAACCATAAAAGCAGGTAAACACTTTCTTAAGTAGCGCAGGACACCGAAATTTCTAGCATTCGCGATTAATACAGGAATCCAGTGTTATAAATAAACTGCGATATTTCTTGCAAGACTTATTCAGTCAAAAAGATAATATTTTGATGGCTGATGGTAAGCGATATGACCGCTCATAAACAGTAGCAAAATCAAAGAAGACCTTGAATTACAAAGCAATGCTTGACATTCCTCTGCGCTCACCATCCTGACATAAGATGTTAAGTCTCAATATCCAGTAGTTACTCTGGCTACAATGTCCTTCAATCCGAAACACAACAATGCATTTACACTGCAGTTTGACGGGAGAAATAGACATTGCGGATGGAACTTAACCAGAGGGTCCTCTTACATATCAGAAACCTATCAACAGTGAAATAGGAATAATCAAACTGCGACGGGCCATAATTGTGTAAATGCCCTGAGCCCTATAATAAATAATTGTGTTGTTTTAATTGTAACAGAAACTACTCAAAACAATTGCCTACTAGACTATCTTTTTAGGATATAGTTTATTATTTACTAGGTACATACTTTTTTTGCACATTATATGTTTTAATAATACATTTCAAAGTTAACTTTAACTAGTGGTTAATCTTTCCTTAATTCTTGTTCCTATTTTAGTTAATATAATACCAGAATTTATGAGATATTTTAACTATGCCTAAAAAAAGTTTCCATTGCGCTATGACTTGAGTAATAGATTGTAATGTAAAAATAACCGCAGTAGTACCTACATATCTCAAAGAAAACTCACAGTGACTGGTATCTTTAAAATATATATGATCAATACTAGATTAGTGACTATTTTTTCTATTTAATAATTTCCGTTCGGGAGAAATAATCCAACTAATCTTTATTCATAGGGGATAGGGGTTCATAGCACGGTAATTAACGTGTTCATAACATTTATTTTTGTCTTGTAATTCGTTTTGATAGTCCTCCATAAGCTCTAATTCTGTTTTTTTTTTCATTTTGTTTAATTTATGATTGTAGTCATTTCTTTAATTGCTTTTTTTATAGTTTTAATATATTATGTAACTTGCAGTTAATTTTTATGTATTTTGTGACGCCTGGAGGTAGAACACTTTATTTAAAGCAATACTATGTTAACTAACTTATAATTAGTATTATAAGTTCTAATGTTCTACTCGTAATATAAATAAATATAGTATAAATATTCTAATATTAAATAAAATTTTCTAATGTAAAAATCCAGATAGTAATGAATAATTCCTAAGCCGTAAACAAATATAGATTACTACATTATTCTAATTTACGTGCAAGAAACAAATAATTTATAGTGAATTTAAGGTTTGTCTAATTAAACTATTACTTATTTTACTAACTTACTTATTTTTAAAGTAAGCAAATCTTATGAATTGTACTCATGAGCAGCAAAACTAAATGATGATGATATTTTTATAGTTATATATGTAAATATATTTTTAGTTTATATAGTTTTTATAGTTACATAAAAATATCGATATTTCATTGTATAAAATTGTTCAAAACCACCATCCTTATACCTAAAAGGGTATTCACGTGTGTTTTGCACTGAAACTTGCCAACGGCAGCATTTCCAGACTAATACGACCTAGCGACCTTGAAAAAAACGAGCGTTTTCCCGACTTAAAGGTCGGGAACGCATCTCCATGCCTTAACGTTTTGCAGATGTTCATGGGCGGCGGTGATCCCTTAACATCACGTAAACCTCATGATCGTTTGCCCTCTATAATTTAAAAAAGGTAATAGATAATATATTAATGCTAGTGAAGTATCCAGCATTTAAAGTAATAGTGTTTATTATGTGAAAGTGTTGAAAATTTTGTATTCAGCTAATTAACTCTTACTAGAAGCTTTTGAAATAGACCCCAAGTTCGGTAATGCAATATACAGGCATTGCTTGTTATATTGTTGTATTTTTATTACTATTTCGTTATTTTTATAATCAGCATAAAAATAAAACTACTGCCAAAAATATATATAAAATTCAATAATGACGAACATCAGCTCAGCAGCTCTCATCTATGGTTTAAAGTAGGCAGATATAAGTTGTCATATAGGGCAGTTCTAAGAAATGAAACCAATCTTTACACAAAAATATTTATTACAGTGAAGTTGTGCATTACACTATAATGTTCCTTATACAATCAGCTAAGCGTCAGATTTAGTTGAGCTCTTCGGGGAGGTTGACAGCGGGGGAGGGGAGGATGGGAGTGCCGATCTGGACAGGAACCACGGGCATGACGTCAACGACCTGCACGGGGTCAATGACGGGGGTGAGGTCCACGACCTGCACGGGGTCAATGACTACGGGTGCGTCTACAGCCTCGTTGACGATCTGGACGGGCTCAGGAGTCATGTCATTGACGGAGATGGGGAGGGGAGATCTATTGACGTTCACGATCAGCTGAACAAGGGGAGCGGGCTGGCCGGGAGCGATGGGTCCAACGACGACGGGAGAAGGAAAGATGGGTCCACCAACGGGACCGGGGACAACAGGAGCGGTGGCGGCACCACCGTCGGGGAGAGGGAAGTCGATGATTTCGGGTCCGATGGCGATGGGGTTCTGCTCGATGATCGCAGGGCCGATGATGATGGGCTCGGGGACGGCGGGGTTGCCTCCGCTCAGGATGGATTCGAGCTGCTGCTCCAGAAGGGCGGCGGTGGCGGGGTCGGTGCTGGGGCTGTGGATGGCGGCGATGATGGCCGCGATCTCAGCCTCTTCGTTGAAGGCGGGCTTGTTGGGAAAGGCAACAGCCACGGCGACGAGGGCAGCGAAAGCTACGAAGAATTTCATTTTGAACCTGAAAGGAAAGGTGAGTTCAAATACCAGCTAGTAACTAAATGAAATTTATTAAGTTAATATTGTTCTATGTATTATCTTCATTACACTTCAATCGAAAATGCTTAGAATTCTAGGAAATGTTAGATTACGCAATAATTAATAATACTTTGAAAGTACTTACAGTTTTTGATATCTCAGATCTAACTGATACATTCGCAAGGTGATCCGGTTATTTATAGTGAAACAAAAAAAAATGTTATCGTATCTTTGATACGGGTATGTTATGACTTTATTGGTTAAATAAATCGATTATACTGTCTAAAATTGTAAAGAGGAGACTGAGGGTTTATCGACGCAAACTTGTAAAAATATAACGTTTGGTTTGTTGGTACACAAAAGAATATATAAAAAATTAAAAGGTAAACAAATTATGTATCGTTTTTATAATAATAATATTGAGAGAAATAATACAATCTGAACACTGTGCACGTTTATTGTAGACGATCTTTAACAGATAAATTAAACATTCCAACTACTTAACATAAACTTATTTCAATTGAAATAATTTTATGTTGCTTTGTATGTACTACCTCTTTGCTGTTTGCTGATCAACGCTTATTGCTACAGTACAGTCCCCTTGCTATTTGACATTTGGTTAAAAATACAGCTATCTATACATTTTTGTAAACCATGTATTAAATGTAACTACAAAATTATACAGAAACATTTTTTTAAAGTTAACTCACGCTGTTGTCCGTCAACTCATGACTCAGTCTGTATGGGAAGTTTCTTCCGGGTTAGTACCACTATCACGTGAAATACGCCTTTAAGCGGACGCTTTGGAAATCTTTTAATAATATGCAGCGTCATTATATGAACTGTAAAAAAAGGCTAATTATAATATTTCAATAACATTCATTTTTTCCCTACCTTCCTTTATACAACACGAGTGGCATTAATAAAATATATTTTCGTAATTTTGCAAGTGTTTATGGTATTACAATAATTTGCGCCGCACGATTAGGTATGTCTTACAAACAAAAAAGAAGCCATGAAATACGCAATTTGACTAGTAAATTACACGATGTATGAAAACAGAAGCCCAGCTATCAGGATTATATGGATTAGTATTAAAAAGAACGCAGTAGCCGTATGCAGTAAATACACACTGAACTTTGTTTACGTAATTATCTTTATTAATTATTATCTTTTACTGATATTTTGTACATCTTTATCTGTATCTTTATCAGCCTGTATACATCTCACTGCAGGGCATGGGCCTTCTCTACAGTCGAGAATACGATTGAGAGGGGTGAAACCATATAGACCACCACGTTGCCCTAGGGCGGTTTGGAAGACTTTACATACCATATATTTCGTTCATAATATCAACTGTAGAGCGGAAAAGATCAATCCTACAAAATTATACAGATACATTTTTAAAGTGGTAGACTCACGCTGTTGTCAGTCATGACTCAGCATGAATGGGCAGCTTCGGCGGCGGTACCAGTGTCCCACTGGAGATAACCATACCATTACCATACCATTAAGTCACTAAAACTACCACCCAGCTTCGTTTTCAATAGGAGCCTTGATATACCCTGTATTATATTGTCAGAGTTGGTCACCGAACTTGATAGTAGGATACTTGATACTTGGCGGAACCTATAATAAAATATCAAATGGGTCTTAATTCTAAAGATCTTATTCATAGATAGTTATAATCTTTTATAGTTATCGAATTTTTTGTCCCTTTCGAAAGACTTTTGAATTCATTTTGAATGATGAAGATAAGTAAGGCCGTCAACCTTTAGAATTTAGATGCTTTTGCATATTGTATAGGATTACTTTTGAAGATAACAATAAAATATAAATACTAGTTGTCGTTTAGTCATCCTACTAATCTAGTAGCGTTGTGTGTGTATGGGTGTAAGTATGGTATAATATTATACAAACTTCGATTAGACACCGAATTCATTTTGTATAAGCTTCTAGATAAATTATTAATGTAACAGATAAATCTTATCTTAAAGATCGATTCATCTTTCTCCATGACTCACTTTTAAGATCCTTGAGGTCGTCGAACAACCTGAAATTGTAAATGCCCATGCATTCCACAGTATTCATGGATAAATCATTGTCCAAGCTGTCCGACTGTGGAACTCACTTCCAGTCGAGATAAGACAGGCACGAACACTGTCGTCTTTTAAGAGCGTTTATACCCTGCACGCGCTTTTTGTCTTAAAAACAGGGCTTTTCAAATGAGTTAATAGCCACCAATAAACAATTTAAAGGAAAAATAATTATTACTAATTTTAGAAAAGGTTGTCATCTAGGGATTTTGGTGGAAAACATTTATATAGATTATTTATATAGATTGATGGATAATTTGTGAGTACTATACGGATTACTGAACACAAGTTTCGTTATTTAGGCTTTAAATGGCAATTTAGAAGCTTAAGATATCCGAAACCACTAAATATAAGATGAAAATAAATATGATCAGACTAATAAGACCCTTATGGAGGGATTTTGCTGAGAAAAATAATCTTTTTGTGTTTAGTTCCTGAAAAATAAAAATTTAAACAATGCGAAATTATTCAGAAACTCTCGTCAAGAACATATTTTTTTTCACCAACTTATCGTACATAATTTTTTATAGCAATTGCATACTACAATAGAAGAACATCTTATCAATAAATTACCATTTTTTTATTTCAACAAAATTAGTTTTCATGTTTTCTACAAATATTTTAAAAACCACTATAAAACACGCTGTCCGACGTGGATCAAATCAGACCGCCGCAAGGCCTTCAAGAGGGAGGACGTATCGCTCGTCGCTCCGGCCTGGCTGCAGTCGATTATACCGCGCGTAGTAAAAATAGCCACGCGCGGAATGCGATTACCACATCTTGGTACTTTGGTAGTAAAATATTTAATTATTTTTATTGCCTACAATGATTTTGTAGTGAGTATAAATTATGTTTCAGGTAATATAATGGGATGTAATTCCGAGGCTAAATTATGTTATGTATTGTAATATAAAATTAAATATATTTCGTAATTGTAAGGGGTTGTAAGGCCCCTAACACTATTTATGTGTTCGAACACGAAATGATTAATAAAACGTCCGTAGTGTATACTGATTGAACACTGATTTGAATGCAACTTAACAATGTAATAATAACGAAAATATGATTAGTATCCAAAATTTGTATTATTCTTTGCTTGCACAGTAATATTTGTCTACTTATAATGCAAATAAATATGTTGTATAGTGCGTGGTGGCCTGTTGGTAAACGGACTAGACGCGGCTGCCAACATGTTCACGGTGGTCGCGGGTTCGAATCCCAGGGCACACCTCTGACTTTTCGGAGTCATGTGTGTATTGATAGTCAATCACCACGCACTAAAACGGTGAAGGAAAACATCGTGAGGAAACCTGCATACCATAGCGATTTATAAATATTTCTATGGTATGTAAGTCCGCCAACCCGCACTAGGCCAGCGTGGTGGACTATATGGCCTAACCACTCTCAATCGTATCCTCGATTGTAGAGTAGGCCCGTGCCCTGCAGTGGGACGTATATGGGCTGATACAGATACAGACAGAATGCAAATAAAATATTTTTATGATATTATATTACAGTTACATTTCAATTGAATATTTGAAGCGCACGGATCAAAGTTGAGCCGATTGTATAGCGAGCCGACGCGGCAGCTCTACGCACATAGCTTTGGTCGCTTATGTGTGCGTGAAATTAACGAAGAAATACCTATAGTTGACTTTGCGCGCAAGGTGTATACGCTCTTAAGAAAATGATTAAAGACCATTTTCTTTCTCAACTAGACCGTAGCTGACGAATATTTTGTCCATTCGCCTCTTTGGTAAATGTTAGGATAGGTATATATATATATTTATTTATTTATGTGGTAAATTGTATGTATGTGTATTTTAATCTATTTTGTTGGTATGTATTTGTATATGGGTATGTATATTGTATATATTACTATTTTATATTCCTTAGACTGCCCGCTCAAAATGAGTAAAAATAATGTGCATTATGCGTGTATTTGTTTATATCTGTATCAGCCCATATACGTCTCTCTGCAGGGCACGGGCCTCCTCCACAATCGACAGTGCGATTGAGAGTGGCTAGGCCATATAGTCCACCACGCTGGCCTAGTGCGGGTTGGCGGACTTACATACCATAGAAATTCTTATAAATCGCTATGGTATGCAGGTTTCCTTACGATGTTTTCCTTCACCGTTTTAGTGCGTGGTGATTGACTATCAATACACACATGACTCCGAAAAGTCAGAGGTGTGCCCTGGGATTCGAACCCGCGACCACCGTGATCATGTGGGCAGCCGCGTCTAGTCCGTTTACCAACAGGCCACCACGCACTTATATATATGTATTTGTTTATATGCCTTATTAAAAATAAATAGCCTTGATATAATTAATTATTTTATTAAAATAATTCGTTGCGTATACTACCAGCTCTCCTGGCGTTCGACAACCTCCCAGGCGCAGTTGGTTAGACGCCGGCTATGAAACGAGACGCCGCGGATTTGATCCCCGCACAGTGACAAATATTTGTCTATAATCAGTATTTATCTCGGGTCTGGATGTTTGTGAGACCGAAGTCTCTCGTAATTTCTGATAGCCACGACACAATACTTAATTGATCTTAATGTGGAGTCAAGACTAGGGAATGCAATCTTGTTCTCGCGAGTTATCGGCCTTTTTTAGCGAGATTGATCTCGGACGAAAAAAAGATCTCGCGAGTTTAACGAGATTGCACTCGAGCCAACTCGAGCATAAAAACATTTGATTTGTTTACTAATAGTTGTTGCTAGCTAACGTGATGGAGTGCCATTGTATTTGAGTATTTATTGGGTTATTGTTTGTTATAAAAAAACTGTTGTCTTATTGAAATAAAACTATTATTTACGAATTTTATCGCGGATTTGGTTTAATTTTTACATTTTTTGAGTTCCCGACGTTTCGATTACTTTACAGCTTTCGTGGTCACGGGGCGGACCCTGACTGTTGTCTTATTAAAAGATTTTTGTTTGATATTAGAAGAGAAGACTGTTTATTTCTTTCATTTGTTATTTGATAGATACTTGTGTCAAAGTTTACTGCTTAGAAGTTTATTAAAAAATTATAGACAGATACGTCAAACAATATTTGATGCAAAGTCTATTTAAAAAAATTCGTGAAAGTAAATGTTTATCTTATATTTATTATTTTTTCTTAATTTATTATAATAGTGTGATTATATGCAAAAACAACACACTAAACTACCAATCTCGCAAGATCTCGAAATTGGCGAAATCTCGCGAGATTGTATTCATAAACTCGCGAGATCTCGCTTTAGCCCCAATCTCGCGAGATTTGCATTCCCTAGTCAAGACTATGGCTGTGACAGCTGGGTGTATATATTTATTTTACCTAACTTGCATATAACTTGCGTGTAGTCAGTATTATTTTTTATTTAAATTACCGGTCTATCATATGTGAGAGGCCGCCTGGTTAGGTACCACCGTAATGTCTATTTCTGCCGCTAACAGCAGTGTAAATGCATTGTTATGTTCCAGTTTGAGGGTCATTGTAGCCAGAGTAACTACTGGACATCATTATTGAGGCATCATATCTTATGTCTGAGGATAACGAACGTAAGGGAATGCCAAGAAAAACTTTGTAATGCATGGTGTTGTTTGGTTTTGCTACAGTCCATGGGCGGCCATGTAATTTGTATGTCAGTCTCGCCAATGATAGCAATAAAAAAAAACCTAAACGCAACGCAAAAAAAGTACCTATAAAGGTTTGAGCCATTTATGAATCTATACGATAAGCTGATAAATGACACGAAATAAACTTACGCAATTTATTAATAGATAATGCAAGACTTATAGGGACTTAACAGGCTGGCATTATAATTTTAACGAGAATGGAATGCCGGAACTGTAGTCTCCACTGCGTTTATTATCACATCCATTGTTGTCACTTTATTCTTCCAGTTTAAACAACTTGCTAATCCTATGGGCTATGTCGTGAACCTTTGTTTTCCTACGGATCTTCATATTTCAGATTCAATCTTTGGTATTCGATGCCGCGTTGAGTGACCTTGTGCGTCTCATGGAGTCTATAGTGGCAGGTAACATTTCAATGACATAAGTAATCACATAACAGTTCGACTTTCGTCTTTAAATAAGCACTGAGGAAACTTGACGAGAATGATGTAGGACTTCAAAATAAAAATTACATATAAAAATACAGATGGCGGTCTTATGACAATAATAGAGGGCAGCTTCTATTTTTTTTTTATTGGGACAAAAAACAGTTGAAAAATACAGGTTAGTAGAACATAATAACATACATTGAATATACAAATCTTCAACCAACAACATTGTCCACAGATTAATAATTTAATTAATAAACACAATTATTGTATGTATTTACAAATAGTGAACAAACTATTTTATACATTGCGTAATTTATACATTGCATCGAGTACGTGACTAATTAGGTTATGATTTAACAATAAGTTTACGAGTGACATTCTTCCTAAATTGGTACTTTGATAAGTAGAAAATATCAACATCGATAAAATTCCTGTTATAATCATCCACAAGTCTGCGGAGGGGAGCGCGTACCACGGCATTAGTTCTACACGTGTCGATATGAAACAACCTGGGCACGCGCACACCTCGTCTCACAACAGCTCTGGACACAGTATAACATAAATCATTTATAACTCCAGGACAGTCAAACCTATTGTTGCAAAAACAATGCAGCAGCATGGCACCCAGCAATAAACGTCTTGATTCCAGACTTAAGATATTGAAGCGCAATAGTAACTGATCATAAGACATTTTAGATTTAAAACATCTAAAGTTCGCAGCACGCAAGAATTTTTTCTGGACTATTTCAAGTCTATTCCAGATCGAGACAGCATATTCTAAATGAGGCCTAATCAAAGTTTTATATAATAAAAGAAACGTGGAAGGTCGCACAAAGTCACATGATGATCTCATGACAAAACCGTACATACGGAAAGCTTTATTGACGATGTTATCAATATGTAAATCAAAATGTAAACTAGAGTCTAAAATGACGCCTAAATCGGGAACTGAACTAACTTTGTTTAAATCTCAGAGTTAATGGAGTAAATTTTTATTTTTTGTGAATGAGATGGCATGACATTTAGAGATGTTGAGACACAATTTGTTATTTGAACAGTAAGTATAGAGTCTATTAAGGTCGTCTTGTAGTAATAAGCAGTCGTTACGGTCTTTGCAGGCTTTGTATATTTTCATATCATCTGCGTACATAAAAAAATTAGAATGCAGAAAACAGCGCTTAATATCGTTGACATAAACAAGAAAAAGTAGAGGACCTAATATAGAGTCCTGAGGAACTCCAGACGTAGTGGTTATATAGTCGGATTCAGAGCCGTTAACTACTACTTTTTGTGTGCGATTGTAAATATACGAGCTGAACCAACGAAGCAAGTTGCCACGAATTCCGTTAAATGCAAAAAAAAATTTGGTTGACAGGGTTGGATCACAATCCAAAAGCCTTTCGAAAATCTGTATACACTGCATCGACTTGGACTCGTCGATCCATATTCTTAGTTAGTAACTGTAGAACGTCTTTTTACAAACCCATGTTGTTCAGGTATTATAAGTTGGTGAAAGTGTGGATACAGAGAGTTATGTACAAGGCGCTCAAAAAGTTTAGACAGTGTGGAAAGTATAGAGATCGGGCGGTAATTTTCTATATTATTTTTATCACCGCTTTTATAAATGGGCGTAATAAATGCCTGTTTCCATACTGTCGGAAAAATACCTTCGCGCAGACGTTGGTTAAAAATTATAAGCAAGGGAATGCTAATCACCTCAGAAATCGAAACAAAGAATTTGGGAGGAAGACTGTTTGGCCCAGCTCCTTTATTTACGTCAATTGAATTAAGTTCTCTGATTATACTTTCCCTGGATAATTTTATATCTGAAATGCATGTGTGAATATTATCCAGGCGTTCATCCGGAGGTAGAAGGAGGTAGGAGGTCCAACTAGTTGGATCAAAGGTGGATGGTTGGTATACAGAACAGAAAAAGCTCGAAAACATATTGCATATGACCGTGGGGTCGTTTGATGATATATCATTAAAGTACTTGTTGGAGGGAAAATTATTTTTCTTACGATTTGATATATATGACCAAAAGAAATAAAAATAGAAAAAAAAAGACGGGTTGCACTCCGGGAGTGCCGGCAGAAGTGAAAACTTGATTATTAACGTTGAGCATGTTTGATATTTTGGAATGGTTAGGGAATAATTTTGCACCAATTGCTTTATCAGTATAAAAGTACTATCATTTATGTGGTAGAATACAATATTCATTTATTGCGCTATCGTACACAAACATGACAATTTATATTACAATAAAAATTTAACACTTTAAAACTATTACAATTATTTTACATTAAAAAGTTTATCTCTCCGAAAAATCAACTTTCATCCATAATTTCAACGACTGTTTCACCATCATCATTACCAGAACTATCATCGCCAATCTCTAAAACTGATACGATAGGTTTATGGTAGCTGAATTAAGAAACGAACAGTTTTGATTCGAACCTATTTAAATGTCTAATAAAGACCGCATCAATAGTAGTTTTGTATTTCGTTGTGCTAAGATTGCGATCATTCGACATAGTTAAACCAAATTCATTATTTAAAAATTCAATTAATAGTTGATTTTTATCTTCTGCGAAGTTTATGTTGAAATCTCCACTCAAAATCATTGGCAATTCATCAAAGCTTTATAAACTGACAGCTAACTGACAGCTGTCTACTCTCCATCCGTCTTACGCTTTTTCGATCAGGTCACGTGTCCTGACGCGAGTTTAAGATTTTATACCCATTACAGAAAAAGTGCTCAACGCCGCTAAAGAAGTTTTCACTTCAATAATAAAAAGGGTACATGCTCTATGAAATAAAACATTATAAAATTATGTATAATCCATATTGATATATAAATACACAATCATCCTGATTCCTTTAAAACATCTGTGAATGGTTTAACCACATTATAATAACAGTGTAGTCACTTTGCCATTCCAGTATATACAGGGTATATCAAGACTGCTACCGAAAACGAAGCTGGATGGTAGTTTTAGTGACTACAAACACAAAGCACTAAAATTCGCAAAGAAACGTGACAACATTACTTTGCAATTTTTTTATTTTAGCATATTTCGTGTTTTTGATACAATTATAATTTAAACACTAGCGTACCAAGGCATCTTAAACAAAATGTTGTACAATATTATTTTATAAAAAAACCCGGCTTTGTTTTCAGTAGCAGCGTTGATATAAAAAAGGACGCATATAATATCTATGAATTGTATTATCGAGTATCAAAAGAATTTGTTCAAAAGTATTAGATCCCAATTCCCATACAACCTTTGGAACATTCGGTTGGGGTAGAATAAAAAAAAACTATAATTTTATTTCGGAAATTGTAGTAATGTACATACATAAACACACACCTTTTTTCCAGAAGGGGTAGGAATAGGTGCAACCAGAACACCCGCGTTTCACCTTGTATTTTCCGTCCCACAATGTGATAGGAGGCGATCGCCATATTGGGCACATATTCCTGCCTGAAGTGTTTATTGCAATGGAATAGTTTGTGTAATAAAAATAATATTGTTCACAAGCTATGACGATTAACTGCCGGCGGAACAATATCCATGATAGACTAAAGGCATGCTCATTAGAGATGTATTAGGAGTTGTGACAACAAAATAACTTTGAACTTGAAATAATTATTTTTTTAAATAATGTATAAACTACAGTGTCCTAATACTGGTAGGGATTTTCCCATGGTGTAGTATTATAATAATATAGGTGGTAAATTAAAATAAGTTATTCTTGCTGACAAAAAGATCACTTTATTCTCCGCATTATCGTAAGATGACAGCAACGATAGTGTCTCACGTCTTATTCACCTTAATACATATCTCAGTTTAGTTGAGAATATCAGGGAGGTTGACAGCAGGCACGGGAATGATGGGGGTGTCGACCTGGACGGGCTCTACGACGACAGGCACGACGTCAATGACGGGGGTGAGGTCAACGACCTGCACGGGGTCGACGATGACGGGCGCGTCGACAGCCTCGTCGACGACCTGCACGGGCTCAGGAGTCAAGTCGTTGATGGAGATGGGGTAGGGGACGCCGTTCACGTTCACGACCAGCTGAACGAGGGGAGCGGGCTGGCTGGGGGTGAGGTCACCAATGACGACGGGAGAAGGAACGACGGGCGATTCGACCATGGCGGGTCCGATGGCGACGGGGGAGGGCACGGGGCGCTTCACAGGGGAAGCGACGGCCACGGCGACGAGGGCGGCGAAGGCAACGAAGAATTTCATTTTGATCCTGTAATAAATATATGACCTAAATTAATTATAGGAACCAGCAGTACATACAAATTAATAGGAAAGATTGACTGTAATTAAATTAAACGGAATCAAAGACACAATTTTTACTGTAATTCGATTGAGAAAGATTCAGAAATAGTAAATTTGATTTAGGGCAATTAAGTATTTACTTACAGTTTTAGATCTCTCGTGTTCAAGTGATACCGTTGTTGAGAAATTGGGTTCTTTTATAGTAGCATGCACATCAAATGATATCATATCAAAATATGTTTAGTTCATAAAATGTATCAAATTAATAACTTCTATAGCCGGAAACGAGGCAATGAAGAATTATTTATGACTTAATAGGTGTTATCATTATAATCATTAACGAAAATGCATCGTATGAATTGGTAAAAAGTGCTCGGTTTTAGCAATTTCTTTCATTTTTTTACAAGTGGTGTGCCTTTAGTTGTATTGGTTGGTAAATAATAGAAATAGTTTGCATCTTATTTAAATAAGAAGGACATACCAAGAATTATTATAACTATATCTCCTCGATTATGAGTAATCAATATCCACAATCTGGGAAGTACATCTCAATTCAAGGACCAAACATCTTGCTAGCAGCCACTCAGCCACAGCCACTATTCAACCATAAACCCACTGAGCAAAACGTATAAATCTGCTTTATATAGCAAGAAGCGACTAAACATCTCAGAATGGTGAGCGCTGTGGATCCCAAGCATTGCTTTATAATTCATGGTGTTGTTTGGTTTTGCTACTATCCGTGAGCGGTCGTATAGCATTCTTTTATTGGCGTGTGGAAACCAGGTACGAAAACCCCGCATGGCCCTTTTCGGCGCAACTGAAACGAGAGCTTCTACCGTGGCCATTCCTGCACACTGCCGCTTAATTAGCGGCCACTACCGTATCTTAGAGGCTATAAAGTCTCTTCGTTCCTCTCGGCACAGGCAGTTGCTTCCTCCTTTTTCTATTGCCGAACATCTTGGGGTGGTATTGTATTCCAGTAAAAAGAGCGCTACAACCGTCCGCCACTGCGCGCCTGCGATCTTCACTTCTCCATTAGTCGCCTCTTACGACAGGTAAGGGATACCCTGACGGAAATCTCGAAACGCCCATACCACAGAGCGAATCGTATAGCTTGACATCCGGCGAATGACTAACAAGTCTCGCCGTTCCTTGGAAAAAACCTATAGTACGTGGACGTCGAACATTCGAACTCCGCGTTGGAGCAAAGTATTGAATAGTATTGATTGGAGCATAGATACATTAATACGTCAGGGGCGTGCACTCCTTGTAGGCAGAAATGCAGTGCTTTACTTGCCATTCACAGATATTTTATTATAACGTTCGTACGTTTTAGATGACTTTAATTTATAGTAAATAAATGAATAAACAAAATATAATAACTTAAAAACGCCTAATATTTTATAAATAGCACCTATTTGCAATCACGCAAACATTATGGTTGCCACGCGAAAAGCAAGAGGCGCTGCAAAGCAAATTAATGTACCTAATCAACCAAGTCATGCCGCCGCGTCCCGCATGACATTTGTTTGCATGTGTGTAGTAATTTTGGTGTCCGTGCACAGTCGCAAACGCACACACCCATGAATATTGAAAGCCGCGGCTCCTGCGGCAGGCCTCGGGAGTTCGGCAGTCGTCGGGAGTAATCGTAAATGTTCGTTGCCTATAATCCGAGTAAAATTAATAGGCTGGAATCTAATAAATCACCTATACACATTATGCATTTTTGGTTAGTTAGGTTTTATTTGTTTAAATAGAAATGTTTTGTGTTTCGCGGGGGCCATTTAGCTTTTTTATGAGTTTTTGCATTGTTTACGATTTTATACTAGTATGTTTGTAAAAAAAAAATAGATTTCTTAACGGATTTTTTTATTTTACAATTTGAAAGTGTGTACATTTAACAGTTTATTACTAAGTTTCGATATTGATTGTAGTCATTTGCTTTTACTAGTGTGTTTGTTTATTTTTTTAAATGCTATTTGATTGCGAGGTTTGTGTTAAAAATGTATGTTTATCAAATGAATGAATGAGGTGGCCGAAATCTTGCGTTTATTTACATCGGGATAGGTATAGTAATCTCAACTAACCGGAATCCTGAATATGTGAAAATTGAAAGCTGACTAGGTGAGTTTTTTTAATTTTACTTATTAGAATTTCTTCCGCCGCGACGATCGATCGCTGTTTTGTCTGCGTTGCCGTAGAAGATGGACATGAATAGTAGTACATCTAAGACTTGTTATGTTGGCATGGTTTCCGACTTAGAGATCCGTCGCGTGGCTGTGGCTATGCTAAAAAACTATAAAAGAAAAAGTTTTGTGACCGAGTACTTCGCCGTATACCCAGTGTCATAATCCTGTGCACGCCGCTGTAATACGTAGAATATTTAACATACAAGTTGATTGATATCAAAGTGCACTGTCATAGCACGTTGTAGTTGCATTTCGTCAGCTTAAAAAATCTAATCTACTCGTGTTAACTTCAGGAAGTGGGTATTAATCGGTATTAAAAGCTAATATACTATTCAATACTTTAATGCGAGATAACAATACTACAAACTATTGAGACTAAAGAATGCCTTGTGTTATGGATTTATTTATAAATTAAACGTATTGAAAACTGTGTGACGTCGCCTTGTCCTAAATACTTCAGAACCTAAGGACGAAAGTCATTTTCTTTTATTTGTTTGTTTTGCCAATGATGTAATAATGCACTGAAACGTGACCGATGGATGGACCGATGGAGGCTCAAGATTACTCACTACATTATATTTGTATTCATTATATTCGAATTCCACAATTCCAATCGTAGCCAATTCAGAGACGCGGATATCCGTAGTAGCACAAGTTACCGTTTTAGCTCAGCAAATTAGAGAGTGGTGGTGATTTATACGTTATGTAGTAAATATACCTACTTTATTTTATAAATATACCTAACTCAGATACTCTTGTATTTTTGATGATTGAATACTCATGTATCTTAAGAGTCATTCAGGTTATATTAAAATTAGGGTTACAATTGATGCACTGGACAATGTGTGGCGACAGATCATGGCTTGGAGCTATAATACATTCGCCGGCTGCATATCTGCTGCATTTTGCACAGAGTGGGCGCAATTTTAATTATTAGTCGTGTATAAAATAATTTCTCTTATAAGTTTAGCACCATCTGCCTGCCTCAAAAATAACTCGTCGGGTGTGTGAATACTCTCCCATGATTGGCACATTTATAACTGAAATTATTATGGAAATGTGTTAAGTAGGTATACAAACCTTCCCAAGAAATGATCCTGCACCGTAAAAGCAGATAACTAACTAAAAATCACAACACACTTAAGTTTAATCTAATTGTATGTGCGACATACAATAGGTTCGTGATCTCTTGTTTGGCAACCTAGTTATGATATTTACCCCCTCATTTATTAAAATCCGCCAATCAACCACATAAACGTAAATAAGTTCCATCATGATAAGGGGAGATAAAATGTTCATTAAGTTTGGCTATTCATATTTATTTATATGTTTATTGTTCCTACATTTATACAAAATAAAATAACTGTATTGTATCAGCCCATATACGTCCCACTGCAGGGCACGGGCCTACTCTACAATCGAAAGTTCGATTGAGAGTGGTTAGGCCATATAGTCCACCACGCTGGCCTAGTGCGGGTTGGCGGACTTACATACCATAGAAATTCTTATAAATCGCTATGGTATGCAGGTTTCCTCACGATGTTTTCCTTCACCGTTTTAGTGCGTGGTGATTGACTGTCAATACACACATGACTCCGAAAAGTCAGAGGTGTGCCCTGGGATTTGAACCCACGACCACCGTGAACATGTTGGCAGCCGCGTCTAGTCCGTTTACCAACAGGCCACCACGCACTTAAAATAAAATAACATAATGGCTTTTTTCTATACCGGGTATCTCAAGACTGCTACCGAAAACGAAGCCGGGTGGTAGTTTTAGTGGCTACAAACACAATGCAATTAAAAATTTCGCATAGAAATGCGACAATTATTTTTTATGATTTTTTAAATATCGTCTTTTTTGGGTGGTAAATCCATAGTTTTTGCTAAAATAATAATTTAAACTCTTTTATACCTTAGAGTATTTATAAATAAAAGGGTATACACTATTATTTTAGGAAAAAAATGTATTACCACCCAAATATGGCCATAGGAAAAAAATAACAAAAAAAAATTGTCACTTTTTTTTGCAACTTTTTCTGTTGCATTGTGTCTGAAGTCGCTTAGACTACCACCCGGCTTCGTTTTCGGTAGCAGTCTTGATATACCCTGTATATTGTAACTAATATTGCCACTTCAAAAAAAAGTGATTCCAGTCACTTGACAGTACAAAGGCAAGACATTCGCCATTTTTCAGTTTAAAATTTCCGAAAGCAAGTGTCACGGTTATTTTAATGATAATGAGGTAATAAATAGTTAATTAGTTATTTTTGACGTCTATGAATGACGTTCTTGAGACAGCTCATAATAACGGCATTTGCGAATTACAATAAGTACATATGGATAAGGGGGTAAGTATCTAGCAAGTACCTATTATATGTCAAATGCGCATAGATATTAAAAAAAACTTTCGAGTACTACATGTTTTAAGCGTGTGTGTTGATGAAGTTATGTTAATTTTTGCAGTATATTTGTTAGAGATTAATGAAGTCGCTTTTTTTATGATTATGATTTTTGTCAGATAGACTGTTCATGTCGTGGATTCATATACTGGCTGGTTACATTCCTAATAATTGATCCCTTGGGATTTGTATCATTATTAGATAATATATCTTTTAAATTCCGTGATGTGTGTTACGATGTTCAGTTTATGTTTGTGAGGATATTTGAAGAGAGTTATATTTTATAGGTGAATCTTCTGACCTAACCGGGTTTAGAATGAAAACGAAATATTTGATTACAAAAATATTACTTTATTATCCACATTATCGTAAGGTGACAGCAACGATAGTTTATTTCACAGCCGATCGCACAGTTTAGTTGAGTTCGTCGGGGAGGTTGACAGCGGGGGAGGGGATGATGGGGGCGGCGACCTGGACGGGCTCCACGGGAATGACGTCAACAACCTGCACGGGGTTAATGACGGGTGTGAGGTCAACGACCTGCACGGGGTCGACGATGACGGGCGCGTCCACAGCCTCGTCGACGACCTGCACGGACTCAGGAGTCAAGTCGTTGATGGAGATGGGGTAGGGGACGCCGTTCACGTTCACGACCAGCTGAACGAGGGGAGCGGGCTGGCCGGGGGCGATCGGTCCAACGACGACGGGAGAAGGAGCGACGGGGAAGTCCACGATGGCCGGTCCGATGGAAATAGGGCTGGTGTCCACGATGGCGGGTCCAACAGAGACGGGCGTGGGGCGCTTCACAGGGGAAGCGACGGCCACTGCGACGAGGGCGGCGAAGGGAACGAAGAATTTCATCTTGGATCTGGAATATATAAATTAATAATTTTAAAAATTTACTTTGCTCATACCGGTTTTAATGGCGGTAGGTCTGTCATATGTAAGAGTAATGCCTGGGTAGGTACCGCCAAGCAGCACTGTAAATGCACTGTTATAATTCGGTTTGAAAGACATTGTAGCCAGAGTAAGTACTGGACATATTGAGACTTAACATCTTATGTCTCTGGATGGCGAGCGCAGTGGAATACCTAGCATTACTTTGTAATTCAAGGTGTTGTTTGGTTTTGAACGGCATGCTCTTCTTACCATTCATTCCAATAAAAATAAAATATGAAAAGTGCAATGCATTAAATGGTACGTGGAATAAATATGTATAAGATATTCAGTATAATTTGATTTTATAACAAAAAAATATTACATTTTGGAAATAAATCAATTCGGTTGATTTATTAAAATAGAAGGTTGTGTAAAACTATTTTTTTGTACTTACAGTTTTGGTATGAGTAGTGTCAAACTAATAACGCTGCATATGAACTTCCCATTTTTATACAAAAAGGAAAATGCTATCATGAGATATCAGAAGCTATAATTAGTATATTGTTTGATTTTACGGCACACAATTTTACTAGGAGAAAGCTGGGGAATAACAGACACCGAAATTTCTACTTTTAAATTGCAACTCATGGCGAGACAAAAATGCCATACGCCTGATTTAGCCAATACGGCCGCCCATGGAAAGTAACAAAACCAAACAATTAATTACAAAGCAATGCTTAGCATTCTACTACGGTCATAAATACATACTTGAAAATATTATACAAACCATGCATGCCGTTTAATCATCTATCTATCTATCTATCTATATATATATATATAAATGAATTGCTGTTCGTTAGTCTCGCTAAAACTCGAGAACGGCTGAACCGATTTTCCTAATTTTGGTCTTGAAATATTTGTGAAAGTCCAAGGAAGGTCTAAACGGTGACATGATGCCAACAAGTTTACGATGGTCACGGGTTCAAATCCCAGAGCAAACCTCCACCCAGAAAGAGACTTTTCGGAGTGATTTCTACATTAAATAAAATCCTTCAACCCGCACTAAGCCAGCGGGGTGGACTATATGACCTAATATAATAACAGCACTATTTGTTTTCTCTCTGGAAGGAAAAACGAAAAATGTTGTTCATTATAATGCAATAAATTAATTAGGTATTAAAATCTTGGACTTAAGACAGTATTGATGGCAAAAAATGTGGCGATACGAAGTTCGCCGGGTCAGCTATCATATATATTAATTGATTTCAATGAATGTCGTCGGAGTAGTAACAGTGTTATAAGATCTCCGTAGCAAAATAATGATTTTAATCTGGAGAGATGGGATAGAATAGAATGTAAGGTGGATAAAATGGGACAGAAGAATAGGTATAGGTTGGGATTGGATAAGCAGTTTAGACAACGGCAGTCATGTTGATTTTAAATGGAATATGGACTGGAATCTGTATTTGCACCCAGGCTAAGCCGGGCCGGGCCGCTAGTTTATAATATCTTACTCATATAAACATATTTTTGATAGAATACAGCATATTTTAGTAAATACAAAAAAGCAGATTTAACGATCAGCTATTATTTTTATATGATCTCATGTACTCTATAAAAGAGTGTTTTTTACGAACCACTTTAAAGAAGAAACTGAACAGTGAATTTTGTGCAAGTGTTATGTAAGATGTGAAAAATGGTTATAAATTATGGTCAGTTCTTTTGTTTAAAAATTCTGTGAGGAGTAATTAAAAATAGAAAAAAAAAATAGAGCATGCTAAGGCTTAAGAAATTACAAGGTGGTGATGTTATTTTAAAATAGCAATAATTCTCACTAAGAGGCACCATCGGCCTAAGCGTTCAATTCAATTCATAAATGTATGTATGTTACCTATGTTTCCTTTTAGGTACAATAATATTATCCTACTCTTGCGCGTAATTGCAGTTAATATTCTAACAGTGCCCTATACCCCTATCTCCTCTATACTATGTGATTAGAGTCTTAACGTATCACTGCGTCACTTTTACGGTTATGGTAAACTAAAAATTAGTACACCTAACGGTATTATACCTAGTTCAAACTTCAGACTTCCTGTATAGTCTTGTGTACCTATATACTAGTTATGTTTGTTTTTGTGCAACAAATATCGCATCAACGACGAAATTTACAAACTCACGTCTACAAATAAATCTAATCTTCCGACAGGTTCTGGGAAGAAAATCGTTTGTGAAATAGTATTTGAAACAGAGGAATATTTTACTCGATTAATCGATTCATTATTTTGCAAACACAAAAATATTAAAGAACAAAAAAACAAGGTATAGGCAGCTTATCGCATGCAACCAAAGCAAGTAAATCGAAGTTATTCGTTAAAATTTTTGGTGATCTGTCGTCTTTTTGAAGGTACAAATACTTACATATCTCGGCGTCTGGTTAACTCTAAAATCTGTTAGACCGTGAGCCCTTTTTTCAGAAATAATGTCTCGCAAACTGCGCCACGCGTACTGTCGCAATACATGAAATCAAAACATTTAGTTTCAGCATGATGAAACTAAATGTTTTAATATTCAATACAAATTTTGATTTCATTTTGATGAATGAAATCAATATAGTACATATTATTATTGTCCGTAATAATTAAAACTTGTGTAACTTCTTAATTGATTTGTGATAAAATGAAATCATTTTCTACCGTGGACTGGGTATTAATTATTAATAGGTGCCTTGTTTATTATGTTCCTCCGTTTTCCTCATATTTTCCGTTAAATAGCAGTGTGTAAGCACGGTTTTGTTGTGGTAATTACTGAGTATAATGAGCCTTCAATAATGTTAATGTTTCCTGGTGACGAGTATAGTGGAATGTTAGGCAGTTCTTATTTAGCAAAGAATATTGTTTGATCTTTATAGGCATGCCAAATGATTACCAAAAGTTATGTCCACTCAAAAAAAATGTACATGAATAAATAATTAATATTTTCTATCCATAAGTCATTTGCGGACGCACTTCGTTCTACCTAGTTACATTGCGCGTGTTCTACTCCAAAGTAAAATAATACACTTTGTGTGACTTTTTCGCATACTTTTTCGGTTTGCTCAAGATTGACACTTTACCTCAGCGCGGTGACAGTCGCGTCTCTTATCACACCTTAGGATGAAAATAATTTTGAAGAACTGTGGGTGAGACACCTCTGCCTACCCTTGACACCACAAGCATGAGGTTTTCTGTTTGTATACCGGGTATCTCAAGACTGCTACCGAAAACGAAGCCGGGTGGTAGTTTTAGTGACTACAAACACAATGCAACCATAAATATCGTCAATTTTGGGTGGTAAATATCATCAATTTTGGTGGCTTTTGCTAAAATAATATTTTAAACTCTTTTATACTTTAGAGTCTTTATAAATAAAAGGGTACACACCATTATTTTAGACAAAAAAAAGTATTTACCACGCAAATACAGCAATATGAAAAAAAATATTTAAAAAAAATCGTCGCTTATTTTGCAACATTTTCTGTTGCATTGTGTCTGAAGTCACTAAAACTACCACCCGGCTTCGTTTTCGGTATCAGTCTTGATATATCCTGTATAATTAATTTTCATGCGTCAAACATTGAATAAGCAAATATTTTCATTTGAAAGTTTCAAGACATTGCGGTGGTACCCACCCAGGCAGCCTTTCACATATGAGAGACCTACCACCAGTTAAGTGGTAGGTCTCTCATATGTGATACACTTATCAAAGTAAGTGCTTTGATCTCTTTAAGCAATTGGCACGCCCTCTCCTTTTCCTTCCTATTCTTATATTTATCCCAAAATTGCGTATAAGAAATCTTCTAAATCGAATTAGAATTTCTCTTGTTTTTTTTTAATTGTGTTATACGTTATATAGCATAAATAAATAAACAAACACCATGGCCCATGAGTACAATGCCAGAAATTCTTTAAAATCGCTATAGTATGCGGGTTTCCTCTCGATGTTTTCCTTCACCGTTATAGTCCGTGATGATTGACTATCAATATACACATGACTTCGAAAAGTCAGAGGTGGAGGAGGAACATGTTGATAGCCTTGTCTAGTCTGTCCACTAATTGGCCACTACACACTTAAATATGGTAATTTAACACAATTGTACCAAAATTACAAAAAAATCCCGCAATTTCATTTCAATTTTCCTTCGTTGTGTGCTAATTATAGCTAAATCTCTATCAGTATTTTAAATTATTACTTAAATCCGCTGTTACAAGCAATATCAGTAAAAGATATTGTTTCATAAGGCGCCGCTTTATGAAAGATATGGTATCGAAACGAAGGATGTCTTAGGATTAATGTACGCAGTTCATTGATAATGTTCCCATTCATAATGCTTGTTCTAATCATACGAATAAATATACATATGATCGTGAAATATGTTGTTATAACAAAATAATAATATTAAAAACACCTTCAAAATATTTTAGCACAAAGATATAATTTATTACTTTAATCTGGTTTAGATAAAACTTATTTTTATTCAGGTATTTTTTTTTTATTTAAGTACCTATACATATTTTTAACTCTTTGATAGTACATTCAGATTTATTTAAGCTAGTGGCTATGAAACGATTATATTTTAAAATTGGGTACGGACTGAGAACACGGATTGTTGGGTACATGTTTTTTGTTTGCACATAGTTGCCTATTTACAGACAGCTAAAAATATGCCCGTGAGATTGGGATCATCGACCATTCGACAAGCTCGTCTTTGTAAGGAGTCAAGTGGGTTGAGCTGAAATTTTGGGGCACCAGCCCAGAGGTGAGAGCAGTACTTCACGTGAAGCCGGATTTGCGATTTGTAAAGCGTCAACCTATGACCCAGCGTCCAAAAATAGTCCAAAAATATTCTACTTCTTCTACCTGACGTTATCCAGGCCGGTGCTAGGGTCCGCCTTCCGGCAAATTCTCCGCCACTTAGCCCGATCTTCAGCATCCTCAATAGTAAAAAGTAATAAATTATGTAGTACGTAAGTAATAAATTTTATAACCATAAAACAATTGGTCGCAATCTACGAGTAGGTATAATATCAGCAGGCGAGTGTGTTTTACAAAACTTTTGGTTTAAGCGCGTTTATACCCTTTGCCCGCTTTTTGGCTAAAAAACAGGACTTTTCAAATGAGTTCATAGCCACCAATAAACAATTTCAAGGAAAAATAATTAGTACTAATTTTAGAAAAGGTTGTCATCTAGGGATTTTGGTGGAAAACATTATAGATTGATGGATAGTTTGTGAGTACTATAAGGATTACTGAACACAGGTTTCGTTATTTAGGCTTTAAATGGCAATTTAGAAGCTTAAGATATCCGAAACCACTAAATATAAGATGAAAATAAAAATATTATCAGACTAATAAGACCCTTATGGAGGGATTTTGCTGAGAAAAATAATCTTTTTGTGTTTAATTCCGGAAAAATAAAAATTTAAACAATGCCAAATTATTCAGAAACTCTCATCAAGAACTTTTTTTTTTCACCAACTTATCGTACATAATTTTTTATAGCAATTGCATATTATAATAGAAGAACATCTTATCAATAAATTGCCATTTTTATATTTCAATAAAATTAGTTTCCATGTTTTCTACATATATTTTAAAAACCACTATAAAACACGCTGTTCGCCGTGCATCAAATCAGACCGCCGCGCCGCGCCGCCGCGCCGCGCCGCGCCGCAAGGCCTTCTAGAGGGAGGACGTATCGCTCGTCGCTCCGGCCTGGCTGCAGTCGATTTTTGCCGTGCGTCGTAAAAATAACCACGCGCGGACTGCGATTGCCACATCTTAGTACTTTGGTAGTAAAACATATTTTTTCTTTTTATTACCTACAATGATTTTGTAGTGAGTATAAATTATGTTTCAGATAATATAATAGGATGTAATTCCGAGGCTAAATTATGTTATGTATTGTAATATAAAATTAAATATACTTCGTAATTGTAAGGGGTTGCAAGGCCCCTAACTCTTTTCACGTGTTCGAACACGAAATTATTAATAAACGTCCGTAGTGTCTACTGATTGAACACTGATTTGAATGCAACTTAACAATGTAATAATAACGAAAATATGATTAGTATCTAAATTTGTATTGTTCATTGCTTGCACAGTAATATTTGTCTACTTATAATGCAAATAAAATATTTTTATGATATAATATTTTTAGAGAACAGAAGTGGGAAAGAACAAAATCACAAATACCCTTCGTATATTTAACTTAAGTTTACACAAATCACAGACTAAGGAAATGTATTTAATTTATAAACGAATTCAAAAGGAAACAATCAATTACCAAATGTGTAAAATTTGTAACCCACTCACAAACCGTTACCTAGGTAATTTAAAAATCAACTCAGCTCTTAGAGGAACAAACGACAAAGGAGGTTGCCAACTAAATAAATTTAATCTGATAGATCCTAACACGGCCTCTCCTGACTGTGTCCGTCCTCGGGCACTCCTTCAGCAGCAAAGTTCTCTGTCGCGTTGGTTGAAGGCTGGATAGAAGGTCCTGCCTCTGCAAAGTCGTTATTCTGATTGTCATCACCTAGGAATGTAACAATTGATTGCATTAGTTTTGAGCCTCCTTTGCAAATTTGCCTATTCAAACATTCATCTCGCTTTTAAGGCCCTCATTCACCAAGTACTTTGAAAACAAAAGTTTCACAGACATAGCGTAATTAAGTCTTTCATCATCTTATATTCATCGCAATGTACGGCCGTACTACAACCACTACATATTAATTGAGATACTTTCAAATATGTCAATTAATATGCTTCATAAAAATGTACCGCAGCACATTTGTGAATGTGTGGACAACAATACCGTAGCAAGTGTCTCACCACATTCCCTGGACTCGCCCCGCAGTTCGAGCCCAGTACCATTGGACACCGCAGCGCCAATATCTGGGTATGTCACCGCAGCGCATACCCAGTACCACACATCTCAAGAAGCATTGCAAAATGTATCTTGATGTGTCTTGTCAAAACAGTAACTTCTTTGGGGTACCCCACTCATGCACAGCAACGCTGCACATCCACCCCACCAGCGAGGTTAGTCGCTGACGCTCTTATTCACAACAGTAACTGTAAAACAAAGTTAAAGTAACTTGATAGGGTCCTCCCACTATGGAGTCCAACTTGCCCGTGCTCTGGGAACACTTTATCAGAAACACCACGTCTCGGAGCTCAAATACCCTTGGAGATTTTCGTTGCCGGTGGACACAAAAGTCCTGCTCCGTTTGGTTATTTCTTAGCATCTTGCTGGCTCGAGCTCTGCATAGCTCGCGCCACGCCAGACGATTAGGATGAGCGTCAGCAACTGCGACGTCTCGAACCAGAACACATAGTTCAGGTGTCGTCAGTGGTCGCACCAGTCCCAATCAATAAATGTAAAGCAGAATATTTGTTAGTTTTTTATTTGGTTATATTTAAGACTAATTGAAACTTCCATAAATAATCGGAAAAACCAATATTTTAGTGGTATCTTCTATACGAATCATATTTAGGACAGTACGTATATACCATTCAGCCTGGGCATTCGCGTGATATAATGCATAACACAGCCCATGTCATTAATTAAATTTAGAAAGCTAGAAGCTTCGAACATACGTCTGTGACAAATAAATAATTTTGGAACACCAAACAAAGCTATCGCGTTGTGAAAAACACGTTTCAAATCATCTGCGTCTTGCCTATACACTGGTAATAAAGCAAGTCATTTTGACAGACATACCTCTGAGGATCCAAATTACCTTCCTTTAACTTGTGAATTAATTCCTGGATTTTATTGTCTGCATTTTGAGCAATTTGGGTCGAGTTGCGAGCTCTATCAATATGATTAACTTGCTTTGCAGATGGATTTTTGCTCAGATAGTCAGCGTGTGGCATTAAAACACCCTTTCGATATTCAATGCTGAAGTTAAAATCCTGTAAATAAATTTACCAGCGCACCACTCTGGAGAGTAAGCCTTTTTTTCGTTCGGTAGCCTTTAGAGCGTTACAGTCAGTGATAGTCTTGAATTCAACACCAATAATAAAGTGTCTTAGATATTGCAACGCCCTAACGACTGCCAACGTTTCTAATTCTATTAGAGTAGTCATGCTGAAGTAAGTAAGTACGCGCTTCTTACCACAATGAGTTTGAAGTAATATAGCCCCATACCCTACACTACTCGCATCCGTGTGTAGTTCTGTAGGCAAAGCTGAATCAAAAATTACAAGTACAGGCTCCTTGGTTAGTTTTTCGATGAGGTATTGACGGACAGATTCTTGTTTTGACCCTCACTCAAATTTAACACTTTTTTTAGTAAGCGAGATATACTTGCAGTTTTTGAGGCGTAGCCCTCTAAGAATTAACGGGCTTGTTTTACATTATCTGGTATTAACGAGTTGATCAAAGCTGTCGCTTTACCCGGACTCGGCCAAGCCTGACCATAGGGAATTACACCAAGCCAACACATTCGACCTGTTGTGTCAAAAACGATCATTTTTTCAGATTGATTATAAACCGCGCCACTGGTAATGTTTTTAAAACCTCGCGGGACAAAATAAACCCGTCTGCAATAATCTCGTTCATCAACAATACGCCATCGATATAGACTAGTACATTGCCAGATTCAATCAATCTTCGAAAAGTTGTGTTGATGATTCTTTGATAGACCGTTGGTGAATTACATAAACCGAATGGCATTTTTACAAATTCATAATGGCCTTCCGGAGTCACGAACCCCGTTTTACAAATAGAGGCATCATGAATCGGGATCTGATAAAATGTTGAGCCCATGTCTAAGCAGGTAAAAAATTTGGAAGATCCTAAGCGGTCCATGTGATCTTCAATGAGAGGCGGAGTTTGCTAGTATCTTTATCTAACAAGTCGCTAATTATTTCTCCAACGTTAATTTTTCTTGATGGTATAAACGGTATGTTTGATATACTACAGGTTTATCGCTAGTGAGATTTATATGCATCTGTCCAGTAGTCACTGTTGTAGTAGCCGTACCGGATATAAGAAATTTAGAAAACTCATTAATCACTGTCATCAGAGCGGTCAGGTCATCACCCTGGAGTGGTGTCCTAACGCTACTAGACCTTGTGGACTGACTTAGTTTTTAAAACACTGTTGAAACTATGAGTCAAGTATTGCTTATCTTTGGTTCGATAATAAGTGATACCTTCTCTGTTTAATACGTCACTGCCAATAATTATAGGGGTATTCATGCAAGAAGCGAGTACAATAACTAAATCAACGTCAAGCGAAGTATTTTCAAATTCGACAGTCAAAGTGATATACTCGCGACAAGATCTCTCTTTAGAACCTACGCCTTTAACATAAAACTCAGTGAACTTACGCTGGCAGGAAAACAACTTAATTATATTAGACGCTATTAACGAAATGTTTAACGCCCCGCTATCTATCAATACATCCACGGAGATGCCCTGAATGATTGCCGAGACAACATCATTGTAGCCAGTGTCACTAGATATCTTCTTACGCAAGTTCACCTTCCTATTCTGATTATAATTTCGGGCCTCAGATATTTCTTTAGAAAAACAGCCACCCTCTACATGTCCTAACTTTTTACAGAAGGTACAAGTTGGTAACGTTGACGGTTTGATTGCATTTCCCGATTGTCTAGAATTGTTCCACGCGTATTGATTCCTTTGACAATTATAACTTTTATGTCCAGCCCGACCACGAGAGAAACATTTTGAACCCGGCTTGGCAACTCTATGAAATTTCGTATAATGTGAGGGTAGACGAGAATCTAATTTTGTTCGGACAGGTTTAACATGGATAGCTAAAAACGAGACTAAATTTCCAACAGATAGCTCAGCGTTTGCCGCCGCTGCTTCTATGTGCGGGTCCATTATTCCACGAATAACAATTTGCACCATGAGATCATTACTCAACCCTTAAATTATTTGTAATCGTAGTAGCGAACATCGAGCGTATTCTGCATACGTCAGATATTTATCTGAAGTCGTATTCATGACCTCATATAAAATATTCACATAGTCTAACTAGTGCGCGGGCACAACGGGGTAAACTCTAACTTGAAATTGGACCATGAACGATCGTTAATAACCCATTCATTAAGCCAGGTTTTTGCGTCACCTTTTAAACAATTAGAAACTCTTGAAAGAAATTCGGTATCGGCTCAACCGTTTGCGACTTTAGCCCGTTCGACCTCCTCGCACTAACCCGCGATATCGTTGATTAAAGGGTCGAATTTTGATACGTAATAGTTCTGAGATATGTTCCTTATCGCAGTACCCAGAAGTTCAACTAATGCATTATCCACGGAAGACGCATTCAAATTTTGTTGACTCATGTTTTGTGGAACGGTACCCAATGACATTCGCGATTCGCCCAAAGAACTTCCTTCGATAGCATTAAGACGTGAGACTATGGAACTCAAGGCTTGATTCACCGAAACATGGTAACGCGAATGTGACCTCCGTGAGCGCGAACGCGAGTCATGCGAACTTGAGCGAGTGCGGTTTTGGTTGCGTTTTCGCAAATGTCCACGAGAACAGTGCGTAGGTACTTCAGGTATGTAACCCCGAGAACAAGAACGAACTTGCTCTCGCGAAAGGTTTCGAGACTTAAACCGAGATTTCTCAGGTGCGTAATATCTAGATCGACTATGCGGTCGCTCGCGGGAGCTGCCATCTTTTCGTGAACGTCCTACACGCATACGTTTACTACACGGTAAATTATTTCCGAAGACTTACCACCTGACTGCGAAGTTCGGGGCATCATATTTGATAGCTGATTGTTTCCTCACAAACAGCTATGGGCACAGGGTCCTATCCCACTTCTGATTTTAGAGAACAGAAGTGGGAAAGAACAAAATCATAAATCATCATCATCATCATATCAGCCACAGGAAGTCCACTGCTGAACATAGGCCTCCCCCAATGATCTCCACAATGACCTGTTGGAAGCGGCCTGCATCCAGCGACTTCCTGCGACCTTAGATCGTCCGTCCACCTTGTAGGCGGGCGTCCAACACTTCGCTTGCATGTACGTGGCCTCCACTCGAGAACCTTTCGGCCCCAACGGCCATCGGTTCTACGAGCTATGTGCCCGGCCCACTGCCACTTCAACTTGCCAATCCTATGGACTATGTCGGTAACCTTAGTTCTCCTACGGATCTCCTCATTTCTGATTCGATCTCGTAGGGAAACACCGAGCATAGCCCGCTCCATGGCTCGTTGAGTGACTTTGAGCCTTTTAATGAGGCCCACAGTGAGAGGCCACGTCTCGGTGCCGTATGTCATCACTGGTAACACACAACTGTCGAAGACTTTCGATTTTAGGCACTGAGGTATTTTGGACGAGAAGACGTCGCGAAGTTTCCCGAACGCTGCCCAACCGAGTTGGATTCGCCGATTGACCTCTCTCTCGAAGTTGGACCTGCCTAACCGGACCACTTGTCCTAAATAGACATATTCGTCTACAACTTCGAGAGTCGAGCCCCCAACTCCAATGGGGGTGGGCACAACATGGATATTCGACATGATCTTCGTTTTATCCATGTTCATTTTAAGACCCACCTGTTGGGAAACTCGATTAAGGTCTTCGAGCATAGTGCTAAGGTCTTCCAGCGATTCTGCCAAGACTACAATATCGTCGGCAAATCGAAGGTGAGTAATATACTCGCCGTTGATGTTGATGCCGAATCCTTTCCACTGCAAGAGCTTGAAGGCATTTTCCAGCGCGGCAGTGAACAGTTTCGGAGATATGACATCTCCCTGTCTCACGCCTCTCTGTAGTGGAATAGCCTTCGTGCTCTGATCCTGTACTCGGACCGACATGGTGGCGTTGTTGTATATAAAAAAAAAAAAAAAAAAAATCTTTTATTAAAAAAAATACAGACATACAGAAACTTAATACTAATTAAAAATAATGTAATACAAAATAATGAGATCCTTATAACTAGTGTGAGCAGGGGTACCCAAACTAGGCATAGCCTGTATCTTGGGCTACCAAACAAAGATTTAGGAATGTCTGAGTACAAGATAGTTAAATACACGAGAAAAAAATGAATTAACGCTAGGTTTATTTGAAAACAAAAAAAAAATCAAAAATCTTTATGTGTACAGGAACTTCATAATCATAATTAAAATCTACAAAAACCAGACTGAAATATCGATCTTATGTTGTATTCAGTGTTATGACTGTGGAATTCAGAATGTTTTCAGTGGTTTCGTAATCCAATTCTTTTAGGAAATCAAATATTTTGCTAGAGCACTCTTTAACTGAACACGTCTTAATAGGGCATAGTCTAGAGACTTTATTGTAAATCGAGGGGTATGCGAAATATTGAAACCTTTTTGCAAAGCATGTTTTAACTGAAGGCAGATTCAGAATTAAAATTCTCTTTTTAAATAATGTTGAGTTTGCTGTAGAGTTCAAAGTGGTTTTATGGGTCGAAACACAGGCTTTAAGGATGTATAACTGGCGCACTCTGAGAACTCCTGCTTCTTTATATAAGCTATTGGTGCAGAATCTAAACGATTTACTCAGCATGACTTTTAAAACGGCTCGCTGAGACCTCTCAAGCGGCAGCATAACTGTTTTAGCTGCACCACCCCAGACGCCAATGCAATAATTAAGTAACGATTGGCAGATTGCAAAATATACTATTTTAATAATTTGTCGATTAGCAGAATTTCGTAGAATTTTCATAATGCCAATGACTTTGCGTATTCTACCCGTTAAAGCACGTATATGAGGTTCAAAGGTTAATCGCTCGTCAATATACACCTCAACACTTCGATGTACCGATAGTCTATGTGGCACCGCTGAAGAGACTGTAGCACAGCCCAGGTCTCGATCGAATCAAAGGCTTTCTCATAGTCCACAAACGCTAAACAAAGCGGCAAGTTATACTCCTCGGTTTTTTGTATAACCTGCCGTAGCGTATGAATATGGTCTATGGTACTAAAGCCTTTTCGGAAACCGGCTTGTTCGGGAGGCTGGAAGTCATCAAACCTGCCTTAGAGACGATTTGTGATGACCCTTGAAAACAACTTATAGACATGGCTCAGGAGCAAGATGGGCCTGTAGTTCTTCAGCAAAGTGTTATCACCTTTTTTGAAGAACAGTACCACCAAGCTCCTGCTCCATGCCTCCGGCGTTGAGCCCTCGAGGAGAACGGAATTGAAGAGCCTCTGAAGGACTTTCAGTACCGGCGTTCCGCCCGCTTTCAGAAGCTCTGAAGTGATTCCGTCCTCACCCGGCGCCTTGTTGTTTTTAAGTTGTTTGAGGGCCATCTCAATCTCAAACAGGCTGATGTCCGGGATATCATCGCTAAAGTGTCGGATTAACTCGGCTCTCGGGTCTTCGGCCGAGCTAACAGTAGGTTTGGCAACCGAGGTGTAAAGCTGTCCGTAGAACCTCTCGATCTCCCTTAATACCTCTGCCCTCGTCGATACCACGCGGCCGTCTTCCGTCTTCAGCCTAGACAACTGGCTTTGCCCAATAGACAAGTCTCTTGCAAACACTTTGGAGCCTCCGTTTGGCTCAATTGTCTCCTTAATGCTCACAGTATTGTGAGCACGGACATCGTGTCGCAAGGACTTCCAGATCCGTCTATTGAGCCGCCGATATGCTTCGGCGTCAACGGAAGACTACAGCGTCAAAGATCGACGTTCGGCCATGAGGTCAAGAGTGTGGATCGAGAGTTTTTGTGATCTATCTCTACGGCGAGGTCTAAAATACTTAGATCCCACCGTATGGACAGCTTCTACCAAACCGCTGTTTAACTCGTCCACTGCAAGGTTTTCTTTTAGACAATCAGGGGTTTTGGATATGGGTGCGAGTAGGTCGGAGCGTAGACTTCATCAAGCGGCGCCTTTCTAATTGGACGTTGATATTCAATGTGCCCCTAACCATTCGGTGATCACTACCGGTTTTCACCCTGTTGATCACAGAGACATCACTAAACATCCGTCTATTCGTCGTCAAGATGAAATCTATTTCATTTCTCGTAGAACCGTCAGGACTCAACCAGGTCCATTTCCTGTGAGGCGGCTTCTGGAAAAAAGAGTTCATCGCGAAGAGTCCCTCTTTTTCCAGAAAGTCGGCCAGCCTCTGACCCCTGAGGTTCCGTTGCCCATGTCCAAATTGCCCCACATTCAACTCTGCATCGCTTCTCTTGCCCAACTTTGCGTTGAAGTCCCCCATAACAACATTGAAGTAGGTTTTGGAAGTATGTATGGCCCGACTAATGTCCTCATACATCTCCTCTACTTCTTCATCTGGGTGTGTCGAGGTCGGCGCGTATACCTGTATGACCTTCAACGAATATCTTTTGGATATTCTGAGTATAAGGTATACTACCCTGGTCGACACACTTTCGATGGATACGATGTTGTTGATGAGAGACCTGTGGACGAGAAATCCGACACCTCCTCGGGACTGTTCGTCGTCCCCCCGGTAGAAGAGCAGGTTACCAGACTTCAGGGTTATCGTATCCTCCCCGATTCTTCGGACTTCCGATAACCCCAGAATATCCCAGTGTAACCCGCTCAATTCTTCTTCCAGTTCGACAATCTTCTCGTCTGTCCTCAAAGTGCGTATGTTGTGTGTTACCAGGGCCAGTCGTCGTCGGGGGTGGTAGCCGGGGCCAACCCGGGGATTCTTAGCACCCCCTGCCCCACCGTAACCATGGCTGCTACCATCGCCAGGAATAGTGGGGCTGCCGGGGACTGGGGGCCTGGTCAATTTTTGTGTCGCCATTGAGGGGTATTTGCCAATACTCGCCACGCTTGGCAGGCGGGTTGGCGAGCGCAGGAGGGGACTCGCGCTGACGACGCTGCTGCCCATCATCAGCGGGGGAAAGGAAATAGGGTTTGTGAGTAGAGGATATAATCGGAAAGGAGAGTATGGCCTGTAGGAGTGGATACTGCAGTCATGGAAGGGAATGTTTGTAGTGACTGCAGTAGCTCGGGGGGCCGAGGTCGCGTACTCGTAGCACCTATTCTAGGACAAGCCATGACCACTAGATAGGAGCACCCCTGACCTGTAAATCACAAATACCCTTCGTATATTTAACTTAAGTTTACACAAATCACAGACTAAGGAAATGTATCTAATTTATAAACGAATTCAAAAGGAAACAATCAATTACCAAATGTGCAAAATTTGTAACCCACTCACAAACCGTTACCTAGGTAATTTAAAAATCAACTCAGCTCTTAGAGGAACAACCGACAAAGGAGGTTGCCAACTAAATAAATTTAATCTGATAGATCCTAACAATATTACCAATATATAAATCATAAGTTACATTTCAATTCAATACATATTAGAATTTGAAGCGCACGGATCAAAGTTGGTTGCGCTGACTGTATAGCGAGCCGACGCGGCAGCTCTACGCACACAGCTTTGGTCGCTTATGTGTGCGTGAAATTAACGAAGAAATACCTATAAGTTGACTTTGCGCGCAAGGTGTAAACGCTCTTAATTATTTGACCGACAATAACGTAATTTTTTGTGTTTATACTTATAAGGAATGCATGTGACAGTTAATTTTACACTTATCAAGAGGGTAACCTATAAATATGTAGTAAATAAAGGGAAAATATGCATGACCACTAGAAAAAATATATTATATTGCATATTTAATATGCAAATCCATATAATCCGGTCCCTATTTATCATAATATTTCTCCAAAAAAACGTTTCAAAGAATTCCAACAGCGTTTACTACATTTAAAATTACCGTTATAGCACAAGAATATTGTATGATTTAATCATTTTCCTAAAAAAATTTAGAATAAAATCCAGTTAGTTATGCAATACTTCTTATATGAAGTATTATTCTTATCTTCTCTATATTGATAATCTACTGCATGCCATCCGAAGCGGTTTTAACCGATAGTGTGATAATCCATGTCTGTACTGTCATAAATATTTGTCTTGTAATCTTAACTCGTTAATTTATATCCTTGAATATTTCCTTTTTATACCATACAAGCGGTGATCAGCGCGTATATTCTAATTAGACGACAGCCCACCAACCCACACTGGGCTAGCGTGATGGATTTACATGGCCTAACCCCTCCCAATCGTATTCTCGATTGTAGAGGAGGTCTGTGTGCCCTGCAGTGGGATGTATATGGGCTGATAGAGATAAAACGCGTGGATTTGATCCCCACTCGATACAAATGTTTGTGAGTTCAGACCAGTATCCCATAGTTTCTTACACAGAAGCTGTATCTTAGTGCGCTGTTTGACTGTTGTGTGTATAAAAGCCCAATGTACGCGGGAAGAGTTTCTCGCGTCAAAGACAAGATTATCGTAAGGATAAAAGTTGCATCGTGTAAACGTTTTTCAGAACACGAAAATCTTAGTGCGGTTATATCATACCACAATTCCATATGATTCTAGGCGATCTATTACTTTGTTAAAGGATTGTTTTTGTTATACAATGCTTTGACATTAAAAAAATCATCGCCTTTTTTGCCGACTAATAAAGGAGGGAAATTGTCTGTTTCAAGTTTCTACGTCCTCGTAGGCCAAGGCCTACTAGACTACTGATTTAACACAAGAACAGTAAAAGATTATGAGACACGCAATAAAATGATTAAAAGATTTTCCACATTAGTACGTGACAAACTAATTTACACGTTATTTGACTCCTCCTTGATATAAAAGAATATATTATCTATTAACCTATGTTTATACTCGGAAATCGAATTTGAGATCAAAAATGTAAACAAATGTCATTGTAAAAGTGTCATTTCAGGGTTATGAAACATTTTCTCAAAAACATATTGGGTATGATTTGATTAGTGAATGAAATGAAATGAAATGTATTTATTGGTCACGTAGGCAATTTAAAAGCTCTTATGACAAGTCAATACACATAGAACTTAATCTCTATAAACAATATATTTCCTATACTTAGTATTACTTATTTTAATTTCTTGGTTCAATTAATTAATTTATGTAATTTATTTATTTTAAATTAATTTTATTTTTATTTAGCATTAGTTTTATTTATTTGTTTCCTTTTTATTCTTATTTTATTTAAATTATTAGTTATGACTTTATGGTAATTTATTTTTCAAAGAAATACAATATGTACGTTGGTCAAATTAAATTAAATTAAATTAATTAATTAACGGACCATGAATATTATTACAACGGTGCGTAGCGGTTTATTGTTACCACCGGATCCAACGCGGCCCTTCCTGAGAAGACCCGGCGAAACAAACTCAGTGGGCTTACACTACCACTGGAACTACGCGACGCGACCCAATCCTGAGTATATCCAGCGAATAAGACTCAGTGGGCTTGTTTTGGGCCCAATTTAAGACAACGACCATAAGTATTTCCGAAACGTCCCGTATGTTTAGGCTTACTGCCGGATCCAACGCGGCCCTGACTGAGAAGACCCGGCGAACAAACTCAGCGGGCTTTACTTTACTACTGGATACTACGCGGCGCGACCCATTTCTGAGTAGATCCAGCGAGTCAAACTCAGTGGGCTTGGTTTTGGTCAATTTACTAAAATAAATATTTGTGACTTGTCTTACAAAGATTTGCCATATTATTATTTTTATTTGTTTTCTCGATCGGTCGTCATATGATTTTAATTGGCATTAATTAATCATTATATATTTAGTTATAATTTAATTGATTAATTTAATTGTATATTGATCAATTTTTAAGTTTAAAATTTTTAATTATTTAAATTAGGGGATGTAATGAGTGAATAGTGCAGGGCCCCAGGAGGTCGCAATGTGCAAGAGAACACCTAATCCCAGGCTTTTTTATCCTCAATATATTCCTTAATATTATAATAACCCCTAGTCATAAGTTTGTTTTTAATATGTGCCCTAAATAGTTTATCCGGTAGCTGCGTTATCCTATTGGGAAGTTTATTATAAAATTTAATACAACTACCAAAGAAAGATTTTTTTGACTTTTCTAGTCTAAACGAGGGTATTTCAAGTTTATTTTTATTCCGCGTATTAATAGTGTGGGTGTCACTGACCTTATAAAACTTGTTAATATTTTTATGAACGTGCATTATATTCTGAAAGCTGTATTCAGATGACACGGTTAGTATATTGCTTTCCTTAAAAACAGATCGCAAAGAATCGCGGCTCCCTAGATTATAAATAGCACGGACTGCTCTTTTTTGTAAGATGAATATGGATTCGATATCAGCCGCTGATCCCCATAAAATAATGCCGTATGACATTATACTATGAAAATAAGCAAAATATACCAATCTAGCCGTTGCAACGTCAGTTAGTTGTCTTATTTTTCGGACCGCGAACGCTGCGCTGCTAAGTTTAGCTGATAATCTCTCAATTTGTGGACCCCATTGTAATTTTTTATCTAGAGTGATACCTAAAAAAATTGTGGAATTAGATAAATTTAGAATTTCCGAATTTAATTCGATACGCGTGTTTACGCTTGCCACGTTCGGTAAAGCAAAACGGACGCATTTAGTCTTACTAGCATTTAATAGTAAATTATTAGCAGAAAACCAATCCGAAATTAAATTAAGAATATTGTTAGGTGTATCTAGATTATCGTCTTTCCGATTAACTTTAAATATTATAGAGGTGTCGTCAGCGAATAAAACTATGTCTGACCACTTCTGAACCATGCAAGGAAGATCATTTATGTAGACTAGGAATAAAAAGGGGCCCAGAATGGAACCCTGCGGAACCCCAATTTTAACTTTTGATCCTACCGAAGTGAGCCCGTCCAAAGAAACCTTTTGTTCACGACCCGACAAGTAAGACATTACGAGATCCAGTGACGTATCACTGATTCCGTAGTACCTTAGCTTTATAATAAGTGTTTGGTGGTCAACACAGTCGAAAGCCTTGGAGAGATCACAAAAAACTCCTAGAGCATCTTGAGATGCCTCACAGGCTTCTAAAACCGACGTGATTAGTGATATCCCGGCATCTTGAGTTGAGCGACCCTTTTTGAAACCAAATTGATTCCTATGTATTAACTTATTTTCATCAAAATGTGCTAGCATTTGATTAAGCAAAAGCTTTTCGAAGATTTTGCTAAGAGCCGGTAGTATAGAAATGGGTCTATAATTCGACGGATTGTTCGAACATCCCGACTTAAAAATGGGTACAACTTTACTAATTTTCATTAAGTCGGGAAAGATACCGTCACTTAGGCAGGAATTAAAAAAAGTAGCTAATAACGGTGCAATGTTAACAATAATAGCTTCTATAGCTTTAACAGATAGTCCCCATATATCTTCCGTAGTTTTTATTTTAATTTGCTTGAAAGCCTTTATTATTTGACAAATGGTTACCTTTTGAAAGTTAAACTGAGGCATATTTCCAGAAACATTTTCCTTTAGAAAAGATTCCGCTAAATCTACTGATGAATCTAAATGTTTAGTTAAGTCTAATGGTATGTTAGTGAAAAAATTATCAAGATAATTGGCAATAATAGATTTATCTGAAATAAGATCGTCATTTATGCGGAGAGCAATTTTGTTGTCATTTTTTTTATTACTCCCAGTTTCAGTATTAATAATTTGCCAGGTTGTTTTTATTTTATTATCTGACAATCTAAGCTTTTCACTTATATAATTAGATTTAGCCTGCATCACAGATCACTTCCAATAGATACCGCATTACGATAGTTTTGTTTTGAACCGAAAACGCCAACGAAGGGAACTGCGCGGGGGGTGGGCGGGTTGCAGCGCGGTCACGTGGACTTCACTGGAGAGATGAGGCATAAGTCGATAAATAAAAAAATGTATCGATAGTTCGATTTGCCAGTAAGTTCATGTGTTATGATCGCTTCTATAACTTAATTACCAACTTGTTAAATGTTTGATAATATTTTTTCACCGGCCTGATCTGATAAATTATACCAACCGGCAACCGCTAACTACGAATAAAATAGGATTAAGATTTATACTTTAGTATGTAACGGTTTTATTTCTATTATTCACCGTGCATTTTTGTATACCATAATGGCGAAATACCCAAATTAAGTGTTGATATAAAAGATCAGATAAAAATATGAAATAGTAAATAACTAAACCTCACGCCCTAAAGGGCTTCAATAACTTATTCCGATTCTTGAATTCTGACGGCGGCTGTAGTAAATGTAATATCGAAAAGTGACAATGAAACCCACTTGACGAACTATGAATGTTTTGAGACGATATATGCAACGTATGTTAAAATTAGTACAATAGCTTGTGCTACTGATTCTCAATAAACTTATTATACTAAAACTTATGATAAATACCCTCCCATTATATTTGAAAACGTATACAACTAGAGAGAAAAAAGGAAATTTAATTACGCCAAAGATAAATAAAAAAATATTGTAAAAGTACCTTGTTAACAAATTTAACTATTTCAAATTACATAAAATAACGTAATTATGGTAATTTGCAATTTTTATTTAAATCAATATATATTTTGTGACATTGTCATTTAATAAAATTAATTTACATTATTGTTTTACAATATCGATATTTCTAGGAATTATATTATAAACATGCGTCAAACACTAGAAGAACGCGTGATTTCGCCAAAAAAAGATGGCTTATTACGGTTATTGCTATGCGGAAAAGAGACGGCTGATTCTCCATCCGAACTCGACTGTTTAACATTGATACATTAACCAGTATAAATTGAGCTCGCTCGGGACCAAATTAATTTAAAGAATATTAGTTATCGATGAAAACTTATTGCGTTTTTTAGATACTTTATTTTATTGAGGTTTTTTGCACACCATTTTATTGAACAAATCATTATTAACTGTAATATTAAGTTCCCAAAATGTAATTTTCGCTAACGTGCGACGCCATGTGCGGGTCCACTACTTGGACGATACTGATGACGCGACATTTGGCATCGGTTTATATCTATCTGATATCTTATATGTGTTGGGCGCAACCGCTGCCTTGCATTAGGTATCTATTGGGAGTGATCTGTGGCCTGCATACATACTTTTTTAAATAATTTTGAATATAAACTGACATATTTTTTAAAGTTGACATCAGGTGTATAGGACCTTTTGTCATATAGCTCATCCAAATTTCCCTACTATGTCTAATGCCTTTAGTGGCCCAAGCACAAAATTTTATTTTAGAGTTAATTTTAATTGTTTTAATTGTACATACTTGGTCATACTCTTTTCGTATAATTTTAAATAATGACGAGTACATGTCATTTGGACTGCCATCAAGTGTAATATTATTTATTTTTGATTGTACTTTACTGTTAAATTGACCTAGGATGTTCTTAGATAACGGCCTAAAAGTTATTAATCTACTGGTTTTGTCTACAGCATGTTCTAATTTCACTAATTGACATTTATGGTCAGATCTAACCCCTATTTTTACACCTTTTTCAAGTACTTCGAAGTTGGTAATGATATTGTCAATACAACTCGAAGTTTCAGGCGTAATTCTAGTAGGCTCCGAGAACAAACATGTAAGATTAAATGAGCCGAATAAAGACACAAACCTACACTTATCAACCGAATCAACTAGTAAATTAATATTAAAATCCCCACAGACTAGAACTTTTTTATTACTTTTAATTTTATTTAAAATATCCTCCATTGTTGATAAAAATAGTGAAATATTTGATGAAGGAGGTCTATAGACACACAATATGACATAAAAATTTGTTTCCGCACATGCGACCTCACACACTCGTTCAACAGAGAGGCAAGAGATATCCTTTCTTTCCCTAAATGTGATATGATCACGTACTAGAATTAACGAGCCTCCACCTTCCGCCGAAATTCTGTTAAACGAGCTGGCAACCCTGAAGCCATTCACATTGAAATTCATAAGGTGTGCCTTCAACCAGGTCTCTGTGAAACATAGTATACTAATATTAAATGTGTCATTGAAAAGTTCGATTTCTAAAATTTTGCCAGAGAAGCGGTTTATATTTTGATGAGATAAGACTAAAAAGTTTCTACCGTTCTCTTTTGTCAAATTTAAAAGTTTAAATTATTTACCACATTTATTTTAGTAACATTACTAAAAGTGGTAGTGCATAAGGACTTTGTCATATTACTTATGGCTGTGTTCAATATATTAGCTACAGGTGTAGCAAGTAAATGTAAATATTTATTTGGCAGATACACAGTATCCCCAGTCTGTATACAAGCTTTACCAATAAATAAATTGGTGTCAAGAAAATAAAATTTGTCACTATAGTGACTAGTTAAAATTGCATGTGCCTATTTAGCACATGTATGTTCTTATTAATATTGTCAGACACATTGTTCAGATATGGGAAGGCACACAATATGATTTTAGGACATTTAAGTTTCATTAATAGTTCAAAACTCTCAGTAATGTCCTTTTTCTTTAAATTATGACAATTTCCAACTGATATTGTTAGGCAACTATTATCAGTGTAGTCTTTTTGTGAGATATGTTTAATAATATGTTTATAAGGTACCCCTGGCATAGAATAATTTAACAGGGGATGACTCATATTTTTATTTATTATAACTCCAATACCCTTTCCTATGTTGTCTGAGTACATTGTGGAGTTAATTAGAGATTTTTTAATTTGAGGTTTATAAATTAGATTTTTATTAATAATTTGGGTTTTATTGGTTTTTGCACTATTAGAAGTTTGTATGACGGACTTATCTGGGAACTTATTAGGATTATTAGTTATTTTATTATTATTACTTTGTTCACCAGCTTTGAGCAAGGTTTGAATATCAGCTTGTGTTTTTAAATAGTTGCTGTAATAGATTCAAATGTTGCGAGTACTATGTTTTATTTATTTATATTTATTTTTGAATTTTGAACATTTTTAATGTTTTATTATGCCTTTCGACGTGACCCTTGACTTGGGCCCAAACAAATTCTAATGGGTTTAACTCACAGTGATTTTCAAAGACCATAGTGCGTTTGGCTAGGAACACGAGCGCCAGAAATCTTAGGAACAAAATAGAACAAAAACTTAACAGAAAATGTGAAACCAGCTTCACGGTGTTTTAACTTTATCACATGATGCACATTCATCAAGTTAAGCAACTAAATGAACTAAAGGGAGCGACGTATTTGTAGTTAAGGAGACGAAATTTAAAAAAAGTTTTATTTCAGTGGCCTAAGGTTACAAATTTCTGCATAATACCTGTAGCATAAAATATTTTCATACCATTTTTTTCACATACTTAAAAAAGAAGTTAAAATTGTAGTTTATGTAAATATTATAACAAATAATTTTTATTTGGCTTTGTTTTATATTTATTTAACGAATGAGAATAATTCCAACCTGTTTTTTTTAACGGTTGTGAACAAGCTACCATGACAAATTATTTTATTGTAGTGGTTACACTTTTGTGTACATTTTTGATCTCGGATTCCATTTCCGAGTATAGTGAATATCGTTAGATCGTAAGTATATAAATTATTTTGGAGGCTTGACATTGGCTTGACAACAACTTTTTTTTTTTCTTCTTTTTTTGGCTTCGCACTTCTTGTACATTTAGCCAATGTCGAGTATAGACAACAACTTTGTTAAATATCATAGACAACATTCACTTCACGTTCCAATCACACTGTTTTGGGAGAGTAATAAAAAAGATTTTGTTGAATAAAATATCTCTTTATTGATTACATAAACGTCAGATGTTAGTATAGAGCCACAAACTTATCTGGCCCGGTGGCCAAAAGTGGAAACAACGATGTCATTTGGAATTGACAATTTACCTGCCACTCACTGACATAACCGCCATTGGTTGTTTACTCAATGTATTTATTATTCCTGCATTATTAAAAATTAGTGAAAAATGCCGAAAACTTTAAAAAGTGACGCTAGGAACGATAGACTCTAGCTATTCAATTTTACGAAGGAAGATAAGCGTCTTCAGACACCAATAATACCCTTCGAAAAATTGTATCAACGCGTAGCTGCCACCACAGGCTTGTGTTGTCAGCTTTTCAAAATAAATTCCACGTAAACAGAATGTTGTACGTACTAGTAGAATAGGTATAAAAAATAAAATAAAAATATCTTTATTACTTTTACAAACATTTCATCTTATTGTCTAGGCGTGGTAGTCTCCTTTAAGGCATATAAATGCCTGTGTTAGGAGACTACGCTCTTCCATAACTTAATACAAATATATAAAAGTAATCGCGCAAGGTATTGTGCAAACGCGCGAATGCTCTTGTGAGTGAGCGCGCGCGAATGTGTATGCGTGTGTGTATGTGTGGGTGTGTACTGTGTATATATGTATGTGTGCGTGTGCGTGTGCGTGTGCCTGTGCACAGGTGCACAGGTGTGAGGTATAAGCACATATCATAAACTAAAATATATCGTAACGTGCGTGGTGGCCTGTTAGTAAATGGACCTGACGCGGTTGCCAACATGTTCACGGTGGTCGTGGGCTCGAATCCCAGGTCACAAATCTGACTTTTCGGAGTCATGTGTGTATTGATAGTCAATAAACACGCACTAAAACGGTGGAGGAATACATAGTGAGGAAACCTGCATATCATAGCGATTTAATAAGAATATCAGCTATGGTATGTAAGTCCACCAACCCGCATTAGGCCAGCATGGTGTACTATATATGGCCTATGATATGGCCTAACCACCCTCAATAGCACTCTCGATTGTAGAATAGGGCAGTTCCCAGCAGTGGGACATATAGTATATGGGCTGATACCGATACACTTGTTTAAGGGTATGGAGCGATTTATTAGAAATCTTGGGAAGGAAAAATAACATGCAAAGGAAACTGGTCCACTCATTTTCCTGACACTATTGATCGAATTGAAAAATCTTACTTCACCCACTTTATTGCTATATCTATTTTTAATGGCAACACCAAATTCGACAACAGCGACTCTCTAACCGGGTCAGATAAGTTTGTGGTACTATATCGATTGTTTATTTCAAAATCACAGTTTAGTTAAGGTCATCGGGGAGGTTGACAGCGGGGGAAGGGATGATGGGGGCGCCGATCTGGACGGGCTCCACGGAGACGGGCATGACGTCGATGATCTGCACGGGGTCTAAGACGGGCATGACGTCAACGACCTAGACGGGGTCGACGGGGAGAGTGGGTACAGGAGCGGCCGCGGCACCAGCGTTGACGTTCACGATCAGTTGGACGAGAGGGGCGGGCTGGCCGGGAGCGAGTTCACCAACGACGACGGGAGAGGGAACGACGGGCGCAGTGGGGGCAAGCGCGCTGTCGGGGACAGGGAAGTCGACGATGGCAGGTCCGATGGAGATCGGGCTGGGATCGATGATGGCGGGTCCGATGGCAACGGTTTCAGGGACGGGGCGCTTCACAGGGGAAGCGACGGCCACGGTGACGCTGGCGGCAAAAGCGACGAAGAATTTCATTTTGGACCTGAAATACATTAAATATAACAATTAATTATAGGAGACAATAGAGCATTGATGTTTGTATTGGTAGTCAATCACTATCACGGTCAAGGAAAAAACATCGTGAGGAAACCGGCATAACATATAAGCGATTTCTATGGCAGGAGCATAATATGCAAAAAACCATTCCTACCGCAGCAGGAACATAAGAAGCGCTCAAGCCGATGCCAAGCAACTTCAAAACGTTATTTTCTCTTTTGGGAGTACATGCGACATCTAAAATGTCTGAAAACATTTTTTTTGCAATCCTGCCTTATTTACGAACGGTAGAAAAAAAAATTCATTCGGATTGCTATAATACAGGTCGGCTAAATTTGTTGACATTTTCAAAAAATCGCTTCAGCTATATACTTCGCGCCAACCCGCACTAGGCCAGCGTGGTGGATTATATGGCCTAACCACTCTCAATCGTACTCTCGATTGTAGAGGAGGCCCGTGCCCTGCCGTGAGACGTATATGGGCTGATACAGAATATACTACGCGCAAAATGTCTGAAAACCAACTTATTCGTCATAAAATTATAAAATCTATGTACATTTCCAATATCAGACGTATTGCTATGATACCGGCTGCCTTTTTTGGACACAGCAGAAATAGCCTCACATGCAATTGCTACACTTTTGACCGTTACTACCTACCTAGTCGGGTTCAGAATCACATAATCTAACGATTTTATACAGTTTCGACCGTATTGCTATGATACATGGTTTTGGTCGTCATCTCTGGGACTAATACGCTTGCCTCTTGCTTATGTGTAGGCGTGACGCATATTTTTTTAAGTATCTCCTTCAGCCTTCATTCCGATACCGAAGGGCATGTTGAGGTCTTCGCCATCTCCGGCCTCCCAGCTTGGCTCACGAGGACAATTTTCCACACTGCGCATATGTTAGATAAGATTTTTTACGGCATACCGACTAAAACCTCTTTTTGGCGATCACGCGCTTTATGAGCCACAGGTAATGTGGACGGGCGAGTGGCGTCCAGTAGACTCGCCGCGCCGTGCCGCCCGACTTTCTGCCTAATATGGCTCCTCACAACTTGGAAGGGCGCAGATGTCCCCACTTTCCCAACTTCGGATGCCCATAGTAAGATGAGCTTCCACTACAGATACGAGGCCACACGTTCAGCCGCCCATCTCGGAGTCACTCCTGACACGGGAGTACAGCCCCCCTGTGTGCTTAGCGACCCCGATGACCCGCCTATTACTCACCTCTTATGACAGGCAGGGGATATCGTTGTGGAATTCTGACGACCCTTGATCACTGGGCGATAGTCGTGACGCCTGCACATAAGTAGGAGCAACGCTACTATAAATGTTAATTGCGTTATGCAAAAATGATTATTTCTTGATTAAAAATAGTGCTATTTATATGCAATAAAAGGGCACAATCTGTGTAATTGTCTCAATCGTCAGGCCTCGGGTTATCATTAACTTGTATGTGAACTTTTGAATTAAGTGCGCGACCTGTATCAATAAATTACAATAAATCTAAGAATACAAATTAATAATATAATATGAAGCCTGCCAAACGGCATAAGAGCAGCCGGCAGCGTGGTACACTATGCCATAAGCCGACTTAATCGAACTCTCAGTTGGAATAGAGTCCTGTTGTCAATAGTGAGAGATTAAAATTGGCTTATACAACACAAAATAACTCAATATTTTTCAAATAAAACAAACATGGAGGCTGCTATGCTTATGCATATTGAGAAAATCAAGTTAAGCAGATGCCGACTCAAAATATTTGAGCAATTTTTCATAATTATAAATGCAGCATAATTTCGTAAAGGCGTTTTTTTATCGTTTATAATAGGTCTACCGTTTATGAAAGCGTTTTCAGAATTGAATATATAAAGAGAGATGTGAAATTTGGCTGTGGGAACTTATGTTTAATTTGTGCTTTATTCACCAAAATAACGCGGTCAATGTTTTTTTTAATATATATTTGATTAAACTGAATATTCAGACTACTGTTAGGTCATGAAAGTTTCCGAAAATTTAAGTTTTGCCTTTGGAAATTTTCGAAAAGATGGAAAGTTTTTCATATATTTTTCAATTTGGAATTCGAAATTGATGTTTTACTGAAATGAGGGGCGAATACAAACTGAAGGACAAATATACATAACTGGACGTCTTTTTCAAAAACTTTTAAAACAGTTAAGGATAAATAATGATTAAATACTCTTTTTGCTCAAAAGGCAGCCATGAGATTTGAAGCCCGCCGTGAATTTGGATTTTACAGTAGAGATGTTTACTTTATTAACATATAAATCAAGAATATAAAAGGATTAAATTTTAATATTAACAAGCTCCAATAAATCTCAGAAATTGAATATTTCGTTTATTATTCCACATTATTTTTTTCCAAAATTACACTTCTCTAATTGCAACAATATCTAAGATTTATATAGATAAATCCTTAACGCTACCAAATTGTTTGCGCTGTAACAATATCCATATTTTTGCTTCGTAATTCCTCCAAGGAAGTTCCTAATCTCATGATAAAAAAAATCTAAAACTACTACTATATCTAAGGGAAATTCTTCAATTTAATCTTTAATTTTTTTTCTTTACCCATAATTTATAAAAAGTTTAAAAAGAACCTCATCACAAAACAGCCAAATGAAGTAAACTGGCTGCATAGACACATGTTCCTTTGTTTTTTCCTTGGGAAGTAATAAAAAATCAATTAAAATTTTAGCGAGAATTGGCGTTCCTTTTTTTCGGCATTACGTAGATAGATATACGTAAAAATTATTTTAACGTTGTATTTTATTATAACGCTGTTGAATTCCGGAGCCAAGCAGTTGTTGGTGCTGAGGCAAGTTATATCAGTACTTTATTTATAAAAATGGAATTATTAAATATATTATTATTGTATCATCTGCATATTGTAGAGGCGCAATCCCGGTTCCGATGTAGGCATACACATCACTCCTGTTTATGTTAGTACCCATAATATTTGGCATTAGACTAAACTAAGACAATAAATAAATATAACACCCAACATAAGGTATAAAATATTGTACATAAAGTTCATATGGAAACATCTCGGAACATTAAACTTTGTACCTGGTAGTTCTGGTACCAATGACTTAGAGATAAACGAAGGCTTTGTTGGTGTGTTTTATACAGTGAGTACAGTAGCGTAAACAGGGGGAATGGCGTTCACTTAAGGAAAACATGGTGTACTTTTTAAATTATTTATTATAAATCAAAATTAAGGAAAATAACAAAATCTTTAATTATCGAGTAATCAACAAACTAACAAAAAAGCATATAATATATTTAATCTACGAGTAATAGAAAAAAATTATAAAAAAAACATGTTTGAGCGGCATTGCCCCTGACTGGGTAATGCCGCTCAGGGTACGGGGTAATAACGCTCAAACATTTTATTTGGAATATAATAAGTATAAAGTAAGATACATTTTAATTAAAGAAATATTAATGAGATCAACATTATGGAATGAATATAAAATCTATAATCACAAATCAGCATCAACTATACGTAAGATTAGCCTTTTTCAATTTAACAAATAATTTTTTAAACGGTCTCTTAAAGTAGTAAATGGTATGTTATATTGTTGTACTGCTTTTCTTTTCGACAAACCTCCTTCAATCGCAGTTTTAGCAGATTGAAGGTCTTCTTCGGTCCAAGCCGCTTTGGCAGTGGTCCTTTGACGATTTCTTGGCATATCTATAACAATTTAAAAAAATATTACTAAGGGGTAATGGCGCTCAGATGAGCGGTATAACCCCAAACGGCCATTTTGTGATTAATTTGAAATTAAAAAAAAACTTACACATCATTGTTGAAAATTGATTGTATTATTTAAAAATAGAATATATTTAGTGTCAGAAATGTAAAATTAATAATGAATAAGCATTAAAGTTTTGGACTTACCGACAAAAAACACCTAACCTAAAGTTACATCGACGCAGCCGCAAACGAAGAAACGCACTTCACGGTCACAGGACGAGAGCTGATTGACCGTTGGCGTCGCTGTCTGTTAGTTGCCTAGAGGCCCCCTCCCCTCACGCTCCACGTAACGCGGCGTGTTGCTATGTTCAGGTCTGACTGAGTTACAGAGGTGAGCGCCATTACCCATTGAGCGCCATTCCCCCTGCTTACCCTAATTGGTGGACCAATGCACCCTTCCCGGCACCGGCCAGGTTAACGCCAAAGCAGAATAAACTAGAAACGTAACATACATGGTGAACACGATTAGACTGGTCCTTTACCGCTCTTTAAGGCAGGCTCTTTAAGAATATGTCGGAATACTCACATTCTCTCTCTTCTTTATAATATTTTGTTTAATCCTCTCACCCCATCTTATCTTAAAGAACGATTCATTTTTCTTCATGACTCCCATTCGAGATCCTTGAGGTCGTCTGAGAATCTTAAGCTGAGAATGCCTGGGCATACCACGACAGCAATGGATAATTCTTTTACTGTCAAAGCAGTTCGGTTGTGGAACGCGCTTCCTGTTGTGGTGAGGCAGGCGCAAACGCTGTCGTCATTTAAAAAACTGATTAAAGAGCACTACCTTTCCCTTTAAAGCAGATTTCACTATTACTTCTTTTCATTAAATTATTTGGAAACTGTAGTATATTATAATTTATGTATGTATTTGTATTATTTATTTTTATGTATGTATGTAGGCATATTTTTTTTAAATCTTTATTGTACACAGACTTAACAATACAAACAAACAGAAATTATAATAACAAAGAGTACAAATGGCGGTCTTATCGCTCAACAGCAATATCTTACAGACAACCATGGGATGGATTTAAATGAAGGAGAGGGAGAGAGGGCAGTGTAACAAATAAAGAATTACTTAAAGCTAAATAATACTAATTAAACATAACTACTAATATACATATACATATCCATAAAAAATACATACATATATACAGGGTATATCAAGACTGCTACCGAAAACGAAGCTGGGTGGTAGTTAAAGCGACTTCAGACACAATGCAACAGAAAAAGTTGCAAAAAAAGCGACAATTTTTTTTTGTTATTTTTTTCTTATGACCATATTTGGGTGCTAATACATTTTTTATTAAAATAATAGTGTATACCCTTTTATTTATAAATAATCTAAGGTATAAAAGTGTTTAAATTATTATTTTAGCAAAAACTATGGATTTACCACCCAAAAATGACGATATTTAAAAAATCATAAAAAATCATTGCCGCGTTTCTTTGCGAAATTTTTAGTTGCATTGTGTTTGTAGTCACTAAACCTACCACCCAGCTTCGTTTTCAGTAGGAGTCTTGAGATACCCGGTATATATATATATATGTATATTATAATAACAAAGAGTACAAATGGCGGTCTTATCGCTCAACAGCAATATCTTACAGATAACCATGGGATGGATTTAAATGAAGGAGAGGGAGAGAGGGCAGTGTAACAAATAAAGAATTACTTAAAGCTAAATAATACTAATTAAACATAACTACTAATATACATATACATATCCATAAAAAATACATACATATATATATACTAGCGGCCCGGCCCGGCTTCGCCTGGGTGCAAATACAGATTCCAGTCCATATTTTATTTAAAATCAATATGACAGCCGTTGTCTAAACTGCTTATCCATTTTCAATCCCATCCTGTACCTATTCTTATGTCCCATTTTATCCACCTTATATTCTATTCTATCCCATCTCTCCAGATTCAAATCATTATTTTGCTGTGGAAATATTATAACACTGTTACTACTCCGACGACATTCATTGAAATCAATTAAAAGATACCATAGATGACCCGACCACGCTTCGCTATGGCTTAGTTATTATATGATGAATTTTATATTCAATTATTTAGCATAGCAAAAAAGCCCGACCCACCTTTGCCTGGATGCAGATATTTTTTTATTTTACTCCACACCAAATACATGTTATTTTTCGTATAAGCTCTTGTATACCTAAACATGAATATAAATAATTCCGTCCCATCCCGTCTGTTCAGTCACTTCCCGATACGTCCCGTCTTTTCTCTTCATTGACCATCCCGTCTTATACCGTGCATTTACATTTCGTCCTATCAAATGTGTCAGCTATCCCAGTCCTCTCCCCTACCTCCCACTCTATTATATCCCGTTTCTCCATATCCAAATAGTGTGCCTTATAAATTTTTGACATTAAACACTTTAGCGATTTTGATTATCCATGCAATATTCCATCCCTTATTTCACCCCCAGTATGCTGTTTTCCAAAAACATTACGCCATTACTTTTTGTTAGTAATAAAGAGATTAAATATAAATTTTCATAGAAATACACTCACACACACAATTAATGTAGTAACGGTCATTGAGTAACGGTAGTAACAATTATATATAACTGGTTTCTCAAGACACAGAACGCCTAATTTGAGAATCCCTGCAATATTCTCCATAATTATATAAAATTGTTATTTTATTCAGTTCAGTTTTTATTTTTATGTGTTATTTTATGAAAGATTTTTCATTTTCAAGTGACATTCTATCTTGAAAAGAAGTAAAACTTCTTACGTGTGAATATTATTTATTTGATTGTCCTATATTTATTTAGCTTCATAATATACTCTTTAGTTTACACAAATTAAATTTCTGAACGTATGCATAAATATTTGACAACCAATTTAAATGTCAACCACTTTTCATTACTGTCATTATTTTACATCTTTAAAATCTAAAATACGCCATTAATCGAATATTGTGGATATATGTTGTCGATTCGAAACCTTTATTTAAATACGTTATTTAATTTGAGGGAAGAGTTTACCGTATTGACGGTATGAACATTAAATGTTTGACAGTTACAAACCCATGAACATTTTGTATGGTATAACCAAAATCAACAACTCCTTATAAATAAGAAATTAATTGAAAAAACATTTTCCAGTAGACCAAACTGTAAATCTAAACCATTCTCGAATCTCCACGAACACACACAAAAAATTTCATCAAAATTGGTCCAGTCGTTTAGGAGGAGTTCAGTCACATACACACGCACACAAGAAATATATATATTAAGATATACACATATATACGTATATATACATATATATATATATACATATATACATATATATACATACATATATACAGGGAGCGCAAATAAATGGCGCACTTGCTCAGTTGGGTACAAGGGCATAATATTAATATCGTAATAAAAAAATAATATTTGGAAAATACCTATCCGTTTTGAAGTTATGACCGTCTAAAGTTTTAAGTTTAATCACCACTTTTTCGCATAAAATCAGTTGGAATGGATGAAGAACAAGATTTAAACACATACGTATTTTTTCGTTTCGTCGTTAATTGAACGGTTAACGAAATATACCACGAAAACCATTTTTAACAGCATCAAAACTTTCTTAAACTTCGCTTTAACAGCTGTTTACACATGAGTAAGGTCATGAACTCTTAGCTGTATAATTTATCCTTCTCTAACTTCAAAAAAGGATATTTTTTGTTTCATTTCAAATAAATTAATCAGTTAAACAGGGACGTACTTAGATTTAAGCGTCAATAAATTAACAACATAATAACTTTAGGTGCAGTTGCATCGTGAATGGATTGACTATTTTGTTTGTCATTATTTTCCTTAGTGTCACAAATCCAAACTGAAAGATACCAAGAAATCACACTGGTCATCGCTTAAATCATGTAAGATTGCGAATTTAATTATAATTAGAAAAGTTTTGGTAATACCTACATAACATTTAAATTTTCTAAATAATTTAGATTCATTGAAAAAATAATCTGATGACACTGATTATTAAAAAATAATATTTTTAAAATGATGGCCCAATTCGGCCCTATTAGTCGAAGGAAGCCGCCGGTCATAGTGTACTTTGTCGGATCCAACGCGGCTCGATTATTCTTCCTTTGAGGTCGCCGCCGCCGTTTGTGAGTGCGTGCCGAAAGGCGGCAATTTCTTTGTCGGTAACTTTTAACATTTTGCAAAAGAAGACCGACATCTTGAGGTGTGTTCACACTACACACTTGATATAACTTAATTGGATTAAGTACTCCGATATAAAAGTTACGTTAAAAAAAAGATCTTATTGGACTGATACTGATACTTGCTCAAGAGCTTATAATGTTATTTAAATATGTCATCAGCCGATCCAGTCAATTACAAATTGCCTATTTACTTTGCTTATTATTGTATTTAACATTATTTTAATGTATTTTGAAAATAATGTTACTTTAAAGTGATAAAATTTCTTCTAAATTCTTATACCTAGAGAAATGTCGTCTACCATTATAGCATAGAATTTGCATATGAGACTTATTTGAGATAAAATTAGTGAAATCAATAAACACTAACTACTAATTTACTGCACTGGAGACCCCGTGCCCTGCAGTGGCACGTATATGGTCTGATACAGTAGTAATACTAATTGTTCAGATGAATTATTATGAACTCAAATAGGAAAGCTTTGTATCTAATGTGAACAGGCCTTTATCTTTCAAGAATCAAAATAATAATTTATTTTTTATTAGTTGAATTCGGATTGCGATCGCGTGTGCATGTATTAGTCGTGTGCATATTATTGTAAATTCGTTTTCAGTTATTTTGAGTAAATTTTATTAATTTCACTATGCTTTGAACATTACCCAATTTGATAGCTTTTGATGTAACTTGTGTTATGTGAAATGTAAAAGAAAAAGTGATTTGTGCTACCAAACTGTGACAGTGTTTTCGTGCGGGTTTTGGCGGATCCTGCGCTTCCAGCTTTGCCTATCAAGGTCATTACGGTTTACATTACAAGGTCAGTTAACTATTTTGGTGGTCTTTAATGACAACTAACCAGCCCATATGAGTCACCGACGGCCTCCGTGGCGCAGTTGGTAAGAACCGCCTGTGAAATGAGAGACCGCGGGTTCGGTTCCCGCCCCGAGACAAATAATTTCCGTGAACCATAATTATTTTTCTAATGCCCGCGACACAAGATTTGTATCTTAGTGTGGGGTTAGTACCCATGTATGTGACTGTTGGCAGTATTAATTTAATATCTTTTTTATGTACCCTGAGCGTGATGTACACAATCGACTTATAAGTAAATAATGAGCTCTGCTTATTTATTGTTGAATGTCTACCGTTCAGTTGTAAGGTTCAATCACTTTAGCTTAACATGTTAAGGGGTAGCATGTGTAACGTTAGTTTTTTTTTTTCTCGGCATCTTTCTTAATGGCGCTAGCGAATAGCGCCATACAAATCCGTCTTAATTAAGATTCCTTCACCATATACTATAATGTATATTGGCAGGTGCGCCGTTTTCTTGTCCACCCTGTATACAGGGTATATCAAGACTGCTACCGAAAACGAAGCCGGGTGGTAGTTTAAGCGGCTTCAGACACAATGCAATTGAAAAAGTTGCAAAAAAAAGCTACAATTTTTTTTTTGTTATTTTTTCCTATGACCATATTTGGGTGGTAAATCCATTTTGTCCTAAAATAATAGTGTATATCCTTTTATTTATAAATAATCTAAGGTATAAAAGTGTTTAAATTATTATTTTAGCAAAAACTACGGATTTAACACCCAAAAATGACGATATTTTAAAATCATAAAAAATAATTGTCACGTTTCTTTGCGAAATTTTTAGTTGCATTGTGTTTGTACTCACTAAAACTACCACCCGGTTTCGTTTTCGGTAGCAGTCTTGAGATACCCGGTATATACATATATATATATATATATATATATATATATATATATATATATATATATATATATATATATATATATATATATATATGTATGTATTTTTATGGATATGTATATGTATATTAGTAGTTATGTTTAATTAGTATTATCTAGCTTTAAGTAATTCTTTATTTGTTACACTGCCCTCTCTCCCTCTCCTTCATTTAAATCCATCCCATGGTTGTCTGTAAGATATTGCTGTTGAGCGATAAGACCGCCATTTGTACTCTTTGTTATTATAATTTCTGTTTGTTTGTATTGTTAAGTCTGTGTACAATAAAGATTAAAAAAAAATATGTCTAAGTACTTTACAAAATGTTCGAATCAAGTATCGTACGTCGAAATTTTAGACTAAGTTCGAAGTGAATGATATGTTTCATAGAGAATAGTATTGATTTTTAGAGGTGGAAAACTTTTTTCTTATATGTTGATATTCATCGTCCGAACATAAGAACTTCGTATTGGAGTACAGTGTAAACCCCCAGTATCCGGGTGGATGCGAATATCCTACTGCAAAGCTAACCCAGGGGGTTACTCTTCTGCAACACAAGTTCCAATGTTCGAACTTTCGACGTCCACGTAAAGTTAAAGATTCCGCTTCTAAATAATCGTACTATACTCTATTAAACTTATCATTCAATCCTGACTTAGCCTAAGATTAAGACGTTTTCATAAAGGATTTAAATATTTTGCAAAATATTTAGGCATATTCTTACAGTTTTACGTACCGCGTACGACGCGAAGTTCGAGAATTCGTCATAGCGCCGGAGTAGAAGGAAGCCCCCTCTAATGTGGATTTGAGCATTTCAGTGGTCACATACCACGAGAATTCTAAGAAATATCTCTATAGTATGCAGGTTTATAGACGCACCTTAACAAATATTTGTGAGATCCACAGGTATTTGATTCAGGCTGGGTGTTTGTAAGACCGTAAGTGTCTTGTAGTTTCTGATACCCACAACACAAGATTCGTTCTTAGAGTGGGGTTAGGACTATGTATATTGTGACTTTTTTTATTGCAAATAAATGGCGAGACGGGCTTACCATTCCTCTGATAGTAAGAGATACGACAGCTCACGGACAGTAGCAAAATTATCGTGAATTACAAAGCAGTGCTTGGAATTCCACTGCGTTGAGACATAAAATGTTAAATCTCAATATGTATACGTAGTTACCCTGGCTACAACATCCTTTAAACCGGAACACACAATGCATGTACACTGATATTTCGCGGGAGAAAAAGACATTGCAGTTGTACCTATCCAGGCGGTCTCTCGTGTAATATAAGGGACTTTATGACTGTTAACAGCGTAGGTACTGATTGTTTCTTATTTCTCTGGTCACGATATTCTTTTACCGCAACAGTACCTAAATAATAAATATAGTTCAGGAATGTATTGTATTATTTCCATCTTTAACACATGTTAATCTTTTTTTTTCAGAAGTAGGTGAATATGAACAACCGACGTGTTTTCCAGGTAAGTTATCATACTTCTTTGCTTAATGTAATGCTGTATACTTTAAAGCGCTACTATAATTTAATAAACCAATACCAATGGAGATTTTGAAAAACACAACCAAAATCGGGTCGCAACAATCAGAATTATTGAAATCAGGTCATAAAATATACAGAAATTGTTTAAAAATTAATCCTCTGACAGTCTCTGTGGAGCAGGTGGTAAGACTCTGTCTGTAAAACGAGAGGCCGCGGGTTCGATCCTCGCACCGAGAGAAATGTTGGTGTAGCCCACAAATATTTCTTTCGGGTCTGGGTGCTTGTGAGACCGAAAAGGCGCTCGTAGTTCCTGATACCCACGAGACAAGACTCCATAGTGTGGGGTTAGGAATATTTATGTGTCAGTTGGTTGTTTATTTATTTATTTATTTATTTATTCTTAACTGCACATAAAGAGGACAACATTAACATATAACATACAATAAAAAAGTACAGAAGGCGGTCTTATCGCTCTAGGCGATTTCTTACAGACAACCTTTGGATCGATACGAGATAAGGAGAAGAAGAGAGGGGCAGTCTAGGAAATAAAGGAAACAAGCTCCAGTAAAATAAGAATTATAGACGACGAATTGTTATAGTCCCACAAACTTATCTGACCCGGTGAGAGAGTCGCTGTAATCGAATTTGGTGTTGCCATCAAAATAGATATTGCAATAAAGTGGACAAAGTAAGATTTTTCAATCCGAACAATAGTGTCGGGAAAATGACCAGTTTCATCTGCATTTTATTTTTCCTTCACAACATTTCTAACAAATTGATCCCCAAATCCCTTTAACAAGTGTATCTATATCCTCATCTACAATCGAGAGTACGATTGAGGGTGATTAGGCCATAGAGTCCATCACGCTGGCCTAATGCGGGTTGGTTGACTTACATACCATAGAAATTCTTATAAATCGCTATGGTATGCAGGTTTCCTCACGATGTTTTCCTTCATCGTTTTAGTGGGTATTTATTGACTATCAATACACGCATGAATCCGAAGAGTCAGAGGTGTGCCCTGAGATTCGAACCCGCGACCGCCGTGAACATTTTGGCAGCCGCGTCTGGTCCTTTAACAACAGGCCACCACGCACGTAATGATAAATTTTAGTTTATGATATATACTTACATTTATTTTACTAGTACGTACAAAATTCTGTTTTCGTGGAACACAAACCTTTGGCGGCAACTACGTGTTGAAATAATTTTTCGAAGGGTATTATTGGTGTCTGAAGACGCTTTTCTTCCTTCGTAAAATTGAATACCTGAAGTCTAACGTTCCTAGCGTCACTTTTTAAAGTTTTCGTCATTTTTCACTAGTTTTAAATAATGCAGGAAAAATAAATACATTGAGTAAACAACTGATGGCGGATATGTCGGCGACTGGCAGGTAGATTGACAAAGACGCTGTTGCTCAGAACAATGAATAACATAGAAGTAGCGTTATTGACATTTCAACGTACACTCTTATTTTGACAACAAGAAATAATTGTGCTGTGATCTCTTCTGATAGTTTATCGATATCGATACATGAACTTTAACTTATAGCAAATTTGTAGACACAGTGGTAGATATTCATACATGAATCAATATTATTTATTTCAAATCCATAGCCATTTTTTTATTTATTAAAAACTTGTATCTTATCTTTGTAGCTACAGAACAAAAAATATGATACGATGAACTCCTTTTTTTGAAATGGTGTTCTCTGATGTCTTCAGTTGTTACTAAGATAAAAAAGAAACTAGCAAAAATATAAGATTACTCCCATGAAAACCCATTTTGAATTCGTAGTTGAAACTTCCGCATGTAAATGTAAAAAAACATCACATGTGTGATTGCGTTACTCTGCTAGTACGCAAAGCCTCTAAAGAGAACATTTTTGCCATGGACATGATGATATCGAAAATTATGAAAAGTATCCTAGACCACAGCCCTCGCGCAGTGGCCGAGCGCTTTTTACCACTACACTACCGGGTAGGTATTTTAAAGTACATGCCAATTTATGTAACATGGCTAGTAAACTAAAATATACATTATTTATATTATCGATAAAATGTGCAGCACATTACTACTGAATATGTCGTAACTAAATTGTGTCGGCGCTTTGGCCGTTTGTAACATTTGACATAACTGCACTTTTTAATTCGGTCGCGTAATCATACCCAACATAGCAATCTAACGTTTCATGAGTGAACATGAGCCGTCCTTAGCACATACTATTTGTCTCATTCTCTCCCATGATTTGGCCCATTGGAAAAAACAGGATAAGTATATGAGTATGTTTCAGACTCCTTCTATGCTTAGTTCTTGTTCAGCGTTGTTGTTTCGACTTTTGGCCACCGGGCCAGATAAGTTTGTGGATCTATATTTATTGATCCGACTTATCTATCTTATCTATGGTAATTGCAGTAATTTATTGTGTCATGCGCTGAAGTATATTGATTTGACTATCATTTTTATTGTTAAATTATTGGTAAAGATAAATGGTTTTCTGGATGTGTATCTTTTCCACGAGAATATAAATTATGATATTGCACTGATTACGAGCTGTATCAGCGCATTTATATTTAAATCTTTTTTTAATTGACATTGTAATTGTTAACCGAATCATATTATCGTGTATTTAAAACAAAACAAAGAATTAACTACTTAAATGGATAACAATTAAAGCTTTAATAAATTTAAAAACAAAAGAAAAAATCTACTGGCATTATTAAAATTAGGTAGATAATGGAAACAGTAATGCCATATTGTGAAAGAAATAAATCTCGATTGTTTTCCAATTGTACATTGTATTTATTATTATTAGGTAATAAAATATTTACATATGCTCTAAAGTTCCTTAGTATCACTTAGCTTCCTTTAAAGTCTTTTACAGGGCGAGCGGGAAAAACAGAATTACATACTTGTATGATGTATCAATCTTGCAAATAATTAAACATAAAATAAGTATTGAGATTTACAAAACAGATTATAAAAATCAGTATATCCCGACTGATGATGATAATAATATGATGACTTGATGATTGATCTAATCGCAATTATTCTGTATTTAATAGCAAATTGTCCTTGATACAGACCAAGAACGATCGAGGACGATTGAAGGGAGGTCGATGACCGAAAAAAGTGCTTGTCCTATAAATAATTATTTATATTACGATATACAAAATACACAATAATGCATAACTTAGAAATATACTATGAGTAAGGTACATTGAGCCGAGTCCTTAAAATAAAATGAACACAGCATTCGCATCAACATTTCATACGAGAGCGTACCAATGAAAATAAATATCAAATAAACCCAACAATATGGATAAAAAATCAAACACAACAACAATAATAACTACAAACATGATAAATCAAAAATACTGTTCAACGATTTTGTTTGTTTAACATCTAGTTTTCATTGTTTTAGGAATGTTGTAAAACAGAGTCTTGACAAAACTGCGCCTGACTTGACTCTATTATAAAAGATAATACATTGAATAATTTGCATTTTCAAGGTAAACGAGATGTGCAAAACATCGAACGATACAATACAATCTAACAATTCCTTTGATGTTGTGAAATATGGATATTAGCTAGACATTTTCGGTCCTCGTTATCTTCGTAAAATGGAGATTGATACCGTCTGCGGCGGCTGTGAAAGTGGATCGTGAATCTAACTTAGTAACTTCATCGTATTTCTGATAAACTTCGTACTCCGTTAAAATCATTGAAATCACCACTTTGCAGTGCAGTTGACCAACCCTCATGCCTGAAACAAATAAATAAATACTTATCAAGTTTAAGAGTCCATACAACACTTTATATCCATACAATACTTTTCAGTGAATTTGATATCAGCCCATATACGTCCCACTGCAGGGCACGAACCTCCTCTACAATAGTACGGTTGAGATGGGTAAGGTCATATAGTCCACCACGCTGGCCTAGCGCGAGGTGGCGGACTTTAAATACCATATAAGTTCATACATATCGCTATGGAGTATGGTATACAGGTTTCCTCAAGTTTTCCTTCACCGTTATAGTGCGTGGTGATTGACAATAAACACACACATTACTCCAAAAAGTCAGAGATGTGCCCTGGTATTTGAACCAGCGACCACCTTATTATACATACTGGCATATTGGCAGCCGCGTCTGGTCCGTTTACCCACATTCAACCACTTTTCAATTATAGCACTTAATGTTCGTTAATGTCTAATCAATACTAATTAATGCCATGGACACATTTAGTAGTCCAAACCGAATAACAGACCAACCAGCTATGGTCGCAAGTTTGCAAGTCACTGGTTGTAAGCTGCTTGGAGACTGCGCCGCCCTCACACCCACCACTGTAACTCCTGTAAGCCAGGATCAACAGCGGCACGCAATGTAATAACATCGAGCATTGAAGCTCGGCGAGTCTCCGGGAATGTCTAACTTGTTCTAACCCGCAACGAAATTAGTCAGAAAGTTAAATTAATAGGAGGAGTTGGAAATAATTTTTTGTCCACTTCCCCCGTGCAAAGCGGGCGACAAAACAATGAACTGTAGAGGTAAATAACCTCGCACTTTTACGAACGGACTGGTTGTAAGCTGCTTATAACAAACCAAGGAAATAAATGGGAGAGGCCTATATTCCGCTGTGAGCTTTCTGGCTGAAGAGAGAGGAAGGGAAAGAAACACTTACCAACGCATTTTCTGGGTCCCGCACCAAAAGGTGTGTAAGCATCAGAGACGGGCTTCTCACCATTGAAACGTTCAGGATCAAATATTTCGGGGTCGTTGAAATATTTCGGGTCGCCGTGTAAACCGTACAATGAAATGTAAATAGGAGTTCCCTTCTCAATAACTATATCTGTGTCGGGTATCTGGAATATTAAAAACATGCATTAATTAAAATATATGTGTTGTACATTTAAAGCTTGATTTTTAATAGAGTAACAAATTAAATAAAACTTTAATACAATTGGTCTATGGCAACATATATCAATTGTATCTTCACAAAACTATACCAATCCATTTTCTTCGCAAGATAGATTAAAATAGCAGGACACTTAAAGAATTAGAGCAAGAATTAAAAAATACCTTGTAATCCTCGTGAGTGTAACGGTCAATAGTAGAAACTGGAGGATGCAATCTTATGCCTTCCGCAATGCACTGATCCAAATATTTCATCTCATTAAAGGCTTCAATGGTCCATCCGTGTTTGTCGATACATTTTTTAATCTCCTCCCTTGCTCGGTCTTGACATTCCATATTCTTTGCCAACTCCATGAGAGTGAACGTGGCTACAGTCGAACTTGATTCGAAACCAGAAAAGAATGTTCCCGATTGATAGAAAAGGTTGTCACCCTCAAACTCTGTAACAAAACATTTTCATATACAGGATATATTCCGGTTGCGACCGAAAATGAAGTCGAGAGGTAGTTGTAGTGACTACAGACAAAATGCAACTAAAAATCTTTTTATTGTATTCGTTTTTGCATGGTAAATCTATATTATTTGCTCAAATAATAATTTCAAGTCTTGCTTATCGTGGAGTCTATAAAAATAAAAGGGTCTATATTATGATTTTAAGAAAAACTACGTATTTCTCTCCCAAAAACGAAGACAGGAAAATTACAAAAAACATCGTCACGTTTTTTTTGCAAATTTTTTTGTTGCGTTGTGTCTAAAATCACTAAAACTACGACCTGGCTTCGTTTTCGGTAGCAGTCTACATACTCGTATAGCCTGTATATCTGATCATTTATTATCGATAATCCTCTGAACCTTTACAGTATTTGATGTGAAGACCCTAATAAAATTCTAAATAACTTACTATAAATGGGACTTGGCTTTTCATTCTTCAGGCTGATAATGGTGTTAATATAATCTCCTCTTTGTTCCCCACTTTTTTCACGTGCTTCAACCGCATCCCAGAATATTTTACGGACGAATGACGAATCAAACAGCACACAAGATCCCAACATCTCAACTAGCTCTGGCATGAAAAACACTATCACCAACGCAACCATTCTCTTGAACGAGTGGAAAAAGTCCATAACTGAAATGAATAATAAATATTATGTACACTACATACACTACACTAAGAATTGAGAAGTCTTTGAAATCATTGAATAAATTGTACTTACGACACTTGGTATAATTAGAATCAGGACAATTAAAGGAATCTGTCTTGGTACCGAGCGCGACATTGGCAATAAGATCAGCTGTGTACTTGTAATTCACCTCCTGGACGTCAATAACTACAGCTCCCTTGTCAGAAGTATTGCTCTTCAAATAATCCATCATGTGTCTGCCTGGCTCGATCATCAAAGGGAGCATTTGTTTCAATTTCTTATTAGTGCTCAGTGTTGGCGAAATCTTTTGTCTCAAATATCTCCATGCGGGATTCTTCAATCCAAACAAATTTCGCATTCCAATGCTGTCTTTCTGTTGCGGTCCAGCAAAGTGTCGGTTAGAAAAGTTATTGAAGTCACGTACTAAAATCTGCTTGATTAATTCTGGGTCTTTTAATAGCAGACATGGCTTGTGAAAAATATAAAATCCAACGTATTGTGCGTTTGAGGGTGATGCGCGGTAAATCTCGCTCAAATGGTATCCCGGTGCAGTACGGAATAAAATCCCCTTTTTAAAATCCCCAAATATTTTATTTGTACTATTAAACTGCAGTACGCCTCTTCTCCTCCAGTAAGACACTCTATAGCAGCAATATAAATAAATTATGAAAAATAATATCGGTAGCATGTAACCAGAAAGGAGGAACCGGATATATCCATCTCGAAATAACTCCATGGTTGTACAGAAACTACAATTCACAGACACGATCTACCTAGTCCTTTTGCTCAAATATTTTTTCAATAATACCACACTATAACACGACACTGGACCGTTTATTCAGCACACCCGATGGTGGAGACAGGAGAACGGTCAGTGCGAATTTCGCATTTGTGCTATCTTTTATATTATCAATACGAGCAATATAAATATACCGATGCCGACGTCATTGATTTAAATTTTGCCCGCAAAAAGATTACGTATCTGTGCACACCGCGCCGACTAGGGTGAGGTATTTTACGCGAGACACGTGTCGTGCGCATCAATATACGATTATCGTCATTGGTTTGCAACACTTCGTGGCCGCCCTCAATCACGCGAACAGCGGATAAAAATACCTGGATGCTTGTTATTATGTTAAATTAATAACTGTTTAAAAAATGCAAAATTTAATTCCGAAGCTTTTTGTTACTTAGTATAGTAAGACGAAGAGAAATAAAATATATATTTCCAAAAAAGCTCTTCATTTGAATTACTTACTGAGTAAACGAGTAAGTGAAGTTTAAACACACCTATTGGTTTCTTTTATATAATTAAAAATATGACTGTTTCTTCAAAAGGACCTTAATAAACATCCAATGGTCAAGTCAGAGGAAGTATTAAGAAACGTAGATATTTATTTATATAAAACTAAATTGGTATTGAAACGTTAAGTAAGGATCGACTGTATGATACTACGAGACACTGTGATGTTTCGTTGAAAACTGACATGAAATAGCAACTTTGCCGGTGCATTTCGTTTGATGAGTGACATTGCCAAACCCTATAGCTAATGCTAGAATATACTATGTTAAGTTCAGGTGTAGGCTTGTGTTTTCAAAGGATAAAGGAATCTAGGAAAAACTGTAGATGAAGATATTTTTTTATTAGGTATCAATCACACAACTTCGTAATACTCCTACTACTCCGCGGCGGAAACAATATTAATATATGGTCAAGTTAATGAGAATTGTGATCGAGAACTAAGGCTCAATAAAAATGCTGGTTACGACAAACCAACTTTTTATAATTGTCATAATGTAATAGCATAATTTAATTATAACATGTTTGCAAGAAAGCAAGTGCATGGATAAATATTTTGGTCCTGCTGCTTTCGGCAAATCAAAATGATCAGTGATGTTGGTAAATGATACCCTTGACTTATCAACTTGTAGGCAGTATCAAAGCACAAAAAGTGATGTTCTTAAATGATATCTTTGATTTATCAGCTAGTGAGGCAAAAGTTGCTGATAATAGGACATGCTTCAGTAATGATAGCCCAAGCGATTACCCCCAGCTTAACTCTTCATCAATAATAATTAATAAACGAAACCAATCAGTCTTATTTTAAATGACTTTGGCTCGAATTCATCCAACTCGTCATTCCACCGCATCTTTGGTCTTCCGCGTTTTCTCCGGCCATTTGCAGGAATCCAGCTTGTAGCCAGCCTGGCCCAACGGTTTAGGTGTATTCGAGTCACATGCCCCGCCCAGTTCCGCTGAAATGGAACCTTTGTCATATTAAAGTAAAGAAAACTTTCAATATTGTTATTAATTTCAATTCAAAGAATATTTTACCGATATGATATTAAGCAAATAGTTTTATTACTTATTCCTTCGTTATTTTTTTAAATCTCGTTTACTTGTTTCACGTAGGCATACTTATGAACCATTTATGGCTTTTATGGTTTGTTTACATAATATATATTTTCACGTCTTGGATGTGTGGTCTAAGATCCAATCTAGAAAAAATACCCTCATCTGTATTAGTGATAAGAAATAAATGATAAATAATATACACATTGACACATCAATATCTCATCATCAATACCTACCCAGGCCTCTCACGTATATACCACACGAACTACCAGTGAAATTATGCGTTTAAAATTTACATACTAAATCTAGGCAACCGAACTAGGCTTTTAGTAAGGAAACCTAACACAGTTAAATTAAGAAAAAAAAATTGCTTTCATTTGACTTTTTTTTATTAAATAGCTGACAGCATACTCATAACATTTATCACCTGTTTACACCTGGGACCCTACTCTATAAATCCGAAACGAAGTTCTAATCTTCGGATGATCGAATTTTATATACGATACGAATATACCAACATATACTTATGGTCGTTATTGACTTATGGTATACTATAAGTCTATAGTTACGATGTACGTTATACGAATTTGAACATTTACAGAGTACGTACATTCGCATCGTCATATTAAACCTTCGATCGTCCGAAGATTCGAACTTCGTTTCGGATTTACAGAGTAGGGCCCCTGGCAACACCATAGTTGCGCAGTTGTGAAAGTTGGCAACATTGACGTTTTTACTTCTGCTCGGTATATTTTTTTAACTAGTGTATTTTTTTAAATAACCAATGAGGGAAGTAGATCAAATAAATTTGACTAAAGTTTTAATTTTTTTATATTATCTGGGCGCAATTTTACTAAGCAACCATTTTTTTTATCATTGCAATATGTCAATGTGAATATTATCTATCACTTATTTCTTATCGCTAATAAATAACAGATGAGGGTATTTAAAATTCCTAGGCCAGATCTTGTACTATAGGTTAATTTATTATGCCATGTGCGAAACATACATTTTAATTTTCCTATCAGCTTTGTTGTAAAATAATCGATAACACTGAAAAATTATTTTGCTGTAGGTAATTTATTACTTAAAATTGACAATTGTTTTTTCTGAGTATTTTATCACTTTATAACTCTAATTACTTCTATCTATATTTATCATAGATTTCTGATATTTACTTTATATAGACAATTTAAGCTTATCGTTGATATCGTATTTTTATTGAGTGATATGCCATAAATATTATCAAAACATTAAAAAATACGTAAACATTATAAATGGCAAGCATTTAATATTAGTAACTCCAAGTCAAGTTGTACACAAATAATTTCGATTAGAGTATATGTTGAAAAAATTCGAAAGTATCCGGCTGCAGGCCAGTTTCGGCATATCCCTAATGTTTTTAAAAATATGCTGCCATTCCCTACCGTGCTTTGACCGGACCAACCCAATTAATCAGGAAGATGTTGTCGACATGTGGATGTCGACTACAAATGTCGGCTAATCGCATTGTAGATGATTTTCGTCCCTAAAATATTTTATTATATATATTTCTCAATATATTTTAATCAATACTCTTTAAAAAAGTGGTTAGAATCCACCTTTGCCTTAAGTTTTTAAAGCAATAAAATACCCGCACGATGACTAAATTATCGGTTAGTCTATTTGTTATCAGTAGATTTGCGCGGGATTGCGTTGTAAAATGGTATCACGGAAGTGCGGGCCGCTATTTCTCATCACGTGTTCTCTTATCAGCTACCATCTTCAGCCCTACAATTGCCGCGACGATTTCTAACAAGCAAACGTTCATTCTATGCATACTATCATTAGAAGCAGCAGATTCCCTTTATAATTATCGCCTGAAGTAGGAATGGGTCGATTCGAACGGGATATTCTACGTACATACATACGAGTACATACATCAGCCTGCGCTGTCCCACTGCCATGTAAAGGCCTCGCTACTCTCCTTCCACTCGTCACAGTTCAGGGCTCGATCCTGCTAGTCTCTGTCCCACCTATCCAACTTGTCTCACCACCTTTTTCTGGGTCTGCCGCGACGTTTTAGAATCTTATAGCCCCTCTATACGATGGGCCAGCGCTGGACCAGCGGATTGACCATCAATAGCCATGTGAAGGATGGAAACGCAACTACACGATGGCGACATTCAGTTGTGACCATCAACTCTCTTTGATGTGCGCCGGAAAAAGCGACACCGATGCCATTCCAAGGACCAAGACCATTGCACACGCCATAAGCCTTTAGACGCCACTAGGCCCTCTACCCGATGGGCCATCCTAGTGGACCATCGCGATGACCCATCGTGTAGAGGGGACTTTAGATATTTTCCATTGTGTTGTTGTTTTTGCCCACAGTTCATTGGGCATGCGGCATATGTGTGTGTCTTACAAAAACCTACGTGAAGCGACAGCCTTACCGTTGTTTCCATTGGATAGTCCGGATATACCTTTCCTTCACGGTCTACCAATACTTTCTCCTCCCCATTCCTCTCCAATCTCCAAGAAACAGGAAACCTATATTTGTCCATAAATTCTACTGTCAGTGTTCATGATTGCTCGAATGCAGGTCTTATTACAATAAATAAGTACTGACTACTGCCCTTTGAGCTTTAATTGCTGTATTAAATAATTGTATTTTTATGTCGAAGTAAACTTAGAGAAAATGATTTAGTAATTGGCTTCTTAGGCTTCTCAGGGGCACTTAGCATTTTATATATCTAGTAATTTCCCCGTAGAATGTTTTTTTCGTATGGCTATAATCGAACACTCAACGACAATAAAAATTGTCCAAAAACTTTAAAATAATTTTATATGACTTGTAAATGACTTGTTTATTTATTATTTATTTCAAGTAAAATGCAAGTTTACAGTATTTAAACCAACACACTTACAATATTAATATTAATATATTATTAATAAGCAATGGAACAGAAACGCGTGCGCACCCCGTATGTTGTTGATATGTTGTTGACAATTATTACCAATGGGGCATGACAATTGGTATTGTAAAAGGATTATAATGATTAATTTTTTTTTATTGCTGTTAATGACGAGACGAGCATGCCGTTCGCCTGATGGTAAGCGATGCGACCGCTCATGAACAGTAGCAAAACCAAACAACACCGTGAGTTACAAAGCAATGCTTGGCATTCCACTGCGCTCGCCATCCTGAGACATATAGATGTTTAGTTTCAACATGTCCAGTAGTTACTCTGGCTACAATGTCCTTCAATCCGAAACACAACAGTGCATTTAAACTGCTGTATGAGGGGAGAAATAGACATTGCGGTGGTACCCACCCAGGCAGCCTCTCACATATGAGACACCTACCACCAGTAAAAATCTTTTAAAGTACTTTTCGATATAAAGTTGATAAAGAAAGCATTTCTGGGGGTAGAAAAATATTTCTATGAAATATCCGTTTCAAAAGAAGGTAAGTCATTCTAAAAAGGGAATGATGACGGTAAAAATGTTGGTATTGATAATAAGAACTACATTTTTATAATAAAAAGTTCTATTGAACTTGTTCCTAAACAATATCTCATGTACCTGGTAGTAACAATACATTGTCGAGTACATTGCTTTGCAGGAGGTGTGATATTATTTTGGTACCTAGCCCAACCAAGGTACATACCACATAATAGTCATTACATGTGCACAGGATCCCACTGTCCTTTTGATTGCAATGCAATTACAATAATGTTGTATTATTGCATTGTGGCCATTTTCAAACAAAACATATTTTTGTTCTGTCCTAACCAATAACGCACTAAGTTGTCTGGCAAACTATTTTTCTCATTAAAATCGATTGATGTTTTACAATTTTTTATAATTGTAAACATGTCTTGTAAATGTTGGAGCTAAAATAATATTATTAATATTATAGAGCCTTTCCCTCATAAAATCCAATGAGGTATTGCGTAGATGCACTGAGCAGGCTCTGCTATTTTTGGGAATATAATAATTATAATCTTTTTTAGAGTAGCCAAGAGTTGTTGTAAATAATAAACTCAAAATAACCCACACCACAAAAGCACGTTCCTTTCGCGACCAAGCACACAGAATAGAATTTGACAAACACTAAGACAAATGTCAATTCAAATATCAATCTAAGACAGATGTCAATTCTGATAATAATGCAAACAATGCAAAAAGCTTAGATTATATACTCGTCTAGATTGAGCAATGTCAACAAACGATGCGCTAAAACCGCTAAAAACCAAAAAATAACTAAATTATAAGTACCACTGCAAAGCAAAAAAATAATATTTGTTTCATGGAACTTGCGCTTGTTGATTAATTTGCTTAATGACTTGACTAGCCAACAAATCAAAATATATGCATAACATATCGAAAGCGGGCCGCCAAGTACCAAACATGTAGGACCTATGCCTTATATTAATTTAAATATCTATATGTTTGGTACTGGGCGACCCGCCTTCAATATGTTATGCATATATTTTGATTTGTTGGCTAGTCAAGTCATTAAGCAAATTAATCAACAAGCGCAAGTTCCATGAAACAAATATTATTTTTTTGCTTTGCAGTGGTACTTATAATTTAGTTATTTTTTGGTTTTTAGCGGTTTTTTGTTTTGAAGACGGTTTTTATTTTTTTATTAAAAATTTTGGTTATTTTTATCTTTTTAGTGTTGATAGGAATCAAAATGAAGAAGATTTGGTCCCCACAAGGAATATGTTCTTTCCGATGATAATGAAATCGCTAAAATCGGCTAAAAGCTGCCAAAGATATTGGAGTATTCATATGTTTATTATTTCCCCCCCCCCCCCCTTCCTTTGCCCCTACCCCCTTTTCCCACCACCACTGTAGCTTAGCTTTTATACTGAACCCAATGCAAAAAGAACCATTGGAATCCTACTAAAGTTTAAAGAGTTCTACACTCCAGGTCCGAAAATGATCATCAGATCTCCATGCTGTGTTCCTGAGATCAACCTGTCAATACATTGTTCCCAATGAAAAAGAAATCACTAAAATCGGTTAAATCCTGCCGAAGATATTAGAATTTACGTGTATTTTAATTTTATCACCTACCCCCCCTCATCCCCATCCCTTTTTTCCTCTCTCACTGTAAATTAACTTTTATAATGAACCTAATGCAAAAAGAACCATTGGAATCCTACTTAATTTTAAGGAGTTCCCCTCTCCAGGTCCGAAGATATTGCTCAGATTTTCACCATATTTTTATGGGACCAAATGACAAGCATCAGCTTTCAATCAAAGAAAGAATGGTCGAAATCGGTTCACACAGTACAGAGAAACGAGGTAACAAACATAAAAAAAAAAAAACAACATACAGTCGAATTGAAAACCTCCTCCTTTTTTTGAAGTCGGTTAAAAAGTGTCCTCACTTTCGTTGATATGTGTGAGTACGGGTCGTGTAATTAGTGTAATCCAACTGTCAAGGTGTGTGTGTTTAGGGATGCCTACTCCAGATTATTAACGTAACTTTTCCCCATTATTTGATATACAAAATAGGTTAAATAAAATATTTGTTCTTTATTTAAAGTAATCATACTATTAATTATATTTATAACGCATTTTAGTAAAAACAATAAAGATCTAAACCCATCTCCTAGTGTTGGTTTCCGAATAGAATTAACTCTTTGGATTTATTGCCTGGGCTGTTATCTGATTTCTGTATTTATGTAAAATATAAATCATCATAAGTAAAATGTTCGGAACACACAACTGAAGTCATGTGAGGCTACGAATGGTCTTCTTTTCGTTTCCGCTGTGTAATGTCTCTCCAGCAATTTGCTAGTACGGAATCCGTAGGAAGTCTAAAAATATTATTAGGACCTTGAATAAGTTCTCGCTGTTTCTTCAAAGATGACAATAGCAGTACCCCGTTTATTAAATTTTGAATGGTACATGCAAGGCAAAGAATTAATAAAATTACTATGAAGTGCATGTCGTCGTGGGTTTCATTAATATCGTCTAGGTAAGTTTTATTTACTCATTCAATAAATAATGCCATTCTTCTTGTTGTTATTCTGATCGAAATATTATGTAATGATATTTGTGTTTTATAGTTTCTCCCATAGTTTCAACAAATTTTCCTAGTAATAAATTGACAACACTGGCCAATGAAACTCATCTTCAAAATAATGAATTAAAAGTTCATGTGTTCTTCAAATAATAGTGGTTTAACAATAATGTTGCCGATAGAAAGTGATATTGGTATTATTATACAGTTTTCCTATACAATTGCGATACAATTCGATAGCACAAACCGGCATAATTAATTATTTATCGGGAGCACGTTATCCGTATGTAGTTCAAATGACACTGACGTACGTGAGAAGCGAGTCTACCAAATTTGGTAGACTTTTTTTGAGCCGCGCGGTGAGGTGTGATGTGGCAAAAAGTGGTAGAATATTTTATGATATATTCTTTTTTTTACAAAATCTGATCCCGGCGGTGTAGGATAAAAATAAATAGAGAAATGAATCTAAAAAAAATACGCCTGATTTTTTAGTCATACTTAATTTCTTGTCCGTAGTTGGACCAAATCGACTGATCTCCTTTGACGGCTTATTATTTGAATGTACGTTTATATTGACAATCCTTGCATAATGTATAAAATACAGCTTTTTATGCGATTACGTTCGCGTCGAATAGTTTTTTATACTTATTTTGCAAATAATACACAAACAAATCATTGTGGTTTACTACAAATAGTTTAACATAAATATAAAAGTTCAAGGTTTGGAAACCAACGGATCAATACCAAAAAAGTTCAAAATGGCGGCCACAAATTTCAAATCTGACTCTAAATGTATATTGTTCAAACAAAGGATGCCTCAGGTATCGATTCCGAGACCAATGTGAAAATGACAAAAAAAAATCGATTTCCCCTATTCAACCTTTATTTTAACCCCGTTAGGGTTACATTTAATAAAACGAAGTATGCTTTTATTATTGTTTTTAAATCAGTAAATAAAGTGCCAAGTTTGACGTCTGTAACTTCAACGGGTTAGGATTTTCCATACAAACTTTCATCCCTTATTTCATCCTTTTCAACCCTTCGTATCACAATAAAAAGTAGCCCATGTCCGTTCTGAAGATTTAATCTACCCCTGTGCCGACATCATGCCGACATGTTTTCGCATTTACAATATAGGTAAGGATTGAATTAAAATATTTTTGTAATGTACACAATCATGGCAATCGCTGAACGTCTTCCGCCAATTATTTAAATTCTAATGTAAGATAACTACATATTTCGTCATCATACTGAAATAGCAACAATCCACATTTGTTTTTATTATTGCGATGAATGGCGAGACGAGCATGCCATTTGTCTTATCTAATGGTAAGCGATATGACCGCTCATAGACAGTAGCAAAACCAAACAACACCATAAACACACATAGCAATTCTTGTCATTCTACTGCGCTCTCAAGTCTTAATATGTCCAGTGGGCACTCTGGCTACAATGTCGTTCAAACCGGGACAAAGCAGTGCATTTACACCGCTGTTTGGCGGGAGAAATAGAGTGCCATGGTACCCACCTAGGCGGCCTCTCACATATCAGAGACCTACTATTAATACAAATGTGAGGTTACGACGATGGTTTTAAATTTTCTATATCTGTAATTTTTACTTGTACATTTTGTATCAACCTACGTATATTTATTAGTTCACATTTTAACATCTGTCCTAAAACGAAAACTCATTAACTTACTACCAAAATACACTTCAATCTGACGAATTTACAAAAACTTTATACAGGATAAGAAAAGAATTCTATCCATAACCACGAGGTGATAAAAATTCTACGAGAACAAAAAGTTTGGAGATCTCGAATGCATATCACCTTCCGGCCGGCCATAATACTAGAGCGGCCGGAACGGTTGACGCCGCCGCATGACGCATCTTTTTTTCGATTGCGCGAAAATCATTTATTTCATACTTACATAAGATGGCGGTCAAGTGTCAACCGGAGGGTTACCTTCGGTACAAGGCAATAACTTGAAGAATATTTACCATGAACCCCGTATGTAAGTTTTTATGAGATGATTATACATAAATATTTTCGTCCGACACTTAACACACACAAAGAAGGTATATTATTATCCATAATCCATATTTATGTTTTAAGATACTGTGATTACAATCCGAGGTCTTCATGTTTTCAACGTTCTAGGTGAAATGATAATCCCGAATAAACATAATTGATCAATAATCTTTACAATTGCAAAAATATAATATGAAGTAACGCCGTAAAGTCGATTGACTTTTTAAAATTCATTGATAATCAAATGAATCATCTTTGTCGATCAAGTGGTATCTATCGAAAATGTCTAAAAGTTGTTTATCAAAAATAATTGAAATGCTTTTGTAACCAATTGACAAAATTTTTTATTTCGATTTTATGTGTTCTCATCATTATGATGGCCACAGGAAATCCGTAGGCCTTAGCCAAGAATCTCCAACGAGACCTATTGGAAGGATCTGTATTAAGAGACATGTTTTAACCTTAAAAAGGTTAAAACATGTCTATTCACTTTACCAGTAACACTGTACGTTCAACCTCTAACTAGTCTTTCGTTAATTAAATAATAAATAAATAAACACCCAATAGTCACATACATAGTCCTGAACCCACACTGAGATCGAGTCTTGTGCCGTGGGTATCAGGAACTACGAGAGACTTTTCGTTCTCACAAACTCACAGACCTGAAAAAAATATTTGTGGGCCGCACAAACATTTCTCTCGATGCGGGGATCGAACCCGCGGCCTCTCGTTTCACAGGCGGCTTCTAACTAACTGCACCACCGAGGCTGTGAAATTAATTTCATAATATATGCAATTAATAATAATTTCTTCAGCCACAGAAAGGCGACACACAGGATTTCCACTACGATCTGTCGAAAACGGCCCTCACCCACTTATTACTAACTAGCAGCCCGGCTGGCTCCGCCGGGTGTAGATACATTTTTTGAAAATATTCGGTCCAATAGTTTCAGAGCCTATTCAATACAAGTAAACAATCAAATCTTTTCTTATAATATCTTTTCTTACCGACGGTAAAAGGCCTGATGGTCTTACTTTGTTGCCCTGGCACAGAGGAAGGTTCCTAATTTGGGACGCCGCGTGCGTTAGCACGTTCGCCGTAAGCCACTTAGGTCGAACGACGAGAGCGGCTGCAGCTGCTGCTGAAGTAGCTGCCGAGTCGAAGCGAGCAAAATTTGCTCCTCTTTTAAGGAATTATTTTTTTGTTCCATTTGCCGTTGAGGTGACTGATTCTTGGGGAACTGAAGCCAAAGTATTTACTTGGCCGTCGTCTTAGAGATCTGGGTGGGGACTATCGCACTGGGTGGTTTCTTACGCAAAGGATAGCTATCGCCATCCAAAGAGGAAATGCCTGCAGTATTTTGGGCTTTTTTGCCCCAGGGACGATGACGGGTGGTTTATTTGATTAGAAGTTTCTTTTTGTAACCTCTATAAAAATATATGTATTTGGTTTTAGTTTATATAAGTTAAGATTATATAAGTTGTTACTATAAATCAATAATATATTTAAACATGTATACTGCCTGACATACCACTTTAATTTTATATATGACACTGGTTTCTTACACGTGATCGACATAAAAAATACACATTCAAATAAAATCAGCCAGTTTTAGTTTCTTTTCTTATATATAGTTTGGTTAACAATAATTAGAATCGTCGATAGCTACGATATCAATCATACGTAAACATAAACCCACGCCTTTTTCCTAGAAAGGGTAGGCATAAGGCAGAGGTGCTACCAGGACACCCACGCGCACGCCTTAACGGCCGTTCTCAATATCATATCTATCTTTAACAAGGGGTTAAAATAGCTACCACAACTGTGCTGGTACAATTCTACGCTTCATTAAACAAAAATAGACATATATATTTATCTAATCTAGCTATGTATAAATATATGCACCATAGCTACACCTCTCTATCTTTGTCAACTGAACAATAAATTGCATCGAAATATCTAATGAAATCTGTTGTTAGAGATAGATAGATTATAGAGAACGGCTGTAAGTGTTCAGTCCCTATCGATGGCCAGCGTATCGCCATATCGGGTCCAAAAATCCAATAGCACTTTGCCCGAACAGGGATTCGAACCCGATACCTCAGCTTTGCTATCATGTCGTGGTACAAGTGCGCTACCGAGGCAGTTGTAATAAATCACGGTTTAATGATTATACGACGGAATAACGTATGCGCGTACCGCTTCAACAAAGCGCGGCATCTCTTCAGTCTCAGGTCCATTAGACGAGCATTCAAACGATGTCCTGTTTTTCTTCGATATGCCCGAAGCCCTAAGTCTTCATTTAACACCCTTTTCACCGTGGTTCTGCTTAACCCCATCTGAAGGGCCAACAGTTTCTGCTTACGTTTGGGATTTCTTTGAATTCGCGCCTTCACAGCTTTTATCACCGCTGGAGTCCTAACAGACCGAGGGCGACCACTTCTTGACCTTCGTCCGTCTTCATTGTATCGTTTGATGGTACGATAAACGAATCTTTTGGTTATATTAAAATTTTTCAGTATGTCAAAAATTTGAATTGGGCGTAACCGCAGCGATGCAGCGCAATAACTGCAACTCGGTCTTCTTTAAGCGTCCACTCCATACTTAAAAACGAGTAAAATTCTAAAAAGTATACATTTTTATTTTCATGAACAATTCGAAATTCGAATTCAGTAAACATTTTTGTGGCCAGAATTCTAAAAGAAAAGTTTTTACAATACTTATGACCTGACTGTGTACATATTCATATTTCATACGAAGAACAATACACATTCTCGCATAAATTACAAAGAATTTTTAAGTACTTACACTCATGTCAAAATGTTAAAAAGTGTTTTAAATAATATTAACTTGAAACAGTGAGAACTTATAATTTATATATATATATACAGGGTATATCAAGACTGCTACCGAAAACGAAGCCGGGTGGTAGTTTAAGCGACTTCAGACACAATGCAACAGAAAAAGTGGCAAAAAAAAGCGACAATTTTTTTTTTGTTATTTTTTTCCTTTGACCATATTTGGGTGATAAATGCATTTTTTCCTAAAACAACAGTGTATACCCTTTTATTATAAATAATCTAAGGTATAAAAGAGTTTAAATTATTATTTTAGCTAAAACTAGGGATTTACCACCAAAAAACGACGATGTTTAAAAAATCATAAAAAATAACTGTCGCGTTTCTTTGCGAAATTTTTAGTTGCTTTGTGTTTGTAGTCACTAAAACTACCACCCGGCTTCGTTTTCGGTAGCAGTCTTGAGATACCCGGTATATATACATTATCTCCTAAACTGCTTACAGCTGAAACGTAAATGAGATTAGTAAGAGAACAAAAGTAACTAACATAGCCCAAAGGATTATTAGCAAGTTGAAATGACAGTGGGTCGGGCATATAACGCGAAGAACGGTTCTGGAATGGAGGCCACGTACAGGCCAGCGCAGTGTCGAACGTCCGGCTTCAAGACGACCTGGTTATGATTGCAGGAAGTCGCTGGATGCAGGCCGCTTCCAACAGGTCAATGTGGAGATCCTTGGGAGAGACCTATGTTCAGCTGTGGACTTCCTGTGGCTGAAGAGACAGACTTACATTTTCAAAATTGGCACAAGTCTGCTTTTTTTAAGTCGATTAATAATAGTAATTTATTTATGACTAGTTAATACCCGCGATTTTGTCTGTGTGTTTAATTTTATATTCATAAGTTTTATATAATTCAAATTCGATTGATACTACTCTTAGGCTGAGTTGCACAACAAACTAACTTTGCCAATACCTTTGCCTATGAAAATGTCATCGCCATACATTTGAGACGTATTTGACATTGCGAATGTATGGGATTGACAGTTTCAAGGTCAAAGGTATTGGCAAAGTTAGTTTGTGCAACTGAGCCTTAATCTTATTTCATCCCCATTTCTCCCTCAAAATGAGAAATACCTAAAATCAAATGTAATTATATAATTGTGATTATATCGTTGGCCAAATTAGGTATATGACTTTATCAATTATCAACAACAATTTCCCCTTCAATTTTAAATTATATTGTCATTATTGATCTACGATAAATAGGTACTATGATAACATTTATTAAGTTCCTAGCTCTTGAAAACTCAACAGTTACAAGCAAAATATCAGCACTCCCCTTCTCCCCAAAATATAAAGTTTCAAAGTCCGATACCACATAGAATATTACATATGAATATTTTTATTCCTGTCGCTATTAAAAAATATACAGTTAAATTAAAAAAAAAATATTACTTTATTTATAATTTCCCCGTCTCACCTTCTAAAATGTGGATATTCAAAAAACCATAAGTCTCAGTAGGTATTTGTGATATTCTAAAATTCCTGGAGAACTTACGAAATTAGTTAGGTAAATAATTATATTCTGTAATTGAAAAAAATAATAATGTAGACTTTACAAACAAACACTTCAATTTTATGTAAAAGACAAGCGAAGGATTATTTACATCAAATAAACAGTCAAATATGCTCATCACTTATGATATGATATTAATATAGATAGTATCAGCCCTGATCTTCCGTAATATAGCAGAAAGGTGATGTTATAGTCGCCAATAAGCGATACGTATATTTTATAATTACTACAATTTATTTATATGTTTTATAAAAGGCATTAAAAAGTCTCAATCGTACTGTCGATTGTAGAGGAGGCCCGTGCCCTGCAGTGGGACGTATATGGGCTGATACAGATACAGTTTAGAAAAGTTAAGAATAAAATCGTTAAAAATAGTACACATTTTTGCCTTATATTGCCACAAGTCCCAATCTATTTCCACAACTTTTCTCATAAATTTATTGTAAATGAGAACCCCAACTTCAAACACGACGCAACTAAAATTTTGCGTAAAGAAGCGACAATTAATTTTTAAATTTTTAAAATATCATTGTGTTTACATACTTATTGCTAACATAATAATTTAAGCCTCCATGTATGTACTATTGCATCTTTAAAAATAAAAGCATGTTCACTGTACGTTATTATTTTCGGAAAAAAACGTGTTGTGTACGTCAGTCGGCAACCCATCAACAACTAATATACACTATTTAACACGTTTCATTCAAATATTCACAATATTGACCAAGTGTTTTGGCTATGTTACTATACTGGGAAACCCAAAAAATGTTTATTTCCTAATCATTATCGCGTACTTGTTGCGAGTGACGTGCTGTGTAAAACTGATGTTTTGTCATGCTCGCTTAAAAGCCTGTTGTTGCAGCGGCGTCGCGTGCCGGGTTGGTCACTTCCCTGTAAAATGGTTCAGGAGGCCGATGGCTGGCACATGCATCATACTCGTATACGAAAAATATCGTTTTTGAAAACACCAAACAATTTAATAACTCTTAGGTAGGCGCAGATTCCACTCAATTCGATGGTCTAGTGGCAGTTTCACACAGTGTATAATAATCGGCTCAGACCCTGGTAATTAGATTAAGTCCTCATACACTATATTTTCAATATTTTTTTTTAACCAAAATAAGTTCGACGATAGGATCATCATGGGCGTAGCCACGGTGGGGCAGGGTGGGGCACTTGCCCCACCCTGGCTCTGGCCTCTAAGGCACCTAACCAAACTAAAATAAAAAAAAAATTAAGTTAAGATCTATCTATGGGTAGAGATAAACTTTTAAATTAACTGATTAACAAATTGGCTTACTCCCACAGCTCAAACGGCTGTAGTTAGGGACATTCTTTTAGGAATTTTAGGTGTAGAAAGGTGAGCAATAAGAAAATGTTTTGGTCTATTCGAATTATACATAACAGGGTATATCAAGGTTGCGACCGAAAATGAAGCCGAGCGCTAGTTTTAGTGACTATCAACACATCATCCATCATCCATCAGCCAAAGGAAGTCCACTGCTGAACATAGACGTCCCACGACCTTTACCAGGTTATCTGACCTTGTGGGTGGACGTCCTACGCTGCGTTTTCCGCTATGTGGCCTCCATTCGAGAACTTTTTGGCCCCACCGACCATCAGTTCTTCGCACTATGTGCTTCGTCCATTGCCACTTCATCTTACTACTCCGCTGGGCTATGTAGATTACTTTAGTTCTTCTACGGATCTCCTCATTTCTGATACGATCTTGTAGGGAAACCCCGAGCATAATCTCTCATCATCAATCATAGCTCGTTGAGTGACTTTGAGCTTCCTAATAAGGACTATAGTGAGAGGTCACGTAGACGATTTCGATATTCGATAGTTGTATCGAATATAAAAAATACTTTCGATTTAAGGTACTGAGGTATTTTGGACGAGAAGACGTTGCGTAGTTTTCCGAACGCTGCCCAACCCAGTTGGATTCGACGATTGACCTCTCTCTCGAAGTTGGACCTGCTTAACCGGACCACTTATCCTAAATAGACATATTCGTCTACAACTTCGAGAGTCGAGCCCCCAACTCCAATGGGGGTGGGCACAGCATGGTTTTTTTTTTTTATTTATTTATTTAATAACTAATATATTCGACATGATCTTCGTTTTATCCATGTTCATTTTAAGACCCACCTGTTGGGAGACTCGATTGAGGTCTTCGAGCATAGTGCTAAGGTCTTCCAGCGATTCTGCCAAAACTATAATATCGTCGGCAAACCGAAGGTGAGTGATATACTCGCCGTTGATGTTGATGCCGAATCCTTTCCACTGCAAGAGCTTGTAGGCGTTTTCCCGCGCGGCAGTGAACAGTTTCGGAGATATTACATCTCCCTGTTTCACGCCTCTCTGTAGTGGAATATCCTTCGTGCTCTGATCTTGTACTCGGACCGACATGGTAGCGTTGTTTTTAATTTATAATAAATAAATTTATTTATTTCAATTCTATGTGATTTTACAGTCCAGGGTAAGAAATATTCTTTTAAGCAAACATTTGCTCGTGATAGGAAATTTCGCTGTTGTTGTGTAAACACTTCAACACTTCTATGTACCGATAGTCGATGTGGGACCGCTGAAGAGACTGTAGCAAAGCCCAGATCTCGATCGAATCAAAGGCTTTCCCACAGTCCACAAACGCTAAACAAAGCGGCAAGTTATATTCTTCGGTTTTTTGTATAACTTGCCGAAGCGTATGGATGTGGTCTATGGTACTAAAGCCTTTTCGGAAACCGGCTTGTTCGGGAGGCTAGAAGTCATCAAACCTGCGTTTGAAACGATTTGTGATGACCCTCGAAATAACTTACAGACATGGCTCAGAAGCGAGATGGGCCTGTAGTTCTTCAGTAAAGTGTTATCACCCTTTTTGAAGAAAATACCACCATGCTCCTATTCCATGCCTCTGGCGTTGAGCTCTCGAGGAGAACGGAATTAAAGAGCCTCTGAAGGACATTCAATATCGGCGTTCCGCCCGTTTTCAGAAGCTCTAAAATGATAACGTCCACTCCCGGCGCCTTGTTGTTCTTAAGTTGCTTCAGGGCCGTCTCAATCTCGCATAGTCTGATGTCCGGGATATCATCGCTAAAGTGTCGGATCAACTTCACCCGAGCTAACACTAGATTCGGCAACCGAGGTGTAAAACTGTCCGTAGCCTCTCGATCACCCTTAATACCTCTGCCCTCGTCGACACTACGCGGCCTCCGTCCATCTTCAGCCTAGACAACTGGCTTTGCCCAATAGACAAGTCTCTTGCAAATACTTTGCAGCCTCCGTTCCGCTCAATTGTCTCCTTAATGCTCACAGTATTGTGAGCACGGACATCGTGCTGTAAGGACTTTCAGATCGGTCTATTGAGCAGCCGATATGCTTCGGTGTTAACGGAAGAACGCAGCGCTATAGGCCATAGGACGTTCGGCCATGAGGTCAAGAGTGTGGTTCAAGAGTTTTTGTGGGCTATCTCTACGGCGAGGTCTAAAATACTTAAATCCCACCGTATGGACAGCTTTTACCAAACCACTTCACTTTTGACAATCAAAGCGATTTGTTAGTTCAAGTTGAAAGGTCTCGGGGTTTTGGATATGGGTGCGAGTAGGTCGGAGCGTAGACTTCATCAAGCAACGCTTTTCTAATTGGACATTGATATTCAATGTGCCCCTATCCATTCGGTGATCACTGCCAGTTTTCACCCTGTTGATCACAGATACATCTGAACTGTGACTGAACATCCGTCTGTCAAGATGAAATCTATCTCGTTTCTCGTAGAACCGTCAGGACTCAGCCAGGTCCATTTCCTGTGAGGCGGCTTCTGGAAAAAAGAGTTCATCGTAAAGAGCCTCTATTTCTCCAGAAAGTCGGCCAGCCCCTTACTCCTGGGGTTCTGTTGCCCATGTCCAAATTGCCCCACTTTCAACTCTGCGTTGAAATACCCTATAACATTGAAGGAGGGTTTGGAAGTATGTAGGGCCCCACTTACATCTCCTCTACTTCTTCATCTGGACGTGTCGAGATCGGTGCGTATACCTGTATGACCTTCAGCGAATATGTTTTTGATATTCTAAGTATAAGGTAAACTACCCTGCTCGACACACTTTCGATTGATACGATGTAGTAAAGGTTGTAAGCACCCCACGCTTTGTAACAATAAAATGTATGTATTTTACTCCATTTTCTAATCTTAAACTCATTATCTTTTTTTTTGCTTTTTAGTTGGATCGTAAAAAAAGCGTATTTTTTAAACTATAATTTAATTTCGAAAAAATTTTCGTTGCATTGTGTCTGGAGTTACTTAAACCGCCACCCGGCTTCGTTTTCGGTAGCACACTTGATATACCCTGTCGATACATGGTGCTACAGGGTGTGACCTTTTTGTATGAAAAAAAAATAACCGGGGAAACAACGGGTATAGTTTGCTACCTTGTGGCGGACAACAAACACTGGCAACCAACCAACCTGAACTTCATGCCAGCGGTTTACTCTATGGTGTTCGAGAGTGTTCGGCGTTCTCTGTCAATTGAAACATATATAAGGATTGTCATGCAAGAAAAACGCCATTCTATTCTATTCTATTCTTTCGACTCAATTCTGTATTTTCGGCCACATAATTATTATAAAGAACTTATTGTACATAATAAACTCATTTGCAAAAAAAACGGGCACCTAAGCAATGAACCATTTCAAATGTTACTATTGGTTTGTTTGATAATTATAGGTAGTTTTACTTTCACAATTTTGTAAATTAATAAGCAAATAATCGTTTTCGTCAGTATTATCATAAAATTTTGATAAAATTAATGGGTTTTAATGCTAAAGTTCACTAGTAGTGTATGCTCGCTAGTAGTGCATATGCTCGTGAAGTCTGTCTGTATCAGCCCATATGCGTCCCACTGCAGGGCACGGGCCTCCTCTACAATCGAAAGTACGATTGAGAGTGGTTAGGCCATATCCACCACGCTGGCCTAGTGCGGGTTGGCGGACTTACATACCATAGAATTTTTATAAATCGCTATGGTATGCAGGTTTCCTCACGATGTTTTCCTTCACCGTTTTTTGTGCGTGGTGATTGACTATCAATACACACATGACTCCGAAAAGTCAGAGGTGTGCCCTGGGATTCGAACCCGCAACCACCGTGAACATGTTGGCAGTCGCGTCTAGTCCGTTTACCAACAGGCCACCACGCACTTGGTTTGCCTGCGAAAAATCAGTCCCGAATTGCGGTTGTCGAATTTAGAAAAGTGAAATATTGCTCCGAGTGACCATCCCATGCGATAGAAGAGGACACAGCATAGAAGCTGTTCGAAGTCCGCCCATTTAAAGAAAGAGGGTGCGCATGCTATTTATTGTTGAGAATGAAAAGGACAGCGATAGACTCGTATATGCTGTGTTTTGGAGTAGTTTATTAGTAAAATAGAGGAAAAGTTATTTAATTTTGGTTAATCAATTAATTATTTATGTGTGTATATATTTTATGTGACACTAAAGTATATACTGCCTCGGTGGCGTAGTTGTACTAAGGTACGGTAACAAAGCTGAGGTCTCGGGTTCGAATCCCGGGTTGGGCAAAGTGATATTGGATTTTTCTATTCATTATCAGCCCAGAGTCAGAAATTTGTGCCCGATATGGCGATAGGGTCGCCACCTATCACATCGTGGGACGGAACATACAAGGCGAAATGTGGGTGTCCTGACACCTCTGCCTACCCCTTCTGGGAAAAAGGCGTGAGTTTATGTATGTATGTATGTACTAAAGTATATATACATTTTTAGCAAAAGAGAAGGTTATATTATTACATATATAATACTAATCTTGCAAATTGTATCTTTATTATTAGAAGACAAAATAAAAAACAACAATTAAAAAATACTTCTGTTTATTGTAAAAAATTGTAAAAACAAAAAAAAATAGTCAGTTTCCGAGTCATTTCTTTTGGATTATTGTTACCAAATGGTCGTTTTCCCAATAATCAACCAGAAACCGCACCAGAGCCAACAGTTTTTAAAAATGTCATCATTGAAATTAATTAAATCAACATCCGAATTACACAAAAAACACTTTTTCGCCATTTTTTTTAAATAAATAGTAGCACGTTTTTTCAATTGCAACTATAACCACAATCTACTCCAAAATGATGCACAGCATATACGAGTCTATCGCTGTCCTTTTCATTCTCAACAATAAATAGCATGCGCACCCTCTTTCTTTAAATGGGCGGACTTCGAACAGCTTCTATGCTGTGTCCTCTTCTATCGCATGGGATGGTCACTCGGAGCAATATTTCACTTTTCTAAATTCGACAACCGCAATTCGGGACTGATTTTTCGCAGGCAACCCTGTACCACCGTGTTCGTAATAAAATGATCTTTATTTTCATTTAATTTCCATTCAATAATCAGACCGGTGCAAAATGCTAGTAGCGATTTACCTGTTTATACCTGGCAACCTGAGGGTTGTGACCAGTGGCGGCGTAAGGTAGGTTGGCACCCGGGGCGGTTTTGTAGTGAGCACCCCTACATAAAATATAACACCCAATGCTAAACAAGCCTACACCGGACATATCGTGCACTTATGAAATCTGATTTTATTGGAGGAAAGCTATTATGCTCCCCTTTCGGTGCTCCGGAGGCGGCTCGAACTGTATGTTAGTGTCACTGGCCTTCCAGCCTAGCACGTTACAGATGTTTTGGCCGAGCCGGGTCCCTCACAAAACCTACGCTAGCATACCGACTCAATCCCTTGGATGACCGGCACACGCATTATGGGCGGCCCCAGTCATCACAAGGCGATAATCGCATGATCGATGTCCGCCTCAGCGTCCTACAGAAAATCATCGCTGGTTCTCCTTTTAAAGGGTTCGACTGTTTAAGGACTCCGCGCCGGTTAGAGATGTTTAGGTCGTCTACGTCAGAGATGAGGCCATACGCCCTGTCGCTCATATCTGAGCTGCTGTAGGTAAGGGCGCACCGCCCCCTGCACAGTATGCTCAGCCCAGCGTGATGTCTCCTCTTATGACGGGTAGGAAATACCGTGGCGAAATTCTTACACCCTACGATAGGGTAGAGGCGCCGCAGCGGTTCAGCCGTTTATCGCCCGGCAACCCTTTTGTGCAGGTGGCGGCGAGCGGGATCGTTCACCTCACGATCCCGTTTCGTGTTCTTCTTCTGCGACATCACGATCTCGCAGAACGAGAGCATTGCTTGCCAAGACCTCCGAATCTCGACCATGGAGGGCATCACGACCGAGAGCGAGAGGTCTACACTGGCGACTGCATGGAGTATTCTGCGCTCGTCACCCCAGGGTGGGCACTCCGAATAAGTGTGTTGCTTTTCACAATGATGACACATAGCGGTTTCATTCATTCTCGCCACCCGCCACATACCGGGTATCTCAAGACTGCTACCGAAAACGAAGCCGGGTGGTAGTTTTAGTGGCTACAAACACAATGCAATTAAAAATTTCGCATAGAAACGCGACAATTATTTTTTATGATTTTTTAAATATCGTCATTTTTGGGTGGTAAATCCATAGTTTTTGCTAAAATAATAATTTAAACTCTTTTATACCTTAGAGTATTTATAAATAAAAGGGTATACACTATTATTTTAGGAAAAAAAATATTTACCACCCAAATATGGCCATAGGAAAAAAATAACAAAAAAAAATTGTCGCTTTTTTTTGCAACTTTTTCTGTTGCATTGTGTCTGAAGTCGCTTAGACTACCACCCGGCTTCGTTTTCGGTAGCAGTCTTGATATACCCTGTATATCTAACGAAGCAACCGTGCACTGATAGGACCGGTATCAGATGGACCGCAACATGCCGTGGCGCCTGTTCGACCACTGGTAAAAACAGCATTGCCAGATTGGTCAACTCACCAGTACCGGGATGACTGTCCATCCTAGGGTACCACTCATCCAAGACGGCCAATGTATCTCTCTCAAGGGCTGTTGGCTCCCCTTGAAATGACGTATTCAGTCGCTAGTAATAAACCGACGACGAAAGGGCTTTGGCGTCAACGTCCCAGGGAAGGAAACCAGCCAGAAACAGGCGGCCCCTTGGGAGATCGTACGATATCCCTTGAATAATGATTATCCGCTACGCCACCACTCGAGAAAGGCACAGTCTGCTCAGAGATTCAACCGAAACGGTACCTATATGTTCCAATTAGGCTCAAAGAAGCTTGGTATGCTCAACAGATCGAGGCAATATATCAGGCACGGGTTCGGCCCCACATGGAACATTGCACCCATCTTTGGACAGAGGCATCCCAGTACAAACTTTTCCCTTTCGACCGACCGGGCAGATCGAATCATCGACGACCAAGTTCTTTCCGATGATGTTCGGAATTTTCTCGGCTGCTGAGTTCCGCCAACGTACAACACAACAAACCTCCAATACCACTCTAGTACCTTTCTCCCGACATTTTCTTCTACGTACAACAAATCGCGAGATCCAATTGACAACAACAGCAAGCCTACCTTCAAGAAAATAGCGTATTCTTGCCTTAAAGGTAGCAACGTATCTCTATGCCCCATGGTGTTACAGATGTTCATGGTCGGCGGTGATCACTTACCATAACGTAAACCGTATGGTCGTCTGCTACCTACGATATAAAAAAGCCGTAAAAGGCCATCGATCGCGCAACTCCCGCGTACAGCCTCTGGTAAGGGGTGCCGGAACCTTCGAAGTTGAGTTGCTTAGACCAGGACTTCCCGAAGTTATTCGTATAGTTCACACATACAGACATTCACAGACCCTTAAGAAATTGGCATTGTTTTACGATACCCTCAGACCAGCCCTTAATAACAGATTATCAGAAAAACTCTTAATTTGACATAAAGTTTATTTTTTAATTAGAAAATAATGCAAAAAAAGAACATTTATTTACTTTTGATTAACTGATAATGGGAAGACTGTGCTTGCTTTTCTGAGCATAGCTTCCCAAAACGGGGCTCCAGTTTGGCTTACTCGACTGGATCGCCCCTGAGACAATGCTGCGACGCCACAGAGCGTCTTGACGCTTAGTTTGGGAAGTCCTAGGCTAGATAATACGTCTGCTGCCTTAACTAGTTTTGAAAGAACATTCTATCGACTATCCAAGACAATTCTAACTTCACGAGGAGCTGATAGAGACCTCCACGCCATCAACTGTTATATGGGCCCCTGCAGGTGGCCCCTACACTCGTGCAAGATAGTATCAAATTTATCCACTGCAAGGCCGAGCTACCGAATTCTAGAATTCATTCTTTTAGAGAATGAGACATTATATTTTAAAAAGAAATATTTACAGTTGCGATACATTTCAAAATATACTATTGGTATACAAATAGTTAGATACAAGGGTTGGTAGGTATTTCTGGATAAAGATAGATTTTGTGTGATTTCTGCGGATGTCTTTGTCACCCCTTGGTGCTTGGTACCCGGGGCGGACCGCCCCCTCCGCCCCCCCTTTACGCCGCCACTGGTTGTGACCGGAAAGAAATAGGCAACCTAACGTTTACATATTCTATGGGCTTCATACTTTCGATTGGTATAGAATTTGTTTAATAATCAATCAGGTGAAATGCTTAAAATTTTTTTTAATAATTAATTAATCGTATTCTGGACTGAAATTTGCTAGGCAACCCCTATACAATATATTATTGACATATTAAATTCAATATAAAATACGTTTCATCAAATAAACATCTCGGTGAAGGTCGATGTATGGCGGGATCTTAGACTATAAGAAGATATACTTTTTTTCAAGATAAAATATAACTCGAAAATGAAAAATCTTTATTAAAATAACAATTTTACATATGGAGAATATTGCAGGGGTTCTCAAATTAAGCGTTGCCTGTGTGTTGTGAAACAAGTTAAATATAATTGTTATTACATTAATTGTGAGTGTCAGTGTGAGAAAGTGCTAATAGTGTATGTTTGTGTGTGTGTGTGTTACGTGTTATTATGTTTACTTTTATCACGAATTTTTACAGTGGCTTTTCCTTCGCTATAATTCACTGATAGAAATATTATACATTTTGAAATTTTATGTCGAAGAAAATCGAAACCACTGAAGTTATTTCTATGAAAATTAATATTTCATCTCTTTATTACTAACAAAAAGTAATGGCGTAATATTTATGGAAAAACAGCATAGTGGGGGTGAAATAAGGGATGGAATATTGCATGGATAATCAAAATCGCTAACATGTTTAATGTCAAAAATTTATAAGGAACACTATTTGGATATGGAGAAACGGGATATAATAGAGTGGGAGGCACGGGAGAGGACTGAGTTAGCTGACAGATTTGATAGGACGAAATGTAAATGCACGGTATAAGACAGGATAGATAATGAAGAGAAAGGATGAGACATATCGGGAAGAGACTGAATAGACGGGATGGGACGGAATTGAGTAGGACAATAGGATAGCTACGTTATGTTAAGGTATACACGAGCTTATACGAAAAATAACATGTATTTGATATGAAGTAAAATAAAAAAATATCTGCATCCAGGCAAAGGTGGGTCGGGCTTTTTGCTATGCTAAATAATTGAATATAATATTGATCATATAATAACTAAGCCATAGCGAAGCGTGGTCGGGTCAGCTATGGTATCTTTTAATTGATTTCAATGAATGTCGTTGGAGTAGTAACAGTGTTATAATATCTCCGTAGCAAAATAATGATTTAAATCTGGAGAGATGGGATAAAATAGAATATAAGGTAGATAAAATGGGACAGTAGAATAGGTACAGGATGGGATTGGAATTGGATAAGCAGTTTAGACAACGGCTGTCATGTTGATTTTAAATAAAATATGGACTGGAATCTGTATTTGCACCCAGGCGAAGCTGGGCCGGGCCGCTAGTATAAAATAAATAGATATTTTTTGAGACCGTATTGTGATGTTTTAAATATTTTTATTAATATATTAGAATTAGAATACTTAATTTGGAATTGTCCATAATTTAGGACCTGTGGCTAGCTTCACGCTTATTATTATGTCTTTCGAGCGGACGATTAACCAGTAACAACTGAACATATACGTTTAGTTTTTGTTTCATTATAGTATTTTACGTTTATTATTTATAATAATGGGTGAAAATGTGCCTTGTGATGGTTTGAAGTGTGTGCAAGTGTTGATCGGCGAGGAAAAGGTAAATTCATTACATTTCGTAGACAAACAACTACTCGTATCTGGTCGAAAACCTACGCCTGATTTGTTGTGTATTTCTCGAAAGTAGTGAAAACTATAGAATACAATTTTATAGATCAGTGCACATAACTACATAGATTGCTGGATGTTCTCATACTAATAAGTTATACTGTCGGTGTTGTATATTTTTTTCCAACGATGTACTTAAATTTTTGGAATTGTTCCGGCTATAGTGATTTAAATAATGTAACTGGTACTTTTATAGTAATTGACAAAAACATGTGAATGCATTAATATATTTTCATAATTCCGGTAAACAGCGTATAGAAACCTCTTTATGCGTCATATACATAATATGTGATGAGATTTCAAAACATTATGCTCGCGTAGACAGTAATCGTAGTGTTTTTCAGATATTCCTTACCTTCCTTTCAGAGCTCATGGTGAATCAAAAAATCACATGCATACACAAAAACATAACATGAATATATTAACAATAATTTGTGGCCGCGAAGTTAAACACGACGCAAAATAATTACAATATAAAGTTACGTATGCATGCCCAAAAGTAATTTAACTTACACATTTGTTTTATTCATCTATTTAAAACTAATGATGGGCCCTTCAGTATTTTGGCAATATTAAATAGATGGCGGTGGAAATCGCGCCATCTATTAGATTTTTTTGAAACAACTTGTTGTAATAGATTTTTTCATAACGGTGATAAAGTCTAAAGATAGTTATTATTTTATTGGTTTTTATCCTAATCTTATATAGATCGTGTGGTAGGTCTGGGACTGCCTCGATGGCGCAAAGTTGATGTCTCGGATTCGAATCTGGTGTCTATTTTTATTTAATTACATCGCATAGGCTCGCCCTCTGTCGCATGATGAACACGTTCTTCTTTCTTAATACCATTTTGCTCTTGAACCAATACATATTGTTACTAAAAAAATATTGGGCTTGCCCTAGTCCACAACCCTAGGTACGCCACTGATACCCACAACCTAAATATTATTTTAGACTTCTGCCCCACCCTGAGCCCATGGCTGGCTACGCCCATGAGAATCATACCACTAGTAGAACCTTTGCCTACTCCTTTAGAAACACAGGCGTGTTTTAATTTCACGTAGAGTAAGGGTCCAAAATAAAAGTAAGGCTTCTCACATACACACATAGAAAATAGTATTGATTTTTCGAAATGAAAATCTTATATATCTTACTCCTACTACTCCTTATACAATACTAGCGGCCCGGCCCAGTTTCGCCAGGTTACAAATAGATTTCTGTACAATAATATGTACGTATTATACTGTTATATGTGAACTCCGTGGATGTTACCTCGTTGGCACGCACCCTCTCAAGAGAAGACGAAACACATGTGACAGTAGTTTGAATGTCTTTGGATTATTATTGATCGTGACTTTGTGCAAAGCGGATACCTAATTTTATTAAATAATGTAAAACCACTTCTGGTAGTTTATATCAGAAGTGGGATTGCTCACTACGTCCACTTTGAAATTTTCAAAAGTCAGTTGGTTTATTTTGTTTGAGTGTCCGTGAAACACAAGGTTGCGATTGATAATCTCTGGTAAGCTTGTTTTGTATTGCTGTAGTAGAAAATGGGTCGATCCCGATCTCGTGACCGGTGTTATTCTACTACCAGCCGCTCGCGCGGCGAACGCTTGGTGAGACATCGTTCGCGCAGTTCAAGTAGAGGGTATACCCCTCCGGTAAGAAAACGACACTTTACTTGTAGTCGCAGCCGTAGCCGAAGCCGCAATGAACGTCGTGGTGAACGTCACACGCGCCGAGATCATAATAGCAGTCGCAAGAGCAGTCGCGATCGTAGCCGGAGTTGTGACTACGGGCGCAGTCGTGGCCACAACCATTACCGCTGTGATAGTAATCGGCGACGAAACGATAATCGTGAGTTTAGTGGTTATGAATCCTGGCACACTATAATGTCGCGTCTTCAGGCTTTAGAGTCGCAAGCGTATGATTCGCATTTATCAGGTCGATTAGCCTCTACTGAGTCACGCAACCCGAGCGGAACAGAACAGATTGTCGAAGCGATTCAATCATTGAAATCGGTAAGTACACATAGCTATTATGTGTCTAATTTTAACCCTAATATACATGACGTGGATTCCTGGTTTGAGGAAGTTGATCGGGCCAAGGTTGCAAATCGGTGGGATGAACGCGAGTGCCTCGCTCGTGTTGGTAAGTGTTTGAAAGGTGATGCAAGGTCATGGTTGGATGAGTGGGTTACCAACGACCGTTCATGGACCAACTTTAAAGAGGACTTTAGATGTTTATGTACCAAAAGGTAGATCGGGCAACAATCTTGTATGAGGTAATGTCCACTAATTCTAATGGTTTTCGTACTTATGCTGAATATGCACGAAAATCATTACTTCAGTTGTGGGTTGTTAAGGGCCTTAGTGATGACCTAATCACCGATATTGTGCTTCGGGGTGTTACGGATCCCCAAGTTAAAGCAGCGGCTATGAACGCAAATTTAGCTCCGCGGGACCTGGTAGGTTATTTGGCTACCTTCTCAAAATCGGAAAATGCAGATGCTCGTGCTATGCGCTATCCGATTGCGCAAAGTGGTACCGAGGAAAACGACAGTTACCAACCGACCGACTCCGGGAATTGGAATAGGCGTTAAATGTTATTTATGTGGTAAGTTGGGACACAAACAGTTGCAATGTTCTAAGAAGTCGAAACTTGCTGCCACTGGTTCTGCAACTGAGCCGGCCCTAAAACCGACAGCTGCTAAGATTGATCGATTCGTCTCATGTGCATACTGCAAAAAACAAGGCCATCACATACGTGATTGCTTTGTAAGGAAGCGTGCGGATTCAGGTAAAGTCAACTTTTGCTCAAGTTACTCAGCTCAAAAACAAAAAGACGTCGTTGTTGGTGTCATCAATGGAATTCCAGTTGACATACTTATAGATAGTGGTGCTATAGGGGTGTCGCTTATCTCTTCAGTGGTAGTAAATCATCTTTCTTGTACCAAGAAACCCACCAGTCGACAAATAAAAGGCGTAGGTAAGTTAATTACGCATGTTAATTTTTACGTCTCTCTCGTGGTTCAGCTGGAAGACGTTTCATTAGATGTGGACTTCTTGGTTGTCCCTAGTGAGTGTATGAATGCTCCAGTCATTATTGGCACCGATGTGCTGAATCGGGAGGGCGTCACATATGTATGTACCAAGGACTTGCAGAGAATCATACGGGCTCCTGAATGTGCTGTTTCTTCTGTGCATGATAACCGACAACGCTCGTATAAAACCAGTTTAAGCGGTCCTCATTTGGTTGATCTCAATAGGATCTTGGACGAGTTCTCCGAACACATGATTTCAGGTACGGCCACTTCCACGGTTACAACAGGTACCATGAGCATTCGTCTAAAGGACGATACACCAGTTCATTATAGACCGTACAAGATGTCATATGACGAAAAGTTGAAGGTACGTCGAATTATTCAAGATTTACTTTCGAAGGGTATCATTCGTGAGTCAGAGTCGCCTTATGCAAGCCCAGTGTTGCTTGTTAAGAAAAAGGACGGCTCTGACCGGATGTGTGTCGATTTCCGTGCGTTAAATGCCCGAACGGTAAAAGATCGATTTCCGCTACCCCTAATTGATGACCACATTGACCGTTTGGGTAAAAGCACCTACTTTACGACTTTGGACATGGCGACTGGGTTCCATCAAATAAAGCTTGATGAAGAATCCATACCACTCACCGGCTTCGTGACGCCAGAGGCCCATTATGAGTACGTAAAAATGCCATTTGGGTTAGCAAACGCGCCGATTGTATACCAGCGCATTATTAGTAAAACTTTGCAGAAATTCATCACTGATGGGAAAGTTCTGGTATACATCGACGATTGTTTGATCTTGTCTTCTTCCGTTGAAGAGGGACTGCAAACTTTGCGGGGAGTACTACAAACATTGACGGAAGCTGGGTTCTCGTTAAATCTGAACAAATGTTTCTTTTTGTGCACAGAAGTAGAATACCTGGGGCGGGTGATATCTAACGGTGAAGTGCGACCCGCTACTGGTAAGGTTCAGGCTCTTTCAGATTCCATTGCACCACAGAATGTTAAACAGGTTAGACAGTTTCTTGGGTTGGCGGGGTATTTTCGAAAATACATCCCAGAGTATTCCACCAGAACTGCTTGCATTGCGCGCCTGACTTGTAAGGACGTGCAGTTTCACTGGACTGCGGAACATGAAACTGTACGTCAAGAAATTATTAAAATTTTAACTGGTGCACCCGTACTTGCGATATTCGATCCAAGTTTACCTACGGAAGTTCATACGGATGCAAGTAGTCTTGGGTATGGTGCGGTTCTACAACAGGTTCATAGGGATGGTAGTCGGCGTGTTGTGGCCTATTATAGTCAGGTCACAAAAGGTGCTGAACCGAAATACCATTCCTATGAACTCGAAACCCTTGCGGTAGTAAATGCATTAAAGCATTTCAGGCACTATCTCATTGGTATTCAGTTTCTGGTGGTAACGGATTGTAATGCCTTAAAATCCACCCAAAATAAGAAAGACTTGTTACCGCGTGTGGCGAGATGGTGGATTTATCTACAAGATTTTAATTTCACCATTCTTTACCGAAAGGGCACCATGATGCCGCACGTGGACTATTTAAGTAGAAACCCATGTAATGTTAACAATGTCGAACGCCCACGTAATTGGGCTCAAATTGCTCAAGCAGGTGATGAGGAGACTCAAAATATGATTCGATTGCTTGAACAAGGTCAATTGGATGCGTCAAGGTATGAAGTACACAATGACATATTATATTACCGATATATGCCGACGGGTGAAGACCCGAGGCTACTTTGCTTTATACCTAAAGGTAACCGTTTGAGCCTCCTCCGTATCTTTCATGATGAGCATGGCCATGTAGGCGCAGATAAGGTAGTGGATCTAATTTTAAGACATTTTTGGTTCCCTAGTCTTAGAAAGTTTGTCACTAAATATACTTCTCATTGTTTAACATGTGTCGCCCACAAGCGTGTACCGCGAGCACCTTTACAGCCAATTACATCCTGGGAAAATCCGAAGTTCCCTTTGAAACCTTACATGTTGATGTTCTCGGGCCTCTCCCTATGTCCAAGGGTTATAAGTTTGTCATGCTTGTGGTAGATGCCTTCACAAAATATTGTCTCTTGACACCTATATGTCGACAAGATTTAAATGAACTGAAACGAGTATTTAAAATTGTGTTATCGTTGTTTGGTACTCCTAAGTTAGTTGTATCAGATAGGGGACGCATGTTTGAGTCGACGGGCTTCACTTCATGGATGAAGGTCCTTGGTGTACAGCTTCACTTCATAACTCCTGAAATGCATCATGCAAACGGACAGGTTGAACGTTACATCCGTACGGTCTTGAATATGCTTCGTATTGCGGTCAATCATCAAAAAGCTGAGTGGGCTGAAGAACTATGGCATTTACAGCTCATTCTTAACCTAACAAAGCAGAAAACTACGCAGACTTCTCCTCTTAACCTTTTAATTGGCCATGAAAGCGCAACGCCTGCAATCCGAACGTTGGTGCGAGATGTGGCATTGAATTTAACCAAAGGCAACCGGGAAGCAAAACGGGAAATGCTCAGACAAAGGACGGCCGAACGGTTGAAAAACAATCAGACTCGTCAAGACATAATGGTCAATGAGCGCCGGAAGCCTCCTCGTGAATTCCAGAAGGGTGACCTGGTGTTTGTTGTCAAGTTTGCTCAATCTCAGGGTAAATTGGATTCTGGCATGCGGGGGCCCTATAGGGTAGTGAAAACCCTCTCTAATCACCGATATGAGTTAAAGTTACTTGCTGGATCATATGGAAAGTCTACTTATGCGGCTGCTCAGTATATGATTCCATGGAAAGGTGAATGGACCCCTGAGACGTGTGCAATATTCTTTGAAGGTGTGTGTTCACTCTTTAAGTACCTGTCTTAGATTGAAGCTGGTACCTTGGTTTGTTCCTTTTAAAAGCTTTTCGCGAAGAGTCATCGAGGGAGTACAGTGTCCTTTTCCCTCGGTGTGAAAGCTTTCCGTGTTCGGAGAGTCGTCGAGGGAGTACAGCCTCCTTTTCCCTCGGCGTGAAAGCTTTCCGTGTTCGGAGAGTCATCGAGGGAGTACAGCCTCCTTTTCCCTCGGTGTGAAAGCTTTCCGTGTTCGGAGAGTCGTCGAGGGAGTACAGCCTCCTTTTCCCTCGGCGTGAAAGCTTTCCGTGTTCGGAGAGTCATCGAGGGAGTACAGCCTCCTTTTCCCTCGGTGTGAAAGCTTTCCGTGTTCGGAGAGTCGCTAGGGGGATTAAATGCACCCTGACCCCTAGTGTAGATTTAAGTATTTCCTCGGTAGGGGCCCATACCGAGGACCTGTGTATGTGCATATGTTTAGACTTTTATATGTTGAATGTTTTAGCTTGTATAAACTTATTTGACTTTGACTTTCTGACTGGTTTGACTTTTATGACAATCTCTAACAAATTTACTTTGTTACATGTAGCAATGGAGCTCTGAAGTAATTTGGACTTTGGTTTCAGAGACTAATCATGGTGTGGATGATGAGTGTTTGAATCTAAATAAATAGATTCCAATGGGGCTGGCCCATCCTCAACGTTTGACTGAACAACTAGGCCTTTGCCACGCCTGGTTTCAACGTCTTTGCAAGAAAAGGAACTTGCCGATGGCGTTGGATCATTACTTCGGTTGATTTCTACATCTTTGGTCGACGACGACTAAGCCTGTCGGGACGCCAGGGTGTCAGGAGAGGCCGTGTTATATGTGAACTCCGTGGATGTTACCTCGTTGGCACGCACCCTCTCAAGAGAAGACGAAACACATGTGACAGTAGTTTGAATGTCTTTGGATTATTATTGATCGTGACTTTGTGCAAAGCGGATACCTAATTTTATTAAATAATGTAAAACCACTTCTGGTAGTTTATAATACATATAAACCTTCCTCTTGAATCACTCTATCTATTAAAAAACCGCATTAAAATCCGTTGCGTAGTTTTAAAGATTTAAGCATACAAAGGGACATAGGGACAAAGAAAGCGACTTTGTTTTATACTATGTAGTGATATATCTTACTCCGGACCTCGAACATCCGAACATATGAAGTTCGTATTGTTAATAGAATAACCTCCCAGGTCGACATACGAACTTGTCCATAGGTTGAGTTAAATTAATCGAACATAGTTTTTGAAGTGAAAACTTCTTTAGCGGCGTTGAGCACTTTTTCTGTAATGGGTATAAAATCTTAAACTCGCGTCAGGACACGTGACCTGATCGTAAGACGAAAAGCGTAAGACGGATGGAGAGTAGACAGCTGTCAGTTAGTCGTCAGTTTATAAAGCTTTGATGAATTGCCAATGATTTTGAGTGGAGATTTCAACATAAACTTCGCAGACGATAAAAATCAACTATTAATTGAATTTTTAAATAATGAATTTGGTTTAACTATGTCGAATGATCGCAATCTTAGCACAACGAAATACAAAACTACTATTGATGCGGTCTTTATTAGACATTTAAATAGGTTCGAATCAAAACTGTTCGTTTCTTACTTCAGCTACCATAAACCTATCGTATCAGTTTTAGAGATTGGCGATGATAGTTCTGGTAATGATGATGGTGAAAAAGTCGTTGAAATTATGGATGAAAGTTGATTTTTCGGAGAGATAAACTTTTTAATGTAAAATAATTGTAATAGTTTTAAAGTGTTAAATTTTTAATGTAATATAAATTGTCATGTTTGTGTACGATAGCGCAATAAATGAATATTGTATTCTACCACATAAATGATAGTACTTTTATACTGATAAAGCAATTGGTGCAAAATTATTCCCTAACCATTCCAAAATATCAAACATGCTCAGCGTTAATAATCAAGTTTTCACTTCTGCCGGCACTCCCGGAGTGCAACCCGTCTTTTTTTTGTTATCTGTGACGTGAGTAATTTTCGGAAAAAATATACTAACCTTAATCAGCCCGTTCATACCCACCGCTTAGTGCGGGCCCCCTATACAACAATATGATTATTATTATCTATAATCTATCTATCTTTCATAAGAGATTTCATTAGATAATTCGTTCGATGCATTTTATATTTCATTTAACAAAGATAGACAGGTATTGATATAGTGTATATATTTACAGATGTCTATCTTTGTTTAATTAATTATAAAATACAGAGACAAGATATAATATATCGTACAATTGTACCGACATAGTAATGGTAACTAATATTACCTCTTGTCAAAGATGGATAGAATATAGAGAATGGCCGTAAAACAGTAGAATCCACCACACTGGCATATGAGTTATTAGTCAATCAATACTAATAAATAGCTGTGTCAAGACTCTATCTTAGTGTGGTGTCAGGAATATGTATAGTCTACAGGGTATATCAAGACTGCTACCGAAAACGAAGCTGGGTGGTAGTTTTAGTGACTTCAGACACAATGCAACTAAATTTATGCAAAATTTGTAACTTTTTCTTTTGTTATTTTTTTCTATCGTCGTATTAGGATGGTAAATACATAGTTTTTTGTTAAATAATAGTGTACACCCTTTTATTTTTAAAGACGCTATGGTACGCAAGGCTTTTAATTATTATTTTAGCAAAAACTATGGATTTACCACCCAAATTGTCGCGTTTCTTTGCGAAATTTTCTGTCTTGAACCCGTAAGATCGAGTCGTGGGTATCAGAAACTACGAGAGAATGTTCGGTTTCACATCCTTTCTATTTTGCTCAAATATAATTTATTTAAGATTATATTATATATTTGAGCTGTAGATTACAAACAACCATGTTAATTATTCTTGAGTATAAACATCCCCAGAGTTAAAATGGAAGTCATTGTCATTTGTTTGCAAATTTATTTTTTCGCCCTCTAATTTCCTAAGTAAATTTAGTTGGCTATGCCACTTATCAGCAAATCCCTCCAACTTACAAAGAAACGACGAAAACATACAATAGAAAATTATACAATCTTAGATAGTCTGGAAGTGAAAGTAAAGTTATCTTCAAGATACATTTTAAGCTATTATCAAATGCGTTATTTAAACAAACATTGACACCTGAAGTAATAATCAAAATGGCTAACATAATTACATAATCCATCACTACATTGCTCTTACTTTTGCCTCGTAAATATCTACTCTCGGTCTGTGAGATATTCTGAGATTTTATTCGATTCATCATCATTATTTCAGCCACAGGAATTCCACTGCTGAACACAGGGCTTCCCCAAGGATCTTCACATCGATCTGTTGGAAGCGGCCTACATACAGCGACTTTCTGCAACCTTAGCCAGGTTCACCACAGGTTCATTCATCCACCTTGTAGGCGGGCGTCCGACACTTAACTTGCCTGTACGTGGTCTTCATTCTAGAAACTTTCGGCCCCAACGGCCATCAGTTGTACGCGCTATGTGTCTGGTCCAATGCCATTTCATTCCGATATTCTGCAATTGAATACCTAAATAAATACACTCAATAGTCTCATATATAGTCCAGACCCCACACTAGGATCAAGTATTGTGTCGAGGGTATCAGAAACTAAGAGAGACTTTTCAATCTCATAATCTCCCTGACTCGAAACAAAAACCTGTGGATCACACAAACATTTGTCTCTGTGCGGGGAGAGAACCCGCGGTCTCTCATTCCACAGGTGGGGGTCAAACCAACTGTGTCATGGAGGCTGTCAATATAATTATTCAAATTAAAGTTTTACAGTAAAACCATAAAATTGTAGCCATAACCTTACAGATTCTCTCAGGTGTAAAAACGTATTATTTTCTCACTGTTAACTATGCATTGAAAGGAAAGAACAGATTTTTGTCTTCTCTTTAGAGTATTACAATGAGTAGATTTTACGGATTTCAAACGTATTAGAAACTAGAACAATCATATATTAATGAAATCAAATTGAATGAATCAAATACGAATGAACAGTGCGATTTATGGGATTGAGACAAATATCTCAAGCAACGAGTACTTTTGCTGATCCTAGGTCGAATTCTTATTCTAAACCAATTAGCAAAGCTGAAAGCTCTGGTCTTTAAAGTCAGATGTGTACGTTGCAATCGTAATAATTGAAGTCTTCTGTAAGAAAGAGCCATTTTGAAAACTGAAAAAAAAAGGGAAAAACAAGTCTCCTGTTTCCAACTTTATGTTGGATGTAAATCGGTAATAAATAAGGTAAATCTCATCGCCGCGGTCTATGAAGCCAAAGCTAGTAAGGGTTAATTATGCATAATAATATGTTGTTATCTCTGCAGCGTTATGGCAGGAAGTGCTTTAAGCCATCTTTATCTCAGTGATAAAGAATAAAGTTTATCAAATGTTAGGGATCGCTTTTTACCATCACAATACATAATCAGTCGCCAGTCATCAACGTGACACTACTACGTAAGTTCATTATTGGAACCGCATCGTCGACACTTTGTATTTAACCCTTTTTATTTAATTTTAGATGAAGGAAAACATCGTGAGGAAACCTGCATTCCATAGCGATTTATAAGAATTTCTATGATATGTAAGTCCGCCAACCCGCACTAGGCCAGCGTGGTGGACTATATGGCCTCGCACTAGGCCAGCGTAGCTATATGGCCTAACTACTCTCAATCGTACTCTCGATTGTAGAGGAGGCCCGTGCCCTGCAGTGGGACGTATATGGACTGATACAGATCTAATTTTATGATATACAATTGTATTATGCTTTGGTATTCTATTATTTAATTTGTAAACTTGTAAATGTGAAATCATGACAAGGTATGTGGGTGTATTTTTATGTTATTAGGTAAAGTCACCAGTAGATGACCATTTAAGGATACTGAATTTTCTTTCTTAAAGTAACATCCGATTTCAATGAGTGTTTTTTTTATTAACTCTATGCAAGTCTGTTAACAAAATGAAACAGTATTTTTTCTTGTACAATGATTGAATAAAATAAAATAAAACTTCGTATAAGAGATTTAGTAGCTGACCATCTAGAAACTAGTAGATGACCATATTTGGCATCATTTGTTAACCATTCAGATTCTTAAGTTTTAGCAAATCAAGAATGTTTCTTTCTTTTGGCTTGTTTTTAATGAATTTCTTTGTAAATGTAACTTTGTAAGTGTTATTCTTGGTACACCGATTTTTTTGCAGCCGTTCTTATGGGTGTTTAAAGAAGAAGAACATTCTTTACTGCCGATAGAATTGCACCTTGATTAAGGTGAAAAACTGATCATACCTTACAATGAAGATGGTCAACTATTAAATAATATTATTAACTTATTTTAAAAGTAAATAGATTAGTTCATTCTAATAAATGCTGGCCTTCATATGTTATTGTGTACATTATATTTACATGATACAGAATTTCATCAAAAGTTAACCATCCTGGTCAATTACTAGAAAATCACGGTAAAACGGAATCAGTCCAGACCACCCCACATCTCAATCTTGTAAACTTTAAATACCCTGTTATAGTTCGCGTCACGTAAAAAGAACGCTGGCGATAAAGCTGCGCAGTAGGGGATTTATGGGTCGCTATTGGTTTGTACACATTACGTTCGTTTTCAAAATAGTATCGCGCATAAAAGATTTAATTACAAATTGGTTTTACATATAAAAGTGGGAAAATTATTTAGAAAGAAGCTGATAATGATGCAGTTGATAATTTAAAATATTGTATGAAACGAACCGTATAGTCACCCAAGACGACTTAATGGAAGGAGTTTCAACATTACTTAATTTTTTTATAATTTGATTAAACATTCTACATTCAATCAAACATGTTTTTAATTCTATTACATGATATTATATCTATTTTTTAATTAACTTCCAGTAAACACTATACAAAGCCAAGACTACTTCAAAATAAAACAATAGGCCTAGTACTTTCGCGCGCGAGTACCCCTGCGCAAACACACCCCCTCCACATTTTTACAGCGTTCTTTTTACGTGACGCGAACTATACCTCAATGAATACTAAACGAATGAGAAAAACAAAACACTTACATCAACAAGGTGACAAAGTTGTTAATATTTAAGTTCAAAATTTTTCAATCCTTAAGATTATTGTTACAAAAAAAAAACGAAAAATAGATTTATAGTATGCCAATCAACAACAAATTGGCGGGCATTTGGAATATATTTCAGGACGGTACAGCAGCACATTATTACTGCAACGAAGGGTCAAAGGTCAACATTGCCGTGTTGCACCATTAATATCCTTTCACGTTTATAACACACTACAACGTATTTAACATGACTGCTATAAATATATTATGGTAGCTTAATATTTCGAGATCCGGGTGCTTTTTGCGTGTAACATTTATTTGTCTAATCTCCCTTATTAATCTTAGAAACTAGAAGATAATAATAATTAATTCAATATTCACTAATATATTACAAACGCTACAAACATAACCAGTGGCGTAACAATAGGGTGACAGAGTGCGCAAAATGCCACGGGCCCCCGGCCTAAGGGGCCTACGGCTCGGCGCGGCAGGGCCCTAGTCCGACAGGGTCTCAGGCCCGACAGGGTATAAGCTTAGAAGTATGTAATATTAATAACGAAACTCGTTATAATAAGCAATTGGCTACATTTTAAATATGAAGTCCAAGCTAAAAGTTTATCTGCGCATGCCTCAAACATAGGCATCACACGATCTACTATTATGAAGTTCCGATCGTGCTTGCTTTGGAAGTCATGAGCTGCAATGTTTCTGGCAAGATAAAAATCACATCAAAAGAGTCTGAATACCCAAAAAATGTTTGTTTATAGTTGCCTTAATAACATATATAACATTCATTAAGCATTTAGCTGAATGCAAGGTCCATTGTTGGCGCAGTGATAATTATTTCTAGTGTTTGTTTTAACATGTGTAATCTGTTTTGTTTGTATTTCTATGTCACTGTCCAACAATAAATTCTTCTTTCTTTCTTTTTCTTTCTTTCTATTCAGCCTTTATACTATAACGCGGCAAAATTAAAGTTATTAAATATTACGCTATCTTCAAACTTTAACATAATTATTGATGAAAATGCGAGTAAACAGAGTCTCGGAAATGAACAAATGGACGAAACTTAAAAAAAAATCTGTAGCAAATCCCGACAATTGTGAATATTCAGACCCAAACCAACCACAATCAAGTACGAGTAAATATGAATTTGAATCATATTTAGAAGTAGAAAACATTAAATCTCCATAATTATCTAACAGATAAGAGTAGCTGGAGGAGTTGCAACAGATGCTGGACAGTCTGGCTTCAACCTCACAGTGAATAGGTCTTAAAATTAACTTTGATAAAACCAAAGTAGCGATCAACCACCACCTTAATCTAAGAATTATCGCTGTATGTGATCATCAGCTCAAAGTTGTTTCCGAATATACCTATTTGCGGCAGACCCTTTAACTAGGTAGGAACAATTTTGAGAAAGAGGCTATGAAGTGGATCCAGCTGAGCTGGACAGCATTTGTGAAACGACGTCGAGTATTATCGTAAGCTTTACCGCAAAGCTTAAAAATGAAAGTTTTCAACCAGTGCATCCTAACTGTCATGACTTACGGTGCAGAGACTTGAACACGCACAGTACCGCTGGTCCACCAGCTCAAGGTCGCTCAGCGAGCTATAAAGCGTGCTATTATTGATGTCTCTTTGAAGGATAAGATACGTAATGAGCTTATCCGACAGAGAACCAAAGTTATAGAATTAGCAAACAGGATTAGCAAGTTTAACTGGCAGTGAGCTGACCACATATGTCGAATAACCGATAACCATTGGAGTAAAGGAGTTCTTGAGTGGAGACCGCGTATTGGCTAACCTAGTTTAGGACGCCTTCCAGCTGGGTAGAGTGATGATTTGCAAAAGGTTGACGATGCGACAAGCCCAAGACAGGATGAAATGTCGCAATTTGGAGGAGTTCTATGTCTAGCAGTGGCCAACAAAAGACTGATGATGAATAAACAAAATGGTTGGGTTGAGGTTTATGACGATTGTAAAATTGTAAATGCGATATAGAAATACGAAACATCGAAAATTCCATTGGAGTTGTGTCTTTTGTATGAACTTTAGATGAAGAGCAAAAATCCATATAAAAATAATGAACATATTTTTGGCGCCAAGATTACTATACTCCTCAAAGTCATTAATTTAGCTATTCGTGACCAAAGAGAAAGCGCGGATAGCAGCAATAAAGAAGCTTTTTTGAGTATTGTTGAGTTCCTAAATGTGATCTTGATTTAGAAAAATTGTTAAATAAGTTAGAGGGCCAAAGTCTGTTTTTTTTTTATGGATACCGTATTAAATTATGACTGAACTGAACTGACTGTTGGGTGTTATTAATTATTTATAATGAAGAAAATTACCTTTTTAACTTCTGTAACATTAAAAACACTAAATCCAACTATCTAGTTATATCTATAACTATCTAGCTCATCTGAGCAGGACGTTATGATGGCATTTATAATGCATTATAAGTGCGGTTTCTTAAAGTTCAAAGAAGCAATAACGTAATGTTGACCGCCGCATCTGGTCCGATTATCATTAGTCCACCACGCACCTTAGAAAATATCCATAAAAACGAAATTACAATTTTATTTTTTTACATATACTAAGGGCCCCATTTGATGAAATTTGCCACGGGCCCCCGATGGGGTAGTTACGCCACTGAACATAACGAACAAGAAAATAGATATCTAAGTTTTTCAAGGCGCAAATGTATGACAGCGCTCTCTGTAATATAAATACTCTACAGTCTAAGGTAATATTGTTGTTTCATTTTGTAGTGATTGTAATAAAAAAACATTTACATTCACTCTGTTCAAGAGTCACCACCCAGCCACGAAATAATATATACCTAAAGCGGCACACGTGTACAGTGATAATGCAATGGTAACGGCACGTGTGCCGTACCTATATAAAAACTATATATAACTAAGATTGACATTATTCAAAAGATTTATATCATAAATCAAATACATCTAAATTAATATTATAAAAAGGAAAGATTTGATTGTATGTATAGATCTTAGAGTATTTATATACCGGGTATCTCAAGACTGCTACCGAAAACGAAGCCGGGTGGTAGTTTTAGAGGCAACCAACACAATGCAATTAAAAATTTCGCCTAGAAACGCGACAATTTTTTTTTATGATTTTTTAAATATCGTCATTTTTGGGTGGTAAATCCATAGTTTTTGCTAAAATAATAATTTAAACTCTTTTATACCTTAGAGTATTTATAAATAAAAGGGTATATACTATTATTTTAGGAAAAAATGTATTTACCACCCAAATATGGCCATAGGAAAAAAATAACAAAAAAAAAATGTCGCTTTTTTTTGCAACTTTTTCTGTTGCATTGTGTCTGAAGTCGCTTAAACTACCACCCGGCTTCGTTTTCGGTAGCAGTCTTGATATACCCTGTATAGAGGGAGCGCTGTCATACATTTGCGACTTCAAAAACGTAGATATTTTCTTGTTCGTTATGTTGGTAGCACGGCTATATTAATGTTACCGATAAATGACTTTTCCACGAAAAATATATAAATAAATAAATAAACGGAAATTAAAATATTCACGTTACATTGTTTTAAGCTGTCATAATACAAAATATTTATAATAAATGAAAAATAAAACTCACCCTTGGCTTATTATAATTTATTTCGCTCCAAATTCAAATATTTTATATTTTTTACATAAAAATTATTCCGGAACTTTTTCGGAATTTCAACAATTTAATTACTTGCAACATTGAATAAAAAGGCGTTCGAAAATTCAAAAATATGAATGTTTTTCTGTAAAATTATTTAAATTATATCTTGTTAATTAATAAGAAATTGGATTTATTGTCGATGATAAACGAATACACAGTTAATAATTAACCCCTAAAATAAATTTGGATGGTATTCGATAGCGCTAAACTACATTTTTTGATTTTTCTTTTTCATGTAAGTCATGCGTGTTCCAAGCTGTCACAATTCACACTGGATGTAGAGAAGAAAAAGGTGGTCCCGGCCAGGCCCGGATCTAGGGGGGGGCAAGTCGGGGTCTGTGCCCCGGGCGGCAAGATCAGGGGGCGGCATATTGAACCTTGGGAGACAACTACAAAACTCATCAATAACGTAACACCACTTACACTTTTTTTTTCGCCGTGCGCGAATGAGTGATTATGCGATAGGGGCGCGTGAAAAAGAGATGAAAACTAAATATTTGGAATGTAATTTATCCATGTCAACAATTACGTTTAGTTTCAAATGTCCAATTTGTGTTTACTAGTTAGTGTTAGTTGATTAACCGAACGAAGAACGAACGTCTTTTATGTGGTAAGGCAGTGGCGAATTTAATAGTAGGCTGAGTATGAGTAGGCTGGAGCCTAGGGCGGCAGATTTTAAGGGGCGGCAAATCTGGGCCATTTGTTTTTTTGTTTTGATTTACTGAAATAATAAAAGGCAACATTTTACACACTGAAAAAATGGGGTTTGAAAACTAAGAATATTTAAAATATTTCAGTAATATGTTCCCACGTCTCCACGTTGACAATTTAATAATAAACACTTTATTAAATATCTATACTTGGATATTATAAAATATTCCAATAGTGATACATTATAAAAAAAATCTTGCTTAAATGTGAAAAAACACCTATTAACATTGATTTTAGTCTTTAGAGTTCCTTGCTAAGAATATTGTTTCTTTTTTTATTGGTTATTTATTGTTTTCACGCACCCAGTGGTCAAGGGGCGGCAAGATTCCTCCACGGTTTCCTTTGCCTGTCGTAAGAGGCGATTAATAGGGGTCATTGGGGTCGCTGGCCAACTCTAAGATGTGCGGCAGAACTCGTGGCTTCATAGCGGACGCCCACGGTTAGGGCGTCCGTTGCAGAGAAAATCTACGCCTACCTAAGTTATGAGGAGCCACATTAGGAAGTGCGCCGGGTGGCACGGTGAGTCAACTAGGTGTTACTCGCTCATCCGCATCGCATCATATTATCGTCCGTAATAATGCGATGGTATTTAGTTATGGATTTAGTCGGTATGCCGGCAAAAAATCTTCATAGATTTTTTCAGGGATCCAGCCTGGCTGCAAAATCTATGCGGTACGGACAATAATTGTCCCCGTGCGCCAGATTGGAAGGCTGGAGACCCCGACATGCACCTTATGATCTCCCCGTAGATATCGATTAAAAAAAGGTATTGTATACACCCTGTTTTTAGGAAATTGAGTTTGAATTAGACCTGGAAGTTTTGAGGCCTAACAAGGCTATCCTTATAATATCCGCCATAATATCTGTGCCGCTGTGCGTATAATGTATATAAATGTATGTGTATGGTGTCCTACCACGAGGTCTATTTCAGTCTACTCTGCCCTATTAACCATAAGACGTTCTATGGTGTCGTTAATTCGTCGTGAGACATGACCGAATATTCGAAGTATACGGGGCCGTACTATCTAGGAAAGACGCTACTTAATGCCGAGTTCTTGAAATGTTTGTGTGGAATTCGGACCTGATATTCCAAGCATTCCAACACCTCATCTCTAGGGAATCTACATTTTTCTTCTCCCGTAACGTCCATGTTTCAGCGGCGTACAGAAATACGGGAAAGTGCTCGGCAAGCCTGATCTTTAGTAGCCTTTGTAGTGGAGTAGCCTATGTATTCCTCCATATTATCCTGAGCTTCTCCATTGCCCCTCTAGTCATCGCCATACGTCGTTTTATCTCAATGATACAACCACCATTGTTTTTTTTAAACAGCCCAGGATAAATGTACGACTGAACCAGTCTTGGAGGAGCCCAGCGACAGTTTTTGATGTGCATTGAAATCGCCCAAGACCATTTCAGCCGACGGGAACTGCGTCCGCCCGTCTTCAGCTACATGGCTGAGATACCTGAACAGCCGAGTCGTCTCATCGTCCCCGTTGTAAGACCTGTAAAGGCACACGTCGATACGGCTCAGGCAACTAAGATTCACGTGCAAATACAAAGCGGAGAAGGAGGGACCCTCCATGCGTGTGAACGCGATGGTGGGGTTATGCACCGCTGAAAGATCAGCTTTGTTTAATTGCGCATTCATGAGGTTGATAGGATGGGTTTGATGAAGAGGCATCGAGAAGCTAAAGTCCGGGCATTAAGTAGGCCGAATGGGCACTGGCATGAGAGGGTCGGCATGTCGCTAAAGGTCGGCTACATCCGGTCACCAACCGGCACAACGTACCTATCCAAGATTATGTGCGACATGGTGAGGCAGCCCCTCGTGGTGATTAACCACGATTGGGCTCTTGTACTGTACTGTCTCTTTGGCCGGCGGGTCAACACTCCTCCCTTCGAGAGCGACCAAAAATACGTACAAAATCACTATCAGATCACTATGACGGTCTTTACGCCCCGTGGACGGTGATCGCTACCCAGACGGACACTTAAGTCCTACCACCACGAACTGTGTCACTCATTTGGCACTACCCAGGGGTCACGTGTAGGAAAACTAGATTCAAAGCCTACAGACGTGTGTGACGTTAACCCTCAAAAGTGACGCTAATATAAAGCGTGTAAAAATGCTTAACATGGTGGTAAAATGACGTTCTTTCCCGAAGGCCTGTGTTGAGTGGGCGTCTGGTTGCTAAAAATGTTGATGATGATTAAAATAAAAATTGTTGTTGTGTGATGTGCGGCGTGAGTTACGGTCTCTCGATGTGCGGAAAGCCAGTGGTCCGGATGGGATTCCAGCGATGATTTTAAGGGCTTGTGCAGCCGAGTTGTCTCCTGCACTGACTCGCCTCTACCGAGCGTCCTACCGCACAGGTGTTGTGCCGGAATCTTGGAGGGAGGCCAATGTGCAACCGATCCACAAAAAGGCTGATCGTTCGGACCCTACCAATTAGCGCCCTATCGCTATCACCTCAGTGATGTGTAAGGTCATAAACGCGATCATAAACGCTCAATTGGTCAAATTACCTGGAGGATCACTCGTTGATCAGTGACAGACAATACGCATTCCGTCAATATCGATCAACGGGTGATCTTCTAGCGTTTGTCCTTCATCGCTGGGGTGAGGCAATTGACAGGCGTGGCGAGGCTCTTGCTGTGAGCCTTGACATTGCCAAGGCGTTTGATAGGGTCTGGCACCGTGGTCTTCTTTCCAAGCTTCCGGCATACGGTCTGCCCGGCAACCTGTGTTCGTGGATTTCCGGCTTTCTGCATGGGCGTAGAATACGTGTGGTCGTTGACGGACACGCTTCGGCGCTCATGTCGGTAAATGCCGGAGTTCCACAGGGCTCGGTGCTGTCGCCCACCTTGTTTATTCTGCATATCAATGACATGTTGTCGCTTGGCAACATTCATTGCTATGCAGATGACAGCACGGTTCATGGGCGATACCACTGCAGGCCTCCGGGTTGCCGAGTCGAAACTGTGAGGGGACGTGAAGATCTTGTCATTGAGCTCAACCGGACCTTGGATCTCATTTCTACATGGGGTTCCAAGAATATGGTTGAGTTCAATGCCAAGAAAACTCAGGTGTGTGCGTTCACGTGCAAAAAATCCCCGTTCTCTCCCGTCCCCATTCTTCAGGGTACTCCCCTCTCAGTGCGGGATGACCTGAGTATCCTTGGTGTGGATATCCGCTGTGATCTCAATCCAAGGAATCACATCGAGGGCGTAATATCTGCCACATCACGCAGGGTTGAAGTCCTGAACAGGGTGCGTCGATTTTTCACGCCCGGTCAGCTTTGTCGCTTATATAAAGCGCAGGTCCGGCCGGGTATGGAGTACTGCTCGCACCTCTGGGATGGATCCGCCCAGTACCTGCTCGATGCCTTGGATGGATTGCAGCGGCGGGCCATCCGCATTGTGAATGATGCAGACGTTACGAGCAACTTAGAGTCGCTACAACTCCGGAGGGATGTCGCCTCTCTAAGCGTGTTCTACCGCCTGTATCATGGTGAGTGCTCTGAAGAATTGTTCAACTTGATTCCCTCCTCTCCATTCCTTACCAGAACCACGCGTGCTGGCTTGCGAAGCCATAGCTTGACGGTCCACACCATCCCGACGCGAATCAAACGGTTCTCGAATTCTTTTTTGTGCCGCACCGTCAGGCTGTGGAATTGTTTGCTGTCTCACGTGTTCCCTCCTTCCTACAATCCTGGGTGCTTCCGCCGTAGTGTGAAGAGACACCTTAGCAGGCCGTCATAATTGTTTCCATCGGACGGTGGTCCCATGCCAATGGATACTCTGCCTGGGCGGCATTAGCACTTACCATCAGGTGCAATGCCGCCACAATGCCCGGCCAGAGTAAAAAAAAAAAGGCAAGGGGGGGCGGCATTTTTCAGTTTTTGCCCCGCCTCGAAAAATACCTAGATCCGGCGCAGGTCCCGGCACCACCATTTTATCTACGTTTTCGAAGTACCAGCGCTCCCTCTATATGTATATACTCTAAGGTATAGATTAAGCTCTGAAACTATTGGAATTTAAAAAAATATTTCACCTTTAGAACTCTAGGGTATCATCATCATCATCATCATATCAGTCACAGGAAGTCCACTGCTGAACATAGGCCTCCCCCAAGGATCTCCACAGTGACCTGTTGGAAGCGGCCTGCATCCAGCGACTTCCTGGAACCTTAGCCAGATCGTCCGTCCACGTAGGCGGGTGTCCGACACTTCGCTTAAGGTAACTTAACACTCTAGGGTATTCCTAATGAAAATAGGCGATATTAATAATACTTTCAAAAAAGTGTACCTACTCATCTGCACCCGGCCGAAGGTGGGCCACCAGTCAAAAGTAAAAAAAAACAAGTCAGTAAATAAATAGGAAAATAACATTACAAATTTGTAAAAATATTTCATAGTTATTTTTCAACACATGTTGAAATAATACTACCCTATAATTTCAACAGTGCATTTTAAGAGCGTATACACCTTGCGCGCAAAGTCAACTATAGGTATTTCTTCGTTAATTTCACGCACACATAAGCGACCAAAGCTGTGTGCGTAGAGCTGCCGCGTCGGCTCGCTATACAATCGGCTCAAACAACTTTGATCCGTGCGCTTCAAATATTCAATTGAAATGTAACTGTAATATAATATCATAAAAATATTTTATTTGCATTATAAGTAGACAAATATTACTGTGCAAACAAAGAATAATACAAATTTTGGATACTAATCATATTTTCGTTATTATTACATTGTTAAGTTGCATTCAAATCAGTGTTCAATCAGTATACATTACGGACGTTTTATTAATCATTTCGTGTTCGAACACATAAATAGTGTTAGGGGCCTTACAACCCCTTACAATTACGAAATATATTTAATTTTATAGTACAATACATAACATAATTTAGCCTCGGAATTACATCCCATTATATTACCTGAAACATAATTTATACTCACTACAAAATCATTGTAGGTAATAAAAATAATTAAATATTTTACTACCAAGTACTAAGATGTGGTAATCGCATTCCGCGCGTGGCTATTTTATTACGCGCGGCATAATCGACTGCAGCCAGGCCGGAGCGACGAGCGATACGCCCTCCCTCTAGAAGGCCTTGCGGCGGTCTGATTTGATCCACGTCGGACAGCGTGTTTTATAGTGGTTTTTAAAATATTTGTAGAAAACATGAAAACTAATTTTGTTGAAATATAAAAATGGTAATTTATTGATAAGATGTTCTTCTATTGTAATATGCAATTGCTATAAAAAATTATGTACGATAAGTTGGTGAAAAAAAATATGTCCTTGACGAGAGTTTCTGAATAATTTCGCATTGTTTAAATTTTTATTTTTCAGGAACTAAACACAAAAAGATTATTTTTCTCAGCAAAATCTCTCCATAAGGGTCTTATTAGTCTGATAATATTTTTATTTTCATCTTATATTTAGTGGTTTCGGATATCTTAAGCTTCTAAATTGCCATTTAAAGCCTAAATAACGAAACTTGTGTTCAGTAATCCTTATAGTACTCACAAATTATCCATCAATCTATAATGTTTTCCACCAAAATCCCTAGATGACAACCTTTTCTAAAATTAGTACTAATTATTTTACCTTGAAATTGTTTATTGGTGGCTATCAACTCATTTGAAAAGTCCTGTTTTTAAGCCAAAAAGCGCGTGCAGGGTATAAACGCTCTTAAGTTGAATTTACTAGGTAGGTAGTAGGTACATTTTCTTGTAAGGAACCATAAATGTTTACAATAAAAAATAAATAACAATTGATAAGAAACTGTATAATTATTCTATAACACACATTAATAAAACAAGAAATGTAAATTCACATATAATTTATTTTCAAATAACATGAGGAGTCCACTCTACACCTTTGGACTAATTAAGATTTCATCTTACATTCCATGCATAGAAAATATGACAACCTTCAAAATTTTAACCATTTTACACATTTCACAGGTGTCTTACAAAAATCTAAAATATCAAAAGTGGAATTTTATGTACAGTGGCTTAATTGACATAAATACTGATACTGTTTTAGTTACAACATTTGGAAATTAGACGGGCTAAATAGTTTATTTTCTGCCCACTGAATTGTAATTATACTGAAGAAATTTTTTTGACTGTTATTAGGAGCAATATCAAATTGATATCTTTTTGTATTATCTAGGAATCTAGGTAGTATTTAAAAGTAGAAAAACGAGGAAAAATCCACTAAAACAGTAGTAATTGTTCAAGAAGGCAATAACCATATCATTTACACATTACTAGTTAATAGATTTTGGAATTTTTAATACCATATTTTTTTATTACATTATACAAAAGTATGCAGGTCTTTACTTGTACATAAATGAAGCATTACAAAGGAAATTGGTCATTGAAACTATTTAAATAAGAACTGACTAGATGCAATATATGGAGCAATATACATAGCTACTTCGGTACCACTGAGACGTAATTGCCTTGACAATATACTTATGCTAGTGTTAAACTAATTAGAGTGTAATCTTGAAATGTGATTTACGGTCTTCATAACTTATAAAATGATAAGATGTTTTCTAACATAGATAACAAACATAAACTTTGAACCAATATGCTATCAAACACCAAAACAATCTTACTAATGATAAATTTAATTACATAACCAATTAAAATCTACTGACTCCTGCACCGAAACAACTAAAATTATACTAAATTGAAATAAATATTTAAAGCTTCCTTTCATACGTGCGCCGTCTTAGATCATCAATTTTGACAAGGTAGTATGTACCGGGGAATAAAATATCTATAGATCCTGAAGGTTCATAAGGTGCTGTATGATAATTCATTGTTCTTATGTCCATAATATCTGTAAATTTCGCAGGATCCACAGCCTCTCTTTTATCCAAGTAAGAAATGGTATCTTGTAAGGAGTTGAGCAGTGTCTCTAACTTTGAGCCAACACTAATATCATTACAAATATTAATGGAATACATTGTTGATGCTAACCCTGAACCATAGGAGAACAAGGCGAATTTCTTTCCAACAAGTTGGTCAGGAGATTTGCTGATGAGATAAGAAACCAAACCACCATACAGTGATGGTGTGTACATATTACCAACATTCCTTGCTATATGTAAAGCCGGCTTAGTTTTTTCATTAAAGAGGTCTTGACTGTATGACATAAAAGCCTTTTCTACTTCCCGATCAAAATAAGTATTGTCCAATTTCCTTTCACTAAATTGCGATAAACCCGGGAATTGTGTTTCCCTATGTTCAGGATCTGCATTCAGGAAATCATTGAAACAAATTCTAGCTAATGATTTCTGTACAAGTTTGCAGTATGGTGAGTGGAACAACATACCATCCAAGCTCAGTAATCCCCTGAAGGTAGGATCAATCTTTCTCATTTTCTTACTAAATAAATTGTAACAATTATCTAAAGCATTGAGGTAGCATTGAATTGAAAGTTTTCCATCTACATAAGGGAACTCTGATGCCAAGTCCGGTTTATAAAAATCATATGCATGTGTCATGTATGATGCCCGAACTCCACGGTCAAAGACAAGGGGTGCATCAGGTCCTACCAGCATAGCCACTGCACCAGCACCTCCAGTGGGCCTTGCTGGACCTTTTCCATAAACTGCAATGTCACCGGCAACCACAATGGCTTTCCTTCCATCCCATGATGAAGACTCCACCCAGTTGATGGCATTGAAGAGAGCTGCAGTGCCTCCATAACAAGCATTTGTACTATCTATGCCCTCAATATCCGTGGCACCTTCTTTGGCAAATAAGGTCATGAGAAATGTCTTGACACTTTTACTTTTGTCAATAATAGTTTCTGTACCAACCTCTAAACGACCTATGTCATGCACATTGATGTTATTCTTCTCTATGAGCCTATGCAACGCTGTGAGGCAGATGGAATTGATGTCTTCTCTGTCCGAACAGAAGCCCATTTTGCTCTGTCCGAGACCGATAGTGTACTTCCCGGTAGACACTTCGTCGTATTTTTCCAACTCCGTCTGATCGACGTATTGCGACGGGAAATATAGTTCCATGGCAAGTATGCCTACATTCTCGACTTTGGCGCCCATTTTTCGACGTACACTTACTTTCACGAGAGAAATTGTTTTAGAACGTGTTCGCCGGGCGATACTACCGGCGCTAACTGATTCTCGGCTAAGTGCGGCCCGCTCGCGCCTCGTCTGCCGACGTCACCACACTACCGGCACGAATGTACCGCACACCATTGACCTAATAACAATAACCAGCTTTCTTTCGCTCTTATACGTACCGACATTAACTGCCGATATTTCTATCTAATAGTGAAGAACATCAGAGAAAACCGGTTAGAAATAATTCCACTTGCTTATATCATATATTGGGTTCTAAAATATAACTTTTGTTAATTCAATAAATGCTGCATAAATTTAAATCTTATCAAATAAATATCAAACAAAAATCATAAATCAGGGACATCAGGGATTTTGACACAATTTTTTGACAGCGGCATGTCACATGTGTAAGTATGTCAAACTGAAAATGTCATATCATTATGTGATAGCGTTCGGAAATCGTCCACACATTTTTTGAATAGTGTTGTTGCATTTCTTTCATGACTATGTCAATAAATTACAAAGTCAAATCACTATTTGACTTGATATGTGGTCACTACCACATACGACTTTCAAGTTTCACTACGATAACGGTCACTTTTTCCTAGAACACTCGAAAAGTTAAAAACCTTGTTTGAACCTTTTGAAATGCTGATATCGAAATCCGAAGGATTTTCATGACTTTTCTCAATGTTATTGGCTGCAAATGATTTTCTGAAAAGAAGTTAGGTACAGCATTTGTTTATTTTATCAGATAGTCAGCAACATACTTTATTATTACTATCTACCTATATGACACTGTTTTTAAGTAAATGAGTACATCAGACGACATGCTATTTTATGTGCTTTTAACGGAAATGTAATGTGGTTTGACTACCCTATTAAGGTTAAGCATAAGAAGAATGTTTACCTCATGGGGTTCATCAATAAAGTAAGGTACATTTAAAATTTAAATAAATGCCGACTAAAAATCGTAACATGCATAAGAATAAACCTTATGTAACTTTAATACCAGGGTGGGTATTTATGTAACTTATGTTAGGAAGCTAACTACAAAACCTTGCCAATAATTATTATATTGTGAATAATATATCGTTTATAAAAGTGCTTGCTGGCCTGTTGGTAAAAGGACCAGACGCGGCCAGAATGTTCACGGTGGTCGCGGGTTAGCGGGTAGCGAGAAACCCATCTCTGACTTTTCGGAGCCATGAGTGTATACTAATAATTATATAACTCTCTATTATAACACCATGTACAAAGGATAACAAAAAAACAAAAAAGAAAACAATAGTTATAGTGCAACATAACTTTGATGATATAACTGGCGGTCTTATCGCTTTAAGCCATCTCTTCCAGACAACCGGTTGGTAAAGGAAAGATCCAATGGTTATGGACGGTGCTTATTATTAACAATAAACTTACATGCAATATAAATTTATAAATACCGATATATAACGAATAAATGCAAGGTATGACACACATAAAAACAATATACTACATATACATACATACAGGGTATATCAAGACTGCTACCGAAAACGAAGCCGGGTGGTAGTTTAAACGACTTCAGACACAATGCAACAGAAAAAGTTGCAAAAGAAGCTACAATATTTTTTTTGTTATTTTTTTCCTATGACCATATTTGGGTGGTAAATACATTTTTCCCTAAAATAATAGTGTATACCCTTTTATTTATAAATAATCTAAGGTATAAAAGAGTTTAAATTATTATTTTAGCAAAAACTATGGATTTACCACCCAAAAATGACGATATTTAAAAAATCATAAAAAATTATTGTCGCGTTTCTTTGCGAAAATTTTAGTCGTTTTGTGTTAGTAGTCATTAAAACTACCACCCGGCTTCGTTTTCGGTAGCAGTCTTGATATACCCTGTATATACATAACAATATTATAATGATAATAGTGAATGGTGATAAAGCTATTGCGAAAGGTAAGAGCTTTCACCCTTGATTTAAATATTTCCAGCGAGGACGATCGCTTAATTGTAAGAGGCAAAGCGTTCCACAGCCGCACTGCCTCAACAGTAAAGGAACGGTCATAAAATGACGTCCTATGTGCTGGAAACTGCAACATCAGATTCTCTGATGACCTAAGAGAATGTGAATTAGCAGTATGTAGGAAATTAAAACGTTCCTGAAGGTAGCGCGGAGAAGTGGGATTAAACAGAACACTGTAGAGAAGAGACAGGATATGAGCATTTCGGCGACGACGTATAGGGAGCCACTTGAGCCTGTTACGATATTCAGAAACATGGTCATATTTGCGCAAACCAAATACAATAAACCTGATACAAAAATTTTGAAGGCGCTCAAGCTTATTTAGCTGGGCCTCAGTAAGATCGAGATAGCTGGTGTCGGCATAGTCGAGAATAGGGAGCAAGAGAGCTTATGCAAACGCAATCTTAGTGGTAGTCGGAAGAAAATTACGCAATCTACGCAACGAACCAGCAGAGGCAAACAATTTACGACTAACTGCCATTATTTGAGGGCCCCAAGTTAAACTGCGATCGAAAATAACACCAAGATTTTTCACAGTGTCGCTAAACGGGACCATAACCCCTTCTAGCAGCACGTGAGGCAGAAGAGACCAGTCGATCTTAGAGATAGTTCTTGGGCTTCCTACAATAATGGCTTGTGTTTTTGTTGGGTTCAATTTAAGGCCATATGCTTTACTCCACTCGGATATTGCATGAAGGTCGCTATTCATCAGACGAATAGAGTCATTCAGCTGATTGAGCGGAGAATGACGATAAAGTTGAAGGTCGTCTGCATAAAGGTGGTAGGAGGAAGAAAGATTACATGAAATTGAATTAATAAACACTGAGGAAAGAAGGGGAGATAGGACGCCACCCTGAGGAACACCAGCAGATGTGTTGCACCACGAGGAAACCGAATCCCCTAGGTGAACACACTGACGGCGACCAAACAGGTAACTATGAAACCATTCAATCACACTTGGAGATATGTTGAAGGAGCGAAGTATAGCTATGAGAATGTCAAAATCAACCGTGTTAAATGTATTGCTAAAGTCTAGGAGTGTCAGCACAGTTAACTGACTGTTTTCCATCCCCAGACGAATGTCGTCGGTGACTTTGACAGTAACTGTAGTAACTGTGCTGTGCCCAGGACGAAAGCCGGATTGAAGGGAATTGAGGAGATCATGTTTGGCGAGGAATGAGCTTTACTGGTTATAGACCAGTGTATTTATAGTCGATCGTGCATACCATAGCGATTTGTTAAGAAAATTTGTGTGTAAGTCGACCAACCCGCTCTAAGCCATTGTGGAGGACTATCTGGCCTTACCCTCCCAATCATGCTCACAATTAAACAGGAGACTCGTGCCGTGCTGTGGGACGTATATGGACAAATAAAGAATATCTCGTTAATAATTTTTTCCAGTTCAAAGTCTGATTTCAACTTGTTTTTCATAAAGACAACAAACTTCAACCAAACATTAGTAAATAGGTATAGTTTAGTGTCGATTATTATTTGACTGAACTAACGATTTATTCTTCGTACAATCCCACGATCTCCTTAAATGATAAGATCCAAGCGAGCCGTTTCCGCTGATATTTATCAAAAATTCTTTTGAAAAAATCTTCACTGACAAATACATGGTAATTTATTCAGTATAAAAACACACATTGACATTTATGCCACCACATAGTAGTGCGTAAGCGCTGTTGAGTTCCGGTTTGGAGGATTTTCTACCCAGCGATTATGGCGAGAGAAGTATTCCGTCCGCCTGATGATAAGCGATACGACCGCTCATGACCAGTAGCAAAACCAAATAACACCTTGAATAAATAAGCAATACTTGGCATTCCACTACGCTCGCCATCCTGAGATAAAAGATGTTAAGTCCCAATATGGTTATTCTAGTAGGTACAATAGTTACAATGTCCTTCAATCCGAACCACAACAGTTTTAAATATATGTGTTGTTTCTGATAATGGGGAGGCGTAAGGCTATCCATCAGGCGAATGAATTGTTTGTCCTCTAATTCTCGCTAATAAACAAAATGCTTGAAATCAGATATGTCTCTTACCCATGTAAATAAACATAAAACTAAGATTTGCTAACGTTTCTTTTTATCCAAGAACGTTTTGCATTTTATTTAAAGAACATAAAAATAGAAATGAATTGGTAATGAGCACTATGAAATATGAATTGACTATGAATAATATAATACACGATGCAGCGATGCGCGCTGGCCGCTGGCCTTGCAGAGTGAAATAAACATTGTCATGCTGCTGTTTACACTTCGTAAGCAGGGATTTTGTGTTTATTATATAAACTTATGATTTAACCTCGACAGACATTACTCAGTGAAAAATTTCACATGTCTAGAACTTTCTCAGTAGCTGCATTGCCAGATGGCCAGTCATTTTCCTTCTTCCTCACTTCCCTAAGACTAACGGGAATGTTGTGATAATTACATTACCCCTAACTTTTCATTTTTAAAAAGGCGCAGTAGAACAATCACCCAGGATGTCAGAAAATAACGCCCAACGGGAGCCATAGTATCTGATTTTTTACATTGTTAACCCACTGAATAAAATAGAAAATTCTATCCACAGCTGGATGTATCTACTTTTTACGTTGAACATTATTTCCTCCACCGTGACGGAGGTAATGTAAGATGGCGGGCCCTGACGTAACCAGACCAACTGGGTAAGTCAAGTAGGACGAACAAACTTACCTATATCTCCGTCATTTATGAATCAGTTTTAATGGTTCCTTTTTACAGGTGCTTAGTTGGGAAGGGGCGTCAAAGCAATCTTAATAAGAGAGTCCCAACCAAATCGCTCAGGGTACTGCTAATAGTTGCTAATGGAATTTCACTGCTCATCTTTCTTCATCTGTCTTTTTTTACAGATATAAATGGACAATAATTAATTTAATCTCCTATTAATTTAACTTCGTTGATTAAATTTCATCGTTGATTTCGTTCTGGGTTAAAAACAAGTTAGATATTCCTGGAGACTCGTCGAACTTCAATGCTGGATGTCATGAAAATGCGTGCTACTGTTGATCCTAGCTTAATTGCAGTGGCGGGTGTGAGGGTGAAATAGTCTCCCTCTTCTCTAAAAGTTTTACCATTCGATAAAAGAACGAAATTGCCAATTGGTGAAATTAGAAAAATATATTTTTTATCATCTAACATCTGCCACAGTAAATTACTTGATCATCGTAAACCTAAATTGAAATAAAATGGAGAAAATAAACCAATTATATTAATGACTAGTTATTTATTTGATTATTAACTACGAGTTTAACAGTAATGTCTTGAATCTCCACCGTATTCTTTGGGATGAATTTGTAGAACTTGACACCTGGAAATAATAGAAAATTATTTTGAACATATCGCAAGCTGTCAGAAAGAAACCTGAAGATAAACATAAACAGGTCTATATTTCATATTTAACAATTTCTGAAATGAAATGAAATGAAATGAAATGAAATGAAATGAAATGAAATGTATTTATTGATCACGTAGGCAATTAAGGAGCTCTTATGACAAGTCAATAAAAACTAGTGTGTTAAGAAATAGCAACACCCTAATGAGTGTTGAATGAATTTCATATGTGTTTTTTTAAAGTCTGGACATCAGCTATCGAAATTCACCACCGCTCAATGCCTCAGGAATTGTGATTTCATTACTTCTATCGAAATGGATGTCCCTCACTGTATTCTTTTAACAATACCACTATGGAAACAACAATTTCTGTTGTGTATTTTCGATTTAAATACTTTCAACCAACAGGGTCCACATTGTACATACCTATAAATAAATAAATAAATACACCCAACAGTCACATACATAGTCCTGACCCCACATTAAGATCGAGTCTTGTGTCGTGGGTATCAGGAACTACGAGAGACTTTTCGGTCTCACAAACACCCAGACCCGAGAGAAATATTTGTGGGCCGCACAAACATTTCTCTCGGTGCGGGGATCGAACCCGCGGCCTCTCGTTTCACAGGCGGCGTCTAACCAACTGCGCTACGGAGGCTGTCAGAAAAATTAAAATTATAACATCTTTATAACATTTGGTGAGTAGTAAATATATTGAGTATTGAGTACTTAAAGGCCGGTAATGGACTTATGCCTCTGGATTGTAGGACATTTCGGACAACGGTAATCACTTACCATCATCTCTGCTCATTTGACCTATTCCATAAAAAAAAAGCGATGAATGTCTACTCTCGTGTCAGGAATCGGCAATACAATCAAATTGAGTTGTTGTTATTGCTTTATCGATGTTATAATAAAGTATATTTATTTGACATGGAGTATACAGAGAATACGATTTCTAGATTAGATAGCATTAGTACGAAATGCAAGTTATTGATTTGGTAAATATGTGAGCCAGGATCAACAACACGCAAAGAATTCACATGACCACTGAAGCTCCCAACGAAATTAATCCGAAAAAAACGGAGGAGTTGGAAGCAAATAATCTGGAGATAGTATCTGTGAAATATGTAAATAAAAAAAGAAAATAATACAACACTGCCTGAAGTATCTATGTGTCATATTCAAAAAAACAAATGGCCCTCATGAACGTTAATTTATGTTAATTAGTTGATATTAAAGGTCAATTCAAGCGGTTTTATAAACAAAATAAATTTAATTGCAGTACTCTGACCTCAATTTTAAGAAATGCAAAGAATTAGCATCTATTTTAACTACATTACTATGTCGCGAAAACCAAGCAAAGCCACAATAAAGATCAAAGGTGAAACGTCAAGCCGTCAGACTGTAATTAAAAGAAAGTGTAAAATCTTGGTTCTTATATCAATACTTTAATTATAGCTTGTCGAGTGGTGACTCCACAAAAGCTATTCTACAAAACTCTCTATTTTTTCTCCCCTTACTTGGGGTCGATGCAAAATCTCATCTTCTTTTTTCTACTTTGGGGGATTACTACGAAAAACAATATTTGTTATATCGTGCGTTGTAGCGTTTTAAAACCTACTTCTAGGGCCTTCGTTTTCTTTAATTAGTCATTTCTATTGTTGAACGAATAGTAAAAATAAAAATTGTTCACTGGTACTGACAAATGTCGCATTAAGAGTTTTCATCGGTACCATTATAAACACGAGGTAAGATATATGGAATGTCGCTTTTCGTAGTAGTTGCCCTGCATAATCTGGTGCGGTGCGAGGATCCGGGAAGCAGGAAACTCATCGCCATTTCTCCCGGTCCTTTGAATTTTTGGTTATAGATCAGTCCTTCATTATCCTCTGTGTCTGTATTTAAACATCTCATCTTAAACCAAACGAGAAACGCTTATTTATTTTTGACAGCCTCCGTGGCGAAGTTAGTTAGATGCCGGCTGTGAAAATACAGGCTATGGGTATGATCACTGAGAAAAATGTTTGTGAGGCCCACAAGTATTTGTGTCAGGTCTGGGTGTTTGTGAGACCGAAAGTCTATCGTAGTTTCTGATACCCACAACACAACTTAATTCATTGATTTTACTGTGGAGTCAGGACTATTATTAAATTACCTGAAGGATTTATTCGGACTTCGAAGTTATCGGCACCACGCCACCATCGCGTTGGTTCATCTTTGTACAAATCCTGTATACAACAGACATAAATAAACAAACATTATTTTAAATTCGTTCATGAATTTGCTTGTTCTTTATTACACTTTTCGATTTAACTTCTTAACCGACCATGATGAAATTTGATCATAAAGTTTATTTTAATGTCAAGAACAAGTTGATTATGGTTGGAAACAAATGAGTACCTGAACTTCGAAAGTTTGTTTGCTGAGTTGCATCTCCTGGTTAGTGAAGTTAGCTGCGTATGGGATACCATCCTCCCTTTGGCTGACAAACGCCATCGCAAAAGAGCCATCGCTTAGCTCTCTCTTCCATACTTCTAGACCCTTTCTCTGGATATAAAAAAAAACTTTTGGTTAGTAATTAATCTCATTAGTTGTATTTACCTCATTAGTTAAGAGTAAGGACACTGAAATTAATACATGATTCTCAAATTTAACAAATTACAAACAGTCCCAATCCTTAATCCAAAGATTGATTCCGAAAACAGAACAATAAAAACACATCGTATGTGTGCGTGTCGACAATACCTATTGGTCTATTATCGTGATCCATCTTGAGACAGACACTATGATCGTTTAGTAATTTCGGCTTAGGTTAGTCCATTAGCGCCATTAGACACGGGCTTACGCTATGGCCAGAGTGGGCAAAACCCATAATTCACCTTGCAAGCTTATTACGTATTGTAGCATAATTTTTTGTAACTATATCTATAAAGGCCTCCGAACGAGAGTTTTCATCACCGTTTGAAATATACAAATATTTTTAACGTAATCGTCGTTTTAGAATCATAATTATTTTTATTGTATTTATTTATTTAGTTGTTTATATATATTTTAAAGTATATATACAGGGTATATCAAGACTGCTACCGAAAACGAAGCCGGGTGGTAGTTTAAGCGACTTCAGACACAATGCAACAGAAAAAGTTAAAAAAAAAGAGTCAAATTTTTTTTTTTTTATTTTTTTCCTATTGCTATATTTGGGTGGTAAATACATTTTTTCCTAAAATAATAGTGTATACCCTTTTATTTATAAATAATCTAAGGTATAAAAGAGTTTAAATTATTATTTTAGCAAAAACTATGGATTTACCACCCCAAAATGACGATATTTGAAAAATCATAAAAAATAATTGTCGCGTTTCTATGCGAAATTTTTAATTGCATTGTGTTAGTAGCCACTAAAACTACCACCCGGCTTCGTTTTCGGTAGCAGTCTTGAGATACCCTGTATATATATGTGTATGTGTAGGTATATGTATAATAATATTCGTAAATATTAATAATTAAATTGATATATATTCGTATAAATATTATTATTTATGTTTTAAAATATATATATAATATTATTATATATATATATATATTTCCGATTTATTTAATGTATCGAACATTTTATCATTGATACGGCAGTGTCGTGTCGTAGTCATATGACTTACATTCATAAAAGATTCAAATTACAATGCAATTAACTGATAAGAGGTAGGTATATAATTGAAACATCATAAATCGATATCTTTGAGTCGTGGACAGTAGAATAAAAATTTATAAATGTTGAGCACATGCAGAACTATGTACAAGAGCCAAAGTACGATATCCCCGACAGACGGCTCCAAAGTTCAAACAAGTTATTTACACTAGAGTAGACATCAGCCGATTGAGCGCTTATCAAGCACGTGTGAAACCAGTGGGCCGACAGAGAAGATAGCGTGACTGCGGAGTGTGTAGGTACCGTCTAAATACCAAATTATAAATAGTAAAAACATTACCAACAAAATTACATACATACATATGTCGATATATATTTTTCAATAAAATGTTTACCAGCGTTATAGTGTAAAATCTGAATGTTATATATGTTGTTAAGGCAACTATCAAAAGGTGTTTTCATGGTAGTCAGATACTTTTGATGGTTCTTTCAGCTTGCCAGACACATTAAAGCTGTTAACTTCCAGAGTCACCACGATCGGAAATTCGTAATAGTTGATCGTGTGATGCCTATGGACAAAATAACGAAAGTCTGGCGGCCACGGGCTTTTGGTCTATAATATATATAATATACAATACGCATTATATTTTCTTTTTTCTATGATAATCTTTAGCCGATTCAATTTATCGTAATCACGTTTCATTAAAATTTGTACAATATCATGCAACATTGACAGGCACGAATCTATACTATAATATATAAAGCTGAATAGTTTGTTTGTTTGTTGCTTCTAATCTCAGGAACTACTGCTTCGAATTGAAAAAATATTTTTGTGTTGGATAGTTCATTTATCAAGAATGTTATTGGCTATATATCATCACGCTATGAACTATAAGAGGGAAGCAGTAGTGAAAAATCTAGCAGATACGAGGAAATTTTATTCGTCGTTCGTGGTCCGATTGGTCTCAAAATCAAAATCTGAGAGATCCTTTGCTCCGATATTCTAAATTGGAAATTTGGCTGCCATTTTGAAAAGTATATCTGCACCCGGTTGGAACCCGGCTGGACCGCCAGTATTGATTAAAGAAATATCATACCGTTTATTTCTATAGGTTCAATAGAATTTTTTATATGCTCAATTTTTTCCACGTGCTTTAAGTTTAAGGCCCCAATAATAAATTTGGATGAGCAAGGGATTAATTTTAGTCCAAGGCTTCAGAATCTCCACGATTATTTTGCACATTCTCTTTAATTTTAAAACCAGTGGGTTGAAATAACAGGATTATTATGTTAAGCCGAAGTACATGCGTGTTTATTAACAAATTTGTAAATACCTAGCTATTCAAAATTATCAAGACCATTCTAAAGTCTTGAGCTAAAGTTAATCCCTTCCCCATCCAAATTTATTAATGAAGCCCTTAATGTTAGGAAAGTAGGCAGAAAAATTTGTGGGTTTTAATAAAATTATTATAAGCTTTGTATTATATTTTGCAGTGTAATGATTGCGGTCAGGTGGATCCAATAGTATATACATATATTTTTATTTATTTATGTACAACAAATATTTTTATTAAATTTATTGCAAATAAATAAATAAAAACATAGTTAATAAATTATGTTTTTGTTCAACCTTCAGATAGTATCAATCAAAGGTTTTTCTAACACATTTCCATAGGAATCGACAGCCTAGCTTACATTCAGTGATTTCCTGCAAAACAAAGCCAATATTCTTTCACTCACCGCTCCATTGTCCTTCTTCTGCCACACCCGTAACCCTTGTTTGCCCAGCTTGTCCTGGTTCACAGCTATGATGTCCTTGTTAAGCAGAATCTGCTTGAACTCAGGCCTGATTGTCGCCAGGTCTACGCTCATCAGGAGAGGGGCGGCGAGAACCGCCCACACCGCCATCTGGACTCTAGCTTGGTCCACCGATAGACCGAAGTTGCCGATCAGCAACTGAAAGTCAATTATATTGGTAATTCCTGGTATTGCTAACTGCCGATCAGCAACTGAAAGTCAATTATATTGGTCATTCCTGGTATTGTTAACTGCCGATCAGCAACTGAAAGTCAAATATATTGGTAATTCCTGGTATTTTTAACTGCCGATCAGCAACTGAAAGTCAATTATATTGGTCATTCCTGGTATTGTTAACTGCCGATCAGCAACTGAAAGTCAATTATATTGGTCATTCCTGGTGCAGTTCGTTGGCCATTTCCAATAAGATGAGGAGTCAGTGAGGTAGTTCGGAAAAGCTTCTAATTATCAAACTTAGAACATTTAAAATAACATACGTAACGATAAAAACTATTTTTGTCCACAAAATAACTTGAAAAATCAATCATTCACGCTACGGAAAATTCATAGTATCGGTAAAAAAATATGATTAATCTCGATACCATCTGGGTAGGTACCACCGCAATGTCTATTTCTCCCGTGAAACAACACTGCTTAAATGCACTGTTGTGTTTCGGATTGAAGGACATTGTAGCCAGAGCAACTACTGGACATATTGAGACTTAACATCTTATGTCTCAGGATGGCGAGCGCAGTGGAATATTGCTACTGTTCATGAGCGGTCGTATCGCTTACCATCAGGCGAACGGCTTGCTCGTCTCGCCATTCAATGCAATAAAAAAAAAAAATGCCGATACTGCCTAAAATTAATTATACCATATTTTATGGTTTCTCCTTTCCCTTTCCTTGTTTCATCCCGGCGACAGATTTTTATAAAATAAAGTAATTATCATCAAACTTTACATTTTGTTCACAGAGCCCCAGACAAAAAAGAATTGGATATTAAGTTAATTTCTCCAAGAACTCCGGGGCCGGATCGCAATTATGTTTATATTTACTGAAATACATTTGTTGTATATATTTTTCCCCATACAAAAAGTAGGTTTCATCGAGGGGCAAAAATCACCGCACCGATAATAACTTTCATATTAAAATGAGCATTCTTCTTTGCAATTAAATCTAATAAAAGATGAAAAAAAATACATTTAATGCTTTTTGGCATTAGTAAAATCCGGTAGTTCCATTTTTTCACGATTTTTTCTATGCTTTTTAGTGATTTATTCAATGATATTTTTTTATCTTGTACGGGAGTTTTATAAATTTTCCAAAATCTTTTTATTAAGATATGATAGCGGAAATAAATAAATCGTTTTGGGAAAATCCATCGAATTCGCGCAATAATGATTAGGTATTACTTTAATCAGCATCAAATCGTTTAGTAGGGCTATCAAATTGATTATTTACATACAATCTTTATACTCTTTCACAGTGTTATACTGGGTATATCAAGACTGCTACCGAAAACGAAGCGGTGAGTACAAACACAATGCAAATAAAATTTTCGCAAAAAAACGCGACAATTATTTTATGTTTTTTTTTTCATAGTTTTTGCTAAAATAATAATTTAAACTCTTTTATACCTTAGAGTCCTTATAAATAAAAGGATATACACTATTATTTTAGGAAAAAAAATGAATTTACCATCCCAATACGACGATAGGAAAAAAATAACAAAAATAAATCGTCGCTTTTTTTTCAACATTTTCTGTTGCTATGTGTCTGAAGTCACTGAAACTACCACCCGGCTTCGTTTTCGGTAGCAGTCTTGACATACCCTGTATATTATGATGTATACTATCTCATCTTTAATTTTGATGTTTTTAAAATGCAATTAGGGTATTTCCCAATGACAATGTTGAGCGATGTAATTCAATATTTCGGTATACTTTCCTCATAGTTTAGGTTTTCAAGATAAGATACAAGGTATGTGTCCTGGGTATCAGGAATAACCAGTGAAAAGTCGGTCTCACAAAAAATATTTCATATCGGGCCTCTTGTTAAGTTCATTTCTCCAAAAACTCCGGGCCTGAGTGTTTATATTTAATGAAAATATACTTTTTCCCTGCACAAAAAGTAGGTTTCAAATTTCATCGAGGTACAAAAATCTTCGCACCAAATCTAAGTTTCAAAGTACAATGGGCATTCTCTTGAATACGTACCATATCAGGATCGTTCCAGTGTCCAGGGCCGGCGTGTGGCGCCATCCTGTCCTGGTTGTCTCCGAACCAGTTCATAATCTTGGTGAGCGAGGCCCATGAGTCCTCGATATCATCCCAGTTCCGCCACATGTTGCAGTGCTCCGCGATAGAACCGTAGTTCGGCTGGTAAATGTAACGGAGGTATTTATAGTTTTAATTTAGAAAAATATTTCATCATTAAATCTTACCAGCACTCAGCCTTAGCTTCACCTGAGTGCAGGGGCGTTAATCTATGAAACTATACGAACTTGGAATGTTCGGATGTTCGCGGTCCGGAGTAAGATAAAAGTTATCCACTTGTAAAAATCAATACTATTCTCGATTATACCTATAATTTTCCCCGAACTTAGTCTATGGTTGCGACGTACGATAGAGGATCCAAAATTTTGTGAGTATCTAGGCACATTAGTGAAGTCTTACGTACAGCGTCTGAACATTTGAAGTTCGTATCGTTTCATAGAATAAACCTCCTGATACTTTTTGCGTCCATTCACATCTAAATTATATAGTTTGAGTGCTAACTGTATATATACTCAATTGTGACCGCAGTCGACTGTATTGCTTTTCGGTCCCATGAGGAAAATAATGTAATGAAGATATAGCAATTATGTATAGGTGTTTGAATTCCTTACTCATTCCACGGGAACACTACATTTTTTCGGGATGATCAGTAGACGATGCGATGTGTGAACAAAGAGTTTCAGCAACCCTTAAACAAAATTTCATTAAAATCGGTCCAGCCGTTTTTTATTCCTGTTGGCAGATGTGCTACTATTGCAATCCACAATTCGTTAAATATGTTTGCATCTCAATACTGATTGACAATCGAATCCGAAGCCTCACGATCAGCTCATGCATACTGATACTAATATTAAACTTACCCGCATACTCTTATCCTCTTGATATGCCGGCCAACTGCAAGAGTACAAAATGGGACGACCGGTAGCGTTCAGCAACTTTCCGAAATTGGGATAGCCTGAAAGAAACAACAAATAACAACGTGATTATCTTTGTGATTTCCAATAAATTAAATAAATAAATACATCTAACAGTCACATACATACTCCTGACCCTACATTAAGGTCGAGTCTTGTGTCGTGGATATCAGAAACTTCGAAAGATTTTTCAGTCTCATCAACACCCAGACCCGAAACAAATACCTGATGTTCACACATGATGATTATCTAACAACTTTATTGTTAGATCATTTTAGCCTATATACAGCCCGAAAATGCCTTTTTAAGTATTTTATCAAATTGAAGGGCTATTACTCGTATACCTTCATCCATAGCCTTAGGGTCGATGTAACACCCATCTAACTTGAGGTAGTCAATCTCCCACTCGACAAAAGTGTCGATGTCTAGTTTCTCATTGCCCAGAACGCCAGGGTACCCTGCGCAGGTCTTGTTGCCGTAGTCTTCGTACATGCCGAACTTCAGGCCTTTGCTATGGATCTGAAATGCAAGACAAGTATGAGTGACAATTTTATAGCATTAACTGGTGGTACGTCTCTCAAATGTGAGAGACCATCAGGGTAGGTAACACCGCAATGTCTATTTCTCCCGTCAAACAACAGTGTAAATACATTGTTGTGTTTCGGATTAAAAGACATTGTAGCAACAATAACTACGGGAAATATTGAGACTTAAACTCTTATGTCTCAGGATGGCGACCGCAGCGGAATGCTAAGCATTGCTTTATGTTGTTGCAGTGGAATGCATGCAAGGTGTTGTTTAGTTTTACTACTGTTTATTAGTAGTTGTATCGCTTACCATCAGGCGAACAGCTCGCTCGTCTCGCCATTCATAGCAATAGAAAAAATCGTTTCTGGATGGATTCCTACTTTGTATTTAAAGTAAATTCCTATTCTTTTTCGTTCATTGAAATTTTATGATAATAACCTCCGGAGACATTCACACTACAGGAGACATAACAAGATGGAGAAATCTCGTTGTAATGAAGACCAAGGTTACCGGCATAGCCCATAGGATTGGCAAGTTGAAGTGGCAGTGGGCGCCTGGCCCACATAATGATGAATGAAGACAATACATGATGATGAGACGACATACCGATCAATAACTTAGACCATACATAATACACTGCAGAATTTCTCTATAATTAAGAAGAAGTATCGCCAAATACTTCACCACGCCGATGTCATGCGGGTCGGTAGCAATAATCCATTTCCCAGAAACAAAAATATTTTTAGTTATTTATGTCAATATTTAATATAAACTAATTTCAATGAATATATTGGTGAAGATTCTACTTACGTAATCAGAAATAGCCTTCATTCCGCTGGGGAAGCGTATCTTGTCGGGCACCATCTTGCCGTCTTCCCCCCGAGTCTTCTCGAGCCAGCAGTCGTCGATGCCCAGGTACTCGTACCCAGCGTCCAGGTATCCCTCGCTCACCATCAGATCAGCTGTTCTTTTGATCAAGTTCTCACTGGAAAGGGAAAAATATATTTTTGAAACGAGAAATTTTTTCACGGATTTTATCGCGGATTTGGTTGAATTTTTACATTTTTTTTAACTTTCCAATGTGAAGTTTCAATTATTTTACAGTTTTCATCGTCACGGGAGTCGGAACGGACTGAGGTATTAATCATCCGCTCAGTGACTGTTACAATTTAACTACCCTTAATTTACAATTATTAATTATTATAGTTTATATTGTTATTTCCTCACTCAGATGAATTTGATTTTAGCATTATTATCATAATATTTCACATACATAATACATATTATAATGTAGTCTTTCAGTTCTACTGCCTTAAAGTTTATAAAATTGTCATAAGTAAGAATGGTCCCTAACTGTTGAACTACTTCCATGGATCCCTTATATCGAGAAAATCTCAGTCCTACCATTCATTTCTTTTCTATAATTATGCATTTATTTGTATTACAATAGAACAATATACCTTATACACTCGTTGGGGTACTTCTTGCAATCCGTTATGCATCTGAATCTCTCCCAAGTAAGCCATCCCATCGGTGGAGTCAGCGCCAGGCCATTGTCCAAAGCGTATGCAGCTGACAGCAATGCTGACACCCACACCAGCAGCATCTGAAGTTACAAGATACTTTATTTAAAAAGTTATAAATACATCTAATAGTCACGTACATAGTACTGACCCCACATTTAGGTCGAGTCTTGTGTCGTGGGTATCAGTAATTACGAGAGACTTAACGGTCACAGAAACACCCAGATTGTGTGATCCATAGATATTTGCTTCGGAAATATCTATGGATCACACAAAAAATTGTCTCGGTGCGTGGATCAAAGCCACAGCATCTTGTTTCGCAGTCGGCGTCTAACCAATTGCGCCACGGAGGCTTTCGAAAGGAAGATCTAATACAAATAATTATAGTTACGTGCTGTGTAATCCACCACGAAGCTGTTTTTTTCGTATGTTTGGTGCTCCCGATCCAAGCATGCCTAGTGGGGGACCACGGTAAAAAATGTTTAGATGTTTAGATGTAAACCTATAAGTACTATAATTGGTGTGCAATTTCACTATTTAGCTAGTTACAAACATTCTGTCACCTAAATTATTAAAATTAAGTCTTGTATAAATAAATAAATAAAAAAAAAATGATGCTTAGTGAAAATATGTAGTGTATCTAAGAATCGAGTAATTTTCTTCTATATAAGGAACTTCAAAGGTATAAACACGTAGGTATATGAAACAAGACTAAAATGGCAGCAAACAATTTCGCCTCCATCTAGAACTACGCACTGGTCACTAAAGAGATCTAGTAATAATCTATACTATATTTGGTTGATTAACCACCCCAGGTTTTTTTTATAGTGGCCCGGCTTAGTGGCGGCATTGCACCTGATGGTAAGTGCTAATGCCGCCCAGGCAGAGTATCCATTGGCATCGGACGGCAGTCCCATGCCAATGGAAACAATTATGCCGGCCTGCTAAGGTGCCTCTTCACACTACGGCGGAAGGACCCAGGATTGTAGGAAGGAGAACACGTGAGAAGGCAAACAATTCCACAGTCTGACGGTGCGGCATAAAAAAGAATTTGAGAACCGTTTGGATCGCGCCGGGATGGTGTGGACCGTCAAGCCATGGCTTCGCAAACCAGCACACGTGGTTCTGGTTAGGAATGGAGAGGAGGGGATCAAGTTGAACGATTCTTCAGAGCACTCACCGTGATACAGGCGGTAGAACACGCTTAGAGAGGCGACATCCCTGCGGAGTTGTAGCGACTCTAAGTAACTCGTAACGTCTGCATCATTCACAATGCGGATGGCCCGCCGCTGCAATCCATCCAAGGCATCGAGCAGGTACTAGGCGGATCCATCCCAGAGGTTCGAGAAGTACTCCATACCCGGCCGGACCTGCGCTTTATATAAGCGACAAAGCTGACCGGGCGTGAAAAACCGACGCACCCTGTTCAGGACTCCAACCCTGCGTGATGTGGCAGTTATTACGCCCTCAATGTGATTCCTTGGATTGAGATCACAACGGATATCCACACCAAGGATACTTAGGTATTTGAGAGGGGAGCACCCTGGAGAATGGGGAGGGGAGAGAACGGGGATTTTTTGCACGTGAACGCACACACCTGGGTTTTCTTGGCATTGAACTCAACCATATTCCTGGAACCCCATGTAGAAATGAGATCCAAGGTCCGGTTGAGCTAGAAATGAAGAGACGGGTCTTTTTTGTATTTTACAAAACTAGTTGGCAAATAAGGGACTCCCAAAGGCTCCCTATAATCCGTGTCTTAGCTTAGCACAGTAATCCCAAATTTAGGTCGGCTCCTATATATAAATTACGCTACTCATAAATTATATTCGCGACTGTAGTTTACATCAGCTTATCAGGCTTGTGATATAGTGCTTTCATACGCATAATACATATTGTCAAGGTATTTTTGCCTTAACAAATTTCCTAGCAATGTTTTCTTATGGTGTTAAAAATTAAAAAGCGCGTCGCTCAAAGCCAAGTGACAAACTAGTATTATAATAATATTTAGCACGATCAAAATCATATGGCCTAGGTGAAATAATAATTTATTTATCAATGTGAAACATGAACAGCGAAATTCAACACTTCCATGATGTGTACGCCCATTAACAATTACCGAAGTTTATTTACAGATGCAAACTATGTAATAGGGAATATGCATGTCATTTTTTTATATTTTTAATCAATTCTGTATGTTATTACATTATCGGAAAAAAATATAAGTCTTTGAAAATATCAATCAAAAAAGTACAAAAAAATAATCAAAACTGCTATCAGTTTCGAAGCATTCAAACGCTATATTGGCGCGAACTCGCTGTGACGTCAGAGGTCACGATATGAACAACGTAGTATTTGGATTAAGTTTCTTTCATGAATTGCTACAGAACTGTATTTTGTGACAAAATTATAAAGAAAGCACAAAATAACTCAAAGTAACGTAAAACAACAAGATAAAACTTCATAAGAACGTGACCATTGTCGTCACTTTCCTTTTCAAGCAATAGATATAGATAGAATAGAGGCTTTCACGCATACACAACTAGGACAGTCCGTCGATATTTTTGGCAGTTCCTTAAAATGCTTTGAAAAGTAATATTTAAATTCTTACAGTTGCAAACTTTTGCATTATTGTTCTATATAATAAGTTCATTTAGTTCAAGCTTTCACAGTGATAAATTTATATGTATCCCTATTTATGGCTAGTAGCCATGCCGTAAATATTTCAATGTTTTTCTTTAAATTTAATGTTATGTTTACTTTTTTGCTATTTTTTCCTAAATGTCAATGCATGCAGTGGCAACTAAAGGTAATGCATTTAGTTTATTATGGGATTTTTTTTACATTTAATTATTGTAATATAATGTAATTACCACTGTTTGTCCTTAAAAAATAATAAATAAATAAATAAAATAAAAACAGATCGCGTTTCGGGAAAAATGCGCGGCAAATTTGAAATGTCATTTTTTAAGTATTTATTTTACCCATTTCATCATCATCATCATATCAGCCACAGGAAGTCCACTGCTGAACATAGGCCTCCCCCAAGGATCTCCACAGTGACCTGTTGGAAGCGGCCTGCATCCAGCGACTTCCTGCAACCTTAGCCAGATTGTCCGTCCACCTTGTAGGCGGGCGTTCGACATTTCGCTTGCCTGTACGTGGCCTCCACTCGAGGACCTTTCGACCCCAACGGCCATCGGTTCTACGAGCTATGTGCCTGGCCCACTGCCACTTCAACTTGCCAATCCTATGGGCTGTATGTCATCACTGGTAACACACAACTATCGAAGACTTTCGATTTTAGGCACTGAGGTATTTTTGACGAGAAGACGTCGCGAAGTTTTCCGAACGTTGCCCAACCGAGTTGGATTCGCCGATTGACCTCTCTCTCGAAGTTGGACCTGCCTAACCGGACCACTTGTCCTAAATAGACATATTCGTCTACAACATCGAGAGTCGAGCCCCCAACTCTAATAGGGGTGGGCACAACATGGATATTCGACATGATCTTCGTTTTATCCATGTTCATTTTAAGACCCACCTGTTGGGAGACTCGATTAAGGTCTTCGAGCATAGTGCTAAGGTCTTCCAGCGATTCTGCCAAGACAACAATATCGTCGGCAAATCGCAGGTGAGTAATATACTCACCGTTGATGTTGATGCCGAATCCTTTCCACTGCAAGAGCTTGAAGGCATTTTCCAGCACGGCAGTGAACAGTTTCGGAGATATGACATCTCCCTGTCTCACGCCTCTCTGTAGTGGCATAGACTTCGTGCTCTGATCCTGTATTCGGACCGACATGGTGGCGTTATTGTATATACACCTCAACACTTCGATGTACCGATAGTCTATGTGGCACCGCTGAAGAGACTATAGCACAGCCCAGGTCTCGATCGAATCAAAGGCTTTCTCATAGTCCACAAACGCTAAACAAAGCGGCAAGTTATACTCCTCGGTTTTTTGTATAATCTGCCGTAGCGTATGAATATGGTCTATGGTACTAAAGCCTTTTCGGAAACCGGCTTGTTCGGGAGGCTGGAAGTCATCAAACCTGCTTTCGAGACGATTTGTGATGACCCTCGAAAACAACAACCCAGGAGCATTATGTATAAATTGTACGATACATTATGTTTTCATGCGATGGCCAAGTCGATCCATTTATTTAACACGTTAAGAATTTTTATATTGATATGATAATAACTTACGTAATAACTTTATACAGAAGGTCCCTTAAGCAAGGACTAAATAAATTAATCGACTTGGTATTACATGGATCTCATAACTTTTTGCGGTAGAAAACCTGAGCTGCGAGACTTGGAATTTTTTTACAGGATGTTTTTGATGGTATCTGAACTTACCTAAACTTCTTCTAAAACTCGTTACAATTTGACTACAAATTTGAACTAACGTGACTGTAGTCACGTTAGTAGTAGTTTTTATATCGTTTATCTCGTTTGTGTACTTTACCATGGCTGTCGTTAAATAGATACGGTATTTACTACTTTTTGTTAAGTTTGTTGAAATACTAGAACTTCTTTGTTAACACACAAGTTTTACTATTTACTCACAGATTGACGTCATTTTGCTATCAGTCATGGCGGCTAACAATTCGTATATTTGTAGGACAGATTAAAAACTTAAATTATAAAATAGTATTTGAAATCGTAAATCGAAATTAACATATCCTATGTTTCTCTTACTCACGGTAAACGGACAGGTATTGAAGATTCTTATCTTTGTCCCCGTGACCTGTGTATAAGGACATTAGGTTTAGTACCTGAGATGCCTTATTAATTATTTATTACATAGATTTTGTTACTATCAATCTTAGAGTTAAAGCTATACTTAGCCTTTTTTTCCTATATCACCCACCACAGTACAACATTGCGTGTGTTTTATTTTTATGATAGTCCATTACTGATTTTTGTATTCCTCAAATTTTTAATATATTTTCAATCATACAATTCACTCCATTGTTTCCCAGGTTTTTCCGATTCTCCTGACACAAAAACCATAATAGGATCTCACCACCATTTCTACGTACGTAGATTTCAACCAGATTCGCGATACCTAAGCTTGTATCTTGATCGAAAGCTGTGGCAATGACCGCATCTCGGTCAATTCAATTTAAACAGTAATTGAACAATGCATAACAGACATCTATTGTCCATTCCATAACACATTAGGCACAAGGCCAAAACTTGTAATCATAGTTCTTTTCCTCTAGACTTGCCACAAAAAATAGCGCGTACATTTATCAAAAGAGCATGGGGCATGTAGGTACATGGTTTATTTTTACATTTCTGATCCAGATTTAAAAAATATTATTAATGATTTTTATGGTAATGAGTGAGAAACGAACTAGCCCCATCGTTAGTGATCACGAATGCGTAAAAAATAAGTTAAATATCCTAAGAAAAAAATTAGCAGAAAATATAAGGACGATTTCGCGCAGGAAACACACATTTTGCCCATTGCACTGGACAAAAGAAATCCACAGGACCTTGGGTTATTCAAATCAATTTCTTCCAACCTTTTTGCAATAGGGTATTTGACTCCAATTTTTTATTATATTTATCAAAACGTATCCATAGCTATGGTCTAACAAACAAAGAAATTTATAAATCCATTCAGAATGAAACAAGTTAGAAACGTTTTAAAACTTGTAGTGGGGGTAACAGAAAAGAAATGCAAAATCAAGATAGTGACGTCACTAGGGTAGGAAAGAGGCAAGATGTCCCCACTACACCCTACTCTTTAATTTTAAATATTTATATTTGCCTTATTTTACAAGCTACTTTAATAGTTTTTTGACGGCAAGGCTTTATTTTTAACGTATTTGTGTGTGTAAGCGAAATAATACCAAAAATCGATAATAGTCAAATACCCTATTAATGGTGAAACGACCATACCATTCGCCTGAACGTAAGTTACACGACCGCTCATAAACAGCAGCAAAACCAAACAACCATGAATGACAAAGCAAAGCTTGGCCGGATAAATACACATGAGTTGTTAAGTTGTAATATGATTATGTGGTGAATGCAACCTTTTGTTACTTTTATGTTTTAATTTAATTTATTCTTTATTTGATTTTTTTATAGAAACTTTTGACAATAAATTTTCCTATTTATTATCTTGGCTGTATCTGTTTAAATTTGTTAATATTTTCAATTTTTTATTATATTATTTTTATTTGGTTTATATCATTGAGGTATTATACTAGAGCGGACATTGGGAACAAAATCTCTGCGTATGGTGCGTTCACAAGGGTACACATTGAAGCGAGAGGGAAGATATGTTACTTCGTAGGCGTGACAGAGACAGAAAGAGAATGTACCCTTCATTTTGTTACAAATATTTTGTTTGCAGTGTCCCCTCTAGTATATCTCAATGGTTTATATTAAATCTTGAAAACAACACGTGGTGTGTATAGTGTATTGATAAATTCATACTCTTAGCATCTGTCATCTCGAACTATACACTACGCGTACCAAGGGTGAGTGAGATAGATATAGAAGGAGATAGATCATAGACGTGGAGGACGGAACGGGGTGTGAAGACGTGGTGTATAGCAAACGAGCCGATAAATATTAATAATTGTATTCTACTACAATGTTACACATATTAACCGTAAATAGTGACTATTACAGTGTGTAAGCCTCGTCTATAGGTGCACCACCACAAGTATGTACTCTGGCTATAATGCAAAGACTGAGGTGGTGTAATCTGAATAATTGAGGATTCATATCATTGTGTCCATGCAGTCAAAAAAACAAAATCACCTTGGAGGTTCGAATTAACCACAGTATGTGTTTCCTGACACTTTCTTCCACGTACTATAAATGTCTGTACCAATTGCCGATGGCGGCAGTTTACAGACAAAACGTTTTTGTCGTTTAAAATATACAAATATTCTTTGCCGATTTGTACATACATGCCAGGCAATATTTTTTCGTTTTGTGTGCCTACACATTTGTGCAAATAAAAAAAATACATATTTTTCTTGAATGAATGAATAAACGATGAATAATAATTGTATTTATTTTCCTTAATATTAGAGAATTTGAAATTTTAAAAATTATCGATATGCTTTTAGAAATAGCGCAAGGACAATAAAAAGTGCGGGATGGTTGACTTCACACGTCTTAGAAATTCCCATCGGAACACTAATATCAGTTTTCCTGGACCTAGAAATCGAACTCAAGTCTACACGGATTGTAATCCATATGCACCGCAACTAAACTTATGGGGCCTCATTAATAAACTCGGATGAGCGAAGAATTAACTTTAGGCATTGGGCTTGAGAATTCAATCTATTATTATGAATAGCTAGATAGTAATGACTATATTAATAAAAATCTATATTCTTCAGCCTAACATGATAATCCTTTTATGGCAATCCACTGATTTTATAAGTAAAAAGAACGGTCAAAATAAATTAGTCAATTTTAAAGCTTTGGGCTAAAGTTTAACCCCTCGCTCATCCGAGTTTGTTAATAAGGCCCATCGTATATTTCTATACGCCACGCCTCTAAAAGCAAAACACCAACTGTGGCTACATTACAATTGATTAATAAACATAGTACGCAATTTTTACATTCCATCAACTTTTATATGTGACAATTTTATCACCGCATCAAACGCTCTTATAAAGTGTTTATGTATTAATAACAGACCGCGAACATTCTGATATTTCAATCCATGGCTGCATTGCAGCGTAAAAAAATCATTACCTCAATTAAACTTTAAAATAGCCAATATATTCTAAATGTTTTATGTATGAAATTCAATGTCAAAGAGGAATATTAACAAAAACACTTCATATTATAACAATGGTTTTACAATGTTATGGTTGTATCCTCAACCTTGTATTATTTAAATTAACAATGGGAAGTTCGATGGAGGTCTATACCTAATATGTGATTGAAACAGGAAAATTAATTTATATTAATACATTCAATCCTCTATAGCTATACCAAATTGTAGGAAAATATTACTGGGTCTAGTATTATAAACGTATACCTAATTGTTTTTGTCTCGCCTAGTACTTAATTCATGCATCATTTGTGGCTGTTCTTGCATAATAATTATCGTCATTGGAAATTTCTTACACACATATTAATTAAATTAACTCTATGTAAGTAGGTACGGAAGAATAAGGATTACCATTGAAATTACTTTAATAATAATTATCCCAATAACGCAAAGTAATATTCAAATCAAATAATCAAACATAGACAATAGCTCCAAGCCACACGCAAATTAGAATAATTGTATAGGACAAGAAATTTCTTTTGAATTTGGAATGGTTAATAAATTTACTTTTAAATCTGTTATAGCCAAGGAAAAAACAAATACACAGTCTAGGTTTTTGCTTACCTTTTCAAGAAGATTATTTGTACTAAAACTACTAAAAACAAGATAACTAAAGTCACAGAGCACACGTCCGACAGACAGCCGCTGTCCAGACACAATGCGTTCCCACAATACTTGCGCGGGTATATTATTGATACTGATAAGCTTCATCAAGTGACCCCCGGGGACATCTTCGCGCCTTTCTAGTTCTCTGACCGCGAACATGTATAGTAAAGGAGGCTGTATTAAACCGTGGCAATGACATTGTTCCTGACGAGATCTGCGGATTACCACCGTTTTTTTAAATCTTATGATTGCCGGTTGCACTATTACATTAGATCATTTAAGATAAACTCGTTACTATAAGAGTGATCTCAAGCAAAGTATGTATATTCACCACTATGACCACGCAATATAACGTTGAAGAAAAACATCGTGAGGAAACCATGAGGAAACCTTTAGTTATACAATAGAGATTTGTAAAAATTACTGTGGTTTGTAAAGTCAGCCAACCTTCGATTGCCCACAACCAGAGGGCCTAAGCGCTAATGTTGTTTCCACAAGGTTGGACCTCTGCTATCACAAAGGACCCGTGTTTTCAGCGGCCACGTATTTGTTGCAGTGCATGATGATAATCGATTGAAACTGATACCAGAATTTCTCGCATTTAGCCTACAAATCTAACTCTGGAATAAGCCATTCACATACAATACATACCGGGTATATCAAGAGTGCTACCGATAACGAAGCCGGGTGGAAGTTTTAGTGACTATAAACACAACGCAACTAAAAATTTCGCTAAGAAAAGCTACAATTTTTTTTTATTATTTTTTAAATATTGTCGAGTTTGGGTGGTAAATCCATAGTTTTAGCTAACATAATCATTTAAGACTTACATACCATAGCGTCTTTAAAAATAAAAGGGTGTACAGTACACTATTATTTAAGAAAAAACTATGTATTTACCATCCTAATACGACGATAGAAAAAAAAATAACAAAAAAAAAAACAAAATTTTTGCACAAAATTTACTTGCATTGTGTCTGAAATCACTAAAACTACCACCTGGCTTCGTTTTCGTTAGCAGTCTTGATATACCCTGTATAAGCAGGCAGCAGGACTATAGCATGCCGTTAACTCGCTTTTTTTCTTTGATGTGTGGTAATTAGTAATACAAGGCATTCCGGTTTCTTAGTTAAATTAACTAATTTATTTCACGTGACAGAATAAAAAATATTTTCAATGTTTCATGCCCCTCATTCATTTAAAGTGGTGGAGATAATGCTTGTACCAATTTAACAATTGGATGCATATTTTTAAATGCAAATATATGTAAAAACTCTCAATATATTGCTTATGAGTTATTAACGCTGCAAAGAACCCGTATTCTGATTATTTATACTACACGAGTGCTCCTAATCGCTTATTTATTACACCATTCCTAGAATACATTTTTACCTTAAGTAGAAAGATTGTTTCAGTTTAAGATTAATTAAGATTCCAATATAATACTGTTCACGACCATTTTATTACAAACTAGCTGACCCGGCCACGCTCCGCCGTGGCTTAGTTAATATACGATTAATATTATATTCATTTTTTAAGCATAGTAAAATAGCCCGGCCCAGCTTCGCCTGGGTGCATATATTTTTTGATTCCACTCCATACCAAATACATGTTATTTTTCGTATAAACTCTTGTATACCTAAACTTGACGTAGCTATCCTACTGTCCGGCTCAATCCCGTCTCATCCGTCTGTTCAGTCTTTTCCCGATCCGTCCCGTCCTTTCTCTTTATTATCCAACCCGTCTTATACCGTGCATTTACATTTCGTCCTATCAAATCTGTCAGCTATCCCAGCCCTATCCCGTACCTTCCACTCTATTATATCCCATCTCTCCATATACATGTACATATAAAGATTGCCTTATGAAATGTTTACATAAAAAACTTTAGCGTTTTTTCTGTCCATCCAATATTCCTTCCCTTATTTCAGCACCAAAATGCTGTTTTTCCAAATAATATTGCACGCCATTACTTTTTGTTAGTAATAAAGTAATAATAACCATGTAAAAAAAAGAATTGGCCAAATTGATCCAGGCGTTGTTGAGTTATGCGTTTACCAACTAATTTTGCGATTCTTTTTTATATCATAGAAGAATATATAGTCCACCCCGCTGGCTTAGTGCGGGTTGGCGAATTTTATTTCACGTAGAAATCAATTCGATAAATCAGAGGTGTGTCCTGGGATTTGAACCCGTGACCATCGTTAACTTGTTGGCAGTCGCGTCTAGTATGTCACCATATACAAATTAATAAAACCTTCATACTGCCTTACCAGGTGACGTAAGTAATAGAACAAATATTTAAAAATATAAAACTGCATATCGCTTCATTATAATGTCTAGATACGGCATCAACGTACCAATATTTTTTTTATTCTTGAGTCTGAAAACCATACTAATGCGGAATTTAAATTTTTCCTCCAGCGCATTTAAAAGTATCAATTCAAAAAATAATGTCCTTTATGAAAACGAAAAATTATAATTACCTAGATATATTATGGTGTACTCCGGCAAAACACTTCGATAGAGGATACCTTGTTTAAAACTGTTGCAATAATCTCAAAAAACAATGGGCTATTTTGGTAGATATGGACATCGTTTTTGACCGACTTCAGAAAATAGGTACAATTGTTAATACTCAATATCTCCGGCAGTTCTTAACCGACTTAAAAATATCTTTTTTGTCAGAGTATTATATGATAGGTTAGACCAAAAAAAATATTGTGAAGACCTGATGAATATCTTTGGACCTGAAGGGCAGAACTCCTCAAAATTGAACAGTACAGCAATAATTCTTTTTACATTAGGTTCAGTATACGTTTATTACTACTACAAGGGGGGAGGGGATGGAAAGGGGCGTGGGAAGGGAGGGGGCAAATATATACAAAGATAAATACTAAATATCTGCGACAATAAATAAATGATTTTAAATAACTTTTCTTCGGAACGAATTATACAATCGAAACGAATTATATAATTAACATAATGTTGGTCACATAAATTATGGTGATGATCTGATGAATAGGTACATATCTGGAGAGCAGACCTCCACAAAACTTTGCAGAAACGCAATGATTTTTCGTCCATTAGGTTAAGTATATGTGTTTTATAACGGGTAACGAATGATTACCACGCATAAGTGTACTCAATATCTCTAGCAGGTTGAGCCGATTTTAGTATTTTCTTTATCATAAAAACGAAATGACAGTGTAGCTTCCTTAAAAATCATAAAATATTAATTTTCGTTTTTGAAATCATAAAGGATCACAGTGGTTCATTTTTTGTATACATTGATTCCAGTTTTTCATTATATGATTACCTTTGGCATTATTGCAATGCTTATGAAAACTAAAAAGTAATAAATAAAATAATTTAATTAAAAATTAAAAGACCGACTTCAATGTGCACTACAAAGTAATAAATAATATATATTTCATTGTGCTAGCACACATTGATTAATTTTCTTATTGACTAGACTAGCCAACAAATCTTAAATACGTAATATTTTGAAGGCGGGTCGCCAAATGACGAACACGACGTCCTACACTTAAATTTAATTTGTGTAAAACATCCTAGCGAAAAATACGCAATTTTACACGCAATATTAATTTACCTTAATCTATATAACTCACGCCATTTTCCCAGAAGGGGTATGCAGAGATTCTCCTGGTATCAACCAGGACACCCACGTTACGCCTTGCGTGTTTTGTCCCTCGGTGTGATTGGGGGCGAGAGTCTATAGTCATATCTGGTGCAAATTCCAGTCCCTGTCCTGATAACTACATAATAGAAAAATCGCCCGTCCTAATATATCAGCTCTTAATTAACATTGTTGAGCATCGGACTTATCTACAATCGAGCGAAACATACAAACTTAACAACCCTTCCCTTTCTTATACATTCCTCACTATGATTCCTATCACTGTTAAAGTAATTGTATACACATATAAATATGCAAGTGACTCCAATAAGTCAATGGTGTACCCTGGAGTTGAAACCCTTGACCACTATATCTTTGATCATATGCAATAAATTAAAATTAGACCACACATATGACACATATTAATTCTATTAAAATTTCAACAAATGTATACGTAGGATCAATATGTTAAATTAATTTGTTTCTAGTATACATATGGACCTAACTGAGCGCCAACGATACATCTACAAGTAGGTAATATTCAACTGTGTTACATTACTTAAATTTGTTCTCGATTGGCACTTGGCGACCCGCCTTCAAAATATTACGTATTTAAGATTTGTTGGCTAGTCTAGTCAATAAGAAAATTAATCAATGTGTGCTAGCACAATGAAATATATATTATTTATTACTTGGTAGTGCACATTGAAGTCGGTCATTTAATTTTTAATTAAATTATTTTATATTTTACATTTAACAAAATTACGCGCAAGACGCCGTATCTAGAAAATAGATATCTAGATAAATTGAAAGTTCCACTGTTGCTTGAAGGGACATATTATTATTCAAGAAGGCATGTGTTGATGCCCTACAATTCGGCAAAGGGTCCCGGTCACACGCCTTCCCAGGACAAATTTTAATTTCAATATAAATGCGTAAACCCGTATCAATATGACTTACAGACTACAAAACTTTTGACCATTAACCTACTTAGCTAATTGGTTTTTCATTCATTCATAATATACGTTTTGTCAACTTCCTTAGTCTATTTGATAAGCAGGTTGCATGAAGGCACTTGTATATTTAACTAGTTTCTCAAGACACAGGCAACGCCTAATTTGAGAACCCCTGCGATATTCTACATAATATGTGAAATTACTATTTTTAATAAACATTGTTTTATTTAAATATTTTTTTGTCCCATTTTTGGGAACAAAGTTTATTTAATTATCATCATATTCAGTCAAAGAATATCTGCTTATAGCTGTTAACACGGCGCCCGTAACAATATTACGAGATGGGATACTGGGAATATATAGCCTAATAACAGTTGCGAAAAAAACGCTTTTTCGATGCAGTAGAGCCACGCTGTTAGTACTCATAAATAAGTTGGAGTATTGTAAGAATAAGCTAATTTGACTGCGATAACAATATCCCACAGACAACCGATCTGAACCTACGGCTAATAGCTGTAATGTTCGGTGAGGAAGCTTCGGAAGATGGTGCCATGGTGGTAAGTCTCTCATATGTGACAGGCTGCCTGGGTGGGTACCACCGCAATGTTTCGGATTAAAGGACATTGTAGCCAGAGTAACTACTGGACATATTGAGACTTTATATCTTATGTCTCAGGATGGCGAGCGCAGTGGCATGCTAAATTCCAAGGTGTTCGGTTTTGCTACTGTTCATGAGTGGTCGTATCGCTTACCATCAGGTGAACGGCATGCGCGTCTTGCTATTCATAGCTATAAATTATTACAAAAGCATTTACCATATCCTAGCAACAGCAATCTATTAATAACTTACCATCAAGTTTGTGATATGTTCGTTTGCGTGAGGAAAGATAAATACACGTATTGTAAATCATTGTTAAACTAAAATAATCACGTAATGCTTACCCAAATGTTTACATATTGTAAATTTGACTAAATAGTTGAGGAATTTTAATACATAAATCTAGCAATTTATGGTACATTATGATTTATGCTTTTAATAATAGGTAAATATTTTTTTGCGAAAAAAATGCAGACCTAATGTCTTTATCTACTAACTAATAAATAATAACAATTCCATTTTATCGAAACTATTCTAAAAATCTCCAGCTATCAATTATCACCACCATTCTAGTAAAACTATGTGTGTTTACTGCCGTTAACCGGGTTAAACCATTGACTTATATTTTGATATCGATGGGTTAAACTAATCATTTGTGACTTGCATACCAAACAGGATTCGCAACAGTTAAAGCCCATCACGATACAACTTTGTCGCCATGTCACATCGGAAAAATAAACCTACATATTTACATATGTTAAACATGGTGAGATTAATTGACCACGTGTCTCGAAAACCACTTGCTTTAGGATTGTATGTATGGCCCTCAATATTTTTATGCTATAAGGAGCAAAAGAGCGTGCAGCTCACCTGACGGTCAGTGATAACCGCCGCCCATAAAAATCTGCAACACCGTAGCCAGCCCTTAAGGTGGAATACGCTCGTTTTTTGAAGGTCGCTAGGTCGTATTTGTCTTTGAACTATCGCTGGCTTGATATCGTTGAGGACGATATAAGAGTCAATTGTCTTTCAATCGATACTACCAACGACGCGACGACGCTACGGGGAGAAATGGCCAACATAGGGGTGCGACTTCGTAGGGTAAGCAGGGGGAATGGCGTTCACTTAAGGAAAACATGGTGTATTTTTAAATTATTTATTATAAATCAAAATTAAGAAAAAATAACAAAATCTTTAATTATCGAGTAATCAACAAACTAACAAAAAAGCATATAATATATTTAATCTACGAGTAATAGGATTTTTTTAAAAAAAACATGTTTGATCGGCATTGCCCCTGATTGGGTAATGCCGCTCAGGGTACGGGGTAATAACGCTCAAACATTTTATTTGGAATATAATAAGTATAAAGTAAGATACATTTTAATTAAAGAAATATTAATGAGACAACATTATGGAATGAATATAAAATCTATAATCACAAATCAGCATCAACTATACGTAAGATTAGCTTTTTTCAATTTAACAAATAATTTTTTAAACGGTCTCTTAAAGTAGTAAATGGTATGTTATATTGTTGTACTGCTTTTCTTTTCGACAAACCTCCTTCAATCGCAGTTTTAGCAGATTGAAGGTCTTCTTCGGTCCAAGCCGCTTTGGCAGTGGTCCTTTGACGATTTCTTGGCATATCTATAACAATTTAAAAAAATATTACTAAGGGGTAATGGCGCTCAGATGAGCGGTATAACCCCAAACGGCCATTTTGTGATTAAATTGAAATAAAAAAAAACATACACATCATTGTTGAAAATTGATTGCATTATTTAAAAATAGAATATATTTAGTGTCAGAAATGTAAAATTAATAATGAATAAGCATTAAAGTTTTGGACTTACCGACAAAAAACACCTAACCTAAAATTACATCGACGCAGTCGCAAACGAAGAAACGCACTTCACGGTCACAGGACGAGAGCTGATTGACCGTTGGCGTTGCTGTCTGTTAGAGGCCCCCTCCCCTCACGCTCCACGTAACGCGGCGTGTTGCTATGTTCAGGTCTGACTGAGTTACAGAGGTGAGCGCCATTACCCAGTGAGCGCCATTCCCCCTGCTTACCCTACATTAAAAATAGTAAAAACGATTAGTTCGATTCTAGCGCCACGCTCTGGCGAGAACGGAAAATTATCTTGTAAGAGTTTAAATCTAATTGTTAAATGGCGGAAGTGTACCACTAAACCTAGAAATATGTTTTGTATGTTGTCATTATGAAATTTCTTTATATTAAAAACAATTACCTACAAGAGGTTACGAAAGATACACATTTTGAAATATTGGACATATAACAAATATGAAGTTTTGCGCGTTTGCCTAGCGCGCCCTCTGATGGCGAAATCACGTCGGAAAATAAAAAAAGTGAAGTTGCGCATCTATCTCTGTATATAATTCTAACAACAGAATAATAAAACGAATCTTAGCGCCGATGTATGCTACATTGAAACAATTTACATACTAAAAAAAACAAATGTATATTTAATTAAATTCTATGGGGAATACGCGCACCAAAACAAAGATTTTATAGACTTAGCAGGCCGGCATAATTGTTTCCATTGGCATGGGACTGCCATCCGATGCCAATGGATACTCTGCCTGGGCGGCATTGGCACTTTCCATCAGGTGCAATGCCGCCACTATGCCAGGCTAGTATATAAAAAAAAAAAGACTGAACTCTAGGAAGATTCGACCTGTAATGATTTGATTTAGTGCCATCAGGTAGGGTACAGTACTTACTTGGTATATGTATGTATGTTCGCTGGGTCAATTTTGGAATAAATTAAGTATTACTTTATGGAATGTGAGTAATAGATGGTTGCACATCAGACCCTTGAGCTGGGGTTTTCAGTTTGCTAGTTCCAGTCGTAGGTAATGGACCTATTTACAGCTGCATTTTTTAACTTGTGTAAATTAGACATCATTATATGTAAATTATGGACTATATGGCCTAACCACTCTCAATCGTACTCTCGATTGTAGAGTAGGCCCGTGCCCTGCAGTGGGACGTATATGGGCTGATCCAGATCAGATATGTAAATTATCACTCACTTAAACGATTGATTAATGATTAAACTAATAATTTTACGAAAAGTCGCCACTCTTAAAAAATACCTTCTGCCTTACGAGACTTGGTATTTCTTTTGCAGATATTTTTGATACACAAGCTTCGAATATAAATAATATAACTTCTGAATATAAGAGTTGTGGGCATTGGGTTCGAACCTGCGACCTTCAATTGTCAGTCCAATCCGCACCTTCTACTATATATACTTTTTTATAGGCAATCATTCAAGTGCTTTTGCTTGGTGTTTATTAATTAATTCAAATTATCAAATATGCTTAGAAACATTAGATGTAGTAAAATGAATAAGATTTTTGCAATATTTAACGCTTCAAATGAATTATTAATTAACCTGGTGATTAAATATTGAGAGACATGTTTATATTACACTATAAATAATTATTACCTAAGGTTTGGAGCCAGAATGACCAAGCGAACAGGCCGCTTGGCTTATATACTTAAATAAAAATAATTGTACGCATTAAATGCTCAACTCCATTTAGATTCAATCTTTTTTTATCTACCACCTGGTTCTGAAAACGATTTTCACTAGTAAAGAACGGGCAAGAATTAGGGTCCATATAAACTGGACCACCGAGCAACATCATTCAGGACCTCAGTTAGTCACTCAATGAAACGATACGAACTTCGAACTTTCGGACGCCGTACGTCAAACTCCACTAATGTGCCTAGATATTCCACAAAATATTGGAATCCTCTATCGTATGTCGTAACCATGGACTACGTTCGGAGAAAATGATAAGTATAATAGAGAATAGTATAGATTTTAGAAGTGGAAAACTTATATCTTACTCCGGATGTAGAACATCCGAACTGTCGAGGTTCGTATCGTTTCACAGAGTAACCCCCTGTTACCTACTACTATAGACTGCATGGCATAGAACTCGGAAGTATTAGATCTTGAATCTCTTGACGACCAGCAAATAAATTGGTTATCCTGTTAAATTATTACATGCAAGATAAAAAAAAATCGCCCGAAATAGTTCGTTATTATAGCGTTTCCTAAGATGAACTATGATGGTACAGATATGTCTATGTTCCACAGCTTGGAGAGCACTAATTGTATTGCGATTTACATATTATTATCAGTAACACTGAAGTTATTATAAGCCTAGAATTATAGATATCACAGCGAAAATAACATATGGATAAGCAAGAAATAATTTCCGCAAACGATACTATTATCTATACTTTAAATTCATTTATTTGTTGTATAGGTAATTTATCAAATAATACTATAGGCTATATAACTTCACGCTATGACCAATAGGAGCGGAATAGTAGTGAAAAATGTTTCAAATACGGGTCCAAAAGTAAAAGCACCGGGGAGCCGTGCCGGGCCGCTAGTATTATAGTGAAGCAGATCTGTCGTGATTGCAAATAATTAAAGCTGACCTGATGGCTAACAGGACGTGCCAGATTCCGTCCTCGTTTAGCATTTTGAATGCTTTTAACATAACATTATCGCGACCGTTAGGAGAACAGTATCGAACCTGTTCAATTTACATTAGACGCAGACTAATCAAACAGACCGTTGACCTGCTACTCGGATTGCTTTATAATAGAATTGGTGATAATTTTGTAAGGATTGAGCCTGCCTGCTGAAACAAAGGGTCGTAAATTCGAAAACTATAACAAAAATTATTTTTTCACGTGAATATGATAAGCAACCACATCGCACCTGACATAATAAGTAATAGTGACATAACTTTGCCGATCAGCTAGAAATAAAAAAAAAAACAAAACTAAAAAAGGGAAAGCTTGGGTGGGAAGACCTGGATTTCTCTTAAAAACAGGATATAAATACTCAGTAACGTTTCAAATAACATGGCACGCTTCTGGTTTTCAGAGTCACGTGTATATTAATAGCTACCACGGCCTTATAAAATAATGGGAAAATCTTAAAGAAACACGTAATACAGAGATTATAACATTTAAGAAAAGAAAGAAAGAAATACATTTATTGAAGGCGCAAACATACATAGGTAGGTAATAAAATAACAAAATATACAAAAAATAAAAACATGAAAGAAAAAATAAATACAATTATGCAACAAAATTACGTGCTAAACTATTGCGCCGACAATGGGCCTCCCATTCAGCTTTATGCTGCAGAATGGGAAAGCAATCTGCAGCGCTGATTTTCAACGGGGTGCCCTGGTGAGACACGAATATCCAGTCGGTAGGCTGACAAAACATTATCATAAATATCTGCTAATAATTACATTCTTTTCTGTGGGTACGCATTGATTTTTTTTTTGTCAATGTGCGGCTGGAATGCGCAGCCACTGAAAGGCTTAACGAACTCTATCATTATCATCGTACACATAGCATAAATCATATCGCACACGTTGCTCGAGTTTAGTCATTTAAATATAAAAGTAATAACAAACAAATACAAAACATACATAACATGCAAACCCCGCCATAACTGATCACGTTTTAAGAGGATTTACACACAGGATTTACACAGGATAAATTAAAAGGATAGAAGTTGTGCATTTCAAACAACTATTTTTTCCGTCCTGACCACGAAAGCTGTAAAGTAATCGAATCGTCGGGAAGTTAAAAAAATATAAAAATTAAACCTAATACTCGATAAAATCCGTAAAAATAGTTTATTTCAACATTTTCTATATTTAAAAAGGCGCCATTGTAGTCGACGATGGTCTTCTCTACCAATTTCTTGGTTGACATGCTCAGCAGTAGGTTATGGCTTATACAGTTAACAGTATACTAATTACAAAATCAAGTAAAATTAAATTAATTAAGTCTAGTCAGGAAATGGTTATGAATAAAATCTTTTCGTGCTATTTTCTGCATTCGAAAATTAGTACTACGTCCAAAGCTTAGTCCAAAGTTAGCGTAGCAATAGCATTATCACCATCAACAATATTGCAGCCAAAATATGCATAGGCGTTTGAATATTTGAGCGCCTGTTAAAAATATATTCGCCAACGAAAATAAAGGTTTTGAGATTGTGTGTTCGTACCGTAGACAAGTTCGTATAATTACAATAAAACTGATGGGTCATGAGAACAAAATCTTTTAATTAAAGATCATGAATGGGTTCATTATTTAATTTTTCCCTTATGAATCGTTTACTCTGAAAATAAATCGATTGTCAAATTATACATTACTAGCGGCCCGGCCCAGCTTCGCCCGGGTCCAAATAGATTTCTGTACAATAATATGTACGTATTATACATATAAAACTTCCTCTTGAGTCACTCTATCTATTTAAAAAAAACCGCATCAAAATTCGTTTTAGTTTTAGTTTTAAAGATTTAAGCATACAAAGGGACATAGGAACATAGGGACAGAGAAAGCGACTTTGTTTTATACTATGTAGTGATGATGCACAGTTTATATTGTTTAATAAAATCAATTTCCCGTAAAATCATTACATCTAAAAATTCAAATTCACATGAAATATTGAAACAAAGGGCACTCGTAAATACACAACGTAGGCACCTACTAGCATAAATCACAACTACTACTTACTGGCCCATACGCAAGAACGTATCGGCAACAGCCTACGGCCGTGGTTCCTAACACAGACCAAGTAGTACTAGGTTCCTAACCTGGGGGTAATTACCCCCACGGAGGGTAATACTTGTATTTTGCGGGAATAAAGGTGAAATCACACTATAGGGTTTTCGTCTTACGCATAGAGTAAAGAAGCGGCCATAAATACTAGAGCAACGCGTCTTAGAGCGATCTGAACAATGGATTCTGTAGTGTAGCAATGTGCAATTCGTTCAATTTTTAAGACCCGGATCAATACTGATCCAACTATAAAATGAACCGGTTCAAATGACTCGATCAATCGAACGATTGGTTCCGTTTAAGTCATTGATATAAATGAATAGGCCATTAGTAGAAGTATAGGTAGGTAAACACGTTTTAAAGTTCATATTACCTATTATTTTACACAAAAATATCACTTTTAAAACTGAAAAACGCGAAATACAATTTTACAACAAACGTAATAGGCAAAATCTTAGGACAATGGGATACTAATTACGAAAAACGAACAAAAAGGAGTTATTACTTGATGAAAATATTTTCTTTTTTTCAAACGCAATTCGCAAGCAATCATAAATCAAGACGTACCTAACTAACTTCAACTCACTCAAAAAGTCAAAACCATAAAATTGTAACGCAAAATAAACTTTAAAAACTACCACTGAAAGCATATATCAACCTTGTCATTTACATTCGACCTATTTAGTGTCTGTATTCGTCTCTAAAACCGACGATATCCGAACGTTTGTTTGGCTTGATTCGGCTCGACTCGGGTCGGGTCGCACTCACAGGACGTTAACGGCTCGCGGACCGCTGTTCGCGCTTATGGTTCTCGGATCTCGGCTCTCGGCTCTCAGCTTTCGGTTCTCGGTTCTCGATTCGCTTGAACTGACGCGATTCTTCTATCGCGATCGATCGAATGAACGAATTTTATTGTACGTAAAGATCGAATCGATCGCGTGGTTCTTGTGAGCCGGTTTATTTGACCCGTTCAATCGCGAACGACCCATATCTACTGTAGTGCGATTCACGTAACTTTTTGACGCGCCGATCAAGTTGCGGTACGGTTACAATTAAGTTTACGCTTTGGTACAAAATGGTATTCTTATAAATGTATAGCTGCGCGTGAACTGCGCGTGAGCTGCGCGTCAACTGTACGTCAGACGTATGAAATTTGTTTGAAATTGACATATACGCGCAGTAGTAGAATACGATAAGACGTTTGCGTGACGCGAACTTGACGCGAGCGTATTTGACAGTGGTTGTAGTGACAAAAGTAATTGTAGTAATTATGATATTTTGCCTAATAATCCTATTATTAATACAACTGTTAATCAATAACAATGATGACATGCAAGATAATTTGGTCAATTGGTAGTCTATTGTCTAATGTTCTGGAGAACCTTTGAACAGAAATAGTTTTATATTTTAATATTAATTATTAATTATTATAATTGTTTATCTTAACCAACACTTTCATATTCATTGATTGAATTCTAAGTGAGACGTTATAATGATTTTCCTCAGTCAAATAATAGCAATAAAAATCTACCTATGTTATTTCTTTTTATTTGGTATGTATTAAATGTCCTGATAGGTATTTTTGATTTTAGCACAGAATGGTGCAACGTAATAATGAACGAAATGTATTAGATGCAACCTTATTAGTCTGTGGATGCAACTGGGTGTTTATGTATGTATGTACCATTATGTATTTTTTGTTTGATTGATTGATTTGAAAAATATATTTTTTCTAGTACTGATTTCCTGCCTTCGTTCGCGATGTCCGCTACAATTACTTTATTCAAAATCAAAATCAAAATATTCTTTATTCAAATAGTCTTTCAAAAGATCTTTAGGATTGTTCATTTCTGCTACCACCGCTTCGGAACGTGTTGTAGCTGTGAATAAGAAGCGGTGCAAGAAACTTCGTCAGCAACACAAACAGTCTTCTTTTTTTTTTTATATCGCCATTTAAAATATTTATTTATTTAGTTAATTGTTTAATTTCTATATTTACATTTTAATTGTTAGTTTTGTGTAGATATTTTATTTCTGTTTATATTTTTAAGTTGTTAGTTTAGTGTACATATTTTAATTGTTGTTTGCTAAGTGTCTGTTTTTTTTTAGATTTTAGTTATAATTTGGCAAAAAAAATTGTCATGGTGAAAATTGGTGCTTAAGGAAAAAAGTGTGGCAATACTATTCGAAGTCGCAAACAAATTCTAGATATTAATAAAGTTGTATTATAACTCTCGTGTGTATTATTTTACAAATCCAATCCAATCATCGGGTAAAACTTACCCATGAAATAAATCATAGCATGAAAAAAATACCAAAACATTGACCTATTTTTATCGGATTTAATTTTTAATGACTTTACTGTCATGTCGTAAAATCCCCTGTTTATACTCAATTGACATGTAAAGCGAAAATTAAAAAAGTTATATTAATGTTATTCGTATGCCACTGTTGATGATCGATATCGATAGAAAATTCGGTACTAGCGTATCACTATTTTTAGGGGCGGAGCCGCCGCCATGTTTGTATACCAAAGTGGCACGCGTCACGTGACCTTATGCTATATCCTCTCTATTCTATAATCATTGGTCGCGTAATCATACCCAACATAGCAATTTGACGTTTGATGACAGATACAGTCCACAATCACATACATAGTCCTGACCCCACATTAAGATCAATTAAGTGTTGTGTCGTGGGTATCGGGAACTACGAGAGACTTTTCGGTCTCACAAACATCCAGACCCGAGACAAATACTTGTGGGCCTCACAAACATTTGTCTCGGTGCGGGGATCGAACCCGTGGCCTCTCGTTTCACAGGTGGCGTCTAACCAACTGCGTCACGGAGGCTGTCAATTACGTCCAGTCTAGTATTTACAAACAACTGGTCAAAGAACTGCGGTGTTTATTTATATTAAGTCAAGTTAGATTCCCAGCTACACCTCATGTAAATAATTAAAAATGTCCAAATTGTATTCAACAATTTTAATTTGTATGCAGATTGGATGAAGAAAATTACTATAATAATACTAATTTAATTGTAAGTTTTAAGAAATGTTATATTAGTTTGGCTTAAAAAGCTGGTAGCCATATTTACAAAACCTATTGTTGTGTAAACTCAAGTTTGTCCACAATCGCAAATCACTCAAAAGCGCTGGGGTGCACGGAGAAACCATTATTTTTTTCTCTCTTCAAATTTAATTACATTGGACATTATTATCATGACTACTATTCGACTACTAGTATAAATGTACATTGTATAAATTATGAAAGAATATTTTAATGAAAGCGTTGAAGATATTTTTTACTTTCATTTCTAGTTCCTAATTTCACCACTTGTCAATTTATGTTAGTTGCGCTGTATGTCTCAGACGTTTTTTGTTTTTGAAGGACTGTATTTATTTATTTAATTATCAGTAATTAGCCAAAAGTTCGTCTGTGCGTTCATTTAAAAAATGGAAGAAAAACGATTAGAGTATGTGCGTAATAGAGAAATTATTTATAATGTTAAATGTAAAGAATACAAATATGCTTACTTAAAGTAAGAAGTATGGGAACAAAGAGTCAGTACCTTTTTGTACTAAAGATAATAAAGTATCATACTAAAGATAACGGAGTAATTTTTTATACAATCAAATATTAAGTTATTGATGTTAAAATTTCAAAATACACGCGCTGTTTTAGGAATTATAATTGAAAAAGTTTACTTTGTTATTTGTCTTCAGGTAGTCTCTTTTTTGTTTTCTTTTAAAATGATACTGGTAGTAGAAATATATAAAAAAAAAAGACAACAAGAACAAGACTTCACACATTTTATACATAAGTATTTCTAATATGTGTACATGGCATTATTGCTTAACATTTTTCCACAGTAAATTTATTCTCAATGTGTAATCTATGTTTGCGTACAGAATTTAATCAATCATAGTATTATATAATTGATTGATGTGTGATTTAATATTAATTGAATCATTGATTTTGACAATAAAACAGTTGCAAACTCGAATGTTCTAGTACCACAGGTTATAACAGACTTAGGACTGTTTATAATAAGCGCCAACTAGGATTAATTACATTTTAAAAAATATATTATTTATTTATTTATGTAGAGAAGAGATAAAGAGTACATTAAAATAGACTCTTTCATCCCTAAAGCTTAGTCATTGGCAGACGAGAACACCGTCCTTTGTCAATGAAATTAAAAGAAATAAAAACGTACGCGGGCCCTCTGACGACCCGTACGAACCATATCAGTCGCGCTCTTTACCATAGTTTTGTACTCTTTACTCTATGCGTAAGACGAAAACCTACAATGTGTTTTCAGCTTTATATTTTTTAGTCTATGGTTGTATACTAGTAACGCCCTCTTTAAAACATGGATTATGAAAAGTTTCCATAAACTTATTAAGTTATTAACAATGTAGATTATTGAAAAATGTAGATAAATATAATTACAATCAAATCTCATGCAATTAAAAATATTATTTAATTCAATTTCATTTCAAAAGAAAGTGTAGCTTTTTCTCCGTAACAGGAACGGAATGCAACTCGCGTGAAACGGAGCATAGCCCAAACATAAACACGGCGATTATTTCCCGACTTGACGTTAATTTGAATTTCATAATACAAAAACAAATAATGAGAAATGTAGTCGCCGAGATGCAAGTGTTTATTATCTTGTCGCTTGCGTGTTAAGAAATCAGTGTGTTATTGGAATTCAAAGGAGGAGGTTTAATAGTGCAAAAAAGTTTTGCAAGCAACAGGAAAGGCCGCAGGAAATGAATGGGCTATACGAACTGGATGATTAATAATTTCACTTTCAAAACCATGGGCACGACGTACAAAGAATTATTTCGATTGTACGATTTAATTCAAAACGGAGATTTAAGGTAATACTTTTGTATTATATCTACCATATCTTGGTTATCGGGTTATATTTTTTGTGATAATATGACCGGCAGCTGCGATGATACACCTGCCAAGGGCAGATAAAGTTAACTACATTTATTTTTAATTTACTAAGCAGTTTTCACGCAGCTGGCCAGTCTCATTTCATTATAAATATTGTTTAAATTTGGAATTATCCCCTGCTGAGTCATAATTAGGTTGACCTGCTTAAATTATGAATTAAATTAATTATCCATTGTTGCGTAATTCTACAAAACTGTCAACTTTTTACAAATTTTTATTCGATTTTTGTAATTAAACAAAGTAATCAATTCTTTTTAAATATTTTTATAACAATTTTCATTATGTTATTCCTTATTCATTATCCTTCATTATATTCGTTTTATTATAGAAACATTCTAGTCACTAAAATATATTATTTTTGTATCTAATTTATTTGAATAAGTTTTTTTTATTACCAAACAATTTAAAATTTGGAGTAACCAGATATTTTTTGCTAACAGGTGCATAGAAAATGTTTTAGCAGATACAAAAATAGAAATAAATGTGATACTACCCTGCAAAGGTATTGGACTTTTACATTTGGCTGTGGGTATAGAACCCCTTGATAAATCTAAATTATGTACAGAATTGCTTCTAAAACATGGTGGTGATCCTAATTTAAGGTATGTTAGTAATTTGTTTAATTTACAAAAATATTTTGATTATTCATATTTGTAATGTAATACATTTCTTAACTTGAAGTTTTGCTTTTATTGAATTTTCTTAGCTTAGAAATTATTGACTTGATCAATGAAAAAATATTATTGATAGGATATCAGCCATTACTTCTACTTATTAATGTACTTACATTAAATTTGTCTCTAAACATTAAATTTATTCAACTGTAACATGACCTAGTAGATTATTGCATAAGATATTTTGCCACTGGTGCAACTGAAACAACATTGCTTTGTAGTCAACATAAATAACATGACAGTAAAGAGCCTGACGGTTTTAAATATGGAACTCAATATATTATACTGGGAAGGAAGACGCCAGAGTCTGGCTAGAATAATGCAAAATAGAACAAAATCAAAGACTGTTAATATAACATTAAGAAAAATTACTGTGCAACTTTCCCTATAATTTACTTAAACCAGAAAGAAGTTGTAGGTACCACTTTCGATATTTTTGTGATAAAGTAACGCAGTTTTAAATAAATTTTAATTTAACTATATCACAATATTTTCTCTTAGCAATGACGATGGCCTCACACCAGTACACATAGCAGTAATATGGGGCCGTGTAGACAACCTAAAGCTCCTCCTTGGTTGTGGAGGAGATCCGTCCCGCCGTGATTTTGACGGACACTCGGCCTTTGACTATGCTGTGAAGGAACAACAGTGGGATGTTTTTGACTACCTGCACAATGTGGTTGACCTGTCAGACGATTCTGGGTCTAAATGTGGGTACAGCTTAGACTTGGGTAAGTTTTACTTGAATTTTATTCTAGGCAACTCAATTTCTTACTATCTTTATATTTTTTTTCCTTTTGAACAGCCAATTTCTTATTGTAATGGTCATCACAAATCGTATCGCGGTGTTTACTTGTTTATCGTAAAATAGTTATTTTATGTATAAATTTCTTAAGTGTCTGTTTTTGGAAAAAAAATAAAAATATACATAAATAATCAATTATTTAGTAGTCGTAACATTTCGTCACTCGACAGCCTCCGTGGCGCAGTTGGTTAGACGCCGCCTGTGAAAGGAGAGGCCGCGGGTTCGATTCCCGCGCCGAGAGAAATGTTTGTGCGGCCCACAAATATTTCTTCCGGGTCTGGGTGTTTGTGAGACCGAAAATTCTCTCGTAGTTCCTGATACCCACGACACAAGACTCGATCTTAGTTACTACTAGTTAGGACTATGTATGTGACTGTTGGGTGTTATATTATATTATTATTATTACTTTAAACTTTAGTTTTTATCGGCACTTTTTGGTAGTTTAACGACTTACTTATATGGCGATAACAAGTTCACATCATGTTTATGATCGTAAAACCCAAAATAAACCAAGTTACAACATATTACGCCGTATCCACAATTGTACGTCGAAAAAGGAGGAGGAAAATACACCTATCCATGAGTCATTTCGTGATCGCAACTCGATACAATTTTATTTTGTTCTTTTTCATTATTTTATCCTTGTTTTATTTATATAGATGTGCTAAGGATACGGAGATCTAAATGTATTATTATACAAACAGTTAAAGGAAAGGAATAATTATTACTAATTCACAATTATAACTGGAGATCAAATACGTTCTGGAAAAACAAAGGAATGCAGAACCTTAAAATGAAAAACGAGATAAATTCCGTTGTCACTAAATGTAGCTTATACTTCTTTTCATTATTTGATTACATACTAAATCATCAGTAATTTAATTCACGTAATCTGAAGCCCGTAATAAGATACGTGTTTTGTGTCCCAAGGTATCGGAAATTACAAAAGAATTTTCGGTTTCAAAACACAGATCTAAAACATTTCGGTTCACAAATCTTCACACTTGGCTCGTCGTTTCCTACCAACTCTTTTACCCTTATTGCTAAGTTCATATAATAGATATATTTATGGATATTTTGAAACACCAGTACCTGGGCCACTGCACCGGTGTGTTTCAGTCGGTATGCTAGCATGCGATTTAGTAGCGACGCAACCATAATATCTGCAGTGTTGGAAGGCCACTAACACCGACACACTCTTCCGACCTCCCCCAAGTTATTGGAAGGGGAGGTTAACAGAAACATGTAAATCGATGTCCACTGGCACTCCCTAAGTTTCTAATAACCTCTGTGGATACAGTGGGTGTACAACCTACGTAAAATTTCCGGCGCGTGGTCCCGCATTACTGACCTTGTTGACCCCACCGAATTAATATAATGAGTTATGACCCGCCTACTGTCACCAGCTGCATTCTAAAATCTAAAGTAGGCGTCTCCGTGGCGCAGTGAAGCGAAAAAAATCCCCGCATCGAGACAAATGTTTGTGTGAACCACAAGCATTTGTGTCGAGTCTCGTAGTTCCTGATACCCACGAAACAAGACTCAGTCTTAGTGTGGGATCAGCCCTATGTATGTGGCTGTTGGGTGTTTTCATTTATTTGTTTAATTTGAAATAGCGTTGTATTGGGTAATTTCTAGAAAACAAATATCATTAGGCGGGTACTTTGTTAAAAATGTAAGCCAAATCATGATGCAACAAGATGTGGCGGTTGCACGCGCATATAAAGATAACGATAAGAATTATTACGAAATGAATTCTTCAAGTAAAACCAAATAAGCTTTCCTTCGAGTCACGAATAAGAAATGAGAGTCAAAATTACATTTGTTTCGTATTTTTTGTTCACCAGGCTCTACACTGATTTACATTTCGCCAATTCGCTGACCTTCAATATTTCGCCATCTAAACATCCGGTTGTAATTGACCATTCTACTCACACGCGCATTTGAATACTTATCTAATACTGTGACTCACTGTGTTGTGTAAGGCAAGCTAACAACGTGTGAAAAAGTTACCGAAACAACTATATATCAATCAATGCACAATTACTTCCACTCACACACACCATTTCCTCTTTGGGCATGTGAAAAAAATATTAATTTACTATTAATGCTGTTTGAAATGTCTTCCGGTCACCACAACACATTTATATGCAATGAAATTAGTACCGTTTCGTATTAGTACGAAAATATTTCTTATACTAGACATAAGCCTTCAACCACAAATGCCGGTGTTAGCACTAGAGGTACTCAGGGATATATTGCTAACGGGCCTCTCATCTGTATATATAAAAGAGGAACCTGACTGACTGACTGACTGACTGATTGACTGACTGACGTATCAACGCACAGCCGAAACTACTGGAGCTAGGAACGTGAAATTTTGCACAGAGGTTCCTATTATGACGTAGGGTAGCACTAAGAAGGGATTTTTGGAAATTCAACCCCTAAGGGGGTGAAAAGGGTTAAAAACTGTTGTATGGAAAATCGAAACCGTTAGAGTTACAATTGTCAAATTTTGCAGTTTCGTTAGCCAATCAAAGACAAATATAACTGCATACTTAGTTTTTCTAAAATTAACCCTAAAGGGGTTAAAATAAGGGTTGAAGTGTTGCGAGAGTAGGGTGATTTTATGACTATCTAATCAATGCACAGCCGAAACTACTGGAGCTACAAATGTGAAATTTTACACAGGAGTTCCTATTATGACGTAGGGTAGCACTAAGAAGGGATTTTTGGAAATTCAACCCCTAAGGGGGTGAAAAGGGTAAAAAACGGTTGTATGGAAAATCGAAACCGTTAAAGCTACAATTCTCAAACTTTGCAATTTAGTTAGTCAATCAAAAACAAATATAACTGCGTACTTAATTTTTCTAAAATTAACCCTAAATGGGTATAAATAAGGGTTGAATTTTTGTAGAACCGAACTATCGGATCAACGCACAGCCGGAACTACTGGAGTTAAAAAGATGAAATTTTGCACAAGTGTTCTTATTATTATGTAGAGTAGCACTAAGAAAGATATTTTTGGAAATTCAACCCCTAAGGGAGTGAAAAGAGTTAAAACTGTTGTATGGAAAATTGTAATCGTTAAACTGCAAATATTAAACTTGACAATTAGGTTACTCATCTAGGAACAAGAGAAACTGCATATTTTTTTTCCTATAATTAACCCTAAATGAGTTAAAATAGGGGTTGAAGTGTTGTATGCAAAATCGAAACACTGAAGTTATTGATATCAAAATTCGTATTTCACGACTTATTTAAAACGAAAAATAATGGCGTGAACTCTATTAGAAAAATAGCACTAAGGGGATGAAGGGATGACATTTTCATATAATGTATTGCTTTTAAGTCCGTTATGATAACATAAACACGCAGACGAAGTCGCGGGCAAAAGCTAGTCAGCTAATAAAATCCATTACAATAATTGAAAAAATAATGTACGGCTACCTTTACATCTGGCGGCCTCGACCGATCCTATCCTAATGCCAATATTCTCACCATGCAATTTTAGCGAAACTGGTGAACAATATGATTTGATAATATAATAATAATATAGAAATTTTAAGGATTTTTATACATCAATAGTAAAAATTGTGTTTACAAGTTTCTGTCCCAATTGATCTTACGTGGGATCCCTGCAGTGCGGTACATGTTTGCTTTGCGGTTTTATAACCGGTTGACTTCCTCGCCGCAATCATCCGCTTTGAAAAACACTATTATGCTTTAAAGTATAACGTAATAGTTATACCTCTAGACATGGAACATTCTTCGCGTAATAGTTTATAACTATTGGTATTCTAGAATAGGACAAAAACATTGTGTTGTTTATGTTTTAAGAGAATTAGTAGCCTCATCATTCTGACAAATACGATTTTATTTGTGTTCAAGACTTTAATCCCGTGCCCAGGCCATAATCAACGTTTATAGCTATACAGATTGAAAATAAAAAATATTATTTACAGATAAAGTACTAGTGACGACAGACCATGTGGTCGCAGAATACGAACCGAAACCAAACGAACTGTGTCAAACCACCTCATGCAGGAAATCCGAACTGATACGCGACTGGTGTGAAAGGAACAGTTTAGTAATCAACAAGTTATACCCGACAATACTGAACGACACGTATCTTGTAGACAACGAAGACTTGGCTAAAAGTTTGACTCTAGATCTCACAGACAGGCTATCAAAACAAACAGACATCACCACAACTCATGATAGCTTTAAAACATGCACTTCACACAAGGAAGTCGAAATAAGCGGTATACAAAAGTTGGAAACAACGCAAAGCCACAACACGCCAAAACAAAGGCTGAGTGTTTACGAAAATTTCTCGCTCCCTGGCTCTCCGAACAGTATCACTCACAAAAACTACAACACAAAGACAAGTTTAAAGAAGGCAAAGAATCAATCGGAGAGATTGTTCAATGAGACACATTCATTGATATCTAATGATAGTTCAGACTTCGATAGAGCTCAAGCAGTATTACAAAATAGGACTAATGAGTTCCTGTCTAGTTGGGAGGAAAAGGGATGTAATACTAGACGATCGTCGGCTAGTAGTGGCGTTAGCAGTAACTATTCCGGAGGCAGTATTGTTTTAGCGAATGTCCACGAGGAATATAAATATGAAGACAAAGAAGAGGACGTGGTATTGATAGAAAAACGGTTGCTGGTGTCGCCTATGGTGTGAGTATATCAACATTACTATAAGTCCATGGTAGATACATTATTTTCTTATATAATTTACCTTTTAATATTGATGAAATAGATTCTTGTCACTACTTTATCACCCTTTGTAAGATTTTTTTCTTTAAACCCACATGTTTCTATTTTTTTTTTATTGTAAATTTTACATGATCCACCAACAGATGATACAATAATTAACTACAGTATACAGTGATTTCCAGATCAAATTGTATTGTTCACCTAATTAAAGGTGGACCCATCTACATTAAACAACTAAAAAGCAGACAATAAAAAGAATTACAAATCAAATAAATAGTGCAGGTGCAGTGAAGTTACATTTTTTCTCTTTGAATTATTTTACAGTCGATTGTATGTTGTGTTAGGGGAAAGTATTAATGTGAAAAATAATTTAATACGCATTAACATAACAAAAACAGAAACAGAAACAGCTTCAGTTTATACTCTCTGTGTGAAATTGTTTGGCTTTATTTCTCCACCAGGGAGCTAAGTACTGCGTTACTTGGAGCTTAAAATTAGTATGGCTTCGGGAGTTCATAATATCAAAGTCCTTTGAAAGGAAATTATACAACATTTTGAGCCGTATCATCGGAGAGCTGCGTCCCAAGTTAGTCTTCCAGGATCTACAATGGAACAGTTTGTAAGAGCTAGGTCTTGGTAGTCTAGATGGAGCGATAATAGTTACTGTTTTCTGAACTAGTTCAGGGCAATCAATTTTTCCATTGCAAATCTTGTGTAATAACATAAGATTAATAGTTTCCGCTTATCTGCAAGTGACATAATATTAAAATACGTTAACCTGTCGTGATAAGATTTTAAAACGTTCAATTTGTGGGTACCGTACGATAGGTTATGTAAAAAAATTTTTTGAATCCTTTCTTTTCTATCCGAGTGAACCATATAATACGGATTCCAAACTTGGGAGCAGTATTCAAGAATACTTCTAACAAGTGATTGGTAAAGGAGTATTTTTGTTTTATACATTTTAAAACACTTGGAATTTCTAATAATAAAGCCTAGCATTTTAGCGGATTTACAAATAATTTTGTTAATATGGTCTCTAAAATGCAATGCTAATGCATTATCGATTTGGACCCCTAAGTCTCTAATACTATTAACTGTAATCAATATGTGATTATGTAATTTGTATTGCGTGTCAATTCTATTTTTATTCTTTGTAAACGTTATATGATTGCATTTATTTAAATTTAGGGACATTTTATTAGCTTGACACCATTCGATAAGTCGATTTAAATCGTCCTGCAAGCAATTCGAGTCTTCTATTTTGGTGATAGGTTTAATTACCTTGAGATCATCGGCGAAAAGGTATATTTCAGAATTCAGGAAGCATTCTACAATGGAATTTATAAATATAAGAAAAAGCAATGGCCCCAAATGAGATCCATGAGGTACTACTTTGGTTAGGAGACTGTCCCGCCCTCACACCCACCACTGTAACTCCTGTGAGCTAGGATCAACAGTGGCACGCAAAGTAATGACACCGAGCATTGAAGCTCGGCGAGTCTCCGGGAATGTCTAACTTGTCTTTAACCCGCAACGAAATTAATCAGAAAGTTAAATTAATAGGAGGAGTTGGAAATAAATTATTGTCCACTTCCCTCCGTGCAAAGCGGGTGACAAAACATTGATCTGAAGAGGTAAATAACCTCGCAAAAAGACTTTCACAGCCGGAGAAGCCAGCTGTGAAGCACCACGGATCAAATTATTATTACATTTAAATGGGACCTATTATGTGAACTGTTATGCTTGAATCCAGTAATAGGTATGGCAAAAACGGAAAGCACGGAAGTTCTTTCTAGTCTCTACAAGGTCCATGTAGTATACAACTCCAGATGATATTTGCATACTATCTAGCATGGTTTTACGCTCATTATGCCAAAGACTACACTCCCAAAGTATATGATGCGCGGACTGCTCATACTCGCAATTAGGTGTTGAACATGGACACGCAGGCGACGCAACAAGCTTAAAAGAGTATAGTTTAGACTTAAAGTCACCATGGCCCGTGAGAAATTGTGATACGCAATAATCGACATCTAGCCATGTCTTTGTTAAACGATCACGTACGCAAGGAAAAAATTGGTATAGATGCCGGCCCTTCAAAGATACCTCCCATCTATTTTGCCATTCATCTAATAGTTCGCTATATACTACTGAAACCGGTTTAAATAATCTGTCAACTTTTAAAAGTTCACGTGCGGTGAAAAAACTTTTATCCATATTCTCTCTATTAGAGTAATACATCGCGGCGCGACGTTGCACCTCCAGGTCGACTGGAAGTACACCCGCTAGGACAGGCAAAGCTTCGGTACTAACAGTTCTATATGCCTTGCACAAGAATATCAACGCCAAACGTTGGCTCTGGAGCAGTTTTCTTCGCACAGCACCGATAGTAGCCCTATCAGCCCATACGGGAGATCCATAACAGATACATCCTAAGTAAGTTGCTCCATAGATGATTTTTAGTGTATTGAAAGATAGCCCCCACGTTGATTTTGATATTCTTGTCAAAGCAAAAAAGTTCCTTTTCGACTTTTCCCCGACGTTCTTAATATGTTCAAGAAAGGAAAAATTCCTTTCTAAAATTAAACCAAGATAACAAACCGATTCCTCTTTTTTAACATTAATATTATTCAATTTAATTCGCGGCTGTGATTTTAAAGTTCCTTTCAGAAGTAATTGGAACGTTTTTTGTGGTGCAAAGGTTAAGCGATTTCGATGGCCCCAATCACATATTAGTTTTAAACACGCGTCCGACATAATTTCTAATCCCGACCTACTATTTGACTCTATAAGCAAGAGGCCGTCGTCCGCATATCCGGTCAAAGAACACCCTGACGGCAAGGGAATTGCAAGAAAATTGTCGAACCCTAAATTCCACAAATAAGGACCTAATACCGAACCTTGTGGACAGCCCATCGTAAGTGGTTTCGACACAGCATAGTGTCCAAGTTTAAGTTTTGTTCCGTCCGTGTTTCCGTGCGAGAAATACGAGTAAATAAGTGAATATATATTTTTAAAGCAACCTCGTAATTTCAACTTAAGAAGCAGCATCGGCCACCAAGCGTTGTCGAAAGCACCGGATATGTCCAGGAAAATACCGAGTACATATTTGCGCGCCGATGTACTTACAGCTCTTCTAACCGATATTGCCGCGTCGATAGTTGACTTCATCATCATCATCATATCAGCCACAGGAAGTCCACTGCTGAACATAGGCCTCCCCCAATGATCTCCACAATGACCTGTTGGATAGTTGACTTACCCGTTGTAAATCCGAACTGCTTTTCGTGAAACTTTGGTCCACCCGGTAGCAATCGAGGGACGATAAGACGTTCTAAAAGTTTACCTAGAGACGGTAAGAGTGTAATAGGTCTATACGACTTAGATTTATCGCCACCCTTGGGTATTATACGAATGAAACCGGTACGCCATACCCGCGGCAATACCCCTTCAGCAATACATCTGTTATAAACAGTGAGTAATGCATCGCCGGCCGATTTACACGCTTCTTTGATCATTTTATTAGTTATTTTATCGTCACCGGAAGCCTTGTTTAGGGGCAAAGCTCGTACAATTTCGCTAAATTCATCAAACGACGCGAGATTTGAATCGGAAGAGTTCGGTACCTCCATGGCCCACATCCTAATCTGCTTATGGTATTCTGTATCATTTTCAATATTATCATCCGGAATTAACGATTGTAACAGAGCCTCCGTTGTCTCCTCAATACCAGTTGTGAAGTTGTTGTCAATTTTTAAATTCTCAATATAAGCCAAATTGATTGACCTATTCGCTTTAAATTCATGATATAGAGGAGACCACGGACCCTCACTATCTAGCCGGGCCACAATTTTACGTAACAAATTACCTTTCGATTTTTGGACGGCCCCTTTATAATGTGATCTGGCAACTCTCAGTTTATTTAAAGCAGGTGTAATTGCTTCCCCTGTGACACAACGTCTCTTAAGCCCGTTGAAACGTCTACGCGCTCTGCGAAAAGTCCGACGTAGTTGGACCAGTAAGTCATTCCACTAATCGCACCTCCGAGTGTTAGTGATAGAACCTCGACCGATGGTAATGTCTGCGCAATATGTAAAAGTGTCCGACATAATCTCGGCACAGGTTTCAGCTGATAGATCATTGCGAGTGAAGTCCCCAGCATGCCGAGCAAATAGCGAGCTAAATAAATCCCAGTTAGCGCCTCTAGATTTATATCTAAAATTAAAATTATTCTGTACCGGACCCTGTGTCAATCTAGGCAAGAACTCGTACACAATCAGGCGATGGTCACTACACGACGCGTCCGGCAGGACGCGCCACCTATCAATGCGGACGTCTCCACTAGAAAGTGTGACGTCAATAGAAGATTTGCCTGTAGGGCTACTGTAAGTTGGTGGTGCGTCGGGGGTGTTGTGTATTTCGAAATTCATCTCTGCAATGAAATCTTCTACCGCGCAACGTCGCTCGGTATCAGTGGAGCGATATTTGCCATACCAAAGGACAGATGACGCATTAACGTCAGCACCTATAATAATCTTATGTCCTGCGAGGGACCGCAAGACATAGCGGAGGTGATGCAGATGAGGACCCACAGGATCTGAGTATTGAAAATAACAGCTCACAACATAAACCTTACAAATCGGACTAGACACCTCAGCGACAGCATAGTGTGACGTCATACTACTTTGGTTACACTAAACGGTGTTGAATGGACGTTATTTACCGTTATAAACAACCTTCTCTCACGCAAATATGATTCTAACCAGGAATACAGTGACCCAAAAACACCAAAACAGGACAACCGACGCATCAAAATTTGGTGATCTACCATGTCAAACGCCTTGCTGAAGTCGGTGTAAATGGCATCTACTTGTATGCCTTTGTCCACTGACTCAGCAATGCGTTCGGTGTAGCTAATGAGGTTAGTAGTCGTAGATCTTCCATTGAGGAAACCGTGTTGTCTATTCGTAATTAATTTATGTACATGGTATTTTATTGCCGGATAAACTAGTGACTCAAATAGTTTAGGTATAATAGAGAGGATAGTGATAGGTCTATTTTGTTTAATATCGGTCTTGTCACCATTTTTAAAAATAGGTACCACTTTCCCTTGTTTCCAATAGTCCGGAAATATACCTGTTTGTAACGAGTAGTTAAACAAGATAGCCAAAGGTTTGGATAATGATCAGGCACACCTATGGACAAATACTGGATGTATGCCATCTGGTCCGGGCCCTTTTTTGCATCAAGCCTTTTTATTTTCTTAATGATGGTAGATTCCTCTATTTTTCGATAAATGCGTTTGGTGTCGGTTGAAAAGATGTGTCAGTGCTGTATATATGTGAGAAATGTTTAGCAAATAAATTTGATATGTTATTATTACCCTTAACTATTTTACCGTCTAAATGCATGGATTCCGGGATTTCGCTAATGTTACTTTTTTTACTTTTAATATACGTCCAGAAGTATTTGGGATGTTTAGCTATGCTGTTTTCAATTAGAGCAATATATTTTTCAAAGCATTTTCGTTGGAGTATCGAGCACCGTCTTCTTAATCTACTTAAACTTTGTGCCTCCAGTGGATTGTTATATCTTTTTACTTTAATTCTAAGTTTTTCTTTTTTCTTAGAACACTTATTAACTCTCTAGTAAACCAATTAGGATAACCATTGACCTTCGGTCTCATAAGCGGAATGCTTTATCTAGTATAAATCGGAATTTGACGTAGAACTTTTCCACCATATAATTTATGTCAACACAGTCTTTGAACTCTTTGAGCCAATCAACTTCATCCAGATCATTAATAATTGTAATATAATTGCCTTAAAGAAATTATACCTAGGAATTTTATTCAATGGCAACATGGTTATATCGCTATCTGATATTGAGAATTCAAGTGGTGGATGAAAAACATCAATCCTACTTAGTATATCTTTGGATATTTGTACTTCAATATTTATTTTATTAGATAGAATTAGATCCAAAGTATTACCATTGCAATTTTTTACATAATTAAATTAACTTATTGCATTAAAGGACATGAATTCCGAAAAAATATTGTATTGAGTACTACAACCAGTAGGGTTCGATACTGGGGCATTCCACGCGGACAGGTAAAAAATCTCGATGTTTCTGATTTCAGAAATATTTGAGTATGTTCTACCTATATATGTCCTTGATTCGTGTATCAAATATTTTTCTAATATAGTGACTGGTTAAAGAATTAAGGACCTTTGAAATTTTGGCCAACACGTGGGCATACAGTACTTCAAAGCCGATTATCTAGTCATAAAATTATTGATTAAAATAATTAAACCACTGGATTTAAAACTTCATTTAATGAGCTTTTTAATTGCATTTTTGGATACGAAAATAAATTGTTTTTTTCCATTTTTTTTTATTTTATTTTTTTTAACTTCGATTTTCACAAACTTAGACCATTTCGATTTTTTTTATATTTTTATGAAAATAGCTAGTATTGTATAGAACATCCTTGCCAAGTTTTATTATGGGTTGGGAAGTGGTTTACGAGCTATACTGGAAATATGCGCTGCACCGCGCCAAACGCCCGTCACGTGCGTGAGCTTGCAGACATTATTTCTTTAGTACTTTGATATAATATTTGAAATAAAACGAATTATTTTTATGTGACTAACTACAAATTTATTTACAGGCTTTTACAACTTTAAATGTCACACTGTCACTTGTGCGTGTTACCATAACACCTTCAGTAGTAGGAATGAAGGCATGATATTTTTTGTGCCTGGTATTGTCGCTGCCGACTCAAATCTGCTTTGAATGACTCTTTTCGAGCATAGAAAATGTGCGTTTGTGGAATTGATTTTCTCGCCCAATGATACAAACGCTCAGCTGTGCTATTGCTTCGTTTGTAGTCTTGGGTAGTTCGCGAACGAACTAGGTGGGTAGAGCGCTCCTTTAGGTGAACTATGCGAACTAGTTCATTGAAAATCCCGCTCTTAGTTCTTTTTATATTTCTTTTAGCGTCCACTTTACTAGACAGTGGCGCTATGTTTTCGATTATTTCGATAAAAGATTTTATGTGACATAACAAAAAAGTCAACTTTAATTCATACTTTTCAAGTATTCTAATATAATTACACATTATACTAGGAACTAGCCTAGCTGTTGACTAATCATTAATATAAATTATTTTATTTTTCATTATTTAAATAAAAAATCTCATATTACATAAATGGACGTGTAAAATTTTCATGTAATACTTTGTATTTTTTAAATAAAAATAAACAAAACTCACAATAAACATAACTATATTTTTTTCTTTATTTATTGTTCTTACTAAATTATTTCAAAAAAAGAACTAATGAACTAATAGAGCGAACTAGTTCATCCTTGGATTATGAACTAAATTGAGCGCTCTCTGTAGTGACCGGTTAGGCCCAAGCCTATTCGTTTGACGCCGATTGTAGACTAAATCGAATAGCTAGACGTTTTAAGTTGCCCCCAAGTCCATCACATGGCCCTTTGCCGTGAGCAGTGGCATGAAAATGAAATTCTGCTTCTTACCAAAATCCTGTTTAAAATAAAACAGCTACAATCGGCGTCAAACGAAGCAATTGCACAGCTGAGCGTTTGTACCATTGGGCGAGAAAATCAATTCCACAAACGCACATTTTCTATGCTAGAAAAGAGTCTTTCAAAAGCAGATTTGAGTCGGCAGCGACAATACCAGGCACAAAAAAACATCATGCCTTCATTCCTACTACTGAAGGTGTTATGGTAACACGCACAAGTAACAGTGTGACATTTAAAGTTGTAAAAGCCTGTAAATAAATTTGTAGTTAGTCACATAAAAATAATTCGTTTTATTTCAAATATTATATCAAAGTACTAAAGAAATAATGTCTGCAAGCTCACGCACGTGACGGGCGTTTGGCGCGGTGCGGCGCATATTTCCAGTATAGCTCGTAAACCACTTCCCAACCCATAATAAAACTTGGCAAGGATGTTCTATACAATACTAGCTATTTTCATAAAAAATATAAAAAAAATCGAAATGGTCTAAGTTTGTGAAAATCGAAGTTAAAAAAAATAAAATAAAAAAAAATGGAAAAAAACAATTTATTTTCGTATCCAAAAATGCAATTAAAAAGCTCATTAAATGAAGTTTTAAATCCAGTGGTTTAATTATTTTAATCAATAATTTTATGACTAGATAATCGGCTTTGAAGTACTGTATGCCCACGTGTTGGCCAAAATTTCAAAGGTCCTTAATTCTTTAACCAGTCACTATATTAGAAAAATATTTGATACACGAATCAAGGACATATATAGGTAGAACATACTCAAATATTTCTGAAATCAGAAACATCGAGATTTTTTGCCTGTCCGCTTCGCGTGGAATGCCCCTACTGTATCTTTGAGATGCCTAGTATGCCATGATATTTCGTTTAAGTTACAATCGCCAATAATAATGAATTGAGATACTTCCAAATTAGACAGATGATCACTTACATGGTCCAAATAATTTTCTAGATTATTTACAGGTGGTAGGATATATACTGCACACAAAGCAATCGAAACAACTTTATTTTCTTTTTGTACTCAATAATAATCCATAAATCGTTGTTTAAACTTTCTAATCGTTCAACTCTAAACGAACTTATATTTTTATTTACGGCTATAGATACCCCGCCACCTGTTTTTTTTTTCCTTTCTCATTTGATAGATTCCTAGCACGTCTGTAAATATTATAGCGATTATCGATTATTTCACGATAAGTTACATTATTTTGAAGCCATGTTTCCGTCAGAACTATCACATCATAGCTATTATTTAAAACATTAGCATAGAATTCACTCAACTTCGTATTCAATCATCTTACGTTTTGATAGTAACATCTAAGTGACATGATGAAAAGCAAGCAAGCAACATAACGCTGGAAAGTTTAGAACAGAGCCACAAATTATTTTTACATTTCCCTAAGAACATCATTGTCTTTAATGTAAAGAACTGGCGACGAATCTGTTTTTCTGGCAAAAACCTTTCCTCCTTTAACCCATACATACTTGTAATTTTGTTCTTTTCCTTTGAGTCTAGTGGCTTTATGCAGGTCCCTATTAGAAGGCGATAAGTGGTCAATGACAAATATAGGCCTTTTAACACATGCGTAACCCAAGTCACTAGTATTTAGTATGTCGGGACGCTTTTTATCAAATTATTTAACCGCCGATAGTAATTTGTCACGTTGTAGTGGTGAACTAAATTTTACTACAACAGATCTAGGTCGAGGTGAATCAGGGTTTAATTTTGCCATTCTCGTACATAATTGAATATTCTAATTCCTAGTAACACTTCATTTTGATCTTAACCTATAATTGTAAAACGGAAATTCAAGACAAATATCCAATTTCTTGTTGAAGTCGCCAATCCCTTATTGGCCTTTCGAAAGTTCGTTCGCGGTTGTTAATTACCGTTCGTTTCAATTGCAAAAAGTCAGAGGAATTTACGAGTTTCCACTTCCTTTGGCGATTTCCGTTCCATGTATTTATTACTACAACACATTATAATTTGTCATATACATCCTGTTTAGTTTCTCAAGGAAATTAGTTGTATCATAAAAATATTTGATTATGTACACCTACTGTCCTTTTTTTTATTTATTTATCATGGTTACAAAATAGGAAGTATAATAATACAGTAGGTTTTTTAGTATTTATAAACCACAAAGGTTTGTCACAATGCTAACTATCTATAACAAGTTGACGCAAGGCATTTGTACAAGTGCCTGTCAGGTTTACAATCCGAGTACGTAGGTGACAAGAGCTGGGTAAGTGGGCACAAGTACACATTAAGCACCAGTTGGTGTTATTTGATGGTGAATAAAGTACAGTTTTAATTTAGATTTAATGTTTTTTTCTGTAATATTTTCTTTTAATGTAGAGGGTAGCTCGTTTATAAGCCGAGGAATTAAATACCGCGCAGTCCTTTCACCGTACGTGTTGTTTGCTTTTGTAGTACACAATCGTTCTCGAGCCACGGCACGAGTGTATATAGGGTGAGTAATTTTATTTTGAATATTGTTATTAAAAAAATATTCCTTGACAAAATTAAGCTTAAATTATAGGTGTACCGGTAGGATGTTGCAATGTTTAACACTTTCGCTGACAGTGACCATATACCCTGACACCACATTATGACAGTAGAATTTGTCATACTAAATGACACACGTCTCTAGACGTAGTGCCATACTGGACATTTGTTAACTTGCCCTAATTCGACACTACGTCGACAGAAAGTAAAGCGACAGGACCTCCAAACGTGAGTCGACGAGGTCTGATTGAAAATATATTGCTCACAATATGACAGTGGATACTGCTCTTCATAATTATTATATGAAACTTATCGTCGGATGACGCACTTATTGGCAGTAATCTTAAAAATAAGTGGCCCGTCCTTCGACGTGCTGTCATAACGCATTATTGTTATTTCACGCCTAATGACGTACTGTCAGCGAACGTGTTTAACAACTCAATTTCATTATCCTTGTACTTTAATTTAATTGCTGGGGAGACAATATTTTTAGTATTTTCAATTGCAGTCTGTATATGCTGTCCAGATATGTTTTATAAGTTCGTCCATAACTACTAAGTCCGTATTGCACGTATGATCCTGCTAGTGAGTTAAACAGCATTAGCTTCACCTTAAACGGAATGTGGTCTTTTATGATATAAATATGTGCGAGAAATTGTCTTAATTTGTTACACACGTAATCAACGTGATGGCACCAATTAAATCTGTTATCTATCGTAAGACCAAGATATTTGTAAGAGGAAACTAGTTCAATATAAGGACAGTTACAGGTATTAGAGCCGGTGGTATGTAGGCACTTGTGATCGTGGGCTATGATATTTTCATCGAAATATTTTTTTATATGTGGTGATCTTATATGCAGCAGTTTGGTTTTAGTAGCATTTAGTACAAGACCATTGTCATGGCACCATTTTGATATACTATCAAAGTCAAATTGCAGTTTCTCACGAGCTACCTTAATGTCTCGTTCGCCTATTAACAGGCATGTATCATCAGCAAATTGATAGCAGGTGCAATAAGTAATATAATTTGCCATGTCATTAACATACGACAAAAAATGAAGTGGCCCAAGAACTGATCCCTGCGCTGTACCCTGTGTCGATATCATAGTGTTACTCTAAGAATCGTCTATTTTGACCTTAGATGTTCGATTTTCAAGATAATTGTACACCAGCTTAATAGAGGGCCACGTATACCACAACTTTCGAGTTTTTTTATCAATTTCTGATGATCAAGGGTATCAAATGCCCTGGAGAAGTCGATAAAAAGGGCAAGGACAGTATTTTTATCATTAAGATGTTCATTGACCTTATCAGTAAATTTTGAAAGAAGATTAGTTGTACCCTTTCCTTGCTGAAAGCCAAACTGGTTTCGGAAATAATATCGTTTTTCCGATAGAAATTATGCATTTGTTCGCAGATACACTTTTCAACAATTTTATCTATAGAAGAAAGCAGTGTTATAGGACGGTAATTTGAATAGTCATCTCGCTTTCCTTTCTTAAATATAGATCAGATAGAACCACCTTTCAAAGCAATTGGATACGAACTCTGTTTTACACTGGAGTTAATAAGATTGCCTATGGCCACAGATATATCCTCTCCCACAGTTTTGATGTCCAATACCCTAAATCCTGATTATTCTACTGCAAAATATTAATTAATAATGGCCTAACCACTCTCAATCGTACTGTCGATTGTAGAGGAGACCCGTGCCCTGCAGTGGGATGTATATGGGCTGATACAGAAATGAAGAAAATATTAATTTATGCAGGTCGTCTACGTTCTTCTGTCGTCAAAAGCGCTGGAGTAACAATAATATAAATAGTATTTCTTTCTTCTTATTTTATTACATTGCACATGTTAACATTGTTAGAAACAGAATATAAATGCTTGTTATTATAACAACATACCTTAAATAATGCGATAAATAGAATTTTTTAATTTCTTTTGTAGTTCAAAGTTTCGCCACATGACAATAGATTTGACGTCACTTCGAAGACATATATCACGTTTTTGAATTTAAATTAAGAACACTTTTATAGCATGTATTCATTAAACGTATTATTAGTCCCAACGTGGATTTCTGAGGTCGCAACAACCAGTGCGAAATGATAGAGAAATCGAATAATGAAAATATTTTCCTTATTTATTTCACTTAATTTTGCGTCAGTTTGTGAGCCAAAATGTCCCTTTTCGGTGTTCGTCAGTTTGTATGCCAAAATATCCGTTATAGTCTAGACTATAGTACATAAGACTCAACATTTACAGACTACCAATAGACGATACAGACACAAGTCCGGACAATACAATACTGTCGGTGGCTTCGTCACTGCCCACGTCAATGGCGTATGACAACAACACGCTCCGGGCCGAGCTGATGAAGCTGGGCTTCCGACCGGGACCCATACAAGACTCCACCAGGACCCTGTATCTTAAAAAACTGCAGGCTTTGAAGAAAACGCCCATTGTCGTCATTAGTCAAGGGAAAAGTAAGTAATACATTATTACATTAAATGCGCAAACTATTGTTGCAGGCTTAACAGGCATATTTAGATGCAAAAAAAGAATAAAAAAGTGCAGTTAGAAACCACAATTCAGCAGTTAATTAATTAAATTGTGATAGGAGCTAGGTTAAATAGAAATACGTAGGTGCCTATCAGATTTCAATCTCCCTTACACTAATTATTTAAAAATGTGTAACGTAGAACAAGGAGTAGCTATGAATTTAATTTAATATTTTTGCTATCACTACTTCCATCATTTTTTGTTTAATATATTTTGTGTACACTACAGAATAAATAACACCCAAAAGTCACATACATAATATGCTGATATATTCGTCTAAAATCCTCCAAAAGATACTTAATTTAAAATTCATAGATTTCACTAATCAACGATTTTGTTCCGCCTACTCGCCACATACATGACTTTGTATGGGTTAATATATCTATTGAGTAGGAGTACATCCCACACATTATTCTGATAATTAACCTAAAACATTTATAAAATATTTATAGTATCAACAATATTTCGCAATAGATTTTCCTACTTAGTTAGTCTGCAATAATTTGTTAATAGCAATCAAATTATTTATGAGTACATGGATTGCATACAAAAAAGCTAAACGAGGTATCATTTGGCAACGACTTATAGTTCTTTTTAATACACTACCGTAACTCAAGTGGAACAAAAATCATAAGTTTCAATATTAACAATAATAATGTAAAATTAAATATAGGCAAAATTCAGAATTTCTTTTTCTTTATTTAAATGCTTTATCGCTTAGCAACAATGACGCCTTAATTTTTATTAAAACAAAAATACAAAGTTATCCCAAACCCTTCATATTATTTCCATAGCAATGAATAGATATAATGATAAACAATTGCCGATATTAGGTCGTATGTACACAGGTCGTATGTAACTTACGATATTAGAATAAATCGGTGACCCTGACCTCGACTCATCCCGTACTCACATCACACATGTCGAGTTCACTTAATCAATTTATAAAGGTTAATTTCTGAATCGTCATAAATACGACGATAGTACTGTCGCCTAATTGGAATAGCTGCATCGTATGAGTCATTTTGCTTCATTTCTGTGTCGAGACATAAACTTTTGCTTACATTTTTGAAGGACACATGATTTTGTGAATGTGTAATTGCAGAACTTTTAATGGTCGCTACTAATAAAGTTTTCTTTGCTGTAAGTGAAATATCAAGATATTCCATGTTAGTGACGATAGATTCTCATAGCGGGTGTATGAGGAATCTTATGTATTAATGATGAATCAATATTGCATCAGTACAATCAAAGAAGTACAATAGTGTCAGTCATCTCGTAATGTTTACCATACACTACAAAGAATCTTTAGTTTAGCAAACTTTGTTTTTCTTTTATTTTTAAATTTTAACTAAAATAATATTAATTTCACGTACTAAGATAAAAACAACCTTTTTCATAAAATATTAATTAACACTAGATCTCATGTCATGCACATTTTCTCTACAAAATCCAGTGTCACACTGAAATGATAACGTCAAAATTTTAAATTCAAGTTTTTACAATGTTTATTCTAAATAAATTAAAATTACCAAGTATAAAAGTAACCAAATTCATAATAAACAAAGGTAAATACACTACATCTTACATACAAATAAGCCCACAATACGTTAGTATAACTCGGAATCTGTTTTTGTATAAAGGATTTCGCCTGAAGGGCCAATTGCGTGTGGGCGAGGCATAAGCCGCTGAGATGATGTAGACGAGATAATGGAGCCAATCGCTCGCATTCTCCATTTGCTATGCCCGTACAACTTTATAACTATTCCGTCGAAGATCTATTTAGTTTAAAACTTGTTGGACTATGGCCTAAGTCTTCTTGATTGTACGGAAGCTCGAGTGGGATAGGCCATAGGTAGTTATTTATTTACTTGTTGCCTATTTAGTTTGGCAAAAAATCCATTGTTTGATATAATAATTTTAATGTAATAAGCCATTGTATAGTTAGAGTTTTCGGAATTTGAAAGTTTTATCCTAATTTTTTTTTTTTTTATATATAGCGAAGTTCTGGGAATTCCCGTAGGAAGTAGGGCTGTATGGTTCCGGAATGTTTCAAACAATGCACGCGATAAAATTATTTTCTTATTATACCCACTCGTATACTCAATTCTAACTCTTGTAGTTTGCGTAATAAGCGCCTAAGTAGCCATTACTAACATTAAAAAATCTGTTTTGTGATTAACATCTACCTACTAGTACTTCCCACGCTTAGAAACCGCCAGTGTGGCGTGTGTGAGCTAATAATTTTATTAGAATTAACGACCCGACCAAAACCGGTTATAATGGATTACAAGGGTCCGAATGAGGCCTACACCAAATATGATGTTAAAAAAAATTAAAAGAGAAATTGAAATTCATTTTATTTATTTAGCCGTAATTGTACAAGAAAAAAAACATAAATTACAGAAATAACAAAAATAGTACAAATGGCGGTATTACCAATCTAGGCTGATGCTCCAGGCTGGTTCTTTAATGGTGGTCCACGGACCTCTGATGATCCCTGGAAGTATCCCAAATTGTCCACAGAGTCATCTTAAGGCCATCCAGAAAACAATTGAATGCATGTTTTATTTGTGGATAGAGAAAAGCCTTAAATTTGCATTTCAATACTAGTAACAAACACCCAAACCATTAAATCAACTGGGTAGTCAAGGGCTAGACAGAAATTTTGTTTAATGGTCCCCATGACTAAAAATTTAAGAACCACTAAAGTTAAGAAAGACCGCCTAGAGTCTAGGCAATATCTTACAGATATCCATGGGATGGATTTATGGGAAGGAGAAAAAGAGATGTTATATGTATTTTTTAAAATTTTAAAGTGTCCTATCCAATATCACATTCCAGACCAATCATATATGGAACATTTTGATGTCATAATGTTTATTTTGAACATACATAAAACAGAACCACGTATAACTACTACGATCGCCTTATCACTCGTTAATTTCATTAGTAAAAAATTCTGTTACCATTTTCCCAGTGTACTTACCATTAGATAACCTATGACCTTCGCTACCCTGCGATATGCCTGTTATTATTGATAAGAGTTTCTAAATTGTTACGTGACAATAGACTGTTTTTACACCGTAAAAACCATGACCGAATATTCTGTAGAAAATAGTAACGTTAATTAATATGAACCAAACATTTAACACCGGTTTAGTCTTTAATTTCTGAATTGTGGATCTATTTTCAAAGCAAATTATAGAATTTTCAATTTAATAATCAGTAAATTTCTAAAAATATTACTAGTAATTTCCACAAACGAAACAAAATTGTCGAAAACGAACTTCCACTTAAAAAGGACTTAACAATAGATCGTATTCGAATAATATTTTATCGTACAACATAAATTAATACCCGCCATTTTATAGGAAACCAGTACAAAATGTGGTCTTATGCCTCAAAGAACTGTAGGTATAAAATAGCGATAATAGAAGAATGAAAACACATTTCTCCTAATTACAGCATACAGCATAGAACTAGAAAAATCACTGCGTTCAAACGACTGGATGTCGAACCTCCAACCGTACATCGACTTGGAGTCGAAAGCGAGGCTGGACTTTGGCAACACCAACAAGAAATGGCGGGAAGGCACCGCGAAGACGTCGTTTACGTATCTACTGTTAGACCCGCGGCTCACGGGAAACTTGCCGGAGAAAGCCAGCAAACAGAATCAGCATTTGTCATGGGTGACATTTGTTAATTCAATATTTTACGTTGGTAAAGGTCAGTTGAAGCAATAGTTGCTTTTTTTTGTATTTTTACTATTTTTGTGGTCGACAGAAATTTGTATGTGGATTTTAGTGACAAAAAATTTCAATATCCTCTAAGTAAAGGAAATACTAACTATGTATCCAGATAATCAATTGTTAGATTATGGTTATATCGAAACAAGTTCCTAAATTGATAACCGTCGTAGTTTATCTTATCCATAATTTGTCATTGGACCGAGGATTAAACTTCATTTTGTAATCGTAGAACATCTATACAATAATTTCATTATTACATCATGACTAATAAACACGGGTTGCAATAATTTTTTATTTGCTTTTTAATTCCATTTCAGGTAAGCGTTCCCGTCCCTACAGCCACTTATACCAAGCCCTCACCCTATGGAAGCGCGATTTCAAAACGTCTAAAGACAAAAAAGTCCAGCACATACTCGACATATGGTCAGATAAAGTAGGTGTAGTCTGTTTGCATGTTTTCCAAAACGTTATTCCCGCTGAAGCGTTTACCTACGAAGCGGCAATGATCGACGTACTAGGCCTGCAAAATCTAAAGAATTTAAAAGCTGGTAATTATTACGGAGTCGCTGCTTCATGGCCGCTTAAAGAGAGAAGGATGTTAGGCCTATACCTTTTGTACAAAGCAATGCTTATCTTCCTAAGTGAAGGCGAAAGACAATTAAGGCCTGACGACATAGACTGATGCTTAGTTGTGAATTTTGGATGTAAATTATTGTATTATGACGAGTGTAAATGTATATTTGTATATGTGAAGTTTATACTAAAAAGATTAGGGTAGATTTGATTTTGCAATATTTACCTTTATAACATTCAGGTGGATTTACATTTTATAGTTCAAATATCACCAAGCCAAAGTATCAGTGCTTCCGAAAAGGAGACAAAATACTACAAATTATACAATATTGTCTTGTAAGATAAGTAATAGAATTTCGATTCTTTTTTTTGTAGAGCTTTATTTGCTAGACATTATTTTTGTGCACATTAATTTAAAATTAGTATTCAAAGCTCTCTATGTGACTTGATGTGGTGGCATAATATATGCCCTATTTATTGTCAAGTCATGGGTTGGAACCCCGTAATATTGATTGTGATTTTTGTCGAAAACAAGTCTGGGATGTTGACAATTACCTAAAGGTTGATGACAAACAGACCACGAAAATATTGTGTTGATCCTACACAATCTAAACTGTGGTAAAACAGTAAATTTTGCTTTATTTATTAGAAGAATTTACCAGTATTTAGACACTACATTTGAATTCAAAAAATATGTCCACATTGTTTTATAACATCATAAAACATTAATTCCAAAGGACAATACCTGAGCTATCCATTAAAGGATGTATTTTTATCCAAACATTTTTACAACCAAATACAGTTTTACAAAGCATACGTACCTACATGTATTATGTTTTTTTAGCCATGTTTTTGTATATTTTTGAATATGTATTGTACGTGGTATTCGTAGTTTAGTGACCAAAGAATTTATTTCTTAGTATGTAGTTTACTTATTAGATGTTTTTTTTGTGTAATTTTAGCATGCATAATCAGTATTTGAAAATAATTTATTGTAAATGTAGGCTTTAATTTTTAATAACTCTACTTTTAGTTACCTTTAGTGGAATACATTTAGATCTCGCCTCCTTGCCTATAATAATGAAGTTGTGTTTTGGTGATACGAAACGCGCGAAAAAGTAAAACGTCTGCAGTAAGCGGAGTGATTTTTAGTAATTATGAACATTACTGTATATTATCACAGAATACTAAACTAACAGAAGTAAAGCTCCATACAAAGCGCGCTAAATCAACGCACATTGACAGCGTTTACCGACACGATATTTCACACCAGTCGAGACCAGTGCGAGCGCGAGTGTCACCCGCTTCGGGCACGCAAATAGTGAGATGTTTTGTGCCAAGGTGTAGCAAATGAACAAAAGTTATTATACTTGTATATAAAACACCAGATTATAATAATTGAATATAAATTTCATAAAAAAAAACATATATAATACAAAAACAATAAAAAATTACTTAGAATAATGACACACATTCTCCGCGAGTTCATAAATAAAATTAAAATGTATTTATTGTATTATTGCGTGTTGTATATTTTATTTAAAAATTTCAATCAAACGGTACGAGTGATATTAACACGATAAGGCTCAGTTGGACCAAGTAACTTTGCCAATACCTTTGCCTATGAAAATGTAATCGCCATACATTTGAGATGTATTTGACCTTGCGAATGTATGGAATTGACAGTTTCAAGGGTAAAGGTATTGGCAAAGTTAGTTTGTGCAATTGAGTCTAAGTGTTTTCGCATAAGCCAGAGTTAACAACCCTTGCGCGAACGCCGAGCGTAGTGTGAGTGTGGCAACAAAAGTGAAGTACATACACAAGCTTGACTTCTGTTAGTATTCTGTGATATTATTCAGTATTGAATTAACGAACAATAAATTAAGGAATTTAAGGGTAAAAATGAGTGAGAGATGAAATCATTCTTGGTTTCGTCACTGCAGAAGTTTTATTTTTCGTAATGCTCTTGGATGTTAAATTATATTACTTGTCCAAATTGCTTAAATACCTGTGATTGCTTTACAACAACGTAACTAGCACTTAAGTGGATATTTTTCAATATCTCATAGAATAATTCGTTTTAAGTAAAAATAATTGCGCACGTGTTATATACTCCTAGTCATAAAATCACACTTTAAAATTACGTTTGCATAATGTATTAACAAACAGACATTGTAAAGGGACGAAAAAGCGCGAAATAAAACGCATTTATTTAAGAAATAATTTATTTTTATTATTCCTTTTTTTAAACGTCTCGAATTCTTTTCTAAGAAAAATCAAACTTGGCTTTAGTAACATCAAAAAAATACACAAATGTTTCATATATATCGTTACATTATAAATACAATGACGTCATACCATGTCAACACTGGTACGATAAAAATTATGTGAAAGCTTAATGTCCGCGTGATCGCGTTCTATGAGGAAATCAAACTTCAGTCTATGCAATATGCATCCGACAATGCACCGAGCGCTTCATATGAGATCATGTTAGTCGCAGCCGGGACTTGCACTATGCACTATATGTACAACGTACTGTACACGTACTAGACGCAGTACTCGAGCGTACTGCGCCAACCATATCCGCAACCGTACGTGGAGGGTCAGCAAATATTAACGTACGGCTCTCAAATTTAACTAATATGTCGAACAGTCTTCTGTGTCGCTCATCATTCATTCGCTTAAATTATATTATTGCTTAGTGGGAAGCTCGTGTTACTAGAGTTTAGTTTGTCTAACAATTTACATTATTTCTTTGGTGGTAGGTAGAAACACATTATAAGCGTAGACATAAAAATTAGATAGACAATAGACGTGGACCATTACGCAATTGAGCTATTTATAGTTTACAGGATATAATAAATTTCCTATTTCGTACATTGAAGCTAATAGTAGAAATAGATTAGAAAAAATATAATTTTAGTCCTTACTGAAACACACTAAATTGTACTAATGTTTCTTCCTTGCACCGCACATTTGTTAGCATCGTAATCATAGCCTTCTCCACTTGGTGTATCAACCCAAATAGCCATCCCAGAAAAAGCCGACTCGACACGTTCACCTTTAGGCTATTTGTACAGTAATTGGATATTAAATACATTGAGATATTATATTAGAGGGGACACTGCAAACAAAATGTTTATAATTCCTTCTATATAACGTTCTCTGTCGCGCCTACGCATTAAAATCATCTTCGCTGGGTTCCCGTGTGCATGCATACGGTAAACCTATACTAACATAATGCGCGGATATTCTGTCCCCGATGCCCGCTCTAGTAAAATACCTTAATTATTAAATATAACTCTGACACTCTTTCAAATTGACTTTCACTCAAACCTTGAATAACTCCCAACTTCTCGATGCCTAGCATTATTTAAGTTGGGTGTGTGAACGTGTACAGCCGACATGAGTTACTTTAAATTCTCAAATATCCAAATTGCCGCCATTTTCGATCGGTAGCCGCCATCATGAATTCTTTTGACACATGACTGGCTAAAAGGCGGGCTGAACAACACAGAACACTGTTCGACAAGTATGGTTTAAGCAATGAACAAATCCATGAAGCCTTAAAAACATTTAACATTCAACAATATATCCACAACAGATAAATCTTGGAGCTCTATTCATACAATTAAGTAGACATTTGAAAATGAACAATTTGCAACAAGGAAATGAAATTCACTGGTATTTTTTTTTAATTCCATCTCACAGACTCGATTCGCTTATTTCATAAAACTTATTTAGGCCCCGCATTTTCTACAAAATATTGTATTTTCTCATTTGTTAATTATTATGAAACAGGTACGCGCGTACATTGACTAAAATGTCATGAAAATAATACCATTATGACTACATTTATGTCAATTTCTAAGTTAACGTTTTTCCCTACTAAAATTGAAATGCAATCAACCGTCTCTATTATTCGCCTCATCGATTCACTCGAATTTATTTATCACTTAAGAACACGTAGCGTACAATGTCGAGGTAAAGTTTGCATTAATTCATCTATACAAGAAAACCATATGTGAACACATGTAGGAGTCCGTCAAATGAACCGATTGGAAGACTAGGAAGAAACGATACGCCGCCACTAACCGCGGCACGTCGTCGAACGTATGGGAAAAGGAAAATACAATTTTACAACTATTGTGCAAATGTGCAGTACGGAAACACTAATCCCTTGTATTTGAGAATATTGGACTATGATAATTGTTTATTTATCATTAAAAGCCAGACATACATACACGCACAGCGATGTCCAAACACTCCACAAATCTATAGGATGCTCTCTACGTAACATTAATAATATTTCTCGCCCACTATCGAGACAGAGTTTGTGCACGCTACCACTCATATTGTTATGATCACATTGACGCCCTTAACTTACACCATAATCGCTATAATATTAATTAATCATATACCATACTAACTAGACACGATCGATTTCTTTTTGTGGAATGCAGTTTTCATAAATAAACATCTTACTAGGCTGTGTTTGCGGTGATATAAATTTTGATAGGGGGGCTCAAACGTCAGTACAATGCCCAGAGGGAGTATCGAAAAATTCGATGTTTTATATTACATTAAACCTTATTGGAACGCTAAAGATTCGGGTAATGTACACATAACACTAATATTTACAGAACTAGTTTGTGCTTCCACTAGTGAACATACAAAATGGCCGGCGGCGCAGGTCCGCGCGTCCCGGCCGTGCACCACACGAGTCACCACACCACACTACACTATCTGTCCGACACATTCTAAACATTCAAAGCGCACATCACATACACATCGTGGGTTACGCGAGATCACAGTGTTAATTATGGCTACTGGCATAGAGATTAATTTCGATTCGCCGAATCAACGTCACAGTTGGAACGTCCTTGCGTCTGTCGCACTATCACACGGTCAGGCGGCTCCGGTGTCCGGCGCGGGGCGGCTCCGCACGGGCCCCGCACCGGCTCCGCGCCGACCCCGCGCCGGCACCGCGACGGCCCCGCGCCGGCTCCGTCTCGGCTGCGGCTACGGCCGCGCCGTTCATGAGGGATGGGTCCAGTGTACGACGCCGCTCGACTCTCATTTGGGCGGCGTCGGGAACGAGTTCACTACGGCTTGAGTGCTCGCCAACACGGCCGCCGCTGCAACACACAATCTTCCGTTATTCTCCTCGTCTCTCACAGTTTCGTCTCTCTCGATTCATCTTTCTACGTCTGTCTACATCGGGTTAGCTACACGGTTTGGGCGGGTTTCGGCCGCTCTTCGGCCGTGTGCTATCGAGCCCCTGCAACCAATCACATGAAACGTTACAATCTTAAAGGGGCGACGCGATCGACCGACGCAGATGAGATGCGATCGAGAGACGACTCCAAGAGTAACGGGGCGATCAGAAGTGAACAGAGAGCATAATTAAGGAAACAAGTGAGGTGAAGGAGCTTCAGTAAGCGGGTTGCGCGACTGACCGGGGTAGGGCGGCGGGTAGAGCGGGTAGCCGAGGCCGACGTGCGTGTGGTGGTGCGTGTGCACGTGTCGCTGCGGCGGCGGCGAGCGCGCGGCGTCCTTGGGCGCGTCGGCGCGCGGCGGCTTGGCCTGCGGGGACTTGGCGTGCTCCTGCAGCTCGTGGATCTTGTGCGGCGGCGCGTGCGTGGCGTGCGGCGCGTGCGTGGCGTGGGGCGCGTGCGGCGCGTGTGGCGCGTGCGGCGCGTGCGCGGCGGACGCGTAGTACTGCGAGTGCGCGGGCGGCAGCAGCTCCAGCTTGCCGGGCGCGGGCGCGCGGGACAGGTCCTCGGGCCCGTGGTAGCGCGGCACGGCCCAGCCGCCGCCGAACCCGCTCACCAGCATGGGGCTGAGCGGCGCGCGGTACACGGGCTCGAACTGCAGCGCGCCGTAGTGCGGCGTCTGCATGTAGGGCGGCAGGTAGTACTGCGACGTGGGCGGCGGCGGCGGACCCTGCGTCTCCGTCGTCGGCTTCTGCCCCTCCTGCTTCACCTGAATTGTAAGAACCGCATATCTTACTGGATATTGTAAAACCATTCCAGCGACTTCTGCAACTCCTGCATGCGAACGCACTCGTATTAATGACTCTGAGGATATCAATTGTAAAATAAACAGATTGGTTGAGACCTAATTAATCTGCAAAGATGATGATGATACTTAAGTAACAATTTGTATTGACCTTGACATCGTCCTTGGGTTTGTCGTCCTTGTCCTTGGGCGGCTGCTTGTGCGCGGGCTGCGGCGGTGGCCGGGACTGCGCCCCGGGACCGCCCGACCCGCCGCCTTGCCCTGACGGAGGGCCTGGAGGTTTGGAATCATTGCCTCCTTCTTTTCTTCTTTGCTCTAAACTCATGTAGTATCTGAAATGGTAAATAAACAATATTAGAGTTACAGACCATTTTGTCACCTTTCGGAAGGCCTATCATGATTCCTTCGTATTTAAATCTATTTAGACTAGTTTAGTACCTTCATACGTTGGTCTCAATAACATTACTTCGTTAACAGGTTTTGGTCGTAATCGTGAGCGTCAAATGAGCTGGCCGTTCAATTAAACGAGAAGAGATCTCCGTTAGAGTATCACCAGGAAATGCAAAATTATTGCTCTTGGATATTACACAGTGAGGTGTAGAAAAAAGGAATAACTAATTTAGTCCCTTTAAAGAAGAAAGAAAAGTCAATGACAATTCATAACACAAAAACTGTTTTATTATCTAACAGACACATACCTCCTCAGCTCCTCTTCCCTCGCAAGCGGCGGTCGCTGGAACGCGTACGGGCTCATCTGTGCCTTCATCTCGATGCTCTCCTTCAGGATCTGATGGTTGTCGTTAGGTCTGGCCGGGTTCTCTTTACCATCAGGAGCTCTGGACTGCTTGCTTTTATCCAAAGGACTCGGCGTGGTCTTGGACCGATCGCTCTCTTTGCTCTTGTCGTCTAGGGGCGTTGCTGGCGGCCCACCAGGCTCCACGTTGTAGGGAAAATTGGGGACGTAATTGTACGGGTAGAAGTGCTGGGGCAGTACTTTTGGCGGCGCGTTCTCTGATTTATTGTCCTGGAAGGCGAAAACGATATTTTAAGTAACTGCAAAATATTAACTTTCACGGTAGGAAAACATTTTAAATCCTCGATGCAATGGATCAATACATCGCATCCTTAGTCATGTTCTAATTGTTTTGGGAGTTGACTCACTTTAAGATCAGCTTTAGGGTCGCCTTTGCTGAGGTCTTCCTTGCCCTTGTCCCCCGGCGGAGGCGGCGCAGTGGCTGGATGGGTGGGTGGTAAATACGACGGTTGTCCATAGTACTGCAATAACGATAACTTTATAAAGCTACTAAAATGTACAAGACAAGAGTGTCGGTCTTTCATACGAAATGTTATTCAATGATGCTGAAATAAACGGTGACAAAATTATAGCAAATTAAAATCATATCATTATCTTCTGCATTTTAGTTAGAATGAATGTCCACAAATTATCAGCGTCAAGTATGCTGCTAACGGCCGATGCCAATAATCAATCGAAAAAATTAGATTGAAGTCAATCTGGATTGTTTTCTACTTTTCGATTGGTCTGTTGTCATATTGCCATAGTTTTTTCCATTCACTACTGAGATTGATTATTGGCAGTATAGTATCAGAAAAAAGATTGAGCTGTCAATCTAAAACGGCGAATTTTGGATTGGTGTTGTTTATTGGTAGCGGCTGTTAGTCGGTTACGATTTCTAACTTTAAAATTACCTTGTTATGCTCCGCCTTAAATCCTTAAAATTCTATCCACAATTAGAAACATAATTGATTGTTAATTGTTTGCTACAGTGTGTTCCATTAGATGCTTACCTGATGGTAGACAGGGAAGGGTCGATGCGTGTTGTCCGCGTCCGGCGCGCCCTCGGTAGGCGCGGCGTCGTCGGAGATGTCCGAGTATGCAGGCGAGCGCACCCCCGGCGTGGGCGAGCGCCGCGCGCGCCGCTTGCCCGGCGACTCGTCCGGCGGAGACTCCGTCGACTTGCGCTCCTCCGACGGCATCAGCGCCGACCGCGGCTTCACCTGGAATGCGGTCAATGTGCACTTTAATCATCAGATTTAGTTTTTCTTCACCTTCAACTTTAGATCTAACCATGTGACATTCCAAAACCTGTTCAGTTTTGACGAAATGTTATTAATTTAGTATTTAGATTGGGTTAAAGCGAGATGTAATTTACCTTGAATTGCGCGGTCTGTAGCGTGGGCAGTGACTCAGGCGGCGTGGCAGGCGGCGCGGGCGGCGTGTGCGGCCGCTCGGGCTGCGGTGGCGGCTCGGGCGTCGGCGCGAACTCCTCGGGGAACCGCTGCTGCGCCGGCGACTCCGCGCTCGTCTCCGGCTTCTCGGGCGATTTCTCCGGTGACTTTTCTTTGACTTCTGGAGACTTCGCTGGTGTAGGAGACTTGACTGGCGTGGCGGGCGTCGCCGGCGCGGAGGGTGGGCGCGCGGGCGACGCGGGCTCGGCCGCCGGCTCCTCCAGCTCCGAGCTGGAGCCGTCCTTGTCTTCCTCGTCGGGTGCGCCGTGCGCGTGCGACCGGTGGTACTTGAGACCGTTCGCGTGCTTGTACTTTTTGGAACAGTTGGGTTCGGGACATTCGAGTAGGACGGGATCTGGGGGAGGCGACGATGGCGTCGGAGGCAGCCGCTTCGCTTTCGGTGTGGGCGGCCGTTCCTCAGCCTCTGATGTACGCTTTCTTTTCGAATCAGGTCTAGGAGGAGTGAAAGGAGTTGGAGAGGGCAGTGCTCGCCGGCCCTTCGCTCCGCCGTTGCGCAATTTACTGTGGACGGAGGACCTTGTCTCTGTGAAGTTGGTCATGTCGGTGGGAGCGGCGCCTCGCCCACGTTTCGCTCGACCTTTCGGCGTTCGCGCGTCCAACTCTTCAGTCGGTGAATCGCAGAAACTGAAACAGATAACGACTCATAAAACAATCGGTCGACAGACGTATTGTTTTACGTTTAGTAGGCGAGAAGTGTTCGCCGTATGATGTTATCCGACGCGGAATACAAATAAAGCGAGCGGCATTAGCATGGTGGTGATGTGGTCGTTGCGCTGGTGTTAGGAGTTTCTGTGTACGTCGCGGTGTGACTCATCACGGCGTACGTGACCGTGCAAGTGATTGCGCGAGCCGTGATTTAAACGTTTCTTTTAGCCGGAGATGTTTTTCCCAGGAATATTAGTATTCTCGAGCGGCGGCCATTAGTAGTAGATGTAATAACTCACCGCGGCGGCGCCCAGTCGTGTCGCGTGCAATCCAGTAAAGTTCCGACGTAAGTCTTCCCCCGCCACGTCACATTCACCACTAATACACCTGTAACAATAGCATGAAACATTGAATTTATGGCTTCGCTCGTGTGTTCACTCGATCGCAAAATGGGATTACTTTTAAACTGTGTAAGGAGATAGGGTCTTAACGAAATTGGTGCAGTGGAGTTATCGGCGGTGGCGAGAGCCGTTCGAATCCAATTTGTCACGCGGGGGCACTCATTTGCATGTCGGGGATGCAAGCCGGCGCGGCGAGGCACGGCGAGGAGCGCGGCGCACGGCGAGGCCGCGCCGGAACGTGACTCCAGCCGCATATTTAGAAGGCCCCGCATCACGTTACGCCCCTCCTTATCGCGCCGCCGGTGCCGTGCTAACTTATGCAAATTTAATTAATCAATTTCACCCCCTGTGTTCGCGACACTTTTTCGCTTTTATAAAGAATATTTTATCCAAAGCAATTTTTATAATATTAAGTGGAACGCGCAATATGAATACTTAATGCCTTCTAACCGAGCGCCGTTGTAATTCTGAGCGAGTTAATCTTCTCTTTGTCCTCTTATGTTTTTCGTAAACAACAGTAACAAATTGAGATAAAAATGTGGGTCTCGGCCGATCCTTTTTAATCCCTTGACTTTTTTGCTGAGTCGATTTTATATAGCGGTCTCGTTGAATTGTAAATACGGTTCCTATTAAAATGGTAAATAAGGTAAATGAGATTCTGCGGCTCGCCCGCTCTGTTTACGTTTTCCTGTCTTGCTAATTGTTAATGATATTACAATTTATTGACGTTGCGCTCGCGTGCTAATAAGAATAAACACTGCTCAAGTTATATTGACTATAAATAGCTTAAAACCCTTTTTATCACTGTGGGATAATAAGAAGATAAATATACATCAATTCTACGCTCAGCAAACGTGCCATCGTCTTTATATCGTCCCTTTCAATAATATATATTCAGAGCAACTACTAGACATATTGAGACTTAACATCTTATGTCTCAGGATGGCGAGCGCAGTGGAATGCCAAGCATTGCTTTGTGATTCGAGGTGTTGTTTGGTTCTGCTACTGTTTATGAGCTGTCGTATTGCTTTCCATCAGGCGAACGGCATACTCGTCTCGCCATTCATTGGAATAAAAAAAAATATCCAAGGCAGTGATTTGTTTGGTTAAAATTAGCTGAATAAAGCTATGGCACGTTTATTACTACAATATTATTTACTATTTGAAGCAAACTATACTAGTTTACGACAGCAAAAATAAGTCTAAAATAGCAAAAAATTTGAAAAGAACCCGACTGCGATCCGCCATTTTGTACACGACGCCATATTATCGTGAATGTCACTCGGCAAAAGTACATTTAAAATGATCGACGATTGTTCAAACCGCAGTCGGGTAATGAAGTATTTAGAATTGAAAGCAAGGAAGCTATTCCGCTAATCAATGTTAGTTATTATTTATTGTTCTACGTAACAATGACACATAAAGCAATTCACTATAAGCCATTAGCATAAAATGAACGAGTTATCGTGGCCGCGGGACATGATCTGTGACAAATGATACAATAAAGATGAATTTATGCACAGGCTACTGGTGTCTGGCGGTGAAAATTTTACTAGGAACCGGTTATCAGCTTCCTAGAGAGTGGGCTATTGTATGGTTATAACAAGTTTATGAGGCTTTACAACTGAATAGTTTCAAAGAACTGTAAAGCGAGTGTTATGCGCTGTAGTTACTGTCGCTTATAACATAACAAATTATTACTTAGGGGAACACGCCCCACAAAAAACGGACAGTTTTTCGGGCAAAAGAGCGAAGAGCCGTTTGTTGCAATGCCACAAAACCGCAAATTAACCATTACGAAAAAATGTTATTCCACTTCAAATACAACAGTCGCTTAATCGATTTTATAAAGGCTTCAAACATGTTTTACTAAGTGAAATACGCAAAAATAACTAAAACATTCATACCCTAAAACGAATAAGTTTCTTTGAAAACATTTATTAAATAAAATTGTGCTATTTACATATATATCTTGGAATATTAAATTCGTTTTTACGATTCAAAATTCTGAGAATTCCAGACGTATGATGTATTATATGGTTTCCTTGAAATTAGATGTAAAAACAAATATCAAAGACTACATTTCTGAATGAAGATAAAACCAAACTTTTAATAATAAATTGGAACATTCCGACGCTGTGCGGTTAAACTATGTACAAATGTATTACTTGTATGCAATATTACACAGCTAATTTCATATAAATAAAGTTGTAACATCGGATACTTAATAAATACCACAATATAACAATAAGCGACGAGTTCGGATATTACCAATACAGCGATACAATTAGTCAAACCACAGTAACTACTATGGAACAAACTTCTTTTATTATAAAATAACCTTACTCGATATTACGTTTTCGACGATCTCTTAATAAATGTCTCTAAATATTATTCTTACGGATATTAAGCATAAGGACTTGTACAACATATTTGGAAATCAAATAAATGCAGCCCAAATAGGATTGAACTTATTGTCCACTCAACAAAAGTACTTTTATAAAGGATATTTTCCCTAATTGATTCTTATAAACAGCCATTTTAAAACCCCTAAAAAGAATGCACCAGTTCTTAATGACAGACAAAATGGAGCTTTTTCTTACCGTGGGTTATCATTATAAGTTAAATCTCTTTTATAAAATTGTTAATAATTTAGTAAATAAATGAATAAAAAATAAAAATCTTCTCAAATAACAAGAAATACATTCAAACTTCCCGATATCCTAATGAAGACATCACGCAAACGAAGCACGTAACAGGAATATTGAAAACGAAAAAGCCTTCGGAGCTCGTAAAAAGGATATTGTCGACCGCTCACTTTTATTATTTAGGGGGACCCTTGTAAATTGTTAATACGGGCTGTCGGTCACGGAAAACTTAAATTAGAGGTGAGGGTAGGTCTGGTTGCGTGTAATAGCTTCGATTTGTCCGCTGTCTCTAATGGGCGGCGGCATGTCATTACCTCCGCTCGTTAGTGTACAGATCCGCAATTAAACTGCTGCCTTTGTTTCACTTTTCTTTTTAATTGTACACGCGATTAATAAAATACTGAGTAATTGGTCAACAATTGAATATAACGTGCAGTCGAAATATTTCGGAAATAAACATATTTATTTATGAATATTGGTTTACTGTAATTGGAGGTTATTAATACGGCCTTGTGCGTGATGTTTATAGTTATACATAATTCATTATGTAATAACATTTAACATTTCGTTAAATATGCACGGAAATGTAATTGCGCAATATCAATACAACTATGAGATGAAATTTCTCTAAATGTCTGATTGAGATAGCGGTGGCCATACCAAGAGATCAGCGAACTGAAATAGGTTCATTTAGCTGGTGCTAATTACCGCTCGGGTTGGGGTAATCAACAGCCTAATGGTTGTCGAGCTTCGCACCGACATTCCCCTCCCGCCGTCCCACCCCTCGCGCCCCTTCGTTTTGTTTCACCCCACGTACATTCCTGTTTCTTCTGAAATCCGCATACTTATACACGACCGGGGTTTATGACAGTCTGTTAGCAACATTAAGAACAAAGGGTCCTTACACGTGGTTTTGTTTTTCGTGCAGTGTTTTGGTGGAGATCGATTGAATGTTTATTAAGTAGGCAAGGGGCGAGCGAGTGGGCGTCGCGTCGTGTCGGCCGCCCGAGAGTGGCACTAAACAGTAAACAGTCAAGCCCATTGTTTCCCACACCGAGACAAACAAAGTTCCGGCGATTTCATTTACATCTATTCAAAGCCGCTCTACCTGTTAAGTAAACTTGGTTCGGTTAAAAGGTTTAACACAAATGAACCTCATTCCGAACCAAATTAACGAGTGGGGCTTTTACAAAGAACGAAAACTTTAGGATTATCGCGTGTTGATACAGAATAAACAGTAATAAGTTTACAAAAGAGACATAAACCGAAACTTAATAACGATGCACAATATAAAAATACGTCCACTAATTAGTGGAGTGGAATGCGAGGCGGCGGATACGAACAGCCCCCGCTTAATTGTTAGCACGACCTCGTAAACCTGTCTCCAAGGGATTTTTTAACCGTCACCCGAGCACCGCACGACGCGCTTTACACGCCGACTTTAGATTTAACACCCAACTTTATAAGACTCAGTGTACACCGGAGCCCTGAAAAAATTATAAAGCGGTCAGAGTCCCACTGTAAACAGTATTTAATTTCCGTAAGCTCCTCGGCGCCATTAGCCCGAAATAAATAAGCTTTAAGAGTAAGGGCGTGAATTGGCTACCCCCGAGCCGCCCGACGTTGCGACCCGGATAAATTTGGAAAGTGGCAACAGTAGCTAGCAGATGGTGATTTATTATCGTGTTTTATAATAATTACGAGCACAGGGAGCGGCATTGTGTTGCGCGTCGCTTCGCTTTAATCGAGTACGCGGCGGTCGCTCTTTCTCACATTATACCGTTCGTTTTATTGTAATCTTTAATGACGTACGATCGCAGAGGGCTCGATGATTGCGGCCGACAATCAATGTAATTGTTCCACAATCCGCAACCAAGAATGTACCTGCTCATTGCTTTTAATTGACTTAACGACATCGCCCGAAGACAATAATCGCGACATAAAAAGTGAAATGAGCCAATAAAAGTTGGCATTAAGTATTGATATCGTGGTAAACATAATAATTTATGTAAATTAACCCTGTCTGCCGTTTATCGAATTTATTTCGCTCACAAAGCCTAACGAGCTTGCGGTTGTGCGATATTTTATTACTCGGCCATCATAAACCGCTCCAATGGGGAAGTGAGATAAATTGCTCACTTCCATTTGAGTTTAATCAATTCTCTAATAGTTGTCTAATGTTCTCTAATGTTTTAACTATAGAGTAATAGGACGAGCAAATTATATTATTGTCTATGTTTTTGACAGAAACACGCTCAATATTTATATGTAGAACTACCTAATTATATTCCAGTGTATATGTAAAGTTAGTTTGGACTCCAATTGAAATTTGTACCATTTTAGATAAAAAATAAACACATCGATATGAGATTGCTAATGCAGTCACGTCTAAATGTAACTTTAAAGATGAAAAATATACAAACCAGCTTGCGAAAGACCTAAAACAAATAAAAAATCTAATTAAGATATTCGTTAAATGATATCATCAAAGGTTATCTTTTTGATACAACCTTTTTTATGTTTATCAATTACCATTTAAGTAGGGCGGTGTAGCTCCTACGCATAATTAAAAATTAAAACACAGAAACATGCCAACATTAATGTGCTCAGTGTTCTAATAAAAAGACAAAATGGCATTCTTAAACAAAAAATATATTAAAGAAGAATTTTAAGTTTTAACAACAAGCGTCTGTTGAACGAGTAAGAGTATCTACGCCAAAGAGTAAGTAATTAGGTAAGAAATATCTGGAATTTTTGGCTCCGGGTTTATTTCCCTGTAGAGGCAGATAAATTAAGTTTGTTTTCTCTTGTAGTTTAAAACTGCTTTGTTTGTTAATAAACGTTGTTTACGTTTGTTTAAATATATACTTGCTTGCTTAATTTTTTATAAGGCATGCCTTTATTGAATGCATAATCATTTTCATCGTTAAAAATACATAATCATATTTATGTTACAAAGAACATACTTTTGGCTTTGTAATAATAATCATTTTTAATAATATTAAAAATGTCTTGTTCAGGATAATAACTACCACATAAATTTAAATTTATACATTTTCTTTAGTACAATCAAACCAATTCTCATAATAATTGTTATTCAAAAGTCAGTGTCTCTATATAAACAAGTGTACACTAATCCTTGTTAATTAACTAATATCCTTGACGTTACTCATCTCACAGGTGCCTATTTACTATCTCATTATGTTATACCCAGATAATTAGAAACTAGATACACGAATGTAGCTTAAATTAACCTATTAGGCTAAACTGACTCAAGTTCATGTTGGATTCCATAAGGGAATAACATTTAATTTATTACATTACATATAACTAACATACATAGGTAACGGTTTTATCTCTAAAAGGATGATTTTCTGTAGTGCCACCCCCTTTTTCTAAACTTATTTCAGTCCCAGATGTAATAGGGGCGAGCGATTTATGATATTATAAATATTAAAGTGTTTAGTTAGTGGTACCCAAGTCAGCAGTGACCGAATTTGTGGAACAAAGGGAGATTTGAGCCCAAGACATAGCCGACTTTTCAAAGTTGTATGGCTATTCATAGTTAATTATTGCTTACTTTTCTTAAGAGAAAACATTGTGATAAACTTGAACAACTGAGAGATCATCATGAAAATTGTAAAAACATATGAAATCACCGGTCGCGAGTTCTAACTCCAAGGCACTCCTGTGAGTTTTCGGAGTCATGTGTTTTATGAATTCGTATGGTATGTAAAGTCCGCAAACTTTTAGGGAAGCGTGATGGACTATACAACCTAACCTGTCTAAATCGTATTGTCGATTGTAGCGAAAGCTGTGGGACGTGTATGGACTGTTATAGTATAAAATCCACCAACTCGCACTAAGCCACCGTGGTTGACTAAAGCTTTAATTCTCTACCGGAGAAGAGACCCGTGCTGCTCTAACAACAAGAATCATTGGAAGGTTTACACATTGATGACTGAATTTTAAATGACATTTAAAAACAGTAAAAACTGTACTGTTTTTTTTTTACAGAAATGAAAGATCATACGCAATATCTATTGTTATCCTGAACAGAACAAAATACTTATAGAAGAGCAATTAAAAGTTGGTATTGTATGCTGTAATTACTGATTTAAACTCATCTTTGGAATCGCTCCGTTGCAAAGGGGAACAAATTGCGTGGGGTGTCTTCTTGCAGGGGAAGAGAAGTACCCTACGATCGATATCTAAACTTGCAAATCGCTGTACAAATAACACGTTTTATAAATATCTTATTATATGAGAAAATTGCGAACTTTCCAATTTTTCTCGAACCCTGTTTTACTCAAGATGTTTTGCAATACCCATTTTATCTACAAGCCTTATATGAAGCTTCCACGGAATTAAAATGATAGTCGCCATTAACATCAAGTCATTCCAGTATCAACAAATAAAAATAACCTTTCATAATTCAGCCGTCGCGTCGGCCGTGAAGGTGTAAAAATTGACGTATCCATAAAAAAGCCGGTCCATCGTTAATTCCGCGATGCTATCTACTAATAACTGGCCCGTAATTATGTCGGCTGTCCCATTCCCTGCTTGCCATGAATATATTAATACTAATCGGGATACTGAGTTACAAGCCTGGTTCATACATTTTTCATTAATTTATGCACATAGGCAACCCTAATATAATTATGGTAACATATATCTGCCTGAAGGGTTGAATCGGACAGGTCTTAAAACCGTGTAATTTCTTTATCATGGGTAATGAAATTAATTTTTCATTCCTACATTATAACAACTAAACAGAGCGGAAATATGTTAATCATTATTTGTGGTTCTTTACATCTGACTGCTCTAGTTGTAAATCTTTATATCGAAGGAGTGGACAATATTTTCTTTCAAATTCCTATTTATATTATCTCTGCTTATTTTCGTTGAGGGTTTAAAACATGCTTGTGTTGCAAAGAGGCTCGGTGAGTTTCAGCGGTGTAAATTCTACGCGTGCCGCTGTTGATCTTGTCTGACACGAGTTGAAGGTAAGGATATATAAGAAAAATACTTTTTATCAAGCTTGCCAAAATTTTCATGCAAATGCTGGAATCCATATCACCCTAATGTAGGGTAACTACAAGCATCCTATTTTATCCATCATGTCGAGTGAAAATTAATTTATTTAAATAATCCAAAGTGAGGAGACCCTTGATAGTATTGTACTGCTCAACGCCAATTATTGTTAACTTACTAATTCTAGTATTGTCATACCTACGTTTTTTGTTATGCAATAATTAAAATGAAAAATGCATAGTTTACATTAAATATACATAGAAGGATTTATAAATCTACAAGATTATTTTCAACTGCATGTATACTAAGCGTGCCAGGGTTTCTGGCACCAAAGTAGTAAGTTGTTCCAGGAAAGTTTTACTTTAAGACTGGTTCGATGTTGAGATTGAACTTTACTTATAACGCGCCCTAAGTTCGTATCATCAGAATTTCGCAAACTCGGTAATATAGTGACTTAATTAAAACAAGCTTTATTAGCAAGCCTCAAAATAATTTGGCGATTGGAACATCCGCGGTTTATTTCGACATAAATGTTACGAGATGATTTCGTTGTGTATTAGGATTTTCAAAAATAATGTCATATTCAAGTATATATCTAACCAATTAAAAACTTCTACATTCGCCTACAAAACTAAGTGTACAATGCACTGAAATATGTAGCTGTATAAATAAATAATTTAAAACTCACTATGAAAATATTTTCACGATTGACCTATTAATTTAGTATTGTTTGGTTTGAAAACAATAAGCAAAACAGAACGCATTGTTAACCACCGCTCCATGTACGGTTTACTATTTTTTCCAATCAAACTTTATGTGCAGCGATCTCGAGCACGCATGTTTGGGTAAAAACATACACCACTAAAAAGAGCGATTAAATCTGCAAATATATAAATTGAATAATTTAATTCTGGGTCTAATAAAAGGGGATGGTCTTATAATTATGTCTGCAAACATAAAAGCATACCAAACATAGCATAGCAACCTTATTTAAAGTAATAAACAGTTCGGGGACAAAAGACCCCACTCCGTCCTTATTAAGCCGCAAATGCGATGTCGCCGACACACTTTCGTCTCAGCACTAACACGGTCATAAAAGAAAACTTTAACCATTAAAAAGTAATTAACTCAAATTAAAAAACTTTGTCCTTTCGGAATTAATCCGCAAGAGTACAAAGTACCTCAAAACCCTTCTACAGTTTGTTATCGGCAATCAGTATAATCCCGCATTTAAAAAACACGCAATGCGTAAAATATCATTTATTCTATTTACCTGAACGTTTAATACTACAAATGGAAGAATGAAACAGATGTCCCTTAAAAATAATATGGCTACGGCAATTTACTCAGGGTAAACGCCGAAATAATACAACAGACGGTAATTTTAAAAAAGCAATATACAGATACTAACTAAAATAGTTCTTCACAATGATCACTTTTGCAGATCCCCAAAATATGTACATCCCAACCATATTTATTCGTATATTCCAAGCGAAGCCTACAAAACAGGCTCACGTTTATTAAAGCCGTTATTTATCCATTAACCCTAAAATGGGCGTCATAGGCCTCGCAGGCCGCATTGGTACAAAAAACCCAACATAATCACGAAAGCCAGGTGTTGTTAATTTATCGCCGCTCCCGTACGCCGCCGCCCGGTGTCGCTTTAATACCTCTATGAACACTTAATTGTGCACAAACACGCCTTGGTTATTACCGATGGCATTTATATTTTGACGTGTGTATAATACTTGATTACGGTATTACATTTATTAATTTTGCAATAAATGAAAATAGCTACGTGACAACAATATTAAAGTTGTGAGCGGTAATTGAAATAATGTTTTTGTTTTTGCGAAATTACTCGTATAATTTTGAAGACCACACGGTCAGTTTTAAACCAGTTTAGTATGTTTAGCGAAACTTTAATTTTCGTCTTTTGATGCTTTTTGATTATTTTCGTGTCGTCAACGAAGTGACCTAAATAAAGCCGTGGTTGCCAAGTGAATCGATTCGCAAGTTGGACAAATGTTGGTGTGTTGGATAAATATTTGTATTGAGTGCAGGTGTTGTGGAAAAGTTTCTTCATTACTTTTTGAGTAGACAAAGGTGAACCTAAACCTTAAGTATATTGGGTGAAGCGACATTCCTTTTATATTCAGAAGAGTATCATTAAATACATTTATAAATGTCACTTGTATTCCGTTATATATTGCAATGGTTTTTTTTATTTACATAAAAGTCATTTTATTATTTACACATAAAGAAAAGAAAAACTTAAGTAATATTAAAAATACATACAAGTAATAAGTTTATAATCGATTTAAATTGAAATTGGCTAGACTGCTAGACGCTAATAATATAATTATTTCAACTGCAATATATTCAGTCATTAACATGACTACTCTGCAACAAATCTAAAAATGGTGCCTTACAAACCGTTTTTGTTTTGTCATCAATCTACAAGCAAATTGCATAACTAACCCTCTTTTAACATAAACTAATTCATTTTTTTATAATAATATTAAATTATTGCAGGCATTTATCAGGGAGAATATTTTTAATCACTTTCTGATGTGAAACGCCGAGTATAATTACGAAGTTAGCGTTTGCCGCCGTAAAGAGAATTACTTATGACGTGTCACTTGATATTACGTCGAAACCATTATCATGTTATAAATACTAAATGGATGCTCATAAGTTAGTAATTTTATTGCCTATTATAATGTGACGATGTATGTGCGGTGGAAATTGCCGCTTATTGATAATTTGTAAGCAATCAATTTATAATAAATGCTATGTTATTCCATTCTGGTGTTACGATTCAAAGAACGTTAAAGCTAATAGGCAGTTTCCATTATTAAAATGATTAATAGTGATATAGCTTCGAAGTGATTTAATAATTTGTTTTGAAGTATTGTTCGATTATAAGATAATTGTGTTATTAGTTATTACTTAGTACCTAACCAATATTTTATAATATTAGCTAATGGCATTTTAATTCATGACATCTTAACGAGGTTATAAACAATCAGCGCATAAAATAGACGACCTTAAACAAAAGTTATTTATCTCTTAATTAAATCAACGGAAAACTAATCTTTTGGCAAATGCGAAGCCATCTGAAAATAGCTCTATTTCCCCAACGGTTACGACTTGCAGACTTTAGAGTGTTTTCCAGGATCTCAATTAATATAAACCGTAAACAAGTTCAATTTATCCGCTTAATTTCGGAAACTGTCGGCTTTCATTCGTGACCGCTTCAAATTGCATCATTATTCAACGCGACTAACTGAACAAAATTGAATTCGTTAACTAGTTTGTTGGCTAATTTAGCTTTTTAATCTGTACTTCGTTTGGACACATTAGATTTTTTTTATCCACCCGTCATGTTTAAATATGATGTTCTAAGAAAGAAAAGGACGAAACGAATCCGGGGTCAGTTTCTGTCCTGCGGTAAATATATGCTAGACTTTCTTAAATTAAGTGGAACTATTGCATAGTACATGCTACATGTCTAATTTCTAAGATGGATATTATGGTACCTAGATGAAAAATTATACAGAAAAATGTACGCATTTTAAGTATTAATAATATGTGCTGGTGAAATTAATTGTTTTTACAAAAATAGACAATAAGGTTGTATCTGTCTTATTATAAGCCGTACTAACAAGAAGTATAATGTAGACAACATTATACTCTCAAGAACATTGTCAGAATATAGATTAATTTCTTAATAACAACGATTTATGTGTCCCGCTTAGACATTGCCCCCGGGCCTTATTCAGAATTATAATACCAATAATGAGGAATTATTAATCTCGTTACCTTGTACCAATAATAACGTTAGACACGAATAGTTATAATATTGATTTTATTCATGTAGTTTTTGCAAAATCGGTTATGTGCCATTTAAATGGATCTGTTAATGAAAAATAGAAAGTGAATAGTAAATTCTTGAAATTTATTTGAATCCTACTAATAGGAGCATTAAATATTGCAGAAAATAAACAAAGAATCTTTGTACGAAAGTTCTAGTAATGCACTGCGAAATTTCCGTAAATATAAAACTTCTAACAAATGCAATCATTTCCAACTATACTTCACTAGTTAGTACTGCTCAATACTTCTTGACTAATGCGAAGCGATGTGCAAAAACTAAATGCATGTTATTATATCGAAACGTGATACACAAATATTAGACAAATTATAGTATATCGAACAACGAGATATTTAAAGATATTTCCTTTTAGCAAGATTATACATCTACATACATATATGATTTTATTCTAAAGCTTGTGCAGTCAAGCAATGAAACGGCACTTCATACATATTAGAAAAATCATGGTCCTAGGGGTTCTTCAAAAAGTGATATACAAAAGTAGTAATAGTAGTAACAATACTTCAATGGGTAATATTTTCCTTTGTTCTAATACGTCCAGAACCTTTATACGTCAAACATACGAGTATTAAGTAGTTGACCTCAATGATAAATTGTGTTAATACACCGTGTCATGTTTTTTTATTTGTATCTATAATTTGCTACCAAAGATTAGCCACATAGTCAAGAAAAATACCTAATTTTCGATACTTTCCAACCGCAGACATAAATCGTGGTTTGACTAATGGTCCTACCTAACTGACAAATATTTATAAAGTAAGGGATTGTTGACTCTTTTTTGTGACGGTTCTCATATCTTTGTTTCTTATGTTTATGTTCTATCTAATATCATGTTTTATAAATATTTGCATGTGTCTTAATTTTATTTCAACTACAAAGTAAACAATCCACCATCCATATCTGTAATTTATTTGCTAACGACCGACTACAAAAACTTTTAAATTACGAAACAAAGGAACTGACATTCACGTATTCATATTATGTTGATGAAACTTTTTTAACTCGTGGTTAACCAATATTAAGCACACACTGCGATGCTCAATCTTCATTAACTGATTACAAAATCCGTTGAATAATGAATGGAAAAGTAATTTACAAAGTGAACAACCTATTATATGACCCCGCCATTTTGTTTTCAACAGACAATGCAGTTTTGAGCGCATATTGGTTGTCGTATGATTGTAAGCAGCAATTGATTAATGAAGGAGGTACAATGTAGTTGAAACGGCTCCATTTGATGTCGTTTGAATACATAAAAGTACATATCCCATCTGTTATGACAACTTTGTAATATCGGTATAAACTTGTAAATGTGCAAAGGCCGTTCCAACACTGCCCCTGAATTTATGTGAGGCCAGAATACAATATTAATAGAATACAAATGTACTAACAAAATAGTTCTATGTTATTTTAATAAAATTTTAATAAAGACAGAACGTCTTGGAAATATTTACGAAATTCATAAATCAATCTTTAAATAATTTAAAAATCCACCTTACTGATACCAAGTTTTTAGTATATGTATTTTTTTTTAATAAGCAATTGGTTTAAACTCATGAATGGCCGTGTCATAAACTCGTATCTAACAATTACAATGATGTCTATGGCCTTAAATGGGCATAACAACTTAAATGACCTCGCACAAACTCACAGTCCGACCGAAAAGCGTAAAAATACTAGGCGTGCATAAGCGTGCAGGATGTATGATGAGCGCGTTAGAGTGCAATGCTTCGTGCGCTTAGTAACAACTCACCACCTTCCGTCTCGTGCCACACGATGCCCTCCAGCGTGACCGAGGTACCAGGCTCGCAGGGCCCGAGGCAGTCTGGCTCCGTAATCGTGCCCACCGATGTGCCCACGCACACCTCTGCCGTCTCCTGTGGAACAAATAGAACAAATTAAATTTAATTTATTAATCAATCAATAAAAACAATGAAACCGATATTTTCATTGGGTTTATCCCTTAGTAGATCCATTGAAATAAAAATAAATGTTAGTAAAAGTTGTGTAAACAGTGTCCATTTCAATTTATTTTTATTGTATCATTTTATGAGCAACCTTTGAAATATTATAAACTTGTAAAAATAATTATAACAATGTTTCAACCCACACCTTATAGATGAATTTGATCGTTAAGGTTAGCCATACTGATTATAAGGCCATATCATCTCATAACGATTTATGCATTGACTTGAGCAAACATCCTATAAATTTACTACTTTCGTGGTCACACCCACGTGGTGAGTCCGCCCCGTGACCACGAAAGCTGTTAAGTAATCGAAACGTCGCGTCGGGAAGTTAAAAAATGTCAAAATGAAACAACATGCGTTGACATAAAATAATAATTTTATGCCGACTAATCCGTTCAACAATCATAAACAATAACAAAAAATAACAAGTGATAACAACGTACTCTAAACCGATCTGATCCAACTTGATTTGATTAGGATTGTGTTAGTTGCACACCGATACTCTCACCACAACAAAGGCCGGGGAAAACCACTGGAAAAATAATTGGACAAGCGGCGGATGGTTTTGTAATTATTTACCGTATTTTGTACGTGACACCACATGTTATTAACGAGCCTTCCACAAACAAGCACCGTGTAATTGGATTTCGACATAAATGAATGCGAAATATTTACAATTAATATAGTAATAAAATGAATCAATAACGTCGACATTCCACTGATTAATAATGTACCGTTTGGCCAGTTGGAAACGCGTACGCAATAAGTGTAATGACGCAGGTTCGAATTTACGTTTTTTTATGTTATCATCTATGATTCCTTGCATTCCTAAACATATGTAGCTATTGATACTAGCAGATATGAAAATACGCATATTTTTATAATGATAGTATGTGTAAACATTCAAACTTGGTGACGCCTGTTTGAACAACGTGATAGATTTTTGGATAATTTGCAACCGGCAAAAGCGCAAGACGCATAATCACTAATTATGGGAACCGTGTTGCTGGATTATGACTATAGTCACAAGATATGAAAGCAAAATTTAGCATTTATTTGGACTTCTGAAACGTGAGAGAAAAGCTATTATTTCACATCGGTTTAACACGACTTTGGTGTACCCCAGTAGATTCAACCCATTGATAATACAAATAAATTAGCGATATCTATCAATATCAATTATACTTCAAATTCTCCATAATGCATGGGAAACCTGAAGCGCGGCACACCGATCACTTCAAGCCAATTATCCTTAATTCAGATAGCGCAAACAATTTTATACGCCACGACATATTCTCTCCTTCGTAACCACTTCATTTAATAGCCGCATTAAAGTATACGAATGGTACGTCATTATTCAACAAGATAACAAAATGGCAATGCTTATATGCGCATCAGCTGATTATTTATTGATAACATTAATTTGATTTGTAAGGACGTGAATAAATTCAATCTGAGATTTTGTTTTTTTATTTATTATTTTTTAATTTGAACGGGGATTTATTGACAGGCTTTAATTTAAAATCAACTATAGATTCTCCAGGATTTTTCAAATTATATGAGACAAAAAACTTAATATAATAAATACTTGATTAGAAGTGAAAATTCTAAATCACTCTGCAGGGTTGAATCTATGGGTTTGATTTAATTTTTTTTAAATGTATTAACCATTTAATTCGAGAATAAGCAATACATGGTGTGTAAAGCCACTCGCGGTTTATAAACCCAATAATGTAATTAATTGCAAATTCTAGTTAACACTCCGTTAACAAGTTTATTCCAATAAGGTTAAATGAGATGACAAATATAATAAGTTGAAGTGATAAGCAGCAAAAAAAGGTAAGTAAACAAACGCTTTGCGTCGATCGTTACAAATTGGCCTATAGCTCTGTCAGAAACCTTAGCAATGCTCTAAATGACGCATCATTGATTACTAGTCTGAACAATAAAAGGCACCACGCATTCACGATTGAATTTCTCAATCGATCGACTTCCATTTACATTATATACGAGTTATAAGAATAAGGAACAAAATAGTCGCTCAATTCTACAAAATAAAATAGAATTCCAAAAACGACAGAAACTAATAATTAGAACCATTAAAATTCCAATTCCAACAAACGGATGTACAATCTTGGACAAAAGTATTAGCTGCAGTAACATTGTTTGATTTACACATACTTAATTAGGGTGAAAAATAAAACTTATTTTGTTGTGTACAAATATAAATAAATAATAATACAGCGCATGATTTCGATAGCGCATTTCCTCACGAGATTTTCCTTCACCTATAACGGTAAAAGAAATGGTCCATGGCGATTAACTATGAACAAACAGATATATATTTCTTAGAAAGTCAAAATAAACTAATATTTATCATCGTAACAATCCTATCCCATCACTTGAGTCGGCGAGGCGTGGCGGTCCGAACACACCGATAACGATCTTTGATACATTTTACAAGTATCTAATGCGATATGTAGTAAAACTTACCCCGAAGTTAGATTCGTCGGAACATACCACTTCCGACAAATCTTTAGTGTCATACCGGGTAGCACGTTTTCGACCCGTTCTTTTTTTTTCGCGTGGGACCCAGTCTCAGCAAACCTTTTCAGAGCAGATTGCACAGCACAGCGGGAACATTTTAATAATTTGGCTATTTCCATCTGGGTCTTGCCCTTTTCATGCAAAATCCGGATTTCGATCCTTTCTTCTCTTTTTAGTTCACGTTGCTTCGGCATTTTCAACGTTCGACAGACAGTCGACTTCACAAAAATACCAACAGCAACTTCTTACCACGGCAGAGGTCGAAAAAAGACTAACGTGCAGTTTAAAAAAATGTCGAAATAATCTCTTTTTGTTGACCAGATGTCTTATGGTAACTTCATATTACCCTATATTCTATTGTTTAAAATGAATGTTGAACGTTGCCGTTCACACTATTGTTTTGTTTTATGATTTTATGTTGCATGTGTTTTACAAGGGTGCCTAATACTTTTAGCCAAAGTTTTATATTTATCAATGTGAACCTAAAGTTAATAAAACCAGTGACAGGATTTACGATGAAAAATGCATTGAGGTACACGATGGTTATCTCTACAAAATTATGCAGGAAGCAGCCAACCAGAACGCAAATAAAACCAACAGATTCAATTTAACCTGAAATATTATCACTTGGGTAAAACATCGACACAATCTTGATTACGGTAAAACACGGTACGGTATTTTTTGACCGATAAAGCGGTTGTAGCAACTTCGTTTTTTTAGCAAGTATTTAAAATCTTTGTTTAACTGCCATAATAACCAAACATAAATCAACAACGAGAAATGATGGACCTACACTCGAAATATTTTCACAGAGTAACTATGGATATATGGATCGATACAATTCGACATAAAATATCAAAAGTACATAATACGATCATTCCATTTTAAATAAAACATTTCTTAATAGTATTCAAACCTCGTCCCTAGCAAGGATTAGCATAATGTACTTTCTTTAACACAGATAGATAAAACTGAAAACTCTGTCTACGATATTAAAGTTCTAAGCTTTTAAAACCTTTTTTATATCCTCATTTCATCGGCATGAATGAATTTCACTTAAGTCTGCTAAAGTTATTCAGTAAAATTTTCTTATTTAACAATGGTTGTGCATGGCATTTCTTTGTTTGGAACTTAAGTAAGGCAACAATTTGACTTCATATCGTCAGAGATTAAATACTAGAGCCAATAGTTTTACGATTGAGGACATCAACGATCAGAGGCAACGGTAGCCAGTAGACGAGTTTGACTAGAAAGGGAGAAATTGACGTCTGCCTGATGGCTTTTTAGGAAATAATACTTAAGATCTTAAAGATTTTCGAAGAAAATAATTAAGTAGTCCAAACTGTTTTAAATATTCTCTCAATTTATGACACATCAAAGCGGAGCCAAATCGTGATCTAAAAATAACTTATAATAAATAATAGTTATCTAATAACATATTACGTTCGCTATTATTCATAATCAATATCGATTTACCAGCATACCGTGGTTAATACACGTTGACTTCACAACAATATTATCCATTTGCAGATACAATGAATTTAATAACGCTCGCATACCGAACGCTCGGCCTTTGTGAAAATAACTATTTTTAGGTATTTGTAATAATTGGAATGAAATTCCCACTGGCAGACGGGGCGAAAATGCCTTTATAACATATTAATTACGAGAGATATTCTTACTATACTTGAGCTGTTTGTTTCATAACCAATTTAATCACATGAAAATTATGTCTGTAAATTTATGTACTTAATCATGATAAGTAGTCATAATCGAAAATACGACACAAAAATCAAGAGTTAATAAATGGTCTTACAACTAAGGACTAAAGATCGAGCGAAATAAACCGTGAATGAATGCAGACCCTTGCACCGGCCGGGATAACGCCAGGTGGAACCAAAAATAAAGAGTAAAAATACCGTTCATTTTTCACTTGTCCAAACTGAATGGCTGGCAATCGGCAGGTCTGCCAAATTGTAGTCAGAGGTTAAATTTAGCGTTTGACACTAGCTCGCCGAGTGTAGTTGCCCAATCACGCCGGCTAATCATTATTGACATTTGAAGACAAATGACAAATGTCGGCCTTTTGTATGTACCGTTTCAACATTGGAAATGTTTTGGTGGCAAAATATATTTAGAGACGAAAAATTGTACACCAGTACTGTCATTAAGTTTAACCCTCTTATTCATAAGAAACCACTAATCCACTACATTAACGTAAATTAGTTATATCATATAAAGAGGAGATTAAACGTTAATTAAATTTTGCTATTCATAATGCTTTTTACTTCATATTTTAACTAATATTGTCACTTTACAGACAAAAAGTGATTTCATTCACTTGACACTAATATCAAACATCTATCTGACAGACATTTAGACTACAAGCCCGTGGCAAAAAGCGATGGGTCAAATGAACCACCAGGAGACCTATTTAGTAAGATACAGGGGCATAAAATAATAATATTCGGCACTATGCCGTCACATGTAATGTATGTCATGTGTAAGCTGTCCGTCTCAGTGCAGATGAGACTTCAAAAGCATCAAGGAGAGGGGTTCATTTGGGTCATTTAAACCTTCAGATATGTACGTCATTGACTTTTTATAGACGATTGCATCCGGCAAATTTGTCGGTAAATTTGGTCATTTGATTTTAAACGGCATCGGTTCCATACAGTCGCAATACCTCTTCTAAACCATTATTCCGCAACGCCGTACAAAAACCATGCGACAAGGGAGAAAAATCAGCGGTTGCAACCCACTCCCCTTCAGTGGTCCGGGAGGTGATTTGAAAAAATACGGCATAGGTTTCATAACATTACGTAGCACTCAAAATTACTATTTCAAAAAAGCCGTTACTAAATTATTGTTAATTTGAATGTATACATAAATTTCTCATAGATTTAACTTTTAAAGCTGAAAGGTCATTTGATACTGTACGGCAACCTGTTTTTTAACATGATATTGCTAAATACAATTGTATATAGTATTACCATTCAATAAAAAATGTTTAAAAAGAAATTGAGAGGAAATAAAATATGAGTTTTCTCAAATCATTTCAAAAGTTTAAATTATCGTAGATCAGTGACATACAGCAACTTCCTAAATATTGTTGGTATGTACGTCATTGACTTTTTATAGACGATTGCATTAAATACAAATACAGTGTCTAAATGCTGTACAGTAAATATCATACTAAATATTATCACCCTAAATTATGTTTTGTTACATGGATTATTTGAGAGTTATTTTCCGCTCTACAGACCTTCGTATCACAAAAAAATGTACGGCATGTGAAAAAATGTTATCTATGTCTAAAATACTTTCAAAATAAATTAATCTCATGTTGTGTCAAATCACCTCCCGGACCACTGAAGGGGAGTGGGTTGCAACCGCTGATTTTTCTCTCTTGTCGCATGGTTTTTGTACGGCGTTGCGGAATAATGGTTTAGAAGAGGTATTGCGACTGTATGGAACCGATGCCGTTTAAAATCAAATGACCAAATTTACCGACAAATTTGCCGGAATATCTAACGTTCTTCCGACTTAGTGACGCACTATTTTTGTACGGCACTACGTGTTCTTTTAGTATTTTTCATGGACCTATTCGATGATAGGAATGCCGTACAAAAATAAATGACCCAAATGAACCCCTCTCCTTGATGCTTTTGAAGTCTCATCTGCACTGAGACGGACAGCTTACAAGTGACGGCATAGTGCTGAATATTATTATTTTATGCCCCTGTATCTTACTAAATAGGTCTCCTGGTGGTTCATTTGACCCATCGCTTTTTGCCACGGGCTTGTAGTCTAATTCGCCATTTTTCTGCCTATAGAACGGTGTCAGTCATTTTTAAGTTAATGAGCTGTTAAACAGTTGATTAGTAATTTTTGGCGTCTATGAATAATGTTTATGAGTCAGCTAATATAAACCGCTTTAGACATTTTTTAGACATCTGGGGGCACGGCAGTGCCCCCTCCAAGTCGAGCTAAAAAGCGGCACAGTCGTACCATCCTTTTCTCGAAGCAATTCAGACCATTTTCAACCCCCCATAACTTAGTTGTGGTTAAAGCAAGAAGCCTGAAGTCGATCTATTTATTTAAAACGTAAAGAATTTTTAATATTGATATGATAATAACTTACGTAATAACTTTATACAGAAGGTCCCTTAAGCAAGGACTAAATAAATTAATCGACTTGGTATTACATGGATCTCACAACTTTTTGCGGTAGAAAAACTGAGCTGCGAGACTTGGAATTTTCTTACAGGATGTTTTTGATGGGATTAGTATTTAAATAGCATAGAGGTGTTGTGCAAAACCGCAGACATTTGACTGTAACTTTTAGAACTTTCTACATTAAATAAGCGACGGTGTTGCGCTGTCCTAACGCTATGTGAACATCCTCCTTAGCGAATGTGTCGCCAACAAACGGTAGCTATTGTTTAACCCCTTCATATTTTTTGTATCAAGGCACAATTTCCCATTTTATTCATCTTGCAAAATTCTTCCAATAAATTTTATGTTTTCACGTCACACGGTACGAATAACTCAAATACATTTAATTCTGCTGCGGTAAAACAATTTTCTACAAAGGAGACTTGAAATACAATAATGTTTAAAACGTATTCAGCATTATTTCAATAACCCGTATGTTAGTATCGTAAAAATAAGTCAAAAACCTTTCAACTTTAGATTTTGTAGTCGAAATAACATTCAGAAATAAGTCTCAATATTATAAGTTTTAGACTTTCTTTTATTTATACAAAAATAATTTACTATCATTAACAAGTATGTGTATACAAATATAGCAAACAAATGTTAAAGAAAAAATATTACAAATATAGTTGGCAAAAAAGTTACTTGGTCATCGACAGCGGATTGATTTAATCAACTTGATCAATCTACTGCTTTCTTACATGCACACAAAGCGATCTCTGATTTACATACCACCTGAATGGACTAAAGTTTGATTAAACACTCGTCATTTAATCAAATTAATAATCAAACTGGATCCGTAATGACTGTGCCTCAAGTTAGATGAACATAAAACGTGGTACGAGAAGCAATCAATCAGTGTAATCCCCCACTGAGTTACCACCGCCCTCGGCCGTACGCAACGGTTATTCCATTTAATTGTGTAATGTTAATCGATTGTTACTTATTGGCCTGTCGTATTGTTTTGCAGCCGCGCGCCTGAACGCATTCAATAATATTTAAAACATCGCGACAGTTGTGTATACGGTATACCACCAATCTGTGTTTTAAAATTCTAAATCTATTTTATACTGCTTTTAATAATAAAACAATTATCAATTCCTTGGAAATGCAGATCGTGGAATATATGTTATTGTATGTAATAACATACCAATTTTTGCCTGCTCATATTTTCACAAACATCCATAGTTTAGGAAAAATGATTACGGTGTGTATACGCGGTAGCAGGGTACCGGGATTGCATAAATGCAAAGAACGTTTACGCCGTAGAACATAATCAAATGAAGCCATTTACATTCAGCACTCGACGCCAGAGCGAAACGAGCGAACATCCCTATCTCGCTCCGACACACGGCTAATGGCCTCACAAATTGCAAACAAAGCTCTGATAGCTCTGAATCCGAGAGATGTCGACTTCGAAAATAGTTACTATCGGAAAAATAACAAAATTTTATGTGAGTCGACAGATATTATATCCGAACAATAATCTCTTCACATTCCAGTATCTAACAAGGAGGAAACGACGTCGAGGGAAACCGGCGAATGTAATGTCGATTTCATCTTTTGTACGGCCATAGCGACGCGACGCTGATTGTGTCGGAGAAATCGTGAAACACATTCGTGACACCGACGGCAATTTGTTCGCACGGCACAAATATTTATAGCGCATCTCACTAATTAGAACGACAACCGTGAGATGAAGTCATGTATCTAAATATTTCAAGTGAGATAAAAGCTAATAATCTATTATATCACTCCCACGCGTCGCGTCGCCTATAAATAAAATTAAACGCTTTATTGTTAGTTGAATGACAAATGTGCTATCGGCTTACGCCCACCGCACACCGATGTATCAGCGCAGTGTGGCGGTGCGGCGGCGCGGCGCGGCGCGGCGGTGCGGGCGTGCAGCGGCGGTGCGGCAGCCCAGCGTGGCGAGCGCGGCGAGTGGCGACGCGAGACATGTGACGCGCGCGCGTCGCACATACTCGCCGCGCCACTCGCTTACCGCAAACGTATTAATATTTCGACACGGCATATCGCTATTAAATCCTTTATGCGCGCCGCTTACATTACAACAGTCGCGCCGAGGGAGGCGTCGTGGCCCGGAGGGGACGCCGACCCGCACGTCCGCCGAACGTATGAGCACCGGCTCACTGCTCTCCTGCCAGTTGACTGCAAACACGAGGGGTCGGCCCGGACAGCTGCCACTTTATCTCTGAGAGCCGACTCGCCAACGGAAACTTAGGACAAAAAATGTATACGACCCAATTCGAATTTACATTTCAATAACAGTCGGTGAAACGCACGCCGGCGGCCATATCAAACGCAAATAACGGAGCGAGATACAGCCGCGCCGCGGCACGGCGGAGCTGCCGCGGGAAACAATAGGGTGTAAATCAATTCACATCGTAAAGGAACAAAAGAGCGCGCCGAGCGGCTGTGTAATGAATGCCGCTTCACCTCCGATTGAGACGCTCGCTCCATACCGCGCCGCGCCCGACGCACTCTCTCCATCTTTCATTGCGGCTCTGCAGGAACTAATTTGCAGTCGCGTCGCTACCTCGCACCGCAAAAGGAAAGCACCTCGCCGAGTCGACACCAGCCTACATGCGTAATGGCTCGGAACGATGTATCTCGGGGCGCGCACTTCCCGCCAGCGCCGCGGCCGCCGCTCCAAACGTTAAGTGGGGTGTGCCGAATCGCTTCTAAATCTTGCGAATTGTCAAATATTTGGCAACAAACGTGTGTGCCGAAACTCGGTACTACGACGGCCGACAGTGTAACCGAATTACAATCCACTAAACCGGGAGAACATGCGTCATTAAAATAATTTAGGGAAATGGCACATTTTAGTGCTCGCGTTTATGGCGGCGAGGTGGATGGGCGCTCAGTGCCGGCGTGCCAGCAGCAATAAATACCGGGGCGTGCCACCCACCATCTTGTTTATACACCACCTCCCCGGGACGGTACATTAATTTTCTGCTATACGAAATAAGTGGCGACAAAGAGTGTTCGTGTCGGCTAATGGACTAGAACACATCAACATTACCACTTGTGCGAAGTTTGCCAACGGAACGCTCCGGCGAGACGGATAAACGTCGGATAAGGAAGACTCGCGGCGGGAACTACGACTACAAATCCGCAATACCTTGACCCGTTTGAAGGAAATTATCATTTAAATGAAGTTGTGAACGCGACAAAAGCGCTTGCCAAGAAGTGGAAATAATAATTATGGCGCGCACTCCGCCCGCCGCGCCCGCTCTGCGTTCGCCTCTTTGAAGTTCCCTCGCTGCACAAATCTGCATTTATATTCAGAGCTCGCGTATGGAAAACTAAAAATTATTGCCTCCGAGCGTCACTTGTCTTTGACAGTAAAACTCGCGTATGAAGATAACGAGGCAGTTCTGGAGAGGGAATAAAACTAACTTTACTAGGAGCATACTTGATGCGCCTATTAAAACGGAATGATTACAAGGTAGGATCGTCAACTCCACGGGGCGCACACAATGGCGCCAATTTGCCGCAGCCATGATTCGGTTTCGGCCAGTTTCGGTGCATAATTGGAGCAACAAACAGGAGGAAACCGAATATAATGCGTTGTTCATGAATATGTATGGTTCATTCATACATAATCTCAGGCCGCTTCTCCATTAGAATAGACGGAACAATAACACGTGCAACTCCTTTTAAACACACCTTTTCTCTCTTCATCTGTATTATCTCTATGCACATGAAGAGTCATAAAGTCTTTGAATTACAAAAAAATATTTCGAAACGGTTCGATAAAGTCAATTTGAACCATTGCTACATGCTAATACAACAAAGCAAAAATTATACGTATTATACAATAATATACACTATATAGAAGTACTATTATTTCATAGTGTAGCAATAATACAATTAACTCGGTCGAAACTTCAAAACAATTCAAATTTCAGCCAACAACACCGGTTATAGTTTTAAAGCCTAGTTTATCTCATCGGTACTAAACACTAATACGTGTGATAAGTAAATAAGGTTGAACCAGTCAGGGGCACGGGTAGTGCGGTCAGGGCGACCCTTCTCATGCTGACACCGCCTAATTAACTTTGCACAATTCGATTTGGCGCAACTGTTTCAATATTTGTTTATTCAACCCCCGTTGCTCTTCGCGGTTACTTTTTTAATTAGGTTTCTATCTCGGTTAAATGCGTCACTGTCTTATTTTATTGCCTTTGTATTTAAATACCTCTATTTACTTATCTAAACTTGTTTTAGATGGACCTGAGCGATCCGTTTAAAATAAAATGTTTTTTTTTAATGGTTTCTTAGATTTACGCGAATGTTACACATTGAAATAAGACTATTATTTACGGATTTTTATCGCGGATTTAGTTTAATTTTACATTTTTTACCATCTAACCAAGTAACTGCATTTTTTTAAACCACCTTAACTCCATTAACAATAAAATTCAATTCACTATGGAGTTAGAAAATAAGAAATCTCTTGCCTTCTTAGATGTTTTAGTAATCCGCAATCCTGATCAGTCCTTAAGTCATACAGTGTATAGGAAAAAGACCCATACAGATAAATACTTGAACGGTGATTCTCACCACCATCCAAAACAGTTAGCTACCGTGGGTAAATCTTTGTTTCAGAGAGCACAAGGAATCTGTGACGAGAAACACCTGGCGACTGAGCTGCAACACGTCAAGCAAGTACTGCGAGACAACAAGCTCCATATTCCACGCCGCCGTCACAGAAACCGAGTGAAACCAGCCACAGTTGAACGGGTCCCGGTTGTCTTGCCATACATAAAAGGTGTCACGGACAAGATTGGCTATATCCTGAAGCGTGCTTCTATCAAAACATACTTCAAGCCGCCCAAGAAGATTAGTCAATTTCTACCACCTGTCAAGTGCCATATACCTCTGCAAGAACCGGGCGTATATAAAATAGACTGCGACTGTGGCCTCTCCTACATTGGTCAAACCAAAAGAAGCATAGGGACCCGCGTGAAAGAACATATAGCTGACGTCAAACATCGACGCTCAACGAAGTCTGCAGTTGCTGAGCACATAGAAGAAGGCTCCAAGCATTACCTTCGTTTTGACCAGCCCCAAGTCCTCGCGAAAGAACACCGTTTCCTGCCCAGGATGTTTCGCGAGGCTATTGAAATTAAAAAACATCCAAATTTCAATAGGGAAGACGGCTTGAAGCTTGCACAAGCATGGGATCCTATTCTACACTTAATTAAATCGGAACCCAAAAGACCAACTGCCAGACCTCAAGACACAGTGAGCTCCTTCTGCGTGGATCGGAACGCCAAAACAGATTAGTTATTTAAATTAACTTTTTAATTTAATAATTCAAAATTAAGGGTAGTTAAATTGTAACAGTCACTGAACGGATGACTAATACCTCAGTCCGCCCCGTGACCACGAAAGCTGTAAAGTGATCGAAACGTCGGGAATTCAAAAAAAATGTAAAATTAAACTAAATCCGCGATAAAAATCCGTAAATAATAGTCTTATTTCAATGTTTTTTTTAATTTGTTTGTATTTTATGACTGGCGTGCTGTCGGCTAATAATATAAAGCAATATTATTAGTGAATTAATATTTATTATGTAAGGGCTAAATTACTTGTTTGAATGAGTGTATTTTTTAAATAATACTATAAATCCGCCCTGTTCATACATTACAGGCATCGTTTATGAGTCATATATTTTATTCATTTGTCTAAAAGTATAAAGTAAAATAAAAAAAAACTGTTTAACATTTTATTAATGTGGATGGTGTAAGCCGTTTAAATTAAATTAAAATAAATAATAAAACACAACACTAACGTTCTTATTTATAGACAATTTATAAAGTTAAATGTTCTGTCTTCTTTGCTCAAACTAAATTCCAAAGTATTTCGAAATGGACAAAACATTCAATAACTATAATAACCTGTATATGAATAAGTATAGTATCTCATGTTTAAGTCGTATATTTAACTTAAACATGAGATACTGTACAGTGCACACATAGCGAAATCGGTCGCTTTGTAAACCGTACGAGCATAAAATGCCCGCAATTTGTGAAACGCAAATAAACTTCCACGCATTTCTGGACGATTTATATTTAACTTACTGCCAATGGGTTCATCAAAGCGTGTTTGTGGAGTTAATTAATCACACCTTTGTGGTGCACGTTCAACCTTTTAGAATAAAATAAAATAAAAATAGCCTTTAATACTGAGAGTTATAAAAATAAAACAATAATTAGAAACACTTCAATGCTACAAAATATCACGCGTCTCAATCTGCCAACCTTTTAGAATAGACTTAAGAAAATAACTAACTGAAGTTCAAAATTATTTTAATAAAAGAACGATCTGAAAGTACGTCATAATAGGACCACTACTTAAAGATAATTGAAAGTTGCAGCCAGTGTTACAGGAATTTGTTCGGAACGAAGCTGAGATTGTTTTTATAATAAAATTGATGTTAAAACAAAACTTACTATGAATTCAATTCTGTCTAATTACTAGTATAATTGAGTTATGTTAGGTATTAAGCGGCCTTGATTAGTATGTGACTATTCCCAATAAGGGTGACATATTTATTTGTAATTTGTATATAAACTCTCTTTTAAAAATAAAGAAATACACTAGTGTTATGTTTTCGTACAAAACGTTCTATATAATCTTAAGTCGAAAGTTTTTTACTAAGATTTAAAGTGCTATTTTATTATGTTTCGCAGTTATAGATAAACAGAAATTAAACCGAGCAATTATGTACAACTCAAAATGTATAAAGTGATTTATTAAAATGCTTACCAGTTGTTGCAGTAATTACATATTATGTATAAAAATTGCTTTATTATCTACATAAACCACGAAGCAACAGCGTGATTAAAGACTAATGGTGATAATTATACCTAAATGAACCCACAACATCGCTCAAAGGCTAATCCATTAATCCGTCCTGTGCCATTTAATATTTCATTATAATTCACGGCGCTATAATTAGTGCTGCGTCGATTCTAATCGATAATCGTTGTCAACTCTTATCGATGGTCTATATCGATTATGTCAATATGACAAAAATATGCGTGAGAGCCGGTCGGCTACCTGTTCTACTTGATGGAGTAATGTTCTAACTTCTAACTGTAATTCGCAGTGCTAGTAACCTTATCGTAAACCGCGGTCGTTTGTTACACTCTAATGTTGGTACTGCGCGTAAAGCATAACTGAAATTATTTTGAATACGAATGGGTGAAAACTGACCTGTTTCGTGCGAAACTCGTTGGTAAAATAACTAGTTGTAGTTTATTTGGCATAGCTTTCTGCTTTCTTACGTATAATTCAATGTTCAGTAGCGGAAACGATAAAGGTAGCCAATTTAATTTGTCTGCTGTTTATAGCACATGTGATATTTACGACTCTGGTTATGAAAAAAGGTAAGAAATGGAAGTATTTAAAACATCGTAAAGAAATATTGTTTTTACACAATTTTATCATTATAACCGCTAAATTACTCAGCCGCTATTGGATTGTATAAAAATGATATTTTGCTATTGGATTGTATAAAAATAATATTTTGTATTGATGTTTTCAACGTAGATGTTTCATTTATTACGATTCGTAAAAAACACACGTCGTAAAGATTAGGAGCCCCATAGATACCTCGTGTGAGTAATGACACAAAAAAATAAACAGTTTTATCATTATTTAAGATCATTTAAATTATTAACATAATTTATCATCTCAGATTCTTACTCTATATTCAAACCACTGTAAATTATCATAATATAGTCTACTGATCCAACTCTTCGACAAATCGATTTCACGGTAGTGTTGTCCCTTCACATGATCGCATGAATGAGACAAGGCTGCCAACTTGACAAGCTAATACATTTCACAATCTAAAATTTGTCTAGCACCGCTTAATGCTATCGACTCTCGAAACGTGAATTTAGACCGAATAGATCTTTAACTTTACGGTCAGTTGAACATGACCAATCAATTCAGCACACGCATAAAAAAACTTAAGAAAGAAATACACTTTAAAAGAATTTAATCTATCAACATGTTGTAAGATAGTTCATTTAATACCGTGACATTTAATTAAGACGCAAATTTCGATCAAGTATAAAAGTCCATTTCATTAAATAAATTAAATTCGATTTGACATAAAATTAATGCTTATTCATGAACACTGCGTCTTTATCTAGATCGCAGACTCATCGGCAAAATCTACAATAGAATACAGACGAGATTCAAAAGTAGATTATTTCAACGATTCATAAATTTAATCATGAATTTAAAACAATTTAAAGAAGTAATACAACTTTGACGTTTCAAGAGATTAAAAATAATATAGGTGAGGCAGCCGGCAGCTTGCAAACTCAAAAATGTTTTTTAAAAAGAAACACCGGGCCCCTCGCAGCTCGGATGGCGACGGCCATCGCCACAAAGCCACACGCTTCACGCTCCAACTGATTTTCCAATGAGATAAACATAATCTATTGAGATACGATCAACAGGTTTTAAAGCGTTGTTTAACCAACTAAAGAATATTATTCACGCATAAAAAAAACTGATTACATTAATGTTCACTATCAACTGTAAGATTTTTTTAAAAAGAAAAAAGCAACCTCTAAATCTGGCTAATGGTTATTGCGTGATTATTTCGGTTGATTATTGTAAGGTTACAAAAAGCAAATTGTGCTAAATGTTATCGGCAACGAGTTTTCTTGTTTGTGTCCCGCCTAAATTAATATTGAAGGTTAATACGACGCTTAAAATAAACTTTGAGGGGGAAAAAATGTGTCATTTATTGATGTACTAAAGTTTACAGCTTCACCGACGTACTTACAGGCGATATCGTATAAAAGATGCATACAAACCGGTTCGGGAACTTTATTTTTATTCTTTTTGTGTACTAATGTTCGTAAAAAATACTTACAAGTAATTTTAAGTTTTTTTTAGGCATGCGTATCATTTAATGAGTTAAAAATATTCAGTAATGAGTATGCTATGATGTTTGTCTTCGACTAGATGTAATTCGTCATCAGTAAGCAGATGTCATGGTACCGATGAACAGTGATCTATGAAGTTTAATGCACGGTTATTGCCGTATTTGTAAGCAACGTAGCTTTGACATTGATTTTTTTAACTTTATCCATGTATCGTTTACAAGAACATGTTTTGAATAAAGATCATATACGATATTTTGCCTTCCGAATGCGTTATTGTCAAAATAATAGGAAAAAAATCCCTCTTCGCATTTTGTTATATTGAACATGTTTATTCAACAGATTACGAGTATAAATGTTTGTTGTTTATAATAGATGAATTTATCGATTTATATTTCTTATTACCAACCCATTTACAAAGCATTCAATAAACAGAAAAATAAATTATGAAAAATAAAGCTAAAACCATTAAATCAGAAACCAAAAGCAGACAACAAAAACGTGAATAAAACGTACATAAATGCAAAAACTGAAGCAAACCAAGCGTGGGGACGACTAAAATCCAATATCAATAACTCCCAATAACAGAATATACGAAAACAATCAAAAGGCATTTTATCTGAACCCTCGTCAGTAAGTCGGACGAGATTAATTAAAAATAAAATTCCCCCCGTTCGCAGGCGCTGGTAATTAAAACGGCCATAAACCAAATGAAATTCAACTTCCAATAACACTCGTTGATATTTGATGTGATTTAATCGTTGTGTGTTTTAGTTGTGAACTTCTTTGTTACTTTTTGTAATGATAAAGACCCTTTTGTCCTTGCTTCAGTCACCTTATATTTTTTGACAGCCTCCGTGGCGCAGTCGGCTAGACGCCGCCTGTGAAACGAGAGGCCGCGGGTTCGATCCCCGCACTGAGAGAAATGTTTGTGCGACCCACAAATATTTCTTTCGGGTCTGGGTGTTTGTGAGACCGAAAAGTCTCTCGTAGTTCCTGATACCCACGACACAAGACTCGATCTTAGTGTGGGGTCAGGACTATGTATGTGACTGTTGGGTGTTATTTATTATTTATTTATTTATTATTTTATGTTCTAAAATTTATGTTTGTGTTTTTTTTAACGCAAAGCTTTTTGCAGATACCATTCAGAAAAAAGCTTGTTGAAATATAGATAATTAGGTAAAGTATAATCCCATCAAAAACATCCTGTAAAAAAAATCCAAGTCTCGCAGCTTAGTTTATCTACCGCAAAAAGTTGTGAGATCCATGTAATACCAAGTCGATTAATTTATTTAGTCCTTGATTAAGGGACGTTCTGTATAAAGTTATTACGTAAGTTATTATCATATCAATATTAAAAATTCTTTACGTTGTAAATAAATAGATCGACTTGGCCATCGCATGAAAACATAATGTATCGTACAATTTATGCATAATGCTACTGGCCAAGTCGATCTATTTATTTAAAACGTAAAGAATTTTTAATATTGATATGATAATAACTTACGTAATAACTTTATACAGAACGTCCCTTAATCAAGGACTAAATAAATTAATCGACTTGGTATTACATGGATCTCACAACTTTTTGCGGTAGATAAACTAAGCTGCGAGACTTGGATTTTTTTTACAGGATGTTTTTGATGGGATCTCACGTCTTTTTGTAGAGTCCTACTTTATTCTTTTTCGGTACTTTTTATTTCTAGAATATATATAATGATTTTTCTTAAAGCCTCTGTCTTATAGTTTTTTCTTATTTTTGTAGGTATCAATTTATTACAAATATAGCGGATTTGATTATTAGTGTTCTATCTTTCATGGTGATTGTTTTCGAGCTATTTAGTCTATTTATTTGCAAGGTTATCTTTGTCATGTTTTTCTAGAGGAATGTTGTAAAGTTTCATAGGCTGAATACACCCTTTCCCTCTATATACCCCCCTCCTGTTATGCCTCATATATAAAATATATAGATACCAATCTACAACTATTATTCCATTATATACAGGTACAACGAATCATAAACTGCAAATTTATCTTTGTAATCCTATACATTTATATGAGATTACAAAGTTATTCACGCAGTTGGTGTATCTAGAAAACTAGACAGAAAATATGAAATGTTTGAATTTTTCCTTACTTTAGACACTAAACACTAATTATATTCTAAATTTGAAGGTTCTATGTCTGCTAGAAGTGCCTTAGACTTTTGATGATCGGTCAGTCAGTCAGTGAGTGACAAAATTGCGAAAGTTTGACAAGTTATAATTCTTAAACTACTGGTTCAAATTAAATGAAATTTTAAATATACCGTGTTTACACAATGCCTAATTAGTAACTGAAAATTCAGGCTTCTTGCTTTAACCACAACGAAGTTATGGGGGGTTGAAAATGGTCTGAATTGCTTCGAGAAAAGGATAGTACGGCTGTGCCGCTTTTTAGCTCGACTTGGAGGGGGCACTGCCGTGCCCCCAGATACATTTTACTACTATTATGAGATCAGAAGTACTTTTCGTTAGAAAAATATTTACCAAATCTCTATCGTCCTTATTGCCAGTCTTAAAATCCATTTTGTTCATTGAATGTTTTGTCCCTTTCGAACGACTTTTGAATTCAGTTTGAGCGAAGAAAACAAAACATTTATGCCTAAAATAGAATAAAACTATCCATGAATAAGGCGGTATATCTGCCATAACAAAACTCAACTTCTTAGTTTTCATTCAGATACCATAATTTAAAATGCCAAATTGTATCATTACAAAATTTACATGTAAAAATGTCTCATGTGTATTCATCGAAAACAATATTTAATATATCTCAACGTGTATCCATCTAAACAAAATAAAACATTTGAACCTTTACAAATTCAACGCTGGCGAGCCAATCGAAATATTTACAGAATTTACACGCGTAAATACATCGTTCACTTTATTTACAGATACGTGAAATTCGACGACAGTTTTCCTGGAACCCACAAAGCCTTCGTTTCGCATTACGTGCTCCCGATCTCGATTTATACGTTATTATCAATTACAATTGTCCCGTTACAATTGTTAAGAGCGTTTATACCCTGCACGCGCTTTTTGGCTTAAAAACAGGACTTTTCAAATGAGTTAATAGCCACCAATAAACAATTTCAAGGTAAAATAATTAGTACTAATTTTAGAAAAGGTTGTCATCTAGGGATTTTGGTGGAAAACATTATAGATTGATGGATAATTTGTGAGTACTATAAGGATTACTGAACACAAGTTTCGTTATTTAGGCTTTAAATGGCAATTTAGAAGCTTAAGATATCCGAAACCACTAAATATAAGATGAAAATAAAAATATTATCAGACTAATAAGACCCTTATGGAGGGATTTTGCTGAGAAAAAATAATCTTTTTGTGTTTAGTTCCTGAAAAATAAAAATTTAAACAATGTGAAATTATTCAGAAACTCTCGTCAAGAACATATTTTTTTTCACCAACTTATCGTACATAATTTTTTATAGCAATTGCATATTACAATAGAAGAACATCTTATCAATAAATTACCATTTTTATATTTCAACAAAATTAGTTGTTATGTTTTCTACAAATATTTTAAAAACCACTATAAAACACGCTGTCCGACGTGGATCAAATCAGACCGCCGCAAGGCCTTCTAGAGGGAGGACGTATCGCTCGTCGCTCCGGCCTGGCTGCAGTCGATTATGCCGCGCGTAATAAAAATAGCCACGCGCGGAATGCGATTACCACATCTTAGTACTTGGTAGTAAAATATTTAATTATTTTTATTACCTACAATGATTTTGTAGTGAGTATAAATTATGTTTCAGGTAATATAATGGGATGTAATTCCGAGGCTAAATAATGTTATGTATTGTACTATAAAATTAAATATATTTCGTAATTGTAAGGGGTTGTAAGGCCCCTAACACTATTTATGTGTTCGAACACGAAATGATTAATAAAACGTCCGTAGTGTATACTGATTGAACACTGATTTGAATGCAACTTAACAATGTAATAATAACGAAAATATGGTTAGTATCCAAAATTTGTATTATTCTTTGCTTGCACAGTAATATTTGTCTACTTATAATGCAAATAAAATATTTTTATGATATTATTTTACAGTTACATTTCAATTGAATATTTGAAGCGCACGGATCAAAGTTGTTTGAGCCGATTGTATAGCGAGCCGACGCGGCAGCTCTACGCACACAGCTTTGGTCGCTTATGTGTGCGTGAAATTAACGAAGAAATACCTATAGTTGACTTTGCGCGCAAGGTGTATACGCTCTTAATATCCTATTTGAGTTGGCATTGTTCTTTGTTCATACGCCCGACTACTACAGTCCCGATTCTATATTTGATGTGTAACAAAAACTACAATAACATTTCGATGCTATAATTACCAGACCCGGAACATTTTTTGGTTAGTCGCCGCCACAGGTCGCCGCACAAACCTTTGTATTATTTATAGTTAATAAGAACTTTTTATTAAACTAATCCATTGTGAATAATTATATGGCATCCTATTGTTTGTTGAGTTTACTATTACAACTTTTGCGTTCGTATTATTATCGTACAGATATAGCAATTAACAGCTTTGCTTTTCTCCTTTTAGCTAACATAAAACTATAAAGTAAAACACAATAGACACCAGCACTCCGTATACAAAGCGTGAAATAAATTTTAAAGTTGAACACGAACACAAAAACACAATAAGTCATCGTGACACTTAATTATCCACGAATGACAATAGAGAAACACAAGTGCATTCACAAACACTTGAAAAATCTGCCAGTAAAATATTTTTAATATAGTGCGCGGTTCAAAGGAGTGTTTTATTTAAGAGAGGAAGTTTCCTCCTACCTAAACAGGAATATAAAAGCAGCCATAGATTTTATAAAACAGGACGGCGCGGGCGAGCGGCGGCTGTGCCAATAAATACCGTTTATGCAGCCAGTTGCCTGCAAAGAAAAATCTTATAAAATCTGATAGCTCGGCCTTTTGAAAATCTTCGCCTTTTATCCGATATTAAGCACATATAAAATTCATGACTCGTCAGCTCAAAGAGCGCGCAACACTTAAACAATAATAAACGAGACGAAAATAAATTGGCATTCTCTGAAATGTTTGAACGTATTTCACGTATATAATGATTACGCGCCGTATAAAAGATATGAGCTCTTTGTGTCTCGACAAAGAAATATAGTAATCGCGCGTCGTACTCGCATCAAAGAATAGCAAAATATTCCCATCACAATACCTCCGAACGAAATGAAACAGTTTAAATGATCGGAATGCCTAACCTTTTTGTGAGATAACATAAAATGTTTAATCTGAAGACGGCGAGCGAGCTCTCAAAACAAAGACTTTATTCATTACAAAAGGGAGCAAAAAGCTAAGTAGGTGCGCGCCGCGATCCTCGGCGGGGAGCGGGGTGCTCGCCGCGGCCGGCCGACGGGTGAAAGAATGCAACTTTGTACGGGGGCGGGCTTTGTTCATTGCCAAACGAAACGAATAAAGCCGAGCCCGCCGAGACTGCGAGTGCGCTGCCGACGCCGCCGACACCGCCGACACCCGCTCTCCGGAAGCGGAGGATGTGACACGGAATGTCGACAGTGACACACGATGAAATTGCATTGAATCTGGAACACCTTTATCGCTGCCAAAGGGACTTTTATATGTTCTGACCCGCGCGCTTTTATGTCTTTCCTGTACGTATGGAAATAGAATTTTACACGCCAGCCGAGCTTGGAAAATAAACAAGGACCGCGCTCTGTACACACACATACCTTATACACGTGAATGTGTGAGCGTGAAATTTCTACAGGCAAATTAAACAGCCGTAAGTGAAGTTCCCGTATGAGGCAACAGCTTAAAAGTTAAAACAAGTGCAAGTCGAACTGAACGACTTGCCAGACGAAACATTCCGCGCGTAAGTTTTTTAATATACTTCCCGCACCGCGAGCGAAGAATTTATGATAGCGCGCCAAATATATTCACATAAATAAAATATTCACTCAATGGAACACAGTGTTAACATATTTGTTCGATAGATACGTACGATCTCGAATAATTTACATCGACGGAAGTGGCTAATGAGTCCGTAAAACGTTAATATATCAATGTATGATGTCGCTTTTGACGCATAATTGTTTACCGAACGCGTGCATACGTCATAATATTTAAAATTCAATATCAAAATCCGAGCTCACCGACCGCCGGACCGGTTCGTAAAGCAATCAAATATCAAGAGAAATAAAGCAATAAAATAAAGATTGATTTAGATGCCGCTTTTTAGAGGTTAATGGTTTATGAAATACTGGTGGTAGGTCTCTCATATGTGAGAGGCTGCCTGGGTGGGTACCACCGCAATGTCTATTTCTCCCGTCAAACAGCAGTTTAAATGCACTGTTGTGTTTCGGATTGAAGGACATTGTAGCCAGAGTAACTACTGGACATATTGAGACTTAACATCTTGTGTCTCAGGATGGCGAGCGCAGTGGAATGCCAAGCATTGCTTTGTAAATCAAGGTGTTGTTTGGTTTTGCTACTGTTCATGAGCGGTCGCATTGCTTACCATCAGGCGAACGGCATGCTCGTCTCGCCATTCAATGAAATAAAAAAAAAAATCTGGGGGTTATAGCTTGTTATGTTACGAGGAGGGCCCCCGAACGCGTTTTCAATTTTTCACGGGCCTTTCGAAATAGTTCATAATATGCTCGCGTTTTTACGTTTTTAATAACACTCACACAAATTGTGCCGGCGAGTAATATAGACAAGTTTCAACCAAAATATTGAACATCAAAAAGAAGAAGTGATTCACGAGCTCGTATTATTTTTAGTGTTACATGTGGGAGAGTTATTTATAAACTTTACAACTTTAAAAATATACCGTGCCAAGACTTTGATGTGTAAAATATAATTTGAAAAGTTTTAGTGTCGGATGAAATATAGGATCATAATTACGCTCTCATAAAACTGTTAAGAGTGGTGTACCGTGACAGCGGGGACGATTCCCGGAGCAACGTCGCCACCGACGAATAAACAACAAAATAAAAATCGTTTTAGTAAACATCGTAATTCTCCTTCAAAGACATTTAATTTAAGCACAGTGGGCCTCGGCAGAAAATAATCTGATTTATATCTGCGGCCCGTATTTCTTCTTTATTCGCTCCCTCACATTACCGACTCGTAATTTGTTGAAAAACACGCGAATTCTGTTAAGTGCCTTTTTTCTATTTTACGAGTGGAACGTCTTCGATGTTGTTTTGTAGATCGTTCAGTAGCAGTAGGTATTCGTTAATAAAATTGTGAAGTTTACGTTTCGCCACGTTGTTTCGCCTTTTGCCGTTTGTTTTTGAGCTGGATGGTGTGACGATTTTAACAAGTTCTCTTTAACCATTTATTTGGGTCTGCCAAGTTTTCTGATGGATTTATCGTCAGATAAAAAACAGGAGGGTGAGCTCGACACTATATTGTTACTAGAATATCTTGTTACAGATAACACGTCTCACTCGGAGAAAAATGTTCAAAACAAGTTTTATCTTTAAAACGAATTTGTCTCAAGTTATTCATTCTACGGTTTTGAGCAGATGGTATTTTTATGCGTTTTCGTAATACAGACGGGTTTATTGGACAAAGCTGGACGTAAAGTAGTGCAGTTAAGTTGGAGAAGTATAAAGCCAATAAAGCTATATGATTATAGAGAGCATGGAGTGCACGCGGCGCGAGTGTTCCCGGCCGGGCCGCAGCCGTCGTCGACGTGTTATTTATCCCCGTCCAAACGCCCTTTACGAGCACAATATCGACGCTCGATTTTCATCCCGCCTCGGGGAGAGATAAAAGAAGCTTAACGTTCCGTCCCTTTGTGTGTGTGAGAATGTGCAATCTCTCGCACGCCGCAAATAAAACTATCAAATTAAACATCCCGGCGTCCCGCCCTGCGAGCGCCGACACCCGGCTCCTCTAACGTTAATGCAAACAACTCAACGAAATTAACTTTTTCCTCGGCCCAAGTGTATTCATGATCCGAGACTGATATAAATATCGCCCAAGAAACTTGAGAATTTGAGAGTGTTAATGAAACAAGACGGTAACTGGGCCCAGCTCGCGCCTCACCGAAAGCTTAAATTATTCCGGCCGCGTCCCGCTCGTGTCTTTGTGCCGTCGCTATTATTTCAAATTATTTTTAATTGAGTAAAAGCAAGCGAAAAACACAATAGCGAGCGCGAGCGAGTTAATTGCCCGCCCGACAAAGCGCCCTAAAAGCTTTTCGAGATGTTACACTCTTACAAACGTTAAACTGCATGAAAATTGTTTGCGCTTTAGCAATTCTTAAATAAAATGGAACATGAAAATCATAACGCAACAATGGCTCGTAATGAAATCTCTTTTTTACGGCTCACAGGCATGTCGGTGCCGAGCAATTTTAACCTCGTTTTCATTGAAATTCACGTTCCGTCCGAGCCTACAAAAGGGTTGAGCTCTTTGCGAAATGTCAATTGTGAGGAGGGTTGAGGGCCGCGGGGGCCACGCTGTTATCCGGCCATCGGCGGACACATGTACGTCGACATGACAAACACAACGCCGCACAACACTACACAACACAACACGACACAGCGCAGCGAGCATCGCGCGTTCGACGCTCAGGCGCGGCGCTACGTATCCTACCCACCTACCGGCCGCTCTGAATAATGCATGAGCACCAAACGAATGCTTTAAAAAGTTTACAAGGTTTTCCGAGCTTTCCTTTGTTCTGTTTCTTGCTGTTGAAAAACAAATTGCTTCCATAGCTACCATTGGAGCGTTTGATTTACATCGAAACGTATTAAGATTAAATTCCCGGACATTGGACGGACTTAAAATGTTTCTAATTGGTTTATTTTTAGAAGAAATATGGATTACGGATCGTTTTTAGTTAACTCAAATAAAAAACAATCAAAATAAATAAACGCTGAACATATACAACGTCTAACTTAACATACTAATCTTCTGTTTAACCAAATTCCAAAGCAACCCTAGCGTCTGAAAACAAGACAACTCAGTAATTGAACTCGGCACAAGTTTATGGCACTCAAACTAAGGAACAATTAAGTTGTGTTACCAGGGGATAAGAAGCGAGGATGGTAAAAGTTGGCGCGGCCACGCCACCCGGATACGTTCCGATAACGGGATTAGCGTCCTCCCGCGCTGTTGCCGGCTAATTCTCAGCTCGCCACACTACATCCACATAGATAATGCCGCCCTGGTACTTGCGGCTATTCACTTAATGCGGAGCGTGATCTTAACGCCGACTTGTTAACTACACTTCAATTATTTGTTTGTGCCGTTTGATGTTTTCCTGGTGAGTGGTGGATTTAGTTTATAAATTAGAATGTGCGGTGACATAAAATAGTTTGGTTGCTTGTTGCTAGGTACTATAAATTTAACATTGATCAGTGATTCTATTTTTATACGATGAAAATGATATTTGTGCAATATTAAATTCCGACTTTGTTGCATAATTTATGATAAAGTCGTTTTAAAAAGAAATATAAACGTTTCTAAATGACTATTCAAGTGATTTTAAATCGGTGTATAGAATTTCTAATGTTATCATTGAACTTTATACGAATCATTTATTACCATATTCGCTACATCTTAAAGCATATATTACCATTCTCACCGCGGTATCATGCTTTGACTGTAAAGACCTGCAATTTATTTTCAGGTTAATTTATTTTTATGTTTGTAACTGCATGATTCCTCGAAAAGACGAACACGGAAAATTTTGCCGTGTGCTGACATTTCCATTTGAGAGATAAGGAATAACATTTCACCAAACACCCACAAGCAAACTGCATAACCGGCAGATTTAAAACGTTATAATTATAACACATAAACCGAGCCCGGTGGACGGGAGCCGTGAAACGTTTACGACAATATAAAATGGTAATGGATTAAGTTGATCGCCGCGCGGACGTTAACGAGCGGGAACGCTTCCTCAATAAAATGATTGTGTGTCATCGCCTAAACTGCAACTCCAGCGTGCGGCAATTCACTCCGAGAGAACTTTGGCTTCAAATTAATGTATTAAGCGCTTTATTGAACGACCTGAGGTTGCAAGCGCCGATTGAAGAGAGGTTTTAGTGAGACGAATTTAATATACATTGTAAATGAATGTTAGTATCAAGACTAATTTATAACTGTGCTGATATCTTATTACAGGACTTTAATATAAACGTAATGTGGGACGCCCTCTTGCCATACACAAGATGGCCGGCAGTGACTGGATGCATAAAGAAACAGTAAACAGACTGGGCGCTGTGGTGTAACTTGGAAGAGGTCTATGCCCAGCAGTGGACTACAACGGGCCGATAATGATAATTAATATGACAGGTTATGGTAGGTAACCTTTTTACTAATTATTATAAAAAATGTCGACGGAAGAAACTAACCGACTCTACATTTTTACTTTTTCATAGGGTATATCAAGACTGCTACTACCACCCGGCTTCGTTTTCGGTAGAAGTCTTTATATACCCTGTATAATGCTCTTAACTTCATCAAACTAAATACAAAATTCACACATCTAGTGAAAAAAGGCACGTCTCATTATGATTCGGTAAAAGCAAACCAAAATTAAGTCTTACTACACCCAACATTAATAAATAAAGCACGACCGTTGCAATTAACAGAAAATAAATAAGTATTTATTTATACAACACTCGTAATAGCTAAATAAAACTTTACAAAAACTATGTTGGAATTCGAAACACAAGATAATTATATTAATCACGTTTCATATAAATAAATTTGGTTTATTTAATTACCGCCGCGCTCGCTCATTAATTATTCATAAAGTTCCAATGCGACTGTTGAAAATATTCAATGTAAAGTTTTATTAATTCTCTCACGTGCGTTCATGTTCAATATTATTTTTTAACTCGCTTTGATGTACTCAAATAAACTTTATTACTTTGTATAGTTGTTTGACTTCATAAATTATCCATTGAAATTTCATTAACTTTGGTAGCTACGAACTATAGTTAAATGACGTCATGTGTTTTTCGGATCAATCTATATGGAAACTGAAGTTTATTTAAATTGAGTTTGAGTTTTTTAATTTAATACGTTTTTGTCTCTAAAACTATGTAATTGCGTCTTGTATTCGTAACATGTCACCCTAATCTTTATCTATTTAATGAATACATACATCTGGAGTTTTCAATTCAATATGAAAGAATTTTCTGCAAATTGAATTATTTAAAGGTTGACATCGGGCAGAAGGCCGGTCATAAAATGTTAAAACAAATCAGTTTTAGTAACTTAATACAAAAACATTTTAACCTTACGTAAATCTAATAAAGGCAAAGATAAAACACAAAGTTGGCTTCAATTTCGTATGTAAACTTGTAATAATTGATTAAATAACCTTGCTTTTGAAGATTACATTTACACGATACTCTTGAAAATAGATGAAAATCGTTTAGTAAATCGCTTAGAGTATTTATATAGAGGGAGCGCTATCATATATTTGCGTCTTCAAAAACGTAGATATTTTCTTGTTTGTAATGTTGGTAGCGCATATAGGTGAAAACTAAACTAATTTTATTATTATGGACATTTTAATACTATAGATTACGAGTATAAATGCTTTTTGTTCATATTAACAAGACATATCTCAAACAATGTGGTAAATAGAGATTTTTTTAACAACTGCATACAAAATGTTGTATGTCATGTATATATATACATACTGGGTATATCAAGAGTGCTACCGAAAACGAAACCGGGTGGTAGTTTTAGTGACTACAAATACAACGCAACTAAAAATTTCGCAAAGAAACGCGACAATATTTTTTACGATTTTTTAAATATCGTCATTTTTCGGTGGTAAATCCATAGTTTTTGCTAAAATAATAATTTAAACTCTTTTATACCTCAGATTATTTATAAATAAAAGGGTATACACTATTATTTTAGGAAAAAAATGTATTTACCACCCAAATATGGTCACAGGAAAAAAATAACAAAAAAAATCAGTCCCTTTTTTTGCAACTTTTTCTGTTGCATTGTGGCTGAAGTCGCTTAAACTACCACCCGGCTTCGTTTTCGGTAGCAGTCTTGATATACTCTGTATAACCGCGCATTCGCACGCCAAACGATCGAACGATCTATATTTAGAATAGCTGTCAATATAACAAATGAAAGATAACAAAACTAATCGACACAAAATGTCACAATGACTGGCGTCTGTAAAATTAATTCACTGTTTTGAATAATAATGCTCGTCAATGCATAAACTTCGGCTACATTCCGCTATGCGAATAACTAATTCAATTAATTAATATAACACGAATACATTATATATTTATGAGATCAGCGAAACTTAAATAATCTTTATAATGTTATGTATATTTAGGGAGGACAATCAATTTATATATATTATTATATTTCAATTGCATTCACATGAACTATTGGCCATAATGTTGATGACCAATAAAATAAACTTTAAGTATAATATAAAAATAAAATTATTCAAAGTCTACATGACTTGAGTTTTAGTTACATTTACAATAAAAATACATAGGCATATGATATGCCTATGTATTTTTATTGTAAATGTCATCAAGTTTCCTTAACAACAATTAATTGCTACTAATGCGTTTCAAAGCCTCAAATATTATTCCAATCACAAAACACGGTTGAACAAAACGTGTACACGAAACATTAAAGCAATTATAACATTTCCAACGGTATCCGAATCGCTAATATAAAAGGAAACTTATTAATTATTACAAATAAAACTTTGCCGGGTCGTAATTAAGAGTCCATTTTGTGACAGCCTCTTTAAATTCACTCCACGAGCTCCGAGGGAGGCTCAAAGGCGAAATAATTAAAGCGGAGGGTATAAGAAAATGCCGGGAGGCAGGGAGATCAAAGCGGAGCATTTCCCCTCGGCTAAATAATATAGCAGCCGAGCTCCGGATTTCGGTATTTGCTACCATTACAATGTGCTATTAGCTACGTTATTGACATGCTGTGCCTGAATCTAAATTAATTATTTAATGAAACTTGTTACGCGCCAACACTCGTTAATAAAGTCGTTTAGCGCGGAATAACTCACGCGCCCGTGTTTATTGACACTTGATTGTTCATATAATAAATCATATCAAGTGGGGAACTAATTAATTTATCTTTGTAGGAAGTGGTAGGAATTTAGCGCGCACTGCATACCATTTGTCAGCTACTAACCTATCATTATGTTTATTATACATTTATTGCTTCATTAACTCGTGTCCTTTCGATTTTCAAATGTTAATACATGAACATTTTAACAACCAACAATTAAAGTTACAAATTAACAAAACGTAAAACTCTTACAAGGTAACATTTCGTGATTCGTAAACCATTTGACATTTAAAAAGTAACGGTTGTGAAATAGAAAGTGAAGGTGTGAACATCGCCGTTTGTTTTACGACATATTTACTACTATTTAATTAAGGAAAGCTACAAAACCGGCTGCATGTTTTGAAAATAACTTTTAAGTGCCTCTCATACGATAAAAGTCATGACATTTCATTTAATATATTAGTTTTCATTTATGTGGCGACTCATGAAATGTGGTATTGATGAGTGTCGTAAAAAACATTTGGCTGAATAACTGACAACCCTTGGCCTCATCGTGTGATGAGAAAAAAATGCTCCCATCTGCCTTTATTAAAATATACACAGTTTATAATGTTTCCGTTGCTCATTTACTTAAACTGAGTAAACAGAAAGTGTATCATTACAGTGTAGTTTTCATAATGTTCGTAATATAACGAAGTTTATTCGTATGAAACACAAGGCGAGTTTTTATAACGTGCCGTTTTTTATTACATCGTACCTAACATAGCCGGCTAATGTACGTAATAGTTGAATCGTGATCAAAAGCCTTTAATTAACATAATTACACACAAATAAAATGAGGCTATACTTTCAAAGGTCGCTGAAAACATTCAATTATGCAAACCAGCCCGCTATGTAAATGGTTTTATGAATATTAAATTTTAAGTAAACGAAACACAGAGATAATTCAAAATATCCTTTGTTCTTGTGTTTTTAGCTTTGTGGACTCACCTCCGGCGGGCGGCGGCATTATCCATAATTTATACAACCTCCAAAATGTGTCGCGCCCGAGCTCTCGACACTCGGCATTCGGCCACTCGCCTCCACTTACCTGCAAAGAATAATAACTACAATAAAACGTAATTCGTGCTCAGTGTTCGGCAAATTGTACAATATTAGCATCCGCAGCATATATTTAGTGCGTTGCTCGTCGGTGCTCGGTCGCCGCTCCGCGCCCTCAGCACTACGCCATGCGCCATGGGCCGTGAGCACCGCGCTCCCAGCTCGTGTGCAATTTTAATAAATTCATCATGAACATGTTTTGAAAGTTAGGAACGCGTGAAACAAACAGCTCGCCGCTCATAGACTCGTTTTAATTCAAAGCAGCGAGCGGCGGCGCAACGCTGACGGTACGTAATAATCGTAAAATCGCATTACAATGTCAACCTCCAGGGCTGTTATTCCAAGCGTAAATCTGAAATGAATGAAGCCTCGCAGGGCGGCCGCATTACGTATTCAGCAGACGAGCTTCCACTCATAACAAAGTCACTAAACAGTCTTAAATTGTTAAAAATTAACATTCAAATTGGGGGAGTGCTGTTAGTGGAATTAGTACGAGTTTCACTCATAAATCGTGTGGAGAGTGGAGGGTGGCGAGTGCTCGCCGGTTTATTGGCTCCACGTCGACATTTGCCCGCTAATAAATGAAGCAGAAAACTTCTACTTACGGAGCTGGCTGTTTGTCGACGGCGGAAGACATCGCCGGCCCTCTCGCCTAACCGAAATATGAGCTACTCCTCGCGCCATAGAGCTCAAACTTCGATAACCCGCGGTTTTATAACTATCGCCATCCCCTTCCGACTCGTGGTACACGACAGGGACGGAACGAGCGCATTATGGGTTATGAAATGAGCTCCGCTGCCTCATGTTACCCCGGCACACAAAATGAAATTATGACCGTAGCGCGCGCAAAGAAAGCGGACATGACATTCACGAAGAAAAAGCGATTTCAGATTGGAACAAAACATCTCCCTTTATAACTCGGCAAGTTATTCCATTAGGCATTGAGAGCTGCGGCCTTTGCTCGCTTTAATCACATTGGATGTGCTACTCGGAGGCCGGAGCCGGATTAATATTGCATTATGCATCCATCTGGTTATTGTGTAATTAGCTTTGATGCGCGCTGTTCTTGTTCGATATCAATTCAGATCCAATCAAATCATAATTAAACGGGGAGGTGTCCTTTGGCAACACAGTGCTCGCTACTCACTGCCGCCTGCCACGCCGCGCCGTACATTAAGGTGCGCATAAATTAATAACGGTTTTATTGGCTCAACACTCGGTTTAATTGCATTATGTAAACTTTACAAGCGTTGTTAACGATAGCTTTCAACAAATATACATTACATTTATTTCCTACTTATATTGATTTATCACTAAGTTTATTTTGATTTTCTTTTCATTGGAGATAATTTATTGGTACTCCCAAGCTAATTTAACGCTATTTTCAAATAAAGTTTCGGAATTCGGATAATTGTTTTCCTGAATGATCTATGCAAGGTCTTATCGAGATTGGTAGATACTTATATTCTTTTACAATTAGATGAAACTGGATTTTATTATTTCCAAATCAGAACATAAAATTGACAATTCAGCTTAGATAATCCAAGATCTTTTAATGTTGTTAGTAGTATTCCAATAGTAGGTTAATGTTCATCTATTTAAGCTAAATCGTGAAATAAAACACGATTCACATTTTATATCTTATAAATTCCCAAATAGCCTTTTGCTCTAAAGCTTTGTCGACACCGTTGTGATAAATAAATAAATTACTTAGCGTCAACATCAATATCCATAATCCGTTTACTGTTTACATTTAATCTTGCCCATTGATATTTTAAGTATCGAAATATTTTCGAATTTTTGCAAAAATTTTATCTCGCAAATTCTGTGTTAATGGAGTTTTATTTTCACGAATATACGTATAAAAGCGAAAAACAAATTGGATTGGTGGAAAAAGTTTGTGAGAGCCGCGAAATGCGTCACGGGAGCAACTACTGTAACTGCCCCGACAGACGATATTTCATGCGCCGCGCCGTCCCTTACGAATAGAGCCATCTATAACTTGTAATTGAAAACGATTAACTCTAAAATAACTCGTCGGCACCAACGTTAAACGTTGTGTCTTTATCCAACAAGTTATATCCTTAGCGAGCTCTGACGTATTACATATTGTGCTCTCGGTGTAATATTAGTTTCTGACAAGTTTGTAAGTGCTGTAATTATTTCGTTTTAATTAATATAAATAGCGATTTAACGATTCTTGGTTTTGTGTACTTAGTATTAATTTATTTACGCTGTAAATTATAAGGTTTTGGCTAAGATTCGGGACTTTACTTTGTCCTTAATCTTATTTAGATTAATACATATAGTATAAAATTATATGTCCGAACATGTCAGACATATGAGCGGCCAGTCATACAAGTTTGTATAGTTTATAATATGCGTTGTAATACTGCAGCTAATAAGATGTTTGGGAGATTAACGGAATAATAATTATGATTCAGTATAAGCCCATGTTGGTTTCGAATACCGCATTAATTAGGGAGAAACAGTACTTTGGTCATATTGGCTAACACAGACTAATGACCGACTGCAATGTTAATATATTATGTAGATTTACGTTCATATTTGTGTAATACATTATGCTTATTTATGCACTTTTGTCTTTTAGATATTCACAAATTTACTTAAAACACGTGGTAAAATATTGTTTTCGATTTGAATAAATTATCGTTATTTAAGCTTTACGCTATTGTTCTTACGAGATACGACGGTAAAGTCATACGGATTTAAAATTAAATATCACCGTATTTCGGGTCTTCGTAATAAATAAATATACACCGAAAAAAAATATTTTGTTATTTGTTTTAATAAGGTGTAAAAAAGATTCATTGCTTTTTTGTTTGTTTTTATCGGCAACAACTATAAGTTGAAATGACACTAGAAACCCTTTCTAGCAAAGAGATTATGTAAAAATTCATAGTATAATTCTAATACATACATATTAATCAACAGATGGCGTTACTAATAGTATCATCTCGAACAATCAGTTCCATACTAATAGCGGGCCATTAAAACAAACATTGATTGGGATTGTTCGCACACGCTATCGATAGATATAATTTCGAATGTAATATCACCGGGCCTAATGTTTATTCTAACAATTACCACACATTACGCCACGAATGCGCACTGTTCCACTTATCAATTTAATTCATCGCATTGGCATTATTGAAACGTGCGTGCGAGAGGGACTGAGCGATGTGTCCACGCGTGCGAGTGAGAAGGCGGGGTGCAGAGGTTCTCAACATGTCGCGTTTAGCGGTGTTAAGGTTAATAGCGCTATTTGTATGGCGTGCGGAGATGTTATCGCCGGAGGCTGCGGCTGTGACACCGACACGAACATTTTATTGTCTACATCGACATCGGATAATGCCTTGAATAACTCAACATTTAGCTTATTTCACATTTTATTTTTCGCATTTCTTTTCACCGTGGGTAAAATGATTTTTACATTTTATGAATACGTAAAGAATATTAAAACTGCGATAAAATCTGTATTACGAAAGTGTGACATGAAAAACTTCCACTCGTTTGATTTCAATGGAATCGCGAAACAATGATAATTTTACCGAGAAACAGCTATTCAAAGTAAAATAATACATTACTGCAAAATTGGATTTAAGTGAATTTCGTATAAATACAACCCGTTGGCAAACAATGAGTGAAATAAAAATTCATAGAGCATTGCAATAAATTAAATACTACAGTTTTTCCTGCTATTAAATTCTTCTCTGAACATTTATGAATTTATTTCCCAGCGATAATAAACCATACAAATAATAAAACATTTTTATTTATTTTATGAGTGGCAATAAAAAAGAATGTCATTATTCAGTTGTTTGCTTGTCATACTTGCTGATAGAGAAAGTTAAATTCACACATTAACATGCTAATTAATCATATAAATAAATTGCATTTATCGTATTAATTACTCGTAGAAATTGGAAAGTGAGAATAATAAAATGGAATTTGTCACGCAACGAATCCATTAATATTACTAGCAAGTGTTTACGCAAACTGTAAATATAGACATTACAAAATGTTCTCGGAGCATACAATGTGTTTACAACTTTATACAAAACATGGCGGTCCGACTCGCTACAGATACATAAACTCAATTTACAATGTAAACGAGCGACACGCTCTCACTATTAAACATCATTTATTCCAACGAAACACATGTAGCACGTAAATTAACAATCATAAAATTAAATTAATTTTGTATTAACCAATTTGATGGAAAAAAATAATGGTTATGCTAATGTTACTCGCATACATGGTAATGACACCACAATTACGTGGTGCGGTGTCATTATCATCGGTTCAGACGAGATGATCGCGCAAAAAACACCTCTCGATTCAATAGGATGATTGACATTTCAGTTGCCCCCCGGCCCGAGACAGAACCAGTTCCGACCGGCGACCAATACACAGTATACACCGCAAGTATACGAGTATAATGCAGCGGTGTTGAATACCGGCCGCTGCAGCGCAACACGCCTCATTATAGAATTCAAATAACATTTAAAAGCCGGAAAATACGCTTTGTGTTATTTGTGGCACAGCTCGTCGCCACTCCGCACCGTGTTGTTTTGACACATATGTCGTAATTATTCAACGTTAAACACGCTTTTGTCGTTAAATATTCGTACAATATAAATATGGAGTGCTGAGCAAATAAGATGATACGATGAAAATTAAATATTGGCCTCGTTCCGATACTAAAAGACAAACAGACCGATGCGGCGTGCAGGCGCTGCGGCTCGGGGATTCGAGAGCTCGTGTGTACTATTAAGCCATCTGTAATACACCAAGTAAGTATTTGCATGAAAACGACAAGCTATTTGCATATGTAAATTACGTTCCGTCTATTTGGGCCGCGGACGTTAACTCTGTGCCCTTGCGAGAGTTTGCAGTGTGAAATGTGGAGAGCGCTCGACTCGACGCGACGCGACGCCACTACGATCGCCGAACCTTCAAACGCTCATTACTTTAAAGGCCCCGTAAATCAGTTACCGTGTCGAGTTTTTCACCGCGCCACTTCACAAAATAATTAACGTTCACGTTTATGAGCCCGCCGGACAAAAAGTCGACATGAATAGAGCGTTAACAAGGCAAAAACTATCGGCTGTTACTGCGTTAAATAATGCCATTACGGGCCAATGCGGACCGGCATTACCGGCTCCGAGAAATCGTTCCGAGCAGAACGAACCGAAGACAAGAGTCGGGAACAATAACCACCGCGCCGCTCATTTTTGTGCTCGCCAACGAAAACAATAAAACAAAGAGAGCGCAAAAAACGACGCGGAGCACGCAAGCGGGCTCTCGAAAAATAGCAGCGGCTCACACGCGACGCTGCCGGCCTGCGTCGCACCCGACCAGGCCCCGAGCACTTGCAGCGCCACTCGAGCGAGCATGCACCGCGCTGCACCCGCACACACACCACATACTTCATACCGGTACGTGCGTTGCATCGCGGTATCCATTACGCGGTCGAAAAGCGCGCGGACCAACGGCCTGTGTAATTGATTAACAGTTGGAAAGGCCGTTGACGAGCGCCGAGTGACGGACGAAGGCTCGCACCACCCTTCCGACCCCGGCCGGCTCCGCCGCGCTCGTTGATCACTTTAAATCTTAATAAATGCGTGTCATTTCACCTCGAGTTATAACGAGCGATGCGAGACGCCCCTCCGAATGTGTAATAACCGCAAACGTTCGCTCGCGACTCGCAACACAACGCTCTGTTATTTTTGTAGTGGTTTTTAATAACACGATTATGGAACGCACCGCACGATTTTATAGTAACGATATTAATGTACGCTTTATTGCTTCCCTTGGCACGATTTCAATTAACTACTTCCATTGGTCGATGAAAACCCCGATGGGTATACTTGTGCGTGAATTAGCGCAAATAAATAATGTTCTGAAGACAATAAGATCTTGATGAGGTGGTAATAAACCGAGCGAAACGTGTGATGGTGCAATAAACGTGTTTGAGATGAAAAAAGAATAATTTATAACAATAAAATGGTGCGCGGAGATGTGTCTGCGGTCCGCCCCCCATCAATAATTCATGCGACAGCTCGCAGCGCGCCATTGAGAAAGTGTTCTGTGATCGCTGTACTAATTCAACCATTGAATAACTAATACATTTTTTTACCAACGTCGACACGGCATGCGCACGCACGGAGCGACAAAACGACGCACATTTACATACTGTACCGATAAATAACAAGAAACGTTTTGCCTAGTTCGCAAGCTCGCCGATAAAGTGCGGCCAATATAAACTTACAAGATAGCTAATAGATATCGCACGCCGCACCGCACGACAAGCCGCACACGTAACTGTTCAAATACAATGTATTATATACTCCGCAAACAGAATAAAATCTGTTTTATATTATGTGCCACGTAATGGCAAATGCGTTCAAAACATTTTGCAATATTTCATTCAGAAAACAAACTCGTAAAGCAAAAGAATATAAGAGAAATAGTATGCAAGTTGATGGAGTCTAAGCACATTCATCCCGGGGGAAGGCAAAGTACCCGGCTGGATTAATTCGTGTAATTTAAACTCCAATACCAGGAGAATACGGAGCGGAGTAGGTATGCAGGCAGGCGGCAAGCGGCGGTCGACGCGACCGAGCGCGCGGCAGACCAGTGTGAAAATATCACTTCAACTCGCTTACACTTGAACAGCCGGGGCCGCCGCGGCCTCTGCGGCTTCCTCTCAAATCTACTACATATTTTTCATTCAAACACACTGATTGTAATATTTAGAGGTCGGATATAATTATTCAAAATATTTATCACACCTATTGCGTCCAAAAACGTTAATTTGCTAACTTATCACTTACAAGATTAATTAATTAGCTGCATTATGTATTGTAAATTATCATAGGATAAGTGAATGACAAATAAACAAATCGATTTCCAGACTCGAATAAAAATAAACAAAGTAAGAGTATATATGCATTCAAAGATTCATTATCATCAATTACAGTATCAATTTATAAAGATAGAATAACATTTCATTAGTCAACGCGACAGATGGCATTGAATGTGACGATATTATCTCTACTTTGTAACTTAATGGTATGAATGGTAGCTGAACTCTAATTGCATGCCCCATAACAGTAATATTTCGGATAAAATGGTACAGTCCGAATAATTATGATAATTCATAAAATTCTTTCCAAACTGTCATAGTTAAATACCGTAAAAATCTATCCCATCAAAAACATCCTGTAAAAAAATTCCAAGTCTCGCAGCTCAGGTTTTCTACCGCAAAAAGTTGTGAGATGCATGTAATACCAAGTCGATTAATTTATTTAGTCCTTAAGGGACCTTCTATATAAAGTTATTACGTTAGTTATTACCATATCAATATTAAAAATTCTTTACGTTTTAAATAAATGGATCGACTTGGCCATCGCATGAAAACATAATGTATCGTACAATTTATACATAATGCTGCTGGCCAAGTCGATCCATTTATTTAAAACGTAAAGAATTTTTAATATTGATATGGTAATAACTAACGTAATAACTTTATATAGAAGGTCCCTTAAGGACTAAATAAATTAATCGACTTGGTATTACATGCATCTCACAACTTTTTGCGGTAGAAAACCTGAGCTGCGAGACTTGGAATTTTTTTACAGGATGTTTTTGATGGGATCTCACGTCTTTTTGTAGAGTCCTACCTTTTTCCTTTTCGGTACTTCTTACTTCTAGAATATCACTAACGATTTATCTTAAAGCCTCTGTCTTATGGATTTTTCTTATTTTTGTAGGTATCAATTTATCACAAATATAGCGGATTTGATTATTAATGTTCTTTCTTTCATTGTAATTGATATTTTCGAGTTATTTAATCTATTTATTTGCAAGTTTTTCTTCGTCATGTTTTTCTAGAGGAATGTTGTATAGTTTCATGGGCTGAATACACCATTTCCCTCTCTATATCCCCTCCTGTTATGCCTCATGTATATAGATATCTATCTACAACTATTATTCCATTATATACGGGTACAATGATTCATTAACTGCAAATGTAACTTTGTAATCCTATACATTTATATGGGATTACAAAGTTATTCACGCAGTTGGTCTATCTAGAAAACTAGACACATATTATGAAATGTTTGAATTTTTCCTTACTTTAGACACTAAACACTAATGATATTCTAAATTTGAAGGTTCTATGTCTGCTAGAAGTGCCTTCGACTTTTGATGATCGGTCAGTCAGTCAGTGAGTGACAAAATTACGAAAGTTTGATAAGTTATAATTCTTAAACTACTGGTATAAATTGAATGAAATTTTAAATATACCGTGTTTACACAATGCCTGCTTAGTAACTGAAAATTCAGGCTTCATGCTTTAGCCACAACGAAGTTATAGGGGGTTGAAAATGGTCTGAATTGCTTCGAGAAAAGGATGTTACGGCCTATAGCTCGACTTGGAGGGGGCTCGGCCGCGCCCCCAGATTAGAAAATTCAAAGCCGTGACTAATCAAAACAGAACATAAAACTGAAGAGGTTTATTACTCATTCCAAACAACGTTAACACAGGCGGCAGCTGCGTCACTGCTAATCTACGATAAATAATCCCTGATCGAAATCCAGGTGGAGCGCACGATATGGGAGTAACAATAGTTCACAAAGCGCTTTATCTATTATGATAATCGTTATAAAGGCGATGTGCAGATTGCAGATGGTTTGAGGCTGCGAACTGTCGGAACGCTCGTCTGCGTGAGGGTGATGCGGGGCGGGCGCCGGGGATAGGGAGGGGAGGGGAGACGGGACTGGGGCGGTGGGAGATCGCTCCGGGACTCGGGAGTGAGGGAGAGGTGGATATTTCATCGACTCCCGGTACAAGATGGCAGACGTTTGTGGTTGATAGTTTATAGTTATTGCGAGCGAGCGCAACGTGTCCGGGGCCCGTTTTATCACATTGTTAGCGTTGTTATCCGCGTCCACCAGATTAAGTGGAGATCACACCAGCCCGGCTCCACGGCTCGGCGGCCCGCTCTAATGGCTTTTAACATTTACACCATCTTTTATGTCGAGGCACCGGGCCCGCTGATTTATGACGCGTTTGAATACGCGTATTATCATACATATTAAACATTATCAAACACTGCTTTATGGCGTTATAATTAAAAACAGGCAAACTCGGCGAGAATTTATTCCCTCCGTTTCGACTTCAAAGGGCGGATAGGTGTCGCGCGTGAATATAAATCTCCCGACGGGATAAAAGTGGGAAAGCTGGGGCTCCGGGTCGGATCTATATAAATGTTGCAATTCGTGCGAGTTCGCGTGATCGATTGCACTCACTATCGTCCTACTATTTCAAGTACAAGACGTCTCATTTATTCCTGTCATATTCGAAGCGTTTTTATTTCGAGTGAAGAATTTGTTGCGATGAAAAAGATACGAATGTTTTTGTAAGCGGAACGTGGTGTATTATAAACACGGGGAGCGTGTTTATTTTACCGAGCGGCATTGATGCGAGTTTATTCAATAAAATGCAATGTAAAGTGCGCGGGCGTGCGATGTTAGACGCGGCGCTCACACGCGCTGCTACCAGGCGATCAGCGGCGCGAGGAAGTAGCTCCGGCGGGATGCCGGGATGGCCGCCTCACGCCATAAATCGAGCGGAGCGAAGAAGGCGTTAACGCTGATTTACCGACACTCACGTCGCCCGTGACGGGCATAAGAAAGCGCAAACACGTTTACTACCTCGAGAATAAATAATGAAAACGTCGTAAAACATACTAGACCCGCCCCGCATCGATATACATATACGGAGCCGGGCGCTGCGGCTCGTCGAACCGCTGAAAATCGTGATTTACAATTAAATCATAGCGACATCGGTGATTTAGCAAGAATCCCCCGGCATGGACGAGATAGCATCTGATGAATCACAAGAGTTGCGAGGAATCCCGCCACGCGGACAAAGGAATTGTGAGCGCGTGACCCGGCGCGAGCATCTGCGCCGACTGCCGCCCGACAAACACCGACTCAATGTTGTTATCGTTTTAAACATAAAAGCTCGGCGAAACTTTCCATTTAACTATCCAACATTTGAGATGACATCGACTGAAAATTGCTGTTCAACAGAATTCAATTAAAACTTTATTAATTTAGCAAAGAATCACCGAAGAAACTCTCGATTCAGAGAAACGGTTACGTCGCTGAAGTTAGGAAAATTTAACTAATACAATTTATACTGAGATAAAATTACGGACTCGGCCCGCTCCCAAATCTGATTTAAAATATTTTGATGTAGATTAAAAACGATTCTGTTTCCCATTCAGCGCCGAAAGGGGCTTTAAGGGATTTATAAAAGGTAGTGTGGGTTTATTTATTGTTCGATTTCGGTTCGGCGAGGCGGTTCGTCGGACGACAAGTGAATACGGAGAGATTTGTTCCCGCAGGCCGGTTGTTAGTAAGTGGAGCAGCGTAATTAGAAGCACATTTGGTTGGCGAAAGCCGCGGGCGAGGTGGCGGCAGCACTACACTCCGCACAAGCCGAATTCATTAAATAATTAAATGATACTCATGTGCACTCACGCTAATAGCCGCTTCACGCTGGAACACTCGTACAAAACAAACACGTAGGTGTATTACATCAGTTGACAACGGAACGCAGCGTGGCCCGCACCCCGCACGCCGCACGCCGCGCCCCGCACACGCCAGCACAAACAGTAATAGTAGGAAGGCACGAACGTTTCGCAGCTCGCAAATTACGGGTATTAAAAATTTAAAACCAGTATTATAAACGCTTTTGCTTGCCAGGAACATTGTAGTTTTACTGTTGTGCCGGATGGATCGTAAAACGACTATTCACGTACGTTATTGTATCCGGCACTCGGCACTCAGCACGGGCGCGATACTAAAAACTTGCGCGCACCATACACTCCGCAAACAAATACCTCACACCCTTTCAAATGTATTAAACAACGCTACAATTTATTGCGATGGATTTAGAAAACAATAACAGTAATCGTATAATGCCACTAATCGGCTTACGGACGAAAATTTATAATCCGTTTGATAACTAAAACAACACGCTGTCATTGGTCAAATAAACGTAATTTGTATCAAAAATAGTTTAGTGTGGGATTTGAAATTTAAATCCTCGTTAATGCCACAAGATTTATGTGTAGCTCGCATAATTATTTAAAAATGTATTAATGGTTGATGAGTCGACGCGGAATAAGCGATCTGACTCGTTAAAAAAACGTTTCGCCAAGAAACTTTCTCCGAGGAAAAAGTATCAATCAGTTCTCAACAAAATGTACGTTAAATCATTATAAATACTGTAACAACACAGTTCACATTGCAAACAGACGATAAGTTACCTTTTGAAGAGGGAATGTAGAAACTCGGCAGAAAATATTGTCCGGTTATTCGTAGAAAATAAAACATAAAAGTCAGGGGAGGAGAAACAACGAGGTAGCGTAACATATTTACGTGGTTCAGGCGCGGCGGGCGGTAATAGAGTACCGCGCACGGAGCACCGCGCCGCTCCACATAATAAAACACAAGATATTACATTGAAGTCCCCGAGATTATTACAAGAGATTACACCGATCTAATAGTTCGGATTTTATCGGTTCGGATTAAACTAATTGCGTTTTGTAATAATGGTTTTCGCTGCGGACATTATCGTTTTATCATTTGTTAGTGTTGATAGACATGAACGATTGTTTACATGCACATTTAATAGCGCCAAGATGGCTGCCGATTAGCCGAGGCACGACTATTGTTGCCCATACAAAACGTTGCTTTTTAATGGGGATATAAAATCAGACCTTGTTTGACTAAAACAAAGTCTATTTAGTGTGGGATTTATAGTACTTTATGATATGTAGAATGAGTTATCAAAGACGAGAACGCTTTCGGCACAACGCGTAAAAAATTTATATTTTCAATATAAAATCATGCGTTTGTTGGGCAATAAAAAAATCAATTTCCAACACCTGTTGTTTCCTTTTAACAATACCGCAATTTAGAAATGTTTAGAAATAAGCTTTAAAGTTAAACAGTTCCGTAGAAAATGACTTCCCACAGTTGTTCAAACACGGTGGCAATAATCTTGTCATTACAATTTACAGCTACATGTTTATATCTAGCATCTAACGGTTTTCCAATAAATTTCAATGCGGTGCTAATAATATCCGCTGTAAGTGGCCATTTACTGTCGCCATGTCTGCCAATCAAACTGTACTTAAGGGGATCGCTGCCTGGTAATTTGTACGTTTGTATCAGAATATAAAGTCGGGTATGCGAACTCGTTAAGGCTTTTGAAACGGTATATAATTTGGTAATGTGTGGTTTGATACGAAGATCTGTTTATTTTTCTGTTTGTTATTTTGTTCTACTTTTTTATGTATAGGTAGAAATGTTAGTAAACATTATGCATTTTAACGAAAGGTATCTGTTTTAATCCCATGTGTTAATATGTTTGCTGTAGGAGATTAGAATACATAAGATCCGGATTAATCTATTCCTAGGTTTCGTATTCAACAGAGGATTAACTTACATCTCGTTAAGTCCCGAAGCAAATAAAAATGACAACAATACAAACAGTGGAATCTGGGAGATAAGCCGTGGTTTAAATTGACATGAACTCTAAAATTCAATATACTTTAATAATTAACGTATATAAAGTGAAAAGTTAATTACATAAATGTTCCCATGAGCGTCGACGTACATAAGCAGATGGAGTCATCGCACCGTACTTTAATAATCTCCACGTTAATTAACTTAATACTTCGCTCAAATTTATCGCTTAATTAGTTTTCGAATTAACATAAACGCTATTAACATTTCATAATCGATTCCAAAGGAAAATCTTCCACGCGTATATTTTAATTTGAAATACTAATGACATTTTAAAGTTTTTACTTTTATAGAATATCATGATTTGCTAAACTTTTTGTGCCTTAGGAGAAAACGGTTGATTAACTAGAATGTTATCACTGTTACAAATGGATTCTCCAAAACCTTAGATGTTTGAGTAAGTGTTTTTTTATTTCTTTAAATGGCGAGGCGAGCATTCCATTCGCCTGATCAATAGCGATACGACCGCTCATGGATGATAGCAAAACCGAACAACACCATGAATTACAAAGCAATTGCATTCTACTGCGCTCGCCATCCTGAGGCACAAGATGTTAAGTCCCAATATGTCCAGTAGTTACTCTGGCTACAATCTCCTTAAAATTCAAATAAAACAGTGCATTCACACTGCTGTTTGGCGGGATAAATAGACATTGAGATGGTACCCAGACGGCCTCTCACATATGGGAGACCTACCACCAGTAAATAAAAAAATAATACTCATAAGAAAATATATTCCTTAAGGCTTAATTAATTCTGAACAGAAAATAGATATTAATTATCGGTTACATTACGAATCATAATTTAAATAATTAATGATCGTAATGAATTATGATCGATGTGTATTGAATATGCAGCCCTAGCACAGCTGCGAACAGAAGCCATTTCCCGGACGACGCACGGCAATGCAAATGGCCGCCTCGTAACGGAACACGCGCGCTTTTTTATTTCGGTGTCATGTTCAACAACTATTACGTGCATCCTTTATTATTGTAATAAAAACAAATAATATTTTTTTTTTCGGAAGCTAATATTATGTTCTCAATCGTTACGCTTTTACGGAGGAGATAAACATTTTTGTTTATTTTTCGTTGGCGAGAATGGACGAAGGAAACTTTAAGTAAACAGCCTGTTGTTTATTTGTTTCTTATCACATTAAAGACACGAATGATTTCAACACTGGTGATTATAACATGTCTGAATATTTATTATTTAAATCACAGTAAATCATCGAGGTGTCTAATAATATTTTGCTTCTCAACGAGAATCTAAACTTTACATTGTCCTCCATCTAACATATTTGAAATTTACATTTATGAAATATAAACAATCTGCTACTAAGCCGTTGTTTACATAAAGATTCCTCCCAGAGCTCGGTTGGATGTTATAGTGCTAAAATATTTGTTGTGTTGGAATATTATAAAACCAGAGCTTGTGTGGCTTAGGTTTCACACTGAAACTCTAATTTGAAACCTTAAATGGGTCAGAGTAGCTCGGGGAACGTGATATATCTACCTTAACTGACGTAGGTACATATAATATTCTGTCTTGCCAGTGGCAAGCGTGTTGGACCTAAAATATCAACACAAACTCATGACATTTGTGATTAATAGCCAAAAAACATTTTGTAAAAGAACACGCTCTCCATAATATTCAACACGACACGTTAATCACAGATTATATCCGAATATTTTGAACGGATAAAAAATAATTCTGTCATGTTCAAATATTGCGAAGCCATTAAAGCGGGCATCCGTCGGCGCGCTGTCGACCTCTTTATGTCGACGGGACAATAAAACCTCAGCAATAAACCCGCATATCGGCGGCTTTATCTACAACAAAATGAATCAATCACCCATCAACGGTTTACTCGCAGTTTATCGTCTTGTACTCAAAACGTTTTAATGCTTCTAAATTCTCTCCGCGCGTAATATGTGCTGAATGACGAATACTTTTACAATCGAATAAATACAACAAATATAAATAGAAGTCGCGTGTCCTGCATATCGTAATTGAAGGCAGGAGCTATATGTATCCCAACTTTGATCGAATGAAATTACTTTTGCTTCCTTCAATTTCATCAATCTCTTCATACATTCTTCATGCCAGCCATACAATAGACTCTGAGGATTTAAAATGCTTCTTCAATAAGTCGACTAAACCATTTATAACATTACAATGTACTATAACATTTCGAGCATCGACAAAAATAATGTTTCAAATTACAAAAATAGTTATTCAATGGACGAAGCTTTTTATGTTTCAAAGCGAACGAAATGGTTGTATAATCCACATTTTCATCGGTTTTCTTGTGACAGAAATAAAAATGTGCCCGTTTAATATTTACAGAGGGAATGTTTTGTTATTGGTATAAATAATGTGAATAAATGTAGGTATAGGCGGCATTCTTAAAAAAGTATGAAGTCTTAGGAATACGGTTCGGATATTTTCCTTCAACTTTGTAACCGATTTTACTCATAACCTTTACGATGTTGGAAATAGGTCAATGTTTATATGACATTCCGAAGCTTAATAGGAGGCATTAAATCGATATTGAGGTTAATTATTTACACTGCTGCGCTACGTCATGCGAGCGTGGCATGTGATTACATAATCTACATTAATATTTTACTTTGAAATAATTGGCATGTTCTGAAACTGTTACATCTATAACAGTCCTATCATGTTATGTTTCTATCTACCCCTTAGAGATTAGCAAATCGTATAAGATTAGCGAGATTGCGATTAAAATAAAAACAGACAAAGGATACTACGTCTTTCAGCTTTAATTATAAATCATACTTCACACGAAACTGATCCTTAAACACAATTAAATTTCAAGAAACAGCTCAAATTTACATCAGATATTAATAAATTCCAGCAACAATCAACAGGGGATATAAAACGGATCAATGACGTATTTGTGTCTGTAACCCTCGCCCTTTGCAATACATCGAGTTCACAATGAACTGTAAGGTAATCTCCGCTCGCCGCAAATAGGATATTAGTCGTTACAGAACCAACTAAACTGCGCTCAACAGTCTCAGATTTCGAGCATTAGTCCTGCTTGCCAGTTTTATTGGGATTAATATTACCTTCGTCTTATATTTAGTGGATTATTTCATAAAATTAAAGGTTGCTATTCGTACAGATGTGTATACTCGTAAACATCGTACTTCACACCTGACAATCGTCTTCCTATATTATGATTTATTGTAAAGGTACAATGTAGGTTCCGATCGCCGATCATTTATATTCATCAGTAAAATTAAACAACGATTATTTACGGACTTCAATCTTACAAAGTACTCTAACTAAGGTAAGCGTTATTCCAAGAATATTCAGTGATTTATTGAAAAATGCTTCACTATCACATGCTTAGATTATATACTCGTCTAGATTGAGCAATGTCAACAAACGATGCGCTAAAAGTGTCCTCACTTTCGTTGATATGTGTGAGTACCGGTCGTGTAATTATTGTAATCCAACTGTCAAGGTGTGTGTGTTTAGGGATGCCTACTCCAGATTATTAACTTAACTTTTCCCCATTATTTGATATACAAAATAGGTTACATAAAATATTTTTTCTTTATTTAAAGTAATCATACTATTAATTATATTTATAACGCATTTTAGTAAAAACAATAAAGATCTAAACCCATCTCCTAGTGTTTGTTTCCGAATAGAATTAACTCTTTGGATTTATTGCCTGGGCTGTTATCTGATTTCTGTATTTATGTAAAATATAAATCATCATAAGTAAAATGTTCGGAACACACAACTGAAGTCATGCGAGGCTACGAATGGTCTTCTTTTCGTTTCCGCTGTGTAATGTCTCTCCAGCAATTTGATAGTACGGAATCCGTAGGAAGTCTAAAAATATTATTAGGACCTTGAATAAGTTCTCGCTGTTTCTTCAAAGATTACAATAGCAGTACCCCGTTTGTGAAATTTTGAATGGTAATACACATGCAAGGCAAAGAATTAATAAAATTACTATGAAGTGCATGTCGTCGTGGGTTTCATTAATATCGTGTAGGTAAGTCTTATTTACTCATTAAATAAATAATGCCATTCTTCTTGTTGTTATTCTGATCGAAATATTATTTAATGATATTTGTGTTTTATAGTTTCTCCCATAGTTTCAACAAATCTCCTTAGTAATAAATTGACAACACTGGCCAATGAAACTCATCTTCAAAATAATGAATTAAAAGTTCATGTTTTCTTCAAATAATAGTGGTTTAACAATAATGTTACCGATAGAAAGTGATATTGGTATTATTATACAGTTTTCCCACACAATTGCGATACAATTCGACAGCACAAACCGGCATAATTAATTATTTTTCGGGAGCACGTTATCCATATGTAGTTCAAATGACACTGACGTACGTGAGAAGCGAGTCTACCAAATTTGGTAGACTTTATTTGAGCCGCGCGGTGAGGTGTGATGTGTCATCTAGACGAGTATATAATCTAAGATCACATGTTTTGTATAACAGTAAGACGTTATTTTAGAACCGATTCGCGCCAACCATCAGCCGTGTCGAGTAGGTCGCCACGATAAGGATGTCACAACGCTAATGTAGCCATATCGTACATTGTGAATAGCTGTAATAAATACCGATTCGACACACAGTCGCGTTATTGTTATTGGTGCTAATGCTTTGTCAGCCCTAATGGCGTCTTGAAAACGTATTCAGCTCCATAAACAGGAACCAAAGTTTTTAATCTGTAAAATGAACAAGGAAATTTAATCGTACAGCCACAATTCTTCTTTGTTAGGATTTTCATTTGTCCGGCATGCTTAACGGTGGTTTCATTAAAAATATTCATTTAATAAACGAAAATGTATTTATTGTTCCCGAGTTGTATAGGCTTCTTACATTCGTAGAATTTATGGACAAACTTAATGAATGGAATTTATTTGCCAAGCTATTCATATTTTGAAACAATGAACTCGACATTAAGATGAATAAACCCTTTTTTTTCAGGGGAAATCTATTTAAGATCCCTTTTCGCCGCGGGCTTAGCAGAGGTATACCTCGGCTTTTAGAGAATGCGGGGCGGAATGATCTGACGACATTATAGCCGCCTTAGACACCTCTAGAATTATTTTTTTATTTTTGCTAGCTAGGCAGCAGATTGTCACAGGAAAACGCCAGAACACGATTTCGTTCTCGCTGAGAAAAATGAATGATTAACAAAAACAAATTGCATCATGTCTGATTTTCATAAGACAGAAAGTTTTTATAGTTTCTTATACCTGCGACGATATATTTCCGAGCTCTATGAATTCAAATTGGCCTTTTTTTAATCTACACAATCCAGTGGGTCATGCTCCTACATCTTCCCCACTAGATCCTGCACCCGCTTAATGTCTGAATAGTGATGCGCGGACCACCGCGTGGCGACGTGTGTGTCCCCGATGTGTGTCAGCTTGTAACACATTTTAAATCGACGCAACGCCCCCGTCATCACTATTTATAAACGTAATCGCTTGTAAGTATTTCAATTGGATGTTATATGCATTTTGTTGTACATTTTAATTATTTATTAATTTTCTGAAGACATAAGAATCCTTCTCTTGAGCCAAACGAATATCTACCTGATAGAAATGACATATGTACATACATTTGCCGACTTCCTGCAACCTTTACCAGGTCAACATATTATTTGTTCATTTATTTCGGTTTGAGCTTTATCGATTTAGTTTACCAAGACACTAAAAAGTAAAACCATTTACGAATTCGTTTATTTTTAAGTGCTCAATTACCAACCAGTCCCTATTAAAACACAGTTCTCATTCAAACAAGGTTACACCGAACCAACCAATTGCCATCCCAAATACGTACTATACACGTAATTAGGATCTGCTAGCGTGATAAATGTATTCGTCACGAATTGCCATACAAAATATATCTGCTATTACGTACTCGTGAGAACGTTGTGAGTCAGATCTCTGTCGTGGATGGTAGTACTAACTATCGAATGTAGTAAGGTTCGAAAACCTTGATGTGTTTTTGATGAGGCGATGGTAACTTGTAAATGGCTATATTTGGTGCCGAAATTCTAAGCGCTAGAATAGGATTCTTGTTATTTGAAGAAAACAGAAATTCGAAGAATATTTTGGTTTAAAGAAAGAGCACATCAATCCATTGTATGGAAGTTGTTACTTGGTAAGGGGAACAGTCTTAATGGGCAAAAGTATAATTTAAAAAAATATCCCCCTTTTACCAATAGTAGATGTTTTAATAGCCACACAAAATATTATTTGCCATTTGGTACTCGTGAGAACGCTGTGAATCAGATTCTGTCGTGAATAGTGTACAAAGTACAAACTATCGAATAGGCACGGTTCAAAAACCTTGATGTGTTTTTGATGAGACTATAGGGACTGGCAAAGGTTTAAATTTGGTGCTGAAATTCGGAGCCATGAAATAGGACTCCTGTGATATAAAGAGTGAATATAAAGATTGATTGTGATTCGTTGGTGAAAGCTGTTATTTGATAAGAAAAACAGTCAAAGGAAAAATGTTATTCATTAAAATTAATTTAGTTTCTTCAGGTATGCACAGAATACTAAACTAACAGAAGTCAAGCTCCATACAAAGCGCGCTAAATCAACGCACACATTGACAGCGTTCACCGACACGATATTTCAAACCAGTTGAGACCAGTGCGAGCGCGTGTGTCACCCGCTTCGGGCACGCAAATAGTGAGATGTTTTGTGCCAAGATGTAGCAAATGAACAAAAGTTATTACACTTGTATATAAAACACCAGATTATAATAATTGAATTTAAATTTCATTAAAAAAACATCATCATCATCATCAGCTTAAACTGTTGTCCACTGCTGGACATAGGCCTCCTCCAAGTTGCGCCATTTTACCCTGTCTTCGGCTTGTCGCATCCAGCATCTGCCAGCGACCTTTCGTAAAAAAAACATACATTATACAAAAACAACCCTTGCGCGAACGCCGAGCGTAGTGTGAGTGTGGCAACAAAAGTGAAGTACATACACAAGCTTGACTTCTGTTATTATTCTGTGAGGTATGCAAAATTGTACACGTTTAACGGAATATTGACTCATAAGAGTTTACATTAGGTTATGAAATGAATATAAGACATCTCCCAAAAGAAAACGAACGTTGCGAACTTAAAAGTACAAAATCCTGAACTTTTAACAATTGTCGCTGTTGGGAACAAGAAGGTTAAGATCTTATTTTTCAGTTTGAGGACTTTTAAAACTCCAGCGTTACTCTAAGTAAAAAAATATCAAGTAACTCGAGCACCACGTCATCTTGCAGTTCACACGGCTTTTCGGTTGAGAAAACAGCGCGTTTTTCATAAACACGTCGTAATTTATGATAGTGGAACCGTTGGCCAGTAAATTTACATACTGATAACGCAATGCAAACACTTGCCAGTCGCCACTCCACGCGAACGAGTGAATTAATTGCTGTTTTTTACTGTATTGCTGGTTTGGTGTTTTAATGTCTATTATACAGAATAGGTGTCTAAGTAGCAGGGATCGAAACCGGTTGCAAATAACGGTACCGGTATCGACCAATTTCGGTTACCTTTAAGATTTGGGGACCCGTTATGACGGTAACCAATGCAAATTATAAAGGTTACCCTTATATACGGGAACCGATTTAATACCGATAACCTAAAAAAGACCTTGACGGCAAAAGAGAGCGCTTTGGAGAATAGTTACTCATTTCCATATTGTATACCAAGTGAAACATATACTTGGCGTGTTGTTTACCCAATATTCCTGGAATCGGTTCATTTTACTTGCGATGTAATAGTGTTGAAAATAAAAGGAAATGAGTAAAGGCAAGGATTTGGTGTAATGTACTGTATAGTAAAGACATTTTTATATCTCAGTATACTTAATTCAATAAATAAATAGATAGATACCTAAATTCACATAAATAATATTATTTAGTACAAAAACCCTATATTTTTAAATTATAAAACATTAAAATAAGATAAGCCACGTCCCGAGCAAATGACCTTGAGCATTTATGTCTTTCTAATGCCTACTATACACGACGTCATATTCGGTTGCGCCGACGTATAAAGGAGGTGATTTGTGCGTCTGTTATAGGTATTTAACGTCCACAGATGCGTCCACCTCGAATCCGATTGTTGTCGGTTTTTGTGGCACGGATCAAAGGGTTTTGTTGCGAACGTCCGACTTCTGTCCACAAGTCTTCGCTTTTTTTACCATCGCACCACACTTTACCGCAGTAGAGTTCATTCGAGGGGGTTAATGTTACTCGCGTCCGTAGGCTTTGACCCTAGATTCCCTACACTTGACCCCTGGGTAGTGCCAAATGAGTGATACAGTTCGTGGTGGTAGGACTTAAGTGTCCGCCCGAGTAGCGACCACCGTCCACGAGGCGTAAAGGCCGTCATAGTGATCTCCATAAGGGGATCGCGTTCCGGGATCAGCTCATGGTTTTCCGGATTTTTCGAGGGGGTCGTTTGTCGAAAGGAGGAATGTTGATCCGCCGGCCAGGGAGACCCGTAGAAACGGTTGACCGCTGGCCGCCCGCAGTATAGTACAGGGGCTAACCACCTCAAGAGGTTGCCTCACCATGCCGCGCATAATCTTGGGTGGGTTCATCATGCCAGTTGGTGACCGGAAGTGGGGTCTCGGCGGCCCATCCCGGGAGGGTACGGGGGCCCTTCCGTCCGGCGGATCAACTCGCTTCCTGCCGACCCTTTCGTGCCGGTACCCATTCGGCCTTCTTAGTGCCCGAACTTAAGCCCTTCGTTGCCTCTGCACCAATCCCATCCTTTCAACCATGACAGTGCAATTAAACAGAGCAGGTCCTTCAGCGGTGCATAACCCCACCACTGCGTTCACTATGGAGTTAACTAATATCCGCGGACCCCATACGAACCTCAATGCCGTCCATCACCATCTCGAGACGGCCCAGCCTGCTTTGTTCTTCCGAACGGAGACGCAGATTCGTTGTCCGGCCTATGATTCTTACCTGTTGTATACCGGTTATTCGCTTGAAGTAAACTTCAAGCCTAAAGCCGGGGTATGCTTGTGTGTTCGGTCGGACATCTGCTGTCACCATTTGCACTGCATGGAGGACCCCTCGTTCTCCGCTCTGTGGGTGCACGTGGATCTAGGTTCCCTGAGCCGCATCTACGTGTGCCTTTACAGCTTTCACCACGGGGACGATGAGGCGACTCGGCTGTTCAGGTATCTTAGCCAGGCAGCTAATGACGCGCAGGCGCAGTACCCGTTAGCCGAAATGGTGGTCTTGGGGGATTTTCAATGCTCATCATAAATTGTAGCTGGGATCCTCCAAGACTGATCATGCTGACAGAGCTGCCCATGCATTCGCTCTGACTCATGACGTGACACAATTGCTGAATCAGCCCACCAGGATCCCAGATGTGGCGAGTCATGCGCCTTCTCTGCTGGAACTTCTGCTGGCAGGTCACCCCGCCGGGTATCGTGTGACCGTTAGTGCGCGTCTGGGCACTTCTAAGCCTACAACCATGGCTTGCAAGAAGGCCTACGTTAGGGCGGAAGCCCAGCGCGTTAGCAGGATTGGGCGTGCGTTGGCCAATCACCCAACTAGCAGTCGTGCTTATTGGAGTTTGGCCGGGGCCGTTCAATCTAACTTCTGCCGTACAGCGTTGCCACCGCTGAGGTACCCAGAAGGGTCGCTGGCCCACAAGCCGCAAGAGAAGGCTGCCTTGCTGGCAAATCTCTTTGCGGCTAATTCCCGCGTCGAAGACCGTGGTTCCCAGACGCTGCTAACACTGCCTGGTTGCGGTTTCTCAATGTGCGGATATTCGTATCAGGCAGTGTGATGTGCAGCGTGAGTTACTGTCTCTCGATATTTGGAAAGCCAGTGGTCTGGATGGGATATGATACCAGCCGTGGTTTTAAGAGCTTATGCAGCCAAGTTGTCTCCTGCACTGACTCACCTCTACCGAGCGTCCTACCGCACAGGTGTTGTGCCGGAATCTTGGAGGGAGGCCAATGTGCAGCCGATCCCAAAAAAGGGTGATCCGTGGGACCCCACCAATTACCGCCCTATCGCTATCACCTCAGTGATGTGTAAGCTCATGGAGCGGATCATAAACGCTGAATTGGTCCGCTACCTGGAGGATCACTCGTTGATATACGACAATATGTTTTTTTTTATAATGGCCTGCCATAGTGGCGGCATTGCACCTGGTGGTAAACGCTAATACCGCCCAGGCAGAGTATCCATTGGCATGGGACTGCCGTCCGACAATTATGCCGGCCTGCTAAGGTGCCTCTTCACACTACGGCGGAAGGACCCAGGATTGTAGGAAGGAGGGAACACGCGAGAAGGCAAACATTCCAAAAAAATTCCAACTAAAAACATTCCAAACAAAAAAATTCCACAGCCTGATGGTGCGGCATAAAAAAGAATTTGAGAACCGTTTGGTTCGCGCCGGGATGGTGTGGACCGTCAAGCCATGGCTTCGTTCTGGTTAGGAATGGAGAGGAGAGGATCAAGTTGAACAATTCTTCAGAGAAGGGAATTAGCCGCAAAGAGATTTGCCAGCAAGGCAGCCTTCTCTTGCGGCTTGTGGGCCAGCGACCCTTCTGGGTATCTCAGCGGTGGCAACGCTGGACGGCAGAAGTTAGATTGAACGGCCCCGGCCAAACTCCAATAAGCACGACTGCTAGTTGGGTGATTGGCCAACGCACGCCCAATCCTGCTAACGCGCTGGGCATCCGCCCTAACGTAGGCCTTCTTGCAAGCCATGGTTGTAGGCTTCTTTGAGGGAACTGATATTGGGATCCTTCATGGCGCGACTTCTGATCCAAGCGCGGTATGCCGCCTGTTTGTCACCGACAGCATCGGCGCATGCACGATCGAACCAGGAGCGTCCACGGCCCTTACTGGCCATCTCAAAGGAAGGCATGTAATATTCCATTCCAAGTCTGATCTCGTCAGCAATAGCGTTAACACTTGCTGAGGGATCTTTACCCTCAAAGCAGCGCCGCCTCCAAGAGATAAATGTGAAATATTCCCGCATACCATCCCAATCTGCCACGAGTAATGCCAGACCCTCCGCTTAACCTGCACGGAACGTGGTGGTGATGCGAATGGTAATGACGGCCCAACCAGGCAGTTATCAGAAGTGCCCAGAGGCGCACTAACGGTCACACGATACCCGGCGGGGTGACCTGCCAGCAGAAGTTCCAACAGAGAAGGCACATGACTCGCCACATCCGGGATCCTGGTGGGCTGATTCAGCAGTTGTGTCACGTCATGAGTCAGAGCGAATGCATGGGCAGCTCTGTCAGCATGATCAGTCTTGGAGGATCCCAGCCACAATTCATGATGAGCATTGAAATCCCCCAAGACCACCATTTCGGCTACCGGGAACTGCGCCTGCGCGTCATTAGCTGCCTGGCTAAGATACCTGAACAGCCGAGTCGCCTCATCGTCCCCGTGGTGAGAGCTGTAAAGGCACACGTAGATGCGGCTCAGGGAACCTAGATCCACGTGCACCCACAGAGCGGAGAACGAGGGGTCCTCCATGCAGTGCAAACGGCGACAGCAGATGTCCGACCGAACACACAAGCATACCCCGGCTTTAGGCTTGAAGTTTACTTCAAGCGAATAACCGGGATACAACAGGTAAGAATCATCGGCCGGACAACGAATCTGCGTCTCCGTTAGGAAGAACAAAGCAGGCTGGGCCGTCTCGAGATGGTGATGGACGGCATTGAGGTTCGTATGGGGTCCGCGGATATTAGTTGACTCCATAGTGAACGCAGTGGTGGGGTTATGCACCGCTGAAGGACCTGCTCTGTTTAATTGCACTGTCATGGTTGAAAGGATGGGATTGGTGCAGAAGCAACGAAGGGTTTAAGTTTGGGCACTAAGAAGGCCGAATGGGCACCGGCACGAAAGGGTCGGCAGGAAGCGAATTGATCCGCCGCGCCGGACGGAAGGGCCCCCGTACCCTCCCGGGATGGGCCACCGAGACCCCACTTCCGGTCACCAACCGGCATGATGGACCCACCCAAGATTATGCGCGGCATGGTGAGGCAGCCTCTTGAGGTGGTTAGCCCCTGTACTATACCGCGGGCGGCCAGCGGTCAACCGTTTCTACGGGTCTCCCTGGTCGGCGGATCAACATTCCTCCTTTCGACAAACGACCGAAAATACCCACACGGTACAACCTCATGCCTGGACTCAAGCCCCAAAATAATTAGTACTCATTTTAGAAAAGGTTGTCATCTAGGGATTTTGGTGGAAAACATTATAGATTGATGGATAATTTGTGAGCACTATAAGGATTACTGAACACAAGTTTCGTTATTTAGGCTTTAAGTGGCAATTTAGAAGGTTAAGATGTCCGAAATCACTAAATATAAAATGAAAATAAAAATATTATCCGACTTATAAGACCCTTATGGAGGGATTTTGCTGAGAAAAATAATCTTCGTTTGTTAGTTTCTGAAAAATAAAAATTTAAACATGCGAAATTATTCAGAAACTCTCGTCAAGAACATATTTTTTTTCACCAACTTATCGTACATAATTTTTTATAGCAATTTCATATTATACTAGAAGAACATCTTATCAATAAATTGCCATTTTTATATTTCAACAAAATTAGTTTTCATGTTTTCTACAAATATTTTAAAAACCACTATAAAACACGCTGTCCGACCGGTGTCAAATAAGACCGCCGCAAGGCCTTCTAGAGGGAGGACGTATCGCTCGTCGCTCCGGCCTGGCTGCAGTCGATTTTTGCCGTGCGTAGTCAAAATTGCCACGCGCGGACTGCGATTACCACATCTTAGTACTTTGGTAGTAAAACATATTTTTTCTTTTATTACCTACAATGATTTTGTAGTGAGTATAAATTATGTTTCAGATAATATAATGGGATGTAATACCGAGGCTAAATTATGTTATATATTGTAATATAAAATTAAATATATTTCGTAATTGTAAGGGGTTGTAAGGCCCCTAACTCTTCTCATGTGTTCGAACACGAAATGATTAATAAACGTCCGTAGTGTCTACTGATTGAACACTGATTTGAATGCAACTTAATGTAATAATAACGAAAATATGATTAGTATCTAAATTTGTATTGTTCATTGCTTGCACGGTAATATTTGTCTACTTATAAAGCAAATAAAATATTTTTATGATATAATATTACCAATATATAAATCATAAGTTACATTTCAATTGGATATTAGAATTTTGAAGCGCACGGATCAAAGTTGGTTGCGCTGACTGTATAGCGAGGCGACGCGGCAGCTCTACGCACACAGCTTTGGTCGCTTATGTGTGCGTGAAATTAACGAAGAAATACCTATAGTTGACTTTGCGTGCAAGGTGTAAACGCTCTTAACCCCCTCGAATGAACTCTACTGCGGTAAAGTGTGGTGCGATGGTAAAAAAAAGCGAAGACTTGTGGACAGAAGTCGGACGTTTGCGACAAACCCTTTGATCCGTGCCACAAAAACCGACAACAATCGGATTCGAGGCGGACGCATCTGTGGACGTTAAATACCTATAACAGAGGCACAAATCACCTGCTTTATACGTCGGCGGACGCAACCGATTACGACGTCGTGTATAGTAGGCATTAGAAAGACATAAATGCTCAAGGTCATTTGCTCGGGACGTGGCTTATCTTATTTTTTCAAAGTATATAGGTAATCCGATTCCAAACCAAACAAATAATTCAACACTCTCGGGCGACGTGCGTACTGAATGAAATATTAATTAAGAGTCTCAAAATTCAAAAATCACAAAGAACGCGTTTGCGTCGAATTAATGCAAGTTACAATATGCACCAACCGGGGCGACGGCCTTGAGGTCGTGTTTGGTCGACACACGGCGCATCGACGCTTTGACTTTTGCCGACGACGCTTGAAACATAGAGGTAATCCTTATTTCGGTTACCGGTATGATACCGGTTAAATTCTAGGAATCTAATAAAATCGGCGTATAGGGGTTACCTATAAAAATACCGGTATATTTTTTTTCGGTTGATACCAAAAAATACCGGTATTTCCAAACCGTTTTCGGTCCCTGCTAAGTAGGCTTGGAAGTAAAGTAGTTGAGAATGTGAGGCCAATATTAACATGTTTGATCATATTTGGTGTATTAAATCAAATGAGATACTGTAGAATTTACAAGTTTTAAGATACACATAAATTAAGACTTATTATGAGTTGCTCAAGTTTTAATAAAAAGCTAAAATTTCTCCCAAATAAAACCCACAATAACTATAAAAGATTCTACAAATACATCCAGTCAAATTGAATTAAAAGATTCTCTCCCATTCCAATTACTGCATCATTGATAGCCATAGAGTTAAACGTCTGACAGAGCCGGCCGCAGCGTCGAACACGGCACATTAACGCCATTCCAGCGCCATTTGTCCCCCAGTGCGCAGATAATAAAAGCGGCCATGATAAAGTTCACACATTTCGTCCGTGCGCCGCAAACAGAACAAAATCTCACCTGCAGAACGGGTTCTCGCTTACCTGGAAAAAAGGAAACCGATCGTTAGTTAGGACGCAATCATATGGTGGTGGAGGCCAGTGCCTCATATGCAAGATGGCCGCCAAGCAAAACAATATCGAATATTACAATTAAAAAAGATTTTATTGCATCTGTATCTGTATCTGTATCAGCCCATATACGTCCCACTGCAGGGCACGGGCCTCCTCTACAATCGACTACCGATTGAGAGTGGTTAGGCCATATAGTCCACTACGCTGGCCTAGTGCGGGTTGGTGGACTTGCATACCATAGAATTTTTATAAATCGCTATGGTATGTAGGTTTCCTCACGATGTTTTCCTTCACCGTTTTAGTGCGTGGTGATTGACTATCAATACACACATGACTCCGAAAAGTCAGAGGTGTGCCCTGGGATTCGAACCCGCGACCACCGTGAACATGTTGGCAGTCGCGTCTAGTCCGTTTACCAACAGGCCACCACGCACTTATTTTATTGCATCACCTAAAATAATAAATGTATCATCACTACATAGTATAAAACAAAGTCGCTTTCTCTGTCCCTATGTCCCTTTGTATGCTATCTTTAAAACTACGCAAATGATTTTGATGCGGTTTTTTTTAATAGATAGAGTGATTCAAGAGGAAGGTTTGTATGTATAATACGTACATTTTATTGTACAGAAATCTATTGTACCCGGGCGAAGCTGGGCCGGGCCGCTAGTAATTATTATATAATTCTTAGTATCAACAGTTAATATTTTCTTATGCTAGTAAAGTAAAAGTGATGAGAAACTTGATACTTTTTATCATACACTGGCCGCATGATGAATGTCGTCACTAGTAAACACAAATAGGCTAACCATACAGATAAATGAAGCTATAATCGAATGTCAGTTGATATCTACGTGACCTCAACGACGTTATCCGTAAAGGTCAGTACGTGTCGGAAAATAACTACCCTAACGTGGGTAGGGTAGCGCCGGGCTGATAGAATCCCACCTACAACCCTCATAAAGTATTGCGACCCCTAATTCCAATGCTGATTCCGGGCCATTGAGTGTCTGTACCCGATGTCTATCTAGAAATATGTTGATTATCTTCAAAAAAGTCTGATTGGGTGTATCTAATCGTTTATTGCTTTATCATTAATTAATGTCGACCGCTAATAGATAGCGCTGCAATATCTCGGATACATTAAGATAATTATGAGATACACCCGTTACTTGTCTCGGAGATAAAATCACATTACACCGGTCTTTGAAGTCGGCCTACACAATGGAATTGTCTGTCTCGTAAAAGGTACGTTTACTTGATGTTTCAATTTGAACATTTTTAAGATTGTTACTTTATGGTCAAGGATGGTTTATTTTGTTTCAATTTATAAATAAATGCACTCAAAAACTGGCTCAGAATTTTCAAACATGGTTAAATATGGACACTGGCCGCAGATTAAAACGACCTAACTATTGAAATCTATCATTATTGAAATGTCTAAAATCGCAATTATATTAAAAAAAAAACTTTCGATACAACATAGTGTTCTAACTATAACGAGCCTTCTGATAGCAACCGCTAGCCACGAGAGTACACAACCCCAAAGGAATCACTGATGCATTGATTCCTTTGACCAAGTAATTTTATGGCTGTTGCATTCAACCTGTGTCAAACATATACAAGGCTCCTTCACGTAATCAAACAATATAATGTTATAGATGATAATTAAAATTTGCGAAGCGTTTCGGAATTGAACTTTGTGTATGTTCAGTAGGCGTTATAAAGAGGTCGAAATCTTCTTACTCATACATAATGCGAATTTTGTGCCCAGACATGCGTTATCTTTTAACAACTAAAATTAGATAATAATAAATTCGAATTAAATATTAAATGAAGTAAACAATATAATTATTTATTAGAAACTAGCGGCCCGGCCCAGCTTCGCCCGGGTACAAATAGATTTCTGTACAATAATATGTACGTATTACGCATATATACCTTCCTCTTGAATCACTCTATCTATTAAAAAAAACCCGCATCAAAATCCATTGCGTAGTTTTAAAGATTTAAGCATACAAAGGGACATAGGGACAGAGAAAGCAACTTTGTTTTATACTATGTAGTGAAGAAAGAAATCGAAATAAACTTTTTAGTCATAAAAGTTTTATACCTTTTACCGTATACGAATGCTTTTCCCTATCATACAATATACTACGAAAACTAAGAAAATTCTTAACCACCAAAGTTTCGTAGCCCATATATGTCCCACTACAGGGCACGGGCCTCCTCTACAATCGACTACCGATTGAGAGTGGTTAGGCCATATAGTCCACCACGCTGGCCTAGTGCGGGTTGGTGGACTTACATACCATAGAATTTTTATAAATCGCTATGGTATGCAGGTTTCCTCACGATGTTTTCCTTCACCGTTTTAGTGCGTGGTGATTGACTATCAATACACACATGACTCCGAAAAGTCAGAGGTGTGCCCTGGGATTCGAACCCGCGACCACCGTGAACATGTTGGCAGTCGCGTTAGGGGGTTACTATAGAATCCGTAACTCGAAGTTTCGTGACATTTTTCGGACGGATGTTACTTCGTTACACGAAATCCGTAAAAAGAACGAATGATTTGAATTTTCCGTCAATACTTCGTCGCCCGAACTAACTGTCAGAGACGAAAATTTGAAATTGACAATGTCAATTTGACATCGACGAAAATATAATATTTCCGAGTTTCGATAAAATGTTGTTTGTAAAGTGATTTTATTACTTTAGACCATATATCAAGTGCAAAATCTTAATTAAAATGGCATGTAACAGCGGTGATTCGAAGAAAATTAAGTAATAAAAGTTCGAAAACAATAACGCAGCTAAACAAAAAATGAAAATTGTTTGCACTGGCTATTAGAAATGCCTGTGAAATATCTTGGAAATTATAGTGGGGAAGAGGATGCCCACCACCAGGAATTAAAAGTACAAGATGAAGTGTGCCGTTTATACCTCAGACGAGTAAATAAGTTTATACGACGCGATAGGACGTTCACAACCACAACGAGACTCGATATTGTTATTGTTTTTATTGTGGCGTAAAATAACAATGTACTCCCGACAGAAAATACAGGGATAATTTAAATAATACCCAAAACCAAACCGGTATAATGGAGAAGAACATTTAACAAGAACAAAACGGCCATACCTAATACAGTTTAAGACAAATTGAATAAATGTTGGTGTCAGTGTGAAAGAATATAGTGTAGAACATGGTGGATATTTCAAACAAACCAAAAAGATGGCAAAGAGGATACAACTATATTTTGGCTGATATTTACAACGAGAAGACCCCCAAACTTTATTTAAGAGGAAATCTTTTAAAGGTGTTTCTTCAAAGTTTATCTTATTTATACTTTTTGTACCCAAAAAATATCGCTATAAAACACTTAAATAAATTAATTGTGGATAGTACTTAACATATTTTATTAAACTTTTGATATTACTAAATAAAAATTGTTTTCTTTCCACCTTATGATTATTAGTATGTTCATAGCTCAATATCAGCCGCATTGTGAGGAATAGAAAATTCAATATTACTAATAAGTATCTTACAAGTAGTTACATAATAAAACAATGTTACATAATAAAACAATGTTACATATAGTGCATATTTTATATTTTCTCTAATAACAAGCTTATATTATATGAGTTTCACACACATTCAATGTTATGGCATAGTACCTACCTATTTGTTTTGATAAACTCTGCATGATAATAATTAGACAGTCACTTTTGAACTAAATATTAATTAAAATCCTTTATTACATGGATAAAAACTTCAATTGTATAGGTATTTTGTTTATATAAAACTTTTTGTAAAAGTTAATTAAGAAGCATTAATTATAACCAACCATAAAGATGTCAGGAAAGGAAAAGGTTTTGTTAGAATGAGTTTAGATAAATAACAAAACAAACTAATATCTATCTACTTTACAGCAAAATCGAATTATAATTATTTCTAATTTTAATGACATCAATATAATATTATTATCCAATCAAACTATATTAACATCACATAATAAGTATTTAACCTAATGTGAAGATAACCGGTTAATTGTAATAATATATCTTTCAATTGATTCTTTAAAGTAATTATATGAAACAGAAACTCCTTCAAATGGATGTAATATACTGTTATTGTAAAGAAATGTACATACATACTTAAAAAATGGAAAGAATTATTTGTAGTGTGTTATATACATAAATATAAGTATGTATAACTTGTTTCACATAAATTACTACCAGGTAACAAATAAAATACAAATAAAACATTTATTTCAACATATTCCATTTACAACAGTTTTCACAATGATTGAAGATTTGATGTTCATTATCCTAGAAAAAAGATGATCTCATTATTGTGGTTGAATCATCCGCAAAGTACCAAGCGATAACTTCAAGTAGTTACATCCTGTAACACAAAATAGTAATCTATTAAAACATATTTACAACCTAGTGTTTCATGTTATTTATACACTACCAAATCATTCCAAACACAAGTTATTAACTAACTAAAGACTTTAATCATATACTTTGTGAATATTGATAACGTGTGTGTGACTATTAACTTTATTAAATAACCACTAGTGGAACTTCTTTCTATCCCAGCAAAGTTGCATGTTTGAGCGCGACATGTATAAGTAAATAAATATTTGTTAGGCGCTTGAAGGAAATATAACAAGGAATATCAACCCAGTTCGATAATTGATCATTATGGCATTAAATAGATATAATAATTTAAAAATAAGAAACTTACCGTTTTAATAAAATATTTTGCATAAATACGTACTTTTGTCAACATTAAAGAATTTTAAACATTAAATTTTAATTATAATAATATCTTTATATACAATGTACTCTGTGAATTAATTCTTTATTTATATAATTAAGTGTTTTGTAAATGTTTACAATTTAATTTTTTTTACGTTTTGACGTTTGATGGTTGATACTTGTTGTTTTTTTACATTTAACCTAAAGGCAAAAGTCCCAGCCGTACAGCCTAGGGTAATATATTGAAATTCTTCAAGTTCTTTTATTAGGAAGTAAAAACCGTGGGCTCGCCCATGTCATGCTTTAAATAATTTAGTAAAGGTGCTTTATTGAGATTTATGTATTATAAAAATAACTAAATTAGATTGTTATATTGGTATATGACAGCTCCTGTGCCACAGGCTAGGCGGTTAGCTGATGATGCCATGCCGCCTGCGAATTGCGAAACGAAAGACCGCGGGTTCGATGATCGATCCCCGCACCGAGAGAAAGGTTTGTGAGGCCCACAAATATTTTTTTTGTGGGCCTCTTTGTGGGGGATCAGGATTATGTATGTAACTATGGGCATGTTATTTATTTATATGAAGTAATAGCCTCCGTGGTGCAGTTCGTTAGATGCCGGCTTTGCAAAACAAATGTCCACGGAATCGATCGCCGAACCGAAACTAATATTTGTGTGAACCACAGGTATTTGTTTGAGATACTGGGTGTTTATGAGACCCAAAAGTATCTCGTAGTTCCTGATACCCATGACACAAGATTCGATCTTAGTGTGAGGTCAGGACTATTTATGTGACTTTTGGATGTCTTTATTTATAAATAAGAGTTCAATTTAAAATAAAATAAAAAATAATGTATATAATTTAAAACGTCTTTTGTATAATAGTCTAAAATATATAGTGTATATCAAGACTGCTACCGGAAACGAAGCCAGTTGGTAGTTTAAGGGACTTCAGACACAATGCAACAGAAAAAGTTGGAAAAAAGCGTATTTTTTTTTGTTATTTTTTTCCTATGATCATATTCGGGTATTAAATACATTTTTTTCCTATTTTTTCCTAAAATAATAGTGTATACCTTTTTATTTATAAATAATCTAAGGTTTAAAAGAGTTTAAATTATTATTTTAGCAAAAATTATGGATTTACCACCCAAAAATTACAATATTTAAAAAATCATAAAAAAATAATTGTCGCATTTCTTTGGGAAATTTTTAGTTGCATTGTGTTTGTAGTCATTAAAACTACCACTCGGCTTTGTTTTCGGTAGTAGTCTTGAGATACCCAGTGGATTATCTATACACATAAATAAAATGATAAATGTCTGTTTTTAAAGTGAAACTAAAAAAAATGTCCAACTACATATCGTCATACTCGTATACACGATATCTATACTAAAAATGATCTGAAAAGAGTTTTTGTCTGTCTGTCGTTCTGTTTGTAATCGCTTATCTCGAGATCGTCTGGACCGATTTTGACGGGACTTTCACTGAAAGATAGCTTAATTAATTTTGCGGGAGTAACTTGGGCTATTTAAGTTTTGAATAACAATTAAGAGTACTGCACAAAAAAAAATATCCCTTAAATTTTGCGGTTATTTTTAAAATATGCTTTAATGATAAGAGAGTGTCTGAGTTAATTATGTTTCTTCGATTTAGTTTGCTATAAAAAATATTTAGGGTTCCGTGGGACAAATCATTTATCTAAGACAAGTAGAAAGAAATAAATCATTCAGCCCTGCACGGCTATGATTAAAAATTAAAACTCGTAATATTATTTTTAAATAAAGATTTGTAGAAAAGTTTTGCAATTCAAATCCGATAGAAGTGAAACGTCAGAAAATTAACCTACGTTATCTTTTCTATAATTTTCGAGCACTGCAAATCCTCTAGAAAAACCACTTATCAATAAATATCATTTTTCCCCACTACATGCTAGGTCTAAATTACCATATAAATAGTGGAAAATTCACTTAGGTGGCAACATTGTTGGAGAATAATGATCACAGATAATGCTGTTTTTCTCCTTCCAAAATCCATAAGAATATCTATGATAATTATCATTCAGTCCGAAGTTAGTCTATGGTTACGATGAATTTTCAACATTTCGGATGGCTCACATACTCTGTGGTACATATACTTCGTCACTGACATCCGTCATCCGAAGTTTCGTGCTTCGTATCGGATTGTAGAGTAACCCCCCTAGTCCGTTTACCAACAGGCCACCACGCACTTGATGCTATTATCACCTATTAAAGTTTCGTTTCGTATCGTATCAGCCCATATACGTCCCACTGCAGGGCACGGGCCTACTCTACAATCGAAAGTACGATTGAGAGTGGTTAGGCCATATAGTCCACCACGCTGGCCTAGTGCGGGTTGGCGGACTTACATACCATAGAAATTATTATAAATAAAGTTTCGTTTAATAGGTGATAATAGCCAGTTTCACAAAATCGTTTTAAAACTGTGGAATTCCTAAGCGGAAACATTTGAGTGCTCAATAGCCCAATAAAAGGCAATCGAGTGACATCTCTCAATATCGCGACGGCATTTAAACAAATTGGACACTTATTGGAATTCCCCACGGAACTTTTGTAAACAAACTCGTTTGGTCAGTGCCGCGGTGCGTTTTATCTCCTCAAATCTTTATAACTAGCAATATGATTTAGTTGGATTGTAAAGCTTTGCCGGATTTGGTAGTCTGTGATTTGTTTGGTGCATTAGTAAAGCAACATGATTTTTCGTTTTAGAGTCATATTGAGTATATATCCGGCTTTGGGAATGGCTTGTGTCCGTGGATATTCTGTTTCGAATTCGAATTATTTATTTATTATTTATTATTATTATATGCCTCGTAGTTGGAATTCACTTTATAGTATCAGTATAAAAATGAATGTTACTGAATTCGGCAGTTTTTTCTAAATGTTTTCTACAATACATTATATTATACTGCTGTGGTTTCAATTCTCCAATACATGGCCGGGTGATGATACACTTTTAAAAATGGCGGCCAAAATGTTCAATTCCGACAATCCATTTAGAATATCGGAGCAAAAGAATCCCTCAGATACAGATTTTGAGACCAATCGGACCAATAAGAAAACGAATAAAATTTCCTCATACTTGCTAGATTTTTCACTACTACTTCCCTCTTTTAGGTCATAGCGTAATGATATCTAGCCTATAGCGTTCCTCGATAAATGACATATCCAACTGAAAAATATTTTTTTCAATTCGAACCAGTAGTTTCTGATCTGATATAAAAACAAATTCTCAGCTTTACATATTCAGTATTGATACATTTTATACTATGGCATCAATTCTCCAATACATAACGAATAATTTAAGCTATTATAGCCCGTGTACATAATGCGCGTTTAAGTGTCGTGCCGATTACATAAAGTATTCGAAACGGACCCAGATATCAGTTTTATACTAATAGTTGAAGCAGCGAAATATACGTGAAAAAATTTATATTCATTAGTTTTAGTTATTTAAATATTATATATTTTATCATATCTATTTAAATCTTCAACAATTTAGATAGGTCAATTGAGATCAAATAGATGAAAAGGAATTAATATTCACGCGTTTTGCCAGAAAATTATGAATTTTAAATTAGTCTAAAATTTGAGGTATCGAAAAATAACGTGAAATATTTTAATAGTGCACAAAGAACACGACTTAAAAGCCTGTTAGCAATAATAATATGTTACGTCTTAAAATTAACACTTATTATATGAATATACATTATATTATATGTTTGTATAATATAAAGTATCAATAATATTATAAATTAATATTAATAATATTCGAGCGTCTGTTCTTTTTCCATGCGATTGTAAGGCCGGCACACCAAAAAGCATCGGGTGGATTACTATAAAGTGATATAATTTTTACGAAGAAATCTTAAAATTTTGTGGATTAGTCTGAAACTCCACAAATCTTAAGTTCTAAAATTAAAGAAGAACTTAGCCAACGAAATAACATGAAAATGTCTTATTGTTTAAAAACTTTCTTGACCGATACTAATCGATGATACCCTCCATATATCACTAGTCAAATCAAACACACATTACGATAAAGCAAGGCATATTTTTCACAATAGCGCATGCTCCCGTATATTTTACTTTAGGGTTCCACATTAATCTCCGGGAATATTTTATGCGAGGCACGTGACCGAGCCACTCGGAATAAGAGCAGATACACCCTTCCTCTATTGCTTGGTTCTTAACCGATGGTCCGCGGACCATTGGTAGTCCCTGAAAGCAAAACAGTAGTGTAAAAGCACTGTTGTGTTTCGGTTTGAAGAACATTGTAGCCAGAGTAACTTGACATATTGAGAATTTAACATCTTATGTCTCAGGATGGCGAGCGCAGTGGAATACCAATCATTTCTTTGTCATCCAAACCGTTGTTTGGTTTTGCTACTGTTCATAATCGGTCTTATCGCCTACCATCAGGCGAGCATGCTCGTCTCGCCATTCATCGCAATTTAAAAAAAAACATCCCTAGTAGTCCATGAAACCATACTGAGGCCATCTTTAAGACAATTTTATGTATGTTTTATTAATGCTTATATAAAAACGGTTTATTTATTTACACATCGATACTGTATTTACATATAATCCAACCAGTTAACGGACTCGATGGCGGATGTCGATGGCTGGATAGAAATTTATCGAATAGGGACTGTTTGAGTATAAAGGTAAGAACCACTACCCTATTGAAATAAATTATAATCAATTGAGATAGTGGCGCCGTTTTTATCGACATTTTAAAGTATAATGTTACTTTGTTCCGTTGATAAATACATCAAGGTAAATGTGACAAATTAGTATTTAAACCTGTGAACGGATTTAGTAGATTGATTGGATGGAGTTGGAGTTGTGGCATTAAATAATACAGTTGTTTTTACCATTTATTGAATATTTAATGGGTTGCTGTGATATTTAAAGAAGAAAAACTTTACACAGGAAATGAATAGGAAGGACGTTTTGTCATAAACATCTATTTTGAATCAGCATTAGGTTCATCCAAAAAATCGGATGAATTTTAAATTTCTAGGTGCTTCATATAATTTGGAAATTAATATCATCAGTCTAACCACATCCAAAGCTGTATAATTTTCAGCCAAAGATGTTCAGAGTCGAAATACCTAAAGAAAATGTCTAAACAGCCCCGACAATGTACTAGGTTATCATAAGCCAGCAGCGGTCTCCGCGCTCTTCTATTATATGAATATAAAAGAATAAAGAAATAACACGGGTAGTAAAAAGTTATGACAAGTTAAATTAGAGAAAGCAATTTCAGTTACATTTACTTTGTACATGCAAAGCGCTTTCGTTAGTGGAGAATAAACAAATGTACAATTGAGATCTTAAGAAATGTTTGCCTACTTTAATGAAATATTTAACTTTTATATTCAGCGCTGTTTACGTACAAAGATCGTATATTTTTATTTTACTGAACTAAATGACTCACACATAAAACCTTTGAGTACGTAAACCAAAATCAATTTTTGCAAATTCAAGTTTTGTAAGAGATATTATTTTTCTCTACTGCGGCATATAATCAAAAGCAAGATTAGGTAATAGACTTAATGAATTTATAAATATGTATATATTTAATTTATCGTCTACAACTTCATAATATATTTTTTGTATTTCAATTCCACCGCTGAATGACTTATTTCCTGGCTATAAATCTTTACGTGCTCAATAAAATAATATTTCCCGAGTGTGGTATAAAGATGGTGTCATGTTCCCTTTAGCCCTTACAACGAACACAAAGCCGTCATACACCACTCATAATCCATAGCCGTGGGAATTTGGTGTCAGACATTACCCTACATCACTATAGGAACCATATTTGCTAAAAAATGAATTTTCACTCCCTAGATGTGAATGACATGGGGTTGAGTATGGCAAAACTAAGGTACTAACTTGTACTGAAATTTGTCTGGTTTCGTGGTAATTCTTATAGAAGACAATAGTAGGTACACTAAAACGAGGGTAGCGGGTGCTTTGCACAGGATATTACCCAATCTTGGCGGACCAAGGGAGGAAGATCACCGTCTATATATGCGGAGGTCGTGCGATCCATGGCACTCTACGGGGCGCCTGTTTGGTCAAACAGACTAAGTGTCCGTCGATGCAAAGTAAAATTGTATCGACTGCAACATAAGATGGCCATCAGGAGCGTACGAGGATACCGTACGATATCCTTCGAGGCGGCAACAACTCTAGCAAGATTTCCTCCCTTGGATATACTGGCGGATATGAACGCAAAGGCTTACAGCCGAATACGCATCGTCCGGCAAGAATACGCAGGTCAGTCAACTACGGCGATTGAAGTGTCAATCAGACGGCAGGAACGACTGATTGCCTTCAAGACATGGCACTCGAGGCTCTGCGAGGACAAACGTGCACAAACGCGTTGTCGAGGCAATCTTGCCGGTTTTCGAAAGCTGGATGAGACGCAAGAGCGGACGACTCACATATATTACTCAGATAATCACCGGGCTTGGGTGCTTCGGTGATTATCTGAATAAGATAGGACGGGAGGCAACGGCGATTTGTCACCATTGCAGTACTGGAGACCAGGATTCCGCATCGCACACTCTTATGCAGTGTTCTGCCTGGGAGGTGGAGAGGCGAGTCCTAACAAAAGCGATTGGCCAAAACCTCTCTCTACCAGCTGTCATTGTGGCAATGCTGGGGGGAGAACGCCAGTGGAATGCCGTAGCCTCCTTCTGTGAAACCGTAATGGCGAAGAAGGAGGCAGCAGAGCGGGATCGGGAGAGAGCCGATCCTGCTCGGAGACGAATTCGCCGAGGTGGTGCCAGAAATCGCCCTGACTAAAGATTAAAGCTAAGGGGAGCAAGACAAGAACAACTTCTCTGAGTAGTACTTCTAGTTCCTCAGGGATCCCACTTGGGCCCTCTGTTTTACAACGCTTATCTCTTTGACATACATAATGTTTTCAAAAATGCAAAGTATATCTTGTACGCAGATGACAAGAAAATTTATATGAAAGTGTGCTCGTCTACTGACTGTATGCGGTTACAAAATGATCTTGATAATCTATATAATTATTACTCTCAAAATAGAATAACAGTCAGCATAGGCAAATGTCAGTGCATAAGCTTCACTCGAAAAAAGAAACCCATTCAATTTCCTTATCAGTTTAATGGTGTTGCAATTGAGAGAACTAATGCAATACGTGACTTGGGGGTTTTCCTGGATGCTAGGATGTCGATGACCACACACATTGACACGATCATTGCCAAGGCCTACCGCAACTTAGGATTTTTAATAAGAACATGTCGGCCTTTCTCCGACCCCATAAGTTTCAAGATTGTATATTACGCATATGTGCGCAGTGTGTTGGAGTATGCTAGTCCAATTTGGTCCCCTAGTTACAATACTCATATCACACGAATTGAAGGCATCCAAAAGAAATTTGTGCGCTATCTTAATTTTAAATTTAAATTAGTCAACCCGTCTATAGGATATATAAACACCTGTCATACCTACGGACTTTTAACGCTTGAAGAACGTCGACAGGTACTCGACATGGGTTTCCTGTACGATGTGATCTGCGGTCAATTGGATTGCCCTGAACTAGTCGAACTTATATATCTCGCGGCACCTAAACGCCGTACTAGACACACACCACTATTTTTTGTACCGAGACATACTACAAATTACGGGAAAAATTCTATACTTACAAGACTACCAAATACATACAACAAATATTTTAGTAATGTTGATCCATTTATAGGATCTAAACAAATGTTTTTGCGTAAGGTGAGATGTTCTATATATGACCCGAGTGAGGATTTATCTTGACGTGTGCGATATATTGTTTATTAATTATTACCTATCTCTTAATTGTTTATTATTTTCAAACTGTTTTTTTGTTTTTTTTGTACTTCATATAAACTAACCACATTACAACATAATATAAAACTTTGTAAATCTGTGTGCATTGAGTGTCTCAGCCGACCTTTATTTTTATATTTTTTGTATATTTCTTGTATTCTTTTTGCATTTATATGTACAAAATTTATTTTAACCTTACATCAACTTTAACTTTAAATATGTATCCGTTTTGTAACTCCATAATATTTGTGAATAGTTGTAATTGGCTAACAAATTGTAATAGCGTATTTTTAAGCACTTATTATATACAGCTGTAACTATTCCTTTCATAAAAAAAAAAAAAAAAAAAAAAAAAGAAGCTACGCACTGGAGGAACTTCGGCGTGTTCTTTGTGAGGTCCCGGAGTTTCTCCAAAGTGCTGATGAAGCAAGATGGGGTTTTTAGTCGGTAAAAATCCGGCATTCCCTCCCAGTGCGAGAATCCAAGAGGATTTTCCCAATGAAAAAAAAAACACAAAAAAACGTACTCTAAAACATTCCTTTCACGTCGCCGTAATCAGGTTTAAAATGTTTGTGTGCTCTACAGTGTTAATCCATGGTCAGTTAAAGGTAACGTATTGTACCAGCTTTATACATCCCACTGCTGGGCACGAGCCTCCAACCTAGAGTACGATTGAGTGGTTAGGCCATATAGTCCACCACGCCGCCCTAATGCGGGTTAGCGGACATTCTATACCATACAAATTGTTTCAAAAAGGATACAAATAATAAGTACATATATTTCCATTACAACTTTGAATAAATTCAGCAAAAAATTGCTGTTCAAATATACGGTGAACTGTATAAGGAAAATTGATAATAAATTGCCGGGTAAGCCGGAAGAACGTTTGACGTGTAAAAAATTGAGTGTGGACTTGATAAAAGATGTCGGAACTGTTCTCAGCTGCTTTTTATAGCTAAATTGTTGGTTGAGGTGACGCATTACACTATGTTATAAATAGTAACCAATTTGAAAAACGGTACACACCGATATGGTCGTTTAATTGGTGTCATCGACCACAATACCCCACGTTTTTGCATTCGTCTCATGGACATTATTGCGATAAAGTATCCAAATGGCATATTATTTTTGACAGATAAAAATAAACAATGAATTTAGCGATAACCCAAACATATCTCAAAGATTGCAACACTCTAACAATAGAGTAAAAATAAAAACCAATGATGCTATTACAAGCACCCTTTTTAAAATACCTACACGACAATACAAATGATTGGGTGCATAGATAAGTAAAATATAACAGAGCGGTTATTCGTCACGCGCGACGTGAAATAGAGCGGCACGGCGCTGACGGCGGAGGGGTTGTGCGGCGCAGGGTACGGGGCGGAGCAATTAACGCACCACGTCGACACTGATTTACGACCTAATCACCATTGGGCAATGGTCCACCCGCTCACAATGTTTTAATTGCATCTAAGGGATTGCCAACCGAAAACACGCTTTGACGAATTATTGCTAATTGTTATAATTATAGCACTGTATTGGACAATGTATTGTTATACAAATTAATTGGTAGGAACCTCGCTAATTACTAGAGATGTCATTGTAGTGTATATTAACCGACTGAGTTTCACAAGTTGTGATATAAATTCAAGAAATTGTTTATTTTCCAAGAGCAGTGCTATTACATTAACTATTCATTTTAAAACCTATTTTATCAAATGTTTTATCCCTTTTGAACGCCTAAATATTACGAAACAAATTCAACTAGAAACAGAAATAACATTACAAAAACTTACATAAAGTGTAGGTAAATCACTAAATTGAACAATTACTACAAAAACATAACGATTTGTAATTGAGGTAAAGACCCAGCCAATAAACAAGTCATTAGAAGATTAGTCATCAGTTCTAACAGATCGGCTATTTAATTGGTCACGCAGAATAAATATTTAATACATTCCTAACACCACGCCTGTCTCACAAAAGTGGTACGACTGAGGTACTTTAAGGAGACCCACGTTCCGCCTCGTGTGTTCCGTCCCACAATGTGATTAGGGGCGACCCTATCGCCATATCGGCAACAAACAAATTCCTGACTCGAATAATGAATGGAAAAATAACTTTGCCCGACCTGGAATTCGAACCCCAGCGATGTAAGCGCAGAGCTACCGATTCAGTCATTATCAATATTTAAAAGTTATATCTAAAAGATTTTTATCTATACATATAAATAAGTAATTAAATAAAATAGATTATTTATGCACTTACAAGAATTCAAAGTATGGAATAATCGGCGTCGTAAGATATGAAGGGTGGGAGGTCAAGTTTATCTCATGCACTTATTATTGATAAACATTATGTAGTGATAACTCGAGCAACTCTTGTCTTGTGTCTTCGATTAGTTTGTTTTACATATTGATAATTATATCAAACATACACGAAACGCATGTCTTTACTAGGAAATTAATATACCTAATTTTGTGTGTATTAAGGTATTTCCATTTAAAACAATAACATGACTAAAAATATTAGTAATGTAATGTATACACGCATTTCAATAAACATATTCTTATTATAAAAAAAAGTCAACTCAAAATATTTGTCATCTAATCTATAACCTGTAAATAAAATACGAAATATAAGCTCGTGAAAAATCGTAAGTTATTTAGTACAGTCGGAAGCCTTCTGAAGGATTTTATACTCCATAAATATGTTAAAAATACTGCAATACGCCTTAGTAAAACCTTGTATTAATAGCAGCCGATCAAGATTAAGTGTGTCAGCGAGATCGTATCTAATGCCGCCGGTATAGGTTCCATCAATCAATATCTTATTATGGTTATTATTACTGACACCAGGCGACTTGGCTTCTAATCATTATTGTTTTAAAGTTCGCTTCTCATTCTACCTTGTATGTGGCAGAGAATGACAAATAATGTTGTAAAATAGAATTGAGATTATAAATATTTCGATGACCTTAAAATAGATTAATTAGACCCGTTCCAAATGAAGTTTTGATCGAAAGATAATTAATCCATCTATAAACATATTTTTGTCGTCGCTCCAAATCAATCATATCCGTAATTTTATATTGTCATTAATGTACACAAAAGTGGGTAAAACTTTTTAAAATGTGTAAATAACGTCATTAGAAACCACTTTTTAAAATATTAGCACATCATTTTATACATATCGCAATACGTCAATAACTGTCGAATGAGATTGCAAAGTTTGCCGTTCCAACACAGAGAATATACGATAATATAAATGATAAATAGTACGCAGTAATGGTTAGGAAACACGTCATGTTAACACGAGATTAAAGAAACAACTGGTATTTGCACTTTAGGTCCGGCAAACGTGCAAACAGCTCACTTTATGATAAATAATTACAACTCGGTCTTGGAACGCAGGTGTATTCCTAGCGTCTCAAAATAGTTAGTAAAGAAAAAAACAAAAGGAGGAAATATTGAGACTATAAACGAAAAGGAAATTACGTTATACAGCCTAATCGATGTGTATAAATTATTTAATATTCTTTTGAAGCCCTGCAAAATATGATCATATGATCCGGCTTATGAATTTTATATTTAGAGTTTTCAAAGAAATAAAATAGTTTTTTATTGAAATCCCCGCCAAAACTACAAATATGTTTCATCCAAAAAAAATAAATGATTTAGGAATACAACACAAAAAGCATGCGAATTGTGAACTGAACCATACGAAAACATGAATATTGCTGTTTCTGTATTTATACTACATAAAACCCAATAATCCATGTACTCGGTTACTTCTGCCAAATAGACAGCAACAACAGCTCTGAACTTTTAAACAAGCATTTTGCAAACTCCACAGATTTTATTCAATAAAATTTTCCTCTTTGCAAGAAATAATCACTTTAACACTTTATATTTAAATGCTAGTCATGCAACTAAGCATATAAATTATGGCTACAGTCGTAAACTTAATATACTTAGGTTTTAAAACTTCCATTCGCAGGATATTAGAAATTCTTTATTAATAATTAAAAGCAGGTGTTATGCAAAATAATGTAGTTATTAAATACAAATGGATCTTACTATGTGCTAATCATGTGCTAATAGACGGCTAATAGATTTCTCGTGTAATTAATGTGTCGAGAAGTAGGAAGGTCAAAGTGAATGTTTGTGTATGTAATAATTGATTTGTTACTAGAACGTAGCCTGCGCTCTGCAGTCTACACATACGACCTTATTCGTAGTTACATATAAAACCTATTTGAATATCGCATGTTTTGTCTCCTTCACTCAATCTGAATTCAAATTCGTACGAAAGGGACAAACATTCGATAACTAAAAAAAAATATGCTATGATCTATTAATAAGGCTTTTATAAATTAATAAACATAATTTGCTAAATTGATGGTTATTTAAAAATATATGATCAAAAGGACTTGCGTTTGTGTAGTTTGATCATAAATTGAGCGGCAGACACATCCGCGTCAGGAAATTTATACAGAAATAAAATAAATTAAATTCGAGCAAAAAACGTAATTACGAAAAGTTTTATTTAGCGAGTGGGTGGCTACAGTATATGTTAATGTGAGTCGGTAAGGATAAAACCATTATATACAGCCGTAATAAAATATTGCAAATAAATTCGCTCTTTATTAATACTTTGAATATTTTAATACTCATTACGAATTTAGATATTTAAGGATATATTATGATAATCAGAATTTTAATGGAGACAACGACTTCGTCGGCTTTTTTAAATTCTTTTTGTAGTGTTGTTGGTTTTGATATTATTTTTCTTTAGATATCCTAGTAGCAGGGGCGTGCACTCCTTGTAGGCAGAAATGCAGTGCTTTACTTGCAATTCACAGATATTTTATTATAACGTTCGTACGTTTTAGATGACTTTAATTTATAGTAAATAAATGAATAAACAAAATATAATAACTTACAAACGCCTAATATTTTATAAATAGCACCTATTTGCAATCACGCAAACATTATGGTTGCCACGCGAAAAGCAAGAGGCGCTGCAAAGCAAATTAATGTACCTAATCAACCAAGTCATGCCGCCGCGTCCCGCATTACATTTGTTTGCATGTGTGTAGTAATTTTGGTGTCCGTGCACAGTCGCAAACGCACACACCCATGAATATTGAAAGCCGCGACTCCTGCGGCAGGCCTCGGGAGTTCGGCAGTTGTCGGAAGTAATCGTAAATGTTCGTTGCCTATAATCCGAGTAAAATTAATAGGCTGGAATCTAATAAATCACCTATGCACATTATGCATTTTTGGTTAGTAAGGTTTTATTTGTTTAAATAGAAATGTTTTGTGTTTCGCGGGGGCCATTTTGCTTTTTTTTATGAGTTTTTGCATTGTTTACTATTTTATACTAGTATTTTTGTAAATAAATAGATTTCTTAACGGATTTTTTCATTTTAACATTTGAAAGTGTGTACATTTAATAGTTTATTACTAAGTTTCGATATTAATTGTAGTCATTTGCTTTTACTAGTGTGTTTGTTTATTTTTTTAAATGTTATTTGATTACGAGGTTTGTGTTAAAAATGTATGTTTATCAAATGAATGAATGAGGTGGCCGAAATCTTGCGTTTATTTACATCGGGATAGGTATAGTAATCTCAACTAACCGGAACCTTGAATATGTGAAAATTGAAAGCTGACTAGGTGAGTTTTTTTATGTTACTTATTAGAATTTCTTCCGCCGCGACGATCGATCGCTGTTTTGTCTGCGTTGCCGTAGAAGATGGACATGTATGAAGTAGTACATCTAAGACTTGTTATATTGGCATGGTTTCCGACTTAGAGATCCGTCGCGTAGCTGTGGCTATGCTAAAAAACTATAAAAGAACAAGTTTTTGTGACCGAGTACTCCGCCGCATACCCAGTGTCATAATCCTGTGCACGCCGCTGCCTAGTAGATAAATAATTCTGTATACTAAAAATAAATATAATAAAGTTATCTGAAACAGTTTTTCTATTTTTAACTGTTGTATAGTCTGTTGAAAACCAGAAAAGTAAGAAGTAAAAATAGGCACGTAATCTTAGATTTACGCCAATGTAACACATTGATAAACTATTATTTAAGAATTTTATTTTATGGAAAATAACAAAGGGAGAGATGAACAAAAAGATATACTGTACACGAACAAAGCCAGAATATAATACTAGTAAGTAATAAAATTCGAATCATTATCTGCACAGAATACAATGTTACTAACAAGTTCGAAGTAGCAAATTTTATAACCTTTGTTCCTTTGTGTTCAGACTGCAAGGAATTCAACACAACTTCAATTTTATAGTAATGCCAAACAATATGACATCACGTTGACAAATGCATATTGTTTGAGTAAAAAATAACGTCCGCATAAAACTTAGTAGTGGAAAACATAACGTACTTACTTACTTTTATTTGGAATATTACTGCTACATATCTGGATTTAAAATTAAGTTTATAGTTTACTACAAATGTATAGTTGAACTTTCCTTTTGCGATAGGTAAGAGATTTCCATGCAAATCAACAACGGCTTGTAATTGGATATTGGGCAAGGTCTATTACCAAATATCAGAATTGTGAATATGAGATGGTTAAGTTAAAAATACTAAATAAATGAAACGCTATCTCATACCTAAACCATCATAACCATCATATATTTCCCAAAACTATTTTGAACATCGAACATGAAACTCCAAACAAACGTTAACAAGCAATTAACTCACAAAGCAGCCATGCAGATTGTGAATAAGATAAACATTAAATTTTAATTGCCGGTCGTTCGACGCGTAAAATTAATTTTCGACAAGCCCTTTTAATGTCAATAAAGGTAAGGCTGTGTTTTCATTGCAATAACTTCATTTATTTATTTTTATACTTCATGGTATCTACTTACTACAAAACTAAAGGCGTGGTTACAATTGGCGGCCTTATCGCTACCTGCGGTTTATTCCATCCCACTTTATCTATATTAAGCTTTTTAGAGCAAATATATTTTAGTATATTATTCTTTACTTTATAGTTACAAATATGTTGTAACTATATACTGTGTATATACACAGTATAAAAAGACTGCTACCAAATACGAAACCGGGTGGTTGTTTTAGTGACTACTGACACAATGCAACTAAACATTTTGAAAATAGCGGCCTATTTTTTTTTCCTATAATCGTATTTGAGTGGTCTAAAATAGTAATGTACATCCTATTATTTTTATAGATTATTTAGCAAAAACTAAAGAGGTGGAAGAGGTGGTTACATTTACCACCTAAAAAATTATATTTTAAAAGTCACAAAACAATGTCGCTTGTCTTTGTGTCTGAAGTCACTAAAACTACCACCCGGTTTCGTTTTCGGCAGCAATCTTGATATACATATACCCCGTATATCATATTTTTTAAAAGTACGAAGGAATGAACAGATCATACGATGTCTACATCTTGTCACCATGGAGTGGATTCGCTTGATGCAAGACCAAAATACGTAATGACAAAAAAAAGCAGATTGAAGGCAGACAAGATAATGATTATAAAGATTAATGACGAAGATAACGATGTGTATTACTCAAATCACTGGCAATCAGGATGCCAGACAATGATACTTTACAATAAGTCCCAATATAATATCAAAATGTTAATTATTCAAGTCGATAAAAATCTCAAGTCTGGCCAAGACGCCGCTGTTTTTTAATAATTAAATTATTTATGTATGCGATGATTAAATTAATATTCTAGTGGGTATTGTAGTGCGTATGTTTATTTATTAGAAATTAAACAAATTAATTTGTAATATTTCTGAAGTGCATGGTGGCCTGTTGGTAAACAGACCAGACGCAGTTGCCTTCATGCTCGCGGTGGTCGCGGTTTCAAATCCCAGCGTACACCTCTGGCTTTTCAGAGTCATGTGTAAATTGATAGTTAATCGCCACGCACATTAATGGTCAAGGAAATCATCGTGAGGAAACCTTGCATAAGAATTTCTATGGTATGTAAAGTACGCCGAGCCACACTAGGCTGGGTAGGGTGGACTAAATGGCCTGACCACTCTCAATCGTGCTTTCGATTGTAGAGGAGGCCCGTGCCTTGCAGTGGGACGTACATACAGGGTATATCAAGACTGCTACCGAAATCGAAGCCGGGTGGTAGTTTAAGCGACTTCAGACACAATGCAACAGAAAAAGTTACAAAAAAAGCGACAAAATTTTTTTTGTAATTTTTTTCCTATGGCCATATTTGGATGGTAAATACATTTTTTTCGTAAAATAATAGTGTATACCCTTTTAATTATAAATACTCTATGGTATTAAAGAGTTTAAATTATTCTTTTAGCAAAACTATGAATTTACCACCCAAAATTGACGATATTTAAAAAATCATAAAAAATAATTGTCGCTTTTTTTTTGCGAAATTGTTAATTGCATTGTATTTGTAACCACTAAAACTACCACCCGGCTTCGTTTTCGGTAGCAGTCTTGAGATACCCAGTATATGGGCTGACACAGTACAGTACAGTTCTGAAAATAACATGGGGTAGACGCGGCTTTAGTTGCATTGCTGTTACTGACACACGTCCAAATAAAATGTTCATAAACGATAATGGAACTTTATGTTTTATGTATGTAAACACGAATATATTTCATATTTAAACTACCTTTTAAAATGGCATCTGTAGACAACTGTGAGTTAAATATTAATATTACTTTTGCATATAAACATGCGGTTTTCTCGGTTGAGCTTATTATTGCATCTTCAGTGTTCTGTGTTCTGGTAAATACCTATATTCTAGACTGCAAACATCTTTCACAGTCTTACTGCATACAAAGATGCATGGGGGATGTGCTACGGGGTAATAAGTAACACGCTATTTACCCTCGCTAAAGTAGGAACTTACCCCTCGCCATATCTTTTATTCTGCAGGAGGGTCGCGAATGAACGTCATCAGTGGCAAACATAAAAAATATAAATATTAGAGATAATATTAATGAAAATCAGATTAATGACTGCAAATAACATTTTACGATAGACATTACCGGCTCATAAAACACGCGACCTTCCCAACACATACCGTGCGAGCAAAAAAAGCGTATTAAAGCGCAATTCTTGCGACATTCCAGTTTTCGTGCCATTTAAGTGCCGTGTTCATTAACTGCTGTAATGTATGCGCCGACGTATATGGCGGGCATCCGACGCGCGATCAATGGCGGTAATTAAAAAGTTATACCACTTCGGATCATCGTGTATGCGAGATAAGGCCAGATCCGGTGTGAGATCGTATATGGACTAGTTCTGTGCTACTCAAGGTGTTTACGCCTCTTTGTGAGTACTAGAGGCTGTAAGACGGAACGCTTAGAGAAAATAGGGGCATTGATATTTTGTTGTACAAAAACAGAATTTCAAACAAATTTTAATAAGTATTTTTAAGACGTTTAGTGCCGCATTGTCCTTATGGCACCGTGTATAAACTGTGGGTAGAGAGGTTCCTGAGCTCCTTGTTACCTATAATAAGTCAAAGAATATAGAAGGCACTAGACGTTTTCTAACACCAAAGAGGCCGGTGGTCGACAAAGTTTGAGGACCTGTAGACTAGTTTGTATGGATATATCTATTTGGAGCGTGCAGTCTATACAAGAAAAGTATTAAGTGTTATGCGACAAACACACGCGAATATATTTTGCTAATGTTATACATAGTTATTAGGACTTTTTATCATCATATTTACTAATAGGAAGTCCACTGCTGAATATAATCCACTTTTCGATACTTCTACTTATGCGTTTTACATTGCCGTCTCAGTACGTCTGCATTGGAAATAGTTTATGCAAATAAATCAACGTGTTCGAAAGTAAGTAAGCTTTTCAATTTTATTTATACCTCTGTGCTAAGTTTGCGTCATTCGTAATGTCGATGCACGATGATTGCCATAAAAGATTTCCTTTATGATTTTAATATCGGCCGTTTGCTTAATAAAAGTCTTATACACATAAAAACTGTAGAATTCATGCAATATTTGTTAATTATTAAATATCTCTCGTTAAGGATTTTTATCTAATATCTTAAGCATTTTACATTCGTTATATTTCTTCATTCAAACACAAGGTATTCTTTTGTTAAGAACTTTTAAATACATTATTTATATCAACTCAATAGTAACTGCATTTAATGAAAACATAATCTGTAACTATATTAGCTCTTATACATCATACTACAGGGCACAGGCCTCCTCTACAACCTGGAGTACGATTGAGAGAGGTTAGGCAATATAGTCCACCACGTTAGCCTAATGCTGGTTGGCGGACTAACAATAGAAATTTTAGCAAATCTCATGTTCTCACGATGCTTCACCGGTATACTAACAAGTAACAATATATTATCATTATTTTTTTTAATCCATCATGAGAATATCTCAACTTTCATTGCCCACATTGTTATACCAAATATGCTGAACAATTTACGACCCATAATTGCACAACATTTAGGTGCTATAAAAAACTAAACGACGCTTTATATGTTAATGTCCGTGTAATTTGAATTTCATAAAGAAAATAATTTAGCTAACATTATAATCGTGTTTTTGCCTCGGTATCTGTTTGACACCTACACCGTTTTTAATTAGTGAACCGGTAGCGGAGATAACAGATAATCATTCGAGATAACCGCCGAATAAACATTATAATAATTAAATTAAATGATTAATTATAAATAGCTTTCGTGTTATGTTTCACATTGGTAGCCAAGACGCTCAAAGATATTACGTTTGACAAACCGTCTAACATTTTAATGGCCTTATTCACAGACAGGTGTAAAAATAATTTTACTTATAGATAGTTTGAAGACAAAACATTCGTGATAAGAAAATGTACATTCATATAAACTATTACTGTGGATTTTATCAGGGGTTTGGTTTCATTACTTGACAACTTTCGTGTCCAACTGAAAATAATAGTTTTATATCAATGTGTAACATTCGCTCAAATCTAAGTAACCATTAGGAAATGTAGACATATTAATTATTTAGATAGTGTTTACTTTTGTTGATTTTAAATTCCTTTCGTTATTTCTGTTTATTACTAATTTTGTTATTGTTTCACTTAGTTTAATTTTAATTTTAGATTGTAGATTTCCTCGTGTTAATTTTATTTTATTCTAGTATTACTATGCAGTTTCTTGTTATGCAATGCATGTTGTGACGCTTGCAGTGCATTTAGCATATTACCAAGTTGTTAGTGTATTAGATACAAGAAACAATGTCATTACCATTAGATGCCTAAAAAAGTTATATGGCTAAAATAGATTTTAAAACTGTCTATGAATAAGGCAGTTAGTGTTAGGCTATTAAAAGCGCATATCTATCGAATTCTTATAGGTGTTTATAATAAAATTTAACGGAATATGTGTTATTTTTCCGCATCTAAAAGCACTTGAACTTCACAATAAATATGAATCATTCATCGAGCGCAGCTTATTCACTCTCCTTAGTAATAAATTCATGTTATAAGAAGTCATACTTAATATTTTGCATTTATTGTTCAACATTATACAACATGTAACAGATTTAAATGTAAAAGCGGAAAGTAGTACGTTCAGAATCAGCTACTGAACCGATATCAACATTTTTTTTGGTAGGTATTTTTTTTTCAAAATAATTAGTTAAGACCAAGTAAATTACAGACACTCCTTCGTTTAGTACTCCGAACAAACGAAATTGAAACGTAACTCCAGCACATAAGATCATTTTTAAATGAATCACTAAACGAATACTCTAATAAACTAAATAATGAACAAAATGAACTTTATTTCGATAGTCATAAAGTTTATTTAAGCAATCTATCATTAATCAAACGCACACAACGATAGGCCTGAATAAACGTAATAAGCTACCAAAATAAATAACTATCATATTCTCTTTTCCGCACATTTAACTACAACTAGATAGAGCAGGATGCAGCTATTGTTTAATGCAATTTGATCCATCCGACAAACGATGGCGCGCGCGGCGGTATAGGGATGCGCCGCGAAAAAAATTACTCCCGGTATTTGCAAGACCGGGCGATCCAAATTCCAAATCCCGCGCAATACATGCACTTAAATGAAACAAATTAAATTGTAACAAAATCAATATGAAAAGAAACAACAAATAGGTATTTCTATGAAAAATAATTTCGGGGAACGTTAAAATGGTGATTAAATTCGGTTTGTAATTTTGCTACAATGTATGCGGAATCCCGGTGTGTCGGATATCCTGTTATTGCAATCCCTAAATGGGCACCGAATATGTGAAAAAAATCTAGTCGTGCACCGCAGTTATCTGTGTCTACTTGTGTTTAAGTGTTAAGTAGATATGTATTTCGATAACTTTCGCGCGCGATGTCTTTTCGGTATTCGAATATTCAAATACACTGAAATGATGAGAACTTTGGCACTGTGTGGTGATAATGTATCATTGGCATGTCTGACGGTATCTCGATGCTGAGTTCGGAGAGCGCTGGATAGGTCGCGGCGAACCTGTGCAATGGCCTCCTAGGTCACCTGACTTGACTTGACGCCTCTTGACTTTTTTTGTGGGGACGTAATAAATCTCTGGTATCCTTCAGTGAAAGTACTAATGTGGAGGATCCAGGATGAGGAGGATAATGTGGAGCAAATTCCTAAAAGTGAAGAGTGACACTGAAGTTTTACATAAATTACGTGAACAATTACGCAAATGTGCATCAAAGTGTATCAAGGTGGTGGACATGTCGAACATATTTTAAAAAGAAATCGCCTCATTAGTGCCATGTAACACGTAAGTTAATTTTGTTGTATTTTTTTGTGTTGTGATTCCCAATCTAGTATTCGTTGTTAGATATTGCGTTATATTATTATCTTATTCAATAATAATGCAAAATAAATGACGCCCGTATCCTGCCCGCCTGTAGGAACTAAGTTTAGCGGAAGTGAAATTAATAATATTTTATAGCCGATTCATGCAAAATATTGTCTTATGTTGGGTTCGTACGCATTATATCTAGTAAGTAAAATATTTAGATTTTATAGTTAAAACACAAATGTTATGCTTACAGATTAAATAAATAATAATTTGTTTACCAAACCACCCAGTAATCAGTTACGTACGTAATTTGTATTTCGTTTATTGTCAGCTGTTTCTGCCGGCGCGGCGCAGCGGTCGGCGACCGGCGTTAGGTACTCGTGTGAATGTGTCTTGTGTACATGTGTGCGTGTCCGGCGAGCGTGTGTAGTAGTACACTCTTATTTGTAACTCGTAAGGTGACCATGTTAAGTGCCTACATTTGGTATAACTAATTTCATAAATAAAAGATTTTGTAATTATGATAGTACGATTTCAAAGCATAAACTATGATTGCAATAATATTTTAAAGTTGGGGTGTCTGAGGTTGTGAATTATCCTGTTACACGTTGTATATAACTCCATTAATGGTATTGTTGTAATATGTTTATTAGGAATGTTTCGCGAAATAATTTTCAGTTAAACTTTTCAGTAGAATGAAAATATACTTTTTTAAATAATTTTTCATCATGAAGACCGAAGTATGCAGAACGTGAGTGGTACAGCTCGTTCAAATATCACGAAATACTCGTTTTATTTTTAATTTCACATTTTCCAACCAGCGCGTACCTATTTACATACCAACGGAAATAAACCGTTGACTCCTATCATTTCTCATAATCAAGCGGGCGCTTAAAGCGCTACAACATAAGCCCATAACATTTATAATAAAATGCGCTTATAAAACGACTTAATTTGTTACTGGCAGCGTACCGAATCGGACGACAGTTCCGAGAAGCTACGTTCCGATATGTTGTTCATTTATTTTTTTGTGAACAAATCGCACGCGATGTGACGTGTCCGAGAGCAGTTGTCCGTATCGCATCGCATGCAATTATTCACGCGATTTCAATTATCTATACACCAATCTGTATAATTACTACAACGGTGTTATAAATACTGAGCAGCGCTGACTGTAGCATGAGAACGGAATGGGAGTAAGTGAAATACGAGTACATCTGCGTGTGGGTAGGGCTGTTGTTTCAACGGAATACAAATGATTTCACTCTCCTTCGTGTTTTTAACATTGTTATACAACGTGTGTGTGATAAAATACCGCTATTATCTTGAACGTTCTGTAACGCGTCTCAGAAATTTGGTTGATTTACAAATTCAGGTGCTTATTACCAAATTTGTATCCATTCGACAGTTTGAGATATTAGGTAAAGTTCTTTGAAACATTTTTACATGACACAGCTGTTTTATAAGATCTTCTCATCTATCCCATACTATATATATTTGTGATTACACGACAAGGTTACACTCCGAACTTGTATAAAAAGCTGGGTCTCTAACACGATTCTTAGAAATACTGATTGGTTTGCAAATATTTCCAACACAGAAACTCACGATCAAATAACGCAGACATTAGCACTTCACGTTGAATATAACAAACAAACAAGACCTCTACAATAAGTAGAAATAGAAAATAGCGCAAATTACTCAAAGCAATTAAAGTTTCCTAAAATTACGCGAGACGGAACTTTACACGTTTTAAAACTAAATGTCGATGAACTGTAATTAGACGGTTTTTACGTGAATAGTAAAAAAAAACGCGTTTAGTAAATAACAACCCTGATGACCTTTAATAACCCTCAAACAAATTAAATAATTATCACCTGGCACAAGCTTTACCGGCCGTATAACTTTTTGGTCGATATTTTTGTAAAATTGTAACTTTTGTGAGACTAAATGATTCCATATCCGTACGTGAACAGTGAGTAATAAAATCTGAAGTACAGAGGACGTACCGATTTTATTAGACTAGATGGTATTTCTCACTTCGAGTAACAAAGGATAGTGAATAGAGGAGTAAAAGAGAGGACATTGGATCTATTAAATCCAACTTTTGACAGCCACCGTGGCGCAGGCGGTTAGACGCTGCCTGTGAAACGAGGAGGCCGCGGGTTCGATCCCCGCACCGAGAGAAATGTTTGTGCGGCCACAAATATTTCTTCCGGGTCTGGGTGTTTGTGAGACCGAAAGTCTCTCGTAGTTTCCTGATACCTACGACACAAGACTCGATCTTAATGTGGGGTCAGGACTCAGGACTATGTATGTGACTGATGGTGTTATTTATTTATTTATTATTATAACTATCCGAGTCGTCACGAAATGCCACCGCCGAGCTTACTTCATATCGGGTTTTATACGTCTAATCTTATAAATTAGTGATCTAAGAAGTTCATAGATTTCATAAACTACAAACTAGATATTTAACGTGGTATTAACGGCATACAGTTAAATAAGTGAATTACAAGGATAGCCACATTTTTTGGTATTTCTTTTTGACAATTTTTTATTGCATAATTTGTTATAAATAAATTATTATAAGATTGTCAAATACATGGCATTTGGGTATATCCTGTAAGTGTTATTGGTTGAAAATAAATAACAAAATAATATAAAATCGACATAGCTTTCACTTTGTCCGTTATCTATATCTAGTTCTAAATAGTTGTAAGTAATTAAACGATTTCGTAAGCAACAAAACTAAATAGCTAGGCATGGAATTTACGGCATACAGTTAATACAAGCATAACCCTAGTAAAAACCACGCCCACATTATTAACAAGTTATTAGTAACAAGTTTAACACAGCATTAATAAAGTAATTTTTATTGACACGGTTGACTGGATTCAAACTCATCTAAAGGCGAATAATTTTGCGTATACTGTTCTAAGTATGATCACTTGGGTAATAAGCTTCTTTGGAAAAGTTATAAGCGTTTGGACGTTCAAAGAGCCTTTTATTAAACACTTTAATAGTTTTTTTACACAGTTTGTTTGAAAAAATATTTATTCTTAATGTGAACGTTTTAATGGAACGCCATGAAGTTAAATAGGTAATTTATTTGCTGAAGACTGGTACGGCATTTCGGAATAAACGATAGAAAATAGTGAGGATAAATAAACACATTTTTTTGAATTAATAATAGCACTTTTAATATGTATGTAACATAACAGCTTTTGTATTCTTTGACAGGTGAATTTAATTCATCAAAAATACTGGCGTAAAATTACAAATAACATTAAATATTTTATAACCTATTGTAAAGTTTTTTTTTTAAATACGAAAAGCCCGAATAACATACGTAAGTGGGTAAAGAACATTCCTACACACCTAATCTCGATTCAAAGTAATTGTTACGTCTAAAATATTTTGGTGAATTCTTGATTCAACTCGCTCTGGGTGGGAGCCCTACGAGTCGGCATTTTCATTAAAGGCCGTCTCATTAAGACGCGCCGGTCGGAACGTTCGGCCAGCATCCACGGCAACAATTAAGAGTGTGCAAACTGCAGCGCAAGTGCACCAGTAACACGTACCGCAGCCGTGTCCGAACTCAACGCATCCGCCGGTTGTACTCAGCGCATTTCGCAGAATTGTTTTGGAACAATCGAACCGTTTTTTAGGTTGCGGGTACGAGTAACTTAGTAATTTGTATTTTTGTTTTTCTTGCATTTTGGCTTCTGAATTGAGGATCGGTTATCTACCTCCTTTTCAAACAAATACGAGAAGTAATATTCGATTCTACGAATTATATTGATCTTAAGTTTCGAAGGGGAATCCACGGCCCAATTACGCCACAAAACTCTAAATCAGTGATATGGTTTCGTAATCTACAATATTTGGAACTTGCTCTACTTGATAATCGATTGAAACCCCAAATTCCTCAATTAATTTGTGCTACTGGATCCAAAAAGAAACTAAATAAACCAAAAACAAACATAAGAGCATACAAAAATTGAACAGTGAGTGGGCTACATCTGGTTCATTTCACATTTACATTGTATTAGACGGAGGACGCTGCGGTGCAGTTTGCATGCCAAGTCGAATAGACGTCAGAACAATGTGTTATCTGCTCTACTTAAATGGTTTAAGTTGATTTAGATCTATTATGAGATATATTTTGGTCTACACCTTTTCTGCAGTTAGATTAAGGACAAACATTCGGGCTGATCATGACAAGGAAAAAATTTTAGTTACACAAGCTAGGAAGGCGGACGATAAAACCAATAGTCTGACAATAAGAGACCAACATATCGTGCAGAGAGAAGATGCTTACTAGAGGCAAGTCTCAGCTTAAACAGTACAAGAGACAAAAAACAATCATTCTCATACAACATCGCCTCATCAAAACCCCTAGCTCGCGCGATCATTACTAGTGATTAGCACCGAGCACTCGATGCAGCCTCCATAATGAGCATAATTGTGGCCGCATAACCGACGACGATGTTTCACATAAATAAGCAATTAACTCAATTCACCCTGATACGCGCCGAGCTATTTTATTTAAGAGCATTTATCTGATAACCTGTCACACTTCCGAACGTATGATTTACAGAATAAATACGGGATATTTTCACCGGCGGTCGAGTACGCCAACGTGCTTCATATTTATGTGCTTTTTATGAATATCACTGGGAATATTATAAAATGTAATATCGTTGGTGATATTGCAAAGCTGACTCTGTGAATAGAATTTTCGGTGAACATAATTGTTTATAATTAAATCATAAAAAGATCATGTTGTTATAAAGATACTGTTGTTATTCATAGAATGTTTTGTCTCTTGCGAACAACTTTTGAATTCAGTTTGAAGGAAGAAGACAAAACATTCGATAGCTTAAATAGGTTTTAAAACTGTCTATGAATAATGCCAAAACTTAATGTTATAAGCTAAATAACAGTATAGTCTGAAAATACGAGTACTAACAAATGTAATAGCACATCGAGAATACTTGTTCGATTTGAACATTTTCCTTAGCAGAAACATGAAACTAACTTTCTAGAACATTTATCCAATGCGATCTCGAACAAACACATTCAAGTCACACATTAGTCACATATAGCTTGCAACTGCTGTGGAGCAACATATGGAAATATCACTAGAGCTAGTTATACTGGTCGCCCGTACCAAGTAATATTATAATATAGAATTACAAGTATTTTATATAAGACTGTGGATGTAGGTCGCCGTGGAAATCATGAGGCTTATACCATGCGGACTTTTTGTGGTTGAAGAGTGACACAGCAATTTTTGTTTTGGAAAACATATTACACCCAGGCAGATCTGCGCTTAGGTAATCACTAGTCTACCGTGTTATTCTCTCGATATCGCTAATTAATATGTTTTTTTTGTTTTTTCAAATTCTGCGAATACAAATGTTATTTTCTAAATGTTTTTATACTTCGATTGGAAAGGAAAGTAGAAATTTACCTCGAAGCAGAAATACTGCTTGTAAAGATCAAATTCGTAGAAACAATCGTCCCACTTTCTTTCAAAGGTCTGTAGGTACGTCATAATAGTTTTTCTGTTCTAAGAAATATAATCTTCGTTTGTTACATAAATATTAAATCTATAATAAAATTTATAATTTCAAGTTGTCGCATTGAAAGAATTAAAAGCTTCGTCATTTGTTTGTTGTCTTTTGTTTTTTTATACAGACGATAAAAATGGTGTAATGATTTGAATAAAATAATAAAAAAAATATTTCTAAATCAAAAACACATAAGCCTCACCGCACCGATTCCCCAACATGGCGTCACCAGCATACGTAACAGTAGTACATAATGTATCGTTGGCAACGTGTTTTCGCTCCATACGAATACAATGTAACAGTGATTCCGTCTGATTCTGTCATGTGACAACGCTTGTAAAAAACCCGATTGGTGTTGGGCAACGACACGTTGTTTATGCATCACATATTACAATTACAACTTCATTAATTTGTTACGCTATAACGTGATACTGTTCACGCTTCGACCCGCAAGTGAAACACAAACGCGGGTTGAACATGATATTAATTAGTTTAAATATCGAATATCTGTTTTTCAATGGCATTCCTGTGAACCTGTCAAGTAAAAACAGGGGCCGCAAGATTAAAAAGTGGAACCAAATGTATAGCCAGTATTATCGACTTTAACGTTTTATTTTATTCGGAAGGCATATGATTGTTGGACGCACAGCCTATTCATATACCTACGTATAAAATTATCTTCAAGACATACAACGCAATCAGGCCTGAGTCATATTTTTATGAAACATATTTACTGAAACTTTTGGAACCACGAAACAAGTTGCTTCATAATTTGTTAACAATATAAATTCAACTGTGGTTTTATTTTGTTATAATAAGTACTTAGTATTTACGACATTCCGTTTATTCACCAGAACTACAATTATATACATCTTTTGCAATTAAGTCATACAATTAATGTTGTTTCACACCTCAATTATATCTTAAAACGGTCAAAAAAGGCCGAAAAGCATGGGCAGATAAGCTATAAAAATATCACAGTAATAAAATTACCAACGCAAATAGTATGCATAAGTATATTTAACGGACACAAACCACGTGTGTTAAAGCTCACAAAATCGTCAATCTTGTTCCCGGTATATTTCAGTTATAAAATTTAACGACGGATTTTTACGCTGCGCTGTTGAAAAATTGAAATGACTCGTATAATTTTTATGTATTAAATCAAAGCTGAATATATGCAGTCCGGGAAAATGTTCAGTTCGTATTACAATATGCACACTTTAATGCGAAATTTTAATGTTTACAGAATTTTATATTTCAACACAAAAAGCTGATTGACTTAGTTTGGACAGTTTTTATTGGGCGAACGGCAATGCCATATACATTTTATGAAAAAGTCGTTCAAAAAGTTTTCAAGGCGGGCATATTATTACAAACGATATTAATATACCAGCAATACATAACAATAGTACGCTAATTTGTTTATGTATTCTTTATCATTTGAGTGAGCATGTGTCAAGAGAAGTGTTGTCACTTGGCCGGCTGTACGGGCGATGTACCTTCGCCTGAAAACAGATTATGTTCACATCCCAGCTGTCTTTGTACGACAGATTAAAATAGACAGCGCGTCGTGGGCGGCCGGCCGCTAAATATTATGGAAGCATCTAAATTAACTAAACATTATTACGTAACTAAATGTCAAAAGCGCTTGTACAAACACTAATTAACTAAAAATATATCTTTGTTGTATACGATATAAGTATGTTTTGATGTATCCCTATCTTTATCCATATTTGAGATCTAAACAAAAATAATAAACATGGAAAACAAGTACACACATAAAGACGTGACAAAGTCCCACATACGTATGTTCGCTATAAACGACGAAAAAATGTAGTCTTTATAAACGTCTCCAATGTATAATAAATAACAGCAAAAATATGAGAATGTATTTTTTATTCCGCGGCTCGAACACGCTCATAGCATAAAGACATCCAGTGAGGTCGCACAAAAATACAGCGAATATTGTACAAATATTCTTTTGTTAATACATATTGTATAAAAGCGTCCACGCTGAACGTCTCGCTTGTTTGTCCCAATTATGTAAACACTACGACGCGAGAACTAAATCAACATTGTGTCAATTGACACGTATTTCCACTGAGTAAATTGATACTCTCAAATATTTACCCACGCTTCTAGACCACAAACACCTAGCGACGAGTAGACGAATAGAAACATCCACTCGGCCGCCGCAGGGTTGGCCGCTGTGAACTTTTGCCGGCGCGCTTTGAATACAATTAACAAAATTAGAACGGTATTAGCATCACAAAAGCATGAATTATTCATGGCCGGCGAACATAACATTTTTACTTTTATTACTTTAGGGCTCGCGTCAGTTTGGCGATGCGATAAAAGACCGCGTGTTAGGGTTCAATGCGCCAGGCACTCAGGGCGTCATCAGGTCGGCATTGTGGCAGTTAAGTCGTCCACTCGGACTTCGTGGTATGCGCAATGCAACTCGAATAACCCTAGCGTTGCGTGTCGGGAGATAGTCCGGGCTTTGTGCGCACCGAATGAACGAGTCGAGAATCCGTGCTCACTAATACTGGGGGAACAGAGCCGGTCGAGAGCGCACACACCTACAGCACAATCGATACCGACAGCGTCGCCCGCGACCATCCGATGAATTTAAATTATTCACAGCGGGTATTACAGCGTGGCCGCCTTTAACAAACAAATTACGAATGCTAGCTAATAACGCGATACACGGAGCGGGCTCCCGATTGGGCCCGCCGAGCTTTCAATTATAACTTGGTGGATAAGCGGCACGGCCCGTATTTGTAATTACCGCCATCGAGCGATCGCACCGCGCCCCTGTTCACTAAATTAGACCAACTATGTCGTAATTATGAGCACTGTTACGAAACTAACCTATTTAGAAGTCGCTCTTACCTGCGCCAATACGTCCCAAACGCGCAATTTAACGGATGCTATTCAGATTTATGTGTGCTTAAGCGGATAATCTTGCGAACGAGTTCCACTAACTCAGTACTTAATGTTTTATTATAAAATAAATTGCTGCGGGCCGCAGTCCACGCTTCGCTCATGAACGTTTATTAAATAAGTTCAAAGATAAAAATGTTTTCCGCTCCGAGTGCCATCAACACAAAGGCTCGTTATGAGCGTTTTTCGATGATAAATATCTTTTAATCGTTAATAAAATTTGGATAGAGCAGATTTCGCTACTGCTGACGACCTTTGCGTCGAGACTCGAGACGCGACGGAATTGAATTCTTTATAGACGAATAATGTGCACTACGAAAATGAGTCGATAAATCGCCACCTCGCAGAGAAATACCAGCATCGAATTAAGTGAGAGACAAATGCTTGCCAATCTCAATCATTTCGCCCACCCCTAAACAGCCAACACAAAGTAAGAAAGTAGGGAGCCGTATAAAATGTCAAAAGAGATTGAATATCGATTGTGAAGTCGACAGCAATCTCGGCGGAGAGCGAAGGGAAGCGCTCGGCGGAGTGAGGCGCGCGGGGAGGGGGCGCTGGCGCGGGTGACGGAGCAGGAGAGGCGGGGGGGCACTTCCGACCACCCGTGACAATTTATGTTATTGGCACCCGGGCTGGCCACCGTGATACGGGAACCCTCACATGTAATTGTTAGTTGGATACCGCAGGATATTGGGGAATTAAACGAGAGCGGTGATTGATTAACCGGCGATAACGATTACGGATATTGCCGGCCGCTCCGACACAGAGGGAGAGGGTCGCCACCGCGGCAACGCACGCCGACCATATCCTCGTACGCGATCAATAAAGTATCAATTTAAAAAAACAAACCCGACCATTGTGATGAAAGTGGATCGAATTGAAAAGCCTGTAATCGGCGCTCGGAGCAGAATAAAACAAAAACGCAGCCGTACGCCGAATGCTCGCCATTCGTTGCACTCAGTTTACAGATTAAACCGAAAGATCACAAATATATTTTAATCCGAGCCAACAGCGCTCTCCGCATTTCCGGCGGCAAACCTCGCCTGTCGCGACACATGGCCGAGAAAAACAGAGTTATTATCTAAGTCGACCCAACAGAACCCATTAGTAAACAACGCTGCCACAAAAGAGGGCAAAATAGCGGCCTAGAAAAAAGCCTAACAAAAATCAGCTTTTGATCCCCGGTTCCCCATATTATGTTTGTAAGGTTTTATTAGTCGCCGAACTAGTCGACCGATAACCATTTGATCTCGGATTTTACGAGTGTGTAGTTTTATTGGATTTATTTTTTCCTTTGATACGGGAATTTATTTTAGGAACATTCAATTACACGTGAAAATAGCGATCGGGACTGCAAAGAGAAACGTGATGTCAACTCGGTACGTGCAAACATGTTTAAATAAATTGTTACAAGTGTGCATCGAGTCGGCGCAGCTCGCCAACCGCAACTCCACTTCAAGTATGAGACGCGAGCGTGTGGCGTTTTGTACACGGAGACTGGCGCAAATCCTGCGACAAGTCTGTTCATACCAGGCTCGCAGCGAAACTTTCCCTTGAACAAAGAGGCGGGCAGGTACACGCCAGCTGCGGATTACTGCCGCGTCCGACACCGAACAACCGACGGATCCGGGATCCGGTCCGCCGACCACGGATCGACTCCACGACCCGCCGCGCCCCCTACCCACCCCGGCCGCACCTTCTAACTAACTAAATGGGTTTATGACAACTAGACGGGTAATTTATTAAAACAGCGAACAAGGCCGAATGTGTTAGTTGGCCGACGACAGATTGTGTTTAGCGCTAATTGGAGTAATAATAGAAGCACCGCGCCGCGTCGCGTTGCGACTGGTGGCGGCTCTATGTACCGGCTGTCAATTCGCCGGCAAAAATCTCGGACGCAATAATATTCAGAGAGTGAGCCAAATTGCGAAACCGTTAAATAAGTAACTGTAAACATGGAGTATTGGAGAGGCGCGGTGCCTACCCGCCGGCGCTTCTGTGAGATCGGCGCGGAGCGTGATAGCTTACAGATCGCCGCAATTAACGTCGAATCAATTTGCTCTGCCAGCGGCGAATATTTATTATAGTTTCAATTGTTCATGACATAATAAACGAGAACGTAACCAACCGCAGCGGAGTATAATGCGAAGCGGAAATAATAATGGCATTTGTTAGAGCGGAGCGGGCCTGTCGGCGCCGCGGCTTTGCCCGGTCTCACATCCTAATTACGCCAATAATAATTACACAGTAGCCGGCGGCAGCTGCGACTCCACTCGCGCCTGCTCTTGTCTTGTTCGATAATGTAATGAGCGTATAAGAAATTAATTGCATCGCATTTATCCAACCTCGGTATCGAAAGCCGGCACACAGCACGCGACGCCGCTGCACTCAGCTCTGAGTTCTGACCCCTGCTCTTGTATTTGCACACTAATTAAGATGGCAGCCTTGAGGCTCGCCTATTAGCTCCGCTCCAGATAATCTTTTCATCGCACCGTGCGATCGCGGCTAGCGTCTATAACTTGTAACAATTTTATCGTGAGCGGCTCATTGAGCGAGTAATTATTGCGATTCGTCTCGAGGCTCGAGTTCCGAGCGCGGCCCTGCGAGGGAGATGCCGGCCTCCGCGGCCGCTCGAGACTCGATTTATTTTTATCGCATCAATCAATTACGTGGAGTATAGGTTATTAAAATTTTAATTCACGGTATGACCGAAAAGTCGTGTCGGGTTTTTTGGTCGAAGCAATAACGTTTTTTGAAGTGAATAATGGATACCGGCTCGCGGCCGAGTAACGCGATACGTGCGTTCCGCTGTATAAATAAAGTCGTTGATGTGAAAAATTAACAGAATTTATCAGTGATGTCGGTGTCGGTTTGCTTTTGCGCGTTTCATTGGTTATGGAATATATTTTGATAGCGTTTGCGGATCGCACGCCATTTCTGGCGGAGAGCAATACGCGCAGAATCGTGGTCACTGATTTGACAAATTGGTTAAGTGCTCGGTACTCATAAATCACCGATGGATGAAAGAAAGATTTAGTGATACAGAACTAGATATGTGAGTGAGACTAGAGAAGCGTCGTCGACTGATACCGCATCAGTGTATCAGAAGCTGCGTACATAATATGTGTTTATCGGATGCAAGTGTACGTCGCGTCGCTGTGCTCGCGGTTGGCGGTTGGCGGCGGCTCGCTTGTCAGCCAGTTAGCAGTTAGTTTAGTGAGAACACTGATCTGACGGCAATCAACATGTAAATTTATTCACGGCGATCTGTATAATCGAGCGCGCAGTGCTATTAACCTCATTGTGGCGACGACGCATACATGTTAAACATCAGGTGCCCCTGTCGCTCCGATACAAATATTATTCATTATCACTTTTTCTACCGCACTTTATGAACCGCCCACCACAATAATCGGCCTAATAATTTTATAGCTTTATTAATTGAGACGTCTTCGAGCGCACCGGCACATGTTATTAATAGCTAAAAAGATAAACCATAAAACCCGAAAACCATCTCTTTATGAGCTCCTATTAAAATATTTCATTTACGTTTTGTAATGAGACAAAATTTAGTTTTAATGAGAGTTGCGATGTACTTTTAAGTACTTTTCGACGAGGCTACCGAAGCATCGTAACTTTGAAACTTTATTTACAAAACTGTTGAACCTAATATCTTTCATTAAAGCGATGGCGCAAACCAACCGGCAAGTATACTTTTCAAAGTTGAAATTCAATTGAAACGTAGCGTCGACAAAAACACGACGCGGCTTTACGTGATACAATTGGTTTTGTCAATCCGAATAGGCATATTACTGACAACGCGCCGAATTGAAAACACATTTTATTGACGAGGGGATCGGCTCCGCGCTCCAAACTGGCTCGTAATAATAGTGTATTATGTGACAGTTTAAGCATAGAGACAACAGACAATAGCCGCCCGATATACCAGGGGTGGATGGCAAATAGTTAGAGCGGGACTCTAGCGACGTACCCGACACGACCGACCCTCCTCGCCTTTGTTGATTATAATCTCAGCTCAACCCGAACATTTATTGTTAGCTGGCTCGCCGCTTATTCCACAAACAATTACTTACTCCGATGCAAACTCATAAATAATTACTGTGGCCGCGTTTAACCGGGCCTCCATTTATATCACTTCTAGTTGGAGTTCGAGTCGCAGCGCTCGACTCCGACAACTCGGAATACGACACAAAGTTGGCGATGCGGAATAAAGCAAAGTACATTGTTACGGCAAAAGTGAAGTCTTCGAAATTGATATCTCGTCTTTAATTATCACGCTCGCGAAGTTTCCCAGCGGGGGGCAAACGGTAATTGATTCCACGGGCACTTTGGAAATTTTTAGAGCCCTCGACAGTGATTAATGAATGGAATTTGGAAGTCTGCCGATGCGCTCGCCCCTCGCGCGAATAATAACAAGAAAAGCAAAGGGAGACGACCCTCGTCTTAAATAAACCAATACATTGCGCAGTAAATTCGCCGGTGTCGTAAAATATTGTGGTCGCGATATTGCGCAGCTGTCGCTCGGCTGATAAAACTCTAAGGTACAACTAACCATAATTCGATGTGGTAAAGCGTGATGAGTTCATAAAAGTGGCGAGCGGTTTGCATAAACCTTTGGCAATATCTCGCAGTCACGTCGGAATGATTAATGATGCGTGCCGCGCATTCGTTTAAGGATTGTGAAACATGTTGCGACGGCAGCGCCCTCGCTCGCGCCGAGTGCGTTCGCACTACCCAGCCCGGCGGCTTTATTACCTCCTTAACTCACTATTTATATGAGACAGAGAAAGCACCGACTGATTACGTGGAATTAACGATGCAAACTTCCCTCTGCATGTGTGAACTTCGCTGCGACTGTAAAGCACGTTACCTCTCCGTGCGGATGTCATACTGGCATTTTAATACTGCCGTGTCGCGTGATCGCTCTCTCATAAGGGAAAACAATAAAACCGGTCCCCGATAGACACTACAATCGAACTGATAGTTTATTGGTCATCGATTGTATCGGAGACGCTACACGAAGAGCCGGGCTTCGATCTCGGCTTGTATCTATTGTGAATGCGAGTCGCGTCGATTTGCACGGATAATTTGGCTTTTGCAATTCTGCATCGAACATACACACACCTTATTTGCCACAGAGGCCACAATCGCATTAATTTGTGGAGTGCAGCGGGTATTGTGATGTCTGCGCCGAAGCGAGGAGGGCCGCCCGCTTGCGCCGGGGTGATTTAATGAACCGGCGCGGCGCGGCGAGGCGGCAGGCGACACGCGCGGATTACACCCGCCGCCGTTTGCACTCAATCAGCCTCGCAAATACTCCTCAGCCCCGACAATTAAATACACTGCTGCCAAACATCGGCTACACGCGCGATAACACCGATCGCCCCCATTATCCTTATCACCGGCCCTTCCCTTCTCGATAAATTACCCACCATCGCACCGTGCGCCGCTGTATTACTACTAATACGAGTTTGCGCAACAAACTTACTACTATCTACTTCTACTCACTTCCTGTCGTTATTCGCCGTGCCCGCGTCACGGGGCGAGAGCGCCCTGTACGCCCGGTTTACAACTTCCTGTTAGCAGTTAATGACATGTATGAAAAAGTAAAGTTACCTTGGGTCAGGTTTTTTGTTTCTTGGCCGGCGGCTGCGCGGGCGTGCGAGTCTTGCCTGGAGTCGTCTGGTTCGGGTTTGGCTGCTGGCGGCGGCGCGTGCGCGGCGGGCGCGGGCGAGGAGGCAGGCGCGGGCGGCGGCGCGGGCGCGGGCGCGGGCGCGGCCGGCTTGGTGTCGAGCCTGGGCCCGGGCGGCGGGCGCGGCTCCTGCTTTGGGGCGGCGCGGGCGCGGGTTGCGCGGCGGGCGGGTGGGGCGGCGGGCGGCGGCGCGGCGGGCGGGCCGGGCGCGTTGGGCGGCGGCGGCACGCGCGCCACGCCGTTGACGTCGTGCGGCGGGTGCGGCGGGTGCGGCGGATGCGGCGGGTGCGGCGGGTGCGGCGCGTGTGGCGCGTGCGGCGCGTGCGGGTGGTTGGTGCTTGTCGCGGGCCTTGTCTCGCCGGTGTCCGCCGGAGCCTCGCTTGGCGGCGGCGGGCGGCGCGGCGGTCGCCGTGGGCGACGGCTTGGGTTCGCCGTTCGTCTCGTTCGACTTGACGATCTCGTGCTTGGCCTCGGAGCTCTTGGTGCCGGGCTTGGTGCGCTTGATCTTCATCTTGAGCGCGGTGCGCTGCGCGTCTGGTTCGGCGCGCGCCGCCATGCCGCCCGCCTCGTCAGTCTTCTCTATGTCGGCATCGAGGTCTATGATGAGGTCGCCGATGCCGATGTCCCACTCGTTGTCATCGTACTCGAAGTTGGCGGGGTGCGCGTGGGGGCGCGGGGCGAGCTCCGCCGGCCGGCTCGCCCTCCCTCATTGGCGCCGCCATGCGCGCCGCTCAGCACCGCCCGCCCCCCCGCTCCCCCGCACGCGCACACACCATTGTAGCCCTGCGAACAACACCATGCGCACCGTCACTACACATTCATGTGCCACACCTCCTGACGTCCTGCTGCCGCCGTCTGCTCGTCTCTGCTCTCGCTAAACGAACCACAATTGCGCACGACATTAATCCGTGACGCACATAATCGCTTGGGACTTGTACATTTGCGAGGTGACCCGCGTCGACCCGCCAATAATTATTTTCAATCAATCGACGGATAAACTGGCATTATGTATCTACAAATAAAGATTAATTGCTGATTATAATTTTATTGACGTGTTTTGATGTAAAACGGTGATAAGGTTTAATTTAAATAACAGCCTCGGTCGCTCGCCGGGTCGCGCTCCATAAAAATTAATACAGCGCCGTAAAAACCACTTAAATGAACATGTCCATTTAAAATATTCCTTTATAGAAATTTCATATCGAAGTCATAGCCGATTCACAGCGGCAATAATCGTAAAATAGTCATAAAGAACGAAGATAGGCCAGTTGCTCTCGCACGTAACATAACCCCTGCTAGCTGCCTACTGCCTACTGAGTGCAGGGCCCCTAGAAAAAATATCACTTTTCAACGTAACTTTTCAACAGAAAAGTGACATTGGTCTACACTGCTTGGCTGCTCACCGCTGCCTTATGGGTATTCCTACTGCCTGCTGTATACTTTACATTTCGCTACTACGACGGCCCGGCATTTGATTGATGCGCACATTCGCCAGCCAAGCTTTAAAACATTGCACTGATGCCACTTAAAACGAGCGATTTATGTAGGATTTTAAAAGGGCCTCGAAAAGGCACGCTCATTCCGTGCCACATGCCATTTCGAAATATCCATTACCACGTTATCTATAGAACGCTCTGTTTTATTCACCGCTTACATCCCGTTCGTGTCCACCATTGCTCCTTCCGATGTTGTTACGTGCTCAAAACTTTATTTGATATCTTACATTATACTAATGTATAAAAGTCAGGAAGAATGGCAATGACATTTCGACAGAGAGTGAATTGTATGAACTGATGATGAAACGAACTATTTTGGTGTTTTTTTTACTGGTGGGTCTCTCATGTGTGAGCAGTGAGAAGCCGCTTGGGTAGGTAACACCGCAATGTCTATATCTCGCGCCAAACAGCAGTGTAAATGCACAGTTGTGTTTCGGATTGAAGGACATTTTAGCAAGAGTAACTACTGAACATAGTATAGAGACATAACATCTTATGTCTCAGGATGGCGAGGTGCAGTGGAATGCCAGAATGCTTTGTACTTCAAGTTGTTGTTTGGTTTTGCTACTGTTTATGAGCGGTGGTATAGTTATTCGTTTACCATCATAAACGGCAGAGGCGGCTCATCCGAAAGAGCGCTGGTGCAGTGCACTCCCACGAAAATTACATACTTACTACTAATTTAATAATTTATATATATTTATAAAACATAAATCCTTACATTACATTCTTTATATTTTACTACGCCTATAATAAGTCTATTATATTACCTATATAGGTACATGTAGCGTCAATTTGTAACGAGTGGAGCGCCAGCGATTGTGCTCCTATGAAACGAAGTTTAGTACGACTCTTATTACTGTATTCAATGAGTGCGAAAGAGAGCTACGACTCGCGCTGACGCGTGAAACAAAAGATATCGTATGAGAAATTAGCGTAATCTGGAGCGCCGCTCACGCGTCACTCAGTTAATTCGCAGTTTTTTTTAAAATAAGTGTTTAAAAATAGTTTGTACGCTTAATTAATTCCATTTCTGATTTTCACAAGAAAGAAATAGATATCTTCGCACGCCAAAAAGACCAGCGAATGGATCTTGTATACAAATATAATAAATAGTAGCTCTAGTTTTTAATTCGTTTTTTTGTGAACCCCCATCAAAAATATTACGAGCCGCCTCTGATAAACGGCATGCTCGTCTACCCCATCATTGCAATGTTAAAAAGAACGAAAATGCTATGGAAAATGTGTGCACTGCGCACATCTCTGCCCCGCTTTGCACCCCCAAAAATATAGTAGTAAAGTACTTTAGTACTTGTGAAATTCAGTATCTTGGTATCTACCCATCGCACAAACACTGCGTAAATAAACACGTCAAGATTAAACCGGTATTCATGACAAAAAAACAATTTTCGTTTTATCTTAACTATGCGCACATATTTCAATATTTTTTATGTTAAACAATTTGCTCGGTCCTAACAATCACGAATGTTCAAATATTTAATGGTTTTAATCAAATAGTGTACAATTCTATTCCTAGAATTATGGCATTGCATTGTTTGGTCCTAATTGAACCGTATTTCATGAGTAATAGAGTCGGAATTAGGTTGATACGCGAAATAATATTCCCTACACGAATTTACGCCAGATTTATGGAGTGATGTATAAAGGCTTAGTAAGCCTGCTTAGATTAATTGCGGGCTTAAATATACATTTACAAGTATAATAAGTAATAATAATAATATCTGTGATATTACATCGTGAGGTGGTTATAACGCATTGGTGCCTTATTAATAAGCACGACTGACTACCTCTTGACACACGCTGTCTCTTGCTAAATGTATTTGTTAATTACTATTACAATTGTATTATAGAAACAGAGACTCCAATTGTAAGGTCTATATGTAACTTATTAATTTAATACTGCTTATGCTAATACGCAGCAAGGGACAAGAGATCCATATCATTATAATAATTGTTTGAAATTCGAGAAGTCGAAAAACGACGCTAATATGGTTTTATATTTAAGGGGATAGTAAAAAAAGGAAATAAATATTTAGAGCAGATTGATTTATGCAATATATTTATAAATTGCTACGTGAATTAAGTCGCGGATAAAATAAATATAAGCATTTACATCTTTTTATTCAATACAAGTAGGCTTATCGTTGCAAGCTCGTCCGGACTAAACAATTTTGGATAAGATACATTTCTTATAGACAGTATTACTATAAAAGCTAAACATTGATTTATGGCTGTAATTAGTACATAATATTCTTTTGTATACCGGGTATCTCAAGACTGCTACCGAAAACGAAGCCGGGTGGTAGTTTTAGTGGCTACAAACACAATGCAATTAAAATTTCGCCTAGAAACGCGACAATTTTTTTTTATGATTTTTTAAATATTGTCATTTTTGGGTGGTAAATCCATAGTTTTTGCTAAAATAATAATTTAAACTCTTTTATACCTTAGAGTATTTATAAATAAAGGGTATATACTATTATTTTAGGAAAAAATGTATTTACCACCCAAATATGGCCATAGGAAAAAAAATAACAAAAAAAAATTGTCGCTTTTTTTGCAACATTTTCTGTTGCATTGTGTCTGAAGTCGCTTAAACTACCACCCGGCTTCGTTTTCGGTAGCAGTCTTGATATACCCTGTATATAATCTTATAATCCATTTTTATCGAGACTTAAGTAGATATCATTCCACAAGTAATTTAATATGAATTATACATACCGTAAAATATTCAAGCGAGATAGAGCATTCCATGTTATTTGATATTTAATTAAATAGATATAACGGAAATAAACGTAATTTAAATAAATCCGATACATTAAGTACTAATTCTCAACCGATGCTATTTATCATTTCTTGCATATTATATTATAATGTAGTAGTCTTCTAATTTCCGCTCTATATAATATTGTCTATGGTCGTTTGCTATTTGCTGTATCAATTTCCTTACTAAAAAATCTATGATTCTGTGTAATGAGTGTGTTTCATTTAATACTAATTTCCTTATAAAATATTAAGTACAACAATTTTCATACACGTAATTTATCATAGTATCTTGTTGACTAGGTTAACTAGTCCGATTTATATTCATGTGTACTCTTATATGTCAGTATAAGTGAAAAGTGCATGTCGCAAAAAGATTTTTCGGCGGCTACGTGCCTGTCGCTAACTCTTCCGGGGGTCATCCAAACACGACATTTCAATGAAAAATATTCTAAAAAGAGCAGGCTTCTGCTACAAATACTTCAGTGGTACCTAAAATCATACTGGCTTAAAAATATCTAGGCATTGCACTGCATACAATTTTGTTTTGGCAAAAACATGTTCTTACTAGTTAATAATTCATTACACATAACAACATCTAGTACGGTTATACATGAAATGACCAACAGGTCAACGTGGAAATCCTTGGAAGGGACCTACGTTCAGCAGTGGACATCTAAAATATCTTCTTGTTTACCGTTCCTTGGACTAGTTTATCAATAAACATGTCCGGAAACACTTGAAAAATATGTTGTGTCAATTGACGCACAAATTGACATTTCACTATCAATTGATGATGTGATAACTATCATATAATGACGTGGGGGGTCGGCTTAACTTGCATGCGATAAAGCGATTCCGTTTTAAATCTGACGATTGAGCGCGATCTTGACGTGAATCCTTCAGATAATTAGATAATCTAAAAAGCACAAAATTAATGTTGCTACTCTGCAATCAAATCCAGCAAAGCAATGTTTCAAACTATATATTCGTATAGCATGGACCACCGTAAAAAATGAGCCAATGTATTTTATTATAGCACCTTTTCTAACTTGTCGTGTATAGTGATCATATTTTTTATTGTAAATAACAAATAGAAACCTCGTCACGGCAGTTACATTCAATCGATTCCGTTCTCACACATTCCGCGGGACGATCGTTTGTGGAAGCAATTACTGTCATTACGACGAGCGATTCCAATGATTTATATAATGTGTTGTGAATAGTAAAATTAACTTTTACAATATCTTCATAAACATCCACTTTGATTAAGTACGAGCAATTAATGGCCAGAGTAAATGACATAAAGCCGTTTTACTCTGTCGGTTTAATGTCGCGAGTACTAGGCACGCAGAGCCATGGAGGAGGTAAAGTTCTACAGGGTTGTAAGAACAGTTACTTATAATAAACATGAAACGTTGCTACTGAGGCCATTATCGTGAACATTATTTGACAGTTAGCTATAAATATATAAATGTTCATTGCCTATATAAGTCTAGAGGCTATTGTAAGATTAACATACAGTGCCATATTTGTACAATTTATGCGTGTCGCGAAGACATGATATCTGACAAACATAATGTAGCAAATAAACGCATTAGATATGATCCTTGGCTAAGAACTTTACAGTCCTCGACACAACTGCTTCAACACATTTCAGCAAAACATTATGTTTAAACGAGAGTTGAGAATTGTTTCTTTGTCTTGGCACTTCGCAGTCCGCAATCACAACTTGGAAGTGTATTAAAATTCCGCCAACATTCAAAACAAAAACTTTGCGCAGACGTAAGTGGCTCCATTATGCAATTTCGCATGATATGGTCAAGCCAGTCCCGTGGGCGTACCTTGTTCCGAATGTCCGATGTTTTCGCTGCAAACTTCTAAGTGGTGTTGAGAAGTGTGCGAAAGTTGAGCTCGCAGCCCTACGCCGGGCGGGCAGTTTATGTCGTCTACGATGCCGACTTTACTGCGCCCTTTTGATAACTCCTCGTAACTTTTTATGACGCGCGTGCTTATGTGAGCCTGGTACAGCGTTACTGCTTTATGTGAATACTCGCACTACGAACGAACCTATCTTGACCGAAGTTAATGCTTGCACACTACTAGGAAGCCTACATTGTTAGTTATCTTTGATGGAATGACAAGAAAGTTATATTGGTTTATTGTGTAGCTTAACCTGATCCATGCTTTCACGTGATCGGCTTTAAATATAAGTACCCAGTTCGTTTTTAATATCTTTTACATATTTTTATTTGACATTACAGTGGTTTTATATATTTATTTGCCTAATACGAACGGTGCTGGGAATATAATTCAGTCTGTGGTGTGTAAATGCGAATTATAATTTCTTGGCTGAGCAACACAAACTAGATTATCGAAAAAGATTATTTAGATTAGCAAATAAGCTATATTAAACGTATCTATATTTTTATCGTACATGGATTTATTTATACCGATATGGATAAAAATTATTATACCATAAAAAGTGAATACTTAGTAGGATTGTAATTTATTTTTTAACTACTTTTTGCTAACAATAACACGTTAATGTGCTATTTATTGGCCAAGATAAGTCTCTTACAAGTGTTTCCTTTGTAATTCCAAGTTTTTTTTTTTGTTGAATTTTGAAATTCATTGAATTCGAGTGTGTTTATCTCAAGAGTAGTCCCCTGGCGATACTTATTAACACATGTTGTGATTTGAAAGATGACGTTTTTCTGTTAATGGTCGTGGAAAAATTTAGTTACAAACGAGAGTTTTGTTTTAAACCTTTCTGGTTGAGTTTTTTTATTAAGACTTTACATAGCTAAAGAAGGCAATATCTTAATATTGAAGAGACGGCATAAAAAGAAGTACTATATATTTAAAAAGTCATGTCGCCCCGCAAATAACAAACAATACTTGACTTTGAAAGATTGTTTTCTACAGATAAAATTCCACGAAAACATTCCATTGTAGAACGGCATGCATTGAGATGATAATAATGTTTAACAGATTCATATTTCACATAATTATATTTTAGCTATCGAAATATATTGAGATCAATTTACGTAAATTTTAATTAACATTTGAGCATAAGCTTCTCAATAAGGCCTCCGAGAGTCCAAAGTTAATCAACTTGTAACATAAAGGAGAATACTGAATACCCATTTTACTATGAAATTTAGTATCGGTACGAAGATTATTGTCCCGCGATAAAACCTACATTTATGTGTCTGTATCTGTATCAGCCCAAATACGTCCCACTGCAGGGCACGGGCCTACTCTACAATCGAGAATACGATTGAGAGTGGTTAGGCCATATAGTCCACCACGCTGGCCTAGTGCGAGTTGGCGGACTTACATACCATAGAAATTCTTATAAATCGCTATGGTATGCAGGTTTCCTCATGATGTTTTCCTTCGCCGTTTTAGTGCGTGGTGATTGATTATCAATACACACATGACTCCGAAGTCAGAGGTGTGCTCTGGGATTCGAACCCGCGACCACCGTGAACATGTTGGCAGCCGCGTCTAGTCCGTTTACTAATAGTCCACCACACACATTTATGTGTAGGGAAAAAAATATTTTTTCAATAAATATAAACATCATTGCGATCTAGGCCAGGAGTTCTTGGACAAATGAACTTGAAGACCAATATGTTTTTTTTTGGTTTTTGGCTCTGTGAACAAAATGTAAAATGTGATGATAATGACTTTATTTTATAAAAATCTGTCGTCCGGGATAAAACAGAAATAGGCTTAAGCACATACCATAAAAATGCTATAATTAATTTTAAGCAGTAGGTATAGCTATCGGGATCATTGATAATTTTATTTATTTATTTAAATCTTTATTGTACACATAAAAAAAAGAAAATACAACATACAGAAGCAAAAAAATATAAAAAGTACAAATGGCGGTCTTATCGCTTAAAGAAATGTCTTACAGACAACCATGGGATGGATTTAAAAGAAGGAAAAAGAGAGGGCAGTGTAAAATAAATAATTAAAAGTGAGGAAACTAGATAAAACTCATACTATCTATATATATAATCTAAACATAAAAATACACCAAAATGACATACATACATACATAATAAAAAGCATAAATACATACATATATAATACTACAAATATATAAATATATAATAAATACAAATTTAAAATTAAATTAATTTTACCGATACCATGAATTATGACTCTCCAAACGACAAAAATTAATAAGAACAATGGTAATTTATAAGACACCACTTGCTTTTCTGTGGCTAAGGGCCGAAACTGCGTTAAGCGGGCACTCGCGCGGTTTCATACAAAAGTGCTCCTGGAACCCGTCGCGGGGGCACGCGCGGTACAGCGCGCGGTGTCCACCAGCGGTAACATGGCGGTGATGACATACGGCACCGAGACGTGGCCTCTCAGTTTGGGCTTCATTAGAAGGCTCAAAGTCACTCAACGAGCAATGGAGAGGGCTATGCTCGGTATTTCCCTACGAGATCGACTCAGAAAGGTTCTAGAGTGGAGGCCACGTACAGGCAAGCAAAATGTCAGACGCCCGCTTGACGGACGCTTCCCCGGTGGACGGACGACTTGGCTACATTTGCAGGAAGTCGCTGGATGCAGGCCGCTTCCAACAGGTCGATGCGGAGACCGTTGGGGGAGGCCGATGTTCAGCAGTGGACTTCTTATGGCTGAGATGATGATGATGATGAATATACTTGAGCAAAAATAAAGATTTTTACTTAGCGCAATGTTATTGCCAGCCTTTCCATTGGTGATATGACTAATACAGATTTTACTCTTAAATTGTTGACCTCAAATATGGTTCCAGTTTCGAAGATAATTCGCCATAGACCAGTATCGAAACTTTAAAATATTTGTAAAATGAGTTTTCATTTTCTCTTCATTTACTGAACTTTACAACAAATTCTCCGCCTAGCAACCTAAATTCAATAAACAGGCACACCTTCAAAATTGAACCAGCGACACTGCATAAATCCGGACTCCGCGACGGGTACCCGCGACGGGTACCCGCGACGGGGACCGTCGCGTTCTCACGGAGCCCGCCCGCGTGTCCACGCGAGGAGACGCGCGACGGTTGCCCGTCGCGGGCGCCCGCTTAACGCAGTTTCGGCCCTTAAACATATTTTCTAAATTCTGACGACCTTATTCATAGAGTTTTAAAACCTATTTTAGCTATCGCATGTTTTGTCCCTTTCGAACGACTTTTGAATTCATTTTGAGTGAAGACAAAATCATTGACAACAAAACTAAGTCTTAAAACGGTGTTAATAAGGGCGTGATATATTTAAAAGTTATATATGAAATTTGTATATGTATGTCAAATATACCGAAGACCCTATATCATTTACATTTTCATTTATACGTATACTCGTAGTAATATAATCATATATTTTGTAGATATATATTATGACTATGTATTGACTTGTTATAATAGCTATTTAATAGCCTGCATGATCAATAAACAAATTTCATTTCATTTACAACGTCGTCAAAATTTTCATATTCGAAGACAATAACATTCATATTCTGTTATTAAAACATTAGTCGACTCATGTAGGTCGTAGTTTATTTCTCCAGCTGTGTGAATAATCGATACGTTGTTTAGAAACGCCTCTTTCATTTCTATATTCCATCATGAAATACTAAAAATAATAGTTAAAAAAAAAACTAAAATACACGCTTTAATCTATATATATAAAAGAAAGTCGTGTTAGTTACACCACTTATAACTCAAGAACGGCTGAACTGACTTGGCTGAAAATTGGTGGGGAGGTAGTTTAGAACCAGGAGGAGGACATAGGATACTTTTTATCACGTTCCCGGTTTCCCGAGTTTCTATTAGCTTATTAACATTTTCTTATACAAAATGTTCTTGGGTTTGTAACTGTCAAACATTTAATGTTCATCCCGTCGATACGGTAAACTCTTCCCGCAAATGAAATAACGTATTTAAATAAAGGTTTCGAATCGACAACATAAATCCATAATATTCGATTAATGGCGTATTTTAGGTTTTAAAGATGTAAATTAATGACAGTAATAAAAAGTGATTGACATTTAAATTGGTTGTCAAATATTTATGCATGCGTTCAGAAATTAATTTTGTGTAACCAAAAGAGAATATATTATGAAGTTAAATAAATATAGGACAATTAAATAAATAATATTCACACGTAAGAAGATATACTTTTTTTCAAGATAAAATATCACTCGAAAATGAAAAATCTTTATTAAAATAACAATTTTACATATGGAGAATATTGCAGGGGTTCTCAAATTATGCGTTGCCTGTGTGTTGTGAAACCAGTTAAATATAATTGTTATTACATTAACAATAAAATGATAACATTCTGTTTGTGTGTGTGTGTTATGTGTTATATGTTTACTTTTATCACGAATTTTTACAGTGGCTTTTTGTTCGCTATATGAATATTATTTTATTCACTGATAGAAATATTATATATTTTGAAATGTTATGCCGAAGAAAATCGAAACCACTGAAGTTATTTCTAAGAAAATTAATATTTCATCTCTTTATTACTAACAAAAAGTAATGGCGTAATATTTATGGAAAAACAGCATAGTAGGGGTGAAAGAAGGGATGGAATATTGCATGGATAATCAAAATCGCTGAAGTGTTTAATGTCAAAAATTTATAAAGAACACCATTTGGATATGTATTTTGAAACGGGATCTAATAGAGTGGGAGGTACGAGAGAGGACTGGGTTAGCTGACAGATTTGATAGGACGAAATGTAAATGCACGGTATAAGACGGGATGGATAATGAAGAGAAAGGACGGGACGTATCGGGAAGTGACTACATAGACGGTATAGGACATGTTTAGGTATACAAGAGCTTATACGAAAAATAACATGTATTTGGTGTGAAATAAAATAAAAAAAATATCTGCATCCAGGCAAAGATGGGTCGGGCTTTTTTGCTATGTTAAATAATTGAATATAATATTAATCATATAATAACTAAGCCATAGCGAAGCGTGGTCGGGTCAGCTATGGTATCTTTTAATTGATTTCAATGAATGTCGTCGGAGTAGTAACAGTGTTATAATATTTCCGTAGCAAAATAATGATTTAAATCTATAGAATATAAGGTGGATAAAATGGGACAAGCAGTTTAGACAAGGGCTGTCATGTTGATTTTAAATAAAATATGGATTGGAATCTGTATTGCACCCAGGCGAAGCTGGGCCGGGCCGCTAGTAAGATATACAACTAAAAAAGTAAAAATAATTGATACTGAATTTAAGATAAGAAAATGGAGTAAAATACATATATTTATTGTTACAAAGCGTGGGGTGTTTACAACAATTACTTATCCTCCTGCACCCCACGCTTTGTAACAATAAAATATATGTATTTTACTCCATTTTCTTATCTTAAATTCAGTATCAATTATTTTTACTTTTTTAGTTGTATATCTTATTAAAGCGTGTACCTATTTTAGTTTTTTTTTTCACTATTATATAATTGTTTTGACTAAAAACATCCATCTACGACTGTATTTCCAGAGGAAGTTAGCGGCGTGCAAAATATCCATTTTTTTTTTCAAAAAATCTATTTTTTTTTAAATTATTGTATTGTCATCGGTCTTTGACAGGTGTGCAAAATTTGAATGAAATCTGTCCGTTTAAAGTGGGTCAAAATCGCGTCTTAAGGAGTTGGTTACAAACATACAAACAAACATACAAGTGAAGCTAATATAAAGCGTGTAAAAACCAATGACATCGTTTAAGAGTTGTGGATATTTATTTATTTATTTATTTATTTAATCCTTTATTGCACAAAATAAAAATACAGTAAAGAAACAACACAATAATAATAGTACAAGAGGCGGCCTTATCACACTAGGTAATTTCTTCCAGGCAACCTTTGGATGGATATTGAAATAGGAAAAATGAGCGGGCAGTCTAAGGTATATAAAATAGTAATATATATAATATATACATACATATATACAAATACATACCAACAAAATATATTAAAATACACATACATACAATTTACAATATACATAAATATATACCTATCCTAACATTTACCAAAGAGGCGAATGGACAAGATATTTCTCAGCTATGCTCTAGTTGAGAAAGGAAATGGTCTTTAATCATTTTTTTAAAAGACGACAGCGTTCGTGCCCGTCTTATTTCGACTGGAAGTGAGTTCCACAGTCGGACAGCTTGGACTGCAAATGATTTGTCCATGAATACTGTGGAGTGCATGGGCATTTTCAGTTTCAGGTTCTCCGACGACCTCAAGGATCTTGAATGTGAGTCGTGGAGAAAAATGAATCGATCTTTCAGATAACGTGGCGTGAGAGGATTAAACATTATCTATATATATAAAAGAGGAACCTGACTGACTGACTGACTGACTGACTGACTGACGTATCAACGCACAGCCGAAACTACTGGAGCTAGGAACGTGAAATTTTACACAGAGGTTTCTATTGTGACGTAGGGTAGCACTAAGAAGGGATTTTCGGAAATTCAACCCCTAAGGGGGTGAAAAAGGTTAAAAACCGTTGTATGGAAAATCTAAACCGTTAAAGTTACAATTATCAAACATGGCATTTTAGTTCTTCATTTTAAAAGAAAACTAACTGCATACTTTGTTTTTCTAAGATTATCCCTAAAAGGGTTAAAATAATGGTTGAAGTGTTGCGAGACGACGGTGATTTAATGTTTGTCTAATCAACGCACAGCCGAAACTACTGGAGTTAGGAACATGAAATTTTGCACAAGGGTTTCCATTGTAACGTAGGGTAGCACTAAGAAGGGGTTTTTGGAAATTCAACCCCTAAGAGGGTGAAAAGGGTAAAAACCGGTTATATGGAAAATCGAAACCGTTAAAGCTACAATTCTCAAACTTTGCAATTTAGTTAGTCAATCAAAACAAATATAACTGCGTACTTAATTTAGCAAAATTAACCCTAAATGGGTATAAATAAGGGTTGAATTTTTGTAGAAACCGAACTATCGGATCAACGCACAGCCGGAACTACTGGAGTTAAAAAGATGAACTTTTGCACAAGTGTTCTTATTATTATGTAGAGTAGCACTAAGAAAGATATTTTTGGAAATTCAACCCCTAAGGGAGTGAAAAGGGTTGAAAACTGTTGTATGGAAAATTGTAATCGTTGAAACTGCAAATATTAATCTTGACACTTAGGTTACTCATCTAGGAACAAGAGAAACTGCATATTTTTTTCCTATAATTAACCCTAAATGAGTTAAAATAGGGGTTGAAGTGTTGTATGCAAAATCGAAACACTGAAGTTATTGATATCAAAATTCGTATTTCACGACTTATTTAAAACGAAAAATAATGGCGTGAACTCTATTAGAAAAATAGCACTAAGGGGGTGAAGGGATGACATTTTCATATAATGTATTGCTTTTACGTCCGTTATGATAACATAAACACGCAGACGAAGTCGCGGGCAAAAGCTAGTATATTGTATAAAAGTGAAAGAATATGAGTATTCCGACGAAACCGGATGGGTAACCACTTGAGCTTAGTACGAAATTCAGAAACATAAAAAAAAATTCTGGAGACGCTCAAGCTTATTAAGTTGGTCCTCGGTGAGATCTAGATAGCTGACATCGGCATAATCAAGGATGGGGAGAAGGAGAGTTGGATATACCACATACAGGGTATATCAAGACTGCTACCGAAAACGAAGCCGGGTGGCAGTTTAAGCGACTTCAGACACAATGCAACAGAAAAAGTTGCAAAAAAAAAGCGACAATTTTTTTTTTGTTATTTTTTTCCTATGGCCATATTTGGGTGGTAAATACATTTTTCCTAAAATAATAGTGTATACCCTTTTATTTATAAATACTCTAAGGTATAAAAGAGTTTAAATTATTATTTTAGCAAAAACTATGGATTTACCACCCAAAAATGACGATATTTAAAAATCATAAAAAATAATTGTCGCGTTTCTTTGCGAAATTTTTAATTGTATTATGTTTGTAGTCACTAAAACTACCACCCGGCTTCGTTTTCGGTAGCAGTCTTGAGATACCCGGTATATAAGAAAAATATGTATTAGGTGTTCTTGATCGGAAAATATCACTTGCTATCAGAAAACTATTAGGTCTTTAACTGCCTTTATAAGGAAGTGTATAACGCATAAAATTACATTCATAAACTCAAACTTTTATAACTAAAGGGTAAGTTAGAGATATTCGTTTCGCCACCAATAGTTTTAGGATTTACTTCGATCCCAAATTGAAAGTAGGCGAACAAAACCTTAATTTAAATCAACCTTAATTTTGAAAAGTACAAAGAAGTTGATAAATTGGACATTTTATTATTACGAGTAAATGTTCTTGTATTATAAGTCATATATGGCCACAGTAAATTTGACTACCAGTACGTAATCTTATTTACACCAGCTTATTTCCTAGCTTAAAATTCCTAAAGCCTGTTCAGATGTCAAGCATTTAACGTTCCTATAAGATTTAATGCTTAAATAAACAGTTTATTCAAAATAGTCTACAAAATGCACTAAATTGAGGGATCCTAAAACAGTAGAATGAGATGTTATAATATACTCCGTCTGCAGTCTAGACGCGGTACGTTCAAATTGAATAAAGTTTTCATATTAAAACGTCTAGTCAGCGAACAAGCTTAGTGCATTTCCACAAAGCAATTGAATAATTTTGATTATTTTTCCGACCCAAATATCGACCAATAGAATTGCACCATTCGACGTCACGTGGTACAACCTACATGGTATTATAATGATAATTTTTTGAAAATTTTCTCTGGTAGTTGCTATATATAAAAAACAAAACATGATCCAGTCAAATTAACCACACGTCAAACTGACAGGTTGAATTCAATGTGAAAATTGGAGATTTTGCATGAAAATGAGTTTGAAATTAAAATTTGGGACGGAAAAATAATCCCCCGAATACCACACGAGCTTCAAAATTATCTGGCATTTCCCTCAAGGTTCCCTGCAAACAAATAAAGTCGTCAAGTTTTGACTCCTTCATTTGTTTGCAACGAACCTATCGGGAAATACCCGATAATTTTGAAGCTCTTGTGGTATTATAAGTGATAATTGACGAATGTTTAGTAAATATTATTTGCATGTTAGAGCTAGACATATCATATTATAAAATACAATACCCCATTTAGATGCAAACAGTTTTTAGCATCAAAATTCCTTCACGACAAGCTTCTCCGATTAATAATATTTTACAAAACACAATATGGAATGCCAGGCATCGTTTTGTAATTCAAGGTGTTGTTTGGTTTTGCTACTGTCCGTGAGCGGTCGTACCGCTTACCATCAGGCGAACGGCATGTCCGTCCCGCCATTCAGTGCAATAAAAAAACGGAAAGTCACAAATACAGAGGCAATAATCATTATCATAATTTTTATTACCACCATTATTATTATCATTGCGATCATAATCATCATGATATTTTTTATTACCTTCAGACTAAATTACTAGAAAAAAAGCTTATTGAACTGAACAGTAGGAAATACCATTCACTCCTCCCCTCCCCCCATAAATATTTAAAAATCATCGCTATATTTAATCTGAGATCATTAACATTTGCCAAGCCCAGCCAAGCCTAATAAATTCAAAAAATAAAACATTTCTACCCTCAGTAGTAATTAGGAGCGTAAAACTATCTAGATCACTTAAAACACGTTTTGAACCGAGTCACCAACTCGTAAGTGGCCATTAAGTGAAGCAAATTGAACGGTAAATAGCGCCGGTGATTTTCATAATACTTTTTTACTTAATACACAATTATTCCTTCGCTTAATTACCTAATTAACAGGTACTGGACTTTAAATAATTGCCCGCGTTCGAAGAAACTTACTTTCCAATTATTCATTAGTGTGGGCTGTGTTGTTAAAACTTCAAATGTATTCAATGGCTTCTATAAATGTATTCATATCAAAACACAAATAGACAGATAGCTTTAATTTTATGTTTTTATTAAGAAATATATCTTTTTGATTAATCGATTGCAGTACCTCTCATATCTTTGGTATATTTAATGTCTTGAACTGTGATGGTAAATAACTTATTTAAAACTATAGAGTATTAAAATCAATAAATATGTAAATTAATATTCGAATAAAAATGTTGCTGGAGTTTTGTGCAAAATGCAGCAATTCAGTACAACTAGCTCCATCTAGTTCAACCAATGGGAAATTTATACTATTGAAAACAATACTTGCAATTAAAACTGCCTTGGCTAGACAAATGATTTACAGCAATGGTAATTGTTAGGAATCATAAAAAATCTACTCTACAAACATAACTCTTTTTTTTTTCATTTTTGCTTTTGTAAATTTGAGATAGAGGAATAACACTGCATATTAAAATTTAATGACTCATCCAATCCAGTGTAAATCTTTATTTTACGAATGAATTGCACGGCTTGATCGAAAACGTGACCTCTCACAGATCACGGTTTATTTACCAAACGCCCAAATTGGTCAAATACATTTAAACTGAAATGCTGCCTATAGTGTTAAGACTATACACCATTATGCCGTGATACTGATTATTTAATCCTTTTTTGCACTGTACAGAAATACTAAAAAGATATTACACAATAAAAATAATAGTACAAGTGGCGGCCTTATCACACTAGGTAATTTCTTACAGGCAACCATGGGATGGATATAGTAACAGGAGATAGAAAGGGCAGTCTAAGGTGTAAATGAAATAATAATAATCTACAATTAATAATTAAAAATAAAAATATAACATAAAGCGTGTGCATGCTTTATTGAAAATACATAATCTGCTTTGGTGGTAAGATAAATTCACGAAAGGTTGAGGTCCAAGCGAATTGGCATAAAACATGTGCCAAATCTCAGCAACATGCATAAAAACGTTACTCTTACTCAATTTAACTGTACATTCAGTAGAAAAAAAATCTAATAATAGTAGTAATCATAAGTATTTATACAAAACTGTTAAACTATTATGGAAAGCGATCGATATAACAAAAACAAAACGCAACATTTTGTCACCTCACAACCCAGTCATAAAAATCGTGAAACACCACCTTGGCAACGCGTAATTGGCTTCCATCCAGAGTTGAGCGCTAATTAATCAAAATTTAACCTCGTGCAAGCCCGGCTTCACGTGTCACCGGAGCTACGGTACAAATACTTTAATAAATCGTGTATTTAATGCTGACACATCAATCATCCACTAATTGAAAAGGTATTGAGTCGATTTGATTAACAATGTAATTATATAGCGCGGCTTCAATTCGCCGTGAAATTACGACGGACAATAAAACGTTTAGGTCAACAAATGTGGCAATCGTGTGCATTCATTTGAGGCTTTCAAATGTTATAGCCGTATTAAAAAAAACTGTTAACCTTTAAACCATTCGTGGAGTGGGTACCAAGGATGTAAGGCAGGAAAAATAAATACAAAATAAAAGAGACATTTTTCACTAGAGATTTGCCTTTCATTCGATGCGAAAGCCATGGGAGTATAAAAGAAAAGGTCAGTTTATAAGAGAATACCTCATGTTAACTTTTATTTGGTAGTAACAGAGGCTATTTTTATTTCATGTTAGCTTTTCAAGTCTGAAAGCCGGAGTCAAAATGAAAGCCCGGATTCGATGTTTGTGTGTGTGGGACAAATATGCACGTAGCTGTTGGATTTGTTTATTTGTTATCACATTGATTAACGCTACGACAGCTTACGCAGTTCTTGAGCGCGATTCGTTTACTTGTAATATCAGTCACATATTTATTTTTAAAAATGTACATTGCAAAATCAACTCATTTAAATCATGTTATAGCTATACGAATTCATTTAACATTGAAGCACCTAGGTACCTACAAACACTGAATTGTAATACAAATTCACGGTAACATTTATAACACAAAGCACACACGGCCGAATCAATACGAATACAACCGGCAGAAACGTTTCCATTGCTATAGCTACATTGTTTGACCTATCAACAATTGAATGAGCTGGTCGGACTTCACCACTCGACTCTTTGATTGGACGCCGACCGTTCCTAGTTAACAAATTGCCTGGACATTAATACGTCACATAAACTAGCACACTTTATTGACAACATTCGAACAAAGCTTATACAAACACAAGTAATAATACACCCAATTCGGATGCTAATTCCGTAGCGTTGTCAAGTAAGAACGTAAAGCAGATAAGTCGCGACAGATTCCATTATGCCCGAGTCGTATGTTTGTCAATAGAGCGGTTGATTGGGCTCCTCGGCTCGCTGCGAGCCTGGCGCTTCGGATCTAAGAGCCAGCAATGTCGGAGAAAAACGAACTGAACTGAACTGAACGAACGAAAACTTTACTTAAAGTCCACTTGCATTTCTGCGGAATAGGTTTTTTAAAGTAACCAAGAATATATTGAAATTTGAATGCCACTGTGGTTAGATGTTTTCAAATGACGTTGAATTATTCTTAGTAGAAACTTCTTGCACATTTTGCCGAGATGAACCATTTCCAGTTGTAAAATGCGGAGTTAATAAAGTTTAATACGACATAGTAAAAATATATTTGTATTAGCAAAAATAGAAATGAAGCAAACATTTCTACCAAATTAGAAATGTTATTTTCAGAACCATTCCAGTATACCATGGACAAAAGAGTTCATTAAAGAAGGTATATTTTAACGACATCCATTCTTCCTTCTCCAAACAGCACATATTTAAAATTACATGAAACCAGTATCAAGAATAGTTCATTAGATTAATAGCATTTCTAAAAATTCCTGAACACTTATAGGTTGCTACTTCATCATCTAAATTCAATTTCACAACGAAACGGTACATTAAGGCATTGCCATACAACTCCACACCAGTGTGTTTAATTCTTGGCTTCATTACAAACTTATTACAAGTACCACGGGCACGAACTGCTTCCTAATTGAAATGAGTTTTAAAACATGCAAAAAGTCGAGTATTTTCATGCCAAAACGGTATAGCCGGACGTTGATAGCTCTATGTCTAACAGTGATTTACCGAGCCGCGCTAGTTGGCTCGCTGCCGAGCACCGAACCCGGACCAAAGGTGCACTTTACCGCGAGAAAAATTGCTTATTGCAAGGAAATACGTTGGACGATACCCGCCATTAGTTTATTTGAGCTAAATGTGTGCTTAGATGAAAAAACTATTTGCGTTATTGCTTCCTCAATCATTTAGCCGCTATTTATAGCGCTCGCTCGGAGCGCGAGGTATTCTCGTATGCGTGGAAGCGCATTCCTGAAGTCCGTATTTGTGTGCTGTATGTACAGTTTTATTGCTATTTATTGTTCACTTTACTTACGGAAATTAATGAATAGAACGGAATGAACTATGGACTTATTGAGTACATACATAAACGTCACGCATGTATCCTATTTAAGCAGGGGCTGTTGATCTCAATTACTAATTTTCAAGGTGAAATATAACGAAAAAGGAAAACAGCGTAAAGTAGCCTGCATACCATAGTGATCTTTAAGTATTTCTATGATATGTAAAGTCCACCAATCCGCACTAGGCCATCGTGGTGGACTATAATAATATGACCTAACTACTCTCAGTCGTTTTCTTGATTATAGAGGAGGCCCGTGTCCTTTAGTTGGACGTATATGGGCTGATACAGAAGGTGAATACTGAATGTCTAATATGTGATTTACGAATACATACTATGTATAAATCGCCCGAATAAAGCTATATTTACATTTCCTAATCGTTTTTGCTCTACAATGTGACGAAACGAAATAATTATTTGTTGATAACAAGCAAAATTACTAACAGAATCACATCAAAAAAGGAGATTAACTAACAAATACAGCTAACCACCCCCATCAAACTATCCCGGAACCTTTTTAAGCCGTCACACACATGTCCTCTCGATTTACAGACGGCTTTCCGCTGACTCTGCCAAAAATACTCTCAATTGCCTTCTACGATTTAGTGGAATATCGTTAGTTTGTTAAGCCACATGGGGGTAAACTTTTGACGCTAGTAATTGTGTACTTATACGACCTTATCCATACAGTTTTAAAACTATTTTAGTCATCTAATGTTTTGTCATTTGTCCCTTTCGAACATTTGAATTCCGTTTGAGGGAAGGAGACAAAACATTAGACATACATACATACTACATATAAAGCATCGCATCCGTTTGTCATAACCATTAAATACTAATCGATACAGCTACTGTATATTTTTAACCCATCACTAACCTAGGTTTTAATAAAAAACATAACATTGAACATTCTAACAGCACAAACACAATCAATTATTACCAACCATATTAAACTTTACAACTCAATCTACGGTAAATCGATGCATCGATAACGACTTATATCGATATCGATAACCACATACGATCCCACGATCATAATGATGCAACTATATTGGCACAAAATCGTTCATCGATTACAGTCTATGCGATGCCGTGGTGTTCCGCTCTATCGTGTTAAACCCTATTCTAATAATATTAATCTCACGGCAAGGGTTATTACTTATTATGCCGTAATGACATTCATTGTCATATTGTTGGGGAATTATTTTACACGGAAATTTCGATGGTAATAAGCTTATATTTTAACAGATTAAACCATCCAGTTTGAACCTTCCTTGTATTTTTTTGTTTGCTTTTGTCCTTTTATCTCAATAATGTAAATGTAAATCGCAGATTTGATTTACATTATTACTTTAAGGAACCGTCTAGGTTTTGTTTTTCTTTGTTTTAAAACTCTTACAAGTTCAAGAAACGTAATCTTACTTACAAGAGCAAATTTCGAAAATAGCAATCTAAAAACTGATTTGCACAAGATTAATAATCACAATTTAACTTAATTAACTGGTGTTAGTATGAATAAGGGGATTATCTCATATAATAACAGTATAGAGTTGCAGTTTTCAAGAAATAATCCTATCAACATCCTCATTTGTTTCCACACAAAAGATTATTTCCTACATGTAGTGTAACAACTAACAATCCTATCTATTACCCGAGCGACAGTCATTATTTTTCTAAGAAATGTGCATTGAAAGGCTGACGTATACGTTCAGGTAAAAAAAGAAAAAAAAAGAGGATTTCGCCAACCAGTAACAGCATAAAAAAGATCGTTAAAAAATATGGTTCGGTCCGACGGACACGGGTAAAAACTAAACTCGAACATCTGCAGATTATACAATTTTAAATACATTTGTTCGTTTTCCTTGAATAACAAAATTAGTCACAGGATTAAGCAATATGTATCACAAACTAACGCCTGTAAGTTTTAAGGGATAGGTAGAGGTACGAGGTCCCAAGATCTTATAAACGTATAATTGCCATGCCAAGCACAAATACCAGATAATTATCAATTTAAATTAAGACAAAGTAATGCCTAACTCAGAAGTCAAATCCAGGATTTCATAGTTCACAATGCTTATATGTTGCCAAAAAAAAAACAAAGCCGACAAATATATTACAATGCAAATAAAACATACAACAAAGTCCATCCGAGGCGCCTTTATGTCGCATTTACCCATAATTATGAGTTAATCTCAGCCATTAAGGGCAAAAGGACATTTGACGAAGTTCAACATTTGACCTTAAGTCTAAGCCCTTACGTCTCATTATAATGTTGTGCGATATCTCCACGATTTAGACGTACAGTACGTGAATTGAATAATAAATATTTGCTATGTTGTGAAATATTGATTCAACTAAACTAATAAGGAATTCCATGCTAAGTTTCTTCTAAACAGCGGTGATACGTTGCGATATGATGGCAGAATCACCTGCGTGGTGATAAATAAAACCTTGTACCGCGGAATTTCCAGATGGTATGCAGCGAAAATTAGTCTCGTCGTTTTTTCGTTCATGTTCCGAAATCGAAAGAAAAAATGTGCAAGATATTTGAATAAAGAGCACTTCAATTAAATATGATTTGGAACTGCCTTTGTAAAATGTTAAACACGTAAATGCACAATATGTTTTAATCATATCAATGTTATGGGCCAAGTGATTAATCAGGCACTATCCATAATGCCCGGGCAATATGAATAATGCCCAATAAGAGCGGGCAATGTGATTATAATCAATCAATTTATCACATTGCCCGGGCATTATGAATAATGCCAAGTGCCTATTGGGCAGACTGATGTAAGCGAATCAAAATCAAAACAATGAGCCGAAGTGGTAGAATTTAGAATAGGGCAGCACGAGGGGGTGGGTTGGGAGGAGTGGAGGGGGAGTGTCGCACCTCCCCTGGTACTACTCCCATGAAAAGGTAACGCACTATTCCTGAGAAATATCTATAATAGCAACCTAACCCTTAAAACACTTGTTGTCAATACAAATTAGCTTCTGCATCGTCTCCGGCGCTACGGGAAGTTCAGCCCCTTCGCTCTTGCGTAACAAAAGATAGGCACCCATGCTCACCTCCGCAGCTTCGGCTTCGGCGACCAGCCTCATCCGCTACGGCTCGCACGGTTGCCTATCCTTCGTTACAGCGGGCGGGGGCTGCTCTCCCTCCGCGCCTCCGGCTTTTCATATACACTCTAGGGTCGGTAGTCAAAAGACTACGTGAAGTCGGGGTGTTCTGAGTCGATTTTGGGGCACAATCGACCTAACTATTCCATAAAGTGGGTACACTAATTTTCTTCTGAAAATAATGTTTCGGACGTTAAAAAACAACTAAACATAAGCAGATCAATTCAACCTTTCTAATTTATGGGTCTATCGCAGATGCGACCACAGATGCGACAATGCGGCAGCGCGACACCTAAAAAATCACCTATTGATCACATTGCCCGATCATCATCTAGCCATATTCATAATGCCCGGGCAATGTGATAAATAGGTGAGTTTAGATTGTATTAATCACTTGGCCAGATATGGCTCGGCAATATTCATACTGCCCGGGCATTATGAATACTGCTCGCATTAATCACTTGGCCCATAACATCAACACGACATCTCTCAGCTTATTAATTTAAATTCGAAAAACGTCCAAACACAAATTCACCAGAAACTTCATACTATAAAGAATATCGCATGTTGGAAAAAAGCCAATCTACAAAGCAATATAACATTTCCTGTCGGCCGGCAATAAAGCCGTTATGCGTTCATTATTTCACAAAAATCTAACATAAAACATACCTAATGACACCCATCAAATTACGAATGAAAGATGAACGAGTAACTTAAACATTACCTACATCAGAAATCACCCACACTCGGTAAAACGGGTATGAGATCACCCTTCCCTTTCCCGCCTCAAGAAATTCCGAAGCCATAAAAGGGATGGCAAATTGTGTGGAGATAAAACGCCCACGTAGGTCCCAATAAGGTATTATTTTCTTTGCATTTAACGCGAACACTAAACGCAAATTGATTTGGATGGATTAGGCTCTTCACCTTGCAAGTACACGCTAATAACAAGACAAGAATAATATGCGCAGGTGTGGAGTATTATGGACTCGACGTGATATTGAAAGTACCCTGGCATTCCGAATATATGGGTAGTTATTTTTAATATATTCCGTACCTGAAGACTTAAGTAGGTACTTGACCGAAGCATCAATAAAGGAAAATAAAATATGCCTCTCAAATACGTCTCAAGTATTAAATATGTTTTTACGAGACGTAATATTTCTCATGATTTATAATTTACTGTAATGTGGTGCCTTTGGTACACAGGTTAAATTAGTAGTTATTATTGTATGAAGAACAAAGGCATTAATGACAATCAATAAATGAACAAAAAACATTACTTTGAATATATGTAATTTTAAAAAAGCGATAAGCATACTATAAAGCGAAGACAAATTGACGACAAACACGTGTTACTCATCATTAAAATACCATTGTAAATATAAAGAATATTTTTTCCTTTAAAGTGGAAACAATATAAAGTAAACTTCAGTTTTTACACGAAACACAGCAATAACCGTTTACATTCACACATGATACAGTTATGTGGCCGGTAAACGAGTAGAGAAACCTAACGTGCCATCACAACGGTACTAAATCATTAGAAATTACTTGCCACCGGTAACGTAACTTCAAACTAATGACGTTTGAAAGGAAACCGTCGGTAATTATTGTTGACAAATGAATAGCAGGCGAAATAATAGCGCCGACGATGGGACCTTCCCACATAAACACATACAAACGTCTCACATTTACTGATTCTGCGATACCACCATTGTGATGGCTTTTTCTGAACCATCGTTGCAATCTACGAATATTTTTTCGGTCTTTGGAGTGACGAGAATGCTTGAAGATATTGTTAAATTGTCTATTATTAAAGAAGGAAATTAGTAAGCCTGGAACGTCTGTCAAACTCTCATTATTGAGACAGAATTGGGACAGTTAACCATATCGGATAGCGCATAATCAATGCTACTCAATTATAGGAATTTTACGACAATAACGAAGCTTGAAAATCAGTTTGGCGTATGACTTGCCAGGATTATAGGTATGTGTATATCTACTATGTGTGTATTAGTTCCATGTTTGTATATTAATCTTATCATAAACTATGCATCTTGAACCAAATTTTGTTATAGTTGGAAACCTCTTCAAATAATGTAGAGCACATTTGCTCAAGTATCCACTTCTAATAGTAGCGATCAAAGCTTCAGTAAAACTGAAGGAATATTTAGGTTATTAAGATGAAACGAATGGATAAATGAAAAGGCATTTGAGTATTAATTTCTAACGAATTTAGCAGAGGCAAACTGTTGACATAGTAATAGGAAATTGCTCTCAAATTTCTTAGAATAGACGGAGAACAATGGTATTTCTTGGAACCACTTTAATAGATTACTAGATTTACCTGTATTGTCATCAGTACTGATAATTTATCTTAAAAAGCTGCTTATGTACTATATCAAAATAAAATAAATCCAAAGGTTTTATATGGAAAATATGTCTTACTAAGATATAATACCTATAGTTTTAGTCTTCACATAAAAAAATAAAAAAGGATGTTACCAACGCCATGTTGGTGACTTGCGATATTAAATAACTATTTCATACATTGAGGTATTATATTAGAGCGGACACAACACACAAAACGTTTTTAACGTAATTTTTTCTATCTCTGTCACGCCTACTCAGTAACATCATTTTCGCTCTCGCTTCAATGAGTTCAATCCGCACAATGCACAGAAATTTGTTCCCGATGTCCGTTCTATGATTCCATCCGAAAAAATATCATTTCTAAAATACGAAGCCACAGCGTTTAAAACCGACCAGATTAAAATACATAAATAATTTAACGTGGAGCTATTTAAAGGATTTCAGTTCAGTTGAAAATATATATTTTTTTCTTTTCGGGTTCGCTCGCGAGCGACCGTCTATTCAGATATAATTTATTTAAATGAATGTACGTTGAATGAAGTTGGTTCGGCTTGTTTTATTTGCGAGCTCAAACGCAGTATTGAGCCGGCATTAAAGTCTTCGGTTAATGCATTAACTGGCACGACGTTTACGGCCAAAGTAACTAAATGGGATAATAGTTAATACAAACATTTGAGAAATGCACGGCTGCTTATCTAAAAATATAGGCTTGATACTAAAATGTTTTCACTGTGTATATAGACGCATTTTTTAAAATAATGTTTTGTAATATGCATGAAGTTACTGGATACTCGTTTCGTACATGCAAAAGACTAGACCGTTTTTCTTTAGCTTTTAAACACTATAAATAATCAAATTCATACAAAATCATATAATATGATTGCAAAGTGAGTATCTAATCAAAATATTCATTACTGTATTACTGTGATAGTCTTATCAATCGTTAAGTAAATTACCATCGCTTCATAACATTACAACTGTGAAGACAAACGCCCGTATTCATAGACAATTAAAGCTATTTTAACTATAGAATGTTTTGTCTATTTCAAAAGACTTTTGAATTCAGTTTGAGCGAAGAAGACAAACGATTCGATAACTATAAAAGGTTTAATACCGTCTATGAATAAGGCCCAACAGTGTAAGAAGCTTTCTCAACCACAAGTTTTATCCCATTACTCTTTGAGTTTCGTAAGGATTTCTCTTGTGCACATTACCACCGATTTGCTATACTGATAACAATTAACATTTACAAACGCGTCTTCTGTCCATCGACTTTAATTAATATATCGACAGCAAAATGCTTCTGTGGCGCAATTGTTGTCGGACAGATTAAATTGCCGAAGTCTTAGGTTCCAATCCTGGATTAGAAAAAATGCTCAATATCATTTTATCAGCAAGAAGTTGTTTTTTTTATTGCGATGGCGAGAATAGCATTCACCTGATGGTAAGCGATACGACCGTGAATTGCAAAGCAAAGCTTGACATTTCACCGCACTCGCCATCCTGAGACATAAAATATTAAGTCTCAATATGTCATGTAGTTGTAGTTGTCTCAATTTGTACCCGATATGGCGATAAGCTCGCCCCCTATCACATAGTCAGTTGGAACATACAAGACGGAACGTGTGTGTCCTGGCAGAACCTTCCCCTTCTGGGGAAAAAAGCAGTTTATCTACATGTTAGAAATGAAATCTGATTACAAAAATGTATGCCAATGCATGAATAAAGCAGCATTGTATAGAGCCGCTAGTCGATACAGCATGACACATGTCAGTAAACAAATATAATTCTAGTAATTTGTAAAGTGCTTGTTAAAACCGTTGCTCAATCAGCCGCGCGGTGCGCCGAGCGTGGTGCTGTGAATTTATAACTTACTGTTCCAACTCATTATAATTTAATCGCACTACAAATACATTTACGTTATCGATGCCGACAATCGATTGGTTAATCGAGATATAAATTATTGTTTTTATTGTTCCTTTTGGGTTGTAGTCTTTCCGTTTTTGTAAGACTTTGTAGTTCCCTAGAGAGGAGTTGTCCTCATAAGCAAAAGGCTTAAGGTGCGATAGCTTTAAGTCGCATGTCAGACAAGTATTACAAGCAATATTATATTTTCAGGAAAATATATTTTAGCCCACTCACGTTGAGTATCGAAAAGGAACATGTAAAGTTGACTGCTAATCATATCAAGTACTTGCTATCTAAAACCTTTTTCGCTCGCCAAAATGATGTCATTTTTGTGATCGCTCATATTTTAAACATGTCAAAATAGTGATGTACCGTATTATTGATACATGATTCGAGAAAGATAAAATTAATACAATCTTTTATACATAAACTACACTGTATATACTTTTTATGAATTTATGTGTTTTAGATGGAATATTTCCCCTGAATTTAATAATAACATCAGAGGAACAAAATTTATTTTCTGTATGCTCCTTTCTTATTAGAACACAGAAAGGGGCATCACTTATTATTTGATTTCCTTGTTATTTTAAGGAAAATGGATATTATTAAAACTTATTATAGATAAAATAACAATAAAGTTATACTTAAATCATTGTTACAATTTAATTTCCATAATTTCTTAAACTTTACTTAACATAGATATGACTTATGAATACGAAGCTTATATTACAAAAAAACATTACTTTATAATAACTAGTAATTAGGCTAATTTCCGATCCAAATTTTTGATATACGGCGATATAAAAAGAAATATGGGCCTTAATGATCCATTATGTATTAACTTGTATAATTTATGACTAACAAGGCAGGTAGCGGGCACATTGCGATGACGTCACACACATACCCAGATACAAGTCACATTTTGTAAATATATCGTGTATTCTATTACTTCACGGTATTTTTTATGGTATTTCCGACCATTTTAAATGTATTTTATCATAATAAAATATGTACATATTATTTTTTCAGTGAGTAACATAAAAGCAACAATATACCTAAGAATTATTGTATTCTATTTATAAAATATCCCCATGAATTAATTATAACAACTCATTCAGTTTAGCTTAAATCGACAATGTATTACAAAACTACAATCTAATAAAACAAACGGTATATTTTAAAACGTCCATAAAATAGTAAATATCCGAAAGATAAATTCCGAACAGATTCATTGAGATAAGAACACATTGGATACTCGAGTACCAGGCAACGTTTATTTCCATCCTGCTGTGATAATTTCCTTTTCAATAAATTCATAAACTGCCCTTTCATGGTACAGTAAGCCGTAATGGGTCCCGACCCTCCTTCATGTCCCAAAATAAACAAAAGGGACTGCCAGCCGTTGACATTCCGTCGGAGGCAAAAAAAACGATAAAATTGTTAGCTCGATACGTGAGATGTCGGCTCCGACTCACTAATACGATGGGGTAAAAAAACTAAACATTAAGTAGCTTGTTTGTTAAATATGAAAAACTGGTTTTCTTTAATTTTATTGTGACAAGATAACATACCCCAAAAGTAATAATATTTTTGAAAACTCCCGTGGTTAGGGATGAAATACTGTGTGAATTTTCGATACGATCCATTTTATAACTTTCGTATTATTTTTTCGTTTTTTAACCAATATCTTTATCATTTTACATCTTGTGTAATAAATATTCGGAGAGCTCTTATATTTATTTATGGCTGTGAGAGCTTTTCAGAAATAAAATCATAGGTTAGGTACGTATGTAATTTTATTTTTATTCATGTAACCGACCTAATTATAAACCCAGTTGTATAAATATTTCATTTTTTAATTCTGCACAATATTGCTTTTGAAATGAAAACCGATAATTACTATTCCATATTTAAATTTTATGCTTAATTTTAAATAATGAACGTGCACAAGAGCAACCGGCTATATTCTATATCCAAACTCATTTAAAAGCCATTAAACGGAACAAAATATCGATGTATTAATAACAGTATTCACGGGTTAATTTAATAGTAATGTTAATTCAGAACGGGTCCCGAGGTCATCGTAAATTGAAACATTAGAGGAAAACGGGGCCTACTGGAACGCATAGATTAAATGTCCGGCATTATCGAACGATCTCCACGTAATTATGCCAGTGTACTTAACGGAGTGTAGTTTTAAATCTCGAATACCGCAACACGCCCTCATAATTCAATTTATTAATACTGCCTATGAAATTGATCGCAGAAAAGGTATTTCGTTTTTATTAAATTTAATTGACGTTGTTAAACAAAAATTTCATGTACAATTAATATACTTAATTTGTTATGGAATAAACATACAATACTAACAAGACAAAGAGAATTCGATAGCGTGTTATTTAATTCCAAATATGCACTGTCAAATCTGATTGTAAAGCATAAAATATTATAAACGTGCGCTTTGTGAAGCCACAGACCTCGGCAAATTGTAATTAACCTAGATTACATTTCATTTACATTTTTTATATCATATTTTACAGTGCTATAGCTGAATTGGATCATAATTCTTTAGAAATTTTAGTGTGTTCGTATTTTATTTATTTATTGAAAAGGTTTTAGTGTTGTTTCACAATTCCTGCGCACACATTTGCTCCATAAGTTATTTAATAAATGAACACACTATAATTCAAAGATAAGGCGCACTTATTAACCTTCTAGCACATGTACATAAATATTAACATAAATTACAGAGTATAAACGCGTTATCACAAACTAAAGTAATATACACTTATGAGGTATAATAATTGTATGTAATAAAGGTTCTTACCGTTCCCAAGTAGGTCTTTCGATGACTCGCGATGGCAATCCAAAAGAGACACAATCCATCCAGCACTATGTGGCACTATAGTGAACACTGACACTAGCTAGGTACCGGCACAACCTCAAGGCACACTCACTAGACACACTGGCATCCCGGTAGCGATCCTCGCGCGAGACTGCCGCTGCTCGACACACCTACGGAGAGACAAAGGAAGCTATCAGCATACACTGCACACCAAAACATGAATTTTGTAGTCACTCGATATACAGTACAGTACAGTGTACTCGCACAGGCGAGCAGCGAGTAGCGAGAACCGACACGACAGCGCCCGACACGCCGAGTGCAAATAAACGCGCGTCGCAATCGCACGCCTCACCAATACTGAGTACTGACTGGAACAAAATGGTCGAGCGGCCAAGTACGGAATTCAAATCGTGATGCTCCGCCGTCCGCGTCCGTGCGCGCCAACAATCATTTCACGCTTCACTAAGTGCAAGAGTAAAGTGTAAAATCACACGCAAATACTAACATGTATTTACATTCACCATCAAACTCGCCTTTGTACACGAACACACGCGGCACTGCTCCGTAGTAAACGCAATCGTGGCCTATCTGCACGTCAATTACGACTCACTTGCACGGACAAACAAACGATCATAATTGAAATATAAAAGGTGGAATAAAAAATAAAGTTTCCCGATGAACGCGACGAAACGGGCATCACTCGGCGCGCACTGAGTTCACAAAGCTAAAGTTAGAAAGAGAAACACGAAACGGTGTGGAGCTGCGAGCGGCGAGCAACGCTATGCAACGTGGCAGAGGAGAGGGGAACGAGATGTGGCAGGAACACGGCTCCCGAAATTATTACAAAAACATTTATGCATGAAGGGATAACAAAATGTTGCTGCTGTTATGCGGTTCAGATTGAACGAGATTTATTTATACAACGCTATAATGATGGATCACAGCCGCGCTGCGGACTTAATGGACAAATTATTGAACACCATAATGAGACCGCGTGCTCGGCCGGTCGGCGGCTCGTGAGCGCGCGGTAGGTGGTGATAAAACAATTTTTTTCGGTTTTTGCGTTGGAGAAAACATGTGAGATAATAAAAAAGTTATGTTTCAACTCGTCAAGTTTATTTGTGTAATGCATTCTTTAAACAAACGGATAATTACAAGGCATTTTATGGGCAGTTACAACGCTCGTCGGATACGAATAAATTATTGCAATGGATTGCCTCTAAATAATTGAAATTTACATGAGCAACGTGTAGTAGTCTTTTCTGAAAATATGTTTGTGGTTTATGTAAATAAACGCCTGTTAGTGTTATTTAATTCGTTGTAAAGGAGTTCTTTAAGTATGTATGTATTTACAAACGCCTTATTGTGTTGGATTATATTATTATGTAGTTAAGTCACAAGTATAGAGAACCATTGTAACTTTGTAATCTGTAATAATTCAGCCATTATCTGTAACAACGTTATTACAAAGAGACAATTTGTCTGATATTATCAACGTTATATTAAATCTAAGGAAAATAAACTCTAAGGCAAAATTATTACGACAAACAAAACTATCAAATAACTTTACCTTAATACGCAGTTCAGAATATTAAGAAGGCAATAAAATAGACTAAGTACAAAAAAGAAGTGTTTAAAGTAAATGATGGTGGTAAGGACGAGCGCCTTTGTGTCGCAATAGAAGTTAGTGACAACAAAGAGCCCTCTGAAGCGGAAGAAATTTAATGAGAACATCTGACGATTTAAATTATAAACGAGCTAAACACAGCACTAGTGAAATATTAGATAAATTAAAACGAACCACGGCTAGTGGAAACATTTCAAGCATTCACTGCGAATATTATGATAGACCAGAAGCAAGAAATATAATATCAAAGTAGCGATGCGATTGTAGCGCCGAAGATATTTCTCATATTCTTTTGTTAGGATCGCGGCGGTCGGTTCTTTGTTGTTTGAGTTATAGGAAGACTTACTGAATAAGAAAAACTAAGGCATTATTCAAAAGTCGCTCTCCCAACCGGAACACGCTAAGGACTTTAACTACTAAACTTTGCACTGTGGAATATTTTAACAAGGAAATGTTGGTCTTATCGGCAAGAAAAATTCAACGAATACTCATGTTGAGTCACAGTAAATCATAAGACCTTTTAATCTAAACGTTGAAAAAAATAATTAATAATAAACAAAAGACTTCTCAGAAGCGTACGATAAAGGTATCTTGAATGGAAATGAGAGACCGTTTGAGCCGTGTCCTTTCCTCGTAAATTGCTAACAACTTGTAATCAAGAGAACGTTGTTTGAAAAAAGACGCACGTTCCCGACCAAGTAAGGGATTCAATGGCCGAAACGTCTATTGACATTGTAATCTTAGCTCGACGAGACGGGGAGCTAGCGAGTGGAGAGCGGTACGAACATTACGCCATCTGGCTTTCCGAGAAGCAACCTTATAACCGGCGGATGAAGCCGCGCTTTCACAGCCCAAACCGGCAACAATACACACAATGGAACGCCACACACACCGGAAACTATAATGGATATGGACTCACTTTTAAGTCCAGATTGTCACACACTTCAACTTGACGATCTCAACTTGTCCCCGCTCAACTTGTCAATACAAATGCCCTCGCTTTGAATACCTTTGTGCAATGTTTTATCATGTTTGAAATATTTTATAAGGTATTGTGTGGCGTCAGGGGCGTCGCTGTGTGCCGTGTGGCAGTATGTGTGGCTGTGAGGAGTGAGGCGGCGCGGTGCATCACGGCGGCTATTAAATTACCAGTCGGTGCGTCCACGTCATTCATTCGACCGCGTGTTTGTTCAAACCAATTCTGTTTGAAATAGTTTGAACGTTTGCCGTTGGTCGGTTGACGTTGTTTTTTTGTTAAATCATGTGTTAATCACTAGAGCGAAGGCAATTTGTAACCGATAACCGCAAGTGCAACACGACACCCATACGTTCGATCGGCCCACTCACTCCGGAGTGATTGATGGCGCGGTGTCAATTTCGCGTTATCGCTGACACCTCGATCCAGCGGCTGCCTCGATGAGATTGTTGCATAAATTTGCACACCAGATAACGTTACTGGTCTTAGTTAATAACGTGCACAAACATACATACTGATATCGCTCGCATACGTTATTAACAGTGCTTTTTATCGAATAGTATTTTCGATTCGATTTCCACTCATGCGACTAGTTTCCTTTTAATAATATCGAGTGTTTATAGCTTTAAGCCACCATTACATGAACTTCATTATCATTTGGTACGCATCAATCGATACGAACCACCGATAAGACTTTAAACGCGATAAATGAGTAATAAGATATAATCCGGGCTCGTGGGATAATCGATTCAATGAACAAAAGCCGACAGCTCCGATTAGGATCGTGTATTTATATCCTTATTTTAATTTACAACGTTCCGCCGTTCGGTGACAGAGATGTCGAGACATTCAAATACATTTAAAATTGTTTTAACCGCAGAAATATCTTGAGCATTGAAAAATATTACTGGAAATAACAGCGATGAAGCGAGGCGTGTGACGAATTATTAACGCCCCAAACAATTTGGACAATACAGAGAGCAGCTTTCGCCGCAACCCTCCGCGCTCGCTCCCCACAATACCGGCTTCACTCAACACATTTATTTTCTGTGAAATCCTTAGTCAAGCTCAGTACCCTAGATAAATGTAATAAATTTTATTTTGACATGTAAACGCGAGAGGAATCTTTATATGTATAGTTCAACAGCTACTTTACGAGTGTGAGATGTAAACTTTGCGAACTATTATTGTACGCGTGTATAAAAATATTTTAAAAATGCATTGATGTAAAACAAAAGGTGTTATAGATATTAAAATATAACAGTGTAAAAAAATGTCACCTGCAGCGTGGTTAATGCGATATAACCTCCTCGCTACCGCCCCCCCCCCGTCCTGCGCGCCCCGTTCCCTTCCCCTGGCGGCCCGCTGATCTGGCGCGGTAATAAGCGCGTGTGCACATTGCATGTTGTTAACTCGCTCGTTACTTCTGTATTACCGCGTAAAAAATAATGACGTTGTGCCGACACATTTCCCCCTTTAGATAATTTCGTATAACTTACACGAACGCGAGGGCTTCTGCTAGTTTTGTTAATAAAGTGTGTACTGTAACAATGTCTGACTTATAAACGAAATTCAATAGGAAAAGTATGCCAGTATCCAAGTTGAAAGCCAACAATTAAACACGTGCTATATCCTGCTATATGACGGATGATGCTTTCCGATTTCATGATGCTACAATGTACCAAACGATTGTTTAATGATATACCCGCGGAAGAGAACCGACGATGATGTAAGTATTTTGTAATACAGCTGCAATTTAATGAGTCACAAAGCGTGACAAATGTTATCTAAACAACGACATTTCCCAAACGCTATCTCCTCTCCACGCTATCACAAACAAAACATGGACGCATCGGCCGGTATCAAAGCTGCTGTTGATACGAATCTATTAAACACGGCGCGAACGTACAAAAATACCGAAGCTATTACCGGTGGAGCTATCGTAAAACGTATAAGGCGGCTATATCTGAATTGTGTATTCATGTAAGATTAGAATATTTCCGACGCGGACCGGCGCACTGTATCGTATAAGTCAACTCATAACATCAATGCGGGACTCGACAAAAATCCCTCGCATCCCGTTTTCCCCCTCTCACTGTAAGATCGCGGTGTGCTCATAATATTCGCGAACACTTTTGATCTTCCCTTTGATATAATATAAATATTTTTTGCCTCTGAGCCGGAATACATTTTGAGTGAAATGGAATATGGGAGTCGTGTGACTGGCTGATGCGGAGGGCCGCTTGGCGCGTGAGGCGGCCGGGTGGTCCCCGCCGCTACAGCGCTAACCGAACTTGAATAATCACGGATTCACTTCATGTTAATCTTATTTATGTGAGTGCTTGTACTGCTTGTTTAGTTTTATGGCACGTAATTTATGCGACTGTTTGCTTTCATAACCAATGATTATTTGACGCGTGGGAAACGGCCGCGCAGCGCGCTACCGACCTATTTATTATTTCACTATTAAACTGAAATGTGCAATAACGACTCCATTTTGACACGCTCATACTTGAAGTTCTTTATGTCCGTACTCAAGGAGCTCGTATAAAAATTCACAGTCGCGACATAACCGAGCATTAAGATGCATCTTGTGCTAAAGTTTTTATTGACAGTTTGTTAAGAGCGTTTATACCCTTTGCGCGCTTTTTGGCTAAAAAACAGGACTTTTCAAACGAGTTAATAGCCACCAATAAACAATTTCAAGGAAAAATAATTAGTACTCATTTTAGAAAAGGTTGTCATCTAAGGATTTTGGTGGAAAACATTATAGATTGATGGATAATTTGTAAGCACTATAAGGATTACTGAACACAAGTTTCGTTATTTAGGCTTTAAGTGGCAATTTAGAAGCTTAAGATATCCGAAATCACTAAATATAAGATGAAAATAAAAATATTATCCGACTAATAAGACCCTTATGGAGGGATTTTGCTGAGAAAAATAATCTATTTATGTTTAGTTCCTGAAAAATAAAAATTTTAACAATGCGAAATTATTCAGAAACTCTCGTCAAGAGCATATTTTTTTTCACCAACTTATCGTACATAATTTTTTATAGCAATTGCATATTATAATAGAAGAACATCATATCAATAAATTGCCATTTTTATATTTAAACAAAATTAGTTTTCATGTTTTCTACAAATATTTTAAAAAACACTATAAAACACGCTGTCCGACCGGTGTCAAATCAGACCGCCGCAAAGCCTTCTAGAGGGAGGACGTATCGCTCGTCGCTCCGGCCTGGCTGCAGTCGATTTTTGTCGTGCGTAGTAAAAATAGCCACGCGCGGACTGCGATTGCCACATCTTAGAACTTTGGTAGTATTTTTTTTTTATTACCTACAATGATTTTGTAGTGAGTATATATTATGTTTCAGATAATATAATGGGATGTAATTAACGCTCTTAAGAGCGTTTACACCTTGCACGCAAAGTCTACTATAGGTATTTCTTCGTTAATTTCACGCACACATAAGCGACCAAAGCTGTGTGCCTAGAGCTGCCGCGTCGCGTCGCCTCGCTATACAGTCAGCGCAACCAACTTTGATCCGTGCGCTTCAAAATTCTAATATTCAATTGAAATGTAACTTATGATTTATACAAGGTATATCAAGACTGCTACCGAAAACGAAGCCGGGTGGTAGTTTAAGCAACTTTAGACACAATGCAACAGAAAATGTTGGAAAAAAAAAGCGCCAATTTTTTTTGTTATTTTTTTTTTATATGTTCGTATTTGGGTGGTAAATACATTTTTTCGTAAAATAATAGTGTATGCCCTTTTATTTATAAAGACTCTAAGGTATAAAAGAGTTTAGATTATTATTTTAGCAAAAATTATGGATTTACCACCCAAAAATGACGATATTTAAAAAATGATAAAACAAAATTGTCGCGTTTCTTAGCAAAATTTTTTGATGCATTGTGTTTGTAGTCACTAAAACTGCCACCCGGCTTCGTTTTCGGTAGCAGTCTTGAGATACCCGGTATATTGGTAATATTATATCATAAAAATATTTTATTTGCATTATAAGTAGACAAATATTACCGTGCAAGCCTGAACAATACAAATTTAGATACTAATCATATTTTCGTTATTATTACATTGTTAAGTTGCATTCAAATCAGTGTTCAATCAGTAGACACTACGGACGTTTATTAATCATTTCGTGTTCGAACACATGAAAAGAGTTAGGGGCCTTACAACCCCTTAGAATTACGAAATATATTTACTTTTATATTACAATATATAACATAATTTAGCCTCGGAATTACATCCCATTATACTATCTGAAACATAATTTATACTCACTACAAAATCATTGTAGGTAATAAAAATAATTAAATATTTTACTACCAAAGTACTAAGATGTGGTAATCGCATTCCGCGCGTGGCTATTTTTACTACGCGCGGCATAATCGACTGCAGCCAGGCCGGAGCGACGAGCGATACGTCCTCCCTCTAGAAGGCCTTGCGGCGGTCTGATAACTGATTTGACACCGGTCGGACAGCGTGTTTTATAGTGGTTTTTAAAATATTTGTAGAAAACATGAAAACTAATTTTGTTTAAATATAAAAATGGCAATTTATTGATAAGATGTTCTTCTATTATAATATGTAATTGCTATAAAAAATTATGTACGATAAGTTGGTGAAAAAAAATATGCTCTTGACGAGAGTTTCTGAATAATTTCGCATTGTTTAAATTTTTATTTTTCAGGAACTAAACATAAAAAGATTATTTTTTTCAGCAAAATCCCTCCATAAGGGTCTTATTAGTCGGATAATATTTTTATTTTCATCTTATATTTAGTGATTTCGGACATCTTAAGCTTCTAAATTGCCACTTAAAGCCTAAATAACGAAACTTGTGTTCAGTAATCCTTATAGTGCTCACAAATTATCCATCAATCTATAATGTTTTCCACCAAAATCCCTAGATGACAACCTTTTCTAAAATGAGTACTAATTATTTTTCCTTTAAATTGTTTATTGGTGGCTATTAACTCGTTTGAAAAGTCCTGTTTTTTAGCCAAAAAGCGCGCAAAGGGTATAAACGCTCTTAAAGTTCACGAGCATAATGTTTGAATATGGAATGAAAACGATCATTCAACGGAATGACGAGATGTACCCACGCGCTTCATCTCGGCCACTGTACGACATTATTAAGCCAAATAGTAGTAGTGTTTAGTTTTATGCTCGGCTGGTACTCGAGCTAATAGATGAGAAAGCGGACTCCGCGCACCGCGCACCGCACAGATAACACATAAAATATTGTCTATCGTGTTTGACGCAACCTTGTTTCTTTTTCTATTTCAATAAGATTACATGTGAAGCTTTACAAAGGATCAACTTTATATCAGATTGTGTGTTTTAGAGCACTGTCATGAAGGGATTGTAATCGCATTTATCTGTGATGTATCACTTGATACTCATTCATAAACGTTCCATTATGCATGTACTCAATCATGGCATCGACAGCGGCGAGTATATCACTATAAAAAATATTAATTTCTCTATTGACCACGCCTCGATGTCTGACGGACCGAGCTCGGAGTTCATCGAAGCGATCGCCCTCGCTCTCTTGCGCTTAAAAAAGGTAAAGTTTAAGTAATGATCGCTGAATGGACGCTCATTGTGAGTCCATCAGCCGTCAGCCGCAATAAGTGGGCAATAATTCCAGCAGGATCCAACACAGCACGTTCGATGCCGAACAAAAGCAATTTGTGTCCGCACGAAGTGGCTTTGTACGTGCGTAGCGTTGTAGGCGTTTATTAGCGCCCTCTAGTCATGTTTATATGTTCTTGTACTTAGCGCGGTGTGTATGCGGCCAAGCGGCAGAGCGGCAGAGCTCAGCGCTGCGTCTCGCCCCGAGACCCTCTGAGGTCACCCGATATCGTTTCACTGATCACGAATTCTACTAACACGTGCTCCCACGGCCGCCCGTTCTGTTTCATTACGTTTACGGCCCAATTATTCAGTCCAAATTAGTTGACAACTACTATAAACTTTCTAACGCCGCCGGTTCATGCTCGCAGCCACGTAGCCTTTGGGTTATCCAAATTAACGTTCGCATTTTGCACCGAGTGAAAACTACGTCAAAAGTTCACAAAATACCCGGAACGTATTTCGATTAGGCAGTTATGAATACTCGGATAGTTGGAAACAAAGTAACATTGGCGGAAATCCAACGTCATTTACAATTCTGATTTAGTGTGCGAGTAGTGCACGAGCGGTTTGAAATGTTCACAGTTTTTGCGGTGGGTAAATAATTTCTATTTTATTAAGCAAATGTTAATAGATGGTAGCGTTTTGTTTGACAAACGGACAATGTAATAAATGAAAGGAAGCATCGGAGCTTGGTAAAAACGTTTTCTCGTCAATGTTTGTGGAAGTGGTGCGAGACGAGAGGCGAGGCGCGCTGGCCGCTGGCAGCGCTCCAACGCCGAGCTCATCACCATCACGCGACAGTAACACGCAGACATCATTTAGCGACAAATTTACTGTGACACACAAAATGCCCATCACCGACGCGATTTACTCTCCCATTGTCGTACACTCGTTTTTCATAAAAACAATCCGATCCGTTTCCATTTAGCTGCCGCGCGTTTAAACTGACTCTATATTGTGAGCCTTATAAGGCGTTGAATTATTGCAAATAAAATAAACTATGGGAGATTGGTGTTTGATAAATATGCTTTCATCGTTATTCCATTATTCGGCAGAGACAAATGCGGCGTCGTTTGGGGCGGCTGGCGGTTCGGATCACGGCATTCTCTCATTAAAATGTCCCCGATGTGCCGCGGTGGGCCGCGCTCACTGTTGCCGACTCAATGCGATAATCGATTTATTGCCGAACGCTATAAAATCGCATGGCGTGTTTGTTTTAGTTGTCACACACGCTTGTCGCCACGTCGCGGATCAATCACTGCGCTGTGTAAACGAACCTATTGTTGGTATTTATCTACGTCGACCAGAGACCGTGTCGATGAAAATTTTCAACATTATCGACTATTGTACATTTTCTCTGTGATAAGTCATATTAAAATCAATTATTATAGTTTAATTGGCGAACTATTTATCTTTCGCGTTTCTTTCGTTTGGATTAATCAGATTATTCTTTTTAAGTAAATAGGTTTAATTAACATGTTTTACTATTGCATTAACCTTAATATTTATTTTATGCGTCGCATATAAATGACAATATTGATATGTGTACAAATGAGTTGAGTATTAATTAACCACGTTGTAATATGAATAATATAAAACAGCTAATTAATGAAAACGTTCGTTTCATATCGAACTCGGTTCGCTAAACAATTGAATTGGATTGCGGCGGGGGACAACGTTGCGAAACGGCGATGCCTCATTTGCTTGTTCATCGAAATTTATTAATTAATCGGCGCATTGATTCAAAATTCCCAAACGTTCGATTAAATCTGGTGCCAACGTTGTTACGCGTAGGTACCAATTTGCAAACAAGCTATTATAGGGGCCGCAGTCAAAAGCGCGCCAATAGAATTAAAATACTATTACGGCAATACAAAGTTGATTGAGTCGAGTGTAGGGCTCGGCGGGCGGCGACGGGCGAGCGCGGCCCTGGCAGCTCCGCTTGCTCGCTCCACGCTCGTGCTCGCTCCTGTAATTTGATTTGGAGTGGGCGCGGGGGGCGGGCGGGGACTGTAGATCGATAACGCGCGGGGGAGCCGCGGGACGCCGGGGGGACTACCACTGTACTGGAGGAGGGGGCGCCGGGGGCGCGAGGGGGAGCACAACCACCAGCCGCGTGTTGTTATGGAAACCGTAGCTACCCTCGCGCCTTCAGATTTCATCGGTACTCCCGGTAAATTAAACAAAGAAGATCACTCATATCGTTTTCAGGTGATTCAAGATGATAACCTTGCGTGCTCTTGTAACAATATTTCATACAAGCCTATGTACTTATCTTGATATCTTTATTCTTTATGACAGTAAACTTAATATTCTCTTAATAAACTCGTAATGAATCATTCTTTTTATTTTATATGTCAATTAAGTTGCGAGCTGGTATTACTCAAGTACGAATGCAAAGAAATGTAAATGAAATGATAATAATCTGAGAACAAATATATTTACATTTGGCTTGTGAGTACAATAGGTATACATTTCGCAATTGTGTACACTAAAACGCAATCCATCAACATTTATTTAACAAACTATGCATTGTTTTCTTATAAGAATTAAGGTCAATAATTAAAATATGTTCAAAGAAATTTAACGTTAACAAATAACAAATAACTGGCAGTGACGCAAGAACCGTACGCTCGCGAACAAACATTTTACATTCAATTTAGAATACAAGAAAACTCCTAAAACAATTTTTTTTTTCGACAACAATTACTGGAAATGGACAACAAAGACGTTCTATTTTCAAAATACTCTTATTCCAATTTTAAATATACTATTAGTTTAATTAAACTAATATTATAAAGAGGTAAGTTTTGATTGTTTGCTTGCATTGAATAGGCTCAGAAACAGCTGCACGGTGCACCCATATGAAAAACTCTTTCACTATTAGATCCCACATTATCCCTGACGTGCATAGGCAATAAAATAAATGCAAAAAAGTGTATCTGCACTCGCTGCTAGTTACAAATAAAATGGAATTTAATCACACGTTAGTAAACATAAATATGTCAATAATTTAATTATTTCACTATATTTAATTATACCCTAAAAAGGAAAATAAATGTTATTGTTACATGCGAGGTTGTTATTGTTTTACAAATAACCCTATTTTTTCACGTATCAAATGATACCTAACTATACAAAATAGTTTATAATTTGATACAAAGCAATTTGCCGCTCAATCGGAATGGCTGAATATTTCACATTCAGTACAGCATTATATTATCGAAAAAACGAAATCCTCTAACTATGTACTTGACTATAGAAATGTTATATTATATTATGAATAGAATGTATTAAAATGCAAAAGATTTATTCTTATTTCGTTGTAATAAAACTGAATTAGAAATTTATTCGAACGGAGATGCTTGTCATGGCTTTATGAAGCGTAATGGGTGTTTGTTATGAGGGATATAAAGAATCCGATTACAATTTTGATTAGAAGATTAATAATGGTAACGAGAAAAAATCTAATAAGAGCTAATTTTCTTTATAATGAGAAATATTTCCCGTTATCATTTACAATATAATTTATACAGGGAAATGGGAATAAAATATGTATGTACTAGAAGCTTAAATATCCCAAGAATTTCCATACACATAAATTAGCCTCGCTCAAGCGACGAAAACATAACCTACCATCTTATAAAGTCTTCCTAGTATTAATAAATGATGTCTTATTCAAATAACAGTAATACTAAACACACTAATCTAAATTTCAAATGCAATCGTTTATCTTGGAAACTTAGTTGTAGCCTCTAACTACATTGAAGTGGAATCAATGAGCGTACTTATTTATGACGGCGCAGGCCGCTGGGGGCTTCATTGTATCCATTCAATAGGCTTATTTAAATTGCCTAGTCCAGATAAGCGGACACGAAAGGGTGGCCGATGATGCTAATACACCGCACTTAACCTGGCCGACGACACCTTGCCGCCTACCAAACCAGTTCCACCGCGACCTTATAGCCCCGTCCCGCTCACACGTTGCCCGTCTCGCTCCACACACTTCAATGATTTTGATTCGATTTCATTATATCGATTGAATATCAATCAATAATAATTAAACATAATCGATTTGATGTTTGGATCGATGATGAAACGTTTGATGTCGAAAATATTTTTACGTATTCCGTATGTGTTTAATAAAACATCCTACGCGATGTTCTACTCACTGTTTGTGAATTTTAAAACATTCCCGAAGCATATTTCACTGCTTAAATAAATGCTGTTAGTATTTTATGTTTTTGTAACTGATTAGCATATTTAATAAATTCGCATCTAAGTCTTGTCTGGAATTCACACTTAAGTTGAGACGTGTTAAATCTCCACAGCATTTTCTTTATAAAATATGAGCTAATATGAGCTAATAAAGTTTTAATTAAACAAAAATCCTTTTTCTAAGTACTGTGCAAAGGATCCAGGTTTATTAAGGTAAATCCCTGATCCGATTAAGTATTGTAACAAAGTAAAGCGGATTCGAGAAAGTTGCTCGACGAACCAAGATATTATGCAGATATAAAATAGACGCAAATCCTCAAAAGGATATCTTTTAGCTTACATAAATAAGAGCTTGAACTTTCTTATTATACAATAAAGAAGTAACTCTCGGAGCGATATAAAAACCGGTGACACTTTTTATATTTTATTGTTATCTCTCGTGGACATGAATAAATTCCTTCGAGTGGAAATAAAATATCTAAATAAGAAGGTGTGCGTTGGCAGTTGGCATTCTCGCCACACATAAAAGGTATCATTGCGAGTTAAATCGAACTAAATTACAATCAATTTGTATTCACGATAAGCGTAGCTGTTATCGCGACCATCTCGGGCGCCCTCGCCGCGTCCGCGACCAGCTCCGCTCCGAGACTACTACACTTATACATATAATGTTAGTGTACACTGTACACTGTATACCGCGCGGGTTACGGCTCAGTCCTCACTACTGGTAGCTCCACTTCTATGCCATTAATTTCGTTCAAGCAAAGTAATTTATAGCGCCTGACACATAACAGTTTCTCATAAATGTAATATTTCTGCGAGCGCAGGCCGCAGTCGACAACGGTAATTTGCCGATGTAGAATGAACACAATGCGGCGCGACGATTAAATTAATCCTCGGCCGTGATCATTAAGGCTTCGAACATGGAGAATGGTATGGCAATTCATGGCATCGTAATGAAAGAGGCGTCTCTCTTTAATTGGTGGGGTTATCCGTAAATCGCGACAGTATAATCGCGTGAAGACTGTAATTGGCCTTAATCAAGCGAGATGCTGCGGCCGCGCTCGTCGCTCGGCGCTCCGTCGCGACCGCGTCGACTGTCGACTCTGTGTTCAGCCAATTGCAATTGCATTTGTAATTGCACGGATTATTTTATTTAATTGTGCGCGCTGATTGATAGCTCCGCTCCCGTTAGTGATAATGGCCTCTGTGGCTCCGCACGTAGACTGGATTAAACTTCTTTTAAATAAATCAGTCGGGCATTTTAAAACGCCAGCGCGGCAAAGGGAAAAAATAATGAGCGAGTAAATTTTATACGAGCCGTGTGTCATCAGCGCGCAATTTATGAAAATGTTGGCATTCGCGTGTAGCCGCCATGGCAGTCGGGGTAATTGCTCGTTACGTCATATTGCGTGGTAACGTCGCTAAGAAATTTCTCCGGGGAAATGGGAAAACAAATGAGAGAGCTCTTATCTACGCATTACCGCCGCGCGCAGTGATTTACGATCCGGCTACCGAGTCGGCACTCGCACACGACACTCGGCTTGTTTCCACACTGCGCCTCCGTGCTCCGGACCCATACCGGTTCCAACGAGCGAAAACACATAACCTCGTTGAATTGAGTGTTAAGCGCGAGTTGTCATGTTGCTTAAATGTAAACACAAAACACATAGCACTTCAGCAACATTGTCAGCTAACGCGCTGTCACGCAAAATGGCATTGAAACAGTGGAGATTAACAAACACAATGGCGCTAGTTGTGGCTGTTACCAAACGTCCAATTGCCAAACAGATAACAAAAACCTTTGAAACGGTCTGCCGCCTGCCGCACGCGGGGCAGAGAGCACGGCTCGGCGATATGCCGTGAATAAATATTTACAACGCAATTACTAGTCGACGCTCCGCACTTGAAATAAATAACGGTGAAATGCGTCGCTGTAGGTTTTATTTAAGTGTATCAAAGCTGAAATTATTTTGTAAACGATAATGACCACTCCAACTCGACCGTTGTCAGAACCACCATTGTTACCACGACAGGTAGATACACCCGAACCGAGAACAAAAGATATAATTCAGAGGCTCTCACATCTCTCGCGAGCGTTTATGGAATGATATCCATTGATGACAATACCATCGCTCGAGTGAAATACGGCTCGACAAACCGCGTTCCACGGTGTAAAGGTCTGACGGACTCTAATAAGTATCACAATTACGAGATAGCTCTAATACGGAACGTTATCATATAATAAAGTTGCTGCCACAAACGTCTCATTGAAAATTTGAAATTCGCCGTGGGCGGCGATCAAATGGAGCCCCATTACATTAGCATAGCGTTTAGTTTGAGAACATGTCTTACAAGCGAGCGCAGAGTGCGGCGCGCCGCGGGCGGACGGCAAATTGCCAGTGGGCGGCGCGCGCCGTGATCTCGCGACCCCTCCGATAAATATCCCATCTATCGTGCAAGACCATGTCGCTTCCAATAACAAAAAACATTGAAACGATAACGCACTGGGCGACAACACAGCGACACAACGCCACACCGGCATGCCGACTCTCCCGAGCGACCGCGCCTTGCACCGCAGCGCAACCGCACAAACCAAACGACACTCTTACAATGAAACTCTTTGAATTCAAATTAAATTAATCCATCTGGAAAAGAGAAAGATATGAAAAGTCTAACAAAGGGGACACGGGAAAAAATACGAAAGGAAATAAGAACGGAAGATGAAAAAAGAAACTTAGGGTGCGCTCTCGGAGCCAGGGAGAATTGTGTGTTGTGTGCCCGCTGTAGCATCGTGCGCGGCAGACGGCGCACCGACTGCCGCCTGCCACTACCGGCGCATACCGACAGCCGAGTGTTCAATTAAACCGCGCCGAGATCTAATCAAGTGTGATTTTAATAGAGTGCTGCTGAGCGGACACGACGCGACGCGGCGAGCGGGGCAAGCGCGCCCCGCAACCACCGACAACCGAATAGATAACGGTTTACTTAACAATTTATTAAATTAATACCTACAGTCCAATCTCGATATCATTATCGAATCTCGACATGGACCGTTATAACCGATTAATTTCGCCGATAACATTGTGCACCGCAGATGTAAAAACACGACGTGGCCGACGCACAGCAGACACTACTAAACAACTTGTTAAAAACCTATCGAACGCGCGAACAATGGCGTGTTTGAAAAAGCTCTCGGCGGTGCCGCGCGGCACGGGTGCGGGCGATTCTATTCGCGGACAACATTGGAGCTACAAAGAGCGAGGCAATAAGTACGATGCACAATAACGGATGCCATGAAAAGGAGCAGGGCTGCAGGCGGCGAGCAGCGAGGCGGGCAGCCAGCGAGCGAGCGAACTAGCACGGATTTGTGCACAAAGCGGGTTGTTTCGCGGACCGCCCGCCGCGGTTCCCACACCGCTGCGAGCGCTGCGAACGCCCAAAAACTTACTACAAATGGATGCTCCGAGCGCGCCGGGCGCCGCTAACGAGACTACACTTTTAAATATTCACTCGTGTTGATTTCTTTCATTTGGAACGGCGACGCACTGTGCCATGGGATCGTTTCATTAATGCACGACGGACTTGTTTTAATCCACAATAATTTTATGCTAATGCTGTCCTCTGTGGAATACATTGCACAAACCATATACGGAGCGGATTACTAACGAGACAACGATCCAGATTTGAACAAGTTGTTTTGGATAAATCGACAAGCTTCGGCTAGTACACGAATACAATGCTAATAAATTATAGGTAATTTAAAATCGGTTCGTTGCGGCACGAACATGTTGAGGAGTTATGGACGGCACTGGTGGCTTGTTAGTTTTCTAGCACGCGTCCAACAAAACGCGCCACTCTAAAGCAATTTGTCGTTAAAATAGTATTTAATCACCGACGCTAAGTCGAATGATCGGTTCAGTTTATCAGACTGATACGCGCTCTTTAACAACATTATTCCGTATCAGCGGACAACATTTTAAATTCTTTCCTTCGTTTCGTAGTTGATTACAAAGTACTGTTTGATTAAAACAGTAAAACAAACAAGTGGTGTTTGCGTCGGAGTGTTAGCAAGTCGTAGAAGGCCGACTAATGTAGGTAGAAGTACTTACTAGCTGTAAAAGGAAATGAGAAAGCGGAACAGCCGTGCGACAGCTTATTATAGTTGAGCGTGGACACTGCACAACACACGTGTCCGGTCGTCACACGGTGTACGACTCGACTCGTTACACCGCGCCATTATAACTCCTCGGTGGACGGTGACACTAGTCGCTACCCCATCAACTCGCGCCGCCGAGGCCGGGGTGAAACATAAAAATGTTGTTTACACGACTCTGTTTCGTAAAGCTTAAGAAGGTGGATGTTTACTTATCATTGCTAAGTGCCATCGAGCTCGACAGCGTAGTTTAGGGCACTCCAGACACTTCAATGTTCCATTGTGAACGGTCGGCATAATCTATATGTATACATATAAAATTCTCGTGTCACAATGTTCGTTCCCGTAGTCCTCCGAAACGGCTTGACCGATTCTCATGAAATTTTGTGAGCATATTGAATAGGTCTGAGAATCGGCCAACATCTATTTTTTCATACCCCTTAGTGATAAGGGTTGTCCGCCCTTAACATTTTTCTTTAATTTTTAGACATTTTTTTAATTTCGTTATTTTTTTATTATGTCGCATTAAAAATACATACAACCCTAAATTTTTACCCTTTTATCACCATTTTAGTAATTGAAGCATTTTTCATCCCCGGTCGATAACTGATCAATCGTCATTTAATTAGTTATCCGCCAGTTGTCTACAAGTGTCACTTCTGACCCAGTAAACAGCACGGAGTAGGAATGAGAACGAAGCCGGTCTCCTGTTTCTCTCACACAATAAGTCTTTTCTCACTCCCTACACAGTTGTCGGCCATCATTATTGTTTATGCATCAAGTGTAGTAGTAACGTTGATAATTATTATTTTGCTATCTCAGTGTAACTCTCATATTAAATTTTAATAATTCCTATTTTATATATAAGATGTATATGGATGTTTATGGAGAGAAGGGACATAAAGTAAAATAGAATCGAAGGTACGGGAGAGGGCTGGGATAGATGACAGATTTGTTAGGACGAAATGTAAATGCACGTTATAAAACGGGATGGGTAATAAAGAGAAGGGACGGGACGGATTGGGAAGAGACTGAACAGGCGGATGAGACGGGATTGAGCCGGACAGTAGGATAGCTACGTCAAGTTTAGCCATACAAGAGTTTATACGAAAAACAATATGTATTTGGTGTGGAGTGAAATAAAAAAATATATGCACCCAGGCGAAGCTGGGTCGGGCCGCTAGTGTTTTATAAAGATTTTACGAGATACACCGCAAATACGTCCTTTTATACGTCGCCAGAAGCGCAATATTAGATTGTTGAAGCGTTTGTGTGTGAGAGTTTTCATAAGCCGTTTCTTAGTAAACGTCTCCATATTTGCACATTTAAAGAGTAATTTACAAACATTACATAGCACACTCATCAATCTACGATCGCAGACAGCTTAATCGCTGAGTAAACATTCGGTCGAAAATCAACACTGATTAGATCTAATCTCGACGCGAAATCAAATAATTGCGTCCTAAAAAACTGTTAGCTCGGTAAGTTAGATATGGAGCCCATGGATGACGTCACAACTGGTCCTAGGAACCGATTGAAATTCTTGAGTGCGGAACTTTATCGTGTAATTTTAAGTCGTTTATGAGCGGCGGCTCTTAGCATCGCCTTATCGGCTGTGCGCCGGCTGCCGTCTAAATGGGAAGGCAAACATTCGGACGCTTGTTGACACCGCTTTATAAATATTTCGTGCGGGCGAGCGGGCGTGCCATTATCCCATTAGGGAAGGGCATTACTCACTCAGAATGTGAAGCTATTAGCCGATGTACAAGCTCGCTTGTAGGCGGCTTCACATAACGCTGCCCCCAAGTAATCCGGGAATACGGACCACTTTACTTTATCCTGCCTATTGAACATTTCCGATAAACTTTGTTACTTATACTGCGAATGCACGACTGCAATAAATGTTTATAAAATAACAAGACATATAGCTGGCAGCATGCGTATGAAAAACTATGATAATGACATCATGTTTTATACGTAATGAGGTCGCGTGGAATTGGCGCATATTGTCTATTAATTTTGTAGCACGCAATATGTCTGTCGAATAAATCCGATTAGTGAAGACTTCTAACACGAACCTATGAATATAAAAGCAAGTTATGAATGTTGCAACATTTATAACAGTCATTATGTGTTATTTCATTTCAATATTTAACAATTAACTTTTATGAATGTTCTTAATTGGTGAGATATCTCTATAAGTAAATGTTACTGGGAGAACATAAAACCTGTCGATTTAAAAACGGGTCCATTAAAATTGATAGTTAAAAGAAACTAGCATTAATTAATTTTGCAAATCTATGTAAGTTGAAACAAAGTTTTGTGCTTTAAATATACAACCGGTGATAAGTCACGCGGAAATTGAAATAAAGTTTGTGTTATACCTATGCGACTTGATTATCAGTATATCTATATGCTTATATATAGTATGTATTTTATATAGTATGTTTTATCTATATTAAATAAACTATTTTAACCAGCTTAAAGTATTTAACCAACAGACATTGACGTAAAATATATGGACGGGGCGGAAAGCAAGAAAAGTGTTGTCACTAAAGTGGTCCGCAGACCAGTTCAACGGTTGTGACGTCACAGCGCACCGGTTGTAAATCGCCGACAAATGCCTAATTTATCGTGCGTGTGGGTGCATTAAAGATGACCGAAAGTTCACAAAAATAAGATAATATTTGTTATCACCGCTAAGTAAAAATTATATTACTTTAAGTCAATATAACATTGATTTTAGCATTATTGAAAACGATTTCATGGCCGCCATTGACGTAAAAATCTGACAGATGGCGCAATTTTCGCAGGCATCTTTTTGACGTACCCAATGTACTAAAGGGCCTATCCTTAGTTTTTAAATCAATGCCAACAGAGCTATTAGATTTCGATATGAACAAAATAGATGCAATATTTCTGTGCACAAACCCCGCTCGGTGTTTTAATATGCATTGATTAAGCTTTGTACGGACAGTTTTATCGTTAGCGGAAGGGAATATCAATTATCCATTGTTCCATCTAAACGGCACGGTTTAATATCTGCGACCGGTCGGTGGGAGAATTTACTGAGAGAATTATATCGAAAGAAACAAATCCTTTCGTGGAAAAATAACTTTTAAAGTTATGATTCATTCATTCTATTTACAAGCGTCCGGTCATTTATTTACCTGTAAAGTTTTTTGGATTAATATTCAAAGACGTCTTAAACCATAATATACAATTGATTTTGCTAAGTTTTAGCTAGTGCTAAGATATTTGTATCATTTTAAATTTCGCGCCAGGCATAAAAACTACGTTCGCCGAGTAAAAAATTAGGTTTCTAGACAACCTTACCGCGATGAGTTGCGTTGAGTCGGCCCACAACACCATGTCTAAAATGTGTTTGTGGATCGTTTAAAAAAAAGTTGAGCACCGCTGGTGTAGACTGTAAAGCTTCTGATTTTTTGGTGCATCCATTTTCAATCAAGCTGATATAATGCGTGGCCGGCAAGATAACCATATCTCGCTTGTAGACGCTCGATTAAGATGCACCGAATTTGTCGTCAGGTGCTTTACAAGTGTGGATACACAAAGCATTGTTTTACATCAGTCGACAAATAATGAACTATGTATTTAAAAAATACATAATTTTTAATTTCATGTTAAACCTCCTTCAGTTCAGTTTTACGACTGAAAAAAGTAGTCAGTCAATTTTATACGTAACAGTTCAACATAATTTGGACGCGGCTGCTTATGATTAAAATAATTATAATTTGGTATGCAGTTTGAATTAAAATAAGATTCAATTGATTTATGTTTTATTTATGAGCAACCTGCTAATTGCTCAAAATTGGAGAACGAATATAATTACCGGGCGCGGTACAATCAACATGAAAAATGTTAACCGCAATTGTAAATCAATCATAGTTTTTTATGTTTTTTTTTAAAGGCTACTTGTATTATATTGTGTCTACTTAGCAGTACCACTATGCAAATAAGCTTTTATTGTTACCATAAAGACGTATTTGCGTTGCATTTGCCGAGTATCATTATAAGATTTAATTCAAATTACACATGTTTCTTATACATACGTAGGTATATCTACGTAATAACAGATCGAACATATTAGGGTTACGAAATGAAATTTTATGAGGTTCAAGCTTCTATTACGCGGAATACAGGACTATGCGATACAGCGTAAATGCATGTCTAATGCCAAACTACCTCACCAAATTGGTTTGTATTGTATGAAAGGGCTTTTTCCATGCAACAGAGCTATGAGGTTGGACACGTAAGACATGGTGAAGTAAAAGATAACCGGTGTTAGTGGGCATATAAGGTGGCATGTGAGTTCAGTTAGGCCACTGTTTATGGTTAGTCTGTGGCCGGTGTGGCGGCGCGGTGCGGCGGCGGCTCGGCGGGCCGCGCTCGGTGCGGCCGCGCGGATGGCTCGCCGCCCCGCCGCGCCGCGCCGCTCGCTGCTCACAACACACCAATAAAACGACTCACCTCCGTATTCACCGGCCTCCTCCACGCACCTAAAACAATCCACTGTTTTGTCTCTCAGTGCGATCGATAAACATCGGCCCTCGACAACCGTAAAAGCGAAGTAAATTACTTTTAATCACCAACATAAACGAACACGGCCGACCCGTTTCACAATAGTATTTCGCTTCTTCTGCTTTCACACAAACACGTACAGTACACCGCACAGTCGATCTCCGATCCTTGCCGTGATGCAGCACAATCCGTGGCGAATGTTATAAACGATAAACAAATAACACTGGCGATTTCACAATTCACAATAGAAACACAAAATTATCGTGACAGCGTAACGCACGTCAGCGCCGCGTCGAGTCGGCGGACGACCGCGGAACTCGATTCAAGTCGAGCGGAGGAACGCTACGTGCCCCCCTGGCGGTGTGGTGTACGTGCGAGTGAAATGAAACACGTAGCTCGGCTGCCGCCAGACAGGGACGGAGCATTTTTTACGAGCCGGGTGGCATAAAAATGTGAGAAGGGCGCGTACAGAGTACGTTTGGCGTCGCCACAGACTGTCTTGGATTGATCCACAGAGTGGATAGATTATGATTGTTGTAGTTTCTGACGGCGAGCAGCATCAGCCCGGCCGCCCATTCATTACAATAATTAACCGACAATTAAAGCATGGGAGTGAGGTCGTTGGCTGCCAGACGCGGCTGTTTGCTCTACCGACATTCACACTATATCAAAATTATATTTTTATCAAGAGATACTCAACTACTTAATTGTGGTTTATTTTTAGAGAAAAGCACTATTAAAAGCCCACATATTAGCACAATAAATTTTATTACTGGCGTCTTTTAGTATTGCAACAGGGAAGTGTGGAAAGGAAGGGAGTGCGTATTTATAAATGTTTTTTTTAATGCAAGTAACTAGTTTTCATGAATACATAGGCAATATAATCGAATACTTATTGCTGATATGCATACCTACATTAGTTACTCAGCGTTAAATAGCTGCAGGCGCTAATTTGGGTTCTAACATGATTTCAATTAGTTTTGGTGCGTGTTAGTAATAAAAGAGGTAAGTATTAAAATACGTCATGGAAATATTTACATTTATTAATATCCTAAATCGTCTTAACCATAAACATACTTAAATTTATCAAAACATTTTGGAGTGATTCGAGTTGCTGTTGAAACTCTTTAAATTCACATCGTTATAATACAATACAAATTATTCTAACATAGCCGCCACTAGAAGTATGCGCAAATGAGCACATTCAAGTGGTAGGGTATTCTAATAATTTTATATAATATGGAATAATCGAGTCATTTTAGCCACATCATATCATATCCCATATAATTGTGCCTGGCTATATATTGTAAAGAACAATGCCCATTTTACTACGAAACTTAGTATTGGTGCGAAGATGTTTGTGCTTTGATGAAACCTACTATTTATGTAGGGAAAAATATATATTTAAATATTTATAAACATAATTGGAACCCAGGCCTGGAGTTCTTTCAGAACTTTAATAAAATGATTTTTTTGTCTTCGGCTTGATTGCTTTAAATTATATAAAATCTGTCAACCGGGCTAAAACAGGGAAATGTTTACGAATAAACCATAAAAATGCTATAATAAATTCTAAGCAGTATTAGTATCGGGATTAACGATATTTTTACCTATACTATGAATGGGCATTCTCCTTTAACAAAACATTTTGTCGGTTGATCTTTAATCAAAATATAAAGAGATCAGCCGACAAATTACATCCGCCATAAATATATAGGCGGACCGGCCGATTGTGGGATCGGAATGTCAATAACCTCCCTTTGAGTTAATCATGAGACAAATTGTTATCAAAACATTTAACATATTTCATATTTATTACGTGTGGTGGCATCACATTTCGAAGTATTCCATGATGTTTCAACATAATTGCCCATTTACGCATACATCGGTGCACGGTTGAATAAATAAATTAGAACGCGTGTCTTCGTGGGTTTGCTCGTATCGTACCAAAAAATAACTCCACTCGCAACCTCTTATTTGTTGCGACTAAGAAATAATATTTATGGCTAACTTGATTTGAATAAATCACTTTTGATCAGTTATTCACTAAACTAACATTCAATTTGGAATCGAAAACTATACAGTACAAAATATCCGGAAATATAGAGGCAAACGCCATGCCTCGTGGCATTAACAAGATCAATGATGTATGCCAAAGGAAATAATTGCAGACACTATTGTACGAAGTTGCGCTTCGTCGACCTAGCGTAACATATTGATCATTTATTAATAAGCCTAATCGATTGGAAGTAACATTAATAGAACTGGCAACAAAACTAATGATTTGTAAATGCCCAGCCACTTTCACACAACAAAATATACATTCCAACACAGATAATTTCTGTTCATACTCCGTCAAAATCAGCACACCGCAGTGTCCACTGTCCACGTCATTGGCTTACACGAACTAGACATAAATAAAGTAGTGAGTCCGCCAGTTAGCAGGTACAATTACTATCAATTGCACTAATTACATAGATAATTAAATATTAATTTGGTAATGAGACCAACGAGACGCCGCCTACACCCGGCCGCGTCTGCGTCTTTTATATTAAACGTGTTTTATTTACAGTGCCTTAAAGTACAGCGGAGTAAACTACGTTTTTACAGTTTCACTTGAAAACGCTATTTCAATTACAAAAATTCGCTCAGTTCAGCTTCAAAAATACCATCAGTTAAGTTATACACTAATCTCTATTATAGTCCATTTCAACGTTCAGCGTCTATATTACAAAATCACACTCATTACTCGCGAAATAACGCCGACTGCTGTGTACCAGACTGTGACGTATATGCGTTTCAAACATTACAATTGATATTTTAATTTATATGAAGAGTTGCAAGCTCCACGACACGGCATCTGTACCGCATAGTTGGTGTTAATTCCATTGTTTTGACACGATTTCTTGCACTGGTCTTCATTTTATGGTACGATTTTTCTGAATCTTACGGAGGAATCGATGCCAAATATTAATTGAATTTAAGTATACAGCCAAACCATCCAAAACGATGTCTTTTCAACAGAAACCATTAGCGCTGTGTGATTTTCGGTTGTTTCACACAATAAATAATGCTTATTCAGTAGATACGGTGAGCAGCGTACATGCACACAATCCTTTGACTGCAAGCGTGTTGCATGTTTGCGGTTGCTCCTCGCATTGTATCCAAGCTGTACGAGTTTATAAAACAGCATGCGACTTGTGTATAATTTAGATAATTGTCCGTAACTGTCCGTGTGGATAGCGTGCCTGTGTACGCCTAAGGCGGCAACAGCGATACCTCCGCGTACGAGGTAGTTTCTTGTTCTTCTTCCGAAGAATGGCCGCTGGCGTACGACGGGCGGCCATTCTTCTCCCTCAGTCAGTATCTGTCACAAACAAACATATCACATTATATCATGAAGTTGGAAAATGTAATTGTCTAAATTTCGGTGTTTTAAGAATAGGGCGTGGTTGTTGCAGATATTTTAATGAGCAAGTTTAGGTGTAACAAATTATGTCAAAATAAAGGCCTTCCCTTGCGACCGAAAAGCACGTACATCTGAATCATTTGTATTGTATAGTATCAGCCCAGATACGTCCCACTGCAGGGTACGAGCCTATTCTACAATCGAAGATACGATTCCACCACACTGGCCTAGTGCGGGTTTGCAAATTTTTACATACCATAGAAATTCATACAAATCGCTATTGTATGTATGTTTGTGTGTCCTGGGATTTGAACTCGCGACCAGTGACCATGTCGGCAGTCGTATGTAGTACGTTATCAACAAGCCACCATGCACTACATATCAATATCTATTAATTTAGATCATTATTATGTTATATCTGTCACCGTAAAATTGTGAATACCGTTAGATTATAATCTATCTCGCAAGATTGTGAACTGTCGAAAGATTGTGAATCGTAACATACTGCTTGCAATTTAACGTATTCTTTTTTCGGTAGATTATTATCTATCGAAGTGAAACTGTTAAACCTAACCTAACCTACGGTTCACAATCCTTCGACAGTTCACAATCTCGCGAGATAGATTATAATCTAACGGTATTCACAATTTAACGGTGATATATCCATGCCACAGAATAGCTTCCGTGGCGCAGTTGGCTAGACGACGACTGTGAAACGTGAGGCCTACGGGTTTATTCAAATCATTTGTGTGAATCACACGTATTTGAATCGGTTCTGGATGTTTTGAGACCGAAAATTCTGTCGTAGTTTCTGATACCCAATACACAAGACTCGATCTTAGTGTGGGGTCAGGGCTATATATGGGACTGTTGGGTTTATTTAACAGATATTTTAGTAATTTGATTGCTATTAGAACTACCATTGCCCGGTACATATTTAACTTACAGAGCCTTCAGTCCATCTGCTAGTCTTTGCCTTGGGTGACTAAAGACTAATGACTTCATATACTATTGTAGGCCTTGCAAAGAACTCAGGTTTCGTCAGAGTACTTCATGATACACTTTTGAGGAACTTACTTTCTATACGGCTCATCCCTCTCAGAGTCTGCGTACGGCGCCCAGTGAGCAGGCGCGCTGTCCCCCTCTTCTCTTTCTGGGTTGTTAGTCGTACCTAAACATACACAACATGAATATATTACCTTACTATGGCAAAGTTCTTATAGCCTGGTCAAAATAGCCCATAAAATAGGAGTAAGGGTACTCCATTAATTCAAAAGACTGAGTCTGAGACATAAAAAGTATAAGGATAATTTTAGTAGATAATAACTTAATTTTCAATTTAGTCTCAACTATTTTATTGTAAAACTAATGGTTTAGCCAAAAAATCCTAGAAACCCATATTTTTCATCTTGAATTTTTTTTATTCACTTGGGATTAGTGATGGTTTTTCATGAGGATTTCATGTAAATGTTAAGCTTGTTGTGAATACACGCAAGGGTCAATGTGTTTTCGGCCAGGCTATTTATAAATTTCTTGTGTCATACTACAAGACTCGATATCATAGAGTGGGGTATGGACTATATTTGTGACTGGTAAATAACACCATTTATTCTTACAATACTAACCCCAATCCAAAATTTGCTCTTTGACATTGATAGCTCAATCTTTTTTCAGCATCTAGCTTGCCGATAATCAATCTCGGTAGTGAAAAATCAATCTACTTTTAGGAGGACCAATCCATGTTTTACGATTGCTCTTTGTATGAAATGACAATTTAGGCCTGCCAATATACAATTATCTCGTTTCACAATTCATTGCAATAAGAAAAAGACTCTTTAAAGCGCATAGCATTGTGTAGTACTAACGTCTGTCGACCAGCGTGATGGAGAGGAAACTAACTAGCAGCGTTCCCTCTATATTACAGACACTCTAAGCTCATACAATTGTGTAGTTAATCCTAACATCTGTCAACAGGCGTGATGGAGAGGAACCTAACTAACAGTACTCCCTCTACACATATCACAGACTCTAAGCTCACATAATGCAGTTAATACCAACATCTATCAACTGGCGTAATGGAGAGGAAACTAACTCCTTTATTAAATATTCTAAGCTCACAACATATAACATATGCAGTTAATACTAACATCTATCAACTGGCGTGATGGAGAGATGCGGTCTGTCGGGCAGCGTGTCTGCAGGCGGCGCGTGCGCGGCGGGCGGGGAGGGGCTGTCGAGTGAGATGACCGCGCCGCCGCACGCGCCACCGCACGCCGCGCCCGCGCCGGGAGACCGGTAGCCGCTGGACGATACTGCTTCTACCGCTGCGTAAGTAAATTGTATTAGTAATTGTAATGGAGTAGGTTTTAATACATCACATCTTAGATCAAATATACATATACATTACATACATAATCGTTTCTTAGATAGCTTCGACGATCATAGGAAAAAAAATATTGTCGCTTTTTTTGAAACATTTTCTCTTGCATTGTGTCTGAAGTCACTTAAAACTACCAGCTGGCTTGTACCGAAAACGAAGCCGGGTGGTAGTTTAGGTGACTTCAGACACAATGCAACAGAAAAAGTTGCGAAAAAAAAGCGACAAATTTTTCTTTGTTATTTTTTTCCTATGACCATATTTGGGTGATAAATGCATTTTTTCCTAAAATAATTGTGTATACCTTTTATTTATAAATAATCTAAGGTATAAAAGAGTTTAAATTATTATTTAGCAAAAACTATGGATTTACCACCCAAAAATGACGATATTTACAAAATCATAAAAAATAATTGTGGCGTTTCATTGCGAAATTTTTAGTTGCATTGTGTTTGTAGTCACTAAAACTACCACCCCGGCTTCGTTTTCGGTAGCAGTCCTTGAGATACCCGGTATACAGCGTCAATCTTGAATCCTATTTGGAAGTAAGCTTATATTCTTTCTTTTCCAGTTACGCTCCTCACCATGGTATTCCCTGCTTTAATGGACATTAGTTTGATGTATCCTGGACCCTACGGCAAGTGGAACATATACCTCATCAAAGACCTGTTTCTGGTTGCTCTGGGACTGATCTCATGGGTCTTTGGCGTGGTCCTCTGCGGTTACCTGATCTACATCCGTAAATTGGTCGCCATTTCACCCAATGATGTGGAGAATTAGTTTTTTAATTAGTATTTTTTTTTATTAAATAGTTAATTTTGAATTTGGTGTTATTTTTTTCTTAAGAGCGTTTACACCTTGCGCGCAAAGTCAACTATAGGTATTTCTTCGTTAATTTCACGCACACATAAGCGACCAAAAAGCGTAGAGCTGCCGCGTCGGCTCGCTATACAGTCAGCGCAACCAACTTTGATCCGTGTGCTTCAAATTCTAATATTCAATTGAAATGTAACTAATGATTTATATATTGGTAATATAATATCATAAAGATATTTTATTTGCATTATAAGTAGATAAATATTACTGTGCAAGCAATGAACAATACAAATTTAGATACTAATCATATTTTGTTATTATTACATTGTTAAGTTGCATTCAAATCAGTGTTCAATCAGTAGACACTACAGACGTTTTATTAATCATTTCGTGTTCGAACACATGAATAGAGTTAGGGGCCTTACAACCCCTTACAATTACGAAATATATTAAATTTTATATTACAATACATAACATAATTTAGCCTCAGAATTACATCCCATTATATTATCTGAAACATAATATATACTCACTACAAAATCATTGTAGGTAATAAAAATAAAAAAATACTACCAAAGTACTAAGATGTGGCAATCGCAGTCCGCGCGTGGCTATTTTTACTACGCACGGCAAAAATCGACTGCAGCCAGGCCGGAGCGACGAGCGATACGTCCTCCCTCTACAAGGCCTTGCGGCAGTCTGATTTGATGCAGGTCGGACAGCGTGTTTTATAGTGGTTTTTAAAATATTTGTAGAAATATGAAAACTAATTTTGTTGAAATATAAAAATGGTAATTTATTGATAAGATGTTCTTCTATTATAATATGCAATTGCTATAAAAAATTATGTACGATAAGTTGGTGAAAAAAAAAATGTTCTTGACGAGAGTTTCTGAATAATTTCGCATTGTTTAAATTTTTATTTTTCAGGAACTAAACACAAAAAGATTATTTTTCTAGCAAAATCCCTCCATAAGGGTCTTATTAGTCTGATAATATTTTTATTTTCATCTTATATTTAGTGATTTCGGATATCTTAAGCTTCTAAATTGCCATTTAAAGCCTAAATAACGAAACTAGTGTTCAGTAATCCTTATAGTACTCACAAATTATCCATCAATCTATAATGTTTTCCACCAAAATCCCTAGATGACAACCTTTTCTAAAATTAGTACTAATTATTTTCCTTTAAAATTGTTTATTGGTGGCTATTAACTCGTTTGAAAAGTCCTGTTTTTAGCCAAAAGCGCGCAAAGGGTATAAACGCTCTTATAGTTCACAAGCATAATGTTTGAATATGGAATGAAAACGATCATTCAACGGAATGACGAGATGCACCCACGCGCTTAACCACGCGCCCTAAATCATAGTTTCAGGAAACACTGACAAGTAATCATGTTTAAAAGACAGACCAAGTTGAATGATATGCAGATGTGTAGCTGACCTATTACAGAAATATCACCTATTGTTAGTAGATCTTGCCTATCAGGGCTGTGTCAAATAAGTCTTAGGATACAAATGATCCTGATCGTTAATGCTTCCCAATACACTCTAATACATACTCAATTTTGATGTGTAAATTGCCGTTCAGAGCTTTAGAACATTTAAAGGGTCTCTAAATAGAAATCAGCCAATGCAGCGCGTGAAATAGTATATTATTACTACTGATGAAGACGGTTACGAGATCTAATATGTATCTAACGGAGTGTCAGGTGCGCTAAGCTGCGAGTGTGTGACAGCTTACCGACATATTCATTCTCAAATTATCGTCACCTGAGTATCACAACATCTCGTGACTTATACATAAAATCGTAAATCATTACCGCACTCACCACTAGACGAGGAGTAGTTGTCGTCGCTCTTGACGCTAGACTCGGAGGCGGGCGGCGTCGGTTTTGGCTGAGGCACCTTCCTCTTGAGTGGCAGTTCGTCCTCTGAATCAGAAGTGAGATCCACTAACACCTCAGTTGCCGGTTTAGCGGCGCGGTTCTCGCCTACTGCCGCCCGTTTACCACCCCCGTTGCTTGCACTGCCATCCACTGGTATCACTTCTACAATATCATTCGTCATTGGTATATTGTTAATGAGACGTTGAGCTAAACTCGTTGACGCTTTGAACAGATCTTTGGCGATGCAGTGTTTCTTTGGCTGCCCTTATTCATTACTGATTTGTGTACATATAACCCGCATTATATTATAATTTATGGAGTAAAACTACTCTTATAGACTAATGATGTGGATTTAATGAGAAACCATAAATTTGTTCAAGTATATAAAAAGCGCTCAAAGAAAACATTAGGATATAGGATTCAAATTTGTTTTACAATAGAAAATGATCAATGGTAAAAAATTCGTCAAAGCACAAATAAAATAAAACCAAAGAAACATAATAATGCAGCTCATGTACTACAGGACACACGCCTCTAATAGGCGCACCCAGAGACGATTTAAATATTCTGTTTGTGAATTAATACTAAGTGGTTTAATTGCTATGATTTCTCTCTGAGTACTGCAGTAAGAGGTTAATTCAAAGAAACAAAAAACAACCAAAGTGCCATTCAGTCGCAACAATGAATGGAAGGAAGAGACATAGGGTTGTGTAGGTATAGCTTGGCAAAAAAGGGTCTGTTTTTAATGAGGGCTTTAAGATCATATTAAATATTATCATGGCAACTCGATTACTACAATGGAAAATATTTAGATACTTGTTATTTTATTTATTCTTGTTAACAGGGTCTTTGTTTATTTTAAATCACAGAATAAACATGTATATAATTAATTATATAAACATAATGTCATTTTTAGTAAGTAAGGCCAATTGTTACTGCATCATACTCTTTTTGTCAAGTAATAGAGTAGTTTAGTGTCGTCCATTCCACACTCCAGTATAACAACGCATGGAAGGAAGAGATGTAGGGTTGTGGAGAATGGTGGAGAGGAGTGGAGGATGACAATGTATGGAAGGTCTCTTCTTTACGGCTACGGTTATGAAGGTGTATAATGTAGTGGAGCGTAACAACGCATTGAAGGAAGAGACGTAGGGTTGTATAGTGTAGTGTAGTATAGTGTAATATAGTATAGTCTAATATAGTGTAGTGTAGCATAGTGTAGTATAGTATACTATAGTGCAGTACAGTGCCCCAAGCAGTTACATTTGACTCTATAGTATAGTAATCGTAATAGTAAAGTTTTGTATGGGAATTTGAACAGCACCATTGTGAGCGTATTTGGAACTAAATTATGGCAGCGGGAAACGTTTACGACACTATAGTATGGTAATCGTATAGTCTAGCGATAGTTTTACTATACAAATGTATGAAAAGTGGTAGCACGAATAATTTTTGACGTTTAGTATCGTTGTAGTAATAGTATAGTAATCGTTGTCACGATACTATTACTATACGATACTTCAAAATGTTCCTGCTTGGGGTACAGTATAGCACAGTGTAGTGGAGCGCTGTACGCACCGAGGTCGTCGGCGATGAGCGTGACGGGCTCGGGCGCGGCGGGCTCGTGCGGCGCGGCGTGCGGCGCGCGCGCGGCCGCGTGCACAGACCAGCTGCCGTCCGCGTGCAGCTGCACCTCGCTGCACTCGCTCGACAGCCGCGCTGATGTCAACACCTCTTGGAAGTACCTGTAAGATACGCGAGTGTTAGTACTGTACGGGTATGTTAACAGTGTGGATGGATGATCTGGTTAGTTGCACAGGATGTCGCTGGATGCAAGTCGTCTTCTAACAGGTCGATTTGGAGATCTATGGAGAAGATCTATGTTCAGCGGTTTCTGGTGGCTGACGAGAGAAAGAGAACACTGTTGGCTAACAAAATCTACAATACTGAATTAGTATGTGTGATGTGAACAGAGAGAAAATAGGAGAGACAAAAAGAACATTGAACCTGAGATAATCTCATTCAACATACGAATAAGGAAAACACAGCCATCATTACAAATCAAAATTTATAAGAAAATGGTAGCATCGTGATTGAATCAGATTTACAATTTTATGATAGTTCTTAACACTTTCTCATCCATCAATTACAGAAAATCTATTTCTGTACACAAACTTAACCCAAACTTTTCCTTTACCACCTGCTGTAGACAACTCTACAATCTAACCAAATTCCAAAGCCTAGACCATAATTACTTTATAAATATTACTAAAACCTCACCCGTCAACAACAAGCGAGTCATAGGGCGCGGGTCGATCGCACACAGGGCACAGCCAGGTGGGTTTGCGCTCGTTCATCTGCAGGAACAGCGAGGCGTCGAAGCACTGCAGTGCGGGCAGTTGGCCGGCCGGCACGGGCACGACATGCGCATCTTGCCAAGCGGACACATCAGAGACACTCGTAGAGACGTCGTCGCTATCTCGCTGTCGTAGTCTTCTGACAGCTTCTCTTTTACTGCGGGGTTTAAATTGCATTAATTAAGGCAAGTGTCCGACAAAACCGTATTTAAAAATAAATTTAAAAGGTATTATTTAGTAATTTTTTCCTTAATAGCGTTTACACCTTGCGCGCAATGTCAACTATAGGTATTTCTTCGTTAATTTCACGCACACATAAACGACCAAAGCTGTGTGCGTAGAGCTGCCGCGTCGGCTCGCTATACAGTCAGCGCAACCAACTTTGATCCGTGCGCTTCAAAATTCTAATATTGAATTGAAATGTAACTTATGATTTATATTTTGATAATATTATATCATAAAAATATTTATTTGCATTATAAGTAGACAAATATTACTGTGCAAGCAATGAACAATACAAATTTAGATATTAATCATATTTTCATTATTATTACATTGTTAAGTTGCATTCAAATCAGTGTTCAATCAGTAGACACTACAGACGTTTATTAATCATTTCGTGTTCGAACACATGAAAAGAGCTAGGGGCCTTACAACCCCTTGCAATTACGAAATATATTTAATTTTATATTACAATACATAACATAATTTAGCCTCGGAATTACATCCCATTATATTATCTGAAACATAATTTATACTCACTACAAAATCATTGTAGGTAATAAAAAGAAAAAATATGTTTTACTACCAAAGTACTAGGATGTGGCAATCGCAGTCCGCGCGTGGCTATTTTTACGACGCACGGCAAAAATCGACTGCAGCCAGGCCGGAGCGACGAGCGATACGTCCTCCCTCTAGAAGGCCTTGCGGCGGTCTGATTTGATGCACGTCGGACAGCGTGTTTTATAGTGGTTTTTAAAATATATGTAGAAAATATGAAAACTAATTTTATTGAAATATAAAAATGACAATTTATTGATAAGATGTTCTTCTATTATAATATGCAATTGCTGTAAAAAATTATGTACGATAAGTTGGTGAAAAAAAATATGTTCTTGACGAGAGTTTCTGAATAATTTCGCATTGTTTAAATTTTTATTTTTCAGGAACTAAACATAAAAAGATTATTTTTCTCAGCAAAATCCCTCCATAAGGGTCTTATTAGTCTGAAAATATTTTTATTTCATCTTATATTTAGTGATTTCGGATATCTTAAGCTTCTAAATTGCCACTTAAAGCCTAAATAACGAAACTGGTGTTCAGTAATCCTTATAGTACTCAAAATTATCCATCAATCTATAATGTTTTCCACCAAAATCTCTAGATGACAACCTTTTCTAAAATGAGTACTAATTATTTTTCCTTGAAATTATTTATTGGTGGCTATTAACTCATTTGAAAAGTCCTGTTTTTTAGCCAAAAAGCGCGCAAAGGGTATAAACGCTCTTAATGTACGAGTATCAATATGTATTTACATGTGTAAACACCGATCTTGCAGTCAAACTGTTTATACAGTTTTGCAGGACACTACAATAGTACTAGGTAAAAAAAAAGTATGTTAAATAAAATAAATTAATTTAAAAAAAAATTGTGGTGTGGTGGCCTGTTGATATGAGACTAAACATGTTCACGGTGGTCGCGGATTCATATACCAGGGTACACCTCTGAGTTTTCAAAGTAACCTATGTATTGATTGGCCATTGGCGTTTGCCGCACCTGAGTAAGAAAACTCAACTTTTTTAGAACTGAAATATCCAGAAACTATTTTACGAGGCTTTTCACTTATAAATTACATACACATTGGTCTATATTTTATAATTAAAACAATTCAAATTTGGGCAAAATATAAACCAACTCTATATTACGCCGATCGGCGTTCGCCGCATTGAATGGGTTAAAACAATTTCATTTAATAAAAATCCTTTTGAAAAACTGTTTTAAGGAGTAACACGTTTAAAATCACCTATGAATACATACACAAAACATAACAAAAAAGAACTCACTCAAAGATCTAGTATAGTCCGGGTTCTTGGTGCCCTTGTTCTTGAGTCGCTGCAGCAGTTCAGCGGAGGTGAGTTTCCGCACCATAAACACGCTGAGAACGTACGCGCGCGTGAAGTCCGCCGCCCACGTCACGTGGATAGTGTTCGCCACGGTGGGAGACAGCTTCACCAGTGACGATATGTTCACCGGACGAGGTGGCCGCTTCGGTTCCGGGGTGGGTTTGTTTGTTGGTATTGGATTCTAAGGATACAATTTTGTTAATTTAGTTGTTTGTTTTGGGTTTAGGTTTGTGGGAAGGGAAAATCAGTATGATTTTAAATTGTAATATTGTAAACTGGACATAGTGAGACTTAACATCTTATGTCTCAGAATGGAGAGAACATTGAAAAGCTTTGTCCTGCCAGCTCAGTACGGACGCGGATATTGTAGCTAATCTGAGTATTGCTAGCACACTTACGCCATCATACTAACTAAAAATCGCTCGATGGCCGCCACAAGCATAGTGGGCGTCACCGGACATCCCAGGGTATAGGGCGCCCCGATTTACGCTTGAGTTGGTTTCAGTATGTCCTGGGCATCGTAGGGAAAGCATAGTTTGATGAAGATAAGCAAAACCAACTGAGACCTTACTCTGCCTACTCACTTGCCAAGCACAAAAGGTATGGGCTACGCCCCAAAAAGATTTTTGGGAGGCCTATATTCGGATTTCACCTTCCTGTTACTGAAGATGATAATGAGTATTTGATAAAAGCATGCTTAAAACGATAATCTTAAGACTTACTGGTAGTGGACACATTTTGTTGTTGACTTTAACATTAACACTAGGTGGGAAGTGATCTTCTTGTTCACACGACGTCTCCAGGAGACAAAACCGCAGTTGTGCCTAGTAAACATAAAATAAAATCTCACCATATTTTCAAAAAAAAAATTTGGTATTTTTTATAATGTGTGGTGGCAATTGATTAAATTGAACATAATGATGAGTGCAGTACACTTCAGATAGCACATTCACCAATGCGAGATACAGACAAATATACTTCTGCTAGGTATACCGTGAAGTCGGTTTCGGCTACAAGGCTTAAAATCTTTTCTTTTCACATATCTACTGCATATATTGAGATTTAACATCTTGTGTCTCAGGATGGTGAGCGCAGTGGAATGCCAAGAATTACTTTGTAATTCAAGTTTGTAATTCATATTGTTTGATTCTGTTACTGTTTATGTGAGGTCGTATCACTTACCATCAGGCGAACGGCATGTTCATCTCGCCATTCATGGAATAAAAATCACACGAACCAGCTGTGGCTGAATCATAATAATGTTCCAAAACAATCCTCACCTGTATAACATAATCCAGTTTATTACTAGTGCCGACGATATCCTTCCCGGAGGCGATCTCGGTGGCCTGCTGCGGCGTGAGATGGAAGATGTACGTGCCCTCCTGCATGCGGCCCGCCTGCATCGGCATCATCGTCGACGGCTTCATCAACTCGGCTAGCACGTCGTAGAACGGCAGCCTGGGGGCGGAATTATATTGTATGACCAGATTATAGGCAATGTAATTGCACATTTAGAATTAGAGTGAAATAACTAAAAAAATCTTATTTTTTGGAAAATGCTCATCAAAGATTCTGTATTCTGTATCAGCCCAAAAACGTCCCACTGCAGGGCACGGTCCTCCTCTACAATCGAGAGTACGATTGAGAGTGTGATTTGAACTCAACTCACTATCACTAACAAGATGTATTTTTTGTTGTAATATTTAATTCGTCCAAATGCTTTGAAAAAATTTCAACTATCCGGAAATTCCTTGTTTGTATTGACTTTTGAATTAGTTTAGAGTTGAACTACAATACGTTTATTGATTGTCTATAAATAAAGCCATTGGCGGGAGTAATATTTATGCCTTTTTCTGGTCTAAGTCTTCAGATTATTTTTGTCATTCTGAGTAATAAATGATTTGTGTATAAAGTACAATTTCTTAGCTAACAGTCTTTTTTTCCATAGTTCAATTAAATGAGGTATAAAGTAAGTGTCTAGATTTCAAAAATAAACATACTTTTGGATGATTACTGGCACAATAAAGTGATTATAAAGGTACTGTATTAAATGAGTATAAGTATAGTACAATTTCTAACATAAGAGCGTATACACCTTGCGCGCAAAGTCAACTATAGGTATTTCTTCGTTAATTTCACGCACACATAAGCGACCAAAGCTGTGTGCGTAGAGCTGCCGCGTCGGCTCGCTATACAATCGGCTCAAACAACTTTGATCCGTGCGCTTCAAATATTCAATTGAAATGTAACTGTAATATAATATCATAAAAATATTTTATTTGCATTATAAGTAGACAAATATTACTGTGCAAGCAAAGAATAATACAAATTTTGGATACTAATCATATTTTCGTTATTATTACATTGTTAAGTTGCATTCAAATCAGTGTTCAATCAGTATACACTACGGACGTTTTATTAATCATTTCGTGTTCGAAAACATAAATAGTGTTAGGGGCCTTACAACCCCTTACAATTACTAAATATATTTAATTTTATATTACAATACATAACATAATTTAGCCTCGGAATTACATCCCATTATATTACCTGAAACATAATTTATACTCACTACAAAATCATTGTAGGTAATAAAAATAATTAAATATTTTACTACCAAAGTACTAAGATGTGGTAATCGCATTCCGCGCGTGGCTATTTTTACTACGCGCGGCATAATCGACTGCAGCCAGGCCGGAGCGACGAGCGATACGTCCTCCCTCTAGAAGGCCTTGCGGCGGTCTGATTTGATCCACGTCGGACAGCGTGTTTTATAGTGGTTTTTAAAATATTTGTAGAAAACATGAAACTAATTTTGTTGAAATATAAAAATGGTAATTTATTGATAAGATGTTCTTCTATTGTAATATGCAATTGCTATAAAAAAATATGTACGATAAGTTGGTGAAAAAAAATATTTTCTTGACGAGAGTTTCTGAATAATTTCGCATTGTTTCAATTTTTATTTTTCAGGAACTAAACACAAAATATTGTTTTTCTCAGCAAAATCCCTCCATAAGGGTCTTATTAGTCTGATAATATTTTTATTTTCATCTTATATTTAGTGGTTTCGGATATCTTAAGCTTCTAAATTGGCATTTAAAGCCTAAATAACGAAACTTGTGTTCAGTAATCCTTACAGTACTCACAAATTATCCATCAATCTATAATGTTTTCCACCAAAATCCCTAGATGACAACCTTTTCTAAAATTAGTACTAATTATTTTACCTTGAAATTGTTTATTGGTGGCTATTAACTCATTTGAAAAGTCCTGTTTTTAAGCCAAAAAGCGCGTGCAGGGTATAAACGCTCATAAGAGTCATTTTTCCATAGTTCAATAATACGATGTGAAAAGTAATTGTCTAGATCCCAAAACTCAAAAATAAACATACTTTTGGATGATTACAGGTAAACTAAAGTTATTTGTGAAGAGTTGGGATGTAAACTAACCATCACCATCATTTTGTATTTCGGTTGTTTGATATTGAAGTTTAATAACAAATAATTTCGGTGTTGTAAAGTCGTGTTATAAGGTAAACCAATTTTACGTTACTATATTGCTAAATTTGAGTAAAGTTACAAGTGCAAGTCAACAGTTATACTGTTTCCATTCGTTTATTTTATTTTTGACAGTTCACGTCTATAAAGTACGACGTTACAGTAGAACAATATTTTGAAATAAAAGTAGATACTTTCTTGACGGGTAACGCCCACTTAAGAGTTGTGCCATTCGTAACGAATGACCACAGATAACAAAAACGATTTTGAATAGAATCAATCAATCGGAATCATTTGAAATAAAATTACATTAAAATGCTAATGAAACAGTTAAACGTAATATAGTACCCAATATTAGGATCGAATGTATTTGCTGCAAATTAATTAATATGAATAAAGGTGTAAGGTATTGAAGTGACTTTTAATAAGAGTTTAATTTAAAATAATTACAATGATTACAACGAAAATAAATGTTTAGTACCTACTTGTAATAACAGTTAAACCATGTTGGAATTCATAGTACTTTAAGGATTAAATAATTAAAACAACTAAAAGGTAATTTGTTAATATTTTTATTTATAAACAATCGTCTGTTTCGTCGGAATCGGCGTCGTCGTCACTCGTATCCCCAGTAACACTAATTATTAATGAGTGCATGGGTAAGTTGTCAAATGCGACATCGCGATCCCAATCAGACATTATTTCTTTCTTCGTCTTATCTACGACACTCGCCCAGTTATGAGGCGTCACATTTTCACACGCATTTTTAAGCAACTCCAGCATTTTGTTTGCGGTGAAAGGAGGAGTTGTATTTATTCTCGCAGCATATCCTTTCACTTGCGCCCATATTAGCTCTATGGCATTATACTGGCAATGATATGGAGGAATTCTAAGGACGGTGTGCCCATGTTCTGCAGCCATTTCATCTATAACGTATCGTTTAGGCTGCTTCCTCATTTTAATATTTTAAGTAACTCTACTTTTAATAGGGACTCGTCCACCTCCTCGCCATTGTTACGGAGCCAGTTTATTATTTTTTTTTTTACTGGCTTGCGTTGGCATTTTGTTAATTTGCCGAGAGTGATAGGACACATTATCTATAAATATTGTTGATGGCTGTTCGAGTGACAATAACATTTCCCGAAGCCATTTTTCATATACTTCGGAATTCATTTCTTCGTGGTAATCCCCTGTTTTCTTTGATTTAAAAGCTAACATAGCATCTTGCACAAATCCTTTTGCGGTTCCTGCATGACAAATTATAATTCTTTCACCTTTTCCCATTGGCACTGCGGTCGAGGAGCTAGCAGTGTTGTCAGTCCAAGTTTTTTGATACCGTGTGATTCGCATTGAGCCAAGTTTCATCGGTGAAAACAACATTCGACCAGTCTTCTATTTTTTTAGCTTGTCTTAAAAATTCGCATCGATACAAAGCAACATCATTGCGTTCCATCAATATTTTTCTTTTGTCACATTTTTTGTATTGGAATCCAATCCTATTCAATACCTTCGCCAAAGAAGACTTTTGACCACGGAACAAGCCACTAGTTTTCAGAGATTGTACTAGGTTATGTAAAGTAGGAATCTCTTTTCTTTGGTAATAATCGTATATATGACGACGAATAGCATCACCATCAAAACTGTCAATTGCTGTCACTTTAAAGGGCTGACGTTTTTTCTTAGGTGTAGATGGCTTGTTTTGTTCCATGCCACTACTGCCGTAGCCTTCTTTAATTATTTTTGAAACTGTTGGAGCAGTAATACCTAATGCTGCTGAAACACGGTCTCTGAATTGAGTCACTGGTATAAGAGGTCCACCATTACGGCTTTCCCTTTCAAAGTACTCATGAAGTCGCAACACAAACTCCCTTGTTTGTCCTTTAAGCACCTTTCCTTTAGGCATTTTGAAAGTGATGAAGGCAGGTACGATGTTCTCAATTCAACCAAATGTAGGAATTCACGGGTAAAACAATACGGAGGAATATAAATACTCAACTGAACCGACGTATGAAAAATGTGAATTAAAATTCAGCGAACGGAAAACACTAGCACGGGCGCGGGCGTCTCGTTGAGAGTGACCACAAAATGGCGGCGCGCGTCACCTGTCTGCCCAGTGTTGCCGTTTCACAATTTGTTTTTAACAACATTACTATTGCCGACGGAAGTGATAAGAATATTAACTTAACATGAGTAAATGGTTTATTTTAATATAATTATTAAATCAAGTAACTTAAATATCCCTGAAGTTTTATAAAACAATGCATGGAGCAAAAAATAAAATATGTATTAAATCGATTAAAACTTGTTCAAAAATAAAATCGTTTGTTATAAAAAATTGATTCGATAACGCATCAGGCCATCACTATTTGATTCAGTACTCGATGTGTCAAAAATAAAATAAACGAATGGAAACAGTATAGCTGAACCGTTAGAGCGGTAGTTAGACGCAAGCAGAACACGACCGACCGCAGTTTAGAATTACATTTCGTCTTTTATACTTCAACTTCATTATTTTATTTTATTTATTTTATTTTATTCGGAAAACAAACAGTTCTATATCTAGGTAAAATACAATATTTAAATTACAATTAACATCTAATTATGTAATTATGTAGATACTTCCTGTTTCTATGCAAGGACTTTGTTATACTGCGAAGGGATAAGGGTTGTAGTGATGTCTGATGCGGATTGCGACTCGATAATAAATGTGAATGAAATTTCCATATTGTCATAGACAATATTTTCAATAGATAAAATCTGAATCGATGCGAATAGTTTATTTTATAGCTATGCCATTCGCCTGATGGTAAGCGATATGACCACTAATAGACATTAGAAAACAAAACAACACCATGAATCACAAAGTAATGCTAGGCATTCCACTGCGTTCGCTACCTGAGACATCAGAATATGGTAAATCTAAATATTGTCAGTAGTCTGACCACATAGTCCAAAATATTACAAGTTGACTACTAGGCAGTCCAACATTAGCAAATCATGAATACTAAAAACAAAGATGAATTACGTCTCAATGAGAAGCTATTAAATTGGACTGGTTCACCAATTTAACAGTCGCTCAACGAGCAATGGAGCGGGCTATGCTCGGTGTTTCCTTGAAGGATAGAATCAGGAATGAGGTTATCCAACAGAGAACCAAGGTGACCGACATAGCTCAGCGGATCAGCAAGTTGAAGTGGCAGTGGACTGGTCACATTTGTCGGAGAACCGACAACCGTTGGGGTAGACGTGTTCTCGAGTGGAGACCGCGCCTCGGCAAGCGTAGTGTAGGACGCCCTCCAACGAGGTGGAGTGATGATAGCCGAAAGATGGCTGGTAGCGGTTGGAGACGTTGGGCTGAAGATAGAGCCCAGTGGCGTGCCATCGGAGAGGCCTATGTCCAGCAGTGAACACGGATTGGCTGATGATGATGAGAAACTATTTATTGGCTGATCAGTAAGTTTTTTTATTTTTATAATGAAATTAAAATACTCTTAATTGAAGTCTACAAAGAGATATCCTTTTTGTTTTTATACTAGGAGAAACAGAAAATCGGGATAAGTAGAGAAAATAATCAGGAATGCGGACTATGGCACCGGCCGGTATAGTGCCGGGTAAGAAAAAGAAGCGCAAAATAAATCACAGTTTAAAAAAGATTTTAATGTAATGGCTTTTGTGTATTAACTAGCGCATTTCATTCACATGACGACCTCGGCGACGACGCAACCTTTCATCGCGTCGCCTACACACGCAAAAAATGAACATATCGAATTACGACGACTTCAAAAATGAGAAAATAGCTTACAAAGCGTGAGCTCAAATTAATCGCTAATCTGTACTAATATACAGGGTATACCAAGACTGCTACGGCAAAACCAAGCTGGGTGGTGGTTTAAGTGACAAAGCAGTTAAACATTTTGCAAAAATAAGCGACTATATTTTTCCTATCATCGTATTTGGATGGGAAATACATAGTTGTTTGTAAAATAATAGTGTACTGTACATCTTTTTGATTTATAAACACGCTATGGAACGTAACTATGGATTTACCACCTAAAAACGCCGATATTTATAAAAAGCACTAAAATTATTGTCATTTTCTTTTGCGAATTTTTAGTTGCATTGTGTTGCTAAAACTACCACGCGGCTTCGTTATCGGTAGCAATCTTGATATACTCTGTATATACATACATATAAAAATTTGTAACCGATCAATGTCTGTACATGGAATATAAATGAGAAAAATTAATATGGGAGCATTATATTAACGCAATAGAACCCAAAACAATGATTTTAAGGAGTTTTGTCTGTTTGGTGTGGAAGTAGCCGACACCCTGCATTGTCACATAGGCATAGACTTTTTATCTCTAAAGATGTAGTAATCCCGCGGGATGAGGAAGGAATTCCAATAAATTTACTTACTTTTTATACTCAAATTGATGTCATGGGACTGGATTACTTGCTTTAAGTGAGAATGAGACTGTATGGGGTGGGATTTAATTAAATATATAATGTTGAAGAATTTGTATATTTGAACGACCTAAACTCAGAAGTTACTCAGCTCCACATACATTTTTTTTTCATGTTAGATAATTGATTGCCCTTTCATCGACAAAATATATGGAGGATAGGCTATATAATATCACGCTACGACCAATAGGAGCGGAGCATTAATGAAAAATATTGCAAAAGCGGTTCCCCGTCAAAAAGAAACTGCATTCGGGCGCAGTCAGACCGGGCCGCTATAATAAATACGAGGCAAGAACCCGTAGGGCCACTCTGTTAAATACAATTGACAACACCTGGCTTAGTAATCTATTGCATTGAACTAATGTATTGCGTCTCATTAACTTTTTCCCCTCTCTATACTGTGCTCACTTCATTGTTCAAATGGTAGCTAATAGTGTACATACATGTTTCATATAATAGCTATGGTAGTGATTTATAAGTAGTAGTTGGAGTAAGGCTCTTTATTAATGGATTTCCAGAATTTTTTTTTTTGCTGGTATAGCTCGGGGAAAATTAGAGGCGTTGATACTTACTTTTAAGCAAAAAATCCGTATTTATTTTAACTTAATTATTAACCTATACTAGAGACTGACGCATTCAGAAACGTTTAATGTCAATTAAATTGGTCCTTAGTATACAGGGTATATTAAGACTGTTGCATTGTATTTGTAGTCACTTAAACTACCATCCGGCTTCGTTTTCGTTAGCAGTCTTGATATACCTACCCTGTAAATTCACATCGTAAAATCTACACTAAGTATTTATTTTTTACATTAAATATCTGTACGAAACTAATGTATACAGCACATATACATACTTCTTGAACTTGACGTCCGGGTGCACCGGGAACGGCGGCAGCGGCGCGGTGGGCGAGGGCGACTGCATCGGCGCCAGCGTGGCCGCGCCCGCGCCGCTGTACCCGTGGTACATGCCGCCCGCGTACATCGCGTTCTGCCGCGCCTGAACATGCACTTCTGTTCTATTTTGCTTTTCTACACGATCATTATTGGCCTAAAATTATGGTCAAACAGTGGACGGACGTGACGAGTTTTGATTTATAAATCTTCTACGATATTTTGTCGTTTGAAAGTTTTTTTTTAAGGCTATAAATGGCGAGACGAGGAGTTGTTATGTATAGATAGTCTACGATCTTTTGATCGATTGTAAGAGTTGCTTTTTATTGCTGTAAATGGCGAGACGAGCATGCCATTTGCCTGATGGTATACGACCGCTCATGGACAGTAGCAATACTTGGCACTGCACTCGCCATCCTAAGACAAAATGTTATAGCCTTGATGAAGTGAATGAGCATGCCATGCCACTCGGCTGATGGTAAACGATACTATCGCTCAGGGACAGTAGCAATATGTGGCATGCCACTGCGCTTGCTATCCTAAGACATAAGATGTAAAGTCTCAATGAGTAGGACATTTGCCTGATGGTATACGACCGCTCATGGACAGTAGCAATACTCGACACCGCGCTCGCCACCCTAAGACATAAGATGTTAAGTCTCAATATGTCTAGTAATTACTCTGGCTACAATGTCCTTCAAACCGAAACATAACATTACTGTTTGGCGGGAACAATAGACACTGCGGTGGCACCCAGGCGGCCTCTCACATATGAGAGAAAAAATGTTGCCCAAATTAACATGATAAGTTTATCTCTGTTTACAGTTTCATACATTGGACATATTATTGCAAAGATTACTGTTACAAATGACTCGTTGCTCATACTCTGAAAACATATGTCTAACAATGCGTTCTAAAGATATTTTTTGCGTTCGTTTATTGTTCCTAATTTATCCACACGCCAAGTTATGATAGATGCAATATATTGGTTGGTATGAGTAAAATATCACGTCCCGTCCGCTATTTGCCAGAACTATGTCAATTTTAGATTATCATTTTAGAACATTCTACATAGACCAACTGATTCAATTCTGTAGCCTTATGCATCTATGACAACATGCTTTCCCTATACGCTAATTAATTACATTAAAAGCAAAGTATCCCCGAAATAATACTCCATGCTATAGCAATTCGCTAGACCTCAGGAACATGCAACAATGCTGATCACCTTTGGCAGTGAAAAAAAAAAACTATAATCAGACTGTATCCAACATCAGAGGGACCTATAAGTGATAAAATTAGAGACTACGTTACTTACTCCCTTTCGGTTTCGAACAACTTTTGAAGTCAGTTCCAGAAGACAAAACATTCCATAACTACAAAAGGTTTATCGGTCTGAATTTTTTATGAATAATGTCTTAAGAGTTGAGGTAATTTTATGTATTGAAAATGTTTTAAAACTTTAAAGGGCGAGAAGCGACGTGTTATAGATGTAAACAAAGTATAATTTAGTTTTTGCTGTATATGTAAATTAAAGGTGTAGGTCAGGAAACGCGATTACTAAAGAAAGTGCAATTGATTCAGAATCGCTCTGCACACAAGCTAAACTTGATAAGATTGTATCAATTCAAAAACTATTGATAACATGATTATATTATTCGTCTGCACAATTTTCTGATAGTAATAATAAACGATAATCGTAAATCATAACATGATAATTTTCAAGATTTACAGGATATGTAACAAGAAGACTTAACTATTGCGATCAATTAATTTAAAAACTACTGCATTTACCACATCAACAGTACAACATTCGCCATGGTATATAAAAAAGCATATTCTCTACTATTTCGTCTACGTATTTTAGTGTAAGGTAGAAAATATTCACCGAAACTGGCATGGTTTGTGTGCGAGAGTCCTGTGTGCTGTATCCGCTGACTGCGGGGTGCTGGTACATGTTGCGTGAGCCGGGCAGCGCGGGGGCCAGCGGGTCCTTGCCCTGCGAGCCGCCGCCGGGGCCCACGCCCCCCGACGACAACGACTGCTGACTGTTCCTACAAAACACACACAACTCAGCACATTGCCAGCGGCATCCACGCAACCCAATGTGCTAAATACATGCAAATCTGCAATTCACGCACTTATTAATGTGACCAAATTAAAATGTTTGTTGACAAAACACTAAATATGTTTTACATTAACTTTTCTGTATTTTAATCAGATTATTCCATTATTTTTCTTGAAGATAGAAATTCAAAGCATGAATAATGTAAATCACATATTACTAACTTAACAGTCATTTTGAATGTGGCCACTTCAGTACTAAGTGTGCAAATTGTAATGGAATTTTTTAAAGTAAAACCCAACACCGTAATCTAGTACTACACAAGTCTTCCACACACAATGTTGGCAGCAATGTAAGGTTCTGTGGACAACGTAGAGTAGCAGAGGACATGTGTTAGCTCATGCTAGCTGACGTACGAACGCGACATTGACTGACACTTGCCTAGAAGTATTGTAGGCCTTCTGAGACCGGTGACCGTTCTCAGTGGTTTTGAGCCGGGTTCTAAGTTCGGAAGAGGTTCCATTTTCGGCGGACGCACTGGTGGCCGCGTTTCCTACTCTCGCTGAAGATCGTGTTTTAACCATTGTTGACGAGCGACCATCTCATGTCAACTGAAATTCACGAGTCCAAAAATGGACAAACTATATAATTCATCTGATACGTAACTGTGGATTTCTGGAAAATTTCCTCAACGTTAAAATACACAGCGGGGACTCCTTATTTCTCTTATGGAATGGCTGGAATAAGGGATAAGGGACATTGACTAGAGTAACATCTGCAATTGAATAATTCCATTTGAGTCGTCAATGGTTAAAACAAGTCTTGCAGCTTTAAATTCATATACAAACAAACCGTATTCCGTATTATGTAGATATTGATTTGATATGAATGTCGGTGATCCTTTTAGCAATTGTAATTTGGCAAATTATTCCACTGCAGCTGTGAAGGAGCATTGCTATGGAGAGAAAGTACATTAACAGTGTACAGTTTAATATTTGCAACAGCTAATAAGGTCAATTTGACAGGATCTAATGGTAAGAGAAATAAGGTCCTGTCAATGAAATTTTCCAGAAAAAAGTTACAAAATTTATAAGTTAATGATAGTTGATGTTAGGTGGGTAGGCAGGACCACACATTATTCACAATACATAGAAACATTAATTAATTAAGCTACTGTGCTTTGATGGTGAACTGTCCTTAACAAATGTAAAGTACAGAAGCAGAAATATTCCTGGATATACTATTTGCAATGTAACAATCATTATTTACAAAAATAATCCTACAAGTTCATATTAGTAAGAAATCCTTCATATACTTGAATGAAATGGAGCTTCTTTCTATAGAAGTGAAAATAAATACAATGAAAACTAATTAGTTGATATTGCACACAATTATGTAGACATGTATTGTTTGTTTGCTTTGTGACACCAGTTTTTGGGAAAACCACAATTAATGTACTAGGAATAATACCAATATTCAACAATTGGTTACATACTGAAGTTTTGTAAGTAAAATATAAAAACAAAAACTGTTTTACTACAACTAATACAAATAAAATATAAAAACTATGATACAAATTAATTAGCAAACATAATAAAACAAAATAAACAAAAGACAATTCATAAAATACAACTACACTAACAAATTGATTTCTGAAACTGTAACAATCTGAGTATACCCACAAAGCATGGAACTCGCTAATAATACCAGTTACCACTTTCAACCCCTAACAACCCCTTACAAAAATCGATACCCAATCTACGAACTAATCATCGATATCATAACTATTTATTAATATTTTTAATACTAATTAAGATATGAACAGTTTGACCCCCACTAGGGCTAAAGCTTAAATTAATACCAAAACTAGACATAGCACACCAGTACCACGTTAAAAAAAAGGACAGGTTGTAAAGTGCTGTTATTTCAAAATAACCCGGCAAACATCAAAAATATTCAGGGACATATCTTTAATGATAAATATTTACATACAATTTGCGCCACTTATAACAAAATTAAGAGGTAAACAATAACGATAATAAGTTTTATAAATGAAAACGTATACAGAATTTAGCAATATGGTTGTCAAGTGTAATATTCAATGTTTACTCACCATGATATCGCGTTACCGTAATCGTAATATCTGCTCATATTCAATTTATGTTATGAAAACCACTCTGACATTTATTTATTTTACAATTCAAAAAAACCATTTACGAATGTCTAGCAAACGCCATAACTTGACGCTTGCTAACCAGCGGCCACATTGGTCATAGACTACAACCATTTTTTTTAAACAACATGTGTTTTGACTTTATCAATTAATAAATTATCTACCCGGTTCTGTTTTGATAAGCCGTTTTCAGCTGATCTAAGTACGAAGTTGCCATGGTATGATTAAATAATTAATATATTTTCATCTGTAAAGTAATTAAAAGTCGTTTAAGCAAACAAAAACAATTACAAAATTTATAAAGGCTTCATAGATGAGTTCCGAGCATAAACTACTAGAGTAGTGCGTCATATCCACTTCCTAATCACTAGTGTTGTGAAAAGTTGTGTATTCGGATACAAAATACTACATGTTAAAAGTAAAGGCTGATGCACGATGCGGCAGACATGTTTAATGAAATTATATCTAAATTATTGGAAAAATATGTGAGAAAAGTGTTATTAAATATTTGATTGTGACAATCAGTGCATATTTAAGAGTAACACGCATTACGATCGTTCCATTAAGCATAAAAGTAATTATTCGTAGGTTTAATATTTGGTAAATATCCGTTTAATATTTAGTAATAATCGATAATAAAATAGGATTTAAGGTGAAAGAGAGAATTATTTTTTATTAATTAGTTCCGTCAAATGAAGAAACAGGTCACCTAAAGATAAGTAATGATCTTTCACAACACTTAGATCATAGAAGTGTTGTCGGTCCATCAAATCGGATGGGAAGCGAAAAGAGGAAAAGGGTATTGGGCATCTAGCAATGTCACGAGCAGAAGGAACCGCGACAGCAAAGTTTTCACTTCCCGTCGATCTCCTGGGACACAGTGACACTCACAAAAAATAAGAAAAAGAAATGTGGCAAAAATCTATCAAAAACCGTTATGCAGTTCCCTGGGACATCATAGTATTCAAAGTTTATTGCTTTTAAGAAAAATAAATAGAACAACAACACGCTTTTGACAGTTGCCTATTTATATTTAAATAAAAATCTCTATTTAAGACAAATATATTCCTTCGAGGTGTTTAAATAGTAATAAAAAAAACTGTATTTTCATGGATAAAATATACCGGGTATCTCAAGACTGCTACCGAAAACGAAGCCGGGTGGTAGTTTTAGTGGCTACAAACACAATGCAATTAAAAATTTCGCCTAGAAACGCGACAATTTTTTTTATGATTTTTAAATATCGTCATTTTTGGGTGGTAAATCCATAGTTTTTGCTAAAATAATAATTTAAACTCTTTTATACCTTAGAGTATTTATAAATAAAAGGGTATATACTATTATTTTAGGAAAAAATGTATTTACCACCCAAATATGGCCATAGGAAAAAAATAACAAAAAAAAAATTGTCGCTTTTTTTTGCAACTTTTTCTGTTGCATTGTGTCTGAAGTCGCTTAAACTACCACCCGGCTTCGTTTTCGGTAGCAGTCTTGATATACCCTGTATTTTATTCGTTTTTATATTCCTGTGCACGTCATTGAATAATTATAAACTTTTATGAAATTGATTGTTAACATATCCGAACGCAGACACGTTCAAAAACCTAGTAACAAAATCCTGAAATATTTTTTTGTATTTAAAAATTATTACAAATCATCCATGAAACAATTGCAACATGAATATAAAAAAAAATATGAAAGTTATCTTGTTGAAAGTATTAAAATGGTTTAGCAATTTCAACAGCAATTCTTTTAGGTCAAGGTTACGTTTTGTTAACATTTGGTTTCGGAACGTTATTTAAGTAGAAGCATCTCGGAAACGGATACTATTATTTAATTGCGTCATTGCCTTTTCCTAATTACCTAGGTTGTGCATGGCATGAATTTAGTATCGATATCGATGGAATTTAAATTCTATAACTTGAACAGACTGAGACTTGGGCATTTTATTATATTTTGTTTCTAAATAATAGTTAAAGTGATGTTTGAGCAATGTATAATCAATATACATAAAATACGATTAGAGGAACCCTAACAATTATTCACATATGTATATAATTAAAAGATTAAATATCTTCGTAAATAAAAGACCCAAACTTATCGCTTTGCTCGCAACGGGGTATAGACAGAAGATCTTCCCTTAGTTACAAAATTTAAGATGAAGCATGTTTTAAATAAATAATATGATATCTTGGTACATACACATTGTACAACCTCATTACATTAACGTATTATTTAAGTCTGTATCTATATAAGCCCATATACGTCCCACTGTAGGACACGGGCCGCGTCTCCAACCGAAACTATGATTGAAAAATATTACATTGATATTATACATTACATATTTAATTACGATATTTTATAATGTATTTTTTATCTCTAGAACTTGAAATCACTATACTAATACTATGTATGCATGTATTTTATATAAACATTAAGAAAATTAGATAACTAGAGGCTATAACTTATGAATGATAGTAGGTATTTATAAAATAATAAATATTTAAAAATGTTAATTGATACACTGGATATACACGGTTGTCTAGGGATATGCCGCGGGTTCGATTTCTGTGCTGTACCAATATAACATTTTAGGTTTGGGTATACTTAAACCGAAATGTGTCCCGAGTATTTGATTCTCATGACATTAAGACTTTCAGCTTAGCGTGAGGTTGAAACTATGTGTGTAATAGTTGAGTTATCATATTCTTCGGGAATCTCACTTAATGCATTCACAAGCAACGCTAGTAGGCAAAGAGAATTGATCAGAAAATAATTTAATATATCTACATAAAAATCATGTACATATAATAAAAGTGTAGAAATATAACTTAATTTAACCACACGTAAAAGTATTTTGCGTGCACCACTCAGACCAAATTGGCGCAACTTTGATTCCACGCGCTTTAAGTCTCGCCCGCTGGACATCCAAGCGAGCATGAACCGGCCGAGTAGCGCCTTCAGGCCTGTCTGTCCACAACCTCTCAGCGAAGGCCGCTGCTCGGGGCCAAATATGACTGTCAAGGCCATCTTCACTTAAAACTGTCGACCACACCGTCGCTTCACCTCCCTCTACCATATCCGCATTATTTTTAACCCAAGGTCTATGCTCATAGATCCTCTGCCACGAATTATACGGAGCTCCACCGCGACCTTCGTGCCACCCACCCATACCGTTATTCAGGTCCCAATTATCCTCGTGAGAAAATATCGTGCGAAGTCCAATTATTTGTTTGTGAATCCACGCTGTACTACGCACTTGTAGACCCAAAACACCGATATATTGTCTCATGTCAATCTTGATACGTTCACTCAATGGTGAAGACCATAGAATAGTCAGGTTAGGCAGTTTACCGTTAGCATATTCAAGTCGGTCCATGACATTACGAGTATATTCAACCCAAAGATCCATCGGGTTGGTGTTGTTGAAGTGCTGAGCCCAACACATTACCGACAAGTCGTCACCGCCTAGATGGAACATGTCGTCCACGCCTGTCAGTTGGATAATCTCTGCGTAAATGCGCTCTAATATTTCATAAACGTGAGGATTACGTGGATTGAGCTGGCCGCATGGCGGTTCGTTACAGATATCACTCCAAGGCTCGGCTTTCTCACACAGTAGTAGGTCGCCTAACTCTGAGTTTTCCCAATTCCACGCATATCCAACGTGCGCTGGAGCATCCACTTCTATGAGAACTCTAATACCTCGTATACGCGCTCTCCTTACCAACGCTTGGATTTCATCGGCAAGGTAAACATCACCTCTACTATAAGCACCATGTTGCGACAACTGTGGCATGCTCACTAACTGCAACGGGAATGCTTGGGAGTCGGTTATGTGCCAGTGGAATGTATTTAGCTTAGAGGCAGCCATGGCGTCTATAGTCCGTATGAGATCACTAATGGGGAAGTAATTACGCGCAGTATCTATTAACAATCCACGATATTTGAATCTCGGCGCATCTTCGACGTCAGCAGCTTCTAACATCAATAAGGATCCAGCGTACGGATCGAGCCAGGTTAGCTGTAACATCGTTTCGAGTCCGTGGCGAGCACCGCAGAATGACTGAGCTGATATATCAACTGCTATAGACCCCGATGTAAATTTCGGTCGTATATTAAGTTGGTAGCCTTCATTTGTGTCTATTCGCATGCGAGGGTCGGCGCTACCATTAACGAATACTCGCACAATGACTGTGCGCCATTCTTCGAAGCCACGCGCCTTGCGCTCCATATTGTTTAAATCCTCCTTTAATAACTCAAAGGCTTTGTAGAGATGTTCCCGGATGGATCTAGAAGGAGCTGATAATATGTGGAATTGGAACAGGCCTGCGCGCACAGGTACTGCGGTGGTTGACAGGCTGACGGGGCCAGTGGGCTGCGGCCAGATTTGAATCGCAGCACACAACATGTTGCATGTCTCTAGAGATTGCAGTTTTCCTTGTTGTGACGGTCGCAACGGCACGCATTTTTCATTTATACACTCCCAAGTCCACAAGGGTAAATTGTTCCTAGAGGAAAATAGAAAATATTCAATCCACATACTCTCGAGTTACGATAAGGCCACAAATAAAATGACTTACGACAAATCAGACTGGCATATTCGAACGTTTGTGAGAATTACGGCGATTACTAAAGTATAATGGAATTGTTTGGATAAATTGCTCATATTTTCTGTAGAATTTCTAAATGATATCAGTGTTTCCCTCCTTCTGTTATGTTATTTAGACATATTGACTTTGATACGTAAACAGCTTTGATATATCTATTGATTAAAGGAGTTCATAATATACATTTCATCCGGTTAAGGAGTATTAATTAACCTTAAAGTTGTCGCTGGATGTGTGCCGCTTCCAATAGGTCGATATAGAAAATATTTGTGGGAACCTGGGTCCAAATAAAGGACAGTGTTAACAGGTAGATACTTGACTATTCTTGGCGCAGTTGGTCTACTACGGTATGATTACCGTTACAACGCGAGATAAAGTCGGGTTCAAATCCCATGTCAGGCAAAATGATATTTGATTTTTCTGTCCATTATCAGGTCGAAGTAGGGAATTTGTGCTCGATATGGCGATAGGTTCGAGCCCTCTACCATATCGTGGGAGGGCAAAGTTAGTTGTACCCTACCTACCCTTCTGGGACAGAGACGTGAGATTTGTATATGTATATTGTATGTATGTTAATATTTAAAATTTATTTTAAAAAAATGTAATAATGAATTTCATGAATAAATAAATAAATAAATAAATAACACCCAACAGTCACATACATAGTCCTGACCCCACACTAAGATCGAGTCTTGTGTCGTGGGTATCAGGAACTACGAGAGACTCTTCGGTCTCACAAACACCCAGACCCGAAAGAGCCACACAAACATTTCTCTCGGTGCGGGGATCGAACCCGCGGCCTCTCGTTTCACAGACGGTGTCTAACCGTCAGCGCCACGGAGGCTGTCAAAATATGTTATTGTATTCGGACTGGGCCACAGAACTAGTTTAATCGCTTGTAAAGATTGCGTTTAAAGACTAAACATTGTCACCATCTATTGTCTCGTGGTCTTATTTATAGGTAGTTTTAAAACCTATTAATAATAAACTATTAATGATTGATTCAAAAGTTGTTCGTATGGAACAAAACATTCGATAACAAAATAGGTTTATAAACCGTATTTAAATAAGACCGTAGGTGTCTAGTATTAATAAAAATTCATACAATATTTGGGTTCACATCTACTTATTGTGATCAGTTCTTGAGATGGGCAATATCTCAACGGTGGATATGTTTTTATCCAGTCGTATTGTATTACGTCTGCGTATGGTGGGTACCATTACTTTAGTAACCAACCGGACTCGTCGAGACGGTTGTTGTGGGTTCGAATCCCAGTGGTAACCGGCGGAATGCCATCTGCCTAGGTGATAGTTGCGGGTTTGATTCCCAGTGCACACCTCAGCCTTTCTAGAGAGTAGAGTGTGTATTGATAGTACAATTACCACGCATTTTAACGATGAAGGAGTCAACGTGAGCTTACATGTAGAACATAGAGATATTTAAGAAAACACTAATTTATTTTGTGAAGTTTGTCAAATCTCATTAAGCTGTTGCGTTGCGTTTGTTTAATGTTTACCATAAAGATTTAAATAAATAAATGAATTTGTATATGACAAACTTAAAACCATTGAATACAACGTTAATTTCTAAATAAATAATTTAATAAACACACAAAATTATGTATCCACATCGTTTGGCGAATTAGCTATCAAATAATTGACGTACATTTTATACGCGCTGAGTATCACGCCAAACACCCAGCAGATTAATCCAAAAATAATGAGAATCAGGTCTTTCACGAGGTATACGTTCCATTTGCCGTAGGGTCCTGGGTACATAAGGCTAATGTCCATCAGAGCCGGGAAGACTAACGCCAGAAGCGTCGTACAGAGGTTCCCCACAAACGCTGTAATCGGCCCTTGGAACGGTATGAAGTAGCATATTATAACTGAAATGCAAGATATGTATAAATAAATAAGTAACACGCAACACTCACATACTTAGTCCTGATGACACTAACATCAAGTCTTGTGTCGTGGGTATCAGAAACTACGAGAGACTTTTCGGTCTCACAAACACCCAGACCGGAAAGAAATATTTGTTGGCCGTACAAACATTTCTCTCAGTGAGGGGATCGAACACGCGGCTTCTCCTTTCACAGGCTGCGTCTAACCAAGTGCGCCACGGAGGCTGTCAAATATTATCTAAGTATTTGGTTAGTTACTTTATTGACGCAGTATCCTGTAATACACGGAATTAATTGTTTGCCGAAAGATTAATTAAATAAATACACCCAACATTCACATGCATAGTCCTGATCAATTTATGTGTCGTAGATATAATAAACTAACAAGAGTTTTGGTTTCAAAACTTTGGAGACAAATACACGTGGATCACACAAATATTTGTGTCCATGCGGGGATCGAACCTCAGGGCCTTCCGTTCCACAGCCGGCGTGTAACCAAATGGACCACGGATGCCATAGGAATTAGGCAAAGAGTAAAGAAAAAGTAGTCTGAATTTTTATAGATACTTCCAACACCTCGCCTCGCTGTACTATCTGTGCGTCATGCTTGTTTGTACCTACATATACAATAACGTGACACACGGTACAGTCAACTAAATTTTTTTTTGTTTCGACTTAAAATAACAACAGAACTATTTATTTACTTACATGAAGTCAACACAAAGGTCGGCCTTGCAATAGTCTCCACAAGTTGCATGGATTCGTTCGAGGGTGTATGTAGCATATCGTAGTTTTTTATCACCTCCATAATTATTAATATTCCTGGATAGCACTGGATCGGGTATGCGAGCGCTATGGACACCGTATACATTGCTATTGCCGCCATCGAAATTCTGCAAGAATTTAGAAACATATTAAAATTGACTTAAATGATCGTATACGTATTTATTCTTGGAAGTGTTGGAGCCAAGCTATTAACAGTCATTCACTCAGCATAAATGAGCAAGCTCGTCCGGAGCGATACTGTTGTCTCACTGAAAATCAGCGTGAAGCGCTTCGCAGTCGCGTTTGATTTGTTAAGTTAGATTGCTGAATGTCCAATACCTCTTTCCATCTTCTTTCCTTCCCGATTTGATGGGCCGGCCACACATACATCCAAGCATCAGGAATGCTCATGGACGGCAGTGATCACTTACCGCTGACCTGGCTGTTAGCCGGACCTATGTAATAGAATAAAAAATACCTATCGGTTGGGAAATACCTTCGTAATAAATTCGTACGTATGTATGTGTCTACCTATTGTATCAGCCCATATACGTCCCACTGCAGGGCACGGGCCTACTCTACAATCGAAAGTACGATTGAGAGTGGTTAGGCCATATAGTCCACCACGCTGGCCTAGTGCGGGTTGGCGGACTTACATACCATAGAAATCCTTATAAATCGCTATGGTATGCAGGTTTCCTCGCGATGTTTTCCGTCACCATTTTAGTGCCTACCTAAGGACACAAAAAAAAAATTATCCTCAAGCGATCATAATTTTATGCAAAAATCATCCGGGTTGACACCTGACACAATTGTGTTCTTATTTATGAAAAATCTTCGTTGGGTAGACATTTTAGAATTATCATACGTACAGTAAAAAATGTAGTTAGTAACACAATACGCACTCGTCATCATATGGCAAAGATCTCAGTATGTTCTCCTCCATCGAGCCGAAGGACCAATACCCAAGCACGCCGAATATCGTGGTTACAACCGTAGGTACCAGTATACCAATGTGAAGGATTCCACATCCTTGGGACAACACTTTTGGGTTCACCAGTGCCCTATCTATCGAGAGTACCTGATGATAATCATTATTTTGTTTTAATTTATTGCACATAATAAGTAACGAGCAATCGTTAACGGAAAGACATTTCAACAAAAAAAATATGTAAATACGTGTTGTGCGGATCTCCTCATTTCTGACATAGCCCTTTACCCATAGGGTTGGCAAGTTGAAGTGGCAGTGGACCGGACACATAGTGCGTAGAACTGATGGCCGTTGGGGTCGAAAGTTTCTAGATCCACTCTACCAGACCACGTACAGGCAAGCTAAATGTCGGACGCCCGCCTGTAAGGTGGACGGACAACATAGCTAAAGTTGCAGGAAGATCCTTGGGTGAGGCCTATGTTTAGCAGTGAACTTCCTGTGGCTGAGATGATGATGGAATAACTGATTGAAATATTATTATTTTCCACTTTTATCTGTCCAAAACAGAGTTAATAAAGGGTATATTATCACCCAATTTATTCCAGTATATCGTATCATATAAATACAATTCTTACCACACCAACGGCACTTAGATTGAAGAGAAATGTTGTGAAACTGAACAACACAGAAAACAAGTTGGTCGACACATAGATAAACTCTCCACGTGGGTCATCAAATATCCGGTATAGTACCAGAACAAGACCAGCTAGATTCAACAAACTACCTGAAAATATTAGGCTCAGTTGCACAAACTAACTTCGCCAATACCTTTGACCTAGACCTTGAAAATGTCAGTCGCATACATTAGCAAGGTCAAATACATCAAAAATGTATCGCGATGACATTTTCAAAGGGCAAATGTATTGGCAAAGTTAAAGATAAAACAGCACCACCCTGTGTCGAAAGGGCGTAAAAATTCTGCCATAGCGCCTCCTACTCGTCCTAAGAAGCGCGAAACATCAGGAGTGTTGGTCAAACTTAAGGTCCATGGCTTATCATAAATAATTTGAAAGAAAAATGTACCCCACAAAGACACGTAGCTGACGATTTTGAGTGTTTTCATATAGAATTCCAACATCAAAAATGGAATAACAAGAGCTAATAACGCTGGTTTCGACGTTTGCCAGTCCATTATCTGAAACAACAAAATGTTGAAACATTGTTCATATTTCTGTTTCTCCTACGAGATGACGCTTTGGTGCATCGAGGTGACATTTTTTCAACTCTTTCAACTTTTTCAACTTCAACAAAATTTTTTCAACATCAATCTAAATTTTAATCTGGAATTATTAATGGTCTCCTTGAATCAGTCCTGGTTAGAAACACAGATTAAAAGATATCTTGTAACGGTGAATAATATAAGCTACCAGCTGATGTTCATTCCATGATATTTGTACTGTACCAGTCCATATACGCCCCACTGCAGGGTACGAGGCTCCTCTATAATCGAATGTAGATACGATTAAGAGGTATTAGGCACTAATATAGTCCACCACGCTAGCCTATTCCAGGTTGGCGGACTTTACATACCAAACAAAGTCTTACAAATCGTTATGGCATGCAGGTTTCCTCACGATGTTTTCTTTATAGTTATAGTGCGTGATGAATGACTTTCAATGCACCAACCTAGTACCAAAATAATAAAAAAATCACTGGATGCATATCACTTAAGTCTCAGTTGAAATGCTTGAGGAATTTGACGTTGATGATGATAATTTTTGTCAGTTGATAAATTAACAACACTGCAGTTACCAATTTCAGTTTACCATAAGAGTACAAGTTTAATAGAAATAATGTCTGTTAGATTGAAAGTAAACCTACATCTCGCATACTGTCGGAAGTGAAACAAACAAACACGGTGCATATTCCAAGCTGACTCAATATCATACATGTAGCTATAATTGTTCTGTGCACAAAAAAATACAAAGTTTAATACAACTATAATTTCGACTACGAAATTTATTGAAAGTAAAAGCAGGGAAGCTCTCAGATATTAGTAAAAATATATTAAGTAGGTATGTGACGGGCCTTAGCCCTTAGGCATGCATAACATTAGTAAAGATTCGAAAGAATTACGTGGTTTTATCTCATTTGTGTGTATAAATAGTATTAAGGAATTTAAAAAAATGAAAGATTTAAAACTCACGGGCCTCGATGTCCTAAACAGTGCACCATTTCTGGACCGTGCAACACAGCTATACGGAACCCGTAGCGATACGAAATATGCGGTATCCTCAACCGACGACTGATCTCATTCAAACATCGTAACTGAAATCAAAATAAATGTAAGGAACCCTATTTATTCACAGACAAACCAAGCAATTTTTTTGTGATACTAATTGTACTATTTTTTGTAAGGTTTAAAAAAGCCATATTTTTGAGGTATCCCCCTTAATAAATAAGTAAATAGAATTAATGCTAATAGTTTTTTTATAGCAACGCATGGCTAGACTGGCATGCCATTCGCATGATAGCAAACGAAACGAGTGCTCATGGACAGTAGTAAAACCAAACAATACCACGAATTACAAAGTCATGCTTGGCATTCCACTGTGTTCACATAATTACTAACGTAGACCCACTTTTTTACTGGTGGTAGGTCTCTCATATGTGCGAGGCCATCTGGGTAGGTACCACCGCAATGTCTATTTCTCCCGTGAAACAACACTGCTTAAATGCACTGTTGTGTTTCGGATTGAAGGACATTGTAGCCAGAGCAACTACTGGACATATTGAGACTTAACATCTTATGTCTCAGGATGGCGAGCGCAGTGGAATGTTTCTACTGTTTATGAGCGGTCGTATCGCTTACCATCAGGCGAACGGCTTGCTCGTCTCGCCATTCACTGCAATAAAAAAAAAACTTCTGTCGTTGCCATACGGCAATAATTAAATGTAAAAACTAATTAAATGAATCTGAAATATAAGATTTCTAATGAAAATTTAAACTGCGTTCCCCACCAAAGTTGCAAACTCCTTTTTTACTATTCAGTCAAACGTTGTATCACACTACTGTAAGGCTCAATTGCACAAACAAACTTTGCCAATACCTTTGCCCTTGAAACTGTCAATTCCATACATTCGCAAGGTCAAATACGTCTCAAATGTATGGCGAAGACATTTTCATAGACAAAGGTATTGGCAAAGTTACTTGGTGCAACTGAGCCTTAATTGCCAAAATAATAAAAGATACATACTAGCATCAAATGTGTATGGAGTATTATGCATCCTGTAGTTATTCCCAATATTGGGCCCAGTATTATTCCGGCTTGGCTTATTGCGAGAGGCAGGCCGAGAACACCGGCGCCGAATACTGTACGCAACAGGTTGAAGTATGCCATCCACAATCTGCAAAAAACGAATTTTCATCATACTTAGATCAACATCAGTAAGTTCTTTGTAGTTGAACATATTTTCTCCCTAATTTTGATATTGTTTGCTGCCACGCGTGTTTCCCCCTTCGTATAATCTTGGATCCTTCCACCGTAGTGTGAAGAGGCATCTTAGCAGGCCAGCATAATTGTATCGAATGGCAAGGGGCTGCATTTTGATACCATTCGATACTCTGCATACACGGCATTTGCACTTAACATCAGATTCAGTAAGGTCATAATGCCGGGCCAGTGTAAAAAATACAATAATGATGGCATTACAATTTTGATTCGGGAAAAATCAATTTAAACACGTAGGTGGTATTGGCAGTATATATGTTTTCGTTAGAATACAGTTACGACAGAAGAAAAAGGGTATTTCATGACTGGTTTCCAGACTCCAGTCTAAATCCATCATTTTGTATTGCATTTTGCCAACAGCTTGGTCAAATATAATTTTATGCTTACATTGTACAAAAACAAAATCAATATTGATCTTACGTAATGGGTGTTTTTGGTTCACGATATAACTGGGGGGTCAAAATCATCTTGTTCGGTTCTTTGCCCCGGCGGTAATCTAGCTATTCTGAAATCTATCAATGACTGTCGATGGAAGGGGCGCACTTTGACTCTGCTCACCGCTTCAAATGCAGCCCTGGAAATAATCTTTATTATAACACGTTTCGCCTCGTGTGTTCCGTCCCAACGATGTGATTGGGGCAAGCCTATCGCCATATCGGGCACAAGTTCCTGACTCCGGGCTGATAATGAGTGGAAAAATCCAGTATCGCTTCGCCCGACCCGAAATTCGATCCCGAGGCTTAAGCTTTGCCATCATTCCGTAATACAACTGCGCCAACTGCAGTCATTTAAACATTAGATTATTATTCAATTAATCTTTAAGGGGTGTAACCGTGTTAGGTAACTGGAAATAAAATAAACAAAATAATCAAATGTTTTGAGGAGTCCTGTGTTTGTGCAGAGGTCGTTTACGGGTTGATAAAGCTACAGTTTATAACAAATGTTACTAAATCTGATAAAAAAATACAATAAGAAATGAAACGCTTACATACATGTTCGTGATTTAATTCCAAAGTTGTTTAGTTTGACCATTGGTTTATAATATGTTCCTGCTAATTTAAAAAGCGCAGACAGAGAAACCGAAGTTTCTCTGTCTACGTGAAAAGACTGAGTTTAAATCTTAATTGAGTACATGAAAAAGTTATTTGAACATGATAACTGTTAGACGGGTAATGACAAATAATTTCAGCGGCAGCTTATGATTCATTCTCTAAAGAGGTCTTTCATCTGAGTTTCTATGCAAATATACCTATCTCAAATTCTGAGTTAAAATAATTCGCATCATAAAATTCATAAAATAATAATTCCCTTACCTACGTTTAATTCCGACCTTCTTCAGTCGTCTCGCCAATAATATAAGGCCTTCCCAATCCTTTTCAGTTTGCGAAGCACATACATGTTTACGGCGTTCAGGTTATTATATTCAGGTCATCTAGCTGGTATAGTTACGAAGATACCAGTTAGGTAGATAGGCATAATAATTTAAATTGAGACCGAGCGAATTACTTTACGGCGCGGCCCACACTTTGGGAAACCCTGATATTAAGACGCGTTAGTTGCATAATAATATGTTTAAGTTTTAACAATAAATATATCTTATTACATTATTGTTATTAAAGATTGTTAGTACCTGTTACCTTCAACTGGAAAAAGACTTAAAATTATTTATCTTTTACTTACATCACCAGAAAAACAAATTGGCCAATGATGACTAGAACTTAAAATTTACGCAACTGTAGAAACAAAATAGGTATAGAGAGTTGGTAAAACCACAATGTGGTTAATAATTACTAGTGATGTAAATGTAGCATATTCAGTGGTGGCCTGCCTTCCCAAGCTGAGGTCTCGGGTTCGAATCCCAGATCGAATAGAGTGACAATGGATGTTTTCTTCTCTTTATCAGCCTGGAGTCAGGAATGTGTGTCCAATATAACAATAAGCTTGGCCTTCGTTGTACGAAACATACAAGGCGACACTTGGTATCTTGGTAGCAATTCTGCCTACCCTTTCTGGGAAAAAGGCGTGAGTTTTCGGTTTATATCGATTTGGTGATCAGTGTTATATACCAATGCAATTTTTACAGTATGAATGGTCAATGGCCGCATCAACTCGAGTGTTAGCATTGTAGGTATAGTCACGACGATCCAACGTCTAGGATCGGCTTGGCTATCGTGTTTAGTTCGCTAAAAACTTTATCGGAGAATCAGTTACTCTTCCCACGTAGTGATACCGGCAACGCAATAACGGTGTTGATGTAATTCATCTTATTCTTGATGTTCATGGACGGTAATGATAAATTATGAGGTTAGCTATTTGCTCAATAGCAATAATAAATCTTCTATACTATTCTATAAAGCCTTTTAATAAATAGTTTTAAAACCTATTCTAGCTATCAAATATATATTTTTTTCGCCTAAACATTCAAAAGACGTTCATTGAAAAAACATTCAATAACTAAAATAGTTTTAAAACTGTAACTGAATAAACCCGTTAAGAAAAAAATAACACAAATTCAAAATAAACTATTTAATAAATCAAATGAATTAATAAACTAATTCTCCACATCATTGGGTGAAATGGCGACCAATTTACGGACGTAGATCAGGTAACCGCAGAGGACCACGCCAAAGACCCATGAGACTAATCCCAGAGCAACCAGAAACAGGTCTTTGACGAGGTAAATGTTCCACTTGCCGTAGGGTCCAGGATACATCAGACTAATGTCCATTAAAGCAGGGAATACCATGGCGAGGAGCGTCGTGCACAGGTTCCCTACAAATGCTATAATCGGTCCTTGGAATGGCAAGAAGTAGCATATTGCAACTGGAAAAGAAAGAATATAAGCTTACTTCCAAATAGGATTCAAGATGCGGCATTGTTCTTCATCGTTTCAAATACTGAATGCATTTCAAGATCTCAGCCTCTCAGATTATAAGAATTTAGTATTCTATGGAAATATATGACGCTGAGAATGTATTGTACTGGATAATGAATTGTTGAAAAATTTTCATCCAATACCATGGCCAAACTTTAAACGTAGCAGGCAATATCTCACAACTTAAAATAATATATTATAATTTATACGTTTTGGCCATGTAACATTATGAAATTATAGTTCAAAAAGTGCTTTGGAATTTATACAGAAAGTCTTAGAGAAATGAAGCACTCGCTTGAACATAAGGGTGTAATATTAAAATGGTTAGTAATACAAAATGATAATGTTTTGGAATTATGACAGTTAAACGTTTTAAGTATTAACACCACTATTTAAGAGCGTTTATACCCTGCACGCGCTTTTTGGCTTAAAAACAGGACTTTTCAAATGAGTTAATAGCCACCAATAAACAATTTCAAGGAAAAATAATTATTACTAATTTTAGAAAAGATTGTCATCTAGGGATTTTGGTGGAAAACATTATAGATTGATGGATAATTTGTGAGTACTATACGGATTACTGAACACAAGTTTCGTTATTTAGGCTTTAAATGGCAATTTAGAAGCTTAAGATATCCGAAACCACTAAATATAAGATGAAAATAAAAATATTATCAGACTAATAAGACCCTTATGGAGGGATTTTGCTGAGAAAAATAATCTTTTTGTGTTTAGTTCCTGAAAAATAAAAATTTAAACAATGCGAAATTATTCAGAAACTCTCGTCAAGAACATATTTTTTTCACCAACTTATCGTACATAATTTTTTATAGCAATTGCATATTACAATAGAAGAACATCTTATCAATAAATTACCATTTTTATATTTCAACAAAATTAGTTTTCATGTTTTCTACAAATATTTTAAAAACCACTATAAAACACGCTGTCCGACGTGGATCAAATCAGACCGCCGCAAGGCCTTCTAGAGGGAGGACGTATCGCTCGTCGCTCCGGCCTGGCTGCAGTCGATTATGCCGCGCGTAGTAAAAATAGCCACGCGCGGAATGCGATTACCACATCTTAGTACTTTGGTTGTAAAATATTTAATTATTTTTATTACCTACAATGATTTTGTAGTGAGTATAAATTATGTTTCAGGTAATATAATGGGATGTAATTCCGAGGCTAAATTATGTTATGTATTGTAATATAAAATTAAATATATTTCGTAATTGTAAGGGGTTGTAAGGCCCCTAACACTATTTATGTGTTCGAACACGAAATGATTAATAAAACGTCCGTAGTGTATACTGATTGAACACTGATTTGAATGCAACTTAACAATGTAATAATAACGAAAATATGATTAGTATCCAAAATTTGTATTATTCTTTGCTTGCACAGTAATATTTGTCTACTTATAATGCAAATAAAGTATTTTTATGATATTATATTACAGTTACATTTCAATTGAATATTTGAAGCGCACGGATCAAAGTTGTTTGAGCCGATTGTATAGCGAGCCGACGCGGCAGCTCTACGCACACAGCTTTGGTCGCTTATGTGTGCGTGAAATTAACGAAGAAATACCTATAGTTGACTTTGCGCGCAAGGTGTATACGCTCTTAACATAAAACCAATAAATATAAATGAAAAGATTTTAATATAAGATACGTATTTTTTCGTACATTGTTGTTGAAACTTGGTAAGTATATGTTTTCTGTGAACAGCATGAAGAATAAGTTTTTTTTTATTTCACACAGGAATAAAAAAAACTCTTAATTTTTGGGGATCCCCATACCTAGAACTGAAACTCAAAAATGATTTTTTCATCGAACTCATACGTGCGGTGTGTTTTTTTTATTGCAATCAATGCCTACACGACCATGTCGTTCGTCTGATAGTAAGCGATACGACCGCTCATAAACAGTAGTAACATTCCACTGCGCTCGCCATCCTGAGATATAAGATGTTAAGTCTCAATATGTCCAGTAGTTACTCTGGCAATGTCCTTCAATCCGAAACACAACAGTGCAATTACGCAGTGTTGTTTCACGGGAGAAATAGACATTGCGGTGGTACCTACCCAGATGGCCTGTCACATATGAGAGACCTACCAGTGAAAATCTATGGTGAGGTCTTCAAAAATGATACTGAAGTTTCTAAAATCATTTTTAGGGTTCTGTACTTAAAAGGTAAAAACGGGACCCTATTACTGACACTCCGCTGTCTGTCAGTCACCAGGCTGTATCTCATAAACCGTGATAGGTTGAGAGCTTCGATCAAATATACACTAGATACAATATGAGCGCTTAGAAAATGGCACCAAAAAAGAGAGCTTTAAGCACTCTTTTGCCTTCAGTGACGCACCGACCGTTGCTTCTAAAACGTCGCAGAACTTTAGACAATATTATGTGAAAAGCTACTTTAAGCTCCAGGAATAAGGTGGAATTTGTGTTAATATATTTGGAATATGTGATCTTTTTGTTTACTTTTTTCATGTCATGCATCGGTGCCACTTTTTAACAGAACTTTTACAGGGAACTGTGTATCTAGTGTATATTTGATCGAAGGTTGAGAGCTGAAATTTTCACAAATTATGTATTTCCGTTGCCGCTATTCGCTGGGTGAGATATAGGTGGTGGGAAAACTACGGATCGATCGCAGCGTGTGCCGTGGCCAAAAATTGTAATTGCAGTGGACACACTGTCACTATTTCCTAGTGAAATTTACGTATTCGTGCATTCGAAAAATATACATGACGCCGACGACAAATAAATATACGTGACGACACCTGTTGAGTAAGTTAACTGCAAAAACAATGGCAAAATCAGTAACTTTGATCGAATTCTACCAATTTCACAATGGCATTTTATTTGTACAGTTAACACCGACACGGTTTAGCGTAGGGAACTTCTCATGGCATTTATTTTAAAGTGTCAATTTCATGTCTCGATCATTTCGGAATTGCAATAATTGTTGGTGGAAACGGGCCTAGAACACTTACGCCCAAATACACGAACGCAACTTAAATATAAATGGCGCTTAACTACGTTAATTCCGATTAAATGTACTGGCTACGTGGGCCGTGCGCTGTTAAGAGCAACTTATTATTTGAATAGCGTTCCAGTATTCGGGAGTTTAGCAAGTTTTTTTTTGCATTGAACCGGCAAGCGAGCAAACGGGTCACCTGATCACTGCCGCCCATGAACATCCACAACGCTGAGATCATGGATGTGTTACCGCTGCATCCCATTGGGAGGAGAGTGGGAAAGACAAAGGATGGGAATTTGAAAGGGGTATCGGGCATCCAGCAATCTCACTCACCCAACAAGATTTCCTATGAGCCAGCGATACCGCTGCGGACGAGCCTACCCATTTATACTGAGTAATGATTAATTATCAACAGCGTGGCTCCACAACATATTTAATAGAATCGTTATTTATCAACAAACAGACACTTCTTCAGCGATGTTATTTTATAACCTTATGAGCATTTAATTCCTATCCTGCATTTGAATAAACATGTACACTGTTCCAACTAAACGGTATTATTAATTAGTGAGTTATCTACATTCTCTTTTCATTCTTTTCAGCCTCCGTGGCGCAGTTGGTTAGACGCCGCCTGTGAAACGAGAGGCCGCGGGTTCGATCCCCGCACCGAGAGAAATGTTTGTGCGGCCAACAAATATTTCTTCCGGGTCTGGGTGTTTGTGAGACCGAAAAGTCTCTCGTAGTTCCTGATACCCACGACACAAGAGTCGAGCTTAGTGTGGAGTCAGGACTATGTATGTGACTGTTGGGTGTTATTTATTTATTTTATTTATTTATTTAATAAAATAATGCTATGTTCGAAGAATATGAAGACTGTGATGTTATGCATTATATTTCGTCATAATGGACGTCATCCAATCCGTAAAAGAACTAGTGGGAGTTATTTCTCCAACCGTAAAAGTCCTATATGCGTCACTTGACACGAAGCAGTCGAGCGCAACGGCCATTGTATTGATGGCTACCACGCCGGAGGGATGAATGACGGGCCCTCCCGAGTCTCCCGGGCACAGTGACGATGAGACACCACAAGAGCGGGCGAGGCACAGCGCTGGGTACATAACTGTGTTCGTACTGCAACTTTTAATAATCACTTTCAAAACTTGCAAAGGTTTTCTTAAAACCATTGTATCGTATATTTTTCCATAGCTTGAAATTGTGAGGCCGTATCCGACGACGTGGACTTCTTGACCTATGAGGCTTTTAGAATCCAGGGCGCTCAATTTCCCGTACTCCTTAATCTTTATGGGCTGAGTGCGAACCAATGCTACGTCATTTAAAGGATTATTTTCCGAAATGTCCATCACTGTGGCCGGTTGTTGGACACCATATAAAATATCGCTGTACGCATCTTTAGTGGCGTCAGCACGTACGTGACCAAACCAAATAACTCCTTTAATATGTTTTAATTCAGACGATTGAGTTTTACTCCTTCTGCTATTCTTAAGCTGTGCGATCTTGAAATATTTATCCACGTTTGCGACACAGTGCGCTGCTGTTAAAGTCCAATCTGGTGTAAGAATTGCGCTGGTGCATACGTGTACTCTTCGAGGGACATACATCTTACCCTCACGTTGTATTAATATTTCAAATCTTGCCACGTATGGATACTCCTTTTCTGCAGCATCACGCCCGCCTATAATGCGCAAGTGTTTCTTACTCTCCGTAATTTGTAATGCAAAAAGCAACAATATAAAATTCATGGCCTCGTAAATATCGCAAGAAACATGCATCGAATATTACTTCAAGTTAACGACAATTGTATTTTTTTTATGTGTCGAAAATATAAGTTTAGATTTCATATATTTATGGGGGCCAGTATAGTCACAAGGTGACTAAGGCCCACATTAAAATATGCTTGCAAACCGCACCACGACGTGCCAATCCAAAAACTATAGATTCGACGGAATTAGATTTCGCTTTTATATGCCATAACTAGGAGATCCCGGCTCATGTTTCGGGACTCAAATTCCGGGATCTCGGCTCGGTCTCGTGACGGGAACGGATATTTACTATAGTATACGGCGGTCACACCAAGTTTAAATATAAAACAGTTAGTACGCAAAATAATACGCTGTAGAAGAGACTCAAAAACTATCCTCACCCAGGCGAAGCAGGGTCCCAGAGTTAGAGGAATATTATATTGCAGCCACCTACCCCCCCTCCCTGTATTTCCTGAACATTACTACTGATGACTGATGATGCAGCACGATTTGATAGACGGTCCATCTACTTTGACATATTTGAAAATCAGCCCTTAGTAGGAATTGCCCAAAAGAAGCTATATTTTTTCCAATTAGGAAAATAGGGAATTCAAGCCACTAATGATTATCCACGGTATGGTGAATGTATTTACTAATGTTGTTCTAATATAAAGACACTTTTGGAGCGGTAATTTTTTTAGTTACACCTTTTTTTTTCAAATCTGTTACACAGTGAGAAGGTAGGCTGTTTTTTATTACTTACATGAAGTCAGCACAAAAGCCGGTCGAGCAATAGACTCCAAAATTCTCATAGAACGTTCAGACGGTGCATTGGCAAGGTCGTGGTTTTTCACCACTTCCAATATGATGTGTATTCCTGGGTAGCATTGAATGGGATACGCAAGCGCTATAGCTATCAAATACAGCCCTATTGCTGCCATCGCGATACTGAAATACAGAGAAAAAGCACTATTTTAATTGTGGTGTTATTTTTTTATTAACAGCTAACGGTCTGGCCCGGCTCCGCCCGGGTTCAATTTCAACTATCAATTTGCAGTTTCGATCGACACGAAAAACTAATAAAATTTCCTCGTATTTGCTAGATTTTACATTATTCTGTATCAGCCCATATACGTCCCACTGTACGGCACGAGCCTCTTCTACAATCGACAGATTGAGAGTGGTTAGGCCATATAGTCCACCACGCTGGTCTAGTGCGGGTTGGCGGACTTACATACCATAGAAATTTTAATAAATCGCTATGGTATGCAGGATGTTTTCCTTCACCGTTTTAGTGCGTGGTGATTGACTATCAATACACACATGACTCCGAAAAGTCAGAGGTGTGCCCTGGGATACGAACCCGCGACCACCGTGAACATGTTGGCAGTCGCGTCTAATCCGTTTACCAACAGGCCACCACGCACTTCACATCATTTATATTATTGCTTACCTCCTATAGGTCATAGTGTGATGATATATAGCCTATAGCATTTCTCGATGACCTATTCAACACAAAAATGTTTTTCAATTCGAACTAGTAGTTCCTGAGATTAGAGGTAACAAACAAAACAAACTCTTCAGCTTTATGCTTATATTAGTATACCTAGATTTAATCTACTGGTGATAGGTCCCTCTTACGTGAGAAGCCACCTGAGTAGTATTTCTTCAGCCAAACAGTAGTGTAAAAATTCATATATTGCTTAATCTGACGTTTAAGTAGTAGCCACTAACGACCTCCTTCATAGTCAGTTTATAAACCTTATCTATTGAATATTTTGTTCCTTTCCAACGGTTTGGAATTCAATTTGAGCGATGAAGACAAATAAATAAAATAGGTTTATAAACGGTCTATTAATAAGGCGGTTTAAATTTATAAATTTTCAGTAAGTTGGTTCTCAATTACATAGGAATTAACCAATTCATTATAGACCAAGAGGTCGTAGCCAGACTTTCGTCATTTTAAAGCCAAAGCTTAAAGTTCGTCAAAGCAAAAACGAAATGAAAGCAACCACGATCGGAGCTTCATAATAGCTGACCTTGTGACAAGGGCGGATCCAGGGGGGAGGTCAAGGGGGTCATGACCCCCCCCCCTGTGCTGGCCCAGATTGAAAAAATTTATGAATTATCTTGTTGATAAAATTTATAAGCACATTTAATTCTTTGTATGTCGATAAATAAAGTAAAAAAGTATGTGTGTGTTCACAAATCATGCCTGTAACAAACTTTTAAAAGTCATTATTACGAATTGGAGTATTGAAATCGGACACAGTGTTCTGACATGAACTATTTGACCCCCCCCCCCCCCCCCCCCCCCCGGCGTAAAATCTGACATGAACTATAATGTGACCCCCCCTGGCGTAAAAGCTGGATCCGCCCTTGCCTTGTGATGCCTATATAAGAGGCATCAGGCATGCGCAAACAAGCTTTTATAAAATGACCAAAGTCTGGCAGCCACCAGCTCTTGGTCTATTAGTAACATACTCCTAACTTTGATTTAAGTTACAACATTTATGTATAATAACTATTACACACCACGTAAGACTTTTCAGCCCCACTAAAATTTATTGCCTATCTTCAGTGGCGTCAAATGATGTGATTACTTACTCGTCATCAAATGGCAAGGATCTGAGGATGTTCTCTTCCATGGTGCCGAAAGACCAGTATCCAAACGTGCCGAATACAGTTCCTATGATCACAGGGATCATGATGCCTATATACAGCACCCCGCATTTCTTTGTCATCACGTTTGGGTTCACCAGTGCCTTGTCTATCGTCAGTACCTGGTGATGATGATTTTACAAGCATAAGTTTTGCAAACAGTAATTGTATGGAGAAGTAATGATTAAGTAGTAATAATTAAGTATAGAAAAGTAATAATTTCGTTATTTTCTTGCAACACATTATAGGCAAACACTATAAACAGCATAAGGCGAAGATTGTAGTGTATAACTAGATACTTATTATTGATTTTACTTTTTAATTCTGACTTTAAATCTATTTTTATGTGTGCGATTCGCACCTTTAGAATGAAAAAGACCTATATAACTAAAAATCTATTTTTTTATGAAACCTTCATTAAAGATTTGTAACATAACACATTTTGTACTTATGGAAGATACGCCGCGCCGAGAACACCGAAGTATACATCTTTCTGTCTTTCATGCGTCAATAGGTCCTTCTTTAATAGCGGACCGATGGGGCATTTTGAGCCAATGTATGATTTAGAACCAAAATGGTCGGTGGTAGGTCTTTCATATGTGAGAGGCCGCCTGAGTGGGTACCACCGCAATGTCAATTTCTTCCGTCAAACAACAGTTTAAATGCACTGTTGTGTTTCGGATTGAAGGACATTGTAGCCAGAGTAACTACTGGACATATTGAGACTTAACATCTTGTGTCTCAGGATGGCGAGCGCAGTGGAATGCCAAGCATTGCTTTGTAATTCAAGGTGTTGTTTGGTTTTGCTACTGTTCATGAGCGATCGCATCGCTTACCATTAGGCGAACGGCATGCTCGCCTCACTATATACTGCAATAAAAAAAACTTATCTTTTTTTTTGATTAGGTCACTTTAATTCTAAAGGTGCGATATGTTTATAATATGATTCTAACCACGCCAACGGCACTCAGGTTGAAGAGGAAAGACCCGAAGCTGAACATGAGCGGCAGTAAGCTCGTGGTGGCATATTGGAACTCCCGACGCGGATCTTTGAATATGTGGTAGAATACCAAAACTAGACCAACTAGGTTCAGCATGTTACCTGAAAATAATAAATACATCAACAGTCCATACACCACTGTACGATCCGAAATGAAGTTGGAATGATAATATAATTATTGCATTTTAGTTTTCAGAAACTAAGAGTATCAATTTGTCTAGGGGTCGAACACAACCGGCGTCTAAGTGATTACGCCAAGGAGGCTACGAAATTAATTGCTTTAGAGTTGGACAGGCCGTATAAACTTATTTAAAGACTCAGCCAAATAGTGCACATACCGAATAAACTCACGTAGCTTACGACTTTCAGTGTTTTCATGAAGAACTCTAGTAATAAATATGGTAACAGAAGTGCTAGCAACGCTGGCTGCGAATTAGGCCAGTCCATTATCTGAAACACCATATTATTGTGGCTTACTATTATTATTAACCGACATCAAACAAAGCGGACGTCGTCAATACGTCGGATTCTTATTTGTTTTTTTTTTGTACGTTATCGCCGACTCTCGAAGATGCATTCAGATCCTTGGGGCAGGCCTATGTTCAGCAGTAGATTTCCTGTAGCTGAAGAGAAGAAGAAGAAGAACTTTAACAAACACGGTGGTAAATATTGGCAGATTACCAGATAGAAAAAAAACATGCATTATATGTAAATATTAAAAAATACCAAATATTGTTTGATAGAATGCAAAAACAAGAAAAACTAACGTCTCGCAAACTGTCCGAAGTGAAAATAACGAACACTGTGCATATTCCTATTTGACTCAGTATCATAAACGTGGCTATAATTTTTCTGTGAAAAAAAAACCGTTATTCATCATTTTCTTCTACCACAGATAGGTTAGCTTCGCCATATAAATTCTACAAATATTGCGTCCATAGCTCAAACACCAATTAAATATTAAGTTGCACTTAGCTACTCGGGTCTTTCTTAACCAGTGCATTAAAGTATTGGGCATGAACATAATTTTAAAAAGTTTTGGACGCAACTTTAATAACCAACTGTGCAAATTCTTAAAAGAGACTACCTATTGTCAGCAGCTGCCATGACTAAGTATAATGATGATGATAAATAATTGATGTTATGTCCCCTCTACACGATGGGCTAGCGTTAGACCAGCGAGTTGCCCATCAATAGCCATGTGAATGATGGAAACGCAACTACAAGATGGTGACATTCAATAGTGATCACCGTTCCAAGCCTATCCCATGCATTATAAGCCATTAGACGCCACTACGCTCTCTACACAATGGGCCATCAAAGTGGACCATCACGATGGCCCATCGTATAGAGGTGACATGAAACTCACGGGCCGCGATGTCCCAAACAGTGTACGATCTCCGGACCGTGTAGCAGCGCCATACGGAACCCGTAGCGATACGATATGTACGGGATCTTCAAACGACGACTCACTTCATTCAAACAGCGTAACTGAAATGACAAATGATAAGCACCCAGCACTCACACGCATAGTCCTTACCCAACATAATACAGTATTATCAGCCTGTTGCAGTCCACTGCCAGACATCGGACCCTTCAAAGTTACGCTACAGAGGCCGTTTTGCTGCTTTAAGTATTCAGTCGTTGCCGCCATCTGGCCAAAGAACCATGGTGACCGACACTACTTTGAAAGTTAGTAGGCGGTCTATAAAAATATGATTATGTCTGTGTCATGCGGTCGTAAGTGTTGCCCACCAACTTGTTGGCGGCATGAGCTCTGCTTAGTTACCCGGCGACAGTCAACAACGTTATAAAAATGTTCATAATCATGTAGGGCAAGAGATTTGCAATGAGTGAAGCTGCCGACTAGCGAGCCAATAAAAAGTTGTCGACATGTGCTGGCAGGTCGGCGGTTTCGGTATGTATTTGTGTAATGCACTTAACTCCACGACAGGTACTTATTTACACGACAATATTCCACAACAAGCTGGTTTGTAGGGCTTACGCAATCATGTGGTATCATCAATCATCTCCAGGCTCCTTTGTTTTGCATAATAAATATGTAAAATACAATCCAATCCAATAAACAAAACGAAATAGGGAAGGACGTATTAGTCGTTAGATAGGTAATTATTCAGCTTGCTGTTATACCTAGTCCTACAAAAACAAAATATTCTTGAGTCGCTTTACTAAAAAGTAGTGCTATTAAAATGAAATCCATACCCCTTTGTACAAAAATAAAAATGGATAGAGCTGGCGCTTCATATACGATGGTAAACGACTGCCCAATGTTCAAGGTGGTATAGAGCCTGGCTCACAACATCATTGTTGAAAAAAACATTGTGTAAAAAGTTCCCTTATACTAAGGGCCTTACACATTGAATTTCAACCACTACTCATAGAAAATGTTGGCCTTATGAATTTATGATCCCGTCAAAAACGGATTAATTCGAATCTATAAATTACCCAGAATAATAAAAATATACCCACTAGCAATAAATGCGTGTGAAGAATAATGATTCCTGTACCTAATGCCATAATCGGGCCCAGTATTATGCCAGCTTGGCTAATAGCAAGCGGCAAACCAAGCATTCCGGCGCCGAACAACGTTCGTAATAAATTGAAGTATGCCATCCACAACCTGTAAACAATAGTTACAGGCACATTCAACTTTCAGAGTACGCTAGGAAAAGAAAACTAATTTTCGTCTTACTTTATCGGAGGTCTAGGGTCCCGATGTAACAAAGGGTCAAAACCATCATCATCATCTTCAGGTAGTTCCTCCGGTAATGTAGCAGTTCTGAAATCTATTGATGAGTCTCGATGAACAGGCCGTATTTTAATTCTACTTACTACCTCAAATGCAGCCCTGTAAATAATTTATTATCATAAAAAATCAATAATTATGATTATTTTCATTACAGGAATAAATCTATTACATGATATTTGAATCCTACATCAATTGCTTAATGACGATAATTATTTTATACTTTCCCATTTAATGAAAAATAGGGCATTATTGTATTTGATAGAAACGAGACATTAAACAACGACAACATACATGACATGACCTGCTTTATATGTTATTTCATTTACTAAAAGAACTGCGTTATTAATTAATTTTGGAATGAAAAATAGATATCGAAAATAAACTCATCTTAATTTATTTTATAGTAAAAAGGATTAAAAAATGTTTTATTATTAAATCGTAACCCTAGAATGTAGTTTTTTAAACACACTTTGTAAACGTCCACTTCGCTTTGACAGTTATCTAGCTTGTCTATTGTAGAAAAAATGACAGCGAGCTGAAAGTGATAAAAGGCGGATTTAAGTGTTTTTTGCTAAAATACTTTCATGTTCATTTATTTTGCATCATCATTACCATCTTTTAATTATGATGTCTACTACAGAAGGAGAAATAGATGTGGAGGTGCCCCACGACCGAGAGGAAGGGGAGGTTAGAATTCCAGTTACACTGTGATATTTTATCCCAAATAACTATGTAGTTTACACTGAAAGACCAAATGCTCTTACATAAAAACTATCGGCTGCTCGTATACTACGCAATTCGTGTTGTGGTTAATTTGTTATTGTGATACACTTGTGTAAAAACGTAAAATCATGTAGTGACGTTTAGGGCGTAGATTTTAGGCCGCGTCCAAGTGACAATCGTTTAAGTGATAAATTGGAGTGTCAGTGACCTGAGAGTCTACGTTGTTTTAAGTTCGAAATTTACCCTATATTTTAGGGGATAATTTATAAATATGTAATTTTACCATAACACAAAATCATACAAATTAAATGGCGCCAATGTAATACAAACAGCAATAAAGAGTATGAAAGCTTTGTATTTTGGCTCAATACCTTCATTACACTTTTACAGCTTCCTGAACAACTGTTATGAACAATTGTTATAACTGTACAGTAATTGTTTAATTATGTTTATGTGTCACTACAGTACTTATTGCTTTTGAAACAAATAAAATCTGTGTCATTAAAGTATAACTAGCCTTTTTAACCATCCACAACAAATTTATATGTGATAGGTTTTTATTATTACCATCAGTATTGATTTTCAGATTATCTCTTGTATGTTTTCTGCGCCTAATTTTCAAAATATTGATTTATTTAATTAACACATTTACTTTCCATGGGGTAAGACAATATCAAAACTACACAAGTTTTGTTTTATTTTCATAAATATAATACAAAATAGCATTATAAATACAATCCTGACACATATGCAGAGATTGAAAACCTTAAAACCAAATAAAGAACAAGAATTTATCAAACCTTTGCAGCTAGAAGATTCAGATGTAGAGGAGGGCACATACATTCCATTGCCGAGACCAGAGGCCTTCAATCCACCCTCATTGGTTCACATGCAGATACAAGATGAACAGAGTGATGATCCTTCACCAGAGGAATCATCAGGGTCGGAGTCTGATGAGGAACCGAGGAGGCGTGCCAAACGAGTCAAGTTGAGACCTCGTAGGCCACAATCATCAGGACAGTCAGATAAGAAGGACAAATATAACATTTGGTGCAAGACATTACAGGTATATATTGCAATATGTTGTGTTTCGGATTGAAGAACATAGTAGCCAGAGTAACTACTGGACATATTGAGACTTAACATCTTATGTCTCAGGATGGCGAGCACAGTGGAATGTTGCTATTGTTTATGAGCAGTCATATCGCTTATCATCAGGCGAACGGCTTACACGTCTCACCATTCATTGCAATAAAAATAATATATATTATATACATTTTTTCTTTTTCTGTAATTGGTGTATAAAATTTAAATCTGAGTTTTGCTAGAATATGTCATGAAATATTTTGAAATCAAGTACTATAATATCCATTTACTAATTTGCAATAATAAATGCTTTACAAATACATATTTTACGGAAATGTTAATTTATTTCAGGAAGACTTGTTGACTGAGGACATGGTCTCCTGCGATGTCACTAAGAAAAGCAGATATGGCGTTGAATCTTATGATTATACCATTAAGTATAGGTTAGATGATGACTATGTGTCAAAGAATATTTTTACAAAGGATCATAATTATGAAAGAGAACACTCATCAAACAAAAGGAGGCATTGCGATAGATCTAATGTAAAGTTAAGGCTTGGTAAGAGAGTGAATAGTCTCCAACATGAAGATGATAAACCAAAACCAAGGCATCTACCAGACTTGGCGGTGACCACAGACAGCTCTATAGAACATATAGCCACAGAAATGGCTGAAAAATTATCTGAGGATAAAAAAGATTTAGTTGGTAAGGGATTGTAGAATCTACTCTTTTTAATTTTATTGAAATTACTGCATTGCACCAGTAAAGAATTAAACTGACTTACATTCTTAAAAGAATTTAAGACTAGATGTCTTAAATTCTTTTAAGATTCTTCACTGATTCCCTGTGTTTTATGTAATGTATAATTGACTATAGAATATTCTGTTTGCCAGGTAAAATCGTGCAAGTAATTGGTGTAAATAAAGCAATAGAATTGTACAAAGAAACACAGAGGATAGAGGCTGATGGAGGCATGTTAGTAATGGTAAGTTTTATCTTCATTTAAATGACATTAGCATGTGTACATTTCTTTATGGAAAATACGATCTTGTCAACGATTGATGAAGGTTCAAACAGTTCTTTTTCCTGTACTTATCAGGTACTTATGGTTGGAACAGCGTACAGCTCCATTATTCGAATCTATACTAACATAACTCCATACCAAATCAGAAACGTTTCTTCGCGTACTATTGCGCGTCCTATTATGCGTGGCATCTTCGTAGTGTGGTTCTGGTCATAGAAAATGTTGTCATGACTTAACATGAGGTGCGTCGTGTTGGGTGGCGTTACGTTCAATAATATGTTAAATCACTTACCCAATAACAGATGTAATCTGCGTTGTTGATGTTCAAATGGTCAATCTGGCTGAAGGTGAATCGTAGTTCATTTTGCAGATTTATTGACGTTGAAATTAATCTTTGCAGTGATGACGTACGTTTTTTTCTATGATTTACAAATATTACATAACACTTATACATATTTTAAATCACAGTATCACTCTTTACTACAGTGAGAGCCACAACGACGACTGGCGTCGTCGGAGACTAGGCAACAACTGAGCTTTATTACACCACTGGAGGGTTTATATACCCAAAAACTAGTTAAACCATGTTACAGCTACCCTCAACCCCAAAATTTCAAAATTATCTTTCGTCGACAAGTCTTGCTTTATGTTTCACTATCCGCCTGTCCCGACTTCGCCTGGATGCAAATATTTTAGACTCCACTCCACACCAGTTGCATGTAATTTTTCGTACAAACTCCTTGTATATCTAAACTCAATGTAACTACCTTACCCATCTTCTTTTCTGCCTTCCATTACTTGCCATGCTCAACTCCGTCACATCCTGTCTGTTCCTTTCAGGCATAATATACCTTTTTAAGGTAAAATAATTTTCACAAATTGATCAGAAATAACAGAGATTACCCCGAATTCCAAACATTATAATATTCGCTTAGAATTAATATAGACAAATTATAAATAATTACATTCCATTATATCATAATGGTCACTGTGGAAATCATTGGGTGAGGTATATGTGCAGCAGTGGACTTCCTTTGGCTGATGGATGCATAGGTGATAATATAAATAATCTTCTATAGAGTGGGACGCGCCGGCGCACACCAGGCGGTATCTACTTCTTCCTGCTAAAGCGCGACGACGACGTGTCACAGGACATGATCAGCCAGATATTCGCGGAGGACAGGAAAGAGACCGCGCGCAAGATCAAAAAGGCGCGGGCAAAGAGCCGCCAGAAAGTCATGGAAGAGTTGAAACAGAGTCTCACAGGTCAGTACAACTATCTACATGGGTTGTAAGCCGCAACGTCTGGTTCGAGCTTTTAGTTTTAAAATTGTGCTCAGAAAGGGATTTTACTGCCACCATTTGCCTCTCTTACGAGCGGATATCATAGCATGTACTACATGTGATACATAGCTAATTCCTCATTGTGTACATTAAAGTTAAGGTTGCGGTGTTTGGGCAGTCAATTCTATAAAAGACTAAAATTAAATTGTATGTTTACAGAGGCAGAGCTACCCTCACTTCTGTCCCGCGGGGAGGCGACGGTCCAATCAGAGCACGGCTCGAACCCGCCGCCCTCCCCGGCGACGGACGCGCGCGACTGCTCCAGCGACACGGACGCGCACACCGAGCCCGCGCGCCCCGCCTCACCACCACCACCCCCGCGACACCTCAACAACTACGACGACGAAGACTTTCTAGAAATCACGTGTAATGACGACATGGACTTGTTCTAAACTGTGGACTCAGTGATAAGTGAAATTAAAGAGATGTGAAACAGTGTTATGTGTTAAGTAACACGGGAAGATGAGTGGCATATATTCAAAAGGATTGAATATGTTTTAATGTACGTTATTGAATGATTGATGAGAGAATATAAATTGTCACCATAACTGTGTAGTTTTGATGGGAAAAATACAAATGAGAATGAAGTATATGATCTAAATCAATGTCCCAAGAAAAATGTTTAATGTATCAATTATTTGTAATGTGGGAGGGTTTAAGAAACCAATGTCACTCAAATTCACAATCTGTGTAGGCAAGCCATTAGCCTATATGGAATCCAAGTTCAGGTATACTGCTATACTAAATGCATGTGACTGGAAATTGTTTGTGCGGTGATCACCAGTGGTGCTTATTTCGGATTCCTGAGTCAATGTTTGATTATTATTGAGTGTATGTGCAAGTTATTGTGTGTTAAGAAGCTGCTTTTTAAATATTTCCTCAGAAAGGTAGCTGATATTTGAATCTAATGGTAGCCATTGGGGTATTTTGTTGAATAGAACAAAGTTGCCTTAATTACAATGTATTTCTGTCCTTAAAATCCGTTTGTAAGAATGCATAATTGAGAATAGCTATTTGTTAAAATATTATCCACATTATTGAGATTTAAGTCTTCAAGACAGGATAATCTATCTACTATGGAAAAATACCTGACAGTCTGTGGAATGAGAAGCTGTGGGTGAAATCCCTGCTCCGAGACAAATGTTTGTGTGATCCGTAGTTATTTGTTTTATATCTGGGTGTTTATGAGATCAAATCTCGCTCATAGTTTCTGATACACACAACACAGGACCCGATCTTAGAGTGGAGTCAGGACTATGTATGTGATTATAAGCTGTATTTACCAACTAGCTCTAACTAAAGACACAATTTTATTAAAAATGCGAATACTATTGTGGGGTCTGTAGTGGCTTACACCATTAATTCGCAATTATCAATGTTTAATAATATGACTAAGTTGAATCGGTATATTGGACTAATAATTTTCGAAAATAAGTTTTGTATCCAGATATAAACATAAATATCCATTTATTGTTAGTTATTCTAAAAAGTTTGATCACTTTAAGAATATACCGGGTATCTCAAGACTGCTACCGAAAACGAAGCCGGGTGGTAGTTTTAGTGGCTACAAACACAATGCAATTAAAAATTTCGCTTAGAAACGCGACAATTATTTTTTATGATTTTTTAAATATCGTCATTTTTGGGTGGTAAATCCATAGATTTTGCTAAAATAATAATTTAAACTCTCTTATATCTTAGAGTATTTATAAATTAAAGGGTATACACTATTATTTTAGGAAAAAATGTATTTACCACCAAAATATGGCAATAGGAAAAAAATTACAAAAAAAAAATTGTCGCTTTTTTTTGCAACTTTTTCTGTTGCATTGTGTCTGAAGTCGCTTAAACTACCACCCGGCTTCGTTTTCGGTAGCAGTCTTGATATACCCTGTATAATAGAGTAGACTGGACATTGACATCATGAGTTATAAAATAGTATGCAATGTTGGTTTAGTTATCATTAGTTTTAATTGCGCTTTATAATAACACACAAAGATACTACTGTTTTAGAAACTTTAGTTATGTAGTTTATGATCTTGAAAACTCATTTTACATTGACTACCCAGTACTTGGATAGCAAAGAATGTATGAAGCAAAATTGTTCTGTATTTTATTATTTATATTAAGTATGTTTAACGAATTGGATTAGAATGGTGTCAAAGTACTGTCAAAAGCAATGTTATAGTAAAGCTAAAGAGTAAAGGCTGTAAGGCTTCTTTCATTGCTATTGGTATTGGCTTGTAACATGGAAAATATTTTGGACTGGCCGAATTGGAAAGATGATTAAGAAGGAAAGTTATCTTCAATCCAATTCTTTAACAGCATTGACTGTAATACAGTAAATTATAAACGTTCGAATAAATGTTAACAATGAGGTCAGTTTAAATAGTTTTATGTATTTATATGTTATATGTTAGTTTTATTATATAAACTAAATTCTTTTATCCATTCATACCAAAGTGGTCATTTTTCTGCCAATTGGATTTATAACAGAAAATTAATTGTGGTGTTTGCAATTGATCTCATTGCATTGCGACGGAATTGGTTATACAAAATATTGTAATAAAAATGGAACACAAACAATATGTGAATCTGGGCATGTGTTCACGTCCGCCTATAAAAATATTTTTGTAAAGTAAACATGGGTTATTGTAACTTGGCTGTACATTAGCTGTAGTTGTAGACAATAAAAATACTTTCTCTGGAGTTTGGTGGTCACTTATGCCAGTCTGTAAAGTTTTGTACACTTACACGATAGAAACGGCGCCTAGTGGCATTATTAACTTCCAAAAAAGGAAGAGATTTTCAATTCGACTGTTTTTTTTTAATTCGACATTAAAGCCCCATTTTACAAGATGAGAGTTTCTTGCTCTGAGAATCGTATGCCGTTATCGCATGACATAACCGACATAGAATAAAGTACTCTGACAAATGCTTACACACTGCAACTTTTTATATCCTTACGATAATCGTATCTTCGAGGCGAGAAACTCTCGCCGTGTAAATAGCTTAATTATGGGATGTACCTAATATGTAAAATGTACTCTGTGGATGTACCACTATTTGAATAAGGTCGTTGTGAGTTACATGTACACGACCAAACGATGTTTTTTGATAAGCAAGAATATATTTTAGCGAATCACCACGCGCGCGCTATTTTGATGTATCTGGGTGATATCTGATTTGAACACGCAACTGCAGACACTTTTGCTGGTCAATAAGACAGGTTGAAGCCAATATAAATTATTTAAATGGTACCTACATCTATACTTATTTCGAAATAAAATAAATCCAGTATTGTTGTACGATGTCAGTCATTTTTAAATTCTTTAGTGCTTTGGCAGCAAATACACGGCTATTACGTCATATTATGTTAATGGGGTTTATAATTATTAAAATAAAAGTAAACTTTGTTGAGTTAAATTCCTAGCAAAGTCTAGAATTGTCGTAACTAGACTAAACTATTATCTTTTAACGTTTTGTATTCAGATACAGTTCGGCAATATAATAAATCATTGTTTTATTGCTTCGGTGGTGCAGTTGTACTACGGTATGATTGCAAAGCTGCAGTCTCGGGTTCCAATTTCCGGCCGGGCAAAGGATTATTTGATTTTTTATTCATTATCAGCCCGAAATCAGGAATTTGTACCATATATGGCGACAGGCTCGCCCTCTATTACATCACGAAACGGAAAATAAAAGGCGAGACATAGGTGTCCTGTTTGCACCTCTGCCTACCACTTCAGGGAAAAAAGCGAGTTGTTGAATGTATGTCTTTTATGTATACTAATTGTATCAGTCGTTATGCTACATGTTAGTTTTTCCGTCAATTTTGCGTGAAGTTCTCCTTGGACCTCCGAATTTTACCAAACCAGGCAATGCGGCTGCTTAATATATGCAATGTTTTTCGAAAAGCATTCTTCTCACTACAACTTATACTATTAACCATACTATAAAATAAAAAGTATTCAGCCCCATTTAAATTTACGAAGATACGATTATTGTAAGGATATAAAAAAGTCGCATCGTGTATACATTTGTCAGTAGTCAGAACACGATAATCTGTATTGGCGGTTATGACATGCGATAATGGCATACGATTCTCTCGTGTAAATGGGGCTTAAATACGTGGAGAGAATGATGAAATCATTTACTTCATAGTATATATGTTACTAATTCAGTAACATTGAGCTGAACTGTTTGTGTACCATAAGTTATTTTATAACGTTGGTAAGTTTTGCCAAAACAATAAATGTATGCGTTAGAAGTAGTTGCTTCGTACTGATCGCCTTTTATACAAGTGGGATGCTTGAGTGTCGTGAAGCTATGGAATACTTATATGGATGTTAAAGAATTGGGCTCGAAGATATTTGTATAATAAAATAAAAAAAACATAACTTTATTTTTTATTATAATATATTCATACCTAATAAAACACGTTGGTAATTCTGCATAGACTGAATATATTCATAGAGAACACGGAATGCGATATGGTTACAAAAATAATAATAGATGGCAACACTGTCTAAGTTTGATATAATTTAACACCCCCACTATATCAAATTTAGACATAAAATATACATTTAAAGAAATTACAATGTTATACCTAACTTTTCTAACAAAAAATTATGCTTTACAGGAGGTAAACTTTTAGTAAGGAGATCAGCTGGCATTTTTTCAGTTTCTAAGTAATGAATTTTAACAACATTTTCAGAAATTAAATCTTTAACAAAATGATGTCGAACATCTATGTGCTTTGATCTTTTATGTAACATGTGACTTCTCAACAATTTCTGAGCACTTTGACTGTCATTATATAAATTAATAGTATACAATGTACCAGCAATCTCATAAAGTAAATTCCTTAGGTAAATGGCTTCTCTACAAGCCTCTGAAATGGCCATGTATTCGGCCTCTGTACTTGACAAGGCTACAGTACTTTGTTTTTTTGAATTCCATGAGATAACAGAACCACACAATTTATAACAGTATCCAGTAAAAGATTTTCTATCAAGCAAATTGTTACCCCAATCTGCATCAACATAACCATGTAATTCTGATTCCTCATTCACATATTTTATTGAATAACTTTTAGTTCTTTTTAAATATTTCAAAATTCTTTTGGCATGTTTCCAATGGCATTCATTTTAAAACAGTTATTATATTGACTCAAATAAGTTACAGAAAATGCTATATCAGGTCTAGTAAGAATAGCAATATAAATCAAACTGCCAATTAATTCTTGATATGGCAACTGTTTATCACAAACTTCTGCTTCTCTAAATTAATTTTTATCTCCATAGGAGTATCTGCCATTTTACAATCACACATACCAAATTTATTTAATAATTTCTCAATATACTGTTCTTGATCTAACGTTATGTGTTTAATTTTTTATCAATAGTTACCCGCATTCCTAAACACTGTTTAATTTCACCTAAGTCTTTTATCTTAAAATTCTCACTCAATGTAACTGTTAGATTATCAGTCTCAATAGTATTATTAGAGAATATGAAAAAATCATCTACATATAATGCAATAATAAGTTTTATATTCTTATTTATTTAGTATATAAGCAAGCTTCAAACTCAGATCTTTTATATCCTAAGTTAATCAAACAGGAGTGTACCTTCTCATACCAAGCACGAGATGATTGTTTGAGACCATAAATTGCCTTTTTTAATAACAATATTTTATTTTAAGAGTTCTTAATTTGATCATAACCTTCAGGCAATTCCATGAAAATGCTTTCCTTCAATTCACCATTCAGAAATGCAGTTGTAACATCTAAGTGTCTTATACTTATCTTAATTTAAACTGACAAAGCAAACAAAAGTTTCAAGGTTGTGTGTCTAACAACAGGAGAGAATGTTTCATCATAGTCAATACCCGCCACTTGTGTATAACCTTTTGCCACAAGTCTGGCTCTATAACGCACACTATTGTCTACATCACACTTTTTTTAAACACCCATTTGCACTTCACTGGTTTTGCACAATATGACGCATCAACTACTACCCAAGCATTGTTGTCTTCAAATGAGGTAAGTTCGTTATATATTGCTTCTTTCCAATTTTCTTGATCTGGTCCATTAACTGCTTGCTTAAATGTGAGGAATTGGTCCTCCAAAGAATCTTCATTAGCGGCCAACATATTAAGAAATCCATACCTCTGTGGTGGACGTCTTATTCTTTTACTATGTGTTGCTTCCATCTTATCAGGTTCCACAGAGTCTTCAGTGTCATTTTGAATATTAGATTTTTCATCTCTTTCTATGTTTTCTACCAATGGTTGTCCCCCACTGAAACTGTTTCTGACACCAACTCTTCATTGTTTTCAAAGAAAATTTGAGCATTTGACATATTACTGCAGTGATCTTCATCTAATTTTTCAATTATTGTGACATTTCTGCTTGTTGTTATCCTGCCTGTGCTTAAATTATATACTCGGTATCCTTTGACATTATCTTGATAACCTATAAATATATGCTCTGTTGCTTTCTTGTCCCACTTTAGTCTTCGCTCCTTGGGAACATGGACCATGACTTTGCTACCAAAAATGCGTATATGTTCCAGATTTGGTTTTCGCCCTGTCCACATCTCATAAGGTGTTATGTTCAATCCTGAACAAATGGACCTGTTCCTCAAGTATACTGCTGTATGGGAAGCCTCCGCCCAAACTTTTTTTTTAAATTTGCATCGAACAGCAAACATCGTGCTTTCTCCACAATTGTCCGGTTTTAAACGTTCACATATACCATTTTGTTGAGGGGTATAAGGATTGGTTTTTTGGTGTATAATTCCGTTTGCTTTTAAAAAGTTTTCATATGCATTATTGCAGAACTCCTTGCCATTGTCAGTTCTAAGAACTTTAATTTTGGTATCTTTCTGATTTTCGACCATATTTTTAAATTCTTTAAAACAATTCAATGCTTCATCTTTTCCTTTTAAAAAATAGATAAACACCATACGGCTGTAATCGTCTACAAATAATATAAAATATTTCGACCCTCCAATGGATTCAGCTTCCATAGGTCCACAAATGTCTGCATGTATTAGATCAAGTAATTTTGAGCTTCTTTTACCTGTGTGAGTGAAAGGTAATCTTGCAGATTTCCCCTCGCAACAACTTTACATGTTGTAATGTAATTATTACTCCCACTGGGGATATTTATACCTTTAACAACTCCATTTTTCATCAAATTTAGGTCTTTGTAATTAATATGTGCCATCCGCCTATGCCAAGTTTTGCTGTCAACTGCTGCGGCTAACACTGGATATGAGCTGGTTTTTTATTCAAGTTTAACTTATAAATGCCATTCACTAGTGTAGCTGTGGCAATCAACTCATTACTCTGGTTAAAGACATAGCATGCATTTGACTTGAATGATACTCTGTTCCCATTGCTAATCATTTGGCTAACAGACAAAAGGTTGGTTGCTAAACTGGGTACATACAAGACGTCTTTTACAATCACATTATACTCATTTTCATGTGATAAGGTCGTAATTTGTATTTCGCCGCAACCCTCTACTGTAACTTTGTTATTATTAGCCACTATAATACTGCTTGTCTTCGGATAATCGGACACATTTAATAACCAATCTTTGTTACATGTCATATGATAACTAGCTCCCGAGTCTATGTACCAGTCTTCTCTACTGAATGTTCCGTTCAAGAATACAGCATTAAATGCATTTAGTTGTGCATTTTTCTGAGTCCCAGAAAATCTTTGAGGACATTTATTTTTATAATGACCCGCTTGCTTACAATTGTAACAGGTTATAATTTTTTCATTTGTCAATTTGACATTTGCTACATTCGACATATTGGATGCGTTTTGTCTATTTTTGAATGACGTTTTGTTCCAGGGATTGTCTTTGCCTTTCTTCCTCAGCACGTGTTTCGTACCAAATGCAACTTCCGGTCCACATTCACTCCCTGTACTAACCTCAAAATCCAGCAATTTTGTTTTGATTGCATCTGCCGTAATGTTGATGCCGGAATGCTCGATGGCCATTATCATTGGTGAATATTTGTCTGGCAGACCTGCTAAAGTAGGGCTCCGATCCACTCATCATTTATGTTGAAACCTGTACCACTTAATCGTTGAGATGTCTCCGTGATTTGATTTACATACATAGTCATGGAATCACAAGTTTCTAATCTAATGGAGATCAGGTTCGAAGTAAACTGATTCGACGGGTATATCCAGAATCGTCGAACATCTGCTTTAATTTATCCCATAAAGCCTTCGTCGAAGTCACGGTGTTGATATGGACGTATAACGATGGATCTATAGTCATGATAAGTCTTGCCTTTGTCTTCGCATCGTTTAAAGCGTTCACGCCTTCAGAATCAGCTTTAACTTCCTGCTTGATGTAGCCCTCCAAGCCTTCTAGGATAAGATAATTCTCTGCGGCAAACGCCCATTCGTCGTAATTTTCGCGACCGCGCAACTTCGGAACATTGATCAACAGATTTGTAGCCATTGTACAGTCTTTTCAAGCGACTCAACGTGATTTTCTACACTTATTTTTACAAAAATACATGGGACTGGGCCCATAACCTAATAAAACACGTTGGTAATTCTGCATAGACTGAATATATTCATAGAGAACACGGAATGCGATATGGTTACAAAAATAATAATAGATGGCAACACTGTCTAAGTTGATATAATTTAACATACCCAATCACCCCGCACTATAACGATGAGGAAAACATCGTTAGGAAACCTACCCACCATAATGATTTGTAAGAATTTCTATGGTATGTAAAGTCCGCCTACCTTCAAGACAGAGTTGACTATATGGCGTAACTATTCTCAATCTTACTCTTGATTATAGAGGAGGCTTGTGCCCTGCAGTATAAAGTATAATATGGGCTGATACCAGATAGAAATAAAAAAAAAATAGATAGAAATAAATAGGTACTCAGAAACATTGCCTGAGTGTTTAGCTTGACGTATTGTAGTGGAATAATTCCAAAGATGGAAATATTTATTGGCATTATTTTGAGATTAGTACAGGTTGCCTAGTACAATTTTCATAATTAATTACTAGTATTAGAGTAGCTTCCTTTCGACTAGACGCCCAACTTTTTCCTTACTGTAACGTTGGTAAATAGTAGCTTAGTAGGGGTAGCAAGGATAAAATATGTTGATTTGACGAATTTTAAAAATTTATTACTAACCGATTTTTTCTTTGTTAATTATCGAGATAATTAGCTAAATAACGTGAAAAAATATTTACTCAAAAGTTACAAATTTTGTAGGACTAAAATAACATACCTTTACTTTTGTAGAACATTGTTTTATTTGGATGAAAAATATATTAACCTATCACGTGATATATTTATCCTACAGTTACTGTAAGGGTTGAATATAAATGCAAGACTTTTTCTTGGTTTTATTAGCAATAGTAATAGTGATTACAAAAAATTATAAGTAACGTGTTAACTCTCTGGGAGAACGGTGTGGACTGTTTGTAGTCGTTCGGCGTGCGGCTGGCTCGGCGTAGCGGACCCCGCACGGTTCCTCCGCGGCGCTCCCGGTGTCAAGTGGCGCCGATCCCCGACGCGGCACCCCCTTAGTCATCCATATGGGTTTTTATCATTCTGTCGCTAACTCTCTCCACCCCAGTGCTATATTTAGCACTCCATACCAGTGGGTATTTTAGCGACACGGGTTGCCGATCGTTGTAGCACGTTCGAAGCCGTTTTTACTTCAACTAATCTTACACGTCCATCTTTTCCAGCCATTACTCGCTGAATGACGCCTTTAGGCCATGTATTCCTGGGTGCATCAGGATCAGCAACTATGACCAAATCTCCGATACGCAGTGGGTTTGATTCTTGTTGGCATCTTTTTCTGGGAAGCATAGTAGGCAACACTTCCTTAATCCAACGTCTCCAGAACATGTCGGCCAGCATCTGAGATATTCTCCATTGTTTTCTCAAACACAAATCGACCATGTTAAATGACCCTATTGTTGGTGAATTCGACGAAGTGCCTAATAAAAAATGGTTCGGTGTTAATGTGTCGTTTGTATTAGGCTCTACTGTTACGTGTGTTAATGGGCGATTATTGACCATTTGCTCTACTTCAGCCAACAGAGTGATGAGTGTCTCTTCTCGCGGCGCTCTTTCTTTCAGCACAACTTTCAGGCACTGCTTGACTGATCGAGTAAGTCGCTTCCAAGCTCCACCCCAGTGGGGGCTAACCGGAGGAATGAAATTCCATGTTGTCCCATAATTAATCGCTTTAGCTTGTAATCCGCTTCTATATTCTCCCTAGTAGAGTAATACATGAGAGAATATGGATAAAAGTTTTTTAACCGCACGTGAACTTTTAAAAATTGATAGATTATTTAAACCGCTTTCAGTGGTATATAGCGAACTATTAGATGAATGGCAAAATAGATGGGAGGTATCTTTGAAGGGACGACATCTATATCAATATTTCCTTGCGTTCGTGACCGTTTGACAAAGACTTGGTTGGATGTCGATTATTGCGTATCACAGTTCTCACGGGCCATGGTAACTTTAGGTCTAAACTTTACTCTTTTAAGCTTGTTGAATCGCCTGCGTGCCCATGTTCAACACCTAATTGCGAGTATGAGCAGTCCGCGCATCATATACTTTGGGAGTGTAGTCTTTGGCAGAATGAGCGTAAAACTATGCTGGATAGTATGCAGATATCATCTGGAGTCGTATACTACATGGACCTTGTAGAGACTAGGAAGAACTTCCGTGCTTTCCGGCGTTTTTGCCATACTATTATTGGAATCAAGTCTAAAAGCTCACATAATAGGTCCCATTTAAATGTAGTGATGATGTGATCCGTGGTGCTTTACAGCTGGCTTCTACGGCTGTAAAAGTCTTTTTACGAGGTTATTTACCTGTTTAGTTTCATTGTTTTGTCGCCCGCTTTGCACGGAGGGAAGTGGACAATAATTTATTTCCAACTCCTCCTATTAATTTCACTTTCTGATTAATTTCGTTGCGGGTTAAAGACAAGTTAGACATTCCCGGAGACTCGCCGAGCTTCAATGCTCGGTGTCATTACATTGCGTGCCACTGTTGATCCTGGCTCACAGGAGTTACAGTGGTGGGTGTGAGGGTGGGACAGTCTCCAAATCCGCTTCTATCCAAATTGAGTGTTGTAAGTAGATCCGGTCCTTTAAAAAGGTAATCATTTAAAAAATTCCGTAAGCTCTTGAAGCTGCGTCGAAAACGAGGCGCATCTTACTTTTATTAGGATTGTCGACCCCAAAGTGAGGTAGATACCAGGTTCTAGCTGTATCTTCATAGCTAGTAAGTTTCCTTGCATAGTCGTTGTCCATTAAATGGTTTATTCTTTCGGCATATCTTTTTGCGTAGTCTTTATTTTCCTTCAGCCTTTTCTCAACAGCTGTCAATCTCAACGATGCAGCGGGGTATGAATTAGGCATTTTGCAATTAATGTCCTTCCATGGTAGGCCGATGTGCCATCTCCCATTCTTGAGTACGGCTGTATTTTCGAGACGTAATATAGCTTGATGATCCTCGGCATTTTGTCTAGGTTTGATGCTGACGCCTATGGAATCAATGTTGAATGATAGGCGTATCTGTTCCTCCAGACTTCTCAATAACTGATTATTGTCACAGCATTCCATCTTTGAGTTATCGTTAAGTAACAAAGCGGCGTAAGTTGCTGACTCGGAGGTCGAGGCATGTTCGCGAAGTAAAGATTCGCGTATATAGCCATGTACACAAGCGCCTAGTTTGGTGCGTGTGATATACAGTCCATCGGTTTTTCCTTTTACTATTTGCAGTGGCATCAGCAGATGATAATTGTCTTGCCCAATTAATAGTTGAGGTTTGCATGTGTTCACATGAATAAGCTTTGTTATATTCGGCATGGAACACTCGTAACTCGATAAGTCAATTGACGTTACATCCTGTTTTGGTAGGTTTAGATTTTTGATACTGCGTGCTCGGATGTCGAAAACAGTTCCTTCTTTGTTTGATACTCCGAAGTCTACTATTTCGCTGACGCAATCTAAGGTGTTATTGTTCCAAGCACCACTCACGCGAATTGTTTGTTTTTGTCCACGGAGTCCTATTTGTTGCGCAAGCCCGTGACTTATCAATGAAACGGTTTGAACCGTCATCTAAAAGCGCCGTTGTGTTCACCACACCCTTAGGACCGTGAATGTTGATGGATACAGTTTTCAAAAGTACTTTGCAGTGCGTCAAATTGATATTTGTCACTGTTGCATCTTCGGTCACGTCTGTGATATTCACGCTGTTTTCTGGCAAAGAGTTTTTCCACATGGGTGAATGTAACAAGCGATGGTGCGGTCTTCCACAGTTATCTATATCGCACGCGGTAGCTGGGCATGTATCTCGATCGTGGCGCGATAGCAGGCACTTGTAGCAAATGTTATGACTCTTAACGTAGCGCCAGCGCTCGATGCGTCGTGATCTTTTGAAACGTTTGCAGTCAGTTAATTTATGTTCTGATAAGTGGCAGTATGAACACTTTGAGTGAGTGGCTTCCGTAGTTACTAGTACCGAGTTGTTCGCACGGTTATTGTTGTTATTTTTGTAGTAGTCATTCCGGGCACTTATCATGTTAATATTTGCCGTTGTCGATATTTTCACTGCTTCTTCATTTAGAAAATCTGCTAAAATTTCCATGCGCGATTTCTTCCCCTCGGTGATCAAAGGAAAACTGTAGTCTGACCACTTTGCTATGAGGACTGCAGGTAATTTTGTCAGTATTATTGACACAATATTTATTCCCTGTAGATACTCGTCGAGTTTCACAGCTTTTACAGCAAATATGAAGTTCTGTATTTTTATGGAAATGTTACGATATCCTTGTGATAATAATGTCTTGAATTATTTTTGAGATAATGACGTCGGCATTTCCAAATCGTAGCTCCAAAGTTGCCATTATTTTATCCGGATCGGTGGCACTAATTAATAGAGCTGCCACGGCGTCTTTGGCGGGTCCACGAAGACATTTGCGTATTCTCCAGAGATTTTCTTTTGTACTAAAGTTGCACACTTCCGTCGATTCTTCGTACGCATACTTGAATTGCAGCCACTCCATCGGGTCACCGGAGAATATTGGTAGGTCTCGCGGCGTGCTTATGCGACTCAGTAAGTTTGCGTTTGACGTAGTGTTTGCTGACGTGGCGGCAAGGTCCTTAAGTGCGCTAGCTAGCATCTGAACTGTTCCATCTGAAGTACCTGGATGACACAGCTCATGTCGGTCGCAATTTTGTCGCCTTTTTGTAGACGTAACGTTAGCAGGGTTGGTGGTAAGATCCTTAAGTGCGGCATCTGATTCCTGAGCTGGATCACAAGTATCAGGGTTTAAAGTCCCTGATTCGCACAGCTTGCCCTCTTCGCGACCTTTGTCGTGGGCGGGCTGCAAATGCTCCAGTTCCGGTTGGCTGCTATCTAACCACCTCTCCACTTCACTATGCGTCTTTTCATATTGATGTTCACTAGTTTCTTCTTGAAAATCAGCTATTTCTATTGCCAATTTTTTGTCGACCAGCTCCATTTGAATTCTCGCCTTTTCTTCTGCGGCACGTAATTTCAGCGTGGCTATTTGAGATCGCGTAGATGAAGATGTTTTCTTGGATATACAACTTTTAGAACTAGTTGTTCCGCGTACCTGAGGTGGCTGTTGTTCGGCCTTTACGCTTCCGGTTTCGTTCATTTTTGCTTGCGAAGTTGGCTTCTGTGGTGAGTTCTGCTGGCTGGTCGATGCTTCGTCTTTGCAGTTATTTTCGCGTTCCTTACGCGCGCTATTTCGCGTAATAACCATTAACGTTGCTGGTGGTATGCAGCGTACTCAATCCGGCTCGAAGGACCAATTTGTAAGGGTTGAATATAAATGCAAGACTTTTTTTTTTTTTTTGAGTTTTAGATTTTTTATATTTCTTATAGTCTATAAGTTTAAGATGCCTCCATCGCGGTGGCGGTTTCTTCAGTGTACTTGCCCTTGTCCTTACCGAGAGCAGCCAGTCTGCCCTTCGCTCTGCGGTCAAGGATGGCTTTACGGTCCTTGTTCATCTTCAATTTGACAATGACGCACTTTGAGGGATGAATGCCGACGTATGCACTGGCCCCGTGTCTTTCTCACGCTGGATCCTTTCAATATAGACTACAAACTTCTTACGGTACACTTGCACTACTTTGCCGACCTGCTGGCCTTTGTAGTGACCGCGGACAACTTGGACTTCGTCGTCTTTTGCGGATAGGCATGGATTTAACGTTGAACTTTTGTCTCAACTCCTTGGACAGAGGTGATGACATGAGTACTCTCTTGATGTGCGAAGGGCACTGAAATGCCTCTTCCTGTTTTTTCCTCCTCGAGGACGTGGACGAGCCTATTGTACTTCATTCTGTCGCTCTTCGCCTAACGACACGGCAAAGAACATAAAAAAAAAAGTCCTGCGGTATTGACAACTTTTGAGCGTAGGACCAAGATGACATACCACGCAATTTGTAAGACATTGTGGGTAATAAACTATACAAATGTTAGCTAACCCATTGAAATATAAAGTCGGCTGGTTAGTAATTATTTTCCATGACCTTGTTTATGATACACGTTCGAGAGGGGGGACTCCCTAACAAAACCTTATATTTTGTAGCACAAATATTTTTTCACGTTATTTGGATAATTATCTCGATAGTAAACAAAGAAAAAATCGGTTATTAATAAATTTTTAAAATTCGTCAAATCGACATATTTTATCCTTGCTACCCATTGATTTAAAAACTAAGGATAGGCCCATCAGTACATTGGGCACGTCAAAAAGATGCCCGTTTTCCTATATATTATTATACTCTTTGATGCCCGTAAAAATCGCGCCATCTGTTGGATTTTTACGTCAATGGCGGCCATGAAATCGTTTTTTCAATAATGCTAAAATAAATGTTATACTGACTTAAGAGCGTATACAAGTTGCGCGCAAAGTCAACTATAGGTATTTCTTCGTTAATTTCACGCACACATAAGCGACCAAAGCTGTGTGAGTAGAGCTGCCGCGTCGGCTCGCTATACAATCGGCTCAAACAACTTTGATCCGTGCGCTCAAATATTCAATTGAAATGTAACTGTAATATAATATCATAAAATATTTTATTTGCATTATAAAGTAGACAAATATTACTGTGCAAGCAAAGAATAATACAAATTTTGGATACTAATCATATTTTCGTTATTATTACATTGTTAAGTTGCATTCAAATCAGTGTTCAATCAGTAAACACTACGGACGTTTTATTAATCATTTCGTGTTCGAACACATAAATAGTGTTAGGGGCCTTACAACCCCTTACAATTACGAAATATATTTAATTTTATATTACAATACATAACATAATTTAGCCTCGGAATTACATCCCATTATATTACCTGAAACATAATTTATACTCACTACAAAATCATTGTAGGTAATAAAAATAATTAAATATTTTACTACCAAAGTACTAAGATGTGGTAATCGCATTCCGCGCGTGGCTATTTTTATTACGCGCGGCATAATCGACTGCAGCCAGGCCGGAGCGACGAGCGATACGTCCTCCCTCTAGAAGGCCTTGCGGCGGTCTGATTTGATCCACGTCGGACAGCGTGTTTTATAGTGGTTTTAAAATATTTGTAGAAAACATGAAAACTAATTTTGTTGAAATATAAAAATGGTAATTTATTGATAAGATGTTCTTCTATTGTAATATGCACATTGCTATAAAAAATTATGTACGACAAGTTGGTGAAAAAAAATATGTTCTTGACGAGAGTTTCTGAATAATTTCGCATTGTTTTAAATTTTATTTTTCAGGAACTAAAACACAAAAAGATTATTTTTCTCAGCAAAATCCCTCCATAAGGGTCCTTATTAGTCTGATAATATTTTATTTTCATCTTATATTTAGTGGTTCGGATATCTTAAGCTTCTAAATTGGCCATTTAAAGCCTAAATAACGAAACTTGTGTTCAGTAAATCCGTATAGTACTCACAAAATTATCCATCAATCTATAATATTTTCCACCAAAATCCCTAGATGACAAACCTTTTCTAAATTAGTAATAATTATTTTTCCTTTAAATTGTTTATTGGTGGCTATTACTCATTTGAAAAGTCCTGTTTTTAAGCCAAAAAGCGCCGTGCAGGTATAAAACGCTCTTAAAGTAATATAATTCTTACTTTAGCGATGATAAGAAAAGTTATCTTTTTTTGTGAACTTTCGGTCATTTTTATTGCAACCACGACGATACAATTAGGCATTTGTCGACGACTTACGAGACCGGTGCGCTGTGACGTCACAACCGTTGCATTGGTCCGCGGACCACTTTCGTGACAACACTTTCTTACTCTCCGCCCGTCCATATATTTTACGTCAATGTTGCTATCCCTATTAAGCAGGGATCGAAACCGGTTGCAAATAACGGTACCGGTATCGACCAATTCGGTTACCTTTAAGATTTGGGGACCCGTTATGACGGTAACCAATGCAAATTATAAAGGTTACCCTTATATACGGGAACCGATTTAATACCGATAACCTAAAAAAGACCTTGACGGCAAAAAGAGCGCATTGGAGAACAGTTACTCATTTCCATATTGTATACCAAGTGAAACTATACTTGGCGTGTTGTTTACCCAATATTCCTGAATCGGTTCATTTTACTTGCGATGTAATAGTGTTGAAAATAAAAGGAAATGAGTAAAGGCAAGGATTTGGTGTAATGTACTGTATGTAAAGACATTTTATATCTCAGTATACTTAATTCAATAAATAAATAGATAGATTACCTAAATTCACATAAATAATATTATTTAGTACAAAAACCCTATATATTTTAAATTATAAAACATTAAAATAAGATAAGCCACGTCCCGAGCAAATGACCTTGAGCATTATGTCTTTCTAATGCCTACTATACACGACGTCGTATTCGGTTGCGTCCACCGACGTATAAAGGAGGTGATTTGTGCGTCTGTTATAGGTATTTAACGTCCACAGATGCGTCCGCCTCGAATCCGATTGTTGTCGGTTTTTGTGGCACGGATCAAAGGGTTTTGTTGCGAACGTCCGACTTCTGTCCACAAGTCTTCGCTTTTTTTACCATCGCACCACACTTTACCGCAGTAGAGTTCATTCGAGGGGGTTAACGTCACTCGCGTCCGTAGGCTTTGACCCTAGAATCCCTACACTTGACCCCTGGGTAGTGCCAAATCGGCGCATGCACGATCGAACCAGGAGCGTCCACCGCCCATACTGGCGATCTCAAAGGAAGGAATGTAATATTCCATTCCAAGTCTGATCTCGTCAGCAATAGCGTTGACACTGCTGAGGGATCTTTACCCTCAAAGCAGCGCCGCCTCCAAGAGATGAATGTGAAATATTCCCGCATACCATCGCAATCTGCCACGAGTAATGCCAGACCCTCCGCTTAACCTGCACGGAACGTGGTGGTGATGCGAACGGTAATGACGACCCACCAGCAGTTATCAGAAGTTGCCCAGAGGCGCACTAACGGTCACACGATACCCGGCGGGGTGACCTGCCAGCAGAAGTTCCAGCAGAGAAGGCACATGACTCACCACATCCGGGATCCTGGTGGGCTGATTCAGCAGTTGTGTCACGTCATGAGTCAGAGCGAATGCATGGGCAGCTCTGTCAGCATGATCAGTCTTGGGAGGATCCCAGCCACAGTTCATGATGAGCATTGAAATCCCCCAAGACCACCATTTCGGCTACCGGGAACTGCGCCTGCGCGTCATTAGCTGCCTGGCTAAGATACCTGAACAGCCGAGTCGCCTCATCGTCCCCGTGGTGAGAGCTGTTAAAGGCACACGTAGATGCAGCTCAGGGAACCTAGATCCACGTGCACCCACAGAGCGGAGAACGAGGGGTCCTCCATGCAGTGCAAACGGCGACAGCAGATCGACCGAACACACAAGCATACCCCGGCTTTAGGCTTGAAGTTTACTTCAAGCGAATAACCGGGATACAACAGGTAAGAATCATCGGCCGGACAACGAATCTGCGTCTCCGTTAGGAAGAACAAAGCAGGCTGGGCCGTCTCGAGATGGTGATGGACGGCATTGAGAATCCTATGGGGTCCGCGGATATTAGTTAACTCCATAGTGAACGCAGTGGTGGGTTATGCACCGCTGAAGGACCTGCTCTGTTTAATTGCATTGTCATGGTTGAAAGGATGGGATTGGTGCAGAGGCAACGAAGGGCTTAAGTTCGGGCACTAAGAAGGCCGAATGGGCACCGGCACGAAAGGGTCGGCAGGAAGCGAGTTAATCCGCCGGACGGAAGGGCCCCCGTACCCTCCCGGGATGGGCCGCCGAGACCCCACTTCCGGTCACCAACCGGCATGATGGACCCACCCAAGATTATGCGCGGTATGGTGAGGCAGCCTCTTGAGGTGGTTAGCTCCTGTACTATACCGCGGGCGGCCAGCGGTCAACCGTTTCTACGGGTCTCCCTGGCCGGCGGATCAACATTCCTCCTTTCGACAAACGACCGAAAATACCCACACGGTACAACCTCATGCCTGGACTCAAGCCCCTCGAAAAACCGGAAAACCATGAGCTGATCCCGGAACGCGATCCCTTATGGAGATCACTATGACGGCCTTTACGCCTCGTGGACGGTGGTCGCCACCCGGGTGGACACTTAAGTCCTACCACCACGAACTATATCACTCATTTGGCACTACCCAGGGGTCAAGTGTAGGGAATCTAGGGTCAAAGCCTACGGACGCGAGTGACGTTAACCCCCTCGAATGAACTCTACTGCGGTAAAGTGTGGTGCGATGGTAAAAAAAAAGCGAAGACTTGTGGACAGAAGTCGGACGTTCGCAACAAAACCCTTTGATCCGTGCCACAAAAACCGACAACAATCGGATTCGAGGCGGACGCATCTGTGGACGTTAAATATCTATAACAGACGCACAAATCACCTCCTTTATACGTCGGCGGACGCAACCGAATACGGCGTCGTGTATAGTAGGCATTAGAAAGACATAAATGCTCAAGGTCATTTGCTCGGGACGTGGCTTATCTTATTTTTTCAAAGTATATAGGTAATCCGATTCCAAACCAAACAAATAATTAAACACTCTCGGGCGACGTGCGTACTGAATGAAATATCAATTAAGAGTCTCAAAATTCAAAAATCACAAAGAACGCGTTTGTGTCGAATTAATGCAAGTTACAATATGCACCAACCGGAGCGACGGCCTTGAGGTCGTGTTTGGTCGACACACGGCACATCGACGCTTTGACTTTTGCCGACGACGCTTGAAACATAGAGGTAATCCTTATTTCGGTTACCGATATGATACCGGTTAAATTCTAGGAATCTAATAAAATCGGCGTATAGGGGTTACCTTTAAAAATACCGGTATTTTTTTTCGGTTGATACCAAAAAATACCGGTATTTCCGGAACCGTTTTCGGTCCCTGCTATTAAGCTACCATTTACCAACGTTACTGTAAGGAAAAAGTTGGGCGTCTAGTCGAAAGGAAGCTACTCACGAAAAGTCAGCTTGTTAGTAATTAATTATGAAAATTGTACTAGGGAACCTGTACTATAAGTCCCAGCTAAGTATATACATATTATAAAATTATTTACCTTAGACAATTTTATAAAAAAATAAAACATTGATCCATCATTAAACCACTGAGCCATGATAATAACACCCAACAGTCACATACATAGTCCTGACGCCACACTTAGATCGAGTGTTGTGTCGTGGGTATCAGGAACTACGAGACACTTTTCGGTCCCACAAACACCCAGACCCGAAAGAAATATTTGTGGGCCGCAAAAACATTTCTCTTGGTGCGGGGATCGAACCCGCGGCCACTCGTTTCACAGGCGGCGTCTAACCGACTGCGTCACGGAAGCTATCAAATGATAGCTTACCTATACATACACAATAAATGAAAGAAAATGATACAGGAAAATAATATAATTATTTTAAACAATCAACAATACAGCGCCCTCGACAGCTTACAATCTAAAGGATACACTTTTAACTTAAAAATAAAGACATCAACACTACACAGACTGTTTGGTAACAACAAACATAAATGCCAAATTCTTATCTGACAACATTTACTGATAATTACTATGAGATCATAGGCAGGGCACACAGAAATATTACAAGCATATCCAAAATTAAAACTAAGCAAATGGAACTTCAAATATTTTTAATAATACTATGTGGATTAAATTTCACTACTGGTATACATTTGTGTAGTATTTTACTTCTTCATGTTTCTGTATTCTAATTGGACCATAAAATAATATATGGTATAAATTCAATTACATATTTATGGCCCTATTAAAAGACAGTTTTGAAACATATTTTACTCATAATTTTTTTTGGTTCCTTCACTCAAACTGAATTCAAAAGTTGTTTGAAGGGGACTAAACATTTAATACCGAAAATAGATTTTAAAACTATTCATGATTAAGGTTGTTAAAATTAATTGGCACATTGTTATTTAAACATTTTCAACTTACATAAACATGTTTGTCATAGGGCGGGCAGAGACTATACAATGTGCAGTGAACATTGAACACATTTAGCTTATCTTTTTAAAGTATATTATCATTTTTGTTGAGATCAATTCAATAGGCTAGTTTCATACATTTTTATTTTTGTTTATAACGGAAGGTTACGTTACGCATAATCAAAATCAGAAAGAATTTTTAAAATCCGTTAAGTAATAAGCAAGTTACAAATATATGAAAGTTGGTGGTAGGAGTGATAGAAAAGGATGCAACATGCACGGCGTGACGTCATCGTCTATAAGGTGCACGCGTGCGAAAGAGACAACGAGTGTCCCCACCGTACTATTAAATGTATTAATATCTCAGTCATTTTACATTCAATTTTGATGCTGTTTTCAAATTCGTTTGTTTTTATAAACGATGCTTTTAAGGAATGATTACTTACTGCTCAAATAAAATCTTGGATATAACCCTATTACCTATTTTATCCTATGGGTTCTTTGATTTTGGGTGTTTTGTTGAAGCTTTTATGGAATGACTATTTTTATAAATCTCACGTTGAAAGCTTGTTATTGTGACCTATGGGAAGTCCAACATCTGCAATAAAAAAACAGTTAAACTTAGTTTAAATTATTAAAAGTAAATAAAAAATTAGTTTGTGATAATACCTTATAAATATTCAACTCATACATTGCATACTTAAATAAGACTTAAATTATAGACTCACACTCTATGGATATTAACACCTTTAAAGTTTTATTTTTTAATATGTAACAGGCTGAGGTATGCTAATTATCACATGCATTGCAATAAATAAATATAATATCTAAATTGTATCCATAAAATTTAAAAAAATATTTATCAATCTCTCAACAGCATATATTTCTTTAAACAAATTAAGAACATCAAAATAACTCAAGACAAATATTTTTAAGTAATTACCAATTGTGGCAGGCACTTTTCAATGTGTTCAATGTCAACTTTATCACATCCATCCTGTAATGCCTGTGTAGATGCTCGGAGACAAGTTTCTGTGACAAGGCACTTGGCCACCTCCACTACCAAAGACAAGGCGTCATTACCCAGCTTCATCTTATTGTCTTGGAAAGATCCATTCAATAGTTCTTTTATTATATCCTGAAACATTTCCACATATTAGGGCAATTTTCAATTCAGTTTTGTCTTGAGACTGTCCATTCTAACAGCTACAATAATCATAAAAAATCTTAAAAAATTGAATGAGCATATATCAATAGCACTTTACATATAAATTAAAATTTATCTATACTACGATAAACACGCGTTTAAATCAATAACGAAATTAATTAACGTTTTATAGCTCAATAGTTAGCGACATGTTACTTTGGCTTACTTTTTTGAATGTACTCTTCACGTTGGTAACAACTGTTGCGGGATCAACATTTCCATCTCCTTTATCATTACTATTACGAGCCATTTTAAAGACTATATTATAAGGAACACTCGAATTAAAATAAAATCACCTCAGAGGAATCACCGTTTTTTGACAGTTCCACAGAGACAGTTCGTCAGTTTGACATAAAGATGAGATGTATTTACGATACCAGGTTTTAAAACCAGGTATTCACTTCGAAGTACGGCGCCCTGGTACGAGCAGAAAATACTTACAAGTATGAAAGTATTGCCATACGTCGATATGCACAGAGCCCTAAAAACTATACATGGAAATACTTGCATAGGAAAGCGATTCATAACTTAATACAAATAAGAACCACAATCGTATCTGTCAATAACAAATACTTTGAGCTTCAAAGTATTTTTATTCATACTATTTTGCTCTTTATTTACCATCAAATACGGATTGAATTCCTATGCAAGTATTTTCAAATTTAGGCGCCGCTATACGCCGGTGCGCGAAGAACTTGGAACACTATACATAAAAATACTTCCATAGAAAAACTATCCTTAACTTCATATAAATAAGAATCACAATCGTATTCGTGAATAGAAAATACTTCAAAGTATTTTTTTCATTTATGCATTGTTGCTCCTTATTCGTTACGGAATACGGATTGAATTCCTATGCAAGTATTTTATAGACGCTGCGCCGCGGCTGGGACGCGAAGGGTTGCCGACTCATACTAACAAAATACTTTTAAGTATTTCAGAACCTGGTTTTGAACCCTAGTATTTTTACGTACTCGTACTTAGAAGCCCTGGTATTTAATTTTGCAAGTATATCTCATCCCTAGTTTGACATTTTAAAATCGATTTTGCATTTCGTTCAGAAACGTTTCAGAAATTAACTGATCATACTTTTACTAAAATACTTTAGAAGGCAATGAAAAAGTATCCCGGGTATCTTTTTGTTTATTATCCAATTTTAAATTCTAACAATAAATAACATACAGTAAAATAAAGTTCTCTTATTGAAATTCAGACCCAATTCAATATCCCAACTTATGAAATAATATTTAACATATCTTCAATTTGGTATATATTTTATGTTGTTTATTTACAGGACTGCTCATTGAACTTGGCACCCATTTAGGATCTCATTTCCTTTGTCGTTGAAGTCAACAACCTCTGGTACCGTAATATGTGGTGAATTGGGACAATTTTCAACTTCACAACGAATTTTCGGGTAGTATTTTACAGAAATATTCTTGTGTTCTAGCATATTTCATTAAGTCTTAGTTGCGTCTTGACTATTAATTATACATTTTTTAGATCCCTTGGAAAATAAGAAAAAAAAGGGCACAAAATATGGGTTTGAGGTAAATAGGGATTTTGGTTGTATAGGTCTACCAGAATCTCATGGCATTTTGGGAAATTTGAATTTACGCATTGCAACACTGGGGTAATTGGATTAACATATTTTGATACTTTCAATAATTGTAATTAACTATTATTCCAAATTGACATTTTTTAAAGTACAACTTTGTAAATAAAGTACATAATGTTTTAAGTAAAATATATAGGTTATTTAAACATTAAAATTACTTCAACATTGTACTTTTAGATTAATAGCCAATTAAAATAGGCAAATAAGATTTTTTTTTCAGTTTTAAATTATAATATACATACGTGCCTTACGAGTATTTATAATACAGAGGGAGCGCTGGTACTTTCAAAACGATGTAGATAAAAATGGTGGTACGGAGCCACCAGTTTCGTTTTAATTATCTGTTCTTATTAGTTCTCACTTAATCAAACAACTTTCAATTTCCAAATTATAAGTAGTTTGATTATGAGTCGGTTTTATTTAAATAATTATTAGATTCGATAAATGTTATACGAAAGATGTAAAATTAAAACGAATAATTTTATTTTCAGTCTTCTTTATTTCATTAACACTTTAGTCAGAGCTGACTTCTAAATACTCTTCCTGTACATCTTCTGATGAAGACGATGAAGATAAAGGAATAATAATAAACCGTTCCTTATCTAAAATCTCTGGTAATTCCTGTAATAGGTATTTAATGCATTACTGTTTAGTTTCAAAAAATGATATCAAAGTATATACGATAAAACACATGCAAATATCTAACACTAACCAAAAAAAATGAAGTATCAAAACTATTCACTCCGACTTACTTATTGAAACGACGTCGATTTTAAAATCGACCATTTTGTTTAATTTGACCAAATTATTCACGGATCTGGCGATAAACTTTGTAAACAATGTGTCGCACTTGTGATTGTAGAACTAATTTGTACATTTTCGCTAAGAAAGGATAGAAATCTTAAAATATTCACATCGAATGACATAAATCAAGTTTTGAATCAGCTGTTGTCCGATGGTATTGCCACATAAAAATCAATATGTTTTTTTTTAATTTTATGCCATGAGATTCTGGTAGACCTATAATAGAGGCGGGATCGAGTTCAATGGGGAAATGAACAAGGGTTGGCACTGAATTGTTTCTTATTAATTACTTTTTAACCGACCCATCTAAATATTCTGAATTATTGATCGTAATAATTTACTTTGTCACAAATGAAATCATTAAAGATTACAACTGTCTTTTAAATGATATTTATCAATTCAAGTGACACGTTTTAATAAGCTAATATAGTTTCAAAGATTTAAAAATCAACATATTAGGTATTCTATATCGCAGTCTTATGATTCTTCTATGGAGTATTACGTAGAGTATTATGCATAGTTTGGAATCAGCTAATGATTTCTCACTTATAATATGCTAAATTATGAGATACGCAAACAAAACAAAGTCCGAAGAAAATTTAAAGGCATAATTACTTGAGAACAGGCATCCCATTCACTTTAGTTCATGCGTCGCCACAGCCACCACCTTGTAATGGTGGTGAGCATTTGTTCCTGGAGGTTGAACTCCATCATTCGAAAATACTTCTCGGTATATATTATTGTCCGTCCTTACGTATCGATTACTTCTCTTCTTTAGAATCTATCCTAATTAACCTCACTCCTTCGTACAGTCACACCATAATCATGGGAGATTTTAATACGTGTCTTATTAAGAATGACCACCGCTCTTGCTCTCTTTATTCTATTTTAAATTCTAGCAACTTATCTGTCCTGCCTCTAAATGCTACTCATCATTTCCCTAATTCTATTCCTTCTCTTCTTGATCTCATGATTGTATCTTCTCCTCGTCGAAAAACATGGACAGTGCTCTGCCGATTCTTTCTCATGCCATGATCTCATCTATCTCTCTTATAAAGTCCGCCTCCCCAAACTAAGACACAAAGTGGTCATGCAGCGTTGTTTTCGGGAAATCAATTCTGCAAATCTTCGTAGGGATGCCGGCAATATTGACTGGGGTCCTCTACTCAACTCAAGATCGGTTGATCACAAAGTTGATCTCTTCACCACTAATATCATCAGACTCTATGATGTACATGCCCCCATTCATGCTGTTAATATAAAACATCTTCCGTCACCCTGGCTCACCGACGATATTAAAGCCTTAATATCGAAGAAAGTCGCAGCCAAGGCTAAGTTTAAACGTCGACCTACATCCCAGAACTGGGACAAATATGTGGCTCTTCGAAATCACTGCAACAAGGTGTGTAGGAATGCGCAGCGCCGACATGTTCACAAATCTGTAGAAAACAATGATCCAGCTAAAGTCTGGAAATTTCTCCCTTCGATGGGAGTTGGAAAATCTCGTTAAGATTCTATTCCTAATAGTTTAAATTTAGATTCGCTGAATACACATTACACTGCTTTGCCCAAATTTGATAGGGCTACTAAAAATAAAACAATTCAAGACCTTTCTTCTATTCCAACTCCTAATTATTCCCAATTTGTCTTTAGTCAATTCTCTGATTGTGATGTTAAAAAGAGCATTTTATCTATCTCCTCCAATGCATCTGAGATTGATTGCATTAGTCGCAGTATGATCTTGCCTGTCCTTGAGGAAATTCTCCATATCCTTTGTCATATTCTGAATTTTTCCTTATCCAACTCAGTTTTCCCTTCCTTGTGGAAGGAGGTCGAAGTAATTCCTCTTCCCAAAAAACCTAATCCTGTATCTTTCTCTGATTATCGCCCTATATCCATTCTCCCTTTCCTTTCCAAAGTCCTGGAGAATCTTGTTCATCAACAATCATGCTCCTTTCTAACTCGTTATAATCTCCTTAATCCTTTCCAGTCTGGATTTCGTCATGGATATAGTACCACTACTGCACTAGTTCATATCACACATGACATCAGAGCTGCGATGGAGAATGGCAAGCTAACGATTCTAGCTCTGCTAGACTTTAGCAATGCTTTCAACACCGTTGACTTTAATGTCTTGCTGACTACACTGTGCTCTATTAACATATCTCCAAATAATTGACTGGTTTCGTAGTTACCTGACGGGCCGCCGCCAGCGCATTCGTGTTGAAGACTCAGTATCTTCGTGGTGCGACACACTTACTGGCGTCCCTCAGGGCGGCGTTTTATCTCCCTTACTCTTCGCTGTTTATATTAATTCAATATCAAAAAATCTGATTTCTTCCTACCATCTGTATGCAGATGATTTACAAATATATTATCATGCTCCTGTGGGCAGGGTGACGGAGGCTATTAATTCCATCAACAAGGATGTTGAGAGTATCAGCAGATGGAGTAAGTCTCACGGGCTATTAGTCAACCCTGCTAAGTCCCAAGTCATTGTTGTCGGCAGCTCCAGGTTGATATCTAAATTAGATACGGATCAATTACCCCAAATTCTGTTTGATGGTTCTGCTATTCAAATTAGTGACACTGTTAAGAATTTGGGTGTAATCATCGACCAAAACCTATCTCGAGGTCCCCAGCTGCAACAAGTAAGTCGCAAATTGTTTGCTGCAGCGGGGTCCTTGCGGAGATTGCGGAATTTTCTACCGATTTCCACGAAAATCGCACTGGTTCAATCTCTTCTTTTTCCCCTCCTTGATTATGCTGATGATAGCTACCTTGACATCACCGAAGCCCAAATGGAAAAACTTGAGAGACTTCAGAATTTTTGCATTAGATTCATATTTGGTCTTCGCATATATGACCATGTTTCCGAATTTCGTGTCAAACTCAAGTGGCTATCAATACGTTTTCGCCGTATTACTCGAATTCTTTCCCTTTTATACGGTATCTTGTTCAATCCCTCCAGCCCCTACTATCTTAAAGACCGTTTTAATTTCCTTGGTCAAACTCATGCACGAACACTTAGATCAACAGAGAATTTGATACTAGAGATTCCCAAGCACAGCACATCATTTCTCGACAAGTCTTTTACTGTTCATGCTGCTCGCTTGTGGAACGAATTACCACTGTCTATCAGGCAAGCTAAGTCACTACCAAGTTTTAAGAGGCTTGTTAAGATACATTATTTGTTACTGCAGTAACATGTTATCCTGTTATATTTTAATTTTTTGCTCCTCTTTACTTATATCTTCATTAAAGTTACCTCAATATATTAGTATGTATGTATATATGTATGTATGTATGTATGTTTGTATGTATTTATATTATAGATGCATATTATTATGTATGTAAATTGATATACTATAGCATGTACATCAATAATTAATTAATTATTTATTTACGCTCACTATTTTCACTACCCTAATTATAATAGAATATCGCAATAATCCAGTCCATCCAAAGGTTGCCTGGAAGCACAGATCACTCCCAATAGATACCTAATGCAAGGCAGCGGTTGTGCGCCACACATATAAGCTATCAGAAATATATAAACCGATGCCAAATGTCGCGTCATCAGTGTCGTCCAAGTAGTGGACCCGCACATGTCGTTGCACGTTGGCGAAAATTGCATTTTGGGAACATAATATTACAGTTAAAAATGATTTGTTCAATAAAATGGTGTGCAAAAAACTAAAAAAAATACAGTATCTAAAAAAACGCAATAAGTTTTCATCGATAACTAATATTCTTTAAATTAATTTGGTCCCGAGCGAGCTCAATTTATACTGGTTAATGTATCAATGTCAAACAGTCGAGTTCGGATGGAGAATCAACCGTCTCTTTTTCGCATAGCAATAACCGTAATAAGCCATCTTTTTTTGGCGAAATCACGCGTTCTTCTAGTGTTTGACGCATGTTTATAATATAAATTTCCCAGAAATATCGATATTTTAAAACAATAATGTAAATTCATTTTATTTAATGACAATGTCACAAAATATATATTGATTCAAATAACAATTGCAGATTACCATAATTACGTTATTTTATGTAATTTGAAATAGTTAAATTTGTAAACAAGGTACTTTTACAATATTTTTTTATTTATTTTTATCTTTGGCGTAATTAAATTTCCTTTTTTTCCTCTAGTTGTATACGTTTTCAATTATAATGGGAGGGCATTTATCATAAGTTTTAGTATACTAGAAAGAAAAGAAACGGAATAAGTTATTGTAGCCCTTTAGGGTGTGAGGTTTAGTTATTTACTATTTCATGTTTTTATCTGATCTTTTATATCAACACTTAATTTGGGTATTTCGCCATTATGGTATACAAAAATACACGCTGAATAATAGAAATAAAACCGTTACATACTAAAGTATAAATCTTAATCCTATTTTATTCGTAGTTAGCGGTTGCCGGTTGGTATAATTTATCAGATCAGGCCGGTGAAAAAATATTATCAAACATTTAACAAGTTGGTAATCAAGTTATAGAAGCGATCATAACACATGAACATACTGGTAAATCGAACTATCGATACATTTTTTTATTTATCGACTTATGCCTCATCTCTCTAGCGATGTCCACGTGACCGCGCTGCAATCCGCCCACCCCCCGCGCAGTTCCCTTCGTTGGCGTTTTCGGTTCAAAACAAAACTATCGTAATGCGGTATCTATTGGAAGTGATCTGTGCCTGGAAGAGATCGCAGCTAGCGATAAGGCCGCCTATTGTAACCATGTCTAGTTTTTTAAGTATTTTGTATTTTTTCTTGGTGTACAATAAAGCATATATAAATAAATAAAAAAGTAAAATAAATAACACACGAAATTTCTTAAGTATGTAATTCTTTTTTTTTATTGCACTGACGAGGCAATCATACCGTTCGCTTGATGGTAAGTGATATGACCGCTCATAAACGGTAGCAATACCAAAAAATACCTTGAATTACAAAGAAAAGCTAGGCATACCACTGCGCTCGCCTTCCTGGGACATAAGATGTTAATAATGAAGAATATTCTTACTGCATTTTCTAGATATAATATCTCAACCACTGTGACTGTGAGAACTAAAGAAAATTTTTAGTTATTTCAATTGGAAGTACTTTCAATGTAACTTACAGCATTATAAATAAATATAATTAACAGGCAAAGTTAATTAAGAACTTGTAACGACAAAATATTTTACTATAAAAAAATGATGTAGAACTAATGGCTCACATTTCAACCTTAAAATATTTTCCCAGTTTTGTCCCTTTGATCCCTAACCACCACGTTTTACGGTACTGGTCTGGTTGTTTGTTAGACCAACAAGTCTCTCTAGTTTCTGATACACAGGACATGACTTATTTATTTTAATTAGGGGTCAGGACTAGGTATGTGACTGTTAGTAGAAGTAGGCTATAATAACTCAACACTATACTTTCTCTATTGTCTTGATAGGTTATTCACAAAAAAGCAGTGTTTTGTTTATATAAAATTATATAATAAATTACAATTTTACTCAACTAAGACAAGTTCTAATAAATACAAAACCCTTTGTACTATATCGTCTTTGGATTTATCAGACAATCTTTCCGCTATTAACTGGTACACGCCTTTCTCTTGCAATATTTGGAATACAGACTTATTTTTCCTTTCTGGGGAAGCTAGGTACTGTTTGATTATTTCTAGTAATAGTTTATCTTCGTCTCTACTCCAGTCATGGCATTCTGCTTCGATGTCTTTTTCCACAATAACCATATTGTCGTCTGGTGATTCTCGAGAGTCTTCGTTTGTGTCCAGTCTTAACGCCGAATTTGGATTGTCGTCTAATTCATCCTCTGACACGGGCTCCTGTGGACAACCATTGAAAGATTTCTAATTATACATACATACATATATACACGCTTTTTTACCAGAAGGGGTAGGCAGATGTGCAACCAAACACTCACATTTCTACATACGAGGGTATGTTCCGTCCAACAATGTGATTCAGGCACAAATTCCTGATTCTAGGCTGATAATGAATGGAAAAAATCCAATATTATTTTGTCCGACCCGGGATTCAAGCCCGAGACCTCAGTTTTGTAACCGTACCGTAGTACAACTACGCCACCGAGGCAGCACATTTTACATTACAAACGTTTTTTAATACTAGGATATTTGTTAATTACACATACATATTATAGGTATAATATGTTTAGCTAATGTCTAACTTCTAAGCTGAAATACTGTAAAAGTCAGCCATTCAGCAGTTTTTATGAGGAAGTGTATTAAACATTCAGAGAAACATCCATCTTTATAATATTAAGGATTTTAAATAAAATTAGTATCCCATCCCAACGTATTGGATTACACACTAGTTGACGAAAATGAAGATTATTGAATAGCTAAAGTTACTTACACTTTTAACACAGTTGTATCTTTCTGTCTCCTCATTGACTTGCGTTTCATTTCCAGGTTCAAGCGTGGAGTTCGAATCTTCAGCATTGACTTCACGCATTTCCACATCTTGATTAACTTGTACATCAGCTACAACTTGTAATTCTTTGGCAGGTTCGTTATCTGTGTCTTTTTCGGGTCCATTTATTTGTGGTTGTATGGGTTTGATGACTATTTCCGTGATTGGTTCACGGACTAATTCCTCTTTGTCAGATTCTGACACTAATTTATTTTCTTCTTCATTCACCACTTTAGGAATAGATTTTGTAGCTTCAACACTGCAAAAATAAAATCTAATTAAAACGCATAGAAAAGCGCGCGCATCTATTCTATACTAATATACATTATGTTTTTATAAAGCGAAGAGTTTGTTTGTTTTATATAAAGCTGAAGAGTTTGTTTGTTTGTCACCTCTAATCTCAGGAATCACGGGTTCGAATGGAAAAATTACTTTTGTGTTGGATAGGTCATCTATCGAGGAATGCTATAGGCTATACATATATCAAAAGGCTAAGGCCCATAGGAGGGAAGCAGTAGTGAAAAATCTAGCAAAAACGAGGAAATTTTATTCGTAACATGTGGTCCTCCTGGTGGAGTGACCCTTTGCTCCGACAGAATTGAACATTTTGGCCACGAGTTTAAAAAGTGTATCTACACCCGGACTGAGCCGGGCCGGATCGCTAGTATTTAGTACTAAAAAACTTCAGAAATATGTCCTACAGTACCGCGCGGTGTCTAACGTTCTTACAAAAAATAATGCTTGTAAAACCACCGTAGTAAATACGATTTGCGTCATATTGAAAGTTGGATATGTGAGGGATTATTTCAGTAACAAAATGGTCAGCCGAAATATGAAAATATTACCTGGCGATTTTCTCTGGTTCTACACGTGGCGCAATTTTGACAGGATCTCTAACAGCTGGCACCGCCGGTACACTCACAGGTTGCCAAGTCACGTTCCGTTGTTGACATCTGAAATTATTTGGAATTTAGTATTTCATTTAACCCTTTGACTGTCGTAAGCGCCGCCTACTGACCTTGATTCAAAATAGCCACTATTTCAATAACATTAGGTTGCTTTTTTGCTTGAAATCGATGAGCCGTATTAATAATAGACCCTATTTCAATGACATTAGGTTGCTTATTGCTTGAAATCCGAAGGAACCGTGTTCCGGTTCCGACGGTTGAGGGGTTAACACTGTCACGGCATAATGACTGCTCTGCACATGATGGTAAGTGCAAATGCTGTTCAGGCAAAGTATCAAATGACATCAGACTGTCCCATGCTATTTGATACAATTATGCCGGCATGCTAAGCTAGTATTTCGCATTCTATGCATATATTTAACTTTTATTCAGTATATAACGATATTGTGGATATACAACGTGTCGATGTTATAAATGCTTTAAATTGCAACGTCACTAAATAACGATAGTTAAAACAAATTAAAATGATTAGACTTTATATCACAATTAAATTGACAAAATGATATTTTCAAACAAACGAAATAATAAAATAATTTGGTTCAAATACAACACGCTTTATATGTTACCTACTGCCCTCAGTTGACCCAGACATAAGAGCGGCAACGCCGCATTTTTGTCATCACGTTACGAATAGTACCTATCATTTGATTTGGCGCGCTGATTCCTTTGTAGTTATAGGTATAATTATATTCGTATAATAACAAATGTAATAAAAACATTCTCAATCAAGTCCCCTTTTACACAAATAAAGTAGGTCACCATTGCTTCGTCGCAGGATAAAAATAGCACGACGCGACGCGTAAAGTATTACTGCCACTAAACAGGCCTTCAAACAAACCATATTGGTGTATTCCACAGCTGTAAATCGCGACATCGCGTCATTCGTAATGTGTTGTGAGCAACGCACACGCATTCGCAGAGAACAAGCACGGCGACAGACTAAGGAGTCACGGCGCACTGACGACTGACCAGGCGACGAGTGGCGCGGCCACCCTCGCCCCCGCCCTAACCCCTGTCCCTCGCCACAGAATACTAAACTAACAGAAGTCAAGCTCCATACAAAGCGCGCTAAATCAACGCACACATTGACAGCGTTCACCGACACGATATTTCAAACCAGTCGAGACCAGTGCGAGCGCGAGTGTCACCCGCTTCGGGCACGCAAATAGTGAGATGTTTTGTGCAAAGATGGAGCAAATGAATAAAATTTATTACACTTGTATATAAAACACAAGATTATAATAATTGAATATAAATTTCATTAAAAAAAACATATATTATAGAAAAACAATAAAAAAACCTTAGAATAATGACATACACATTCTCAGCGAGTTCATAAATAAAATTAAAATTTATTTATTGTATTATTGTGTTTTATATATTTTATTTAAAAAATTCAATCATACAATACGAGTGCTATTAACACGATACGTGTTTTCGCATAAGCCAAAGTTAACAACCCTTGCGCGAACGCCGAGCGTAGTGTGAGTGTGGCAACAAAAGTGAAGTACATACACAAGCTTGACTTCTGTTAGTATTCTGTGACCTCGCTCCCGACCGTCGACCGGCGATCGCCGATCCCAGTGTTGCTATGTTAGATTTAAAAAAGTACGGGAAAAGCTTCGTGAAAATTAGTAGATGGATGTCAAATACAGTGAATTATAATTATACTGTTTATTACAGGGCTTTTTTCATAGTAAGTGAAAATACTATGTGTATTTTCTTCGTTCTTAAAAATTACAAGTATCCTGTAAAAAAGACTGTTAATCGCTGTATTAAAATTCGTTCATAAAGTACTGGAGATATAATAAATAAATATTAAATACACCCAACAGTTACATACATAGTCATGACCCCACACTAAGATCGAGTTTATGGTTTGGTTGAAAATTTAAGGTGAAATAAAAACTAAAAAAAATATTTTGAATTCATGAATGATTTGTGTCAGATATAGCTTAACTATTTGTCATGTTAGTCATATTGTAGTATGTTTTATACTTACTGCATAATATGTTTTGTTACTTTACAGTAAATTTAGTACATATAGTTTTAGTGTAATTACGCGCACCTTGCAACACTGCCCAGGAGTCGCGGGTAATCCTAGATTTCGAACTGGCAACCTCGCGTTGCGTCGTTTAGCTATTATGAGTTTTAATATAATGGAGATTAGGTCTGAATTTAAGTATTGGTTTTATTTCTATGCAACTAATAATAAAACCTTGTATTCTTTTGCACTTGACTTTTGTGTCAATGACCTAGCCAATAGGCTATTTGACTAATTTCTGAAAACCATACCACATTATGAAGCGGGGTCTATAGACCTTACAAATGAAGGTTATTTTTAATTACTATATCTATATCATTTGAAAATAAATTTACAAAATACACTGAAAAATTACACTGTCAAAACGCTCTGTCTGACAATGTGGCGTTTAGTTCGTAAACATCCGTTCCACAGATTCGTTCGCATATATCACTCATTCTTAAATCATCCATAGATCAATCAATCAGTCAATCGTCCGAATGAGTTTTTGCATTGAGGTATTACAACTGGAGCGGATTATATTATAGATCAAGTCAGCATTGCTGCAGATACGACACTTCATATATTTGTTACATTTTTTACCTAATGTTTCAGAATAAAGTAAAACGAAATATAAAAGCCCAATATAATCATACATTTTTAATAACTTATAAAGCTACATTATTATATAGATTTTAAAAACAACAAAACCTATAATAGGCTATTTGACTGTATAAAAATATTGACTTATTTGTTTCCATCCGTGTAAATAATTTAATTTAAACATATTTCATTATCATACATTAAAAATATTGTATATTTTGTCTAAAAACCACAATAATAATTTAATTTATTTTGAGTTCGCGCCACGTGATCGTAAACGATTTTGATTGGCTATGACGTCATGCATTAGTATGAACTACTCACGTACAGGAAATGAATGGGATTGATAACGGCATAGATGCAAATTAAATATTAAAAATACCTTTAAAACGCGTTATTTGTCATTTGTACCCGTGAATTAATAATATTATCATGTCCAATGTAATAAAATGTGAAGAAAGAAAAAAAATCTAATTTTTTTAACAAAACCTCATTTGGACTATTGATTGATTGATTGATCTATGGTTGATTCTTAGAGTATTTATATTAGAGGGAGCGCTGTCATACATTCGCGATTTGAAAAACGTAGATATTTTCTTGTTCGTAATGTTGGTAGCGCACCTATATTAGTAAAAATTGAATTAACAATGTAGCAATAAATTTCTATAAATTCCTTTATTAGCCGAAATTATATTTAACTATTATCCTTTTAAAACGAGTTTGAGTGGAATTAAATAGACCTAAACTATTTATTTTTAATTATTTTTTCAAATAATTTGTGTATGTTGCACAACCTGTTCCAATAAGCGGTACATACTCTAAGGGTTGATTAGAGAGTGGGTGACATGCGAACGAATCTCTGGAATGGATGTTTACGAACTGAATGCCACATTGCCAGACAGAGCGTTTTGACAATGTAATTATTCAGTGTATTTTGTAAATTTATTTTTAAATGATATATATATATAGTAATTAAAAATAACCTTTATCTGTAAGGTCTATAGACTCCACTTCATAATGTGTTATGGTTTTCAGAAAATAGTCAAATAGCGTATTGAGTTATCCTACTAAAAAATACTTTTGTTTCAAAAATATGGATAGTGAAAAAATATATTTACAATATCCAATGTATCTGATAATAAATATATTGAATAAAATAAATAAACGAATTTTTCAATATTTACCTATTTGTCCGTAACATTAATCTTATTCTATAATTTTGTTAAAATATGACATTTGTCAAAACGGCTTTGGTACATAATCTAATTTATTAATATTTTTGCTACTTTATTCAAATTATCGTTAATTTACGTATGGAATTAAATTCTATATTTTTTTTCAAGTGAACTGGAATGGTTTTTATATGTCTTCAGTTGGGAGTACGGTATTTTTAAAGCAATTAAAATAAATAGCATAAATGACAACTGTCATAGCCAACTGTCAGCGTAAGGGTACATGTACCCTTGCAAATGTTCCAAATTATTTGGTTTAGATCCCCTCCAGCTGTATACCTCAACGAGTTTTTGTCAAAAAAAAATAGAATGATATTTCTTTCTTCACATTTTATTACATTGGACATGATAATATTATTAATTCACGGGTATTAATGTCAAATAACTCGTTTTAAAGGTATTTTTAATATTTAATTTGCATCTATGCCGTTATCAATCCCATTCATTTCCTGTAGGTGAGTAGTTCATACAAACGCATGACGTCATAGCCAATCAAAATCGTTTACGATCACGTGGCGCGAACTCAAAATAAATTAAATTATAATTGTGTTTTTTAGCCAAAATAAACAATATTTTTAATGTATGATAATGAAATATGTTTCAAAATTAAATTATGTACACGGATGGAAACAAATAAGTCAATATTTTTTATACAGTCAAATAGCCTATTTGCTACAGCAGGTGGTTAAATATGAAAAACTAAAAGACTATCCTGTGGCTAAACGGGTGATGATAAATTAATAATATTTGGTGTTGTACGGGCTGCTGATGCGATACCCTGTATGTGGTCCAAAAAAATGATTATGTCACCGACATGTTGTATAAAGTCGGGGTACCTATGCTATAATTATTTTGAATGCTATAAATATTTTATTCAGGCACACAAATTCCTGACTTTTGGCGGTTAATGCATTGAAAATCCAGTACCACTTTGACCGAGCTGGGATTTGAACCCGAGACCAAACTTTGTAATCTTATCATAATATAACTACCCAGGCAATGTTCTATAATTCAAGTTTATTACTCAGAAAATATAATACTCACGTTTTGTGCGGGAACAGTGAGAAGACGTACTTCGCCAACTCAGGATGACCATGTAACTCCGACAATAGCAGTTTGCAAGCCTCACACGACGTACAACTCTTCAGGCTTTCGCAGACTTCTTTCAGTTTCATCAGTACGGCCTTTCGCTTTTCGGCATCTGAAATTTCTTTCTAAAAATGAAATATAATTCATAAAATTAAATAAGTATAATATTACATATTCAACCCATATGTTTCATTGCAGTGCATTTATAATCAGCTACAGTTGAGGGCGATTTTAAAAAGCCGGTAACATATCTATTATACAAGTTATTCCTTTAAGACTACGCTTGAAACATCCATATATCAGCCCATATAAGTCCCACTGCAGGGCACGGTTAGGCCATATAATCCAGCACACTGGCCTAGTGTGGACTTTACATACCATATAAATTCTTACAAATCGCTATTGTATGTAGGTTTCCTCACGATGTTTTCCTTCGCCGTTATAGTGCGTGGCGATTAACTATCAATACACACATGACTACGTCATAACACGGTAAAAGTCAGAGGTGTGTCGTGGGATTCGAACCCGCCACCACCATCAGTCACCACCAGCCGCGTCTGGTCCGTTTACCAACAAGCCAGTACGCACTTAAGACGTAATGAGAATTGAGTACGTAGTATGTTACGAAGCCAGCTGAAATACAGCGCTGTTGTATATCAGTGTATATTGAGTTGGTATCCATTCTAAACGCATATTACAGCTAATATTAGTATCGGCCTGTTAACTGTTACCTTATTATTAACTTACTTATATTGTTATTTACTTGTATGTGTTTGTGGAAAAAATAAATGACGTTAAAAAAGTTATTAAATATACTAACTTGAACTCTCTTCATCAAGCTCCTAACATGGCTTTGGAAGTAGAACGGGAACACCCCACAGTTCTCCGCCTGCTCTGGATTGAGGAAGCCTAGGAACTCGTTGTACACATGCACAAGGTCACCCTTCGAGTCCTCGTGGATGCTCTGAGCCAGACACACCGGGTCGTCACTCAATAAGTTGAAGCCGTTGAACAAAGAGTACAGACGCTTCTTTAGTTGCAAATTGCTCAGCTTTACACTTATACGTGTTAGAAGTCTGCATTGGTATTGTAGGGCGTATTCTGAAATAATAAAATTTATTATAAAATGTCGGTTAGTTTGTTTTTGACTGAAATGGGGATAGCAAAAACATTCATTGAAGACATAATAGAGTTGTGTCCAAGATTTTATTTTGAACGTTAAGTAAGGGTTCCTAAACGGTATTGCTTTAAAAAAAACATAATATGAAAACAACATCAAAAATGTATATAAAATGATTGAGATAATAATATTTTAATAGTGCGTTGCGGACACTTATTGTCTCTTTCGCACGCGTGCATCTTATGGAAGATGACGTCCCGCCGTGCGTATTGCATCCTTTTCTATTACTCCTACCACCAACTTTTATATATTTGTAACATATACATATGCAACAACATGGGTCATGGAGATGCGTTGTCGGCTTTTAAGGGAATACGCTCGTTTTCTGGTGGTCGTTAGGTCGTAATTGTACGGAAATGCTACTGTTGGCAACAAGTTCCACAAAATATAGTAGAAAATCAAAATGTTTAACTTTTTTTTTATTTATTTCTGTTTAATTTCAAGGTTAATGATATGTTATTTATTGTAGACCTAATAAATAAATAAACAATATACTAAAATAAATTAAAAACACTATGCTTAGAAAAAAAATCTAGTAAATCAACGGCACTTACCCAAATCGTCTGCATCCGGTAAACTGGATTGTGCTTTCGCTTCATTTGAATCCATTTGAGAGAGAAATGATATTCTCTCTTGTAATTCCGCATACGCGGACTTATATTGCTGACTGTAAAAACCTAAAAACAGGCGTAATCTATTCGAAACACGCGGGAACTTTATATTAGTGCAATAACAGGGTTTTTTCACACGCGTTCTCGGCTTAAAATAATTCGTTATTTTGTTCTGCTTGCATAATATTCTTCTTAAAATTTTGCAACACTCGCAATGGTCTCTTTCGTCTGGTTCAATTTCTTTTGTGTTACTTGGAGTTTTGTTTTGGGGTTCTTCTGGTGCCTTTGGTGTGGTTTGGACCTCAGCTGTGGTCATAATGGGGGTTTTTTGTGAGTCAACTATAGTCGTGTTTTGTAACATTGTGAGGGGTACTAAAACCATTCCTGCCTCAGTTTGTACTACACTGAATAGATTTGCTGCCACTACAACGTTGTCCGTAGTTTTTGGCTGTTCCAAATCCGGTTTGGGTAGATCGGAGGAGTTTTCAGGGATGAAGTCTATTGGCATCGGCTTTTTCTTGGGCACTTCGACTGTTTGGCCGAGTTTTACTGATACGCCTTTCGGTGCCTGCACTGAATTTTCTTTGGCGAGGTAGTTCTGAAACGGAAGGTCGGAAATTTGACACATTTCAAAAGTTGCTATAAATAAATATTTACACGTCTCGTTTTTGTGAGGGGGCCAATAGGCGTGGAAATAGTGTATGAGTAATGAGAGTTTTGTTTTTTTAATAAGAACTTCCTATACTCTCTCTCTTTCTGTTTCCAGTCACAGGACTGCTGAACATAGACCTCCCCCAAAGTCTTGTAGGCGTGTGTCCGATACTTCGCTTGCCTGTACGTGGCATCTACTCTAGATCCTTTTGGAACCAGCGGCCATTAGTTCTAAATGCCATGTGCCCGGCCCACTGTCACTTCAACTTGCTAATCTTTCCGGGAATATATAGTTGAATTTATATTATTTGATTTCAAACCCAAAACCGTGAGCATGATTTAAATTGTAAATCATATGTAAAATACATAGTTGAAACGATAAATTAGTACGGTGAAACTCTTGTAGTAGAATGCCTCATAAGGGCAGTTGCGGTACGTAAACCACACTGAGGTCTCGGGTTCGAATTCCGAGAGATGGGCAGAGTGATATTGGATTTTCCATTTATTATCAGCCAGAGTCATGAATTTGTGTCCGATATGAGGACAGGCTCGCCACTAATCACAACGTGGAATCACACAAGGCGAAACTTGGGTGTACTATCACCTCCGCCTACCTGTTCTGGGATAAAGGCGTGAGTTAATGTATCTATTGAAATATAATAATGCCTACCTTGATCCGGCTGTTGGTTTTGGCTAGGTACTTGAGCCATAGTCGCGGGATCTCGTTGGCGGGCTGCTCGTGTAGCGTCATCGTCGGGTTGAACGGCAGCAGCTTGTGATCCACAGGCTCTACTATGTTGTGTTTCAACAATTTCTGCAATAGGGAAAACGCATGCGATTTTTTAATTTTTTGTTTCCTTTCTGTATGTTTAATTTATTTATTTATTTGAACAGTACGATTATTAACATCAATTACACTATTCAATTACCTATTATAATATAAAGAACAAAACATAAAATTTAACAAATTTTAACGTACATTACAAACAAACTTATACTAAAATAATAATATTCATTTTATATGTACCTATATAAATAATAGATAGCTTACTGAGGAATATAATTTTCGCTAAAATTAAGACAATTCCTAACAAGCGGCTTCCATTCGTCGTTGATGATATCGAATTGCGGGTAAGCTTCCATGAAAGCATTTAGTTGATTAAGAACTCTTGGGACTGGCGACATGGTTCGTGCTACCGTACGGCAAACAGGCGTCGCAAACAACTTGTGTGTTCTATTTCGAAGATAGTTGTTAGGAGTATAGATTTGCATCAACTCACTGTGAATATCCGGCGCATCGATCATACTACGGCATATTTTAATCATACAAATCAATTGGTCATAACTTCTTCTTGTCTCAAGCAAATTATATCCTAGACATCCTAAAAGGTATTTGTTGGGTACATATATGGATAGCTCGAGACAAATTTAAATAGAAATCGTAGAAAAGCCTTCTGTACCTTTTCTAGAACAAGAGAATATGTCTTTTCGTGCGGGTTCCATACGCATGAACTTGCCTCAAGCTTTCTTCGTACCAATGTGCTATATAAAAGTTTTATGATTTGGGTGTCCTGGAAGTCCCGTGCATTTCGTAAGACGAAACCGAGGCGCTTGAAAGATTCCATAGCAACATTAATTATGTGATTGTGGAAAGTGAGACTTTGGTCGAAAGTGACTCCTAAATCTTTGATAAGCGTGGACCTAGTAATAGCATTACCGTTGATGTTGTAATCAAAGGTAAATTAAATTAAATCAAAGGTAATAAAGGTAAATGTTATTATATTCCCGGAAAAATATGAGTCTTTAAAAATAGGAACCAAAAAAGAAAAAATAAATAATCAAAACTGCATCAGTTTCGAAACATTTAAACGTCATTTCCACGCGTACCGTACCGATATCAACAACGAAGTGTTTGGATTAAGTTTATTTCATGAATTTCTACAATACTGTATTTGTATCTGTACATGACGTGGACATGAACACCTCTTTAATTTGGTTAACTCATACGTACGTTAATAGGGTTGTCGCGAACCCACAGATCACTTCCAATAGATACCGCATTACGATAGTTTTGTTTTGAACCGAAAACGTCAACGAAGGGAACTGCGCGGGGGGTGGGCGGGTTGCAGCGCGGTCACGTGGATTTCACTGGAGAGATGAGGCATAAGTCGATAAATAAAAAAATGTATCGATAGTTCGATTTGCCAGTAAGTTCATGTGTTATGATCGCTTCTATAAATTAATTACCAACTTGTTAAATGTTTGATAATATTTTTTCATCGGCCTGATTTGATAAATTATACCAACCGGCAACCGCTTACTACGAATAAAATAGGATTAAGATTTATACTTTAGTACGGTTTTATTTCTATTATTCACCGTGTATTTTTGTATACCATAATGGCGAAATACCCAAATTAAGTGTTGATATAAAAGATCAGATAAAAATATGAAATAGTAAATAACTAAACCTCACGCCCTAAAGGGCTACAATAACTTATTCCGTTTCTTGAATTCTGACGGCGGCTGTAGTAAATGTAATATCGACAAGTGACGATGAAACCCACTTGACGAACTATGAATGTTTTTGAGACGATATATACGTTAAAATTAGTGCAATAGCTTGTACTACTGATTCTCAATAAACTTAGTATACTAAAACTTATGATAAATACCCTCCCATTATATTTGAAAACGTATACAACTAGAGGGAAAAAAGGAAATTTAATTACGCCAAAGATAAAAATAAATAAAAAAATATTGTAAAAGTACCTTGTTAACAAATTTAACAATTTCAAATTACATAAAATAACGTAATTATGGTAATTTGCAATTTTTATTTAAATCAATATATATTTTGTGACATTGTCATTTAATAAAATTAATTTACATTATTGTTTTACAATATCGATATTTCTGGGAATGATATTATAAACATGCGTCAAACACTAGAAGAACGCGTGATTTCGCCAAAAAAAGATGGCTTATTACGGTTATTGCTATGCGAAAAAGAGACGGCTGATTTTCCATCCGAACTCGACTGTTTGACATTGATACATTAACCAGTATAAAATGAGCTCGCTCGGGACCAAATTAATTTAAAGAATATTAGTTATCGATGAAAACTTATTGCGTTTTTTTAGATACTTTATTTTTTGAGTATTTTGCACACCATTTTATTTAACAAATCATTTTTAACTGTAATATTATGTTCCCAAAATGTAATTTTCGCTAACGTGCGACGACATGTGCGGGTCCACTACTTGGACGATACTGATGACGCGACATTTGGCATCGGTTTATATCTATCTGATAGCTTATATGTGTTGGGCGCAACCGCTGCCTTGCATTAGGTATCTATTGGGAGTGATCTGTGCGCGAACCCCATTTTTCTTGTAGTATCAAGTCAAGTAGTGTTGCCAGGTTGACAGGTTTTCCCAACATATCGGGAAAAATTTACTTTTGAAAAATTAGTTGCAGTTATACATACATTGATAGGGTTATCAGGCGCGCCATGTTTCCTGACATTCTGCAGATGCAGCATGACTATCCGCGTGGTGGTCCATGGCATGAGGTGCTGCACGAGCAGCCCGGCCGCCACGTGCAGGCCGCGCCGCGCGCCGCGCCTGCCGGAGAACTCCGCAGGGTTGCTCTCCACGTACTCCTTGAACTCTTGGATGCCTAGCGCTATCAGACTGGAAGATCGTAGACGTAGACATAAATAAAAACAATTACAAACCAAAAAATATAGAACAATTAATATTTTACCACACATACATAAACTCACGCCTTTTTCCCAGAAGGGGTAGGCAGAGATGCCAGGGCACCCACATTTCGCCTTGTATGTTCCGTCCCACGAAGTGATAGGTGGCGAGCCTATCGCCATATCGGGCACAAATTCCTGACTCTGGGCTGATAATGAATAGAAAAATCCAATATCAATTTCCCAACCCGATTCGAACCCGAGACCTAAACTTTGTAACCATATCGTAGTACAACTACGCCACCGAGCCAGTTAATATTTTAAGTATGTACATGCGAAATCATCTGTCTCCAATTCTGGTAGCTCTATCATATCCGCTTTGACCGGAGGGAAGTGGAGAATAAATCATTTCCAACTCCTATTAATTTAACTTTCCGATTAATTTCGTAGCGGGTAAAAGACAAGTTAGACATTCCCGGAGACTCGTCGAGCTTCAATGCTCGATGTTATTACATTGCGTGCCGCTGTTGATCCTGGCTTACAGGAGTTACAGTGGTGGGTGTGAGGGCAGGACATTCTCCAGCTTTCTAATATGTGGGAGGCCGCCTTGGCAGGTACCACTGCAATGTCTATTTCAGTCTATTTCTACCGCCAAACATCAATATGTTCATGAGCGGCAGTGATCACTTGCCATCAGATTACCTGTTTACCGTCCTGTGAAAAAAAAAACAAATTTCATGCATGATATTGTTGTTACTCCGGCACTGCTAAAATGACAACCCATTCAAATTTAAATCATCCGATATTTTATCGTACCCGATTTTTCGTCGTAGCCGATTTTATACGGTACTCACCTGTCTTCAGATATAGTATAAGAGGATCGTTTGAGCTGGTCAGGTCGGTAGGCAGTGGGCGGTAGCAAGTGCGGGTACAAGAATACGGGGCTGTTGGCCACCACTTGCTTCAACTGCTCGGGGAAGTCCAGCATCGGCATACTCGTATACAGGGTGCGACGACGACTATGAAAAAGTATTTTTTAGAGCATTTTACAGCCTCTGTTGCGCAGTTGGTTAAGCGCCGGCAGTAAAACAAGAGGCCACGGGTTCGATCTCCGCACTGAGACAAATGTTTGTGAAGTACAAGTACCTACTTGCCTCGAGTCTGGGTGTTTGTGAGACCGAAAAGTCTCTCGTAGTTCCTAATACCCACGACACAAGAGTAATTGATATTAATGTGGAATGAGGACTATGTATGTGACCGTTGGGTGTATTTGTTTATATTATTAATATTATTTTTAAGATTTTTTTCCTATTTTCCAAAAAAATATATAATTTTGATTTTTTAGTTAGTACAAAAATAATATGTGATTCCATAATTTTGTGGTATTGCAATAAAAATGTATAAAGAAATTATATTATGAACTTACCATCTATCACTCATTTTATCGATAAATCTGAAACAAAAGAGGATTTCATTTAGCCTTTACAGAAACCTTTAAAAAATCTTTACACGGTATTACTGTTTGACGATATTAGAGCGACTAAAAAAAGAAATAGAAACACAGATAGCAATAGGGTTTCTTACTTGACAAATTCCGTGTTTTCTGGAGTATCCGCGCCCAGCGCGGTCTCCCAAGTGCACATCAATTCGTAAGCCTGCTTCAAATTGCACACATTCGCCAGAGTGTTCGGATTAGTCGCTGTCATATTTAAAAACGCTTTCTGAAACAATGAACCACTTTTAGTACATTATGATTTATTATTTTTACTGCTTAAATAAATATTTTCAAACAAATTTTAAAAAAGTTAGTCTTGACAACACTTTGGATTTATTTATAAATATCTATTTTTATTAAAAGCATTTTTACACAGGTTAAAAATAAAATCACACGTATATTAAATATGCATTAAATTATTAATAACATTAAAATCTACAATTTACAATAATTGTAATTAAAATTAACTGGGCTCATAGAAAACAGCGACATTGTTATGTAATGCCCTTACTTAGGAATAAAGTTTAAATTTACGGCCTAACTGATATACGTGTTTAAAACCTATTTTAGCGATCGAATTTTTTGTCCCTTTCAAACATGTTTTGAATTTAGTTTGAGTGAGAAAGACAAAACATTTGATAACTAAAATAGGTTTTAAACTGTCTATGAATAAAGTCGATGCAGATCAAAATTTAATAATAGTCACATACCACATATTCTTTGTAATGGCGCGCGTAGTTCCAATGTATGGGATGCGCGTAGAGTTGCAAATAGTTAGAGGTGGACAATTGTACGTGCTGCCTCAACTGCTGCTGGAATATCAACACTTGGTCGGGGAGCATCTGGAAATAACATACATATTCCATTCATTTTGTACGATAAACAATTTTGTATAATATGTAACAGCCGGGATAAGGCTAGGTAGAGGATGTAATTAGAAAGAAAGAAAACTCATTTATTAGTCACAAATAAGATGACGCACACACTCGTTTAACATAAATGTATACAGGGAGCGCAAATAAATGGCGCACTTGCTCAGTGGGATACAAGGGCATAATATTAATATCATAATAAAATAATAATATTTGGAAAATACCTATACGTTTTGAAGTTATGACCGTTTTAAGTTTAATCACCACTTTTTCGCATTAAACCAGTTGGAATAGATGAAGAACAAGATTTAAACACATACGTATTTTTTCGTTTCGTCGTTAATTGAACGGTTAACGAAATATAACACGATAACCATTTTTAACAGCATCAAAACTTTCTTAAGAGCGTTTATACCCTGCACGCGCTTTTTGGCTTAAAAACAGGACTTTTCAAATGAGTTAATAGCCACCAATAAACAATTTAAAGGAAAAATAATTATTACTAATTTTAGAAAAGGTTGTCATCTAGGGATTTTGGTGGAAAACATTATAGATTGATGGATAATTTGTGAGTACTATACGGATTACTGAACACAAGTTTCGTTATTTAGGCTTTAACTGGCAATTTAGAAGCTTAAGATATCTGAAACCACTAAATATAAGATGAAGATAAAAATATTATCAGACTAATAAGACCCTTATGGAGGGATTTTGCTGAGAAAAATAATCTTTTTGTGTTTAAATCCTGAAAAATAAAAATTTTAACAATGCAAAATTATTCAGAAACTCTCGTCAAGAACATATTTTTTTTCACCAACTTATCGTACATAATTTTTTATAGCAATTGCATATTACAATAGAAGAACATCTTATCAATAAACTACCATTTTTATATTGCAACAAAATTAGTTTTCATGTTTTCTACAAATATTTTAAAAACCACTATAAAACACGCTGTCCGACGTGGATCAAATCAGACCGCCGCAAGGCCTTCTAGAGGGAGGATGTATCGCTCGTCGCTCCGGCCTGGCTGCAGTCGATTATGCCGCGCGTAGTAAAAATAGCCACGCGCGGAATGCGATTACCACATCTTAGTACTTTGGTAGTAAAATATTTAATTATTTTTATTACCTACAATGATTTTGTAGTGAGTATAAATTATGTTTCAGGTAATATAATGGGATGTAATTCCGAGGCTAAATTATGTTATGTATTGTAATATAAAATTAAATATATTTCGTAATTGTAAGGGGTTGTAAGGCCCCTAACACTATTTATGTGTTCGAACACGAAATGATTAATAAAACGTCCGTAGTGTATACTGATTGAACACTGATTTGAATGCAACTTAACAATGTAATAATAACGAAAATATGATTAGTATCCAAAATTTGTATTATTCTTTGCTTGCACAGTAATATTTGTCTACTTGTAATGCAAATAAAATATTTTTATGATATTATATTACAGTTACATTTCAATTGAATATTTGAAGCGCACGGATCAAAGTTGTTTGAGCCGATTGCAGAGTTGGGCAAAATTTATTCGAATGACGAATAACGAATAAATAATTTTTTTTATTCGTTATTCGAATAAAGAATAACATAGGTTATTCGAACCAAAATTATTCGAATAACGAATAACTTTTTTTATTCGTTATTCGAATAAGAATAAAATAAACGAGCGAATAATTGGTATTAAACTCGGTACATATTTTATAGTAAAACGACTTTAAAAAACGAATAATAGCAACTGGACATGCATACACAGACTGCATACACAATTTTTTTCTGTTATTGTCGGTTGGGAATTGTTTATCGTGAAATATTAAATTGTTTTCGTCACTAATTTATATTTGCCATTGACAGTGTGTGATGCAACTATACAATGGGTAATGCCCATCGTGGGGTAAGCGGACAATGACAAACAGAAAAACGAATCAATCAAATCATCATCCACGCCCACTTGAAAAACTCATGTATATTTGTTTATTTCGTTAATAATATAACATCGTTTTTGACTAATCATTCGTAAAAGGGTTTTAAATAAAAACAGATAAACAATAACATTATATTTTCATAATATCTATCATTTGAGTGTCATTAAATCGACTAATCAATCGTAAGTTTACAATATTTTTATACATATAGGCTAGGTACATGACAAAATGACACAGTTGACGTTTGATTGAACATTTTTAGTACCTTCGAGAATGATATGTTTATTGGATTGAATTTATTTATTTCTGGTAACGTTAATAAATGGACTCTGCTGATTTCACACTGTGGCGAAGGAATATGGGAATAGTAAAATCCTGAACTAAAATAAGTATAAAGCAGACAAATACATTAGCGGAATAACTACTGGACATATTGCGATTTAACATCTTATGTCTTAGGATGGCGAGCGCAAGTGAAATGCCAACCATAGCTTTGTAATTCAAGGTATTGTTTCGTTTTGGCACTGTTTATGAGCGGTCTTATTGCTCACCACCAGGCGAACGGCATGTTCGTTTTGCAAAACAAAGCAATAAAAAAGATGTTTCACTGTCAAATTGTTAAAAAGATAAGGTCAAAATGTTATGGATTTCTTATTTTTTCTTCCCTTAAAAAGACTATGGCATAATTTTTAATGTATTTTCTGATAATAGATACCCTTATTCTGAAATAAGTCCCAAAGAACCCCATTATAAGTGCTCGTTCTTAGACCAAGACACTATGAAAAATGGGCATTCCCCTTGATAGAGCAGTAAATAGGATAGCTGCGCCATGGTTCTTTCCTCACCCACCTCACCAAGTTTAGTATCTCTAGAACAAACCAGTAAACCCAAATTCCCTCCATACCTTACCTCACTGCCTCTAATCATTTCTCGGTCACTACCGTAATTGGCAATTACGGTTTCCACAACATACTAAGAACAAATTCAGTCCCAGTTAACTATTACCCAATACAGAAACCACAATTTAGAGTAAGTACTCGCCCTGGGTTCGAATCAAGGCCCTTACTGACCCACAACCTATATGAAGTACCGAGTAAAAATATTATTCAGAATAACGAATAAATCATAAATAAATAATTCGTGAGGATATTATTCACGAATAAATTATTCGCGAATGAATCATTCGTGAATAATTTTGGTGCGAATAAATTTTCATTCGAATAATTATCTAGATAACGATTCATTCGAATAATGCCCAACTCTGGCCGATTGTATAGCGAGCCGACGCGGCAGCTCTACGCACACAGCTTTGGTCGCTTATGTGTGCGTGAAATTAACGAAGAAATACCTATAGTTGACTTTGCGCGCAAGGTGTATACGCTCTTAAACTTCGCTTTAATCGTTGTTTACATATGGGCAAGGTCGTGAACTCTCAGCGGTATAATTTATCCTTCTCTAACTTTAAAAAAGGATAATTTTTGTTTCATTTCAAATAAATAAATCAGTTAAACAGGGACGTACTTAGATTTAAGCGTCAATAAATTAACAACATAATAACTGTGCAGTTGCATCGTGTATGGATTGACTATTTTGTTTGTCATTATTTTCCTTAGTGTCACAAATCCAAACTGAAAGACACCAAGAAATCACACTGGTCATCGCTTAAATATTGCTTAAATCATGTAAGATTGCGAATGTAATTATAATTAGAAAAGTTTTGGTAATACCTACATAACATATAAATTATCTAAATAATTAATATTCATTGAAAAAATAATCTGATGACACTGATTACTTAAAAATAAGATTTTTAAAATGATGGCCCAATTCGGCCCTATTAGTCAAAGGAAGCCGCCGGTCATAGTGTACTTCGTCGGATCCAACGCGGCTCGATTATTCTTCCTTTGAGGTTGCCGCCGCCCATTGTGGGTGCGAGCAGAAAGGCGGCAATTTCTTTGTCGGTAACTTTTAGCATTTTGCAAAAGAAGCCCGACATCTTGAGGTGTGCTCACACTACACACTTGATATAACTAAATATGATTAAGTACTCCGACATAAAAAGTTACGTTAAAACAAAAAAGATCTTATTGGACTGATAGAATGGTCCTTATTTGCTCAAGAGATTATAATATTATGTAAAAATGTCATCAACTGATCCAGTCAGTTACAAATTGTCTATTTACCTTGCTTATTATTGTATTTACCATTACATTATTCTATTTTGAAAATAATGTTACTTTAAAGTGGTAAAAGTTCTTCTAAATTCTTATACCTAGAGAAATGTCGTCTACCATTATAGCATAGAATTTGCATATGAGACTTCTGTGAGATAAAATCAGTGAAATCAATAAACACTAACTACTAATTTACTGCACTGGAGACCCCGTGCCCTGCAGTGGCACGTATATCGGCTGATACAGTACTAATTGTTCAGATGAATTATTATGAACTCAAATAGGAAAGCTTTGTATCTAATGTGAACAGGTTTTTATCTTTCAAAAATCAAAATAATAAATTATTTTTTTTTAGTTTTATTTGGATGGCAATCGCGTGTGCATGTATTAGTCGCAATTAGTCGTGTGCATATTATTGTAACTTCGTCTTCAGTTATTTTGATTAAATTTTATTAATTTCACTACGCTTTGAACATTACCCAATTTGATAGCTTTTGATGTAACTTGTGTTATGTGAAATGTAAAAGAAAAAGTGATTTGTGCTACTAAATTGTGACAGTGTTTTCGTGCGGGGTTTGACGGGTCCTGCGCTTCTATCCTTGCCTATCAAGGTCATTACAGTTTACATTACAAGGTCAGTTAACTATTTTTGTGGTCATTAATGACAACTAACCAGCCCATATGAGTCACCGACGGCCTCCGTGGCGTAGTTGGTAAGAACCGCCTGTGAAATGAGAACCGCGGGTTCGGTTCCTGCCCCGAGACAAATAATTTCCCTGAACCATAATTATTTTCAAATACCCGCGATACAAGATTTGTATCTTAGTGTGGGGTTAGTACCCATGTATGTGACTGTTGACAGTATTAATTTAATATCTTTTTTATGTACCCTGAGCGTGATGTAAACAATCGCACGACTTATAAGTAAATAATGAGCTCTGCTTATTTATTTTTGGGTGTCTACCGTTCAGTTGTAAGGTTCAATCACTTTAGCATAATGTGTTAAGGGGTAGCATATGTAACGTTAGTTTTTTTTTCTCGGCATCTGTCTTAATATTCGCTAGCGCCATGCAAATCCGTCTTAATTAGGATGCCTTCACCATATACTATAATGTATATTGGCAGGTGCGCCGTTTTCTTGTACACCCTGTATATATAACTAACAACAAAAAGAAAATAACCCCTGGACCGTCGGACGAACCCACAGATCACTCCCAATAGATACCTAATGCAAGGCAGCGGTTGCGCCCAACACATATAAGCTATCAGATATATATAAACCGATGCCAAATGTCGCGTCATCAGTGTCGTCCAAGTAGTGGACCCGCACATGTCGTCGCACGTTAGCGAAAATTACATTTTGGGAACATAATATTACAGTTAAAAATTATTTGTTCAATAAGATGGTGTGCAAAAAACTAAAAAAAATAAAGTATCTAAAAAAACGCAATAAGTTTTTATCGATAACTAATATTCTTTAAATTAATTTGGTCCCGAGCGAGCTCAATTTATACTGGTTAATGTATCAATGTCAAACAGTCGAGTACGGATAGAGAATCAGCCGTCTCTTTTTCGCATAGCAATAACCGCAATAAACCATCTTTTTTTGGCGAAATCACGCGTTCTTCTAGTGTTTGACGCATGTTTATAATATCATTCCCAGAAATATCGATATTGTAAAACAATAATGTAAATTAATTTTATTAAATAACAATGTCACAAAATATATATTGATTTAAATAAAAATTGCAAATTACCATAATTACGTTCAGGACTACTACGGGAGACTCTACGCATCTCACATGCCCTGTCCAGAACCCGATTTTGAGGATCGACGAGCCACTCTTACACGCCACTACTCAGACGAGCTGCCAGAAATCAGCCTAGACGAGATTGTGATGGCTCTCAGGCAACTTAAAAATGGAAAAGCCCCTGGCGAGGATGGCATTACGTCTGAACTGCTGAAGGCAGGAGGAACACCTGTACTTAGCCAGCTTCAGCGGATTTTTAATTCCGTCCTCTTTTCGGGGAGAACTCCTAAGACATGGAGCAAGAGTGTCGTTGTATTGTTCTTCAAAAAAGGAGACAAGTCCCTCTTGAAGAACTACCGACCGATCTCCCTCTTGAGCCATGTCTATAAGTTGTTTTCGAGGGTCATCACAAACCGTCTCGCGCGTAGACTCGACGAGTTTCAGCCTCCGGAGCAGGCTGGGTTTCGAAGAGGATATGGCACCATAGACCACATACATACAGTACGGCAGATTGTACAGAAAACAGAGGAGTATAATCTGCCCCTATGTCTGGCGTTTGTGGACTATGAGAAGGCCTTTGACTCCATTGAGATCTGGTCTGTTCTGGAATCCTTGCAACGTTGCCAAGTTGATTGGCGATACATCCAAGTGTTGAAATCATTGTACGAAGCTGCCACTATGTCCGTCCAAGTACAGAATAAGCAGTCTGAACATATCCCTCTGCATCGAGGCGTGAGACAAGGGGACGTGATCTCCCCTAAATTGTTCTCAAACGCAATGGAAGATATGTTCAAGACCCTAAACTGGAAAGGTCGCGGCATCAACATCAATGGCGAGTATATTTCACACTTGAGATTTGCGGACGATATCGTCATAATGGCTGAATCCGTGCAGGATTTGCACCATATGTTGACCAGCTTAGCTGATTCTTCAGCTCGCATCGGTCTCCGGATGAATTTGGATAAAACCAAAATAATGTTTAATAAACATATTGATCCGGAACCGATCGTGGTGCACGGAGCTCCTCTTGAGGTTGTTTCGGAATATATCTACCTCGGGCAGAAACTGCAATTAGGTAGAAACAACTTTGAGAGTGAGGCTCGAAGAAGAATCCAGCTGGGCTGGGCAGCATTTGGGAAACTTCGTCGGGTCTTCTCGTCGCCAATACCGCAAAGCCTGAAGACGAAAGTCTTTAATGAGTGCGTCCTACCCGTAATGACATACGGTGCCGAGACGTGGACACTGACGGTGGGACTGGTTCACCAATTCAAAGTCGCTCAACGAGCAATGGAGCGGGCTATGCTCGGTGTTTCCCTGAAGGATAGAATCAGGAATGAGGTTATCCGACAGAGAACCAAGGTGACCGACATAGCCCAGCGTATCAGCAAGTTGAAGTGGCAGTGGGCTGGTCACATTTGTCGGAGAACCGACAACCGTTGGGGTAGACGTGTTCTCGAGTGGAGACCGCGCCTCGGTAAGCGTAGTGTAGGACGCCCTCCAACGAGGTGGAGCGATGATATCCGAAAAATGGCTGGCAGCGGTTGGAGACGTTGGGCTGAAGATCGAGCCCAGTGGCGTGCCATAGGAGAGGCCTATGTCCAGCAGTGGACTCGAATAGGCTGATGATGATGATGATGATAATTACGTTATTTTATGTAATTTGAAATTGTTAAATTTGTTAACAAGGTACTTTTACAATATTTTTTTATTTATTTTTATCTTTGGCGTAATTAAATTTCCTTTTTTCCCTCTAGTTGTATACGTTTTCAAATATAATGGAAGGGTATTTATCATAAGTTTTAGTATACTAAGTTTATTGAGAATCAGTAGTACAAGCTATTGCACTAATTTTAACGTATATATCGTCTCAAAAACATTCATTTCATTCAACACTTAATTTGGGTATTTCGCCATTATGGTATACAAAATACACGGTGAATAATAGAAATAAAACCGTTACATACTAAAGTATAAATCTTAATCCTATTTTATTCGTAGTAAGCGGTTGCCGGTTGGTATAATTTATCAAATCAGGCCGATGAAAAAATATTATCAAACATTTAACAAGTTGGTAATTAATTTATAGAAGCGATCATAACACATGAACTTACTGGCAAATCGAACTATCGATACATTTTTTTATTTATCGACTTATGCCTCATCTCTCCAGTGAAATCCACGTGACCGCGCTGCAACCCGCCCACCCCCCGCGCAGTTCCCTTCGTTGACGTTTTCGGTTCAAAACAAAACTATCGTAATGCGGTATCTATTGGAAGTGATCTGTGGACGAACCGCACTGCGGGTTGTCAAAGAAACATAAAAGGATGCCGAAAACCGTCGGCGAGCCGTAATGCGGCTCTTGATTACATTATAATGCTATTACACTAAAATGAACCCTATTTCAATGGCAGTAGGTTGCTTTTTGCTTGAAGTTTTTTTGTGTTCCTGACGGTTATATGACATGACAGTTTTTTAAAAAAAAAAAAAACAATTGACGGTCTAGGGGTTAAAAAGGAGTTTGTACGTCGCATAAATGTGACACGTAGGTGACCACTCAGCTTATTGTTGTACTGCGACGCGAGCCACAGCGCAACGCTGGTTTTCAGTGGTCACCTTGAGTGACATGCGAACGCCAGCCAGCATCATATTTAATACTTTCTGGCGCCGCGCAGCGCCTACATTCCAGCTTTATTTATTATTTTTTGTTTAAATTTATCTTTAAGATATCATTCTCTTATAATCACAATATTCGTTTTTTTTTTATGATTGTAACACTCAAATCACTATTTACTTAATTTTTATTGTCTATGTCAATTGGCAAAAAAAATAATCACTTTTTTAAAATGTCACAATCACAATTAACGTAGTGATTTAAATTCTTTTTGATCACAACCACTTTTTGTAATCACAACTATGTAAAGGCTCAAGCTGCCATTAAAACAAGTTTCCACACAACTTTCGGGTTTATTTTCCACAAAAATACGACTCGCAAGTGTCTGATCAGCAGACACTTTCAATAATGAAGTGCGTGGTGGCCTGTTGGTAAACGGACTAGACGTGACTGCCAACATGTTCACGGTGGTCGCGGGTTCGAATCCCAGGGTACACCTCTGACTTTTCGGAGTCATGTGTGTATTGATAGTCGATCACTACGCACTAATACGGTGAAGGAAAACATCGCGAGGAAACCTGCATACCATAGCGATTTATAAAAAAATCTATGGTATGTAAGTCCGCCAACCCGCACTAGGCCAGCGTGGTGGACTATATGGCCTAACCACTCTCAATCGTACTGTCGATTGTAGAGGAGGCCCGTGCCCTGCAGTGGGACGTTTATGGGCTGATACGGAATACTTTCAATAACGACGTTATATGCCTTATTTTTTAAGCTATTGCATAGCTTCTATCGCGGGCCTTGAGCGTGGAGACCGAATCCAGAAATTCCGTAACGAAAATAACCTAAATCCAACCGAAATTTAAATTTAATATTTTTATTTTGATTCAAATATGTGCCAGTACTTTTAAATGCGAATGGCAAAGCTATTGCGTGATTAATTGTTATCTAACCTCTTTCGATACTTAGTTTTGCCATCTATCCATGAATAACAGAACTTTTAATGACTTTTTGAAATATCACGCTTGTCTCTTTAGTTCAGCAACTCGCCTCTAGGTGGCATTGGTTGTATCGGCGTTACTGCGCATGCGTAATCCCCCTCTTCGCCCCGCAATCTGGTGACTCATGCCTGCTTAGAGTTTCGGCGTTTGGGCACCTCCTCTTTGTATTTACTTCATGGTACGACTCTACGAAACTCGCACGTACAACAGTGAATATCAAAGAAAAACAAAGGAAAAAAATACTGCATAAATAAAATAAATAAATAATTATAATGACATAAGTTGATAAAAAATGCTATGCAATAGCTTTACCGCGGCAGTCTCCGAGTACCATACGTCTTTTTTTTTTATCACAAATAACTATTCTTTTACCGTTTCTGAATTCGATCACCATTCTGTGGTTACGGTTGGAAGAGTATAATTGTAAAATGAGTTTAGTTTTTATAATAGTAATCACCATATATCGCATCGATTTCAAGATATTTTCTTCTGACCACAGCCACGCACACCTGCGTATACACACACACACGCTGGCACGCAATAACACATGCGCGCACTTTTTTTTTCGCAATGCGTACGCGTCTTCACACGTCTGAACTGTCATTTACCCCAGGGGCCGCTCTTCTAGGATAGTCTATAATACTCTATGGCAGTGGTTATTAACTTTTCAGTCATGACGGGCTATTTGACAAAATGTTTGCCTACCCATTGACCACTCAGTTTGTCGACTAGTTTGGTTATATGTTAATACAGTACAAAAATATAAATTATCTATCCATAAATATAGGGTATGATATACCCTAGTTATAGTCTTGATAGACTGCTACCGAAAACGAATCTGGGTGGTAGTTTTACTCACTATAAACAATGAAACTAAAAACACAAAGACACGACAATTTATTTTCCGACATTTTTGTAAAAACATTATTTTTGGATAATCAATCCATAGGTTTTGCTAAAATAATACTTTAAAAGCCTTGTGTACCATAGTACTATTATTTTAGAAAAATATGTAATATATATTTAACACCCAGGTACAACGATAGAAGAAAACACAAATATCTTCGGTTTTTTTGCAAAATGTTTACTTGTGTTTGAAGTCACTTAAACTTCCACCCGGCTTCATTTTCAGTAGCAGTCTTGATATACGCTATTTTTACGCACCACTGCAATAAGTTAAACTGGGATGCTTCCAGGGACCACCGGGTAAGAACCACTGCTCTATAGTTTTATCAACGCAGTTAATGTTAACTCACAGTGAATCCAGGGTTGACATGCACTTGTACAATCTGAACTCCATTTTCAGGCGGTTTAACAGTCAAGTGCCTTAGGAGCGGCGGCGCCACCCCCGGCGCCGCTTCCTCCTGCACTATTATCAACGGGGGATCTTGCGACTTTGAACTGTAAAACAAAGACAATTATCACCAAAATTCTATAGCAAAAATATGATATTAGACTGTAACTCCTATAAGCCAGGATCAACAGTTGCACGCAATGTAATGATATCGAGCATTCAATACTCAGCTAGTCTCCGGGAATGTCTAACATGTCTTTAACCCGCAACGAATTTAATCAGAAAGTTATATGAATAAGATGAGTTGGAAATAATTTATTGTCCACTTCGCTCCGTGTAAAGCGGAAAATATACCTTCATACTTCTGGAAAGTGATGATTTTATGTATACAGAGCACTTAACGATGAATGCAATCTAAATACAGTATTTACCGCCGAAAATGATTATATCTTGTTTGTCAACACAATTGCGGACTATTAGCAAACCAATATACATAAGCTGAACCAGAAATATGACGTGTGTGTTCCTGTAACAAATCTTCTACTATCGAATGTGACCGCTATTGGGACGGAGCCGAATGTCACACCACCGGTAACCTGTAATTTATAAATATGCACTTACGTAGCTTCCTGACTCGTTTCTTCCTCTTTTATCTCAACAATAATGACTTCTTCTGATTCCTCAACTTTACTGTTTTCATTTTGTTGCATCGTTTCATTTTCCACAATAACAAGTTCATTGCGATCTTCAGATTCATTATTATCATCAAGCTCTTTGGTAGCCTCAAGTTTATTAGCCTCAGCTTTAGCCGTAGGTTCATTATTATCAGCTAGTTCATTATTATTCCCAGGTTCATTACAATCATCAGGTTCACTTTTACCCATCGAAAACCTAGTAAAAGCATTATTGCCCTCCTTATGTAACCTGTCTCTGTTTTCTTTACCCTCTTCATCTGATATGGTCTCCTGCTTTCCTTCCCAGTGGGACATCTAAAATGAAATCAACTTTCAATACACATTCGTTTCTAATAAACCATAATAGAAATGTATTTAATATGAATCTACTTGGGCAAGGATAAAAGAGTTGAGATGGAAATCGATAGGAGAATAATATCAGCCACATATTATGACTAAGTTATAGAGTTTGTGAAGTTAGGCCTTGAAGAGTGAGAAAAAATATACATACATATAATATTGAAGAAACAAACAAATAAATAACAAACAGAAATCGAGTAACAAAAATATCACTGAAAAGTAACTGCCTACGTAATTTTTTAATTATAAAAACGGTTTATTCGTTGTAACATGTTTCTGGTTTTTAAAACGCTTTTATTAGCTTCACCTGTATGTTTGTATGTATGTATGTAAACGACTCCTTTGAGCTCGATTTTGCCCTACTTGAAACGATCAGATTTAATTCAAACTCTGCATACTTATCCAGGACTGAGGGCAACGCAATAATTTAAAAAATATATGACATTATCTTATCCAGAAAGGTAAAAACAAAATTGTTAATTTGCGCGCAGCTGTCATTCTTTGATAAGACAGCCGTAGATAATGTCTTTAGTGCAAGCAATTAAATTATAGTTTAAAAAACTAAAAAAACACGCTTGCATAAAACAAAGTTTGGGGTGTTTACAACAAATAACAATTACTTATCCTACAGCACCCCACGCTTTATAGCAAGAAATATACGTATTTTACTGCATTTTCTTTCGAATCTTAAACTCATTATTATCAATTATTTTTTGGTTTTAGTTGGATCTTTTATGCAAGCGTGTTTTTTTTTAGTTTTTTAAACTATAATTTAATTGCTTGCACTAAAAACATTATCTACGGCTGTCTTATCAAAGAAAGACAGCTGTTTCTGGATAAGATAATGTCATATACTTTTTAAATTATTGCGTTATCATCGGTCCTGGATAAGTATGCAAAGTTTGAATTAAATCTGATCGCTCTAAGTAGGGCAAAATTGAGCTCAAAGGAGTCGGTTACATATATACATACAAACATACAGGTGAAGCCAATAAAAGCGTGTTAAAAATTAAACCAAATGCGCGATAAAATCCGTAGATAATAGTTTTATACTAAAAATTATAAAATACGAATAAAAACTAAATAAATTAAAGCAAGAAATAAATATAAATAATCTATATGTATAAAAGAGGAACCTGACTGACTGACGTATCAACGCACAGGCGAAACTACTGGACCTAGGAACGTGAAATTTTACACAAGGATTTCTATTGTAACGTAGGGTAGCACTAAGAAGGGATTTTTGGAAATTCAACCCCTAAGAGGGTGAAATGGGTAAAAAACGGTTGTATGGAAAATCTAAACCGTTAAAGCTAGAATTCTCTAACTTTGCAAGTTAGTTAGCCTATTAAAAACAAATATAACTGCATACTTAATTATTCTAAAATTAACCCAAAATGGGTAAATTCAACCCTTATAGGGTCGAATTTTTGTAGAACCGAACTATCGGATCAACGCACAGCCGGAACTACTGGAGTTAAAAAGGTGAAATTTTGCACACAGGTTCCTATTATGATGTAGAGTAGCACTAAGCAAGATTTTTTGGAAATTCAACCCCTAAGGGAGTGAAAAGGGTTAAAAACTGTTATGTGAAAATTGTAACCGTTGAAATTGCAAATATTAAACATGACACTCTTTTTACTCATCTAGGAACAAGAGTAACTGCATATTTTTTTTTCCTATAATTAACCCTACATGAGTTAAAATAGGGATTGAAGTGTTGTATGCAAAATCGAAACACTGAAGTTATTGATATCAAAATTCGTAGGTATTTCACGACTTATTTTAAACGAAAAATAATTGCGTGAACTACTTTTACAAAAATAGCACTAAGGGGGTGAAATAAGGGATGGCATTTTCATATAATTTATTGCTTTTACGTCCGTATTATGGATAACATAAACACGCAGACGAAGTCGCGGGAAAAAGCTAGTACTAAATATAGAAAATATTTTGTACATAGACATTAGGTTCTATGTGTATTGACTTGTCATAAGAGCTCTTTAATTGCATACGTGACCAATTAATACATTTCATTTCAAATACATTTATTTCAACAAATTTAAGTACCGAATTACCTCAGTGGAGTTACCCTCAGTGAGTACTGAGTTGGCGAGGTCCTCCGCGAGGTCCTCGCACGCCACCTCGGGCATGATCTCGAATAGTTCTGTGACCAAGTCGTTTAGCTCCTTCTTCGATATCTTTATTATGCTCTTGCTAAGATTGTCATCGTCTTCGTCAACTGAAGTAAAGTTTTGTTGTTATTTTTTGTACTGATATTTCATTGCAACTGGTGTAGATCAAAAGTATTGACTGATGATAATCGATTATCTCTAGAACGAATATCTCTTTAATCTATCTATCTTCATCAAGGGGTTGAAATAGCGACCATTACCGTGGCGATGCAATTTTATGCTACAATAAACAACTCAGAAGCTGTTTCCGCAGGTTGTCCACTGTGGGCGTGGGGATACCTCCGGGGATTTATAGTTACCTGAACTCACTGCTGTATCGTAGAAGCAGGCAGATACTACTAACACCATACTACATCTAGAACCCTAACGGTCGAAATTAATAAACGTCCTTGATGTCTATCTAAAGATCGGACACGAAAACAGACCAATCAGCGCAAAGTGTTACCGACACGCCCACATTTGACGTGTTTTGATTGGTGTATTTTCGATATCGATCGTTAGTAGGGATTGGGGATCGCTTATCGATTGCGGCCTTGAGAAAATGTAACTCACGTGCGTCAGGATCGGCGGCGACGTTATACTCAGGGTCGGCTTCATCATCATCCTCGTTCTTGGACGTGGAGGCTGGGTTCAGGCACTCGCTCAGGAACTGGTTCCACAGGTCATCCACGGCAGGGGTGGGGAGATCATCAGGGGGGACAAAGGTACTCTCAATGTGCTCTATTGATGTTGATGATAGAGAGAGTTTGGAACGCGTACGACGAGCTATTGTCGCTTCTTCTTCTAAATCTAGTTTCCTTTTGATTGCTGATACGTCCTGTTGGTAAAAAATGTATGTCAAAATAATGGGATTAATGAAAACTCGTATAGGTTGACGATTGTGAACTGGGAAATTGGGCAATCCATTTCACATCAAGAGGGATTGAAAAGATTCATATTTATTTATCGGGGACTGGAATTGCCCTGAATGGTTATAATCTGGCCATGTATTGAGACGGAACTATACTTGGTTAACTATGGTGGCCATAATAGGCATGACCTTATGGTATGGTATATGAGGATCATATACCACTTTATGTGGAAGCTTGCTGTCGGCATAGTAATATACTTAAGTTTTAAATATTTAAATCTGTAGGTAATTAGTCTGTAGGGTTTTAGAATTTGTTAAGTAAAATGTTTTTTTTTTATTGCATTGAATGGCTAGACGAGCATGCCGTTCGCCTGATGGTAAGCGATGCGACCGCTCATGAACAGTAGCAAAACCAAACAACACCTTGAATTACAAAGCAATGCTTGGCATTCCACTGCGCTCGCCATCCTGAGACACAAGATGTTAAGTCTCAATATGTCCTGTAGTTACTCTGGCTACAATGTCCTTCAATCCGAAACACAACAGTGCATTTAAACTGCTATTTGACGGGAGAAATAGACATTGCGGTGGTACCCACCCAGGCAGCCTCTCACATATGAGAGACCTACCACCAGTTTCTCTTGAAATGAAATTAATAAAGTCATATTAGTACCTTTTTTTTCTTTTTTTTCCAGACATAGCAAAACAGACATACAAAATAACTTTGGTTTATCTCTCTGTCAGGTAAAACTGGCTAAGAAGTTTCTTACCGGTGGCACTTTGAAGGGTCCATCCTTGACGACTTTGGGGCTAGTTGTATGTTGGTTTAAAGGAGTAGCAGGCGTGCGGGGCTGCGAGTCCAGATCACTGCAGGATTCTACTGTTTGATCGTCATCGCTCTGAAAGAAAAAAAAAAAACATTTATATCTTTATGGCAAAACCCATACTGGGCGAGCGTGGTGGAGTTTATGGCCTAACCACTCCCAATCGAGTTCTCGATTGTAGAGTAGGCCCGTGCATACAGTATATCTTTCTGACATAAGAACTGAAACAATAAAACTGGAAGTATACGAAAATACGCGGACAATTTTAAACGCAATACGAAGTCATAAAAATATTTTTTTACAATGTGGTTAACAGAAAGTATGGAAGAAAGAAATTATCCTTATTTGCTAAAAAGTTGGTACAGTAAAGGTCTTAAGTGAATATTGACGAAACTTAAAAAACTTGACATGCAAATGTTTTGTTTTGTAATATTATAGATATTAAGTAATAAAAAGTTTATGAAAAATTACTGTATGACTTTTCGGTATCACAAACACTTATATTCAAAAATTTCTATCCTGAGGATTAAAGACGCCACCTCTTATTTCACAGCTAGGGGTTCGAATGTTCAAACGTCGTACGTAAAACTGTACGAAACTGCCTAAATTCTTTCGAATTTTTGAACTTCTAATTTCGAATCCTGGATCGTCGTTATCTTAGAGTTTAGACTAAGTTCGGTATGAATTGTACGTTTCATAGAGGATACGATTTTTAAAAGTGGAAAACTTTTATCTTTGATGTTCACCGTTCAAACTTCGTGTCGAAGTATAGAGTAACCCCCAGCTCTCAACTACACTATATAAAGCCCGCTGCCCGCGACGCTTGTTTCGCTGCTGGATAGCTTGCTAGAATTTGCTGCCGAGTTCAAACTTGGCCGTGGCGCTGGGTGCAATGATGGCTCTCTCGATATGTTGGCTTCACACGGTGCTTGCCACTACACGCCGCTAGGCGTGCATGCGAAGCGACGTCGCCATTAAAGACACGAGTATTCATAACTTCTGCAGTACCATGAACGCTCGAGTACAAAAACTATTGCAGCTGAGATAATTCGACGTAGAAAAACTATTATTGTGGCAGCTGCAGTTATTGTTTTTAAACGGAAACGGGAGCTTGAACATCTAAAACGTCGATTGTGGAGTTGCGAGTGGCTGTTACTTGATACAGGTGTGATACAGGACAGAATGTTCTACTAAACATGGTGTTTCGTGAGCTCGGGTTTGTATCTATAACATTTCATTTTTTTTCGTTTATTTGTTACTACATTTTTTGGATTTTTAATTTCATACTTCATTTTTTTATATATTTATTACATTTTTGTTTAAGCCCTGAAGATCCTTCCAGTCTCACTAATTATACGAAAAAACAAAAAAAAAACATTAAAAAAACCTCAAACACGTAAGCAATCTATCACGAAAAATAGCACGCGTTCGATCACCGAAATCCAGCACGCGAGCACGCTTCAGAGACAGCAGTGACGTCACTTTCTCGCAGCGCTGCCAGCAGAGCAGCCATCGGCGAACCCCGCAAGCAATTCAGCAGCAAAACAAGCATCGTGGGCAGCGGGCTTAAGCTATCAGGGACTTACCGGCACATCGTCAGGCGTCGGCTCATACTCGTCGTCATCTTCGTCCTCGGGCAGATCCTGTGCGATGAGCGCCGTCACTTCCGGCCGAGTCTTCACCGGGATGTGCTTTATTGGTGTTAGCGGTATGTCCCACCGACGACACTTGGGCGAAACTTTCATTAACTCTCTGATGACAAAATACATGGTATCCATATTCATTAGCGTTGGATGAAGGGACGCCCATTCATAGTATCGGTAAATAATATTGTGGATCCCAATACTGATACTGATTAAAATACTTTATAGCTTATTTTATGGTTTGTCTTTAAAAGTATTCCTGTTTTATCCCGGGTGACAGATTTTATTAAATAAAATGATTATCACATATTTAGCTCAAAGAGCTCCATACAAAAATATAATTTTTTTGGATTTCAAGTTCATTTCTGCAAGAACTTCGGGCCTGGACCTCAATTATGTTTATATTTATTTGAAAAATATTTTTTTCCTTACACAAAAAGTAGGTTTCATCGAGGGCCAAATCTCCACACCTATTCTAAGTTTCATAGTAAAATGGGCATTCTCCTTTGGAACCTCAAATAAATTTAAAAAATATCCATTTAACACATTGTTTTAGACGGGTTTTCCAAATATAAATAACAAGCATTTATACTCGTAATCTAATAGTATTAACCTGTCCAATGGATAAAATGTAAAAACAGAGAAACTGTGCAAAATATTTGGACAAAGCATTACAATACCGTATTTGGAAGCCAAAAGTTTGTAGACGAGCTTTATTATATTCATTCATCTCTTTTTTTTTTATTTTTTTTATTGCATTGAATGGCGAGACGAGCAAGCCGTTCGCCTGATGGTAAGCGATACGACCGCTCATAAAAAGTAGCAACATTCCACTGCGCTCGCCATCCTGAGACATAAGATGTTAAGTCTCAATATGTCCAGTAGTTGCTCTGGCTACAATGTCCTTCAATCCGAAACACAACAGTGCATTTAAGCAGTGTTGTTTCACGGGAGAAATAGACATTGCGGTGGTACCTACCCAGATGGCCTCTCACATATGAGAGACCTACCACCAGTATGAAGTATACCAAAAAGAGTCCAACATACATAAACATGGCAAGCCATAGCAGTACAATCACAGACATAAAACCTTCAACCTAATCTATTTATTGTTGTTATTTCAAAATAAATTTTCCTTTTGGAAAATTACACAGACATTCATTATATAATTTCTCCAATCTTCATAGATGAAGTAAAAATCAACAATTGTATACTCACTTAACCTTTGATCTTGTGAGTTTGGCGGGCCTCTCAGACTCCTCTTTGTCAAGCTCATTCTCTTCTTCCTCTCGAAGTTTGACAAGAGCCAGCACATGGTCGTTGGTCACCACTTTCTGCATATGAAAAAAATTTGTTGGAGTTGCAGTAGGAGTAATGTATTCTTTCTACACAATTAAAACAGGAATTGAAGAAGTTTTAATTGAGTATTCAAAAGAATTTGTGAACAACTATTAAAATACATATTATATCAATTCAAAATATATAAACAATATTGCTTTATCAAAGTTACTGTACCTATAGTACAGGCAACGAAGCAACGGGTTGCTCTTGTCCGCAATGCATAATTTGCCAGGAGTTTTTTTTTTCATGAAGAGGTGGCATATGGCCCCACTAAGTTAAAAACCCAAAATACTTACAAAAATAGAGCCGCCATTTTGGAAAACGCGTTTGAAGCCATATCTCCGGAACCGTCCACTTTAGGCCCATCATGCTAAGGACCTTTCTTGTAGATAATTAAATTTCCCATCTTTTTTGTTCAATATTTTTTTTGTACCATTAACCGTTCGCGATTTACAGTGTTATTAATTTTCATTTTATACCTTTTTTACAATAAATTTTACATGGATTTTTAACAAACTATTTTACTATTTCCTTTTCCCTTTGCTTTGTTCCCTTATCATCATCATATCAGCCACAGGAAGTCCATTGCTGAACATAGGCCTCCCCCAATGATCTCCACAATGACCTGTTGGAAGCGGCCTGCATCCAGCGACTTCCTGCGACCTTAGTCAGATCGTCCGTCCACCTTGTAGGCGGGCGTCCAACACTTCGCTTGCCTGTACGTGGCCTCCACTCGAGAACCTTTCGGCCCCAACGGCCATCGGTTCTACGAGCTATGTGCCCGGCCCACTGCCACTTCAACTTGCCAATCCTATGGGCTATGTCGGTAACTGTTCCCTTATGCCATCAGTATTTAATTAATTACGTGATAATCATGGAGAAATCATTGGATTTCATAATTACGCTATGCATCCTTCGTTTCCATTGACCTTGATTCGGTAGTACACCATTCAACGCGCGATAACTTCTAAAATATTGAATTTAGAGAAAAAAATTATGGGTGAAAAGTTGTTAAGAATTTATTGGTTTAAAAGTTTAGTAATTAACAATATTTTTTTTAAACAATTATTATCAAAGATATCAGCAAAAAGGCATGAAACGAATATTAATAACATGGTAAATCGCGAACGGTTAATGGTACAAAAAAAAATATTGAACAAAAAAGATGGGAAATTTAATTATCTACAAGAAAGGTCCTTAGCATGATGGGCCTAAAGTGGACGGTTCTGGAGATATGGCTTCAAACGCGTTTTCCAAAATGGCGGCTCTAGCGGACGCCACTTTTGTAAGTATTTTGGGTTTTTAACTTAGTGGGGTCATATGCCACCTCTTCATGAAAAAAAAACTCCTGGCAAATTATGCAGGAAAAAATGCTTCGTTGCCTGTACTACTATAACAATCTCAACATCAAATTAAACATGAAACAATGCTTTAATTTCTTATCCAAAATGTGATGTTGCTGGACATGGCATGCCTAGTGAGAGGATTCCTCATTTTAGATCCCTAACCATCAGTGCCTTGGGCCTTGCCACCGAAGAGTCAATCATGTTATTTTAATGTTTATATATTATTTTTATTTTTAAACATGTGTGTATAAAATTGTAAAAAAAACTTACAAAATGAAGAGAAGGTAATAACTTATTGGAAGTCAAATTAGATGATGCAAGGTAATTATAATTTAATTGTGGTTTAATGAAGATTTTTTCAGTCAATATTTGTTTTAAAATTATTATTCTTTATATTAAAAAATATATAATGAAATAATTATGAATACCTTTAGAATTTTCCTAACACTAATTTCATCCAGGTTATTCTTGACGGCTGAAGCATGAAGGTGCTTTTCTGTTTCCAGCATGTTTTCAGGAAGTTCATCCTCACCATCACTGCTTGTATCACTTTCAATTCTAAACAAGCCATGTGTTTAATGTTAGTAGACCATTTGTTTATTTCATTAGTTTTGCCAATTTATTTTGAATCAAAAAGGTAATAGCAATATTACATAATAGTTAACTTGTATTTTTATGTGGCTGGTTACATGGCTTGGCTTTTTAATAAAAATATGCTAATAAAGTGTTATAATTTTAACTCTAACATATAATAAAATCTGTGTACACTGTGCATGTACAGCACTGCAGGAACCCAGGGTAGTGAACAGAAAGATGGTATGACTGCATAAGCACAGTTTAAGTATACAGCGTCCTTTATCCCCCATGAGGTAAAATATTTTCAAAAATCATCATATTTTAATTATTATTTAACTGTAACAACCCTGTAAATATTAGTACCCTACATATTTAATTCTTCTCAATCAAACCAAAGTAATAAATCTATTTAAATCCATCTCGAACACAATTTAGACTTTAAACTACAATACAATAAACAATAACAAACGGTGTAAGCACTCACCGCCTTCGCTTCGCTGAGCGAGTTTTTTGTCTACTCTTATTGACTTTTGCTTCAATTGCATTACTGCTTTTAGGCACCATGCCTTTATTGCTATCATTTCCTTTATCCATTTTCTCTAATTAACATGGTCGTAATTTAGAATTTTAAAAATCAAATTGCTGTTGACCGCAATCAAATCACAAACACAAATGTCAATCAATTGTCATCTTGTCATCTGTCAATGCAAACTGCAAAGGCCAAAGACGTTGATCAATAAAGCGATCATAGACAATTTACCAATAGTTTCCGGTTTTCCCCTTTATTTAATTATTTGTTCTTATCTACAAAAACGTGGTGAGAACATATGAAATCAACAACAACATAATACTTTTAAAATATATTTACAATTTTCGTTTATATTTTCACTCTTTTCAGACGCTAGCGTGACACAGGATGGGAGTTGGGATCTAGATGACAATGACCAAAAAGGTGTTTCTAGTTTCTACAATAAATTGTCGTAGGTTCATATTTTAATTTTGTAGTATCTTCTAAGTAGTCTGCATTTTAGGGTTAACTTTATTCTTTAGGTTTCTCTGTTTATGTTATTAATACATACAGAACAAATACAAGTGAAATTATTTGTTACATCCTTATTATTACCTACTATTTAAATCTTTTTTGTATACAGGCTTGAACCACCCTACAGAAACAATAAAAAAACAAATTTCAGTCTTATTACTCTAAAGAAATATCTTACAGACAACCATGGGATGGATTTAAAAGAAGGATATCTTACATAATACATACAAAAAGCTCTGCATACTGCATTGATTATATTTTGTTTAGGGTTCTATCTTGCCAGTGTCTCTAATACGAGTCTAGCTTGATAAACAAATAATTTCAGTCACATTATAACATGAATACTTATTTAATACAAGAACTACATTTTGTATTTACAAATTGTTAGCCTTCTCATTAAACTCCGCAAGCAGCTTTTTCATATCTTCATAGCCAGATATTTCCTGAGCCTGTTTTAATGGCAGCCATTTTAAATCTTGATGCTCATCTGATAATTTAACCTCATGTTCTGGATTTCTGAGCTTTGCTAGCCAGTAGACAACATCCTTAGGTTTCCCTTTTACTTCATAGTGTAGTGTCTTTGATATGTCTTTGTAAATCTAGAAAAAGAATAATCAGCAATAAACAAGGCCAGTTTCTTAGTTACTTATTTGTTTATATAACTTAAAAATATATATTGAATAGCATGTCTAACTATGAATTATCAACTTAGCTTGGATGTCTTTTCTGGGTAGATAGCATGTCAATTATGTGGTAGTAAATAACAAACAAAATGTATAAACTCTGCAGGTCATATCAATGTTGTCCATGTTTATATGAAATAGCTAAGATTTTGACTAAAAGTGGTATTGGTATACCAAATGATTTGGTTGTTTGATTGATTTAAAAAATTATGAGCACATGAGGGGATAACTTTAAATTATTAATGTTGTAATATATTGGCTTTAAGTAGTATGTACTTCTAAATCTTCTTCTGATAACCCAGCTTCCTCCTTCGTCTCTCTTAAAGCTGTTATCCAATCTGATTCTCCTGGGTCAACATGCCCTAAAAAATAATGTTAAAATTGTAGTATGTAAATTAACAGAACCATTAACTCACTAATTAGACAAATATAATCATATCATATAAGCATTGTATGGAAAACATGCAAGGATAAACAGTACATAGTATCACTATTGCAGCCCTATTTTTATTGTTTTTAGATTAATTGAATTAAATATTGTGTAATGAGTATAACCTTTAGGAGGTGTCCAATGATGTTGTCCGTAAGATGTCTGGAGTAAGAGAAACTGTATCCCTTGGTTATACTTCCTAAATATAACTAATCCAGCTGCTCTTGTCGGTGACATTGTTATTACTAGTTACTACTAAAGAATTATGAAAATTTTAATTTTAACAATTTGCGGTTCCCTACTTACTCTGTTTTTATTATTGCTTTCAATTTTGACATAAATTCTTCGTTCAGAAACTTTCACTATTTATGTCAATACCGTCAATACGAAAAAAGGAAAAACATAATTTATTATAATATGACTCAAATTAGACATAGAAGAACAAAACTTTCATTAGGTACGCACTTGTTTAATATTTATATAAATAAATTGTAATATAATAATTTATAAATAATTTTAATTATGCTCGTTTCTTTGTGACGATGGTTTTATTATCTGTATACTGAGATGTTTCGTTTAAAAACTTTCGACTTTTTTTGACAGAAATGCCATCTGTGACAGCCGTTGCAAAAAAAGTAACAAGATTTTCAAATTGCAACGGCAATTAACAACATTTTATTCAACAGACTCAAGAAATTGTTTGTAGTAGTATAATCGTTAAGTTCATGGAGTGAATAGCTATTAAAAGGGGTGTTAAAGGTTTATCTGGAAAAATGTTACAGAAATGGAAATCTATTCTCATAAATTGGGTAAGTGACAGATGTGCGACAGATGTTTCTTCCAAAAAAATAATATACCCATGTACAAACTTGTGTTTCTATTTACAATTGATATATAGTTTATTGAAATATAATCAAACTTTTATTTTAAGGTAAACTGTTACTTCAACGATAATAGAAATGGGCAAAATTTAACTTTGGAATGTCTTTTGAATATAATATCCCATTTACGGGAGAATTTAAATTTGGACGAGTCCAAATCTTCAAAATTATCTGCGCATAGTGTTGAGGAGTTTATCGTTGAGAAATATCCAGAATTCAAGTTCGATAATGGGTCAGTAAAGGCGGTTAGCGAGGAGCAGGTGTGCCTCGCGGCGTCTTTGTTGTTGTACTTCGTGTGTGTGAACTCTAAGGACATAGATATAAAGAGCGCCATGTGTAGCAAACTGAGCGACGCAGACCAAGAGATTATACTGAAATTCAGTAAAAGTTTAATGAACTGTTCTCCTATTCTATGCAGAGATGTGCAGGCAGCTATAGCAGGTAATACAGTGAAGGGGTTCACAGTTTTAACATATAATTTTAATATAAAAGAAATATTTCCTTTGTATTTCAGTTAAAACAATTATTTTAAAAATTCTCATATATCAACTAGTTTAATGTATATAAATAATTTAAACACAATTATATTAACATATATCAAATTGAAAGTTGCTAAAGGCAGTTAGAAACGGCATAAATAAGAATATTATCTTCTTAAAATGATTATATCTCAAATCTGCAACTTAGTTACTGTAGTTTATGATATTTTACACTATCCAATGAACTCCACAATATTAATTATTCTAGCATAAAAACGAATATACACAGTTCTGTTGCTACCCAAAAAAGATAAATAAAGTTTTAACCATAAATAATTATAAGGTATTAATCATGGGTCCAGATTTCCCTTTTAACTGATTTTTTTAATTAATACTTCTGAAAAATTGTGAATTCTTTGCCCAAACCCTGTGTTGAATAATAAACATTCTTTCCCTGATAACTCATAAAAACTATGAATTATCTATGTACCAAATCATTGCAGATGCATGTAGTCATGATGTCTCCATGATGGCTAGTAGCAGCCATGTTAAAGTAGCTGAGACACCACCAGCCCTCAGGTCTCTGCACAGTGAAGTGCGGAGACTACAGGCAGCATTGGATGCTGAGAGGTTTGACCGTAACTACCTACAAGATGAGCTAAATAGGACCAATTTGAGAGTTGAGAAATTATGTAAGAACAATTTTTATTTAGTAGTAAATATGTTATTGCAGAAATTAGTTGAGAGTTAGTTGCAAAACTATTGTACCCAGTTTATTTCAAAACAAATGTTGTTAGTTCTTTTTTTATTTAGGGACTTTTATCCAACCAAGGTATGTCAGTTCCATCATGCCTTAAACAATGACAATTAGTAAGATAACAGTTTATAAGTTCTTGTAGTGTATTAGTTTCAAAATATTTTATTATTCATTTTGAAATATGTATATTATTATACCGGGAGCGCAAATAAATGGCGCACTTGCTCAGTTGGATACAAGGGCATAATATTAATATCAAAATAAAAAAATAATATTTGGAAAATACCTATCCGTTTTGGAGTTATGACCGTTTAAAGTTTTAAGTTTAATCACCACATTTTCGCATAAAACCAGTTGGAATGGATGAAGAACAAGATTTAAACACATACGTATTTTTTCGTTTCGTCGTTAATTGAACGGTTAACGAAATATGCCATGAAAACCAGGAAACCATTTTTAACAGCATCAAAACTTTCTTAGACTTCGCTTTAACCGTTGTTTAGAAATGGGCAAGGTCATGAACTCTCAGCTATATAATTTATCCTTCTCTAACTTCAAAAAAGGATATTTTTTGTTTCATTTCAAATAAATCAATCAGTTAAACAGGGACGTACTTAGATTTAAGCGTCAATAAATTAACAACATAATAACTTTAGGTGCAGTTGCATCGTGTATCCAGATTGACTATTTTGTTTGTCATTATTTTCCTTAGTGTCACAAATTCAAACTGAAAGATACCAAGAAATCACACTGGTCATTGCTTAAATCATGTAAGATTGCGAATTTAATTATAATTAGAAAAGTTTTGGTAATACCTACATAACATTTAAATTTTCTAAATAATTAAAATTCATTGAAAAAATTATCTGATGACACTGATTAATAAAAAATAAGATTTTTAAAATGATGGCCCAATTAGGCCCTATTAGTCAAAGGAAGCCGCCGGTCATAGTGTACTTCGTCGGATCCAACGCGGCTCGATTATTCTTCCTTTGAGGTTGCCGCCGCCGTTTGTGAGTGCGAGCCGAAAGGCGGCAATTTCTTTGTCGGTAACTTTTAGCATTTTGCAAAAGAAGCCCGACATCTTGAGGTGTGCTCACACTACACACTTGATATAACTTAATTTGATTAAGTACCTACTCCGATATAAAAGTTACGTTAAAAAAAAAAGATCTTATTGGACTGATAGAATGGTCCTTACTTGCTCAAGAACTTATAATATTATTTAAATATGTCTTCAACCGATCCAATCAGTTACAAATTGCCTATTTACTTTGCTTATTATTGTATTTAATATTACTTTAATGTATGTTGAAAATAATGTTACTTTAAAGTGATAAAATTTCTTCTAAATTCTTATACCTAGAGAAATGTCGTCTACCATTATAGCATAGAATTTGCATATGTCTCATATGCAAATTCTGCAAGATAAAATTAGTGAAATCAAAGTGAAACACTAACTACTAATTTACTGCACTGGAGACCCCGTGCCCTGCAGTGGCACGTATATCGGCTGATACAGTACTAATTGTTCAGATTAATTATTATGAACTCAAATAGGAAAGCTTTGTATCTAATGTGAACAGGTTTTTATCTTTCAAAAATCAAAATAATAAATTATTTTTTATTAGTTGAATTCGGATTGCGATCGCGTGTGCATGTATTAGTCGTGTGCATATTATTGTAAATTCGTTTTCAGTTATTTTGAGTAAATTTTATTAATTTCACTATGCTTTGAACATTACCCAATTTGATAGCTTTTGATGTAACTTGTGTTATGTGAAATGTAAAAGAAAAAGTGATTTGTGCTACCAAACTGTGACAGTGTTTTCGTGCGGGTTTTGGCGGATCCTGCGTTTCCAGCCTTGCCTATCAAGGTCATTACGGTTTACATTACAAGGTCAGTTAACTATTTTAGTGGTCATTAATGACAACTAACCAGCCCATATGAGTCACCGACGGCCTCCGTGGCGCAGTTGGTAAGAACCGCCTGTGAAATGAGAGACCGCGGGTTCGGTTTCTGTCCCGAGACAAATATTTGCCGTGAACCATAATTATTTTTCTAATATCCGCGACACAAGATTTGTATCTTAGTGTGGGGTTAGTACCCATGGATGTGACTGTTGACAGTATGAATTTAATATCTTTTTTATGTACTCTGAGCGTTATGTATCGCACGACTTATAAGTAAATAATGAGCTCTGCTGATTTATTATTGAGTGTCTACCGTTCAGTTGTAAGGTTCAATCACTTTAGCGTAATGTGTTAAGGGGTAGCATATGTAACGTTAGTTTTTTTTTTCTCGGCATCTTTCTTAATATTCGCTAGCGCCATGCAAATCCGTCTTAATTAAGATGCCTTCACGATATACAATAATGTATATTGGCAGGTGCGCCGTTTTCTTGTACACACTGTATAGATTTTTCTTATTTATCAATATGTGACTCAGTGAGAGTTAGAATTTTTTTAAATAATTGTAAAAATCAAAATTCTTCAATTGTGAATCCTTCTTTCAGTAAAAGAAAAAGAAGAATATAAAATGGACATTGTTGATTTGAAAACGAAAATTTCCTTATGTTGTGGCCAAGAGGATGAGGCCAGAGGTACAGAGTCTCATTCTGACAAGTCGGCGAAACTCGCCAAACAACTTCAAGATATGGAGGAGCGCTTGGTTCACACCCAGGGGGAGTTAGAGGACGCTATTTATGAACGTGATACATTTAAAGCAAAGGTAGGTGTTGTGGGATGGTGTTGCAATAAAACTATACATGTATGTAAACCTCTAAAACAATGGAATTTTAGATGTACTTTGGAGATGTTTTTTGGTATCTATTAACCATAGATGTTTATTATATTATTAATAAATAATAAGCAAATAAATAATAAACAAACCGTTGACTGTTGAATGTGAATACATATTCCTCAACCCATACTAAGATTGAGTCTTGTGTTGTGGGTATCATAAACTACGTGATTATTTTCGGTCTCACAAACACCCAGACCCAAAACAAAACGTGTGGTACATATAAATATAAGTCTCAGTGCAGGGATCGAACCTGACACCTCTCGTTTCACAGCCAGCGTCTAACCAACTATGACTTGGAGGCTGTCAAAATAAATATTATAATACATACATATTTAGTGTAATCATTATTGTTGGCCATAACGCGTGTGCGGCAATTACGCGGCATGAAGTTCCCATACACAACATGGTCGAGCTGCACCGATAGTCCGTAGTTTTGGCGCTGCAATCGATTTGACTATAAATTTTGAATTGTTGTAATTAGGTTGAAGAACTCAAACAGGATCGCGACAAATGGTACACTCTAAGCCAGCAGGAAACAGTGCGCGCAAGTCAATTGTCAGAGGAGTTAGAAATAGAACGGCACAACACTCACTCCTTGAGGGAACTAGTGAACGAACTGAGGCAGCATAACAGGTTGAATCGGCAAGACACTAGTCTCCTGGAGTGTGATGACCCTGATGCGAGCATACAGTCATTACCACACAATTCATGTGAGTGAGCTTTAGATATACCATATCAAAAACATCCTGTAAAAAAATTCCAAGTCTCGCAGCTCAGGTTTTCTACCGCAAAAAGTTGTGAGATGCATGTAATACCAAGTCGATTAATTTATTTAGTCCTTGCTTAAGGGACCTTCTGTATAAAGTTATTACGTAAGTTAGTATCATATCAAAATTAAAATTTATTTACGTTTTAAATAAATATATCGACTTGGCCAGCAGCATTATGTATAAATTGTACAATACATTATGTTTTCATGCGATGGCCAAGTCGATCTATTTATTTACAACGTGCATCTCACAACTTTTTGCGGTAGAAAACCTGAGCTGCGAGACTTGGAATTTTTTTACAGGATGTTTTGATGGGATCTCACATATTTTTGTAGAGTCCTACATTTTTCCTTTTCGGTACTTTTTACTTCTAGAATATCACTAACGATTTTTCTTAAAGCCTCTGTCTTATAGCTTTTTCTTTTGTAGGTATCAATTTATCACAAATATATTGGATTTGATTATTAATGTTCTTTCTTTCATGGTAATTGATATTTTCGAGCTATTTAGTCTATTAATTTCCAAGTTTTTCTTCGTCATGTTTTCTAGAGGAATGTTGTACAGTTTCATGGGCTGAATACACCCTTTCCCTCTCTATACCCCCTCCTGTTATGCCTCATATATATATATAGATACCTATCTACAACTATAATTTCATTATATACGGGTACAATGATTCATTAACTGCAAATGTAACTTTGTAATCCTATACATTTATATGAGATTACAAAGGATTATTCATGCAGTTGGTGTATCTAGAAAACTTGACCGAAATTATGAAATGTTTAAATTTTTCCTTACTTTAGACACTAAACGCTAATTATATTCCAAATTTGAAGGTTCATGTCTGCTAGAAGTGCCTTAGACTTTTGATGATCGGTCAGTCAGTCAGTGAGTGACAAAATTAAGAAAGTTTGACATGTTACAATTCTTAAACTACTGGTTCAAATTGAATGAAATTTTAAATATACCGTGTTTATACAATGCCTGCTTAGTAACTGAAAATTAAGGCTTCTTGCTTTAACCACAACGAAGTTATAGAGGGTAGAATATGGTCTGAATTGCTTCGAGAAAAGGATGGTACGACAGTGCCGCTTTTAAACTCGACTTGGAGGGGGCACTGCCGTGCCCCCAGATGTTCCTATATTCCTTTCGTAAAGTCTTTGATTTACAATTTAATTTATGTAGAAGATTATTTTTCTCAATACAAGCATACATGACTTTAACTTTTAGCGAAATATGTTTTAATGGTTTTTTACGCCATTTATGGTGGTGGGAGTTACATAGCTTGACAATATGTTATAAATTATGTTTTATCTTTTTAGCTATTTGCAGCGAAGTATGTGCGAATGTAGTAGAAGTTCAACTAGGAGAGGAGAGAGCGAAGATTGTTATTCTAAAACAACAAATTCAAGAATTTCAGGTATGTTTTTTTTTCTTGTGTGTATAATATTTTTTATGTTCTGGTTTCCATATATTTATTGTCGTTTTAGGACCAAATAAACGAGATGACGCGGAAATATGAAGATGAAAAACTGACATTAGAGACAATAATAACTGAGAGGGAAACTGACATTTTCAATCTAAAACATCGTATTAATGAAGAAATAGAGCACAAAAACAATTTAAGAGCTCATTTCAGCGATGAAATGAGTAAACTGAATAATGAAATCAATGAACTGGAACAGAAACTAAGAGATAACAATGACAACGCAAGATTAATGATTGAACAGAAAATGCAAGAAAATCAGACATTACAAGAAGAGAAATTGTCACTTCTGCAAAGTTTGTCTGATGAAACAACAAAACTTGAGAATATTATAAAGGATCTGAAATCAACCCTTGAAACAGAAAGACAGACAAAATTAAACATGAAAGAATCTTATGACAGCCATATAATGAAACTAAATGAGAAAATGTTAAACAGGAATAATGAATTGGTTGAGCTGCAAAACAATATATTTGAAAAGAGTGAGATTATTGAATCATTGCATTTGGATCTGAGAAGGGAGAAGGAAATGAGAGATGAACTCTCAAACAAGTATCATAATGACATGACACATGTGAATGAACAGAAAAATGCCATTGAACACTGCTTACAAGAGAGAATGCATGAAAATACTGAACTCAAAACTATGCTGGAACAGAAAAACAACTTGATTGAAGGATTGTATAGAGAGCTAAATAATTTAAAACAATCACTGTCCAATTGCAATGAAAATTGTAAAAGACTAGAGGAAGATAAAACTCAATTAATTAATGAAGTGCAAAATCGGGATGTAAAGCTTGAAGAGATTTTTAAAGACATTGAAAATCTTAAGAATGTGTTCAGTGAAGAAAGAGGTAAATTGTGTTTTGACTTGGATGAAAGAAATGCCACTATAAATGCACTGAAAATGCAATTACAAAACGAGATACAGTATAAGATCGGTTTGGAAAATCAACTAAAAGAATTGCAAAACAGTAAAGCAGAACTCATGGAAAAGTTAAATAAGACAATTTCCGAAATATCCGAATTGCATTCAGCAATAAAGGAAAAAGACCAAATAATAAATAATATGGACAAAATTATAAAAGAAGAGCAACAGAATTACAAAAAATCAAAACTTACTGTAGATAAGCTGAATAAATATTTGAAAAAGATTTCTGACGATTTTAAATCGAAAAATAATGAAGTAACTTCCCTGCATAGTCAAATCAAAGAACTGAATGAGTCTTTTAATGAGCAACTTGAAAAGAAGGATACAGTTATTGAAAAAGCAAATAAAGAAATGAAGTCTGTAGTGGCAACAAGAAATTCTTTGCAAATGGAATTAAATAGTTTGACAAGCAAGACTGTTGACTTGGAGAAGGATACAGCAGAGAAGGCTGACATTATTGTGCATCTTGAAACAGAAAACAAGAAGCTATCTGACGCTATAGAAGAAGATAAAAGAGGTAAGTGGAAATATAAACATAATTTCTTAGGAGTATCATAGTTTTATTAAAGTTTGATGCTAACACCCCAATAGATACCTAATGCAAGGCAGCGGTTGCGCCCAACACATATAAGCTATCAGATAGATATAAACCGATGCCAAATGTCGCGTCTTCAGTGTCGTCCAAGTAGTGGACCCGCACATGTCGTCGCACGTTAACGAAAATTAAATTTTGGGTTATTATATTACAGTTAAAAACGATTTGTTCGATAAAATGGTGTGCAAAAAAACTCAAAAAAATAAAGTATCTAAAAAAACGCAATAAATTTTTATCGATAACTAATATTCTTTAAATTAATTTGGTCCCGAGCGAGCTCAATTTATACTGGTTAATGTATCAATGTCAAATAGTCGAGTTCGGATGGAGAATCAGCCGTCTCTTTTTCGCATAGCAATAACCGTAATAAGCCATCTTTTTTTGGCGAAATCACGCGTTCTTCTAGTGTTTGATGCATGTTTATAATATAATTCCCAGAAATATCGATATTGTAAAACAATAATGGAAATTAATTTTGAAGTGAAAACTTCTTTAGCGGCGTTGAGCACTTTTTCTGTAATGGGTATAAAATCTTAAACTCGCGTCAGGACACGTGACCTGATCGTAAGACGAAAAGCGTAAGACGGATGGAGAGTAGACAGCTGTCAGTTAGCTGTCAGTTTATAAAGCTTTGATGAATTGCCAATGATTTTGAGTGGAGATTTCAACATAAACTTCGCAGACGATAAAAATCAACTATTAATTGAATTTTTAAATAATGAATTTGGTTTAAGAGCGTATACACCTTGCGCGCAAAGTCAACTATAGGTATTTCTTCGTTAATTTCACGCACACATAAGCGACCAAAGCTGTGTGCGTAGAGCTGCCGCGTCGGCTCGCTATACAATCGGCTCAAACAACTTTGATCCGTGCGCTTCAAATATTCAATTGCAAGCAAAGAATAATACAAATTTTGGATACTAATCATATTTTCGTTATTATTACATTGTTAAGTTGCATTCAAATCAGTGTTCAATCAGTATACACTACGGACGTTTTATTAATCATTTCGTGTTCGAACACATAAATAGTGTTAGGGGCCTTACAACCCCTTACAATTACGAAATATATTTAATTTTATAGTACAATACATAACATAATTTAGCCTCGGAATTACATCCCATTATATTACCTGAAACATAATTTATACTCACTACAAAATCATTGTAGGTAATAAAAATAATTAAATATTTTACTACCAAGTACTAAGATGTGGTAATCGCATTCCGCGCGTGGCTATTTTTATTACGCGCGGCAAAATCGACTGCAGCCAGGCCGGAGCGACGAGCGATACGTCCTCCCTCTAGAAGGCCTTGCGGCGGTCTGATTTGATCCACGTCGGACAGCGTGTTTTATAGTGGTTTTTAAAATATTTGTAGAAAACATGAAAACTAATTTTGTTGAAATATAAAAATGGTAATTTATTGATAAGATGTTCTTCTATTGTATTATGCAATTGCTATAAAAAATTATGTACGATAAGTTGGTGAAAAAAATATGTTCTTGACGAGAGTTTCTGAATAATTTCGCATTGTTTAAATTTTTATTTTTCAGGAACTAAACACAAAAAGATTATTTTTCTCAGCAAAATCCCTCCATAAGAGTCTTATTAGTCTGATAATATTTTTATTTTCATCTTATATTTAGTGGTTTCGGATATCTTAATCTTCTAAATTGCCATTTAAAGCCTAAATAACGAAACTTGTGTTCAGTAATCCTTATAGTACTCACAAATTATCCATCAATCTATGATGTTTTCCACCAAAATCCCTAGATGACAACCTTTTCTAAAATTAGTACTAATTATTTTACCTTGAAATTGTTTATTGGTGGCTATTAACTCATTTGAAAAGTCCTGTTTTTAAGCCAAAAAGCGCGTGCAGGGTATAAACGCTCTTAACTATGTCGAATGATCGCAATCTTAGCACAACGAAATACAAAACTACTATTGATGCGGTCTTTATTAGACATTTAAATAGGTTCGAATCAAAACTGTTCGTTTCTTACTTCAGCTACCATAAACCTATCGTATCAGTTTTAGAGATTGGCGATGATAGTTCTGGTAATGATGATGGTGAAAAAGTCGTTGAAATTATGGATGAAAGTTGATTTTTCGAAGAGATAAACTTTTTAATGTAAAATAATTGTAATAGTTTTAAAGTGTTAAATTTTTAATGTAATATAAATTGTCATGTTTGTGTACGATAGCGCAATAAATGAATATTGTATTCTACCACATAAATGATAGTACTTTTATACTGATAAAGCAATTGGTGCAAAATTATTCCCTAACCATTCCAAAATATCAAACATGCTCAACGTTAATAATCAAGTTTTCACTTCTGCCGGCACTCCCGGAGTGCAATTTTTTTTTATTAAAGGACAATGTCACAAAATATATATTGATTTAAATAAAAATTGCAAATTACCATAATTACGTTATTTTATGTAATTTGAAATAGTTAAATTTGTTAACAAGGTACTCAATATTTTTTATTTATTTTTATCTTTGGCGTAATTAAATTTCCTTTTTTCCCTCTAGTTGTATACGTTTTCAAATATAATGGGAGGGTATTCATCATAAGTTTTAGTATACTAAGTTTATTGAGAATCAGTAGCACAAGCTATTGTACTAATTTTAACATACGTTATATATATCGTCTCAAAAACATTCATGGTGCAAATCTGAGCAATATCTTCGGACCTGGAGAGGGGAACTCCTTAAAATTAAGTAGGATTCCTATGGTTCTTTTTGCATTAGGTTCATTATAAAAGTTAATTTACAGTGAGAGAGGAAAAAAGGGGTGGGGGTGAGGGGGGGTAGGTTATAAAATTAAAATACACGTAAATTCTTATATCTTCGGCAGCTTTTAACCGATTTTAGTGATTTCTTTTTCATTGGAAAGAATGTATTGACAGGTTGATCTCAGGAACATGGAGATCTGATGATCATTTTCGGACCTGGAGTGTAGAACTCTTCAAAATTTAGTAGGATTCCAATGGTTCTTTTTGCATTGGGTTCAGTATAAAAGCTAAGCTACAGTGGTGGTGGGAAAAGGGGGGTAGGGGCAAAGGGAGGGGGGGGGGGGGGGGGGAGAAAAAATAATAAACATATGAATACTCCAATATCTTTGGCAGCTTTTAGCCGATTTTAGCGATTTCATTATCATCGGAAAGAACATATTCCTTGTGGGGACCAAATCTTCATTTTGATTCCTATCAACACTAAAAAGATAAAAATAACCAAAATTTTTAATAAAAAAATAAAAACCGACTTCAAAACAAAAAACCGCTAAAAACAAAAAAATAACTAAATAATAAGTACCACTGCAAAGCAAAAAAATTATATTTGTTTCATGGAACTTGCGCTTGTGGATTAATTTGCTTAATGACTTGACTAGCCAACAAATCAAAATATATGCATAACATATTGAAGGCGGGTCGCCCAGTACCAAACATATAGATATTTAAATTAATATAAGGCATAGGTCCTACATGTTTGGTACTGGGCGACCCGCCTTCAATATGTTATGCATATATTTTGATTCGTTGGCTAGTCAAGTCATTAAGCAAATTAATCAACAAGCGCAAGTTCCATGAAACAAATATAATTTTTTTGCTTTGCAGTGGTACTTATTATTTATTATCTGATATTTTATATCAACCCTTAATTTGGGTATTTCGCCATTATGGTATACAAAAATACACGGTGAATAATAGAAATAAAACCGTTACATACTAAAGTATAAATCTTAATCCTATCTTATTCGTAGTTAGCGGTTGCCGGTTGGTATAATTTATCAGATCAGGCCGGTGAAAAAATATTATCAAACATTTAACAAGTTGGTAATTAAGTTATAGAAGCGATCATAACACATGAACTTACTGGCAATACGAACTATCGATACATTTTTTTATTTATTGACTTATGCCTCATCTCTCCAGTGAAGTCCACGTGACCGCGCTGCAACCTGCCCACCCCCCGCGCAGTTCCCTTCGTTGGCGTTTTCGGTTCAAAACAAAACTATCGTAATGCGGTATCTATTGGAAGTGATCTGTGGATGCTAATAATGATTACCCTTTCCAGTTATCCAATCAGTAGAACAGAAGTTAACTGAACAACACCAGAAGTATGTTCAATTGGAGAACGATTTTGACACAGAAACATCGAAAATGCTAGCTAAGCTTAATGAAACTGAAAAAATTATTAAAGAATTGAGCACCAACTCTAAAAAGACTATTAATAACAAGGAGTTCCAAATACAAACACTTCACATGGAATTGGATAATGTAAGGAAAATCTTAGAAAACAATCAAGCTCATGTAACTGTGATACAGACAGAGAAACATGTCTTGAAAGAGAAATTAGACGAGGAGATTGCTTATCGGCATAAAATGGAGGATGAATACAGAAACCAGTGTATTTTGGTAGAAAACAATAGTGTCAAATTTAATGAGGAATTGTCTGCGAAAAATACGGAGATAAATGCTTTGAAGGCAGAACTTCAAACTGCAATGAAAGACATTGAAGAAAAATGTGCAGGTATTTATATTTTTCTAAATTGAGATTTTCTTTTTGGCTGTTTTCTGGATAAAAATGTTATCCGTTTTTTTGTTTTATTTGAAACTACTGATATCCGAACAGAGGTAATATTTTGTTTGTTTGTTTTAGCTGCAAAGAAATTGGAAGATAAAATATCTGTAGATAGCGAAAAATTGTATGAAAAGGCGAATGAAATAAAAGAAATTCGATCCAAATTAACTGACATGCAATGTATGAATGATGAATTAGAACAGGAACTCAAGAAGGAAATGAATAGCAAGAAACAGATGATACAAGCACTTCAGAAAGAAAATGAACAACTACATTTCACTATCGAAGAAGACAATAGCAACCATGAATTATTAATAAGTGAGAAAGATCGTGTCATAGACTCACTGGAACAACAGTTGAAAATCAGTACCATGAATTTGGAATCGTTGAAAAAAGATTACGAGGATATGACATTATCTTGGGAGAAGTTCAAAGTTGAAACACATGAGAGGATAGAAGCGAAATCTGGTAAAATAAATCAATTAGCAAACAAAGTTGTGCATTTAGAAGAAAAAATTGCAATGGCTGAAGAAACTAATAATGTTAGGTGTGAGGAGATTAACAAATTGTCTCACCATATTGAAGAAATGAAAATGAAAGCAGAAGAAGAGAAATATGCTAAAGATAAGTTAGAGACAGAAAAGGAAGAAATATTACATCAAGTTGCTGCTCTTGTACTTGCAAACAAAGAAATGGTAAACACAATGACTAACTTGACCCAGGAACTTGCAGAAGAAAAGTCCTGTAGAAGTATCGCCGATGAAGAGAAGGTTGTCATAATATCAGAAAAGTGTGCATTAGAGCAGCAACTGGCAAATATAACAATACTTAAAAATATGTTGTTGGATGATAAAGAATGTTTAACACAACAGTTTGTGGAAGAAAAATCTGCCAAGGAATTAGCTGAAAGAGAAAAAGACAATGTTGTAGAGGAAAAACGAATATTAGAACAGAAGTTAAATAAAGAAGAAAATAAAGTAATTGCATTAAAAAAAGAAATGAATGAGTTAACGCAGAGGCATAATATGGTACTGGAAGAAATTAAAATGACTGAAAAATGTACAAAGGAATCAGCTGAAAGAGAAAAAGCAGATGTTGCTGCCGAGAAACAAATGCTGGAACAAAAATTAAGCGCACAAGTAAGTAATGCAACAGTTCTGAGACAAGAAATCGAAAACTTGAATCGCAAGGTTACAATTTTGGAAGAAGTCGTAAAAACAGAAAAATCTGCAAGAGAGTTAGCTGAGAGTGAAAAAGACAATATTGTTGTTGAAAAACGTTTATTAGAACAAAAGCTATGTGAAGAAGAAACTAAAACTGTGGCATTGCAACAGGAAATGAATAACATAATCCACGAACATACCATTATTAAAGAAACAATAAAAAAGGAAAAGGAAGATTTATGTGGTGAATTAAATGAAGAAAAAATGCGTAAAGAGAAACTATTAAAAGAAAAACAGTGTTTCTTGGTTGAGAATGAAACACTTAAAAATGACATTTCAGATAGAAAGGCTATTCAGCATGCTCTTGAAACCGATAAAATGCAGTTAATTGCAGAGAAAGATATTCTGATCATGACGGTGAGTAGGGAAAAATCGGCAAAAGACGAATTGGAAAAGGAAAAATATACATTAAAAAGTAAAATTGATGAAATCAACGAACAGTACAATACAGAATTAACACATAAAGCGAACGATTTTGAACATTTAACAACTGAAATTGAACATTTGAAAACAGACTATCAGAGTAAGTGATACCACAAGCAATAATTGAATAATTTCGAATTATGATATATCGAACATTATAATAAGCTTTATTTACCTTTCAGATCAATTACACGAGAACACAAATATATGCGCTAACTTAAATATTGGATTAGAAAGAATCCTGAATAATTTCCGTAAAGAGGATATGAGAAATGTAGTGCTTCAAAAATTGCTGGCTGCTGATACAACGCAAATTAGTATTACACAAAAATGTGACTTATTGATAAATATCGTGGACACATTGTTCAATGAAGTGAAATTACGCCAAAATTTAGAGAAGGCTTTAGAGGACGAAAATACAGCTTTGAGTGAGATGCAGGAAATCTGCAAACAGAAAGAAATGCAGATACACGATTTGCAGACGGAGGCGAAGCGCATTGAACAAGTTTGCAATGAGTATAAACTTGGTAAGTGGTTAATATATTTCAACTAGTTGGTCTATATTCTCTTAAGATGATAAAAATGCGGTTCAACAATAAATTTTAACATACCTATGCGCTGTTGCGCGGTAGTACTGAGTGTCGTAGAAATTTTTAGCGACGTCTTTATTCATGTGTTAATGTTAAAAGAATTTTAGGCAGAGGTGTCATCAGTACAATTTAAATTTTCCAAGGATATCGGCATTCCTATATGTGAGCTTCTCATCATGTAATTTAAAGATAAAAAATATACAACATGATAAATTCTTTCATCAAAAGCAATATTATTACGTTCTAAAACGCTAAAATAAATTGAAATCCTTAAGCCCGTTTTCGCAATAGATTTGTTAATACTTAGTATGTTATGTGTGCTGTTTGTAACAATGTCAGTTTTACTATGAACTCATTTAGTATTCTTATCACAATATTATAAAGGTCAAGTCTTTGTTTATACATTTATTTCCTTACAAGCACACCTTTGATAAGCTGCGGACGATCAAGTCGGTAAGGAACACTTGTACAGGAATATAATATTCGTATCGAAAAAAGAAATATTTTTGTAGACTAATGGCATTCTTTAATATTTTTTTCTAAAACTGGATATAATTGAAAATATAAAAATATCCATTGATACAATTGAACATACCAAGCGAAATGTGGGCGTCCTAGTTGCATCTTTGCGTAATCCTTCTTGGGAGACAGGAGTAAATTTTTTTATGTAGTCATTGATATAATAACATTTTTTACTTTTAGAAATGTCGAAACAAAACGAAGTTCAAACCACGGCAGTTAATTCAAAAGTGAGAGAAATGCAAGCCTTACAACAGGAGAATGCAAGTCTTCGTAACGACTTGAATGATGTCAAACTACAGCTTGAAGTGAAAGTACATTCTCTAAAGGAAAAATTAACGGATAATGAGCATTTAACGGATAAACTTAAGAGAAGTTACGAGTGCCAGATTGATAATTTGAACATGATGATAACTAAGCTGACTGCATACTTGAAGGATAAAACTGTTGAATTGGAAACTGCGAGGAAGGAAAAGGAATCATTACAGAATACGATTGATGAGAATCTCAGAGGTAACCAATTTGGAACTTCTATTATATTTAAAATTTAAATTAAGGCAAGCGAAGTGTCGGACGCCCGCCTACAAGGTGGACGGACGATCTGACTAAGGTCGCAGGAAGTCGCTGGATGCAGGCCGCTTCCAACAGGTCATTGTGGAGATCATTGGGGGAGGCCTATGTTCAGCAGTGGACTTCCTGTGGCTGATATGATGATGATGATGATGATGATTATATTTAATGTTATTATCCTTATTCATAGACAGATTTAATATCAATTTTAGTAACAAATACTTAATTACTTGTTTTATGAATTTAAAAGTAATTCGAAAGGGACGAAACATTCGATAACTAAAATACGTTTTAAAACTGTCTGTGAATAAGGCCTTTAAAATGGATAAACAGAGATGTCTATAAATTGTTGTAAATATTTTTATTTTATTTCTTACAGCTATTAAAAATTTGGAAACTGAGGTGCAAACAGAGAAAAAGAATCAAGAGAAATTAATAAGCGACTTTGAATCAGAACGACTTGTATTGAAAAACATGGTAACAGTCACCGAGTCAGTGATGGAAGACCAAAAGATAAGCCTCAACAACATTATAGCAGAACATATAAAGGCCAACGAAAGTCTCCAAGAAGAGAACAAGATCCTTAAAGATTTGTTAGAAAATGAAAAAGATAGCGCAGCAACGAAATTACACGACAAAGATACCGCTATTGAAAAAGCTTTGAGAGAATTAGCGGAAATCAAAGAAGTTAAAGTAGATGTAGAGAAAATGTTGAAAGCCCAAAATGAAAAGAGGGAACAAGAAATATTAATACTTAGGAATGAAATAAGTCTCACATCAGCAGAGCTAGAACAATTGCAGGTCGATAATAAAGTTATGGAAGAGTCATTGCAGAAACACAAAGAAGGTATGTTAAAATATACAAAATAATCCCAAAGATTTTGACGATGCCTCCAATTAATAATTATTTTACTTTTTCAGAGGTAAATTTACTACAAGACGCTAATGAGAAATTGAAAACTGAACATTCTGCTATCATATCGGAAGTGCAAAAGAGAATAGTTGACTTGACTACAGCACTCAACCATCAAAAAGATGTTAATACGCAACTTGAAGCCGACCTTAAAGATAAATCGAAACAGTGTGAAGATCTTCAAAGGGATATTAAAGAGGTGACGGACAAAGTTACCAGTTTAGAGAATGACAAACACGATTTGGAAGTTGTCAATAAACAATATGAAGACAAATTAGACGAAGCAATGGCAAAATTAGATACAACTGAAAAACACGAAAAGGACGCCGTGGAACTGCTGACAAAGGAAAATTTTAAATTAGTCAAAGAAATTGAAGAGCAGAAATTAGGTGCCTACTCAAAATTAATAAAAATCAATATAATTATTAAATAATTCTATAATATCGCAAATTCATTAATTTTATGATTATTTTTCAGTAATCACAAACATGGAACAACTGATAAAGCACGAATTGGAAGAGAATCAGATCCTTCGTGACGACAATGCGAACGAGAAATTAACTCTAGTCACTAAATTCTCTCTTCTCCAAGATTGGCAAACGAAAGCTGAACAAGACATTGAACACAAACAAAAAGAAATAGCGACATTACAAGACGAAGTTACAACGCTACGTACAAAGCTCGAGACTTGCGAACGCGATTTGAGAGCTAAAGATGACGCTTTATCGGAATTGGATAAAAAGAAGGACTCTATAATTGAGACAATTAGTAGGGAGTTGTTGGAAGACAAGACGCTTAAAGAGAAATGGCAAAAGGAATGCGAAAATAAAATTGCAGCCTTGTATGATATACAGGCCGTTGAAGCAGCACTTAGGAAAGAGAACGAGGAATTGCTGAAAGTAGTTGGACAAAGGGAGACTTGTAAGTATCAAATAAACTGATAAACTTTTGTAATATAAACCATAATGCTATGCTAGGTAATGCATTATTGCTCATGATAATGTAGTTGATGAAGTTAAACATTGAATTTTTGCTAATTTCAGTTGCTGTGCAAAATGACGACAAATCAAACCCACGAGTAGTGCAAGTGGAAAGGGAGCGACACCTACAACAGGTAGATAATTCATGTGATCTCACACAATCATCCATGGAGAGTTTAAAAACTATCACAGACTTAGAAAAAATCATACACGACAAGAACCGTACCATCACCACATTACAGAGTGACATCACTTACCTTAAGACCCTCATGGCCGAGTCGGAGACCAAGCTCATGGACGTCTCCAACGAACTGGAGATGAGCAGGGAGAACTGCCACCAGCTCTCCAGCCAGCTCAAGAAGATCGTCTACCAGAAGAACGAAGAGATCGCCGAACTCAAGAAACAAGTCAACAAAATGAGCGTCACCGAAAACAGAGCCACGCAGATCATTAAAGTGTCCGCCAAGTATCAGGCAATCATACTGAAGAGGATAGCCGAGATCAAATCCAACACCGTGCTGAAAGAATTGACTAACTTCGGAAACTCCAACACCACTGACAACGAATTACGGCGAAGCTTGAACGTCGGCACAATCACGATGGAAGATTTAGAAAATTTCCTAGAGACAACAGACAAACACTTAAAGAGATGTTCGGAAAAACAAATCGCATTGCAGAAAGAGAGGGACAGGTTGAGCGAAATCAATCGAATCAACGACTCGGAAATAATCAATTTGAAGAAGTTTTTGACGGAGTTGTCAGTCAGCTTCCAAACTTTCAACTCTGTGAGGGATTTGTACTCGCAGAAGTTGAGTCGCGTGGTGTCCATCCAGCGCACGGTGCGGCGCGAGATCCTGAGCCGGGACGGGCAGGTGACGGACGCCAGCATGTGCAAGCTGGAGCGCGGGTACGCCGCCGCCATGCAGGACCTGGCCGAGTGCTCCATGAACCTGGAGCGCTGGGTGGAGCGCTGCGTGTCGCGAGCCATCTCGCCGGAGAAGATCAAGCAGGCCTTCATGGGAGACTACGAGCGCGCCTCCCTCGCATCCACCAGCTTCCAGAATGCCGGCCTCGAGGTCCAGCTGGAGGAGCTCGACAGTTCGTTCCAGAAGCTTCTAGAAGAAGTGGCTCGTGCCGCGAAGGGCGAGGGCGCGCGCGACGCCCAAGCCGTCACCGTGCAGGAGGTCCGCGCCGAGTACGAGGACAAGCTGAACAGAATGAAAGCCAAAATGGTCAGTATACTCCCCGTACTGTCGATAATATTGCTTTACCAAATCGTGTGGTGGTTTTTTCTGCAATCGGATCACTGAGCGGCTCGCAAACCCGACGTCTTGTAGTATATTATTTATTGAATAAAGTACGTTTTAATGGATGCTTTTTGTTTCATTTCTTAGTAGTCGGAGTGTTCATTAAACATAGTAGAGTCGCTTGTATTGTGGCGGAGTTATAAGGTAATTGTTTTTGACGTGTTTGCACGAGTACCGCATGATGCATGACGCACGGATGTAAGAGTGGTATAAGGCGAGTGAGGCTGGTGGTTTGACGCGTGCGTTGTATTGCAGAAGCAGCTGTACCAGGAGCAGATCGGCGTGTTCAAGGAGAAGCAGCGCGCGGAGGTGAGTGCGCTGGAGCGCGAGGTGGCGGCGGCGCGCGCGCGGCTGGCGGACACGAGCGCGGCGTACGAGCAGCACATCCGCGCGCTCACGGCCGAGCTGTGGAGCGTGGGGGAGAAGTTCCTCGTCAAGCAGGACGAGGCCGACTGGCTGCGCAGGAAGCAACGCTCCGCATCGCTCATGTCGCTGCAGCACGTGCACTCCGTAACTATGCTTATTATATGTATATTATAATCATACATTTATTTGATCTGATAGTAACAGTAATATTCATATGATAATTTAAATATTGCTACGTAATACAATGTGTAACATTCATTTAGTTTTGTCAGTGATTTCCTTACTAAGCAAGGTTGTATCTGGTATCTAAATATATGTCTGATGCATGTATAAATGTTAACTATACAAATACTCTATTGTGTAATTGTATCCCTATGTAAGGCCTTATTTATTAAAGTCATCACTGAACCAGGTGAGATGTAGCGCTAATCCGATAAATTACTTCAACCTACTTGGCACCAAGATATACCCTAACTGAGCCCACATCATATTCTAGAAGCATGATAAAAAAACACAATTTTATACAAATATAGTCACACATCAACACTACTAACTTTGTGTTTAAGGTTTGCTGATGAGAAGAAAAACTAAAACGAAAAACTTACACCTCATATTATTATAATACTTGCAGTCTGGTCTGGTGCCGCCTCAGGAGGAGCCTGGGCGACCATCCGACTCACATTCGCTACGATCCTTGCCAGTTAACAACAACGCTAATAATACTAAGAAAGGTATGTAAGTTATAAACTATCCTTATTTATAATTGTAATTAAAATTGTACCCGGTTCACTTTACAATGTAATTTATTTTCCAGACTATACCATACCTAAGATTTTAAAAATGTAATAAAAAAAAACTATGTAATGCAAAGTCCGCCAACCCGCATTAGGCCAGCTTGGTGGAATGTATGGCCTGACCACTCTCAAACATACTCTCTATTGTAGAGGAGATCCGTTTCGAGCAGTGGGACGTATATGGCTGATTGATACAGTACAGTGCAGGATAAAACCTTACATTATATACTCGTCTAGATGACACATCACACCTCACCGCGCGGCTCAAAAAGTCTACCAAATTTGGTAGACTCGCTTCTCACGTACGTCAGTGTCATATTATGCCGGTTTGTGCTGTCGAATTGTATCGCAATTGTGTGGGAAAACTGTATAATAATACCAATATCACTTTCTATCGGTAACATTATTGTTAAACCACTATTATTTGAAGAAAAAATGATCTTTTAATTCATTATTTTGAAGATGAGTTTCATTGGCCAGTGTTGTCAATTTATTACTAGGAAAATTTGTTGAAACTATGGGAGAAACTATAAAACACAAATATCATTACATAATATTTCGATCAGAATAATAACAAGAAGAATGGCATTATTTATTGAATGAGTAAATAAAACTTACCTACACGATATTAATGAAACCCACGACGACATGCACTTCATAGTAATTTTATTAATTCTTTGCGTTGCATGTACCATTCAAAATTTCATAAACGGGGTACTGCTATTGTCATCTTTGAAGAAACAGCGAGAACTTATTCAAGGTCCTAATAATATTTTTAGACTTCCTACGGATTCCGTACTAGCAAATTGCTGGAGAGACATTACACAGCGGAAACGAAAAGAAGACCATTCGTAGCCTCACATGACTTCAGTTGTGTGTTCCGAACATTTTACTTATGATGTTTTATATTTTACATAAATACAGAAATCAGATATCAGCCCAGGCAATAAATCCAAAGAGTTAATTCTATTCGGAAACAAACACTAGGAGATGGGTTTAGATCATTATTGTTTTTACTAAAATGCGTTATAAATATAATTAATAGTATGATTACTTTAAATAAAGAAAAAATATTTTATTTAACCTATTTTGTATATCAAATAATGGGGAAAAGTTAAGTTAATAATCTGGAGTAGGCATCCCTAAACACACACACCTTGACAGTTGGATTACAATAATTACACGACCCGTACTCACACATATCAACGAAAGTGAGGACACTTTTAGCGCATCGTTTGTTGACATTGCTCAATCTAGACGAGTATATAATCTAAGGGATAAAACATTGTTAGATAAAGAAACACATTTAGGCCACAATTATAAATTGTACTCTGATCAACAAGAAAAACTAAATATTGATAATATAGCATTTTTTTTCCTCTTTACTTTTTAAGTCTATAAAATTAGCTTTATTTCATGTAACAATATGATGTATTGAACATAACATATGTGTTGCAGAAGGTCGCGGCATGCACATGTCGGACGAGGAGGGCGAGGTGTTCGACAACCGTTGCCTGAAGGAGTTGTCGACGCCGCGTCGCGAGCCGCCGCCCGGCCTGCGCCTGTCCGAGCTGCGCTGGCGGAACTCGCTGTGTCCGCCGCACCTCAAGAGCTCGTACCCGGCAGAAACGCAGTTCGCGCCCGCGGTGCATGAGGATGATATCAAGGTGACACACGCTGACTAACTTATAAAAAAATATTATAAATGAACTGCTCTGATTTAAACCGACGCGACGTGAAAATTTTGTCCGATTTTGAAAAGAGCAACCATAGAGTTAGTTACTTGCCCGTTCTTCTCTAGTGAAAACCGCTTTCCGAACCGAGTGGTAGATCAAAAATGACTGGATGTAAACAATGTTGAACATTTTAATAGATTGAGTAAATTATTTTCATTTCATTTTCTATATCGACACTGGAGGATTAATCTATAAAACCAAAACTAACTTCGAATATTCGGATGTCCGACTTCCGGAGTGAGATATAAAATTTCCCCTTTCAAAAAGCCAATACTATTCTCTATTATACTTATCGTTTTCTCCGAACTTAGTCTATGATTGCGACGTACAATAGAGGTATCTAAGATTCTGTGAAGTATCTATGCAAATCAGTACAGTTTTCGGTACGGCGGAACGAAAACGACACGATGCAACTAAAAATTTTGTTATGTTTTCTCTATCGTCGTATATGGGTGGTAAATCGTTTGTTCTAAAATAATAGTGTACACCATTTTATATACCGGGTATCTCAAGACTGCTACCGAAAACGAAGCCGGGTGGTAGTTTTAGTGGCTACAAACACAATGCAATTAAAAATTTCGCCTAGAAACGCGACAATTTTTTTTAATGATTTTTTAAATATCGTTATTTTTGGGTGGTAAATCAATAGTTTTTGCTTAAATAATAATTTAAACTCTTTTATACCTTAGAGTATTTATAAATAAAAGGGTATATACTATTATTTTAGGAAAAAATGTATTTACCACCCAAACATGGCCATAGGAAAAAAATAACAAAAAAAAAATTGTCGCTTTTTTTTGCAACTTTTTCTGTTGCATTGTGTCTGAAGTCGCTTAAACTACCACCCGGCTTCGTTTTCGGTAGCAGTCTTGATATACCCTGTATAAAGACACTATGGCATGCAAGTTTTAAATTATTATTTTAGCAAAAACTATGGATTTACAACCCAAACATGATGATATTTGTAAACCACAAACAAATGACTCATTTCTTTGGCGAAATTTTTAATTGCCCTGTGTTTATATCAAACATTGTTTTGTTTCAATGAGTAACATTCGCATAAATCTAAGAAACCGTCATATAAGCAATGACGGAGCTGCAATTATTAAGTGATGGATTAATTATCTTGTATAATTCACAATTAAAGACTGGAAAAGTATAAGGTATAACGTTAGTTTAATGTGCAGTTCTCAGGCGCTCCGGTACCAGGGCGGCAGCAGAGGAAGGAGGTGGGCATCACGGCGTACAAGAAACCCGGACCGCCCACGCCAAGCAAGCAAGCCGGCAGACTCTCTGCAACGGTACGTTTTCTTCTGTATCAGCCCATATACGTCCCACTGCAGGGCACGGGCCTCCTCTACAATCGACATTACGATTGAGAGTGGTTAGGCCATATACGGTACGTTTTACTCAAATGAAATATATATAATATTTTTTGTTTCTATGAATGGCGAGACGAGCATGACATTTGCCTGATTTTAGCGATACGACCGCTCATGGACAGTAGCAATGCTTGGCATTCCTTTGTGCTCGCCATTCTGAGACATAAGATGTTAAACCTCAATATGTCCAGTATTTTTTCTAACTTCGCTATTTGAATTCCGTGTTGACTATAATATAGCGTAAATGCTCTTAATCGTACTCACGATTGTAGAAGAACTCTGTGTCCTGTAGTAGAACTTTATGGGCTGATGCAGATACAATATTGCGGTTACTTATCATGCACATGCCATTTATTTTTTTTTTTATAATATTAGACCTTTTTCAGTCAATGAACATGCCCTGTAGCCATTTATATATAATTGTTGTGATATGTAACAGAATATTATAATATAATTGAGGAGGTAATTTTCAAAAGTGGTCATCTCCAAATTTACGAATTTTGCACTAATAATGCCAGATGAATCTGCTGAGAATTCTTGACGATTTAATAGTACATAAATCCATGTAAAAAGCCCCCAAAACGCATTTTAAAAAGGTGTTTATTTTCAAAAATGGCCTAGTCCATCGATGCTCAATCACAACGCGTTTACATTGGGCTGCCATCTTACAATAGGGAACATGCACCAGACTTTAAACTAAGCGAAATATTTTTTTGTAATCTTTATTAATATAGAATTATACCTTAAAGATATTTTTTTAATTTATCAACTCTAAATCGGTAAAATAAATACTTAAAAAATGACATTTCTAATTTGCCGCGCATTTTTTCCGAAACGCGATCTATTGCTTGGAAAGGAAAGTGACTACAATGGTTGCGTTCTTATGAAGTTTTAGCTTGTTGTTTTACGTTTGTTTATGAGTTATTTTGTGCTTTCTTTATACTATTAAATAAAATGGATTATTTTGTCGCGAAATACAGTTCTATAGCAATTCATGAAAGAAACTTAATCCAAATATTACGTTGTTCATAACGCAACCTCTGACGTCACAGCGAGTTCGCGCCAACATGGCGTTTGAATGCTTCGAAACTGATAGCAGTTTTGATTATTTTTTTGTACTCTTTTGATTGATTTTTTCAAAGACTTATATTTTTTTCCGATAATGTAATAACACACAGAATTGATTAAAAATATAAAAAAATGACATGCATATTCCCTATTGCCATATATTCGAGTAACCCTATACCGCGTGATATTGACATATTGTAAATAACTTCGTCCACATGTTTGTAACCACCCCAGGAAACATTGTACCAAGTTAGATAAAAATCCACCTGATAGTTTTGTCAAAAATCACGATTTTGTATTTCGTAATTTTCGATCACTCTGTACATGCACGAGTAGTTTTGCCGCTCAGCTGACAAAGGACTTTGACCCCGCAAACATAAAACTTGGCGAAATAGAGATCCCTCAATATGTTCTACACTACAATAATTATTAATGTAGCCTAGAACATGATCGTTATTTTATAAGTAAGTAATAATGATTAACTGGTGTATTTTTTAGTAAGCATTTACTCAAATACATACACTAATTACTAGGCACTCTCAAAATCCAATATACACATTAAAAGGTTTCTTGAATATTGGAAATACATACACGGCATTTTAATTGCACAATACATAAACTTTAATTGTAATCATAATCAAAGGCCACCAAAAAAAAAAAATCGGTCATGTGACAATCGGTCCAAATAAGTATACATGAATAAAACTATGCATCAAGAATAAAATTTCTTTCAGCTTTGTTTTTACACAGTTTGCAGTCAATTTTAAGTATTGTTTGAATCCAACACGCAATATTTCAATTTAACATTTCCAAAACAATTTTACGTAAACGTATCCTAACGCGCCATGTTCCTTCTGTACTTTGCATTTACTATAATCACTTGTTGCCAGATCATACATATTGTTATTATTATGTCATAATATGCAACTGTCCCTTTTTCGCCCTTGGATTGAGTATATTATAAGAAAGTGACAGCATACGAAACATTGTTGAAGTAGTGTTGTGAAATTATTCGAGGACACTTAATCGATATTTTTTTATCTCAATATTATTTAATATTATAAATATGGATCTAAATCAAGCTTTACTATAGTGTGAGTTGACTGGAAACTTAATATTATGTCAGAAATATCATGGTAATTCGTTTTTGTCGCTTACGGTTGATTTTAATAATTTGGAACATCTTCAATAATTAAAACCCAACGTAAGGAAAAAAAATCAAACCGTATTCAATTCTTTTTTAAGAATCCCTGACGTAAAGGGTGGTAGGAAGTTCACCTAACGTCAAGTTATATTGCCATTGACGAAATTATTAAAAATAAGAATTTAAGTAATTCCAGCAAATGAGCAAGCAGATCATTTTATGGTAAATGGTCACTGCCGCCGCCCATGAACAGCCTCGACTCATGTATCATGAATGTGTTACCGGACCATGACATTGCGAAGGGAGCGGGAAGGAAAAAGCCGGCAATCTTACTCACCGATCGAAACGCGACAGCGAAGCTGTCGCTTCAAATCATTCGCCTGTGAGACAGCGGTACCTCCCCGGACGAGCCTGTCCATTCATGCTGAGTATCGGGGTGCCCTTCGCTCTGGTATATCCGGTGCCGTCCACAATGCGTGTGACGTTAATTGAGGGGTTTTTAGCATACGGATATTCTGGAGTAGATATTGTTAGGGACCGATCTCGGCCACAATATCCGCTTTTATACCGGGCTGGAAGGCCAGAGACACTGATATACCCCTTTCGACCCCCCGATACCCCCGAAATATCGAAAGGGGAGCTTAAGAGCGTTTATACCCTGCACGCGCTTTTTGGCTTAAAAACAGGACTTTTCAAATGAGTTAATAGCCACCAATAAACAATTTAAAGGAAAAATAATTATTACTAATTTTAGAAAAGGTTGTCATCTAGGGATTTTGGTGGAAAACATTATAGATTGATGGATAATTTGTGTGTACTATACGGATTACTGAACACAAGTTTTGTTATTTATGCTTTAAATTTAGAAGCTTAAGATATCCGAAACCACTAAATATAAGATGAAAATAAAAATATTATCAGACTAATAAGACCCTTATGGAGGGATTTTGCTGAGAAAAATAATCTTTTTGTGTTTAGTTCCTGAAAAATAAAAATTTAAACAATGCGAAATTATTCAGAAACTCTCGTCAAGAACATATTTTTTTTCACCAACTTATCGTACATAATTTTTTATAGCAATTGCATATTACAATAGAAGAACATCTTATAAATAAATTACAATTTTTATATTTCAACAAAATTAGTTTTCATGTTTTCTAAAAATATTTTAAAAACCACTATAAAACACGCTGTCCGACGTGGATCAAATCAGACCGCCGCAAGGCCTTCTAGAGGGAGGACGTATCGCTCGTCGCTCCGGCCTGGCTGCAGTCGATTATGCCGCGCGTAGTAAAAATAGCCACGCGCGGAATGCGATTACCACATCTTAGTACTTTGGTAGTAAAATATTTAATTATTTTTATTACCTACAATGATTTTGTAGTGAGTATAAATTATGTTTCAGGTAATATAATGGGATGTAATTCCGAGGCTAAATTATGTTATGTATTGTAATATAAAATTAAATATATTTCGTAATTGTAAGGGGTTGTAAGGCCCCTAACACTATTTATGTGTTCGAACACGAAATGATTAATAAAACGTCCGTAGTGTATACTGATTGAACACTGATTTGAATGCAACTTAACAATGTAATAATAACGAAAATATGATTAGTATCCAAAATTTGTATTATTCTTTGCTTGCACAGTAATATTTGTCTACTTATAATGCAAATAAAATATTTTTATGATATTATATTACAGTTACATTTCAATTGAATATTTGAAGCGCACGGATCAAAGTTGTTTGAGCCGATTGTATAGCGAGTCGACGCGGCAGCTCTACGCACACAGCTTTAGTCGCTTATGTGTGCGTGAAATTAACGAAGAAATACCTATAGTTGACTTTGCGCGCAAGGTGTATACGCTCTTAAAGCTTTTTCTCTTGAACAAAAAAAAAGTGCACAAAGTTATTTGACTAATCTCGAAAAATGACAATAACTTGACAATATTTAATGTTTCGAAAGTAAACTTTGTGAAATCTTAATTTTATACAAAATACACCTATGTATTCGCAGCTGTAGATTGTTTTATTAATTAACTACTTACGGGTAAAATTGCTTAAAAAAGTAAAGTTGACACATTCGACTAAACTACAAATAATCGATATCGATTTCGAGATATTTTAATCACGGCCCTTATTTTAAATTACCAATCACATAAAGATTTTTTTACGCCAATCAGAGTATCTCATTTGAAATACTATTATCCAATCCAGTTACGTAATTACTGCATCAACCAATCCATCCAATCAATCCATAGGGATCTTACATTTTTTAGCAAATCCTAATGTATGGTGGCGCGGGCGGCGCGGCGGTAAGCTCAGTGTTCGGTGTACTGCGGTACAATTGGTAATGTAAACGAACACGCGCGCGCGCAGAACTCGCCATTTTGATAGTTTTTAAATTCTGTTGTTATTAGTATTTAGTGTTAAGTAAGTGAATAGTTATGAGTGTTTAAGTGATAGAGACACATATTGGAATTAAGTACGTTATCATTAGGTGTTAGTTTTAGTGTTTTAAGTGTTCTTTTTATTGTTAAAGTTTTAGTATTTGTGTTTATAAGTACATTTTAGTTAGTATTTTTTTTTATTTTTTATTATTAATTTACTTTACGCGTATTCTTAATACAATGACGAATACTTCTAGTACTGTGGAATACACAGATATGGTGTTATTGTATGGCGAGTGTAATCAAAACGCCGCGCCGCCCTGGCCCTCAGAACATATTGTGAGAGATTTGGTGTAGCTGTACAAAGATTAAGGTACAGTGGTCAGTACTCAGTTGTTGCCCTAGACGCACGAAGATGTTCCTCCCCGTCGTATTCGAATTAACTTAGAGGAGCGGATTTTGAATTGCTTCCGGGACAACCCAAACATGAGCATAAGGCAGGCTGCACGGCAATTCCGTGTGAGTTATTTTTCTGTGCACGGGATATTAAAAACAATTTAATTTGTTCTGTGATTACTATGAACAATTTGTGACATGGGAAGATAGTTCTCGCGATCGCAGCGCCGCGCTGCATGTACTAGCAGGTCGACTGTTTTCATAAACGCGGGAATATTGCGATGTTGCCGCTCCGCTCCGTACGGACGCTGTAAATCGGGTAAGTGTAATTATAGGACGTTCAAATTAAATGCCATTATTTTGACTTATAATTTGTTTGAAAAATCTTCTTTTTTCTTTCTTCTTCGACGACAACTCCTATGCGTGCAAATAATATAACTTACTACGCGATGCACATGGTTTAATTTATTGTAGGGGGTGTCAAAATCACGCTGTATAATCAGATATTTTTTTTACTTTCAAAAATGGTCAAATCCAAACACTTCTTTTCAATAATATCCAAATCCAATTCATTTGTTGCCATAAGTAGTCAAATCCAACACTTACAATCAAAAGTAGCCAAATCCAAACTTCAATGTCGTTTTTATAATTAAATACACTGTAAACTTTCATTAACATATTGAAATTCTCACCTCAAACATTAAAACTATCAGAATAATATACTTCCAGCTTAATAAAAGCCATAAGTAACGCCAGGCAAAAAATGTACAATTTCTCGATTTGTACAAAAGTGGATTTGGCTAGTATTGAAAATTACCTCCTGAATTATTATGTAATGTGCAGGACTGCGAGCTCCGCGAGTCCCTGCGTGAGAGTGTGCGCGAGTGTCCGCGCGACTCCGACGCGCCGCGCAAGACCTCCACGCCCTCACGCATCCGCGCACTCTTCCGATCCAACAAAAACGAAACCAACGAGGTACCCACACACGCACACGCACACGCACACGCACACGCACACGCACACGCACACGCACACGCACACGCACACGCACACGCACACGCACACGCACACGCACACGCACACGCACACGCACACGCACACGCACACGCACACGCACACGCACACGCACACGCACACACACACACACACACACACACACACACACACACACACACACACACACACACACACACACACACACACACACTTAGCTCGAAACATACTACTGAAACGCCACGCGACCCCCGAGCCGACACGTTAAATCAAATCAAATCACAAACACATCACGTGTTCTAGCTAGTAGTTCTATAACCCGGCTCAGCCAAAACAGATCGCCGGGCTGGAAGGCCACGGACTGACACATCCCTGTCGCCTTCCCGTGGAAGAGGAAGCTTAAACCTTTTCCTCTTGGACCAAAAAAGTTAATGATGAAAATAAATACAACCTCGTGTAGTTGATTAGTTGTTGGAAATGTGAAGAAAATAATTTAAATAAATATTATATGTTTGTTTCAGAGTACACCACGGGCACGAAGATTGAGTAATATATTCAGGAAGAAATAACACTCTTCACTATGCGCACTAAAATAATTGTGATTAAATAAACGTATTAATTTATTTTTCTTAATTTGTGTATGATTTATTTCGCCCAGTTTTATTATATATATTTCAGATAGTGCTGTAGTATTAAATCCCTATTCTATTTTAATATATTCTTAATAATATTATAAATGCGAAAGTAACTGTGTGTCTGTAACGCTTTCACGCTTACACTACTGTACCGATTTTGATGAAACGCAGTACAAAGATATAATTACGTTATATCTGAAAATAATAAATTGTTTTGAAGTTATTCTTTCTCTTGGTGGACACACTTTATCGTTGACAATATTTGAAGATTTTCCACTTTTCAAGTACCAGGAACACATGAAGTTGACGGAGATATTTTTATTCACTATTTTCTTTATTTATCTTTATAAGCCCATATACGTCCCACTGCAGGGCACGGGCCTCCTCTACAATCGAGAGTTTTTTTTATTCACTAAAAGAAGGTAATTTTCTATTGACTGATTTTATACAGTTTTCTCCTTTTAAGTACCAGGAACGCATAAGCTTGGTGGAGATATTTTTATTCATAATAAGAAGCTGGCTTCCTATTGGCTATTTATTGGCTCTCACTTTCCTATTTGTTCTTACCAGTTCGAGCCACGGCCACCAACCACGGACGACCAATCAGCGTCTGCTTAATGTTATTCATTCCTTTAAGGCGAAATGTAATGGACGCACGGATTTTTATGCCGCGGAGTGTGCATGTAAGAAGCATTGGAACCGAGTTGTGTTGCCATCTTATGAAACTGATAACAAATTAAAAAAAAATATCTACCCACCAGTAAGTTTATTTTTGTCTTAGTATTTTAAAAATAAAGTTCGAAATAAAAGTTTCTGGACACTTTTCAATTATTCTTTTTATTTTATAGAAGTACACGAAAATCACTATAGCACCAAACATTACATACAAAAATGTACAAAATTGTGCCTGTTTATTGATCACATCTAGGGAATTCAATTCTTGTCATAAAACAATAAGTCACATTCAACATTTAGGTAGCATTACATTGACCAACCGTTGGCTACGTTTGGCCGGAGACGAAAGCACGCATAATATGATTCTTTTACAACTTCACCAGAAATATATGTTTTAACAATGATGATATTTTAAACATTTCTGGATAATAACTACAGTTTTACCCTACCAATACATTCAAACAGAATTCAAATAAACTTATTAAAAATAAATAATCTCAATCATCGTGATATACAAAATAATAGTTTTATTTACAAAATATTGATTCATTAAAAATACTTAATCAAATCTCATTTTAAAAACTTGTGATTTCATAGCAAAATAATACATTACAATGATTCCAAATTGATGTATAAAATAATTGCTTAGAATTAAATTCTGTAAAACTGTTTAGATTGTGATGTCTACAATGTCACTCACGTATGTACACATTGCGGCTAAATTAAACCGTTATTACAGACAATAAAATAATGTCAATAAATCAGTGAATATTTAGCCTCGTCAAAATACGTGTTTCTTATGTCTGTATACCACACTGTATACCTACAAACTCATCTTAGCAAATATAACCGAAATTTTTAGATTCAGATCAAACAATACATAAACAGTTTTACGCTTAGATTATATACTCGTCTAGATGACACATCACACCTCACCGCGCGGCTCAAAAAAAGTCTACCAAATTTGGTAGACTCGCTTCTCACGTACGTCAGTGTCATTTGAACTACATATGGATAACGTGCTCCCGAAAAATAATTAATTACGCCGGTTTGTGCTGTCGAATGGTATCGCAATTATGTGGGAAAACTGTATAATAATACCAATATCACTTTCTATCGGTATCATTATTGTTAAACCACTATTATTTGAAGAAAACATGAACTTTTAATTCATTATTTTGAAGATGAGTTTCATTGGCCAGTGTTGTCAATTTATTACTAGGAAGATTTGTTGAAACTATGGGAGAAACTATAAAACACAAATATCATTACATAATATTTCGATCAGAATAACAACAAGAACAATGGCATTATTTATTTAATGAGTTAATAATACTTACCTACACGATATTAATGAAACCCACGACGACATGCACTTCATAGTAATTTTATTCATTCTTTGCCTTGCATATGTATTACCATTCAAAATTTCACAAACGGGGTACTGCTTTTGTCATCTTTGAAGAAACAGCGAGAACTTATTTAAGGTCCTAATAATATTTTTAGACTTCCTACGGATTCCGTACTAGCAAATTGCTGGAGAGACATTACACAGCGGAAACGAAAAGAAGACCATTCGTAGCCTCACATGACTTCAGTTGTGTGTTCCGAACATTTTACTTATGATGATTTATATTTACATAAATACAGAAATCAGATAACAGCCCAGGCAATAAATCCAAAGAGTTAATTCTATTCGGAAACAAACACTAGGAGATGGGTTTATTAGATCTTTATTGTTTTTACTAAAATGCGTTATAAATATAATTAATAGTATGATTACTTTAAATAAAGAAAAAATATTGTATTTAACCTATTTTGTATATCAAATAATGGGGAAAAGTTAAGTTAATAATCTGGAGTAGGCATCCCTAAACACACACACCTTGACCGTTGGATTACAATAATTACACGACCGGTACTCACACATATCAACGAAAGTGAGGACACTTTTAGCGCATCGTTTGTTGACATTGCTCAATCTAGACGAGTATATAATCTAAGAGTTTTACGAATGTATTTAAAAACAAATCGGACAAAAATATAATTTAAACTTAATCAAATTGACACAACAACATTTTAAGAAAAACGTACTGATTTAACAACATTTATTGCACTTCACCCTTCATTTAGCTCATCTTTATGTGTATTAGAAATTAGGATTAGTTTTTACTAGTTATAACTAGTTTATACTGGACTCTTGGATTCATTTACCAATTAACATTTAACTGGACAAAAACGCGAACAAACAAATCAAACAGAACAGTAATTTCATCAAGTATCTTTACTTCTCTTCTTCTATGTTAAAATCTATTTCTAACCAGTAAAATCTTGTTTTATCCGATGAAAAAAGTTTCAACCGAAATAATATTTTTGGCTGTTTAACGTACATTTAAATTAAAAAGCCAAATATTAAAACAGAGTTAAAAATAGAACGCCAAAGTCGAACACAGAGCGAAGTAGTACGGAACGCATATGAGGTGCATAAACACGCGGTTTTCCATACATTTCCTCAGGTCGCTGTGTATACAAGCGCATTTCCCGGTAATATTTCGTCACTTTTCTTCTAGGTCTTTTTTGTTGATCATTAATATATCCACGACACGAAAAAATAAAATGTCCGCAAACATACCTTCAGTTAAAATATACTTCTTTTGTTTCGATCAGTTAACTGCATTGAATAAAATAAGTTTAGATGTGGGTAGATATTAGTTTGCGTTTTAGTCTTTCGTATCCGGACTATGACAACGTACATTTAAATAAACTTGTTTAATATAATTAAATGATTTTATATGGGCGAAGTACATACAATTTTGAGCTTTATTGAAACTACATCAGTTTCAGATGTATATTTATGCTTAAACATTACATTAACGCTTAAATTAGACACACAGAACAATGTTTTGAATCCATTGTAATTGACTGTTGTTGCCAGCCTCAAGCTGTAGCTTCTCGGGACGGGTATAAGCGAATTCATTCTATTCAAAAAGTTGGGATAATAACTTATGGCGTTTAATAGATGATTTTTCATTTTTCAAACGAACAGAAAAAAGGTCTACTATACAGCGTTTTTGCCAAACCATATTTTTGTAATAGGGAATGCCATTTGACCATTTTACTCTCCACTGTGGAAACAAACTATCCACTCTCATCTTCATAAAACAGCTAACCAACCACATAAAAGAAAATTATTAAATCATGTTAAGAGGAGATAAAACGTTGATTAAGTTTTGCTATTTATAATTATATTTTCTACATATTTTAACTAACATTGTCATTTCATAGAAAAAAGTGTTTCTATTAACTTGATGTCAAACGTCTAGATGACAGACATCCGCCCTTTTTCGGTTTAAAATTTGCTTAAATGGGGCTCGGCCATTAAAAAGTTAACGATTTGTTAAATGGCTGATTAGTGACTTATGCCTATGAATAAGGTTTTCGAGTCAGCTCATATTAACGTAATTTGAAAACTGTGTTAAGTCCTTATGAATATGGGGGTCAATGTTTAGAATTTTATTTCTTGGACTAATTTCGTGTCGTTATCATTTTTAGGGTTAATGATTTAGCGACATCTTGGCATTCTCTTTACAATTAGGCTGACAAGAAACGTGTAGCTTAGCTTTAATTATATATTTGTGGCTTTGGGTGTTAGGAATGTAGTGATTGCTACATACTAGTTTAACGAGCTGTTGGAAATCAATGATCATTTGCCATTATCTGAACTGATGTAAAAAGTCGTTTATTTTCCGACAAAAGTAGATGTGGTGAAATAATGATTGAATGTGATAGAAATAAAATACTATCGAAACCGCAGAGAGATCAAATAGATTTCATGAGGTGCGATTAATTTCAACAACGGTAAAATTGATTTATCGAAAGGTAAATGTGGTTTTCATCGGAAAACTCGACATGATATGCCGAAGTCACTCAGGTAACACAATATGCTATTATTAACTAATTGTAAGGATTTGCCGCTCGCCCGGTACTTAGCATATTCGAACGTAGGCGCTAGCAGTTCATTATGTACATAATATATTAGCCTAGCTATGTAACACGTTCCATTTCATACGCCTACCTATCTACGAACACGAAACAAATACTTGTGACTCAAATGGCAGTATTATTGCGAACTTTACGCACTTTCAACGAGAAATAAGTGAACACGTCTCACGTCAAATGTTCGCTGCACAATACGCGCACGCGACGTGCCGCTCGTCGGAGTCTTCCACCACGAGTCGCCAACTAGCTAGTGTACCGAAGCGCTGTACAATTTCTATCTATCGCTCACCCTAACATTAATCATCATATGTACAACAGAAGTACTCGCAGAACCCCGGGAGTCCTTCCGACGCTCATCATTAAACCTAACAGTCGATCCTCGCCATCGAGAATTTCGTTCTTCACGAGGCTGCGAACGAGAGGCGGCGCGGACCGCACGCATCGTCCGCGATCACCAAACCGGCGGCTCAGGGTGCGGAGGCGGGCGGCTAGAGGCACGCGAGCGGGTTGTGCGAGCACCAGCGCGGCCACAGCGGCGCCGCGCGCACGCCGCGGGACAGCAGGCGCTGGCGCTGCGTGTCGAGGCGCGCGTACACGTCGCCCGCCGCGCCCTCGCCGCGGTCCGCCCACAGCCGCTCCGCCAGCGCGGCGGCGCGCGGCCACACGCGCGCGTCCAGCCCGCCCGGGCCCAGCTGCTCCGTCCACTGGCACGCCGCGCCGCCCTCCACGCGCCACGCCTGCGCCTCGGGGCTCTGCGCCGGCGCCTCCTCGCTCCACGGCCGGTGCTCGTACACCTGCTGCCACGAGCGGTACGGCCCGCAGTGCCCGTCCGAGCTGTCGCGCCACGACCCGAACCCGCAGTCCAGGTACCACGCGTCCACGTGCGACAGGATCGAGCGGAACCCGGCGTCCAGCACGGCGCGCGACTCGGGCCAGCGCGACGAGCCCCACACTTGGATGCCGTACCGCTTGGAGTCGAGCCTCTCCAAATACGGCGACCGTGTGAGTCGCGACGACCACAGCAAGGTGAGCTCGGGCGCGCGGCCGCCGTTGGCGCGCTCGAGCGCGTGCATGGCGCGCTGCGTGAACTCGAGCCACAGGTCCATGGGGTCGGTGTCGTTGAAGTGCTGCGCCCAGCATCGCTCTGACACCTCGTCGCCGCCCAGGTGGAACAGGTCGTCGACGCCCGTCAGCTGGATGATCTCCGCGTACACTCGCTCCAGCAGGTCGTACACGTGCGGGTTGCGCGGGTTGAGTTGTCCGCACGGCGGCTCGCCGCAGTACGCGCTCCAGGGCTCGGCCTCGACGCAGTGCGCGAGGTGTCCGAGGCCGGCGGAGGGTCCCCAGGCCCAGGCGCGGCCCACGTGCGCGGGCGCGTCCACCTCGATGAGCACGCGGATGCCGCGCACGCGCGCGTGCTTCACGATGGCGCGCACGTCGTCGGGCGTGTACACGGCACCGGGCCCGTACGCGCCGTACTGCGCCAACTGCGGCGCGCTGTTCAGCCGCAGCGGGAACGACTGTGAGTCGCTCACGTGCCAGTGGAACGTGTTCAACTTGCAGGCGGCCATCGCGTCGATGGTGCGCATTATCTCGCCGACGGGGAAGAAATTACGCGCAGTGTCGAGAAGCAGCCCGCGATAAGAGAAGCGCGGCGCGTCCACCACCGTCGCCGCCATGAGAATCAGCAGCGAGCCCGCGTACGGGTCGAGCCACACTATTTGGGAGAGGGTTTCGAGTCCGTGCCGCGCGCCGCAGAACGAGTGCGCCGTGATGTCCGCGGTGAGCGTGTCGCCGGTGGGACGGAGGGTGAGCTTGTAGCTCTCGTCGGTGTCGAGGCGCATGCGCGGGTCGCCGGTGCCGTTGACGGTGAGTCGTACGAGCACGTCCCGCGCCGGCTCGAGGTCGGCGCGCCTCGCGTCTCCGCCCGCGCTGCGCTCCAGCGTGCGCATGTCGGCCTGCATGAGCGCGAACGCGTCGGCCAGCAGCTGCGACACCTCCCTGGAGGGCGTCGCCACCACCTGCAGGGAGAAGCGGTCGGCGCGCACGGGCGACGCGGCGGTGGCGAGGCTCACCGGGCCGGTGGGCTGCGGCCACAGCTGCGTTGACGCGCACAGCATGTTGCACGTGGGCAGCGACTGCAGCGTCGACGTCTCCGACGCGAGATACCGCTCGCACCGGTCGTTCCGACAGATCCAGGACCATTGCGGCTCTACTGCACTTCTACAATAAAGAGACAAAGAAACGTTTGAGATGAGCGACGACTAGATGCTTATAAGCTGATAGTCGAGCAGTGTACTGACGAGTAGAGCGCGTGCAGTGGTCGGTGGTCGCGCTGGTCGGTCTGCTGGCGCCAGTAGAGCAGCGCGGCGGCGGTGCAGGCGGCGGCGGCCAGCACGAGCAGCGCGCGCCGCAGCCGGCCCACGCGCCCGAACTGCGCCGACACGCCGCGCCCCAGCGCCTCGCGCCACGACTGCATCCTGACACGCTCACCGATGCACCTGCAAACAATACATCACTTTACTTGAAGCTTCTTTAGCTGTTTTAGCTACATGTTTACATTCTGTTTTCAATAACAAAATCACTCATCAAGCGGGCGAGATGTGGGCCCGAACTGCTGCATAAAATGTGTGGGCTTTAAGTAACAGTAATTTATACAAAGAATTTCCCACGATCTTGCACAATTAAATGATCATAGTATGTTAAATTGTTGTCAAAAATCCTTTCTCTACAACCCGCAATACATTTAGACATAAAAGTGCAGTTGTAACTGGGGCAGAGCCGGTATTAAATATGAGAATAGTGTAGAGACATCGGCATCGGTTACAGCGGAGACAGGGCGTCTATTTCTGAAGTACTCCGAGTTAAAAGCCGCTGCAGAGCCCAGACGCCGGGCTTTTAGGTCACTTAACTTACACTTCCACTGCGCTACGCCGCGTGCTTAGCCTAGTGTACGCGTCACACTACCGAGGAACATCGGGATTTCAATTTCATTACTAGGCCAGACACAGGTTGTCGCAAGGTAAATTATAACATAATATGTATTATTCTGAGGTATAATCTATAATATTGTTAAGCTTCATAAAAATCCATCTAGATGGTTTTGAGTAAAAGAATAACAAATGTCCATTGCTATAACCATTCACATCTATAAATAAGTATATAAGAGCTATATCATAATTGCAAATTGTTGTAAAATAAAAATACATACAATTGATATGATTAGCCGTCGTCCGTTTCGGTTCAATATCTTTATTTCAATCTTCATTAACAAAATATTAAATTTAATTTAAAAAAAATGTAGTACCGATTTTGTATCATAGACAGTTTTTTTATTGGGTATTTAACGACAAAATAATTCCACAGTAAAAACATATATTTAAAAGTATTAACATTTAATTAAATACAACTTTTTAGTTAATATAGCCGCTTATTTGTATTGTATTGTATAAAGTAGTAACTATATTTTAAATAAAATACTAATAAGAAAATGAATAAAATTAATTATAAATAAATAAAACAATAAATAAATTAAAGTCAGAAATTAATATATACTGGGTATATCAAGACTGCTACCGAAAACGAAGCCGGGTGGTAGTTTAAGCGACTTCAGACACAATGCAACAGAAAAAGTTGCAAAAAAAAGCGACAATTTTTTTTTTTTAATTTTTTTCCTATTGCCATATTTTGGTGGTAAATACATTTTTTCCTAAAATAATAGTGTATACCCTTTAATTTATAAATACTCTAAGATATAAGAGAGTTTAAATAATTATTTTAGCAAAATCTATGGATTTACCACCCAAAAATGACGATATTTAAAAAATCATAAAAAATAATTGTCGCGTTTCTAAGCGAAATTTTTAATCGCATTGTGTTTGTAGCCACTAAAAGTACCACCCGGCTTCGTTTTCGGTAGCAGTCTTGAGATACCCGGTATAATAGGTACTAAGTATAGAAAATATTTTGTATACAGATATGTCTTGTTTATTGACTTGTCATAAGACCTCTTTAATTGCCGAGATGACCAATAAATACAAATACAAAATACATTGAAAATAAATTACCGTAAAAAAAATTGTAGAAATTTTAAACATACAAGATTTTTTCTGAAAAATACTGTCTGTATGTCTCTATCATGCCTTCGTATGTTTTTAAACACAGCTTTTACGAGTTTCTTCGAGCTACATTTTAAGGAAAACGGTTTCGGTCCGTAGCGCGGCCTAACGCTACGCTATTCCATTGAAAGCCGAAAATTATAGAAAAAAAAAACAGTTTATAACAATGTTAATACTGATATGTGACACTTTGCACAGTTCCATGACACCATACCATACACAAAAAAGAAACACTAGACAATAAATAAATCCAACAGTCCCAAACATAGTACCCCAAACTAACAACGAGTCTTGTGCCGTGAGTATCAGGAACTACGAGAGACTTTTCGGTCTTACAAACAAACTGACTCGAGACGAACACCTTCAGTTCACCAAAATATAAACAATGATTTACCGTGATTAGAAATCGACCAATAGCACAATGTTTCCGCAACTTCTTGTCAGTTAATTCATCACTTTTTTAATCACTTGTCCTCTATCAATTAATTAATATTAATCGTAACAATTTCTATAATATTTAAATTGGAGTCTTTAGGACCCGTTTGGACGTTAGCGCCTTCCTAATATAGATTTAGTATTGATTGTGTTTATCGTCTGTGTTCGCTGATAGTGAGCTTTATAAATGTGATTGGCTAATCTGTTTAAACTATAATATTGATAAGTGTAGTGATAAGTTTTATGGTAAAATCAATCATTCAATATCAAATTATTATAAGCCTAATCATTCGTAATCGTACTGTCGATTGTAAAGGAGGCCCGTGCCCTGCAGTGCGACGTATATGGTCTGGTACAGAATAGTATTTATTATAGTTTTCTATGTAATTGTTTTTCATTGTTAGAAGTATATATTTTTAAAATATAGAGCATATCATATGTCTATGGTGAAAACAAGAAAGCAAAAAGCTTTTAGAATGTTATATTAGACCTCATATCAATATTTTCTTGCAAATTGAGGTAATGTGTATTTGCTACAGAAATCTTCGTTAAATATTTTTGGTGCATGAACTATTGACGTATGTGGTTTCAATTTTTATTGCTGTGAATCGCGAGACGAGCATGCCAAGCGCTGAGGTCGCTCATGGACAATAGCAATGCTTGGAATTCCACTGCGTTCGCCATCCCGAGACAATAAGATGTTAAGTCTCGATATGTAGTTACTCAGGCTACAATATCCTTAACATCGTAACACAACAGTGCGTTATCACTGGTGTTTGGGGGAAGAAATGGACATCGCGGTGGTACCGACTCAGGCGGTCTCTCACATATAAGAGACCTACCATCAGTAATTAAGGTTATCACGTCATGAGTGTCCTGTGGTTAATCTGCAGATGAAGGCTCACTTTTCAGTGAGAAAATTTCTCATGTTACATGTTGAGCTTATTTCTTAGTCAATTAATTCATTGTGTCATCATCATCTTGAGCCACAAAAGGTCTCTACTCTTGAGGAGAATCATCTCAGGAGAATCGGGAGATCTTAAAACCGACCTATAGTAGTAACCTTTTGATTCGTAAAACCAAAAATAAATTCATCTGAAGCTAGGAATACAATAGAATTTATTGATATTTCAACATGGGTAGACATTTGGAAATTATTTATTGACGTGATATCTTATATGTCAGCGGTCAGGCACGGATGGTAAATTCTAGTAAAAATACTCCTGTCTGATCTATGTTGGTAAATTGGATAAGGCTCGGCTGTGGAGCGTTTACGAGTGTTTCAGCACACGCAAGAAGAATTATACTACAATAAGGTATAACGTGGAATATTTGAACAGGTTAGGGAGTTGTGTGAGCACTGTACAATTGTACTCTCGATTGGAGAGTAGGCATGTGCCCTGCAGTGGGACGTATAAGGGCTGATACAGACAGACAGACAGCCAATGCACTCATTGTTAATGTAATAAATCCGAATAAATACATTTTTTGGGCGCATCTCGGGATTATCATATTCCGTCGTCCATTGCCGTCGTACTTTTGTTTAACTTACACATTTAATCTAATCTTGCAATACATATGTTTGCAAAAGTAACCCACGTTGAGACAGTACGACCGGCTTAGGCGCAAATATCATCATACAAGATATTGACATCGTTAAGTATCCAAAGAGAAAAGAAAGCATAAAGGAAAATAAAAAAAAGGAAAAAACATTATAACTTGACCTTTTCAGATGAGCAAACAGTTACCACAACTGGGGTTATTTGACGCTCAACTCGTGACCTTTGGTATCACTCTTTGATAAACTTCGGGTAATCCCGAACCTACGCCTGAATCTTAGTGCAAACATTCTGAGCGGCAAATGCAAAGTTATAAAAATCCTTATTGTACATATAAAGCGGGTGGGACTTGAAATTGATACTTGTATGATTTTTTGGTATAAATACTAGTGTTCTAGGTTTAAATATGTCACTATAAGTATACCTGGGTGCCTCGGACTCTTCCTATGTAAGTACTAATACACTAAAGATTAGTCAAAAAAAGTCTCGTCTATATATTTGATGAACCGCCGCTTATTCAGTGCCCAGGGTGGTTCCTCTATACTCCGACACAAAGTTCGGACGTTAAACTTCAACATCCCTACTAATACTACAAATGTGAATGTAAGTTTATTTGTTACGCTTTCACGCGAAAACTACTTTACCGAACATCATGAAACTTTGTACACATATTCGTGGACGTATTAGAAGTAACATAGTTCATAATAAGCATTATGAAAAATAAAACAATGTTTTTTTTACATGACATTTTGGCCGCCATTTTGAAAAGTATAATTGCACACGCGCGGAGCCGGGCTGGATCGCTAGTATAAGATAAAAGGTTTCTGTTCTAAAAATTACGACGTACAATACAGGATCCGATCATTTTGTAAAGTATTTAGGCATATTCGTACAGTTTTACGTACGATATTCTAACGTTAGTCGTCATGTCGGATTACTGAGTAACGTTCGATCAAACTTATCGCTTCTTAGTTCCTAGCATGCTTTCCAAGAATACTTTCAACATCTAAAGTAATTTATCAAGCAATAAAATTTCAATGAATATAATATCTTTTTCATTGTAATTCGCTTACACTATTGAACCTTGCAGTCGATGAGTCGAGTTCAATTGGGGTTTGCGTGCTTAATGTAGTGTGTATGAGAAACGATGTTTTAAATTACACACTTTAATAATAATTTATCTGTGATTGCCGATATCCTGCTGGGAGAATTTTAATGAGGATTTAATTTTTATTATATTGAATTAAGTTTCTTTGAATCTATACTATATCATAATTATGCCCGCCTTGTAAACGTGAGACGCTGCGCTTATCTTTGCAAGGCGTTTTGTGCAGGTGTGCAAATTTTTGGTGCAGGCTCACGTTCAGCAATGAACTTTCTATTGCAGTAGATAATGGATGGTGAATTTAGGACATTTTTACTTATTTATTTTGCGGCCGACAGTATAATTTCATTAAGCATGGTATAGTATCATCGATCGAATCCCGATTATGGTTCCCACTTAGGAATCATCCTAAGTGGGAACCCAACTTATTGGTCAACATTTGCTCTAAATAGTGGTTCAAATAATGAGAACGAAGTATGCAAGCAAAATCTGAGACAATTAAGTTCATATATGTAAATTAGAATATCAAATTATTTTTTCAAAACTCTTGCAAGCACCTTGGTATAATATGGTATGCCACAGTAACCCCATCCGCTCCACACCATTACCGGTGCACTATAGTCTACATTCCTCCATTTATAACGACCAGCCACGCTAGAGGTCCATAATTATGCAACACTTTGTCGCAGTTAATTAAACTCTCGTGTGCTACCGAAGAAACCCATGTTTTAAGCACGCCACTGCAGTTTCCCTAGTTCACTATACCTTCCAATATGTTCGTACATTTTCAAGTCTTGTTCACGAAGTTCCGTCATTAAAATTACGCTTGACGGAATAAATCGGATCAAGGAATAAGCCTCAAACTTGTGTTGAATTTGTCAGCAAATTGATACAGATGATTCACTTCACTGTCATAATCGCCACTGATTAAAGTGTTGGTTTTTATCTGATCTTATCATTTATATGTAATTTAGAAGTAATTTTGTGATTGTCGCTGATTTGTAAGTTGATAGATGTATCGTAATGCTTATATTTTAATGATAATGAATCTACTTCTTCCTCTACTTGGCGTTATCCCAGTCCCTGGCACTGGCCTTTGGTTGCCTTCCGGCTAATTCTCCATTTCACCCGATCTTCGGCATCCTCAATAGTAAGGCCATTGACCCTAAAATCTCCCATGACGACATCTCTCCAGCGCTTCTATGGTTTAGCTCTCGGTCGAGGCCCGGGAATATTGAGGCTCAGGCACACATTGCCGACGTACCCCCGTGGTTTCTTTCGGACGTGACCATACAATCTCAAGCGACATTCTTGAAGTTTATCTGTCACATATTTATGATATTTTAATGAAAACGTATATATTTAGTCATTTAAGAAAAATAATTAATTTTGCACGTCACAGGGTATAATTTCAAGGAAATAAGTATGTTATTTTACCACCTTATAATTGTAGCATCCAGCAATAGGGTTGTGTCCAAGATTTTATTTGAGCAGTAATCATTCCTTAAAACCATCGTTTATAAAAACAAACGAATTTGAAAACAGCATCAAAATTGAATGTAAAATGACTGATATATGAATACATTTAATAGTACGGTGGGGACACTCGTTTCTTTCGCACGCGTGCATCTTATGGAAGATGACGTCTCGCCGTGCATGTTGCATCCTTTTCTATCACTCCTACCACCGACTTTCATATATTTGTAACTTGCTTATTACTTAACGGATTTTAAAAATTCTTTCTGATTATGATTATGCCTAACGTAACCTTCCGTTATAAACAAAAATAAAAATGTATGAAACTAGCCTATTGCGCCTACATTTACTGCGAATAACTCAAATAAGATTCTAATGCTGACAATATTATACATTCTTAGATCCACGTAAACCTATCAGGCTAAATATAGACTGAGTGACTGACGCACCTATAAACAATAATATTAAGAACGATCGATACTAACTAAATGCAATAATGAAAGAGACGGAGAAACATCTCGCAACATTCGCAATTGATGTAAGTGGTCTGCCAGTCCACATACTTGCATTTTTGATAACGAATACACTGACCTCAGGCGAGGCGGCCGCAAACTTTGCAGGCTCGTAAATGCACAGGCAAACTGATTCCCACTTTATGTTAACCGGTTAAGGCCCTAAATGGATATTCAAGTGTTTGCCGGACTAATTCAATTTTGCCCGTAATAGGAAAATAATCTGTCCGTTCTTATATTCTGAAAAGACGTAAGGTTCTGCGACTTAATATTCATGAAGATCTGGGTACGGCTGCGGTGTGCACTTATTTTTCTTTTGAAATGAATTTGTAAATTTATTCCGGTGAAGCGAGTGATGTCAAAGAATTTTGTTTGCATAGGGAGAGGATATCTGCTAAACTAAGCTATGATGGAACATATTTTTATTAAGAATGTTGCCAGTGAATTAGGGTTATTTTAAGACATTCCACCTCCATATGGCGTTAAAAATATTTTTTTCTTATTAATTTTTTACACTATCCTTAATTCAGTATTATTAAAATTTATTTTCTATTTTTTAGTTGGGTTTTCTATATAAAGCGTGTTTTTTAGTTTTTTTTTAACTATTATTTATTTTCTACTTTTTAGTTTGGTTTCTTGTATTGTCATCGGTCTTTGACAGGTGTGCAAAATTTGAATGAAATCTGTCCGTTTAAAGTGGGTCAAAATCGCGTCTTAAGGAGTCGGTTACAAACACACAAGTGAAGCTAATATAAAGCGTGTAAAAAGGCGGTTCCTGTCTGACTGTCCCTATGTATGCTTAGATCTTTAAAAAACGAAACGGATTTTAAAGCGGTTTCCCAGTTTGTAAGGAAAATAATGTCTGGTGTGGAATGGAATCAAAAAACATCTGCACCCAGGTGAAACTGGGACGGGCCGTTAGTTAATTGATAAAATTGCTTGGGCGTTCCTGCGATTTTATTTTTAAGTTCTCACCAGTATACGATATGTCTACTCTAAACCTCATCGATTTTAAGATACATCGTTCCCACTGCCCCTTCATCGAAGTATTTCCTCGAGTGTCGTCGTGTGTCGTTCAAAGAGATTTCAAGCGTATATCGCTGTATCGTGTTGAATCATCTTATCGCTGTGGACTAAGCAAATATTGCTTTTACAATATTTGTCTTGATTCACACTGTAAAAAATAAATATGAAAACGTTGTCCTACATCTCAGGAAGACTTGAAGAGAAAAGTGAAAGACGAATGACAGGAGATCAACCAACAACTTTAAAGAAATTATTGGCTAGATGGCCAAAACCTCGTGAGGGCATAATTAAAATCAAAGGAGGACATATAGAAGCCGAATACGAATTTTTATTTTGTTGAAAATATTTTCTAAATATGTCTAAGGAGGTATTTGCCGTTACTCGCCACGCTTGGCAGGCGGGTTTGCGAGCGCAGTAGGGGACTGGCGTTAATGACGCTGCTGCCCGTCATTAACCGGGGAAAGGAAATAGGATTTGTGGCTAGAGGATATTATAGGAAAGGAGAGTATGGCCTGTGGGAGTGGATACTGCAGTCACGGAAGGGAAGTTAAGGTGACTGCAGTAGCTCAGGGGCCGAGGTCGCGTACTCGTAGCACCTATACTAGGACAGGCCATGACCACTAGATAGGAGCATCCCTGACCTAAAGGACCTTATTTAAATTATTACGAAGTCGGTTCACTTATTTCAACTTTAACAAAATGTATTTATCTATGTGATGTAAAACTTTTGAGCGTTAGTGTATATAGTCCTGACTTATTAAGATTGAGTCTTATGTCTTGGGTAAAAGCAAATACGATAGATTTTTCAGTCTCACAAAAACCCAGAGCCGAAACAAGTAATGTCTTTTTATTAATGCTATTAATGGCGAACCTATCACATTGTGGGACGGAACATACAAGGCGAAATGTGGGTGCCCTCGCACCTCTGCCTACCCCTTCTGGGAACAAGGCGTGAGTTATGCAGTTTTATAAAATCTTTACAATCAACTGAACAACACGAACATAAGTATAACTGAAACAAACGTTTGTAATGTAAGACTAAGAAATTTAGGACTCTCGGTACAGGCTTGCCTAGTGAGTGGACCACCTATGATTTACAATGTCAATTCCAAAAAAATACAATTTTTTTATCCTTTGTTTTAAATGTCAACATCCTAAAATTCATTTGTAATTATTTGCGATTTATAATAAAATAATTTCTAAACTATTTTTAGGAGTATTTTCGATTTTTCCAGCGCCATCTACAATTTAGTTTCCCCCATGTGGTGCCAACAATTCTCTTAGGCAGATATTGACAATGATTGTAGCTGAAGAGACACTGAAATCATAAGTTATCTTTGGATTTGAAAGTCCTCATTATACCAACGAAACATCCGCATATTTTCCTCCATATTCTTTAAAGAAACAAGTATTAATTTAATATAACGCGGTGTTGTCTGCAGTTTGCAATCCAATACGTAGGGTGTCTGGGGATTCATTCTGCTTGCCGTAGAAAGTATTGCCTACAGATACCATTCTGATTTAGATATTGGAGACGTGTGATTGTTCATTTCACTGAGTATTTTTTTATTTAATGCAACATTTGTCTTTTTTTCGTAGCATAAGAACGGAAAAAGTGAGGTGTGAATTTGATAGAATGCAAGTCTATTGTTAACACCTGGAGTGTTATAAATTCACAACTGAGGTGATGTTACAAATATTGAATTTTCGGGAAACGGACAAACGAAATGCAACAATAAAGCTGTTACATTTCATTGGTTTAATGTGGGAATACTTCCGTCCAAGTTGACCCAGTCCATTAATGCTATATCAAGTAGACTGCACGAATCTCTGCAATTTAAAAGGTTATTCACACCAATTCTTTAGCGAGTTTCATTTAAAACAGTTTGTATGTATTCATCATTTTAATTCTAACAAAAAAATATGCAAAGAAAACAGACGAGATCCTTCTAAAGGTGCACATTACAGTTCCAACTGAAAGTATTTTTTAGAGCGCAATATTCGGTGACACATTTAAAATATAATCGCAACTGCACTTTGTATGGAAAACAGGGAAAATATATATTTTAAAACAAAGAATATCATGAATTTCAAACAGGTGTAAATGTACACGGGAGTAATATTTCTGAACGGATAATTTTGAATTTCAATATGATGAGTAACAATGTATTTGCGGAATTTTGCATGAATGCGGTACGGTCGCGGCAACGTGCCTGTATAATCGTATATTTATAAGGTTTTTAGATGGTTTCACAAGGAAATGGTGGGGACATAAACTATGCAGTCGGCGAAGAACTAGTTTGGCTGAAGTGTGACGTGGCGGATGCAATATTTATGACACGGTCTCCTATATTAAAACGGGTACCTGCTGCAAATATGCTGCGCCAACTTGGAATTTATTTTACATTGTGTTTAGAATCACTTATTGGAAAAGTAGTAAGAAAGTTACAACCTTTGTGACTGAGCGACGCTACAGAATTATTGATGTATACCTTTAATAAAATTGAAATTGATGTTATAAGATCACGGCCTTGGTTCATTTAAAAAGGCATGCCCCTCTAAGTAAAACAAAGGGATTAGTGAGCAAAATTAGGTACATACCTAATTTTGCTCACTAAACTAAACTTTGAGATTTTTAAATATTTTTGCTAAACAAGGACATCCTTGTTTAGCAAAAATATTTAAAAATCTCTTGTAACGATGCGTTTCTAGATAAAATAAAAACTTTGTTGAATGTCCTAAAATATAAACAATGGTGAAAGGTTATTTAGTCACAGGAGAGACTGCAGTTAATACAGTTTGGAAGTGTACCGTTGCAGATGCTATCAGCGAGGACGGGGCGTTTGGAAACTTTATCAAACTTGATGTGGATCGTCGATATACTAGTAGAAATTGCTTTCGCTATGGAAATTATCGGGAATACTTAAACTTTATGATGGTTCCAGTATGTCTTGAACAGTTCATACATGTATACAAATATTTATCTTGCTTTGTCTATCCAGAGGTAGATACTTTAATTTCCATTGATTTCAATTGTGATACTTGGTACTTGTGGAATGGTACATATCAACATTTTATTTCAACAAAAAGGTGGGATAACAAAGAGGTTTTATTAATTTCACAAAGCGCATTCTATTTGGAAGTACTAACCTATTCTATTTGTATGCCTTAAACGTAAGGAGTTGTGCACGTTTGTTAATCCAGCATAACACGCAAGGGATAATGCACTTCATTCTCTAGGGAATTGTCACCTGTCGCCAGTCGACACTCCACACGTATTCGATGGGTTTTAAAATTCAAAAGAATATTTAAAAACCGAGTGAAAGCCACAAACTCGTTTAATGTCCATTTTATAATTTATGTTTAATGAGTTTAAATATCCATCGATCATAAGTGTAAAAAAAGAGCAGAGGAGATGATGTAATCACCACTCGTAATAATTAGGTATGTTTAATGTGAGCCAATTAGAAAGTAAGCTTCAGGTGGGATGCAAGCTTATAACGAGAGACAGGGGTTTTGTTTGCTCCATCACGAAAAATGTTTATGCGGACCACAAGTATTTTTTTAAGCCTGGTTGTTGTGAGTAAAAAAAATCGCGCATTGTGTGAAACTCACGGTACAAATTTTGTATCTTTATATCTAACGGTCATCTATTTCTATGACTTTTGGGTAGCGATAAGATCGCTGATTGTTACATGTATTTATGCTTTTTATGTTTTAATTTCTGATAATCTGTGTGGTGTAAAATAAAGTATATATTTTATGTTTATAAAAAATAGAAATAAATAAGTAGGTATATTTTTTATTCAAAAAAAAAAGAGTTCAAAAAATACCGTGCCATCAATGTTATTGTATACTAACGTATCGACCGCGTTCTTTGTCATATCACATGCAGTAAATCATATATTTTCCCACGAATCAATTATATCAGGTATATCAGTAGGTCGATCGACGTGGCCCAACCAAGTATGTTGGCACCTCGTTCAATAATTCAGTCTAATCGATCATATATCACAGTATTAGACGCATTAAGTACATCAAAAGTTTTTTCCGTGTCATATTTTTAATTTTTCCTTGGCCTGGATTGAATTAATCTAGCCGTACTTTTCACAGTGGGTATTAAAGGTCAGTTTCATTTACTATGTTTTGCATAGTGTATTCATAGGACCTTTGGAAACCTACTTATCTACCTAAATTTATCGCTTCTTATGTAATTAAATTTTTTATATAATAAGTGGCAAACGAGCATCCGGTTGGCGTGATGGTAAGTGATCACCGCCGCCTATAAACATCTGAAAAACTATAGGCCATAGAGATGCTTTATAGGCCTTTAAGGTAGCAATACGCTTGTGGTTTTAAGGCCGCTAGGTCATATTTGTCAGGAAATATAGGGACTGGCAATTGGTTCCACAGTCCATAGATTTGTAATACGTGGCAAAAATGTCGGAAAAAAAGTACTGTGCATGAGAACATCGCAACATCATTCAAGGCCATTCTTTTACGGTCGGCTATCTGACCTCAACCCTTTGTGTAAATGAATATGAATGCTGCGGAATTGACGAAACTGTCAGAATGCGAAAGTTTCGTGCATCCGTCTACATAGTTCTCTTAAAAGCAATTATGTTGCCACGTGTCGCTTGTCCCGGAAATTTCTATTAAATGCTGAACAGAAGCACGGCTATGCACGAGGCTTCCGCTCGACTATTTATCATTTACCTATGTGCTTGCAAATATATTTTGTTACTATTTTAAAAAAGACAAATTCCATGTAGTTGAAATCTCAGCGAGTTTAATCACATCTCTAGAAAAAATACGATTGTGATAAAAAACGGGATTTGGTGAAAATCCAGTTGGATGCATTCGTGCGAAAATAGAGATCGCAAACGGCTGGGTAAAGTTTATGAATGAACGAGAGACCTTTGCCCAGCAGTGGGATAAAAATAGACTCCAAAAATATACCGGGTATCTCAAGACTGCTACCGAAAACGAAGCCGGGTGGTAGTTTTAGTGGCTACAAACACAATGCAATTAAAAATTTCGCATAGAAACGCGTCAATTATTTTTTATGATTTTTTAAATATCGTCATTTTTGGGTGGTAAATCCATAGTTTTTGCTAAAATAATAATTTAAACTCTCTTATATCTTAGAGTATTTATAAATTAAAGGGTATACACTATTATTTTAGGAAAAAATGTATTTACCACCAAAATATGGCAATAGGAAAAAAATTACAAAAAAAAATTGTCGTTTTTTTTTGCAACTTTTTCTGTTGCATTGTGTCTGAAGTCGCTTAAACTACCACCCGGCTTCGTTTTCGGTAGCAGTCTTGATATACCCTGTATAATAACTGATACAACGTAAGATAAAGGAATTTGATATGATATAGACATATATCAAGAAGCAAATCGCTTACATAACAGTACATATTTTGCACGAATTATTTTCTCATATTTCAGACATTTTAAATTGAAGTAGTCTATTCCGTACACCGGATTGGCGAGCTGAAGTGGCAGCGAGTTGGCCGTGTCGTCCCCAAAACCTTTGACCTTTACCTCTCCGATGGCTTACAATATTGGAACAAATGTAACGTAGCTAACATTTAATTCGTTTAAAAAGCACATGAGGTTACTTTGTAATTTGGTGATTATTAACTGCAGAGGTTTAATAGATAATCCAGCATATGTAGTTCATATTGAACCAATTTAGAAATAATTTGGTAACAATTTTTTTTTAATAGCAAAACTTTCCGAATCTAAAATTTTTCACACTCCCTCTAGAAATGTAGCTGTACTGTACTGTACTGTATCAGCCCATATACGTCCCACTGCAGGGCACGGGCCTACTCTTCAATTGAGAATACGATTGAGAGTGGTTAGGTTATATAGTCCACCACGCTGGCCTAGTGCGGGTTGGCGGACTTACACACCATAGAAACTCCTATGAATCCCTATGGTATGCAGGTTTCCTCACGATGTTTTCCCTTCACCGTTTTAGTGCGTGGTGATTGACTATCAATACACACATGACTCCGAAAAGTCAGAGGTGTGCCCTGGGATTCGAACCCGCGACCACCGTGAACATGTTGGCAGCTGCGTCTAGTCCGTTTACCAACAGGCCACCACGCACTTAGAAATGTAGCACTGCTTGTTAAACACAAAGTGTACATTCAACTAAAAATAATAAAGATTGGAAAACAAACGTTATACAAAACATTAAAACTCACTAAAACCAACCTTTGTTAACAAACCCTATCTATTAAAGGTAAGCGAATGGACTGTATAAAACAAGGACAGGGCGTTTAGTATGTCGGAAGCCGGACAAAATAGACGAACGCAGCTCACGGCAACCGTAAACGCGTGGGACATAAATTTAAAACTGTCATTTCATTATCTGTAGTAGATTGTGCGGGTAATACGAGATTTATGTTGACACGTCAAAGCGTGCCCTTTGTAGTCCACGCAACGAGATGAACTAGACGGGACATCAAAAAAGTGTAACAAAAGGAGTGCGCACCGTAATTTCTGTTTGTTTCTGTCTGTTTTTCGCAGTGATTATACTATTTTCCCTCTTTGAATTAATTTAATATTGCTCATTGCTACGACGGTGGTCGTCTACAAATTTGAGTTCGATTAAGAGCGTTTATACCTTCCGCGCGCTTTTTGGCTTAAAAACAGGACTTTTCAAACGAGTTAATAGCCACCAATAAACAATTTAAAGGAAAAATAATTAGTACTAACTTTAGAAAAAGTTGTCATCTAGGTATTTTGGTGGAAAACATTATAGATTGATGGATAATTTGTGAGTACTATAAGGATTACTGAACACAGGTTTCGTTATTTAGGCTTTAAATGGCAATTTAGAAGCTTAAGATATCCGAAATCACTAAAAATAAGATAAAAATAAAAATATTATCAGACTAATAAGACCCTTATGGAGGGATTTTGCTGAGAAAAATTATCTTTTTGTGTTTAGTTCCTGAAAAATAAAAATTTAAACAATGCGAAATTATTCTGAAACTCTCGTCAAGAAAATATTTTTTTTCACCAACTTATCGTACCTAATTTTTTATAGCAATTGCTATAATAGAAAACATCTTATCAATAAATTACCATTTTTATATTTCAACAAAATTAGTTTTCATGTTTTCTACAAATATTTTAAAAACCACTATAAAACACGCTGTCCGACCTGCATCAAATCAGACCGCCGCAAGGCCTTCTATAGGGAGGACGTATCGCTCGTCGCTCCGGCCTGGCTGCAGTCGATTTTTGCCGTGCGTAGTGAAAATAGCCACGCATGGACTGCGATTGCCACATCTTATTACTTTGATAGTATTTTTTTTTTATTGCCTACAATGATTTTGTAGTGAGTATAAATTATGTTTCAGATAATATAATGGGATGTAATTCCGAGGCTGAATTATGTTATGTATTGTTATATAAAATTAAATATATTTCGTAATTGTAAGGGGTTGTAAGCCCCTAACTCTATTCATGAGTTCGAACACGCAATGATTAAAAAAACGTTCGTAGTGTCTACTGATTGAACACTGATTTGAATGCAAGTTAACAATGTAATAATAACAAAAATATGATTAGTAGGTATCTAAATTTGTATTGTTCATTGCTTGCACAGTAATATTTGTCTACTTATAATGCAAATAAAATATTTTATTATATTATATTACCAATATATAAATCATAAGTTACATTTATATTAAATATTAGAATTTTGAAGCGCACGGATCAAAGTTGGTTGAGCTGACTGTATAGCGAGCCGACGCGGCAGCTCTACGCACACAGCTTTGGTCGCTTATGTGTGAGTGAAATTAACGAAGAAATACCTATAGTTGACTTTGCGCGCAAGGTGTAAACGCTCTTAAGAGTGCTTGAACGGAAAGTAATTGACAATAGGACTTAACATTTCATAGATCATCTTGTAAAGTAATAAGCTTTGTATACTCAAGTTTCCGCACGATATTTTCCTTTACCTTCGTTCAAATGAATTGAAATTGACTATCAGTCAGATGTTCACCCTGGGATTATAACCCGCCACCACTGTTCCGGTAGTTGCATCCGGTTTGTTATCGAGAGGCTACAACGTATCTACTAGCAAAGTTATGTTCACCTATGCAGTCTTTCCAACTTCCTTTTCTCTTTAACTTCTCATACTAATACGCGCTTAGATTTCGTCACATTGTTCGCTCTAGTACGATATATCAATGTTCCACGTAACTCGGTTACATAAAACATTATAAGGGTGTCTGGGTCGGGATGTCGGATGTCGCATCACGTCCTCCCGCCAGGTGATATTCCGGATACGGATGTTTATCATAACTCATTATTTTGCGATAGTTCGTGTAATAGCAGTTGTATGGTGTGGGTTTCAGGGATTTATTTGTTGAATAGAAGTTAAGAGCTTGGTTTTGACTACATAGTTGAATATGATAACCTGATACCTGTTATTTTTATTTCGCCTCGTTGGCGTAGTTATACTACGGTACGGTTACGAAGCTAATGTCTCAGGTTCGAATCCCAGTTCGGGCGTAGTGATTACCAGTGAAGTCACAGGAATTTGTGCCTATTAAGTTCGCCAATATTACATCGTGGGACTGAAAATACAAGGCGAGATTACATGATGGTAGTAACTCTGCTTATTCCTTCTGGGGAAAAGACGTGAGTGTATATACGTATTTTTGTTTTTACCTATCGTTATCCCAGCCGGGTCCAGGATCCGCTTTGCAGCTCAACCTATGCCAATTCGCCCCGTCTTTAGCATCCTCGACTATGATTAATGGATTGTGATACCCGTCGCGTAAAAACACCTATATATCGAGATTTTTGTATATAATCGTATGACGATGTGCGTATACCATGTTGAGAAACACCTATGGCATTAATCATAGACAGTTTAAAAAAATATTATTGTGGTTGAATGTTTTGTCTTCTTCCCTCAAACTGAATCCAAAAGTCGTTCGAAAGGAACAATATATTAATAGCTAATATAGGTTATAAAACTGTCACTGAATAAAGCCGTTAGACGTTAGAGGTTTTATGCAGCCGGGTAGGAATCACTGTACACCACTATGAAGTTTTGTCATAGTAAATTAAGCAAATATTGCGCTTCGGACTCAGCCCAATACAATTATTTTAACCAACTCAAAATCGGATACAAAATTATAGTACACTAGCGGCCCGGCCCAGCTTCGCCCGGGTACAAATAGATTTCTGTACAATAATATGTACGTATTATACATATAAACCTTCCTCTTGAATCACTCTATCTATTAAAAAAACCGCATCAAAATCCGTTGCGTAGTTTTAAAGATTTAAGCATACCAAGGGACATAGGGACAGAGAAAGCGACTTTGTTTTATACTATGTAGTGATATTGAATTTATTTACCATGTACTGTAAATAAATGTGGGGAAGCCTGTGTTCTGCAGTGGACTTCCTTTGGCTGAAGAGAGAGAGACAGGGGGAGAGAGAGAGAGAGCTTTAAACAACTACAGCCGAGGTGTCACGCCACTCTTTTCAATTAAGATAATAGTGGGGTACAATTACAAGCACGCAGTAATGAGGCTGGGTTTGTAGTGTTCACTCTTTGCAAACAGATGTTTTATCCTTCGCTTAAATTAAATGCTGTATGAAAACCCCCTTTTCAGATGTAAAAGTGTAAGCCATTATGGGAAATTTTACGAGGATTCTAAGGAAAGGAAATGTAAGTATTTTGTGTGTGGTTGTCTACAGAATGTTTTCTGTAGGAATTTCAAAATGAGAAGTTTAATAATATAATTAACAATAGGACAGCGTAGTATACTACATCTGTCGAGGCGTGGGCTCGTGGAAAACCCAGCGTACAAACCTCTGGACTTTTTTGGTACCAATAATTAAATTGGAAGTGCGTGGTGGCCTGTTGGTAAACGGACTAGACGCGACTGCCAATATGTTCACGGTGGTCGCGGGTTCGAATCCCAGGGCACACCTCTGACTTTTCGGAGTCATGTGTGTATTGATAGTCAATCACCACGCACTAAAACGGTGAAGGAAAACATCGTGAGGAAATCTGCATACCATAGCGAATTATAAAAATTTCTATGGTATGTAAGTCCGCCAACCCGCACTAGGCCAGCGTGGTGGACTATATGGCCTAACCACTCTCAATCGTACTCGATTGTAGAGGAGGCCCGTGCCCTGCAGTGGGACGTATATGGGCTGATACAGACAGACAGAATTAAATTGTACTCAACTGAAACACACTTTAACGATGAAGGAAACCATAGCGTAGAGATTTCTATGTCTAAATACTATAGGAGCCTGTGCCCTGCAGTGGGTTATAAACTAAACTGATTTATCATTTTGAGTTATTTAGTTAAAAATGCGCAGATTTGTAAAATTAATTATTTAGTAATAATAAGCCTGAAATGCCCGACAAAATTTGATATATAAATATTGTTAAAATTAAACATATCTGTAGACCGAGCAGAAACGAACATGTAACCCCGAAGTTGGTGAGTAAATACGAGGACTGTAAACTAACAACCAGTATTAAGTGGTTGTTCTTATTGTACATTACGAAAATTGTATCAACAATTTTCTATGACAACGCATAGTCAAAACCAATATCACGCAATAATTTTCCAATAAAGCCTTAATCGAAAAACGTATTAATTTACTTTTAAAAATAAACAAGCGCGGACGAAACAGCCAACAAAACTACAAAAAAGCGTACGGAATTAAAAATATCATCAACTATCGAGAGGATAAGGTATTGAATCGCGTGATGTTTAGCTATAAAATGGTGTACGTACCTCCGGCGTGTGACGCGACGACCGCGCTCGAGGCAGCAACGGCAAAGAGCAAACGTTGGCCACTGCCGCGAGGGGGTAAGCAAGTTGGACCACACGTTTGAGCCAAACTGCCACGATACTGGCCGTAATTTTGTTTTACGAACACAAACGAGTTATTCGAATTGCACAACTTTTAAACCATTAAGATATTTTTAACACATTTGTTTGCTAAAGATATTAACTACTGTTGATTTAATTATAGGATATTCAAACGTTTACGTTTCGAAAACAATGGATAACCGGTGTTGTTATTTTTATTTATATACAAATAATATTATTGAAAGATAACACTTAACACTGTCTTGCAATTTGTAAATCGATGATACTATCAGTACAATAAACGCATATCGTATGCTTTTAAAATAATAATAAACATCTGTAAGTTTTTTTATTTATGTCTATTTACCCTACAGATGAACTTACACGATAAAACTAAAAAAAAAATACCTATACTCGGAAATCGAATTCGAGATCAAAAATGTAAACAAACCAATGTCATTGTAAAAGTGACATTTCAGGAACATTTTCTCAAAAACATATTGCGTATTTTGATTAGTGAATAGATTCAAATATTGCGAGTGCTATGTTTTATTTATTTATATTTATTTTTGAATTTTGAACATTTTGAATGTTTTATTATGCCTGTCGACGTGACCCTTGACTTGGGCCCAAACAAATTCTAATGGGTTTAACTTACAGTGATTTTCAAAGACCATAGTGCGTTCGTCTAGGAACACGAGTGCCAGAAATCTTAGGAACAAAATAGAACCAAAACTTAACACAAAACGTGAAACCAGCATCACGGCGACATTAACTTAATCACATGATGCAAATTCATCAAGTTAAGCAACTAAATGAACTAAAGGGAGGTGTCGCGGTCGTCAAAGCAACGTATTTGTAGTTAAGGAGACGAAATTTAAAAAAAAGTTTTATTTCAGTGACCTAAGGTTAAGAATTTCTGCATAATACCTGTGGCATAAAATATTTTTGTACCATTTTTTTCACATACTTAAAAAAGAAGTTGAAATTGTAGTTTATGTAAATATTATACCAAATAATTTTTATTTGGATTTGTTTTATACTTATTTAAGGAATGAGAATAATTCCAACCTGTTTTTTTAACGGTTGTGAACAAACTACCATGACAAATTATTTTATTGTAGTGGTAGCACTTTTGTTTACATTTTTGATCTCGGATTCCATTTCCGAGTATAACGTTTCTTGGATTTGCGCAAATGTGACACATCGAAATAAAACTCATCATCAATCAAACAAATTGAAATAAAGAATATAAAAATTAAGCCATCCGTGATAAAACTATACTAAATTAGTTTATAGTGCAAGCATGTACATATTCATACACTAGCACTTTACACACGTCGCGACGCGATGAAATGTGATGACTGATATAAAGTGCAAGTATGTACATAATATGTAAATTTAATTGTACATATTTTTCAGGAAACTATTCACTCTGAATCCACTGTATACTTACACAAACAAGTTTTACTTCACCTTTTTTAATCAAACTCAGTTGCTCATTTGATAGTCGAACTTCAATAATCCACATATCAACATTACACTACTCTGTAAACTATACATACTGGGTATCTCAAGACTGCTACCGAAAACGAAGCCGGGTAGTAGTTTTAGTGATTACAAACATAATGCAACTAAAAATTTCGCAAAGAAACGCGACAATTATTTTTTATGATTTTTTAAATATCGTCATTTTTGGGTGGTGAATCCATGGTTTTTGCTAAAATAATACTTTAAACTCTTTTATACCTTAGATTATTTATAAATAAAAGGGTATACACTATTATTTTAGGAAAAAAAATATTTACCACCCAAATATGGCCATAGGAAAAAAATAACAAAAAAAAAATTGTCGCTTTCTTTTGCAACTTTTTCTATTGTACTGTGTCTGAAGTCGCTTAAACTACCACCCGGCTTCGTTTTCGGTAGCAGTCTTGATATACCCTGTATACCAACGCAAACATTTGTTCAAACACGGCACCGCTGGCCGTAGGGCGGGCGGCGGTAAACCACCCTACGCAGCGTTCCCTGCATTTCACTACACCGTAGTCCTCGCAGCGTAGCAGTCGCGCCGGCCGGTCTGCTACAACTTTAGCCGCGTGCCGAAACACGCATAAAGTTTTAGCTCTGCTACGAATTACGCGCCAAGTTGTAGCCACGCTACGAAATACGCGAATTTTTAGCCGCGTGCCGAATTACGCACGAACTTGCCTTATTAATTACGTGCAAGTGCTAACTTAGTATCGGTGTGATTAATTGTGATAAACATCCGTTCCGTTAATTAGTTTCGGCGGAAGCGTTTATAAGTTAAAAGGTAATTTGCAAGTTAATATATAAAGTTTTACGTAAGCCGTCTCCTGTTGATAAGTTTGTTATTAGCAATATTTGAGAGGTGATAGTGGTTTGCATGCATTAATTAGAACAAAAAAGTGTCTTCATCTTTCTGTTATAAGAACAGCATGATCCTTTAATTAAAAAAAAACATTTCTGACATGGCATTTTTATTTTCGTATATTGTGATATAATACTAAATGTACTGCAAATTAATGAATTAAATATCATAGTAATAATGTTACGATGATACTTATTACAAACTATACCTAAATTATGTATAAACAGAGTACACACATTACCTAAACTGGATCTTCAAACCTAAACTTTTGATTAACATTTACACTTTGAGTGCGTGTATAACACCAAACCAAATAGGCGACATAAATAGATTTAAAAATGTCACTGAATAAAATAAATAGGATTTGAAGAAATGGTTTTTAAAACCTGTTTGATAACACCGAAGTAGTAAAAGAATCAACAGCTTTAACTACTTTTGACACAGAATTGATACCACAAAACTTTTGTTTGAATTCGTAAACATCACGGCGCGGCGCGACAGACAAATATTTTTTTGTTAAAATGCTTCTGTATAAAAGTTTATGAGAAGAAAACACAATGTATATATTGTTATTTTTTATAAAATGAAAATATTTCGCTGAGAAAACTTTTTTACATATTTATACAGATTTTTTAAATATTTATAACCGTTAAGAATATAATTTTTTGTATTGAACTACAAACAGTTATATACATCACGATCTCTATGAGTCAATCAAAAAGCTATTAAATGATTACGTAATAGTTTCGTAATATACATAAAAATTGTGGAATAGTGCATGGTTATATTATTTGATTTTTTTTATCCGATATTACTTAGTCGTGATATTTTTTTTTCGTTCATAAAAAGTTTTGTGTCGCAGATTATCCCATCTTTGGTGGTTATAAGTGTAGGTATTAGAATAAGCACTCACTTCCAGGAACTAACAATAGTATATTTTATAATTTAACACTTAATACATTCAGAGACAGAGTAAAATTATAATTATGCGATTCGGAGCGAGATGTGCTCGTGACGAGAGATGGCAGACTGTCTCTTTTTCATCCAAATAAACCGACCCTTTTATAGGACTACCCGAATGAGGATCGGTGGGGATAAATTTTCCAGAAAATATATTTAAGCCATAAAATAGGGTCTATCCTTTCAACTAAAAATTAAGGTCGGCCCAAACATCTGGGCTATTGTCCAAACAGAAAGGTTTACCCAAACATGTGTACTATTGTCTAAAAAACATAAATTTGTTGCAAAGGATTACCGCCACTAAAGAACTTAACTATAATAATACAGTTTTATTGCCCCGGCATGAACGGGTCATTACAATTAGGAAACAATAATTTAGAACAGCATCTTTTTAACTAATATTATACAATAAGGTACACAAAAATTCTTACTTAAATAAAACGACTCGCAGATGTTTTATGGTTAAACATCTGCAGTCATATTTTAAAATGAAATGCGTGTTTAAATAATGTTCAAATTACAACTAATAAGCGTGTTATTTTAAAAGCTAAATATAAGTTGGCGTATTGCAACCGCTTTAAAAGCTAAATCTAAGTTGGCGTATTGCAACCGCCACACATCAATAAAAATAATTAAATTATATCGAGTCTGTACTCGTATGAATATCTTAAATTAAGATTTTACTTATGTACGTACTACTTACTGTACGTAGCCAATAAACGTACCTAATTACATATCAGTATCAGCCCATATACGTCCCACCGCAGGGCACGGGCCTCCGAGACAATCTAGAGTACAACTGATAGGGGTTAATAAATAAAAACACCCAACAGTCACATAGATAGTCCTGACCCCACACTAAGACCGAGTCTTGTGTCGTGAGTATCAGGAATTACGATAGACTTTTAGGCCTCACAAACACCCAGACCTGAAACAAATACCTGTGGTTCACACAAATATTTGTGTCAGTGCGAGGATCGAACCCGCAGCCTCTTGTTTCACAGCCGGCGTCTAACCAACTGCGCCTCGGAGGCTGCGGGTTGGCGGACATTACATAATTACCTAATTACGTAGCTAACGTTAAAATTTAATTTTAAACGTATGTGCATATTTAACATATTTTTTCCCTTCTATCAAGTTTGTTGCATTTAAGTAGATCAAGATAAGATTGTCTTTGAACACCCTATAACTGACCTTATTAAACCACTTGACAACCTGCGCGGTACAATTTGTTGAGTCGGCTGTAGAACGAGAGGCAGCGGGTGCGATCCATGCACGTAGACAATATTTTGAGGTCCACAAATATTCATTTAAAATTTGGGTGTTTTGAGATCTAAAAGTATTTAGTGGTAACTGGTACCCACGTCACACGTAGTATCTTATGGTGCCAGGGCCATGTGTGTGACTGTTGGCTGTTTTTCCGTAATGATGGTATGGTAAGAATATATTTATTCTATTCCACGGTCAAACCGAAATACGGTTTCGTGGGACCTATGCATAAATTTGTAATTTGTGATTTTTATAAATAAATAAATATTACTTATATACATGACAATACGTCATAGTGCTATATTTTTTTGTTGCCATAGGCGAGACTAGTATACCATTCGCTTATGGTAAGCGATGTGACCGCTCATGAAAAGTAGCAAAACCAAACACCTTGAATTAAAAAGCAATGCTTAGGACTCAAGTGCACTCGCCTTCCTCAGATATAAGATGTTAAGTCTCATTATGTGCAGTAGCTACTCTGGCTAACAGCTAATAGTGCATTTACACTGTTATATGCCGCGACAAACAGATATTGCGGTAGTACCAAGACGGCCTCTCACATATGTGACCTATCTACCACCAGTTACCAAAGATGCTCTCCAACTATCGAAAGTACGGCATTAGTTAACTACGATAATCTATTTCGGGTTGGTGAACTTCGCGTACTTGAGTAATTTCTGTGGAGACGATTCGGAGAACGTTACAGTTTTAACGATATTACCTTAAGAAATGTACAAAAGTTATCATAATTAATAACAATAAATCATCCGATAAATTGATATTGTATTAAACAATTACGTTCAAGAAAGATAGTAATAAGATATAATTTAAAATCACGTGCGTGAAGAATACTTATTAGTTAATAAGAATTCTAACAACTAACACCACAGCCGAAAATTGTTAAAAAAATCTCTAAGTACACGCAAAGTGCACTTATCTATTATAGTTTTCATATGAGAAAAGTCTCCCGTTTATTAATATTGTATTTTTCTTTCGAACGGCGAAGAACAATTTTGCAATGTAAATTATCAAAGTTAATTATCCCTAAATGTATTTCGAATTCGTTGAAAGTTTTTCAATGAGAAACAGTACGTTTAATTAGTTATTGTTTTCTTTGCAAACGGTTATCTCCAACAGGACTCTTCATTAGTTAGATCACGCGCCAGCTGACAATGAAATACGACGGCCACGTCTTTACAGAATAACGTTTTGAATGTAATTAAATTTTATAGCTTAGTGCTATATCATGCACAGTACTTCACAGGGTTTGAACGTCGCAAATCTTTGTTACAGATGTGCGGAGATTTTGCGCCTCTCAAAGATTCACCAAGCTGATAAAATCCGCGAATTCAATTAGGACTGGCTGAAAAATACGTGGTGGTAACCAGCTAATAGAATTTCTCGCCAAAGCCGGATAACAGAAGTTTAAAAAAGAAGGCGCGAGGTGTGTCGCGGCAGTCGCGCAGGCGGCGCCGCGCGGTGCGGTGGTGGCTCGCTGGCGCCGCTGGTGGTTGGTGGCCGGCGTGGGAGTCGCCGAGGCGCAGCGCAGCCCTCTCGGCTGGGCAATGGGCAGCTCGCAGCGGCTGGCCGCCGTAGCAGCCGTCTCGCACGCGAGGCATTACTACAACCACACACAGACCGATGTATCACAGCAGGATGGCACCCAGTCTGTCAATATATTTTTCGTCAGGTTGGTAGATGCTTCTCTTTTCAGCATCTCTATAAAGCTCGGATGGAAACGGCGGCGCTCGCTTGCCATGGGATTATTGCGAATACAGCTCTCTGTTTACAAGGTTTAAATTTAAAACACACTTGACAAGTATTAAAATTTAATTTAAAACTATAAAGCTCACGTACGAGCGCACGGCGGCTTGCGTCTCTCATCGTAACTGTTTTATGATGATAACAAGATGTATTGGCCGTCATGTCGGAATGACCGCTCGTATGGTACGCTATTTAACGATTCGATGAAGTATTTTATTTTATTTTCCGGGATTCATTTAGAAGGGATTAGGCAAAGGGGCAAGCAAGGATAATTTGGCATTAAAATAATGCTTTTAGACAGCAGGTGCACCGGGCGCCGGGCGCGGCGGCGACCTTTACAAAATTATATTCTACGCGAACAAGTTCGCCGGAGTTGTCTGGATTAGGTGGCATTATTCCGTATCCACGGTTCTAATTTACAACCATACTAATTTATAATATATTATTTGCGTAAAGGTTACTGTAGGAGTCATTTTTCGGTTATCATGGTTACATATTGCTCTTTAAAAAGACGTCTATTTCCAATCCACTGATGAATATATAATGAAAACATTCAATACAGTAATCAAATTAATCAATACATTTATTTTTATAATTTACAAGTGATCTTAAGAGCGTATACACCTTGCGCGCAAAGTCAACTATAGGTATTTCTTCGTTAATTTCACGCACACATAAGCGACCAAAGCTGTGTGCGTAGAGCTGCCGCGTCGGCTCGCTATACAATCGGCTCAAACAACTTTGATCCGTGCGCTTCAAATATTCAATTGAAATGTAACTGTAATATAATATCATAAAAATATTTTATTTGCATTATAAGTAGACAAATATTACTGTGCAAGCAAAGAATAATACAAATTTTGGATACTAATCATATTTTCGTTATTATTACATTGTTAAGTTGCATTCAAATCAGTGTTCAATCAGTATACACTACGGACGTTTTATTAATCATTACGTGTTCGAACACATAAATAGTGTTAGGGGCCTTACAACCCCTCACAATTACGAAATATATTTAATTTTATATTACAATACATAACATAATTTAGCCTCGGAATTACATCCCATTATATTACCTGAAACATAATTTATACTCACTACAAAATCATTGTAGGTAATAAAAATAATTAAATATTTTACTACCAAAGTACTAAGATGTGGTAATCGCATTCCGCGCGTGGCTATTTTTACTACGCGCGGCATAATCGACTGCAGCCAGGCCGGAGCGACGAGCGATACGTCCTCCCTCTAGAAGGCCTTGCGGCGGTCTGATTTGATCCACGCCGGACAGCGTGTTTTATAGTGGTTTTTAAAATATTTGTAGAAAACATGAAAACCAATTTTGTTGAAATATAAAAATGGTAATTTATTGATAAGATGTTCTTCTATTGTAATATGCAATTGCTATAAAAAATTATGTACGATAAGTTGGTGAAAAAAAATATGTTCTTGACGAGAGTTTCCGAATAATTTCGCATTGTTTAAATTTTTATTTTTCAGGAACTAAACACAAAAAGATTATTTTTCTCAGCAAAATCTCTCCATAAGGGTCTTATTAGTCTGATAATATTTTTATTTTCATCTTATATTTAGTGGTTTCGGATATCTTAAGCTTCTAAATTGCCATTTAAAGCCAAAATAGCGAAACTTGTGTTCAGTAATCCGTATAGTACTCACAAATTATCCATCAATCTATAATGTTTTCCACCAAAATCCCTAGATGACAACCTTTTCTAAAATTAGTAATAATTATTTTTCCTTTAAATTGTTTATTGGTGGCTATTAACTCATTTGAAAAGTCCTGTTTTTAAGCCAAAAAGCGCGTGCAGGGTATAAACGCTCTTAATTTTATAAACAAAGAGATTTAAATCGAAAACTACTAAAACATTTTTTAATAGACCTATAATTAACAAATAGTTCAGGATTTTAAATACAGGACTATAAGAAGAAAATAACTTTCGCGATACGTCTAATTCGTCGCCTGTAACCGCATGGCTAAACAAAAATTAGCATTACCCACACGGGCAACACGAAATCACGTACATTAGCGCAATTAGATGTGTCACAAGTCCCGTCCACAATTGAGTAACACCGCAAGGATTACGTGCACGCCGAGTTAGTTTCAATTTCGCCGCAAGTTCCGGACGTTCAACTAATCTGACACGTGAATGCCCATTTGTAGGCACGCGTATAGTACGAGAATGACAACGACACTTCATTCCATCTGAAATGCTTGGGAACAACGTCTAAGAACATTATACTATAAGTGATAGCGCATAGTGCATACCTATATGACCAAGGTATAAAACTTTTTTGTTATTCAAATTCTAATGTTCAAGGCTGTATGGACGAGAGTTCCTTTGCTTAAATCAGTTGTTAAGAAATATTAGAAGAAAATGGCGCCAATTTGAATGCGCAGTGATTTTCATTTATTTTCTAAATATACGTTTTTCTGAGGTATTTTATTTGTGTTATTAAGGTAAACTGATAGAAATTAGATATAAATTAGCCTGAAAGTTAAAATTCAAAACGACATTCACGGGTGCTCTAACGGGTATGAGGCATCTCATATTTAATCTAGTGCCATTTAATAATCTTAAACATATTACGATAACTAAGTAGAATACTATCAGTGCCAAATTCACGCCCCGTCAGCGACTTCGACAATCCAATTAAACATATCTCATTAATATTATTACCGACGTGCAACAGCGGTGAATATGTACCGAAGTAGATCGATCCATACTCGGCTCGATTACGCGACTCTCGTTCATATTAAACGGAAAATTAATATAGCTTTGCAGCAAATATTAACTCCAAGTTAAACATCCATTTAACCTCAGTGATATTTATTTATATTGAAGTTTCCGTAATCGGACACTGAATGTTGGTGCAACGCAAAACGGGGCATAAAACGTAGAATGACTGGCGACAGAATATACCGGGTATATCAATCAAGTGTACACAATGCCACGGAAAATGTTGCAATAAAGGCGACGATTTTTTTTGTTATTTTTTAAATATCATCGAGTTTGGGTGCTGATTCCATAGATTTGGCTCAAATAATAATTAAAGGCCTTGCATACCATAGTGTCTTTAAAAATAAAAGGGTGTACACTATTATATAAGAAAAAATATGTGTTTACCATCCCAATAGGACGATAAAAAAAAATAACAAAAAAAAATACGTTACAAGTTTTTGCACAAAATTTAATTGCATTGTCTCTGAAGTCACTAAAACTACCCCGCAGCTTCGTTTTCAGTAGCAGTCTTGATATACCCTGTATGTCTAGTTTCTTTTGGAGAGTGATCGTGCTGGTAGCCTTACGATCTGGGAATGTTTTCTTCCTTTCTCCGTCTGCTTTTAAGGTGGTATGTAGTATGTAATTAGGATCAATGTTGAACACTTCGCCGTATTTTTAGGTTGACGGGAGTTTGAAACAATATGGCATTTTTGACAACACACAAGAATTTTTTTATGAGCCTTGGATCTGTTAGCCAAAAAGTGAATTATTAAACCTCGGCTATTCACTTTAAAATTTTGCATTTAAATGCAGTATCAATGACATTAGTTCTCAAATCGGGAACGTAGCCGGAAGGCCCGCGCAGCAGAATAGATTACTGACGCGCATGGCGTGTGCCAACTGCGACGCGGTTGACTCGTTTTGTGCAACATATGACGTCATTCATCCGAAACCTAGTATCAGTCTTATACTTCGTTCGTCTTATAGGTACTACATTTTAAAAACGGCAAGAGAAATAAGAGCACTAATAAGCGTGTGGTCTTATTTGATTTTAGTATGGTCCAAAAACATAATAAATCTTAATTTAAAGAAATAAGTTTTATTGTTACCTGAACTTGATTATAATTTAAGACTTTTTGCTACATCTCGTAGTTCGAACTCTTATAAGGCTATTTATGAAAATGCATATTATTTAAATAAAAAAATTGTTTGTTCTGTCTGACATTAACAGCCTCCGTGGGACAAGTGATTGGGATTTGACAGTCGGTTGTGAAACGAGGGACTGCTGGTTTGATCTCCGTATCAAATATTTACTTCTGCAGTGAATCAGATTTTTTCTTATTAATTTGTAGATGATTTTTAGTGATGGAGATGAGCGTGGGGTTCAGAAGTATGTGTGTCCTTAAGTGCTAAGTCCAGTTTAAATTTTGTCCACTTGGGTAAATCTTTAGCGTGAGGACGCTATTTGTTGAAAGTAGTTAAAAAGTATTTTTAAATAATCTCGGCATAAAAAACGAAAAACCAATCAGTAACAGGCAAAATCCAAAAGGATACACAGAACCGAGATTGGTTCCATTTATCGCATCTGATAACCGCGAACACACTCGCGGTGATATAGCAAGTTTAGATAGTGTTGTTAATTAATCCATCGCCGAGCTGATCGCGGGAGGATTTATCGCTCTGTAATCTGTGCCGATGCTATTCATTTACCTGCGGATGTGTAGGAAAAAAATTATTTGACGCCTGTAAAACACCGCTGGGGATTTGATCATATTAATTGCCATGATGGCGGCAGAAAATACTAATGATTGATTCATTAAAAAATATCACTCAGATTGATTTGGATCCGTATTACAGTGCTTTTTATTGATGGTATTGCCGTGCTATGTTATGTGAAGGTTGTTTGTTGATTAATGATTTTTTGGGACTTCTGAATTTTCTTTTCATAAAATATTCGTACTTATACTCCCAGCTAATGGAATTTCACCAGAGTAAAATAGACTTCTTGACTTTGTCATTTTAATGACGTATATGCATTTGTAAAGTCGCGGTATTCTAATTGACCTGAGTTTAGACTCCAGACAACTCCACCCTAAGTTCAGTGCACAAGACAACTCGAATAGGTACTTTGCACCGTTATGCTACGTACCTGTACAACTAATTAGATCTTTAAAAAAAAGCAAAGCTCGTCGGATTTATATCACAAGGCACGCGCTGGGTGGCGCGATAACCGCTGAATATTAAGGGCGCGGCTCACTCTATTATCTGTACTTATCGCGGCGGTTACAAGTAATGAGCCGACGCGACGTGCCGCCGCTGGCGAACGCTCTACCACGGGGTACTCGTGAGAGCGCCCTCTTTTGTGCGAGCAGGGAACTATGTATGCAACTTTTACTGTGGCTGAATGTTTTGTGTCAAGTACCGTCACTTGTACCGAAATAGTTTAGAAGTAATTTGCTACGTGATGCAGTTGCATGAATCCGACTAATAAATGAGAAGCGGCGAGCTCAATCCCCGCATCGTTACGCATGTTAGTGTTTCACGTCTAAGTGTAGTGGGAAAAGTATTATAAAACGCAAAATGCATATTTTATCATGAATTTGAGCATACACTTGTGTGTACATGCGATATTATTTAGTCGTCTCACACAGCAATCTATTTAACGTTTAATTAAGCATATCTATCCTACGTAACGTTTCATTTCTTTGTCCAGTATAACTCTATGCGGCGTGCTGGTGGCGGTGTGCGCGGCGTGTTGGCGGAGGTCGCCACCCTCCGACAAGCCGGAAGACGTCGCGGAGTGCCGCGGAGTCTACACTGTCAGTGGAGACCCTGCCTTTAGCCAGGTCAGTCTCTCAGATACCCATGACTCAGTATTACGTGCCTGTGATCGTTATTTCTATGGTACTCCCATATTTCATCAAAACCTATAGAGCTAGGCATTATGTGTCTTTTAATAGTTCCTTTCCTGGTTTTTCACCTAACCGAAACCAAAGCTAGTTCCGACATTGGTTATTAGCAAATAGGCCTGACGCCTTGCAGGCGTAGATTTTTAGGTGTGAACCCAGACTGGACGTAAAATCTGTAAATAGACCTCGGTCTATTGATTATGCCGTAAGGATTTTGTCGCTGCATCTCGATGCAGCGACAAAATCCTTACGGCATTATCTCGATAAATGGAAAGGCGAACTTACAAGCTTTCCTTTTATTAAAAAAGCTACACTCGTTGCATGTTTAAATTAACAAAGTAATTGAACTGTACTGTGTATATGCCACGTATGTATATTACATAACATTGATTATTATGTATTAGCATAATTCAATTGTTGCATTTGTCATTAATCAACGTGGAGTTAATTCGTTTTATATAGTGATGAACTTATATACCCAAATAGATTTCGTAAACAAAAAAGAACGTATTATCAATATTATGTACCTACTTTACGGACAGTAAATTTATTATTTTATTGGGACTAATTTATTGGAAATGTAAATTTAATACAATTATATTTCTCATTAGATGCAATGACAGTAAAATTAATATAACTTACTCAGAATATTTTAAAATAAGGATCTTAGATGCGTATTCGTATGCAAAAATTGCACTAGGTGGAAATCCATAACCACCCTGCCTTCAGAAAACGACCACGATGCGTCGTTGAGCCGGCATTTCATATAGCTTCCTTCTTTACAAAAATTCACAATTGCATTTCAAAGGCGCCAAGCCATTCATACAGGTCGTTATAATTCATCCATTGTAGTCTCACACGATCTGGATATATTTATTACAATGCTCGTAATGTACGAAGAACTTTTACATACATACATAAACTCACGCCTTTTTCCTACAAGGGGTAGGCAGAGGTGCCAGGACACCCACATTTTACCTTGTATGTTCCATCCGACGATAACCAGTACAAACTTTTGACTCTATGCTGATAATTAATAGAAAAATCCAATATTACTTTACCCGACCCAGGATTCAAACCCGAGACTTCAGCTTTGTGGCCGTAGTCCGTAGAACGCAGAAATTTTATACATCGTAAATACAATTTTATGGTAAATGAATTTAGTATGAACTATATTTTGCCACGTTTATAACCCCAAAGAGGTAGGTAGAGGTGACACTGATGTCAACAACAGTTCGTCTAGTTACTAGTATATTTCCGTCTTAAATGATTTAGAATACCATAGGGGACGGGTATCATTTCCAGCCTTGAATAAGTATTATTAAATATTTTAAAGTCGAAAAAAATACCACTTTACCACAATGTAGTGATTGTTACAACTAAATAAATGCAGTTCGTTTAAATTGGGCATTTCTATCGACAATGAAGTTATTATCTATAATTGATGCTTATATCTACATACGCATGAAAAATACGCTAAAATTAATTAATAAAAAATTAATTGTCAGTACAGTCACGAGCAATAATATGTATACATTGTCACATTTTCAAAAATATCTACACTGCTATCATTCAAAAAATATCTGCACAACATTTTTTTCAAAATTATCTAACCATCAAACTGTGTCAAAACTGGGTATACATTGGTTTCAGAATAATATACACAAAACATGAGTAAAAAGTATACACTTCCAATTTTATTTTTAAGTATACACGACTATTTCTATAACATGTTTACAAAATGGATACATTAAAATGACATAGAAAATGTATACCTACTTTTTCCTGTTTTTGTTAAATTTATTCATATACCATTGTATGATACAATAGTTTCTGAATTGGACGAATTCAGCTGTAGTGATCAATACAATCATCATCAGCCTGTAGCAGTCCACTGCTCACAGTCCAAGCTATGTCGGATATTCTTGTTCTTTGCTGTTTTATTTTATTAGAGATGCTATTCTTAAGAGAAATTTCCAACATAGCTCACTGTGCGACAAATATCTATACTAATATTATAAAGCTGCAGAGTTTGTTTGTTTGAACGCGCTTATATCTGGAACTATTGGTCCGATTTGAATGATTCTTTCAGTGTTGGGTAAGGTCATTTATCGGGGAATGCTATAGGCTATATATCATCACGCTATGACCTATAGGAGGAAAGCAGTAGTAATATTTCTAGCAAATACGAGGAAATTTTGTTCGTTTTTCGTGGTCCGAATGGTCGATATTCTAATCTGATAGTCAGAATTAAATATTTTGATTGTCATTTTAAAACGTGTATGCACCCGGGCGGATCCGGGCCCGACCGCTAGTTATTCATAGTTTTATAAATAAAAAGTGGTTGGTTACTGCAATAAAACAAGAGCTTACGGAATCAGTTTGTAATTCGTTAAGCGTAATCATTAGATATTATATCATATTAAATACGAGGTATCGGTAATTAATTAAAATCTTGTGTAGCCTTCAGCATTTATAACATCATGCAACCTTTCCCGCATTGACGAAATCATATTATTACATATATCACTGCCTCTAAAGCTATCCCATATCTCGTAGACATTTCTGATCAAGGCTTCTCTGGTTGTAACTTGGTTGCTGTCCCACTCTTGAACCATCAGCCCCCACAAATTCTCTATTGAATTGAGGTCGGGGCTTTTAGGCGGCCACGGCAACAAATTAACTAAATTTCGGTTGCGATTGAACCAGGTCTGCGTGTATCTAGAATTATGGACCCCTGAATTGTCCTGGACAAAATCAATAGGCGCTGATTCGGGAAAGTACAACTCCAGACTAGGCAGTAAAACTTCGTCTAAAATATTGGTATATTGGTCGCTATTCATTCGACCACTGATCACGAGCAATAACATAGAAACACCCATAAATTTCAAATATATGTAGCAACATTAAATCGCATAAATAAGTATGCTAACAGTTCAATAATAATATGTAAACGTAAAATTGAATCAAAATTAACTACACATTTTGATCAAATTTTCGTTGACAACAGATTACCAAAATAATTTAAGCTTTTAGTTACATGATTATGTACCCAAGGGAATTTCAAAAACATGTATACGGTACCTACAGTTTCAAAACTATTTAAACAACTAGCTTTTGCCTACTTATGTATTCTAACTTACCGACCTCTTTAGAGATTTGTCAATGTATTGTCAACTTAACGTCATTTGTTTTATTTCCATATTAAATATTTCTTGTGATAAGGTGATAATTGAATTTGAATTGAATTGAAATTGAAAAATGAATAACAATGTGCCATATCGTATTTCTACATATGACAAACACAAAATCATTGTTCTTAGAGAACAGGGAGTTTCGGTAACAGATATTGCAGATGAATTGGGAATTACGGTGAGTTTGCAATATATACTCAATGGCAGATTATTAGATATTTTTTCCTGGGCAGTGTCGATGGTGGATGGGGTTAATTTTTTTAGTATTTATTTAATTATCTAATATCATTAAATAATGCAAAAATATTTATTATTACATTTTTAATATAATTACTATCTTACTAAATTACTTAATTAGAACAAGTTGCATTTTTTTTCAGAGAAAAACCGTATATTTGTGGCTCAAGCGGTGGGAAGATGAAGGTAACGTTGTCAGTCATAAAAGTACTGGTCGTCCAAGAAAAACTGCCGCGGTTCAGGACAGGCAGATCGTGAACACGATCGTTAACAACGGATTTGAGCGTATTCAGACCATATCGTCTTCATATGGCGTATCATGTTCAACGATTCGACGTCGACTATGTGCAGCTGGTATACATCACAGAGTTCCGGCGCGAAAACCACTTTTAACTACACGTCATAAACAGCAGCGGCTACAATTTGCTCAACAATATCTAAACTACGATTTTAGCAGAGCCATTTTTTCCGATGAAAAAATGTTTGTTTCTTCTGCTGATGGACGTTTGTCCTTATGGCGTCCTAATAATACCCGATACTTAGAAAGAAATATACTCCCATCTAGACGAAGTGGCCGGATAAGCTTCGGCGTTTGGGGCTGGATGGCAGCCAGTGGCCCCGGTGAATTGGCCGAGATCAGTGGTAGAATGAATAGCGACCAATATACCAATATTTTAGACGAAGTTTTACTGCCTAGTCTGGAGGTGTACTTTCCCGAATCAGCGCCTATTGATTTTGTCCAGGACAATTCAGGGGTCCATAATTCTAGATACACGCAGACCTGGTTCAATCGCAACCGAAATTTAGTTAATTTATTGCCGTGGCCGCCTAAAAGCCCCGACCTCAATCCAATAGAGAATTTGTGGGGGCTGATGGTTCAAGAGTGGGACAGCAACCAAGTTACAACCAGAGAAGCCTTGATCAGAAATGTCTACGAGATATGGGATAGCTTTAGAGGCAGTGATATATGTAATAATATGATTTCGTCAATGCGGGAAAGGTTGCATGATGTTATAAATGCTGAAGGCTACACAAGATTTTAATTAATTACCGATACCTCGTATTTAATATGATATAATATCTAATGATTACGCTTAACGAATTACAAACTGATTCCGTAAGCTCTTGTTTTATTGCAGTAACCAACCACTTTTTATTTATAAAACTATGAATAACTAGCGGTCGGGCCCGGATCCGCCCGGGTGCATACACGTTTTAAAATGACAATCAAAATATTTAATTCTGACTATCAGATTAGAATATCGACCATTCGGACCACGAAAAACGAACAAAATTTCCTCGTATTTGCTAGAAATATTACTACTGCTTTCCTCCTATAGGTCATAGCGTGATGATATATAGCCTATAGCATTCCCCGATAAATGACCTTACCCAACACTGAAAGAATCATTCAAATCGGACCAATAGTTCCAGATATAAGCGCGTTCAAACAAACAAACTCTGCAGCTTTATAATATTAGTATAGATATTTGTCGCACAGTGAGCTATGTTGGAAATTTCTCTTAAGAATAGCATCTCTAATAAAATAAAACAGCAAAGAACAAGAATATCCGACATAGCTTGGACTGTGAGCAGTGGACTGCTACAGGCTGATGATGATTGTATTGATCACTACAGCTGAATTCGTCCAATTCAGAAACTATTGTATCATACAATGGTATATGAATAAATTTAACAAAAACAGGAAAAAGTAGGTATACATTTTCTATGTCATTTTAATGTATCCATTTTGTATACATGTTATAGAAATAGTCGTGTATACTTAAAAATAAAATTGGAAGTGTATACTTTTTACTCATATGTTTTGTGTATATTATTCTGAAACCAATGTATACCCAGTTTTGACACAGTTTGATGGTTAGATAATTTTGAAAAAAATGTTGTGCAGATATTTTTTGAATGATAGCAGTGTAGATATTTTTGAAAATGTGACAATGTATACATATTATTGCTCGTGACTGTACACATCATGAGTGGTGTTTGAGTAGACCATTAAAATATCAGAAACACTTAGCGAACTCACCGCGAAGATATAAAGGGTTATTATTGGAAACGGTTCAACGTTTTACACTTGATTGTATTATAAGCTCCATTAATATGGCCATTCTTGCACCGTAATGGACTTTTTAAGGGCAATATCATAACTTTATTGATTTAAAGGTCATTTTATACCTGTACAAAGGTTACGTCGAGTGAAAATTTAAAAATTATAAGAATTATGGGGTCACCAGGTTATATATGAGTAGACAAAGAGGCAAGGGCGGATCCAGCTTTTACGCCAGGGGGGGTCACATTATAGCTCATGTCCGATTTTACGCCAGAGGGGTCATATAGTTCATGTAGAACATTGGGTCCGATTTCAATACTCCAACTCGTAATAATGACTTTTTAAAGTTTGTTACAGGTGTGATTTGTGAACACACACATACTTTTTTACTTTATTTATCGACATATAAAAAATTAAATGTGCTTATAAATATTATCAACAAGATAATTAATAAATTTTGTCATTCTGGGGCCAGCCCAGGGGGGGTCATGACCCCCATGACCTCCCCCCTGGATCCGCCCTTGCAAAGAGGGTATATAAACTGTGTATACTACAACGTGTTACACCCTGTTTGTCCTGTTAATTTTATGTACACCCAGTAAGTACGAGTATTCTAAGATTTGGAAACGTAGGTTCGAGCCCTATTAATTTTCTTATTGAAGCCTGCTCTTTGAAGTATAATTTCTAAATGTATTATTGGCTAGATTTTTTAATGAACGTACTATAATTGGTTAGTGGTATTAATAAAAATTAATTTTATATAGCCACAGCAGATAATTGAATGATAAAAAATGTATTCAAGTAGAAAATATGTTTTAATTACAGCGATATACGAGGGATGTTGAGGTGTACCTTTTTATATCTGTGTATCTTCATACACAACAAAACATATTAGAAGCAAGACGCAATCGCGCTATTCGGTGAACACATATTATGTTTGTGTTAAATTCCTCACATACGGTTAAATCCAAAGTTTAATTAAAACAAACCTAAATCAGATGCGTACTCTGACGTCACTGGGGCGGTCGTAATTCCAAATTCCGTCTAAGTCTTAGATAACACCTTCGGAGCACCTGTCAAAGTAATATCTTACGCGCTGCAAACAGTTTTGATCGGTTCGATCCGATTTTCGGTTTACACGTCGCTCGCCTTCACTGTATGTAATTCGACAGGACGATAAGTTTGCTCGGTAAATGTTTGTTTTCATCTTCAATAAGGGTACTTACCTAAAATGCGGTTAGTAAGGAAACATAGGATTCAAATTTATAACACCGATATTTATACCGGTAGCTGTAAAATCGTGGTCGTGTCATTAATTGAAGATCTTTAAATTTACGAGTAGTGTTGGTTTTTACAAAGATTGATAAAACAAAAGATGTTAATTACGCATATTAAAGACCAGAAGTTGCCAAATCTGCAGTCGTTTTACGAGACAAGATTCTATAAGTTTATTTTTTATTTTTATTGCAGTGAATGGCGAGACGAGCATGTCGTTCGTCTGATAGTAAGCGACACGACTGCTCATAAACAGTAGCAACATTCCACTGCGCTCGCCATCCTGAGACATAAGATGTTAAGTCTCATTATGTCCAGTAGTTGCTCTGGCTACAATGTCCTACAATCCGAAACACAACAGTGCATTTAAGCAGTGTTGTTTCACAGAAGAAATAGACATTGCGGTGGTACCTACCCAGATGGCCTCTCACATATGAGAGACCTACCACCAGTGCCATAAGTGTAGATTTATCTCCGATTCTATCAATTAGTTTTAGTTTTTGGCCCATTAAGGCCTAACTCTTCGTATGACACGTGCCGACTTATTTATTTGACTTCTATTAGTTCAAAAGTTAAACTTCCGACTTAAAACGAGGTTTTCACACGGAATCGACTGTCCGAACTGTTCCATATTTTATTCATGTCTTGGATTTTATTTTTGTACCAACCTTTTCGTATTTTAAATTTAGGCATAGTGACCCGAATCCAGCAAGTTATTTTAGCCAAGGCTGTTTTGATCAAGCTGTTCATCGACTCCAAAGAATATTTTATTAGACAACTGTTGTTAAGAGCGTTTACACCTTGCGCGCAAAGTCAAGTATAGGTATTTCTTCGTTAATTTCACTCACACATAAGCAACCAAAGCTGTGTGCGTAGAGCTGCCGCGCCGGCTCGCTATACTGCTCAACCAACTTTGATCCGTGCGCTTCAAAATTCTAATATTCAATTGAAATGTAACTTATGATTTATATATTGGTAATATAATATAATAAAATATTTTATTTGCATTATAAGTAGACAAATATTACCGTGCAAGCAATGAACAATACAAATTTGGATACCTACTAATCATATTTTCGTTATTATTACATTGTTAACTGTATTATAATAAAACACAATTTTCATAATATTTTTATTTATGTATAAATCAATAGAATCTACCCCGATGTTTGGATTGGTAATAATCGTAACAAAACCTTTAGTTTTCTCGATCCGGAAGTGTAACATCAACATATTGTGTTCTATATTGGTTGGGTTCTGGGAAGGATCGCTCGTACTTGATCTATTGAAAGTTACGTGGAGATCTCCCTAAACAAAGCTAGTTTTGTTGGCGATTGTTCAAACTATGTATGTTAGAGTAATTAAACTCTACTGATTTTTGTACTGTGAATTTATTATTTACGGGTCAAATATTAAGGACTGTCTTATATTTACCTGTAAAGTTAAAGAAAAATAGACTTTTATTATTCAAATACTAAACGCTTTAATATACAAATATAAGATAAAGACGATATTTGAATCTTCTTTAATCATATCTATCTTTGGCTTTAGCTAGCTAGCTTTTCACCTCATCATGGCCCTTCTGAATCAAATATACTATCACTTTTTTAATCCAAGTAATATTTTGTAAAAATAGGATGTACAGTTATTCGTCGAAACGGAACTTACTTGTGCACAGACTGGTAATAACGAAGCCCTGCCCAAAACTAGGTCCACTCAATGCCCGAAACGCTTGTAATCCGTATTGCGAGTTGTAAAAAACTACAAGGGCACTTCACAGCTCTACAGACGAGGGCTTAAGTGAGAGTCGAAAATAAAATGGTTACTACCAGAATAACTGCTGAGTGTTCGGTTTCACTTTGATGTTGTCTAATACTTTGACTTTAAATTGACATTTTTAGCAATAATCAGGACCACCACAGATCGGGACGGCATGGTGCGATATTTTTTTGTTCACGAAAGGATATTCAAACTTATCATGTGGGAATAAAACATAGATTCCAATGTTTCAAATTTATGTCGTGGCATCAAAAGGCATTTCTCGATGCCGCAACATACATTAAAAACATTGGAATTCACGTGGTGTCCCCATCAGATAAATTTGAATATCCTATGGTAAAAAAAGTATTCTATTGCCATACCGTCCCGGTCTACGTTTGCCTTAAGCTCGCTGTCGAACATAGCCCTCCTTTATCAATGTCTACAAAGGCATGTTAGAAACGACCTGCATCCATTAATTTTCTGCAATCACTAATTAAATAATTTGGCCTCTTATTGAAGTATTTAGGATGAAGGGACGTCGCGTAATTTCTTGAACTTTGTTTTTTTACTACGGTTAATTGTATTTTAATCAGATTGGTAATTTATATGCAAGAATACTGCGCGTTAATTGTAACGTTGCCTAGTTCGCAACAAGCGTTGACTCGTTCCTGTCTAATAGTATTTAGAATACAACTTTTTAATATGCTAACGTGTTTAGCGAGTTGGCCGGGAGACTGCAAACTTGCGCTTTCTTTAAACTTATCAACTGACACAACTAGTTTTAGAACGGCGTCTTTAACGAGTAAATAGATTTAAAATGTGTTTTATTGTGGTTACTATAATTTAAAACTATCATAGTAATTAAATAATTGCTCTTAGTATCAGGCAACCATTGGAAATATTTTACAACATAAAATTAGAAAATAATTACCTTTAATTACCTAGCTATCCGATTGTTTATACATACATATATTTTGTACAACAAACACTAGACTTGTGACAAATTCTGTTCATAGCAATATTGGATCATAAACTGTCCTTTCGCCATTAAATAGAGTCCTAGTGAATCTAACGCTGCAGCAATTCTGTGCATTCTCACTATGAGTGCAGTGGGTTTAGCGGCGTTACAAGCCTTTGTGTCCATATTGGGCTCGGTTGAATCCAGTGCGTCGTTCGAATATCTTGCAGTATCGAGTAGTTACAGACAACGTATAGGTAATCAGTCAAGTGTACGGATATGTGAAGTTGAATGGTGCTTCTCTGAGCATCTATACATTGTTTTACATGACGGAATCGATTGTACGAGTGTCGTATAAAGCAACTCTTTGTGTAACGTGTTCTCGAGTTTAACTGACGGATCGGTTTTTATTGTGTTCTATTATTATTTTGCACAGTTCGGTTAGTGCAAATATAAATAGAAATCAGTAATGACGGGAAAAAATGGTATCGTATAGTGCGTATAAATAATAAGAGTGAATTGCGAAGGGATAGAGGGGAGACCTTTCCCCAGCACTGGAATGAAATATGTTAACTAGGCAAATTAATAAATAATAAACGTTTTTCTATACAAGTAAAGGATAGATAAATCACCAGCGTGCAGCCTATATTTATGCATCTTTACATCCTAATAAAATAACAGGTTAGTTTACCAAAAAAATCAATTTCTGGGTTGATACAACTTATTTCGTATATCGGCAAATGATATTAATATCGAAGAAAAACTCTCGCCAAAAGCTAGCTAAACTTTCTCCTCACAAGAATGTCCTTACGTAGTTCTTTAGTTATTTTAATGAAGCTGAATGCATTAACGAACTTCAAGTTTCCATTATAACGTCTTCCTTGTAACAAAATCGAGACCGATTTCATATATGCAACATATTTTTACTACTAGGTATGTACTGTGAATAAAAACAAAATGGATTACAGTTTTGAAATATTGCATTTTCTAAATTATTTACTTGCAGTACCTGTAAAATTAACAAAACAAAATGTGTACATATTGCAAAATACATACTTGCAATAAAGTATAAACTAAGGCGTAGATCTTGAAGGTCAAGTATAGGGTAGTGAAAATGGTCACAGCTGTTTAAATTCAATCATCATCCACACGTTTTTATTTGTCCATGTATCACCTAAACGGTTATATAACGGCAAACATGTATTTTATTGCAGGACGATTCATTTGAATGTCACAAACCTGCACAATACTTTCTCTTTTCGCACTGATACCAACTTTCGCAACATTTATATCAATATCAATACTGATACAAACCCGTTTTATTGTAGCAGGTTTTACTGGTAGATCTCTTATAAGTGTGAGGCCGTCTGGGTAAGTTCCACCTCAATGTCTATTTCTCACGCCAAACAGCAGTGTAAATGCACTGTTGTATTTCGAATAGAAGGACATTTTAGCCACAGTAACTACTGGACGTATTAAAACTTAACATAATCCACCTTATTACAAAAAGATAGCTTAGTAATGGGTTTAAACCAAAACTAAAAAGTCTAAGATTGTTACGGTATTAAAATCAGTACTTGGACTAAAATTCATTTTTATTACAAATCCAAGACCAACCGAGGACTCTATAGTACCGCTCATAGTTCCTGATTACCACAGATTACAAGCAGAAAATTAAAGTGATCCATTATTTCATTCACTCGCCGATTTATGTACCGTTCCATTTAACATAAACTTGTTTATAGATATCGGTAAAATGTAAATAAAATGTAATTTTCATGAAGATCATGATTATGTACTATTTTACCATTCGAACATATATATACAAATATCCCTAATCAGATTAATTTGAAAGGGCGTCAATTTTGTTTTTGTTTCACTGTTGAGTTATTTATATAACTAGCGTACAAAGGAATGAATTGTGTGATGCGCGTATTTGAATAATAGCGAAATGTTTACATATCGGTTTATTATTGATTCTTTTTAACAGTACTTTAAGTTATATAAATAAACATTGTTCGTTGTTGAAATGTGCGGCTTGCATACTTGCATATTATCGAAATTTTTGGATACATGTATTCCAAATCCATTAATTTTGAACGAATTTGTGATTTTTCTATTCTTGTTGTTGTTAAAAGTGATAAGAACACAATTGCGTCGCACAAATCAACTTAAAAATATTACGTTTCTAGGTTAGTAGGTACAGGTGTTAAACTAGGGGTCTCGGCGGTTTAACTTTTGGTACCAAAGATAATACTCGCACTCGCCTTAAATCCGGTTTTGTAATAACGTTTTATTTGGTCCGTAGTCTAAACCGGGTACAAAACTCAGTACTTTAGATAGTTCACGTTTTGTAATAAGGCCGCCTATGTCTAAGGATGGCGATCGCAGAGGAATGCCAAACATTGCTTTGTAATTCAAGGTCTTGTTTGGGTTTGTCACTGTTCATGAGCGGTCGTATCGCATACCATCAGGCGAACGGCAAGCTCGTTTCGCCATTCATAGCAATAAAAAAAAGAGGGTAAAAAAGTATCACAAAAACATCCCTATTAAAAGTACTTTGAATTATTGTTACATTTTACGAACATGAAATAGCAGTTTTGTAAAATAGTAAATAAATTGTCTGGCCTCTTTATCACACCCTAAGCACCACTTCTATTAACAATCAAAGTCAATTTCACACTACAGGAACAAGATTTCAACCACCCTGCGACATCTCCTTAAAAACATTAACAAAACTTTACCATGATTAAGCATATTCTCCCCGTATTCATCCGTTTATTCGCTCCTGGCAACACTGAACAGCCAGAAGCCTCGACGCCAATAGGGTAACGCAGTTAGCGCGAGTCCCGGGCTCGGTCGGCTTCCGGCGCGGGATTGTTGTTCCGGCGCCGTGTCCGGGAACATCGTGCCAACACCGCACATTTACAACGCCACAATTATGAGCGGATTGATTGTTGCGTCGTCACTTTGATTTTTGCATCTATTTTTGATGTTGGAAGTAGGATCTTCATCTCTCTCTCGCTCTCTCTTTCTGTCTCCCTGGCCTTTTCACACATTTCTGTGGAGTTCTTTAGGAGGTCTGTGACCGTGGATTTCTTCCGGTTTAAGTTAATGTTGAATTTTCTTTCTAATAATCTGTTGCGTGATCTAAGTACCACAATTCACTTTTATGGAATTCATGATTAGTAGCCAGCTTAGTGTTATTTTTTTTAACGTTTTCTGAATAATATATCGACTGATACGTTTTCCAACTGTAAACACCAGTGCCAGCGTCCATCTTGGCTCTAAAGTCTAAACCTATAAATCAAGTCTAATAGTATCGAGTAAATATTATTTTTACAACGTATACACAACCTCAAATGGCATGAACTAATATTGATATAAAATTATTAGGTATGCCAACACCGTTAGCAAAAATTATCACATGTAAGAAAACGTGCAGCTTATACAATTAATACCCGGGGCAAAGACCTTAGGATACCGTTTCTTCGTCCTTGGCATACAACAAATATTCCTAAAGGTTGCTGTTTATTTCTGTGATGCGTGACGCACGCCATTGACCTATGTCGATGCCCTACCTTCCGTGCCATCCAAGTAAATCGGCGGAAACTCGAGTTTATTCCATTTTTTCCAAACGAATGAAGTGGTGACACAATTTCCGTGACATTTCGCGTTGCCGCTCGTTCTGTCTTATTCCGGTAGGCAATAAGATTACAAGTAAATAACATTTTTTCGAAGTCATAGAGTTTACTGTCAGTGATTTATTGATTTGGTTATCCATTTACAAAACAAGAATTTAAAGAAGATTGTTTAAATATATGTTTTTATAACATTATTAACGATTAAGGATAGTCTAATGTGGCAGTAAGCTACCACAGTGTTGAATATGTTAATCTGTCCCAATAATACTAAGTACATATCAAATTATCTCATGTAATAAAAGAGAAAACGCATACTTAGGATGATTTAAAACAGTCATAACCGTATCAGACTTTATAAATTCGAGAAGCCTAATCTAGTAAATAGCAAAAGTATCACTTAAGAATACAATACCTAGAACAACAAATTTAAATGATTTCACTTTTTTCACTTTTTTCATTTGCATTCATTCTCGTATTTTTTGCATCGAGAGACGAAACATTTGTTTAATATTCATGAGGCATTTCACTCGTTGCACATTTTAAAATCTAAATAAAATTATATTTAATAAATCGTCTAAGTCGCAATTCTATTGGAGACCACGCGCGAAGTCCGAACATTATAGAATCGTATGCAGTGAAAAGACAATTTAATATTTTAAACTAAGTGACTGCTGGTGTGTACCCGCTGACAACAGTATAACGTCTACTTTTGCCATTTGGATGGCATTTAGCGGAACATTTGCTATTCAAGCTCTATCTCGTTTAAATTAGACCGTGTTGAAATCTACATTATCGGGTTTCGGGCGTGCATGCACAAATTCATCTGCTTATTGCGGACTGTAGGTAGATGATGGTTTACTGAAGCAGTTGTTTGTAGTTGTTCTTTGATCTAGATCATAAAATTAATATCGTAGCATATCTATACACCAAGTCGTTGTTCAAACATGTTCTTCAATCTTCATTTCTCGGAGATTTGTTTGTGTTTTTTTTGCATAAATGGGCAGCAACGGATGTTTTAGCGTCAGTTTAAATGTTTTAGTTATTTTATTTATTTGGTGTACCATACCTAGCACCAGATTAAACGCATTAGTTACCACAAGGGGCGGTTTAAAAATTCTGACATTTGAATGGCTACCAGTCTAGCCCAGTTCACTGGTCTATTTATTAATTTACTGCAGCGTGGGTTCAGCCATCTTCAATGCAAGCGGATGTCTGTGCTTTTAGCTTTATACCATATGTCTCGTTTAGTCCGATCGACTAATGAAGAGTTATTTCTGCGTTGTTATATGCAGCAATGTGTGAAGAAATAAATGAATATACTCTTATTTTAATTGCGCATACTTCACATAATATGAGTTGCGTCAAACAAATTATAAAGTTAATTATCACCGTGCGAGCTCATTACAAACGGACCTCGGACATTACCTCACACTTACCGTGTTTGTCTTTCAATATAAAAGTCATAATAAACCTGGCGATAATCATTTCCAATCGGTGCCAAAATCAATTAAGGGCAATGCGATTTTTATCAGCATCGCCTGTACAGATGATCACGCCTCTGGGGAGGTGAATGAGCGCAAATTATCGTTAACAGGGGAAATCTTCGACTCAAGCCATTGCATGAAATCATAATGCGGGTAATATCCATTGTTTTATCTTCGACTCCGGAATGCTTTAGGCGCTGCGGTATATTGCTTATTCCTTCTTATACTCACAGATTAATAATAAAAGATGTTATTAAGATTGCTTTTACGCAATTGGCCGTCGACATTTCTATGATTCAGTTACAGTATCCACTGTAGAAGTGTGATCAGCACTTTGGTTACTATTTGGTGCTGCGAAATGAGTAATTAACTAAGAAGTGTAAATGACGGAATTGTGGAGAAGTCTGCCAACATTACTGGAGCAACGAGAAGTCATAAATAATTTGAAATTAAATTTCTCTTCCTAGGAATGGTTGAGTTCTTTGATTAAAACATAAATTATCATGAACAGTAGGTAAATGATGCTTATTTTTTTTTTGGTTTGGTCTTTATTTGCAATATTTTATTTAATTGAGGATTATTAAATCCAAACCTTTATGACGATGTGAATATCAAATTACAATATATCTTTAGTGTAGAATAAAATAATTTTAATATTGATTACAGTGACTTATTACTCAAAGCGATCGTTGTGTCATAAGCTCATGTGATTATAAACAAAATAAATAAAAAATATACCTAAATGTATTTGTTGTTCATGTAAGAAAAAATCTCAATCCATGAACCATGGTTCGAAACGACAACATTGCGTTTCCCAGCCGGCTACTTAGCTACAATGTTGTCTAAATTTATTTCCATTGTTACACGGTTATATTCTTATTCACAACAGCACGAATTTGATATGCATTGCATTTTCTTTCAAGAACTTCGCTAGTGTTGCAAGTTAAAGGAAAAGTTGACAAAAGCGCCAATTGAATTGAGCTAGGCTCGTATTATTGTGTAATCTGTCTGTATCAGCCCATATACAGTGCCCTCCAAAAGTTAGTTGAAATTAATTCACCTTTACAATGATGTCACGTAATTTCTAAAATACGCAGTTTCAATAAAAGAACTGTTTACTATTTATGTTCGGATACTCTATTCTAATACATACAGTATCGAATTTCTCGAAATTCCATTTGCTTTCTTTCTTAATCAATGTTTATATACTCAGTACTTGAATTGTGTGCGTCAAAAGTCAGTTGAAATGGAAAACTTTTAACGATTTCCGATAATCTCGTGGTTTTAAACTCATTTACCAATATTGTTAGGGCAGTTTGGGTAGTTTATATTTATTAATAATATATTGTGAGGTGATATGACTGTTTTAGAATAAATAATGGCTCCAAAGTGAAAATAACACGTAGAAGATAGAACAAAGATGATTGGTAAATAGAAAATAAATAAAAAAAATTAGTGCTGAGGGAAAATTATTCAAAGTTAGTGAAGAAGATAAGCGAATAATGCCGAAGAGTTTGGAATGTCCTAGTCTTGCAGATAGGCCACGGTAGAGGCGTCCTAGGTCTACTAATTCTGTTGATGATCGACAAATTGTGCGGCAGTGTAAAATTAATCCCAAGATTGTGATACGAGTGATCAAAAATAGTAATAGAAAGCAGAAACCATGGTTTCTATAACTACTACCAGGCGATGTCTGCATGATGCTAATTTACGAGGTCACGTTGCCAGATAAAAACCTCATAGCATCGATCCATAAAAAAGACGGTTGGAGTTCGCCCGCAATTATTTAGATAAACTAATAGACTTTTGGAATAAAGTATTGTTTCGCGATGAATCAAACTTCTAACCGTTTGGAAAAAGAGGTTGGCAAACTGTATGTCGTAGGAGCAATGATAACTCTTACGACGACAAGCACTTGCAGCCGATTGTAAAACACGGCGTTGACAGTATGATGGTTTGGGGGTCTTTTTCTTGGAATGGTGTGGAACTGACTGCAAATAATTGAAGGCAGATGACATCACAGATCTATTGTAATATTTTCCATGACAATTTATAATAATCTGTTGAACATATGTGGTAAAGTAAATTTTTTAAGTTCCAACAAGACAACAATCTATAGCATACAGCAAGGATAACTGAATAATATTTTGAAGATAACGAAGTAGACTTACTGGGATGGCCTTCAATATTACTCGACCTTAACTCTATTTAACATTTGTGGGATTAATTGACCCGAGAATCTATGTTTCCATAAAAGGCAACAGGAATTTGTTGAAAAATAGAATTCATGAAACATGGTCGACTATACCGGTCAAAACTTTACAAAATCTTGTAGAATCAACACCTGGACGATTTAAAGCAATTCTACAGAATAATGGCGGCGATAAAAAATATTAAAAGTTAAGACAGTGGCAAATATAACAATCCCTAAAATATTTTTTCATCAATTTCAACTAACTTTTGCCACCGCAATTTTACTGTTTCTGTACATAAATTATTATTAATAACGTTATTATGCACCTTTTATTGATAGACATATTCAAAATTGAGTAAATTTTAATAAACAGTTTAAAAAACTATGATTTGAATTGGTTTTATCATAATTTCCTCACATTTATTACATTTTTGATCATTTCAACTAACTTTTGGAGGGCACTGTACGTCCCACTGCAGGGCACGGGCCTCCTCTACAATCGATAGTACGATTGAGAGTGGTTAGGCCATATAGTCCACCACGCTGGCCTAGTGCGGGTTGGCGGACTTACATATCATACCATAGCGATTTATAAAAATTTCTAAAACCACTCTCAATCGTACTCTCGATTGTAGAGGAGGCCCGTGCCCTGCAGTGGGACGTATATGGGCTGATACAGATACAGCTATGGTATGCAGGTTTCCTCACGATGTTTTCGTTCACCGTTTTAGTGTGTGGTGGCTGACTATCAATACACACATGACTCCGAAAAATCAGAGGTGTGCCCTGGGATTCGAACCCGCGACCACCGTGAACATGTTGGCAGTCGCGTTTAGTCCGTTTTTACCAACAGGCCACCACGCACTTATTGTGTAATACTCCTTGTTTAATAAAATTTAGACCTAAAGGATTATATTTGGTGAAAGTTTCGCCAGCGGAGTTCACAACTCCATCAAAACGGTCCAGGCGCGGACACCGTTAATCTGTTTCAAAATGCAAACTCATCAGATTACCGCTGTTGGTACAATGACAATTATTAACTAGTTTCATGTCACCAGGTATTAAAGTAAACCGTGAATGCATTTCCTAAAATTACAAATTGTAGTTATAATGGGTGTCGTGCCATTTAACTCTATGATTTTAAGAGCTTTAATAGCTAATTTTGTATTTTATCAGCCCATATATTATGTCCCACTGCAGCAGACGAGCCTACAATCAAGAGCACAATTGAGAGGGGTAGTTTATAGACAATCAACATTCTATAAAGCTCTACTGACTAGTTCACCAATATAAGGTACAACGTCGAAAACAGGAAAAACAAACTAACTGAAAAAAATATGTTTTCTGATTTTGAACGAAATCAAAGGTAAATTATACAACGGGCACAAGACAATTACGGTATAAATAAACATCTGGTCTTTCCAACTCTACCTGTACAATCTTAAATTAACCTATTACAAGTACCTATGTATACCTCCAGTTATCCGGATTTCCTTCATTTGCTAACTAGTCCACAGTTAGAAACTGCACTGAATTCTAATTTTGCCGGGATCAGCGCAGGGTTTAGAGTTTGTGCAAACTTCGCTTGGATCGGTCAAATACTATTTCGCAACTATCTTTAGCATTGTCCCCTGAACTTTATACTTTGGACTAAGTTACAATTGCGGTTTATTTTTGTAGAAGTGTGTAATTGTGCTTTTAAATTAAGATTAATGGTTCGATTAGATTAGGTTAATTAAGTATAATATGCATTGGTGAAATGTAGATTCGATTGTAAGATGGAGAATATCTTCCTTTATTAGTTGGTATTCAGTATTCTTCGGTTTCTTTTAGAGGATGTATTTTGGTTTTCCTATGTGGGTTTCGCTAAATATAGAGATAATAATTTAATAACATTTCTTAACAAGTCTTCCAAAGCCATGCATGCATTCTTTGAGTTCTAAGAAGTTTAATAAAAGTAAATGTAACATTAATAAAATATCGGTTTCTCGTGAACTACATCTCTGTTATTTTTCCTAAGAACTATTGTTCTCCATTAAAAGTACGTCAATCCACTACTGGTGCGTTGCATCCATGTTATTGTTGTTCACATACACGTAGTAAACATGACGCAATATGTTACATCTGCTTATTGTGTTCATAATATGCCGCCTAGTTTATTTATAGTTGCGGTAATGGATACTCCATTGATAGACTTACATTTGCTATGTCTTGCGTGATCAAGAACGCACGATCTAGGGTATAACTTGTAGTTACAACCTTCATATGTATATCAACCATGTTATGCTTATAGACAACTTATACTAACAAATTAGTTTGAATTTCATCTTAGTCGTCCAATTCACTTAAAACATGATTTTCCAAAAACACAACGTTGGATAAATAATTTTAAATGCCACAAACGTTGACCTTTCCTTTGCAATTCGAGCAAACAGTTTTTGGATACAATCAACACCTGATTCTGGTCATCCTGCAAAATACACTATCCGGCTTGAATTGTTAATTGGAAAATGTGGTAAAAAGACATTTGACCTCATTAGCTGCAAACAATCCAAGCCGTAAAACCACTACTAAATCGGTCACAAAATGTCGGTCTGTTAAAGCGAGTGCAAACAATCTGGCGTCAACAGAGCGGGAACGCTTGTACGGAAAACTTTCTACATGGACCTATTATTGTTAACTTAGCTCACTGCATGACAAATATAGAAGCGTTAACTGATATGTTGCATTCTCTATATCTTGACTGTGATCTGAAATAAGTTAAAATTTATTGAGACGTAGAAAATGTTGAATATAGTTAGAACATTATTGTTGATGATGACACAGTATTCATCGATACAATGTGGTTATTATTATTATTATTATCATCTATTTACAATTACTAAAATAATATGTATTGTAGTTGATCTTTATATCCAACATAAAAATATTTTAGAATTTACGTTAATTAACGTTTAATTTTATTTGCCACGATTTTGCGACTTTAAACTTTAAAGTAAAGCCTCCTCAATGATAACACATCTAAAAAGAAACCTGTATTCGTAGGCGGTTGATTACCATGAGATATTTGCTTATTTGGTTTGCATGGAAAAATATGTTTGTGTGCCCGGCAGGCAGCAAGCTATAAAATTAAACACTACATGTGGGTAGTAAACATTTGATGGCTCTTGAATAGTACTGATTTTTTTACATTGATAGGACAAACATTTAAGATTAGCTCTAAGATCATTCCGAAGATACTTGTAGATTCCTCAACTCATTCTTCTCTTCAAATCTTATGTTCCTGTGAATGTTCCACAGCATTCAATTATTAATGCAGTGTTGATTGCTAACATCGTTTAAATAAATAACTCTTCCGTCCGCACGACTGTGATTAATTGCCGTTGTCATTCTCGTTCAGCTTTAATATCATTAGTTATTTACCTCGTGCCCTTATTGCTTTGATAACAATAAATTAAACGATAAAATGTTTCCATTAATTTTCGGTGTGATGAACTATACCGATGGCGGTTTTTCTAGATAGAGGAAAAACAATATCTACTTTGGGAGTTTTCCCTCTTAAGTCTCATTGACTGATTTTAGAAATAGACTTGTTAAGCACTTGGGTTTCGAAGTACAATGCTTGGTAGATACATTATTTTGTCGACCACTTGGTACAACGTCGAAGAATGCACTCAACTCTAGCGATGACACTAGTGGAGACCGGAATTTTCCCGACTTGCCTTTGATACGGTAGTCTTTAAAACTTCAATTTGGCTATTCAAAATCCTTGAATAGTAAACAAATAAACAATTCACAGACATCGTTGAACACTTCCCGAATTAAAAATTACTTTAAACTTTTAATGAAGCAGTAATTTTTGTTAACTGATCATGTCATTAATTTCACAACGAGTGTCGCAACGTTTAATGTGGGTAAGCGAAGAATTATTTTCGTTCCGCTGTAGTTTATAAAGTTTCATAATTGGACATGTTATTCGCTTGCGTTCTATAAATATTAATTTATTTTGTTTTCATCGCTCATTCAATGCCATTGTTTATTTATTACTGTGAATTTATTTTAAATTCAACACACGTCACTAATTTGTTATTTCAACCAATCATGTAAATGTTTGTCAAACTTATTACTAACATTTTCACATTAACATTTTATCAAAAACAATGAGCGGAAGTTCAATTGCTGAAATGAGGTAAAACAGTTAGATACGTCAAATATTTCGGACTTTCCAAATTCTGACATCAAGTTGAAAAAGCCAATAAGCAGTAGTAATATTCTTGTTCTTCGGCTGTGGAACGGTGTATCTTCCTGGAAGATGTTGATCTGCAGCCCCTTATCATGTGTGTTCAGCTGTTCCCTGTGACCTTTACAATGTCTGACAATGAAAATGTCCCAACAAAGTAAGGGTCCCGGGGAGCCTCCGTATGCAAACTTCTTTAGTGCAGTCTTCTCCCTCTACGTGAATAAAGAAGGTAATACAACTCTATTAACCTATCCTGCAATCAAAACAAGTGTTAAAACAAAAGCTACACGATAAACAAAAGTAGATGCAACAAAAACAGAGTCCTGGTGTGCACATTAATCAGGAATGGGAGCGATCCATCGGGAACAAAGATTTCTAGATTTAACGGTCGACGCTGCTGGCGCGAAATAAAAATCGCATTTGCGATAATTGGTTACGGGCCGTCGACTCGCACCGAGTGCGGTTTTATATGCTCCGCCGGCTAAATGACTGAATCTATCACATTTCCTATTTCGTGTTTACATGATACCTTTTTTCCATTGAAAAGGTTAAGGTCTTCACATCATTGGTTTATTCTACTGAAATGCGCTAAAATACTATATGTATGTATTATACGGCGGAAAAATAATTTCGGCCACTTAACGAAGTTGTAAATTATTTTTATTCAAATCGTCTCTAATATTTGAAATTCAGTTTCATTTCAATTTAATTAATTATGTAGAAGTACTTGCATATGAAAAACTGTTTATATTTATAAATTGCTAAGTTTACAATTAAACTTTTCATAATCACATCTCACATAGAGTTCTAATCACACAAGACGATTGAAAAGGGGAGGAAAAAAGTAATTCTTACTTGGGAACAACAAGCCAATCTTTATTAAGGATGTCGCAAATAAGATTTGAACAACAATTTCACGCCATACCGAACTTTTACGAAAAGTAAATGTATAAATCATATTCAATTTAAAAACATTACACCACCTTTATAGAAATCATGTCATGGGTTTTTGGCTTGAACACTGCCAGATAGTTCCATATTCCTGATGTGGAATTTTCACATTCCTAGCTCTAATCACAAGTATCAACCACATCAATTGCATCTGAAGTGTTCTAGACCTCAATATCGTCGACAGTGGAACCATTCCTTTATCATCTTACATAGCTTACATGCTATCCACTAGGTCGAATACTGAACCTTTGGGAAGATCGCATAGCAGCCTCTAATTCGATTACCTATTGGCGAAACGTTCCGTGCAAACTCGCAATGGCAAACGCACTTAGCCTATTACCCATTGAGTACCTTGTGCGGTCACATTTTTGGACTTGGATGGTCTAACTATGTTAATCAATGTATAAGTTATTTAATAAAGACAGAGACAAAATAGAAAACATTTTTTTAAGGCAGGCGTGACCTCATTTCCGAATTGCAAGTATCGGACGCATCGCAAGAATTCTTTGTATGGGAATTCATAGATTTGTGCAATCCGTACGATGCGGTTCATTGGACGCACTTGTATGAATTCCTATAAAAATAATACTACGATCTCTTCGATTCGATGTGTCCAATACGTACCAGGCAAATATGTGGACGACTGCCTGTAATTGTAAAAAATACAACGTACTTAAAAGTTGGAATGCAATCTTCCTATAATCAAGTCCTAATGTCATCATTATAAATGTTTAAAAATACCTAAATGTGAAATAATAAAAGCAGTGCTGACCTAAGCAAACGTCTTCAAACCATAGATATAACTCAATTAGTCACTTAATTTATTGGTAATTTCACCAACCAGGTAATGAGCTCATAAATGTGTTATATGCAGATTTTCAGCAATTAATCCCGTGTTCTAAACATGTACTCGTTAATTACATGATTAATTAATTAGGTCGACCATTACAATAATCAATTAATTATACATGAAAAATGTCAACGCGTTTTTATTTACGTCTTCTATTCAAATCAAGAATATTAATAAGACAAAATATTTTTTTAAAATGTCTACAGTGTTTTGTGTTTTGCTGACTTGCTGTCAAATCTCCTTGGAGGATTCGGTAATGGACATTTTTCCTGACACTCCGGGTAGATAGAATGGCACGCGCCTTTTCCACGAAAGGAAAGCTGTTAAGTTTCCCGCGGTCTCGAGGGACGGCAGAAAGGGTAAGTCGAGGTCACTGGCCGGTGCGGAATGTATCTGTTCGTATCACTCAATGGTTGAAATAGCACATCGACATATTGATGACAGACTTTCTGCATTTGTCTTATATCTTTAACAAAGTAAACAAGGGTTTTGGTTTCAATTCGAAAACAGAACTTAAACGTAAAGCAACATAGAATAAGTAATGTTGTTTACTAATGAATAAATAGTTCACAAGAAAAACAATCTCAAGCAAGTTACTTTCGATTGATCAATTAACGTCAGCGGCATAAAGAAATAGGTCGAGCGGAAAAGTTAGGATAATTTTTCGGTCGGTCGCACATTAACTGTGTCCACGAATAACTCGTGCATATCCGATTCCAATCGTACCGACACGCGTCACAATCCATCATTAAGTTCCATATTTAAAACGAAAATAGCCCCGTAATGGACTTACAAAACCTCGCTTCAATGTTGTGTTTCAATGGCTGAATGATTTGTGTCGCTAATGGATATTTTAGGCATTTATTTTTAACTCCATCGATTTCATATTTTTGTACTTGTGTTGTTTCATTTCATTGTTGGCCACCGACCAAATTAATAACTCTGAGCATAATACCGTCACGTGGTTCAGGAAACTTCAATCAATCTGGATCATGGTACTTATGCAAACAATGAATAAATTCGATATAATAATTCACTCCAGTACACAGTGTACTCGTCAAGAGCAACAGCTATTGAGATTGTTTCTTATTTCAGATTTTATTATAAACTGCACTTAAGTTGTTACTATGTCATCACAGTTTACAATTACTAATTTTCATTAATACGAAACACCCAAAAGCATTAATATGAAAAGTAACATAACTTATACCTAGTTTTTGGGAATTTCAACATTCTTTTTACTTCTCTTCACATTTAAGTTGATTAGTGATATTTCTAAATTCATATTAGATTCATTCCACTACCTCCCTCATTAAATCTATTATTTTAACAAATATTTCAGCATTATACATGTACAATGTTTAATTGAGCTTATTTTGTACAATTACAGCCAGCTTCGTCAATCTCCAATAAATCTGTCAGTTATCTCTCACATTCTTGTTCTTATCTATGTTTGCATGTAGCTATTGTTGGTAGCTTGTTTGCAGTAACAGATAAAATAACATAATATCGTGTAGCCTGCAAACTTTTACATAATTTATCATCACTGTTTCAAAATCATTATCATTACTTAGGGGTGTTATTTCAGCTGGGTGACCCTCTGTTAATAAAAATGGAGAATTAATAGCATCCATACTCACCATTACATTAAGTATATCAGGCCTCGCGACAGTCTTCAAGTTCGATTATAACATCTGAAACAAAAAAAATCTATTAGTTTTTTTTTAATTGTTAGCATACCTTTGTGGTATGTATTAATTTTATCAAGTTAAACTTATTAAAACTGAAATTGTTTTATAAAACGAACAAGGTGCATTTGAATACCGACGTCCTTTAGTTAACTGTATGACGTGCGCATATTGCCATCAAATTTAATTGGATCCATATCATTGTTACCCCAGATGTGTCAATCAAACTGATACATACAACGGTTTTTATTTTGATATGTCGAGTCATGCATAGCGGAAACCATGCAATAATACAATCGAAGTGTTTTTAAATTAGAAAATCAGCTTTTTCGTATTTTAACCGAGATTATTTCATCAAACTATTGTTGTAAACTGGTATTATATATCATATATATAATATATTAAGAAGGATTTATATTATTTTCTTATAAGCAGAAATTGTACATATATATGTCTGAATAGTCTATATGTTATGGGCCAAGTGATTAATCAGGCATTATTCATAATGCCCGGGCAATATGAATAATGCCCAATAAGAGCGGGCAATGTGATTATAATCAATCAATTTATCACATTGCCCGGGCATTATGAATAATGCCAAGTGCCTATTGGGCAGAGTGATGTATTTATTTATTTATATAAGCTTTATTGTACACCATAAATAAAACAAAAGGAAACAATTCAAACTAGAGAAAAAAGTACAATTGGCGGTCTTATCGCACAAGGCAATTTCTGACAGACAAGATGTAAAGCGAATCAAAATCAAAACAATGAGCCGAAGTGGTAGAATGTAGAATAGAGCAGCACGAGGGGGTGGGTTGGGAGGTTTGGAGGGGGAGGGGGAGTGTCGCACCTCCCCTGATACCACTCCCATGAAAAGGTAACGCACTATTCCTGAGAAATATCTATTATAGCAATCTAAACCTTAAAACACTTGTTGTCAATACAAATTAGCTTCTGCATCGTCTCCGGCGCTACGGGAAGTTTAGCCCCTTCGCCCTTGCGTAACAAAAGATAGGCACCCATGCTCACCTCCGCAGCTTCGGCTTGCTGGTCGCCACAGGTGACCAGCCTCAGCTGCTACGGCTCGCACGGTTGCCTTCCTTCTTCTATCCTTCGTTACAGCGGGCGGGGGCTGCTCTCCCTCCGCGCCTCCGACTTTTCATATACACTCTAGGGTCGGTAGCCAAAAGACTACCTGAAGTCGGGGTGTTCCGAGTTGGTTTTGGGGCACAGTCGACCTAACTGATCCATAAAGTGGGTACACTAATTTTCTTCTGAAGATAATGTTTCGGACGTTAAAAAACAACTAAACATAAGCAGATCAATTCAACCTTTCTAATTTATAGGTCTATCGCAGATGCGACTACAGATGCGACAATGCGGCAGCGCGACACCTAAAAAATCACCTATTAATCACATTGCCCGATCATCATGTAGCCATATTCATAATGCCCGGCCAATGTGATAAATAGGTGAGTTTAGATTGTAATTAATCACTTGGCCAGATATGGCTCGGTAATATTCATACTGCCCGGGCATTATGAATACTGCTCGCATTAATCACTTGGCCCATAACATATATATTACATATATTCAAATTATCTGTGTCAGGTTTGGGTGTTGTGACACTAGAAATATCTAGTATATAAAATCCAAAATACAAGACCCATGTGTTGTAAAATTTTGGTTAACAATATACAAGTAACACTAAAGAAGACATTTTCAACAGAACACGACAAACAATCGCAGAACAAAAGACAATGGCCGACGAGACAATTTCTCCATTTAAATTCGATAATTGCACGAGATAGCGTTAAAAACGCGGCCGCGGTTACTTCTCTAGACCCGCTTGATTTATGGCTGTTTCGCTGAATTTGCTTCAAAATGCAGCATTTATCTATTTGTACTAGCATCCAACTTGCACTAGAATTAAACTTATTTCTTCTATGTGTAATCTTACTTCTTACTTACGGTTAAATGCTGGGTGAATATTAACTGACTACATATGACTATAAGTAGAATAATATCTCTTAGCATAAATGTAGTTGTAGTTTTCTTAAATATAGTTGAATAAATATCTTGATTTTTGATAATGGAATGAAAATTGATGTGGTGACAAATATAAATAGTATTTTTAATAGATCAAATGCGACAAGATACTGATCAATGTGATTCAAGCCTATCGCTCCTGTCGGCACGTTTATACCAATATCAGACCTTATCGAAATCAGATATCAATTGTTAGTCCATAGAAATGTTACAATTTAAGGACCGAATATTGCATTTCTTAGAGGACGCAATTTTATTTTTGGGACATGTTTGGGGGTCAATAGAAGCTTAACCTCAAGTTTGTGGGATCGCCACACTTGTCCCCCGGCCGCCATCTTGGAAAAAGGGGTGAAAAGACTTTTTTCGCGATAACTCGGAAACTATGCGTCGTACAAAAAAAAATGTAAAGCATAATATGTAGCTAATTGTTTTGTCTACAAATATGTTTATATAACTTTTTGCCCTAAATTAAAAATTTGCGTCGTTCTCAGGCATTGATTAACGTAATATTATATTTACTTGTATAATATTTTTCCTTACTTTAATTTAATAAACAATAAGACTACCGAAAACCACATCAATATTATATAAATAAATTATATCAAATGTTTTGTAAATAGAGACTTATTACTGTGTATTAGCTTTTCATAAGAACCATTTAATTGCCTACATAAATAATTTTATTTCATTTCATTAACTATGGCAGTTTTGTACCTTGTGTCGCATGTAAGATGGTTCTGAAAATTCAGCGATTCGTTCCACTCCTATACGTCCAAAACTTGCCATATACATTATTCTCCCGAAGAGTATGCAAGAGCACGAAATAAGATTAAAAATGTAAGTTTACGACGACATTTCGATTGTACTGTTTCTTACAAACATCGCTTTATTCTAGGAGAAAATACGTCCACTTGCCCGTGTTCAACCGAAAGCTGACATACAATGAATGTCCAGACGAGGAAACTTTATATATTTGTACTCTATTGTGACGCGGATAAAATATTTCTCAAATTATTCTATTACGTTTTTATAAAAAGAGGACGTTATAAACATTATATTATAAAAATACTACAGCATCAGCTACTGATCCGAATGAATGGGACCGTATCAAGATATATTGATTTCAAATTGCGTGGTTCATAAAGAACTATAAGATCAAGTATTATATGTTTAAAAAACAAAAACGAAAGTAACAAATCTTCTTAAATGATTACGTCTCAACGCGTTCACTATCAATACCACTAAAAATTTATTATCCCACAATTTGAATTAAATATTTACGGATCGATTACTTCTGAAGGACCCTAAAGGACCGCCACATCTTTAAATACAGTCCGCAAATTATTCACTGGTGTCACAAATTGTTTGTTTCAGGGACAAATGGAGACAGGCTTGCCCGGCCCTCCGCCGGCGTACGAGTCCGTAGTGGAGGGACCCTCGCAACATAAACATGGCGACACTTTAAAGGTGAGTTACAGACAGGACCCTTATTACACTTTAAGAGCCTTATTAAATTGGGATGAGCGAGGGACCAACTTTAGCCTAAGCTTTAGAATCTCATGATTATTTTATTTATTTATTTCATTTTTTAAATCAGTGGGTGGTCATAACTGGGTTGCCATGTTAGGCCGAAGTACGCAAGTTATTAATAGAGTTGTGAATACCTCACTATACAAAATAATCGAGTCAATTCTAAAGCCTTGGACTAAAGTTAATCCCTCGGTAATCTGAGTTTATTATTAAGGTCCTAAGTGAAAATAGTGTCGGCGTTAATTGTGGAAAATTTTAAAACCTATTCTATTTATTGAATGTTTTGTACCTTTGAACGACTTTTGAATTCAGTTCGAGCGAAGATGACAAAATATTCAATAATTGAAATAATTTTAAGAACTGTATACAAATAACGCCGTTTGTGTTATACATTTGCAGTATTGAAATGAGTTTATAATTAAAATGAAGAGATTAACCAAAACGTACAACAGAAATTAAAGTTACTATTTATAAAAAATCACCGACGACACGTGGTTATCCATCGTTATTTATATATACACTTGTATAGCATAAGAAATAAAGAACCTCACAGACTTATATCTTATACCAAGTTGTATTTTATTTTAGGAGGTGATAACAGAACCCTGTCCGCGCTGCCACATCTCGTCACAATGCGACAGCGGGCTGCCTTCCTACGAAGCGGCGGTCACGCTAAAAGACACCAAATTATAAAATGCCTTGTACACTAGACGTAATGATGTAGTTATACGAACCCCTTGCCTTTATGAGGGTATTTGGAATTGGAGTTTACGTAATAAAAGCACTGCTGGATATTATCTGTCGGTTATTGTGTGTGTATTACACGAAAGCCTAATATATATTGCTTATAAGTTAGTGTATATGCCCCACTACTGGCGTAAGGCCTCTCGATATACAGGTCTTTGTTGAGTATGCAGACGTAATGCGGCTTGGTTTAGATGGATTTTTTATTAGTAAGCCAGTTTAGAGCCAATTTTGCGATTCCTACCCGGTTCAAGACTGTTGTCCAATACTCGGTTGATGTGAAGTTGATTATGCTACAAAATGTTACCTTTCATAGAATCAAGCCACGTTAGGCCACCGAGATGCAATTTACCGACTGATCGACAAGCCTCAAATATTTAACGCTTATTTATTAATTTTAAATACACAATTTATAATATATTGCATTGATGTAGTATTTTTTATATTTGTAATATCTGTAGTTAGTCACAGTTGGGCCAAGGTTTTTAAGAGTCACAAGGTTTTGTTATTGATCCCAGTAGACTAAATATAAAGGCATGCGGCCACATATTTGCATCGTACGTATCGGACGCATCGCATCAAACGGCTTTGAGTATTCGTTGTGTAGGAATTCATACAATGAATACGATGACTCGCATCGTACGGATCGCACAAATCTATGAATTCCTATAAAAACAATATTTTACGATGCGTCCGATACTTACGATGTTCAAATATGGACACATGCCTTAAAACTATCATTATCGTTTCCTGTAGTTTTTTAGTTCTATGGCCAGAGACGAATTCATCAAAACTGTCAGAGAGACAACTGGTAAAGGATTTCGGGAAACACGTGTTGAATTTTTATATTGGCGCGTGACCTCCACCTTATCCGTAGACCATAGATAAGCAATATTTAAATATCACAAATGATTTTTACCAATCGGCTTTTTACGTTTTCAACCGAACCAACCTGTCAATTTTAATAATAACTGCTGAAAACATGACATTAATTTAGTTACAAGTCCGTATTATTCTCAGTTTGTTTGCGGATTTGTATAATAGTGATGACAGTTTTAAAATGGTTATATTTACAGATTTCAATTTAACTAAACAAAAAATGAACAAAATGGCTAGCGCTGTGGAATGCCAAGCATTGTTCTGTAATTTATGGTGTTATTTGGTTTTGCTACTGTTCATGAGAAATCGTATCGCTTACCATACCATAAGACGGGATGGCATGTTTATTTCTCCATTAAATACACAAAAAAAAACTGAATTTCATTAATGTCCCGTATAAAAGGTCTTTATTTACTTTATTGGACGCCTCTATGTCAAGAGAAGTTGGATTAACGTACCTAATTGATACATGTAGTTGCTGTACCTACAAATCCCATATTAATGTTTTGTGAATATGGCTTGTGTATTAGACAAATACCAAAGAAAAGTATCTGAAAATAAAAGAGCTGAAGTAAATACTATTAAAATAGGAACGAAACTATTTTCACCATTAAAACGAATGTTGGGATTTGAAACTACAGCAACAAAATGCATTATTTGCAATTCTGCTCATTCCTTCAGAGATAATCAAAAAGGTGTGTTATGTTAAAACGGCTATCAATTTAATTAATATTGTAATTTGATGTTTTATCGTATTGTACAAAGAAAATACTTTTAATCGAATGCACGCACTCTTTGTAAATATCAAAAGAGAGTTGAAAAACAACCGCATTCTTTGTTCATTTGTTTTTGACAGTGAATTTAAAATGAATAATAAAACAATTCATTAAATTATAACATTTAAGTAAAAATATACTTAATTTCTTGTAAGTTAATTGCGTAAGTGATCTCATATCTATTAAAATAAATGCTTTAGGTAATAACTGCGAAAACAAAAAAGAAGTATAATAATTTTGTAGCACCCTCTATAAAAATATGTTTCCCTACCACCTAAGTTCTAGTTTCCGTACCACCAGTATCCGTGTGACTTAGATATAATAACATTAAATATAGATATGTACGTTACTGTTCAGATCAAGTCTTATGACTAGATTAAGTACAAGGTGTATGCCTGAATAACCACAATAAATATTAACATTAATACGTAATGTGTAATTTATTTTAGCTTAGTGACTTCAACCTATTTCCAGTTTGCCTGATGCACTTAATTAAAATATCTGACAATTTAACGTCAATTAAGATACATCTTTACTGTGTTTTATAGTAAAAGATTAATTGAAAAGCAGCTTAAACAAATATAACAACCGGGGAGTTGTAAGTGCTAGTTCGGATTACGAAGACGAAGAAGCGACGGGTAAGGGCAAACGCACTTAAAAATTAAAATACATCAAACAGTTACATTTTCCTGACCCCACACTATCAGTTTTGTAACGTGAGTATTAGAAATTTCTAGATATTTCTTTATTTCGAGATATTTTTTCACTAGACCAGAGGCAAATATTTGTGGGCTGCATAAACATTTGTCTCGGCTCTGGTATATAGCTCGTGACCTCTCATTTCATTCGTTTCATTCAACTAAGCTGCGGAGGCTGTTCTTACCTATGTTACTTATAAAACGAATGAAGAACAAGTCTGATATCTATAGATAGATCGTTATATAATAGTCGTGACGTATATTTTTATTACACACGACATTCATTGATACAATATTATGGAATTAGTCCACTGAGGGACGATCGATTGTACTCTTTTTATATTTCGACTACAATTCTTCATAGGCCAAATTTGATGTTCGTAAACTTTTTATTCTAAAAATACAATACTTTCGATCCCGAAACATAGGATGAGACATGAGCCCTTCAAATAAAACAACTATAAACTATACCGGGCACAGTAGGGGCCGGTCGAAATAGTTCAGAATTGATTGAAATTGAATGTAAACGAAGGACGGCCCGGTGAATGGGCAGATGACCTGATAAAACTCTCGGAGTCTGACGTCATAGGTCTATAAGTGACGCACCCAATTTGCGATCAAGTTCTCTGAACTCTCGTCAGTCGAACTGAAGTATTTAAAATGTTAAATTTTCAACGAAATATTTTCTCTTTAACAAGAGTAAATCTGTACAAACTCTCAGTTGAAGCCATGCCCACGGCTGAGGCGAATGCAGATCGCTAATAGGTTTATTGTTACATAGTTTTAATGAAAAGGAGGACCGGCACATGTACATGTACTTAGGAGCAAAAAATATCAATACATTATTTTTTGGACAGGTGTGGAAACCTGCAGAGTGGTGCAACATACACGCTCCGGTTTACTTGTATAAGCTTAAGTGTATGCTTGATAACCTGTAAGTGATTTCAAATAATATGACTGGTGGTAGGTCTCTCATATGTGAGGGGACGCCTTGGTAGGTACCAACGCAGTGTCTGTTTCAGCAGTGCAAATTCACTGTTGTGTTTCGGTTTGACGGACATTGTAGCCAAACGAACAACTCGTATCGCTTGTCATCAGGTAAACGGCATGCTCGTCTCGCCATTCATTGCAATAAAAATTATATATGTATGTATATTTTCAAATTTCCATCCTGCATATTCATTGCCGGTATAGTAAGTTTTATTAACGTTGCACAAGTGAAATTAAAAGTAACGCTATCTTCAACAAGTTCATTGTCTCAATTACTTACTAATTGAGCATCAATCACTGATAACTTGCGCATAATTTTGCATACATTGCGTTCACAAAAGAAACAAGCGATTGTTCCCAGCGAACGAATCGAGAAACCTAATAGTGTTTGTAGCTGGTTGTGTAATTAATCCAATTATGAATGCGTTTAATTATGTGCCAATTCACACGATATTACACTATACTAGCGACGGAATCAATGAGATACCTGCACTGATACATTATGTACTAATGAAGGAATTTGAACGTCGAATATTTGGAGTAAATAATTAAACGTCGCTTCATTAATTTTGAGTATTGTGTGGCGTTATAATAAAGTTGATTATAACATAGGCTAACATTAAAGTTGACTACAAACACGTCTAAATTTCAATTTCGTCCAAACACCTTTGCTTTGTCAAATAGGTTAGTCAAATATGCTATAAATTTGATTTATTTTATCATCAGTAGTCATAAGATGCCCATTGCTAAACAGAACAACCCTGGGAAATTATGGAGCTGAATTGTTTTGAATTTAGTTTTTCTACTAGTGTATTCATAAGCTTATTTAACTGTCAACATTTTAATGATGTTCAGGTATTAGTCGTTTATCCTTATCTATGTAAAACCATTTCCTTTTCTGTCAATGGAGAGGCTACATCAATCTTCTTGTTTTTGACACATGAACGATATTTTTAATTGGAGTCAAAGCGTTTAAATGTACTCGGTATGATTAGTCAATAAAAGAGTTCGTCGTTTAAAAGACACTGTTTAAATTAAAGTTTCTGTTAAATGTAGGAAAATTTATAATTATTTACTATATCTGGAATGTTCCCATCATGGGCAGTTGGGATGCACATACCAAAACATATTTTCTAACAATTTTTGAATCGTTTTTTCTCTCGTTATTTTATTGCAAGTTATTTATATTTCAAAATTATCTTTTTTTAATCAACCTATAAATGTGATCTCAATTCCATACGACGATAATATCAAATAGAAAACCTCTCAAGATATGAATATCTCAGTGCCGGAGTTTTGAGAAGGCCCCGGAGTTGGTATAAAGGAGAAAAACTTTAAGCCACTTCCGGCTTATTGCGATGCGCTGCTCTCGGCAATATGGCAAGCAGTTTTATTTAAATTTGTGTCATTATATTGTACAGGCAACGTGATTACTGGGGACTGTGGAGGTAATATTAGAGATAACAAGTAAAGGATAAGTTAAAAACAGTCATTTGCTATAATATTTTTAAGAAATAATATTTTTCAATTCAATGTTTTTGTACAATACATGCAAGACATTACATAACTAGTCACTACAAGTACACATATTAGTGATCGCAGTGCTATCTTAAAATAGTATCTCCTGGCGAAAGATTGTTCTGTCTCGCCAGACCCAAAAGTTATACAGTCCTGCTCGAAGGCCCGACACATTTGACAATGAAGAGATGCAAATATTGAATCACGAGCATATAAGTCATCATTGATGAGCTGAAGTTACAAAAACATTTATAAGCTAATAATTCACAATCACAAACAATAACAAAAAATAGATATGCTATTGTCATTTAGCCAATTTTATTTGTAAATAAATTTTACAGCCTGAATGTTACCAAAACCAATTAAAACCATCATCATATTTGGCGTATAAAGTGATCACTCAACAAATATCAATGTGATTGAAAAACCCCGCGATTAAATGTTTTACAAAGCGTTTCAATACCGCGGTTAATGTTTGCGTGCACAGCTTTGGATCTATTTGAATAGTTACAAAACATGAGCCAACCGTACGTTTGTAAATGAAAAGTATGTGGCGGCAATAACCGCTCGTCGAACTACGATAAAGCAACGCATTAGTATATTAAACACTGAAATGAAAAACCCCATGCATATTGTTGATCCATTGGCAGTTTTATTGAAATGAGAGACGAAATACGGACGTAGTGTTCTCTGTACACGCGTTTGTGAAATGCATTGTATTACAAGCTGCAGTGTGATTTCTTGCCTCTTTAGCAGTTTTAATGATGATTACGAATACCGATAAAATAAATAAAAAATAAATACACACAACAGAATATACAAAAGTGTTGAGACCACGCTAAGATCGTGTCTTGTGTTGTGGGTATCAGGAACTACGAAATATTTCAGTCTCACAAACCCAGAACAAAACAAACAAACGAAACAAATATTTCTAAATATTCATATCCCATCAAAAACATCCTGTAAAAAAATTCCAAGTCTCGCAGCTCAGGTTTTCTACCGCAAAAGTTGTGAGATGCATGTTATACCAAGTCGATTAATTTATTTAGTCCTTAAGGGACCTTCTATATAAAGTTATTACGTTAGTTATTACCATATCAATATTAAAAATTCTTTACGTTTTAAATAAATAGATCGACTTGGCCAGCAGCATTATGTATAAATTGTATGATACATTATGTTTTCATGCGATGGCCAAGTCGATCCATTTATTTAAAACGTAAAGAATTTTTAATATTGATATGGTAATAACTAACGTAATAACTTTATATAGAAGGTCCCTTAGGGCCGAAACTGCGTTAAGCGGGCGCCCGCGACGGGCAACCGTCGCGCGTCTCCTCGCGTGGACACGCGCGCGGGCTCCGTGAGAACGCGACGGTCCCCGTCGCGGAGACCGGATTTACGCAGTGTCGCTGGTTCAATTTTAAAGGTGTGCATGTACAGTCGTGTCGATGGAGAGCTTAATATATTATTACATAGCAAAACGACGACTAGCAAAAAAAAAGGACAGCCAGGAAGGCTGTTTATTGAATTTAGGTTGCTAGGCGGAGAATTTGTTGTAAAGTTCAGTAAATTAAGAGAAAATGAAAACTCATTGTACAAATATTTTAAAGTTTTGATACCGTTCTATGGCGAATTATCTTCGAAACTGGAACCATATTTGATGGTCAACAACTTAAGGGTAAAATCTGTATCAGTCATATCACCAACGGAAAGGCTAAAAAAATCTTTATTTTTGCTCAAGTATATTCATCATCATCATCATCTCAGCCACAGAAAGTCCACTGCTGAACATCGGCCTCCCCCAACGGTCTCCGCATCGACCTGTTGGAAGCAGCCTGCATCCAGCGACTTCCTGCAAATGTAGCCAGGTCATCCGTCCACCTTGTAAGCGGGCGTCCGACATTTTGCTTGCCTGTACGTGGCCTCCACTCTAGAACCTTTCGCTATGAATCATCTATAGAATCCTTTGCGCTATGTCGGTGACCTTTATTCTCCTACGGATCTCCTCATTTCTGAGTCGATCTCGTAGGGAAATACCAAGCATAGCCCTCTCGATTGCTCGTTGAGTGACTTTGAGCCTTCTAATGAAGCCCAAAGTGAGAGGCCACGTCTCGGTGCCCTATGCCATCACCGTCATGTTATCGCTGGCGGACACCGCGCGCTGTACCGCGCGTGCCCCCGCGACGGGTTCCGACGCACGAAGGCGGGCCCCGCGGCGCGGGTGCGGGACGCGCGTCCCCGTACCGGACGCCCGCGCGGATCCCCGCGACGGAGCACTTTTGTATGAAACCGCGCGAGTGCCCGCTTAACGCAGTTTCGGCCCTTAAGGACTAAATAAATTAATCGACTTGGTATAACATGCATCTCACAACTTTTTGCGGTAGAAAACCTGAGCCGCGAGACTTGGAATTTTTTTACAGGATGTTTTGGATGGGATCTCACGTCTTTTTGTAGAGTCCTACTTTTTTCCTTGTCAGTACTTCTTACTTCTAGAATATCACTAACGATTTTTCTTAAAGCCTCTGTCTTATGGATTTTTCTTATTTTTGTAGGCATCAATTTATCACAAGTATAGCGGATTTGATTATTAATGTTCTTTCTTTCATTGTAATTGATATTTTCGAGCTACTTAGTCTATTTATTTGCAAGGGCATGTGACATGTTGAATACACCATTTCCTTCTCTATATCCCCTCCTGTTATGCCTCATATATATAGATATCTATCTACAACTATTATTCCATTATATACGGGTACAATGATTCATTAACTGCAAATGTAACTTTGTAATCCTATACATTTATATGGGATTACAAAGTTATCCGCACCGCCGCTCATGCCCGTCAAGATTAAAATAGTAATACAAATTGCCCTTAGTGCGACCGAAATGACCATATTTAACGGATTTCTAATGCATCCAAACGTGCCACGTCATGTCAATTACTAGTTGACATGGGAAATATAAGCTTAATATACACTTTTATACTATGTCAACTACTAGTTGACATACTTACTTTAGACACTAAACACTAATTATATTCTAAATTTGAAGGTTCTATGTCTGCTAGAAGTGCCTTAGACTTTTGATGATCGGTCAGTCAGTGAGTGACAAAATTAAGAAAGTTTGACTAGTTACAATTCTTAAACTACTGGTTCAAATTGAATGAAATTTTTAAATATACCGTGTTTACACAATGCCTGCTTAGTAACTGAAAATTCAGGCTTCATGCTTTAGCCACAACGAAGTTATAGGGAGTTGAAAATGGTCTGAATTGCTTCGAGAAAAGGATGTTACGGCCTATAGCTCGACTTGGACGGGGGCTCGGCCGCGCCCCCAGATACTGATGTCAAGGATACAGGCTAATAAATCGATCTGCGAACTTTCTGCAGGTCGTCATACTTGAATCGATATTAGGCAGCAGCAATTCTAAATTTAATAATTATGTCCTAGTATTTTATATAAATATTAATCATGATTACAGTCGAAAACGGTTTACCAAAGAAACAAAGGACGCTGTTTGAATTCCAAGACCTTAAATACGTTATGAACGTAGAATCCACATAGTCAAACTTTAAGCTACAACAATGTTACATATTGGTAGGATTACAAAACCCCACTGACAACATATCATTAAAACGAACTTTAAATATTAGCCAATAAATTGCCAAGCCAATGCAAAAACCGCAATTACAAATTGGTTAACAAACCGTGAATCGCTTTCATTTTCAATAGTACCAGTAGTTGTGATCAAAAGTAATTCATTCACTAAACACACAATAGGAATGTCAGACGGCTATAAAATAAGCAATAAATTATACGGAACAATAGTATTGGAGTATCGTAAAAGTATTTTCCCGTCTAGACTTTAAGTTAAATATTCAGGTAGTTATTTTCGATGTGAAGGCCAATAGAATAAAATTTATGTAAGTATACGTTGTAAAAAATATGGAAATGTAATAGTATTAACTATATCTGCGTTGTGAAGGTCAGGGATGGCTCTTAAGTAGGACTTGCCTAGTACGTTAAGGTTTAAGTTTATAGTCACAGTCGGTCAAATTTTTCCCATTTTCCAGTTTATAAACCTATTTTAACTAGAGAATCTTTTTTCCTTTTTTATGACTTTTGAATTCAGTTTGAGCGAAGAAGACAAAACATTCGATTGCTAAAATAAGTTAATAAACTGTCTATAAATGAAATCGCTTAAGTTATTCAAAATGATACCAATCCAAATTGTTATCTTCTTTTGACAATATTAAAATCTTTCGTTCATTTTATTATACTCGTAATACTCTAGCGAACAAACTCTGATCATAACAAATTAAACCTTGAATTAAACAGTGACAATAGCAGAAAGGCAATAGCAGATTTAGCAGTTTAAGTAAACGAAGTTTTAAAGCCACGAGACACGGTTACCGCTAATCCGTACAATCCTGCGACGAAAAGCTGGGCAATAATAAAAAATGCATTCCATCCCTCCCAATAGCAGCGTTAAGGAATTGAGGGGGGAGAGTGGGAGAGAAAGGTCTAAGTGGCAGTGGTGAACGGTCTCCGGCTGTTTTGAATACAAATGAACTGGCGGCAGATTTAAACGAATCTATTATTAGTTTCCGTGAGACGGTGCTTTCAGACCGATAGATTTCTTTTGCTCTGACATATTTTAAAGAATTTAAGATTTTTTGAAGATTCAGCCTGACCAATAGGATCTACTTCAGTGTTAGCGCATTTTTTGGTGCATGATAGTTATAGTCTCTCTGATGTCAAAACTTGCCCTTTTCTTGCCGTGCCTTTTAATTTTAGTCTTAAGCATATCTCCCAATCTTTGGCATCCTCTATCGTAAGAATATAAACACTAGTCTATTAAACAATTATTTGTGGTGACTTGAGGTACGGATATTTAAAAGTTATTCTAATACACAGTTTGTTATCCAACTAATCTCTGCCCCGATTCCTTTCCGTATTGGCGTGTGGTTCGTGTCGCGATGCCACTCGAACTCACTTCACTAGTGGGAAGCGCTTCGAGCACGGCCTGACAATGTGAAGCGACCCTTCACGCCGCTCGTCTTTCTTTACACATCTCATACAAGTACATCCGCTGTGAAAAAGTTTCACCTTTAAAACTGAACGTTTCCGCGATTTTTCATTGTTTTTGAGGGTTGAGCGAAAGGATTTTCGATTCAAAATGTTTAACGTTTTGTTTGGTAATCCAGGAATAAGATAAATACGCTGTAGGAAGCAAAAAAAAGCTTTTAATTCGATTCACAGACCAATGAAAATCCTATTGCATAACAAAAAATGGAATTCAAGACATCACAAGATTTGGATATAAAACGATTGATGCAATTTGGATGATCCAAAATTTATGAAAACAAATCAAAATATATATAAGATTTTCGATGCTTTTTATTTGTCTATAGGTATAATACTAACGCGACTGCCAACATGTTCATGGTGGTCGCGGGTTCGAATCCCAGGGCACACCTCTGACTTTTCGGAGTCATGTGTGTATTGATAGTCAATCACCACGCACTAAAACGGTGAAGGAAAACATCGTGAGGAAACCTGCATACCATAGCGATTTTTAAAAAAATTCTATGGTATGTAAGTCCGCCAACCCGCACTAGGCCAGCGTGGTGGACTATATGGCCTAACCACTCTCAATCGTACTGTCGATTGTAGAGGAGGCCCGTGCCCTGCAGTGGGACGTATATGGGCTGATACAGATACAGAGATAATACTAACGAAGGCAAAATACTAAGCAGTGTCCCTGAATGTATCAACACTCTTACAAACAACTAAGTAAACGAATCCTATAAAAAGACAACTATTCAAATCGCGAGTTTTTCCACTTCGGGACGTAGCGCGTTCGTAATCCGGGGCGGCGCGAAGTGCATTCCTGTGTTAATCAACTCCGCGACGAAGGAACCTCATTAACAATGCACTCGATGGAGGCTTTGCTGTTAAACGTCTTTTACTGCCGGCAGCTGGCGATGTAACTGCGAAATGTATACAATGTTATTTCGATTATCGTGGCAATGGAATCTTACATTTTTGAATTAGAGATGAATGCTATTTTCTTAGGGTGCAGAGAGGTTAAAGGTTTTTTTATTTATTGTGAATGATTTGATTTATTATTTTATGTTAGAAAACTTGTATGAAGTGAACCTTTTCAAACACACCTAAATGAAGTTCGAAGCAGCTAGGTTATTTCTTTAGGGTAATCCTCATGTATGTCAATTAAGTCATTATATCGATTCAATGAATGAACCGATAAATCCAGCCGCTTACTCGAATTAAAATTCAAACCACAAATGTATCAATTGAACAGCGAGATCGGTTAAATACTACACTAACAATGAAATCCCACCGCTACCTACGTCACACTAACCAACCACAAATCGTATCAAATGTGATATTTCAAATCAATTTTGTCCGAGCAGCTCGTCGATACTCGACACCTACGGTCTGTGGTTAATGAATTACATCAAACTGTATGGAATTATGTTACACCGATATATCGCGATAATCTAGCTTGCTGTAAGTCCTTAGGTTACAACTAATAGGTGTCGATATCAGTCTATCAGATATATTCAGTCATAAACTTCCTTTCAAATTATGGGATTGGATTGAATTTTTGCGGACGGAACAAATATTTATTCAAATTATTATTGTTATAGCGGGTAACCGACCATACGGTTCATCTGATGGCAAGTTACCACAGCCGGCCATGAAAATCAGTATCATTGGGCCATAGCGATGCGATGAAGTATAAAGTTAAAGTTTAATTAGTAATTACATTATTACGACTGCCTCGGTGGCGTAGTTGTACTAGGGTACGGTTACAAAGCTCTCGGGTTCGAATCCCGGGTTGGGCAAAGTGATATTGGATTTTGCTATTCATTATCAGCCCAAAGTCAGGAATTTGTGCCCGATATGGCGATAGGCTCGCCACCTATCACATTGTGGGACGGAACATACAAGGCGAAATGTGGGTGCCCTGGCACCTATGCCTACCCCTTCTGGGAAAAAGGCGTGAGTTTATGTATGTATGTACACTATTATTTCTCGTATTAAAACTCCCTTACGATTGCTCCCGTTAGTTAGCTAAATAGGCATTAGTGCCTACATAATATAAAATAGAGAAAAAAAGTTTAATTTCTTACATCATTGCCGAATCTACAATGTTGTTAGGTATCGAAGAATCCTAGAAAAAAAAAAACGAAAGCGTATACATAGTATTACCAACTATCCTTTTTCAGTCGCTTTTCGTTAAACATTAATGTGGCCATGACCCAAAAGTATCCCTATTTTACGATGTGTCCCAGACAGTTTGGCGTTAGTTACATATTTACTGTTCGCAGCGAATTAGATTTTAATCTGCCGTTAAGAAGCGTTATCTGAATTTTAATTAGGCGACAGCTGACTTGGGATCACTGCGTCATGTATTTATATACTGGTAATTGTAATATTACAATACAATTCTACCCTTTGTCTCTTTATCGTAATATTTTTGACAATGACAGCAAACGAACTATGTTATACCCTCAGCTATACCTAAGGATTACATCAAGATCAAGATTGCCAAGTTAACATTCCCAGTGAAGATAATAATTATTTATTTTTTATTATCATTCGTTGATCGATTCATGAATCATGCTCAATGTATACGGATCGCAGAGCACTTACTTTCTTGGGACAATGTAGCTACATAAAATGTTTTCTATTCATGCTAATATAAATTCGTTACAACCAACAATATACAATTAACAGAGCGTATCGCATCTCACAACAACATATTTGCTGGTCGATTACAAATATCTTACAATCAACACTTAGAATTGAAGTGGACCGAATCTAATCTCTAGAAACTCTTTTCATATGAAGATTTCGTCCCAAAATGATTTTTGATGCGATGCACCAGTTACAGCATAATACGTTTACTATGCACATAATTACGATTGGTCTCATGTATGAACTAGCAACAAAGGTATTACATTGCAAGTCGTGTATAATTTCATTCACGGCTCGGAATAGAACTGGGTTGTAGCCGTCTTACTTCGCATCGCGAGTAAGGTTTACACACACACACACGCACGCACGCACGCACGCACGCACGCACGCACGCACGCACACACACACACACACACACTCACACACACACACACAACCGTGCGCGCGCGTGACCATTTTTGTACATATGAATGTGTGTTGCCAGAAAGGAACATTTTTATTGTTGTTGTTGTTGGCCATATTGCCAGAAAGGAGCAGATAACATAGAACAACAGATAGTTACTGGTATAGTCGAGGGCAGACATCCGAGAGGCCGATGTCCCATTAAATGGTCAGACCAAATCAGCTCGACACTTAACATCAAACTTCACACTGCGCTAAATTATGCTAAGGATAAGAAAAAGTGGAGCAGCATAGTCGGAACAAAGGTTGCTGCATGTACTGAGGATCACGACCCTCAGCAATAAGAAAAACGATGTGAGGAGGATGTGTGCTTACACTATCTGACGCATCTCATCGTGTAATTTAAAGCACGAGTAAATGCTATCGTCCAGCAAATATAATTAGGGTGTACTAGTCACGACTGCATCCATAAAGCAATAAACCACCTCATTAGCCATTGTACTACAAGAAATACGCGTATAATTGGATGTGAACCTGCATAGTATTCACAATTACATCTAATAACGTGCACTTGAGTCTTATAATTCGTATCTAGAGAAGGTCGTTGCTTATGCGTGTACAATTATTACAATACTTGCTAATATTATTACATTTGTATGTTTAATCTCAGCGTGAAATGAAATGTATTTATTGGTCACGTAGGCAATTTAAGAGCTCTTATGACAAGTCAATACACATAGAACTTAATCTCTATATACAATATATTTTCTATACTTAGTATTACTTATTTTAATTTCTTGCTTTAATTTATTAATGAATTCGTATTTACCCATTATAGCTCTAGCACGCTTTGGAATAAAGTTTTGAGGGAAACCTTTTTTTATTCGGCTACATTACAGTCATTCTAAGCCTTAGAAAGACCATTTTGAACATTAGATTATCGCCAAAATGTCCTGATGGAATCTTCGAAATGATTTACGTTGACATAAGCACTCATCTAAACTATATCAGCCCATATATGTCCCACTGCAGGGCACGGGCCTACTCGGCAATCGAGAGTACGATTGAGAGTGGTTACCAGTCATCTAATATAAAAGTAAATGAAACTCTAAATGCACATACATACATAAACTCACGCCTTTTCCCCAGAAGAAATAGGCAGAGGTGCACCAGAACTGCAACCAGGACTCCCACGATTCGCCTTATATTTATCGTCCCACCATATACGGGGCGAGGATATCGCCATATAAATTCTAAATGTAATATAATTAATTTTAAAAATGGATAGCTATCAACATCATTGTTAAGAAATCATTGTAGACATGTAATGTTTTGGTAAAACGAATACGTGTAGTGCAAAATTTTAAGACGTGCTTCTAAATAAGACATGCATGCAGGTACACTAACATTGTTTTTCTGTGTGAAGGCGTTTTGGCGCTAATGAGCCGAACACTTACGGCTTACGGTTTTTGCATCACGGCACCTGCGATAACTTGAACTGAATGAAATATTGCGCAAGGTATTCAGCCGAACTTTTCCAATGAATTCTTCCTCCAAGCTCTAATCTTACAGCATTACCTAACTTTCAATGTCCTTACTTAACCCACTTAACACATACACCAATAAATACAATAAAGTTACCAATTACATCTTTGTGAAGTAAATCACGTCTACGTAACTAAAAACTTTGTAAGTATTCTTTATGTTTACAATGCCCAAATATATGGCAAGGACACGTTGGTTTCCCATAAGTTTGTCATAAGTTAACGAATACCAAGTGTACATTCGATAGGTATATTTCATAACGTCCTTGAAACACCAACGGAAATTCACAAAATTTCGTTGTTCAGCAGATCCCTTTGTTAGGAATTTGGAGAGCATTATACCAGTCACTCAAGAACAATAAATTGAATAATATTGAGTACCAATTGATTATTTTACCGATAGAATTGGCATTACCTTTTGCTGACTAATTACATATTCGAATTTATGCAAAGAGGAAATAGTAATTCTATATATGTATGTACCTCTATGAATTGTCTGAATTTAAAATTACGTAGTGTTACCAAGGTGTCCTTGCATATTGTTGCGGTGCCGAGAATTATAATGTAAATATTAATTTATCTTTTCAAAATTATCATTATAAATATAAGTATATAATTATAACATATATTATATCGACAGAGAAAAACCAGTACCAGTTATAGTGTAATAGTGTTGATCGATGAGATATACTTTCTTTCGCAGGTGGTACTCAAATACATTGCATTTACCAGCCATAAAGTGTATTGCAGTCAGGTTGTCCTACCTGTGTAAAAATTGTTACACTTTTACAACAATGCGATAAGGTTCGATAGCACCTTTAACATCATTTAGATTAACTTCGCCATTTAAAAGCGACCCCGACTCTCAAGCGAACGTACACGTAAATTCTCATCCAGGAAAAAAGGCTACACATTTTATAAGTATCGCATAATTAAAAATACAAGTAGATATTCCGAGGGCAAGTATCTCTTGTTATTATGAATTTTAATTTCATTAGAACATTCCTTCGTACAGCTCGTTGCCTTAATAAATTCAGTTAGCAGTGCTTCGGCAAATTGTATCTTCATTTTAATGTGGAGCGCACTTACCTTGTTAACTTGATTCAGCATTGCATGTTGTACATCCAACTGCAACAATAAATGTTTTTGATTTCTATTTGTCTCGTAAGTATTATTTCAAATCTTAATCTGTATCTGTATCAGCCCATATACGTCCCACTGCAGGGCACGGGCCTACTCTACAATCGAGAATACGATTGAGAGTGGTTAGGCCATATAGTCCACCACGCTGGCCTAGTGCGGGTTGGCGGACTTACATACCATAGAAATTCTTATGAATCCCTATGGTATGCAGGTTTCCTCACGATGTTTTCCTTCACCGTTTTAGTGCGTGGTGATTGACTATCAATACACACATGATGCAGTGCGTGGTGGCCTGTTGGTAAACGGACTAGACGCGACTGCCAACATGTTCACGGTGGTCGCGGGTTCGAATCCCAGGGCACACCTCTGACTTTTCGGAGTCAAATCTTAATATTGGTACACAAATTGAAAAAGTGGCCTATACTTCTATCAATAGCAGATATGGATGGTACCGTTTTTGCATTAAAGGTAAATAACTTTATTATATAAATTCCATACGTTGTTGATACCGTTGCTTATTGCAATGTCTATCAATCGTTTGTTTTATGATGGCACCTAATGCTTGGTAGTTTCATAATGTTTATATTGTTTGTTTGGAGATTCTTAACAAACGGCGATCTTTTGTGAGAGAAGAATTCGACTGTTTACTTTTTTATAACTTTACTGTCATTATTTCAAGATTAGGTAAGTATCAATCACATCAAAGATTCCGTATCTGTAATGCAACACAAAACAAAACACATTTTGATTTATAAAAAACTAGCGGCCCGGCACAGCTTCGCCCGGATACAAATAGATTTCTGTACAATAATATGTACGTATTATACATATAAACCTTCCTCTTGAATTACTCTATCTATTAAAAAAAACGCATCAAAATCCGTTGCGTAGTTTTAAAGATTTAAGAATACAAAGGGACATAGGGACAGAGAAAGCGACTTTGTTTTATACTATGTAGTGAAGACAACAGAGTCGATAATCATTTAATACTTATTCATCCACTCTTACTTTGATTTTACAATGCCTACTTCATTAATATTATTACTTTTGCAGTTGCTAAATAACACAAACAATTATCTGTATTAAACTATGCTTTTGAATTTCCGCAGTAATTACTTGAATAGCCAAATCAAAAATTCTTATCTTTATTCTCTTTGCCGATTTTTTTATTATTCAAACAATCTGTATTACCGTCATCAATCTAATCATCACTTTTTTTGTAAGAGAAAAATAGGGCGTTTTTCTTTCGTGTAAATTCAAAGTCTGCGTTACGTCAAATTAGCACTAATTACATTACATGTAATGGAGTTGCAAAAACGGGACAGGTCTTTTTAGGTGGTGAGGCAGAGGCGGTAAACATCTGATAATTACAGTTGCATAAACTAATGGTAAAGTACGAATATTGAGAATACAGGAATGACTACAAGAAACTTTAGCTCTACTATTCGTATATATAGTAGTTTATTTTACTTTCAATCATATTTTTCCGGAGTGCCTGGATGTTATTAGAATAGTTTATATTTAAAACGCCCTTAATATAATAAATAAAGTAAAAGAATGTGTAACTAAGCACCATTTATAAAACCAGCAGTACAGTATAATGCTGATGATTTTGAAACCCACAAAAGTAAATTTCCCTATTTCTGGCATAAAATAATAATTTATGAAGCCACGCTCGCAAGCATGTTGCCGGATCTCAAACTAAAATCACCGTACAAAGTGGTTTAGCTATGAAAATTCACGACTCGGCATTCCGTTACGGGATAGAAATTTAATTAGAATGTTTGGTGCTACGCGGGTTAGAAATATGCACTAAATTGCATGCAGTCTTTTCAGACATAATAGCTTCCATATATCTTGAAACAATCGTTGCAAATATGTGATTTATTTTGTGCTTTATCATCTAAATGTTAATAGCCACGTATTAAGCCAACAGCTTAAGTTCCGCTTAGATGATTTCCAAAGATTTCGAGATTAGTCACTGAAAATCGCTATTCCATCAAAAAATGCCTTTCAATAATAATTAAGCTTCGCCACTACCATTTTCTTTAACTGCTCGGTGAAAGTATCACCTATTATAGAAATAGCACTATTACCGTAAAAATCTCGTGAGAAAAATCGAAAACTACCGCTTACCGCAGCCACTTCAGTTATAGACACGAATTATTGTCACATCTAACGTTCCCGCAATAAAACACAGGCTTCCGACATTTATTTCTTACGCACCTGTTAAGTATCGACTTTTAAACAGACCACCTTTGTGAAGCTCATTAAATGAAATTACACCATGAATCGTAATAAATTAAGAAAAAAAATCATGACAACGTAATTTATGGGAATAAATTCTTTGTCGCGGGATTTTTGTAATGTTGACGCTTGAATAGTTGTATTTGACGAATGATGTGCCTCTATAGCCACATTTTCTCAAATATATTATTTGCTTTCACAACGTTCTTTGTATAAAGGATTTTATTAATGGCTGTAGTATTAAGATAAAACATTCATCGCAGAGTATCGGATTCGTCGATGTGTTTTTTCGGGGTATTTATTCATGCAAATCATTATGTTATGGTTCTTGAAATACACTTGAAAACAAATGGGATTTCAAGACTGTACACATTTTTAAATTTCTTTTGTTTGCACTTTGCATTTGAAAATAAGCATGTCCAATGGTTAGACGAACTCGCTGTTCTATAAATAATAAATCATTAAATTTCTTTAGCCGATATTACCTTTACATCCTTTTGTATCCGGCTCGAAGGACCAAATGTTATTTCAAATTAAATACCCCCGACATTAGCAATTCTAAAGCGACGCTTCCAATAGGTCACGACGCAGGAGCTGATAAAGTAAAGACGTCAATTAGTTTCTGTTTGCGGATATTAGAATACAACAATAAGGTCAGTGAAATGTCACCAATAAGAATAAGAAATATCCCGTTTCGTGAATACCTTGAACAATTATTAAAATTGATAGCCTTCACTAATTTGTTTGTTGGTCACGGGAAATTGGCAAACGCAAAATAAACGAACTAAAATATCTAGTTTAGTTTCGAGTAACCCTTTTCTTAATAAATTTCATTTGTTACCGCTGTAAGGTTTCTTATAAGAAAGCAAAAAATAGGGCCCATACACTGTTGAACATCATATAAAAACTTTCATTGTTCATTGAATTATGCATTGTAATAAATACTGCAAAATAATAAAAAAACATCTTCCATACTATTGGGCGTAATTAACGTGACAAAAAAGCATAGGCAGGAACAACGGCGCGTCTGTCGCCTTGACGAGTATAACAAATTGACACCGCGCAATGATTAAAGAATAGAGGGGATGAAACATAAGGTCACGTGACGCGTACCACTTTGATTCACAAACATGGCGGCGGCTCCGCCCCTAAAAATAGTGATACGCTAGTACCAAATTTTTTTATCGATATCGATCATCAACAGTGGCATACGACTAACATTAATATAACATTTTTAATTTTTGCTTTACATGTCAATTGAGTATAAACAGGGGATTTTAGGACTTGACAGTCAAGTCTTTAAAAATTAAATCTGATAATAATAGGTCAATGTTTTGATATTTTTTTCATGCTATGATTTATTTGATGGGTAAGTTTTACCTGATGATTGGATTGGATTTGTCAAATAATACACACGTGAGATAAAATACAACTTTATTAATAGCTAGAATTCGGTTGCGACTTCGAATATACCACACTTTTTTCCTTAAGCACCAATTTTCACCATGTCAATATTTCTTTTGCCAAATTATAACTAAAATCTATAAAAAAACAGACATTTAGCAAACAACAATGAAAATATGTACACTAAACTAACAACTTAAATATATAAATAGAAATAAAATATCTACACAAAATTAACAATTAAAATGTAAAAATAGAAATTAAACAATTAACTAAATAAACACAATTAACTAAATAAACTGACATTATTGTGTTCTGTGACATGAACTATTGTAATTTTAAATGGCGATATAAAAAAAAGAAAAAAGAAGACAGTTCGTGTTGCTGACGAAGTTTCTTGCGTCACTTCTTCTTCACAGCTACAACACGTTCCGAAGCAGTGGTAGCAGAAATGAACAATCCAAAAGATCTTTTGAAAGACTATTTGAATAAATAATAATAATAATAATTAATCTTTATTTCATTACAACATGTTTACAACATAATAACACCCTGACTCCTGAACTAGGAAGCCCTGTATAACAGAAGTCAGTCTCTTTCGACAATTATTTATTTAACAGCTGCTTTATACCGGGTATCTCAAGACTGCTACCGAAAACGAAGCCGGGTGGTAGTATAAGCGACTTCAGACACAATGCAACAAAAAAAAGTTGCAAAAAAAGCGACAATTTTTTTTTGTTATTTTTTTCCTATGACCATATTTGGGTGGTAAATACATTTTTTCCTAAAATAATAGTGTATACCCTTTTATTTATAAATAATCTAAGGTATAAGAGTGTTTAAATCATTATTTTAGCAAAAACTATGGATTTACCACCCAAAAATGACAATATTTAAAAAATCATAAAAATTAATTGTCGCGTTTCTATGCGAAATTTTTAGTTGCATAGTGTTTGTAGTCACTAAAACTACCACCCGGCTTCGTTTTCGGTAGCGGTCTTGAGATACCCGGTATAAAAAAATATGAAACTCGAAAAAAATAAAAATAATTAAAAGACTTAATAAACTATGTAACAACACTAGATCGCCAAATGAAATGAACTTAAACTATAAAGAATATTTTGATTTTGAATAAAGGAATTGTAGCGGACATCGCGAACGAAGGCAGGAAATCAGCACTAGAATAAAAATATTTTTCGAATAATTCAATCAAACAAAAAAAAAAACATAAGGTACATACATACATAAACATACAAGCGGTGAATAATGTGGACTATAGATTTTAATTTATGTATAAATATTGACTGCCTCAGTGGCGTAGTTGTATTATGGTACGGTTACAAAGCTGAGGTCTCGAGTTCGAATCCCGGGTCGCGCAAAGTGATATCGGATTTTTCTATTCATTATCAGCACAGTCAGGAATTTGTGCCCAATATTGCGATAGGCTCGCCACCCACAACATCGTAGGACGGAACATACAAGGCGAAATAAATAAATAAATAAATAACACCCAACAGTCACATACATAGTCCTGGCCCCACATTAAGATCGAGTCTTGTGTCGTGGGTATCAGGAACTACGAGAGACTTTTCGGTCTCACAAACACACAGACCCGAGAGAAATATTTGTGAAACATTTCTCTCGGTGCGGGGATCGAACCCGCGGCCTCTCGATTCACAAACGGCGTCTTACCGCCTGCGCCACGGAGGCTGAAATGTGGGTGTCCTGGTTGCACCTCTGCCTACCCATTCTGGGAAAAAGGCGTGAGTTTATGTATGTATAAATATTAATATTATGATAAATAACAAAACTAATAAAAATGCAACTGCTACATAAACAATAGTAATATGATGTATTAAACATTTTGATCTTAGTGTGGGGTCAGACTATGTATGTGACGGTTGGAGGTAATTATTTCTTGATATTCCTAAAAATATACTTATACTTTACAATTATTGTTACTTTTTTAGTCGCCATAATGTAAACATATGACCAACTAATACTAATTTACATGTTACAACCGTTACAAGGTTATACCTGTCGAGACAAACACCCAGTTGCATCTAATACATTTCGTTCATTATTACGTTGCACCATTCTTTGCTAAAATCAAAAATACCTATCAGGATATTTAATACATACCAAATAAAATAAAATAACATAGGTAGATTTTTATTGCTATTATTTGACTGAGGAAAATCATTATGTCTCACTTAGAATTCAATCAATGAATATGAAAGTGTTGGTTAAGATAAACAAGTATAATAATTAATAATAAAATATAAAACTATTTCTGTTCATTAAAAGGTTCTCCAGAACATTAGACAATAGACTACCAATTGTCCAAATTATCTTGCATGTCATCTTTGTTATTGATTAACAGTTGTATTATTAATAGGATTATTAGGTAAAATATCATAATTACAATTTCACTTACCGGGAATATTGTTGGAAAGCTGTTTTCTTTTTCAAAATGTAATGAACAAATAAATGTATTTATTGCAGGGTTCCAATAGCTTCCAATTTTTTGTATCCATTTTGTCCTGGTTTATATGTTTATAGGGAATCTAAAAAATATTTTTAATTTCACTTTGTTTGTCGGTCTGAATATATATTTAAATATAAACTATTTTTTTCTTTTTTTGAAAAATAAAGATCAAAATATTTAAAAATGATAATATCGATATGAATAATTTCGTATCGAATCCACTCATCTCTAAACTTGTGTGTAAACAAACAATGAGGTTGTTATTTACACTACTTGTATAAATAACGCCTAGAAGAGTCTAAAACTTAATCAACAAGATCCAAATACATTTATAAATGATAAAAATAAACCCAAAATGTAAATTTAGCACATATTTGTTAGTATTTCGTAAAAACAGTTACTAACCTATGAAAAGAAATGTTAGGGTCCTTTTTGCTTGAACTCGACTCGAATCCTTTAACACAACACTGAGGCATTTTAAAAACTTAACAACTAAACTAATAAGCAAACTAAACAAACTTAACAAACGAGATTAACCAATGAATAATCCGAAATTCTTTGACTGTGCAGATTTGTTTACTCCGATTGACAGATAACGCCACAGTTTGACATTTCATGCAGTTTTTGGTTTAATAGTCTGTGGTTTCGAAAGCATAACTAAAATGGCGTCATTTTGGTCTATGGGCGGTCCCAGTGTGGTTAGTGAACAAAATATTGCCATATTCGAAACAAAGGAATTATTATTTGTCTCTTTCATCAAGGGACAAGTCAGCTTTGTGTAAATGAGACAGATACATAAATGTACATTCCGCGTCGATATTCTTAACATAACTATAACTTGACATATATAGCTACATTTGTGCGTCATCCTTTATAATTCTTTTATCATTGACACCGCGCGACAACGAGACAATATCCTGGTTATAATGACGCCGCGAATTTCCTCCACGCCTGCGTATGTATGGGAAATGGGCATATTATTACCACGTGCGGATTTCGAATTGTGTTTCGATTTACTTCTAGTGATCTGATCGATGTTTCCATGGAATGATTTTATGTTATGACATGTCAATGATTTTGGAAATTTGGTACATTTAAATTACAGAAGGCTAGAAGGTAAATTAATATGCTATGATTAATACATTTCGTAATGCAAAATTAGCCGGCTTTTTGAATGCACTGATCAAAACAAATGAAATGTAAATACATTTATTTTTCGTATAATTTGTGCTTCTGTTTTGTGTAATTGATATTTCATACCACACAAATAGTAATTATGTAATAATAATAAAATTCAGTGAAGCATAAAGATCAGCGAATTCATTTCAAAATTCTTTGAACTCTCAATAAAAAGAAGTTTTTCTGCATTTTTTAAACGGACTACTTATTATCAAGTACATGGTAGTTACCTTGCTGCGTTTGCACAAAAAGTCGATTAAACAAATTTTAATAACAATGCATACGTTAAGCATAAAGCTCGATCTTAATTAAGCTGCACATGAATTTTAATTCAGTCTTAATAACGTCCGCAAATAACGAAGACTGGCACGTTTTCCGAATATCTTAGGAGCATTTCTCGAGCTATATTAACATTTACTAGATAGCAAACAACCTTAGGTCGTGCACTCCGCTAAATCTCCAAGCACACAGCGCATGTACGAATACACCAACATTTATCTAACATTCGCTCAAATTCACGCTTGCAGTTATTACCGGAAATCGAATGGGATGTAAATCACAAGTTCGTGTTACTGTAACTCGCAATTTAGTTACAGGAAATAAGTTGACTCTGCTAATTTATTGACTGATGTGATATATTCACGTTTTGATGGCATTGCAATTAGATTCATAAGTTATGATAAGACTAGCCAATATACATACGTTTCACAAATAAACACATGTCTAAGACCTCTTTTTTAATATAAATTTTACAGTAGCATAAACGACAGAAAATTACAAAGCAATGCTTGGCATTCCACTGTGCTTGCTATCCTGAGACATGAGATATTAAGTCTCAATATATGTCCAGTAGTTACTCTACACGGCTTTCACACTGGAACACAACAAATCATTTACACTGCTGTTGCCTTTTTTGCGATTGAGAGAGATATAAGCTTTATTTGATCACGCTGGCTAAGTGCGGTAGACCTTTGAAATGTTAGAGATATTTTCTTTCATCGTTAAACTAAGCAACGGTTTTCAATAGACACGTAAATTCGAAGACGAGTATATTAACAACCGATTGTATTTGAGCTTCAGATACTGATATACTCATCAATCAAGAGATAGTTTGCTCTCCGGGTCCAATTTGCAGCGGTCCATTGTCCGTCATTGGCTGTGCGCCGGTATAGAAAATTGCCAATACGCTCATACAAGACGCTCAGTCAGAGCCGCGGGGCAGACGTTATCCTGGATACATTTTGGATACCTAATGGGTATATTGTAGAATTGGTCTATGTTAGTGGTTTTGTTTTAGTATCTGCAAAATACTTCAATGGAAACAAAAATACTTTGACAATGATTTTAACAATTCATGGTGTTTAGACAAATTAATGGCACCAGTGTAATTATGTTAAAAATATTTAAAATGAGAAATTGTTTTATAATCCTAATACTGTTTTCAAAACGTATGCTAATGAATTACCGAAAGTAGACAGATTACAAATTCTTACTAGTATGTAAAAAGCTTTTACAGTAGGTGTAGCAATAAACGAAAGCTCGTAAAATCATTCAGAAATTCTTAAGTTTAGTACTAATCTATTTGCAAAGAAGATACCTGTTCCAAAAAGGTAGCAACCGATAACAGCACATGACTTTTTAATAGCATTGAACAAAGAACTTATATTCAAGTACTTTACCTTATTCATTACTAATATTTGAATACATATTATATTCCCGAGACTTTATTACAGTGGAGATATCGGGAAGGTAAAATTCGAATCTTCCTTAGATATTTCATGTACGAGGGTAAGATATGAATGGGGGAATGACTCGCATATATACTGCGATTACTTGAACATTCAAATGTAACTCGTTTTCTACTAACGTAGTATTTCAGACGCGTGAATGAAAAGATTAATGAGCAGAGCTTCCTGGTATTATTTGACAGCCTTTGTGGCGCATGGTGTGATGCTGGCTGTGAAACGAGACGCCGCGGGTTCGATTCCTGCATCAAAACTAATGTATAGATATCCAAATAAATATCCAAAGGGATTTATTTTGGGTATGGGTGTTTTTGAGGCCGGAAACTCTCGTAGTTTCTGATATCCATGACACAAAACTAGATTTTAGTGTGGGGTTAGGAATCTGTATGTGACTGAGATGTATTTAGTTATTAATTATACGACAGATAAAACCACCGCAGTGTCGCAAGAGTGTCGTGCTGCGGGTTCACACGGTACGGTATTATTCCGCGTCCATCAGGCTGGCATAATTGTATCAGCCAGCAATCAATACTCGTTGCAGCATTATTAACAACTTTAGAAACGTTCCGTACACCAGTATATATATAAAAAGGATACAAAATTATTAGATAAATTCTATCAAGTTTTGACACATATAACACCTATTGGGATTACAATATGAACTTTACGTAGTTGCTAACTGGCGCATAACAACGGAGTTGGACTAATAATGGGTAGCAATATTAAACTATTAATTTATACTATCACAACGTTTTAGAGTACCGGTAATACTCATATTAAGTTGCATAATATATTGGTTTTGAGTAAAACTTTAGAAATGTAGTAAAATAATGGAATTAAGACATACTTACACAGTTATAAGTCATAAAATAATATTATTTTAAATTCCTAATTTTTTTTAAATTCCTTTAAATTTCTGATCTTATGCCGCATCATCATTATATTTTACAAAAATCATAAGTTATTGACCTATTTCAACCTTTGTTCAGCAACGTTCAAGACAAGTTGACGGAATTCTAAATTGGCTGGTTTTCTAGAGCATCTTATTATAAACTAAGGTTATCATAATCTTTTTTATTTATTTTGATTTCGACGAATAGTGAGCCGAGCATGCCAATCGTCTGATGGTAAGCAACACGACCATTCATGGACAGCAACAAAATCAAAACCAAACACGATGAATTACGAAATCATACAATGTTGAAGTCTCAATATGTTCAGTAGATACTTTGGCTACAATTTCCTTCAAACAGGAGGCCAGCATCACTACTATTTTTTAATACTGGTTAGAAAATAACAAAAAAATTAATGCTAAACATTTAAATTTATTCATTAAAGATACTGCGACGTGATTTCTTTCTAGACTAGCATTTTTTATTCCTCTTGCAATGTAAAGTGCCTGTTTTAAACCGAGCAATAAATATGTGTGGATTAACCATAATAAAACACGGATATCAGGGATCGTTTCGCTCTCGACTATAATTACGTGGGGAGAGGGTTTTATCTCGCTCCCAGTTAGTCTAACCTAGGGGTTCCGTGGCTGCAGGCGCCTTAGCTCCCCTAGTATGTCTAGCTCTGGGCTGATTTCATCTGTTTTTCCTTTTTTTTTCTACAAGCCAGACCGATTTATTGGCAGACGTTGTTTATTCGAGTGTAGGGAACACAGTCTGAAAATATAGATATTTCGCACCTGTCGAAGTATAAAGAGAAGAAGAATATTCATGATGATGATAATTGATAAATGTGACGTCTGTCACGTTACAATTTAATAGACACATAGTGTGTAGTTAACAGTTGCAACCCTGATGTTGACCACAATCATCAGATACGAGGGACCGAACACAGAGAGAGGCTATAGAATTAAGTGATAGGAACTAGAGGTAGTTCCACTACTGAACACGCCTCTTCTCCAAGATTAAAAAATATGTATATAATAATCGGCCCGTTCTCCAGATATTTTTATAGGTCATTAACTGACCTTAAAAATCAAAACGTTTCTCTAAAAACACTGCAAATTGTATCCAAGTACAACAAGTTCATTGAACTTTTCACCAAGCTTACAGTGCAGTTTAAAATCTACATCATTACGCATCATAAGTTAGCTTTTGTGTGAAAGCTGTCACTACCACCGACGAATGTTACACTCGCAGAACTTCAGCGGAACAATGCAAACTTTTTAATTTGCTGTGGCTGAATAGTGGCAACAATTAGCATGAAATAAAACGTCATTAATATTATTCTAACCATGTTTCTATTTTTAAACGCATAGTTAAATTAGGCGTTCTAGCAAATTCGCGAATGTTGAGCTGTTTGATGTTTCTCATCAGGAACATTTAAGAATTCCATATAGTAATAATATCAAGTCATATTTATAACCTAGATAGTGACGAAATCGAAGGTTGAATTACCTATTTAATCTAGACGGGAGATAAATATGAAAAATCTTCGCTTCTCTGTTATTAGGGGCCCTACTATATAAATCCGAAGTTCGAATCTTCGTGACGTTTTTCGTTTCGAAACCTACTCTGTAACACGAAATTCGAAACTTCGGATCGAAGAATGAATGATTCGAATATATCGGCAATCCGAACATTTACATTTTTAACCGACTTCAAAAAAAGGAGGAGGTTCTCAATTCGACTGTATGTTGCTTTTTTTTTATGTTTGTTACCTCGTTTCTCTGTACTGTGTGAACCGATTTCAATCATTCTTTCTTTGATTGAAAGCTGGTGCTTGTCGTTTGGTCCCATAAAAATATGGTGAAGATCTGATGAATATCTTCGGACCTGGAGAGGGGAACTCCTTAAAATTAAGGAGAATTGCAATGGTTCTTTTTGCATTACGTTCATTAGAAAAGTTAAGTTACAGTAAGAGAGGGAAAAAGGGGTGGGGGTGAGGGGGGGTTGGTGATAAAATTAAAATACACGTAAATTCTAATATCTTCGACAGCTTTTAACCGATTTTAGTGATTTATTTTTCATTGGAAAAAACGTATTGACAGGTTGATCCCAGGAATACAACATGAAGATCTGATGATTATGTTCGGACCTGGAGAATAGAACTCTTCAAAATTTAGTAGGATTCCAATGGTTCTTTTTGCATTAGGTTTATTATAAAAGTTAAGCCACAGTGAGGGAGGGAGAAAGGGGTAGGGGGAGGGGGGGGGGGTGTTAACGTTAAAATACACGTAAATACTAATATCTTCAGCAGCTTATAACCGATTTTAGTGATTTCTTTTTCATTGGAAAGAACGTATTAACAGGTTGATCCCAGGAACACAACATTAAGATCTGATTATCATGTTCGGACCTGGAGAGTAGAACTCCTCAAAATTTAATAGGATTTCAACGGTTCTTTTTGCATTGGGTTCAGTAAAAAAGCTAGGCTACAGTGGTTGACGAAAAAAGGGGTAGGCGCGAAGGGAGGGGGGGGGGGGAGCAAAAATAATAAACATGTGAATATTCCAATATCTTTGGCAGCTTTTAGCCGATTTTAGCGATTTCATTGTCATCGGAAAGAACATATTCCTTGTGGGGACCAAATCTTCTTCATTTAAATGCCTATCAACACTAAAAAGATAAAAATAATTAAAATTTTTAATAAAAAAAATAAAAACCGACTTCAAAACAAAAATCCACTAAAAACCAAAAAATAATAACTACTTACCACTCCAAAGCAAAAAAATAATATTTATTTCATGGAACTCGTGCATGTTGATTAATTTGCTTAATGACTTGACTAGCCAACAAATCAAAATATATGCGTAACATATCGAAGGCGGGCCGCCAAGTACCAAACATGTAGGACCTATGCCTTATATTAATTTAAATATCTATTGTTTGGTACTGGGCGACCCGCCTTCAATATGTTACGCATATATTTTGATTTGTTGGCTAGTCAAGTCATTAAGCAAATTAATCAACATGCACGAGTTCCATGAAATAAATATTATTTTTTTGCTTTGGAGTGGTAAGTAGTTATTATTTTTTGGTTTTTAGTGGATTTTTGTTTTGAAGTCGGTTTTTATTTTTTTTTATTTACTATATTCATCCGAAACGAAGTTCGAAACTTCGGACGAACGAAGTTTGTGACGATACGTATGTACCTACTCTGCAAATGTTCGTATTGCCGATATATTGGAATAATTCATTCTTCGATCCGAAGATTCGAACTTCGTGTTACAGAGTAGGTTTCGAAACGAAAAACGTCACGAAGTTTCGAACTTCGTTTCGGATTTATATAGTAGGGCCCTAGGTTTAGTCAGCTTTCTATATCACTATCAGTTTCAATAAGTCAAGATAACATGATTCTATGGTAATAGAAATGTTGTTTATTACGTGCATAAATCATTACATCAATGAAAATAAAACTGTTACGATTAGCGTTACTATAGACGGAAGGTTGAACTTTGTTTGCATTAGACGGAAATTCTCACGTATTGTTACCTTCCCGATCTACAGACACAGATCAAAGTCTTACGCAATCATTACATGACCGGGTGAATCATTGCTGATAACTTCGCATTGAAATTATTTATTCAGCAGGCTTGCTAGTGGATATCTGTATCCGCCTTTATTAATCCCTGATGAAAGAAGAGGGGTGTTATAAGTTTGACGTGTCTGCATGTCTGTCTGTGGCATCGTAGCCCCTAAACCAATGAACCGATTATGATGCGGTTTTATTTGTTTGAAAGCTGTCGTGATCAAGATGGTTCTCATAGCCAGTTCTCATAGTAATGTTGACGGTTGGGGACTATCCCACCCTCACACCCGCCATTGCAACTTTTGTAAGCCAGGATCAATAGTGGCACACATTTTAATGACACCGAGAATTGAAGGTGAGCGAGTCTCCTTGAATGTCTAAGCTGTCTTTTACCCGCAACGAAATTAATCATGAAGTAAATAATAGGAGGAATTGAAAATATGTTTGTCCACTCCCCTCCGTAGCAAATCGGGTGACAAATCAATGGACTAAAGAGGTTCACGATTGTCAAAAATATATTATAGTGGCCCATGTTTTCGTATTTAATTAAGTCAGGTATATTTACAAAATATTTTTATTATTTTGAAGAATAAACAATGCAAAGCAAGACAGGTTATTTGTCGTTTCTGCAGTCAGTGCTAATAACAGACGAATTTTAAGTTGTTGCAAAGATTCCGCTATTAACTGAATGTTTATGCATGGAAAGCCCAATAAAATCATCATTTATAAGACTAGATTACCCCTAGTCATTACTAAGACAAACAATTAAACAGATAATTTGTGCAATTAAAAAGATCTACGTCATGTTTACAGTCCTATTTCATTTGATGCGTCAAGAAGACTAGCTGATTGTGTTTTTATAAGTTTTATTGTAATTAATTCATTATACACCATTCGAATCTATAGAAAGGTATGTCTGTAAGAAATCGTCTTAGAGCGTATATACCGCCATCTGCACTTTTTATATTAACTTGTAACATTTCTTTTTTGGCTCTTTTATGTGCGTTGAAGAATAATAAATAAAAAAATCTATCATAAACATCATAGTTCCAAGTATCAACGTAAACATAAAGAAAATGAATACATCGACATGTTGCGTACAAAAGATAAAGTCCCACGCTTAATTGGATTGGCTATCGACATTTCCAATTAAATATATTCACTTAAAAAACAAACACGACGTCAATGAATCACGTAAGGGCTACGGCGTACCATCGTGGTATTTCATACCCGGACCGTAAATAAACGCGATGCGCCCGCCGGTACAAATGGCCCGTGAAGTGGCCCCACGGCGCATCCGCCTCGCCTCTTCACTCCCAGACAGGGTTAGCAGACTGTAATAAACGCATTTCAAAAGTATTTTAACATTTTCCCTTTGCGCAACTATTCAAATTTCGAATTTATCGTGGGCTGATTGTACCACGTCTTTTAATGATTTAAATGAAATGAATGTCGCGATGGGTTAATTACACTGCAGATACTGTTAAATTAGGGTTTCAACGTTGAAATGTTCACAGAAATAAGGACTCAGCCGAGCATTGAAGAGCTGGCAACCCTATTTACAGACCATTCGCTAATCAACTGGCTGAATGGACGAGTGTCGTTGCCTTGCAATGAATTTAAAAACCCACTTCAGAAAAATGGCATTACATGGCATTATACATATTATACAAATGCCATATTTATTTCATAAGCGAGATTCACTTCTTGTAAATTCATTACATAAGTGAAATTTGTAAAAACGTAAAGACTTTATAATTTTCAAAAATGCTAAACTGAAGATTTTTACACCAGAATCAAATCATTAACATGGGATTCCGTGTACACATTTTTTTTGTATTATATTCTAACAAGTACATGCAATACAATCATAATTAAGCATAAACCACTGAGATTCTGTAGGTACTTGTGTCTTAATTATTTTACTATTTGCTTCCTGTCCGGATCCTTCACCTTCATATTTTATAAAAATAAGTTCTAGTAAAAGTAATATAAATTATCAACTAATTCGTTTTTCTGTATTTTACTGTCAGATAGTTTACACAGTTCAACAAATGTTCTCATTACAGTACCTGCGTTTACAACTCGACATAAAAATTAATGTATCACCGCAAATATTTCAAGTAGATTAGCGATCGCATAATATTTAAGCAGGAACTTGCCTCATACTACGGCTCACTTGGTAACTACTACTCGTCCGTTAACAGATAGTCATGGGGGTTACTCTCAACTCCAACACGAGGACGAATGTTCGAACGTATTAGTAAAACTCTAAGAATAAACCTGAATAGTTCTTTTTTATTGCAGTGAATGGCGAGACGAGCATGCCGTCCGCCTGATGGTAAGCGATGCGACCGCTCATGAGCAGTAGTAAAACCAATCAACACCTTGAATTACAAAGCAATGCTTGGCATTCCACTGCGCTCGCCACCCTGAGACATAAGATCTTAAGTCTCAATATTTCCAGTAGTTACTCTGGCTACAATGTCCTTCAATCCGAAACACAACAGCGCATTTAAATTTACATACTTTACAAAATGTTCGAGTCTTTTGTCGTACGCCATCTCTATCGACTATGTTCGGAGTGAATACATTTCATAGAGAATAGTATTAATTTTTAGAAGTTAAAACTTGTATCTTATACGTGGATGACACACGTTCGAACCTTCGAACTTCGTGTCGGAGACACATAGAGTATAGAGTAACCCCTCAGCTACTAATTAACCGTTAAAACTTTTAGCCATCTCCACAGTTTCCGGACGATGATTGCTGAGCGCTACTACGACTCCGTCTAAATGTGCTCGATCGTATCGACAGAATTTACCGTGTTTGCCGACAGATCAATCAATTAGCTAGCAGTTTGGCTAATTACCGTCGGCGGTCGAGACGATTGGAACTGCAAATTTCTAAAGAGCTATTTGAAGGCTACTGAGCCTAGTTATTTAATCACATTGATGCAAATTGAGTTATTAATAAAGTAATTTTTACTGCGGTTATGGTTATACAGTTGTAACCGGCCATATAGCCAGTACGATTAAAAATGTTACATAAATAAAAATTTATTTTTTCATTTGATACATTTACATCGTCAAAGAACATTTTTACGTATAACCCAAATCATTGATATATAATAATTGTGTTTATTAAAAGCTTATTACGAGTAAAACCGCAAACCAATATGGATAATAATTAGGTATTAAACATTGTCATGAATATATGTCCATCACATCAACAGTTGACAAAGACTTAACATTATAAAACAGAATCATATTAATGAACATATTGCTGTCATAGTTAACACTCCCAATATAGAACTTGACATTATCAATAATAATTGTGAACATATTGCGCCGACTCGAGTAGCGAGACAGACTCAAGAGCCGACTTCTGATAAAACTATAGGAGGAAATTAAATATCGCGAATCCCCGATAACTTTCCGATCCCCAGTAAGAAAAGGTATTATTTACTGGCAGCTGTTGCGAAATAAGAAATGCAATACGAATGTGAATTAAACAGTACGCGGCGCTGCGAGTTCGGATTACGATATCAAATGCCAATAAGTTAATATCGAATTGTGAGTGAAAATTGATTTGTGTTTGGATGTGGAGGCAATTTTAGGCAGCGTAATCGATTTTGCATACGTTTACGGCTAGTAGCCGTAAATTTATACTGTGTATTAACTAATATAAATATTAAGAAAACTAAGGAAGTGGATTAACACGAAGATCCACGCAATTTCATCTGTTACGTTTCCAAGTCTCAATTTCAGTTTGTAATCAACGATCTGAAGTTTTCATGTAGTGTATTATTATACTAATAGAATCAAATAAAACTTTGATATTGTGTCAAAAATCAACGCTGCCTTGGTTCTCTAAACCCATTTCTTCTGAATACCTAACAGTTTAGTTCAGATTTTTTATTGAAAGTACACTACTCATTTGCACACAGCACTCACAAATAAAATCAGTTACAAGATTATGTTTAAAAGCATCAAAATATGGCACATTTTCTGTTTTATCTCTCATTATGCGCCCGAAATATTATGCGTTGAATGTGATGCAATGTATGAATAAGTGTCGAGTGGTGTAATCGCTCAACTGGGGTGGAGTTTATATTCTGTGAACAAGTAATGGTTGATGAAACTGAGCCTCTGATTGTAGCGGGGAATCACACGCATAAAATATTTTACTTTAAACTAGTGACACTGAGGCAAGCAGGTCACCATCGTCAATTAACATTTGGCAATGATTTGGGAAAATATAAACAGTCTTCTTTTCAAGATTGTTAGGCTTTTGACAATGTTATTTATTTATTTTTATTCTTTAATGCATACTAAAGAACAATAGCATACAATATTTAACAAATAAAATTAAAGAGTACAGTTGGCGGTCTTATCGCCCTAGGCGGTTTCTATTTCATATATATTTCACTTTGTGAGATAAGTACAATAATAACAAAAGCTAACTTCAGAATCCCTTTATAAGATTATAACTGTGACTTGCCCGTTTCAGTATGTTCTGTCTGGTTATGATTATGATGTCGCCAGTAAATCTATCATAAAAAGAGATAGCAACATAATTTTGATCCTCAAATCTCCTTATAGTGAAAAATAGATAACACAAGTGTCTTATTAGCCCTGACACAACATTCGGATGATGTATGTTGTGACGGGACGTTTCATTTATTTGCCGTGACGTCTGTACCGCAAATAATAGTGGTTTTAAAAAACTCCAGATTATCTCCAAAAGGTAAGACACAACGAAAGAATATGTCCAATTTGAGTTACCAATACGAGTCTTGAAGGAGTTGCGAGATGCGAAACTTTTATATTTCTAATTATATTTTTCGTTTGGTTGGGCTTTTGTTGGTATACTTGGTAGAATTTGGTAGAAATGAAGTTTTGGCTGATTAAATGAACATAGGGACATACAAAGTAGCGATTCTAGCGAAACCATGAAGTATGAACACAATTTTTAGCAATAGTATTTGCGGAGTGATCGAAAGTGTGGTCTGTTAGTCCACTTCGCCACGCTTCCACTTTTTATCGCACTGGTCCGTACATGCTGTATTTTTTTGCAAATCAAATAATTTAAAACCAATAGGTGGATAAAACATCTTAAGATCATTTCTTAGAAATATTTTCATTGCAAGCACCTAAGTCATCTGATGAGTTTCTCGGTCACAAAATATAAAAAAATAAATGTAGCATAGTATCTTTGCTCCTATTTCCGAAGGTGTAAGCAGTAGTGTAGGGATTACACCCACAGTTAACATTTTCAATTATAATTTGATATAGGCGTGACGATTATGTGTGTATGTAATTTGATATAGAGCGTGTATTTGGGATCCACATCTCATGCGATACACTGAAGAATATAATTATTTCAAGATAAGCTTATAAATGTCTTATTTAACATTTGTATATGTCTATTGCTTCATTTCATATCGTTGGTTATTACATATGTAATAATAATGTTATTGGCTAGATGGAGAAAGGAAGCAATGAGGGTCAATTGCCTTACTAATGAGGATATCAAAGATTTTTGTAAAAGAAATTAACACGGAGACATCAGCATCAAATCCAGAACGTACGACTTCACAGTGCCCTGGTACCAATTCGGTACTAAACAGCTGTAACCCCAATTAATATGTTCGTTATATTTTCTTATACTCGTAGAATATAAGGCGTTGTTATATCCTGTGTATCAAGATTATAGCAACAAGAAAGCAGTTTAGTTAATTGTGTGTATTTATTACAAAGCTTAGCATTCCGAGATTTATCCAAGGAGGAATTATATCAAAGAAGGAATTTAGAGATAGCAAGTACAATTAACTGTGTTTTTACTTCATATTCAGAATGAGAATAAAACTTATAGATAATAATAGAAATTTCTACAAAATAGATAAATATACAAAATATGTAAGAAAACCACAAATTGTATGTTATTTAATTTAGAACTAATATTGCTCGCAGCTTCACCATGATCATCAGCATTTTGCTGTCTACTGCTGGACATAGGCCTGCTCTAAATTGCGTTATTTCACCCTTTCTTCGGCTTGTCGCATCTATCATGTGCCAGCAACTTTTCCCAAATCATCACACCAACTAACTAGAAGTAGGATTGCTCGCGAATTATTTTTTTGCCAGGACAAAAGTCCCGTTATATTTGATAATTGGACTATGTAAAACTCAAATATTTTTGAATTAGAACAAGTAGTTCCCGTGATAAACTCGCACAAACAAACGAATAAACAAAGTCTTCAGCTTTATATATAAGTATAGAAATATACATTAATCAGGCTAATTAATGCACAGGTCGATAACATCGCCGTTGCCAATATGTGTATTAAAGTCACCTTATCGTATCGCATTAATTAATAACAAATGATAATGGTGCTGTTAAACATAAAAAAAATCGATGTATTTTATTTACAAACTCAAATTATTTATTTAATTGTAACCTAATATATTATAGTATAAAGAACATAAAATGTTACCATTTTGTTACATACAGGGTATATCAAGACTGCTACCGAAAACGAAGCCGGGTGGTAGTTTAAGCGACTTCAGACACAATGCAATAGAAAAAGTTGCAAAAAAAAGCGACAATTTTTTTTGTTATTTTTTTCCTATGGCCATATTTGGGTGGTAAATACATTTTTTCCTAAAATAATAGTATATACCATTTTATTTATAAATACTCTAAAGTATAAAAGAGTTTAAATTATTATTTTAGCAAAAACTATGGATTTACCACCCAAAAATGACGATATTTAAAAAATCATAAAAAAACATTGTCGCGTTTCTAGGCGAAATTTTTAATTGCATTTTGTTTGTAGTCACTAAAACTACCACCCGGCTTCGCTTTCGGTAGCAGTCTTGAGATACCCTGTATATTGTACATTTTATGTTTGTTCGGCAGGGATAACTTCTGTACACTTGGTACTCGCTGTTCTATATTCAAGTGTTATTTACTGTTTTCATAAAAGTTGGTGCATATGTTTTAAGTCCACTCTTGTTCTTCACGGCTCCTTGCATTGGTGAGTGGGCAGACACATTCATTAGTAGATACTTAAAGTCGTCATTTCTCTACTCTTCATTTTTGACTTCCCGACGTTTCGATTACTTTACAGCTTTCGTGGTCACGGGGCGGACTGTGTTTTTATTTATTCGAAATATTGAATCCCATCAAAAACATCCTGTAAAAAAATTCCAAGTCTCGCAGCTCAGGTTTTCTACCGCAAAAAGTTGTGAGATGCATGTAATACCAAGTCGATTAATTTATTTAGTCCTTAAGGGACCTTCTATATAAAGTTATTACGTTAGTTATTACCATATCAATATTAAAAATTCTTTACGTTTTAAATAAATGGATCGACTTGGCCATCGCATAAAAACATAATGTATCGTAAAATTTATACATAATGCTGCTGGCCAAGTCGATCTATTTATTTAAAACGTAAAGAATTTTTAATATTGATATGGTAATAACTAACGTAATAACTTTATATAGAAGGTCCCTTAAGGACTAAATAAATTAATCGACTTGGTATTACATGCATCTCACAACTTTTTGCGGTAGAAAACCTGAGCTGCGAGACTTGGAATTTTTTTACAGGATATTTTTGATGGGATCTCACGTCTTTTTGTAGAGTCCTACTTTTTTCCTTTTCGGTACTTCTTACTTCTAGAATATTACTAACGATTTTTCTTAAAGCCTCTGTCTTATGGATTTTTCTTATTTTTGTAGGTATCAATTTATCACAAATATAGCGGATTTTATTATTAATGTTCTTTCTTTCATTGTAATTGATATTTTCGAGTTATTTAATCTATCTATTTGCAAGTTTTTCTTCTTCATGTTTTTCTAGAGGAATGTTGTATTTCATGGGCAGAATACACCATTTCCCTCTCTATATCCCCTCCTGTTATGCCTCATGTATATAGATATCTATCTACAACTATTATTCCATTATATACGGGTACAATGACTCACTAACTGCAAATATAACCTGGTAATCCTATACATTTATATGGGATTACAAAGTTATTCACGCAGTTGGTCTATCTAGAAAACTAGACACAAATTATGAAATGTTTGAATTTTCCCTTACTTTAGACACTAAACACTAATTATATTCTAAATTTGAAGGTTCTATGTCTGCTATAAGTACCTTAGACTTTTGATGATCGGTCAGTCAGTCAGTGAGTGACAAAATTACGAAAGTTTGACAAGTTATAATTCTTAAACTACTGGTTCAAATTGGATGAAATTTTGAATATACCGTGTTTACACAGTGCCTGCTTAGTAATTGAAAATTCAGGCTTCTTGCTTTAACCACAACGAAGTTACGGGGGGTTGAAAATGGTCTGAATTGCTTCGAGAAAAGGATGTTACGGCCGATAGCTCGACTTGGAGGGGGCTCGGCCGCGCCCCCAGAAACAGTCCTCAATTGATGAAATTGTCTAGGAGTTGAAAAGAATAATGAATTATAAATAAATAAAAGACTACGCATGTTGCTTTTCAGCCGTTTAAGCGAATTTTGCGCGTATGTACATTTTTTTTTTATTAGATAGGTCCTATGTATGAATACCCAGCAGCCTTGGTGGAACATCACCTTTTCTTGTAAACCTTAATGAAATCTAAGCTAGTGCGATGAGAGATTTTGAGCCAATCTTACTATATTTTGTATGCATAATTGATAATTGTAGGTACATATGGTAAAACATCAATAATATACACAGTAGTACTTACTGCTTACCAATTTGTATTTTTTTTATTGCAATGAATGGCGAGACGAGCATGCCGTTCGCCTGATGGTAAGCGATACGACCGCTCATGAACAGTAGCAAAACCGAACAACACCTTGAGTTACAAAGCAATGCTTGGCATTCCACTGCGCTCGCCATCCCGAGACATTAGATGTAAAGTCTCAATATGTCCAGTAGTTACTCTGGCTACAATTCTCAGGAAGGGCCGCGTTGGATCCGGTGGTAACAATAAACCGCTACGCACCGTTGTAATAATATTCATGGTCCACTAATAATTAATTTAATTTGACCAACCTAAATAATGTATTTCTTTGAAAAATAAATTACCATAAAGTAAAAACTAATACTTTAAATAAAATATGAATAAAACTACACAAATAAATAAAACTAATTCTAAATAAAAGTAAAATTAATTTAAAATAATTAAATTACATAAATAAATTAATTAAATTAATAAATTAATTAAAGCAAGGAATTAAAATAAGTAATACTAAGTATAGGAAATATATTGTATATAGAGATTAAGTTCTATGTGTATTGACTTGTCATAAGAGCTTTTAAATTGCCTACGTGACTAATAAATATATTTCATTTCATTAAATACATTTCATTTCATTTCAATGTCCTTCAATCCGAAACACAACAGTGTATTTAAACTGCTGTTTGGCGGGAGAAATAGACATTGCGGTGGTACCCACCCAGGCGGCTTCTCACATATGAGACACGTACCACCACGTACCAGTAGTTGTATATCTTATTAATTTATTCTTGACTGCACCTAAAAACATAAAAGAACCACAAATTAACAAAAAGTTCAGATGGCAGTCTTATCGCCCTTTGCGATTTCTTATAGACAACCTTTGGTTGGATTTATGAAAAGGAAAAGATCTTACTAAAGATATAAATAACATTCTAATAATACACTTATATCATGAATAAATATAAAATATTTCACGCGTTATTTTCCTCATACATTAAAAATAAATATTGACCGTATATTTATAGCCGTCGGTAAGGTCCTTCACTTATTGGAGCAGACATTAGCCAAATTTATTGGTTCGCCAGCCGTACCGTTATATTAGCGGAGGCTGCGAGACGTCCATGTTTTATTATATTTGAAGAGGTATATTTGCGGGGTGCTGCCGGATATTACGACCGTCATAAAAATCCATAATTAAATTATTGATCTAGTGCCTCCGGTTTACTATTCTGTATCTATTTCTCTATCATACAGGGTATATCAAGACTGCTACCGAAAACGAAGCCGGGTGGTAGTTTAAGCGACTTCAGACCCAATGCAACAGAAAAAATTGCAAAAAAAAAGCAACAAATTTTTTTTAGTAATTTTTTCCTATGACCATATTTGGGGGGTAAATAATTTTTTTGTTAAAATAATAGTGTATACCCTTTTATTTATAAATAATTTACGGTATAAAAGAGTTTAAATTATTATTTTAGCAAAAACTATGGATTTACCACCCAAAAATGACAATATTTAAAAAATCATAAAAAATAATTGTCGCGTTTCTTTGCGAAATTTTTTGTTGCATTGTGTTTGTAGTCACTAAAACTACCACCCGGCTTCGTTTTCGGTAGCAGTCTTGAGATACCCAGTATACGTCCCACAGCAGGGTACGTAATACAATCACCACAGTTCACCACGCTGGCTTAGTGTGGGTTACGGACTTTACATACCATATAATTTTAAAAATCGCTGTATGCAGGTTTCCTTACGATGTTATCCTTCACAGTTATAGCCAGTACTATGAAGCCTCAAAACCTTTGTAGACCAATGCTAAAACGTAATTCTAGTGCAATCGAGTACTACTTACAATCTTTGTGACACATCTTTTTTGTCACTGAGATCTCCACTTAACTCCACTCCTTCTGTATTTCGTTCTTACTGCCCCTAAGGTGGTCATCAGAGGCGAAAGTGGATTTTTTACAAACAATTTTCAAACAATTTTCTTAACCAAATGGTCTTTGATTCGAAATTAAATTTATGTATGGCTAGACAATCATGCCATTCACCTCATGGTAAGAAATAGGACCGCTCATGGACAGTAGCAAAACTAAAAAAATATGATGAAATACAAAGAAAACGGTATTCCACTGCGCTCGCCATCCTGAGACATAAGATGTTAAGTCTCATTATGTCCAGTAGTTCACTCTGGCTACAAAGTCCTTCAAACCGGAACACAACAGTGCATTTACACAGCTGTTTGACGGGAAAGTAACACTGTGTTTAAAGCCATGTCCATAATATGTAGTGGTTCACTACAAATTTCAACTGATAGCAATTATAATTGAATACAAAACTAATCTAAACGAGTTATTAAATACAGCCATATGTTTTCTAATCAAACAAACGGAAGCTCCATATGAAATCCTCACATGTGCGCTTATCTCACGTGCTGTGGTAGAGTGCAAACAACAAATAGGTCTTGTCTACACACACAGTGCAAAATACACTGAAATACATAGTATGTTTGTTTTGATGTTTATTATATTTCATCTTTAACTTACTAAATATAGATTCTTTAAGGGATAGTATGTGTTCCTTTTTACGTTTCTTAGGAATTCGTTTTGTTCGATCCTGGTCGAAACTCGAAACCAAATACTGTAGGTTGAAATCATAACGTGACCCACTTGTGTCGGTTTTAAAGAAGGGTTTTGTTTTGCAGCACCGTCCACGGTGGCTTTACTATTTTTTGCGACCCAGCTATCGAGTGAAACGAAGCTATTACTTCATGCCGGTTTTCTGTGAGAAAGTGGATCCTTTATGACCTAAAGCAAGCCTCTACCAATTGCAATGGCTTATTAATTTATCAATATTTATATAAAATCAGATTGACCGTAATATAATTCGTTAAATAAGTTCGTTTAAATATCAATAAAGTTAACATTAAAACCAGCTTTTGACTATAATACATTTCCTTTATGTCTTAGAAGCCAATCTTGACAGAATACAGATCAAGTAATAGTTTTACAGTCGATTTTATTTGATATTTTATTTTAAATTTAACGCAGCAAACCTTTGCGAGGAACAGCTGATCGCCAATACTAAACTTAAAGTTCCAGTTAATACAATTACTTTTTATATAGGGAGTAAAGAAGCGAATAAACCTTTTCCAACAGGAAAAGGTAAACAAACAAGAAACGAGTCACAATGAATTTTACTTTCTCAGAACTTTACTCAGTGCAGATTACCTTAGCTTCGTTTAACGCGTCTAATTATGAGTTATAATGCAACAGCAACGGCGCTAAGAATAAACTTAATGTCTGTGTGAAAAGGATACGTTACAAGATGTGCTAGATGATGTTAAAAGAGATCTTATCCGAGACTAGAAATTAATCAGAATTTTAATTTACGCTCAATCGATCAGCATTATTTTTACTGGACTTAATTGAGGAATAATTCAATGATAAAATTCTAGTATAATATTTTTTCAGTACCCCAGAAATTATAGTAAAACAAAACTACTAGATGTGTTTTTGTTGTAGAGTTTATTTCGAATAAATTGAAATAATCATTTTTCCGGACTAAACTACCCATCACTTTGGTTACGGTGTATCAAGTAAATCTGTATTGCCAACAACCTTTTTATTTGTAACAAGTCTCACGAATCTTTAAGTTAACGAAACTACGAAAACAATCAACAGTTAACTTGAGCTCTCATAAGCAACCGCCAGTCACAGCGGGTTTGCGTTTAAGTTACTACGTCGCCTAATTCCCGGTTTGATATTCATATACTTATATTTGAATAATCATGAACCGTTTTGGGGAACGACGCCTCGGCTGAGGCAATATGGATATTAGTGTACGAGTGGGGAATATTCCAACTAAATTGTTCATTGTATATTAGATTTAACGCATTTAACTAAACCATGAATTGTGTGAAATTGCAATAAGTTATTTAAATATAAGATTTCCTTTATTTAGCTTAAAAGCCCATTTAGAAACTTGATAGTGATTATTCCGAACACACACCGATCATTGCAACATTGTCAGCACATAGTAGGCAAAGAATTGATGTTAACCTCTAGGGCTATAACGCTCAATGGACGGTGAATAGCTCTTCATGCTACTTGTCTAATTTAAAACTTGATAGGAAATAAAATCATAGTTCATTAATTTATCAGGCTAACGAAAACAGGCACATAAAATTTTGCAAAAATTATAGCTCAAAGACTGAGGTTAAGAGCGTATACACCTTGCGCGCAAAGTCAACTATAGGTATTTCTTCGTTAATTTCACGCACACATAAGCGACTAACGCTGTGTGCGTAGAGCTGCCGCGTCGGCTAGCTATACAATCGGCTCAAACAACTTTGATCCGTGCGCTTCAAATATTCAATTGAAATGTAACTGTAATATAATATCATAAAAATATTTTATTTGCATTATAAGTAGACAAATATTACTGTGAAAGCAAAGAATAATACAAATTTAGAAAGTAATCATACTTTCGTTATTATTACATTGTTAAGTTGCATTCAAATCAGTGTTCAATCAGCAGATACTACGGACGTTTTATTAATCATTTCGTGTTCGAACACATAAATAGTGTTAGGGGCCTTACAACCCCTTACAATTACGAAATATATTTAATTTTATATTACAATACATAACATAATTTGGCCTCGGAATTACATCCCATTAATTACCTGAAACATAATTTATACTCACTACAAAATCATTGTAGGTAATAAAATAATTAAATATTTTACTACCAAAGTACTAAGATGTGGTAATCGCATTCCGCGCGTGGCTATTTTTACTACGCGCGGCATAATCGACTGCAGCCAGGCCGGAGCGACGAGCGATACGTCCTCCCTCTAGAAGGCCTTGCGGCGGTCTGATTTGATCCACGTCGGACAGCGTGTTTTATAGTGGTTTTTAAAATATTTGTAGAAAACATGAAAACTAATTTTGTTGAAATATAAAAATGGTAATTTATTGATAAGATGTTCTTCTATTGTAATATGCAATTGCTATAAAAAATTATGTACGATAAGTTGGTGAAAAAAAAGTTCTTGACGAGAGTTTCTGAATAATTTCGCATTGTTTAAATTTTTATTTTTCAGGAACTAAACACAAAAAGATTATTTTTCTCAGCAAAATCCCTCCATAAGGGTCTTATTAGTCTGATAATATTTTTATTTTCATCTTATATTTAGTGGTTTCGGATATCTTAAGCTTCTAAATTGCCATTTAAAGCCTAAATAACGAAACTTGTGTTCAGTAATCCGTATAGTACTCACAAATTATCCATCAATCTATGATGTTTTCCACCAAAATCCCTAGATGACAACCTTTTCTAAAATTAGTACTAATTATTTTACCTTGAAATTGTTTATTGGTGGCTATTAACTCATTTGAAAAGTCCTGTTTTTAAGCCAAAAAGCGCGTGCAGGGTATAAACGCTCTAAACGCTTTCACAGAATAACACATGACCAATTTGTGATTTACTTCAGCTCGAAAGATTCACAAAAAGCGAGTTATCCGACTTAAGAAATAATTAATAATAATAAGAATTAAGAAATAAAGATAGAGTGGTTTAATTAATAACTAAGTGACCAGATCCACGACGACTTACACAAGAGCCGGCAGCGACTGGGTGAATAAAGCAGCAGACGGGGCTCTGTAGCGTACTTAAATTTAAAACTTTGAAATTTGTGGCGAGCTCCCACCGAGTAAGTTATAACTAATAGGTAACATTTGCAAGTAATGCCTAATAAAGTACCAAGACAGCAAAATCTCTGGTTATGCAGTTAGTTATGAAAAAAATATCGATGAGTATCCCGCTACAATCTACCTTTTTAACGTGCTATGTTGGAGATTCGATTTCCGCACCGGGAAAAACTTTAGAGCACATTTTTCGATATTGCCATGAACAGTTTTGTCAGTATACGAACCAAGTATCGCTTACATAATATATTTGTGTAATTATAATGTCCTAACTATACCGAAGATATACCTTATCATTATAAGTAAAAATTAAAGAGCCAAAAAGAGTACGTTTGTCGGACGAGTTTGTCTTGAAGACGCCGAAAATACTACCTATTTCCAGAAAATATTTAAAAGTCTGCGGGAAGATCAAATTTAAAAAAATTTTAAATGTATCAAGGGACAACTGGATGGAACGAAGTTCCTTTCGATTAATTAGTGACGGAATAGTAATAAAATTTTATTTCTTTTAAGTTATAATTATATTTTTTTATTAATAACAAATATAAACTTAATCAGTAGGCTCAATTATAGTAATAGATGGCAAATATGAAGGGTTGATGATTGACAGCAGGGTAACAAAATGAAATTGTAAAAAATGATTGTCAAATGTTTTAAAGTGTTACAAATTTTGGTCTTAATTTTTTCCGTCTAGCCCCCTTTTGCAACGCGCGGTAAGGAACTTCATTCCAATAACCATCTTTATTTAATAAAATAGTTTACTCATGATGTTTTTCGAACCGTAAAAACGACCAAAACCGATTTAAGCATTTCAAGGATCTAAGCCCAAATTCTCAAGTTGTACAAAAAAACGATAACCAATTGTCAACAGAAACCACAATTTATATCATAATCGATGAACCTCATACAGCAAAAAACAATCAGTACACATCTTGCGACGCTTCCGTTCACAAGCGTCACAAGTACGAAACAATATCGTTAAACTGGACGTTTTAATTAGAGCGAAACGCAGCCGCTTTAAAGTTGAAACAATCGTCGTTTTCCAATTGACGCAAACCATATGGGATCGGCGAAATTGCACTCAAAAACGACTTTTATAATTTGCGGTGACGCGGTGGCACCGGACTTAGTTTAGAAACGGTCCGGCCAGCCGTTTGCGCACATTTCTCATTAGCGCCGCGAAAACACCAACATTGTTAAAGTTAAATTAGGATACAAAACATTTTAAGGCGACACATTGAATGGGGAAAAAATGAGGATAGGAAAGTTTTGAAATTTGAATTACATCGTGATGGTTGAAGTTGTTTAATACTTTTATAATATGATGCATTGCTTAATCTCTTTTATTCATAAATACATGAACGTGATATTATCAAGTAAGATATGCATATATTTTTAAAGATTATTAGGTAAGTTGAATGCCATTTCAGATAGTCTTATATAATAATTATTTTAGCTCGCCCGTATAATAACGCCCAACAGTCACATACATAGTCCTGACCCTACAGTAAGATCGAATCTTGTGTCGTAGGTATTAGGAACTACGAGAGACTTTTCGGTCTCACAAACACCCAGACCCGAAAGAAATATTTGTGGGCCGCACAAACATTTCTCTCGGTGCGGGGATCGAACCCGCGGCCTCTCGTTTCACAGGCGGCGTCTAACCGACTGCGCCACGGAGGCTGTCAAATGCTAAGCAGGTGGCATCTAATTTCCAGCTACAAGATTCAAAACCTAACACAGATCATTGATGCATTTCCATACTTCAAAAGACGTTGTTCCTTTAGCAAATTATTCATTCACAGAAAAGAATCAGTAAAATCGATATGATGGATATTCCATAAGACGAAATGCAGTGACTGTCAAGGATAAGGATTTAATGATGAAAAGAAAAAAAGTGAAGTCTTAAAATTTGTATAAACATATCATATATGTATATCGTAGGTACCTTTTTTTTTATTCTAACACGGCATAGTAACTGCATTGCACCTGATGGTTAGCACAAATGGCGCCCAGACAGAGTATTGAATGGTATTAGACGGTGGCCCAATGCTACACGATGCCAGCCAGAAGAAACATCTCAGCATGCTTCTTCACTCTCCGGCGGAAGTACCCAAGATTATAAGAAAGAGGGTACACGCGTGACGGCAGACTATTCGATAACTTTACGGTGGGACACAAAAAAGAATTGGCGAATTTTTTGGTACGTGCCGAGATGGTTTTGACCATCAAGCTATAACTTCGCAAGCCAACACGCGTGGTTTTGTTTAGGTTCTGTTAACTAAACCGAATTGCTTAGAACATCTAATTACATCCACCGATTCTGCATACAGATAATGGTTATTATGTGCATAAAGTTTCAAATTAAACGTCTGTGTTGGAAACTCGTTAACATTCTACCTTTTGTTCCAACTTTCCTTAAATTGCATGTGTTACAAGCATAACAATATGGAAATTCTAATTACAGGAGTCCTATATTCTAGTAATATTGTACGACAGTGAAATTAGAGCGTTGCGGTAGATGAAGGAGTAGTTATAATTTAGTATATTCTATTAGCACATTAGTCCGAGTATAGGGCACGGGCCTGGTCTATAATCAAAAATATGATTGACAGTGGTTAGGCCATCCACCATGTTAGTCTAGTGGGTGTTAGCGGACATTTACACACGATAATATTTCTTCCGGATCATTGCAATATGTACTGTGAACAAGTTGGTAGCCGAGTCTGATACGTTACCACCAGGCCACGCACTTTAGTTTAAACCATACAGCCAGTTTATACCAGCTTTTGTTTATAAATTGAATTAATTAAATTAATGTCCGTAAATGAGGAGTGCATATAAACATATACTGATTAATACCTAAATTACAGCTGTGTGGCCAAACAAAAAAAAAAACACATTATTTGTGCCAATTTTTTTATCTATGAATTATAATATGCCATAGTTCGTGGCATAGACCGTGATCTAAAAAAAAACGGGATAAAAGTTCCGTTATACATTTTCCGGGGATAAAAATAACTCTACAGCCTGTTCTTATAGATAGACTATTCAATAGTAAAATAATTTTTCAATATGAACCAATGGGGTACTCATCATCATCATCATATCAGCCACAGGAAGTCCACTGCTGAACATAGGCCTCACCCAAGGATCTCCACAATGACCTGTTGGAAGCGGCCTGCATCCAGCGAATTCCTGCGACCTTAGTCAGATCGTCCGTCCACAATGTAGGCGGGCGTCCGACATTTCGCTTGCGTGTACGTGGCCTCCACTCGAGAACCTTTCGGCCCCAACGGCCATCGGTTCTACGAGCTATGTGCCCGGCCCACTGCCACTTCAACTTGCCAATCGACTCGATTCGACGATTGACCTCTCTCTCGAAGTTGGACCTGCTTAACCGGACCACTTGTCCTAAATAGACATATTCGTCTACAACTTCGAGAATCGAGCCCCCAACTCCAATGGGGGTGGGCACAACATGGATATGGATGGATGGATAATGGGGTACTCTATGATCAAAAATGAAATTCGAATGTTCGACCGTTCAATGTCCGAAGTAGTTATAAGGTTCCAGGAATATGGTTGAGTTCAATGCCAAGAAAACCCAGGTGTGTGCGTTCACGTGCAAAAAATCCCCGTTCTCTCCCCTCCCCATTCTGCAGGGTACTCCCCTCTCAGTGCGGAATGACCTGTGTATCCTTGGTGTGGATATCCGCTGTGATCTCAATCCAAGGAATCACATCGAGGGCGTAATATCTGCCACATCACGCAGGGTTGGAGTCCTGAACAGGGTGCGTCGGTTTTTCACGCCCGGTCAGCTTTGCCTCTTATATAAAGCGCAGGTCCGGCCGGGTATGGAGTACTGCTCGCACCTTTGGGATGGATCCGCCCAGTACCTGCTCGATGCCTTGGATGGATTGCAGCGGCGGGCCATCCGCATTGTGAATGATGCAGACGTTACGAGCAACTTGGAGTCGCTACAACTCCGGAGAGATGTCGCCTCTCTAAGCGTGTTCTACCGCCTGTATCACGGTGAGTGCTCTGAGGAATTGTTCAACTTGCTCCCCTCCTCTCCATTCCTAACCAGAACCACGCGTGCTGGCTTGCGAAGCCATAGCTTGACGGTCCACACCATCCCGGCGCGAACCAAACGGTTCTCAAATTCGTTTCTGTGCCGCACCGTCAGGCTGTGGAATTGTTTGCCGGCGCACGTGTTCCCTCCTTCCTACAATCCTGGGTCCTTCCGCCGTGGTGTGAAGAGGCACCTAAGCAGGCTGGCATAATTGTTTCCATTGGCATGGGACTGCCATCCGATGCCAATGGATACTCTGCCTGGGCGGTATTGGCACTTTCCATCAGGTGCAATGCCGCCACTATGCCAAGCCATTATAAAAAAAAAAAAAAGTATTTCACTTTTAAAAATTAATTCTATTATCTATGATACTTACCATTTTCTCCGAATTAAAACTATGATTATGACGTACGATAGAGGATTCGTATTTTGTGGATTTATAATGTTAGAACTTTCGAACTTCGTTTCGAATCATAGGTTAACCCCGGGCTCGAATTGAAAAAACATTTTATTATTTGGTAGTCCATTCATCGAAGTACTTCCTCCAGTATCTACTTCCTGAAGTCAATGTGTTCAATCAAACAAACTCTTGAGCTTTACATTTTAATGTCGATAACAATCACTTTAGCACAATACTTACAGTGTTCATATAAAACGCGATAAGTTAATTAACATGTAGGAAAACAATATAGCAACAATATTTTCATGGCATTTTTTTCCTGTTTGTGCCAAATCTCATATAAATCATAAGAGGCATTTCCAATTGCCTAAATCACCGCACCCACCACATGGCCATACGTTCTGCCTCCCTGATTGTACCAGTTTATATTTGGAAGCGAAAACATATGCGTAATCCTTTAACGGCTATGTATTTTAAACAGACATATTTATAGTTACGTGTGATAATGTGGTAAAATATATTTACTCCGGAAATATCACAAACTATTTAGTGAAACAAACAATTTCTTATTGACTTCCAATTGAGTATTTTTATACAAACTTACCAGATATTTACTTATAATAAATTGTTGAATACTACAAACGTAGAGTTTGGTACGCCGCCACCTACCGGAAAGCTGTGGTATCTCACTGAAGTGAAAGCGCTTTCAGAGCTTTGCATGGAAAACTACCACTCGCTTTTCAGGAACGTTTTACAGATGGCGCTTTTTTTGTTATAAAAATATACGCGAAGTGTAATATTTTTATTTTCCTCACGACTACAATAATTATTGTGACTATATAAAAAAACATCAATTTCACACTCCAACGTACAAGTAAATTATATCTGTCACGTAAAATAACGCACGACATTGTGAGCTTGCACGGTTTCATTGCCAGCTATTAAATCGTACAGTAATAACACGAGCCGTGCACATAAATAATTTACTTTTACACATTTTATTCGAATATTATGTTGGTTTACTACGACGAAAACTTTCGACACTTTGAATTTAAGTAAATATGATGAAACATCTAAGATGTAGGGACTAGGGAAAGCGCGTAGTACGCTACTCCCTCCGCCAGATGGCGTTAAACCATAGGACGAAAAATGCGGTAATCTTAAACACGTCTACAGTCTGCACATAATAACAAACGCAAACAATATATTTTTAGAATCACTATTTTTTACGATCTTATTTATGTTAGCAATGAAATATGCTATCTGGGAAAAACCGGCAAGAAACGTACATAGAAAACAAAAACATTCCTTAATATTTTTCTCGAGAAACGCACCGTATCGCCATTAACGAGTCGTATAGTTATGACGGACTGCCAATTAACATTTGTTCGCTCAATTACTGATAATTACAGCGGTGAGGCAACGATTAGGCCAGTACGGATCGCATGACCCACATACTGCCACTGTGGGTGATAAAAAACATATGTTGGCCGGCATATCAAATGCACAGTGGTAGCGCACCATTTCTGGTTTTATTTAATTTAATTGATTCTAAAAGTAACGGAAACATTAGGGAGTTCATTATTTTCACGGACCATTGCTTTATTATTCCTGTTTAAATATCCATCCCAGGTTTGCCTTTAAGAAATTACCTAGTGTGATAAGGCCGCCATTATTATTATGTGATAATACTGGTTGTTTCCCTTTACAGTGCAAAAAAGGATTAAATAAATAAATAATAAACTTAGGTGTAGAGTAAACACATGTGAAATATAAAATCTCTAGCATATGTACATATATGCTACCCGGCTTTGCCACTAGTATGATTATATTATTCCAAATACAGTTTACTGAAGTCATGGCAGCATGTCTTCCTATGTCCTTTAGCAATGCATTGGCATAGCAATAAATATAGACGAAATAAAATTAGTTATTGAGAAAAGCGATTAGCAATCCATCAAAAATCACAACGCATACTTTGTTTCCCGTGCAACAATAATGCACCAATTTCATCATACCGTTAACATATTTTTGGCACAAGATTTCTCAAAGATTTGTTAAAATGCAGATTTATTTAAAGTACTTCTAAAATGTACTAAAATATTATTTAATACTATATTAAATATCAGTTGTATACAAGCCTGTACTAGTATCAAACGAACACAGTATACTTCCGCTATGATTAGATATTATCTAGCATTTATAAACCTAAATTATTTAAGTCATGTTATTTATATACACTCACAGGCACAATTAACCGTCCACCTATATTTTTCGTCATCCTGTTTGTTTATGTTAACTGTAGCATAACTAATGCTTTGTTTTTTGTTAAGTAGTTGCTTTAGCAATAAATTAAGTACTTATACCGTCATTTCAATGCCTAAACATTTATCTCCGAAGCGTTTTTGGAATTTAGTCGCTGTTTGACATTTTTGCATTTAGGTTACCTTCTTTACATTTCTTGTTCTTCTCCGCCATAGTGTGCGCATATTGTTTGAGTTTTTAGTGTATGATTATTCTTTGTGCCTTAAAAAAATGCCAGTCGATGCAACTGGTGCTGTTAGAGCAGTAACTTTAGCTGGCGCGGGGTAGAGCCAATGTCGCATTAGTTTTACACTTGTATACCTCGAACTACGGTACGGGATGCCATCAGACCCTTTTAGGAGGCTAGTTCATACACGAGGAGGCCAGGTTAAGGCCGACATTGGTGCACTTCGGCTCTCGACGACCGCTTTGTTGTCAGTGATGTGCTAAGTAATCGCTTTTGCACCGGTGCTGAAGCGTGTATACGTCTGTTTGAGGTGAGAAAGGTCAATGTAAGTGAACGTACCATTAGAAGAAGACTTGCTGAAAGTAATCTGATGGTTTTTTGTCCAGCTCGCGCTCCACAACTATCCACAGCATCGTAGAGCTAGACATGCCTTTGCACGAAAATATGCTGACTGGACTATGGAGGAATAGAAGGACGTAGTGTCCTCAGATGAGAGTAGAATAGCTTAAAGAGGTCCAGATGGACGTCAACGTGTTTACAGGCGCCAAAATGAACGGCTTGCTCCATGCGCAATAATCGAAACTGTGGGTTATTAGGGAGAGTCCGTAATGGTTTGGGGAGCTATCATTTACGATGCTGGTACTTGTCTTGTGGTGTTTGATAGAGGCAGTATGACCACTCAAAGATACGTGGAGGCAGTCTTACAAGACCACGTCATACCTTTCGCACCATTTATTGGTGAGAACTTTAGAATAATGCACGACAATATCGATACCATACTGCAAGATCCGTCACTCAATGTCTCGATGAGGTCGGGATTCAAGTTTTGTCATGGCTGGCACGCAGTCCTGATTATAACCCAATTGAACACATTTGAGAAAATCTAAAAAGACGTGTCCGAGCAAGAGTATCAGCCCCTGCGACCTTAGAAGAGCTCAAAGCGGCTGTGATAGAGGGGTGGAACAATATCCCTTAGTCGGATATTCAAGACATCATGGATGGATATCCAAACCAGCTACAAGAAGTCATTAGGGCACGAGGTGGTAACATCCATTATTAAAAATAAAATTTTAAAAAAGTGAACAATTTTTTTCAAAATTAAACTCATGACATTTTTGCGCAAATTTTTTGTTAATCAATTTTTGGGATATTCTTTTTTAATAAACGTTTTTTTTAAAGACTTTTATGTTTTTATTTATTCTTAGTGGTTGCTTTTAACATAACTTCCATCAAATGTGGTCTAAATTTGACGACTACTGTATACTGAAAGAAATACAGGGTGGACGGTTAATTGTGCCTTTGAGTGTAGTTGCACGATAAAGTTGCTACATTGACAGCCTCCGTGGCGCATGAGGCCGCGGTTTCGATCCCAACAACGAGACAAATGTTTGTGACAACCACAAGTTTTTGTTTTGAGTCTGGGTGTTTGTGAGATTATCTATCATACGAGCTGATATGACCCGTACCTCTAAACGTCATAACACAATATTAATTTTGTGGTCTGACTACCACAATGTAATCAAACGGTATTGTTGCTCATAGCATGTTCATTACTCTTATTCACCGAAGATTTTAATTGAAATAAAAATAATTATCCACTAATTACCACATTGTTAAAAATAATATTTTAACAATTGGTTTTTTCTCACGTTGTATATTTCTGGGAGAAGTTCCAATGCGGATATTCCTGTTACCTACTATATTCGTTGCATCCCCATCACTAAATGGTTGACCAGGCATTCCTAGATGCCTCTCTAGGTTATGTGAACGTACTCAAGCATATTAGATGAATCATTTACTCACTAGTCGCTCCTGTAGTTTCAGAAAGATAAAATCAAGATACATGGTATATCAAGACTGCTACCGAAAACGAAGCCGGGTGGTAGTTTAAGCGACTTCAGACACAATGCAACAGAAAAAGTTACAAAAAAGCGACATTTTTTTTTGTTATTTTTTTCCTATGACTATATTTGGGTGGTGAATACATTTTTTCCTAAAATAATAGTGTATACCCTTTTATTTATAAATAATCTAAGGTATAAAAGTGTTTAAATTATTATTTTAGCAAAAACTATGGATTTACCACCCAAAATTGACGATATTTAAAAAATCATAAAAAATAATTGTCGCGTTTCTTTGCGAAATTTTTAGTTGCAATGTGTTTGTAGTCACTAAAACTACCACCCGGCTTCGTTTTCGGTAGGAGTCTTGAGATATCCGGTATAATCGTGGTGTACCTAACAGCTTGTTATACATAATATATTGTTATACATATAATACAGCATTGTCATATTGTGACATTTAATTAACTTTAGGTTTGTATGGGTTAAATTAATACATACACCACATTAACACTGTTAATGTACCAAAACATCATCATTTCCACGAACAGACTACACACAGCGACTTCCTACAAATGTTTATATTTTACTGCCTCGGTAGCGCAGTTGTACGGTGTGATTGCAAAGCTGTGGTCTCGGGTTCGAATCCCGGGGCGGGTTAAGTGATATTGGATTTTCTATTCAGCCCGGAGGCAGGAATTTGTGCCCGATATGGCGATGGGATCGCTCCCTATCACAACGTGGGACTGAAAATACAAGACGAAACGTGGGTGCACTGATTGCACCTCTGCCTACCCCTTCTGGGTATGTTTGTATTTGCTTGGTATTATATTGAATAGAATGCCAAGATAAGGATTTTGATCAATTTATTTTACTGGTGGTGTAATGTAATCCGATAACATGGAATTCCTTTAGCAATAAGTTAAAACTGACGTGTACGAATTTTGCATCGATTACAAATTCCAATTAGTTGCTACGTAATTATGCTAACTATTGATTTTGTATTAATATTTTTATTGGTATTCTAATAAATGACTCTGAACAAGTGAGACATGTTTGATTTAAAACACCTAAACGTCTAACATATTACATGGCGACCCTGCCAGTGGCACCGTTTGTGGAACAATTCTATCAAGAAGAAGAGTTCAAGACCTCATAAGAAGAAAGAAGATCTTTGAAGATATACCATGGGTAAATCTGCGTCAAAAGAGCAAGTTGTGATCGCACAGAACGCCAACGGAGAAGCTTCGGCAACGACATTACAATACCATACCGAACGTTTGGAGATTATAGAAGTCTTGATTACCACAGCTGTCGTAATATTAGCAATTGTTTTAATATATTACGTTTTCAAGAAATGTAACAAACACCACGTACTGACCATGCAACGAGAATTGAATAGACACAACTTGGCCACTATCTCTCGTGCTGATCTGACAACCAGTGCGGTCTAAGAAGAAAGAAGAAAGAAGGTTCGGAGGCGTCCAGAGTATAGCCCGGCCCAACCCCTTAACACACGCAGCTGCCGCCTGAGTTACCAGCAGCCACGCCGACGCCGCGCGCCGTACACAGCTCCACGTCAGCGCCCGCCCCGCTCGTCACCAGCCACGTGCCAGCATCGGTCTACGTGCACCCCAACGCGAAGATTTTGTGTTATCATATTAGAAGTATGTCATATTCAGGTATTTTAAGTTATATTATATTACATAATTAGGGTTGTTAGTATTTAGTTAAATATTATGACAAGTTTGATTGTACAATTACATGAACTTTATAATTCGTTGAATTATCTTAAAGATTACTTAACTAAATTAGGACCTGAAAGAAGGCAGCAAAATCTTGGTCAGAAAAAGATAGAAGAAGCAAAAAAGTTATATTCTTCCTTAGAAAGTATTTTATCTCTGTTGCACTTAGAAATTGAACACGAGGAAATTAGTACAAGCGATATCACTGCTGTTCATAAAATAATAAGTGACATACATATTTTATACAATAAAATAATTAGTTTATCTAATCCTAAAGAGACTAAACAAGTAAAAATGTCTACAAAAAGAGAATTCGACTTAAAAACTGCAATTTCCTTGTTGCCGGTTATGACTGGACAGGAATCTGTTACTAAATCTCTTATTGATTGTATTGAGTTGTATGACAAGATGATCTTAGAATCGTCTACTCAAGAGTTAATTAATTTTGTTTTAAAAACCAGACTTTCTCAAAGTGCGAAATTACGTATGAAATCAACTTACGATACCGTTGATAACCTTTTAGCTGACATGCGCAAATATCTTATACAAAATAAATCCGAAGTAGCATTACAATGGAAATTACACCAGTGTAAACAAGGTAATCGTTCTATTGAGTCATTTGGCAATGAATTAGAAATTTTGTTTGTTGATTTAACTATCGCTCAATCAAAAGACAGTCCCAATTACTACGATGTTTTCAAAAAGACTAATGAAAAAATAGCTTTAAAACGTTTTGCTGATGGTTTGAGTGACCCCAGATTGAGTACCGTTATAGCAGCTAGAAATTTTCAATCCTTACCGGAAGCTATTAGGAATGCAATGGACGAACAATCCTTGTCTTCATCATTCGAAATTATGAACATCAAGCGTCATAGCTACTCCAATCGCGGTTATACAAATTTTAATAACAGTTTTCGTGGAAAATATAATGCCCGATCTCGCAATAATAATTTTTATTATTCGTCTAATTACGACCACGGCAATGCGAGACCACCGGCGTCAGGTAACCTATCGTCTCATCGCGGACAATTTACTCGAGGTCGCGTTAAAACTTTTCATAGAGGTCAAGGTAACAGAAAATTTGGCATAAAGTCCAACAGACCCTCTATTCCAGTTCAGCATAGCGTCCAGGAAGCATCGACTAGCAGTAATAATAATTCGAGCCAAATTAAGACTTCCAATAGCCCATCGAACGATTTTTTTCGTCGATTCGAGTAATTGCATTTTTAATTTTAATAATAGTAGTACAGTAAGATTTTTAGTTGACAATGAAGTAATTAATCTTTTAGTTGATAGCGGAGCCAGCCTTTGTGTACTAAAGTATGAATGGCTTAGTAAACATCCTCAGTTATTGCAACAATTGCGTAATGATAAAATAACCATTAGAGGAGTAAGTGGTAGGTTAGAGTCCGAAGGCTACATCTTTTTAAAATTATTTTTTGATAACGAAATATTTAGTGAAAATTTTTATGTATTTAAGAATATGTCTTGCACCGCAAACGGAATCTTAGGAGATAATTTTTTAAAGCGGTATGATGCAATTATTAATTATAGAGATAGTATATTACAACTTTATAAGAACAATAAAAACATTCCTATTGAAATACATTACAATGCTAGGTATAGACATTTGATACCGCCTCGGTGCGAGGTAATAAGGTTCATTCCAATCTCGTCAAGTGGCGATTGTGTAGTTTTATCAAAAGAAGTCCAGCAAGGAGTTTTCGTAGCCGGAATTATTTCAAAGCCAAATAATGGTCGCATCCCCTTAAGAATATTAAATACTACGGATAACGAAGTAGAATGCGATTTTCAAGATCTTACTATTTACGACATAAATTGTTTTGATGTTTGTAATTTTTCAGAAAATACAAATAGTGTAAATCGCGTTAAAACATTATTTGAGTTATTGAATCTGTCGAATATGAACACAGAGGAAAAACGTAGTATCGAACATATTTGTGCAAAATATGCTGACGTTTTTCATCTTCCGGGTGACAAATTATCAACCACAAACATCATGACACATACAATATCCCTAAAAGAGAACGTTACACCTAGTTATATTAAGCCTTATAGGATTCCTCATTCCCTAAAACAGGAGGTACAAAAACAAATTGACGAAATGTTAGCGAACGATATAATAGAAGAAACGACATCAGTATGGTCCAGCCCAGTCCTTTTAGTACCGAAAAAGTCTGATAGATCTAACGAAAAAAAGTGGAGGTTAGTAATTGATTACCGACAATTAAATAATAAAATCAAAGATGATAAATTTCCGTTACCAAATATAACAGATATTTTAGATTCTCTCTCAGGTAGCATTTATTTTTCAAAACTAGATCTTTCACAAAGCTATTACCAATTGTCATTAGAAGAAAATTCTAGAAAGTATACAGCATTCAGTGTAGATAAAATGTACCAGTTAGAGCTAGATCCAGACTCCCGTAAATACACGGCCTTCACTACTAATAAAATGTATCAGATGAAGCGTTCGCCTATGGGTTTGAAAACATCTCCTAGTGTGTTCTCAAGATTAATGACCATTGCTATGTCAGGTATTAATTACAAAAAAGCATTTATTTACTTAGACGATTGTGTTGTTATAGGAAAATCGATGGAAAATCATAATAAAAACTTAATTACAGTTTTGGAACGATTAAGAAAAGTCAATTTAAAATTAAATCCAATTAAATGTGAATTTTTGCGCACTGAAATAGTATATTTAGGTCACAGAATAACAACACGTGGCATTCTTCCTGACGAAAGCAAAATCGAAGCCTTGCGTAAATATCCGGTGCCATTGAACGCGGACGATGTCAAGCGATACTTAGCATTTGCTAATTACTATAGACGTTTTATACCTAACTTTTCCAATATTGCACATCCATTAAATAAATTATGTAAAAAGAATGTAGAGTTTAAATGGACATGTGAATGTGACCAATCTTTTCATACGTTAAAATCTGCTTTAATGTCACCGCCAATATTGCAGTATCCCGATTTTTCAGAAACAAATATATTTCAGTTACGAACAGATGCTTGTAAGACTGGATTAGGCGCGGTTTTGTCAAATAGTAATGGTCACGTAGTAGCGTATGCGAGTCGTAACTTATCGCCCGCAGAAAGTAGATACCCAATAATAGATTTAGAATTACTAGCTATCGTATGGGCAGTAAGGCATTTTAGACCATATCTGTATGGCAGAAGGTTTAAAATCTTTACCCATCATAAGCCATTAATATATTTATTTAGTTTAAAGGATCCTTCCAGTAGACTAACTAAGTTTAGATTATATCTTGAAGAATATGACTTTGAAATTGTGCATATCCCGGGTCGAAATAATGCAGCTGCAGACGCATTAAGTCGACTCCCGATGACAATGAGCTGTGATGATTTAAAATCCATTGAAGGACAAGTAGTTTCTGTATTGACGAGAGCTCAAACAAAAAAGCGATCGTCTGAGATAACTGCTGATTACATTAATTTGACAAAAGAACCTTCTATCGGTAGCAGGCCTGATCAACCTGAGACTGTAGAAATTCTGAAAAAACCAACTGATGTGATAGAATTAGTTTTTATAAATGACAAAGATTTTAAGAATTTGATTTCTCATTGTTCCGGAATAGAATACTGCACGTATGTACGTTCACGTTGTACTATATACCTAAATACTCGATCGTTATCTACCCCGACGGAGTTAGCGAGAGATTTAGGATCTTTGTGCGAAAAAGAAAATATAAATGAAATATTAATTATAAAGAATAGAGAAAATTCAACAAATATAAAAATACTTGCAAGTCATATGAAAAACTTGCATATAAAGATACCTAAAATTTTAATTACAACAGATATAATAAGAATTTCTGACCATGAGGATAAAATAATTATATTAAATGATTTTCATTTGTTACCCACTAGCGGACATGCAGGGATAAACAGAATGATAGGCAACTTAAAAAAATATTACTTCTGGCCAGGTATGACAAATGACGTTATTAACTACGTTAAAAAGTGTCAACAATGTCAATATAATAAATTTTCTAATCGCCTCGTAAGAGAGCCAATGGTTGTAACAAATACTGCAAACTCGGCATTTGAGCGTATAGCGTTAGATATCATGGGTCCATTACCTACTGATATTAACAATAATAAATACATTTTAACATTGCAGTGTGACTTGTCTAAATTCGTAGAGGCATATGCCATGCAGACTAAGGATTCAGAATCAGTAGCGAGAGTATTTGTTTCAAATTTTATCTTGAGATACGGAGTGCCCAAAGAAATCATTACAGATAAAGGTTCAGAGTTTTTGTCCAATATCATGGAAAATGTATGTAAAATTTTAAAAATTAAACGTTTAAATTCCACACCTTATCACCACGAAACGATAGGATCGTTAGAAAACAATCATAAGCATTTAGGCTCATATCTTCGAATTCAGTGTGATAGAAATAATATTGATTGGAGTGATTGGTTATCTTTTTGGTCATTTTCTTACAATACTACAGTACATTCAGAAACAAAATACACGCCATTTGAATTAGTATTTGGCAAATGTTGTAAATTGCCCTCAGAGTTTGGAATCTTAGTTGAACCCTTGTATAATTACAATGATTATCCAAAAGAAATGAAATATCGCCTACAGCGAGCACAGTATGATGCCAAGCAAAATTTGTTAACAAATAAATTAAAAAGAAAGACAATGTATGACAAGAAAACTTACTCCATAACTTATAAAAAGGGAGACCTAATTCTTATAAAAAACCAAACTGGGAATAAACTTCAAAATATCTACAACGGTCCCTATGAAGTTATTGAGGAAGTTTCACCTAATGTTAAGATTTTAAAAGATAATAAAGAGTATCTTATACATAAGAATAAGAGGTTTTTTAGTTAACATGAAGATTTTTTTATTATATTCATATTATATAATTAAGTTAAGAACATTTGGTTTATATAAAAATAATAGTAATTATAAGTTGATAATAGTTTATAAGACCTACTTCGTTTTCTTTAAAAGGGGAAGGGTAGCAGACCTTTTTCGGGGGAGTTGTAATGTAATCCGATAACATGGAATTCCTTTAGCAATAAGTTAAAACTGACGTGTACGAATTTTGCATCGATTACAAATTCCAATTAGTTGCTACGTAATTATGCTAACTATTGATTTTGTATTAATATTTTTATTGGTATTCTAATAAATGACTCTGAACAAGTGAGTTTGATTTAAAACACCTAAACGTCTAACATATTACAGTGGTAGGTCTCTCATATGTGAGAGGCCATCTGGGTAGGTACCACCGCAATGTCTATTTCTCCCGTGAAACAACACTGCGTAAATGCACTGTTGTGTTTCGGATTAAAGGACATTGTAGCCAGAGTAACTACTGGACATATTGAGACTTAACATCTTATGTCTCAGGATGGCGAGCGCAGTGGAATTTTGCTACTGTTTATGAGCGGTTGTATCGCTTACCATCAGGCGAACGGCTTGCTCGTCTCGTCATTCATTGCAATAAAAAAAAAAAAAACATCCAATTGAATTTGACAATATAAAAAATCTCCTAACATATAATTTCGACTTCGATTGTATCCTGCCATCCTCCATTCATTATCGATATTTTTACAAGTATTTCAAAGGTTGTGATGAAATAAAATTTCAATCTAGACAGGATTCTTGTATACAGCCGGCTATAGAAGCCTTCTACATAAGACTATATATATTTATGTTGGAATTGTACATGGTGTATATTGGATTGGTAATTACAGTAGCCATTTCAACAATCATGATATGTTGCTCGTATACCTACTTGTTTCGTACGCATCGAATTGGTTTCCCATGTAATATTGGCCGATATAATTTCATTAGTGACGGACGGCAGCATAATGAACACAAAATAATCGCATATTAAAATATTATTGTTTATTCACAATCACCACCAATGTTAGAGTTTTAAAATTAATACACATAACATGTGGTTCCATTTCTACAGTTGACGAGCTGGAATTTGAAATATAAACAATGATATTTTGGCTGTTTTCCCGAACTGCTTCATGATACGTTGGTATGGCAGGAAGGTTCAATGACCGAAGGAGTGGAGCCACATCGACAAATCGCAATATCGCACTCTGCCCTGTAGTATGGTAATTAACAAATGCCATAAAAAATCTTCAGATTTTTTCAAAGAGGGCAATAAAACCATTACATCTTTTGAACTGTCGGAGAACAAAGACGACCGACATAGCTCCGAAAGTTAGTGGGTTTAAGTGGTAATGGGCTGCCCACATCCGTCGCAAAACGGATAACCGCTGGAGTAAGCTTATTCAGGAGTGGAGACCGCCACTTCGCAAACGTAGTGAGAGACGCCCTCTGTCCAGATGGCGGGACGACTTGCACAAGAGGGGCGGGATGACTTGCACATGAGGGGCGTCAGCGACTGGATGCATAAAGCTGCAGATAGGGCTTTGTGGCGTACCTTGGGAGAGGCCTATGTCCGGCAGTGAACTGCAACGGGCTGATGAAGATGATATTGCAGATATTGCAAACCAAATGCTTAAATTTTGTTATAATTGTCAAAAAACATTGTTTCGAAATTTAATTTCATGTTTCGAAAATTAATTGACAGCTCGATTAAATGATGATCTGAGTTCATATAGCCATCGTCTTATTTAGACTACCTATAATCCTTCCGGATAATTAAAATATTGTCTAATCACTAATGGGTATTGGTACAATATTTATCTGCCTAACATATTTATGTTTTTATTTCATTTCTTTAAACCTACATGTGTCAACGTAACACATTTTAATGATCTTGCGTCATTCTGGCAATTTGATCTTATTGGTAAGTCGTCCAGCATTCATCAAATTCATTAAAGATTAATTTTCTAGGAACTTCTATGCCTCATATTCTTAATTAGTTATGGTTAAAAGGTTTATTGTGTAATATATTGCATTACGTAATTTATTTTTCAATTTAATTTTAAGTCATTCTTATCGTAACAAACATGTTTTAGCGACATTACGTCATATGTTTTGCAAATACACTATACAGTATCAGTTGTTCTTTGGTGACATATTCACATAAAATGCGTTTTCGTTGGACAAGACACTTTCTTTTTCACCGCCGTTTTCGAATTAACGTGTTTAATTCCAAACATCTTTACTAGACGAGAAATTAAATTAGTTCAGTCTTGTGACACTAATGGATCATTTATCAGGTCAAATAGACTGATTCACCTTGGGATAGCAAATGCACGGTTTTACGTGCCAACGCGCAATGGTAAACGTGGAACTATTACGTTTTTTGATTTTACTATTTAATTATTATTTTTTATTTCTACGAATGGCAAGAAATTCATATGATGGTAAGCGATACGGCTGCTTATGGACAGTAGCAATGCTTGGCATTCCATTGCGCTTGCGATCCTCAGACATAACATATTAAGTCTCAATATGTCCAGTAGTTACTCAGGCTACAATATCCCTCAAAACGGAACACAACAGTGCATTCATACTGCTGTTTGACGGGAGAAATATACATTGCGGTGGTACCTACCCAAGGGGCCTCTCACATATGAGTGTACCACCAGTCATTCTCTTCATTTATTCCTATAATCTAATATGGCCTAACCACTCTCAATCGTACTGTCGGTTGTAGAGGAGGCCCGTGCCCTGCAGTGGGACGTATATGGGCTGATACAGATACAGACAGATTCCTATAATCAACGTAGTATGTCGAGTCAACAAATATATTGTTAATAGCAAACATTTTTGCGTTATCAGAGACGTGAGTCGCTAATTGTGTACCTACATCTTTATTGTAATTAATAACTCGGGTGGACTCTGTGTGGCACTTGCGGTTTATGTATAGTTAATAAATTGATTATACCGCTCTATGACGAGAACACAATGCGTGTTCTCGTCTAGATTGAGCAATGCCAACAAACGTTGCGCTAAAACTGTCCTCACTTTCTTTGATATGTGTGAGTACCGGTCGTGTAATTATTGTAATCCAACTGTCAAGGTGTGTGTGTTTAGGGATGCCTACTCCAGATTATTAACTTAACTTTTCCCCATTATTTGATAAACAAAATACGTTAAATAAAATATTTTTTCTTTATTTAAAGTAATCATACTATTAATTATATTTATAACCCTAGTGTTTGTTTCCGAATAGAATTAATTCTTTGGATTTATTGCCTGGGCTGTTATCTGATTTCTGTATTTATGTAAAATATAAATCATCATAAGCAAAATATTCGGAACACATGACTGAAGTCATGTGAGGCTACGAATGGTCTTCTTTTCGTTTCCGCTGTGTAATGTCTCTCTAGCAATTTGGTAGTACGGAATCCGTAGGAAGTCTAAAAAATATTAAAAAGAATTAACAAAATTACTATGAAGTGCATGACGTCGTGGGTTTCATTCATATTGTGTAGGGAAGTTATTATTTACTCATTAAATAAATAATAGTGGTTTAACAATAACGTTACCGATAGAAAGTGATATTGGTATTATTATATAGTTTTCCCACATAATTGCGATACAATTCGACAGCACAAACCGGTATAATTAATTATTTTTCGGGAGCACGTTATCCATATGTAGTTCAAATGACACTGACGTACGTGAGAAGCGAGTCTACCAAATTTGGTAGACTTTCTTTGAGCCGTGCGGTCAGGTATGATGTGTCATCTATACGAGTATATAATCAAAGGTGTTCGGTGTTCCTTTATTTCAAAGTAAAGATAAACTAAACGCCGCGCCGGCGCATAAATGGAAATAAGAGTTCATTCAATTAAATATGGACTCACCGATTTACATATGATTGAGGAGTAACTTAGTCTTTATCATGTTTAATTTCTAAAACAAGAAAGGCATTGATTAATCTTATTTTCAAAAAACTTTATTATAACTTATAATATAATGCAAGTAAGTACATATAATATTGTTTTTTACCCCGACACATAACCATAACTTGTAGAGTATTTATTCAATAAGGAACAGTCACATGAAGAGATTTAATATTTTGACCGCTCATGAACAGTAGCAAAACCAAACAACACTTTGAATTACAAAGCAATGCTTGGCATTCCACTGCGCTCGCCATCCTGAGACATAAGTTGTTAAGTCTCAATATATCCAGTAGTTACTCTGGCTATGAGTTATGAATTATTTCGAAACGTCGCGTCGGGAAGTTAAAAATGTAAAAATTAAACTAAATTCGTGATAAAATCCGTAAATAATAGTTTCACTTCAATTATGAATTTTTGTTTCAATTTATAGAGCAAAAGGTAAGTTATGCAGATAAATACATTTGAGAAACATGTCTCGCAAATAAATCACGAGCGAGCCGTGCAAATAAGATAGCGGTATGTTTGCAGAGATACGCAGTGACACAGTTTTACCTTAACGAGGAAATGAGATCAGCGGACACATAATATGCATATTGAAGCCATGATGACATTATCAAAATTATGAAATATATTACATAAAGAGGCAGACATTTGATACACGTTATCTTAAAATTAATGCCAGGGATTGGATATTACGATATTTTTCTCCAAGTTGGTTTTTATTTTCGTAATTTTTATTCATGCCAGGAATTCACGTTACTATGAGCTACCATATGGGATGGATAAATTTAAAACATATAGTATTCAGACATGTAAATCTGGGATATAAGAAAAGAGATGTAGCATTTGGGAAGCCGAACTCGCGGTATTTAATTGTACTATCGTGCAGTTCAAGGAATCAGCATGTTAACAATCAAGGAACAACGTGCAGCAATATAAAAATAAAAAAGCCGCGAAAAGGTAAAATTCAAACCAAACTTTTTTACAAACCATTCATCATCACCATCATCATCATATCAGCCACAGGAAGTCCACTGCTGAACATAGGCCTCCCCCAAGGATCTCCACAATGACCTGTTGGAAGCGGCCTGCATCCAGCGACTTCCTGCAACCTTAGCCAGAAAAAAAAGAACTTTCGAATGAGTATTGTTACAAGTGTCAGTTGGTCGGCGGCGCGGCGGCAATACGACGTCGGTAAACAGGATCGCGTGTGAAGGCGGAAGCACGCCGCTTCACGCGTATCACTAGCTCTGCATCCTGTTGCCGCTGCCGACTGCTCACTGCTCTGGTTTAATTCCTCCGTCTATTGTTTTTATGCAACTACTAAATCAGCACGGGTTACAGGTTTCTGCAATTTGTTTCAGTGATGGAGTTAAAGATTGCCTGTGTTATCGGCGTGTCTACAATATGAACACGAGCTTCATTATCAGAACGAGTAAATCTACTGCCTCAAATATGAGATATATTAGAGGATATATTATTTGGCCAAAGTTTACGTTTGTGCTCGCTACGGTAACAGTCTTGTCTTCTGTCACGTTTTAACATAACCGACTGGCATCGCTATCTCATGGAAAACATTTTACAACAACAACGAAGCATTTTATTCGATCAATCAGATAAACTAGTCACTGATGAGACTAGTTTTGAATGAAAATACTGATTTCAGTATTAATTGATAAAGCGAAATTTTTATCACTCACGGCCGTCATAAAGGTACGCACGATATACAAAAGCAATAATTTATGTTTGTTAATTGATTAAAGTCGTTTTCGAACAACGCTTATCGTTCGACTCGATGTAGTTACATCTCCCGCCAATTAAAACATAGAGGAAAACAAATGGCTTTTTCGCGGTTGTTTTCTCGCGGATTTCATTATTTATGACATAATCTTAATTGGCTAACATAGTACTAAAATCAATTATATTCAGTACCTATCGCTGTTGATCAGCACTGTGGGGGCCTAGAACTCATTGTAACGGGAAGAAAATATATATAAAGGAATAATGAAATGTAATAATTACATTTAAGTAATATCACAGACTAATAATAGCACTAACGAGAAGTGAGTGCAAATACACAGATTACAAATCAATTATTCATTGCTACAATGTTATTGTACGTGTATATTATATGTAATAAAGCATGAGCTGATGATCATTAATATTAAAATTCCCTGCAGCATGTTACATGACCCATTTTTGCTGTATGTTTGCATAATGTATGTCAATCCCCTTGATTCGTGAGTATCAATTTGCCTTGAAGTCGAAGCGTGCGTAGGAATCGATGATCCTATTCTAGTAAGGTCAGCTGCTTTGATTTTTTCGAGTACATTCACATCGCATGGGCCATAAACATATTAACATTGTATCGCTATGGGCCTCTCATTGATTTATTCCTTTGTTATAGATCCAAAAGCGTTGTATTAATGAACCATGCTTGATATTGTAGCATTAATTTGAAGCCTATCCTAACAGTTGGAAAATCCCCAATTTGTAGCGTTGTATAGATATTCCGAAGATTCATCAAGCTAATAAAGCCGATGTTACTTTCCAGTTTCCACCCTTAATTCCTGTAAGGGTGGAAATTCCCAGTGTTATAAACGTTCTTGCATGGAGGTAATTGTAGACTGTCATGTAAGCTACTTCCGCGTCTATCGAACCCGATAGATTGCATTTACAAAAACCATTAGCGTAGTGTTGATTTGCAGATGAGTAGCTTTCTAATGAAAATAAAAGAGTAACAAAGAGTAGCATTCTGGTATATTATTTCGTAGCTTTTAAGAATGTAAATGAAGAAAGGACCAAGGAAGCCACCATTGACACACACTTTATCCATACGAGTATGAGTCACAGGGCTCCGTCCATGGCGTCAGTGATAAAGAAGGGTCGTAGGCCAGATTTAACTAGTTTTCGCATAAGTTGAATGGCAGGAAGAGACGTTGTCAAAGCTAATACCGCTACCACCAACATCCAATTCATAATAAATCCAGACGATTTTAAAACACAAATATTTCGTAAAACTGTCGTACAAGTTCTAATGTTGATACAAATATGTAACGAAAATGAAAACCGAAAAACCCTTGAGAGTGCGGCGAACCTGAACAAAATATATGTCAAAGCACTAGCGTCCTTATTTCCTAAACTAGAGAGTTGATATTATATATTAATGTGAACTGCCAAACTTATTCAAGTTTCCGTATCATTCATGAACTTAATCGAGACATTGACCTGCTACACTACATGCGATAGGCAAACAGTTACGATAACGGTGACAATGAGAGGAAAATTCATAGAAATTAGTGAATGGAATTTTTATATTAGTTTGTGATAAAAAGTTAATTATAAACGATTTTGATAAAGGGTCAAGAGGGTCAAAGTTGGTATTAGGATACATATATAGTAATATAAACATAGCTATTTTGGCTATGATGGCTGTGAAATGAGAGGCCGCAGGCTTGAAAACCTCATCACGATAAAAGATGTTATGACCCCTCAAAACTTGGTAAGTTACTGCACCGTAAGTGTCTGTTGGGTTAATTACTTTGGCACACAGTTGGCCTCATGACTCGAAGGTCTCCCTACATCTAGAATGGATAGAAATGTTTAAAACCTACAGAGATTTATTCCGTTTAGTAGTATGCATACAGGGATGGAATTTGTAAATGTACCTAGTACACAGAGACAAACAAGTGCATTGAGAGCAAATTGATGAGACTAAGTTATACCGAAACTAGCTAAATTTTGCCCCAGGCAAGGCAGCATGGGATCCTACAAGCAGTGGATGATGATGATGGTGTTGAATGCATGCTTTGTGCATGGTATCTGTAATATAATATATTGAACACATTGTTGTAAATATTCAACTAATCAAAAGTGAAACAAATTGTATTATAGTTATATGTTTATTATGAAGTATTTGTATAAAAGAATAAGAAATTAAAATACGAACTATTTAAAGAACTAAGTAAAACTATTTTTTATTGCTCTGAATGGCGAGACAATCATACCATTCGCCTGATAGTAAGCAATACAACTGCTTATGCAGCAATACTTGGCATTCCACTATGGTCACCTTACTGAGATATAAGATGTGAAGTCTCAATATGTCCAGTAGTTACTCTGGCTACAATGGCCTTCAAACCTGTACACAATCATGTATTTACATTGCTGTTGGGTGGGAGAATTAGACATTGTGGTGGTGCCTACCCAGGCAGCCTCTCACATATGAGAGACCTACCACCAGTTAAAATAATTGTAAAACTAAATTTAAGTATTGGACATGTTTATTTTAATCCTGATTTGCCGAACCTTACAATGTTGACAATATATTTTTATTTCATGCTTTATTTAATACAACAACTACAGATGGCCTTTACAGCAATTTTTGTACCCACAATTACTTTTATGGATAACATAAATTGAACACTATTAACTAGAGTCCATTGTATAGCCGAGAGATTATTTTACGACTTGTTACACAATGTGTTTTACAGTAATGCTTGTTGTTAAATGTATTTCACTTCAATACTTAACATAATTACTCATACATTTTGTTGTGAAAGATAATTTTTAAAATGGCTTGATTATTTGGATAATATATTTGTAGCATATTGAGAATAATAGATAAGGTACATTATTTCTTTCTTGTATTGTATATTGTTTTGAATGCTTATTTTTAGTTAAATGTGTTTTATTGTTATTTTTGCAATACTCTAAGTATATATATATATTGACAATTTTCACAGTAATTTTGTTAATTATAAATCCACACTAAAAAAACTCTAGCTTAGCCGCAAGTTTTGTATTCTTTTACTTCATTGACTAAAAATACTGGAACAGGATTGGTATAGGACATATCTAGAAATGAGGATAGTAGCTGATATTTGTTGGGGCAGAGTTTTAAATATTAATTCATGCACATGTCTCCTGTTTTTACTCTGAGATTTCAAGAGTTGAGTTCGTTTTCACTTCAATTTTCCATCAATAGTTAGAATAAAAAATTTGTATATTTAAAGCCTATTTTCTTTCGTTATTTATGACCCATTGCATGATACTTTTTTATAAAGATGTTTTAAATCCTGACAATAAAGTAATTAAAATGCAACTATAGCACAGTGCAGTCCAGATAGTAGGTAGCATAAAGAAACAAATAATTAAATCCTTAGTGTTTCTTTCTTAAAAATCTTTATAATTAAAGTTAAAACAAACTGAATAGTTTGGTATCTTTAACAGTAGTGATAGAATAGTTTTAACTGGATTATGTTTAAAGTCAACAAAGTGACCACTTTTTTCAAGAAAGCGAGTCAAGAAACAATAGATTTTAACATACCTATATGCAAGTTTTTGAGGTGAGGTGATTTAGATATTTGGTTTAAAAACATGTTATACAATTCTTTCATTTCTATATCTTTACCTCCCAGGCTAATCAACACTTTTTACATCAAATACTATGGGAATATATTAACATAATAACTTAAAGATTGTCATGAAAAACAATACTGTTACAATGGTAAAAAGAATCAATCAAACATGTGTTTTGGTAATATGCAATGAGATCTAATAATTTATATTGTTTGTTTTCACCAGTTTGTACTTTCGAAAAACATTATTTTCCATAGATATTGTTGTTTATTTTTGGGATAAGTACTTATTAAAATATGAATTACTGAAGGCCTTATTCATAGACAGTATTAAACCTATTTTAGCTATCAAATGTTTTGCCTACATCGCTCAAACTGAGAATTTAAAAGTTTTTTGAAAGGGACAAAACATTCAATGTATAATGTAGGTTTTAAAACTGTCTAAAATATGGCCATAGATAATTATCATAAAATATACATAAGTACATATTATTTGTCTGACTTGTGTGAATATTTACATTTATGTACTATTATTATATTTTAATTGAAACACATTTGAAGGTAACTTTGTATTGACCTCATATTTCTTATAACAATGTAAATAACATTTTAATTGTTATGCACTTGTAGGTTAATGTAAGCCTTAAAACTTATCTAAATAATATTTTTAGTTGAGAAATAATTAAATATTGTTAATAATATTAAGTAAAATAATTTATAGACAGAATGGTGTTGTAAATAAAAAAAGTGTTGAATTAAAATTAGAAAGTTTGAATAAAAATTATCCAGTGCAAGCTTGCCAAGTATGCACACAATGGTCTCTCACTGTCAAGGTCTGATATAAACAGAATACTAAGTATCTCTGCCTACTGACCTCCTTGCATTGAGGTTATCATATAAAACACACTGTGCAATTAACTTTAATAAGTGCATATATTGGTTCCATTACTCATGATATTTCGTAAATCCTTTATGAGGCATACCTTATATGAGGTGGTAAAAAACAAAATAATATAAATTCGCATAATGACGCCATAAATATTGCAAAATATATAGCAAGTAAAATCTGAAGACGACAGATAAGCGACGATTCAGAAATCTTATCGAAAGCATTGCATAAATAAAACGTGAATATCATCTAAATTGGTGCACGAATCTCGTTATGAACATTGGACTCACCTCAGGACGCTGCCAAAAATTCAACGGCTCGATTCTTCACAATTGATGCATCCAAAAATTTGCACACCTCTCCAGATGTTGTAAATTGATATAAAACCACTTAGATTAAACTATAAATATTGAACTACTTGGAATCGCTGTAAAATCACTGCTAGCACAATTCGAGCATTTGTTACAACAATCGTAGCCCGGCGCGATGAGATGTCACTTCCAATTTTATTTATTTTCCGCTTTAAATTAAATAAAATATAAAAATTATCATAGAAAATCAAAACAAAATAGGTCCGATGACCGATTGACACTTCAGTGTAACTTAGAAATGTTCTATTAGTCGCCTCAGGAAAGTGAAAGTATCTAAAGTACGTTTGTGTTTAATTTAAGAAACTTACGAAAAGTCGATAATGGTTAAACAACACATTTATTAAAACAATTTCGAAATTAAACAAGATGAAAAAAGAAACAATGCGCACGCGAAATAATTTTATTTTAACTGGGCGGGCGAACGAAAAGCACCATCGAGCGAGTGGGACAGACGTCGGTTCGGTGATCGGTCGTTCGTTCCGCGGCCCGGCGCACAGTGATTCGTCTAGAACAAGCTAGGTGGACAAAAACATTTGAGTGCGTATGTTGGTTGTTTTGGCTACAGACAGTAATATTTTAAAGGAGAAATGTGTTTTTTAATGCTTTTAGGATGATAGTAATTAAAAACAAATTAAAATCGATGAAAAATTTAAATATAAAAATGGCAGCTTAGAAAATAAATTAATATATAATAAAAAAAAACAAAATAAAAACATATGTACATAATACGACTTAATAGTAAAAAAACTATAAAATTATTTAATAACATTTTAAATTATATACTAATGGATAAATTAAGTTCACCTATACACAAATTGTATACAGTGTTAAAAATAAAATAATGGAATAAATAAATGAAATCCTAACCAGATGAATCATCACTCTCACAATCTGACGAGTCAGGTACCAAGTAATCATCAACGTCACATGGCATTAGACTTCTTGATGCCCGAGGTATTGGTTTTGAAGGCGGGACTACCAAATTTAGCACTTCTGATGGTAAACAGTCTTTTTTCTTTTTGGGTAGTTATTAAAAGCATATTCAATAAATCTGTATTCGTGGCAATACGTGACTGTTTCCTGGTATGATGTTCCCAAAATCTACGATAGTCTTTATTTCGAGCCTCTTGAGCTTCTTCGGATAGTTGCCCAATAGGCATAATACAAGATTTAACAACCTCTGTACTATGCATAAGAATTTTATGCACAGTGACAGGCATATAGTACCACGAATACAAACTTAGATAGAGGGCCCTAGTTTCTGAACAAAAATTTTCAAAGTTATTTATATTTATTTCGTAACCCGAAGATAAAGTACGTAACAAAATATCGATTTTTTAAATTAAATCAATATCCAATCCTATTTTTTTTCTAATATCACATGTATGTACTTTAGCATCACTTTTATCAATATCACCTCGAACCTGCCACTTTTTATATTTAAACGGTAACTAATATGCAACAGACATTCAAAACAACGAATCCAGGCGTGTAAAGTAGACAAACCAAAACTGTAATGTTCCTCTCTGCTAACCCTTCTAATTCACCGTTCATCATTTTGGGAGTAGCACCACGTATGTAACATTTTTGTGTCGATTTTGTTTCACTATTCAATTGTCTACCATCGCACGTTTTTTCACTTGCTTCAGTCTTGTCAGAGGAGTGGCTACTCCTTTTGATCCCAGAAGCAACTATTCTCTGATCCACCTTACGGCTTGCAACTTCCGCAGCTAAGGTCAAATCGCCGGCACTGCGTGTTTGCACCAATTCTTCAACTCTGCGCTTTTTTTTATAAGACGAGTCGTCCAAATCTTTTCTGGATCGACCTTGAAGCCTACTCTACTCTGATGACCTGGATGAGCAAGGTCGACGCACAGAAATGGTAAAACTTCTGTTGTCTCCTTCTAACCAATCTTTATTATTAATTAAAAACCGATCCAATGACTTATATGATGCCGCCCATTTTTCGGTTAATTTTGACGATATACTAGATATTTTCTGTTTAATAGCCCTTAACGAATCGCTGGTTATATCACTAACACCAAATTTAAGACTTATATGTTCCAATAAACGTTCTTCTTTGGCATGTATTCGCCATTCATCAAAAAATTCACTTTTCGAAATGGAGAACACAAATTCAAATGAAATAAAATCATTTAGTGCGGGAATGCGGTGAAAAATTATATCTTGTTTTAAAGGTGAGTATCACTACTATATACTGTAAAAAAATTAGACTGGATACATTTGGATACAAAAAGATAAATACGATTAAAATTTCGGAACTTGACAAAAAATTAGTATTTTTCAATAATATATTCCAAGTCGTAATGAACCAAATTTTCTCATATTAGAATCTTATGGATGGTAAAATATAAAAGCACTGACCCTCGACAGTAGTATCCATCACAAAAATCACGGTTATGTATCACACAAATAGAATGAGATGTTATCTAAAGCACTGCAAAAATGCAACTACTCTAATTAACTTAATACAAATATTACATTACTTACCTTCATTAGTCAATGACTCGTCCCTGTGAAATGTTTTTCACCCTTTCTACTTGTTTTTATGACATTGGGGGTGTTGTTTACAATATGTGACCACTAATTAGTTGATTCTTGGAAGTGACTTTTGTCCAGCTAGCTTGTTCTAGGTGAATCACCGTGCGGCGGCGCGGTGCACAACTGCGAACTGTGTTGTCAGATGTAAAAATCTAGAATAAAACCTTTTGCAGCAAGAGATTTAATGCGGTATATTCACGTGCGTAAATATTTAAACAAACCAGTAATTAATGCTTAACATTATTTTTCATGGAATCAAGTCAAGCTAAAAAGCGGCATAGTCGTACCATCCTTTTCTCGAAGCAATTCAGACCATTTTCAACCCCCATAACTTCGTAGTGGTTAAAGCAAGAAGCCTGGATTTTCAGTTACTAAACAGGCATTGTGTAAACACGGTATATTTAAAATTTCATTCAATTTGAACCAGTAGTTTAAGAATTATAGCTTGTCAAACTTTCGTAATTTTGTCACTCACTGACTGACTGACTGATCAATGATCATCAAAAGTCTAAGGCACTTCTAGCAGTCATAGAACCTTCAAATTTAGAATATCATTAGTATTTAGTGTCTAAATTAAGGGAATATTTAAACATTTCATAATTTCTGTCTAGTTTTCTAGACACACCAACTGCGTGAATAACTTTGTAATCCCATATAAATGTATAGGATTACAAAGTTATATTTGCAGTTAATGATTCGTTGTACCTGTATATAATGGAATAATAGTTGTAGATAGGTATCTATATATATGAGATATAACAGGAGAGGGGTATAGAGAGGGAAAGGGTGTATTCAGCCCATGAAACTGTACAACTTTCCTCATGACGAAAATAAACTTGCAAATAAATAGACTAAATAGCTCGAAAATATCAATTACCATGAAAGAAAGAACAGTAATAATCAAATCCGCTATATTTGTGATAAATTGATACCTACAAAAATAAGAAAAAAACCATAAGACAGTGGCTTTAAGAAAAATCGTTATATATATTCTAGAAGTAAAAAGTACCGAAAAGGAAAAAAGTAGGACTACAAAAAGACGTGAGATCCCAACAAAAACATCCTGTAAAAAATTCCAAGTCACGCAGCTCAGTTTTTCTACCGCAAAAAATTGTGAGATCCATGTAATACCAAGTCGATTAATTTATTTAGTCCTTGCTTAAGGGGCGTTCTGTATAAAGTTATTACGTAGGATATTACCATATCAATATTAAAAATTATTTACGTTTTAAATAAATAGATCGACTTGGCCAGTAGCATTATGTATAAATTGTACGATACATTATGTTTTCATGCGATGGCCAACTGAGCTGAGAGACTTGGATTTATTTACATATTTATTTTGCGAAAGTTGTTGCAAAAGTCGTCTAACGAAAATGCGTATACAAAATCGGATAATAATTAGCTAAAAATAAGTTCTTAGTTTTTTTGTAATATAGACTGTAGTTCGGGCATGGGAGCGAACAGGTCACCTGATGGTAAATGATCACTGCCGCCCGTGAACATCCATAACACTTGGATTATGACTGTGTCGTCAGTCCATCAAATCGGGAGGGGATCGGAAGGATAAAGATTGGGAAGAAAGGATTAATGTACCTACGTTACATATAACTTTGCCTTTAAAATTAAGATATTTGTAAGTCATATGTGGTGTATAAGCGGATCTGTGTATGGCTTATACGTGGCTACCCACATTGAGGCAAGTGCCCGACTCTGGATCTGACCTGTACGGTGCCTAACCAAACCAAAAAAAAAAAATGTAACTACAATATCCGTAAGAAAGTCCACACTCGATAGTGGACAAAAAAAAATGCAGAACAATGATACTGGAAAAGTGGCTTTTCTATCAGCTATACTGCGCTGCTATAATACTCCGGTCAATAAAGACATTTGAAATAACGAAAATTCCCGGAGAGTCAAATATTGTTAGAGAGCTGGAGTTTACCATTGCAAATGAAGTGTTAGAAATCCCATCTATCTTATGATTACTCTTTAGTCTGTGATCTTATGTGTGCAACAAAAGTTATTTGTAGACACATTTGGCATTATATGTTTTTTACAATTGGAAAAAAAGACGGTTGAGGATAAATTGACGACTTATTTTTACTCTCTAAACCATACGCGAAAATCAGCCATGAGAATTCACGAGAAGAAGAAGAAGAGAGAAGTAATGTTTTTATATAAAAGGTAAGATCAAGGTATATACCTTGATCAACTAATACCTGGAATTTGTCCGTTTCGAAAAGCTACCAAATAGGCATATGTACGATCTTAGTACATACTAACACTATTCAATCGTTCACATTTCGTCCTTCAGAAAAAAGATATGTCTGAAGGCGCTGGGATCTTCATCTATTTGCGAATAAACTTAATAGAATCATGGACACATTAAAATACATCGTGAAAATGTGGACGGTCACAGCGGCAGTTTCATAGCTGAAGCTCAAGTGATCGCTGACGATGTAGAAGTTGATTTTACAACACCATTTACTGACATGTTCTTTGATCTCATTGCACCCTTAAAACATATTGCAAATGACATTCAATGACTTATTGAACAAAACAGAGGCTTTTCGCAAGTTTTATAACTTAAGTGGTAATATCCACAGCGAAGCTGCATAGTGGTTTGTACCATTGAGGGAAGAAAAAAATATGGCATTCAATGTTCTGAAAGACATGGATGTGGCAGAACTGATAAGGATTCTGAGATGTTTTATCCGAGCATAAAAACTGCGCTTGCGACTTTACAGGCCCAACCACGTACGATCAGTAAAGAAAAAAAATCACTAAAGAGAGTTTTTTCAGTACGTTACGGCGTGTCAAAACGTGGTTTCCCTCCACCATGGGGAAAAATCGTCTGAACGTTATCTGAATTATGAGTGTCTGCAGTAAGAGGATACCGGTGCAAAAAATAAATTGGGAGCTTATGTGCTAAGGAGGTTGTGCCGGAACCCGAGCCGTTTGCTCTTAAAATAATATTATAAAGTTAGTTAATACCTAAATAAATCAACAACCTATAATACCTAAGTGTATTTAAAAATATAAAATACTGACTATAGTACCTACCTACAAGGACTATCTATAGAGTGACTAATAGTTCAGTCAATATGTAAATTGCCCTCCGAATAAAGACCTACCCTTATTAAACATAATGAATCGTTAGGAGGGCATGTCAAGAGGTCACAGAAAAATTAAAAAGGTCACGCTGTTTGCTGATTTTGAGAAATTCAAAAAATGAATAAAAAAAATTTAAAAACGCTTTTTTTGGAAACTATTGGTTTTAGGAACAAGTTTTTTTAATAAAAAATTTAGAGGGCATTGCGAACTACAATTTTTGTCATTGGAGTGACGTCATCCGACTTGAAATACAAAAAGTAGAGGGCGCTAATGGATCCAAAAAGTGTTCCAATGATATTTTCGATAGGAAAAAATGATCTTTTTATAATAATGTAAATTAGAAAGTTGTTTGTCACAAAATTAGCTACAACTTTTATCTAAACAAATTTTTTATAAAACTTACCGTTTTCGAGCTGGAACTTGTCGAAGTGTACAAATTGTACATTATGTACCGTGCCGTTGCACAGTACTCATGCCATTCAGTTTTTATCTTTTTTTTTAAATTCAAATGAAACAGCAGTAATTGTTTGCTGATTTTGTTATTAAAATATTTGAACTTTTGTTCAACAAAACTTTGAACTTAGGCGAATTTATCTATGTTTTGCATCACATTATTTCAAGTCGGATGACGTCACTTCAATGACAAAACATGTAGTTCGCAATGCCCTCTACGTTTTTTAATGAAAAAACTTTTTACTAAAACCAATAGTTTCCAAGAAAAAAGCATGTCAATTTTTTTGATTCATTTTTGAATTTCTCAAAATCAGCAAACAAACCTTTTTAATTTTTCTGTGACCTCTTGACATGTCCCCCTAACGATTCATTATGTTAAATAAGGGTAGGTCTTTATTCGGAGGGTAATTAATTATTCGTTACATATTGACTGAACTATAAACCTCTAAGTTAATTGATTGTCAAATTGACATTCCCAGAGCCCAACGGCGCAAGTTAGAGACAAATTTTTGGATGTAAGATTTCGTAGTGTAAGTAAACAATAAAAAAGGTGTTTTGGATTTATACATATAGATACAGGATGTAACCTTTTTGTATGAAAACAATAACCGAGGTAAGAACGCGGGTAGAGTTTGCTAGTTACATATTATATTAGACTGCTGCCCCACCCTCAGTCCATGGCAGACTACGCCCATGGATCTGTGTCAACTGTTTCGAGTCAATTACAAGCGTACAGGCCTGGGCTTTGAATGGATAATGCTAGGAATACAATGAGAATGCTGCGTCTTCTTTTAATAATTTATACATAATTAGTTATTTAACTGTAAAAGCTCTTTATTCGCGGGGTATATGTTCCGTAAATATGCCGCGAATACAGAAACCGTGTATATGGAATGGTATTTTATATGGTATTATAGGGGATACGTTCCTAGGTGACAAAATAACAAACCGACATTAAAATTAAACAATTCAATTGAAGTTTTTGACCATACTTATTGATTATTATCTTCAGGCTTAGGTAACGGTTTAAAGAATTTTGTAATTTTTTCTTGCTTGGCAGTTTTTAAAAGCTCTTTCATTTCAAACTGATATTCAGTAGTGGCATTAACAATTTGCCTCTTAAAAATAAGACTTCGTTCCATAGACGGATCAATTTTCATAAAGAAATCACAAAGATCATTTGCCATTCTTAAACCTTCACTAAGATTTTCAGATTAAATGTCACATTTCCAGTGTTTGTTGAAGCCTCTTCTTCAATGGGCTGTGAATTTAACATTTCCTCCAAGTCGGTTTCAGTCAAATCTTCATCTTGCGATTCAAGCAATTCTTGAATGTCACTTGATTCTATCTGTTCGAACCCATCTCGTCCTATTCGATTCGCAATTTCAGCTATTTTTGCAGTCAAAGTTTGAATTTGCACAGATTCTTCGTCATTTTTACTTTTTTATTAGTCCATTTATCGGTGCGTTTACAAAGGATTCTTGGTTGGATACATATTGGAATTATTTTTACTAATATGCATGTACTATGTACCGATTAGATCCGCGAATAAAGAAATCCCTAGCCGCGAATATAGGAATTGGGTCACAATTTTTTATTCCGCGAATAGTGAAAACGCGAATGAAGGAAGCGCGAATAAGGAGCTTTTACTATATAACTTACTATACCGGGTATCTCAAGACTGCTACCGAAAACGAAGCCGGGTGGTAGTTTTAGTGGCTACAAACACAATGCAATTAAAAATTTCGCTTAGAAACGCGACAATTATTTTTTATGATTTTTTAAATATCGTCATTTTTGGGTGTTAAATCCATAGATTTTGCTAAAATAATAATTTAAACTCTCTTATATCTTAGAGTATTTATAAATTAAAGGGTATACACTATTATTTTAGGAAAAAATGTATTTACCACCAAAATATGGCAATAGGAAAAAAATTACAAAAAAAAAATTGTCGCTTTTTTTTGCAACTTTTTCTGTTGCATTGTGTCTGAAGTCGCTTAAACTACCACCCGGCTTCGTTTTCGGTAGCAGTCTTGATATACCCTGTATAATATATACTTAAATTGTGGATGTCTCCGAAAGCAAGTAACTGTACTTATCTGTTTTTATGAAGAGACAAAGTTGTGACGACATTCATCAGCGCCGGATCTAGATATTTTTCGAGGCGGGGCAAAAACTGAAGAATGCCGCCCCCGCCTGCCTATATTTTTATCTTTATCATCATCATCATTTTTAGCAACCAGACGACCTTTGATAACACAGGCCTTCGGGAAAGAATGCCATTTTACCATAATTTTAAGCATTTTACACGCTTTATATTAGCTTTATTTGAATGCAGCTTGCCGCAATACGGCCGCGCGGTACCGACGAGGGCAGAGGTATTAAGGGATATCGAGAGATTCTACGGACAGCTTTACACCTTGGTTGCCGAACCTGCTGTTAGCTCGGCTGAAGACCCGAGAGCCGAGTTGGTGATAACACTTTGCTGAAGAATTACAGGCCCATCTCGCTCCTGAGCCATGTCTATTATTTGTTTTCGAGGCTCATCACAAATCGTTTCGAATGCAGGTTTGATGACTTCCAGCTTCCCGAACAAGCCAGTTTCCGAAAAGGCTTTAGTACCATAGACCATATTCATACGCTACGGCAAGTTATACAAAAAACCGAGGAATATAACTCGCCGCTTTGTTTAGCGTTTATGGACCATAGTCCACTCTCTCGATCGAATCAAAGGCTTTCTTATGAGAGCGATATGAGAGAGAACACGGAAGGAGAACGAAGGTTACCGACATAGCCCATAGGATTGGCAAGTTGAAGTGGCAGTGGGCCGGGCAGATTGCTCGTAGAACCGATGGCCATTAGGGCCGAAAGGTTCTTGAGTGGAGACCACGTACAGGCAAGTGAGGATCAATTCATCACATAGATCAATTCATCACATAGATATTCTTTGACTTCTTAACTGTTAACATCCTATGATTCGAGCTCCGTGATAATAATTGTGTTTTGGTGTTCAATAGTGGATTCATAAAGTCGAAATCATATTAATCAATTCAATGACATAAGTTGTGTATTATACATATATTGTTTAACGAATTTAAAGCAAGAAAACAATATTAAAGACGATATATGTGATTCGTAAGTGGAGGTAGTCATATTCAGCTGTGTTGTGCGAGTGGGTGCCATTCTAAGAGCGCAGTGAATTCTCGCGGTTACGCTCACTACTTAACCGTGAATATCGTTTGCACATTAAGACAGACGAACGTATTCCAATAATTGGAATAGATAAGCTTACGCAGACCTGCCACACAGGGTGAGTGCCTTTGCATTGTCTCTGAGAGACTTAATCATAGTTGTTAAACATTTATTGATTTGATAATTGTGAGTGGACACAAAATGAACCCAGAAACGACTAATGTATCCGCGATCTCGCATATTTTTGGATGTTGTAATAATGAGAACTTAGATGAGAGTGAACAACATCTCACTTGCACGACTTGCCAAAAGTCGTATCATTTTGAATGTTTAACTATACCGGAAGCAGCGAGAAAATTGGAATTATATAAAAAATGGATTTGTCCGTCATGCAAGTCAGTAGTGGCAAGACCCTACAAGAAGGAAATTCCTACACGTAACATATCCAATGTGCGAGGAAACAAAAGACCAGCATTAAACTCGCCCCCAGGGTCAGGTACGCTCACAGCGGAAGATGTACGTGCAATTGTACAAGAAGTTATCAAGCTTGAATTTAACAATATGTACACGCAACTTAGTAACTGTGTGACTGAAATCGTGAATAAAGAGCTAAATCCCATAAAAGAAGAAATTAGTGAAGTAAAGGAGGCAATGGCTTTTATAAATAAAACTTTTTGAGGATATCCAGACTGCACAAAATACACATCGCACTACTATGTTAAAATTACAGGAAGAAAATTTGAAATTAACAAATACAGTAAGTAATTTAACTGAACGACTGGATTATCTTGAACAACATTCACGATCTAATAATATTGAAGTCCAGTGTCTTCCGGAAAATAAAAATGAGAATTTGAACCTCATCATTAAACAACTGGGAACAAAAGTTGGCTGCCCAATTCAGGATACTGACATAATGCATTGCTCGCGAGTTGCTAAAATGAGCCAAGATAACAATCGTCCACGATCAGTAATAATTCAACTTGCTTCATCAAGAATCCGGGACCAACTGCTAGCTGCCGTTATAAGATTTAATAAAGCCAATCCACAAAATAAACTCGATACATCCCATCTAGGAATCACAAGCAAAAAATCTCCGATTTATGTCCTTGAGCATCTTTCTCCGAGCAATAAATATCTTCATGCCGCTACCAGGTTAAAGGCAAAGGAAAAAGGATATAAGTACGTATGGGTAAGGAACGGTAGAATCTATGCAAGAAAGAATGACGACTCTAGATACATTTTAATAAGAAATATGGATACTCTCAAGAAATTAGAATAATTAGAGTTACCCTACCTATAAATCTTTTTATTTAATGTAACAGACTGATTGATTATACAATTCTATAACTCATTAAATATATATTACCAGAACAGTCGAGGTTTAAGAACGAAAACACACGCGTTCTACCGTAATGTATGCTGCACCAACTATGATGTTATTGTACTGTCTGAAACTTGGCTCAATAATTCTGTACTGAGTAGCGAGCTGTTCAATGGAAGGTATGTAGTTTACAGGAGGGACAGGGAAACGTCGAGAATCCAATGTGGTAAAGAAGGTGGAGGAGTGTTGATTGCAGTTAAGAAAAGTATAAACTCTCAACGTATGCGGAAATGGGAAAGTGATTGTGAGGATCTATGGATAATTTTAGATGTGCCTATCACGCAGACTGTCCGTCGAATAGCACTCTGTGCTGTATATTTACCGCCTCCTGTATCACGCCATTCTCTTTCTAAGTTTATAAGTAACTGTAATAATGTATTTGAAATAATTTCTAATACGCAGGTGAATATAATGGGAGATCTTAATCTTGGAAAAATAGATTGGAAATCAGTTGATAAGTCAAAAGGCAATGGTTGTTTAACCAGTTTGGAAGAACTTTTTGTTGATTTTACGCATGTAAATAGTTTGAATCAACTTAATAGTATAGCTAATTCTTCTGGTCGTTTACTTGATCTAATATTATCAACAAGCAATTCATGCGTCGTTAGTGAGTGTCATAATGCCCTAAGCATTGTTGATCGTTTGCATCCTCCTTTAAATATTGACGTAAGTTTAGAAAAAAAACATAAGTTAGTTTATAACACTACTAAAATAAAACTAAATTTTCGCAAAGCTAATTATGAACAAATTATTTCATATCTAAGGGATATAAACTGGAACGCTTTATTGGGTGGGCATAGAGATGTGAATGGCATGGTTGAGACTTTCTATGATACTTTATGGGCTTGTATCGAAAAATATGTACCAAACTCTTCTAAAAAAAATAACAAATACCCACCCTGGTTTAGTCCGAGCCTAATAAAAATGCTGAAGGAAAAAAATAAAATAAGAATTCGATACAAAAAATATAAAAACCCGTTGGATGATGTAGAACTTAATTTGCTAAATAAACGATGTAAAAAGAAAGCCACAACTTGTTATATAAATTACACCAAGATGCTGGAAGACGAAATTTTTAAAAATCCAAAGTTGTTTTGGAGCTTTGTGAAGTCAAAAAGGGGTGGAGTCAGCTCCTACCCTCACGAAATGTCTAACGGAACCTCAGTCAGCTCGAATGGTACTGAAATCTGTGAGCTATTTGCTACATATTTCTCCTCAGTCTATTATTCTGACGGTGACACAAGAGAGCAGTGCGATTCGATATTCTTGCAAGAACTTCAGAGGAACAGCTTAAGTTTAACAATTCCTGTCTTGCAACACGATCAAATTTTGAAAAAATTAAAGAATATTGATCGTAACAAGGGGGCAGGTCCTGACGCAATACCACCGTTTTTTGTCGTTCAATGTGCAACTGAGCTAGTTCAACCTTTATTAATAATATATAATTACTCATTGTCCTCAGGTATTTTTCCCACTAAATGGAAAATAGCAAAGGTCGTGCCTATTCACAAATCAGATAGTCATGAAATCATTATGAACTACAGACCTATTTCAATTTTGTCAGTGTTTGCTAAAATCTTTGAAGCATTAATTCATCCATATATCACAAGTCATCTAGAAAGATACTTGTGTGATAATCAACATGGTTTTGTCCGCTCTCGATCTACTGCCACCAACTTAGTCACTTTCACTGAATTGTTGATCAAAGCTGTTGACTCTGGATGTCAAGCTGATGTAATTTACACAGATTTCAGTAAGGCTTTCGATAAAGTCTCGCATAAAATCTTATTAATAAAGCTACAAGCATATGGTTTCCACGACACCATGCTAAAATGGATACATTCGTATCTGGATGCAAGACATTTTTATGTTGTGGTTAATGGTTTTCAATCAAATTTACGAAACATTACGTCTGGAGTTCCACAGGGTTCACATTTGGGACCTGTCCTGTTTAATTATTTTATGAATGATATTTTTGAATGCTTCGAATTTTCTGACTTTTACATGTACGCTGATGACCTAAAATTCGTTAGGATAGTCGGATCACAGGCAGATTCTAAAAAATTACAGAGCGATCTAGACAGGCTTGTGCTCTGGTGCGAGAAAAACGGAATGATTCTCAATTCGACGAAGTGCTATCACGTAAAATTTTCACGAAAGATCAATTCGATACAGTTTGACTATCACATTTATAACGATAAAGTTAACGAAGTTCATAATATCAGAGATTTGGGTGTTTTTTTCGACTCCAAACTAACTTTCACGACCCATATGGACTATATTATAAAAAGATCATCAAGAATGATGGGTTTTTTGATCAGAAATTGTAAAGTGTTCCATAATCATAAAATTAAAATTTTGCTCTATAATAGTCTTGTCAGGAGTATCCTGGAGTACTGCAGCGTGGTATGGCGGCCGCATTACGCTACACATTCACTTCGACTTGAAAGAGTGCAAAAGCGTTTTCTATGGCATCTTACTTTCGCTTCAAGAAAAGCTAAAGAACTTCGGTCGTACAGTAATAGGTTGCAACACTTCAAAATAACTTCCTTAGATGCACGTAGACAGATAATTGACGCCAAGTTTGCATATAAAATTCTTAAAAACAAGATTAATTGCCCAGCCTTACTAAACAGCTTTAATCTCCGTGTACCTTATAGGGTCCCTCGTTACCCCATTACTCCTCTCTGTCCACCTAAGAGAAGAACAGTACTAGGCGCAAATTCTCCTTGTGCAAGACTATGTAAAGTAATTAATAGCTGCAGCGATCAAATTGACTTACATTTCGACTCCTTTCCAAATTTTACTACGAAGGTTAAGAATATTATTTGTAATGATCTCTAATTAATTTTAATAATTTGTGTTTCTATGTTGTTATCTTTCTTTTTTTTTCTATTTATCATGTTGTATAAATGTTTTTTTTTTTTTAGTTATGTATTTTTTTTTTGGTGTATAACTTCTATGTTTTTTGTTTATATTAGGCGTGTTAACTGTAATATTTTTTGCACATGTGGTGTTTACCTTTAAGTGATTGTTACATTTACTTTTTGATTATTTTACATGTACACTTTACTTCTAAATCAATGTAAACAATTGTTGGTGAACCTTATTAAATAAATAAAAAATAAATAAAATAAAATAAATGCCGACCCTTTCGTGCCACTGTCCATTCGGCTTTCTTAATGCCCGGACTTAGGCTCCTCGATGCCTCTTCACCAAACCCATCCCTTCAACCTCATGATAGTGCAATTAAACAGAGCAGGTCCTTCAGTGGTGCATAACCCCACCATAGCGTTCACTATGGAGATCACCAACATCCACGGACTCCATACGAACCTCAATGCCGTCCTTGCTTGCTTTCTACCTGCTGTACCTCGGTTATTCGCTTGAAGGAAACTTAAAGCTTAAAGTCGGGGTATGCTTGTATGTTCGGTCGGACATCTGTTGTCACCGTTTGCACTGCATGGAGGACCGCTCCTTCTCCGCTCTGGGGGTGCACATGGAATTTGGTTCCCTGAGTCATATCCTTCAGCGAGTGTATAGACTATTACTGGCGAGATAAGGCTTGGAATTGAATACTACATTCCTTCCTCTGATATCGCCAGTAAGGGCTGGACGCTCCTAGTTCAATCGTGCATGCGCCGATGCTGTCGGTGACAAATAGGCGGCATATCGCGCTTGGATCAGCGGTCACGCTATGAAGGATTCCAATATCAGTTCCCTTAAAGAAGCCTACAACGAGCCACCAAGGCCTGCAAGAAGGCCTACATTAGAGCAGATGCCCAGCGTATTAGCAGGGTTGGGCGTGCGTTGGCTAATCACCCAACTAGCAGTCGTGCTTATTGGAGTTTGGCCAGGGCCATTCAGTCTAACTTCTGCCGTCCAGCATTGTCACCGCTCAGGGTCGCTGGCTCACAAGTCGCATGAGAAGGCTGCCTTACTGACAAATCGTTTTGCGGCTAATTCCCGCCTCCGTGGTTCCCAGAAGCTGCCTAAACTGCGTGATTGCGGTTTCTCAATGGTGGATATTCGCATTAGGCAGTGTCATGTGCGGCGTGAGCTATGGTCTTTCGATGTGCGAAAAGCCAGTTTTAAGAGATTGTCCAGCCGAGTTGTCTCCAGCGGCGTGCACAGGATTATGACACTGGGTATGCGGCGGAGTACTCGGTCACAAAAACTTTTTCTTTTATAGTTTTTTAGCATAGCCACAGCCACGCGACGGATCTCTAAGTCGGAAACCATGCCAACATAACAAGTCTTAGATGTACTACTATTCATGTCCATCTTCTACGGCAACGCAGACAAAACAGCGATCGATCGTCGCGGCGGAAGAAATTCTAATAAGTAAAATAAAAAAAACTCACCTAGTCAGCTTTCAATTTTCACATATTCAAGGTTCCGGTTAGTTGAGATTACTATACCTATCCCGATGTAAATAAACGCAAGATTTCGGCCACCTCATTCATTCATTTGATAAACATACATTTTTAACACAAACCTCGCAATCAAATAACATTTAATAAAATAAACAAACACACTAGTAAAAGCAAATGACTACAGTTAATATCGAAACTTAGTAATAAACTGTTAAATGTACACACTTTCAAATGTTAAAATGAAAAATCCGTTATGAAATCTATTTTTTTTTACAAAAATACTAGTATAATACCGGGTATCTCAAGACTGCTACCGAAAACGAAGCCGGGTGGTAGTTTTAGTGGCTACAAACACAATGCAATTAAAAATTTCGCATAGAAACGCGACAATTATTTTTTATGATTTTTTAAATATCGTCATTTTTGGGTGGTAAATCCATAGTTTTTCTAAAATAATAATTTAAACTCTTTTATACCTTAGAGTATTTATAAATAAAAGGGTATACACTATTATTTTAGGAAAAAATTTATTTACCACCCAAAAAAAAAAAATTGTCGCTTTTTTTTGCAACTTTTTCTGTTGCATTGTGTCTGAAGTCGCTTAGACTACCACCCGGCTTCGTTTTCGGTAGCAGTCTTCATATACCCTGTATAGTAAACAATGCAAAAACTCATAAAAAAGCTAAATGCCCCCCGCGAAACACAAAACATTTCTATTTAAACAAACAAAACCTTACTAACCAAAAATGCATAATGTGCATAGATGATTTATTAGATTCCAGCCTATTAATTTTACTCGGATTATAGGCAACGAACATTTACGATTACTTCCGACAACTGCCGAACTCCCGAGGCCTACCGCAGGAGTCGCGGCTTTCAATATTCATGGGTGTGTGCGTTTGCGACTGTGCACGGACACCAAAATTACTACTACACACATGCAAACAAATGTAATGGTCCACTAAAAGTAAAATTAATTTACTAAATTCGTATTATATATACAGTTTTACTGCCCACTCCCTTTTTCTTACTTTTTCAGTCCATCCACACTTTTTCCATCATGCAAACCCGCAAAGCTGCTGCCCAAGAGGCTGAGTTCAGGTTGAGCAAAGCGCTAAAGGAACTCAAGGCATACAAAGACCAATGCAAGCAGCTCCTGCAGGAGAGGGAGGAAAGTGAGGATGAAGTAAAAAATATTGTAGACAAGAACTCAGCACTCAAACGTGAGATGGCTGCATTGCACCATAACTACCTACTGGTTGCTGAGGAACGGGACAAGCTCCAAGCGGTGACAGAGTCATTTGTGCACTGTAGCTCCCTGTATGAGGAGTCCCTCTGCAGGGTTAGGGACCTTGAGCTGGATCTAAATGTAGCAAATAATACTATTATAAAGTTAGAGAAAGAAATTGAACTTTCACAATCAGCGGCAAATAAAAGTTTATTTAATGAACTAATTGATGTATGTTCAGAGTATACTCCTGTTGAGGCTACTGATATTATAGACCTAACAGGGGGTGACTCACCAAAGTGCCAGCCAAGTATAAACCTACTTAGCAATAAAAAAGTCAAAAAATATATCAAAATCAATAAATTATTAAAAAAATTAAAATCAAAAAATATTAATAAAAACACCATTTTGGAACTTAGGAAAGAACGTAGGGCCCTGGTAGCTAAACTTCAAAATTATGAAATAAAGCTAGAGGACAGCAAAAATATATATGAAATAGACACTCAACGATTGCTGTCTGATATCAGTACTTTAGAAGAGCAATTGAGTTTGACCTACAGCAAATATTTGACTCAACAAACTGAAGTTCAAACATTGCTCAAAGCTTGCGAACAAAAACAAAATGACTATGCTGATAATAAATCTTTAATGTCATCTGAACTGTCCTACTCTCCAAGATATAACCAATCGATTAATGTAGGATGTGAATCATCAATAATAATTGATGACATAAATAATCCAAAAACTTGTACTGTCCCACTTACGCCCAAAAATAGTAAGAATGTTCCAAATCACAAATATAATACTATAATGTATTCTGACAATGTAGGAAAAGGTATTGGAATATTAATAAATAAAAGTAGTAGTCATCCCCTAGTAAACTACTGTATGCCAGGGATGCCTTATAAACATATTGTTAATACTCTGTCGCAAAAAGTTTATAATGACAACATTTGTATAACAGTCTGCATTGGAGATTGTCAAGGTCTAAAAAAGCGGGACATTACTGAGAGTTTTGAAATATTATTGAAACTCAAATGTCCCAAAATCATATTGTGTGCCTTCCCATATTTAAATAATGTGTCAGATAATGTAAATAACCACACTCATGTGTTAAATAGGCACATGCAATTTTTAATAAGTCACTATAGTGACAAATTTTTATTTTTTGACACCAATATATTTATTGGTAAATATTTTAAACAGACTAGGGATACATTGTATCTACCAAATAAATATTTACATTTACTTGCTACACCTGTAGCTAATTTTTTAAACACAGTCATAAGTAATATGACGAAGACCACAGGCACTACCACTTTTAGTAATGTTACTAAAATAAATGTGGTAAATAATAATTTAAACTTTTAACTTTGACAAAAGGAAGCGGTGAAAATTATATAGTATTATCTCATCAGAATATAAACCGCTTTTCTGGCAAAATTTTAGAGATTGAACTTTTTATTGACACATTTAACATTAGTATATTATGTTTCACAGAGACCTGGTTGAAGGCGCACCTTATGAATTTCAATGTGAATGGTTTCAGGGTCGCCAGCTCGTTTAACAGGATTTCGGCGGAAGGTGGAGGTTCCTTAATTCTAGTTCGTGATCATATCACATTTAGGGAAAGAAAGGATATCTCTTGCCTCTCGGTTGAACGAGTGTGTGAGGTCGCATGTGCGGAAACAAATTCCTATGTCATATTGTGTGTCTATAGACCTCCTTCATCAAATATTTCGCTATTTTTATCAACAATGGAGGATATTTTAAATAAAATTAAAAGTAATAAAAAAGTTCTAGTCTGTGGGGACTTTAATATTAATTTACTAGTTGATTCGGTTGATAAGTGTAGGTTTGTGTCTTTATTCGGCTCATTTAATTTTACATGTTTGTTCTCGGAGCCTACTAGAATTACGTCTGAAACTTCGAGTTGTATTGACAATATCATAACAAACTTCGAAGTACTTGAAAAAGGTATAAAGATAGGGGTTAGATCTGACCATAAATGCCAATTAGTGAAATTAGAACATGCTGTAGACAAAACCAGTAGATTAATAACTTTTAGGCCGTTATCTAAGAAAATCCTCGGTCAATTTAACAGTAATGTACAATCAAAAATAGATACTTTTACACTTGATGGCAGTCCAAACGACATGTACTCATCATTATTTAAAATTATACGTAAAGAGTTTGACCAAGTATGTAAAATTAAAACTATTAAAATTAACTCTAAAATAAAATTTAGTGCTTGGGCCACTAAAGGCATTAGACGTAGTAGGGAAATTTTGTATGAGTTATATGACAAAAGGTCCTATACACCTGATGTCAACTTTAAAAAATATGTCGGATTATATTCAAAATTATTTAAAAAAGTATGTATGCAGGCTAAATCAAATTATATAAGTGAAAAGCTTAGATTGTCAGATAATAAAATAAAAACTACCTGGCAAATTATTAATACTGAAACTGGGAAAAATAAAAAAATGACAACAAAATTGCTCTCCGCATAAATGACGACCTTATTTCAGATAAATCTACTATTGCCAATTATCTTGATAATTTTTTCACTAACATACCATTAGACTTAACTAAACATTTAGATTCATCAGTAGATTTAGCGGAATCTTTTTTAAAGGAAAATGTTCCTGGAAATATGTCTAAGTTTAACTTTCAAAAGGTAACCAGTTGTCAAATAATAAAGGCTTTCAAGCAAATTAAAATAAAAACTACAGAAGATATATGGGGACTGTCTGTTAAAGCTATAGAAGCTATTATTGTTAACATTGCACCGTTATTAGCTACTATTTTTAATTCCTGCCTAAGTGACGGTATCTTTCCCGACTTAATGAAAATTAGTAAAGTCGTACCCATTTTTAAGTCAGGATGTTCGAACAATCCGTCGAATTATAGACCCATTTCTGTACTGCCGGCTCTTAGCAAAATCTTCGAAAAGCTTTTACTTAATCAAATGCTAGCACATTTTGATGAAAATAAGTTAATACATAGGAATCAATTTGGTTTCACAAAGGGTCGCTCAACTCAAGATGCCGGGACATCACTAATCACGTCGGTTTTAGAAGCCTGGGAGGCATCTCAAGATGCTCTAGGAGTTTTTTGTGATCTCTCCAAGGCTTTCGACTGTGTTGACCACCAAACACTTATTATGAAGCTAAGGTACTACGGAATCAGTGATACGTCACTTGATCTCGTAATGTCTTACTTGTCGGGTCGTGAACAAAAGGTTTCTTTGGACGGGCTCACTTCGGTAGGATCAAAAGTTAAAATTGGGGTTCCGCAGGGCTCCATTCTGGGCCCCTTTTTATTCTTAGTCTACATAAATGATCTTCCTTGCATGGTTCAGAAGTGGTCAGACATAGTTTTATTCGCTGACGACACCTCTATAATATTTAAAGTTAATCGGAAAGACGATAATCTAGATACCCCTAACAATATTCTTAATTTAATTTCGGATTGGTTTTCTGCTAATAATCTACTATTAAATGCTAGTAAGACTAAATGCGTCCGTTTTGCTTTACCGAACGTGGCAAGCGTAAACACGCGTATCGAATTAAATTCAGAAATTCTAAATTTAGCTAATTCCACAATTTTTTTAGGGATCACTCTAGATAAAAAATTACAATGGGGTCCACAAATTGAGAGATTATCAGCTAAACTTAGCAGCGCAGCGTTCGCGGTCCGAAAAATAAGACAACTAACTGACGTTGCAACGGCTAGATTGGTATATTTTGCTTATTTTCATAGTATAATGTCATACGGCATTATTTTATGGGGATCAGCGGCTGATATCGAATCGATATTCATCTTACAAAAAAGAGCAGTCCGTGCTATTTATAATCTAGGAAGCCGCGATTCTTTGCGATCTGTTTTTAAAGAAAGCAATATACTAACCGTGTCATCTGAATACATCTTTCAGAATATAATGCACGTTCGTAAAAATATTAATAAGTTTTATAAGGTCAGTGACACCCACACCATTAATACGCGGAATAAAAATAAACTAGCAATACCCTCGTTTAGACTAGAAAAGTCAAAAAAATCTTTCTTGGGTAGTTGTATTAAATTTTATAATAAACTTCCCAATAGGATAACGCAGCTACCGGACAAACTATTTAGGGTCCATATTAAAAACAAACTTATGACTAGGGGTTATTATAATATTAAGGAATATATTGAGGATAAAAAAGCCTGGGATTAGGTGTTCTCTTGCACATTGCGACCTCCTGGGGCCCTGAACTATTCGCTTATTACACCACCTAATTTAAATAATTAAAAATATCTAAAATTGTGAACTCAAAAATTAAGCTATATACAATCAAATAAATCAATTAAATTATATGACGACCGATCGAAAAAATCATATAAAAATAATAATTAATATGGCAAATCCTTGTAAGACAAGTCACAAATACTTATTTTAGTAAATTGACCAAAACCAAGCCCACTGAGTTTGACTCGCTGGATCTACTCAGAAATGGGTCGCGCCGCGTAGTATCCAGTGGTAAAGTAAAGCCCGCTGAGTTTGTTCGCCGGGTCTTCTCAGTCAGGGCCGCGTTGGATCCGGCAGTAAGCCTAAACATACGGGACGTATCGGAAATACTTATGGTCGTTGTCTTAAGTTGGACCCAAAACAAGCCCACTGAGTCTTAGTCGCTGGATATACTCAGGACTGGGTCGCGTCGCGTAGTTCCAGTGGTAGTGTAAGCCCACTGAGTTTGTTTCGCCGGGTCTTCTCAGGAAGGGCCGCGTTGGATCCGGTGGTAACTATAAACCGCTACGCACCGTTGTAATATTTATGGTCCACAAATAATATAATTTAATTTGACTAACGTAAATAATGTATTTCTTTGACAAATAAATTACTATAAAGTAAAAACTAATACTTTAAATAAAATATGAATAAAAACTAAATAAATTAAAAAAACTAATCATAAATTATAAATAAAAATAAAATTAATTTAAAAATAAATAAAATTAATAAATAAATTGATAAAAGCAAGAAATTAAAATAAGTAATAATAAGCATAGGAAATATATTGTAAATAGAGATTAAGTTCTATGTGTATTGACTTGTCATAAGAGCTCCTTAATTGCCTACGTGATCAATAAATACATTTCATTTCATTTCATTTCATTTCATTTCATTTCATTTCAAATGCGGGACGCGGCGGCATGACTTGGTTGATTAGGTACATTAATTTGCTTTGCAGCGCCTCTTTCTTTTCGCGTGGCAACCATAATGTTTGCGTGATTGCAAATAGGTGCTATTTATAAAATATTAGGCGTTTTTAAGTTATTATATTTTGTTTATTCATTTATTTACTATAAATTAAAGTCATCTAAAACGTACGAACGTTATAATAAAATATCTGTGAATGGCAAGTAAAGCACTGCATTTCTGTCTACAAGGAGTGCACGCCCCTGGTTGTCTCCTGTACTGACTCGCCTCTACCGAACGTCCTACCGCGCAGGAGTTGTGCCTGAGTCTTGGAGGGAGGCCAATGTGCAATCGATCCCCAAAAAGGGTGATCGGTCAGACCCTATCAACTATCACCCTATCGCTATCACCCCAGTGATGTATAAGGTCACGGAGCGGATCATAAACGCTCAATTGATCCGCTACCTGGAGGATGTCTCGTTGATCAGTGACAGACAATACGGATTCCATTAAAATCGATCAACGGGTGATCTTCTAGCGTTTATCCATCGCTGGGATGAGGTGATTGATCGGCATGGCGAGGCTCTTGCTGTGAGCCTTGACATAGGCCCTATAAGGCTTCTGATAGGGTCTGGCACCGTGGTCTTCTTTCCAAACATCCGGCATACGGTTTGCCCGACAATCTGTGTTCGTGGGTTTCTGGCGTTCTGCTTGGACGTAGAATACGTGTCGGTTCGGCGCTCATTTCTGTAAAATGCCGGAGTTCCTCAGGGCTCGATAATGCCGCCCATCCTGTTCTTTTTGCAGATGAGTAATATGTTGTCGCTAGGCAACACTCATTGCTATGCCACATAGAATATAGATAGAACACAATCACATAAAAGATGTTCGTTCTTCTTTGTCTGATTAATCAACTAAAACTAACTAGGAAACACAAATTGAATATTTGAAACTAAACATACATAGTCGTTGAGATCGGCGAGGGAGTTTCCAAATATAGCTACAACTCTTTTTTACGCGTTCTTATCGCATATTCATTAGTATTCGCGCCCCTCGAAAAAAAAGTTCTGCAATGTCCGTGTAAGTGGTGTTACATTATCGATGACTTGTATAGTATTTTCCCAACCCTGTTTCCCAACTTGCCGCCCGGGGCACACACTCTGTCTTGCCCCCCCCCCCCCCCCCCCCCCTAGATCCGGGCCTGACATTCATATTTCATTCATATTCGTAAGAGAGTTTTAGGACGATCTACCAATTTTTTAACTTTGCTAATTCATTGTTTACTTACGAGTCTAATTACTTACTACAAAATAAATTAGTTATAAAAAGTTGACGACAGCGATTATTCTACATTTTCAAACCAATTTTGTGCGATAAAAATTATCTACTTTGGGAACAATGAGATCAAGCAGCTGGGAGCACAAATACCACGATGTACCTATAAACGGGACCCGATTGTACCATTAAAATTTAAACGAAATACTCTACATTTGAGTTCCCCATAGAAGTATCATGAATTTGAACAATCACGTACAACGGTTTTGCAGATCCAACGTCCTGTAACTGATTTTCGCGTTTAATCAATATGTGTAACGTAGGTAATGTGACTTTATCATTTCTTCTACTCTTATTATTTTAGTGCGTTAGTCCAAACAGTCCCGTTAGGATTAACGTGAACAAATAATAGGTAACATTTAAATGTGATAATGATTTGATCCATGGTGCTTTACAACTGGCTTCTCCGACTGTAAAGGCCTTTTTGCGAGGTTATTTACCTCTTTAGTTCATTGTTTTGACACCCGCTTTGTCAGGAGGGAAGTGGACAATAATTTTATGATTGATATCGCTGCGGGTTAAAGACATGTTGGACAATTTTAGACTTTCCCGGAGACTCGCCGAGCTTCAATGCTTGGTGTCATTACATTGCGTGCCATTGTTAATCCTGGCTTACAGGAGTTACAGTGGTGGATTTGAGGGCGGGACAGTCTTCATGTACTCTCTTTCTCCTTTCTCTTGTTCCTCTGTTTTCCATGGTGGTCTGGAAGAGATTGCTTTAGAGCGATGAAACCAACCTTGTACTTATATACTAACAAGCTGTAATCTCCATCGATGTCATTTTGAGACGTCAGCATTCGCTAAGCTGCATACAAAATCGTACATGTAATGCTTGTGATATGAGACCGACTCCTAGATTTTAAAGTTTAAAAAGCTAATATAACATTCACCAGCCATCTATAGGCACCACCTACTGACCACATAAGCAGTACCTATGCTAACATGATGCTAACTCATAAGATATTTGTCTTACATTATTTATCCCGTACCTACACCACTAGATGGCGTTAGTAGGCTCATAAAATATGATAGGTTTAAAAACCAAGAGTCTGTGTCCACCAATCTATCGTCATTTTATAAAAGCTGACAGTCTAAATATTACAATATTTGCAAAAAATAATAAATTGTAATATGCCAGTGTTATGGTATAATATCTGAATTTTATATACTTTGATAAGGGAACTATCAAAAGGTGTTTCCTTGGTAGTCAGACACTTTTAATGGTTCTTTCATCCAGCTAAAAACATTAAAGCTTATAACTTCCAAAGGCACCATCATCGGAACCTCAATCGGAACTTCATAATAGCTGATCGTGTAATGCCTACCGCATAGAGTTTGTATTATAACTTGTACTTATTAACTCCATGGCCTACCGTCAGAGATATTCGCAGACAAACTTTCAATTTTAGAAAATGTCAAAAGTCTGGCGGCTCCGGTTTCTTGCTCTAAAGGTTTTCAAATCAAACTGTCTCTGAATAAGGCCGTTAGTCTATAATTATATAAATGAATACATTACTGTAATGTATTGTGAATGCACAAGCTATAGTAGTCGCAGAAAACTCTTACAAGATTTTATAATTAAATTACTCTAAACCATACAGTAAATGTAGTACTCTCATCCTAAGATTCGATTCTAAGGCGAAGGAATAACAGCTTAACGCTTAAATTGTTATATGTATAACCAGCACAGAAAATCTAAATAAATAAATAAATAACATCCAGTTATATATTTATTTATTTATATTATAGTCCTGATCCCACGCTAAGATCGAGTCTTGTCGTGGGTTTCAGGCACTATAAGAGGCTTTTCAGTTTCACAAATACCCAGACACGAAAAATATATTTGTGGGCCGCACAAACACATACACATCTCGGTGTCGGGATCGAACACGCGGCTTCTAGTTTCACGGGTGGCCTCTAACTAACTGCATAATAAAATCAAATCATAATTTGGTATTCGTTATTGAAAAACTACCACTAATAACTATACTTAAATAACAGCAAATGTTATAGTCAAGCTGTAAGCTATAAAAGAAAAGTCATGTGTATTAGTTGCGCTACACAATTTATTTTCAATTTATAAGACAAAATAAACATTTTGTGTTCAAGCACTTCGTGTTAAATTATTATCACAGATGATCAACATTTACTGGCCACCAATGTCAAACTTCACTTTAAAAATACACTAATTCTTTAACAGCAATCTAAAACATAAGATCAGCAAGTGTTTCATTTATTTATATGTTACCTATAGTTTGTCTCAAGGGATAATAAGTTTTTAAAGAAGTATCTACGTCTCAAGCTTTTTTTTTAAATGAAAAATCAAAGTTCGGAAATCTGACTTTAAGACCAGAGTCAACTGACGTTTTTATAATACAGTGTTACCATACTTTTCGTATTAAATTAATTTACAGGAATTTACTTTTATCATCACGGTTTAGATTGCTATAGAAAGTCACGCGTTAATTAATAAAGAGATTCACATCGAAGTGCTATATCTAAGTATTAATTATAATAAATTATTAAAGAGGTTTTACATCCATTGGTTTAACGTTAAGTTTCTTCGCTAGCGCCGCGGCCGACTCGATCATTTGCTTCACGTATTGTACTGTCCCAGAGCTATCGGTCTCCTTGCGCGCTTTTTTCTCTTTGTCTCCGAGTGCCATTACTGGTAACTTAGGATCAGTCTGGAAATTTATTGGTAGGTGTAATTACTAATTAACCATAAGTACAATAATTATCTTCAGACATAGCGAGTCTACTGATAAACACAGGCATTTTCCACGGATTGTGAACTCCCGAGCGATCTATTGGAAGCAGTCTGTAATCAGCGTTCTTTACTAGGCATCCTGTCGAAAAATTTAAACAGAATACACAACTTTAAAGGAGAAAGAATTGCTTTTAATGCGAGTTTCATCCATATCATATTATAAGAAGCCCATACAGTATAAATATATTTTTTATAATTACTAAATATTTATTTTAAAAAAATGTAATAATGTAAATAATTAAATCTCCTTATTATAGAAGAGTTTACGTCACCTAATTTATGTACCTACTATGCATATCTATAATTTTAATTTATATAGCAAGGATATAAAATGTGAATACTACCGGTTCGAGTTTCCGCCAGTGTTGGATCATGTCGGCGAGCCGGTCTCCAAATCCCGGAGCGAAGCAGCAGGGGTTGACGGCGACCAGGCAGTGCCCCAGGTTGGCGAATCCACCCTTGCCAGCGTGAGACCAGGGCCGAATCGTATGTCCGTAGTTTGCACCTGATAATATTATTATATACAACATTCAATACATAGTTCTGGCTCAATTTGAGCTGCTGAATATTGCTGGTTTTATAGGGAGTTATATTTAGCTCCACGGAATACTATTATGCCCAAGTAAATACATGTGGGAATGGAACATAGGATGAACAGGAGAGATATACGTGCGAGCGAGAAGGAATGGAAGGAAATGTCAAATAATGACAGATGTCAGGGAGAGTGAGGAAGATGGCGTGTGTGTGTGAATACTTGTGAAATATCAATTAAATAAAAATATTGTTTTAGAGTATTTCGTAATCATTTCTTGCCAATGTCCCACAATTTTGGGGGCTCGTCCGGGATGGGCAAGAAATGATATCGATTCCGACGAATTTCTCATAATAAAACGTGGCGTGGCAGCCGGCACGAAGTGGATACAACGGCGACTTTTTTTCAAAAATACATCGCTGATCATACGCCATACGACGACGACAACGACTTTAAGACGGAAAACGACGATTAGAAAAGACGATGGCCGAGGCAAAGCCAAAGGTATGACGGGTTTGGGCGGTTCGGATCTGGCTATGGCGGCACTATTCCTCGAGGGCATTCCTAAGTTCAGTGGTGATGATAAGACGGTGTCATCATCCAAATGGGCGCAGGATTTGGAGGACAACGCCGAAATATTTCAGTGGTCGGCTCAACAGAAATTGATATTTGCGCGTAGGTCCTTAGTGGGCACGGCGGCGTTATGGCTCAAGGGCGAAAAGGCGTTTAAGACGTATGAAGATTTAAAGACTGCTGTTCAGAAAGAGTTCCCCGATGCAATAAACGTTAAGGAGATGCACGAAACTATGGCGGCATGTAAGAAGCGAAAGGACGAATCATATTACCAGTATATGCTAGTTATGAAGGAGCTAGCTAGACGAGCGAAGTTTCCTGATTACGTGGGCGTGCAGTACGTGATAGACGGTATTCAAGACCATGAATCGAACAAAGCGATACTGTATGGAGCTGCAACTTGTCCCACGCTTAAAGAAAAAATTGCTATTTACGAAAAGATGAGAAGTAAGTCGCATACGCATTCAAATAAAACATCAACGGTGTTGGAGTATTTCGTAATCATTTCTTGCCTTTGTCCCACATACATATACATACGTTTATAAACTCACGCCTTTTTCCCAGTGGGAATCTATAGTCTCTGTCCCAGTTAGAGACTATAGAGCATGGGGGTGCAACTCTTTTATAATTTATTCCTATGGTACTAGTTAGAGTCATCTTACGTAAAGCAGACACAAACCAGATGTTTTTTTTTAAGTATATAGGAGGTGTTTCTGGAAATGCTACTTTGGATGCATTATTTACATTTTATCCAATTGTGGAATTTGGATAGAATACGATGAACAGACGTCGCGGTGCGTTGCCGTGACCTCTTCATTCTTAAGGAATTATAGGAAATTATAAAGGCACAATTGCACCATAGGTGGATTTTATTTAAAATAAAATATTTCCAGCGACATCTCGTACACAGCAGAGTAAATTTTTGTTCCTCAAATATATTGAGGAGTTTGTCATCTATTTCCTATATAGTGTATTATCTATGCTATAGAGTGCAAAGTGCTACGGTCTATACATATCTAGGTATTTCTTTTGCTCTATCAACTTTAATAAAACCGTTCATACGCGATCGAAGGCATCGGGGACTCCGTATATTAAGTAAACTGAACTAAAATCGAGAGTGGAATTCATTAGTACTAAATTATTTCTCTATTCTTATGAGTTTAAATGCCTATCTAGATGTTACCGCTTCTTTAATACTTTGAATACAAGCTTTGGAGACTAAAGCGTACTAGGAAAGGTATAGACTATGCTTAATACTTTGAATTAGTTACTGAAATAACAGACCAGACGATATTCCGCAGAACAGTTCCACCATAGCAGCCAGGCCAAATCCTTTGTAACCTGAAGTCTTCTCGCTGCCGCCCAGTGGCATAAGACAGCTAGTTTTTATCGCCTGAAACCAAACTCACTATTACTGGTATCATCATCATCACCATGACAGCCTCCGTGGCGCAGTTGGTTAGACGCCCCCTGTGAAACGAGAGGCCATGGGTTCGATCCCCGCACCGAGAGAAATGTTTGTGCCACCCACAAATATTTCTTCCGGGTCTGGGTGTTTGTGAGACCGAAAAGTCTCTCGAAGTTCCCGATACCCACGACACAAGACTCGATCTTAGTGTGGGGTCAGGACTATGTATGTGACTATGTATATGACTATGATGTGTTGGGTGTTATTTATTTATTTATTATTTATATCAGCCACAGGAAGTCCACTGCTGAACATAGGCCTCCCCCAAGGATCTCAACAATGACCTGTTGGAAGCGGCCTGCATCCAGCGACTTCCTGCAACCTTAGCCAGATCGTCCGTCCACCTTGTAGGCGGGTGTCCGACATTTCGCTTGCCTGTGCGTGGCCTTCACTCAAGACCTTTCAGCCCCAAAGGACATCGGTTGTACGAGCTATGTGCCCGGCCCACTGCCACCTCAACTTGCCAATCCTATGGGCTATGTGGGTAAACTTTGTTCTCCTACGGATCTCCTCATTTCTGATTCGATCTCGTAGGGAAACACCGAGCATAGCACTCTCCATGGCTCGTTGAGTGACTTTGAGCCTTTTAATGAAGCCCACAGTGAGAGGCCACGTCTCGGTGCCGTATGTTCTTGGAATCAAAGTTCAAAGATTCCTTATATTGGCGAACAAGTTTGTTCCGACAATGCTGATTCGTAGTAGGTTTCAAAAATTTTGTGTGCCGTTTTGAATATTTTCACCATAGATCATATTGCTTTTGAATGTGTTTTCGGTTTGGCTAAAATTTTTATAAAATCTACACCTGGTCCATAATTTCAGGCCAACAATGCGATAGGCTTGCCTGATAATCCTATCATCTTTGGTCCGAAATAATTTCGATCAACATTTAGGGGCGCTTGTGAAATATGGAATTGTTAAAAATATTCTTACAACGTACCAATTCTGGGTCAGTGGTTTCCTTCCCGTCTGGACCTTGCGCCCAACCAGACGGCAGAGGCTCGCCTTTGCGACGCTGCATCTCTAACTGAAATATTATTTGTAATTGTATTTAATACAATACTAATAACTAAAAACTTACTTAGAATTAGGTCTATTGAACCACACGGGTATAATGTCAGCTGGACAATTTCAAAACACTTTGATATTATTGAGGATATTACTGAGTTATTTAGGTTTTCTCAATAAGTTTTCTTTGACCGTTAAGGGGGTAGTAAGTAAGTATTAATGAATACCTAAACCTTATTACGTAAAGTCAGAATCATGTTCCTAATACTAAACCCAGTGGGTTTATGAGATCAGCTGAATCGTTGATCTTTTTTTACTTTAAAAAATATTATGCATGGTATGTAAAATGTATCGCATATGTTTAACAAAATATATATGCGAGACTTTATTTTCTTATAAGTATCAAATCATCTCTCCGCTGATATTAAAAACATACATGATTCCATGTATTGCCAACGTAAAAATATTTATTAGATTAGTAAGTTTTGGGATATTCACTTAAGTACAAGAAAATTCTAATAAATATTATCGGAAAACATAAATAAATATATGTAGTTCAGCCCATATTCGTCCCACTAAAGGGTACGGGCCCCCTGTAAAACTGAGAGTACGATTGAGAGGGGTTAGGCCATATTATGCACCACGCTGGCTTAATGCGGGTTGGCGTATTATTTATTTATTTAATTTACCTTTCCGACGGCTACCGCCGTCGTCGCCATGTCCAGATAGAAAGATTCACCGTTTGAAGCTGGCGCAACTACGGCCAATGGATTTGTGCCCAATGCACTCTGAAAAAACAATTATAATTTTTTATTGACAGCCTCGGTGGTTCTTTCATCTTGCAAGCTGATAACCTCCATAGCCACCACGATCGGAACTTCATAATAGCTGATCGTATGATGCCTAACGCCAGAGACATGCGCAGAAAAACTTTCTGCTTTTATAAAATGACGAAAGTCTGGAAACCACGGGATTTCAGTCTATTATGACTAAGTATACATTTAGGAACAATCGGCAAACATATTAAATCTATAAAAATGTATCAATAAAGTTGTGTAATAAACTCAACCTTTTTACTTCTAGTAGGAGCTAACAGCGGCGATGTGTTGGTGAAACAGAGGCCTATCATTCCTTCGTCAGCTGCCTTTTGTGCCCAGAAACCAGCCATGCCATGATGGTTAGATCCTGTTAAGTTTTTATTCCATTAAAAATTACTTCATGAATTTGAAAGAGTATCAGCGAATTGAGAACATCCTCCTTCCCGATGATTATTAAAAATAAATGCTTATTCAAATGTAATAGGTACAAGATGCTTTAAATACCACAAGTCAAATTGTTTTTTGCCGTAAATACTTTAATGTTTTCTTTTTCGGTATTTTTTATATGTAGATATGTATAAGAAAACAGCGTAAGGTGCTTGATGTTCTAAGCACCTCACGCATTGTGAAAATAAAATTAATGTTTCTTTTTTTTTATTGCAGTGAATGGCGAGACGAGCATGCCGTTAGCCTGATGGTAAGCGATACGACCGCTCATAAACAGTAGCAACATTCCACTGCGCTTGCCATCCTGAGACATAAGATGTTAAGTCTCAATATGTCCAGTAGTTGCTCTGGCTACAATGTCCTTCAATCCGAAACACAACAGTGCATTTAAGCAGTGTTGTTTCACGGGAGAAATAGACATTGCGGTGGTACCTACCCAGATGGCCTCGCACATATGAGAGACCTACCACCAGTAATTGGTTTTCATTTGTTTAAGAAGCAAACATTTATTTTAGGAAATACGAAATCAGTAATCTTTTAGGAGATCGTTTTTAAACTATTATTGGATTATACTCTTGGCATGAAAAATGTCTGTTTCATTTTGATTCCCATCTGGACTTTTTTCCTGAAAACTTGGAGTTTTTAGCTGAATAGCAAATGGATAAATTCCACCAGGCAGGAAAGGTTGAATCACCAATGGATACAGTTATTTGTGTCACTGTGAGTTATTCGGACAAGTATTTTTAATAAATCTTTGTATAGAAAAAAGCCGAAACACCTAAATTAGATTTTGGTAAAAAGATCGATCAAGAACAAGCTACTTTCGGCTTTGTATCATTCTACAAATAAATTAAAAAAAAAAAAGTATAAATTATACCCTTAACTGTAACCCATCCGACGCCAGTCTCTTTTGCTTTCTTTATCGCTATGTCCATTGCGAACTGGCTGGCAGTGGAGCCGAGCACGTTCTGAGCGTCTACGAGCGCCGTCGAAGGACTCTCGCGCAGGACCTTGCACTCGTTGTTGGGCAGGCACGAGCCGCCCAATATGTCATTCACGTACATCTCTGGAAATATAAGAAATTTTAATAGCATAGCCGTTGCACAGCTGGCTGAGAATCCGCTGAGGACGCGGGTTTAAGCCCCGCACTGCGAAAAATGTTTTTGCGACACACAAATATTTGCGTTCTTTTGTGAAAAACTCACAGAGAGATGCTTGAGGTGGTTTGGTCATGTTAGGCGCAGAGAGAGAACCAGTATGACCAAAACTTTAGACAAAAATAATATGCCTACACCGACCATCCAAGACAGAATAGCTTGGCGCAGACATATTGGGAGAGAAGACCCTACATCAGATTGGAATGAGCAAAGAAGAAGAAGACAAAAATTTGCTTCGGGTCTGGCTGGGTATCATATGAAAATAAAATACTTAAATCGACAACCCAAGACAGAATAGCTTGGCTCAGATATATTCAGAGAGCCGACCCTACTTAGCATGGGAATAAGCAAGGAAGAAGAAGGCAACAATTTGCTTCGGATCTAGCTGAGTGTGTAAAAAGTCTCTCGTAGTTTCAAATTCCCACGGCATAGGATTCGTACCTTAGTGGCTGTGTATGTGATTGTTAAGTGTATTTATTTTTCCTTACCAAGTCTGTTGAGTCCGTGGCTGGGGTGACCGACTCGATCAGCTTCAAACAGCAGCTCGGCGTGCAGTTTAGCTGGCTTGGGACCCGCACCGGCTGCCTTTAGGCAATCGAACATGAACCTTAACACCTCTTTGGTTGCTACTTTACCCATTATTGTAACGGTATTCTGAAAGGAGAGAATGAAGACATATCAATAATGCGTAAAAGCTTCTGTGTTCAGTGGTGGTCATAAATCAAATGGATATTTTTAACCCTTTAATGGTTATAATATTCGTATTTATATTTAATGTTCAAGAAGATAATTGAATCACACAACCTGAAATCGAAACAATTGCATGGGTCACTATGACGAAGTTTCATTATAGTGTGAGCTGATAATTAATAAGATGAATTCGACTATTTTACTATCAGTTTACAGGGTGGTCGCCATCCGAGCGTACAAGGAGAGAAAATGTTTAAGTGGGACACCGAATTAAAACTTTATGAAACAATCGTCCCAACACGAAATTTAAGATGGTCTGTCTTCAGTTGACAAGTTGAAAATGACGTGGGAATCAAACTTAAAATATACCTACTTTATCAATTTCGTAATAATAAACTACAATGGAGGAATCATCGGGCTCGTAATAACCAAGTTTAGACACAATTATCACCACTATCGTAGTCATTTACATTCATATCGCTAATAGAAAAGTGACACTTACGTGTGAATATAGTTTAAAGGAAATAATTCAAAACATGAAATAAAGATGATAATAAATACGCTGACGTTAACCTGAAGAATGGAAAAGGAATAGAGGTGGATCAACAGGATGATGTGTGTGTTGGCCTGTTGGTAACGGACCAGACGCGGATGCCAACATGTTCACGGTGGTCGCGGGTCCAAATCCCAAGACACACCTGATTTTTCGACATCTTGTGTATAGTGATTGTTAATCACCACGCATTATAACGGTGAAGGAAAACATCGAGACGAAACTTGCATACCATGGTGATTTGAAAGAATTTATATGATATGTAAAGTCCGCTAACCTACATTAGGCCATCGTGGTGGACTATATGGACTCACCACTCTCAATTGTACACTCGCTTGCAGAAGAGGCCCGTGCCCTGCAGTGGGACGTATCTGGGCTGTTACTGTACAATAACATGATATCATGAGGAATGCCAGTATGCAGTGGTTTGCAGTAAATAGGAAAAAGTGGCAGATTAATAGATTTGTTTTCCAGAGGCACGCATGGAATAAGCTCAACAAATAGACCATGTTACGCTACTTTTATTGGTATAAAAATGCAATTAAATAATTCAAACATGACATACCGAAAAAATGCCTCCTAAGATAACTTCTATTTTTATTTCTTTACGACTTTTACTCTTGAAAATATGTTAATTTAATGCAGTTACCAAATATTCTCCTTTTGGTCCTGCATTTTGAATGAAATAAAATTAAATCAATGTAATCCTCTACAAATATTTTCTTGACATACGCGAAATGTCAGTAAAAATATTCTTGAAAGAAACTGGCCAGTGACATTCAGTATTAAAAAATTTGAACTTTTCCTGTTATTTCTCTTTATTTTATAAAAAACAAATATTTCAGCCAATATCGCTATATAACCATGTCGCAGGTCTGAACACAACTCCTCTCCCGTTGAGAAGGATCTCAGCCTTTATAAAAATGAGAAATAAAGTAAACATTAACATTTTAGGACATTGTAGTCAGAGTAACTGGATATATTGAGACTTAACATCTCATGTCTCAGGATGTATTTAACTATATTAACTATAAAAATCGCATTAAAATGCTTTTAGTTGCTCCGGATATAATATTCGTTAACAGTATAATCTTTCAATAAAGGTCAAATAGGAAGCCTTCTATTTAAATAAGGTAAAAAGTTATTGTGGTACGAACCGTCACAATGTTAACAAACAATGTATAGGTAACAACCTACAATATCCATATAATTTTTTACAATCTCAGAGATCGATCCATCATAATCATTAATGAGATGAAATGTTATTAGTAAAACTAGTCTTACAAGAAAAGGGTTCTTACGTAAATTGTAAATGAATACGCGAAAGTTTGTAAGTTACACTTTCATTTCACATTCAACAAAAAACATAAATCTTAACAGTAGTTTATGAGTAATCAAAACAAAAAGCAAATTTTGAAATCAATTACAAACACAAAAAGTTAAGGCAATTGTTTGTTGACAATTTAACTAAAAAAAAACAAACGATTTACCTGCCAATAACAAAACTTTTTTACACTACCTCCTTGGTTTATAAATCACAGATTAAAACGCAACTCGCGCTCTCGCCACGGCACAGCTCGTCAAACTGAGTTATGTGAACCTGGTAGGTAAATAAATTGGTTTGTAGGGAAAATGGACCACAATAGATGCATTGCTATTTGTAGTGTAGGGCAACATACATAAATGCATTCGAAAAGTCAATGACCGATTGTACTGTAGAATTTGGTATTAATTGTGATAGATAGATGAGTTTAATGTAGTGTAAAGAGATTACAAAAAGCATGTTTTGAAGCGTCCCCAAACAGCGTGGGTTATGGAGTTACGAAGACGCATTGTTTAAATTTACTTAAGAATAGCGAAAAAAAATGTTTTATCAGTCTACCGCCTTGCCATCCTGTCAGTTATTTAATTTAATTGCTTGCAGTCAGACGAGCAGTATCCACAAGCGTGACCAGTGACACCAGCATATCCTTTAAGTCCACTGTGATATCAGAGCAGTAGTATTATGCACCTATTTTGTCGTTTTTACAGAAGGGATAGGCAGAGGTGGTTGCACCTCTGCCTAGAACACCCAAATATCGATTTGAGTTGTACATCCAAATCCACGGTGTGATAGGGGGCGAGCCTATCGCCATATCGGGCACCAATTCCTAAATCCTAGCTGATAATTAATAGAAAAATCCAATATCAGTTTGCCTGACCCGGGATTCGAACCCGAGACCTCAGTCGATTTTGCTTATTATAATCAGCTGTAGGGTTTTTCTATTGCTAATTGAAATCTATGTAATAATCTATGCTACACACAATTTAATGACGATGATAAATGGCGCTGTTAACAACATGGTTTATTTTGGAAAAATAGGATCATAAGACATGTTATACATATAATATTTCCATATTCTTTCAACCTGATTGTTAGGAGATTCTTTAGGATTTTTATATAGTTCGTAAGCTTTTGTCTCAATATAGTGATTTTTTAATTCTTAATTAATATAAAATAATTTAATTTTATATTATTTAGCTAAGTTATTGACTGATTTTGTACCTGGTTTTCTAACTTAACTTATTTCATAGGAAAGTTGTTTCTACTTACTGTATGCCTGATGCGATTTTACTCAAAATAATTATTATCAGATAGATAGACTCAGATCGAGTCTTGTGTTGTGGGTATAAGAAACAACTAGATACTTTTCGGTCTCACAAACACTGACCCGGTAAAAGACCTGTGGATCACGTACAGATTTGTTTCGCTACGGGGATCGAACCCGTGGTCTCTCGTTTCACAACTGGCGTTTAACCAACTGTGCCACAGAGGCTGTCAAAAACATCGCAGAACATCATATCAGGCGCCTTACTGCTGGGTATTGTTTCCTCTTGATTACGCCGTTCTTGGTCCTGCGCGTGACTTATCCATTGCTTACCCCCGTACCACGCGACGCTATCTGTTCATCGAGTGACCTATGTAGGGTTCTAATAAAAATTACTCCCTTTTCCAAAATCTTGGTGACATTTGGTCCAATTTTATTATGATTTGTGTCAATTGCTGGTATAGTTGCAACCACAGTGAAATTGCATTAAATGACTGGTACGAGTACCAGTTAGAAAAATAGAAATTATCTTTTTTTTTAATAGCCTAGACTGTGTGCCACTGCTGGGCAAAGGCCTCCCCTTTGTCATTCCACTTGACCATGTCCTCGGCGAGCTGTTGCCATTTTGGCTCGAATGCATCCAACTCGTCTTTCCACCGCATCTTTGATCTTTTCTCGCCGCGTTTTCTCCGGCCATTCTCAGGAATCCAGCTTGTAGCCAGCTTAGCTCAACGGTTCTACTTAAGTGAGGCCGCCTTACGCCCGACATCTACAATGCGGGTTTTCGAGCGCAGTTCAGTGTTTCGGATGCGATCGGTCAGCCTAACACCACAGAATACTTACAGAAGTCAAGCTTGTGTATGTACTTCACTTTTGTTGCCACACTCACACTACGCTCGGCGTTCGCGCAAGGGTTGTTAACTCTGGCTTATGCGAAAACACGTATCGTGTTAATAGCACTCGTATCGTTTGATTTAATTTTTTAATAAAATATATGTTACACAATAATACAATAAATTTTAATTTTATTTATGAACTCGCTAAGAATGTGTATGTCATTTTTCTAAATTATTTTTTATTGTTTTTGTATAATATATGTTTTTTTAAATGAAATTTAGAATCAATGATTATAATCTGGTGTTATACAAGTGTAATATCTTTTATTCATTTGCTCCATCTTTGCACAAAACATCTCATCTATTTGCGTGCCCGAAGCGGGTGACACTCGCGCTCGCAGTGGTCTCGACTGGTTTGAAATATCGTGTCGGTGAACGCTGGCTATGTGTGCGTTGATTTAGCGCGCTTTGTATGGAGCTTGACTTCTGTTAGTTTAGTATTCTGTGCTAACATCGAGAATATTGCGCTCCATTGGTCGCTGGCAAACCTTGAGTTTGAGCTTCTGAGACGCAGTCAATGACCAAGTCTGGGCGCCACAGGTTAGGACGGGCAAAACGCACATGTCGACGAGTTCGCGTTTGAGAGAGAGCGGGAGGTCACCTCTTAGATACTCTTTTAAGGACCAGTAGCTCTTCCAAGAATTTTCGACTCGTCTGGAAATTTCCCAGTCTTATCTATTCCTGAAAGAAACTATCTGGCCCAAGTAAACGTATTCGTCGACGTAGTGTATGTTATGTTTGCCCGTCTACCGCCACTGTAGGTGTTATGCTGTTGGCTTAGCTGTTGGTCATTAACTTTGTCTTTGTCCCATTCATCTGAAGCCCAACTTCAAGGCTTGCCCGGCTCAGATCTTCGAGCATTGTGCGTATGTCAGTTGGATTACTGGCGAAAAGAAGTATATCGTTGGCGAACCGAAGATTAGTCAATCTTCTACCACCAACGACTATACCCTTCTCGGTCCACGAAGTCCTTTCAGACCTTGGCGACTTCGTGGACCGAGAAATTATCTATTCGATTAATATCTTGACTAAGACTATTATTTTATAATTCATATCAATTTCTTCCTGGTGGTCGATTTTGCAACTTGAGTGTATAGTGTTTCTGTCAACATGATATCTGAACTTCGCTTTCTTCGGTCTGTGGTTGCTTTATTTAGGGTAGGAAATGCTTTCCGTATTATGGTTGCGGGTGTCTATGCTTTCTCTGAAAAAAAATATATGTGTTGAACTAATAACAATATTTTCCAAGAGTCTAGGTAGTTCAACGACATAATTCCCGATTAAACTAGGAATAAACTAGGTTTATAAAAATGCCTAATCGTGAATTTAAAACCAATTCAGTGGTGAATCGGTTTAAAAATAATTAATAACAAATATGCATTGACGTAATATATGGACGGGGCAGAGAGTACGAAAAGTGTTGTCACGAAAGTGGTCCGCGGGACCAATGCAACGGTTGTGACGTCACAGCGCACCGGTCTGTAAGTCATCGACAAATGCCTAATTGTATCGTCGTGGTTGCAATAAAGATGACCGAAAGTTCACAAAAAAAAAGATAACATTTCTTATCACCACTAAGTAAAAATTATATAACTTTCAGTCAGTATAACATTTATTTTAGCATTATTGAAAAACGATTTCATGGCCGCCATTGACGTAAAAATCCAACAGATGGCGCGATTTCCACAGGCATCTTTTTGACGTACTCAATGTATTGAAGGGCCTATCCCATAGAGCCTATCCTTAGTTTTTAAATCAATGCAAATATGATTCAATCATGAAGCAATCAATGTTCATCGGTTTACAAAACAAAACATTTGAATTTGGAATAAAATAGCACAGAGTGGTTCTAGCAAAGACGCGAAGAACTCATTTTTCCAAACATGGTATGACCTTGCTGAACGCGTGACTAAGGATGTTTATATTCGACGCACTGATAACGTTCATGGATCTCATTAGGCGTAGAATCGCGGCTCATTTGTTGGCTACGCGCCACGAATCGCGAGCCGTGAATAATTTATACAAAACACTCGGATAACCTCACTTCTAAACGTCAAAACATGTTTAGAAGTGTAGTGACTAGGAGGATTTCTGCGTTTCGCACAGGTAAATAATACTAAATATTTGTCAAATCAGCTATTGTATTTCACTATTGGTCTGGTAGTTTAAGTACCTATAGGTACTTTATAAAGAGGTTCAATGACCGTAGGCACAGAGGGACTGAGAGCTTGATTGTTAACTTGCACTTCGCCTTGAGACGTATTTACAAAGAAAGTGACTAAAACAGAGTAACGGGCTTTGTTTACTAACATTTCGCACGTATTTTTGAATGCATAGTACGAGCTACTTTCGTTTAATTTGTAAAACAAACTAGTTCTAATCTATGTTTTACGACGCGCTCTATACCTATTACCTATCATATGTTTACATTGATAAATTATAATGTAGCTAAAGTAGTGACATCTATTGACACAGTACGTAAACTCTTTAAATCCTCCATCAAACAGGAAAAATAAGATTTTTTGGCCATATATAACTTCACAATACAAATATTTATTATAAGGATGACTTGATACTTGCAAACTCTGGAATTACTTGCCTACTTCATGTGTTCCAAGCGCGAGGTATAAAACCAGTTTTTTCTATACGGTAGGCAGCGACTTAGCGAATGCCCTTGGCATTACATAAATTATGAATCAATTTTCGATATCCGATACCTATAGGTTATAAACCGCATCGTATGCAGGTCGACTTTTTGTTTTTACGAGGGGGAAGAGCGGAAAGTATATGCAGGTGATATTGAGCATCCAGCCATACGCTTGTGAATACTGCAGCCGGACTGGGTCCTTAAGAGTTCTTACACCAGAATACTAAAATTAACCCCATGGTAACCATGACATGCATTATAGACTACACGGGAAATCTTAAGGAGAGAAACCTCCCGATGTTTGACCGCCGCTTCAAAATCTGTACTAGTAGGTGATGCTTAGGTGTCCAAAATACGGGTTACTCAATGGAAGAAAAAAAAAGATTAGTTTATTTGTCAACCACTGAGATTATTGATCGTGAACTGTTTCTATATACTCATAGGTCTAAAGTTAGTTATACTCAAACTCTATTATGTACTAGGCCAACCCGCGATAGGCCATCGTGGTGGACAATATGGCCTAACCACTCAATCGAACTCTCGATTGTAGAGGAGGTCCGTGCCCTGCAGTGGGACGTATGTATAAGGCTTGATACAGATACTCGTACATGATGTACTATCATTAAATGATGGTAAGGAACTACGTGCGCGGCGCACGTAGATACATAATATCACAGATGAATCATTTCGCCATTTCACAAGAATTCGAGTTTCACTGATATTTAAGATGGTTGCAGTAGTTAGGTCTTCCAGTATTATTCGTACTTTTGTTTATTAAACAATCATTTGTTTGAGTGAACATTTGGCGGGATACGGGAATTGAAGATACTATCAATAATTTTGTTTATATTCGGAATTTTGAAGGTTAGTACTTACTAGTTACTATTATATTTTTTATCGACAGTGATTGATTATAAATTTTATTTTTGTACAGTAATTTTATAATTATTAAACTAATTAAGAAAAACATTTTTCAAAACACCTATAATGTATTTAAGCTTGATACTGTGTGCTAGTGGTTTTTTCTTCATGTCTTTTTAAACCAATAGACCCATTTTTTGTGCCTATCTACAAGTTTGTTCCATTAGCCCATTGACAAGTGGCGCTTACATCAGGTAGTCCCATTTCGGAGATTAAAATAATGATAAAATCTACTAAAGATAATACAGGTAACTTGTGTGAGACCCTCACTTTTTTCCTTTAAATAAATGTTTTAGGACGTACTTCACCCCTGAGTTCATTATTTCCTCTTTAACGGTACATTTTGACAGTCTGCCAGCGGTGAAACGTGAGACCACGGGTTCGAACCCCGCATCGAAAGAAATGTTTGTGTGATCCACAGAAGTCTTTCGTAGTTTTTGGTACCCAGGACACAAGTCTTAATGGATCTTAACGTTAGGTCAGTCTCAAGACTACGTACGTGATTGTTATTTAAAAAAATAATACCTTACTACATAATGTGCTATGTAGATATAGACGATTAAGTGAAAATACAACCACAGGATGTGTTCATTATCGTCAATGACAATTGACACTAACAGTAGTCAGTGGTCACGTACAAAATATTTATAAACACCGCTCGGCCGTACCATTCACCTAGCAGAAGTCTCCAAACAATTGGGTTCAAGGATTTCTACTGCCGGATAACAATTGTAGGATTAAGGATACATTATACACTTGCGTCTTGTCCATGTCTGATGGTGAATTCGTTTTTTTGGAGATGTTTATATGTATGTATATTGGAATTCTTCTAATATTATGTCTGTTGTGGTTGCGGTCATTGCTTCGTTTTGACCGATCTAAGTACAACTGACTACAAGTCATAGCAATTATTCGAGATTTCGAATATATTGCTTACTTTACGAAGAACTAAATCAAGTATATGATGATAAAATTGCAATTAAGATACGATTTCCTATAGTCAATATATGAGTTATGGAGTAATACTTAAATGGTCTCAGAAGTTCTCGGTATGAATATACCAAGAATAAAAATATTATTCTTGTTCATAAATAATCGTTTTACAGTAATGTATATAAAGTTTAACATAAAACAATAACCAAAAGAACAAAACAAGTTAGTTTACAAGATAATTATGTTGACTTTTCGTGAATCGAATTATCATCATATAATAATTATAGTTACAGTGTTGACCAAAATAACCAGGATGTTATAATAATTTAAAAAATATGTAATTTATATCTAATATCATCGAAACGAAAGTGATATATTTTATTCCTCGGAATTAAAGCTATAACAATAATTGTAAAATAACGTTTTCTATAATTAAATATGCATTTTGATAAATACAAGATTAATATTTCCGATAGCGTCTATCAAGTATCAGGCCACTGCATTGTGATGATAATATGGATTATTAATTATAGTTTCGATTATTTGTCTTTTTTATTAGACCAGCACTTAGGATTTCTTTGTGAACAAATATAAGTCGTAATCCTAAAAGATACGTTAATATGCACTCTTGATTGATGCGTCTTGTTGTTTTAGAGATTCCGATTATTCGTTTTAGTTGCACCTGTATTCAAATGGTAATTTAACTCACTATTTGAAATAAAACTAATTTTACGGATATTATCACGGATTTGGTTTAATTTTTACAGTCCGCCCCGCGACCATTAAAGCTGTAAAGTAATCGAAAGGTCGCGTGGACGCGTCGCTTCGGGAACTTAAAAAAAATAAAAATTAAACCGAATCCGGGATAAAAATCCGTAAAAATAGTTTACATCAACGTGTAACATTCGAGTAAATCTAAGAAACCATTAACTCAATATAATTGGTTATTTCATTTATTATATTTTATAATGTTGACTATATTTTAATCGGTAATTTATCTTGTCTCCAATTGTATTGTCTTTTCGTTATCTCACAAGCTGTGTGTAACGACAGTTTAATATTTATAATGCAGTTATCAAAGAGAGTTTTGTGTGACAACATACTCATTAATAATTTCGGTGTTGTTTACATTTAAAAAATTGTTTTAAAAAAGAATTACAAAAAAACTAGAAGGTTTTTCACGAAACAGTGTCTGAACTAGGAAAATCCAGTTCATTTTAGTTGGATTACAAAAGTAAGTTGTTATTTCATTTGTTATAATTAAAATCTAAAGTCAAATGTAAGTTTTAATAAACACTTAACCAAGCTAAACAAGAATGAAGAAGGAATTTTACGGTTAGCGATAATATTTTCGCATTTGGAACATAATATGAACTATATTGGTTATGCCAGTCAATTTTCTATCGCAACGATTCTGCATATTACGATAATATGCCATGTTTAAGTCGCCAATTTTTTTATAATGTTTATTTAAGATTATGTGTTTATGAATATGGCATCTAGACAAAAGTTTGACGCAAAGTTTTGCCCAATAATTAAGCATAGTGTAAAATTTTTGTCAAAGTGAGATAATAATTATTTCTATGATATCGATATCTTTGCAAATTCGCCCGCATCATTCAAAAGGGCTATAAATAATATTATTTGTACCCTAAGCAATTCTACTTAACTTTATTATGTTGTAATTTAGCCTTTTTATCAAACTTTATAATTAATAACGTTTCTTTTTCTGTATGTCAAGCCTGTTTGAATTACCTAACTGTGCCTGTATAATTAGACACGTTATCTGTTGCTTGTGACCTTATTTAAGTACATTTTAATTATTGTATATTAACTTGTCGGTAGGATAATACTTCCTATTGCCCGAAATTTGTTATTGTAATGCATCATGAGGCAGTTGAAGCGAGGGAGGACATAGGAGCTGCATTCCTCTGTGTCTTCGCTGGCCCTATCTGTCTGTGATGTTTAATTCGTGGGCAACGGGGTTGGTTGCACTTTAATTAAATTTTAAGAAACTTAATATAAAGTATAGTTATTAGCAAATTGTAATTGTTTGTTGCTCCTTAAAATAAATGAAAAAAAAAAGAAAAAAAAGTGAGCACCGTATTTAGAGTATCAGTAACAGTATTTAGTAAATACAAAACTGTTTAACATAATATGTACAATTTCCTTACCAATCCGTTGTCATAATTCGCCTCTTTGCTTCGACAACGTGACATTTCAAAAACCGCAATTTTACAGGAACGGACTTTTTAACTTTAAAAAAATTATGAAATCTAAAATATTAATTATTTCGCTGTTTACAATAATTTCGACGCGTTAACTAATGAGCTTTCTAAAAATAGGCAATAGGAGCACAGTTTTTGTTGTTATTGGCATCAATTTGTACTTTAGGTAAAAAGAGTTACATAATTAATAAAATTATGTTTAAGGCTATGTGATAAGTTAAATAAAACACATGGTTCTAGTAAAAAAAAAAATTCTGTAAAAAATATTCAAATACGGTTTTTTATAAGTTTTTTTAAGGATCATCTTGAAGGATCTGTCTGGAAAGTTTTTACAGTCAATAGTACCATCTGGTTTATGGTCAGAATTTGAAAAACACAATCACAATATTTGATAGGGCTTGATAGTCAGTTATATGTTACCTATGTTATGGATAACCGTACCGCATAATGATAATGCGCTATGGTAGTACTAAACAATATTACCTAAAGAGAATAAAAAACTAAAAAACACGCTTGCATAAAAGATCTAACTAAAACAAAAATTGATGATGAGTTTATGATTCGCAAAGAAAATGGAGTGAAATACTTATACTGCGCGCAAATTAAAAACTTAAATATATGTTTTTAATATTTATTTTTTTACCCTTCTGGATAAGATGATGTCATATACTTTTTAAATTATTCATCCTGGTAAATTATTCATCCTGCCATCGGTCCTGGATAAGTATGCAAAGTTTGAATTAAATCTGATCGTTTTAAGTAGGGCAAAATCGACAACAAACATACAAAAGCGTGTTAAAAACGGACCACTACTGGACAGATTAAAGAAAATCATCGTTACGATATTCAATTATCCTGAAGTATGTGGACTTTATTTTTGTCTAAAGGGGTTTTTGTATTTATGTAAAAATATCACAATTTCGTTAAATCGCACTAATGAAAACTAATGTCATGCATAGTTTCTTTATTTGCCTTGAAGGGGCGAAGAGTGAGTTTTTTTGTGAAGAGTTGAGATGGGAATAACTTCATACTTATTGCATTAATTCCAAAGAAATGATAAATTGAAATTGATATTTGTTTTAGTTTTCTATACTTCAAAGAATTGTAGTCAGACTTTAAAACAGTGGTCGCCATTTTGAACTTTTAGTTATTGAAAGTTGTATAGGAGAATAAAATACGAAATGTAAGGAAAGTGTGTCACGTAATTTTTTTTTAAAGTTTACGTAGATGTTACAATTTGTTGTTGCTATAATTAGTTATTGATATAATTGTAGTTGCTATAATAGTTTCCCTATTATATTATATTAATCTAACAAAAGTAAAACAGGTGTAAAAAGTAATATTTTGCTGGTGCCTCTTATAAATTACAATTTGCGTATTCTATTTTTAGAGTCCTGGCAGTACTAGGTTTTTCATTTTCTTCCTGTCTAGAAATATCTATTGGTTTGGCACAGTTGTTTTGTGTCCAGTACGGTGAATTATCTACAAATACTAAAATAAAATCCATTAATACCGTAAGGTACCTAAGATTATGTTACGTACGATACGGTACGTTTATTACCAATACCTATCAGTCAAAACCATCGAAACCTCCACTCACCTGCCAAAGCTTCGTCTCAAGCTAAAAATCTCCACCGGAGTATTCAAATGATATCTAAGTACATCTAGATCATCTGTATTGTTTTAGATTACATCTATGGTATTGATTGTAGTTAATTGATTCAGTTTCTTTGATCGTGAATTCATCTTAAAAGAGTTAGTATATGATTACATCTTAACATATCTAATGTGACATTATGGTATATTTAATATTAAGATTCAGAGAATTTTGGAAAAAAGGGACTATAAAATATCCAGTACATTTTTTTCGTATTCGAAAATCATTTGTCATCAACATTGTTATATTATACAATATCACAAAGAAAAATACTTATCTTTTCTTCAATAACGTGACAAAACAATTTAGTGTATCCTAGACACTCACAAGTTTATCAATAATAACGATTTAAATACTTGTAACACATTGTATGTAAAAAAAAAACATAAAATAATAACATGTCTTTGCAATTAAAACGTGATATCATCGTAATGTCACGATTTTTTTGAAAACCGCGGTCACCGGTACCATTGCGAGTGTGGGGCCATCTGACGGGTCGCGTTTTTAATGTAAAGCGCCTGACCAAAAAGAGATAACGTGTTAACGCCGTTTGTCACAAATCTCTTGTCTCTTTTCCTAATTGTTCGGTAATTATTGACATAATAAATACCGCGTTTTTGTAGAAAATAGATCTCGATACGGCGGTTTTAAATATGAAATAAAAAAAAGTCAACTTTTCCGAGATGTGACAGCCTCCGTGGCGCAGTTGGTTAGGCGCCGCCTGTGAAACGGGAGGCCGCAAGTTCGATCCCCGCACCGAGAGAAATGTTTGTGCGGCCCACAAATATTTCTTCCGGGTCTGGGTGTTTGTGAGACCGAAAAGTCTCTCGTAGTTCCTGATACCCACGACACAAGACTCGATCTTAGTGTGGGGTCAGGACTATGTATGTGACTGTTGGGTGTTATTTATTTATTTATTATTTATGTCACGTTGTCATCGCAAAGAGGCGATGATATTTACCCGCAACCAGCAGTAATACAGTGTGTTCTCAATAAACGAAGGACATTATATTTTTTTCATAGAAGGAGAAGTGATTTCAGTCCAACTAAACTAATAACTGTTTGACGTTTCCTACTTTTGAAGTTTGTACTATTTCAATATTTTTTCGGTAAAACCATAATTGCTTGGTTAAGCCTGTGCAAAGTTGGTTCGACTTGAAAAGTATGAACCGTCAAAAGGTACCTATGAATTTAGTTGGATAATATGTTCATGAACATCTAAAATACTTACCCCGTAGTAGGTGTGTTAGGGAAGGAAAACAGGATGGGATGAGGAAAGGGGTATCGGGTCTCAGGCAATCTCACACTCTGTATAATGTATGAAACGCAATGGTATCACCCGCATCGAGTCATTTCATTTTTATAATACATAGTTCTAAATAGTTTATTTTGTTAGGATGTTATATTTTACCAAACAATATTTCAACGTACCTATTAAAAGACCTTTAAACCTTCTACTTTTTGTATTGTTGTATTAAAAATATGTAAATTATATTTTAAAAAAATCCCCGATATTGGTATAGTACATAGTTATTTAAAATATGTTTTACTATTACGAAATTCAAATTATACCGTAACAATTCAAACTAGAACTGAATAACTAAAAACAAACATTGCAGCATACTGTATCATGCATACCGGTCTCGGAGTATAAATGGTTTATTTTCCTCCGCGCAGTGTCCACAATGGAGGTGCGCGTCGAGGAGGCTCGTCGGTTCATGGAGCAGAGCCTCATGGCCGTCGGGACTCCGGAGTCCGAGGCCAAGGCTCATGCTGACTTACTCGTCCATGCTGACGTAGTTGGACACTTCAGCCATGGACTCAACAGACTTGGTAAGTAGAATCAACTGTTTTCATTATTGCATTCCAAATTTGAAATTTATATGGCGTGAAAGATTTGGTGAGTGTCGTCAGCTGTTTTATTATTACAACATTTGAAATTCGAAATTTAATTTACATGAATTTAATTGGAATTGTACTTTTATGGTTACGATAAATTGTTTGTTAGGCATTTCATTTTTAAGACCGCCAGTCGGCTACTGGTTTTAACACTGCACCCAAAGTGGTAGCATTTAATTCAATTTAGGTACAACTTGTTGAACTTAAAATAACAAAATGATATTCTTTTTTCATTCGAAATGAAAAAAGTCACCAACATCTAGTCACCGCTCCAGGGATAAAATAAAAAAATGTGTAATTGTCCCACAAACTTTATTTTTTATACCGCTATCTTGCTCCAATCTGTAATGTAGTTCAATTTAGTGCTATTATTTAAACAAGTGCAATTTATCCATGCACTCAGTGTTAGGTAATTGACTAAATAGATCTTGTGTGTGTTGCCAGCTAGTTTAGTATCTATCTATTGTAAGCGATGTCATCGTGGAGATAAAAGCCAAGGCTAGCTAATTTATTTAACCATATTATCTATGTATACTACTTCTATGACATAGTGAGAAGACTCATTGTATTTCTATTGTATTTCTCAAAAAAAAATATGAATACCATAACAGGGTTTATAAAAATTCCGGCAGCAAATAAATAAGTCTAATAATGTGAAGCCTTATAGCGATTCTAGTGAATTATCTATCTAGTAATTCATCTACCAACTATACCGGGTATCTCAAGACTGCTACCGAAAACGAAGCCGGGTGGTAGTTTTAGTGACTACAAACACATTGCAACTAAAAATTTTGCTGAGAAACGCGACAATTATTTTTAATGATTTTTTAAATATCATCATTTTTGGGTGGTAATCTATAGTTTTTGCTATAATAATAATTTAAACTCTTTTATCCCTTAGAGTATTTATGAATAAAAGGGAACACACTATTATTTTAGGACAAAATGGACTTATCACCCAAATACGACAAAAGAAAAAAAAAATACATTTAAAAAATGGTTACTATTTTTGCAACAATGTTCTATTGCATTTTGTCCGAAGTCGCTTAAATTACCACCCGGCTTCGTTTTCGGTAGCAGTCTTGATATACCCTGTATATGCACACTACTGCTATGACATAGTAAGAAGACAGATTCATTGTATTTCTTTTGCATTCCCAAGAAAATATATCATAGCAAGCATCATTTAAATACATTCTGGCAGCAAATACATTTCTTTTTTTTTTTTATTGCAATGAATGGCGAGAGGAGCAAGCCGTTCGCCTGATGGTAAGCGATACGACCGCTCATGAACAGTAGCAACATTCCACTGCGCTCGCCATCCTGAGACATAAGATGTTAAGTCTCAATATGTCCAGTAGTTGCTCTGGCTACAATGTCCTTCAATCCGAAACACAACAGTGCATTAAGCAGTGATGTTTCACGGGAGAAATAGACATTGCGGTGGTACCTACCCAGATGGCCGCTCACATATGAGAGACCTACCACCAGTAAAAGTAAACATAAGTTGAGTCGTACAATCACAATTTTTTTTTGAAATTATATCTACCAACTTCATGAACTTTTTGTTGGTGGTCTCTCATATGTGATAGACCGCCTGGAAAGGTGCCATCACAATGTTTCTCCCGCCCAACAGTACCGTAACTGCATCGATTGTTGTGTTCGGGTTTAAAATATATTGTAGTCAGAGAAACTACTGGACATAATGAGACGTTATGTGATATGTCTCAAGATTGCGTGTGCAGTGGGATGCCAAGGTTTCTTTTTAATTCATGGTGTTGCGCCTGTTCATGAGCGCTCGTATCGCTTACCATCAGGCAAATGGCTTGTTCGTCTCGCCATTCATCGAAAAGGTTTGTTTACGTAACCATTGATAGCAACAACAAGGATGATTTAATTATGCTTATAAGTAAAATTATGTTCAATTTGTGTGTTCTGATACATGGGTATAAATATTTATATCGTTAGACCGAAATTGAAGTGACATCACCATATTTCATGTTTTGTTAACCTTAACGTCTGAGGACAATGTCATTGCAAATATGCAATTGTCGCAGTTTATTTTGCTGTATGATTGCGTTTGGGGGAATTATTAATAATAAATAAATATATCCAACAGTCATACTCCTCACCCAAGTTTCAGATACAAGATTTATATATTTATATTTTTATGTGTATTTTTTATTTTTATATTAAGGGGTAAACGAGCATACGGTTCACCTGATGGTAAGTGATCTCTGCCACCCTCCCGCCGCCCATGAACATCTGCAAAACCTTAGGGCATGGAGATGCATTGCCGGCCTTTAAGGTTAGGCAAGGGAATACGCTCGTTTTTTGAAGGTCGCTAGGTCGCTATTTCGGAAATACCACCGGTGGCAATTGGTTCCACAGATTAGTAGTACGTAGAGGAATTTACTTTTATAATCTATTGTTTATGGTTTTAGGTTTGGCCAATTCACATGACCCTTATGAGAACTCGTCTAATAAATAAATAACACTCAACAGTCACATACATAGTCCTGAGCCCACACTAAGATCGTGTCTCGTGTTGTTTGTATCAGAAACAACGATAAACTCTTTGGTATCAGAAACATCCAGACCTGAAAGAAATATTTGTGGGCCGAACAAACATTTGTTTCGATGCCGCGGCTTCTCGTTTCACAGTCGGTGTCTAACAAACTGCGCCACGTGGGCTGTTGATCATAATCATAAGTACCTAAATCGCAATTTGTCTTACTACCTGGAATTTTCATTTGGGATCTACATAGCCGATGGACGTGACGTGACGTGACTTCAATAAAGCCAGAAAAACACAGTTCATATAATATTCAAACATCTTGTGTGCCTATATTTTCTTTCATATTGATTTACTAAAATAATTAATAAAATTGACGATCCGGAGTACTCACTCGTAAAGGTTATTTTGTAAGATTGAATTACATTACCATTATTTTTGTTTTGATGAATATAAGGTCAGCTGATTAATCTTGTGATTTTAGTATCCGACGTTACCATATCAACACCTCTTATCTTTAGAATTCTGTTGACTTTTATTAAGTGTAATGTTAAACAAGGGGCTTATACAGGGTATATCAGTGGCGTGCCTAGGGTTATGGACTAGGGCAAGCCCAATACTTTTTTAGTGGAAATATGTATTGGTTCAGGAGCAAAATGGTATTAAGAAAGAAGAACGTGTTCATCATGCGATAGGGCGCGAGCCTATGCGATGTTAATAAATAAAAAAATATATAGAAAAACGACCCGAGATTCGAATCCGAGGCCTCAACTTTGCGCCATCGAGGCTGTTCTAGACCTACCACACGATCTATATAAGATTAGGATAAAACCCAATAAAATAATAACTATCTTTATCACCGTTATGAAAAAATCTATCACAATAAGTTGTTCTAATGTATTGTTTTTGTTTTAATTTATTGTTATTGTTCTAATTTATTGTAGTTGTTTTAGTGCACTAAAACGGTGAAGGAAAACATCGTGAGGAAACCTGCATACCATAGCGATTTATAAAAATTCTATGGTATGTAAGTCCGCCAACCCGCACTAGGCCAGCGTGGTGGACTATATGGCCTAACCACTCTCAATCGTACTTTCGATTGTAGAGGAGGCCCGTGCCCTGCAGTGGGACGCATATGGGCTGATACAGAGACAGAGAAGTTGTTCTAATATTTGGCGCGATTTTCACAGCCATCTATTTAATATTGTTAACATACTGAAGGGCCTATCATTAGTTTTAAATAGATGAACAAAACAAATGTGTAAGTTAAATGACTTTTGGGCATGCATACGTAACTTTATAATGTAATTATTTTATAAATTAATAAACGGCACAAGTACGGCGCCGTGTTTAACTTTGCGGCCAGAAATTATTATTAATGCATTCATGTTATGTTTTTGTGTATGTATGTGATTTTTTGATTCATCATGAGCCCTGAAAGGAAGCTCTTGATGAGCTCAATGGCAAACAATGTCAACTAATATCTGAAAAACACTACGATTGCTGCCTACGCGAGCATAATGTTTTGAAATCTCATCACATATGTATTTGACGCATAAAGAGGTTTCTATACGCTGTTTACCGGAATTATGAAAAGATATTAATGCATTCACAAGTTTTTGTCAATGACTATAAAAGTACCAGTTAAATTATTTAAACCACTATAGCCGGAACAATTCCAAAAATATAAGTACATCGTTCGAAAAAAATATGCAACACCAACAGTATGTATAACTTATTAGTATGAGAACATCCAGCAATCCATGTAGTTGTACACTGATCTATGAAATTGTATTCTATAGTTTTCACTACTTTACATAAACAACAAATACACAAACAATCTAGCGTAAGGTTTTGGACCAGATACGAGTAATTGTTTGTCTACGAAATGTAATGAATTTACCTTTTCCTCGCCGATCAACAGTTGCACACACTTTAAACCATCACAAGGCACATTTTCACCCATTATTATACGTAATAAACGTAAAATACTATAATTAAACGAAAACTAAACGTAGATGTTCAGTGATTACTGGTTAATCGGCCGCTCGAAAGACATAATAAACGTGAAGCTTTCCACAGGTCCTAAATAATGGACAATTCCAAATTAAGTATTCAAATTATATATTAATAAAAATATTTAAAGCATCATAATACGGTCTCAAAAAATATCAATTTATTTTATATATTATTATCCATTATAACTTATAGCAAAACATAAATATTTTTCGATAAATTTGGATCATAATATGACGCGTCAAGTGCACAACTTCACTACTCAAAGCCGGGCATTTTGCTTGGTACAAATTGCATTATAGAATAGCTATATGTATAGGTACGTAGAGTCATGGTAGTAACAATTCACCCATAGGTGCGACTGAGAGGGCAATATACCGGGTATCTCAAGACTGCTACCGAAAACGAAGCCGGGTGGTAGTTTTAGTGGCTACAAACACAATGCAATTAAAAATTTCGCCTAGAAACGGGACAATTTTTATTTTTTATTTTTTAAATATCGTCATTTTTGGGTGGTAAATCCACAGTTTTTGCTAAAATAATAATTTAAACACTTTTATACCTTAGAGTATTTATAAATAAAAGGGTATATACTATTATTTTAGGAAAAAATGTATTTACCACCCAAATATGGCCATAGGAAAAAAATAACAAAAAAAAATTATCGCTTTTTTTTGCAACTTTTTCTGTTGCATTGTGTCTGAAGTCGCTTAAACTACTACCCGGCTTCGTTTTCGGTAGCAGTCTTGATATACCCTGTATACGCCAAAAGCCAGGTAAAAGCACACGAGAGGGAAAAAGATAGATAATACTTTGGTGTGTTCTGTTTTTTTAAGATATTGCGTCACGCGTGGACCAGCGTTGATTTTGAATGAAATAATTTTATATTAGTTTTTGACCGCGGCGCTCGCTTAGGCGAGTTGCCGGGTGCGGTGCTGCGGGCGGGGGTGCTCCGTCGCAGGCGCGGGGCTCCAATGGCACGCCGCGACGCGGTAAATTTAAAAATGATAGACGTTTTGCATTAAACGAATGTATTTTATGTTAGGTACTAATTTGCCTTTAGGGTTGAGTATATGCGTATTAAGTAAGGCAAGCCGGGCTTTTGGGCTTGTATGGAAGTACCGCCACTAGGGTATATCAAGACTGCTACTGAAAATGTAGCCGGATGGTAGTATTAGCACGGGTATTAGTGAAGTCACCAATAACCGGTAACCACACAATATACCACAGGTAAAAAATTCCCAAGAGAGGCGACAATAATTTTTCGTGATTTTTTTAAATATCACCTCTTCAGGGTGGAAAATTCTTAGTTTATGCTAAAATAAAAAATAATTCTCCTGTCATACCTATATAAAAAAGTAAAGGCGGCCGATAATTTCGTTTAACTTGTCTCGCAGCGTAAGTCTTTAAAAAAGCATATGAATGACTATTTTAATAAAACTACTGGATATATTTTTCAGAATTCTACATCAACGATATTCTGACAAAAGCTACGGACCCTACCGCAAAGCCAGTTATACTCAAAGAGTCAGGTGCTACAGCTTGGGTGGATGGCTGCAATGCGCTCGGAGCCACCGTCAGCAACTTCGCCATGGACATCGCTATTAAGAAAGCCAAGGAGACCGGCGTGGGCTGGGTCACTGCTAAACGTAAGCTGTATTTTTATCAATAAGTCTGATGACTGATGGAGCATAGTCTTTCAGGAATGGCTTAAGGCTACGTAATTACTTTTACTTGTGGTAATGGCATAAGACTACATAGATCCGTTTACTTGTGGTGGGTCTCTCATATGAGAGCGGCCGCCTGGGTAGGTACCACCGCAATTTCTATTTCTCCCGCCACAGCATGTAAATGCACTGTTGTGTTTCGGTTTGAAGGACGTTGTAGCCAGAGTAATTACTGGACATATTGAGACTTAACATCTTATGGCTCAGGATGGCGAGCGTAGTGAAATCCCAAGCAATTCAAGGCGTTGTTTGGTTTTGCTACTGTTCATGAGCAGTCGTATCGCTTACCATCAGGGGAACGGCATACTCTTCTTGCCATTCATTGCAATAAAAAAAGTAGCGCAGCATTGGACATTACATGGGAGTAGCTGGATTCAATTAGCTTTCAAGAGGCTGTTATGTACATTCTTGGAGACGGTCTGAGTTCACCAGTAGACTTCCATTGGTTAAAGAAGTAGAAGTTCTCATACTGTCAAAATTTTTATGTTGTCTTCACCATAGTTTAAGTCTGGTAGAGCCACGCTATCGTCAATTTAATAAGAGATTCATACTAAATAATATTCTGAAAATTTTAATTTAGGTTCTGCCTCGCCACTTCGTGCTCTTAATGAGAACTACCTAATTGAATGGGTGATGTCATTTTAAATTTAAATACCACAACTCAGAAAATACTAGGAAAAATATTTAAAGTAGCAATACTGGTAATACTGGTTTTATTTTCCTTACGCTATATCGGGTGATATTGAGCTATTGTATTTAATTTTACCTACATGTTTCTCATCACACTGTACAAAATGTGAAAACAATATTGTAATTTTTTTGTCAAAACGGAATTTTAAATTTCACGATTTATTTACACTTCCTGGTGATGGTAGATTTTTTTACTGCTTAGCTCCTTAACAATCGAGAGTTCGATTGAGAGAGCTATCCATCTATACTGTGTTGAACTATTGCGGCTGAGCAGTTACTAAATATACCTATCAAATATTGGTTATTAATAATATCGAATCTGAATTCTTAGTTTTGGATTTGGACCACAAGCCATAATATTCATTTCGGTGGCGTCATAAGGTGTTTTTATTTATCATCATCATCTCAGCCACAGGGAGTCTATTGCGGAACATATTTATTTATTTATTTAAAATAGGTACATCAACAGCAAACACATCAATAGCATTACAGATATATAAGGCAAAGCATATTAAATCACTGATATGAATGCCAATTAAAGACGTACACAACATTCATAAAATTTAACAAATCAACACTATACCTAATTAATACAAAATAAAACTAAAATTTGGAAACAAATAACAAAGTACAGAAACAAAACAATTACTAATTTAAGGTCATTCAACATAACGATCATTTACAAAAATATAAAAATAGTAGACATAAAAATTTAAAAAAGAAAAAGAAAATGAGGCCTAAATTATATATTCTAAATATCCACCAGGGTTACATTTGTTCCAGAAATTGCTCTTCTGAAAGAGTAGAGCGTATCTGCATGTACATCCACACTAGGTACAGACTTGTACAACTTATTAAGTTCTTTGCACATTCTTACTAAAGGTGAGTTTAATCCTATATTTGTTCTACAAAAAGGGACATGAAGTACATTGCTGATTGGGTGTCTTGGAGGTTTGGAAGGAACGGAATAGCACAGGCGCTCAACTAAAGAACTGCATTTAGTTGTACCCTTCAAAATACTAAAGACGAAAATCAAATCATTCACACGTCGACGCTCTCGCAACGAAATCATCTCAAAAAAGTTTAAACGCTCGTCATAGGGGCGCCGGTGGCTTACACCGCGGGATATGAATGCAAGATATTTGGTAAATGATCTTTGAATGGCTTCAATTCTTTGTGAATCAACTGCATAAAAAGGATTCCATACTACACTGGAGAACTCTAACTGACTACGCACCAAGGCATTGTATAAAATAATTCTTGTTTTGTGTCGCTTGAAACCTTGTGTCTGCCGCTTGATGAAACCAAGCATTTGTGCAGATTTTTTAACAACAGAGTTAATGTGAGATTTGAAATTTAACTCAGTGTCCATAATAACTCCAAGATCACGCATCTCATCAACTTTGTTAATATTTGTTTTAAAAAGATTATAGGTAGATGACAAGGAGGTTCGTTTTCTTGAAAATTTTATGTGATGACATTTTTGTACATTGAAAGTCATGTGATTGATCAAACACCAATTTTCCAGTCTATGTAAATCGCTCTGAATTAAATTACAATCTTCCTGATTATTTATAGTCTTATACATTTTCAGATCGTCTGCAAAGAGTAAATACTCGCAATGTTTAATCTCGGATGTGACATCATTTATAAACGCTATAAATAAAATAGGCCCAAGATGGGACCCTTGCGGTACCCCTGAACTTGCGAAGTATAATTGAGATGTGTAATTATTGACTGCAACAAATTGTGGACGATATGACAGATAGGACTTAAACCATTTCAGCAGGGATCCATGCACACCATATTGCTGCAGTTTTGCTAATAGAATTGGGTGACTAACTTTGTCAAAGGCGCTGCTAAAATCGGTGTAAATCGCGTCAACTTCTTGTCTCTTATCAAGCGCCCGTGATAAATCAGCTACGTACCTGACCAAATTAGTTTGTACCGACCGACCAGCTCTAAAACCATGTTGATTGTCTGACAATTTTGCATCAAAGTAATCAGCAATAATAGGGCAAATTAAAGATTCAAACAGTTTGGCAAAACATGAGAGTATTGAGATTGGTCTGTAATTAATTATATTAGTAGCATCGCCTTTTTTGTAAATAGGTACAATACGAGCTTTTTTCCAAGCGTCAGGGAATATTCCAGTATCAAGAGAACGGTTGAACAGTAGACATAATGGTAACGAAAGTGCACTTCTACATTTGACTATGAAAAAAAGTGGTATTGAATCAGGACCAGCACCTTTTGAGACATTCATTTTACTTATTTTAGTCTTCACTTGACTAACGGAGAATTTTATACTTCTAATGACGTCATTTACTTCATTGGAGCCAGGGTTTATGTTAGAAATTGTTGAATCGGTAAACACTGAGGAAAAATGAGATGCGAATAAGTTAGCTATGCCTGATCCACTTTCAGCCACACGTTGATCCAGATGCATCTTGGCTGGGATTGTACTAGAGCTACCGCGTTTATTTTTCATATACCGCCAAAATACTTTACTAACATAGGCCTCTCCCAAGGATCTTCACATCAACCTGTTGGAAGCGGCCTGCAGCCATCGACTTCCTGCAACTTTAGCCAGGTTGTCCGTTCACCTTGTAGGCGGGCGTCCGACATTTTGCTTGTTGTACGTGGCCTCCACTCCTCACCTTTCGGCCCCGGCTCTCGGCTTTTGGTCATCAGTTCTTTTCATAATTTCAAATAATGTTATTTATGTTCGATTGTTTCCAGGAGGTAATCACTTCGGGATGGCGGGCTATTGGGCATTGAAAGCGGAGCGGGAAGGTCTCATTGGAATGGCGTTTACAAATACATCACCGATCTTGGTGCCTACGAGAGCTAAACAGGTGATTGGCGCCTTCATTCTCCTTGAAGTTTAGCGTAGTTAATATTGGTTTTAAATTAATTAATTGTTACTCTTTAATTTTTAAGTTATATATTAGTTATATATTAATAATTGGGTATTTATGACGTGATAAATGGACGACAGTCCTTACTATCCACCTATAACTCAACAAGACAATAGATTTTACTTACATCTTGATAACGATTTGAATAAAAAGTAGATCCAATGGGTTAGTGACGATAGCTGTAAAGTGTAAGGTGCGTTAGGTTAACACCGTATTAATAGTGCATCAAGGGTGAGAACGTAAACTCATATAAAATATAGGAGCTTACGTTCTTACTTTACGTTCTTTACCCCAACGCCCCTTAATCTTTATATCAAGTATGCAGAATATATCACCAGATTGTTATTAGATCAGATCATCAGATAACTGGAGGATATAGGACTCATTAGGAAATAAAATTTAGCTGATACCTACTATGGTGCATTATTCTCAAGGATGGGAAACCTAAAGATTTATTTTTCCGCAGGCTGCCTTAGGAACAAATCCGATAGCAATGGCTGCGCCGTCGACGGGCGGAGACAGCCTCGTATTGGACATGGCCACCACTGCAGTCGCTGTTGGAAAGGTGAGCGGTCTATTAAAACTGCAGTAAGAAATGAAAAAGTAAAATAATCATAATGAATTATTATAGAAGTGTGTAACGGAATTTTTCTCCCGTCTATGTTATAAAAAATATGTATCTTAATTCACTATTCGGGGCATTGGCCAAGCCGATCTATTTTATACAAAACTTGAAAGATTGTTTTCATTAATATGGTTACTATATGATGTTGTTAAGTTAGACAATTACGTAATAACTTAACACCTGACAAGGCACAGTCTTTTAAGTAGGGACTGAATTTTTTTACCGACTTGGTACCTATTACATTTTTCGGTAGAATAATGGAATTGCGAGATTCTTTAAGTACACATTCTAATTTTCATTAAATTACGTTGTAGATAGAAGTGCAGATGCACAAAGAAGAACCGATACCCGCGGGCTGGGCGTTAGATGCTGAAGGGAAAACGACGACTAGCGCTAAAGCGGTAATTAAATTTTAATATAATATACAACTCTGACTTTTCTTATAGGGTGAAGGAAACATCGCGACGAAACCTGCATACAATAGCGATTTATATGAATTTCTGTAGTACCTACATATGTAAATATATATAATCTCTACCTACTAAGAAATTAGTCTTTAATTATGGTAATAATCTGAAGTTGTTATAATTTTGTTAGGCATTCGAAGCAGCCAAGTTACTGCCTCTAGGAGGAATGGAAGAGACGAGCGGGTACAAAGGATACGGACTAAGCGCTATGGTTGAAGTTTTCTGCAGTGGATTATCAGGTTATATTTTTAAATAAAACTCACGTGTTTTACCCACAAGGTAGAGGTGCTGCCAGGACATCCACCTTTCGCCTTTTATGTACCGTCTCACGATGTGATAGAGGGCGAGCCTCTCGCCATATCGGGCACAAATTCCTGACTCCGGTGATAATAAACACTAAAATCCAATATCACTTTGCCCGACCAGGGATTTGAACCCAAGACCTCAGCTTTGTAATCTTACCGTAGAACAACTACGCCACCGAAATAAATAGTGTTTTAATTTAAAGCTCATGATAAATTTTAATACACGGTCAAATGAATATTATACCGGACGGAGCCGATTTGATAGAGCCTTTCGATGATGGTTCCTTGCCATAAATTCAAAACATTGGAATTTATGTCGTACCTATTCCGGCCAAATAAGTTCGAAAATCTTTTGGTAAAAAATTACACCCTTGCCGTACCATGCCATTCCAGTAATGCGCTAGCCCTTAGACGACCGATCGGATATACCGGGTATCTCAAGACTGCTACCGAAAACGAAGCCCTGTGGTAGTTTTAGTGATTACAAACACAATGCAACTAAAAATTTCGCAAAGAAACGCGACAATCATTTTTTATGATTTTTTAAATATCGTCATTTTTAGGTGGTAAATCCATAGTTTTTGCTAAAATAATAATTTAAACTCTTTTATACCTTAGAGTATTAATAAAAAAAGGGTATACACTATTATTTTAGGAAAAAAAATTATTTACCGCCCAAATATGGCCATAGGAAAAATATAACAAAAAAAATTGTCGCTGATTTTTGCAACTTTTTCTGTTGCATTGTGTCTGAAGTCACTTAAACTACCACCCGGCTTCGTTTTCGGTAGCAGTCTTGATATACCCTGTATAAATCAATTAATCTATAGGTTCAAAATCAACGCACAACATTCGCGGCTGGGAGACAAACAGTCAGGCTGGCCCTCCCAACCTAGGCCATTGTTTCGTCGCTATAGACCCGGAGTGCTTCGCGCCAGGGTTCGCAGAGAGGATAGCCGACTGCCTCCAACATTGGAGGAATATGGAGCCGGTATGAAACTATTTTTAATTTATTTATTCTTCACTTTTATGATGTACAAGAATGTGATGCATGATTTTAATCTCAATCTAGTCTTGTAATAATAGTTATTTAAAAACCTAAACTTCTTAAGAGACTATGAATTAGAATATGTCCAATAACACTTTTATTATTTATCTATTAAGGGAAAAACACAATGTTCGCGTGTTTTTTTTATTAGCAATCATTGCACAACGTTGCACTAACCATTCATTGCACTAACTCCAAAGGTTCTGTTCTTTTTAGTCATCTCACTATGTTCGTGTTGTTCTTAACCGCATACAAAAAGGAAAAATCACTTGCTCGTCTTTCCAATGATAGCAATAAAATGTATTTGACTTTATTTATTAGTCAGAAAACTGGTTGATTTTATGAATGCTTTATTATTTTATGCCTTTTGTCTATTTGATTCCATGTATACGTATACCTATTAAAGTGCGTGGTGGCCTGTTGGTAAACGGACTAGACGCGACTGCCAACATGTTCACGGTGGTCGCGGGTTCGAATCCCAGGGCACACCTCTGACATTTCAGAGTCATGTGTGTATTGATAGTCAATCACCACGCACTAAAACGGTGAAGGAAAACATCGTGAGGAAACCTGCATACCATAGGGATTTATAAGAATTTCTATGGTATGTAAGTCCGCCAACCCGCACTAGGCCAGCGTGGTGGACTATATGGCCTAACCACTCTCAATCGTATTCTCGATTGTAGAGTAGGCCCGTGCCCTGCAGTGGGACGTATATGGGCTGATACAGTATACCTATTTATTGCTCGCAGCTGTTCATAAGTTCGTAAAACAAATAAAAACCTAGTTTAAGAAATTATTAACATACGAGGTGTGTTCAAAAAGTGAGGTGACTTTACAAATTTTGCGGGCTTCGTCCGTTCGATCTTCGATTTTTTTATTTTGTTAATTTGTACACTCGTCCCGAACATCTGTACACCGTTTTAAGTGAATAGCATGTTTAGTTTGTTTTTGGCAGATACAAAGGTTACACGTATTTCGGTGTACTCGGCGATTTTTTTCTAGTTAAAACAAATTGGATTAAAGAATTTGCATATGTTCATCAAAAACGTTCTGATTTGCGCTTTTGCATCACGATAATGCACCTGCTCACTTATCGTTGTGAGAGATTTTTTGGCCACAACCAACACCACAATCATGCCTCAGCCACCGTATTCACCGATTTAGCTCCTTGCGACTTTTTCCTGTTCCCAAGATTGAAGAGATCAATGAAAGGACGGCGTTTTGGCACGATTGTGGAGGTAAATACGGAATCGCTGAGAGAACTGAAGGACATAACAAAAAGTGCATATCAGAAGTGCTTTGAAAATTGGAAAAAAGTTGGCACAAGTGTGATAAATCTGAGGGGTATTACTTTTAAGGGGACAATGTAAATATTGATTAATAAATGAACGGTCAAAGTTACCTTACTTTTGAAACACACGACGTATATATTATAATTATCTGCTGAACCCATTACAATTTACATATTATGCTTTTGTGCAAAGCAAAGTTTGTTATTAATAAAATCAACACTTCTGAGTTATATTAGTTCTGATTGTATACACGTGTAACGTTTGCCATTAGAAAAGCGGACTCTTTTTTTAATTGCAATGAATGACGAGACCAACAAGCCGTTTGCCTGACGGTAAGCGATACGACCGCTCATGAACAGTAGCAACATTCCACTGCGCTCGCCATCCTGAGACAAAAGATGTTAAGTCTCAATATGTCCAGTAGTTACTCTGCCTACAATGTCCTTCAATCCGAAACACAACAGTGCAATTACGCAGTGTTGTTTCACGGGAAAAATAGACATTGCGGTGGTACCTACCCAGATGTCCTCTCACATATGAGAGACCTACCACCAGTAAATATAACCACCAGTGATAGCCCATTTACACTGCTGTCTGTCTCACTGTGTTTGCCGGGCGAAATCGAAATCGCGGTGATACCTATCCAGGCGGCCTCTGACATATGAGACCTACCACCAGTAAAGTTAGTTAATAATAAGTTAACCATCAGTAAAAAAGACGACAAGTAAAAAAGTTTTTTGAATAAACTTTGTTTTATTTCTTTGTTTCGCGGGTTAAAGTCAATTTAATGTTATTTAGAGCCTTGTTTGTACATGTGTTTGTACATTACACGGTGTCATTTCAAATATCATTGTCAATACCAGTACGAACCAACCAACATATTAAATTATATGTTACAGTTAATTTACAATAATGTTCTCCTTTACAGGTGGACCCGGCCCTTCCCGTCTTAGCACCGGGTGACAAAGAACGCATAGCCTCAGAAGAAACAATGAAGAGAGGCACAATTTTATACGCGCAGAAACAATGCGACCGATACATGAAAATAGCGGAGAAAATTGGAGTGAAACCTATGGAGACTGTTTGAATCTGAATGCATTCATTGTTTTGTTATAATAACAATTAAAATGTCTTTGTGATGGTTATCTTTATTCCTATTTGGAGCACCCTCCCATTTTTTTTAGTTGGCTTGGTCTTAACTGGATGTGGATATACGCGTTGAAGTTATCAACCATTTAATTCTGGTTTGCCATATTTTTTTTTTAAATACAGTTATGCCCCAATACTGAAACGTTAATTATTCAGCAGAATCAAATGACTAGTACTAATTTAAATGATTAAGTCCCAAATATTTACACTATTAAAAATAAAAATTAATCCAAAATTCTATAGAGAATATGGTTGGATGTTTGTTCATCGAGGGATCCAATTTTACATTTTATTTAAAAGACCAATTGTCAGATCTCAAGACATAGTGAACTTTTTCTGCGTAGCTCGAATCACGAACAGTCAACTTATTAAATTTATTTTAAATAATCATAAAATGACGGTAGTACAATAATCACACAATTACAATCTCAGTCCATTCCGTAACGACGAAAGTTGAATATAATCAATTCCGTATATAATATTCCAATGTGCAATATTCCTATAAATATAAAAAAATACATTACGTGGTGTTAAGAACTTAGAACCACAAAGTTGATGGTGAAACCTTTATCGCGAGGGACAAATCCCTATTCGCGCGTGTGCCTTGTGACGTGCTCCTACGTCGACGCCATCTCGCCGAGACGGCGCGGCGTACTAGCATCGCCGTGGGTAATTCAAGGTAAGAAGAGCACATTCCTAGTCCTTTCACCGTAGTTCTGTTTTGGTATGCCGACCCAGCCGCTTCTGACCGCGCCGCGAACCAGCCCTTCTGAATAGGATACCAAAAATACCGTCCACACCCATCGGACCGTTGCTATCCAAGACATTTAGGATTAGGTTTGGATTGAGTAACTGATATATATATATATATATATCAAATAAAAATCCCGCCCTGATCCCATTGCTAGAATTTAGAATGCGGTAGGTTACCGAAGAATACCACTGTCGCTAATCGAAATCCAGAATGATGACGAATATTCTATCCACAGCCATGGTTTATAAACTAAGCAAAGGCCTTTCAACACATTTGGAGTTTCATAAAGGTGGCTGTGAAAATCACGTTAAAATAAATATTAAATAAACTTAATTTAATAGATTTCATCTAAACGATTATAATAAAAGTGAAGATATATTTCTATCATAATACAAGTAACCATTTTCATCGTTGCGAGTGACGACTAATTTTAGTAACGCTCCAATAGAAATTTACTGGAGCGCGCGCACTACTTACGTTCGGACACACGTTCGGAACCAAGAAGCTTATACCCAAATGGAGATTGCATTCCGTATATAAAAGTGAAGCACAAAAATTTGACCTCGAATGGCGTTGCGACTGATTGCTATCCTTTTCTTTCGAGTGACAATGAATGAAAATGAAAATGAAAATGTTCATTCATTGTCACTCGAAAGAAAAGGATAGCAATCAGTCGCAACGTCATTCGAGGTCAAATTTTTGTGCTTCACTTTTATATACGGAATGCAATCTCCATTTGGGTATAAGCTTCTTGTTCGGAACACTATAAGCGGTTTCTGGCCTATCCATATATTTTGTCAATGTCCATAGCATAGGTATGAGTGAGTTTTTAACAACATAAGTAAAAGATAATATCAACATACGTACGACTATATAGGTAGTTAAAATTGTGGTTTTGGGTGCCAATATCAGCTTAGATTTTCAAGTAAATTTTCGTGCCAAAAAAATTGTGCAAGTTTTCACATTTTTCAAAAGAGTGACGATGCTGACGCTGACTGTAGTTTTCATATTGCAAAAATTATAATGAATTACATTATATTTAATTAATCTGTTTAACTGTAGATTAATCTATTTTATTATTTAGAAAACTATTTATTTAAATTCTTGAAACTTCTTAGTTTACCACAATTATGGTAGATTAACGATCAAGGTTAATGTTATTGTAAAAATATTTAAAATTTCGAATATTTTATTTTTTACGTTTAATTTCTGTAACCAGCTTAAATAATTGCGTTGCTAAAAAGATAAGTCAAATGGCATAAAAATAGTTTGTTGTTACGTTTTTGTCGAAAGCTAACTGTTGAGAGTTGGTTTAGTAAAAAAAAACATCACCTGTTTTTTTTTTACTTTCCCTTGAATAAAAAATATATTTTTTATGCTTACTGGGTCCAAAACATAAACTCACGCCTTTTTCCAAAAAGGGGTAGGCAGAAGTGTTACCAAGACACCCAAACGCCTTATTTGTTCCGTCCCACGACGTGATAGGGCCAAGAATAGTGTATCTAATAGGGTTCACTTGGTAATATTGCGACTTTAGCAAAGAATTAATATATCGTTTAGTTGATAGAAACATGTGTCTAGACAATAGCCTTATTATTATGTGTGGGGACTTTCTCCTGAGGACTTGACTTGACGACTTTGGACTTGACTTGAGACCGCCATTATTATAATCTTCAGGACATCTGCTACTGGGCATAAACTTTCATGTATTAAATTGCGTGGACTTTCTGCAACCTTTATTAGGTCTTACTGCTTCGATAGCGCAGTTGCACTATGGTATGATTATAATGCTGAGGTCCCGGGTTCGAATCCCGGGTCGGACAAAGTGATGGAGACTATCCCACCCTCACACCCACCACTGTAACTCCTGTGAGCCAGGATCAACAGTGGCACGCAATGTAATGACACCGAGCATTGAAGCTCGGCGAGTCTCCGGGAATGCTAACTTGTCTAATTAATCAGAAAGTGAAATTAATAGGAGTTGGAAATGAATAATGTCCACTTCCCTCCGTGCAAAGCGGGCGACAAAACAATGAACCAAACAGGTAAATAACCTCGTAAAAAGACTTTTACAGCCGGAGAAACCAGCTGTAAAGCACCACGGATCATATCATTATTACATTTAAATGGAACCTATTATGTGAGCTTTTAGACTTGATTCCAATAATAGGTATGGCAAAAACGCCGGAAAGCACGGAAGTTCTTCCTAGTCTCTACAAGTTCCATGTAGTATACGACTCCAGATGATATCTGCATACTATCCAGCATGGTTTTACGCTCATTCTGCCAAAGACTACACTCCCAAAGTATATGATGCGCGGACTGCTCATACTCGCAATTAGGTGTTGACAAATACAAAAGTCGGAAAAAGTGATATTGGATTTTTCTATTCATTAGCCCGTAGTCTGGAATTTGTTCCCGATATGGCGATAGGGTCGCCTCCTATCACATCGTGGGATGGAACAAAAGGCAAGTCTTATTAACACATCTGCCTACCCTTTCTGGGGAAAAGGCGTGAATTTATGTATGTATGCATGTTTATTAGAGCGCCCGTCAACATTGTGAATGGGGGTTCGATGCTATGCTTATTCCAATACGAACAGAGAGATTTAATCGGACAAGAGATTGGTTAATAATAGTTTCAGGCTACCTATACTGGGTGGAATCGTTTATCGTCCGGAAAATTTAATAGTGTATTGTGTATGTGAAATTAACGTTATATACGAGATTTATCATTTAAAACTACAAACAACCCCATAAATAACATCAGTACAAGATATCTCCAAAACACATATTATCTAAATCACCCTACACTTAAAAGTGCAACGACATGTCAATACTCAGGCGCGCGCTTGTATGAGTCACGCCACACAACAGCTGACTGTCGCGCAGCGACCTTGAACTTACTTTGCGCCTATTTATCGGTATTATTACTCTAAATATTACCATATGACATTTTGATTTATTTAGAATTTTAGTGTGTTAGGATCATTTAAGTAAATGTAGTTGTTGGTAAGTTGTTAAGATTTACATTATTATTTTCATAACGTACCTACTATCTTAAAAAAAGCTGCATATGTTTTTATTTAAACGTTTTAATAATGTCGAGAATAGACGACTTCGCTGTCGAAGGTCACGGATTCTTGCATGATTGGGAAGTCTGAACTTACCATGATCGAGAAGCCTCGGATAAGTCGTTAAAATAGTTCTTGTGCTGGGAACTCGTGGATTCATCATTCATGATACCATTCCTACGCAAAGACTGCAGATGTTCTGGATCTGCATACATCCTTCTTGCATGACCCAAATTTTCATTGGATCGAACATAGCATGTCATTATTGTCACATACTCACTGTTCGTGTAATCACTCATTTTGACCGCAAGAAAGTAACCAATAACCAAAATAATTTCGTACAACGTCACTCGGTACCGAATTTCTCACGACTGAGGAAGTGGCAAGATCCCTAGAAGGTGTCGGCGGCGCGGGAGCGGGCGGCGCGGCGCGGCGGCACGCTTTGTACTTGCGCTTGCGGCGGCGCGGCGGTGAGGGCGGCGCGATCAAAGGATTTTATTACTTAGATTTAGAAGCTTAGATTATATACTCGTCTAGATTGAGCAATGTCAACAAACGATGCGCTAAAAGTGTCCTCACTTTCGTTGATATGTGTGAGTACGGGTCGTGTAATTATTGTAATCCAACTGTCAAGGTGTGTGTGTTTAGGGATGCCTACTCCAGATTATTAACTTAACTTTTCCCCATTTGATATACAAAATAGGTTAAATAAAATATTTTTTCTTTATTTAAAGTAATCATACTATTAATTATATTTATAACGCATTTTAGTAAAAACAATAAAGATCTAAACCCATCTCCTAGTGTTTGTTTCCGAATAGAATTAACTCTTTGGATTTATTGCCTGGGCTGTTATCTGATTTCTGTATTTATGTAAAATATAAATCATCATAAGTAAAATGTTCGGAACACACAACTGAAGTCATGTGAGGCTACGAATGGTCTTCTTTTCGTTTCCGCTGTGTAATGTCTCTCCAGCAATTTGCTAGTACGGAATCCGTAGGACGTCTAAAAATATTATTAGGACCTTGAATAAGTTCTCGCTGTTTCTTCAAAGATGACAATAGCAGTACCCCGTTTATGAAATTTTGAATGGTACATGCAAAGCAAAGAATTAATAAAATTACTATGAAGTGCATGTCGTCGTGGGTTTCATTAATATCGTGTAGGTAAGTTTTATTTACTCATTCAATAAATAATGCCATTCTTCTTGTTGTTATTCTGATCGAAATATTATGTAATGATATTTGTGTTTTATAGTTTCTCCCACAGTTTCAACAAATTTTCCTAGTAATAAATTGACAACACTGGCTAATGAAACTCATCTTCAAAATAATGAATTAAAAGTTCATGTTTTCTTCTAATAATAGTGGTTTAACAATAATGTTACCGATAGAAAGTGATATTGGTATTATTATACAGTTTTCCCACACAATTGCGATACAATTCGACAGCACAAACCGGCATAATTAATTATTTTTCGGGAGCACGTTATCCATATGTAGTTCAAATGACACTGACGTACGTGAGAAGCGAGTCTACCAAATTTGGTAGACTTTTTTTGAGCCGCGCGGTGAGGTGTGATGTGTCATCTAGACGAGTATATAATCTAAGATTTAGAAGTTTCTACTCGAATTCATATTGTATAAAGTAGGGTAACAATAATGTGTATTTATGAAGATTTTTTTCATTTATGTCATCTTTCTCTAAACAACGTTGTTTTATGAATAACTTATTCTAAATAGTAACTAGTAGTGGTAAATTAATTTTACACTACATAAACAAAAACATAAAAAAATTAAAATAAGTATGCCAAACTGTTCTAAATCATGTACTTGCCATGCACAATTTTTTTCGTGACGATAAGCGATTCCACCCAGTATAATTAATAATTCGTTTTTTCTAAGGTAAAATATTCAAACAAATATTCAAAATAAGGATTAGCTCTAAAACTTTTTTGAGCTTAGCTTAGGGTTAGTTCAAAAACTTTTTTACAGTACGGAAGGACTCAATATTTTGTGACAATAAGCAATATTTCCAGTGATATCGATATAAGGAAGTTAAATACAAAACACATTTTCTAGTTCCTCAATTCACTAGTTGATACTTAAACATGACGTCACAATTCTGGTTTTATCATTCAATTCGTGCTATAAAACATTTTGACTGAACTATAATTTAAGTTTGAGTCGTTAAATTATTGATCGTATGAAAATAAAGACTTGTTTTAATTTTACGTCACTTTATTTGTTAAAGTGTTTTTTTTTTATTCCAATGAATGGCGAGACGAGCATGCCGTTCTCCTGATGGTAAGCGATACGACAGCTCATAAACAGTAGCGGAACCAAACAACACCTCGAATCACAAAGCAATGCTTGGCATTCCACTGCACTCGCCATCCTGAGACATAAGATGTTAAGTCTCAATATGTCCAGTAGTTGCTCTGGCTACAATGTCCTTCAATCCGAAACACAACAGTGTTAATATTTTATGTTGTTTGAAGAATATTTTCGATAATGCAAAAAAAAAAACAGAATGAAAGTCACTAAAACTACGACCCGGCTTCGTTTTCGGTAGCAGTCTTGATATAACCTGTAAATATTGACTGATATCAATGGCAAATGCACAGCAACAATGATCATTTTTGAGATCACAAAAATACACCTTGTTTATAATTTTAAATGAGACAAAGACAAGTCCGTTAGACCCAAACCTATTTATTACATTTGTCATACTTTTAAATCTGCTATTCATTACTTTTTCAATTCAAAAACTTTATTTGACCGAGTGACCGACACTTTACCAGAAGCGTTTTTACAAAGTTCTATTGCTCATTAACACATAAGAGCTAATTCATATTCCGTTAACAGTTTATACGAAAATAATTTAAATATGTTTCACAGTTACGCGTATGACTGACACATACCGTATGTGTCAATCTCTTTACTGTTAGTTGTTAAATTGTCAAAACTTGATAAAGTGTCATTAGAAAAAATGATTTGCTTTTTTCTACTCATTAAAAATGTTAAAACCATAGACGTAGTATCAAGTTAAAACTAATGTTATGATGTTTATAAATTAGGTAATAACAATAAAATATTTTGTTTAAAAATTTAAAAAAAAATTTTCAATAATCTAATCATACAGTTTAAATTTACCTAAAATGGAGATCAGGTCTCATTTGAGCATTTTTCGCTCATTTAGGAGTTGGCCATCCACACTAACTTGAAAAAATCACCATGTATATTATTGTAACTTCTAGGGTTTGACACTAATATAAGTTATAAATAAACTCGTCAGGAAAGACATACTCGCTAAACAACATCAGGAATAACTTTATTTAATATTATACAAAATTCAGGGAGAATCAGTAACACTTAATGGGTCGCTTCGCATTATCTTTGATAAGTCTACTTGTTGCTATCATTTGACCTTGTGCTATCAAATGCCTACGTAAGAAATATATGTATATGTAATTATATACTTATATATAAGATTCATATAAGGCAGCCGATGTCGTTTTTCCTTAACCATATTAAATCGATAATTCAATGCAAATAATAAGCATCTTCATAAAGTACTGGAACTATATTGTAACTTGTAACGACATCGATTAATTAATTTCTCAAGCCATTCTGAGAATTATTTACTTACTTCATCTTTATCTTTTCTTCCACCTTAAAATGGTAGCAAATGTTAGATCGTCCATTTAAAAAAAATGGGTTTTAATCATTTATTCCATTAATTGTGACGCTTCCGCTGTGTAACTATCGGACATATTGAGGCTCAACATCTTATGTATCAGGGTGGCGAGCGCAGAACACCAAGCACTGCTTTGTAATTCAAGGTGCTGTTTGGATTTGCTATTGTTAATGAGCAGTCGCTCGTATCGCTTACCATCAGGCTAATGGCATGCTCGTCTCGCCATCCATAGCAATAAAAAAACGCTTATGACTTAATTGTAATTTTTGTACAGATCAATAGAATACGTGGTTGTCAAAATATTGCGACTATATTATTGCGACTATTAAATAACATTTTTTTCTCTATTTAACGCTTTGTTTGAGATATGTTTTCGCAACAACATGCATTTATACTTACAATTTAATAGTATTAAAGATCCAACATCCAATGATGTAAAATGTGAATAGAAAAAACCTGATCTTATTATTTTGACAACAACATCACGCAATCGCACGCCAAAGGACCGTGGACGTCCTATAATAGTGTATTTGACTCCTTTTTTTTATCGTATTTATCAAAATGTATCCATAGCTATGGTCTAACAAACAAAGAAATTGAAATAAAACTATTATTTACGGATTTTATCGCGAATTTAGTTTAATTTTTTACATTTTTGGTTTTCGTTTACGAAAGCTGTAAAGTAATCGAAACGTCGGGAAATCAAAAATGTAAAAAATTAAACTAAATTCGCGATAAAATCCGTAAATAATAGTTTTATTTCAATTTGTAACATTCGCGTAAATCTAAGAAACCATTAAACAAAGAAATTCCATCAAGAATTCATTCAGAATGAAACAAGTTAGAAACGTTTTAAATATTGCAGTAGGAGTAACAGAAAAGAAATGCAAAACAAATATAGTGACGTCACTAGGCTTATTATAGTACATTACAGTGTACGCGAGTGAAAGAGAGAGCAAGATGTCCCCACTACATCCCTACCTCTAATTTTAAATATTAAAATTTACAAGCTACTGTAATACTTTTATGACAGCAAGGCTTTATTTTTAACGTATTTCTGTTTGTAAGCGAAATAATACCAAAAATCGATAATAGTCAAATACCCTATCGTTTTTTTGTATTTCACTATTCATATTAAGATTTTATTACTTACTAGCTGTGCCCGCGACTTCGTCCGCGTGGAATTTAACAAAAAAGTTAATTAGTTTATTTAGTTTTTTTTCTTGGTTTTTGCATTTTTTATTTTAATTATCAACCTTTGTAACGGAACCACAGCACGATCTAATTCTACGGTGGCGCCATCTCTTAGCGAGCGGCAGTAAACTCCCGTTACACATTTATTTTCAGTTTTTTTTCTTTATATACAATATTTTGTAAATGTGATATTTATTCGTTGGTGGGAGAAGTGATGGGAGGCGCCCGACGTGATAGCCCAGTGGTGGCATGCGCGTGAGCTGCGCGCGGGCATTGCAACATTACTTTATTTTTCTAAAATAAAAGATTTTTTTCTAAAATAAATGTAGCCTAAGTTGTTATATCAGCTACCTGACAAAAAAAGTCCCGTCAAAATCGGTCCTGACATTTCAGAGATTAGCCGGAACAAATAGACAGATAGACAGACAAAAAAATTTTAAAGATCATTGTCGGCACAGGTATCGTGTATATAACGATATGTAGTAGGATGTTTTTTTTTCAATTTTATTTATATGTATGTATAGATTTACAAGTATCTGCGGGATTAGATGACTTTTTGCATAGAACAGCCGGCTTATTTGATCATCGAGGTTTGATTCCAAAAAACCTCTTTATTGCAAGTTTGACCGAAACATTAATAATAATTATTGTGCAACCAGAGGAAGACACAAGGTCAAAGTATTGAACATTGTGTTTAATTACCGACTTCCACTTGTTAGAATTATTGTGTTATGCATTTTTGTTTGTTATGTAAGTGGTAAACATTTTTATATTCCACGCTCTAATTCATTTATATGAGAATTATTGACGGTTTACAGAAAAATATGGGTTTTATAATAGTTTTTTTTTAAATAGTAGAATTGTATTTTATATTGCCAACAGCTAAGTTTTGATAATTCTATGCTTACGATTCTGCGATATTAGGCGAAATGATTTTGCACTAAAATAGTCTTTTATATTATGGGACCAAAATAACTTATTGTAGGTTTTGATAATTAACATAAAGAATATCTACGATATTGGAAAGATGTAGTTATTGGTTTTATAGCTTACATTCAATAATAAATTCCAAGCGTCGTGTATCCTAATGTTTTTTGCATATGAAAGCGATCGAAGTTCTCACATTATAAAGCAATGCTAACCCTTATATAGTTGTGACTTGTGAGAGGAATATTCTGTACTTACAAGATGCTCGTGTTGTTTATACAATCGCCTTAATGACTCCTTTAGGGTCATCAATAATCCTTTGCACCAAAATATTTACGTATTATTATTTCGTAGGCTTTGTACCCAAGCTACTTCTAAAGAGAGTGATAAAATACTATTATGATTGTAGGATGCTTTATTTTATCTTCATTTGTTTAGCACACCATCATTATTATATCTATGTTGCAGGATGATTTAGCTTATATTTTTACGACAAGCTTCATCAGTCTTTTTGGAAAAGTATGAAAAAATAACCTAATTTCGTACTTTCCCGATTTTATTTGCCAAAACATGATCGGACACACATTACAAATAATATAAATATAAGCGCTGCCTTGTTGTTATCGACCATCGACAAATATTGGGCCAATTGACGAAGACTTATAATAGAAAATCGGAATAATGCAAATTATATCTCACGTATACACATTAGTGCTCTTTATAAAGCTAGCAGCCCTAGGTAGCACTAAATTGCCAGTTGACTAGATCCCGCGCAATCTCATGTAGGTACTGTGCTGATCGTCGCCATAGATTAAGTGATTGATGTGGCGTCTAGAAGACGAGTTAAACGTTGGAATTCTAAAATACATTGTTTCTTAACTACCGGTATAGAAAATACTATATTTATGTTATAGTTTTCCCGTTTAATAATCAAAATGAATATTTAGAAAAACATGTTATTTTCGAAAGCACTTAATTGTAGGATTTAAAGGATTTTAATGTTATTATGAAAGATGAGAATGACTGATTTGGAACGTGGTTTGTGTGAATGAAATGACTAATGAAAGCACTTAAGATGGAGAGAGTTAGAGAATGAATGTTTAAGATGTAGAAGTTCGAAAGGGAGGGTGGTAAATAAGAGAATAGTCTGGAAGACGAGGAAGGACGGAAAACGTATGCGGTAAAAACGTATTTTAAATAAGATGAATAGCGACAAGGAGCGCACATTATAGCGACGCCTCCCATCGCCTAGCATCCCAGCTACGTGTAAGCTCTAGAATGAGCTCCATGCTTCGGTGTTTCCTGAGTGCTATGACCTGTTCTTCTTTAAACAGAGTACTTTCTTGACGGTATGCAGCGGCTTTGTTGTACTCGAACCCTGGCACTGCGACGGTCCATGAACGCTGGTGACCGCTTACCATAAGGCGAGCCGCATGCTCTTCTATAAGAACAGTCAAAAGCTGATGAAGAAGTTCGAGCGTCAACAATAATGCGCGTTGTAATATCAAAAATTTGTAATTTTCTTATTTCATTTATTGTAAGGACTTTGTCGCTGAGCGACCATATCGTCCTATAAAGATTACAATACATAATACAATACAAATATCAATAACAATTATAACTACAAATAACAATAACAAAAATAATTATGATAAAAGAAAATACAATAAATACTAAGTACTACCTTTTTAAGCCTATATCAGCTATTTTAATTAATGCTTTAGCTGCTTCTGATGACGGCAGAGCTAAAATACTGTTAATAAATCCAGTGTGCGTCATCTTGTTTCGATCAAAATATTTTGTTCTAATTTGTTCGGTCCGAGCACATTCCACCAAAATGTGAAATATATCTTCAATCATTCATTGCACCGTTGTGCATGTTTTTTTTTTTTTTAATAGCACTACTAACAAAATGTCAGCCAATAAGGAAGTGTTCATTGTAAAATAGAACAAGTTAGCAAAATGTTTTAGCGAGAAATTTAACGGTACATGTTTGTTATATTTATTAACATTACCACATTACCTATTTCACTCTTATTTGTTGCATACTCGACTGGTCAAAAAACGTGTAGTATTCTTATAAAATTTGTGTGAATTTATGAAACATTCACCAAGGTCAATGAACATTGCAGAGAATTATATAAAAATGTGTATTCTGACTATGATTAACAGCAAATTAGATTGAATTTCCATTGTTTTTTTGTAGCAAAATGAGTAGAGATTAAAATAAAAATATTTACACTACTTTAAAACCGCTTTTTGTGTATAAAATCATTTAGTTTATTGCAACCTTTATTACAATTAACTTTAAAAAACATATTAAATTCGACTGTAAAACGACTTTAATAAAGGAAAATTTTGGATCGTCAGCTCATAAATAAAACAGTCAGCTAATTACCAGCTGAATCAAAAAGTACCTATTCGTTCATTAAAATTAATGACTTAAGAAATGGATATCTCACTCAACACTCGCGTTAAAATAATTGGGATTGTCTTCATAAGGAGTTGTGATAATGATCTGTCACATCTGTTTAAATAATCTTTGTCAAGCTCGCATCGAATGTCAATTAAGCAAGATTTCCTCTTAAATTGGCTTACTACTTAATTACATTTGAGCTGTAGCATTTATTCATATTTTTAATGTATTTTTATATTGATTGAGGGTTTAACGAAAATATTTTATGCACTGAGACTTAAGTACAGCAATGTACTTCCTGTGGCTGACGCATTAGAAGCATATACATATAAGAACATAAATGTTTGCTAGATAAATACTCTCTTAAATATTGTCTCATATTGACAGGAAGTAGGTTGTGACTGTTGGATTTACTTAATAAAATTTACTTTTAATATCAGTATCATTAGTTTTGTTTAAATTTTATTCCGCTGCAATATTGACCTCAGTCTATTAAGTTAATATTATAATCAATGTATCAGACAACAAAACATTGACAAGGAATTGAACATACTTAGTCGTAAATAGCCTGATATTTGATACAAGAGATGTAACATTTTGAACAACAAAAGGGAGGATCTTACATACACCGACCTTAAATAGAACCTTCAAAGATTATACTGTAGTGTCCGTTCTTATTCCAACAAAAAATACGTGCATATTTAGTTTGTAACAAAACTAGTAAAAATAGATTTATGTATTGTTTTAGTGGTGGCACCTTTGATTTTAGAGTCACGTGTGAAGGATATAAAAAATCGTGATGAAATCTACATATTATAGAGAATTTGGAAATTTTCTATGTATAACTTATACAGGGTATATCAAGACTGCTACCGAAAACGAAGCTAGGTGGTAGTTCAAGGGATTTCAGACACAATGCAACAGAAAATTTTGCAAAAAAAAGCGAAATTTTTTTTTGTTATTTTTTTCCTATGGCCATATTTATAAATAATTTTTTTTCCTAAAATAATAGTGTATACCCTTTTGTTTATAAATACTCTAAGGTATTAAACAGTTTAAATTATTATTTTAGCAATAACTATGGATTTACCACCCAAAAATGACGATATTTAAAAAATCATTAAAATTAATGTCGCGTTTCTTTGCGAAATTTTTAGTTGCATTGTGTTTGTAGTCACTGTCAAGTACAGGTGTCAATCAAAGACGAGTTACTGGTTTAGACTGCTTTATTCATTCATGCGCTAACTGGGGGTACACTGATAATATTTTATAATTTAGATTTCTACATATACCGACATCTCCCTTATCAAACAAAAATAAAATAAAGAAACAATTAACTTAGGTATTTTAAAAAGATCAAGTATACAGATTAAGTTTAAAAAATTATTAAATTAAGTGTTTTAAATTAAATTAATTATATTAATATTAGTATTCATTCATTATTATTTTTAATAATAAATTCAACATTAATAAAAATTCAATTATGCAAACATAAAAATCGAATCTTTTACGTTTATCTAATATGGACAAATACACATGCATGACCTACTTATTTCTAATTATTCCTTAAACTAAACAATCGTACAAGTACAAAGAAGCCATGAAAATAAATATTGAAATAAATCAGTAATTTTGTTTACTGCTCTTTATTTCCATAATATTCTTTTTTACATTTTTACACACCATATATATATATATATATATATAAAACATTATGTCGTATAAAAATATAAAAAAGTAATGACCCTTCGGTGGCGGGGCTCAAGACCCAAGCCACCGGCGGTTAGGGATCCAAAGTAAGGAACCTCCTCACTATGCGTGCCGTGTCCAACAATACCGCCTTTTGGATCTGGCTCTTGACCCAACGACCAATTGAGAGCCTCTGAAGATGTTGGTCGAAGCTCTTTGGCATCAGTCCATGTGCAGAAACAACAATCGGGACAATAACTGTTGAGTCCACATCCCACATATCGGTAACCTCGTGTGCCAAATCTAAATACTTAGACAATTTGTCTTTTTCAGCTTTAACGAGGTTAACGTCATGCGGAATGGTGACGTCAACAAGTATAGCCCGGCGCGCCAATCGATCTATTATCACAATATCAGGCTTATTGGCGACAATAGTCCTGTCTGTGATAATAGACCGATCCCAGTATAGCGTTGCATGACCATTTTCAAGAACTGGTTGTGGAACGTACTGGTAATATGGCATTTCAAGAGTCACAAGCCCATATCGAAGAGCAATTTGCTGATGTATGATCTTGGCTACTAGGTTATGCCTATGCAAATACTCGCCGTTAGCAAGATACGAACAACCGGAGATAACATGCCTGATTGACTCGCCCGGACGGTGGCATGCCCGACAAATGTCGACCGTACCGTCCTTCAGGATGTATTTCCTATAGTTGTTCGTCTTAATAACTTCGTCCATAATTGCAAAGACAAAACCCTCAGTTTCCCCAAAGAGGTTACCGAAACGTAGCCAAGATACAGACGCAGGTCGGTCCACATCAGGTCCATGGAGGGCCCGATAGAACCGACCATGCAGCTCTTTGCTCTTCCATACTTCCTCGCGATCTTTCGTGCTCATCACCAGTGGTTTCCGCCAGTTCTCATTCGCCAAAGAGAGCGGGGTGAGTCCTTTATCTATCTTAACTACAACCCTATGCATATCCACGTCACTGTGAAGGAAATAATCCCTGAGATTGCACACCTCGCGATTATGCAAGTCCTTAGCATTAAGGATGCCTCGGCCCCCACATCTCCGCGGGATGTACAATCTCATCACTGACGATCGTGGATGATGCATACGATGTGCAGTCAGTAGAGTCCGGACTTTACGATCTAGGGCGTCCAATTCGGTCTGAGTCCATCTGAGTATGCCAAAAGAGTACATAAGCACAGGCATAACCCAACCGTTGAAGGCGCGAATCTTGTTCCCACCTGACAAAAGACTGTTCAGAACTTTTGCCAGGCGGCCAAAGAAACGCTCCTTCACTGATTGTTTTACGTCTGCACTCAAAATACCCAGTGCCTCTGGCATACTCAGATATTTGTAAGTTTCTGTCTCGGAAAGGGCTCTGAGTCTTACAGCATCAGAGATTTGTACACCATCAGAGACTGCAACTTCCCCCCGCTTTACATGGATAATCGCACATTTATCTACACAAAACTCCATATTAATTGAGTTGCTAAATTTTTCAGTTATTTTTAACAACTCAATCAATTCTGTTTGTTTTGATGCAAATAACTTGAGATCATCCATGTAAAGCAAGTGAGAAATAGGCTCAGTCCCTCTCCGAAGACGGTAGCCTAACCCCGAATCCACCAATAGAGTACTAAGAGGATTCAGGGCCATGCAAAACCACAGTGGACTCAGACTGTCACCCTGGAATATACCCCGCTTGATTCTTATTGGCTCGTCACAATCAGGAGAAACCATACCACCTGGATATCTAAGGACAGTGGTCCACTGTCCCATACAAGACCCAAGAAAGGTGCATAAGTTTGTATCAATTTTGTACAAACTTAACACCCTCATGAGCCAAGTATGGGGCACCGAATCAAATGCCTTTTTATAATCAATCCAGGCAGCTGATAAATTTCTACGATTTTGACGAGCCTGTTGGCAAATGGTCATGTCTATGAGAAGGAGTTCTTTAGTACCACGCGACCCACTCTTACATCCAGTTTGGCCTGGAAAAAGAATATTATTTGAGGTGAAGTGGTTTGCTATTTTAGCCCTTAATATGGATGTAAAAAGTTTATATGTGGTAGGGAGGCATGTAATAGGTCTATAATTTTTTGGGTCCGTGGCACTACCAGATTTATAGAGGAGGTGAGTAACACCGGTAGTCATAAATGTTGGAAGCGATCCTCCATCAAGCGCATCCTGGAATTGTGCTGCCAACCGAGCATGCGAACATGGAAGCCATTTCAACCAGAAATTGTGCAAACCATCCGGACCAGGAGACTTCCAGTTTTGTGTCGGACGGATTGCAACCAGGACATCCTCTGGACTAATTGAAATAGCTTCCATAATTGGTATAGACTCACAAGCTCGCTCAACAACACCAAACCAGTCGGCTTCAGTGTGGGAGATAGATGACGACCAGATATTTGTCCAATAAGTACGCATGTCATGAACACTAGGCAGCCGCCCATCTACCACACATTGTGGAGAACGCTCCCAACATCTATACACCCTCTTTTGGTCACTTTGGAAAGTACGATTCTGCTGGAATCGATCCCACCGTTTCCTATAGCGACGAATGCGGTTCGCCCACGCATACACTTTTTGTTTGTAATAGTCTATGCGTTCTGTGACCCAAAGCCCATAATCCCGGGGACTTATATTAGTCCCAGAGAAGGCCTGGGCCACAAAACGCATGACCCTTTGCCTATTGTTTCCGTTTCGGAAAGCAATAAGCTTGCCGATGAGAGTTCGGGCCCTGTTAATACGGTCCTCGATCCTACGCTGCCATGCAGGCACAGTCGCAACATCTCGAGTGGTAGTAACATTATTAATTGGAAATTTTACATTAGCCACCCGACATGCTGCGACGGCCGCGCAGTAAAGGATCGAATGCGTATCAACAAGGTCCCGACTGGACTCCATATAGGTGGAAACAATGGAGTCCAATGCTCCCATCAGCGCTAAGTTTCGTCTATGCGTAGGCAAACGCGGCACGCGCGGTCTACAGGACGCTGGTATGGATTTATATTCCAAAATCGCACTCTCCAAAGTCCTTCTCAAACGCTGTTGATCCTGGGGACTTACAGTGTTGTCTAGATTGTCCACCAGCTCAATGTCAGCAGCAGGAATGGATGGTGTTTCTGCAGCTCGCTGGGTGATAGGCGTGATAACATCCAGAGCAACACATGCTTCAGTACGCAGCCGCTCAAGTGCTTCATCATCCAACAACTTACGTCGTTGGATAAACCGCACTTGATCCGATAGTCGCTGGGATGACACATTGACCGTTGGTTCCAGAACCTGAAACATAGACAGCATCTGAGCACGGTATGCAGTGAGGTTAGTTCCTCCCTTTGTCGCCCTAAAGTAGGCCCGCATGACATTTTCATTCATTTGATGAGTCCATCTCATGCGGCGCACTACTCCACCGGTAGCGAGGACCGTAGGCGGGACACTCGGCCCCGTGGGTCCCAAGCCCACCGCTGGAGGGGGTCGTCCTCTTCGTCGCGCAGGTCTTGGTGGCGGCGGGGACGACTGCAGCTCGTCGCGTTGGCTCGACACGTCGATGTCCGGCGTCACCTCGAACACGTCCGAGGCCGACGCCCACGACGCGGAGCTTGACGAGCTGGGAGATCTCATTTGTGCGTTTCGTCTGCTGGCGCGTGTTGTCATCGTGTGATCATTTTTTAAGATTTTATTGTAATTTAGTAATATTTGACACTGTCATGGTTGTCAATTAAATTTCTTCCTTATTTTCTATAATAAATTGTTGCATATACCAAAATGTTCTTACAAAATACATAATGTTTGATTGCAGTTGATATTTTCTTTAAAAAAGCGAAAAATATATGCTGTACAGTAAATATATATGTAATTAAAATAATTTTTTCACAATTTTGCACACGATGCGTCTTGGTGTTGCCAGATAATTTTTATTATTACATTATTTCATTCCCAAGAATTTATGTAAATAATTAACTAACAATACATTTCTTATTGCAATTACATTTTAGACACTTCACGTCAAATTATATTGAATAAGATTTATTATTAATATTAACTTATACCTATTTTTTTTTATATTATACATAGGATGAAAAAAAAAATACAAAATAAATTATAATAATTACTGCACATCTTCTCGCAATGTGTGCCGCATAGCGACTGGCTAGTATCCCCATCTATCCGGAGGCTTCACTATCCTGCCGGAACGAGTAATATAGGAATTATTGTTAGTTGGTAAAGACACCGAGGGCGATGTCAATGTCTTACTTTTACTCCCCAGGCTAGCTAAATCATCATAATCCAGGATGTCGTCAGGGGATGTTACCTTAAATTGGGACAAATCAACCTTTATGTGTCGCCTGTTTCTTACAACTATTCTGCCAGAATTTAATTGAACTTCATAACTTCTCTGTCTTAACTTCTTTTTGACAAACCCACTCTTCCAAGTTTTAGTATTTACATCGTAAATTTTTATCCTCTGGCCAATCACTAAATCATTTAAATTATGAGAATGTTTATCATAATATTTTTTATACGATCGTTGTCGAGATCTCAACATTGGCAAAACATTTCTATTTAAAAAAGGATTTAATAATGATTCTCGTGTAGGTAACAAACTTCGTAACTTTCTATTTTGTAACAATTCAGCGCGAGAAGGTATGTTTGCGTTAATCGGAGTGTTCAAATATTCTATTAAAGCTAAACGGAAATCTGATTCTGCGTGAGTACATTTCTTTAACATATTTTTTACAGTTTGTACCGAACGCTCAACCTGCCCATTTGACTGGGGATAATGTGGTGATGATGTTATGTGTTTAATACCCCAAATTGTTGTGAATCGCCGAAACTCAGTGCATGCAAATTGAGGGCCGCAATCAGAAATAATTGTTTCTGGAATACCAAATGAACTAAATATTGACTTTAATTTTTCAATGACATACAAAGAAAGTGTATTATGCAGTTTTACAACTTCTACAAATTTGCTATAATAATCTACTACTATGAGGTAATTTATTCCTTTAAAATAAAACAAATCCACACCGATTTTAGACCATGGCCTATCCGGAATTTCATGCAATACCAGTTCTTCCTTTGTATTAGCCCGTTTATACGTTAAACACGATTGACAGTTATCAATTAATGTACGCAACTGATTATTTAACTCGGGCCAAAAAAATAATTCTCTTGCCCTTGATTTGCATTTTTCTAAACCTAAATGTGATAGATGTATTTTATTTAACATTTCTTTTTGTAGCCTCTTAGGTATTATTATTCTATCACCCTTCCACAAAACACCACACGCTTCTGTAAGCTCGTCTCTGTATTGCCAATACGATTTAATACTATTTGGCATATTAATCTTATTGTCTGGCCACCCACGTTTTATAAGCCTTTTTAATTCCTGAAGTTCTTTATCCGCTTCTGTTTCTTTTTGTATAGAAACAAAGTGGGCATCAGTGAGTTCGTTATAAGAGCACACACTACGTACCGCCTCTTGAATATCCTCTCGGAGGTCATCATAGTTATCACAAGAATTATTAATTTCGACCGCGCGTGACAACGTATCCGCAATATATAAGTATTTACCCGGTTTATATACTAACTTAAAGGTATAGGGCTGTAGCCTAAGTAACATACGCTGTAATCGCGAAGGGGTATCAGCTATAGATTTTTTTATGATGGTGATGAGTGGCTTGTGATCAGTTTCAACCGTAATGTCTGTGCGACCATAAATGTAGCTATAAAATCTTTCACAAGCAAAAACAATCGCGAACAATTCTTTTTCTATTTGGGCATACCGCTGTTCCGTCTTCGTCAAAGCCTTAGACGCATAACACACTGGCAAATTATTCTGCAGTAACACCGCCCCCAAACCGTATTTACTCGCGTCTACCGATATAACTATAGGCTTCTTCATGCTATAAAATTGCAAGACCGGTTTTTGTGATAAACATTGTTTTAATTGAATAAATGATTTATCATGATGTTCGGTCCAATGCCACTCAATATTTTTATTTAATAATTCACGAAGGTACAAAGTTTTATCCGATAAGTGTGGAATAAAATTACTGACATACGTAATAAGCCCTAGAAATCTCTCAAGGTCCTTTACATTTTGCGGGCGAGGCATATTTAAAATAGCTGAAATACGCCCATCATCAGGAAATACACCATTTTTGGTTATCTTGTGACCTAAGTATTTTATTTCCTCTAAACCAAATTTACATTTCCTTAAATTTAACTTTAAATTAATTTTACGGCATCTTTCTAAAACCAATTTCAATCTCGCGTCATGTTCTTTTTTGTCGGCCCCATAAACCAATAAATCATCTACATACATACAAACCCCCTGTATATCATCAAAACTCTGACAAATTTTCTTATGAAATACCTCACACGCAGAGCTAATCCCATATGGCATTCTCAAAAACCTGTAACGTCCAAAGGGCGTATTAAAAGTACAAACATCAGTGTCCTTTAATTTTACTTGCCAAAAACCGTTAGTGGCATCTAGAGTACTAAAAATTTATGCTTCTGAAAGATTTGAGAGTATTTCATATAATGTAGGTAGTCTAAAATGTTCACGCCTAATTGCCATATTTAGCTCTTTAGGGTCTAGACAGATTCTAAGATCACCATTGTTTTTTTTTACAACAGTCATACTATTCACCCAATCAGTGGGACCCTCCACTTTCGCTATAATGCCTTGTTGCTCCATTTCGTTCAACTTATCTCTAACTTTATCCCTTATGGGCAACGGTATTTTTCTAGGCGCATGCACCTTTGGCCTGATATTTTCTTTAAGTTGAATTTCATAATGACCCGGTAAACAACCCAAACCTTCAAATACGTCCTTAAATTCTCTAACAATCGACGGGTATGCATTTGATTCACTTCTAATAGTATTCACTCGTTTTATTAGATTCATTTCTTTACTAGCGTATTTGCCAATTATCGGTGCAGATCTAACATTCGCTATTTTGAATTCCAAGAAATAAAACTTGTGGTTATAATATACCTTTAAGAAACATTTACCTAAAACATCTATTTGCGCTCCGGAATACCCGTGAAGCTTAGTATTTGAGACCAATAATTGATTTTTATTCAATCCTAATCTATGTAAATAAATTGAAGGTAAAACATTGACATCTGCCCCCGTATCTATAATAAAATCAATACATATTTTATTTATTTGCAATTTAACAGACCATTCGTTGCCCTCGGTAGCAAGACAGTATATTACCTGTTCATCAGACTCCCCTACGTGATACACGCCACACATGCGAGAAAAATGATTCATTCGGGAACAGCGCAGACAACGTTTTCCATATGCAGGACAGTTCTTGAATTGGTGAGACATGCCGCACTGCCTACACTCGCGCTGTGGCCTGGCCGCTCGCGCCAGGCCGCTCCCCGTCGCCGATGATGCCAGCGTCGCTCTGCGCCTCGGCGCGGCACCGCTCGTGTCGCCGCGTCGTCGCAGCTCGCTCGACTCCTGCCCGCCGCCGTCACCGCGCGCTCCACCTCGCAACGCTCTCGGTATCCCGCGCATACCGGCACGGCGTTCAAAACTTATGTATTGTCTTGGATTTCGTAATACACGGTCTACATTGTGATTTTTTAATTGCCATATATTATTGTCTTGGTGCGAGTTTTCGTTTTCTAAACGATTTATGTTTTCACTCAATGTATCCCGTTCCGCTATAATTTTCTGCGAATACATTTTTGAAACTATAACGGTTTGACAAATTTCCAATGCTTTGTCGAGGGTAAGGTCTGACTCGCGTAGTAACCGCTCCCTTATTACGGAATTATTGATGCCGCATATTAGTCTATCTTTGACAAGAGAATCACACAATGTTCCAAACTCACAGGTGTTCGATAATTTCTTAAGCTCATACACATATTGTTCTATACTTTCGTTTTCTTCTTGATTACGTATAAAAAACTTATGCCTCTCGACAGTCACGTTTATTTTACGATCAAAATGGTTTTTGAAAACATCTAAAACCTCGTCCACTGTTTCACATTTTCTATTTAAATGTTCAAATAAGTCCCTGCACTGTTCTCCAATAATATGCAGCAAAATATTCACTTGAATCGAAGGAGTCTTTTTATGTAACTCACACGCCTTGTAATATATTTTAAATCCTTTACTCCACTTGTTCCAACTTTCACTGACATTATTATTTATTTGTACTGAGTTTTTGTCAAAATAGAACGGGTTCGGAGGAGATAAGACACTTTCCATTGTACTATTCAATTAATAATCGTTTCCGTAATAAGTAGCACCGACTGCGCCATGTCAAGTACAGGTGTCAATCAAAGACGAGTTACTGGTTTAGACTGCTTTATTCATTCATGCGCTAACTGGGGGTACACTGATAATATTTTATAATTTAGATTTCTACATATACCGACAGTCACTAAAAGTACCACCTGGCTTCGTTTTCGGTAGCAGTCTTGATATACCCGGTATATTGAATTAAAATATTTTTATATCTATTATCTATCTATTTCAACCCGTCAGTGTGGTGGACTAACGGCCGGTTTCTATAATCTATCTAACTTTAACAAGAGATTTCTCTCGAAATTTCGATACATTTTTTGCTTCAGTAAAGAAAGACAGAGATATTTAGATAAGGTGCATATATTTATACATATCTAGGCAAGATAATATTGTATGTCTATCTTTGTTTATTGAAGCATACAGTGGTATCGACATAGTAACGATATCCATTTTAACCTCTTGTTAAAGGTAGATAGGATATAGAGAACGGCCGTTAATGGTCTAACCACTTTCAATCTTACTCCCGATTGTACCATGCCTTGTAGTGCGACGTATGTGGGCTGATGCAGTAAGTACAATTAGTAGCTGGCCATATTTATCTGGTAGCAACACATATGGGCATTGTATCAAAGTTCCTAGGTTTCATATCCAGATCGGATTTTTAAGTAGTTTTAATTTGTAAAATGATACGAGCTGCCTGGGACTTTTATTTCTGCCTAGATTAGCTTACTAACTATCGTAACGAACAGGAAAAAGCTTGAAAAAATATGGATGGTAGTATTGGCACTGTTGTTTACCTTTCGAACACATAATTCGTAAACATGATCCTAAAATGTACATACATGTATGAGTTAAGAAATGTTTACAGTCACGCCACATCTTATTCTACTCAAGTAAAATCCTATTAATATTGTAAATGCGAATGTTTGTGAGTTTGTTACCTCTTCATGTGCCTCTTCACGATGAAACCATTGGATCAATTTGGATGAAATTTGGTATGGAAGTAGTTGATGCCCCGGTTTTTTTTTATTGCAATGAATGACGAGACGAGCAAGCCGTTCGCCTGATGGTAAGCGATACGACCGCTCATAAACAGTAGCAACATTCCACTGCGCTCGCCATCCTGAGACATAAGATGTTAAGTCTCAATATGTCCAGTAGTTGCTCTGGCTACAATGTCCTTCAATCCGAAACACAACAGTGCATTTACGCAGTGTTGTTTCACGGGAGAAATAGACATTGCGGTGGTACCTACCCAGATGGCCTCTCACATATGAGAGACCTACCACCAGTAATTAACACATAACACATAGGCTTTTTATCCTGACAAAATATACCTATTGTTTCTTTGAATGTGCATGGATTTGAAACATACTCGATAACTATACAAACTCAAAGGAATTGGATGAGAAGTTATAACCGTAGTATGGTAGTAACGTTGAGTATATTATTAGGATATGTTTTTAAAAAAATCTGTGAATGTTCATTTGAAAAATGGTAATATAAAGACAATAAGTAATGTTTACTATGTGCCTAAGTTAACCGCAAACTTATTATCTGTAAGTGCCATGGTCCAAAAAGGTTATAAAGTAGTGTTCAGTTCTGGTATGTGTCACATCTATGACAATAAAACTGTGACAGCTACAGCTACGCTGTGTGACAATGTATTTTTATTGGATACCAGAACAACACCTATTTCAAATTTTAATAATATGAAATATGATAACCTAGTTGTAGATAATGCAGGATTAATGTCTCGTGGAATGCGTGATGTCACCGAGAAGGGAGAAAGTACTTCTCAGCAGGTATGGCATCGTCGTCTTGCACACCTCAACCATCGAAGTATGGAATTGTTGAGAAAAGGTATGGTTCTAGGAATTTCTTATAGTAATACTAGTTTTGATAAATGTGTATCTTGTATTGAAGGAAAGCAAACTCGTGTAACCTTTCCAAAGAATTCTTTCAATAGAGCCAAAGCTATATTAGAGTTGGTGCACACTGACTTGTGCGGTCCGATGCCCACTACATCATTCAGTGGCGCAAAATATTTTCTAACTTTTATAGATGATTTTTCTAGAAAAACTTTTGTTTATTTTTTGAAAGCCAAAGATGAAGTTTTTAATGTTTTTAAAAGTTGGAAAGCTCTCGTGGAAAACCAAACTAATAAGAAAATTAAAATAATACGCAGTGATAATGGCACTGAATATATTAATAATAAATTTCAGGAATACCTGAAAGAGTACGGCATTGTACATCAAACGACTGTGCCGTATTCGCCTCAACAAAATGGAGTGGCAGAGAGAGCAAACAGAACTATAATGGAGAAAACGCGCTGCATGCTGTATGAAGCAGGCCTGAATCAGAAGTATTGGGCTGAAGCTGTCAATACAGCAGTTTATTTGAAAAACCGTTCGCCGTCATTAGCTGTTAAAGGTTGTACTCCAGAGGAGAAGTGGACCAATAACAAGGTATCAATTTCACATTTACGTGTTTTTGGTTGTATAGCATATTGTCATACACACAAACGGACTAAACTAGAACCAAAAGCGAAGAAATATATCTTTGTTGGATATTGTGAAAATTCTAAGGGCTATAGATTACTAGACCCTGAAAATCCGAGAACTTGCGTGAAGGCTCGAGATGTAACGTTTTTAGAGGATAAGTTTATTAAAAGTCATAATGTTTCAATTAATGATAATGAAGTGAATACTAATGGTAATAAAACACCTACAGAACCATCTACTGTGGAATATATCCTCAATGAGGTTAATACTGATAATACTACTGTAACTCAACCTGAACAGAGATGTAGTGTTATAACAGTTAATGATTCTGATGAAGAAGAGAGTTTTTATTCACGTGATTCTGCGGATGAAACTTATGTTCCACATTTAGAAGAACAGTCATCATCCAGCTCAAGCTTAGAAAATGAAACTGCTTCAGACTCCTTGATGGCTCATTTTGTCAATGAAGTTTCTTACACCAACGACATTGGTGACCCATTGACAGTGAAGGAGGCGCTGAATGGTCCAGACGCAGAGAGCTGGAAACAGGCAATGCAAGATGAATATAATTCTTTTATTATTAATAAGTGCTGGACACTTACTGATAGATCTTGTGATCAAACACCTGTAAAATGTAAATGGATTTTTAAAAAGAAACGAGGTGTTGATGGTAAAGTCTGTAAATATAGGGCTAGATTAGTAGCTAAAGGATTCACACAAAGATTTGGAATCGATTATAATGAGACTTTTGCTCCAGTTGTTCGACTGTCGACTATACGAACATTATTAGCCGTTGCTTCAGCATATGATATGGATATACATCACTTAGATGTTAAGACTGCTTTTCTTAATGGTGATCTTGACGAACTAGTATTCATGGAACAACCTGAAGGTTTCATAGTAAAAGGTGAAGAAAGGAAAGTCTATAAGCTAAACAAAGCAATTTATGGCTTGAAACAAGCGGCTAAGGCATGGAATGAGAAAATCAACAAAGTTTTGTGTAGTAAATTGAACTTTAAGAAATCTTCATTAGAAGCATGTGTTTACTATAGACACAATGAAGATAAATTGATACTGATAGCATTGTATGTGGATGATATATTTATAATGTCAACGCCGAATGCATCTAAAGAGATGGTTGACATAAAACAAAAACTCAAAAGTGAGTTTCAAATCACAGATTTAGGGCCAGCCAGGCATATCCTAGGAATCAGAATCTGTAAACAAAGGGACAAGATTACTTTAGACCAAACAAGTTACATAGAAAAGGTATTAAAAAGGTTTAAAATGGAAGACTGTAAGCCTGCAGTAACTCCTATGGAAACTGGCTTAAAACTCGAAAAATCTAGTGAAAAAGGATATGAAAAATTAGAATATAGAACTTTAATAGGGTCATTGATGTATATCGCCATAGCAACACGACCAGATATAACTCATGCAGTCAGCTACCTGAGCCAATTTAATGATTGCTATTGTCAAACGCATTGGAAAGCAGCGAAGAGAGTACTTCGTTATTTAAAAGGAACAAAACATTATTGTTTAAAGTTTCCAAGAGACAAATTAGTAATTTCAGGATATGCAGATGCTGACTGGGGAAGAAACGAGACAGATAGGAAGTCCTACACTGGATATGTATTTCAGGTGGGTAAGTCTATAGTATCTTGGGAGAGTAGAAAGCAGCGTACTGTTGCATTGTCAAGCACCGAGGCTGAATATATGAGTCTATCTGATGCGTGTAAGGAGGCTATTTTTATTAAGAACTTTTTACATGAAGTTTTAGGTGTATTGCTTAAAATAACAATTTTTAATGATAACCAATCAGCACAGAAGTTATGTAAAACTACTGTGTTTCATGCCAGAACTAAACACATTGATATTCGGCACCATTTCATTAGGGAACATATTGATAATGGTTCAATTAATATTAAGTATTTATGTTCAAATGAAATGTTAGCTGATTTGTTGACTAAGCCTTTAACAAGTTATTTACACAGTAAATTAGTAATGAAATTAATGTTAACTTAAAAGGGCAAAGTTTGTTTTATAGAAAATGATTTTATTTCTATTAAGTTTAGTGTTAAAGTTTTTTTCAATTAAGTTTTTTTCAATCAGTTATCACGCGAAATAGTTCCTTTGTTTCTAAAGTAGACTGGACTCAAAAACTATCTGCACCTGGGCGAAGTCGGGCCGGACTGCTAATCTATTAATTTAAAATTAGCTGTGGAATACATTAAAAATGTCAGTCTGTTGAATGTTAAAATGTTGCAAATAGTAGCGAATGTCAAGTGCCAGGCAACTTGCCACTTCTGAACCGGAACGGAGAGAAAGGCGTCGGTCGACTGCATTCGCTGCAACGTTCCGGACTTTCTACACAAATATTTGCACTCGAATCTTGCATTTTCTTTTGATACGTGTAAATATTGCCAATTTATTCTTCAAGCGGGTGAATGACGTGTTTTTAGTACAATTTTTTATCATTGATTTCTCACAGTTTGTGTTTAGACTGTTGATTTAAAAACGAAGGACAGACATTATCAGTACATATATAGTTTGGGGAAGGTGACCCCAGTGGCCAATAGGATGGCAGAGTGCGCAAAATGCCACGGGCCCCCGGCCTTAGGGGCCTCCGACCCGGCAAGGCCGTGGCTTGACTGTACCTGGGGCCCGACGGGGCCCTGGCTCGACAGAGCCTCGGGTTTAAGTACGACAGGGCGTAAGCAGAGAAAATCTAAGATTTATTACGAAATAATGGCCCAAAACTAGAAAGACATCACAGAAACTTTAGGTTGAGTATGGTAGAGAACGCGAGAATTGGACTTTAAATTATTGGTCAAGACTATTTTTTTCAGATGAGTCTATATTCTGTTTATAAAGGCACGACAAAAGAGAAATTCTGAATAACTACGTTGGACTATTTTAGTGGACATGGCGAGAATGCCGTTTTTATGCAAGATAATGCCCGCCTGCTTGCTATGTCAATATCTACCTCGGACAACTAATGCAAATAGATACAACTTCGAAAAGGAAGCCGATAGTAGGATTCAGTTGCAGAATTCTGGTTGGGAGGAAGTTTTACCACATATTTTTGTCGGATATACCACAGAGCCGGAAGACTAAAGTAATCAACCAGTGCGTCCTCCCTGCAATGATTTACGGAGCCGAGACGTGGACACTGACTGTGGGGCTTATCCTCAAGTTTAAAGTGCTATGGAAAGAGTTAAACTATGAGTCTCTGAAGGACGCAATTCGGAAAGTGAACCACGTTGAAAAATATCGCAAAACGGATAACCACTAGAATAAGCGTGTGCTGGAGTAGACACTGCGTCTTGGCAAATGTAGCGTGGGACGCTTTTTGGCCAGATGGTAGACGACTTGCACAAGAGGGCTGGCAGCGACTGGATACATAAAGCAAAAGACCAAGTTTCGTGGCGTATCGTGGTTGAGCTGATTAATTACTTACAACTGATTAATTAATTAATTAATTACAACGGGCTGATTAATTATCATCAGCCCAGTTCATCCTATGAGTGTTTGCGTCGTCATCACGACGAGCACGCATGGGATGAACTGGGAAAATGTGTAAGTCAGTGGATCCGCCGCCAATCACGCTACGGGATATGAAATAATTTCTAATAGGGGAATGGCAGAATTTTCCTCAAGAACCTAGTAGAAAATTTGTTAAATCGAATCGCACAGCAGTATTGCGAGCTCTAAGAGGGAACACAAAGTACTAAAATGCGTGAAACCGATACATCGTTAACCAATCTAAATTTAAGAAAATACCAGATAAATAGCGCATTTTATTTTATATTTGTTAAAAATAAAAAGTTTGGTAGAATCACTGGATAAAATTCATTTTTAATGTTTCATTTATGCACATTAAAATATTCTTGAATGCAGTCTTTATTGTACAAAGCTAGGTTAGGTACTTTTAAAGATATTTAAGATTTTCTGACCAAACCTTTTCCTTTATGGTCCAGTGTATCTTACTCACTTTCCAAGGATATTCATAGTTTTCGATCCACTTTTAAACGCGAATTACAAAAGTCAACATCTATAAGAGAACATGCCGATTTTTCATCATCAGTCCGTTGCAGTCCACTGATCGAAATAAACCTTTCCCAAGGTACACCACTGAGCCCGGTCTAATGCTTTGTGCATGCAATCGCTGCTGCCCCGCATGTGAAAGTTGTCTCATCATGCAATTGTGTAGATACAACTTCGAAAAGGAAGTTGCTTAGGAAGCTGTACCACAAATTTTAATCGGATATACCACGGAGCCTGAAATCAATTGTTTTCAACTAGTACGGCCTCCCTGTAATGATGTACGGAGCTGAGACGTAGACACTGACTGTGGAACTAATCCATAAGCTTAAAGTCGTTTAAAGTGTTATGGAAAGACCTATGCACAGACTGTCTTTGTGATGGCCAAAATTCGGAAAGAGGTGATATCTTTCAGGGAATCATGGTGACACATGGTGATGGGGGACATAGTTCTGAAAGTTATAAGGTCGATTTTTTACCCTCTAGCTTTCCAGAGGCGTACAGCAGTACACAGCGAACATTGACGAAATTAACATTAATCAGAACTAATTATAAAAAATCTTTGGAATAAGGAAATCTACGCAACTTGGTAATTCTATTTAAAATTCTTTAACTCTTAATTTGAACTTTGATGACACTTTTGCTGAACAAAACGTCCGAAAAAAGGATATTTAACACTTCCATATATATTTGTCTTTTCTTTAAGATAATAATAAGACAACAAAATCATACAGTAATTATAATAGTGTTTCTACGTATACCTAAGTAGACCATACTTTAATTAGTCATTCATAAAAACGAAATTACAACTTCAAGTTTTTTTTTACATTTACGAAGGGCCCCATCTGATGATTTTGCCACGGGCCCCCGATGGTGTGGTTACGCCACTGGGTGACCCTACAATAAATATTAAATTAACATAATTTTATAGATTTCGTCTAAACGGTGATAATAATATGATCTCTATTTTGATTAAAATTTTGTAACATGACAAGCAAGCATTATCAAAATCATTACGAGGGACGACTAATTTCAGCTAAGCTCCACTAGAGATGTACTGGAGCGCACGCACCACTTACCTCGGAACACTATACGTGCTTTCTGCCCTGTCCATATATGTAGGTAAATCAATGGCTTAGACTAACTTTTTTATTAATAGGTAGTTTTTGACTGTTCGTTTTAAACGTAAACTGAGTCAGAAGGCTTGGCCGTACGTGTGATTTGTTAGTCATTGAATGACTAATCGATGGAATAGCATGTCAGGTGTTGCTGAGTGCAACAATTTAATTGATTGACTGATTGAATAGAATTTCAATGACCAGTCATATTGTTTTATTCATTTTTTGAGTTTTCATTTCCTCAACATAAAGTCTTCATTAGATAAGTACTAATTATTACAAATCATAGCTTCATAAATATCTATATGTATTTTTGAATTTTGTGATTTTCTGATGACGTTGGTTCACATATTATCAATTTATTATTATATATTTTCGTGCAATTAGCAAATATTTTTTCGTGAACAAATATGAAAATTAAATATTGTTTCTTTTTAATGGACCAAATATGAGAGGGATTTTCAAATTACTTTCTTGTTAGTTAGCGTCGTTACAATTTTAATTCAAACAATTGTTTTTCTTTGACTTCACTGAAATACATATTTTATTTTATGTAATAGTCTCACGCTTATATCAAGAGGATGGCAGATATACCAATATTGAAGTGTGATGTGGAGAGTTGAATCTATTAATCGAATTCAGTCACCCACGATTAAGAACTTCTAAATGCAGCCATTACAATAATGATGAGATAGTGAGATTTTAATTTTATTTTTTACACTGACATTTATGCATTCTTTAACCTATTAGTTGGTAAAACTGGTTTGATACTTATTTTTTATAATATTTGGCCAATGACATAAAGGCACCCAAGGCCGAATTACCCACAAAACAGAAATTAAGAACTGAATAGAAATTAATTTTATTGCATGTTTGAATAATTTATTTTCAGGAGTTGAGTGTTAGCCGATGCTTTGTAAATAGTAATTATTTTCAATAAATTATTTTATTACAAAAGCTCGTTTAGATTCAAATTAAGATGGATATTATTGCATACTTATTATTTCGTCTTGACAAAAAAGCGAGCAGATTAATTGGTTCGCAAAAAACCAAGGTTTCAGAGTAAAAAATGTTTTAAAAAAGTCAATTTAATAACACTTCAGGATTGTGAAAAAGTCCAGCAATTAATGTTAACTAATGTATGTGTTGTTATGTAAAGTCAAAAGGTCTTTTATATTACTAAATCAAAAAAAAATGCATGTATTGTCAGATATCAATCTAAACAAATAAAAGGAACTTCGGAAAAAACGATAAAACAATTTAATTCCGAGAATATACATATAATTACAAAACTTTTTTGTTCATTAATATTACTGATTCAGGATTAAACGAACTTCATAAACAACCACAGTCAACAACAGTCCTTATTGACTTTTTTTAATAATAATGTACTGGAGTCGTAATTACAATAATCATAATCGGTTACTTACTTGCGACACATAGGTATTTACTAGCTGTGCCTGCGAGCGTGGAATTTAAGAAAAACTTTATTTTTTTAAAAATAAAGACATTTTTCTAAAATAAATGTAGCCAAAGTTACTCCTTATTATATTAGTTACCTGACAATAAAAGTCCCGTCAAAATCGGTTCAGCCATTTCAGAGATTAGCCGGAACAAATAGACAGACAGACAGACAGACGGACAGACAGACAAAAACATTTCTAAGGTCTTTTTCGCTATAGGTATCGTGTTTATAACGATATGTTGGTCATTTTTTTTATTTTCAATTTACAAACAGACACTTCAATTTTATTTATATGTAGAGACTAGCTGTGCCCGCGACTTCGTCTGCGTAGAATTTAACAAAAAAGTTAATTAGTTTATTTAGTTTTGTTTTGGTTATTGCATTTTTATTTTAATTATCAACCTTTGTAAAGAAACCATACCGCGATCTAATTCTACGGTGGCGCCATCTCTTAGCGAGCGGTGGTAAACTCCCGTTATACATTTATTTTCAGTTTTTTGTATTAACTTTATTGAAATTTTTTTTATATACAATATTTTGTAAATGTGATATTGATTCGTTGGTGGGAGAAGTGGTGGGAGGCGCCTGGCGTGACGGCTCTGTGGTGGCATGCGCGTGAGCTGCGCGCGGTTCTGGACATTACTTCGGCATTGCAACATTACTTTATTTTTTTTAAATAATAGTAGCCTAAGTTACTCCTTATTATATCAGCTACCTGACAATAAAAGTCCCGTCAAAATCGGTCCAGCCATTTCAGAGATTAGCCGGAACAAACAGACAGACAGACAGACAAAAAAATTTAAAAAATCATTTTCGGCACAGGTATCGTGTATATAACGATATGTAGTTAGGACAATTTTTTTATTTTCACTTTTAAAACAGACACTTCAATTTTATTTATATGTATAGATATAGCTGAAATACACTTTCATAAGGCGATCTAGCTTTTATTTTCCACCTTTATAGTTATATATGTGTACAAGTGACCCTAATACTTGCTTTTATAATATAATTAGATATTTAATCAATAGAAAATTATTAAATTAAAATGGAGCACCAATTCATCCACTGTTATTAAAACAGATAGTTTCGATACTATACGTAGGCTTACTGCAATTTTATTGATCCCTTATTCATAACAAACCGCTAATCAACCATATAAACGTAAATTAGTTGAATTATGTTAAGAGGAGATAAAACATTGATTAAGTTTTCTATTCATAATGTATTTTTCTACATATTTAAACTGATATAGACAGTGAAAAAAGTTATTTCATACACTTGAAAGTAATATCAAACGCCCAGCGGACAGATATTCGCCATTTTTCAGCTTAAGATTTACTTAATCAAGGGTCTCGGCCATTTTGAAGTTAACGAGCTGTTATATAGCTGATGGGTGTTTTGAAAAATCATTTAATTCCTTAAGAATAAGGGGATTGGTGTATAACATATATATGTACATACATAAACTCACGCCTTTTTCCCAGAGGGGTAGGCAGAGGTGCCAGGTCACCCAAATTTCGCCTTGTGTTCCGTTCTATGATGTGATAAGTGGCGAGCCTATCGCCATATCGGGTACAAATTCCTGACTCTGGCTGATAATGAACAGCAAAATCTAATATCACTTTGCCCAACCCGGGATTCAAACCCGAGACCTCAGCTTCGTAACCGTACCCTAGTTACAACTACGCCATCGAGGCAGTGGTGTATAAAGTATAAATAAATAAATAAACAATAAAAAAACAGAATAACTACAAGCGCAACTGCAAGTAAAAACATAACGTACTAAGTAAACAGATTCATTATGGAATATTTAAATGATAATTGATTTCTCGTACCTACTTACATACAGGTGTCTATTAGTGCGTGTTAACGTCACATCTGCCATTTTGCATTGTTCATAATTATGTATTGTCGTCATATAGCTAAATACTAACGGAATTATTCATAGTTTATAAGAATATTTTAGCTATTAAATGTTTTGTTTTCTTCGCTAAACGAAACGAAACGAACTTCGAATGTGTCGGCAAACGAACCAAAATATGATGGTAAATCATCACTGCCACCTATAAACATCCATAACCTTGGCTCATGGAAATATTTTCAGTCCATCAGATCGGATGGCGAGCGAGCAGGAAAAGGATGGGAAGAGGAAACGGATTTTGGGCAACCGGCAATCTCAAGTATTGGTCTAAAGTGGATCATTCTACTCATTAATTATTATCTGCCCGGATTCAGAAATTTGTGCATGATATAGCGAAAGACTCGCCCACATCATGGGACAGAAAATACAAAGCGAAGTCTGTCCTAGACTTTTTTTTTATTGCAGTCAATGGCGAGACGAGCATGCCGTTCGCCTGATGGTAAGCGATGCGACCGCTCATGAACAGTAGCAAAACCAAACAACACCTTGAATTACAAAGCAATGTTTGGCATTCCACTGCGCCCGCCATCCTGAGACATAAGATGTCAGTCTCAATATGTCCAGTACTTACTCTGGCAACAATGTCCTTCAATCCGAAACACAACAGTGAATTTAAACTGCTATTTGACGGGAGAAATAGACATTAGAAATTGCAGTGGTACCCACCCAGGCAGCCTCTCACATATGAGAGACCTACCACCAGTACTCCTAGTTACATCTCTGCCTTCTGGAAAAAAGTGAGTTTATGTATATATGTATGTAAAATAAATAGACGGTACTAATAATTATAGGCTTGTATAAAAAAATCAATATGAAACGGAGCCATTGTTCAAATCTTATATTTTCTTCATTTTAACCTATTTTTGCGGGAGGATTTTTTTTTCTTCTTACAAAATAATTTCGAAGCCGTTCGAAGCAGTGATTTGCATTTGACAGATAGCTAGTTGTAACTTGTAACAAAACAAATTAGCAAGATGAAATCTTGAATACGACATGCGACGCCAATGAAGTACTTGATTGTACTTAGCAATACCATTCAAGCATTTAGTACACGCGAAACTGCATACAATGGTGCTCGTTATTACAATAAAATGAAGTTATTTGTTGCCAAATCCGAAATACAGATGCCACATTGCCTGATTTGTGACCTCGGTTAAATTAATTGTGTTTGTTAGTACGCAATTTGTACAAAATTATGACTATTGTTCCGTGGAAAATGTACAGTTAAGTGCGTATTTTTTTAACCGACTTCAAAAAAAGGAGGAGGTTCTCAATTCGACTGTATGTTGTTTTTTCTTGAAATGTTTGACGAGATGTGCATGCCATTTGCCTGACGGTAAGCGACACGACCGCTCATGGACAGTGGCAAAATTAAACAACGCCTTAAGCAATACTTGGCATTCCACTGCGCTGACCATCCTGAAAGATAAGATGTTAAATCCCATACGGCCTCATTAATAAACTCCGATGAGCGAAGGATTATATTTAGGCATTGGGCTAGAGAATTCAATCGATTATTATGAATAGCTAGATAGTAATGACTATATTAAAAAAAAAACTATATTCTTCAGCCTGACATGATAATCCTGTTATGGCAATCCGCTGATTTTAAAAGTAAAAGGAACGGTCAATATAAATTAGTCAATTCTAAAGATTTTGGCTAAAATTTAATCCCTCGTTGTCCATTAGTTACTCTGGTAACAATGCCCTTCAAACCGGAACACATCAGTGTATTTATACTGCTGGTTGGCACATATAAGAGACCTACAACGAGTTAGTTATTCTTCAGTTAGTGGAATTTAAGGTTCATAGTATGTGCTATATTTGTATTTAGCTGTATGTAATAACCTAGATTATGATGATTGTAAATAGTTTGCATTCAGTAGGGGGAGAAAGGTCTTATATGGAACCGAAGAGAAGTTTTACATTGAAAGCTGCACCTTTGATTACCCTAGCGACCCGTCTGTCCATTATATGAACCGATTTAATGAATGGGCCTCAAATGTAAGTAAAGTTTACTGAAATAGGTATAAAATGTTACCTTGAATTCGTAATAAAATATTTACTATACCGATAAATTCCTTAATAGTTATCCACTTCCACGGATTCCATAAACTCAATAATGGATTTTTTTACGAGAGATCCAATTCTGATCGTCAATTGGTACTTTATCTGTTCAATATTTTACGTATCTTCAGGAATCAAGTGTAGTCCAGTCACATTAACAAAGTATATTAAAAAAGAAAAATTAATCGAACATACATTCAAATCCGTCATATTAACCCAGCTTAATAACCATATATTTTACCCAGGGTCGTCATATCATCTCATCACATTTGCGGTAAGTTTACATCACGTGTGTGTTACCATGCATTGCAAAATTAGCATTATGAAACGAGCGGTGGCTATTATTAACTGGACCTACTGAAGCAAAAAGGAACCAATCTAGACAAGTGCCAAAATCGAGATAAGGACAAAGAAGCTTTAAAAAATGAGCCCTGTGTTGAACCTGGAAAGATCAAAATGATCCGACAATTTTGATAGAAAAAAAATATTCTATGATTAAATTATGAACCAAAATAACATCAGTTATTTAATAAACTCAATAGATCACCCATAAACCCAAAAGAATAATTGAAATTTTTACATTTACATTGGTACAATAATGTAAATAAACTCAAAACTGAAATTGTGTGGGTTGGTTCTGTTTTGCGTAAGTAGGTCCAACTATGAAATAGATCTCTGTTAATTGATAGCATACGAACGACAAGATCAAGGCAACGTAAACACTGATATTTGTCGCGTGTCATGTATAGTTTTACATTATGTTATTATAGATCAGAGTGGATATTGCGAAGAAACTCTAAGCGCCCGCACCTGGCACGCGCAGAATCAAAAGAGCGAGAAAAATATAGTATAACTACGTGAGAGTAATAAAGATGAATATAGGAGTGAGGTACGGTACTGCATTTCTTACTATAAATAATTTGTTCCCGTTGTTCATTCTATGTAGTAGGTATAATATTTCAATAATAAACTTTGATATTAGTTTCGCGTGCGTGTCAATGGATAGTTTTTCATAATTATCTTGTTTCTTAGATACTGAACGAGTGTTTATCTGCCTAATAATTCATTTTCAAAGTGTAATTGGCCTAATATAGTGACAAGACATGATGTGTTATAAGAAACATAATGAGAACAGTAATATTTTTGTATGAGTAGTGAGATATAAATCAATTGGGTAAGGACCGGACCTATACAAACTGCAAAATATCATTGTGTAATAAAACTGAAAAATCAAAGTGCCCCAAGTACCTACGTGTTGAATAAAGGTTGACGAAAGCAAAATTATGTTATTGATACTAAATAAATAATGTTTCTTACTAATCTAAATTGTAAATACTTACATAAACTCATGCCTGTTGAGTGAGGCAGAGGTAGGCAGAAGCGCAATCAGGGCACCCACGTCTCGCTTGATTTTTTCTTCCTATGATGTAAAAGGAACAAACCTCACGCCATATTGGGCACAAATTACTGACTTTGGGCTGAAAATGAATACTTTTCCCGACCCGTAATTCGAACCCAAGACTATGGTCATAGCATTCCAAGTATACCATAGTATAACTGCGCCACCGAGGAAGCCAAGAGAGTTCTTCTTTTTATAATATAGAGGACAAAGGAGCATATACGGTTCATCTGATGGTAAGTGGTCACTGCTGCCCATGAACATCTGCAACTCCATAGGTCCATAGGGCGTGGAGATGTTAGTTAAAAAACAACATAACCTCCTCCTTTTTTTGAAGTTGGTTAAAAATAGTTTTAAATATAAAATAAACCATAATACAAGTTATTATATTTTTCACATTAGTTAGAATGCCAAGATACATTTACATACAGGTAGAGACTACGGTAATACGAGAACATTGCGGTAGGACCACATAGCGGTATTTATTATGTAAAGAAAATATATCTCACTTTATTAATATTTTCCTGCTATTTGTACTTTATAATTTTGTTAACAATTAATATGACGCATGAAAATTAATTGTTGAATGCTGGAAAAGATTACACAACAATTAAATTCCAAGTCAGCAAAAAATGAGTTCGAGATGCCGACAAACCATTGTTCACATTTCAGTTTGACAGATCCACGGCGCAGTTGGATTGGAAGACTAAAAGGAGGGGCCGCGGGTTTGATTTCCGCACCGAGGGAAAATGTTTGTGAGGCCCACAATTATTTATCGGGTCTGAGTGTTTGTGAGACCGGAAAGTCTGGTAATTTCTGATAACTACGACACAAGACTTAATTGATCTTAGTGTGTGATCACGATTATGTATGACTGTTGGGTGCTTTTAGTATTATTTAAGTTCTTGGGTGAAGCCTTTGTTCAGCAGTGGACTTTTGGCCGTTGAAGATGATGATGAATATTTGTTTTGAGCAAAACTTATTGGAAAAGATTACAATTATACATACATAAACTCACGCCTTGTTCCCAGAAGGGGTAGGCAGAGGTGCGAGGGCACCCACATTTCGCCTTGTATGTTCCGTCCCACAATGTGATAGGTGGCGAGCCTATCGCCATATCGGGCACAAATTCCTGACTCTGGGCTGATACTGAATAGAAAAATCCAATATCACTTTGCCCAACCCGGGATTCGAACCCGAGACCTCAGCTTTATAATCGTACCGTAGCACAACTACGCCACCGAGGCAGTCGATTATACAATTATTGTTAAGTCGAGATTACAATTATTGTATAAGTTGTATAATATATTTCCTATATTGGAAATGTCTACACAGGTTCGTCTATTAGAAATTAACCAAGTAAGTGCAACAAGCTTCATATAGTTTTACTACTGTTGATTTTAATACCTTATTAGTGTTTTGAACAAACCTAATCCGCCGTCTGGGCAACTTCCCCTAACTCAGCTGTACAAAATGACTTATGCAATATAATTATTATTCAATTATTATTATAGTTAATTAATTTATGAAGTGCTCTGAATTTTGCTAAATTGCAACTCCTGTATGATCATTTTATTGTAATCTGATTTTTTTTAAGAGTAGCGCTAGAGTTTCTTATCCTTTCTTCACTGCCGAAGACGTTCTCGTGACCCGTGTAAAAAAGTGACTGAATCTAAATAACGTATGACATTTTATGGTATAAAGTATTTTCATTTCATTTCATTTAAAGTATATGCAAATCGGCCACATTTAAATTCACACGATTTATATAAATTAGAAAGTTCTGCTCATAATTATTTAGCCAACAAATTAATTTTGCAATACCTGTTTAATCACGCGGGTTCGCTCTGAATTCAACAGGTTTTGTGGAGCTGCGTATGAGACTGAAAGCCGCTTTATCAATAATTTTAGTGAATTTAAATTATGGTCAACAAATATATGTTTTTAGCTGTTGTGTGACAATAGGTTCCTTGCCTGATAACACTGCACACAATTATATTAAACTAATATTAAGGATTATGGACAATACCACCGGTGTTGTATTTACTCGTATTTATATAATTGTATACAATACTGAACACATTAAAAGTAAACAACATTTAAAATAAATGCACTGTTGTGTTTCGGATTGAGGGAATTGTACCCAGAGTAACTACTGGACATAATATTATGGAGACTTAATATCTTATGTCTCAGGATGGCAAGCGCAGTGGCATGCCAAGCATTGCTTTGTAATTCAAAGTGCTCTTTGGTTTTTCTACTGTTCATGAGCAGGCAATAAAAACAAATCATAGCTATAAAAAAAATGAAAAACAAGGATATACAAACAAAACAAAAAAACTATTTTCTGCTTTAAAAAAATATTATCCAACATATTTAAATATTTATAGTTTATTTTAGAGGAAACTTTCGCTTTAATATGTAAATATGCGGATGTGCTATGTTGTATAACATTTGAACTGTGGTTACGTGGTTACAAAGAGACCGTCTTCTAAAAAGGCGAAAGTTTTAGTCATTGTTTTAGTAAAATTATCTTCCAATCTTCTGGTTATGTAATACTTTGTGGACTTTGATGACTGATCTTTAAAAATAGGCTATTTTTATAGAAGAAATAACTTGTTACGCTGCTAACGGCGTGCCAGATAGATTAATGATTGGTGACAAATATGACGGTTGTTTTGTTATTTGATAAAATTATGTAGTTCCGTTCAATTGCTTCTATATTTTTTGCTTATGGATCAATGAGACTGCTTAAGCTACTGCAACGGGTATTTACGAGTTTTTTAAATGAATTACATATGTAGGTACATACATGCACTGTCCCACTGCAAGGCAAAGGCCTCTACCACAAAATAAATTATTAATGCCAATTTATTTATGAGAATGTATAAAGAGGTTGATGAAAGTGAATGAAGCGAAAGTAATATGTCAGGAGCAAAGTGGCGGTCTATTGTCACTGCCTACCCCTATGGGATACAGGCGTGACGATTATGATCGTATGTAATTTATTAATTATCAGAATTTTCCGACTTTCTGATTCAGGCGTATAGAGTATACATGCATGAACTTCTAATGCCATGCCTTATACATTATTTTAAATAATGTCGCTATAACTTTACCAGTGCCTCAAGCAGGAACATTTGGCTCTATAGTATAATAATCGTAATAGTAAAATTTTGTATGGGAATTTGAACAGCGCCATTGTGAGCGTATTTGGAACTAAATTATGGCAGCGGGAAACCTTTACGACACTATAGTATCACAGAATACTAAACTAACAGAAGTCAAGCTCCATACAAAGCGCGCTAAATCAACGCACACATTGACAGCGTTCACCGACACGATATTTCAAACCAGTCGAGACCACTGCGAGCGCGAGTGTCACCCGCTTAGGCACGCAAAATATAGTGAGATGTTTTGTGCAAAGATGGAGCAAATGAATAAAAGTTATTACACTTGTATATAAAACACCAGATTATAATAATTGAATATAAATTTCATTAAAAAAAAACATATATTATACAAAAACAAAAAAAAATCTTATGGTGCGTTCACACTATCGTCGATGTTCGCCGATGATAGGCGATGACACGTTTGCGCATCATTGCCACAAATTTTGCGCACCTCGCCACGTATTCGAGCGAGTTGTCAATAGATAAGACGTCAAAAATGGACGTCGATCGACGTCGATGCATTAGCGGTTGCCACGACATATATTTAAAAAGCGCGTATAGATACGACTTTTATGAATATATATAAAAACCAAATAATACCGAGTAAACAGATAAGTAGAAGATGGTGGATGTTAAGAATTTTTCGCAACATAACTAGGTATTTGTAATCGTAAAAACAACGTTTTTTCTAGGGATATATTTTACACTACATAAGAAAACAATATGTTCTTATTATCGCCCTTGAGTTGTTGTTGTTTTGAATCATCATTAACATTTCTAATTCCTTCCCGTTACATCCCGTCTTATCAAGTTTCATTCGATGCCATACCTCAATCCTGTCCTATTTTATTCGCCTCATACTTTCTCGCATACCATCCACTTACATGCAAATAGAGCGTCGTAGATAGCCAGAACAACCCTTAAAGTAACTTATTATTTGTATTACGATTAATATCATGGTTATAAACACAAAATAGAAAATAATACATTATTTAAATAATTATTGAAACGATTATATTGAATAACAAGAAGATAGACTTATATAAATTACGACGGATATATTTTTTGAAATTTATTAGGATTAAAAATTTTGCCTTATAAACGTAATAGATAACGTAACTTTAACCGTTTACACAGCTCACACAAGGCAATTGGTTCAGTGGTTTAGGCGTAAAAGTTTAAAAGGCACTAGACTGTCAAACAAACAGAAGTGTTAGAGCCACGCTGTTGTCAGTTATTGCTCAGCATGAATGATCAACGTGAAGTAACAGCTTTTCCGTTGCATTCGGTAAGTGAGATTGCTGGATGCCCAATGCTCCTTTCTTCTTCCCATCCTTTCTCCTTTCCACTCCTCTGCCATTTCATGGACACGCAATACATCTTTGATCCGAACGTTATGGATGTTCATGGGCGGTAGTGATTACTTACCATCAGGTGATTTGTTTTCTCATTTTCCATTAATAAAAACAGACAGACGACAGACAAAGAGTTTCGTTTGAATTTATAATATTAAGTAGACATAATAAGATGAACAGAATCAGAGCAGCACGAGCAGAGACATAGAATTAATTGGATTGATAGAATTGGCTGGTCGTAAAATTATAAACCAAATAACTCTGGTGGATGAAACCTTATTCATCACATAGCTCTGAATTATAACAAGTACCACTAATACCTGGTTCAAATCAATGGGTGAATTAATGAATAAATAAATAAATAAATTAATTAATTATGTAGAACAAACATTTCTAGCGGGGCGGGGATCGAACCCGCGACCTCTCAGTTCACAGCCGACGTCTAACCAACTGCGCCACGTAGGCTGGCATATGATTCAACGACATTTATTTTTCATTTTGGTCAATCATTTAACTAATCGCAAAGCCCGCAATGCCTAGTGTTTTTTAAAGCAGGTACTCATAAAACTCGTAGTAGAATTTCATAAAAAAACGAAGTTATTAATAACAGACATATTAATTGGATTAAAAACTTGAATTGGTAATGGACGATGAAGGTTTTTGGTCGTATATATCCACAGATGTCAATTGTGTCATCTTTGTCAAAAATATAAAAATATACGAAAATTATGATTATTTTATTTAGTATGGGGTGTAATTAAATAATAATGTACAAACAGTTTATTTAGAATTATTTCAATTAGTAATTGTGCTTTTTACGTACACTATATTGCATGTAGTGAGATTTGAACAATGGTGTGGAATTTTATAATAAGAAAATGAAACCAAAGAAGTTGCAGCAGGCAACTAGGTGCAGATACAGCTGAAACGCACGCGTGCCCTGTCCTATAATTCGACTTATTTATTTTAAAGTATTTTTTGTATATTCTTGTTTGAAATAAACATTTTCTGTACATATATAATTTTATTTATTTTCTTTTAGTATATATTGTAGAAATATCAACCCGCAATAGCAAGCTAAAGTGGAAGTAGGCGGACCTTATAACAATAAATGAACAAATATTTTGAGAAGACCGCGTTTCTGCAAACGCAATGCACGTCATCGGCATAAGCGGAGTGATATTCATACAGATATAAATCATAATATTCAACTATATAGTTTAAATCATGTACAAACACTTATAAACTATGATACTTATTTCTGAATAGATTTCGTATTGTGACCAAACTGAACCAATTATTATACGGAAGTAACTGATAGCTCCGGAAAATGCTAGCTGTTGTTACTGAAACTTGTATTTCGATATTTTTGACGTGACAACGTCTTAAATTAGGTTGCGGCTGGGAGTCACTTATGAAAAAGTGTAACGCCCGGTAACGTAACGGTGCGCGCGCAGCACTAGAGAATTATTTTTCAGTTTCACCCACTTTTTCCAAAATTGTCCCATAGCCCCCCCCCTGCCTTCCCCCACCCTTATTCCGAAATAGTGCCTATTAGCCTCCCCACGAAACCTACCCCCCCCCCCTCCCCTACCCCCACCCCGAAAATTTACCTCACCCCCCAATCCTATCTCGGCCAACATAGGTCGTAGACCCACCGAGTTTGGTATCCTCGGAACCGTCTTGGTGAGGGCTACAAATTGACCCCGCCAGAAATCCCAAATTACGCAAAAAATTACCCCCCCAAAAAAAAAATATTTTACCTCCAAAAAATTAATTTAAGTTAGCCTCCCCACGAAACCTTCCTACCCCCCCCCCCTCCCTTACCCCCACCCCGAAAATTTACCTCACCCCCCCCCAATCCTATCTCGGCCAATATAGATCGTAGACCCACCGAGTTTGGTATCTTTGGAACCGGCTCGGTGAGCTCTACAGATTGGCCCCAACCAAATCCCCAAATTCCTCCCTCTCTCCCCTAAAATATTTGTCCAGGCATAACTCCGTCATTTCTTAAAGTAAACCCCCCGTGTTTGGAGTCAGAGGAATCGTCTTGACGAGCTCGACAATCGAGAGCAGGCAAAATACGATTTTTCTTATTGACGTGACAACGTCTTAAATTAGGTTGCGGCTGGGAGTCACTTATGAAAAAGTGTAACGCCCGGTAACGTAACGGTGCGCGCGCAGCACTAGAGAATTAGGCGCATTGAATCGGCGCATGCTTGTGTCTCTGTCTTTGTCTTTCTCGAACGTTCTTGGCGTTGGAAAAACAAGAAAACGTCACAATACAAGTTCACACGTGTGGTTAAAGTATCGTCAGCTGTGTCTGTAGTGAAAATATGGAGTGCTTAGATTCGTCATTACATGTACAATGTTTTAGTAAACAAAATATATTTCTATAGTTAAAATTTGTGCAATTCTTATTTTCATTCAATTCCTTGTTCCTATTGTGCAATTTAATTATATTCATATCAATAAATATTCTACCGAGAAAAAGACGTTGTCACGTAAAATCTTCGCCCGTAAAACCGACTTTATTTTTTTTTTTTTATAATGGCCTGGCATAGTGGCGGCATTGCACCTGATGGAAAGTGCCAATGCCGCCCAGGCAGAGTATCCATTGGCATCGGACGGCAGTCCCATGCCAATGGAAACAATTATGCCGGCCTGCTTAGGTGCCTCTTCACACCACGGCGGAAGGACCCAGGATTGTAGGAAGGAGGGAACACGTGCGCCGGCAAACAATTCCACAGCCTGACGGTGCGGCACAGAAACGAATTTGAGAACCGTTTGGTTCGCGCCGGGATGGTGTGGACCGTCAAGCTATGGCTTCGCAAGCCAGCACGCGTGGTTCTGGTTAGGGATGGAGAGGAGGGGATCAAGTTGAACAATTCTTCAGAGCACTCACCGTGATACAGGCGGTAGAACACGCTTAGAGAGGCGACATCTCTCCGGAGTTGTAGCGACTCCAAATTGCTCGTAACGTCTGCATCATTCACAATGCGGATGGCCCGCCGCTGCAATCCATCCAAGGCATCGAGCAGGTACTGGGCGGATCCATCCCAAAGGTGCGAGCAGTACTCCATACCCGGCCGGACCTGCGCTTTATATAAGCGGCAAAGCTGACCGGGCGTGATAAACCGACGCACCCTGTTCAGGACTCCAACCCTGCGTGATGTGGCAGATATTACGCCCTCGATGTGATTCCTTGGATTGAGATCACGGCGGATATCCACACCCAGGATACACAGGTCATTCCGCACTGAGAGGGGAGTACCCTGAAGAATGGGGAGGGGAGAGAACGGGGATTTTTTGCACGTGAACGCACACACCTGGGTTTTCTTGGCATTGAACTCAACCATATTCCTGGAACCCCACGTAGAAATGAGATCCAAGGTCCGGTTGAGCTCAATGACAAGATCTTCGCGTCCCTTCACAGTTTCGACACGGCAACCTGGAGGCCCGCAGTGGTATCGCCCATGAACCGTGCTGTCATCTGCATAGCAATGAATGTTGCCAAGCGACAACATGTCATTGATATGCAGAATAAACAAGGTGGGCGACAGCACCGAGCCCTGAGGAACTTCGGCATTTACCGACATGAGCGCCGAAGCGTGTCCGTCTACGACTACACGTATTCTACGCCCATGCAGAAAGCCGGAAATCCACGAACACAGGTTGCCGGGTAGACCGTATGCCGGAAGCTTGGACAGAAGACCACGGTGCCAGACCCTATCAAACGCCTTGGCAATGTCGAGGCTCACAGCAAGAGCCTCGCCACGCCGGTCTATCGCCTCACCCCAGCGATGCAGGACAAACGCTAGAAGATCACCCGTCGATCGATTATGGCGGAATCCGTATTGTCGGTCACTGATCAACGAGTGATCCTCCAGGTAGCGGACCAATTGAGCGTTTATGATCCGCTCCATGACCTTACACATCACTGAGGTGATAGCGATGGGGCGGTAATTGGTAGGGTCCGATCGATCACCCTTTTTGGGGATCGGTTGCACATTGGCCTCCCTCCAAGATTCCGGCACAACACCTGTGCGGTAGGACGCTCGGTAGAGGCGAGTCAGTGCTGGAGACAACTCGGCTGCACAAGCCCTTAAAACCACCGCTGGGATCCCATCCGGACCACTGGCTTTCCGCACATCGAGAGACCGTAACTCACGCCGCACATCACACTGCCTGATGCGAATATCTGCCATTGAGGAACCGCAATCAGGCAGTGTAGGCAGCGACTGGGAACCACGGTCTTCGAGGCGGGAATTAGCCGCAAAGAGATTTGCCAGCAAGGCAGCCTTCTCTTGCGGCTTGTGGGCCAGCGACCCTTCTGGGTACCTCAGCGGCGGCAACGCTGGACGGCAGAAGTTAGATTGGACGGCCCTGGCCAACCTCCAATAAGCACGACTGCTAGTTGGGTGATCGGCCAACGCACGCCCAATCCTGCTAACGCGCTGGGCATCCGCCCACGTAGGCCTTCTTGCAGGCCTTGGAGGCACGGTTATAGGCTTCTTTGAGGGAACTGATATTGGGATCCTTCATGGCGCGACCCCTGATCCAAGCGCGATACGCCGCCTGTTTGTCACCGACAGCATCGGCGCATGCACGATTGAACCAGGAGCGTCCACGGCCCTTACTGGCGATCTCAGAGGAAGGAATGTAATATTCCATTCCAAGTCTGATCTCGTCAGCAATAGCGTTGGCACTCGCTGAGGGATCTTTACCCTCAAAGCAGCGCTGCCTCCAAGAGATGGATGCAAAATATTCCCGCATACCATCCCAATCTGCCGACGAGTAATGCCAGACCCTTCGCCTAACCTGCACGGGACGTGGAGGTGATGCGATCGGTACTGACGACCCAACCAGGCAGTGATCGGAAGTGCCCAGAGGCGCACTAACGGTCACATGATACCCGGCTGGGTGACTCGCCAGCAGAAGGTCCAGCAAAGAAGGCGCATGACTCGCCACATCCGGGATCCTGGTGGGCTAGTTCACCAGTTGTGTCAAGTCATGAGTCAGAGCGAATGCATGGGCAGCTCTGCCAGCATGATCAGTCTTGGAGGAGCCCAGCCACAGTTCGTGATGAGCATTGAAATCCCCCAAGACCACCATTTCGGCCGACGGGAACTGCGCCTGCGCGTCATCAGCCGCCTGGCTAAGATACCTGAACAGCCGAGTCGTCTCATCGTCCCCGTTGTGAGACCTGTAAAGGCACACGTAGATGCGGCTCAGGGAACCTAGATCCACGTGCACCCACAGAGCGGAGAAGGAGGGGTCCTCCATGCAGTGCAAACGGCGACAGCAGATGTCCGACCGAACATACAAGCATACCCCGGCTTTAGGCTTGAAATTTACTTCAAGCGAATAACCGGGATACAACAGGTAAGAATTATCGGTCAGACAACGAATCTGCGTCTCCGTTAGGAAGAGCAAAGCAGGCCGGGCCGTCTCAAGATGGTGGTGGACGGCATTGAGGTTCGTATGGAGTCCACGGATGTTAGTGAACTCCATAGTGAACGCGGTGGTGGGGTTAAGCACCGCTGAAGGACCTGCTCTGTTTAGTTGCACTGTCATGGTAGAAAGGATGGGATTGGTGAAGAGGCAACGAGGATCTTAGGTTCGGGCACTAAGAAGGCCGAATGGGCACCGGCACGAAAGGGTCGGCAGGAAGCGAATTGATCCGCCGGACGGAAGGGCCCCCGTACCCTCCCGGGATGGGCCGCCGGGACCCCACTTCCGGTCACCAACCGGCACGACGTACCCACCCAAGATTATGCGCGGCATGGTGAGGCAGCCTCTCGAGGTGGTTAGCCCCGATAGGGCCTCTGTACTATACCGCGGGCGGCCAGCGGACAACCGTTTCTACGGGTCTCCCTGGCCGGCGGATCAACTCTCCTCCCTTCGACAGAGGACCGAAAATACCCACACGGTACAACCTCATGCCCGGACCTAAGATCCTCGAAGAAACCGGAAAACCACTGGCTGATCCCGGAACGCGATCCCCTTACGGAGATCACTATAGCGGTCTTTACGCCTCGTGGACGGTGGTCGCTACCCGGGCGGACACATAAGTCCTACCACCACTATGTCACTCATTTGGCACTACCCAGGGGTCACGTGTAGGGAATCTAGAGTCAAAGCCTACGGACGCGAGTGACGTTAACCCCCCGTTAATCTATACTCAATGCTAAACTTAGATAGGTAATAAGTAGGTCTAACGCATTCAAATATTATGGGAAGATAGCGTTATTGCCCAGGATTGAGAGAAAAAATAAAAAGTGACGGTAAGGGTATTTGTCACTTTTTTTTTTAAATAAATATGTTTCAGCTCAGCTTATTGCCGCAGTCTGAGCTACGGCGCTGGTTTTCAGGTGGACCGAAAATATATACGAGGCAAAAAAAAAAAACATAAAAACTTAAACTTTTGCGTAAAAACATATTGTCCTCATTTTTGAAAAACAATTGAAACAATAAATTAACACTTAGTTCATTTATTTATTTGCAGACTATTGTACACCGCACTACAAGAAAATTATTACCTAATGTAAATGCCAACCGTCAGAGTTAATGCGCTGTTCATGAACAGTAGCGAAACCAAACAGCACATTCAATTACAAAGCAATGCTTGGCATTCCACTGCGCTCGCCATCCTCAGATATAAGATATTACGTATAAATATCTCCAGTAGTTACTCTGGCTACAATATCTTTCAAACGGAAACACAACAGTACATTTACACTGCTGTTTGAATGAACGGAGAAAAAGAAATTGCGGTGGTACCTACCCAGGCGGCCCCTCACTTAAGAGAGACCTACCACCAGTATTATGTTGACTTTGGTTTTAAGGAATATAAAAGCAATGGAACTATTTTGTAAGATTTCTTCATATTGCGTTAAACTCGAGACGTCATAAAGACAATGCTTTTTGTTCAATTCAATTGTATCTGATGTATCTAATAGCTCTATTTTTTAGTTTTTATGTCTAAAACCACAACACGGTTTTCCCTTAAAACAAAATAAAAACGCACATCAAATTAACTTAGAGACGAATCAACGGGATGTTTTAAAACAAATTATATTACGTGAACCATTTATATTGTGATGTAGTTTTATGGCTATATTTTTGACATCTTCGTGTTTAAGAAAAAAAGAACATTGACGTAATCAAAATATTAACTTCAACAATTTATTACAAATGAAATACCTACATATTTTAGTATTGATCTTTATCTTTTACAAATTGTAATCTTCTATGTATACATATATAAGTTATGTACATACATATGTATGTGATACCGCCCCCATGCCACCCATTAACAAAGCAGTATTTTTTGTAAGTATACAACAAAACAATCATTTATCTTGGTACATAATTCTAAGAAGCAATGAACACTCTTTTATCACAAACATATTAAAATAATTATATCGAAAACCATTAAAATAATTTTACGGCATATAATTACCGAAGGTAAATAACATTTAAATTATGTACAACAAAAAACTATACATTCATATCTACGCCCATATTTCTTAAGTATAATTTAACAAACATGAATAAACTAGTAACTACATAAAACTTCGTACCGTGCTTATTAATCGCCGTTATATTAAATCGATTACAAATTAAGTTATCATATCGATTGTACTGCTATCCAATTATTACTAAAATGGTTAATGAATATACAGGGTGATATTGACATATGGTACATAATTTAGCCCACGTGTTTCTGACTACCCTAGCTGACACTGTGCATAATTTGAAAAATACATGAGAAGGTATTTTATCAACATTATCAACATTATCAATGACGAAGTATTGCTTAGCATTCCACTGCGCTCGCCATCCTGATACATACGATGTGATGTCTCAATATGTCAAGTATTTACTCTGAATATTCCTTTAAACTGGAACACGACAATGCATTTACAGTGTCTGTGTGTGTGTTTTGTTTTGCAGTGTCTCTTTGCTGCTGTATCAGCACATATGCATCCTATTGCCGGGCACGGGCCTCCTTTACAATCGAGAGATTATTAAGAGGGGTTAGGCCGGTAATACTCTCATATTTCTAAAACGATCTAATGCTCGACTTGCCTCTCATATAACTAAGACGACCTTCAAGCCATAAAAATGACAGGAAGAGAAAATACAGACATTACAATTTACAACCGGTTCCTAATGAACTGAATTCGGAAATAGTAACAAAACCGCCAAAGAACACGTTTAAGATTTTTAATTTTTGCATCTTAAATTATTTCCTTTTATTTATGACTCTGGATGAGGTTTTTTATGTAGCTGTGATCCAATTATTGTATGTTTACACCGTTTATAGATCGTTTCAAATGGTATTATGAACATGATTTTTTTCCTGCTAAACTGTCCTAGTCAAACGTATTTAAAGGTTATTAATGGCAAAAGATTAATTTTGCTTTAAGCGAATTATGGTTTCATTGATTATTATGAAATGATTAAGTAAGTATTTAAGGCCCAAAACATTACAAAAATACAATATACGAATTTTAATGTTAAACAAACAAATATACGAATTTTAATGTTTATTGAAACAATTAAGAACAAAAAGGGAAAATCGCGCCATTCTTCTTCACTGGATATACATTTATTGCTAATGTATTTATAAAATATGTCCTAGAATATCCGGTGATATTAAAGAGCTTGCAAAAATACGCGATACATCTTGATCACAGATCAGAGATCAGTATATTTACTAGTAATAATCTTGGCATTAAGATTTCCTGCACCCGACATATTAATAAATTGTTGTTTATTGTCATTTTAATAGTCAAAAAAGTAATAATATTCTTCTGCAATTAAATGCCTTTACGATATTATAATGGGGTTTTTCAGTTTAGCCTTAGTTTATTAATAAACCTGGATGTGCGAGCCCAAGGCTTAAGGATATTCTCGATTATTTTGATCATTCTTTTTACTTTTAAAACAATCTCACGTTACGTTATTACGTCAACCCTCTAAGGTTGACGAAACAGGATTGTCGTCGTATTAGGCCGAAGTAAATCCATTTTTATAAATAAAGTCGTGAATACCTGGCTACTCAAAATAATTGTGTCAATTCTAAAACCTTGGATTAAGTTAATTCCTCGCCCAGTCAAGTTTATTAATAAGACCTTTATAGTCTTTATAATACAGAGAGAGCGCTGGTGCCTCATAAACGTAGATAAAAATGGTGGTGGTGGGCAACCTTTTTCTGTCCTCCTATTGGCTGATATTTGACAGATTGTCCAACTTAAACGAATTACTTGAAAAAGAAAAATTATAAATAGTTTAGGGCCATTTCATTCCACTCAAACTCTGTTGAAAAGGATACTAGCTAAACCAAAGAAATTTACAGCAATTTGTTATTAAATAATTAGTTTAATTTTCACTACTATAGGAGTGTTACCAACATGAGGAACAAGAAAATATCTACATTATTGAAAGAGCAAATGTGACAACGCTCCCGTCATAATAAAATAAATACTTTAAGATTATCCATCCATCAGCCAAAGGAAGCCCACTGCTGAACATAGGCCTCCCTCAATGATTTCCACAGAGACCTGTTGGAGGCAGCCTGCATCCAGCGATGTCCCGCGACCTTTACCAGGTCGTCGGACCATCTTGTGGTCTTGGTCAGGGATGCTCCTATCTAGTGGTCATGGCCTGTCCTAGTATAGGTGCTACGAGTACGCGATCTCGGCCCCCGAGCTACTGCAGTTACCTTAACTTCCCTTCCGTGACTGCAGTATCCACTCCCTCAGGCCATACTCTCCTTTCCTATAACACCCTCTACCTACAAATCCTATTTCCTTTCCCCGGTTAATGATGGGCAGCAGCGTCATTAACGCCAGTCCTCTACTGCGCTCGCCAACCCGCCTGCCAAGCGTGGCGAGTAACGGCAAATACCCCCACAATGGCGACACATTAAGATTATACCTGTCTGTAATTAAATGCACGTTTTTCATTAAAATTGGTAAAAATTTAAAAAAATAGGATCTGTAAAATAGGTTCCTTTGCATGTTCATGCTATAATAATAGTTTTGGCGCCAAAACTTAATGGTGTTTGTTATTATCAATTATTAGTAGAATGATTTATGTTGATGGCACACTTACTAAAGACGCGTCATTAACTTCAGCGGAGATTTATTGTTTTATGTAATTCTCCTACGAGGATTTAGTCCCCAACGAATCGATTTAGACAATTACCTTAGACAATTACCAAGTGTATTCACAAGATAGAACATTTACTTTTTAAATTACATTCGGAAGCATAGACACATGTAGACAATACCACAATGTTTTTCAAACAGGTATATAGAAAACATTATTGTTAGAGTTAAACATTAGAGTTTATTATTAAACTGTTTCATAATCTACTTGCAAAGCAGGCAAAGAAAACTTTTGCATTAAAGAAAAATCTAAAAATATGGATGGTTGGCAATATGCCTGGCTTACCACGGTAAGATTTCTGCGTAATAGATGGCGAGAATTATACATAATCATCGTGGAAATTTCTCTACCGGAATAACCATTGTAACTATTCAACTTCACTGGTGGTAGGTCTCTACTCTCTCATATGTGAGAGGCCGCCTGGATGGGTACCATCGCAATGTCTATTGCTCCCGCCAAGCAACAGTTTAAATGCACTGTTGTGTTTCGGATTGGAAGTCACTGTAGCCAGACTAACTACTGGACATATTGAGACTATACATCTTATGACCCAGGATGGCGAGCGCAGTGGAATGCCAAGCATTGCGACGAGCATGCCGTTCGCCTGATGGTAAGCGATATGACCGCACATGGACAGTAGAAAAACCAAGCAACACCATGAATTACAAAGCAATGCTTGGTTTTCTACTGCGCTCGCCATCCTGAGACATATGTACATGTTAAGTCTCAATACGTCCAGTACTCTGGCTACAATGTCCGGAACACAACAGTGCATTTTACTGCTGTTTAGCGGAGAAATAGACATTGCGGTGGTACCTACACGGGCGGCCTCTCACATAAGAGAGACCTACCACCAGTAGGCAGTAATACCTATGTAATGTTATACAGGGTATATCAAGACTGCTACCGAAAACGAAGCCGGGTGGTAGTTTAAGCGACTTCAGACACAATGCAACAGAAAATGTTGCAAAAAAAAAACGACTATATTTTTTTTTGTTATTTTTTTCCTATGACCATATTTGGGTGACAAATACATTTTTTCCTAAAATAATAGTGTATACCCTTTTATTTATAAATAATCTAAGGTATAAAAGTGTTTAAATTATTATTTTAGCAAAAACTATAGATTTACCACCCAAAAATGACGATATTTAAAAAATCATAAAAAATAATTGTCGCGTTTGTTTTCCAAATTTTTGGTTGCATTGTGTTTGTAGTCACTAAAACTACCACCCGGCTTCGTTTTCGGTAGCAGTCTTGAGATACCCGGTATACCTATGTATATGGTATTAAACTAAGGCATTTACTTCACAGCATGATATTTTATTAATGTAGATAGGTACGTAAAATAGAGGTCGTAAGACCTTTAAAAATAATGTCTTTGTCTATAAAGTTTAATAACATAAATTCTTAATTCAAATGTCACGTGCCCTTAGGTAGTAGGTATGCCTTCATAATGACTGCATAAAAAAGAACAAAATATGTGCTATAATTTTACTTTTATTTGCAAAATGTTGTTTTACTTATGACTGAAGTCTTAAAATAGTTTAAGTGGAAGATGCTAAGTGAACTTGTTTTTCAAAAAATCAAAATAAGGTCCCAAGGTCCCGCAAGCCTAGTTCACCGGCCCAGTTCAAGGTAAGCAAAAAATAAACAAAGAATATCCATTAATAGTCCTTGCGAAAGGAGGTTACAATGTGTCTTTCTACTACACAAAGAATGTTATTGTCACATTCCAAGTAGTGCTCACAAACATCGACTTTCTAAAAAACGGAATCATTTATTTTCGAGCACATGCTAAAAGGTAGAACAAACACATTTAATTGTTTATGATGTAGTGACCAAGAATTGCAAAGGTATGTAGGGCAATGAGAGTCACTGTAAAATAGATTATTAAATAGTTTCTTTTCCAAATTATATAGAATATTTACTATTTATTTTTTACGTCAATGGTTTACGTCAATTATATCAAAATTTAAAATGTTATCAATTATGTAAAACCGTAAGACTAGTTTACGAGTTTCCGCAATGGACTTATGCGAAGCAAAGAATTTACTGAGTCAGGAAACAAAAAAATTATGACGATTCTTGTCTGTTAAAAAAGACAATATCAATTCAACACTCATAAATACTATAAATCAAAATATGAACTTTATATACGTATTATTTATGAACCACAGTTACCTGCGGAAGTGTTTATACTTGTGAACAAAATAATTAACGTTTTAAGAGAAAGCCATTTGACCCCAAATATGACACGCCGTTAATTTTAAAGTATGTTATTGTCACGCATCCCAGAAGATAATGGATTTAATTACGGAATAAATTAATAATAAATTTAATTAAGTGTTGATTTATTCCGTTTATGCGACGAGGGCGACGCACTCTTGATGACATTAAGAAAGTATTCTTATGTGTATATTATCCTCTTCTGGGGACACGGCACGGCAGTGCCCCCGCCAAGTAGGTACAGCAAAAAAAACGGCAGAGCTGTAACATCATATTAATTTATTTATTTATTTATTTTAAACACTTTGTACACAGATGTAGTACAGGCGGACTTAATGCCCAAGGGCATTCTCTAACAGCCAACCTTAATTATACTATTTTCTTTATTCTCTACCATATTCTCGCATTCCTTTTTATACTTTCACTATTCAAGTATTCACTATTTATTTACAGATCTAATATTTAAGTAGGTGGTTTGTTTCGAAGAAAAGACATGAGAAAAACACATTTCGAAAGAAAATTGAACATACATCATTTATGTAGTTTCCGTACCATTAAATATAAGAAACATTTCATATATGTAGAACATTCATGGAGGAACAAAGATGCGTTCGTACTAATTACTTAACACTTAGGGACATGCTGGGACAGATCACAGACCCGGTTTGATTTGTTTGCAAAAATATGAAGTTAAAAGTTATTCGATTTAAATTTTAAAATATTTAATTGAATAATTATAATTTTACTTTGTCCAATGACCAAGTTTTTTAACCAGCATTAGTTATAGAGATTTACGTAATTTTATAGTAAATCAGGAAGGCTAGACAAGGAATAACAATTAGTTATTGCTTGTACCAGCGTGGGATTTGTGGAATGTGGAACATTCCGTTAAACCTGTGTCTACGTGCCAGCTCCCACATACAACAGAAATAATCCAGTTAAAATGATTCTCCGACTCGCTCTGAATCATGTTGATAAGACGTTTCTTAAAATTAATTAAGGAATAAATCGCTTACGAGGTGCTGAATCATTTTGCTGACAATGAAACTAATGTCCACATTTAATGAAGATTATTAATTTATTTTATTAATAATTCTTTATTGTACACCACATAAATTAACAGAAATAATAACACAAAGCGTTTTTACAGGGTATATCATAACTGCTACCGAAAACGTAGCTGGGTGGTAGATTTAGTGACTTCAGACACATTGCAACTAAATTTTGTGCAAAAATTTGCGATGAATTTTTGTTGTCGTCGTATCAGGGTGGTAAATACATGGTTTCTCTTAAATAATAGTGTAAACCTTTTTATTTTTAAAGATGCTATGGTACGCAAGGTTTTAAATGATTATTTTAGCAAAACTATAAAACCACCCAAAGATATTTAGAAAATAATGAAAAAAATTGTCGCGTTTCTTTGCGTCATTTTTAGTTACATTGTGTTTGTAGTCACTTAAACTACCACTGGGCTTCGTTTTCGGTAGCAGTCTTGATACACCCGGTATGTATTTATTTAACAAACAGAGGTCTTATCACTGTCGGCGATTTCTTCCAAATAACCTTAAGATGGACTGGAATGAACGGAAGCACGGAAGAAATGGATGGTCACGGTATAGGGAAACACAATACAAAGATACAACAAAGAATTTTAAGGTATACATGTTTTTATTGTAAAAATACTCTTTTGCGGACGTGATCCGCAACAGAATTTAATTTTATTTTATTTATGGACCTCCAACAAAGGATATAAGACAATTAACACTAACATACTAACCATACATATACAATATAAATATATAAAATAACATACAACCTCTGGATGATTATTACACGGGTTACGGGCCGCGTCGAGTATTCCAGGGCAAGAATGTATTTTCCATCACCATCCTATGCTGAAAATTGATCTCTTTAGTTGGGGATAACAATTTACGCACTCATGACTGTGTTTGGAAGCGTCCACTTTCACGCTGACCCTGTAAGGCGCCTCTTACGATGGATATACGTGGCGGAATCTTCACCACTACATCATCCTCATAGGAAGTCCACTGCTGATGATATCATCATCATCATATCAGCCACAGGAAGTTCACTGCTGAACATAGGCCTCCCCCAAGGATCTCCACAATGACCTGTTGGAAGCGGCCTGCATCCAGCGACTTCCTGCAACCTTAGTCAGATCGTTCGTCCACCTTGTAGGCGGGCGTCCGACATTTCGCTTGCCCGTACGTGGCCTCCACTCGAGAACCTATGATAATTAAATTTTCAAAGCGGTCTGAAACGGCCGGTATCCAGTAAGTTCTTTTGCTATTGCGAGTTGTTATGTTTTTATTATAATAATTCTTATTTTTACATATTGTAGTATTGCTTATTAAATGTATAGTGTCTTCTTCAAAATGCATGTCGGATTCATATACAGTGGTTGTCAATAATATATGTACGTTTGATTCATATTTTCTTTTTCTTTCACAGGTTCGATTGTACACCAGTTTTAGGAATTAAATTAAAAAAATATATTTACTAACACTTGCTTACTCACTACAAAATTATGCAGATTATATGTTTTTATAAACACTTTATTACACACACAAAAGCGAAATAAATATATACAAAAAATCACACCTAAAAAGTCAAATTGGAAATCCTATCAATGAAAGGCAATGTCTTACAGACAACCCTGTGATGGATTTGAAAAAAGAATGAACAAGAAAAGGAATAAAATATTATACTAATTAGGAATTTATATAAATTATTTCCAGATCAGTTAATGTTAATATCGATTATTTCTGATTCTGGCTTGAAGGTGAATCTAAACAGAAAAACAATATTACCGAACACTTAGGTATTTATAATCAGTAATTATTAAAGGATTTTCAATTTGATAAAATTGTATTACTCTACTTGCAATTAAAACAATATTTTATTCATTTTAATGCATATTATGTTATATTTTATTACGTTAATTTTAAATTCCAAGGGAAATATCATAAAACCATTCTAGTCAACAAGGAAAATGTCAAGGTCCCTACAATTGCAACAGATTTCCCATTGTAAACGAAATGATAGGTTATACAAGATAAGTATTAGGAAAATCAATAATACTAGCTAATAAACCACCCGGATAATGTTAGAGGATAAATAAACGAAAAATAAAAGTGTGTGGTAGCCTGTTGGTAAACGGACCAGACGCCTATCACCACGCACTAAAACAGTGAAGGAAACCATAGTGAGGAAACCTGCATACCATAACGATTTGTATGCATTTTTATGATATGTAAAGTCCACCAACCCGCACTAAACCGCCCTGGTGGACTATATAGTCTGTTCCTATGGCTGAGGATAATAATGATGATAGCTATGTAATAGAAAAATGTCTTCATGTATTGTCTTATTAAGGCTGTGATTGTGTAATGCTACTTGTTATGCCTTTTGTTTTCACAATATGTCTTCATGCATAAATTTTTGGTACTTGACAAATAGCTGTACTTAGTATACAACGTCCAGATTGCATACTGATTTTGATCATAGTTAAGCCAATGGCTCGACAAGTAGTACCTATTCATTCGTTTTATTAAATCCTTTTGGCAGAGTGTTTGTGATTTTTTTTTGTTTTTAATACCCTGGGAGAGTTGTTTTATCTTAATGGATTACTCTTATTATGTTAATAAGAATCAATATTAAAAAAATGCCTTATATAATGTTAATTTAGCTAAAATTAGTTTTCTTTGATACCTTTTTACCAGCAGTACCTTTAATCTTTTCTTTTGTTTATTTTTCTACCAGATATGAACTGAGGGTAAGAAATACAAAATAAAGAGTTTATAATAGTCCCAGGCAGCAATCTAGATCTAGGCATGTCGAAAAATTGACAATGCTTTATACTGCCGGATTAATGAATCGTATCGTAATTTGCAATCTAACAGGCATTGTGACACCCACGCATTTAAAACTCCGAAATGAACCTCAAACAATAATACATTACATACATTAGATTAAATTGTCTATACATTTGATAGATAGGAACATAATATGTTGAATCCTATTATTTTCCATCCATTTGTTTTTTTACGGTGCCCTCCATTTTTTCTTCTGTTATCTTAATATATATAATTCACGTGTCACGTTGTTTGTACGCGATGGGCTCCTAAACCACTCAACTGATAATAATGAAATTTTGTAGATATGTGTTATTTGTTCCAACTTAAAGGGTGAGATAGTTTTTATCTTGATTAAATTGACGAAAGTATAAAATAAAGGAAAAAACCTAAAACATTTTGCCATACAAAATGTTCATGGGTTTGTAACTGTCAAACATTTAATGTTCATACCGTCGATACGGTAAACTCTTCCCTCAAATTAAATAACGTATTTAAATAAAGGTTTCGAATCGACAACATATATCCGCAATATTCGATTAATGGCGTATTTAAGATTTTAAATATGTAAATTAATGACAGTAATGAAAAGTGGTTGACATTTAAATTGGTTGTCAAATATTTATGCATGCGTTCAGAAATTTATTTTGTGTAACCTAAAGAGTATATTATGAAGCTACATAAATATAGGACAATTAAATAAATAATATTCACATGTAAGAAGTTTTACTTTTTTTTTCAAGATATGTCACTTGAAAATGAAAAATCTTTAATAAAATAACACATAAAAATAAAAACTGAACTGAACTGAATAAAATAACAATTTTATATAATTATGGAGAATATTGCAGGGATTCTCAAATTAGGCATTGGCTGTGTCTTGAGAAACCAGTTAAATATAATTGTTACTACATTAATTGTGTGTGTGAGTGTGAGTGTGTATGAAAATTTATATTTCATCTCTTTATTACTAACAAAAAGTAATGGCGTAATATTTTAGGAAAACAGCATACTTGGGGTGAAATAAGGGATGGAATATTGCATGGATAATCAAAATCGCTAAAGTGTTAAGTTAAAAATTTATAAGGCACACTATTTGGATATGGATAAACGGGATATAATAGAGTGGGAGGTAGGGGAGAGGACTGGGATAGCTGACAGATTTGATAGGACGAAATGTAAATGCACTGTATAAGACGGGATGGTTAATGAAGAGAAAGGACGGGACGTATCGGGAAGTGACTGAACAGACGGGATGGGACGGAATTGAGCAGGATAGTAGGATAGCTAATTCATGTTTAGGTATACAAGAGCTTATACGAAAAATAAAATGTATTTGGTGTGGAGTAAAATAAAAAAATATCTGCATCCAGTCAAAGGTGGGTCGGGCTTTTTCTCTATGCTAAATAATTGAATATAAAATTAATCATATAATAACTAAGCCATAGCGAAGCGTGGTCGGGTCAGCTATGGTATCTTTTAATTGATTTCAATGAATGTCGTCTGAGTAGTGTTATAATATCTCCGTAGCAAAATAATGATTTGAATCTGGAGAGATGGCATAGAATAGAATATAAGGTGGATAAAATGGGACATAAGAATAGGTACAGGATGGGATTGGAATTGGATAAGCAGTTTAGACAACGGCTGTCATATTGATTTTAAATAAAATATGGACTGGAATCTGTATTTGCACCCAGGCGAAGCCGGGCCGGGCCGCTAGTGAGTATATATATCCCAACGTTGTCTGTTACAAATTGGCTAGAGCGATAGGACCGCCATCTGTACTTTTTTATGGTTATAATATCTCATGAGTTACTTCCCAATGAGTTCAGCATAGGGCGACACGACACGTAGTTCGCATCTTCGGATGTCGTACTTAAACTTTCACTAATGTGCCTAGGTACTCCACAAAATGTTATAATCCTCTATCGTACGTCGTAACCATAGACTAAGTTCGGGGAAAATTATAAGTGTAATAGATAATAGTACAAAGTTCCATATAGAGGCAGTCCAGTATCCATCTTTTATACTGCTTTTATTTCATGAGTGAAAGATAAAACAACATGAAAGTATCGTGATATAAACAAAAGCTGATTGCAAACAATTTCCGATTGCCAAACATACATTTTGCAATGATATATCGCATCGTTGCGTGGTATGATAGAAAAACATGCGTTAAGATCTCACAATTCTATTTCATAACCCCTACCACTTGCCTTAATTCACGTATGACCGTAAAGAGTTGTTCTAGACGGCTGGCCGCACACAATAATATTGTTTCCTTATTTCTGCATATTGTCAGCAAGATGCGTTCAGTTCGACTACGTTAGAAGTAATAATTTTGTCTAAGTACTGACAAATGGTAGCGGTCTGAATTTTTAAATATTTTAGCGACATCCTTGGGACTTACGGGTCCGTGAGAAAATGTGGTGTAACAGCTTTATGAATACTGAATAATCTTGACGTTTTTAAAATTATTTCTGACAAATTTTAATGAGCTAGGTTTGTGGATAAATAAATAAATAAATTAATTAATTAATTTTCATGGCTTTTGATTCTTTCCTCTACTTAATCAGTAATAACGACTTTAAGTATGAAGTCTTGCAGCTAAATAAATTGAAATAAGTTTGATATTTTTATTAAACTTCCTGCCATTTTTCTTTTTATAACTTCCTGGTCTAAGAATTTGTCTAAAAGAATTACGCAATTATTAAACTACTTGATCGGAACAAAACCTTTGAAAGGGACCATAACGTCAATTTCCGACACCAGACCTCTATTCTTTTATCATTTCATCCGGCTTAATTAATTATGCATCTAAATATCCAATATTGGTTTTAGTAAATTGGGATTAATACAAATATTTTACAGAATTCCTAAACTGAATATAAAATTGATGGGATATAAAATATAATATGAATGAAATAAAGAACTAATCACTTATTTTGTAAATGTAGATATCACTTAGAAGATCAACTTGGTTGATGCAAAACTGTGTTTATGATTATTTTACGCAACGTATATTAAGTTTGGAATGTTAATGTATTTAAAACGCAAAACCTCCCTTTCATCAACGCCCTTCAAAACATGTCTCGTTTCAGATCGACCGCGGCAAAGAAAGCGGTCTAGCTGAGCGCGCGCGAACTTACCTTATAATTCTGCGCAGTGCGACGCGCGCGCCACAACCGAACGCCATCCCCGGCAGCGCGCAGACATTCTTAATTCAAATAATACGCGGGAGAATACCAGTGTTTACAAACAATAAATTGTGACATGTGATTTTCTTATGTTGGACACCATGTATTCTATGCGTGCTGTGGTTTTCTGTGTGTGTATTTATGTAGTATGTGGACAGGACATCAATCAAATGTCCAATATGCCGAAATACGATGAAAGATACGATTATTTAGACGTAGACGCTATATTTGCAAACAAAAGACTCGTGAGAAATTATGTGGATTGCCTGATCAACGCGCAAAGGTGCAGTCCGGAAGGAAAGGCTTTGAAAAGTAAGTAGAGTGCATTTGAAAAAAATATTTTCTCTATGGTCTGATGAATTTCGTGAAGGTTTTATAACACATATTTGAAGTGGGTGCAAATTGAAATCAGAAATCGAATGATTTCATTAATTGTTTAAAAATTGTTTATATTACCATATGTGTTATCTTTCTTTGTGGAGATAATTTAATATAATTTCTCATTAGTGTATAGTCTTCTTTTTATTTTATAGTATTTCATTTACTTTATCCGTTCTAACTTAAATACGTATCAGTTAATAAATTATATTTTAATTGCTTTCGAATTACTACAGTATTTATAAATTTAAAACAATTCACGGTTACTCATTATTTAAGGTTTAACTATTTCCCACCAACTATCAAAAAATGTGTGAATAATCATTTTTCTCCGATTTTTTATTTACCGTAAACACACGCGAAGCAATTGTTCTGTAGATGGTACGAGAAATCTAAAGCTCGTTAGGAAACATCCATTAATTATCGTATGATTGTTCCACCATGTGACCTCGAGAAATCTTTTGTTATCAATATCAAAACACTGCGTTAATTACGTCTGATACATATAAATAAGTTCCCATAAAACGTGGAGATAGGAGAAATTTATTTTCATAATTAGAACACCGGAATATTCCTTTTCTCCTGGGGTGCGTGGTAATTAATTAATTAAATAAATACACCCAACAGTCACATACATAGTCCTGATCCCACATCAAGATCAATTAAGTCTTGTGTCGTGGGTATTAAAATCTACGAGAGACTTTTCGGTCTCACAAACACAGAGACCCGGGACAAATACTTGTGGGCCTCACAAATATACCGGGTATCTCAAGACTGCTACCGAAAATGAAGCCGGGTGGTACTTTTAGTGGCTACAAACACAATGCAATTAAAAATTTCGCCTAGAAACGCGACATTTTTTTTTATGATTTTTTAAATATCGTCATTTTTGGGTGGTAAATCCATAGTTTTTGCTAAAATAATAATTCAAACTCTTTTATACCTTAGAGTATTTATAAATAAAAGGGTATATACTATTATTTTAGGAAAAAATGTATTTACCACCCAAATATGGCCATAAGAAAAAAATAACAAAAAAAAATTGTCGCTTTTTTTTGCAACTTTTTCTGTTGCATTGTGTCTGAAGTCGCTTAAACTACCACCCGGCTTCGTTTTCGGTAGCAGTCTTGATATACCCTGTATGTCTCGGTGCGGGAACCGAACCCGCGACCTCTCGTTTCACATTCGGCGTCTTACCAACTGCGCCACGGAAGCTGTCTGTTAATTATACTTTTTATTGTCCACCTCAAGTTATATAGTGATTATACAGGGTATATCAAGAATGCTACTGAAAACGAAGCCGGCTGGTAGTTTTAGTAACTACAAACACAATGCAACTAAAAATTTCGCAAAGAAACGCGACAATATTTTAAATATCATCGTGTTTAGTGGTAAATCATAGCTTTCGCTAAAATAATAATTTATACCCTTCCGTACCATAGCGTCTTTGAAAAAAAAGGATGTACACAATTATTTTAGAAAAAAACTATTATTTACCACCAAAATACAACGAAAAAAAGAACAAAAAATATAAGTCGTCAATTTTCTTATTACTTATAAAAAAAATCCCGAGTTTGTATTACTTTAATTAAGAGAAACACTCTAAATTGTAAAATAATTAATAGTTTTTTATAAATACTGTATATTATCTGTTGATAATTACGTTTACCTTCAATTCACATAAACCGCTAGAAATATGTGTGGGTGCAATTCTTTACCGCAAAACATACATGCTTGAATATTTCTTTAACGTACCGTAATATGATAATATCTGTTGCAAATATTTAAACTGATCTACAGAAAAGACGTCCCTGGGGTTGCCATTTTTTCCTCCGCTTTGATGTTCCGAGTCTATTTTTGACATTATGTAACCAAAGATCACAAGTAATTAAATTAATATATTTTATCAGGTTTTACTAGTGGAATATTTTCTAATTGATTATTATTCTTGAATATTTGCGCATTAGCTATAACGTGTTTAATAACATACGTATAAATTATGTAAATACGATTAGTTTCGTGCGACAACAATGACGTTTTTGCGACAACCTCTTTGGTGAGATCTAGTTACTAAGATATCAGCAGACATCATTTATATTATGTTCCTTTTTTGTACTTACTTTATTTTTTTTCTATTTCCAAGGACGCCAACTTCAGCAAAAGTCCTTGTGGAAAGTATTATCCTGATTACCTGTCTACGTTGTGGAACTATCTAATTGCTAATCTCGAGCTGGAAAGGTGTTTGGTAGATTTTATTTGAAAAATGCTACATTTTATTTTTGCAACAGGCATCAAAATATTGTAGTATTGATGAGTCGGATAATTTATTATTATTCAAATATATATGTTACATAAACTATAAATATAAAATTACATACTTGCCAACCAGAGTTTTAAATTTTGTGTTTCCTATTTTAGAAGCAGGAAATGTTTCGTTAATGTTTCTTTTGTGCATTTTCTCGAATGTGTTGCATAATATCTTCCGGGTTTATTGTGTTTCACAATTTACATTTTGGATATAAACAAACAAGATAACTTTTATGTGCAACGATCAACGATAATTCTTGTGGACATGATACATATCTCTACTCAGAGATGTACAAAATAGTTTTAAAAAAGCATTTAAATACAACATGCAAAATACTTTTCAGATTTCCTATTTCAAATGCAAAATACCAAATAGTTTTACGTTTTGTATTTCAAATGCTAAATGCAAAATAGGTATTTTCAAAATACTTTTTCAAAATAAAATGCCTATTGACCAAATTGAATGATATTTTTATTTATTTTAGGTATTTATCATGAGAAATGGAATAGAGATACAATGCCGAGCCAACTAGCACTTTTTGGTCATATTTATCAGTATGCGTATCAATAAATTCTGTTGTTATTAATACTCACTTGAAATAATGTAAAAACTAGACTTACGAAAAGAAAAGGAAAGACTAAACAGTCTAAACATCAATTTTCTTTATTTAATACACTTTTTACCAATACCAGTTGTTCGAATAGATCATCACTAATTTTTCTTCTGTGAGGTCTCATAATCATCACACGAAAAAAGTCTTTCTACTGGTGATGAACTAGGTAGGCATGTGTTGTATTTTAAAAATACTTTTTTTATTGTGGGATATGCGTTTAGCATCTCCAGACTTGTGCACTCATCCTTCAAATATTGTAGGGTTTCTAGGTCTATAGTGGTATTGGCACTACCACCCTCACTGGTTGCAGAGGACTCTGTTGTGAGTTGTTGATGACGCGAACAGCCGAACGCACCCTCGGCGGCATTATAAGCGTCATTCGTTAATTTCATTTTTTTTGACTAGTCTGGCAATATTGACTTAACTTAGTCACAAAGTATTTTGCATTTTGAAATGAATATTAAAAATGCAAAATACATCTCAAAGGGTATTTCAAATAAAATACAAAATGTTTTTTACTAAAAGGCATTTAAATGCCAAATACAAAATAGGTATTTTGCATTTTGTATTTGCATTTTAAATGGAAGTATTTCAAATAAATCGCATCTCTGTCTATACTAAAATAGTAAGAGTTTGTTCATTTGCTACCTCTAGGCTCTAATCTCAGGAACTACTGATTCGAATTGAATAATACTTTTGTATGGCGGAACTGGGCCAGGTCGCTAGTTTTGAATAAACATGTCAGGTAAGAATAATTCACGTCAAAGTTCAAACACATTGAAAATAAGTTGTCATTCATAGTCCTCTCCTAAAAAAAATCAGACCGGACTATAATATTTATAACTGGGTGTAGATATTTTTCTTAGAATTAGGGACATTTATTTATTTACTATACCGGGTATATCAAGACTGCTACCGAAAACGAAGCCGGGTGGTAGTTTTAGTGGCTACAAACACAATGCAATTAAAAATTTCGCATAGAAACGCGACAATTATTTTTTATGATTTTTTAAATATCGTCGTTTTTGGGTGGTAAATCCATAGTTTTTGCTAAAATAATAATTTAAACTCTTTTATACCTTAGAGTATTTATAAATAAAAGGGCATACACTATTATTTTAGGAAAAAATGTATTTACCACCCAAATATGGCCATAGGAAAAAAAATAACAATAAAAAAAATCGCTTTTTTTTGCAACTTTTTCTGTTGCATTGTGTCTGAAGTCGCTTAAACTACCACCCGGCTTCGTTTTCGGTAGCAGTCTTGATATACCCTGTATAATCCTTCCTCTTGAATTACTCTATCTGTTAAAAAACCACATCAAAATCCGTTGTGTAGTTTTAAAGATCTAAGCATACATAGCGACAGACAGACGGAAAGCGACTTTGTTTTATTGTAGGTAGTGATTTATAAAGTGCGTGGTGGCCTGTTGGTAAACGGACTAGACGCGATTGCCAACATGTTCACGGTGATCGCGGGTTCGAATCCCAGGGCACACCTCTGACTTTTCGGAGTCATGTGTGTATTGATAGTCAATCACCACGCACTAAAACGGTGAAGGAAAACATCGTGAGGAAACCTGCATACCATAGCGATTTATAAAATTTCTATGGTATTTAAGTCCGCCAACCCGCACGAGGTCAGCGTGGTGGACTATATGGCCTAACCACTCTCAAAACTCTCGATTGTAGAGGAGTCCCGTGCCCTGTAGTGAGACGTATTTGGGCTGATACAGATTTATAATATGTATTATATTTCCTTTATTTCTGCATTATTAAGTTTATAATTGTGGTTAGATTTCAAAAAATTAAATTATCAAATTATATTTTATTTCACACTCACTTTTTTATTGATTTATTATTGGATGGATTTTTTATCCATTCGCACGCGTTCTGTAATTTTAAATTGTACCAAAAAAATCATGATTAGTGCACCACATTATACTTCGTTAATAGTAAATCACTAGGTTATTAAGATTACGCAGGATCGCTATTGTCAATATTCTTTGGTAGTAATAATATATGACGTCAAAATTAATTAAATCGCAAATAAAAGCCAGTTTCCGAATTCTTAAATTATAAATTATCACCTGTGGCAATCCCCGATGACGTAAATGTATGTTATGTTATTTTTTTAGTATTTATTACACATATTGACTTTAATTGTATCGCAACTTTAAATTAATTATTTTTCAATGTTTGATTTTTTAAGACTTCTATTTTTTATACATTTAATGATTTGTTTTTATGACGTAAATTAATATTTTATATTATTGATTATTTTATACTTTTAGTGAATTAAATTACACTTTAGAATTTAGATAATATAATTGGTTTATTTCGCATAACACGTTTCAAAAAAGCTTTAGGGCTGAAACTGCGTTAAGCGGGCGCCCGCGACGGGCAACCGTCGCGCGTCTCCTCGCGTGGACACGCGGGCGGGCTCCGTGAGAACGCGACGGTCCCCGTCGCGGGTACCCGTCGCGGAGACCGGATTTACGCAGTGTCGCTGGTTCAATTTTAAATTGTGCATGTACAGTCGTGTCGATGGAGAACTTAATATATTATTACATAGCAAAACGACGACTAGCAAAAAACAAACGACAGCCAGTAAGCCCGTTTATTGAATCTAGGTTGCTGTGCGGAGAATTTGTTGTAAAGTTCAGTAAATTAAGAGAAAATGAAAACTCATTTTACAAATATTTTAAAGTTTCGATATCGGTCTATGACGAATTATTTTCGAAACTGGAACCATATTTGAAGGTCAACAATTTAAGAGTAAAATCTGTATCAGTCATATCACCAATGGAAAGGCTGGTAATAACATTTCGGTAAGTAAAAAATCCTTATTTTGCTCAAGTATATTCATCATCATCATCATCTCAGCCACAGGAAGTCCACTGCTGAACATCAGCCACCCCAACGATCTCCACGTCAACCTGTTGGAAGCGGCCTGCATCCAGCGACTTCCTGCAAACTTAGCCAGGTCGTCCGTCCACCTTGTAGGCGGGCGTCCGACATTTCGCTTGCCTGTACGTGGCCTCCACTCTAGAACCTTTCGGCCCCAACGGCCATCGGTTCTGCGAGCTATGTGCCCGGCCCACTGCCACTTCAACTTGCTAATCCTTTGGGCTATGTCGGTAACCTTTGTTCTCCTACGGATCTCCTCATTTCTGAGTCGATCTCGTAGGGAAACACCGAGCATAGCGCTCTCCATCGCTCGTTGAGTGACTTTGAGCCTTCTAACGAGGCCCAAAATGAGAGGCCACGTCTCGGTGCCGTATGTCATCACCGTCATGTTACCGCTGGCGGACATCGCGCGCTGTACCGCGCGTGCCTCCGCGACGGGTTCCGACGCACGGAGACGGGCCCCGCCGCGCGGGTGCGGGACGCGCGTCCCCGTGCCGGACGCCCGCGCGGCTCCCCGCGACGGAGCACTTTTGTATGAAACCGCGCGAGTGCCCGCTTAACGCAGTTTCGGCCCTTAATGACAGCCTCCGTGGCGCAGTTGGTTAGACGCCGCCTGTGAAACGAGAGGCCGCGGGTTCGATCCCCGCGCCGAGAGAAATGTTTGTGCGGCCCACAAATATTTCTTCCCGGTCCGGGTGTTTGTGAGACCGAAAATTCTCTCGTAGTTCCTGATAGCCACGACACAAAACTCGATCTTAGTGTGAGGTCAGGTCTATGTATGTGACTGTTGGGTGTTATTTATTATTTTATTTATTTATTTATACTATTTTTAGCGGCATTCCTTTCCTAATTTAGTGAACTTTTCGTTCATAAAAAAAAATCATATTCTCATTTTTTTATATCTTACTCTACATATTTGATATACAGGGTTAAAAATTGACAAATATATCATATGTATGAATGACTGATTAAAATGTTTTATTTATTAAAATACATAGTTTCTTGAGAGGGAGAACATTAAAATATGAGTTATAGTTATTTTAAACACCAAACCGAACTATCGGTTATCCTACGCTCTGTTGTCAAATGTTATCACTAGCTTGCAGTCGTAAAGCCGTAAATAAAATATTAACGAAAAATATCGATATTATTTTATATTATTCCAAGCATAAGACGTATTAAATTATATAAAATAGAAAAAGGCTGCATTGTCTTAGTGATTTTCCGCTATATTAGAACCAAAACAAAGAGATCGGCGACAGGTTTGGTATAATTATATTTGAGTGGGCGCCGCGTCTCAATTTATTTTTTATTTATCATAGTAAACTTCATGTTTATATGATATCACCATAGATATGGAACTTAAATCCAGCATCGACTATAATTAATAAATGAAAACAATGTGAAACTGTGGATACTTTTTCGATATAGGCCACAAAATCTGTTTGTGTCATATCAAAAATGGATTTATTTTATGACTCTTTGAATAATTAAAGCTTCGTTTAGTACGTCCTGAAACGCCTGATCGTAGTTGTAGCTGTAGCTTTGAAAGAGTTGGTGGTAAGTGGATGATACTTCCATTATAGAAATGAGACTACATCGGCATACTTACCTTTTAAACTTATTTTTTGTTGAATGGTATCTTACTTATTGTTAGTTTGTATTGATATTGTTATATTCTCAAGTGTAAGCCATGTTAAATGATTGCGCCTCACATTCACCTGCATAACTGCATTCTGCACTGATGACCTTCGAAATCGTAATTCTACACGACTTAACATATTTCGCGGCTTGGCACTTTCAACTCAGTTATGAAATTTATTTTTAATTCAGTCTGGTTTATATTCACAATATAGTTCTGTATCTCTATCAGCCCATGTACGTCCCATTGCAGGGCACGGGACTCCTCTACAATCGAAAGTATGAGAGTGGTTAGGCAATATAGTCCATCACGCTGGCCTAGTGCGGGTTGGCGGACTTACATACCATAGAAATTCTTATAAATCGCTATGGTATGCAGGTTTCCTCGCGATGTTTTCCTTCACCGTTTTAGTGCGTGGTGATTGACTATCAATACACTCATGACTCCGAAAAGTCTGAGGTGTGCCCTGGGATTCGAACCCGCGACCACCGTGAACATGTTGGCAGCCACATCTGGCCCGTTTACCAACAGGCCACCACGCACTCAATATAGTTATACTATTAAAATAAATAAATTCAGCCTGGCGTCAGGAATGTGTGCCTGATTTGGCGATAGGCTTGCCCCTATCAAATTATGGGACGAAAAATACACGGCAAAACGTCGGTGTCTTGGTTGCAACTCTGCCCACTCCTTTTGGGAAAAAGGCGGGAGTTTATGAATTATATGTAGAATAAATAAACTCGTTTTAATCAAGGAAATAGTTTTGGCCTGCACTGGTATATACCTATACATTTATAGGGAGTCGGAAGGTCTCTAAAAGGCACGACTGGCTGTCCATGGAGGAGTGTTAATGCCAACACTTATGTGTGGTAGTCAAAGTTGGGTATGGCAAAAGTATTATACACAGATAATTAAGGGTGATGTGGTGTAAGTTTATGTCACTGAGTGTGGAATTGCGTATTGATGAAAAATTGTGGAGTGAAAAAGGATAATTGTAGTAACCAGGATTTACAAAGGAATGTTTAGATAGTTTGGTCATGTAGAGAGGATGCATGAAAGGATACTAACTAAGCAAATATACAATGCAAGAGTCGGTAGGGATCGACCTCACCGAATCTACACCATCAAAATCGGTGATACTCTCAACAAGGGTCAGAGCACCCTTAATCGACGAGAATACATGAAAATATTGATAAACGTGGAAGAAGCGAAAGTAATATGGTAGGATCGCAAAAAAAATACGCAAAGTGGCGGTCTATAATCCCTACCTACATATATGGGACACAGGTGTGACGATTATGTATGTATATATGGACTACAATATACATATTATGCACATATTACGACTATAAAGCGTCAGAATGCATAAGAGCTAAACATAACAAGAATGGCTTTAATGAATATGTAATTAAATGCATTGAAGCATAATTTTACTCTGCGCTTTTAAGCGTGAAGCATCATAAACATAAGCCAGTAATTTAATTATCACCAACGGAAACAGCACAGCACATGTAGCATTGAAGATATGAAAATGAAAATGTTGTAATAAAAAGGAGCCGACTTTAAAAACCAAGCAAAAAGTGCATTAATTTTGTCCACATTGGTAGAGAAATGTAAAAAATTGCGTCTATAGAATTATTGTAGAATTGATTAAATTTTTTATGAATCTATATGCCTAGCGAGGAATCAAACATGATGATTTCATTTTAATTACGAACCCATCTAGAAAATATCGTCAGTAATAAACAAAAGCCGTATCTAACCATATTGTAGGGGGTTACTCTGTACTCCGATGCGACAACGTATGTTCGAACTGTATAAGTGTACGAAAAGCCTAAATACTTTAAAAATGTTCGATTCCTGAACCGTACACAGTGGAATGCTAAGCATTACTTTGTTATTCAAGGTTTTGTTTCGGTTTGCTACTGTTTATGAGCGGTCGAATCCCTTACCGTCAGACGAATAACGTGACATGCTCGTCTCACAATTCATAGCAATAAAAGAAAATAATATATTGACACAACTTCGTGTCGGAATATAGAGTCACCCTCTTTAGTTCTAAAGGTATCCTCTTACAAATAAAAGGATAAACAGGTCGACGTAAATAATTTAGAAGTTACAAAAACAGTTTTGAAATACATTATTCTTATGCAAAGCAAATAAAACTGCGCCTCGGCTAACGAGAGTCATCTTTAAGTACCACTTTCCGAATATTTTAAAGAACTTAAACATCGAATATGTTTCGAGTGCAGGTCATTAACCTTATGTTGATACTTGATATTTTTATCCTGATTTGAGGTTATTAATCATGTATTGAGTACGGTAACAGTAAATAAAATGTATTTACTGATACATATATTTATATATATGTACCAATATAAATGTGCTGCAAAAATAAATCAATTGACATTTTAAACCCAACCAACCCGCACTAGGCCAGCGTGGTGGACTATATGGCCTAACCACTCTCAATCGTACTCTCGATTGTAGAGGAGGCCCGTGCCCTGCAGTCGGATGTATATGGGCTGATAAAGACAGACAGACGTTTTTAACTTGTTTCCTTAAATTAAAGTGCTAATGCCTCGGTGGCGTAGTTTTACTATGGTACGGTTACAAAGCTGAGGTCTCGAGTTCGAATCCCGGGTTGAGCAAAGTGATATCGAATTTTCTATTGATTATCAGTCCGGATCCGGAGTCAAGACTTTGTGCCCGATAAGGCGAAAGGCTCGCCCCCTATGATATCGTGGGACGGAACATACAAGTTGAAATGTGGATGTGCACCTCTGCTTACCCCATGTGGGAAAAAAGCGGGGGTTTATGTATGTATTTATGTAAAGATGTAGGAACTCGCTGGATACAAGCCAATTCAAACAGGTCACCGAGAGAATCATCCAATGATAGAAGTTTCTGGTAGGTAGTATTTCTTTGATTAATTTACTGTCACAATATTGCATATTGTAATGAATAAAAACAAAATGAAGTTAATATAAGTATTATATTAGTCTTAATGTTAGAATTACTTTTTGCGAAATATTTGTGATGACTGTCATTGAACTTTCAAGATAGTAATGGATGTAGCGCATTAAGTCTTAACGATCTGTTTCAAAATATGTCTGCTGAACTTTGCTTTAAAAAATTCGCATGATTAATTTTTATTTTATTGTTTATTGCTAAATTATACTTTGAGACCGTTAAATTTGCAATTATCAGAAATAGTCTTTTTTAAGCCTAGTCGCAATAAATCCTTCAATTTCCAATCACATATTGCAAGCATATAAAAACATATTATTAAATTCCACACTTCGATTTTCTTAGGAATGTAGATGTTAAGCAATACTTACTTATAAACAAATAAAATAATGACACTAATTAACACAGTAACCAAATTTGTAAAAATACATCGACCTTTTTTAAGTTAGGTAATTCTATATTTGTAGGTGTAATTAATAGAATGTTCAACGTTTTTCCAGAAAAAACCGAGTAGCACTGATTTCTCAGAATTTGACCAAAAATTTATTTGTGGTTACAATATAACCGGTTAAATATAAGTTTTACGATCTCTGTAACAGGATAGGTGAAAATAACTTATAATATTTTGTAATTGATTTTCCTGTTAACGAACTAAGCCGACTATCCATTAATCACCCCATACTACAATATGAGGTCTGTTGAATTTTGTGTGGTATTTAAATTTGACATGTACACGTAAATATTTTTTAAAATTAATTTTATTATTATGATGCATACAAACCTGTAAGGACGTATAAAAAAGCGGTCCCTCGCACCATCAAGATGTAATACCATGTAGTGTACCTTTATATCTCTATTTTGTGAGAAATCGAATAAATATACGAAATGACTCACGCGCTCTTCAAATGCTCCGTATTTTTATTTCCTCCCAAAATTCCTTAGTTTGGAATTTACAATAAAAAGTGAAAAAATACACCATATAAAATTGCATATAATTGCGGGACTATTTTATATCTGCAATCATACTTCATCTAATGACTGCTCGGGTATAAAAAGTTTATGTGCTAATAACGAATAATAACAAATTCGAGCCGTTTGTTTATGCACTTTAAAATAATATTTTTGTGATGCATTTTTGAATTAATTGCTACATAGGAGACTGAATTAATTATTATTTATTGTAATTTTGTCATTTGCATTTGTCGGTCCTTGAGTCAACGCGCACGTTGATTACGAAACGTTGCCAAATATGCCGTTTGAGATAATTAGAATTAAACGACATCATTGTGCAAGACACTTAGACAAATCTTAATTAAATAACTGTTTTCCCACACTAATGAGCAATGTGGCTATATCGGAGATAGCCATCATCCGTCGACGAATACTCTCAGCCTTAGACAGTTTTAAAACCTATTTGAATATCAAATTTATGCCGAGTATGGCAATAGACTCGACCCGTATCCCATCGTGAGACGGAACATTCAAGGCGAAATGTGGGTGTCCCGCCTGCTCAATCAATCAATCAAATCAACTGCGACACGAAGGCTGTCGAATATGTTCATGATGATAATTTAACAAACCTTTTTATCCAATGCCTAATCAATCTGACTTCCATTGTACTTACGTTTTCCATCCCTTCCTAATTACCACTATATTTTTCGAAGTTAGGGCAACCAACTTTTAAAGAGTGTGGTGATCACTTATCATAAGCGTCAGTGCTTTAAAAACCTCTACAAATATTAAACTGCAAAGTGGTAGAGCCACGCTGTTGTCAGTCATGATTCAGCATGAATGGACAGGGTCGTCCGGGGCGTTACCAGTATCTTGCAGGAGATCGACGTGAAGCGACATCATAGCTGTCACTTTACGTTCAGTGAGTGATATTGCCGGATGCCCAATACTACATTTCTTTCCCCATCTTTTTTCCTTCCCGCTCCCTTCCCGATCTCATGGGCTGGCAACATATTTATGATTTCAAAGTTATGGATGTTCATGATCGGCACTGATCACTTACCATAATAATAACTCTTTATTTAAAACAACACAAAAAAAATATATTACAAGAATAAAAATAAAAAAAATATTTAAATAAAGAAAACAAAGTGTTTTAAATCATGTGACCTGTTTGCTCGTTTTCCGGTCGATAAAAAAAACAACAACAACCAGTAGGTACTTATATGAATACATTTGAATTTTAAATAGGATTGAAAAGCGATTATGTTATTATCAAACCTTACGCAGATTATTAGTTATGGTTGTTTTGTTATTCAATAAAATATGACATCATCGTGACCTTTGACCTTAACAACTCGGAAATATTGATCCAGAAGTTATTGAAATTACCGGGATATAACAGATTGAAATTTAAAAAAATATTACGTTATTAATGCAAGTTTTTAGTTTAGGAAAATACAGGGTATATCAAGACTGCTACCGAAAACGAAGCCGGGTGGTAGTCTAAGCGACTTCAGACACAATGCAACAGAAAAAGTTGCAAAAAAAAGCGACAATTTTTTTTTTGTTATTTTTTTCCTATGGCCATATTTGGGTGGTAAATACATTTTTTCCTAAAATAATAGTGTATACCCTTTTACTTATAAATACTCTAAGGTATAAAAGAGTTTAAATTATTATTTTAGCAAAAACTATGGATTTACCACCCAAAAATGACGATATTTAAAAAATCATAAAAATAAAAAAATTTTAATTGCATTGTGTTTGTAGCCACTAAAACTACCACCCGGCTTCGTTTTCGGTAGCAGTCTTGAGATACCCGGTATTTACGGCCTATTTATAATACATTGTAGTTATTTGTTGTAATAGCGATAAGCTTAGAGCTAGAATTGACAATCAAGTGGCAATTTTAATCGATATTTCCATAACCTATTAATTTTCACGTCGCTACCTGAGCTTAAAATAGACAATTCATAGAATAAACTTGTAATAAAAGTAACCCAAGGATTAGGTATCGATTCAAAAATATTTTATAAAATAATGACGTGAACAATAAGGAAATCAAACATTTAAAAATAAACATATATAATAAATATTTTGTGCTGGGACATTTCCGTTAAATTCAAAGAAATAATATAATATCAGTTACAAGGTCTATCTTAAGGATAATTAGTATACTCGTATACGCTATGCTACTTCAATTAACCTTTTTTTCATAAATCATACCTATTTGATTTTCTTCAAGACGTACAAATATATTTTTTATTTTTAATAAAATTTAAGTAACAACATAAATCTTTAAGCTTACCATTTTATATTCAATAACACATTTAACTTATAGCGTTAAAACGTACGCTTGAACTAAATTATAAGTAGGTTGTTTATTTCCATGTAATAAATGATCGCATGTGAGAAAAAGAATATATTGAAAGTTTTTACATACATACATACATACATAAACTCACGCCTATATCCCAGAAGGGGTAGACAGAGGTGCCAGGACACCCACATTTCGCCTTGTATGTTCCGTTCCACAATGTGATAGGTGGCGAGCCTATCGCCATATCGGGCACTAATTCCTGACTCTGGGCTGATAATGAATAGAAAATTCACTTTGCCCAACCCGGGATTCTAACGCGAGACCTCAGCTTTGTAACCGTACCTTAGTCAATGATATATTATACACATACGACGTAGATATCGCACTAGCACTTCAAAAGTGAGGCGTTCAAATTCGGGCAATTGGTGTAATTTCATCTAGTCGCATAGCAACGGCGACAGAGGGAAGACCTCAGTGCTGTCAACATAATTTATTTCGAAAATATTGTCTAAAATGTCGAATTGTGTGTTTTAAAAGTGTTAAAACAATGGTGCAAAAATATGAAACTAAATTGGACCTACACACCATACGTAAGTATATAAAAACCACACAAAATTTAATTTTTATTTTAAATTAGCAAACACCGCCTTCAATTGTGTAAGAAGGATCGCCTAATACAACGATTGTGAAGTGCGATAGGGACAAAAAGCGTACGTCATAGATTAACAAGTCAGAAGCGAAACCGATCATACAGAAAATTGACGATGAAAGTTGGAATGGATTTGGATAATTGTATATTTGTTTCTAATTCAATCATATTTAAAACGATTAAGTTATTTGTTATGAATTATTTTCATAATAAATAACTTAATCCAACCACGAACATTACAAAATACATTAGCTTCCCCATATATTTTGAAAGACAATATTTACATATATCATTGAATGTTTCCAGATTTCCACGTGATGAGCTTTTGAGACGTAAATGGATATGCACTAAGCACAGCTCGGACAAAAAGAGGGGATCGTGACTGGATGCCTTTAAAACTGATTAATATTGGTTTAGCACATTTAATTTTGATTAAAAATATACAACTACGAAAATATATATATCCACCTAACAAAACCTGCACCATCGGTTGTAGTATCGGTTGTTTACTAGTGGCAGGTCGCTCATACGTTACCACCATGTGTAGGTACCACCGCAATGTCTATTTCCCCCGCCACACGGCAGTTTAAATGCCATGTTATGTTCCGGTTCAAAGGACATTCTCGCCCGAGTAATCGCTGTACTTATACTTAAGATCTTATGTCTCGGGATGGCGAGCGCAGTGAAAGCCAAGCATTGCTTTGTAATTTAAGGTGTCTTGGTTTCGCTTATGTCCACGAGCGGTCATATCACTTGTCATCATTACAACAAATAATAATATTATTAAGAGATCGTTTTTTCAGTGCCTGCTTACCATGAACTAATATACTAAACGGCAATTTATTTTTTCAATTTTGTCAGCAAATAAAAATATATTTGTTTCAGGACGGCGTACCACATGTATACTCATGTAGCAACCTCAAAGTTAATATATTATATACTTATAAAACCAAATAGGTAGTTTTATTTATCGTCACCCTTCTGTTTTTACCGCTTCGATTCTATGTTTGGATAGCGCAATGCTATCTCTTTTCGTCTCGTACTTTCTGTATAATCTGTTTCATTCACTAAAATTGTCATAAAGTATTAACAAATGAGTATGTATATGCATAGCAGTACAGTTTTTAAACGTCACGCAATATGGATATGCGTCATCTTTATTAAAACATCATTGACCTTAGTACAACTACGTTACCGAGGCAGTCTGAAAGTTTTTATCTTACGTATATAATTATTGATTACCGTTTTAACATTAAATTCTCATTTATAATATGCATAATTTAAAGCATACACCATTAACGCACAATATTTAATTAGATCAAGTTTCGGCAAACCACATGTCAGCTCCCTCTATACATCAAGAAAGTTTCACAAATAATTTTAAAACAAAAAAGGTAGGCAAATAAGTTGTTACTGGCCACATAAAAAAACTACCCGTTCTGATATTTATAAATCAATTAAATGCTAACAGTCTTACTAATAAAAATATATTATACAATTGTTTAACGTTTATATACTTATTCAATAGATAGGGTGTGAATAGCTACTTATACAATACTTTACTAATAAACAGTGTATAAGCCTTGTATAACTATATATTTGTTATGACACAAACTGCTGGTAACATTTTGGGAACCGTTCCGAAACCTTAAAATGTTGAATACACCATTTATTTATTTTTGATTTTATTTTTATATTTACATGAATTTATTTACCCATGGCTTGAGAAATAGCGCAACGACAATTCCTTTTTATCAAAAAATATTTTCAGTTTAAAAAATACAGGTTTCAAAATTGTTTATTTATTATTTCCCATTCTGTAAATTGTCCTCGAAAAATAGAGAACACGTTTTGAACGCGCATTGAAACGTCAACTGTCATTTTGCGCAAGAAATGTAAAAAGTTATAAACAAACCGTTGTTTTTCGTATATTTCATTCGTATGCATTTTATTATTGAATTTGTCAGGTGCAAACAAATAGCTACTTAGTCCATAACCAGCATTTCCGAGTAAGCGTCTATGGAAGTGTCCATTGCCGAACATCTATCGCATACGTGATTCTCTAAATCATCATCATCATCATATCAGCCACAGGAAGTCCACTGCTGAACATAGGCCACCCCCAAGGATCTCCACAATGACCTGTTGGAAGCGGCCTGCATCCAGCGACATCCTGCAGCTTTAGTCAGATCGTCTAATACTGGGCATTTTCTCCGCCAACTTTTTACATTTTAATACGTGTGCAATTGCACCTATCACATGTCCAAACCCACAAATACTAAGGAATCTAGGCTTCACTTCTTCTTCTTCCTCGAGTGTTCGTGGTATATAGATAAATTGCGCTGCTTTACTTGCTAAGGCGATGGCAACGCGGTGACAAACAATAGTGATTGATTGTTGGCTCATGCCATGTAGGTATGTCAGCTGCATCGTCTTGTACGTCTTCTGTATCAGCCCATATACGTCCAACTGCAGGGCACGGGCCTCCTCAACAATCGTCAGTATGATTGATAGTGGTTAGGCCATTTATTTCACCACGCTGGCCTAGTGCGGGTTGGTGAACTTACATACCATAGATTTTATTATAAATCGCTATGGTATGCAGGTTTCCTCACGATGTTTTCCTTTACCGTTTTAGTGCGTGGTGCTTGACTATCAATACACACATGACTCGGAAAAGTCAGAGGTGTGCCCTGGGATTCGAAACCGCGACCATCGTGAACATGTTGGTAGTCGCGTCTAGTCCGTTTACCAACAGGCCACCACGCACAATCATTATATATTATACCCTGAAAGTTGTACAAACTTGAAGCTCCTCAAAGAAGCCACTACCCTTCTTTGTCGGTTCTTTATCTTCTCGGATCAAGTACACCACTTCTTTGACATACCTTTTAGTAAATCTGTATATACCTCTAAATTCATCTTCTTCCAGAGAAACGGGATCTTTAGGATTGCCGCTCCTCATCGTCCACCTCAAGTATATCAAAATAGTCGAAATAATGCATAAGTCCATATTTAACACTAAATTAAAATACGTCGCGAGATGAGACCTGACAATAATTTATAATTTGTAGGCTATATACACTCTAAACAAGGTCAACCGACTGCATAAGGATTGTATAAAATGGCCTACACTTATACAACTGTTATAACGGGCGTATAAGTTAAAAATCCCTATACATCGTTTATTAGTAATGATAACGCTGTTATACACGATGCATAAATGTTTATTAGTAAGACCGTAAATATATAAGTAGTGCGAAGCCTTTAACAGAAAAAAAGCAATAAACCCGATGCAAAATTTAAAAATAACAAAGTACGTTTGATCCATTAGTGGGTTTTTAGAAATAAACTAGTTTAATTAACTCTTAATCGTTCCGACGTCTGTAAATAAATTTAATTTGATCTTCTGAATTCGCTGTATTTAGGTATCATATCAGTCTGTTTTCGTCTTGTAGGTCATTGTCAAACAATTTATGGAAAAGGATTTTGGCTCATTTCATATTGATATAATAATCTTTTTAATGCAATTATTTTCAGTAAATGTTCAAAGAATTCGAACTAATATAGAACAAGGTTTTGTCAAGAAATTATACCGGGTATCTCAAGACTGCTACCGAAAACGAAGCCGGGTGGTAGTTTTAGTGGCTACAAACACAATGCAATAAAAAAAATCGCATAGAAACGCGACAATTCTTTTTTATGATTTTTTAAATATCGTCATTTTTGGGTAGCAAATCCATAGTTTTTGCTAAAATAATAATTTAAACTCTTTTATACCTTAGAGTATTAATAAATAATAGGGCATACACTATTATTTTAGGATAAAATGTATTTACCACCCAAATATGGTCATAGGAAAAAAATAACGAAAAAAAAATAAACTACCACCCGGCTTCGTTTTCGGTAGCAGTCTTGATATACCCTGTATGTATTATATATGCCAGAAATGAATCGATATTTTTATAAAAAATAAGGTCAAAATAACACCATTTACTAAAGGTTTACAAAACATGAATATTACCTATATGTGTATCGACAAGGACTGTAGTGAAGTTGAAGAAAGAAGTGAAAGTTGAAAGTCAAGATATTGACATTAATTTTATATTCACATTATCCCAAAAGATATGCTATACATATATATATAAGTACTAACCATATATATAAGTAACAAAATTAACAACGGTAATAAAAAATAAGATTGCAATTTATTTTGCCGTAAAATGAAACTCAAAAAATATATTTCTTGTCATATTAAATGAAGATATGAAATATGCAAATAACTTGTAGAATGCAATTGATCAATATGGAATTGTGTAACATCTCCGGCGATTAATTTACATCAACTCGACCAGTCATAATTGATTTGAAAGGCGTGCATTACACGTTCACATATTGATAGAAATGGCAATGATCTAGTATTTTATCATTTTATAATACGCTCCATGGCTACATTTTAATAATACCTAATAAGTTTTTGAGTGACTGCCTCGATAGCGTAGTTGCATGGTTACAAAGCGGATGTATCGAGTTCCTGGGTCAGGCAAAATGATATTGGATTTTTCTATTCATTTCATCAGCCCGGAGTCAGGAATTTGTGTCAATACATAATTAACTAGCAGCCCGTTCCGGCTTCACCCAATTTAGATACAATTTTTTGAAAATATTCTATCGCCTGTGTTCACCAGGGATAATATAGGATTCAAATTGTAAAAGAATTTTTCAAATCGATGCAGTAGTTCCAACTTTCAGAGCCTATTCAATGCAAACAATCAATCAATTCTTTCCTCTTTATAATATATTAGTTTAGATGTGAGTATTACTAGAAATATAATGCTGCTATGGCATTTTCGCAGATTTCCAAATGTTAAAAGAATGTATGCCCTTGGATCGAAGAACGCAGATTCAAGAACATTTGAAATTATAATTTGCATATTAAATGTGATGATTAAATGAATATGTAAAATGTTTTATTAATGTATTTATGTTTTTAAATCATTTTATAATGCAAACTTATATTTGCTCATACACTGAACTACTTTAAACAAGGCGAAGAGTTTTTGTAACATTTAGAGCAGTCTGGGCAATATAATCAGAACTCTTTTCTCAACTATATTTCTTTTTTCTTATATTTCTTTCTTGACACTTGACTTTTCTTTCTTAACTACTTTCTTGACAGCCTCCGTGGCGCAGTTGGTTAGACGCCGACAGTGAAACGAGAAGTCGCGGGTCCGATCCCCGCACTGACGCAAATGTTTGTGTGGCCCACAAATATTTGTGTCGGGCATTGAGGTATTATACTAAAGCGGACATCGGGAACAAAATCTCTGCGTATGGTGCGTGCACAAGGGTACACATTGAAGCGAGAGGGAAAATATGTTACTTCGTAGGCATGACAGAGACAGAAATAGAATGTACCCTTCATTTTGTTACAAACATTTTATTTGCAGTGTCCCCTCTAGTATAATATCTCAATGGTGTCGGGTCTGGGTGTTTGTGAGACCGCAAAGTCTCTCGTAGTTTTTGATACCTACGACACAAGACTTAATTGATCTTAATGTGGGGTCAGAACTATGTATGTGACTGTTGGATGTATTATATATTATTTTTAAGATTACGATCACTATGTTCATCAAGCAATTGAGACTGTGATTTTTTTAACTACATCGCTTAGATTATTTATAATATAGAGGTCGCGCTGTCACACATTTGCGTCTTAAAAACGAAGATATTTTCTTGCTTGTAATGTTTAAAGCGCTGCTATATTAGTGACAGTTTAACTAATTATTTAACAAAACATTGCTAGACAGTTCTTTGATAACCGAAAGTATATTTATCTTTTATCATTTTTAAACGATTTTGAGTGGAATTAAATAGCCCTAAACTAATTTTTTTTCCTAAGTAATTCGTGTATGTTGGACAACCTGTCAAACATCAGTCAATAGGAGGGCAGAAAAAGGTGGACCGGCACCACCATCTTTATCTACGTTTCTGAATTACCAGCAAACCCTCTATATTATACTATTATAATATATTCTAAGCTACATCGTATTTCATACCTATATACTAAAATGATTACAGTTGAATTTGTAATTGTATAATTGCTACAGTCGTTAAATTTTTTTTACTATTATTTAATTATAAAAAATCATGTCCATAATAAATTGAACTCATGTCAATATGTTATTAAATATCTATTACGCTTTTTGCCATGCTAAGGATCAGTTTTTAAAATATTAAAGCTGTATTTATTATTTTAGAATCTAGTTCTATTTATAACTATTAATATTCATCTCGGGTTTATTTCCTGCTGAGTCTTTTTTTTTTGTTATTTTTATCAATAAGTATTCTTTTTAACTGGTTTATTTCGATCATGTTTATTTTTTGCTGATTTTATTTAAATCGTGGTTTGATACTTGCGGGTATCCATTACACATTCTGATTAATTTATTTGTGCTTATTTTTGGCATGTTATTTTTTAATGTCATCTGGAAATAAGTTGTGATAAGTTACCATAAAACATAAGCTCGTAATTTCAACTTTCGTACAGAGATAAATATAATATGTGTTGAGTAATTAAAAAAAGATGTGTATACCTGTCTGCAGCGATTAAAATATATAGGTTTATGATCATTACAATTTATAAAAGAATTGCAAACTGCCATTTACAACGTGATTCTTTTTATTGAAAGTACCTAGTTTATAAGGATAATTCTTAAAATTGTGGAGTTAGGACGAGGTGTGTGTTGTCATTTTTTACTATTTAGAATTCGACTGACCTCCTTATTAATAAAGACTTAACGCAGTTTTCAAATGCCGTTAATATGAGCTGACTCAAAAATGTTATTCATAGATGTCAAAATAACTAATCAGCTGTTTAACAGCTCATTAAATTCAAATTGGCGTTACCTTTGTTTAGTCAAATTTCAAGCAGAAGAAAAATGGTGGATGTCTGTCAGCTGGACGTTTGATAATACTGTTATATGAATGAAATTACTTCTACTCTTGGAAATAGAAATATTAGTCAAAATATGTAGAAAAAACAATGATGAATAGAAAAAATAATGAACGTTTTATCTTAACATAATTTAATTAATTTACGTTTATGCGATTGATTAGCGTTTTCTTACGGTAAGGGTATGTCTCAAAACACAGATTATTTACATTCAGTACGAGTTGACGGATATTTTTAAAGGCTACCGGCTAAGATCGAAAGATAGTACTCACTAAGGTCTCTCATATTTTTAAGTCAGCTCTCTATACAGTGTTACAAGGATGTATATTAGCATTTGTGTAATAAATATATATCAAATATGATAGTGACACATCTGGTACAAGGTTAGTGCTTGCACCAGTTATGGATATCGTTGCCTATATTAAACGCATTTGATTGAACTTATGCATTTATATTGCCGGATGAAACCTGTAACATATAAAAATGGATAACTCATGAAATTCATGGTTATAGAAGGAGAGTAATATTACGTTGTTTTACTGGTGGTAGGTTTTTCATATGTGAGAGGCCTCCTGAGTAAGAATGGCTTGCTGGTCTCGCCAATCATTGCAATAAAAAAAAACTACGTAAATTCATGGTCCTTTTTCATTATATTTCAATGAAAGTGTATAAAAAATCACCCACAATACGCATATAGTCCTGAACCAACATTATACCAGTCTTATAAAAAGTATTAGAAAGTGCGTGATGCATCTCAGTCTTACAATAGACCCAGAACAAAATGTATGAATCAGACAACCATTTATCTCGGAGCGAGGATCAAACCCGCTCTCTCATTTCACAGTTCAAGATAGCACTGGGAACCGCATTAAGTATTCACCACATACATGTAGTAGAAAGTACTTATAACACGAATTGTTTACGTTTTCACCGGGCCTGCTAGGCTGCGTCACAATGCGACCCGTTGCGCGACACACATACGATGTAAGGTCGGCAGTATTACGCATACGTGTCACGCACCGTGATCATTGAATACATCTATTAAGAGCGCAATAACTTCTATACCTACAAATGCGCTTTGATTGGATATAACACTATTGATACTGGTGGTAGGTCTCTCATATGCGAGATATGTGAGAGTCCTCCTAGGTAGGTATACCTCACCGCAATGTTTTTTTCTCCGGCCAAACAGCATTGTAAATTTACTGTTGTGTGTCGGTTTGGAGGACACTGTAGCCAGAGTAACCACTGGACATATTGAGACTTAACATCTAATCTAATCGTCACTTAAGGCGTCCACTGAAAATCAGCGTTATGGTTTGCACCACATCATAGCATAAGCTGAGTCCACTCCGGTCCACACCGGTCACAGCCGCGACCAGTCTTTTTTGTATTTTTATACTGTGTTTTTTTATTAACGATGCCTGTGTATGTTGCGACTGTGACAAATAAATCGTATTTATTTCTTTCTTTTCTTTCTTAATGTTTCAGGATGGCGAATTTAGTAGAATTTAGAATGTCAAGCATTGCTTTGTAATTCAAGATGTTGTATAGTTTTGCTACTATTCATGAGCGGTCGTATCGCTTACCATTAGGCAAACGGTATGCTAGTCTCGACCTACATTGTAATAAAAAAACACCAGACGTACAGATTTTAGTTGTATAAAATTGGTCACTGCTAAGGACGGAAGAGTTGGATTAAGATTGCTTCAACGAACGTGCTGACCGCTTGGTCTCCGCGATCTGGCGGATAAACTCTACAAATGTCATTTGAGATGGTATGGTCACGTCCTAAGAAAGCCGCTAATTAACTAAGCACAAGCACGCGCACGTAACATCAATAAGTCAAGGGTTTATACCGTGGGTTTAAGCCTACGACCTCAGCTATAACAGTGGGTTACACTTCTTACTAGGCTACAGTTAATAAATATAAATAAACGCAAGTAATTGTATATGGTGCGTCCAGTTCTTCCTTCTCCGATACATGACATGGGTAATAAAAAGGTGTAACATATAAGTGCATCGGAAATACTCGCCAATGCCATTTATTTTCTGTGGTTATACTGGGAACTAGTGTACAGTGAAGTCATCGCCTCTGGTAATGCCTACTGAATAACAGTTTTCATCCTTTGAGAATTAAATCAATCTATTCAAAAACAAACACTGACCTACAGAAAATAAGAATTATTGGTAGGTATAACTTTGAAAATCAGAGTCTGTTTTTAATGAGGGCGCCAAGATCGAATTTAATATAATACAACGGAAAATGTACGAATATGTAAAGAAATACCTACGTATAAAAAATTTATAAAGAACACAATGGTATTTTTAATAGTTCTACCGTAATTGTTTTTCTTTAATGCCAATTATCTCCGCATAATACTCTTTTTTGCCAAGCTTTACATAATAAAATAAACCATATAAGTACGTACACCAAGAAAGAGCATGGTGGCCTGTTGATAAACGGACTAGACGCGGCTGCCAATATGTTCACGGTGGTCGCGGGTTCGAATTCCTGGGCACACCTCTGACTTTTCGGAATTATTTGTGTGTATTTATCGTCAATCACCACGCACTAAAACGGCGAAGGAAAGCATTGCGAGGAAATCGCATACCATTATTTAAAGGACTTCCTAGCATTTTTATAGCTTTGAAGTTAACACATTTCCATAAATTATGCGTGGCGCCTTCCAACAATATTATCTTAATTAATTTAAAAAAATAAGCGAATTCCAGACATAACAAATATATCAATTCATCAACGTAGGAAATTGTTGAAAATGTGAAACAAGAACAAGAACAAGACATCCTGAAAATTTTAATTGTATGCCTAAGTTGTTACTTAGTTGAAATTTCATCGTTACATATTATTTTTATTTTCATCTTATTGATTTGTTATTGGTTGATAAAGCAAAGGATTGTTTTGATCAAAATCAGTTTAATTTTAAATGAATTTTAAGTATATTCCTTTTTTATAGCGTATTTGGACAATTATAGCTGACAGGTTGTAGAACTATTCCGCTAATAAATAACCTCAAAGGTCAAATTATCCATTAATAAATTTAGTAAAACACGGCAAATACTCAGAAATAAGTTAATTTTCCCGCAAAATATATTATTCCGTGACCGGTTTTCTAACATGTCCATTATCATAGTCGAGATCACAACGTGTTTTTTGTATGTACGTCTTTGCGTTTAAATTCCTATAGAAAACGTGGAGTGGCTGACAAGGACTGGTGATATTAATTATACACAGTCAGGTCATAAGTATTGTCACACAGTAAAAACTTTTGTTTTAGAATGCTGGCCACAAAAAAGTTTATTGATTTCGAATTACTAATCATTCATGAAAATAAAAATGTATTTACTTTACTTTTTAGAATTTTACTGATTTTTAAATATGGAGTTGACACTTAAAGAAGACCGTGTTGCAGTTATTGCGTTGCATCGTTGCGGTTACGCACCAATTCAATTTTTTTACATACTGAAAAATTTGAATATAACCAAAAGATTCGTTTATCGTACCATCAAACGATACAATGAAGACTCTAGTGTAGATGACAGGTCAAGAAGTGGTCGCCGTCGGTCTGTTAGGACTCCAGTAGTGATAAAAGCTGTGAAGGCGCGAATTCAAAGAAATCCCAAACGTAAGCAGAAACTGTTGGCCCTTCAGATGGGGTAAGTAGAACCACGGTGAATAGGGTGTTAAATGAAGACTTAGGGCTTCGGGCATATCGAAGAAAAACAGAACATCGTTTGAATGCTCGTCTAATGGACCAGAGACTGAAGAGATGCCGCGCTTTGTTGAAGCGGTACGCGGGAAAAAAATATCGGGAAATTCTTTTTTCAGATGAAAAACATTTACCGTAGAAGAGAGCTACAACAAACAAAATGATAAGGTGTACGCATACAGTAGTGAAGAAGCGAGCAACCGTATTCCGCGCGTCCAACGAGGTCATTTTCCATCCTCGCTCATGGTATGGTTGGGAGTTTCTTATTGGGGCTTAACAGAGGTACATTTTTGTGAGGTAAAAACGAGAGAAAGGTGTAAAAACGAATGCAGTTGTGTATAAAAATACAGTCCTGACGAACCTTGTGGAACCTGTTTCTCATACCATGTTCAATAATAGGTACTGGGTATTCCAACAAGATTCGGCGCCAGCTCATAGAGCGAAGAGCACACATGGCTGGCGGCGCGTGAAATCGACTTCATCCGGCACGAAGACTGGCCCTGCTTCAGTCCAGATTTGAATCCGTTAGATTACAAGATATGGCAACACTTGGAGGAAAAGGCGTGCTCAAAGCCTCATCCCAATTTGGAGTCACTCAAGACATCCTTGATTAAGGCAGCCGCCGATATTGACATGGACCTCGTTCGTGCTGCGATAGACAACTGGCCGCGCAGATTGATGGCCTGTATTCAAAATCACGGAGGTGATTTTGAATAAACTTTAGTGTCATAAGAATCTATGTTTTGTTAAGTTCATTTTGGTATATAAATGGTTACATAATGAATAAACTTGTTTCAATTAATTTATATTAAACATGTGACAGAATTTATGACCTGACTAGGTATATAGCAAGACTAAGATTCAAGAGCAAAATAGCTAGGAACAAAGATTGTGAAGAAGCAGTTTCTTGTTTGACAGCTTTCGTGGCGCTGGTGATTAGACCCCTGCACCGCGTGAAATGTTTGTGTTTTTGCAATGTATGGCGAGAAAAACACCTTGAATTACAAAGCAATACTTGGCATTCCATTGTTCTCGCCATCCTGAAACATAGGATGTTAAGTCTCAATATGTCCAGTAATAACTCTGGCATGCATAGTAATGACACCGAGCATTGAAGCTCGGCGAATCTCCGGGAATGTCTAACTTTTCTTTAACCCATTCCGAAATAAATCAGAAAGTTAAATTAATAGGAGTGGTTGAAAATCAATGATTATCCTCTTCCCTCCGTGCAAAGCGGGAATGACAGCTGGAAGCTGTGAAACACAAGTATTTGATTGCGGTCTGGGTTGGTGAGTCTGGTGAGATCGAAAATTCTGATATGCGAAATATAAGACTTGATCCCTATCTACTAATAAAGGTATCACTATCCAAATAGAGTATAATCCGGTAAGATGGTTATCTATGGCCGGTCGACAATATCGCGAACTATTCGAAACTGGATTAATTTAATTAAAATATACTTAACAATTAACATTAATTTATTTTCAAAACCGGTAATAGTTTTCTGTTGTATGTTTGAAACAAGATCTTGTTATTATTAATATTCTTTAAATATATTGTATAATATACGAGTATGTACATAACTTAGAGTATCTATACCGGGTATCTCAAGACTGCTACCGAAAACGAAGCCGGGTGGTACTTTTAGTGACTACAAACACAATGCAACTCAAAATTTCGCAAAGAAACGCGACAATTATTTTTTATGATATTTTAAATATCGTCATTTTTGGGTGGTAAATTCATAGTTTTTGCTAAAATAATAATTTAAACTATTTTATACCTTAGAGTATTTATAAATAAAAGGGTATACACTATTATTTTAGGAAAAAAAATTATTTACCACCCAAATATGGCCATAGGAAAAAAATAACAAAAAAAATATTGTCGCTTTTTTTGCATCTTTTTCTGTTGCATTGTGTCTGAAGTCGCTTAAACTACCACCCGGCTTCGTTTTCGGTAGCAGTCTTGATATACCCTGTATATATAGAGGGAGCGCTGGTACTTCAAAACGTAGATAAAAATGGTGGTGCCGGGCCACCTTTTTCTGCCCTCCCATTGGCTGATATTTGACAGGTTGTCCAACATACATGAATGACTTGGAAAAGAAAAGTAAAAATAAATATTTTAGAGCTGTTTAATTCAACTCAAACTCGTTTTAAAAGGACAAAAGCTAAATATAATAACGGTTATCACTGGAAGTTATAGCAATTTATGGCTAAATAATTATTATTTAAATTTTTACTAATACAGGAACGGTACCACCATTACGAACAAGAAGATATCAAAATTTTTCATGACGCCAATGTATGACAGCGCAGGCACATACATATGCCCATTACCCCTTCCCTCTTCCCTTATATCCCGATGTCCTCTCGATTTGTTGGGCCGGGAACACCTCCATGATCCATGTGAGTGATCCATCAGGTGACATATTTGCTCGATTGCCGGACCTTGGCTATAAAAATCATATACGCAATAGAATACTGGATTAAAATATTGTTGTTTTTAAATTTGGGAATATATTGTTTATGCAAATCCCATACGAAATGCAAATAAATAATGGAAACCTACATTTTTTTTTAAATCGTGGCTTATAATTATAATAATGTCGGCGTAGCACCAAATATAAGCCATGTGAACTTTATACAAAGTTATTTAAAGACACCTCAAATTGATTAATATCATTATTATTTATGCAAGTTTATTATACTCTTTTAACTTGTTGATTCATAAAATATCGAAATAAAATGATACCGTTTTCTTGGATAAAAACAAATTAAAGTTCATGATTTTCTAACAGTTTTGTAATTAACGCCTTACCGTTCTTATTCATAACAGCGCAGAGTACGTTTAACATACTGAGATAGAGACGTCACTCAATCAATTCAAGGCGCCCTTCTCGCATTAGTTAGTTAGTTAGTAAGAAAAATACAATCGCAATAAATCGTTACGTATATGCACAAAAAGATTGATGGAGGCTTAGACCTGAAAAACGTCTCACAGCATCGGTTTGGATTTTGTTTATTTGCAACACTCGTACTTTACCTGATTACAAATTCGATTGTTCTGAGTTAAACCACCGTGATATACAGTTTTAAAACTTAATTGGGCTATCGAAAGTTTGTCTTTTTCGCTCAAACTGAATTCAAAAGTCGTTTGAAAGAGACCAAAATATTGGATAGCTAAAATGACTTTTAAAACTACTTATGAATATGGCTGTGCAGGTTCAATGCTCGTTTAGTAGAATCGAGACAAGTCTGGAATCCAGTTTGTGAATGTCTAAAGGCCAACTGGTTTTAATGCAGGTGCATACTTTAATACCTTATTATTTGTATAAATATAGCTTAATCGTTGTTTTATTGGACTAGTAATACATGCAGAGACCCTGAAATCTAGTTTTATGTTAAGGGTAAATCAAAATTTCCATTCGAAAACAGTAAACAAGTTTCGCGTAGAAATTGGAAGGGAATATTTTGTCCTTAAGCTGTTAAAATAATAAACGAATCCTAGCGCGTTTCAGTCTTGTAGAAAGATGAAAAGTAGAAATAAGTGAACGAAAATACATTAACTGACACCTTTATTTCAGAAGGGTGAGCAGAGGTGCAACTATGTCACTCACGTTTCGCCTTGTGATAGGGGTTGAGCCTAACGCCATATCGGGCACCAATTCCTGACTCCGGACTGGATTGAAAAATACCATATAACTTTGCCCGACCCGTTATGTAAGTTTTGCCATCATATCGCAGTGTAACTGAGCCACCTAGGCAGTCAAAGCATTCAGTTGTACGAATCACAGAGCTTTCCCCTATGTCACTATCCAAAAGTTTCGGAGATTCAGAGGTGTGCCCAGGGATTTAAACATGTGACCACCATTAACATGTTGGCGGCCGCGTCTGGTCCGTTGCCAAGATTCCACCATGCTGTTTTAGTACTTGGCGTTTTATTTGCACCCTATTCTGGATGCCAGGAGTAGAAATGGTGTGTGTATGGGCGGTATAACTTATAAACGAATTGGACTTTCGCTGGTATGGCGGTCGACGTAACTACATGTTTTCTCTAATAATTAGGATTTTATGATTGTATAGGTGCCACAATGAATAAGTAATTGGTTGTTTTAATACGGGTGACCTTAGAAGGGTTCGATCTTTGCATAAATAAATTATTGCATCGTTGATAAACCTAGGGCGCAGTTGAAAACCTTGATAAATTAGGAGTAGGCTTCTTGTAGCTAAAGACGACGATAAATATATTTTCCGGGATTTGAGTGTTGATTCATATGAGATTTCTGGACAGAAATGAAACCTCAGGGATGGGGATAATCATCATCATATTTAAAGACAGTCCTATTGACACGTTATTTTACTTTCAATAATTTGAAACTTTCAGTTCTACACGGCGCTATCCCGACTGATGCCATGGTCCGCTTTTGTTACTATAGTAGGTCTCATGAAGTCTACGAAAATTATCCAATCATACTTACCAATGCATAAAACTTCACCACTCGAATTGCCCAAGAATGAAGTACAAGATTTCTGCTTTGAAGACTGCACCTTCTCTCTCCTTTTTCTTATCTCTATACAAAGGTTGCCTGAAAGAGATTGCCTTATGCCTTATACAATAAGGCCGCCGATTGTACTTATTTTAAATTTAGTTATACTTCTTTTTGTATTTTTCTTAGTGTGCAATAAATAAGATAAAAAAGAAATTCTTATTTTTTCATGATTCAGTACTTACACGCAATAGAAATCATTGCAGATATTATCTATGCTAATGATAGTTCATCATTAAGTTGTATAAAGCGATGCATATTTCATCTTACATCATTATTTCTTTGTAATACAGCTAATGGGTGACAAATAGAATACAAATGGATATTTTAATCATAGTAGTACGCAGTCTTTGTTAGGATTCCAAATAAACATGCTTTAAAAGGATGGAATATAAAAGCATGTAAATATTCGATTGCCAAAACATTTGTTTGAGGACTAATCGCCGAAAATAATGGCAATATTTTGGTTTACCTACAGATTCCAAAGTTCATTAATAAGGCCAAGGCCATTCACAAAACTGGAATATTGCGGTCCAGCAGCGCTTTTATATTGATATCTGTGTCAGCCCATATACACACTTTCCACTGCAGGGCACGGGCCTACTGTACAATCACAAGTACGATTGAGTATGTTTAGGCCATATAGTTCACCACCCTGGCCTGGTGCGGGTTGGGGAACTTTTACCTAGGTACTATAGAAATTCTTCCGAATCACAGGAATGCAGGTTTCATCACGACATTGACATAAGAAACAGGTAAATCTCAGGTTCCCTAACGTTGAAACGTTAGGGAATTTCTTAGAAATTTTAATATTTTTCTAAATATCTATTTGAATGGGCTCCCTTTAAGCAGAAGTATAATAGTATAATCTTAAATTAAATAAGTTGCATACGCATGTTAAGTGATCTAGCATTGTGTACGGTAAGGTTAGATAGAAAATAACGATAGACTGGATATGTGAAACTTGTCGCTCTAGTAAAAACAAAGAAAAATCGAGATATATTAACATTATTTACCAGGACGAAGACTCCCAGTACATGTATTACAAGTGATCTCATTACAAAACCACAATTATGTAGTAATTGCCGTAACACAAGACAATAGATAACAAAGCTAGGGTTATATGTTCAATGGACCGTTGTTGTGGCTTTTAAACATCAAGCTGCGGTCGATCTATTAATATTATGACAGTGTGACCACAAAGCTTGATTTAATATCAAAATATTGTTGCATTTTAAAGGACTCTCTTGATAATATTCCTCCATAGCACAGGCGGTTAGAAGCTGCCTATGTAACGAGAGGCCGCGGGTTCCATCCCCGCAACGAGAGAAATGTTTGGGCGGCGCACAAATACATATTTATTTCGGCCTGGATGTATGTGAGACCGGAACACCTCTCGTAGTTCCTGATACCCACGACATAAGACTGCATCTTAGTGTGGGATCAGGACTATGTATGTGACTGTTGGGTTTCATTTATTTAATAATACTCGTAATCGTAAAGAAAATCGTAAGAACTACAAATAGCTCTCGTTTCATTTTCATTAATTTGCTGCATTTAATAGTTTTATTACTTAACGTAGAAGGCATTTTAATCAATATTGTTCTGTAAAGGGTCCGACCCAAGTCGAATGGTGGTTAAGCAAGAGTGTTTTAGGTATGTGATTAATTCAAATTTCTTTCAATAGTTTGGCCTTACTGAAATGTATAGGGGCTTGCTTCTATGGACCGACTGACGGATAATGACAAATGATGGACTATATTTTACCACATTCGTGAAATTGAGCAACAAAAATATAACTCGAGGTCTACATATGCACAAACTGTGTGAAACGATAATGGAGTTAAAAAATACACACGTGAACACGTGATATTTGGACATAAATGTGACCGATACTAGTTGTTCTTATTAGACATCTATTTAAAAAATTAAGACAAAATAAATAAAAAAATATTGGACTCGATTAGTTGTATACTGGTTTTTTGAACATAATATAGATAATTATGTTCAGAATTCGGTATAAATAGGTTGTGTATTTTTTGTAACTATTTAATTGGAAAAGGATACTTTTCAAAACTTTTTTTGTACATGGAACAAGTTATAGTATCTTCAACTTAAAGTTCTAAGCTATTGTATTATACATGTTACATGTGAAAAAAAAACACAACTGAAACTGATACAAAGCTATACATATTATAACATGATTCAGTACAATTACGTTGATGAATAAGCATCAATCTTTTAACAAAGAGTTTTTGCTTTCTTTCTATGACAAATGTGACTTCAAACAATTTTTTCATAAATTTAATAAAAAGTACTATTCATCACTTACAAACGATCTTTTAAAGGAATAACGGTTAACACAATATTGTTTCCTCTTAATGACTTAGTTTAATGTATTTGTGGCTTATCTGGCCGTCGACCTCAGACTATCGGCCAAAATCTGACACAATTATATCACAAAAAAGGCTTTTTGAAAAGTGGTAGGGCCACGCTGTTGTTCTCATGACTCAGCATGAATGGGCAAGCTCGTCCGTGGCGGTACCATTGTCTCCCAGGATGGAACTTCTAGCGAGATTGCCGGATGCCCAATACTTCCCTCATCCCATCCTTTATCCTTCCCGCTATAAGTTGAACCGTAGTCCCCGGCAAATCGTTTCAAACGTCAATTTTGTTTGGTAGTACCGGTTTTGGAGTATTTTGCACAAGACTTACACAAAATTGTACCAAATTTAAACACTATTTTCATCTTAAAAAATAGGAGGAAGTTCTCATGTAGAGACAGGAGCAATATATTTATGATGAAGTGTCCAGGGGCCACGCGATTTCTATTAAGATGTAATTTTTTTGCTCTCAATTAAATTATTAAAAAAATATTAATCAGAAGGCCGGTAATGTTTTGTCATGTAATTTTTTTTTTTTTATGAAATGAAAATGTTATGGGACTGGCGAATTAATAATGATAAAAAACTTGTCTTCAAAAAATGGTACTCTTGCTTGAATAGAGCTTACTGCTAACTAATGTATGAAACTAGATTAGAGGTATTTGGCGTACATATTTTTTAATCTCAATCATAATACTCAAAAGTGGGTTTATTAAACCTGATTTTAAAATCTTTTCATTTTACCTCGTCCCATATCTGTTCCTTTAATATTTAATAAATAAAAAACGATTGCTATTATCTCTAAAAGAGCTTTTGTGACAAAGGACTACAACAGAATTCAAGGGTTTAACATAAATCCACTGGTTTAGTTTAACATAAATTATTTAATACAATGACAAAAGCGCACGTAGCTACTGAAAAAAAACTGTATAATGCAATTATACATAATAATCCGGAATAAAACGAATATTATGACATGAATCCGTTATTTTTAGCAAGCAAGACGTCAGAGCCAGTCATGTCCTTGCAAAAATCCAATTTAGCGTATATTTTTTATCCTTATTCTGATTTATTTTGTACGCAAATTACTTGTTCTGTTCATTTTGTATTATTTTTTTCCTGTTATTTATAAGACGTGTTGACATTACTTACTTTTTTTTACTTTGAAATGTTATCGTTAAAGAAAAATGACTTAACGTCAACCAAACCGGTACTTCTCCTCTGTTCAATTTTTTTTATTCCAATCCGTAGCGAGACGAATATGCCATTCGCTTGATGTAAAAGATACGACTGCTAATGGAAAGTAGCAAAACCAAACAACACCATGAATTACAAAGTAATTCTTGGCATTCCATTGCGCTCGCCATCCTCAGACATAACTCCTGTTCTTATCTCATCTAAAATTTGCCTTGAAAATTAATGATGTCATCTATCCATCGAGCGGGCGGTCTGCCTACCTAACTCTTGGTCTCTCTATGCCACCATTCTGTTACCGCTTTACACCAACTGCCATCCGTTCATCTTGCCAAGTGTCCTGCCCACCTCCACTTGAGCACAACAATGCGTTGTCCCACGTCAAACACCCCTGTATGTTGCCGGATTTTTTCATTGCGGATTCGTTCCCTGAGATTAAATATCGAATTAAATGTCTACTGGTGGTAGGTACCACTTCAATGTCTATTTCTCCCGCCAAGCAGTAGTGCTAATTCAGTGTTATGTTTCGGATTGAATTACATTGTAAGTACTGGACATATTGAGACTTTATATGTTATATCTCAGGATGGCGAGCGCAGTGGAATGTCAAGCATTGCTTTGTAATTCACGGTTTTGTTTGGTTTTGCTACTGTTCTTGAGCGGTCGTATCGCTTACCATCAGGCAAACGGTATGCTCGTCTCTCCATTCATTGCAATAAAAGTCTAAACTATTCAAACTATAATTGCATTAGGTAAATTGATATTTTAAACTATAGGAATAAAATGACAGCGTCGTCGTGCATTACCTTACTCAATGCCGAATATTCGCGGAAACAATAGCTGTTAATTTTAATACAATGATTTCCTAACCGACGGAAATTTTCCACGGTTATCCGAGGTTGTGTGTATATTGGTATTAATTCTTACTATTCATTCCGAAGAGCATACCTCTTACCTATTTAATTCACAGGAGTCTGGACTAAGTTATTTTTTATGGCCATGAACGGCGAAAACTGCATGCGTTTCGCCTAGCAGTAAGAAATACGACCGCTCATAGCCAGTAACAAAATCAAACATCATGAATTATAAAGCAATGTTATTCCACTGCGCTCTCTGTCACTATGCCCTGAGATTTATACTATTTAAAGTGACAATATGTCCAGTAGTTACGCTGGCTGCAATGTCCTTCAAATCGGACTTAAGATATTTATTATGTTATTTTATAACATGAGAGAATTCAAGTCTCCACCAAATTAAGGGTTAAGAATTATTGTGACATTCGTAGCCTATTCTTTCCTGTATATATCAGCTGTATCAGCCCATATACGTCCCACTGCAGGACAGGTGCCCCTCTACAATTGAGTACGATTGAGAGTGATTAGGCCATATAGTCCACCACTCTGGCCTAATGCGGATTGGTGGACTTACATACCATAGAAATTCTTATAAATCGCTATGATATACAGGTTTCTTCACGGTGTATTCCTTCACCGGTTTAGTACGTGGTGATTGACTATGAATACACACATGACTCCGAAAAGTCAGAGGTGTCCATGGGATTCGAACCTTCGAACACCGTGAATATTTTCCACCAACAGGCCACTACGCACTTTACTTTGCTGCATTAAAATTAGCTTAATTAACATTTTATTATATAAAAAAGAATTGTGGTACCTAAAGGCGCTGCCCTCGAGGAATATAGTTTTTATTTTTTGTGCAACTTGCTCCGAAGTGTGTGACAGCTAATGGATTGTATGGCGATTGGCAATATCTTTGTTTGGGATCAAAATCGTTAATGAATGGCGTGTTAAATTAGAGTGATTTTTTTGTGTAATATAAGATATGTTCAGGTAGATACTTGTCAGGTAGGTCTCTAATACGTGAGAATCTGCCTGGGTGGGTACCACCGCAATGTCTATTTCTCCCGTCAAACAGCAGTTTAAATGGATGAAGGACATTGTAACCAGAGTAACTCTAGACATATTGAGACTTAACACCTGATGTCTCAGGATAGCGAGCGCAGTGGAATACCAAGCATTGCTTTGTAATTCAAGGTGTTGTTTGGTTCTGCTACTGTTCATGAGCGGTCGCATCGCTTACCATCAGGCGAACGGCATGCTCGTCTCGCCATTCACTGCAATAAAAAAAATAAAAAAATAGAACTTACTTGATTCGTAGTGAGAAAGATGGCCATGGTAAAAAAACCTCAGTGAAATAGAATATACGCGTACTTGAAGTATAGTGTATATGATAGTACAATAATTATACTGTTAATCTTGGTTAATCTTATCAACGATACCAATAAACCGAAAAAAGTACCTTGTTATCCCTGCCGGTGCCAGGGTGCCAATTATTCAAAAAAATGGGTAATATAAACTACCGGTTATGTAAAATACAGGTTAATATAGCCATATTCATTTAAAATTAATTTATATTCAGCCACCCTGGCGAACTTTGTTACAACCTCCGTTCGCTTCGTTGATTAGACCAGCTATGAAACGAGAGGCCAAGTGTTCGATCCCCGTACCGAGATAAATGTTTGTGCGGCCCACAAGTATTTTTTTTGTATTTGGTCTGGGGCCCTAATATATAAATCCGAAATTCGAATCTTCGTGACGTTTTTCGTTTCGAAACCTACTCTGTAACACGAAATTCGAATCTTCGGATCGAAGATTGAATGATTCGAATATATCGGCAGTCCGAGCATTTACAGAGTAGGCACATTAGTATCGTCACAAACTTCGTTCTTCCGAAGTTTCGAACTTCGTTTCGGATGAATATAGTAGGGCCCCTGGATGTTTGCGAGACCGAAAAATCATAGTTTCAGATTAAGACTATGCGTGTATGTGACTGTTAAGTATTTATTATTATTATTTATTATATCGCAAGCATGTTGTAGTTTAGCAGAAGCTGGCAGAAGCTTGACTGAAGGATCTGATGTATTTTTGCAGTGACATTATTAGAACAATATTTTTATAACCATGAAAGTCAACACAAGTGTTTTTCTGTATCATTACCATATTTGACACTTGTTGCATTTGGATTAAATTATATACAGGATGATGTTGACATATTTTATTTAATTTAAACCACATGTTCCTAACCCCCCATAGGTAATATTGTACAAAGTTTGATCAAAAACTGCCTTGATTTTATGTTTCAAGACTTTTGATCAACCCCTATAGATACCGATTCTTTTTACGACTCAGGTAAGTTCGCGAACCGAACTGAAGTTCAGCAATGCGGTAAAATACTCGTATCTATATGGGATGCCCAAAAATCATGAAAACAAAAATAACGATTTTTGACAAACATTCTCATTGTTTATTTTTTTTAAATTATGTACAATGTTCCCTGGGGTACATATAGGTTAAACTAAGTACAATGTGTCAATATCACCCTGTATATAAATATATTATTTATTGTGTTAGCTGTTTAAGTAATATTGTTTCAATTTATTTTTAAGTTCTTTTTATTCACCTATTTTTTATGATACTGTAGATATACAGTACAGCCGCCCTAGAAAAATTAAAATGCATTCTCTTTCTACAATCATTAACGACTTGACGTAAGCGACAGCGTTTCGTTTGTTCAATTGCATCTTGGGTAGTATTTTTATGGGTGTTAGCCACTGGTGCTGTACGACGTACAAACTTCAAGGCCTCACGTGAAGACGTTACCGAATGTAGAAAAATAAAAGATTGGAATCTTTTGTAACTTGGCTAACGGGGCTGTAGTTTTACAAGTAATTACTCGTTACAAGAACAAATTATACCTACCTATTATTTACTCACTCCACAATGACTTGTTGGAAGCGGCCTGTTCATTGTGGTCATTATGGAGATCCATGGGGGAGGCCTATGTTCAGCAGTGGACTTGCTGTGGCTATGATGATGATGATGATTATTTACTCTGAGAGGTATATTTTGGTTTTATCATGTTGCACCGTCTTCAAACCATCACGTTAACTAAATACAGATAAAAGTGTCAAGATAATAAAATACATAAGTAAAGAATAGCGAGCATGAATTTTTAAATATCATTTCAAAGTATTTATTTAACAATACTACGTACAACTCATTTTATATTTTCAATATTCCTGAAATTACCTAAGTAACCCATAAGTTTATTCACACATCAAACTTTTCTCTGAAGGTATAGATGGACCTATGAAAATATCAAGGTGATAATTTCAGCTATGGTTGTTTGGTTTAATACAAAGTGATTTCTCACAATTTTAAAGACGAGATAATTTCTTACGCTGCTTATTGTGAACACTAGTTTCAGCCGAAATAACTATCTAGATCCGAAATAAAAATGTATTATCATTGAAGCTATTTTAATTACCAAAATATAAATATACATTTCAATTCCTGTCACACGCTACACTTGCTGTTTGCTAGTGTCAATGCCCGGGACTAAATATACACGTCATATATTTAGAACTCTACTACTTTAACAGCATCCCATTATCTGAGACGTAATCCGATCCAGTAACGCTCTTCGCTTTATCGCTCGCCACGAATGCGATCAAATCGGCTATTTCTTCTGCTTCACCGACTTTGTTCAAAGCTGTGATGGGTCTCATAATATCTAAGGCATCAGGCAGACCGGCTGTGTTAAATATATCGGTATCCACTGGCCCAGGACTTACAGAATTCACTCTAACGCCATGAGGAGCCAGTTCCAACGCAATGCATCTTGTGAAATGGTTCACAGCTGCTTTAGACGTCTTGTAGGAGGTAAAGTGAGGTCTACCGACACAAGTCCCAGCAATGCTTGACACATTCACTATATTACCTTTGCTCTCTATAAGGTATGGTGCAGCCAAATTGGTGAGTAGTGCAACGGCCCTTACATTAGTGTTCATTATAGAATCGAATATATCCATGAAAGTTGGTGTTTGTATATCGTCTTGTCTAAAAATACCGGCGTTGTTGACAAGCACGTCGATTTTACCAAAACTTTCGATTGTTTTTGTGATAATGGTTTTTGCTTCTTCGTCCTTAGAGACATCTGCTTTGATGACGAGAGGGTTCTTGCCGAATTTGGTGCAGTCGTCTGCTACTTTGGCTAGTCTTGTTTCGTTCCTTCCCACGATGGCCACATGAGCACCTTCTTTAGCAAAGAGTAAAGCTGTCGCCGCTCCTATCCCGGAACTCGCTCCCGTCACAATTACAACTTTATTTGCGAACATTGCGGACCGTGTTAACTTATAGAGATACGAAAGAGCACTGCGCTAATTCCTAACTGTTTCATCGTTGTTGATAAGATAGCGTCTATTAACACAACAATGGGTGTAGTGTTGACGTAACAGTCAGTTGAGAAGTGAAGGTCAAAATAATGCTTATATAGTAACGAGAAAAATTTCAAATATTTTGAAGTATTATCGCTCTATTGCTATTAAATTATTTGTTGGCAGAATCGTGGATTGACAACATCCTTATAAAATATATAGGAACAGAGATAAATTAAATTGAGATAAACTTAAATGAGTAAATAGAGAATAGATATAATGTTATCTAGACCCCAACCACCAGTGACTTTGTTCCCAGACCTTTCTCTTAGAGTATTTATAATATAGAGGCAGCGCTGTTACTTCAAAAACAGAAAAGAAAATAAAAATGGTGGAGCCGGGTGATTTTTGTTACCCTCTTATTGGACGAAATTTGACAGACTGTAGACATGCACGAATTACTTGGAAAATAAAATAAGAATAAATGGTCTAGGGATATTAAACTCCACTTAAACTCGTTTTAAAAGGGTAATAGCTAAATATACAATACTTTCGATTATCAGAGTAATTTATAGCAAATTGTTAAATAATTATTTCAATTTTTACTAATATAAAAGCGCTACCAATATTATGAACAAAAAAATATCCACGTTTTTGAAGAAGCAAATGTATGACAGCGCTCCCTCTATATTATATTACTCTAGTCCTATTAAAGGGTCCAATATAATTTTCAAGTATACATTGTTTCATATAAAATGTTTTTTAAATTAGTAATTACAACTTCTTCATTCCCCGCACTATTTGGGCAACAAGCTACAAAAATGTGATAACATTAAGTCTCTGGCTTGAGATATTATTTCTCAGAAATGTATTTTTTGGCAGTTATATGATGTTAAGAATATAAGCTTCTTTTCTTAAATGTATCCTGGCTGGCTTAGAAATATATTCTGCAATGAAATTCTATGTGATAATCACAAAGTACTCTGTGGTGATAATAAATAAATACACCGAACAGTCACATACATAGTCTTAACACACATGTCCTGACCCCACACTAAGGTCGATTCTTGAGTCGTGAGTTTTAGAAACTACGAGAGACTTTTCGGACTCACAAACACATTGATAATTAAACATTTTTGTATGTTATCTTTTTATTGAATACAAATAGAGCATGTGTAATGCTAACGTATGATTTAAATCTATCTGCTTTTTTAATTCACTGATTAAAACGTTAACTCGCCTTATTACATGAACAGCATCATAAAACCACTAGGTAAGATTTTAATCAGAGCTAACATGAATTTACTAAATATTTTTGATGTTATCCTTGGCGCGTTTGGAAAAAATATGGAAATTAACAACATTTCATAAACATACATGTGTGTATATGATTTTAAATTGTATTTGTATCAGCCCATAAACGTCCCACTGCAGGGCACGGGCCTCCTCCACAATAGTGGACTATATTGTTTATATATATATAATAGTGGACTATACTCGTATTACTCGCTGGCCTGGTGCAGTTTAGCGGACTTTATACACTCTTACATACGTTTCCTCACGATCTTTTCCTTAACCGTTATTGTGGGTGGTCATTGACTATCAATACACACATAACTTAGAAAAGTCAGAGTCAAGAAAGAAGGGAGAAACAAGAGTATTATAGTCTATTTTCTCTTTTTAGCAACAGGAAGTTCACTGCTCAATATAGGTCCCAAGGATTTCCATAGCAAATGTATAGCACAAGTTTTTCCATTGTTTATAAACAAGGAAATGTATGTATTTTACATAACGTCATTGGAAGTAACTGATTCAACCGTGCCATGCTTCGAATGCAAAGCGCCTTATCACATAATTATGCATACGTGCCTTGCTCTTCAAATTAAAACTATAAAAGTTGTCCATGGTTTCACAAAGAATACCATAAAATTAGTTATCAAATCAACGTTGACGTACGTTTGAATAGCTTCTTAACAAATTAATTAGTGAGGAATGAACGAAAAATATTAATAAAATAATTATAATTAACACTTATAACAACTTCCCAAAATTGGGCTTATTTATGAGAGCCATATAATATCTTGGGTTTTTATGGTATTACATATTAAGCTGTTTGTAATAAATTATAGATATTTGCGTATTTTCCATAAACATTAAGATAATTTGCCACCGATTATTATAATAATAGGTATCGATGTATAATTAATTGCATTTGATAGTTTAATTACAACGTGCAATAAAGCTATAAATATCTTAGATATATCTTTTTTGACGTATGTATTTATATATATTCGCTATCGCTATACGCTATTTATTTATTTATTTTTTACTCTCTATGGTCTGGATGCCCACCCATTGCAACGCCAACGTGTACGCGAGTTTGAGGTATTTTGGTGCAAGTATTGTACTGCGCTTGTGTTGTCTCAATGGATTACATGGATATTGGATAAGCAAATTTAAAAAAAATATGTATTATTATTATTTTTCTCTTTTTTTTTTTTATTATGATTTGTTTTAAGTTAGTTATAAACACATATTGTTTGTTTGACGCCCGTGACATCACATCACGGCCACACGGAAGACCAGCGCTAGTAACACCAGCACATGCTGAGTGTGGTCCGTTTTTGTAACAAGCATTATTTGTATCACTATCTTTGTTTAATATTTTGGTTTGTTACTGCTACTTGTTACAAATAAATAATTTTCTTTTCTTTTTCTTTCTTTTCTTTTCTATGTATTCGCTGCAACTATAAGTGGAATTTGTTTTAACAACTGTATACGAGAACGGATTTCCTGATGTGATATAGATCTTGGCGGCCCTTCTAAACTTATAATGTAAAATGCTTTATCCACAGTAGCCTCATGTATAATTCCATATCTTAGGTATAACTTGCAGTGATATAATAAGTAAAGGGTAGGATAGAAAGTAAATAGTAGTTAATTGCAAAGAAAACTGTTCAAAGTGTATAAACGACAGTAGTTTTATTTTTCTCTTTATTAATTCAGGGTCTTTGAGTCAAAATTGACTATGCCAGCCCCATATAAACGACAGAAGATGGAGGGAAATTTCAAGATTTTTTTTTGTAACGTTCTTCCAAATATGTACTTATGGTTCAAACAAAAATCCCTTTTTATTCATTATTTCCGCAATATTTTATTCTAAGCATTGACGATGGTGCAAAAACTCTCCAATAACCACACATTTAAGAATTAAAATTCAAAATCAGCAATCATCGAATAATCTACAGATTGTAATACCCACTTTTCTTTTTCAGGAATACTGCCAGAAGCGTTAAGAACAAAGTGCGTGCGTTGCACGGAGCGACAGAAGAGGACTGCTGTGAAGATTATCCAGAGATTGAAGTACGAATACCCCGAAGAATGGGCCAAGCTGTCCTCCAGGTGGGATCCTACGGGAGACTTCACGAGATACTTCGAAGAATTCCTCGCTAAGGAGAGCTTTAACACTATTCCTGGATCAGGTTAGTATGTTACAGATTTTGTTCAGGTGTTAGTGAAAACAAAGCCCTAAAATTCGTAAGGCTGACTAAATATCCAAATATGTCTTGTGTCAGTATGATGGAAGGGATATCTAGGAATGTTTTTTGTAGATAAATTAATAGGTTGCGAACTTTAAGGGCGCAGTGTGGAAAAGCTTTTTGGCTAAGGTAGCAAACCTTCTGGGCAAAGAGTATTATTAGAATTACGTTTATATTTTCGGAAGCGGTAGAGCCTCGCTGTTATCAGTTATGACTCAGCATGAATGGGCAGGCTCGTCCGGAGCGGGACCACTCTCTCAAAAGATTACGTTCGGTGAGTGCGATTGCCGGATGCCCAATAACCCTTTCCTCCTTCCATCCTTTTTCCTTTCCTTTGCCCTCCCGATTTCATGGAACGGCAATACATCTATGATCCAAGTTCAGCTGATTTGATGGACCTACGCAATAATAAAAGCGAGAAAAGCCAGATATAACGTCAAATTAATTGACGCATACCTATTATTACAAGTCGATTGAAACATTTACTAACAAAACAAACAATACATTTGAATAGGCCTTTACAATCTTAGAAGGATAACATATCAACACCACTTATATAAATTATTATCGATCATTTCCTCAATGCGAACAACTACAATTACATTATTAACTTTATGGAAACATACAAGGTTTTTATGCAACAAGAATTATTTTTTACAATAATAAGTACGTGAAAACCAGTTAGGTCTCATCTCAATCTATCAACATAACTTTTTGTTACTTGTCCGTAAAAAATATTTAATCGTTTGCCCCTCGTGGTAAAAACTACTAAAAAATCGTGGATATATTTCGCTTTGCATCGCGTAAAATCCAAATTACCTTCGTTGAAAAAGAAAAAAAAAACGTATAATTTAGTGACTAATAAATGAAATCGATAATTTGGAACCATCAAAACCATTTTTGGCCAGCCCGTTTAGATACGATTATATTTACCGCTTAGCTGAACTTCAGTTCAGTTTGGGAACTTACCTGAGCCCTAAAAGGACTCGTATCTATAGAGCTTGATTAAAAGCCTTAAAAACTATTATCACAATTTTGGATAAAAGTACCAGGCATTTTTTTTTCACCCTGGGACATAAGTTAAGTCTCAACATGTCCAGTAGTTATTCTGGCTACATATCCTGCAAACCAAAATGCACTATTGTGTTCATAGTGCATTTACACTGCTGTTTGGCGGGAGAAATAGACATTGTGGTGGTACCTACTTAGGCGGCTTATCACATATTATAATTTGGAGGATTACCACGGCAGTATTCCAATACTGCCGTGCTTTTGTCTTGACAAAAGCTTTGGGGACTACAGATGTAGAGCTAAAAAACTTTATATTCAGATCAGAGTTGCCAACATAAGGACAAAACCCTTTGACTCACTTTTTGCACCGTTTCCAGATTAAATTAATGACCTCTCCAAAAAAAGTACACTCAAGAGCAACCTAAAAATAGCACGGGTTCATTGTACAAATAATTTCGTTGAAAATACAAACTTAATCATTAGTGGTCTTGCTTCAAATGGACCGTGTATGCGATTATCGCTAATTGCATACGAGTTGATAAACTAGTAGCAAGCGAGGTATAACTTGACAAAAAAAGTACGAAGCAGTGACAATTGACATTAAAGAAATACAATTATGGCAACACTATTGAAAATGTCACTGTGTTCTTTAAATAATTTTATACGCAGGTATTCAGTATCGTAAGGTTGTTAATTATGTTTTGTTATTTAAAATAAACAAAGAGCCTATTAACAACAATAAATAAAAATAACAAGTAAGTAAACATTTTCCATGGTAGTGTATCGGGTTGCCAAATTAATATTAAATTCGATCTTGGCACCCTCATTAAAAAACCATGTTAAAAACAGACTCTTTTTGACAAAGCTGTAACTCAATTAGACATATAGATTATAGATTGCATTTCTATGATGTTGTCAAATAAAATTTGTTAATTTCAAGATAGTAGTCAGTTTCCATATATTATTATAACACAAAGCTGATATAACCTCAGGATATAACTATAGAGATCATTTATCAGGTAACATAATATAATAGTTAAGAGCGTTTATACCCTGCACGCGCTTTTTGGCTTAAAAACAGGACTTTTCAAATGAGTTAATAGCCACCAATAAACAATTTAAAGGAAAAATAATTATTACCAATTTTAGAAAAGGTTGTCATCTAGGGATTTTGGTGGAAAACATTATAGATTGATGGATAATTTGTGAGTACTATACGGATTACTGAACACAAGTTTCGTTATTTAGGCTTTAAATGGCAATTTAGAAGCTTAAGATATCTGAAACCACTAAATATAAGATGAAAATAAAAATATTATCAGACTAATAAGACCCTTATGGAGGGATTTTGCTGAGAAAAATAATCTTTTTGTGTTTAGTTCCTGAAAAATAAAAATTTAAACAATGCAAAATTATTCAGAAACTCTCGTCAAGAACATTTTTTTTTTCACCAACTTATCGTACATATTTTTTATAGCAATTGCATATTACAATAGAAGAACATCATATCAATAAATTACCATTTTTATATTTCAACTAAATTAGTTTTCATGTTTTCTACAAATATTTTAAAAACCACTATAAAACACGCTGTCCGACGTGGATCAAAATTCAAATCAGACCGCCGCAAGGCCTTCTAGAGGGAGGACGTATCGCTCGTCGCTCCGGCCTGGCTGCAGTCGAATATGCCGCGCGTAGTAAAAATAGCCACGCGCGGAATGCGATTACCACATCTTAGTACTTTGGTAGTAAAATATTTAATTATTTTTATTACCTACAATGATTTTGTAGTGAGTATAAATTATGTTTCAGGTAATATAATGGGATGTAATTCCGAGGCTAAATTATGTTATGTATTGTAATATAAAATTAAATATATTTCGTAATTGTAAGGGGTTGTAAGGCCCCTAACACTATTTATGTGTTCGAACACGAAATGATTAATAAAACGTCCGTAGTGTATACTGATTGAACACTGATTTGAATTCAACTTAACAATGTAATAATAACGAAAATATGATTAGTATCCAAAATTTTTATTATTCTTTGCTTGCACAGTAATATTTGTCTACTTATAATGCAAATAAAATATTTTTATGATATTATATTACAGTTACATTTCAATTGAATATTTGAAGCGCACGGATCAAAGTTGTTTGAGCCGATTGTATAGCGAGCCGACGCGGCAGCTCTACGCACACAGCTTTGGTCGCTTATGTGTGCGTGAAATTAACGAAGAAATACCTATAGTTGACTTTGCGCGCAAGGTGTATACGCTCTTAACGGATAATTTTTTGAATGTCCATATCTTTTTAATGCGAGTTAACATTACCGCCATCTGTCTCTCAAATCCGGAATTAAAGTAAAACCTTACAAAAGAATTTACTCCGTAGCCAGATAATACTAAATTTACTCGGAGTTCAATGATCTGAATATTATGTACCCAATCAAAATTAATACATAGGTACCTATTTTTTTATAGATTTTGCATTCAGGTTTGTTCAGTTACCAGTACAGTTACCTACTAGTTAAAAAAGAATAAGTTACTTGGCAACTTTCATAACATAATAACGGAACTTAAAGAAGTGTGTAAGTTGATATAATATAAGCTTATATAAGAAACATATTTTTTGTTCATAATGAACATTACATCACGTAACGGACATTTAAAATAGTTGATATAAAAAAATATATTGACTGTGAAGCCATTCATTTTAATTTTCATTTACTGTATACTACATCTGAGTACCTCCCTATATTATCATATTCGTAGGAAATATTTAACAATATCAAATATATTGTAAATATCATATATTACACCTAGTTGGAACTTTATTGAGGGCTACTTTGATTAATTAACTAATTTTAAAACTCGATATTATTTGTTATTATTTGAAACCAGGAACTTTAATTCGGTTCCTTTATTTCATTGAATATTCAAAATAAAACTGTTCTCCCGAAATAGTTAAGAGAAATGAATCTTTAAAAAAATACTCAATTTGATTAATTGTGATCCAGGATCTACAGAGAACGAGGTGACGTCAACTCCGCCGCCCCTCACGAATCCACCGCCGTCGGTGATACCGCTGTCTACCTCACCGAGACCCATTGTACTGAATAGGTAAGTAACATATAGTTATTGAGATGATAAACTAAGATACATTTCCGCCCACACATCCGAAACTGCAACGCCTGTCAACCATAGTCAACCAACACCGGAGTTAGGCGAGTCTCTTGACACCTGGTCGTCTCGACATGTAATACTAGTACTTGGAAACAACAACTTAATTTGTATGCTCGCCCAAATATGTATCTATATCTTTAACTGTATCAGCCCCATATACATACGTCCCACTGCAGGGCTCGGGCCCTTCTACAATTGAGAATACGATTAACGAGTCGCTAAGCTATATAGTCCAAATATGTATATTTAACGAAATACGTTTTAGCAAGTGATTTTATGTAATTTTGAGTATTTCTCAAATGTGATATAGTGTAATGTAATGTAATAAAATGTACGAGCCGTACCGTAATTTCTGATTCTATCTCTCTCACACACACACAGCCATGGAATCTTCCCTTTCATACCATGGTTTCCTGCATTCTTGTTACAGACACACAGGTGAACTTCGCAATACTCGGTCCAATAAACCCCGATATTCTTCAAACAAAACGCAAAAACAATAACAAATGTTACACAGATTATATTCTTCAAAATTACATCACTATTGTTCGTTCCGATTTCGGTTCGCGTGCTCACACGCGGCATAATCGATTCACTGGTGGAACATGGTTTCTAGCTCACACCTAATTGCCGACTTAGCAACTAACAATTGCAAGACACATGTTTTATGGAAATCGTGAGATTATTGTCGTTGATAAGTACGGAGGAATGTAATGAAATGTATTTATTGATCACGTAGGCAATTAAGGAGCTCTTATGACAAGTCAATACACATAGAACTTAATCTCTATTTACAATATATTTCCTATGCTTATTATTACTTATTTTAATTTCTTGCTTTTATCAATTTATTTATTAATTTTATTTATTTTTAAATTAATTTTATTTTTATTTATAATTTATGATTAGTTTTTTTAATTTATTTAGTTTTTATTCATATTTTATTTAAAGTATTAGTTTTTACTTTATAGTAATTTATTTGTCAAAGAAATACATTATTTACGTTAGTCAAATTAAATTATATTATTTGTGGACCATAAATATTACAACGGTGCGTAGCGGTTTATAGTTACCACCGGATCCAACGCGGCCCTTCCTGAGAAGACCCGGCGAAACAAACTCAGTGGGCTTACACTACCACTGGAACTACGCGACGCGACCCAGTCCTGAGTATATCCAGCGACTAAGACTCAGTGGGCTTGTTTTGGGTCCAACTTAAGACAACGACCATAAGTATTTCCGATACGTCCCGTATGTTTAGGCTTACTGCCGGATCCAACGCGGCCCTGACTGAGAAGACCCGGCGAACAAACTCAGCGGGCTTTACTTTACCACTGGATACTACGCGGCGCGACCCATTTCTGAGTAGATCCAGCGAGTCAAACTCAGTGGGCTTGGTTTTGGTCAATTTACTAAAATAAGTATTTGTGACTTGTCTTACAAGGATTTGCCATATTAATTATTATTTTTATATGATTTTTTCGATCGGTCGTCATATAATTTAATTGATTTATTTGATTGTATATAGCTTAATTTTTGAGTTCACAATTTTAGATATTTTTAATTATTTAAATTAGGTGGTGTAATAAGCGAATAGTTCAGGGCCCCAGGAGGTCGCAATGTGCAAGAGAACACCTAATCCCAGGCTTTTTATCCTCAATATATTCCTTAATATTATAATAACCCCTAGTCATAAGTTTGTTTTTAATATGGACCCTAAATAGTTTGTCCGGTAGCTGCGTTATCCTATTGGGAAGTTTATTATAAAATTTAATACAACTACCCAAGAAAGATTTTTTGACTTTTCTAGTCTAAACGAGGGTATTGCTAGTTTATTTTTATTCCGCGTATTAATGGTGTGGGTGTCACTGACCTTATAAAACTTATTAATATTTTTACGAACGTGCATTATATTCTGAAAGATGTATTCAGATGACACGGTTAGTATATTGCTTTCTTTAAAAACAGATCGCAAAGAATCGCGGCTTCCTAGATTATAAATAGCACGGACTGCTCTTTTTTGTAAGATGAATATCGATTCGATATCAGCCGCTGATCCCCATAAAATAATGCCGTATGACATTATACTATGAAAATAAGCAAAATATACCAATCTAGCCGTTGCAACGTCAGTTAGTTGTCTTATTTTTCGGACCGCGAACGCTGCGCTGCTAAGTTTAGCTGATAATCTCTCAATTTGTGGACCCCATTGTAATTTTTTATCTAGAGTGATCCCTAAAAAAATTGTGGAATTAGCTAAATTTAGAATTTCTGAATTTAATTCGATACGCGTGTTTACGCTTGCCACGTTCGGTAAAGCAAAACGGACGCATTTAGTCTTACTAGCATTTAATAGTAGATTATTAGCAGAAAACCAATCCGAAATTAAATTAAGAATATTGTTAGGTGTATCTAGATTATCGTCTTTCCGATTAACTTTAAATATTATAGAGGTGTCGTCAGCGAATAAAACTATGTCTGACCACTTCTGAACCATGCAAGGAAGATCATTTATGTAGACTAAGAATAAAAAGGGGCCCAGAATGGAGCCCTGCGGAACCCCAATTTTAACTTTTGATCCTACCGAAGTGAGCCCGTCCAAAGAAACCTTTTGTTCACGACCCGACAAGTAAGACATTACGAGATCAAGTGACGTATCACTGATTCCGTAGTACCTTAGCTTCATAATAAGTGTTTGGTGGTCAACACAGTCGAAAGCCTTGGAGAGATCACAAAAAACTCCTAGAGCATCTTGAGATGCCTCCCAGGCTTCTAAAACCGACGTGATTAGTGATGTCCCGGCATCTTGAGTTGAGCGACCCTTTGTGAAACCAAATTGATTCCTATGTATTAACTTATTTTCATCAAAATGTGCTAGCATTTGATTAAGTAAAAGCTTTTCGAAGATTTGCTAAGAGCCGGTAGTACAGAAATGGGTCTATAATTCGACGGATTGTTCGAACATCCTGACTTAAAAATGGGTACGACTTTACTAATTTTCATTAAGTCGGGAAAGATACCGTCACTTAGGCAGGAATTAAAAATAGTAGCTAATAACGGTGCAATGTTAACAATAATAGCTTCTATAGCTTTAACAGACAGTCCCCATATATCTTCTGTAGTTTTTATTTTAATTTGCTTGAAAGCCTTTATTATTTGACAACTGGTTACCTTTTGAAAGTTAAACTTAGACATATTTCCAGGAACATTTTCCTTTAAAAAAGATTCCGCTAAATCTACTGATGAATCTAAATGTTTAGTTAAGTCTAATGGTATGTTAGTGAAAAAATTATCAAGATAATTGGCAATAGTAGATTTATCTGAAATAAGGTCGTCATTTATGCGGAGAGCAATTTTGTTGTCATTTTTTTATTTTTCCCAGTTTCAGTATTAATAATTTGCCAGGTAGTTTTTATTTTATTATCTGACAATCTAAGCTTTTCACTTATATAATTTGATTTAGCCTGCATACATACTTTTTTAAATAATTTTGAATATAATCCGACATATTTTTTAAAGTTGACATCAGGTGTATAGGACCTTTTGTCATATAACTCATACAAAATTTCCCTACTACGTCTAATGCCTTTAGTGGCCCAAGCACTAAATTTTATTTTAGAGTTAATTTTAATAGTTTTAATTTTACATACTTGGTCAAACTCTTTACGTATAATTTTAAATAATGATGAGTACATGTCGTTTGGACTGCCATCAAGTGTAAAAGTATCTATTTTTGATTGTACATTACTGTTAAATTGACCGAGGATTTTCTTAGATAACGGCCTAAAAGTTATTAATCTACTGGTTTTGTCTACAGCATGTTCTAATTTCACTAATTGGCATTTATGGTCAGATCTAACCCCTATCTTTATACCTTTTTCAAGTACTTCGAAGTTTGTTATGATATTGTCAATACAACTCGAAGTTTCAGACGTAATTCTAGTAGGCTCCGAGAACAAACATGTAAAATTAAATGAGCCGAATAAAGACACAAACCTACACTTATCAACCGAATCAACTAGTAAATTAATATTAAAGTCCCCACAGACTAGAACTTTTTATTACTTTTAATTTTATTTAAAATATCCTCCATTGTTGATAAAAATAGCGAAATATTTGATGAAGGAGGTCTATAGACACACAATATGACATAGGAATTTGTTTCCGCACATGCGACCTCACACACTCGTTCAACCGAGAGGCAAGAGATATCCTTTCTTTCCCTAAATGTGATATGATCACGAACTAGAATTAAGGAACCTCCACCTTCCGCCGAAATCCTGTTAAACGAGCTGGCGACCCTGAAACCATTCACATTGAAATTCATAAGGTGCGCCTTCAACCAGGTCTCTGTGAAACATAATATACTAATGTTAAATGTGTCAATAAAAAGTTCAATCTCTAAAATTTTGCCAGAAAAGCGGTTTATATTCTGATGAGATAATACTATATAATTTTCACCGCTTCCTTTTGTCAAAGTTAAAAGTTTAAATTATTATTTACCACATTTATTTTAGTAACATTACTAAAAGTGGTAGTGCCTGTGGTCTTCGTCATATTACTTATGACTGTGTTTTGTCTGTCGTTTGTAATTGGATAATTTAAACGTGGCCGTGAAAATATGTTGAGGACTTAGAGTATTTATATATAGAGGGAGCGCTGGTACTTCAAAAACGTAGATAAAAATGGTGGTGCCGGGCCACCTTTTTCTGCCCTCCTATTGGCTAATATTTGAACAGGTTGTGCAACATACATAAATTGCTTGAAAAAAAATTTAAAATTTATAGTTTAGGTCTATTTAATTTCACTCAAACTCGTTTTAAAAGGATAAGAGCTAAATATAATTTCGGCTATCAAAGGAATTTATAGCAATTTATTGCTAAATAATTAATTAAATTTTTACTAATATAGGAGCGCTACCAACATTGCGAACAAGAAAATATCTACGTTTTTTAAAACGCGAATGTATGGCAGCGCTCCCTCTATATATAAATACTCTAAGGTTGAGGATATAAACAAGGAAGCTCCTTATTCTGGACTTATTTTAAACTTCACATTAAATACAGTCAATTATAAAAATTTGAGTTCAATAGACTATTTTGAATCTTGGCCACGATCACGATACTTTCAGATGTAATGTATGTACTTGAATAAATTTCAATAAAAGGCTGGCCTGTCTGTACATGACCATAGACACTGTTTTTTTTTACTATAATGCCGCATATTATTTTACATATTTAACTATATGCAGTTGTCATAGCGGTCAAGAGTAAAAAGCTATATTAATATGAAGTTGCAAAAAAACAGTATTAAAATATTCATGTAGTTTTTTACGTCGATACAATAAATATTAATAAAATTATTGTTTTTTCCCTAAGCAAAAATTTAATTTACGAGTTATAATTAGCTTTGAGTTTCCAAGAAAAAAATATAAAATACAACGCTAATTTTGTGCAATGCTATTAGGGTATTTTTTTTTCGTTACAAGTATTCTTTTTTTTTAATAATCATCACTTTTTGTGTAATGCTAATCAACCCGTCATAAACAAGACATTCGAATATGTATTTCTAGAAGATTTCAATTATAATCGTAACTAATTAACGTAGGCATTGCCATTAATTAGGCTTTTTGTAACATGCAGTTTATTCGTCAGAAGGCTAATTCAAGGTGCCACAAAAAAACGTGGTATCGCCACAAGACGGTCTAAATAAGGAAAAAATTGAGCAGACTACTTTAAGAAATCATTTAATTGACAGCTACTTTAAGAAATCTATGTGTAGTCCTAATGAACAGATCATTTAAATATTTGTGATATTACATTAAATCTGTATCTGTATCAATCCATATACGTCCAACTGCTGGGTAGGGGCTTCCTCTACAATCGAAATTACGATTGAGAGTGGATAGGCCATATAGTTAGATAGGCCATATACATTAAAATATTAATTAAATTTATTTTTCGCTGTTTAAGAAACTCATCCTCGACTAGAAACATTTTTTTTTTTATTGCATTGTATGGCGAGACGAGCATGCCATTCTCCTGATGGTAAGCGATACGGCCGCTCATGAGCAGTAGCAACACCAAACAACACCTTGAATTACAAAGCAATGCTTGGCATTCCACCGCGCTCGCCATCCTGAGACACAAGATGTTAAGTCTCAATATGTCCAGTAGTTACTCTGGCTACAATGTCCTTCAATCCGAAACACAACAGTGCATTTAAACTGCTGACGGGAGAAATAGACATTGCGGTGGTACCCACCCAGGCAGCCTCTCACATATGAGAGACCTACCACCAGTAACATGTTTATTAATTATACTATAATTGTCGTTAAAAACAGCAACACGGAAATAATTATATTTATAATAAAACCGTTTAACAATTCGTTTTTTAGAAACAATTATTACCAATATTACATTTTTAATTTTATAAATGACGCAAAGGCAATGATGTTCTCGCAATGACTTAAAACAATGATATAATTGCGAAAAAAACAAATAGTTATAGTATTAAGTTAAACACTTTATCAAACATAATTACTTTGCATTGTCTCTTACATTATCACTTCTCAATTATTTCATAATTAGGATTATTTTGCCACCTATTATAGGTAACGGTTTTCATAAAATATTGCTTTCACACTTTTCGCATAAATAACACGCAGCATTCACATACATAGTCCTGACCCCACACCAAGATCGAGTCTTGTGTCGTACGCAGTGGCGTGCCTAGGGTTGTGGACTAGGGCAAGCCCCTTTTTTAGTAACAATATGTATTGGTTCAAGAGCAAAATGGTATTAAGAAAGAAGAACGTGTTCATCATGCGATAGGGGGCGAGCCTATGCGATGTAATTAAATAGAAACTCAACTTTGCGCCATCGAGGCAGTCCTAGACCTACCACACGATCTATATAAGATTAGGATAAAAACCAATAAAATAATAACTATCTTTATCACCGTTATGAAAAAATCTATTACAAGTTGTTTCGAAAAAATCTAATAGATGGCGCGATTTCCACGGCCATCTATTCAATATTGCCAAAATACTGAAGGGCCCATCATTCGTTTTAAATAGATGAATAAATCAAATGTGTAAGTTAAATTACTTTTGGGCATGCATACGTAACTTTATATTGTAATTATTTTGTAAATTAATAAACGGCACTACAATAGCACAAGTACGGCGTCGTGTTTAACTTCGCGGCCACAAATTATTGTTAATATATTCATGTTATGTTTTTGTGTATGCATGTGATTTTTTTGATTCATCATGAGCTCTGAAAGGAAGCTAAGGAATATCTGAAAAACACCACGATTACTGTATACGCGAGCATAATGTTTTGAAATCTCATCACATATTATGTATATGACGCTTATAGAGGTGTCTATACGCTGTTTACCGGAATTATGAAAATACCGGGTATCTCAAGACTGCTACCGAAAACGAAGCCGGGTGGTAGTTTTAGTGGCTACAAACACAACGCAATTAAAAATCTCGCATAGAAACGCGATAATTATTTTTTATGATTTTTTAAATATCGTCATTTTTGGGTGGTAAATCCATAGTTTTTGCTAAAATAATAATTTAAACTCTCTTATATCTTAGAGTATTTATAAATTAAAGGGTATACACTATTATTTTAGGAAAAAATGTATTTACCACCAAAATAGGGCAATAGGAAAAAAATTACAAAAAAAAATTGTCGCTTTTTTTTGCAACTTTTTCTGTTGCATTGTGTCTGAAGTCGCTTAAACTACCACCCGGCTTCGTTTTCGGTAGCAGTCTTGATATACCCTGTATATTAAAAGCGTTTATACCCTGCACGCGCTTATTGGCTTAAAAACAGGACTTTTCAAATGAGTAAATAGCCACCAATAAACAATTTAAGTTTCGTTATTCAGGCTTTAAATGGCAATTTAGAAGCTTAAGATATCCGAAACCACTAAATATAAGATGAAAATAAAAATATGATCAGACTAATAAGACCCTTATGGAGGGATTTTGCTGAGAAAAATAATCTTTTTGTGTTTAGTTCCTGAAAAATAAAAATTTTAACAATGCGAAATTATTCAGAAAACCTCGTCAAGAACATTTTTTTTTTTTCACCAACTTATCGTACATAATTTTTTATAGCAATTGCATATTACAATAGAAGAACATCTTATCAATAAATTACCATTTTTATATTTCAACAAAATTAGTTTTCATGGTTTCTACAAATATTTTAAAAACCACTATAAAACACGCTGTCCGACGTGTCTATACGCTGTTTACCGGAATTATGGAAATACCGGGTATCTCAAGACTGCTACCGAAAACGAAGCCGGGTGGTAGTTTTAGTGGCTACAAACACAACGCAATTAAAAATCTCGCATAGAAACGCGATAATTATTTTTTATGATTTTTTAAATATCGTCATTTTTGGGTGGTAAATCCATAGTTTTTGCTAAAATAATAATTTAAACTCTCTTATATCTTAGAGTATTTATAAATTAAAGGGTATACACTATTATTTTAGGAAAAAATGTATTTACCACCGAAATAGGGCAATAGGAAAAAAATTACAAAAAAAAAAATTGTCGCTTTTTTTTGCAACTTTTTCTGTTGCATTGTGTCTGAAGTCGCTTAAACTACCACCCGGCTTCGTTTTCGGTAGCAGTCTTGATATACCCTGTATATTAAGAGCGTTTATACCCTGCACGCGCTTATTGGCTTAAAAACAGGACTTTTCAAATGAGTAAATAGCCACCAATAAACAATTTAAGTTTCGTTATTTAGGCTTTAAATGGCAATTTAGAAGCTTAAGATATCCGAAACCACTAAATATAAGATGAAAATAAAAATATGATCAGACTAATAAGACCCTTATGGAGGGATTTTGCTGAGAAAAATAATCTTTTTGTGTTTAGTTCCTGAAAAATAAAAATTTTAACAATGCGAAATTATTCAGAAAACCTCGTCAAGAACATTTTTTTTTTCACCAACTTATCGTACATAATTTTTTATAGCAATTGCATATTACAATAGAAGAACATCTTATCAATAAATTACCATTTTTATATTTCAACAAAATTAGTTTTCATGTTTTCTACAAATATTTTAAAAACCACTATAAAACACGCTGTCCGACGTGGATCAAATCAGACCGCCGCAAGGCCTTCTAGAGGTAGGACGTATCGCTCGTCGCTCCGGCCTGGCTGCAGTCGATTATACCGCGCGTAGTAAAAATAGCCACGCGCGGAATGCGATTACCACATCTTAGTACTTTGGTAGTAAAATATTTAATTATTTTTATTACCTACAATGATTTTGTAGTGAGTATAAATTATGTTTCAGGTAATATAATGGGATGTAATTCCGAGGCTAAATTATGTTATGTATTGTAATATTAAATTAAATATATTTCGTAATTGTAAGGGGTTGTAAGGCCCCTAACACTATTTATGTGTTCGAACACGAAATGATTAATAAAACGTCCGTAGTGTATACTGATTGAACACTGATTTGAATGCAACTTAACAATGTAATAATAACGAAAATATGATTAGTATCTAAATTTGTATTATTCTTTGCTTGCACAGTAATATTTGTCTACTTATAATGCAAATAAAATATTTTTATGATATTATATTACAGTTACATTTCAATTGAATATTTGAAGCGCACGGATCAAAGTCAATGACGTCGTATGTGTATAATATATCATTGGATCAAAGTTGTTTGAGCCGATTGTATAGCGGGCCGACGCGGCAGCTCTACGCACATAGCTTTGGTCGCTTATGTGTGCGTGAAATTAACGAAGAAATACCTATAGGTGACTTTGCGCGCAAGGTGTATACGCTCTTAATGCATTCACATGTTTTTGTCAATTACTATAAAAGTTTCAGTTAAATTATTTAAATCACTATAGCCGGAACAATTCCAAAAATTTAAGTACATCGTTGGAAAAAAATATACAACACCGACAGTATAACTTATTAGTATGAGAACATCCAGCAATCTATGTAGTTATGTGCACTGATCTATAAAATTGTATTCTATAGTTTTCACTACTTTCAAGAAATACACAACAAATCAGGCGTAGGTTTTCGACCAGATACGAGTAGTTGTTTGTCTACGAAATGTAATGAACATAAATATTTTTCGATAAATTTGGATCTTAATATGACATGTCAAGTGCACAACTTCATTCCGCGAAGCCGGGCATTTTGCTTGGTACAAATTGCATAAAAAAAATAGCTATATGTATAGGTACGTAGTGTCATGGTAATAGCATTTCACCCAGAGGTGCGACTGAGAGGGCAGTATACGCCAGAAGCCAGGTAAAAGCACACGAGAGAGAAAAAGATAGATAATACTTTGGTGTGTTCCATCTTTTTAAGATATTGCGTCACGCGTGGACCAGCGTTGATTTTGAATGAAATAATTTTATATTAGTTTTAGACCGCAGCGCTCGCTTAGGCGAGTTGCCGGGCGGGGCGCAGGTGCTCCGTCGCAGGCGCGGAGCTCCATTATGGCGCGGTAAATTTAAAAATGATAGACGTTTTGCATTAAACGAATCTGGGGGCGCGGCCGAGCCCCCTCCAAGTCGAGCTATAGGCCGTAACATCCTTTTCTCGAAGCAATTCAGACCATTTTCAACCCCCTATAACTTCGTTGTGGCTAAAGCATGAAGCCTGAATTTTCAGTTACTAAGCAGGCATTGTGTAAACACGGTATATTTAAATTTTCATTTAATTTGAACCAGTAGTTTAAGAATTATAACTTGTCAAACTTTCGTAATTTTGTCACTCACTGACTGACTGACCGATCATCAAAAGTCTAAGGCACTTCTAGCAGACATAGAACCTTCAAATTTAGAATATAATTAGTGTTTAGTGTCTAAAGTAAGGGAAAATTCAAACATTTCAAAATTTGTGTCTAGTTTTCTAGATAGACCAACTGCGTGAATAACTTTGTAATCCCATATAAATGTATAGGATTACAAAGTTACATTTGCAGTTAATGAATCATTGTACCCGTATATAATGGAATAATAGTTGTAGATAGATATCTATATACATGAGGCATAACAGGAGGGGGTATAGAGAGGGAAATGGTGTATTCAGCCCATGAAACTGTACAACATTCCTCTAGAAAAGCATGACGAAGAAAAACTTGCAAATAAATAGATTAAATAACTCGAAAATATCAATTACAATGAAAGAAAGAACATTAATAATCAAATCCGCTATATTTGTGATAAATTGATACCTACAAAAATAAGAAAAATCCATAAGACAGAGGCTTTAAGAAAAATCGTTAGTGATATTCTAGAAGTAAGAAGTACCGAAAAGGAAAAAAAGTAGGACTCTACAAAAAGACGTGAAATCCCATCAAAAACATCCTGTAAAAAATTCCAAGTCTCGCAGCTCAGGTTTTCTACCGCAAAAAGTTGTGAGATGCATGTAATACCAAGTCGATTAATTTATTTAGTCCTTAAGGGACCTTCTATATAAAGTTATTACGTTAGTTATTACCATATCAATATTAAAATTCTTAACGTTTTAAATAAATAGATCGACTTGGCCAGCAGCATTATGTATAAATTGTACGATACATTATGTTTTCATGCGATGGCCAAGTCGATCTATTTATTTAAAACGTTAAGAATTTTTAAAATTGATATGGTAATAACTAACGTAATAACTTTATATAGAAGGTCCCTTAAGGACTAAATAAATTAATCGACTTGGTATTACATGCATCTCACAACTTTTTGCGGTAGAAAACCTGAGCTGCGAGACTTGGAATTTTTTTACAGGATGTTTTTGATGGGATATATTTTATTTAAAGTACTGATTTGTCTTTAGGATTGAGTATATGCGTATTAAGTAAGGCAAGCCGGGCTTTTGGGCTTGTATGGAAGTACCGCCACTGGTCGTACGTATCAGAAATTACAAGAGAAGTTTTAGTCTCACAAACACCCAGATCCGAAAGAAATATTTGTGGGCCGCACAAACATTTCTCTCAACGCGGGGATCAAACCCACGGCCTCTCGTCTCACAGGCTTCAACCGACTGCGCCACGAAGGCGATCAATATAAATATAATGATTATGTAATCTTATAAATTGAATAGTAGTGCTGTTCGACAGTTACGTTAAACGTCGTCGGTACAACACGATTTTTGGGCTTTGTCATATCGGTTATTAGCCTAACGAGCTGAAAGGTCGGCGCCCTAGAGGACAAATATCCCACCTCCAACGCTAGGACTTTAATCATGCCAATTAGCCCTTATTAGAGGAAAAGCTATTAAGCTCCCCTTTCGGTGCCCTGGGAGAAGCCGATAGGAATCTTATTAGGTTAGTCATAAAAAAAATTGAAAAACTCATGGATACACAACACTTAGCTTCATGAAAATTTGAATACTCTATACAAAGAAATATAATAGTGTACTGTGGCACAGAATACAAGTAGCTATATACTCTCAGTTGTCCTTACTTCCGCGCCATTTTAATACTTGACAGCTTCAATTTAATAAGCTGACTTTGCTCTATGCAAAGACTAAAGGCTCTATGGTTTAATTTAGATCAACGTTAGAATTCCCGCCAAAACATAGAGAAACATAAAACAGTTTTTTTTGGCAAGTCACATAGAGATTAAACTGCACACTGACCTCAGCTTTTTTTTTGTATTCAACACAAAATTAATCAAAATTAGTAATGGTCGTGCCGACACACATCTCATTCGTAACACCTATTGTACTAATGAGTATCACGGTACACATATTGTTCAGCCATACAGGGTCGCCATTAACACTGGAAGGTTGTGTTTCTTACATTAATAGAAAATATATCCGTTTTTTACGCCCTTCATATGTAGAAGATGAACTTACGTTTTTTACAGACAATAAACGTTAAATAAAATTGGTATGGTGTGTCCGGTAACCCGCACTAGACCAGCGTGGTAGACTATAATATGGCCTAACCAATTTCAATTGTAGTCTCCTGTGAGCCCTGGGATTTGAACCCGCCACCACCGTGAACATGTTGGCAGCCGCTCCGTTTTCCAACAGGCCATTAAAACCAGGCAGTTACAAATTACTATCTCCACAATATGAATAACCATGAAATAATATTATACATTTCAGATTCGGTGACGATGGAGAGTCGATGATGGGCAGCTCGTCATCCGCAGCAGCTACTCCTCGACCCACGTCGCCGCAGACTACCACCAAGGCGACTACCACCAAGGCGACTACTACCAAGAGACCAGCTATGCCGACCAGGTATGTATTTCTTTAAAACAATAAACAGGCGTCAACTATTATTTAAATACCACATCGCACTAGAGTTCCTCTGTATTATCATCTATTTTTTCCTACCAGGCACATGTATCCTTCATGTTTTCTCAGCACTAAGAATCATCCTATAAAAACCGTTTAAAGAGAGTTTATATTACCTTATCTAAACAATTTTTTATCAAAAATGGCACGTTGACAGATAAAGGTTCGCCATCCCTGGCCTATACGTGTTATACTGCAAGATTACTGTTTTTTTTTGGGTTATTAGCATGCGCTTGAATCTAATTTAAATTTCGAACTTATTAACAAAATTAATTAACAACGAAGATGTTTTTTTTTTGACGCCGATTAACATTTTAGTAGATGTCAATCAACGAGGAAAATAAATAAAAATCGTCTCCGGTCTTTTGGCGTGCGAACGTGTAGTTGTGTAGTTGTCATGCTGTTGTCAAAATATTAGGAACTGTTTTCCCCATTTGACGCATTGTATGAAATATGTTTCCTTAACATAAACAACAAGTATTTAGACTCGTAATCGAATAGTATTAACACTTCGATCAAATATACACTAGATACACAGTTCCCTGTAAAAGTTCTGTTAAAAAGTGGCACCGATGCATGACATGAAAAAAGTAAACAAAAAGATCACATATTACAAATATATTAACACAAATTCCACCTTATTCCTGGAGCTTAAAGTAGCTTTTCACATAATATTGTCTAAAGTTCTGCGACGTTTTAGAAGCAACGGTCGGTGCGTGACTGAAGGCGAAAGAGTGCTTAAAGCACTCTTTTTTGGTGCCATTTTCTAAGCGCTCATGTTATATCTTGTGTATATTTGATCGAAGTATTAACATGTCCAATATAATAAAATGTGAAAAGAGAAAATCTGTTCCTAATATTTTGACAATAGCATGACAATCACGCATTCGTACGCTAAAAAAACCGTTGACGATCTTTAATTCAGTTGCGAAGACATCACTCATCTTTATGAGTATAGCCTTAACCTTTTCAGCAAAAAAATGATTCTAAATGAACACATTAAAATTCACATAGACTCATATGTCATTTTAAAAAAAATGTTCAATTGTTATTACCGCAGTTGGATAGAGGAATTAACTACGGCAATAAATTATAAATAACTATTTCAAGTCATTAAATGGATGGAGTATCCAGCGATTACCATCGGTGCATTGAAATTACTTTATCAAGCCAGAAAAAACATGGGAAAAATATTCCTCGGTAATAAATAAACTAAATACACCCAACAGTCACATATGTACATAATCCTTAGCCTTCCTCCTTCTTATCTTAAAGATCGTTTTATGTTCGTTCATGATTCACATACAAATCCCTGAGATCGTCGGAGAACCTGAGGTTGACAATACCCGTGCACTCTACGACTTTTATGTACAAGTCTTTCACAATACAAGCAGTCCGATTATAGAATGCACTTCCTGATGCATGGGCTCGAACATGGTTGTCCTTTAAGAAAATGGTTAAAGAACACTACCTGTCCCTTTAACAGATAAATTATTCGAGTGATTGATTGTTTATATGTATATATACCTATGTATGTATGTATTTGTATATATTATTATTATGATATTTGTGCACTTGTATGTGTATGTATATACCGGGTATCTCAAGACTGCTACCGAAAACGAATCCGGGTGGTAGTTTTAGTGGCTACAAACACAATGCAATTAAAAATTTCGCCTAGAAACGCGACATTTTTTTTATGATTTTTTAAATATCGTCATTTTTGGGTGGTAAATCCATAGTTTTTGCTAAAATAATAATTTAAACTCTTTTATACCTTAGAGTATTTATAAATAAAAGGGTATATACTATTATTTTAGGAAAAAATGTATTTACCACCCAAATATGGCCATAGGAAAAAAATAAAAAAAAAAAAGTTTCGCTTTTTTTTGCAACTTTTTCTGTTGCATTGTGTCTGAAGTCGCTTAAACTACCACCCGGCTTCGTTTTCGGTAGCAGTCTTGATATACCCTGTATTTATTTATATATTATATTTGTTAATTTTATAATTATACTCGTATGTCGCATATTTTACATGTATGATTTTATTTTTATTATTTAAAATCATTTATTTTAGTTTTTACCTTGTTCAAGCTTTATCCTACTCGGTACACTATTGACTGCCCTCTCTTTTTTCCATCTCTTATTGTCCATCGCAAGGTAGTCGGTAAGAGATTGCTTGGAGCGATACGACCGCTTTTTGTACTACTTTATATAATATAATGTTCTATTATTAAGTTTACTTAGTGTACAATAAAGCCTAAAGGATATAAATAAATAAATAAGCCCACACTAAGATCGAGTCTTGTGTCGTGGGTATCAGGAACTACGAGCGACTTTTCAGCCTCACACACACCCAGACCAAACAAATATCTGTCACACAAATATTTGTCTGGATAATCGAACTTGCGGGTTCACGTTTCACAGCCGGTGTCTAAGCAACTGCGCCACGGAGGCTGTCAGATAACTAGCAGAGGGCTCTGGGAAATGGGAAAACTTAAACTAAGCCAATAATGCCGAGTAAAGTAGGTCAGCGGCTAATCCTAAGTTACTAAGTAGTTCCAGAGAGCACTCAAAGAGCACACAATGGAACTAAAGGGCTGATAGTGTTACAAAGAAAGGACGGAAATTGCTAAAAAGAAGCAGTAATACGCGCGCCATTTCTTGAATATTTTCAAAATGATATGAATACATTATGTATTCATATCATTTTTTTTCATGTAATTTTCATGTAGCCTAGGCTACACTTCAAACAGATTTCAAAACCAATATTATAAAGAAGGAAGATTTTATTCTTTGTTTGCTTGAATAGGCTCTAAACTACTGGACCCTTTTGAAAAATTATTTCACAATTGAAATATAGGATTTTAATAATCCCTAATGAACATATCGCAATAGTTTTTGAAAAAGTGTTCTCCGGGCGGAGTTGGGCAGGGCCGACAATAATGATAAAATGATAGTTTCGTAGCTTAAGTTAATAACTCGTATGAGACTTAATATTTTTATGTCTATTCTCAAAATAAATTTATACCCTACAGAGTCGTCTCCTGTAAGTCTTGCAAATTATCGCAGTTTAATGATTATACATCCAATTATAATAGTTAGATATATACGTTATTTATAATTATTACCCAGAGGTAGCAAACATTCTCGGCGAGTTTACATGAGTTTATACATTGAATAATTTTATTTCCCACGACTATTCGGGCTAGCGCGCTTCTTGTTCGCTGCAATTACGCTGTATGAGTTTATGTTAATGGCAAAAACATGAACGCACAATGATAACTGCAATTTATATGAATATGTAAGCTTAATGTAATATAATCAAGTTATTTTTATTGCGTATGAGGGCAGATGAGGTAACTACTTGGTTCTTGTCGATAATGAATCCTTAGGAGATTACTAAGCTATGTATTTTACAGGGATATTCGTTGTATAGAATTATCCCGAAAAATATTTCCTTAAACCTAGTCTGTTTTGCTTAGCTTTCAAATGTCATAGCGTGAGGTCAAAATATCGATAATCCTCCTAAAAGCGGGGATAATAAATCCAACAAATAATTTTCTCAAATATGAATCCAAAAGTTATTACTTTCAAACAAATTCTTAAGCTTTATGACATTAATATACACAGATTGTTCAATTAGTACTTTTTTTAAAATCCCATATTCTATTATTGCTGCTTGTTACCAACCAACAATCATTAAAAAGTATTCGAAGAATTATTGACAAAAACACACGGTTATTTTGACCGGGCTTTTCCTACTTCTAATAGAGACGTATTAAATATTTTTATAGCCATTAATTACATCTACGATCGTAATTATTTATGTTCAACACTACCTTCATACCACACTATCATTTTGTATGCGTAATTATTTAGGTAGCATTCTTAAATACTGCCTTAGTGGCGCAGTTGTATAAAAATACGATCACAAAAGCCTCGGGTTCGAATCCCGGGACGAAGTGATATCAGGTTTTTCTATTCATTATCAGTCCGGAGTCAAGAATTTGTGCATGATATGGCGATAGGCTCGCCCCCTTTCACATCATGGGACGGAAAGTATTAGGTGAAATGTGGGTGTTCTGGTTGCACCTCTGCCTACCCCTTCTGGGACAATACCGTTTTCTTAAGTACATCGCATAAATTAAATTAATTTATGGCATACTGCATAGCTATGCTAATAATGAAGCTATGCGTTTTTACCTTCATATAGTTTTTACATATAAATTCCTAGTGTTGAGGTAATGCGACTACTTGTGTATGTATGAGAGGCATCGTTATTTATATCGAGCGGATGAATTACCGTTTCTTATATATGTATTCAAGTTCTTTGTTCCGATTCATGTACCTGTTACCGTGTGCAAGCAATGGCAATGATAAACATCTGATTAAAGCATCAAGGCACCAATTACATGTAATCTACAACCAGAAATGCTTTTTTATTATTCTGACACACTGATACAACAACACTGTTTAAAGGACATTGTAGCCAGAGTAATTACTGAATATATTGAGACTTAGTAGGTATCTTCTATTCACTTCAATTTCATTGATCTCAATTATTGCAGTCTGCCCAAATTCACGGAAGTGGCTCAACAATGTTTAGAGAGATGTTACGAATCTTAGAATAATAATTATGTTTGAATTGTTTAATTTTATTTTGAATTCTTATTGTTTTTTTGTTATTATTTCATATTCTATGTAGTTTTAGAGTTAAAGATTATTTTATATTGAAATAGCGTCGTGTTGGCCTCGGCTGTTAAGACGTTTATATGTTTTCTGTAAGTAAATAAATCTTATGTCTCAGGACGACGATCGCAGTGGAATGCCAGGCAATGCTTTATAATTCATGACCTTTTAAATATTTTTCTATCGTAACTTGACGCTGCTGTATTAGTAAAAATTTAACTACTTATACAACAACAAATTGCTATAAATTCCGTTGGAAATCGAAATTATATTTAGTTATCATCTAATGCAAGTTTGAGTGGAATTAAATAGCCCTAAACTTTTATTTTTCATTTTCTTTACCAAATAATTCGTGTTGCATGACCACCTCTCAAATGCCAGCCAAAAAGAGAGCAAAAAAAAGTGGCACCACCATTGTTAACTACATTTTTGAAGTAGATATCAGAGCTCCCTTTACATTATAAATAGTCTACATGGTAGATAAATAATCGTTATCAGTTTGGGAACACGTAAACAATTTGTTTCCAATTTCCAATGTCCTACCACAAATAGTGCCTATCGCTATCACTTCTGTGCCCTATGCCCACTGTAACAACGCTTTATGATGTTAAACTATTGAAGCTTAATGCTGAAACAAGAATGGCCTGAGTTCTACTCAGCCACAGGGTGCAGACCCAGATGCGGCGCAAATACTTGACCAAAACAAAATGTTGTTGATTAGTGTCGCAGTTAAGCTCGTACCGGGATATAAAAAGCAGTTTGCGATACTGTTGAAGCTATATTTATCTCTTGATTTAATTCTTCTTTCTTGGAGACCTATATTCAGCAATAGAGCAGCAACTCTATTGATTGCTTCTTTTTTTGTAAACCTAAAAAAATAGTCAGATACATAGTCCTCACCCCACATTAAGATCAATTAAGTCTTGTGTCGTGGGTATAGGTATCAGGCACTACGAGAAGACGTTTCGGTCTCACAAACAACCAGACCCGTGATAAATACTTACTTGTGGGCCCCACAAACATTTGTCTCGGTGTGGGGATCGAACCTATTTCTATCCCTTCACAATACGTGCTCAAAGAGGTTTCAGGCCAAAAATTGAATACAGTTTTATTTTCTTTACAGGCCAACATTCACTACTTTTGGAGGTGTATCGAATGTTCTTCCAACGAGATTCACATTCCGTCCGACACCCACATCCGACTTGCCTCCACCATACTCGACGGCGATCACGATCATCGACCAAATCGGATACAAGATCATACGAACCACCGAACTCGTCACGGATATACTAAGGAACACAGTCAGGGCAGTAGTGGGACGGTAATAAAGATACAAATTGCTTTAACAGCGCTGGTGGCACCTACGGAAAAGCAAAAAATAAATTGACGTATAGGACCTTAGGACCAAACAATTTTGCGCTACGAATATGGAATCAATGAGTTATATCGAACAAAGATTTTTAATTTGTTATGTTTAGTTATGGTTGTAAATACAATATACAATAAAAAAATATATGTTCGATTTAATTTAATAATTTCATGGCCAAAGCGTAAACTTCTGGCAGAATGTAATTATATTATTCGTCTACATCACATAAAAAAAATGGAGTTTGTCTAGTTTGGCCAGATTTGTCCAATAAATTATAGTAATCGGATAGTATCACGAAAAATATAAAGATATTAAATATAATATTTAATTGTTTTCATTCTGAGATTAACTGTACATTTACATGTTGATAAATTACGTATTTATGGGGAATTTGAATGACATATTCTCCTTTTGTTTACTTTTTATTGTAACTCGTATCCTGCAGCGGTAAATAATATACCGGGTATCTCAAGACTGCTACCGAAAACGAAGCCGGGTGGTAGTTTTAGTGACTACAAACACAATGCAACCAAAAATTTCGAAAAGAAACGCTACAATTATTTTTTATGATTTTTTAAATATCGTCTTTTTTGGGTGGTAAATCCATAGTTTTTGCTAAAATAATAATTTAAACACTTTTATACCTTAGATTATTTATAAATAAAAGGGTATACACTATTATTTTAGGAAAAAAATATATTTACCACCCAAATATGGTCATAGGAAAAAAATAACACAAAAAAATTTGTCGCTTTTTTTTGCAACTTTTTCTGTTGCATTGTGTCCGAAGTCGCTTAAACTACCACCCGGCTTCGTTTTCGGTAGCAGTCTTGATATACCCTGTAGATACTTACATAATTTGGTTTATAATCATATGAGATTTTAATATTAGATACTTGTGGCATTTACCACCGAAAATGTTGAATCCTGAAATACCACGATGGATCTCGAAAATTACATTTCGAAGAATACTTTGTACAAAGATAAATGTTTACAACGGATTGATTTCAATAATATTTCTGATCAATAGGAAGTTTCATAGATAACTACATAGTTAAAATATTAGTTTTAAAATTATCTTGTCTTGCAACAGTTCCGTCATGTTTATTGTACATACATACTTAATTTTACTTCATACTCCTCACAAAAGTATGAAAATTATCAGATTTATAATAATTTAGTAAATAAGCTACGTCTCTTTTTAATATGACATACTCTTATTTCATGTCCGGCATGTACATTTAAGTGTTAAATTATTTATATTTAGTTATAGATCGGAATTAAGAGATACATACATAAATAGTTTAAGCTCATTTTTTACGTACATTGTGAGTCAATGCAGTGACTTATTAAATGCTTTTTATATCAACCGCCTTTGTTTATTTACCTAATAGGATTTTAAAAAAAGAACGAAATTCCGTATTCAATTTTTTTCTCAAGGAAGGTAGTTAATTTCGTAGGTTCGCACGTTTTCTCTTAAAGACATGGTATTAGGCGGAAAATCAGAAAATTCAGTCGGTGATGCAGGTATTTTACTTTAAAGTGTATTTGTTGAAATAAATAAGGTTTCTGTACACGTGTGTCAGTTGTTAGAATTATGTTTGCGAGACTTACCAATGTTATTCGACAAGTGTGTAGGTATAATGAAAGGGAGCACCTGACTCCTCTACAACCAAGTCTTCAATTAAGGTGAGTGATCAGGACAATTTTTACTCAGACGCGTATATAGATAAGTTGTCGTTTTCGGTACTGCATAGTCCTTTTCAGACATTCAATAAATGAAAACCACTAGCAAGAGCTTCGTAACCAAAAGAAGGATAACTTACCCAAATCTCTGGGTACTGTTATTCCTAAGCAGACACACTATTTCCTCCAAATTGACTGACTCTCCCATTAGCTTGATATATAGGTACCCAATATATGTACATAGATTTTCTCATGATTTTCTTCTCGTTGTTCGCTTTTAAAAACAACACAAGTGTCAGCGTCACTAGGTAGACTTTCGAGAATGCTTTACGTAAATGATAGCTAAATTTAGTCATCTACTTTGGTTTGATAGTATTAATATTCTTATTGTTGCTGGTGTAAATGATTTTTACGGCGCGGCGCCTTGCAAAAATATGTTAGCAATGAAATATAAAAGCAACTACGGCTCCTCGAGTGTGAAAACAACAAACATCCAAACAATTTTTAACATCGATTTACACATAATCGTGTACCTAATTTTAAAATAAACGTAACAGTATTAAATATACAAATACAAAGAATATAAAAATAAATAAGTTACCAAATAAGCGTTGGTTCAATATTTTGTGCCAATGAAATAAGTTCATTTTCATTATGCCATCGTTTTTACCAAAAGAAACTCTAACGACCATATTATGTAATCCTATGTCAATGCTCTAGTAGTCTAGTTGAAAGTGAGATTATTATGTCGTAATACCTAAATGTTTATCAAATCAAATTGTAGCAAGCTCTACTTTCCAAATACCTACGCCTTGAAAGTGAAAGCGTAGATATAACGCTCCATAAAGTACAATCACGAATATTAAATAGTCGGTCAAAAGTAATTAAGTCGCTGACCAGTTATATTTGAATATTACTAATCTTAATTTAATATTTTTATTTCAAGATAATTACTTAGGTATAATTTTATTTATACAGTCATTGAATCAAAGCATTGAATCTTGTCTCGTCGGTATCAGAAATAACAAGAGACCTTTCGGTTTAACAAACACCCAGACCCGAGACAAATACTTGTGGGCCTCACTAACATATCTCGATGCGGGGATCAAACCCCGGCCTCTCGTTTTACAGTCGGCGTCCCACCTATTGCGCCCCAAAGGCTGTCAATAAATGGTATGTATGTAGGTACCTATCTAATTTGAATCTATGCAATGTATTTAAGATAAATTGTGATAAGGATTGAAGAGTGTAGGACGATTTTCTATTAAAACAGAATTATTATATCATTGTTGTTTCATTAACAATTATCGTAAAAAATGTAACATCTACAATATTTAGACAAAAAAAAAGTGACTCGTATCTAAGTCGAGTGTCGACGTTATCAGCTTATTTTTCGAGAAGATATTTATTAATTGAACTATTTTTGCCGCACCATGTGTCATATTCTTTAGCCACAAAACGAAAGATACTTAACAGGAAAATTACTTGGGTTTATGGGAAATACCTAATAACAGTAAAAATGCGTCAATGCCGAGCGAAAATTCCAGGTAGAATTGTTTTATGAGTTTTTTTTTAATATGTTAATTAAAAAACCCCGAGTTGTCTGTTCTTGTAACTAATAATATTTTTTTATGTTTTAATGAAATAAAAAACTAGTACTGAAATTTAAAAGAAATATAACACATTGGCCAATACTAGCAATAATTATATCATTTTGAGTAATTGAATAAGTTCACTTTATGATAACCTTTCACAATAAATTTTCTGATAATAAAACCACAGTCATTGTTCATAATATATTTTTATAATATCACATCTAATACACATATGCACCATATACATACATTTTGAGATTACATACCTTTTATTGTCTTATATTTTATTTAAAAGTACATTTATTTAACAACTGCATACAAAACAAATGAAAGAATATTGGCAAGATAAATTAGGCGAACATTAAAGAAAGGGAGCAATTACAAGATTAAAAGGAATCTTTTATAAATTTGGTTCCATCTAGATTCAAGATATTAATATTTAGTAGTAAATATCATTATTGCATTGATACTTATTATTACAAGTAATAAAAGCACATTAAATGCTTACATTGTAAATTACAAACATCTTTACCATACAAACTAATTGTAACAGATTCTTTGAGACATGTTTACAAGTAAATAACATTTACATTTCTCAGTTTTCAAACAAATCCTTTAGACTCATGAACAAACATATCAAAAATTAAATTATTGTCTTACATTAACTAAGATGCAACACTTTTTCTTATAACTTCTTATAGCAACTCTCTTTGTGTTTATTGGATGATCAAATCAGTGACATTGTCTTTAGTGGCAAGGGCAACCAAACTTCCATTGGGCGGGCGTTCATCACCCTTGATCCATTTATCAAACAACTCAGCTACAAAGGTCAGTGGGGTCCATGAACTGAAATCTGCTTTTGGCATCCACTTTCTGTTCATTTCTGTGTCCAATGTGACTGGTAAGATTGACACAGCAAGTGAATTTTCTGGGAGACCTGAATCTTTAGCACCAAGAGATTTTGTGAGTTGGTGTACTGCAGCCTTGGCCATGCCATAGCCGATCATGCCTGGTGTGCCTTCCAGGGCTGCTTTAGCGCCAGTTAAGGCTAGCAAGCCTCCCGGAGTAAGATACTTGGCAGCCAGAGTGGCGGCGATGGAAGAGCTCCACACAGACTGGCGCCACATGAGGTCCGCTTGCTTGCTGAGATCCTTTGCAGAATTGCCGCCGGCCCAGCCGCCCGCCACGCATATTACAGCATTCACTTTCTGACCTTGCAAGGCGTTTCCGAGTTCATTGACGACGTGTTCTTCCTGCTGGACCCAAGTTCCGTCCTTGGCACGGTGATGTTAACATCCGCTTTTTCATTTGGGTTTAAGTCGATGTTCGCAACCCACCAATTAGCCGATTTGAAATGGTTGACGCAGGCAGCGCCCAGTGCGCCACGGCCGCCGTACACAACAATCCTTCCGCTAGCCATGATAACGTCTGTTCAGTCTCGCTACAAGTGAGCAACTAGTTTCTAAGTACTGTGCCCAAGCGGTAACCTCTCACTTTCTGTCGCACTAAAGGACACTGCCTATGAGAAAACAATTGAGGTTGCACGGCTGACCGGGCGGTTCATGCGCAGAGTGATGCGTGACTGATGACGGTGTAGAATTATAGTTGTATAATGTTAAAGTATATGTTGAATACAAGGAAAACAGTAACAACTTCAACAGGTTTATTGATTTTATGTGATTTTAAGGGATATTTCTAGTTGACAAAAATAAAATGACAGCTGACAGATTTATCGGCTGACGCACATGACGCAACGCGTTTTGCGTTTGGTTACACGTATAATCGTAATGTAAACCCGATTGATAAAACATGTTAAATAACGTGGTCATTGCTCACTAACGAACATAATTAAAAGCAGCTTTATATACCAAAAAATGTTATATTATTAATTAAGACAAAGTTAATATAAAGTTACTTAAAGTAAATATGCATGTAATTTTGTAGAAATTTTTCAATCTTATCTTCGCTGATAGGGAGTTCATAACATTAAGCTAGAAGCCAGTGTTAAAGACATTTAAACTGGGATTAACATTTTGATTTCTTGCGTTCATTTGGGTTTATTTAGCCAAATTTATAAAATTACACAATTAAACAGGACAGGCTTTTCATCAGTGATCGTCATGAAATCGTGTTTAAGGCAACCTTATCGCATTTGCCCACAAGACATGAACAGATCTTCAACCAAATACAATCAGGCTGGCATCACCAGGCTGGTGATATGCTGATAGCTGACGAAAAGTCATACCGCGTCGATAAAGATCGTCTACGTTTTCTGGCGTCTGAATGTCGTAGCTGAATGTTGTCACTGTTGTCAAAATAGAATGTGTAATTTTTTTTTCTCTTCATGTTTTATTATATTGACATGTTAATACTATTCGATCACGACTTTAAAATAAGTTCTTGTTGTTAATATTATTAAAATATATCCGAGACAATGCGTTAAATATATGTATAGAGCCACAAAGTTATCTGGCCCGGTGGCCAAAACTGGAAACAAAGACGTCATTTGAAATTGTCAATCTAGCTGCCAGTCGCTGATCAATGATTATAGATTAAAGAGGATTAAGCATAAAGTCACGTGACGTGTACCACTTTGATGTACTAAAATGGCGGCGGCTCCGCCCCTAAAAATAGTGATACGCTAGTACCGAATTTTCTATCGATATCGATCATCAACAGTGGCATACGAATAAAATTAATATAACATTTTTAATATTCGCTTTATATGTCAATTAAGTATAAACAGGGGATTTTAGGATTTGACAGTAGTCATAAAAAATTAAATCCGATAAAAATGACAATGTCTTGATATTTTTTCATGCTATGATTTATTACATGGGTAAGTTTTACCTGATGATTGGATTGGATTTTTCAAATAATACACACGTAAGATAAAATACAACTTTATTAATATCTACAATTTGCTTGCGACTTCGAGTAGTATTGCCACACTTTTCTCCTTAAGCACCAATTTTCACCATATCAATATTTTTTTGCCAAAATATAACTAAAATCTAAAAAAAAAACAGACATTTAGCAACAATGAAAATATGAACACTAAATTAACAAATAAAATATATAAATAGAAATATCTACACAAAACTAACAATTAAAATGTAAAAATAGAACTTAAACAATTAACTAAATAAACTGATATTATTGTGTTCTGTGATATGAAATCAATCAATCAAACAAAAAATACATAAGGTATTTTTATTTATTTATTTATTTTAAATCTTTATTGTACACATTAAAAAAAATACAACATACAGAAACAAAAAAATATAAAAAGTACAATTGGCGGTCTTATCGCTTAAAGCAATGTCTTACAGACAACCATGGGATGGATTTAAAAGAAGGAAAAAGAAAGGGCAGTGTAAAATAAATAATTAAAAGTGAGGAAACTAGATAAAACTCATACTATCAATATATATAATCTAAACATAAAAATGCACCAAAATAACATACATACATACATACATAATAAAAAGCATAAATACATACATATATAATACTACAATCATATACATATATAAATATATAATAAATACAAATTTAAAATTAATTAGAAGTAGGAAATAATATTATCTACTAAAATTTGTTTATTTCGAGAAATAGAGGTAATGTTCTTTGATTTGCCTCTTGAATGAAGACAGCGATTGCGCCTGTCTCACCACAACAGGAAGCGCGTTCCACAATCGAACTGCTTTGACAGTAAAAGACTTGTCCATAAATGTCGTGGTACATACATACATAAACATACAAGCGGTGAATAATGTGTACTATAGATTTTAATTTATGTATAAATATTGACTGCCTCGGTGGCGTAGTTGTACTATGGTACGGTTACAAAGCTGAGGTCTTGAGTTCAAATCCCGGGTCGCGCAAAGTGATATCGGCTTTTTCTATTCATTATCAGCACAGTCAGGAATTTGTGCCCGATATGGCGATAGAATCGCCACCTACAACATCGTAGGACGGAACATACAAGGCGAAATGTGGGTGTCCTGGTTGCACCTCTGCCTACCCCTTCTTGGAAAAAGGCGTGAGTTTATGTATGCATAAATATTAATATGATAAATGTATTTGTAACAGAACTAATAAAAAATGCAACTGCTACTATAAACAATAGTGATGTGATGTATTAAACATTTGATCATAGTGTGGGGTCAGGCTATGTATGTAACGGTTGGTTGTATTTATTTGTTTTATATTCCTAAAATATACTTATACTTTACAATTATCGTTACTATTTTAGCCTCTACCATAATATAAATAGATGACCAACTAATACTAATTTACATGTTACAACCGTTACAAGAAGGTTATACCTGTTGAGACAAACATCCAGTTGCATCTAATACATTTCGTTCATTATTACGTTGCACCATTCTTTGCTAAAATCAAAAGTACCTATCAGGACATTTAATACATACTAAATAAAATGAAATAACACAGGTAGATTTTTATTGCTATTATTTGACTGAGGAAAATCATTAAGTCTCACTTAGAATTCAATCAATGAATATGAAAGTGTTGGTTAAGATAAACAGTTATAATAATTAATAATAAAATATAAAACTATTTCTGTTCATTAAAAGGTTCTTTTTTTTATTGCGACGAATAGCGAGACGAGCATGCCGTTCACCTGATGGTAAGTGATACGACCGCTCATAAACAGTAGCAAAACCAAACAATACCTTGAATTACAAAGCAATGCTTGGCATTCCACTGCGCTCACCATCCTGAGACATAAGATGTTAAGTCTCAATATGTCCAGTAGTTACTCTGCCTACAATGCCCTTCAATCCGAAACACAACAGTGCATTTACACTGCTGTTTGACGGGAGAAATAGACGCTGCGGTGGTACCCACCCAGATGGCCTCTTACATATGAGAGACCTACCACCAGTAAAACAGGTTCTCCAGAACATTAGACAATAGACTACTAATTGTCCAAGTTATGTAGCATGTCATCTTTGTTATTGATTAACAGCTCTATTATTAATAGGATTATTAGATAAAATATCCTAATTATTACAATTTCACTTACCGGAAATATTGTTGGGAAGCTGTTTTATTTTTCAAAATGTAATTAACAAATCTACCGATTTTTTGCATCCATTTCGTCCTGGTTTGTATGTTTATAGGTAATCTAAAAAATATTAAATTTCACTTTGTTTGTCAGTCTGAACATATATTTAAATAAATACTATTATTTAAAAATCATAATATCGATATGAATAATTTCGTGTCGAATCCACTCATCCCTAAACCTGAGTGTAAACAAACAATAAGATTGTTATTCACACTACTTGTTTATATAACGCCTAGAAGAGTCTAAAACTTAATCAACAAGAACCAAATACAATTATAAATGATAAAAACAAACCCAAATTGTAAATTTAGACACATATTTGTTATTATTTCGTAAAAACAGTTACTAACCTATGAAAAGTTGTGTTGAGTCCTTTTTGCTTGAACTCGACTTGAATCCTCTAACACAACACTGAGGCACTTTAAAAACTTAACAATTAAACTAATTAGCAAACTTAACAAACGAGATTAAACAATTAATAATTCGAAATTCTTTGATTTTGCAGATTTGTTTACTTCGATTGACAGATAACGCCACAGTTTGACATTTCATGGAGTTTTTGTTTTACTAGTCTGTGGTTTCGGATGAGCTAAATAAAATGGCGTCATTTTGGTCTAGGGGCGGTCTCAGTGTGGTTAGTAAACAAAATATTGCCATATTCGAAACAAAGGAATTATTATTTGTCTCTTTCATTAAGGGAAAAGTCAGCTTTGTGTAAAGGAGACAGATAGATAAACGTACATTCCGCGTCGATATTCCTAACATAACTATAATTTGATATATATAGCTACTTTTGTGCGTAATCCTTTATATTCTTTAATCATTGTCGCTGACATATCCGCCATTGGTTGTTTACTCAGTGTATTTATTTTTCCTGCATTATTTAAAACTAGTGAAAAATGCCGAAAGCTTTAAAAAGTGATGCTAGGAACGTTATACTTCAGGTATTAAATTTTACGTAGGATGAAAAGCGTCTTCCGACATCAATAATACCCTTCGAAAAATTGTATTAACGCGTAGCTGCCACCAAAGGTTTGTGTTGTCAGCTTTATAAAATAAATTCCACAAAAACAGAATTATGTACGTACTAGTAGAATATAATATGTAAGTACATATCTTAAACTAAAATGTATCTTACTCGTCTCATTTTACGTTACGTGCGTGGTGGCCTGTTGGTAAATGGACCAGACGCGGCAGCCAACTTGTTCACGCTGGTTGCGGGTTGGAATCTCAGGTCACACTTCTGACTTTTCGGAGCCATGCTTGTATTGATAAAAATGCGCTATAACGGTGAAGGAAAACATCGTGAGGAAACCTGCATACCATAGCGATTTATTAGAATTTCTATGGTATGTAAGTCAACCAACCCGCATGAGGCCAGCGTGGTGGGCTATATGGCCTGTGATATGGCCTAACCCCCCGCAATCGTACTCTCGATCGTGGAGGAGAATACAGATACACTTTTTTAAGGGTTTTGGGGAGCGATTTGTTAGAACTCGTGTGAAGGAAAAATAATATGCAGATGAAACTGGTCATTTTCTCGACACTATTGATCGGATTGAAAAATCTTACTTTACCCCATTTATTGCAATATCTATTTTTAATGGCAACACCAAATTCGATTACAGCGACTCTCTCACCGGGTCAGATAACTTTGTGGCTCAATTTTTATTTTTAATTTAATTTGTAATGCCAAATTTTGCGACATTCTATCTAGGCATTCTATCTCTATCTATTGTCTACCAATACTGCACTTACTTTATTATAATGTATTATTTGATCTAGTCACAGATCACTCCCAATAGATACCTAATGCAAGGCAGCGGTTGCGCCCAACACATATAAGTTATCAGATAGATATAAACCGATGCCAAATGTCGCGTCATCAGTGTTGTCCAAGTAGTGGACCCGCACATGTCGTCGCACGTTAGCGAAAATTACATTTTGGGAACATAATATACCAGTTAAAAATGATTTGTTCAATTAAATGGTGTGCAAAAAACTCAAAAAATAAAGTATTTAAAAAAACGCAATAAGTTTTCATCGATAACTAATATTCTTTAAATTATTTTGGTCCCGAGTGAGCTCAATTTATACTGGTTAATGTATCAATGTCAAACAGTCGAGTACGGATGGAGAATCAGCCGTCTCTTTTTCGCATAGCAATAACCGTAATAAGCCATCTTTTTTTGGCGAAATCACGCGTTCTTCTAGTGTTTGACGCATGTTTATAATATAATTCCCAGAAATATCGATATTGTAAAACAATAATGTAAATTAATTTTATTAAATGACAATGTCACAAAATATATATTGATTTAAATGAAAATTGCAAATTACCATAATTACGTTATTTTATGTAATTTGAAATAGTTAAATTTGTTAACAAGGTACTTTTACAATATTTTTTTATTTATCTTTGGCGTAATTAAATTTCCTTTTTTCCCTCTAGTTGTATACGTTTTCAAATATAATGGGAGGGTATTTATCATAAGTTTTAGTATAATAAGTTTATTGAGAATCAGTAGCACAAGCTATTGTACTAATTTTAACATACGTTGTATATATCGTCTCAAAAACATTCATAGTTCGTCAAGTGGGTTTCACCGTCACTTGTCGATATTACATTTACTACAGCCGCCGTCAGAATTCAAGAAACGGAATAAGTTATTGTAGCCCTTTAGGGCGTGAGGTTTAGTTATTTACTATTTCATATTTTTATCTGATCTTTTATATCAACACTTAATTTGGGTATTTCGCCATTATGGTATACAAAAATACACGGTGAATAATAGAAATAAAACCGTTACATACTAAAGTATAAATCTTAATCCTATTTTATTCGTAGTTAGCGGTTGCCGGTTGGTATAATTTATCAGATCAGGCCGGTGAAAAATATTATCAAACATTTAACAAGTTGGTAATTAAGTTATAGAAGCGATCATAACACATGAACTTACTGGCAAATCGAACTATCGATACATTTTTTTATTTATCGACTTTGCCTCATCTCTCCAGTGAAGTCCACGTGACCGCGCTGCAACCCGCCCACCCCCCGCGCAGTTCCCTTCGTTGGCGTTTTCGGTTCAAAACAAAACCATCGTAATGCGGTATCTATTGGAAGTGATCTGTGGATCTAGTGTATTATTTCAAGTCATTTTCTCAATCCAATATTAAAAAGAAACACTTTTTTGTAACTCTTTTTTTATTGCGACAGGGATATAAAATGTCAATAAAAAAACACATTATTAAATAACAATCATTTAATACTTAACGTTATTAAAACATTATTACCAGATTCGTGATTATTTTGCTAATAATTGATACTAAAAGATACTAAAAAATGAAGTAAAAGAAATAAGAACAAAACTAATTAAAGTTGACTCTTCATAACAATATCAATTTGCATCGAATAAAATATGCTGATGATGATATTAACGGTGATGCTAATGATTTTGAACACCAAGCTCACGTTGTTCAAAATGTTGGCACTGTTCTGATGAGGTTGATGATTGATATTGTATATGCTACTGAGAACAATGGCCACTACTGCTGAAATCACCTACGAAAAAAATAAAAAACAAATGAACAAAAATAAAAAGATGCGTGCACAAAATGTAACACAATGCAAACACAAATAATTGAAATGAAAAAAAAACCTGCAATATAAAACAAAAAACCAAAAAGCTCTACAATATTTTCTACGACTGTTGATTGTTGACTCTTAAAGTAAATGAGTAAATCGGAAACAATATTTTTCGATTGAACTACCTATTACATATTTCAAATTAGAATTACTTAATCTATTAATTACTACATATACATAACATAACTTGTAAATATTAAACGCATGCTTATATTAATATAATTGATAGACTTTATTTACACTATTAGCTGTCCTCTGGTAATCCTGTGCTTTGCTTGCCTTTGAGCGATAAGACCGCCAATTGTACTTTTTATAATTCCTATTTCAATGGTATTTGTTGGTAATAAAGTGTATACAAAGAAATAAATAATACCCAATGTCAATAATATATTTAAAGACAAGAACTCCTACGGAATAGTGAGATTCAGTATTCACACATGACCTTTTTGCAAAAAAGTATCATAAGGACTATTTGTGATATTCCCGTAATAATCTTGAAAGGAGAGCGCGGGGTCTAAGCCGAAGTTCATTTTGATGACGTCACAAAACACTACTCCCGTCATCATGGCAACTGACGTGTGGTAGAGCCAATCAGCAAGCTTCTTCCGTTTTTGGTGACCATCTAGAAATGAAATCAGGATGGCCAACATCCCCGCGCTCGCCTGTACAAGCAAAATTGAGTTATAAAGACCAATCTCTTTGAAAATCACGTTATTAATGTCTATAGTCTTTAAAATTCAATTAAATATAATTCTTCCATTTATTCGTCTTCAAAACATCAGCTATGTTCATGGTTAATACTGTCACAGCTGTTAACTATGTATGTGTATAACACGATACACTGGACTATTTTATTGATTTTTTATTAAAACATCACAGATAGGCGTGCGAAATATCAAGTTGAAAATTTATAAATTAGGTAGCGAATCAATCGATATAATAAAAGTTGGTAGAGTCAGGCTGAGGTGAAATCTATGGCTCTTAAGTTATAAAGTCGTATTTACTTTCCGTGTTACAACTAGGTATAACTATTTCCAAAAAAAAACTATTTTACGTTGTCGTAAGATTCAATTTTCTCACGTATTCATTATTTATATACTTCAACCTCTCCAACACTAAAGGATTGTTCGAATACTCGATACCAAAAGCGGAAATGACGATATTTATAACGGATATGACGAATATGAACATAACTATGACGTCATTGAGCACGACAGCGAAAGGCTGGTCGTCGTGATCGTTCAGGTCGAGCCCACCGATGATCACGAATAGCAACCCGACCAGCAGCTAAAACAAATCATCATTGCTATAGATAAAAGCCGAATTCATGAAGAAATAATCTCTATGACTCATATTTTTAGGGCTCTACTGTTTCTTCTTATATTCAGAATGTCTTTTTCTAATAGTAGTATGCTAGCTACTTAATTACAAATGTTGATTTAAAGAATATGGATTTTCTTTAAATACTTATATGTAGATAGTTCTGATTGTAGAATATAGCCCACCAATGTCCAGAAAATCCTCAACATAAAATAATTAATTCCATAGCCAATCAATCAGGCTAACATTTCCTTCAGTAGTACGTGTACATCCTATGTTATTTGATCACAACCTTTCAGAATCTATTTTCACTGCAGTCCCCTATCGTGGTTAAGTTACATAGCATTCCTTCATTAGACTCCTACTTACATATGAATTAACTTTATGAAATAATAAAATAGGTCTAATCAAATTCAATATATCTAGCAAGCGAAGAATCGAAAGCAGAAACCAAGACATTTAGAACAGTGACTACAAACGCGGTAGCTGTTGTCGCATAATTGATGTTGAGAGCCGATGTTCGACGGTGAGCCAGGTGGAAACAGCAATCATGAAGTAGGTTCAACGACAGGAGAACGAACCCCATCGCCACCTATAGATGCCTGGTTATATTGCTATGTATCAAAAGATATACAATACATGAGGAGCAATGGATTATAAAGAAATGTTATCAAATTCATATGAAATTCCAAGATTGACTGCACAGATCTTCATCATCATCCTGATGCATTCTATAGTGGTACGATTTATACGAAAATTCCGCTTCTCGCGTAATCTTTATACAGATTACGCGCTCATTGCTCTAAGTTCAGACCTTCGATTATATACGAATTGTGGGTGTTACTATTCATAGGTGTATCCTATCTAGTGGTCATGGCCTGTCCTAGTATAGGTGCTACGAGTACGCGACCTCGGCCCCCGAGCTACTGCAGTCACCTTAACTTCCCTTCCGTGACTGCAGTATCCACTCCCTCAGGCCATACTCTCCTTTCCTATAACACCCTCTACCTACAAATCCTATTTCCTTTCCCTGGTTAATGATGGGCAGCAGCGTCATTAACACCAGTCCCCTACTGCGCTCGCCAACCCGCCTGCCAAGCGTGGCGAGTAACGGCAAATACCCCTACAATGGGGACACATATAGAGACCAGGCCCCCAGTCCCCGGCAGCCCTACTATTCCTGGCTATGGTAGCAGTCATGGTTACGGTGGGGCAGGGGGTGCTAAGAATCCCCGGGTTGGCCCCGGCTACCACCCCCGACGATGACTGGCCCTGGTAACACACAACATACGCACATTCGAGGACAGACGAGAAGATTGTCGAACTGGAAGAAGAATTGAGCAGGTTACACTGGGACATTCTGGGGTTACCGGAAGTCCGAAGAATCGGGGAGGATACGATAACCCTGAAGTCTGGTAACTTGCTCTTCTACCGGAGGGACGACCAACAGTCCCGAGGAGGTGTCGGATTTCTCGTCCACAGGTCTCTCATCAACAACATCGTATCCATCGAAAGTGTGTCGAGCAGGGTAGTATACCTTATACTCAGAATATCAAAAAGATATTCGTGAAGGTCATACAGGTATACGCGCCGACCTCGACACACCCAGATGAAGAAGTAGAGGAGATGTATGAGGACATAAGTCGGGCCATACATACTTCCAAAACCTACTTCAATGTTGTTATGGGGGACTTCAACGCAAAGTTGGGCAAGAGAAGCGATGCAGAGTTGAAAGTGGGGCAATTTGGACATGGGCAACGGAACCCCAGGGTTCAGAGGCTGGCCGACTTTCTGGAGAAAGAGGGACTCTTTGCGATGAACTCTTTTTTCCAGAAGCCGCCTCACAGGAAATGGACCTGGCTGAGTCCTGACGGTTCTACGAGAAACGAGATAGATTTCATCTTGACAACGAATAGACGGATATTCAGAGATGTCTCTGTGATCAACAGGGTGAAAACCGGCAGTGATCACCGAATGGTTAGGGGCACACTGAATATCAATGTCCAATCGGAAAGGCGTCGCTTGATGAAATCTACGCTCCAACCTACTCGCGCACATATCCAAAACCCCGAGAGCTTTCAACTCGAGCTTACAAATCGCTTTGATTGTCTAGAAGAAAACCTTGCAGTGGACGAGCTAAACAGCGGTTTGGAAGAAGCTGTCCATACGGTGGGATCTAAGTATTTTAGACCTCGCCGTAGAGATAAACCACAAAAACTCTCGATCCACACTCTTGACCTCATGGCCGAACGTCAATCTTTAACGCTGCAGTCTTCCGACGACGCCGAAGCATATCGGCGGCTCAATAGACAGATCTGGAAGTCCTTGCGACACGCTGTCCGTGCTCACAATACTGTGAGCATTAAGGAGACAATTGAGCGGAACGAAGGCTCCAAAGTGTTTGCAAGAGACTTATCTATTGGGCAAAGCCACTTGTCTAGGCTGAAGACGGACGACGGCCGCGTGGTATCGACGAGGGCAGAGGTATTAAGGGAGATCGAGAGGTTCTACGGACAGCTTTCTACCTCGCTTTGCCCAACCTGCTCTTAGCTCGGCCGATGACCCGAGAGCCGAGTTGATCCGACACTTTAGCGATGATATCCCGGATATCAGCCTGTGTGAGATTAAGATGGCCCTGGAGCAACATAAAAACAACAAGGCGCCGGGCGAGGACGGAATCACTTCAGAGCTTCTGAAAGCGGGCGGAACGCCAATACTGAAGGTCCTTCAGAGGCTCTTCAATTCTGTCCTTCTCGAGGGCTCAACGCCGGAGGCATGGAGCGGGAGCGTGGTGGTCTTGTTCTTCAAAAACGGTGATAACACTTTGCTGAACAGGCTCATCTCGCTTCTGAGCCATGTCTATAAGTTGTTTTCGAGGGTCATCACAAATTATCTCGAACGCAGGTTTGATGACTTCCAGCCTCCCGAACAAGCCGGTTTCCGAAAAGGCTTTAGTACCATAGACCATATCCATACGCTTCGGCAAGTTATACAAAAAACCGAGGAATATAACTTGCCGCTATGTTTAGCGTTTGTGGACTATGAGAAAGCCTTTGATTCGATTGAGACTTGGGCTGTGCTACAATCTCTCCAGCGGTGCCATATCGACTGTCGGTCCGAGTACAAGATCAGAGTACGAAGGCTATTCCACTACAGAGAGGCGTGAGACAGGGAGATGTCATATCTCCGAAACTGTTCACTGCCGCACTGGAAAATGCCTTCAAGCTCTTGCAGTGGAAATGATTCGGCATCAACACCAACGGCGAGTATATCACTCACCTTCGGTTTGCCGACGATATTGTAGTCTTGGCAGAATCGCTGGAAGACCTTAGCACTATGCGCGAAGACCTCAATCGAGTCTCCCAACATGTGGGTCTTAAAATGAACATGGACAAAACGAAGATCATGTCGAATGTCCATGTTGTGCCCACCCCCATCGGTGTTGGGGGCTCGACTCTTGTAGTCGTTGACGAATATGTCTATTTAGGACAAGTGGTCCGGTTAGGCAGGTCCAACTTCGAGAGAGAGGTCAATCGTCGAATCCAACTCGGTTGGGCAGCGTTCGGGAAACTACGCGACGTCTTCTCGTCCAAAATACCTCAGTGCCTTAAATCGAAAGTCTTCGATAGTTGTGTGTTGCCAGTGATGACTTACGGCACCGAGACGTGGCCTCTCACTATGGGCCTTATTAGAAAGCTCAAAGTCACTCAACGAGCTGTGGAGAGGGCTATGCTCGGGGTTTCCCTACGAGATCGAATCAGAAATGAGGAGATCCGTAGGAGAACTAAAATAACCGACATAGCCCACCGGATTAGCAAGTTGAAGTGGCAATGGGCAGGGCATATAGCGCGGAGATCTGATGACCGATGGGGTCGGAAAGTGCTCGAATGGAGACCACGTAGCGGAAAGCGCAGCGTAGGACGTCCACCCACAAGATGGTCCGACGACCTGGTAAAGGTCGCGGGACGTCGCTGGATGCAGGCTGCCTCCAACAGGTCTCTGTGGAAATCATTGGGGGAGGCCTATGTTCAGCAGTGGACTTTCTTTGGCTGATGGATGGATGGATGGATACAGGTAAAGAAATGCAAGCCAATGAATTTGTATATTTGGGCTGTGTATTTGCAAGTGATGGAAAGCATGACAGTGATATCGAAAGACTATGAATGCAGGAATTATAAAACGATTGTTGCGATGGTTTGGGCATGTAGAGAGGATGGACAAAAGGCGATTAACAAAACAAATACATGAGGCGAGTCAGAGTGTAGTGAGTAGGGGTCGAATCCATCGGACCTACCTCAACCAAATCGATGCCACCATTCGCAAAGGTCAGGTAAAAAGTATCCTGAATCGACGTGAATGTATAAAGAGATTAATGAAAGTGGACGAAGCGAAAATAGAATGTCAGGATCGGGCAAAGTCGAAATCCATAATCTCCGCCTACCACTATGGAAAACAGGTGTGTCGTTTATGTAGGCATATCTAACGAGGGTCACGGAAGAGTGGCAAGCCATGACACTCATTATTTTATTCTGAACTTTAGTACTATTTCAATAGCGCTTATTATTTTCATAATTCAATTGCAATATGCTCACCTGTAGAACTATAGATATAGATATTAGCACCACCAACAGCGTGTAGAACTCATGTTTGGGTCCGACTTGCAGTACGTATTTGAGCTGAGAAGCGTTTGACGTCAGCAAGGCGATGTCGAGCATTCCCTGTGCCACTGTCTTCTTCGTCGCATACCGGTTTGCATCCAGGCCTTTGATCTGGAGAGACAGAGGTTGGTTTTGGTTAGCAGCCGTAATTAAATTCTAGAAATCAAAATTAGGTCTTAGTGAATTAATGAAATTTGTTTGCTTGTATGTAGCAGATAATATGTAAACAAGCTGAATAGTTGATGACTAAAAAAATGTATAAATCTGTAGCTATACCGTCAGTACAGAAGTCCCGTACTGCCTTCTATATGAAGATAGAGAACAATATAGGGCTTGCATACCCGGAATACGTATAATAAGCATCCAACAGGATTAACCTCGAGAAAAAAAGGCCATATTAATTTGTTATTTAAGCTTGTTTTCAGGTAAAAATGGATATAATGTAAAGTAAAACTGCTTTGCTGTTATTTTCGAGCTCTGATCAAACAGCTGGATTTATGTTAAAATAATACTGAATACATCGTTTTAAAACTATTGCCTCAAGTAAACTTTAAAATAATGCTGAATTTTAATTTAGTGTCAAGGTTTAATGATCGCAACAGCATGTCACAATGCAATTGAGGACCTTTTACTGAACGCTCCGTTTAACAGCAATAGAAAACAAACTAAACAATATTTCAAATCAAATATTCAAAACGTACATCATCTGACACGACGTCCGTCGGCGCATCTTGAACTTTAGTAACAATCTCTTCGATATTCACTTTGTCTGCATTCCCGTTTTCTTTACCTTCCTCCGCCATCACTATTCGACTTAAAATAATACGGGCAATTTTCGTTGTTCCCTAAGGCCGTTCAGATTGCTACTGATTCGAGCATTGTATGCAAGAAACTGTGCAAGAAACCGTGGTACATTCGACACTTCCTTTCAACAAGGTTAACGTACCTGCGGCCGATCATACGTTATTAATTGTCTTGTAATTTACTTAACTACGAAAATATTAGATATCGACTCCATGTTTTGGAGGCTAAGAACAACTAACTACACAATAATGTTTATTTTTTTTGTCGTGTTTTGATGGCTGATCATTTAGACTCTGTTTATTCGCGCGCACCTGCAGATTTGTGTAAGTAATAGCTCATGTCAAAACTGCGATTTATATTTGCTTATGTTTAACTAACTTAGTAAGAAACTAAACAATTGATTATTTTGCTTTCTCATTTTCTTCTCACATAGAGGATTGCAACTATACGTGATGTGCCCGCATTATATTCGATCCTAACTGGCACAGACAAATTTTCAAATTACTCATGCAAATATATTATGTGTAACGAGAAAGCTTTATGCACAATAAATGTTGCAAACAATGTTCGTTTTATATAACATAGACCACAAAATAGATCGCTCTTAATAAGTAATTAAATAAATAACACCCAACAGTCACATACATAGTCCTGACCCCACACTAAGATCGAGTCTTGTGTCGTGGGTATCAGGAACTACGAGAGAGACTTTTCGGTCTCAGAAACACCCAGACCCGAAAGAAATATTTGTGGGCCGCACAAACATTTCTCTCGGAGCGGGGATCGAACCCGCGGCCTCTCGTTTCACAGGCGGCGTCTAACCCACTGCGCCACGGAGACTGTCAATAATAAATATAAATGTAAAGCAATGATTAAATAACATTATAATTAATGTAATAATGGACTCGACAAAAAATAACAAAATATCCCAATTAAGTTATTAAATAAAGTTAAATTCTTCTTTAATACTTAAAAGTAATTAATGAGTCGAAATAGATAATGCGGAAGGCAGTATCCGTATCTTCAATGGAAGTTAGCTACTGTACTATCCTGCACGCAAACTATTACATAAATCCACGTAATTATTAACTTCTAGTGTATACAATAACCTTTTTAAAAAACTATATGTATTACAATAATAAATAAGAATCAAAGAACCTTCGTGCTTATCTAAGATCGTAATTCGCTCAAGTCTGTGATAAAGGTTTCTGAACTTATGTCGTGACTAATTTAGTCATATGGGTAATATACGATATGATTTTCAGGTTTTGTCCAGGACAATACCACTGTCTCTTAGGAGACTGACGCAAAGCTATTTGGCACGTGTTTATACCGTCAGTTGAGAAAGGAGAGGCAGCAGGTTCAATCTCTGCAAAGCATTTGATTTCGGTCTAGGTCTTGTGAGACCGAAAAGTCTCTTATCATATCGGATAACCACAAGACTTGTAAGTTAAAATATGGTACTGTCGGGTTAGAAATAAATAATAAGTATGTTGCTGTACCTAAGTTAAACAATAATGTGAATGTTATTGTGGCATGTTTGTATACCAAAATTGAAAGGAAATCAATGCATGTTCATTCACATGCTAAGTCAAAGACCTCGTGAGAAACTCAAACGAGATACACTGTGCACGGAAATTGTATTCAAGATTAAAAGTGGATATATAACGCAGAGGAAATAACTTATACAATTAGGCAAGTATTAGTCACAAAAATACACCTAATTTATACTTAAGTACCTCAGTACCCTTAAAAGGAGAGACAAAGGCACAGTGCCATAGAACATCTACATATCATCAGTAAATTCAGGTTAAATGATGACATGATAGAGAGTTATAATATAATTTTAAAAATAGCACCTAGAAAATTTAGAATATTATTACTTGAACAAAGAAATTAATTAACTATTTGGTATTGTGCTTTTTAATTTTAATTAAAGCGACACAAAGGTACCGTGTGAAATAAGTGACAAATGATTGGAGAATTGGGGACGTGATGAACTCACAGAGAAAACGGTGAAATAGAAAAAAATCGAACAAGACTAATTAATTTTAATAATCTAAAATGAACCAGTACTTTTTTGGACAAAACTCTAATTAATAGAGTTTGCACTCAAACACACTGCTTAATTTAAAAATAAATATCAGTGAAACAAAAAATAACAAAGCAAACAAGAAAAACATTAAGGTCAAAGACAGGTCAGCACTCTCATAAACATAAACATAATAAATAAAACAAACTTCTATTTTATGAATATGAGCCACTTTCACTTGCATCTAGGTATTTGCATATGCAAACATTTTAACTCACCCCATTTTTTAATCCGGCTGGTATAATCGCGGCCATTTTAATTAACTCGCTTGACAAACCAACTAACCGACACTTATCCTAAATGCAAATGTATTCAGAAGATGTATTTATCATTTTTATTGGTCGTGAGAACTGGAGGACAATGAAAATCGTCTGTGCCGGGTTACGATGCAGAATGTTAAAATCGATGCCGTTACCTGACAACCGAGCATCAACAACAACTATAATGACTTCATATAATTTTAATGTGACTGTTACTTGAGGTTAAATGGAGCCGTAAAGAAACTAAAACAAGCTAGATTTATTTAATCAGACATGAAATCATTCTGTAACATGCAAATTATAATGCACCGACCCTATGCTATTTTAAGTCAAAGATAAGAAATAAAGCAGTTGAGAGCATGGGCTATTTTAGAATTTTTCTTCCCGTCACTGCCTTGGTGGCGGAAATGTACTACAGTATGGTTGCAAACCTGATGTTTCGAATATGGGATCGGGAGAAGTAATATTAGATTTTTCTATTTCTTATCAGCCCGGTACCAAGAGTCTATGCCCGGTATGGCTATAACCTGGCCCCCTATCAGATCGTGGTCTGGGTCAGAACATACAAATAGAAACCTGGGTGTCCAGACCAGTGCCTGGTCGTTACCAGAAGAACCTCTGCATACCTCTTCTCAGAAAAAGATTTAAGTTTATGTATATACATTTTATGTAGATATGTAAGTATGCTAGGGTTTGCCGCATAATAAATTTTAGCGGAAGTATCAATTCTTATCCGGCATTCAAATTTACGTGTATACTAGACGTTCAGTGACTAAAGAAACCGCAAGAGCAACTGGACATCACACGATATAATATTCCTTTTGAACAAGCCTCCAAGTATATAGCTACTGTAGGGACCATAAATGCATTGCTTTTTTTTTCAGAATTTTAGGAAGCATTGGTTTTCTGTACATTAGATAAACTCTATGGAATTTTGTTTAAGGTTGTTCCTAGTTTAAAATGATTAAAAAACTGTTTGTCAAGAGTTTTCCCAGAAATACGTCGTTTTATTTATCTTGCTAAATATATTCCCGTTCTATTAGTTTTGAACTCGTTATACGCGAAACAAAACGATGTTCTCATCGATGTCTGGAGAGATGGATGATGTCGGGTGGTCATACAAATGATTTGATCGTATGAGATTTAACAATAGCAAACGATAATGACTTATCTGTTGGATGTTGGAGTCACGTGATGCTTTTGATATTTTGATACGGCTCTCAATTCATTCATGTACAAACAATGGGCAATTATATTTATTATATTAATTTGTAGTCACTTATTATTATGTTATTTGTTACAGCTTGGTTCTTAGATAGTTTTTAAACCAATTTAGATTTCAAATGTTTTTTTACTTTCAAACTTTTGAATACAATTTGATTTGAATTCGAAGAAGATAAATCATTATTGGTTTGAAGATGATTCGATACTTTTGAATACAGTTTGATCGAAGAAGATAAAACATTCGGTAACTAAAATAGGTTTATAAACTGTCTATGAATAAGGCTGTTAATCTATACATATATATAAAAATAGAAATGTATGTTTGTAATGAGTAAAAATTTTTTTTTTCTTTAAATTGGCACTATTTACACTATACCTAAACCTAATTTGGCCGACGGGAGGATCGTAAATAGATAATAATGTGATTCGTGAGTGATTTTGTTTTTAGTTTTAATTTATATTTTGGGAGTAGAAATGGGATTGAAATATGGTATAAGGAAGCATCTATTGGTTTTCAATTGGTGGCCTATTGGTAAACGGACTAGACGCGACGCGGGTTCGAATCCCAGGGCATATCTCTGACTTTATGGAGTCATGTGTGTATTGATAGTTAATCACCACGCACTAAAACGGTGAAGGAAAACATCGTGAGGAAACCTGCATACTGAGAAATAAACTTACACACCATTCCAATCTGCCGACGAGTAATGCCAGACCCTCCGCTCAACCTGCACGGCACGTGGAGGTGAAGCGAACGGTACTGACGACCCAAACAGATATTGATCGCAAGTGCCCAGAGGCCAGAGGAACCAGCATGATCAATCTTGGAGGAGCCCAGCCATAGTTCGTGATGTGCATTGAAAGACGACCAAGACGACCAAGACCCCCAAGAAGACCCCTATTTCGACCGACGGGAACTGCGCCCGCGCGTCATCAGCCGCCTGGCTAAGATACCTGAACAGCCGAGTCGTCTCATTTTCCCCGTTGTGAGACCTGTAAATGCACACGTAGATGCGGCTCAGGGAAACTAGATCCACGTGCACCCACAGAGCGGAGAAGGAAGGGTCCACCATGCAGCGCAAACGGCAACAGCAGATGTCCGACCGTACAATACATACCCCGGCTTTCGGCTTAAAGTTTTCTTTAAGCGAATAAACGGGGTACAGCAGGTAGGAATTTTTGGCCGGACGAAAAACAAACGAATCTGCGTCTCCGTCAAAAAGAGCAAAGCAGGCCGGGCCGTCTGGAGATCATGGTGGACGGCATTGAGGTTCATATCGAGTCCGCGGATGTTGGTAAATTCCAAAGTGAACGTGGTGGTGGGGTTATGCACCGCTGAAGGACCTGCTCTGTTTAATTGCACTGTCATGAGGTTAGGAGCCTAAGGCCTAGCCTAAGGTTAGCAACTGTATCTGCCAATAACCTTAAACGGTAGGTAATAAACGAGTACCTGAGATTATTCACTTCATAGATAAGAACTCTTATAAAATAATTACAACATGTACCTATTCTCTGCATTACTCACTGTTAATGATTGATAAAAAAAATGCTCAAAATATATTTATATGGCACCACCAATGCAAATAAACCAATAGTAAACAACCCCTAAGCACCATAAATTCTACCACATTTTTATTAACAGGAAAGGAGTACAGACTGAAGGACAAATACATAAACACCGCCTACCCTAACCCCATGAGTCCCATGACATAGCCATTAATAAGACTACAAAATAATAAATTGCTAACCAAACAATACTCGCAGTTTTGCCTCTCCCGCACTTTTGGACTTGTCATAATTCACAGTGTACGCTTAACTCATTTCCGAATTAAAAACGTAGAATTAATTATTCCTAATTAATAATAAATGAAGTCCTATCATATTCTGCGAAACCTTTTTTCACTTCAATCCATCAAAACTCACGATGTTTAAAACAAAATAAAAATAGAATTAACGACTTTTTAGAACGCACACAAAATACCGGTTTATTTAAAAGATTAATGTACAAATTACAAGTCAATTAACAACCACAACAACTCTTCTAGTTTTTTCTCAACAAGTTTCTAAGAAGACTGTAATGAAATCAGTCAGTAAGCTTACTTAAGTGATATTTTACGAAATACATTGATAAAACGCAGCTCTAATTACAAAATACTTGGTTGTCGTAACATAAGTACCTACATTCTATATGCATATAATTTATTTTTATATTATTAAAAAAGAAAGCAAAAAAAGGCAAAACATATTTACTTTCGCATTTCTTTTTCTCTCTTAAGCCACAGGAAGTGCACTGATGAACATAGACCTCCCTAAAGGGTATTCCCATTGACCTGTTGGAAACGGCTTCCCTCAATTCATTACTTTCGATATTGTACGTTTGTTAATTCTAAAACATTTAAAATGACATAGGTACCAGTTTCATCAATTTTTATACTCATACCCCATTCCATCTTGTTAACGTAGTTAAGTATATCTAATACCCACATCATAGCTTAGGTTGGACTAACGTACTTTAACTTTTTTTAATTATTTTTTAAAACAACACGACGCCCTGTGACTATACCGCTCCTGTAGGTACTGCTTCAACCAAGTCCTAAATAACAGCTGAATCGTCCATTGTTGAGCTTGAAAATTTCTTAAAACCAAGCGTTCCATTAAAGCAATACCCCTCATAGTGGTAAGTGAATATGTTTCACACATATTTATTTATTACAAACAAAGTATTTGGATGAATTTGAAAGTGTAAGCGCCAACAGGCGCCAACTTGCCGTTTACATTTATTTAATAGAATATGAATGAAACAACATGATCTCATGAGGCATTTATTTGATAATATTATTTATAAAACATATTTTTATTAACTATATTGGATTAACAATGCGTTTTGAGAATCTTATTTAAGTGCAATTTGACTATTCGTAGACAATAATCTTTGAATACATAGTAATTATTTTCTTAGTATAATATTAGATTACAGAAATAAAATAAACGTGTTTATCATATAACCCGGATTTTATTATTAATTATTATAACTACGCTAAAGTATATTTAAAGTAACTTAGTCTTGAATAAATCTTATTTCCTTGTGAATCATTATACAATTGCTACAAATATAAATTAAGAATAAAATAGTTATGTAACCATCAGTGACAAACGTCGGTAGTCCTGAAATCATACTGATATACTTACCTACAAGGCCTGTGTCCAATATGAATACTAAAAATTACGAAAAACTTTTCGGTGTTAAAGCGTTTTCAAAGCCGCAAAGTGCCGCGCGGATGCAGCGCTGCATATCCATCAGCTTTGTTAATCAATATGAAAAAAATAAATTTAATATTTAGATAAATTTACCAAGCAGCGCGGCTGCAGCTCTTCTATTACTTTACGTTTTTGAAGGCGCCCTTTTGAACTCGCCGACCCAAAAAGTTTGATCAAGTTGTGGTTTTTGTTGACGTTTGAAACATTTCTCCCTGTCGAAACATGCGATGTCGTGTTTACATATAAGCAACAATATTTTCTCGAAGTTTCTCATAACGTGTGGATGTGTGACGTGTACTAGCGACTACTCATGTAACAAATACTCATGTATCAGCTCCTACACGGCTATACGTCCCACTGCAGGGCTCAGGCCTCTTCTTCAATCGAGAGTAGGATTGAAAGGAGTTAGGCCGTATAATCCTATCCCTCCCTTATAAATCTTTTGTTTAATAGCTTTCTATAAGAACTTATAGCTTTAACGTCAATTATGTTTAAAAGCAGCCCTCAACTCAAATTTATCGTATTGGAGAGCGTCTAATCCAAAGGCTATTTTGATGGTGTCACAGTATAGCACCATTGCCAGACACGCGATATTTATTCGATACAGCCAGCTAACAAGCCTCTTGTGTGGCGTTTCCACTGCCTTAAAACAAAACGTAACGACGGTTAGCAAGAGCGCGTGAATCTGCGGCAAAGAAAAAAAAACAATTAAAATAATGTTTTATCACAAGGATGTTAAAAACAAGAGACTTATTTGAATAGGTGTTAGTTTATGCATCATCATTATTACACTAGCAGGCTTATTCATTAACATATTTAAAACCTATTTTAGCTATTGAATGTTTTGTCTTCTTCGCTCTAAATTAATTGTAGACCTTAATTAACTAAAAAAAGCTAAATCTTACTCTTGATTTTTACAGTAAAAATATGCGGCATATTAAAGCACTTATGCGTTCTTTAATTTACCTTGAGTCATTATATTTTAAAACACGTCTAGGCTTTATGAGGAAATAAGATTTAATTACAAGAACTGAATTAATTTTAACTAGAAAACATCATTGGCCTTGGATAGAATAATTCAGAAAATCGCGGTGAACTACTACTACAGCGCAATAGTCATAGCCGATATTATGAATGTAGGCCCAGCCGCGTGATCATGATATGCAGGTATCGTAGGGTACAGGAATAAAGATAGACAATACATATCATACTATGGCCCTTGTGTTATTTTTATTCCACAGGTAGGCGCGCCAACTTCAAGCCGACTTTATCATGCATCGGCCAATATCCATATTAGGTAGGTACATACAAGTGAACTATAATCCAAATACAGATTAAAAAACCCCTCGCTGTTTTAATACTTGAGATCCGTTTCCCTCGATTTTATGCAAATAATAAAGGCGCATCGTAATCAAGGGGCCTTCAATATGTTTAACAGAGAATGCTGTTATTACAATGTTAATTATAGATATTATGAATATTAATAAAACTATTAAATCGTTGAAAACTCTCGCCCATTGTTGCTGATCCACGTTCCGATTCACGTTCAAATTGGCTATGATCACGCACAGCACGCCTATAACAAGCTACAAACATAAAACCAATGAATACGTGTAAATTAAACAACAAAAACTAATTCTAGTTTCGTGGTTTAACGTATCATCATACTCAGCCACAGGAAGTCTGGCGCTAAACATACATAACTTACTGGTGGTAGGTCTTTCATATGTGAGAGGCTGCCTGGGTGGGTACCACCGCAATGTCTATTTCTCCCGCCAAACAGCAGTTTAAATGCACTGTTGTGTTTTGGATTGAATGACATTGTAGCCAGAGTAACTACTGGACATATTGAGACTTAACATTTTATGTCTCAGGATGGCTAGCGCAGTGGAGTCCCAAGCATTGATTTGTAATCAAGGTGTTGTTTGGTTTTGCTACTGTTCATGAGCGGTAGCATCGCTTACCATCAGGCGAACGGCATGCTAGGCTCGCCATTCTCTGCAATAAAAAAAAAATACGCCTTCAAGGATTTCTATCAGATCCTAAAACTATTTTTTTTTTTCATAAAAATTCAATAATGCTCTCGGTGCTATTTACAACCTACTAGCAATAAAATATCGTGGAAACGGATGTTCAAAGGCGACGGTGAAAACTTCTAAATTTGTATCAGCCATTAAGATATACCACGCTTATGGCCATGCAGGTTGTAGCATACTTGTAAGTTGTAACAGCCCTGGGTAGAGACCATCGCAGATACGCGATTATGGTAATCCCTATCTGGAAACACCTGTACCACGTACCATCAGGTTCCAAGTATGTCGCCACGATGCCCTGACAATATAAAATTAATATTCCCAATATTCGTTTTCACAACCACAACGGAATCAGAAACGCACCTTAAGATATACGCAAGTAGACAGCCAATGAGGAATCAAACGCCGATATGACGACGTTGAGTATTGTTAGAACTAGAACATTTACCACCACAAAGTCTGTGGTCTTGGCTGCAGCGTAGTGCCACATGAACAACGACCCCTGTGCACTGAGGATGTTCAGCAAGAGGATTAACGCTCCCATTGTCACCTACAAATAGTGATATCTTCTTATTTATTATAATAAATCTGAAATCTCAGTAAGTTATAAACAAAATTAAAAAAATAGTGAACACCACTTAAATATATTTTAAGCGGTATTAATAACCAACCCGATATTAATTACTTATAATATCTTTCCAATTTTATTCTATTGGTGACAGATTTGTTAATATGAATAAATACTTTGCCCTAATATTTTACTATGTTCGTCTATTATTATTTTTTATACCTATGAAAGTATCCTCGGTGCTCATGCTGTAAGTAGTTATTGTTTTCATGGTTTATATAACTGTTTCATCTGCCCGCATTAACTGCGACATCAAAACTATCGAAAGAGCCCCATTCGTTTACAAGCTCAGTAAAAAGTAGACCGAAGAACAATAAACCAAAGCGGTCGCTGATTCTTATCATTTACATTTCTAAATCTTGCATATCATACTTTTTAAATACTAAGGATTCTCACCTGCATGACTATAGAAACAGAAATTAGTGCGACCAACAAGTTGTAGAACTCATGTATAGGCCCGACTTGTAGCACGTATTTTAACTGAGACGCGTTGGACGCAAGTAAAGCAATATCTAGCATTCCCTGAGCCACCGTCTTCTTAGTCGCATACTGATTAGCATCGAATCCGGGCCTCTAAAACCATAGACGAAAATAACTCGAATTAATAATAATACAATAAATTTTAACTGGGGGATGTAGCGTGCTGTATCTATGAATGGGCAATACACATGATGGATGTTTGGAAAAATCTATTTTATTTTAATTACCTACTTTCTTTCTGCGGTTTCGCCTCAAAAAGGACCTCCTGCCTCGCATATTGATACTAAATATTTAACATTTATCAAAACCTGTCTTAGCCATATGGATAAGCGCAATGTAACTTTTTTTTCCTGTTTTGCAGTCAATCTTTTACCATTGAACTAAAATTCCCATTTTTATATTAACAATCGTGTCAGTGATATTATATTAATTGATGGTACTTTTATACTAAATAAGACGATTTCATTTTGCAACTGATACTATTAATTTATTTAGTAGAGCAGTTCGGAGAGTGAAACTTTCAAAAACGCGCGCTCACGTGTGCAACTTTATCCTCCCAAAAAAATATTAATACTTCCTTAGCGTAGCGTAAAATAAGAGAACAAAGACAGTATTATGTTTATTATAAGTTTATCGATTTTAATGTGGTATATATCAAATAAAATAATTAAAATTTAATTGAGAAAATCTTGAAATGAAACGTGCGCATTCTCCGCCCGCTCGTTTCGCGTCCTCGATCTGTCAAAAATGTTTCCATTCTTTAGATGGTTTGTGTTGTTTGGATTTATTACAAACAAAAATATTTTACCATGTAAATAATAGTTAATGTCTTTTAGTTTTCGGTGATCTTATTGAGTGTTTTATAATCTTTTATTATTGTTTAGTTATCATGTAAAATCGTGTCGAATCTTGGTGCGTCAGTTGTTTTGTTTAGAAAAGTGGTGGAAGAACTTCCAGATGCTGCCTTCTATGCCCATTCTGTTCTCGAGGGAGAGTCAGGATGCTTTTGGTAATAATATCGAGCCGAGTACAAGCTTCTTCAATCAAAATTCTATAACAAAACCTGTTATCAACCCTCAGGTAGGACGGACAAAACTCCACTAGTTTTATGTAACTTTTACTTATTACTGTCGAAATATCTGCTGTTATTTATAGTTGCTTGACATTTCAATAACATCACGTATCATTTGTTTATAGAATTAGGTATAAATGTTGTAAATAAGTTGTTCTTAAAGTGTCTAAAAGATAAATGTGTCGCCATTTTTGCGTATAAATTATAATCGGTGCAGATTGTATTTTGATGTGTTTCTGTTTCAGCCAATTCCTTCAAAGGCTGCGCTGGAGAGCACAACTGCGGTTAAGGAATCAAAATGTAATAAAGACTCGAATGTAAAGAAAAAAGAAGAATCTAGAATTAATTACAATGCATTTGAGACAGGTAACATTCAATTGAGTGAATCATCTATTCCATCTAACTGGTGAAGTATCATGTTCATTTAAATAGATGTTGGTGTTATCAAGTGAGTTTATAAATTGCCATCAATATATAAAGTTAAGATCATTTTATAATTCATAACCAATAAAATTTATTGAACATTTAGAGAAAATTACAGCATGATGAACATGACTAATAGTGTGTGATTGATTCATAAAACATGGAGTAATTTTCGAGTTAATTCGGTCACTTGATTCTCTCTGCTTATCTATGAGGAATGGTACTTGAAAAAAATATTATACCAAGATTATTTGGCTATAAATTCCTAATGCTACTAAGAAATGTAGTATGGTGAAAAACTCACTACATTAGTAAGAACTTTATTTGCTAAATTAATATTTAGTCCAAGTTTACTTAATCAACAAACAGTTGACCTGGATAAGGTGTCAAAAAAATGTGCACATACTTTTATTATGATTTCGAATTGATGTGCCTTTAAGTACTTAGTACAGTAAGACAAATGAAGGTGCTTGTCTTCAATTAACCATAAATTGTTTTAAAATTAAAATCAAAGAGAACTGTATAAAATCTATACAAGAACATAAATTGGAGTTTACTCTGGGATTCTTTTTTTAAACAAATCATATTTAAGCACATCAAAGCAATAATTTAGCAGACACCCAATTATAAACCAGAATTATTTCTGATTTCCAAAAGCCAATGATTAATGTTAGTATTTATTTTGTTACAGCATTAATTAGGTCTTACTATACAAAAGTACAATCAAGATTTTCCTCAAACACATCAGTGCCTACGAATAAGTTTGTACAGTTTCAAAATATATTAAAAACGTTTGATCCGAACAAGGAGACCCCTGTAGATTTGTATAGGAAAGTAGAGGGCTTATTCGGTGAAGAGCATAAGGATATAGTGGAAGATTTCCTGCTGTTCTTGAAACCGGGCCAGGCCGCTGAAGTTGGAAGGTTTATGGACCGGTTCATGTTGGTGCAAATAACTGGGTTTATTGAGCTTCTGCAGGTGAGTGAAATTTATTTATCTTATGCTATAATCTGTTTTTAAAAGCAAATAATATAGTTACAGTATACTGATCATCACTGATATAATCAATACTAATATTATAAAGCTGCAGAGTTTGTTTGTTTGAAAGTGCTAATCTCTGGAACTACTGGTCCGATTTGAATGATTCTTTCAGTGTTGGGTAGTCCACTTATCGAGGAAGGCTATAGGCTATATATCATCACGCTATGACCTATAGGAGGAAAGCAGTAGTAATATTTCTAGCAAATACGAGGAAATTTTGTTCAGTTTTCGTGGTCCGATTGGTCAATATTCTAAACTGATAGTCAGAATTAAACTTTTTGACCGCCATTTTAAAACGTGTATGCACCCGGGCGGAGCCGGGCCCGACCGCTAGTATTTACTATATAACCAAAGCCCTCAATTTTGTTTTGCCAATGTAAATACCAATATGTTAATATTGATGGTTATTCTGAAGTATTACCTCTATTTATATGTTAAAGCAATAATCCAATGATGTTTAGTGATTATTATCAGATAACTGATGAATCATGCTAGTCTTTTTAGTTTTAAACTATGCATTAACAGTCTGTAAACCCTCATAGGCATGCATGTGAATTTGTATATTGTATACTCAACTCAAGTACTTGCTTGTATATTCCTTTTAAATAAACATGATTGCTTGGGATGTAATAAATCTCCCATGCATTAATATTGGGCAGCTATTTTGTAAACTTGTACAACAAAACTTTTCATTATATGTTAGTAAATTTATCACCAAACCCTATCAAAGACAAGATAATGCATATCATTAACATGATTGTTCAAAGAGATTGATACATTTTGTACTACAATGAATAACCTAGATAGTAGATAAAAATATGTTTTGGCTCATTACAGTTTTCACATAAGTTTATATGTATTAAGTATTTGAAAATTTATTTGCTCAAATAAAAGTCAAATGTTTTTCAAGCAGTCACATACATAAGTATGTATTTTCAACCAACTTCAAAACCGAAGGTGATTCTCAATTTGGCTGATTTTTTTTTAGTAGATTTACAATTGTGGAAATTGATTTAAACTATTTAGATGTTGGAAATGGGAGTTCCCATAGTTGAGGATATAAAATGATTAATTACCTGATAGAACAATTTGCTAAATATGAAGACATTTATTTACAAATTGTATACACAATATTTCATTGTCATAATGCTATTGTAATGAGTGCAATGTATGATATCAACTAATGGCCATCTTATGGCAAAACTGTTTTCTACAATACAATGAACTTGTATGTAAATAACACTTGATATAATGTTCATAGATGTATGTAGTTGTTGCCTTATTTTTAGTTTTTCATTGACTTGTTATCACTTTTACTGTTGATTTGTTAGGTATTAATTTTCCTGTATTTCAAAAACAACATAATATTTAATCTTTTTTTCTCTCTTTATTTAAAGGAGTTTTATCACACTGTGAAAGTCTCATCCTAATATTATAATCATGGTAATAGTTAAATAAAAAATAATTTTACTGATCAAAATATGTAACCTCAGAAATTCAAGTCCCATTTTGTCATTCTTATTTACGTTGTATGCATGTAGAGGGGTAATATCACATTATTCAAAAATCATGTTACATAAAATATTTTTGTAAAGATAATTGATAAAAGAATTTCAAAAATAAAGCTTGTACATCGTAAAAACACTTTTAATTAGTGAATATAACGCCAAAACTGTTCACACAATTTTTGTCTTCTTTTTCTGAGCGGACCAAAGCGTACTATGGAGGCCGCCTTATTAGACAGCACTCACGTTGTGTTTTTGTGCGCAAGGTGTGTGCTCCACCGAATGCAAAGCATGTTATTCATCCACGTATTACACCCGAAACACAGAGACGGACGATGTATTTTTCAGCGCCACTGTAACTCGGTTCCTTGGCGCTGGTCAAAGAAATATCATTAGGTGGGAATAAAAACGGAACCATAAAGTGGGACATTACTTTAATGTATGTTGCAAAAAGGTTTGGGTTATTGTTTTACATGGTTTCCACGTGGAAGGTGACTATCCTCTTTACACATTTCGAATATCTTGTAAATAAAGTTATTTTCGAAGAAAATATTCACATAAAGGAAGTAAACCTTAAAATTGAGGGTATCACAGAAAAATTTACTATTTTTACCAAATAACACTCCTATATTATCTCCATCCAAAGGTTGCCTGGAAGAGATTGCCTAGTGCAATAAGGCCGCCGATTGTACTTATTTTTAATATTGTTTTAATTTCTGTTATTGTATTTTTTTTTCTGGTGTACAATAAAGTTTATAAATAAATAAATAAACACATCAGAACCAAGAAGCTTATACCCAAATGGAGATTGCATTCCGTATATAAAAGTGAAGCACAAAAAATTGACCTTGAATGACGTCGCTGTTGCCTGCTATGCTTTTCTTTCGAGTAACAATGAATAAACTTCATGTGAACTTCATTCATTATCACTCTAAAGAAAAGGATAGCAGGCAACAGCGACTTCATTCAAGGTCAAATTTTGTGCTTCAGTGTTTTATACGGAATGCAATCTCCATTTGGGTATAAGCTTCTTGATCAGAACAATGGATCCAAGATTAAACACATTTCAACGGTCGTCAATAAAACAAATACAACCGAGTCAAATCACGTTCCATTTTCAAACGCACGTCAAAAACAGAATCTCAAAACGGAATATTCTAGAAGACGTCCCTTGCAGAGCACGTTCACTCGCAAGCCGACGGTGCTGCGCAAGATCCTGCGCGCCATCTCCAAGGGCATCAACAGCGGCAGCGCCGAGGAGATGAGGGCGCGCGTGCTGCCGCACCTGCGCTCCAACGCGCGCCTCGTGCAGATGTTCAAGTCGCTGTTCCCGGATGAAAGGCCGCCGGACAGGTGAGTAAGGGTATCGGATCTTATATATTTATATATTTTGTATATTGTTGAGCCGCCGATGGATCGGTTGTCAGTCAGGTACCATTGGAGTGACGTGAAAGACCAGCGCCACCTACAAGTCAAGACAGAGATATTTGGAGGTCTCTCTTTTCGGAGCCCAACAACCATTTTGGGTCGCTGAGCCAGCGGAGGTTGTTGGTTAGATTTTTAATGGAGCATTGCTTGTAAGTGGTGCAAATGGGTCAGCTCGACAAGAGTGGTAACACTATCTTGCAGAAAAAAAAATTAACAGTTGTTGTGTTTTAGGCAGTGAGGTTGCTGAAAACCAGAGATGTAGATAGAAAAGTCCACTAGGATAGCGATCATATGATATAAGGGGGGGAAGTTTATTATACTAACGCCCACAAGTGGGTTCCGTTTTGGGTTGCGCCTGTCTATAACCAACAGGCGGGAAAAAAATTGTCGCCGTGGATATTCTGTTTGTATTGTAGTGTTCTACCATCACGAACATTGAAGTCCATAGTCATTTTGTCAGGCTAGTATTTAAAAAAGCTGCCTCGATTACATATGGCTGTCGGGTCAGGACTTCTTGTCTCGTTTGTTTATTATACCAAGTAAAAATCTGTCAGCATTGTTGTCACTCCGGTTTTAAACCGATTAATGATTCAAAAGATCTTGTGAAAGACTATTTGAATAAAGAATATTTTGATTTTGAATGCAACTACTTTAGAAGTGATTACTGGGCATTCAGGTACTTAACATAAAATATATTGGAATTACGAGCATAGTGACACTCGTTTACAGTGCTTAATAATAAATCCCGAATTGTGTCGCTCTGGTTTAAGCATAGATTTAACATTTAAATCAGACGAGTGACCTGTAAAAATGCTGTCTTTTTGATGATGACAACGTGGAGTCGATTCATCTGATGATATCATATTACTGTTTTCTGTGGCAAAGTTGGGCGATTATGTTGGGTTCACCGATCTATAGCATACCAATTAAAACCCCGCGTCGCCCTATACGGCGCATTTGGAACGGCCCCAGGAACCAGAAGCAAGAGCGAGTCAGCTTCTACCGGAACCATGCTTTAAACCTAGGTTTATCCCGGCCGGTGCCACGGTCTGCTTTCTTGTTCAATATTTGCACATCGCCTGATCTTAAGCATCGGCTTTTGGAAGCCGTTGGCGAAAACCAATGGAAAGAAGGAAGAAAGTCAGTGTCTCATTCGAAGAGATCACGTCAGTGCTTTACGTAATCGTAATTGCTGGTCCTGACCTGTGCTAGACTTTCTCCAACGTTAGGGTTATAGTCTTCTCCAATCGTTCTCTGTGTTCGAGACTTTTTTGATTTATTTAGGGAAGACCGCAGTCTGGCGGCTGCGCCAGCCACTAGCATCGAAGAGTCGCCTCGTTTTGATCCGTTTTACATGGGTTTTAAGGTCAGATACGCGCTCTGTAGTAAGCTTGAATAGGGCATCCAAGCAAACTTACTTTATGGCACTGCATTGTATTAGCCCATCGCCCACTGCTGAGTAAGGGTCTCCTCTACAACCAGCAGTTGTTTTAGACGGATTAGGCCATAGTTCATTACGCTAGCCTAGTACGAGTTGACCTTGGCACTGGTAGTGCATTCACACTGTATTACAATTTACAACCTGTCAATAAATATTTTCTGCAATAAAGGGCGAGACGAGCATGCCGTTCGCCTGATGATAAAGGATACGGCCGCTCATGATCAGTAGCAAACCCCAACAACTTGAATTACAAAGCAATGCTTGGCATTCCACTGCGCTCACTATCTTCGACAGCCTCCGTAGCGCAGTTGGTTAGACGCCGCCTGTGAAACGAGAGGCCGCGGGTTCGATCCCCGCACGGAGAGAAATGTTTGTGCGGCCCACAAATATTTCTTCCGGGTCTGGGTGTTTGTGAGACCGAAAAGTCTCTCGTAGTTCCTGATACCCACGACACAAGACTCGATCTTAGTGTGGGGTCAGGACTATGTATGTGACTGTTGGGTGTATTTATTTATTTATTTATTTATCCTGAGACATAAGATGTTTAATTCAATATGTCCAGTTGTTACTCTGGCTACAATGTCATTTAATTCGAAACAACAGTGCATTTACAATACTGTTTTACTGGAGAAATAGACATTGTGTGTAGTGGTACCTCTACCCAGGCGGCCTTTTATACAAGAGAGACCTACCACCAGTAATTTTGATTATTAATGCAATCATCTATCGAATTTGTAATGTTAAAATGTCTTAACGTTTCATTTTCAGTGTGTACGAAACGGGAACAGACATGATAAACGAGAGTTTTCTCACGAATGACCAGGGGTACGACGTGTGGGAGTTCGCAGAGGAGACCGACAATAAACGCAAAATAGACGCTAAGGAGGGCATCGATACTATGGTGAGTACTGCTTGTGACAGTTCATTTGGTAACAAAGCACGCGTTATATGCGAAACAGTGAAACCGAACGTGTATTGTTTACGAACGTGTACATTTCACTTACAAATGTTCAATACTTTTCTGTTTTATAATCTGTCAAGTCAGTACATTTCAAACTGCGTGGATGCCGTCTCATATGTATCCAATACAGGAATATATTTATTTGTTTTCAGTACCTCCACGGGCGAGTATTCCTCCAACATGGCCGGTTGCTACGTTCAGCTCGCGTCACATTTCCTTACAGCAAAGAACCTTACCGGGTGCACGCGCGCAGACTCGCCCCCGCACACTCGCACCCCTCACCCCCCGATTCCGATGAGGAACGCGCCTCCCCCAAACGGAATGCCAAGAACACCAACAAACTACCATCCAAAAGACCCAGGAAACAACTCAGATCACCCACGAAAAACGTTAAAGACGTCACGACAATACCAAGCACAAAGACTGTTCTATAATGAGTCCTAAAACAAATAAAAAAGCACAACCAGTTAAAAACAAAACCAAGAAAGAAGAAGCTAAACCTGAAGTTAAAAAAGATAAAAAAGACACAAAAAATGTCATATGTGCTAAAACTGAGCCTGCTAAAGTTAAGCAAGTTAAGATTGACAATCAAACTGTGGTAGTTAAGAAGGTTGAGGTGAAGAGCAATTGGACGAGGGATGAAGACAAGACGATGCTACAGGTGCTAAAAGGTGAGGCAGGCTCGGAACAGGTGTTTTGTAGAATTAGGGAGCTGTTGCCACACAGGTCGCCGACGGAGATCAAAGAGAGGTTCTGCCACGTCATGACGCTCTTACAGCAGATGGCGGTGGGCGAAGTTACTTAGTGCTAAGTGAAATTTTAATAATGTAATTAAGAAATGAATAGTATTTATAATTTTGTATAAATAAAATTATTTTTTATCATATGGCTATTTTTAATAATGAATTATTTACTGGCGCCGCTGTCTCCACATGCGCAAGCGCAATGCACAACACAGATCACAATGTTAACAAATTATTTGTTATTTTACAGAGGTTGATTGCTGCCTCTGCTATACTTCAACTATTCTCACTGCCTGTTTACGAATACTGCGAAGAATCGTCAGTTCCTTCTTCCTCTCCCCGCTCACTCTCGGTGCTTAATTTCAGTAGTTCTGCGATTTTTATCGATTGATTCCCATTACCCAATACTGTTAACCGACCACGAGTGTTCTCGTATCTTCTTATTTTTTCGGTATTATCATATGAAATGGTAGATTAATGCAAAGAAAATAAAACACTGCGTTAAATTATAATATATCCCTGTAGTATTTTTACAATAGTATTAAATACTTTTTAGATTCATATATCGTTATAAATAGAGAATTTCATTCACACAACACAAAGTGTCACTTTGATAAAATAATGTATAATTTTGTAGAAAAAATATTGTTGAAATAATATGGCGAAATTCAGTGACAATTATTATCTTAGAAAATGTTACTTAGAGAGGGAACAAGTGCCAACTCAAAGTGTAATAATTAACAAGATGTCGCCCCCTTTAGCAAAGGTTTATTTCAAGTCCATGACTCCTAAGCTGAAGGTCCTTGCGGGCCTGGAACCGCCAATGAAAGGGGGAGGAAGTGACTGGTATATACCACCTAAATGCCTTTTGGAAGAAGGTAGAGTAGTTTTAAAACCATTGAAAAAAGAACATTTGTCCAAACTAGGTTATGAAGGCATCGGACATTTTGGAGACAAACTAATTCACATCCACCATCAACAAATGGAAGAGGAAAAGAAGAAAGCGCTTCTTGAAAGCGATATTAAATGGAAAAATATAATTCAAGCCAGTTGCGTACAATATTGGGATGAGAAATCTAAAGAAGCAGCCACGTATAACACGGAGGCAATACAACAAGCATTTCGAGAATTTTGCTTATTATACAGAACATCCATTACGAAAATTGAGCAAGTTATGTTTGATGCAGCAGTATTACAAATTAAACGCGAGAGAGAAGAGACATTCAATACAATGAAAGAAAACTATGAGATACGAGTAAAGGGGCAAGCTACGAAGCTATACAACAATATGAGAAAATGTTGAATAAACGCAAAGCTAACCTCAAGGCGCAGTTTATACAAAGTATAGAGAAAGCTCGCACCGACATGGGAAATAAAATACACGATTTGAACGTGGACAAACATACTGCTGTAGAGAAGTTACGGAATTTATTGCAATGTCAGAACCTGGCTTGTCAAGTTTACGTGGCACTGAAGGAAAGAGAGGAATGTGAAAAAGAAATAGAATTGTCTAAACACGAACATGAGAAAAAAGTGAAAATTTTGAACGAAGAAATAGCTATGAAAGATTTCGAAATACGACTCGCTAAAGAAAAAGAAAGAAAACGGCAAGAATTTATCAACGTGTGGCGAAAGAAAGTATGTGAAGTGGTGAAAAAATTTCAACTATTCGTAGGCTTTTGCCTCAATACGCTTCCGGAACATGCTGAATTCTTCATTAATATGGAAAAATTAATGTTACTTCAACTTAATGAAGCTGTAACTAAGCCAACTGCAGAAAGTATTTTTGAAATGGAAGAAGAAGTTGTACACACACCAATAGCTAAGCCGCATCCCTTCTTTCTCTTCTGTGACAAAGGAGTCAAGACAGATGTCGATCAAAATTTGTGCCCCAAACATTGTACATCAAGCGCTTCGCAACTACCAGTGATAGTCGTAAACAAGAGATGTATCTACGCTGCCTGCGACAACTTTGAACAATACTCTGAAAAAGTAAAGTCCTACATACATGGCCGTAGGGGAGAAGATAAAGATTTTGAAGACACTCACAAGTACGAGCAAGACGTTCCCATTAAATACACATCGTCAACTCGCTTGCAGGAACTAAAGTTACAAGATTCCTTGTTGCAAATTCTGCAAAGCGAAATACCTAATGTGAAGAAACTTCCAATTGAATGCTGCGTCTGCAAAATAGCTCACTGCTTTTGTGGAAATATGCGTGCCACGGAAATGCCCGTCCTAGAGAATAAAGAAGTAGCGATTTGTCCGGTTGTAGAGAAATGGTCTGGATACAAAATTGATACCCGGGATGATGAATTGGCCCACGAAAGGGAACCGAAGTGGGAAAGCTATTTCAAATACATCCTGCCAAAAAAATGTAAATGTGGTAAAACTGCTAAAAAGCATCTTCGAGAAAATATGCCTCCATACATGTGGAAAATGTCGGAATATGCTGAGCCCGAGATCCCTAATTATGAAATGTGTTCTGTTAATACCCTCAAGAAGTTATTAAAAAAAGCGCAAGGCAAACGCACTCCACCACCTGAACCGGAAAAAGATGAATCTAAAACGAAAGATATCGGTACACAGTACTCAGACCAAGAGTTTGATTTCCTATGTACTTGCTTCTCAGATGAAGAAGTCCAGAAATTATTCCAGGAACTAATGGCGGGTACAAAGGAATTTGACCCAAAGAAAACTGGCACTCAGTGCCAAGTCTTGGACGGTTCGTTGTCTCCGTCCTACCTGACGATGCACACCGACTCCTTCGCAACTGCACGCGCTTACTCTTTGCGGAATTTGATTGAGGATTCGCCACAATTGCAGGAAATTTTCGTAAAAAAGGATTGTAAATTCACTTAGAATTTTATTCTTAGAGATAATTCCTTGCACTTCTTTATATAAATATATTTATCAATAAAATTGTATATTCTGCATTTGTCCTCAAAACTGGCCTAGCCTCTTTAAAAACCGTAAAGTATGGTAGTCCAACCGTCACAGTCAGTCCAGGCTGAGTTATCGGCCTAGCGACTTGAATAAATTGAAACTTACGCTGAATTACAAACACATATATGTGGTATCTAGGACGAAAATCTGTTATCTAGAACAAAAACGGCCTCCCAGTTATCTCACAAGCAATCAAAATCTAGAGCATAGCTGTTGGTAAAACATGACGAACACATTTTTATGTTAATTATCTCCTGCACCAGCAAACTTGAAACTCCAATGGTAACCTGAGAAATGGCCTGTAAAAATCATCATCATCATTTCCTAGACTGAGGAAGACTACTAACAATTGCTAAACATACCCCATCTTCATCAATTCATTAAGACCCAAAGAATAAATATTCTAGAAAGGATGTATTGTGGACTGTGGTACACATCTACATAAAGTTAAATTACCACTGAAATATTATCTAACCATAGGAAATGATATTCATCAAATACCAGCATATCACTACATAGTATAAAACAAAGTCACTTTCTCTGTCCCTATGTTCCTTTGTATGCTTAAATTTTTAAAACTACGTATCGGATTTTGATGCGGTTTTTTTAATAGATAGAATGGTTCAAGAGGAAGGTTTATATGTATAAAACGTACATATTATTGTACAGAAATCTATTTGTACCCGGGCGAAGCTGAGCCGGGCCGCTAGTTAGAAATAAAATAAAGAAAGTAAGAAGTTCAACTTTAAAAAAATCTCTTATCACGAATTTTTACAATAACCTAACAATCCCATGTGCACATGTTCGTTCATACATGAATAAAATATGTTTTTATTTAAAGTTACACTTTGCCACTGATATTTTATAACCGATAAACAGTCGTCTGTTTATCATCCTATTTCATCGATATTTAAAACTGAGGGTAGAATTGGCAAAATATAAAGTAACACTAGATTGTAGAACATTTATTATCAATGGTGTGACGGAGATGCTGATTGGTAAGTCTTCATAATTGGTGGGCGTGGCTTAACCTGGTAGGAGCTTGAGATGTAGCCAATAAGAAGGTAGCTTATTTTTATGAATGAATACAATATCTCCTTTAACTTCATGCGTTCCTGGTACTTGAAAGGCAAAATCCGTGTAATTTAAAATTTGTCTTTGCTAAATGGAAAATTCATCCTACTTTCTCATGAGTAAAATATAATACCTCCGCCAACTTCATACTTTCCTGGTTCTTGACATGTGAAAACTGTATAATTTAAAAAGCGATTGATGAATTTGCTAATAATATTATGTCTCCTCCATTAAAAAGAACCAAACAATCTCCAGCATTCTATGTTCCCCTGGTACTTTAAAATGCGATTCCGTTCGTAAGTTGCAGATAAAAAGATCTGTCAGTTTTTTATTGGTTTTCTCCAATATTTTTCATTCAGTAGGCACTGCAATGTATTGAACAAATATCGAACCAAACTTCAAAAAGTACCAGGGCCGCATAAACGGAAGGAGATTATATACCTACACAATGTTTATTTATATTTTTTCATGGTGAGGGTAGGAAAATAATTTATGTTGTGGCGGTAAAAATAAAAATATCAACTGTTACACATTTAATACCGTAGTCGGACGTCATCATCGTCTAAATCTATTCATTTGTTTCTTATTAAACATTACGTGCAGCTATTATGGGTTAGTAAAAGTGTAATGTTTACTTTTATTTTGAAAGTCCAAAAGTGTCGCATATTAATAGTGAAGTAATCTATTGTGTATTTGCAACATTTGTGTGCAGCCAACAATGGTCTTAATTTGTTTCGTTTTTAATGGCCCATAAAGAATCGAACCCAAATACAATTTAATGCGGTCAAAGATTTTAGGACACGCCAACATTTATATATATTGACCCGTTTATTTCCAGGAAGGACCTTTGGATGAAGATGAGCATTGTTTAGTTTAAACGCGTGGACTTCCAGGTATTGAAATAAAACAACGCATTAGTCTGTAAAAAATCTTTTATTTATAAAATCACTGCAATGTGGTGTTGTGGTCTACACACAGGATCCGTCAAATGTAGTAAAGTGTAACAAGTACGTTAGCCTTATGATCTTACTGCCCACCGAGGCATTCAATACACAAACATTCAATCACGACTAACAATAAGCAGAACGGAACAGAACGACGTCGAGTGATTCAATTACAAAATAAATACATTTACATTTTAGAGCTAACTTCAGTGAATTTATGAGACCGCGACGCGCAGTCAGACTGGCGCGCCGATTTTGTGTTTTTTTAAAAATCTCGATACTATTAATTCGCGACGCTGCCGTACTAAGGTGGGGGCGTCGTCGAGATAGGTCCTCGCTACGCCGGTCGCCTCGCCTGCGTGCTCCCATAACCCGTACGATGTAGATGCGTGGAATATGGCGGGGCGCGAGGGGCGGGTGTTTAGCTGTAGAGGTCGTCGTCGCCGCCCTCCTCCTGGAAGGTGGGCTGGTCGCCGCCAGACGTGCCCGTGCCGCCGGCGCCGCCGCCACTCGTCGGGAACCTACACACATAACATTAAAATTACAATATTGTAACAGTCAAATATACAATGTATTTAAATTGCCAGCTGTCTACAAATTACTAAAAGCTAGTCCTAATATATTCTAATCAACTCGAGATAGTGACCATCATACATGACAGTGATAAAGGTATCGCAGTTTGAATGCACACAACATTCACAATGCAAATTCAGCCATTGCATTGTCGTAAAAATGCATGGAGTTATCTCTCGCCGATGGGATATTCCTGATTGGCCCCTAATTTTGAACTGCACTGCACTTACATTGATTTGCATTAGTCAATACAGTACCAATATTCAACACCAATGATGAAGTACAAACCTGAAGTTGGTGCCGAACCCGCGGCTCTGTTGCAGTGTCTGCGCGAACATCTCGTACTTGCGGATGTCGTTGTCGGAGACCGACCGGCGCGCGAACTTCATTGCCTCCTCGAAGTGCGCTCGGCTGATCTCGGGCACAGGGTCCTCTTCGTCCATCTGTACAAACAAATATACAGGGTATATCAAGACTGCTACCGAAAACGAAGCCGGGTGGTAGTTTAAGCGACTTCAGACACAATGCAACAGAAAGTTGCAAAAAAAAGCGACAATTTTTTTTTGTAATTTTTTTACTATTGCTATATTTTGGTGGTAAATACATTTTTTCCTAAAATAATAGTGTATACCCTTTAATTTATAAATACTCTAAGATATAAGAGAGTTTAAATTATTATTTTAGCAAAAACTATGGATTTACCACCCAAAAATGACGATATTTAAAAAATCATAAAAAATAATTGTCGCGTTTCTATGCGAAATTTTAATTGCATTGTGTTTGTAGCCACTAAAACTACCACCCGGCTTCGTTTTCGGTAGCAGTCTTGAGATACCCGGTATTTACATGTTAATATTCTATTACTTTAGTTAATTTTATGAGACCGCGACGCGCAGTCAGACTGGCGCGCCGATTTTGTGTTTTCATTACTCACAAGTTTCATTAGAGAATGATTCAAATTTTTCTTTTCCTAGTTATAAATATGGAAGCAAAACCTTGCAACTCAAGTTTTGATTAATTACAAATTCGTAATGTTCAGCAGGTTATTATAAAATCGTAATCATTACAATAACTTTTAAGTAAATAATTCCTACGACTTTGTATAATGTTTAAAGTTCAAATTTGAAAATAACAAATACTAGGGCGTATTTGTTATTTTCATGTGATGTATTAAATCAGGTCCCAATAAGGGTTAATAATTTAATTTTACTTCGCTTTTGATTATTTACAAATTCTTTATGCTCAGCTGGTTACTATAAAAGACGTAATTCTTATTCCTTAGAATAACTTAAATGTAAAAAAAATCCATGTCTCGCAGCTCAGGTTTTCTACCGCAAAAAGTTGCGAGATGCATGTAATACCAAGTCGATTAATTTATTTAGTCCTTAAGGGACCTTCTATAGAAAGTTATTACGTTAGTTATTACCATATCAATATTAAAAATTCTTTACGTTTTAAATAAATAGATCGACTTGGCCATCGCATGAAAACATAATGTATCGTACAATTTATACATAATGCTACTGGCCAAGTCGATCTATTTATTTAAAACGTAAAGAATTTTTAATATTGATATGGTAATAACTAACGTAATAACTTTCTATAGAAGGTCCCTTAACACTCTTTATACAGGATGTTTTTGATGGGATCTCACGTCTTTTTGTAGAATCCTACTTTTTTCCTTTTCGGTACTTCTTACTTCTAGAATATCACTAACGATTTTTCTTAAAGCCTCTGTCTTATGGATTTTTCTTATTTTTGTAGGTATCAATTGATCACAAATATAGCGGATTTGATTATTAATGTTCTTTCTTTCATTGTAATTGATATTTTCGAGTTATTTAATCTATATATTTGCAAGTTTTTCTTCGTCATGTTTTTCTAGAGAAATGTTGTACAGTTTCATGGGCTGAATACACCATTTCCCTCTCTATATCCCCTCCTATTATGCCTCATGTATATAGATATATATCTACAACTATTATTCCATTATATACGGGTACAATGATTCATTAACTGCAAAAGTAACTTTGTAATCCTATACATTTATATGGGTTTACAAAGTTATTCACGCAGTTGGTCTATCTAGAAAACTAGACACAAATTATGAAATGTTTGAATTTTCCCTTACTTTAGACACTAAACACTAATTATATTCTAAATTTGAAGGTTCTATGTCTGCTAGAAGTGCCTTAGACTTTTGATGATCGGTCAGTCAGTCAGTGAGTGACAAAATTACGAAAGTTTGACACATTATAATTCTTAAACTACTGGTTCAAATTGAATGAAATTTGAATATACCGTGTTTACACAATGCCTACTTAGTAACTGAAAATTCAGGCTTCTTGCTTTAACCACAACGAAGTTATGGGGGGTTGAAAATGGTCTGAATTGCTTCGAGAAAAGGATGTTACGGCCTATAGCTCGACTTGGAGGGGGCTCGGCCGCGCCCCCAGATAATTAATTATTTCCTACGTCTTTTTATAAGGTTCACATTTTAAAATAACAAATACTAGGGCTTGCCACCTTATTAACTGCAGTCTAGATAAGGGTTAATAATTTAATTTTAACTATGCGTATGAGTGTAAGTACTAACGTCCATGACGGCGGCGGCGGGCTGGTTCTGGCGCGTGCGCTCGCGCTGTATCTCGGCCTCGATGGCTTGTCGGATGGCGAGCTTGCAGGCGCGCTGGCAGATCTCCGTCAAGTCGGCACCGCTGAAGCCTTGTGTCACCTGTCATATCAAAGGTTCATAGATTGTAGATTAAGAGATTAATATACCACCGTTAAATACTTCCATATGCTGTATAGTGAAATTAATGCTTTACATAAGCTAAGTCTAGTACATAAAAAATATATACGACTATTAATGCTCACAATTTGATTAGATGCCTTATAAGGGGCTTTAAAATTAATAACAATGTGAAATAAAACAATTAGCAATATGCGAATCATATTGCTAATAGCACGAGACACAGTTAACTGGATAGGTTAGAATACTTTCTAACCTATCCAGATAACTGTGTCTCGTGTTTATTATCTACAAAATTACTTAATGTTTATGATGGACACAGTGAATGCTTGAAACATTGTATATTTTATGGTCGGTGACTTGTATGGTAAATACCTTAGCGATATAAGAGAGATCGACGTCCTTGGCGATGGGCGACTTGCGCAGGTTGGCGCGCAGGATGGCCTCGCGCGACTTCTCGTCGGGCAGCGGGATGTAGATGAGCTGGTCCAGACGGCCGGGCCGCAGGATGGCCGGGTCGATGATGTCGGGACGATTCGTTGCACCTATACATCAGGTCAGCTTTTTTTATGAACAAGTAGATTCATCACATTAGGGCTGAAACTATCTGTTTAATGTGAGCCAAATTTTTTTCCGTACAATATTTTTAATATGAAGGAACGTAGATTACAGTTGACAGCGACTTAACTTTGACTATTATTGCACAAATACTTTAGATAGTAGTCAATCAAGGCTGCAAAAAAAGTGATATACGAGATATTGCACACATTTAAAAGTGTGTTTTTAGTAATACAATATGTGAGCTCAGATATTCTTTATAAAATTCCAACTAAACAAGCTAACTCTAACTCACAGACAAAAGCTCGCCAAACGTCTATATTTTCCTACCTAATGACTTCAGGGATAAACAATTGCATAGCTACATACCGATAATAAAGACATTCTTCTTGGCGCCCATGCCGTCCATCTCCGTGAGTATCTGGTTGATGACGCGGTCCGCGGCGCCGCCCGCGTCCGACACGGAGCCGCCGCGCGACTTCGCGATCGAGTCCAGCTCGTCGAAGAACAACACGCACGGGGACGCAGAGCGGGCCTGATACACACATTTATACATATACACTACAAAACCATTTATTTCATTTTATTTTATTTGGAAAACAAACAGTATCTTATACCTATATACAACACAATTTAGTAATCTCGAACCATTTATAAGTTTTCGCATTTATGTTTCAAAAGAATAAAGCTTGTTATTTCATAACTTTATCAATTAAAATAAGACTGATCATTACAATATTAAAATATATATAAATCAGTAATGCTACAGCTAATCCTTTAAAAGAAACAAATTAAAAAAAGAATATTTATTATTATCAATTGTAATAGGGTTGTGAAAATGAATTTAATTGGTTGTATTGTTTTAAAGCGAGAATAATGTTTATTAAATACTAAATATAATGGTGTTCCCGAAAAGCTAAATATACAAATATACAGGGTATATCAAGACTGCTACCGAAAACGAAGCCGGGTGGTAGTTTAAGCGACTTCAGACACAGTGCAACAGAAAAAGTTGCAAAAAAAAGCGACAATTTTTTTTTGTTATTTTTTTCCTATGGCCATTTTTGGGTGGTAAATACATTTTTTCCTAAAATAATAGTATATACCGTTTTATTTATAAATACTCTAAGGTATAAAAGTGTTTAAATCATTATTTTAGCAAAAACTATGGATTTACCACCCAAAAATGACGATATTTAAAAAATCATAAAAAAAATTGTCGCGTTTCTAGGCGAAATTTTTAATTGCATTGTGTTTGTAGCCACTAAAACTACCACCCGGCTTCGTTTTCGGTAGCAGTCTTGAGATACCCGGTATATTATTATTCTTTCATAGTTCATGCTGACACTGTTTGATCAGTTTTATTCCTATTCATTAATAATACGGATTAATAAGAATAAAGTTATTAAGTATTAAAATTGAATATTAAATATAATAGAATGTGAGTATTAATAATTAATACTATTCTAAATGCATAAAAATTACTGCAGTAAACTACTCACCTTATCGAAGATGTCTCGCACATTGGCCTCAGATTCACCAAACCACATGGTGAGCAGCTCTGGGCCTTTCACTGAGATAAAGTTGGCCTGGCATTCATTAGCAATAGCTTTAGCCAATAGTGTTTTACCTGGGGGACAAAATATAATACATGAATGCAACTATTTTTGTTTGAATAACCTTTTGTATAAAAAATATGAGCCAATAACCTAAATTTCTGAAATAAACATAGACATGTTTGTTGAGATTTGAGCTTATATATATTTGTCATGATTTATTAATACTAGCAAGTCAGCAGATGGATACATAAAAATGTTTAACTCAGGGAATACAGTATATTAATGTGCAGAACATTAATAAAGCAATCAACAAGAGAAAGAAATAAATAACTCCAAATAATCTTCTACATAACTTTTTCCTCACATACTCCACTCAGAATTTACAATGGAGTATTTGATTACACCACTCTCAGACTTCGAATAATACATATCAAGGTTTTAACAAACAACTCCTCACAGCAAGCTCTTTACTTTATCATGAAAGCTATCAAAAAGTTTACAAAACATAGCAGTGTATGTAGTTGAAATAAAACTATTAGTCACTAATTTTATCGCGGGTTTGGTTTAACATCCTGACCAATTTACTTTACAGCTTTCGTGATCATGGGGAGTCAAAATAATAGTTTTATTTCAATGTGTAACATTCCATTTTACTACTACTATTTGACTGCTTTAAGTTTTTGTGGTTTGATTGTATTCCTATAATATTAATTATTTAAATATAATAATCGTAATATATCTGTATTTAATAACTTGAGTGACATATTAACAATTGAAAATCTCCCTTGTTAATAAAGAAAAAAAAAAAGAAAAAAACACTTTCGCATAAATCCAAGCAACCATAGTGTATATAGTATGTACTGACCGCACCCCGGCGGTCCGTAGAACAGCACCCCGCGCGACGGCTGCATGCCGAACTTGAGGAACTTGTCCGGGTGCTCCACGGGGTACTGCACCAGCTCCTGCAGCTCGCGCTTCACGTTCTGCAGGCCTCCGATGTCGCCCCACGTCACGTTCGGCACCTCCACCACAGTCTCGCGCAGCGCCGACGGTGAGGATTTGGTCATCGCGTACTATGATATACATTAGTCAGTATACTGGTGCAGTAAGTACATGTGCATTCAATAAAATTTATAGTATCCCTTAACGAAAAAAAAGTACGAACGAATACTCTAAAGAAGCAAATTGGTTCCCCAATTAATATTTTGTAGAAAATGAGTATAGGTGAGAAACAAAAAAATATTGGGAAATTCCATGGTTTTATCTGTACATTTGCTTTTATATAGTTACATTAAACGCCACTGGGAATAGTGATAAAGTAAAATAGAGTAACATTGTAGGCAACTACAATAGTAGCAAAATGACAAGTTTTAACATTTAAATCTAAATTTCAAACGAATTAAAGCCTAAATTGAAATAACTTCACTTAGCGGTACAATTAATTTCAATGAACAAAACACAATGAAGTTTGTTACATACCCGGAAGTTGTCCATAGACACGGCGAGCGAGTTGAGCACCTGGGCGTCGATCTGGTCATCCTCGAGATCGATGAGGTCCATCTTCTCACGGATCTGCTGCAGCGCAGCCTCCGAGCACAGCGACGCGAGATCAGCGCCCACGTGACCGTGAGATTCCGCCGCGATCTGAACGTACCATTGTCATATTTAATTCATGTCTGAGGAAATCTAATAAGAATCTGAGAGTACGTCACGACAAAATGTCTTTACTTTATGGTAGTTACAATATTAACAAATTGTTATTGTAGTGCACTGGCGGATTCTAAAATGCGAGACACTTGTTCTAATATGGCGCATTTTAAACCTCCTGTATAATATTATCCGGACAAATACAAGTATGAAATATTAATGACAATGTAGTGACTTCAATTTATTCTCTTCACTGTATATAAACCAAGAATAATTCCATCGACATGCGTTTTCAGTTGAGTATCAAAAATATTTGAAACCAAGTACGAATATATCACCTCAAGCGACCACCTTTTGTAAGTTTTTTTTGTTTGCTTTTCTTATTTCTATTTTGTGAGTGATGTGAAAAATGGCGCAATTTGGAGGAGGCCTATGTTCAGCAGTGGACAACAGTTTAGGCTGATGATCATGATGAGTGGTGTACAAAATAGTATTTAATAAATATATTATTTATACATGAACGCACCTGTTCTAGATCGACGTCGTCCCCGAGCTTCATGTTCTTGGTGTGTATGCGCAAGATCTCGAGGCGGCCGGTGGCGTCGGGGATGCCGATGTCGATCTCGCGGTCGAAGCGACCGAACCGACGCAGCGCCGGGTCGATCGAGTTGGGACGGTTCGTGGCAGCCATCACGATCACGTGAGAGGACTTTTTCATGCCTACGGTTCACAGATATTTAATATCAAATGGACCTGCTTAAGCAAAAAGGAACCAATCCACACAAGTACCAAAATATTCTCAAGACTGACATTTGTGTGGGTTGATTCTGTTTTACGTAAGTTTCATGAATTGATGTAAAATAATAAAAAACTCATCAATAAACTATGTATTTATTCTCAAGAGGAATTTTAATCTTCATCCTAAAAAATTATGAAAGATAACTTTATTCCCATTTATTGTAATACTATAGAAGTCAAAGGATGAGTATCAACTATAATAAGTGTAATAAAGAAAGTAGCACTTGGACTTGACAAAAGGTTATTTTGTACTCTAGTGACCACGCCCTTCTTAGTCAAGTAAATACTTGTACGCCCTTACCGCAATATTTATTTTCTACCACAAAAACCTAATTAAACCAGCCCCAATAAGTAAAAATGTAGATGCACAAAAATGTGTGGCGGTTGCAATACGCCAACTTAGATTTAGCTTATAAATTAACACGATTATTATTTGTAATTTTAACATTATTTAAACACGCATTTCATTTTAAGATATGACTGCAGATGTTAGACCATAAAACATCTGCGAGTCGTTTTACTAAAATAAGAATTTTTGTGTACCCTATTGTATAATATTAGTTAAAAAGATGCTGTTCTAAATTAATGTTTCCTAATTGTAATGGCTCGTTCATGCCGGGGCAATAAAACTGTATTATTATAGTTAAGTTCTTTAGTGGCGGCAATCCTTTGCAACAAATTTATGTTTTTTAGACAATAGTACACATGTTTTGTAAACCTTTCTGTTTGTACAATAGCCCAGATGTTTGGGCCGACCTTAATTTTTAGTTGAAAGGATAGACCCTATTTTATGGCTTAAATATATTTTCTGTAAGATTTATCCCCACCGATCCTCATTCGGGTAGTCCTATAAAAGGGTCGGTTTATTTGGATGAGAAAAGACAGTCTGCCATCTCTCGTCACGAGCACATCTCGCTCCGAATCGCATAATTATAATTTTACTCTGTCTGTGAATGTATTAAGTGTTAATTTACAAAATATACAATAGTTAGTTCCTGGAAGTGAGTGCTTATTCTAATACCTATACTTATAACCACCAAAAATGTACAAATCCATTAACAACTACATGTAAGATAAACATTAATCTATACTAATATATCAAGCTGAAGAGTTTTATTAGTTACCTCTTATTTCAGGAACTACTGGTTCGAATGGAAAAAATCTTTTTGTGTTGGATAGGTCTAAAGCTATCTACTACTAAAGGCTATACAGGGTATATCAAGACTGCTACCGAAAACGAAGCCGGGTGGTAGTTTAAGCGACTTCAGACACAATGCAACAGAAAATGTTGCAAAAAAAAAAGCGTCAATTTTTTTTTGTTATTTTTTTCCTATGGCCATTTTTGGGTGGTAAATACATTTTTTCCTAAAATAATAGTATATACCCTTTTATTTATAAATACTCTAAGGTATAAAAGAGTTTAAATTATTATTTTAGCAAAAACTATGGATTTACCACCCAAAAATGACGATATTTAAAAAATCATAAAAAAAAATTGTCGCGTTTCTAGGCGAAATTTTTAATTGCATTGTGTTTGTAGTCACTAAAACTACCACCCGGCTTCGTTTTCGGTAGCAGTCTTGAGATACCCGGTATATCATCACGCTATGGCCTATAATAGAGAAACAGCAGTGAAAAGTCTGATTGCTCGATATTCTAAATTGATAGTCGGAATTGAACATTTTGGCCGCCATTTTGAAAAGTGTATCTGCACCCGGGCCGGACCGCTAGTTAGTAATATAACTGTACAACATACCATCCATAAGCGTGAGCAGCTGCGATACAATACGCCTCTCGACCTCTCCGTGCGTCTTCTCCCTCTTGGGCGCGATGGCGTCGAGCTCGTCTATGAAGATGATGGCAGGCGAGTTCTTGTCGGCCTCCTCGAACGCTTTGCGCAGGTTCGACTCAGACTCTCCAGCCAACTTGGACATGATCTCCGGACCGTTGATCAGGAAGAAGAATGCACCTGATGATATATTGTTATGTTAATAAATTGTAAGTGTGCCTTTTTTACAATAAAGTATGGGCGAAGTTTTACTTCTGTGTGATGAGTGCTGTAAGTTTCTAATGACCCAAAATCATCGAGACATCATGTTACAAGTTGGATATTTATTTATTAGATAAATATTGAAACAAGTCTCTGTACATAGGCTGCATTCAACAATTTGTTCTTAATTTATTTATTGGCTGTCTATGTTTTTTCGCGACTGCCAACATGTTCACGGTGGTCGCGGGTTCAAATCCCAGGGCACACCTCTGACTTTTCGGAGTCATGTGTGTATTGATAGTCAATCACCACGCACTAAAACGGTGAAGGAAAACATCGCGGGGAAACCTGCATACCATAGTGATTTATAAAATTTCTATGGTATGTAAGTCCGCCAACCCGCACTAGGCCAGCATGGTGGACTATATGGCCTAATCAATCTCAATCGTACTCTCGATTGTAGAAGAGGCCCGTGCCCTGAAGTGGGACGTATATGAGCTGATACAGATAGATATGTTTAATAAGAGATATATTAAACCGTAATATTCTAGTATCTATCTTATATCTATCTATCTAAAGGTCTCACCTTTAGAAAAGAAAATAAATATTTTAAACACATCACTTTTAATACATACTCTTATGTAGATTTTTTAATTATTAAGTTCATATTACTCTATGTTTTATGTATTTTACGTCCGTTATTAATAAATAGTTTTTCTTACTTTTGTAGTAACAATCAATGCACTGATTGGATGGTATTTATGGACGTCGTGTGGGACGTACATGGGCTTATACAGATGTGCAACCATCTGTATAAGCCCTATAAAAATTACAAAATACCCTAAAAACACAACATACCCGTTTCATTAGCCACGGCGCGTGCGATGAGCGTCTTGCCCGTGCCCGGCGGTCCGTACATGAGTATCCCGCGCGGCGGCTTCACGCCGATGGCCTTGAACAGCGACGGGTGGCGCAGCGGCAGCTCCACCATCTCCTTGATCTGCGCCAGCTGCTTGCGACAGCCGCCGATGTCGTCGTATCCGACCGCGTTCAGCGCCTCTTCTTCTTCCTGTTAATATTGAAAACACATTACAAGTATTAGAATAAGACAGTATAGATGATGCTAAAAATGTAGTAATTCATATTATTTATTTTTCTTTAGAGGCGTCTTTACAAATTTCATTAAAAAAAAACATAGCATCAGGTCAAATAGTTGTAATGTTAACCAATTTACATTATTTAAAATATTTCTATCACTATTTGATGACAATGTTACAACACTACAAAGCAGCAAGTACAATTTTTGTATGTGATGTGAGCTCATAATTTTTGCAAGCTTTTATTTATTATGTTCTTCGTAATCAACTGTTTATTACTAAATAAAAAATGTCTCTTAAGCATAAAATATTTTTATATTTTTCAATCGAACTCTCGATTGTCGGAGATCCATACTCTGCAATGAGCGACTGTATTAACACGGTACAATAATCCCCTCACCTCTCGTTTGATAGGGTCGCCCTCGCAGTGTATAACAGTGTCGGGAGCCACGATGCAGTAGGGCGACGGGTCAGTCTCAACCACTTTGAACTCGACGGCGCGCATCCCTCCGCGCACCATGAACGTGTCGTCGCGGTGGATGGGCCGGTACGCCTCCATGAAGTACGGCTTCAGGTATACCTCGAATAGGTTGCTAAAGCACAATATGTACATTAATACAGGTGAAAGGATATAGATTAAAAAGAAAAAGAAAATAATTCATTCAATCCATAAAAATTGTCCCCAAAAAATCATAAAAATACACAATTATATTCTTTTATGCTAATGGTAACATGACGACAAAAGTGATGTTAGAACAGTAAATATTAACGGGCTCATTCACAGTTTTAAAACCTACTAATATACTTATCGAAAGTTTTGTCCCTTTCGAACAACTTATGAATTCAGTTTGAGCGAAGAAGGCAAAACATTCATTAAATAAAATAGGTTTAAAAACTGTTTAAGAAATAAACCCATTAAAATTAAAAGTTTCACGCCTAAGTCTGCAAGTTAAAATAACCCAAGTACTGAGTCGTAAAAACGCTAAGTAGTATATTTTGCGTTACCGCTGTTTCAAAGGCTAATTGGAGCGACAATTGGCTCGCACTCGGTGCGGACTATAGTTCACACTACGCAGTATGCATTGCTAAAATCACAACCGGTGCAAGAATTAAATTAACTACAGAATTTCCCTAAAATAATGTTTAGTTTATTTTTGGTAGTCACGACTTTCTAACTTCGGTTATCATTCTTATTATCAAACGCGTACAGCCAAAGCCAGCCGGTTAACCAGTAGCGGTGTTAAGTTAGGGCGCAGTCGAACGTCCATAATGGGCGCAAATATAAAGGGTTAAAACATTTTGTTGTATGGCTTAGTGCTAAACGTGGCATTTGTTTTAACATTATCTTCGATAAACGCATGATAACAAGCAAATGGTAAATATTTTGAACTAAAAATTAATGGCTCATAATTCTTCCTTCAGGCACAATAAATTCACTGCTGAATATAGGCCCACCCCAAAGACTTCCATAGCAACCTGCTGAAAAATAACAAAAAATCCACCACATAAAAACAAGATTCTCACCCAGTAAGTCCCTCGACGGAATCATCAATGGGCAGTATGTGAACGCGCTTGCCGTATTTGACTGATGGGCAGGGCGCTATGGAGACGACATCGGACAGACGGACGCGCAGGTTGTTCCGCACCACTCGGTTCATGCGGATCTTGTCGTCTGGACAGTTTTCGTCTGAGAGCACGATGCACACCGTCTCCTTGCGCCGCTTGCCCTTGAGCAACACTGTGTCGCCGCGGAATAGCAACAGCTGTTCCATTTTTGCCTATTGTATGGAAGAAAGAAGGAGAAATTAATTAAATATAGTCCAAAACAGCAAAAAAAAAAAACTATTGCGGCTCAAGCATATATTGAAATAACACATCAGGTGTGTGACTTATTGCACATGAAAAACACAATGTATGTGTGCCCCGCAATCAATGTATAAACATTCCATTGCATGTTGTATCTATGAAAAATAGATAGCTGGCTTTTTCACTTTTGATTTATATTAGCCATCTCAGGATTATTTATCTGGATGACAAATGACAGGTAATCCTAGTCATTATGATTATTTTAATCATCTAGTTGTTTTGAGTCTTCAATGAAAATAGGTTCACAGATGTTTTTGTAGGATTGAAAGAAATGCTTATAGGATTCATAAATATTTGGTTCTAATTTGGATCTTCTATCAGTTAAGATAACTTTTGATAACCTATTGGTTCATTGTACCACTTTATACTCATATAAATTCAAACTTTACTATATTTTGCCTTGCTTAATTGACTGTGTATAATCTTAATATTAGGTAAAATGTTGCAATAATAGTCATAAAGACAATTAATATATTGTTTAACATTTTTACATACTCTATTGAAATTAACTGTGCTGTAGAAATTCATGAGATTAATAAAAGAATATTTCACATTCTTTTAACTGCCATTATGTACCTGAATATTTATTTTAACAGGTCACAATTTAAGGACTTGTGTCTATTACATTTATGGTTAAGATCAAAATCGCATCTTAAACATTATCTATCGCAGCTTAAACATTACCTAACACTTTACACTATAATATAAACTACAATTTACTTTCAACTTAAGTTCAGAAACACCATCAAAATTGATTTGGAGTTTCATAATGGTTAGAATATTTTTTTGTCAAGTTAAATATTTGCCCAATACTGATTACCATGTATTAGTGTTCAATATCATTCTATTACAACAGCATGTCCTTGCCTAGTTTTTATTTCAAACATCAGTAAACTGTTATCAGCAGTTGAATCTCTGACTGTTCCAGTTAACAATTATTTTATTAGATGTATTTTGTATAATAATAAATAACACCCAACAGTCACATACATAGTCCTGACCCCACACTAAGATCGAGTCTTGTGTCGTGGGTATCAGGAACTACGAGAGACTTTTCGGTCTCACAAACACCCAGACCCGGAAGAAATATTTGTGGGCCGCACAAACATTTCTCTCGGTGCGGGGATCAAACCCGCGGCCTCTCGTTTCACAGGCGGCATCTAACCAACTGCGCCACGGAGGCTGTCAAAAATCCTGTATAGCATGTTTGATGAACTATGTGTCCATCTTTGATATAAAAACGATGTTGCAAGATCAAGCTAAAATTGTTACTAAGTGTCATTCACATCTAGGGGGAACTCCCCTCCACTAAAAATAGAATTGTAATATAATTGGCTGTATACTACATACAACAACCTACTGTTCTGGAATTCAGTATTTTTTAGTATTTCATTTTTATCTATCTGAATATATTTCTTTAAATGTAGCTCCAATTTTTGAACATTTTCATGAGTTGAGCTAATAGTAAATATGTAGCTTGCTCACAGTAAAATTATGTCAAAAGAATGGATTATATTAAATTAATAAACTAACTTTAACTAGAACTACTAAGATACCTAATATTAGTCTTGTTTGACCATTAAATATATCTAAATTCTAATAAGTCCCTCAATTAATATTAAAAGCATTTCATGCTCATAAAATAAAACTGATATTCTGATGGGTTTACTTGGCACATAACTTGAAACTAGGACATTCTATCTGGAGTGGCACATTAAATAGGTCACTCAATGATGTATCTTTTTTTAAATGTGTAGTATGTTTTGCTTGCAATATTATAAAAATATTTTTATACTTCCATGGATCTTAACATTTATTCTTGTGCATTTTTTGTTTTTTTTTTTTTCATATAGATCTGTCTACTTTTATATATCTGGTGTACAATAAAGTGTTAAATAAATAAATTATAATAAACTTTTTATGTTCAACTAAAACATTGTAGTGAATAATGGTCAAATAGTTTATCAGATTACAAAATTTTTACTTTTGAATTTGGATATTTCACCAAATTATAACCAAAGTAATTAAATGAAAAATGAATAAAAATTGATTACAAAGAATTTCTTGAATGAAAATGTTGTAAACCTAAAACTTAGTAGTTGGAATACTAAACATTAAAAATAATCTCTATTGAAATTGAAGCATGTTGCATAAATTAATCCCATAATATATACATATATTTTATACATGTAAATGTGCTGCAGTAAAAGGGACATTACTTACCACTTAAAACTCTCATAATTTAAATTTGTATAAAATATATCAAGATGAATAAGCATTATTGAAGACGCTTTACAAACAATCATACGAATGTCAAAAACACTTCATATGACATTGACGGTTATGGTATTGTACAAAAACAGCATTATCATACATAATTTTTATAGTTTTATTTTTCTGGGTTCAGTATCCCAAAGGCATACTGAACCTATTTAATATTACTGGTAATGTAAGAGTAAGAAAGGATTTATTTACTGTTTAAATTAAAATTAAACAAGGACAAATCGAAATACTATTATATATATACATAGAGATTCAGAATAATTCATAACCTCACACTTTTTTTTACTGTAGAATTTACGTAGTTGGAACTTTCCATAACTACAACTAATCATGAATAAACCATAAGCATTGTGAGCATAGGAAATGTTTGTGCAAAATAACCAAAATGTCTGTGTCATCTTAGTAGTAACAAAGGACCAACCTGTGATAGTGCGACTACAGAGTTGTCGTCACTGACGGCCTCCTCCACGATGAGGCGGTTCGGCCTGTCCTTGCGGCGGAGGATCGCGGTCGATAAATCATCAGGGCTACAAAATAACACCAAAAATCAGCCATCGCCGTCCAACTTACATCGGCGTCAGTCGCCACCGATGAAATTTCCACACAATATGCATTGTCATGATAGCAGTAATGTCCTCGAGTATTGGAATTGATGCATTGCTCTAGAAAACTCAATACTTATTTTCCAAAATACATAAGCGTCGAATTGTTGCGATCTCGACATGATGACAAGCCAAAATTCGATGATGCGCTTTCGATCTCACGCACCGATTACATGTATAATAACTCAATTACCGCGTTTTTATACAATTATTGAAAAATCAAACACACTCACCTCTTATTATCTGCCATTTTGATCAAAAATTAAACTTATAATTCGTAAATTTACTAATTTTTTATAACGCCGAATGAACAATCCACTTTACCACTTCAATCCTTGCGTGACGTTGCCGTATTTCATTTGTTCATCAATGATGGCGGTGTTGCCATTTAATTACTATTGTCTATGAAAAATGGATGCGTTCTTATATTCCGTAAAATCTTATTAGTATTTTGTAATGGCATGACATTCGCAAATCTCAATGAAAAAACATCAGATAGGAATAAAAACACATTTTGATTGTTTCTTGTACTAATTACATAATTATAAACCGCATAATTGGTTTTCTTTGCCCCGCACGAGCCAGGTTTATAGTTCATAACTGCTGTATGTAGGTTTTGCACTGACCCGTGGGCCACGCCGAAGAAATCAAATTTAAAAGTACCCTACATAAAGGAATTCGAAATCTTACCGATTTTAATCAATGAATTTTACTAATGACTTATTATTCTCTTATTAGCAGAATTTGATATTTCGCCTCACAACTTTCTTGTCTTTGATTGTTAAACCCCCGAATAACGTAACCAGTTAACCGTAATAGTTATAATAATATAAGCTAAGGATGACGGATTACAGAGGGATCTTCATATTATAGATTTAATATGTATACCATATAAATTTATGTTGTCAGAGTGAAGATTGGAACTCATTTCATCAGTAAATCCCATGTATGGAAAAAAACATACTTTTAGGTATACAGGATGATATTGACATATTGTATTTAATTTAAACCACATGTTCCTAACCCCCATAGGTAATATTGTACAACGTTTGATCATAAACTGCCTGATAGTTTTGTCAATAATCGCGATTTTATGTTCCAAGACTTTTGATCAACCCCTATAGATACCGATTCTTTTTACGACTCAGGTAAGTTCCCGAACCGAATTGAAGTTCAGCAACGCGGTAAAATACTCGTATCTACATGGGATACCCAAAAATCATGAAAACAAAAATAACGATTTTAGACAAAAATTATCTTTATTTTTTTTTCAAATTATGTGCAATGTTCCTTGGGGTAATGATGAACATGTAGGTTAAATTAAGTACAGTGTGTCAATATCACCTTTATAAACACCTATGATGTGTTTATCCCATCGTTTACCTTACCGTCTTATTGAAATAAACTCATTTGCAAAAAAAAACGGGCACCTAAGCAATGAACCATTTCAAATGTTACTATTGGTTTGTTTGATAATTATAGGTAGTTTTACTTTCACAATTTTGTAAATTAATAAGCAAATAATCGTTTTCGTCAGTATTATCATACAATTTTGATAAAATTTATGGGTTTTAATGCTAAAGTTCACTAGTAGTGTATGCTCGCTAGTAGTGCATATGCTCGTGAAGTAAAAGTTAACAAAGATTTTTGTTTGTTTTTTTTTAATAAAGTAAAAGCAGATAAATGTTTAGTATCGAGTGTGACCCCCTCTAGCTGAAATCACAGCTTGAATTCGTCTGGGTATGCTAGCGAGGATATCCCGGATACTTGCTTGCGGAATACGTTCCCACTGCGCGGTAATCACATTCTTCAGCTCTCTGATGGTCTGCGGAGCCGGTTGTACTGATCTCACGCGTCGTTTCAGAACGTCCCAGACATGCTCTATAGGGTTGAGGTCAGGACTTCGAGCTGGCCAATCCAAACGACGAATGCCGACCTCTTGCACATACGCTTCCACATCGCCAGACCGGTGGGCGCGAGCGTTGTCGTCCATAAAAATTGAGTCTTCGCCTAAAGCGGCCAATGCGGGTTGTGCATAGGGTTGCCACCCGTACTTTATAATAAAGTATTGTACGTTATTTCAGGTAATTGTACTCTGTACTTTATGTGAACAATAAAGTACACGAAAATACTTTATTTTGCATGATTTGGTTTCCTTGGGACTGAAAAGTTTAGTCAATTATGTACTTTTTCATTATAGCACTCGTTTTTCTAACGCAACTAAACCTCAAATGTCAACAATGTCACTGTAATTTATTGTCACCGATGATTGTCACAATTTCTTGATTGTTTCGCGTGGAGCGGTTTAGATTTAATAAAAATAAGATTAAAAGTTTTATAGATATTTTATGCTTTAAAACATCTATGAATCATGCACAAGAATACTCCACATACACCTACAAAATGTAATTTCTATAGTGAAACCGATCCAATACATAGTGAATAAGTATATTACACAGAAAAATGTTTGAAAAAAATAAGATACGGGAAAAAAAAGATACAAATCGCAAAAAGTAATAAAAAATATGTATTTAAATATAATACTAGTAAAAAATAAATTGTACTTTATTTGATTACTATGTACTTTTTTTTTTTTTTTTTTTATTGCTTTGAATGGCGAGACGAGCAAGCCGTTCGCCTGATGGTAAGCGATACGACCGCTCATGAACAGTAGCAATATTCCACTGCGCTCGCCATCCTGAGACATAAGATGTTAAGTCTCAATATGTCCAGTAGTTGCTCTGGCTACAATGTCCTTCAATCCGAAACACAACAGTGCATTTAAGCAGTGTTGTTTCACGGGAGAAATAGACATTGCGGTGGTACCTACCCAGATGGCCTCTCACATATGAGAGACCTACCACCAGTACTTTTTCTTTTCTACCACTAGTAACCAATGTACTTTATCTGCAAGCAAAAAAGGTGGCAACCCTAGTTGTGCATGAGGAATTAGAACTTCCGTTATGTATCGATGTCCAGTCAGTGAGACGTTTTCAATGAAGACTAACTGTACGATCCATTGAATTTATTCCTGCCCAAAACATAACAGAGCCCCCACCATAAGGTGTGATTTCTTCAAAACAAGCTTCTGCAAAGCGTTCTCCTCGTCTTCGTAGCACTCGCCGACGTCGATCTTCACCGAACAGAGATATCCTGGCTTCATCGGAGAACCAGAATACCCTATTCCAGTCTTCTTGAGTCCATGACTCACAATTTCGAGCGAACCTAAGCCTGGCAACTCTGTGCTCACGGAGTATTCACCTGGCGACCTTCAAAAAACGAGCGTATTCCCACCTCAAAGGCCGGCAACGCATCTCCATGCCATATGGTGTTGCAGATGTCCATGGGCGGCGGTGTTCACTTACCATCAGGTGAACCGCATGCTCGTTTGCCCCCTATAATATAAAAAAAAAGTAACTTAGGGCCGCGGGCCGGGCGATGACTGCGTATATTGGCCGCGAGAAGCCTCCTCCTGACTGTCCATAGACTAATATGCACATTTCTTACTTCTTCGAGGTTGTTCTTAAGGTCCACATACGAAGACTTGCGATTTCTCAATGCGCGACTCACAAGAAAACGATCATCCCGTGGTTGGGTACATGGTTTTCTTCCAGAACCAGGCCTTCTCTCGACGGAACCGGTGTCTTGATACCGCTGCCAGGTCCTTTGAACCGTCGACCGACTCACACTTAGTCTCTGAGCCACGATGCATTGGCTGCAACCCTCTTCGAGCAGCGCAATAATTTTGGTAGCTTTTACCACTTTCTCTAACATTATTGAGACAGCTAAAAGCAATAAAAGCTTTGACAATTAAGAATATGAAATAAATTCATAAAAATTGACTAAAAGTTATGAAAACCGATATTATCTTTTAGAACTTCGCACCAAAAATGTAGGATAAAAAGTTTTCTGTAAAAACGAGCATCAAACGACAATTTGAATTTAGAACGTACTGTTTTAAACACCACGGCATTTTTAAAACCGGCCAGTAACATGTACAAATGATTGAAATCATTTTGGTACCGTATTTTTTTTAAAGTAGAATTACAATCAAAACCGCCCGTTTTTTTTGCAAATGAGTGTAGTTCGTAACTTAGATGAGATTTGCTTCCAGCCAAAGGCACAGCTAGCTGCACTGGGCAAAGGTAACCTCGAAGCCTCTCTACAGCGGTCTTCGTGAAGCTGTCTACTTCCATCAAAGTTCCCATTTAGATCATTTAACCCTTATTTCATTATTTTATTATTTCGTATTCTATTAGTGCCTGGCTGCTTGTTAGTAACTGACCAGACACAGCTGCCAACATGTTCACAGTGGTCGCGGGTTCAAATCCTAGGGCACACCTCTGACTTTTCGGAGTCATGTTGGTTTTGATACTTAATCACCACGTAATATCGGTAAAGGAAAACATTGTGAGGAAACACTCCGATCTTGGTCATACAGATACAGGATTCGAACATTTTGTGAAATACCTAGGTTTGTACATTCTTACAGTTTTGAATACAACGTTCAAATATTCGAGTCTCGTTTCGGATCGTAGAGTAACCCCCCAGGCCGGAACAAAGTTCAAAATCTCGCCCCTTTGGTCAATATGTCCTGCCCACCATGACCTAGGGTGCAGGTACATGGAAGTTCAACCGCGAAAGCTAACAAATTTATAGAGATATGATATTTACCGCTTCTCGCATGCAGGTCATATCGGCTTATGTAAAAACTAGCTTTTGCTCGCGGCTTCGCTCGCGTTAAGGAGTATTAGATATAATTAATTAGGTATAGTTTTTGCGGCTTTACTTTTGTTTAGCGTGTGTAAAAATTTAGGGCTTACAAGACTTCTTTGCACACAATATTCTTAACTAATCTGTCATTAGGCGCTAAAACGATCAAGCTATTGGGTGAACTTACTCGTGAGCAAGCAACATAAAACTGAAATGCTAAATTGAATTTATCAAAATCCTATTTAAGCGAACGTCTTCATCATAGTAGCTCCAATCTTTAATTTCAGTTCAATCAGTCGAAAATCTAAGAAGATTTATACAAACTTTCATCCCCTATTTTATATTTATTAGGGGTAGAATTTATCAAAATCATTTCTTAGGGGATGCCTACGTCATAGTAGCTTTATGCATGCAAAGTCTCAGCCCGATCGGTTTAAAATTGACAAAGTTTCTTCATACAAACTTTCATCCCCTATTTTATCCCCCTGGGGGTAGAATTAATCAAAATCCTTTCTTAGCGGATGCGTACGTCATAACATCTACCTGCATGCCAAATTTCAGCCCGATCCGTCTAGTGGTTTGGGCTGTGCGTTGATAGATCACTATGTCAGTCAGTAACCTTTGAGTTAGATAGATGTCTAAGATGCAGGCTCTGGGCGATGTGTAAAATGTGTCCCGCACCTCGCATGCGAGCTCTATCGCCCAATGTCAAATGTAAGTAAACAATTAGAAACCAAGTGGACTGGTTGAGTAATGTTACGTCTCTCTACATAATTATATAACCTATACATTTATAAAACGTCGAATTTCAGCTTCATTTAATAGATTAAGAATAAAAAACACATAAATGTAGGAATAAGCAATTTTTATAATTACTTTATTGCATTATCAGCCATAATTACTAAAATTATGTTAACTATTGTTTAATTAAATATCTAATATTTTCTGAACATTTTATAATTTGGAAGGTCTTTTAAATAAGATAATAAACAATAAAATCTTAGTCTGTAATCCTTTTGTGTTCTTTCACAGCTCTTTTTAATTTCTTTTCCAGGTCGTTTTGATCCCGTGAACTCAATTTAAGAATACTCCCAAGTATGACATCCCTCAGAAGTTTGCGTGTTTCATTATGAATGTATAGCTTGTGTTCAAACCCATAATCTTTTACGTCGAAAATATAGTCATCGAATAAAATATTCTCTCTCAAAGTGAACACATCATCCATTGCTTTAAGAAACTCTGACCTGTATGGCAGATGTTTTTTCAAATCTAATCTGTAACGTAGTAACACATTTTTTAATTCTTCTCTATACATTCTTGTTAAATATCGTATATGTTTTGCCAAGCCTTTAGTATATTTAAAATCCATGCTTCGTAATTCCCTGCCCAACATTCGGCAATACCGTACAACTTTCTTATCCGGCATAATAGAAGACAGTAAATCTAGCAAATGTCTTATGAATCTTTGGAAAATACCTTCATTTTTTAAATCATTTAATTCCACCGAATATGGCAAATTTTTCTCATGTGATTTGTTGTGTTCGATTTTGAACTTTATGCATGATATTAAAAGTATAAACGACAATACAATAACACACTTCAATATCACGGCCATTTTGTTGGTATTAAGCTGCATGTTCAATCTACTGGAAATCATTTACGCTTTGCAATAATCAATCAACTACCAATACCTACAATAATTTTTAACGAACCTCCAAGTATTCTATAACAGCCTCCTTGAATTTCAGCTTTATGTCACTTTGCACACTTTTCTTTTGTTTGTAATAAGTACGAAATATTATTTTTATTATTACATCACGAGTTCTTTGACTGATATGCCTAGTTAGTCCATCACCGTATCTTTTCAACCAATAAATATAGTCGTCCATTTTATTGTCGTCCCATATACTAAATATTGAATTAACTGCCTGAAAGAACGCTACAGCCTTAGGTTTGTTAGCAGAAATAGTGGTTAGAAAATCGCTAACTTTTGGCTTTAATTTACGTCCGTTAATATCCGAGAGTTTCCGCAGACGTCTTCTAAATTTATTCAAAATCTTTTCATTAAATAACCGGAGCCGAACCCGCGGAGACTTCTGCTCAATATTTTAAAGTATTTGGGAATCTTTGAAGTTTGGAATTTCGTTAGTATAGCTCTGCAGATGTTCACTAAAAAGTTGTAAAATGGGCCTTCGTGAGGAACAACACTTTTCGATGTTGTTTTCGTGGCTGTAATTGCGGTTGGTATTTCTATTTTCAATGATTCTCTGCTCGTACTTACATCCTCTATATTTGATTCCTCACCGACACTTGAATCTTGTAAATGTCTTCGATTATTTCTTGCATTTTCATTTTTTTTATTGTGCACTACAATTAATTCCAGCTCACTAACTTCGTAGGTCCTTTTGAACATATCTTCGTCAAAATGGTGAGTTACTTTACAATTGATGACGAGATATAAAATCAGTATAAACATGGCTGATGATTTTTTTCCCTCCGATTGGGGTTTTCTACTACTAATGTACTCTGCTGAACTTTACCGCATGCGGAATCTATACTAGATTATTAATTACCAACGCCACGTTATTATTTCATTTGATTTCTGCGTCAGTATTCTGTTTTAAATACATCTCACCGAAGAACTGTCTAGGAAATTTCATTACCTGAAATAATATTATGTAGCGTTAGTTAATAAAAAAAAATTTGATACCGCATAGTGACCTTCATTGATCCGGTCTTATCCCCGATGGCTGAAGTTATGCAATAAAAGTCCACAAATCTCATTTTGTTGATTTTTGGTTAGGAAAGAGTTTTCGTATGAGGAAGTTGTCGAAAAAATAAGGTGAAAGTAAATAAACGCAATTTTATGTCATGTCGTAATAAATCTTACAGGAAAGTTTTTGCGGAAGTATTATATTTTGAAAAAACAATCTTCAATAAAAGAAAGAACTTTCATAATATATTGCAGTTATTCACAGTTTTGTGTTGCAAAACCTTATTTTTGTAGCATGCCTACTACATATTTTGGTTTATAAATCGATTTGTAATATAATCAACTGTTCTGTGGTCATTTTAGATCCAAATTAAATTCCACAATGGTCTTAAAAAAACTCCTTAGAAGTAGAAGCCTTAATATTGCTTTGAGGGTAGATGTCTTACGCGGTCAAATATAGCTAGACTGAAGTAGTTTGAAATCTAGATACATCACTAAGTGAATTTATTTGTAATATAATAACTTGTGTGTAAAGAAAATATATAACGACCTGCCAAAGAGTTAACGAGATTAGTGCAGCCAGTAGAGAATCATCTGTGGGTATGTAAACACAACTGAAGACCATCGCATCAAACGTAGACAGAGTCCATTCCTCACCCCACCTGCAAAAAAGAAAACAATGTATAATATACAGGATATCCTCATCTGCAAAACGCATCAATATTATATTGGAAAGGTTAGTGCAAAATTTAGTAATCCGATTTGTCTTATTAGAAAATTAAGTTTTATTTGTATTAATTTAAAAACTTAGGATAGGCTATTCAGTATATTTGGTATTTCAAAAAAATGACCGTGAAAATAGCGCTGAAATAAATATTAAATTATGTCTGTATCTGTATCAGCCCATATACGTCCCATTGCAGGGCACGGGCCTCCTCTACAATCTATAGTACGATTGAGAGTGGTTAGGCCATATAGTCCACCACACTGACCTAGTGCGGGTTGGCGGACTTACATACCATAGACATTTTTATAAATCGCCATGGTATGCAGGTTTCCTCACGATGTTTTACTTCACCGTTTTAGTGCGTGGTGATTGACTATCAATACACACATGACTCCGAAAAGTCAGAGGTGTGCCCTGGGATTCGAACCCGCGACCACCGTGAACATGTTGGCAGTCGCGTCTAGTCCGTTTACCAACAGGCCACCACGCACTTAACTTAATATTAAATTAATTTAATTTAATAGATTTTGTTTAAGCAGTGATAAACCATATTATATTCATTTTTATTAAACTTTCTGCCATAATACAAGGAAGCATTTTTGAAATCGTTGCGAGCGACGACTATAACAGTAACGCACCACAAGAAATGTACTGGAGCACACGCACCACTTACGTCGGAATATTTTACGTCCTATAGAGATCATTAGGAGAGACCTATGTTCAGCAGTGGACTTTCTTTGGCTGAAAATAAAGTATCTCCAACTGACTTATAATTATTGACTGTCTCAGTAACGATAGGTCACGGGTTCGATCCCCGCACAGTGACAAATGTTTGTGAGGCCCACAAATATTGGTTTCGTGTTTGGGTGTTTTTTTTTTATTTCATTGAATGGCGGGACGAGCAAGCCGTTCGCCTGATGGTAAGCGATACGACCGCTCATAAACAGTAGCAACATTCCACTGCGCTCGCCATCCTGAGACATAAGATGTTAAGACTCAATATGTCCAGTAGTTGCTCTGGCTACAATGCCCTTCAATCCGAAACACAACAGTGCATTTAAGCAATGTTGTTTCACGGGAGAAATAGACATTGCGTTGGTACCTACCCAGATGGCCTCTCACATATGAGAGACCTACCACCAGTATACACCAGTTTGTGAGACCGAAGTGTCGTAGTCCTTGACCCACGACACAACACTAGATCTTAGTGTGGGAACAGGACTGTATATGTGATTATGTGTGATTTATTATTCTTATTTCTAACTATCTGTGCCCGCGACTTCGTCTGCGTGGAATTTAACAAAAAAGTTAATTAGTTTATTTAGTTTTTTTTTGGTTTTTGCATTTTAATTTTAATTATCAACCTTTGTAACGAAACCATACCGCTATCTAATTCTACGGTGGCGCCATCTCTTAGCGAGCGGCGGTAAACCCCCGTTACACATTTATTTCAGTTTTTTGTATTAGCTTTATTGAAAAATTTCTTTATATACAATATTTTGTAAATGTGATATTGATTCGTTGGTGGGAGAAGTGGTGGGAGGCGCCCGACGTGACGGCCCAGTGGTGGCATGCGCGTGAGCTGCGCGCGGGTATCGCAACATTACTTTATTTTTCTAAAATAAATGTAGCCTAAGTTTCTCCTTGTTATATCAGCTACCTGACAAAAAAAGTCTCGTCAAAATCGGTCCAGCCATTTCAGAGATTAGCCGGAACAAACAGACAGACAGACAAAAAATCATTTTCGGCACAGGTATCGTGTATATAACGATATGTAGTTGGACATTTTTTTTATTTTCACTCTTAAAACAGACACTTCAATTTTATTTATAATTTAACAAAAAAGTTAATTAGTTTATTTAGTTTTTTTTTTGGTTTTTGCTATTTTATTTACCTTTGTAACGAAACCATACCACGATCTAATTCTACGGTGGCGCCATCTCTTAGCGAGCGCCGGTAAACTCCCGTTACATATTTATTTTCAGTTTTTTGTATTAGCTTTATTGAAAAAATTCTTTATATACAATATTTTGTAAATGTGATATTGGTTCGTTGGTGGGAGAAGTGGTGGGAGGCGCCAGACGTGACGGCCCAGTGGTGGCATGCGTGTGAGCTGCGCGTGGACATTGCAACATTACTTTATTTTTCTAAAATAAAACAATTTTTCTAAAATAAATGTAGCCTAAGTTACTCCTTGTTATATCAACTACCTGACAAAAAAGTCCCGTCAAAATCGGTCCAGCCATTTCAGAGATTAGCCGGAACAAACAGACAGACAAAAATTTTTTAAAGATCATATTCGGCACAGGTATCGTGTATATAACGATATGTAGTAGGACATTTTGTTTTTATTTTCACTCTTAAAACAGACACTTCAATTTTATTTATATGTATAGATGTTCAAACTTACCATGTCACGGCAAAACAAGATGGTTCATTATCATTGTATAACAAAGTACTGGTAGTACCAGACTCTCTAGTAGCCAGTTCTATGTCGAACAACTTCTCTAAAATTGTTCTCTCGCTTGCCACCCAACCGAGTCCGTCTAAAGCCTGGACATAAGAATTTTGTTTAAATTAATATATGGCTAAAATAGCTAAGATACGTGTAGCCGTTGACGGACACGCTTCGGCGCTCATGTCGGTAAATGCCAGAGTTCCTCAGGGCTCGGTGCTGTCGCCCACCCTGTTTATTCTGCAAATCAATGACATGTTGTCGCTTGGCAACATTCATTGCTATGCAGATGACAGCACGGTTCATGGGCGATACCACTGCGGGCCTCCAGGTTGCCGTGTCGAAACTGTGAAGGGACGCGAAGATCTTGTCATTGAGCTCAACCGGACCTTGGACCTCATTTCTACATGGGGTTCCAGGAATATGGTTGAGTTCAATGCCAAGAAAACCCAGGTGTGTGCGTTCACGTGCAAAAAATCTCCGTTCTCTCCCCTCCCCATTCTTCAGGGTACTCCCCTCTCAGTGCGGAATGACCTGAATATCCTTGGTGTTGATATCCGCTGTGATCTCAATCCAAGGAATCACATCGAGGGCGTAATATCTGCCACATCACGCAGGGTTGGAGTCCTGAACAGGGTGCGTCGGTTTTTCACGCCCGGTCAGCTTTGTCGCTTATAGTACAACGTGTAACAGGATTAATTCACAACCTCAGACACCCCAACTTTAAAATATTATTGCGATCATAGTTTATGCTTTCAAATCGTACTACCATAATTACAAAATCTTTTATTTATGAAATTAGTTATACCAAATGTAGGCACTTAACATGGTTACCTTACGAGTTACAAATAAGAGTGCACTACTACACACGCTCGCGGACACGCACACGTGTACACAAGACCCATTCACACGAGTACATAACGTCGAACGCTGCGCCGCCGCGCCGGCAGAAACAGCTGACAATAAACGAAATACAAATTACGTACGTAACTGATTACTGGGTGGTTCGGTAAACCAATTATTATTAATTTAATCTGTAAGCATAACATTTGTGTTTTAGCTATAAAATCTAAATATTTTACTTACTAGATATAATGCGTACGAACCCAACATAAGACAATATTTTGCATGAATCGGCTATAAAATATTATTAATTTCACTTCCGCTAAACTTAGTTCCTACAGGCGGGCGGGATACGGCCATTTATTTTGCATTACTAATAAATATGATAACGCAATATCTAACAACGAAGACTGGATTGGGAATTACAACACAAAAAAATACAACAAAATTAACTTACGTGTTACATGGCACTCATGCGGCGATTTATTTTTAAAATATGTTCGAAATGTCCACCACCTTGATACACTTTGATACACATTTGCGTAATTGTTCACGTAATTTATGTAAAACTTTAGTGTCACTCTTCACTTTTAGGAAGGCTGCCACTATTCTACTTTTTAGTTCCTCCACATTAGTACTTTCACTGAATTATACCAGAGATTTATTACGTCGCGTCCCCACAAGAAAGTCATGAGGCCGGAGGCGTCAAGTCAGGTGACCTAGGAGGCCATTGCACAGGTTCGCCGCGACTTATCCAGCGCTCTCCGAACTCAGCATCGAGATACTGTCGGACACTACACTGGTGGCGTGCCTGTTGCTAAATGTCCTGCATGCCAATGATACATTACCACCACACAGTGCCAAAGTTCTCACCATTTCAGTGTATTCAATATTCGAATACCGAAAAGACATCGCGCGCGAAAGTTATCGAAATATCTACTTAACACTTAAACACAAGTAGACACAGATAACCGCTGTGCACGACTAGATTTTTTTCACATAGACGGTGCCCATTTAGGGATTGCAATAACGGGGTATCCGACACACCGGGATTCCGCATACATTGTAGCAAAATTACAAACCGAATTTAATCACCATTTTAACGTTCCGCGAAATTATTTTTCATAGAAATACCTACTTGTTGTTTCTATTCATAGTGATTTTGTTACGATTTAGTTTGTTTCATTTAAGTGCATGTATTGCGCGGGATTTGGATCGCCCGGTCCTGCAAATACCGGGAGTAATTTTTTTCGCGGCGCATCCCTATACCGTCTTGCCAAACCTTGTGATGTACCGCCGCGCGCGCCATCGTTTGTCGGATGGATCAAATTGCATTAAACAATAGGCAATAGCTGCATCCTGCTCTATCTAGTTGTAGTTAAATGTGCGGAAAAGAGAATATGATAGTTATTTATTTTGGTAGCTTATTACGTTTATTCAGGCCTATCGTTGTGTGCGTTTGATTAATGATAAATTGCCTAAATAAACTTTATGACCATCGAAATAAAGTTCATTTTTGTTCATTATTTAGTTTATTAGAGTATTCGTTTAGTGATTCATTTAAAAATGATCTTATGTCCTCGAGTTACGTTTCAATTTCGTTTGTTCGGAGTACTAAATGAAAGAGTGTCTGTAATTTACTTGTCTTAACTAATTATTTTGAAAAAAAATACCTACCAAAAAAAATATTGATATCGATTCAGAAGCTCATTCTGAACGTACTACTTTCCGCTTTTACATTTAAATCTGTTACATGTTGTATAAAGCGCAGGTCCGGCCGGGTATGGAGTACTGCTCGCACCTCTGGGATGGATCCGCCAGGTACCTGCTCGATGCCTTGGATGGATTGCAGCGGCGGGCCATCCGCATTGTGAATGATGCAGACGTTACGAGCAACTTAGAGTCGCTACAACTCCGGAGAGATGTCGCCTCTCTAAGCGTGTTCTACCGCCTGTATCACGGTGAGTGCTCTGAAGAATTGTTCAACTTGCTCCCCTCCTCTCCATTCCTAACCAGAACCACGCGTGCTGGCTTGCGAAGCCATAGCTTGACGGTCCACACCATCCCGGCGCGAACCAAGCGGTTCTCAAATTCGTTTTTGTGCCGCACCGTCAGGCTGTGGAATTGTTTGCCGGCGCACGTGTTCCCTCCTTCCTACAATCCTGGGTCCTTCCGCCGTGGTGTGAAGAGGCACCTTAGCAGGCCGGCATAATTGTTTCCATTGGCATGGGACTGCCGCCCGATGCCAATGGAAACTCTGCCTGGGCGGCATTAGCACTTTCCATCAGGTGCAATGCCGCCACTATGCCATGCCATTGTAAAAAAAAAACAGACATTAATGTATCAAGGAATGACCAGCAAAATATATTATGTTATCTGCAATGATGACTTTCAACAAATAGGTATGCTTCAAGTTTGATTTTTAAAAGGAACAATCACTTACTCGTTCAAAAAACGCTGCGAGAAATTTCGATGAAATTGATTGTTTTGTTTCATTGGCGCCCAAATGTGATGCTGCGGGAGAGTTCAATATTATTTTTTCAATAAACAAGATTAAATGATAAATCAGTAAATCATTATTTTTAGTATTTTAATAGTTTATGCAGCTGTAAACACAGATATGATAAATGCTTTATCAACAATCCATTTTGATGAATTCAAAGATCAGCCACTTTCTAAAGTAAAAAAATAATTCAATAGCAATCCAATCAATTATTGCGCATTGAAATCTCATCATGATTTGACAGAAAATGTATTAATAATCATCTAACATTGTTCTTGCAACAACCCGAGAGCTGCATCAATTTAATGAACTTTATAAAGCATATTCCACACAATTTATACGTGATTAGAGCTATTAATCAAGCACTTTAATGATCTGTTTGCGGGCACGTGTAAACACCACTTAATCACCCATTATAACAGACATAGCCAATACAATATTAATAATCACCTGTCCCTGACATCGATAGCTGCGTGTACACCGCCCTGGAACATAATATTCAGATGTGGTGATGCTAATCAGAACCACGACAAAATAATAAAAAATATTAACTTATTTCAAAATGTATGAAGAAATTTAACTGTAGGATTGTGTTGAAATACAAAAGATAATGAATCAAAAGTCGTTAGACCGAAGGATGTGATAGTCGATACTGCATTGACCACCATGCCCTCACATTTCTGAATTACATGATTCTAATAATTGCACCACAATGTAATTATCATTCTTCTGAAGGCAAAGCACTCTATAAATTCCAATTTTAGTCGTATTCTATACTAGTGAACATAGCTGACTATTCTTGCTAGTAGTATTGGAATAAATAGCAATAGCAATCACAAATAGCATGTGAAGTCGATAATAACATTTCACAAATTATATAAATACGCTAAATTTTGCGATGTGCTATTGAGATTCACTAAGCCGACCGCTTAATATTTTTCTACGATATTGTGTAGGCTGTGAAGGAGTGAGTTTTTACGTTTGTTTTTTTACGAACCCATTTAAAAATAATAACAGAACAGTCAATAGTGTGTGTTTAAATTTCAATGTGAAAAATGGTTATTATAATATAAGCTAAGGTTTATTGTTTACATATTCTGTGGGGCAATTAGCAATAGCAGAAATATAGAGCATGCTAAGGCTTCAAAAATAACAAGGTGGTGATGTTAATTTGAATTAGCAATAATTACCATTACTACTTGCTAGAGATTTCACAAACTTACCGTAATTGTGGGGAACACACAATTCGACAAGAAGCTTGCTGTCCTGCCATCAATCGTACATCTTTTGATTGGTCGTTCCTGGTACAAAAAAACGTATTTAAAGAATGATCACTATCTGCAACCACAAACTACAACGAGTCCACTGCTTAAAGCAGACCTGTCTTAAATATTTCCACACCCACTTCTTAGAAGCAGTTGAGTGCCTCCCTCCAGTAACTTCCTTCACCCATCATAAATTATACTAAATGATAAACAATATACAAAATTAACGTCGCAATTTTAAAGAAGAGAGCTCTAAAAGAGAATGTTCAATACCTAGATTTTTTTATTTATTTTGAAATATTTCGAGAACATCACTTTAAAATCCTACCTCCCATGTACATAATGAGCATAATATTCCTCTTGGAACACCAGTAACGAAATTCCCACATCAGAGCACATCTTTGGAAGTACAGCAGTGGGTGAACCAAGAAATCTATCCCACAGCCATCTTGACAGTAAAACTGTTATGTAGGATGACCACCAAGCTATACTGGCTATGCCCCATTTGTACCCGCCGCTTGCAGGAAAATACGAGGTCCATGGTTCCATCAGCTGAAGAAATGTATTTTTATTTCAATGGTTTCTTAAAACGCGAGTGTAACATATTGAAATAAAATCATTGTTAACGGATTTATCGCGGATTTTTTTACTTCTGACTGGTGGACTGAGTCCACTCTGTGACCACGAATGCTGTTAAGTAATCAAAATGTAGGGAAGATATTTTTTTAATTATACAAACCAGCGGTAAAATTCGTAAATAATGGTTTTATTTTTATGATGATTGATGATGATGATGAAACAATACTACTATTATTACAAATCAACGCTTGGCATTCCACTGCGCTCGCCATCCTGAGACGTTGAGAGAGATGTTAAGTATATGTCCAGTAGTTACTCTGGCTACAATGTCATTTAAAACCGGAACATAACAGTGCATTTATACTGCTATTTGGCGGGAGAAATAGACATTGCGGTCGTACCAGTAAAATATAATTTTGGATTCAAAATTTAATAATAATCGAAATTTCGTTCACTCTAGGAAGAATACGTAGGGATGCATGCGGTATGAGTACCATGAAGATTTTTATTATCATTTCCGTAACACGTGAAATCCACCTGCCCATAATAGACTAGTTTTATGAAGATGGTCCGTCGCCTAATAACATGCACTATCGTTAAGAGATATGAGATGGTTAGTTGTTATTATAATAGGTATTTTCAACTCACTCTAGATGACAGAGCAAATATTATATAGGTGGCATTCTTATAAGATTAGGTAAATCAGTCCACTAGGCAATAGCTAACAGCGGCATCTAGCCCTAAATAGCAGAACTATATTGTAAATACACACAACAAAACAACATCGTACTTACATGGTCTGTGTACTTACACGTATAATAGATAGCGCTAATGGTATCACATAACCAGGTGATACTCTCCTTTTAGTTTGCATCGAACACCACTCTCTTGCTAACATACTAATTTTCCATTTAGAATTATCGTAAACAGTTGCATCTTAAATGAAGAAAGTAATCTTATTAAATTGTAATTTTATCATCAAAATGCTCATTAACGATATTTCCCTAAAGAGGTCAGAAGAAGACAGAAAGACATTTTGTGATATTTTTACAAAAGCAATTAAACCAATAAAAAACCAAACAATTAATATTATGGGTTCAATAAATATTTTAATTTCATTTCAAACCTTACCACTCCCCATCATTTCCTTTGCCCCAATCATAAAACGGCAATGCACTTACATTTCCCGAGCCTATTTCGAGAGAACACAGGGGACTAAAAGTTAATATTTATCATAATAAATACCACTGCTTAGTATAACTGCCCATTAATTGAACAGACTAGCCTTAGTGTGAAGAGGCATCTTAGCAGGCCCGCATAATTGTATCGAATTTCTTGGGTCTGTCATCTGATGCCATTGGATACTCTGCCTGGACGGAATTTGCGCTTACCATCAGGCGCAGTGTTGTCATTATGCACGACCAGTGTAAAAAAAGATATGAAATACAATTTTACCTTTCCAAGGTGAATTATACTCGGACCAGTCAAGAAAGAAGATGTCACATCGACACTGGTTCCATTTCACCCAGAACACTTTGACAATCTTCAGCGAGACAGCTGTATAGATGAGCACCTTTATCACCGTCTCTTCGCGACGGGACGGTGGCAGAGTTAGTCCAAATGTACTGAGCTCTGAAGCCATTGCGTGGAGTGTGGACAGCCAGGCTGACTGGTAATAAGATTATGAGATCGAGTAGGAAAATTATTGATGCATCAAATTGAAAGAAAAAGATAGTATTCATGTTGTGTTTTGTTGCTTTATTTAGATTTTTAAAGCTTGTACCTCGTTCGCTAGATGGCGGTAGTAGGCTAGTTTAATATCTTTAAGACGAATAGAGAATATACAAATAAAAATAATAAAAAAAGATGAAAGTTAGCGCTAACTAACAGTCATATATTTATAATCACAATATAGGTAGGTACATTTCGTTTCAAGGCTTTTTAAAATTAACTTTACCTGCAAAAACTGTCTAATTGTTGGGAATACTTACGAAAAACAATACATCAGCAATAGCTCCACAGAGTATTGGCAGTACAGCTACGTACAGTCCACCTCTGCGGACCACGCTTCGGTATTGTACCATCGCGTACAGCAACGACAGAATTCCTAACACGCTGGCCCAGATCTGAAATAATGTGTAAATGTGAGAACTGTAGGGTAAAACTAGAAGTCCATCGCATGTTGATTACGAACTGAATTCGACTGCCAAAACAGCGGCCGTAACTTCGAATCCAAGGGCACACCTTTGACTTTTCGAAGTAATGTGTGAATCAATTATCAATCACCACGAAATATAAGAGTTAAGAATAAATCGCGAGAACATCTCATCTAAATACCATTGACAGCCTCCGTGGCGCAGGCGGTTAGACCCCGCCTGTGAAACGAGAGGCCGCGGGTTCGATCCCCGCACCGAGAGAAATGTTTGTGCGGCCCACAAATATTTCTTCCGGGTCTGGGTGTGTGTGGGACCGAAAAGTCTCTCGTAGTTCCTGATACCCACGACACAAGACTCGATCTTAGTGTGGGGTCAGGACTATGTATGTGACTGTTGGTGTTGGGTGTTATTATTGAGATTTACGAACAATGTTATTATATATGTCATATCCGACCACTTACAAAGGCCACTGTGGTAGACTTTTCTCTTTCTCTCAGCCAATAAAGGCCTCCACCAACCACTATACTTCACTATAGTCTACCTTATTAATAAATATTCCTGTATTCTGTATCAGCCCATATACGTCCCATTGTAGGGCACACCGCACAAGCCTCATCTACAATCGAGAGTATGAATGAGTGGTTAGGACATAGAGTCCACCACGCTGCACTGGCGGGCTGGCGGACTTACATAGGAACCACAGAAATTCTTATAAATCGCTATGGTATGCAGGTTAACTCACGATGTTTTCCTTCACCATTTTAGTGCGTGGCGATTGACTATCAATACATATATGACTAAAAGTCAGAATGATAAATATTGCCTAACTGCATTTCGCACTCCCGGTGCAAGAATGTCACTTATGCAAAAATTTCAAGGTTGGAAGGTATAAATAAATAATCTTATATTTTTTAGAATATTACATGGTCATAATTTTTTAATGGTAAATTAAAGTTGACATTGTGATAGAAGCTGTTCAATTTGTATATGTCTTGAAATATCATATTTTTATACGATGTTAAAGTTTCAAATGTTTTTTCCTGAAAAGTTGCATTATGTAAAAGAGACATTGTTGCACCGGGGGTGAGGTTATAAAGCCACAAACCTCAAGGGCTCTGAACACGCCTGCGCCAGGCATCTCGTGCTCGACACTCAATGTAGTGGTCGCTGCTTGTGACGGCGACAACGTCTTCTCATACCGCGCCTCCACATCTATACGTACGCGCAGCCCGCCCAAACTGTACTTATCACGCTCAATCCTACGTAGGAAATATATGAAAGTTGTTGATGGCGTATGTAAATACGTGCGTTTTATAAATATATTTAGATATACAGAATTTAAAGTTACAGTTTAATTTGGTCGCTTCCACTGAAATATCAATTGTAAGATTCAATTTATTTAGATCATAAAATGTTTCCAAAGAACCTGGCTAATCATCGATGCGATAGTTCGCACCTTATAACTTCGTACCGTATACTTTCGTACGAAAGTCAGGGACAATTATTAAAGAATATTTGCAAAAATCATTGTAAAAGTTTATCACAAAATAATTATCTTAGAACTTAAACTACATCTAGCATCACAATAATGTCGCCATCCATTTTTATTGAACTCAAACTCACCGCAGCCGAAATGTGAGTGTACGCAAATACACAATGTTTGTAACATTAGCTGTAATTGAAACTGCGCTGTGCACCGCGAAGTATCGCTTGAACTGACTCGTGGGCCACGTGCCTCGCTGAAACACATGTAGTTTATATTCAGTCACATTTTACTTTAATTATGCAGAAGTCAGACAGTATATTACGTTGTTGCTTTGACTTCTTTTACTGGTGGTAGGTGTCTCATATGTGAGAAGCCGCCTGGGTGGGTCCCATCGCAATGTCTATTTCTCCCGCCAAACATCAATTTAAATGCACTGTTGTGTTTCGGATTGAAGGACATTGTAGCCAGAGTAACTACTGGACATATTGAGACTTTACATCTTATGTCTCAGGATGGCGAGCGCAGTGGAATGCCAAGCATTGCTTTGTAATTCTAGGTGTTGTTTGGTTTTGCTACTATTTATGAGCGGTCGTATCGCTTAACATCAGGCGAACGGCATGTTCGTCTCGCCATTAATTTCAATAAAAAAAAAAGTCGGTTTTACGGGCGAAGATTTTACGTGACAACGTCTTTTTCTCGGTAGAATATTTATTGATATGAATATAATTAAATTGCACAATAGGAACAAGGAATTGAATGAAAATAAGAATTGCACAAATTTTAACTATAGAAATATATTTTGTTTACTAAAACATTGTACATGTAATGACGAATCTAAGCACTCCATATTTTCACTACAGACACAGCTGACGATACTTTAACCACACGTGTGAACTTGTATTGTGACGCTTTCTTGTTTTTCCAACGCCAAGAACGTTCGAGAAAGACAAAGACAGAGACACAAGCATGCGCCGATTCAATGCGCCTAATTCTCTAGTGCTGCGCGCGCGGCAGACCGATCATAGTTGAGTGGGAGAGAGACGCAAGGCATTCGGCGGGCCTCTCTCTCGTTCGGTGACTCATCGTAACGTTACCGGGCGTTACACTTTTTCATAAGTGACTCCCAGCCGCAACCTAATTTAAGACGTTGTCACGTCAATAAATTTTTTGGAGGTAAATTTTTTTTTTGGGGGGTAATTTTTTGCGTAATTTGGGATTTCTGGCGGGGTCAATTTGTAGCCCTCACCAAGACGGTTCCGAGGATACCAAACTCGTGGGTCTACGATCTATATTGGCCGAGATAGGATTGGGGGGGTGAGGTAAATTTTCGGGTGGGGGTAAGGGAGGGGGGGGGGAAGGAAGGTTTCGTGGGGAGGCTAACTTAAATTAATTGTTTTGGAGGTAAAATATTTTTTTTGGGGGGGTAATTTTTTGCGTAATTTGGGATTTCTGGCGGGGTCAATTTGTAGCCCTCACCAAGACGGTTCCGAGGATACCAAACTCGGTGGGTCTACGACCTATGTTGGCCGAGATAGGATTGGGGGGTGAGGTAAATTTTCGGGGTGGGGGTAGGGGAGGGGGGGGGGTAGGTTTCGTGGGGAGGCTAATAGGCACTATTTCGGAATAAGGGTGGGGGAAGGCAGGGGGGGGGGGGGGCTATGGGACAATTTTGGAAAAAGTGGGTGAAACTGAAAAATAATTCTCTAGTGCTGCGCGCGCACCGTTACGTTACCGGGCGTTACACTTTTTCATAAGTGACTCCCAGCCGCAACCTAATTTAAGACGTTGTCACGTCAAAATGCTATTATTGACTGTTATAAAGCCTGAATCCCGGGTCAGTCAGTGATATTGGCATTCTCTATTCAAAATCGATGGCGATAGGTTCGTCCCCTAACCGATTGTGTGGTGTCTTGGGTGCACCTCTACCTACTCCTTCTAGGAAAAGGGCGTGAGTTTAAGTATTTACTATTATCGTGAATTAAGAATTAGAAAAGTATATTGGAAGACAAAAGATTTATAGCTCGTTGGATACTTTATTGGTTTCAGTTAAGCTACATTTTTCCTCTTAATATTAATTGTATACTTTTCTACTGTTTATTTAATTTAATAAATAAACAAAATGCCACTAAGGTCAGAATCTTGAGATTTTTGCTATATTATAGATGTTATATTAATAAAGATTTTATTAGAAATAAATATTGCGAGTAATAAGAAGCCAATTCGATAAATTATTGAAAATGTTTACCTCAACAGTGTGACCGTCCGGTTTTATCATAGAAACAGGCAAAGGTTTCATTTCGTCGTCCATTTGTAAATATAGAGCCAAAGTTCCATTAAATTGTGATGAACCTACTTCAGTTAGATTAGTTTCACAATCGTATCTGGAAAAAAGTACAAATGAATCCTATCATTGATTTAAAAACTAAGGATATTTGGAATTCCGAAAAGATGACCGTTAAAATCGCCCTCAAATAAATACTTAATTTAATAGATTTCGCCTAAACGGTGATAAAAATTATGTTTATTCAACTTTCTGTCATAACTCTAGCAATCATTTCAGTAACGCTCCACTAGAGATTTACTGGAGCGCACGCACCACTTACGTCGGAACAATTTACGCGCTTTCCGCCCTGTCCATATACTTATGTCAATGGATACTATATTCTAATTACATTTTTGTACAAATGGTAATAAAAACATCAAAATTAAATAAAATCACTTACAAATAATCTTTTCCAATTTTTATTTGTATTGGTAAATGGCATGGCGATATGTTTTGTTTCAAATCTTGAAGGTATTTAAAACCTCCATCTGTCGTATGTAAGGCCACAGCTATCAAAATCGTATCCTAAAAACATGTTGCTCTTGATAAATATTTCGTAATATTTTATACTAATTTGGGAATGTACATGGCTTAGAGTATTTATATATAGAGGGAGCGCTGTCATACATTCACGTTTTGAAAAACGTAGATATTTTCTTGTTCGTAATGTTGGTAGCGCTCCTATATTAGTAAAAATTGAATTAATTATTTAGCAGTAAATTGCTATAAATTCCTTTGATAGCCGAAATTATATTTCGCCATTATCCTTTTAAAACCAGTTTGAGTGAAATGAAATAGCCATAAATTATTTATTTAAAAAAAAATCACGTTATTTATGTATGTGGCACAACCTATTCTAATATCAGCCAATAATAGGGCAGAAAAAGGTAGCCCGGCACCACCATTTTTATCTACGTTTTTGAAGTACCAGCGCTCCCTCTATATACTGGGTATCTCACGACTGCTACCGAAAATGAAGCCGGGAGGTAGTTTTAGTGACTATAAACATAATGCAACTAAAAATTTCGCAAAGAAACGCGACAATTATTTTTTATGATTTTTTGAATATCGTAATTTTTGGGTGGTAAATTCATAGTTTATGCTAAAATAATAATTTAAACTCTTTATACCTTAGAGTATTTATAAATAAAAGGGTATACACTATTATTTTAAGTAAAAAAATGTATTTACCACCCACATATGGTCATAGGAAAAAAATAACAACAAAAAAATTGTCGCTTTTTTTGCAACTTTTTCTATTGCATTGTGTCTGAAGTCGCTTAAACTACCACCCGGCTTCGTTTTCGGTAGCAGTCTGGATATACCCTGTATAAATACTCTAAGGTACATGGTTTAGACAGTGGAAATTACCATATTTAAGATACTATAATATCAATTAGCGACATACATTAATTAACAAATATGTTAGTTGAAATATTTCGTTCATCGCGACTTGTCTAACGGATTACCGTCCACTAACAGAAGTACTTTAAGTAATAATCTTTTAATAAGCTGCTTTATTTTGGTTATATTTATAAGCCCTATCACTATTATTGTAATCAGAATTAACAATTTAAGATATTCTTACCTTCCCATGGGGTAGAATCACTCCCGCGTTCCTGTCATAAGTTTTTGACTCCACTGTGAGTCGGGGTAGCGCTGGGAACAATTAACTAATAAATAAAGTACTAGTAATTGTATTAGCTACTGAACTTTTTGTTAGTAAAGGACGAAACATTTGTCGAAATAACATTGTATATTATTTATAATTCGCGAAATCATATGTGTATGCTGCGAAAGTAGACGAAGCTGAAGTTATAGAACATCTAAAGATGAATATATTTTTTTAGGAAAAAGACGTTAGTCTAGAAAACATTAATACCGGGTATCTCAAGACTGCTACCGAAAACGAAGCCGGGTGGTAGTTTTAGTGACTACAAACACAACGCAACTAAAAATTTCGCAAAGAAGCGCGACAATGATTTTTTAAATATCGTCATTTTTGTGTGGTAAATCCATAGTTTTTGCTAAAATTATAATTTAAACACTTTTATACCTTAGATTGTTTATAAATAAAAGGGTTTATTATTTAAGGAAAAAAAATTATTTACCACCCAAATATGGTCACAGGAAAAAAAATTGTCGCTTTTTTTTGCAAATTTTTTCTATTGCATTGTGTCTGAAGTCGCTTTAACCTCCCGGCTTCGTTTTCGGTAGCAGTCTTGATATACCCTGTATAAATACGATTTTCCAGGCTTTTGATAAGAATGCCCGATCTATATCGATGTTTAAAATTTAAACTGCGATGTTTTCATTTGATTCAGTTGTCACAATTAAACGACAAATCACAAAACAATTCAAGAGAACTGGCATGCCAATCTTATGTTTATTTTCCGAAAACAATTATAGTTGGGGAAAATTTTATACACTCTATACAAAATAAATACATATCAGTGAAGAAACCATACCGCATTCGATGTACATTTATTTATTCTTTTAAATAGATTATACTCACTGACTGGGACTCGTAGTTTTGGTTGAACCCACAGTCGACATGGTCCAGCAACATCGATGCTATAGAAGTTCTTGACACAACTGTTTGCCAAGGTCTGACAAGCTCGAGTGTCATTTTGCTAAAAATATTAACACTAAGTTGTAGAGAGAAAACGCAGATTTATTTATAAAAAGGCCTAAACAGTAAAATCCAGTATAATTCTTATTTATTTTCGTAGGGGCAGAACGCAGATTAAAAGTGCGTGGTGGCTTGTTGGTAAACGGACTAGACGCGACTGCCAACATGTTCTCGGTGGTCGCGGGTTTGAATCCTAGGGCACACCTCTGACTTTTCGGAGTCATGTGTGTATTGATAGTCAATCACCACGCACTAAAACGGTGAAGGAAAACATCGCGAGGAAACCTGCATACCATAGCGATTCATAAAGAATTTCTATGGTATGTAAATCCGCCAACCCGCACTAGGCCAGCGTGGTGGACTATATGGCCTAACCACTCTCAATCGTATTCTCGATTGTAGAGTAGGCCCGTGCCCTGCAGTGGGACGTATATGGGCTGATACAGAACGCAGATTTACGTATAGAAAGGCTTCAATAGTAAATTCTATTGTATTTCTTATTTATGTGAAACACGGTCAACCCGACCTAGGCTGGCGTAGTGGACAGTGGCCTAACCTCGATCAATCGAACTTTATATATAAGAAGAATTGGAAGGAATGGGAGATCACGGGCTAATAAAGAACACTGGCCCAACATTTGGTAAAAAGGTGTACTAAAAAAATATGTTAGCCGCCCCTCACTAGCCTTGTCTCAAGTATCTATCTAAGCTTCATGAAGTTTCTCTATACAACTGCAATTTTTCTACATGTAATTTATTGAAGAACATTCTCTCTACGCTTATACAAAACATGTTTTGTAATAGCGCGAAGGAATTTAAAATGTATTACTAAGCCATTCCCTATTCTTTATACGAACGTCAAACATTATTCAGCTGAAGAGAAAGGTCACGACATTTAATAGTAACATGTAAACTTCACCCACGTTTTTATGTTAGATAATAAATAAAAATAATAAATACACCCAACAGTCACACACATAGTCCTGACCCCACATTAAGATCAATTAAGTCTTGTGTCGTGGGTATCAGGAACTACGGGAGACTTTTCGGTCTCACAAACACCCAGACCCGAGACAAATACTTGTGGGCCTCACAAACATTTCTCTCGGTGCGGGGATCGAACCCGCGGCCTCTCGTTTCACAGGCGGCGTCTAACCAACTGCGCTACAGAGGCTGTCAGATGTATTGTTTATGTGTCTCCGGTTGTCATTTTGCAATTTTAACTTTGGTTTGTCTGAATTAATTATGTTTTGCAAAGAGTCATTAAAGGTATGCCAGTTTTAAAGATCAATATGGTCATACTTAATAAAACCATGCAATGATATTCAATTTGAAACTTTCCAATTATTATTTCTTCAAATATTATTTGAGTGTGATCTAACAATAGGAACACAATATTACACAAGAGCTTTGTAGTTAAGGTCACATTGTAAGTTGGTATTTAAGTTAGCAATGACCAAGTTAAGCCTAGGTACAACAAACAAACATCACACACAAAACCCTAAACCCTAATAACAACGAAATAAACTTACAACGCACAAATACTCGTATTTGACGACGTCTAGTATCGCCGTGGGATGTAGCACAATCTTTTCGTACTTGGGCCGGTTGTTTACAAAACTCTTCGCCACACACAAGCCTCTGACGACTATTTGATTCCTATTGCATATACATGCCTCGCATCGCACGCACGTGTTTCCTACAGATTTGTAGCCGCGTGCACATTTAACGCATTGTACCTCTTTTAGTGGCGAACCGTCGAAGTTTTGTGTCACTGGAATGTGGAAATAGTTTCATAGTTATAGCCTGGTTTGGTTCAATAGATTTTTCATTATATAATTCCTTAACAGCCGTGTAATGATAATACTAAGAAGTTTTCTCGTCCTTTTCAACCTAGTTAATCATAGAATAAGCACCTACTTTGTGCAATCTCTGCGACACCCAAAGGTTGACTGGTAGAGAATGCATTAGGAATTACCTAAGTCCCCCATTATACCTACATGTATAAAAAATAAAAATGAGCGAGATCACTTTGAAAGAGATTTTAGTTTTAATAATATGATGATTAACTTTGAGTTTATCATGTATCGGAAATATCTTATGTAATGTGTTTGACTGAAAATCGCTCGAGGACTCAAAAACCAATTAGCCAAGATACGCGAGAGTGACAGACTGTTATCAGTGTATATTTTATTAAATCTCAAATAAAATACTCAGAGAAAATATTAAAAACCTAAAGAAATAGTTGAAAATTTAATACAGATCCGCAAGGTAAATTTGAGTGAAGATTTGCTAGACGGGAATGAATTGAAAGGGTAATTTGCACACCGCGACAAATATTTGAGCGAGCCCTAAAGGACTCTGAACGTTGCGGATCAAATATATTTAGCTTATAGCCTTGAGCGTAGGATAAGTAATATCTGTGAAGATGTTTTCTCATATATATATTTTTTAACTTTTTAAGGATTTTTATATCATAGGTGAAAGTCTTTCATTTTATATTACACCTCTTTATACAGGGTATATCAAGACTGCTACCGAAAACGAAGCCGGGTGGTAGTTTAAGCGACTTCAGACACAATGCAACAGAAAAAGTTGCAAAAAAAAGCGACAATTTTTTTTTGTTATTTTTTTCCTTTGGCCATATTTGGGTGGTAAATACATTTTTTCCTAAAATAATAGTATATACCCTTTTATTTATAAATACTCTAAGGTATAAAAGAGTTTAAATTATTATTTTAGCAAAAACTATGGATTTACCACCCAAAAATGACGATATTTAAAAAATCATAACAAAAAATTGTCGCGTTTCTAGGCGAAATTTTTAATTGCATTGTGTATGTAGCCACTAAAACTACCACCCGGCTTCGTTTTCGGTAGCAGTCTTGAGATACCCGGTATATAAAAACGATAGTTATTTCACTGTTAATAATATTTAATTGTAACTGGTATTAGGTGCATTTATTTTGTAATTTAATGGGTCTTTAGGTATTTAGACGCTAATAAATAAAGTATCCTGAAATAAAACGATTATAAAAGTATTTAAAGGTAATGTTTATCAGTATATAAAATGATTGAAAAAAAAAATATATACGAATTTATTTGTTTTAATATATTGCTCAGTGGATCAGTGTATGTTACAGACAAACATACACGAATTTATTCGAAACTAGCTGTGCCCGCGAATTCGTCCGCGTGGAATTAAACAAAAATTTATTTTATTTATTTTTCTAAAATGAAAGATTTTTTCTAAAATAAATGTAGCCTAAGTTACTCCTTATTTTATCACCTACCTGACAATAAAAGTTCCGTCAAAATAGGTCCAGCCATTTCTGAGATTAGCCGGAACAAACAGACAGACAGACAAAAAAAAATCTAAGATCATTTTCGTTACAGGTATCGTGTATATAACGATATGTAGTTGGACATTTTCTCTAATTTTCACTTTACAAACAGACACTTCAATGTTATTTATATGTATAGATAATATCGTTTCACGAGAAAAACTAGGTAAATTGCCTTTTATAGCAAATTTTCCAAATTTGTTATTTTTCAATAGGAATAGGAGTGAAACTTGTCCAAAAAATCACCATTCTAATATTTCAGCATCGTAAAGTGCATATTGTGTTCATATAAATAAATAAATAACACCCAACAGTCACATACATAGTCCTGACCCCACATTAAGATCGAGTCTTGTGTCGTGGGTATCAGGAACTACGAGAGACTTTTCGGTCTCACAAACACCCAGACCCGGAAGAAATATTTGTGGGCCGCACAAACATTTCTCTCGGTGCGGGGATCGAACCCGCGGCCTCTCGTTTCACAGGCAGCGTCTAACCGCCTGCGCCACGGTGGCAATATATAGTTAATCTTTTCTATATATAAAGATCATCTTATTGTTCCTACAATAAAGCTTGAGATAAGACAGTAAAACATAAATTTAAGGTTATAAATAATAAAATACCTGATACATAGTCGTTAGGACATTTCCTGCATACAAATTTACCGGCGGCGACCTGGCACCGCCTAGGTACACACATAGACCCGTCGGATGAAACTATTTCAGTGGCATTGCACGGTCTACATCGAGACACTCCTACTGATATACTGTGCTCTTCGCACGTGCAGCCAAATCCTACAATATCAATCGATATAAGTATTATATAGAGCTTTTGACGAGGATGTCATTCGCCTGATGGTAAGCGAGATAACCACTCATGGACCAACATAGCAAAACCAAACAACACCACAAATACAAGACAATGCTAGGCATTCCAATGCGCTTGTTATCCTGAGACATAAGATGTTAAGTCTCAATAGGTCCAGTAGTTATTTTGGTACAATTTCTTTCAAACCGAAACACAACAGTGCAACTATACTGTTGTTAGGTGGCAGAAATAGAAATCGTGGTGATAGGGACGTACTCAGGCGGCCTCTCACATATGAGAGACCTACTACCACTTTAGAACGATTTTAAAAATGTCGATGTCTGTGCCCGTAGCTGTCATTAGAACAAAGATGATAATGCTTATTTTAGGTAGATTCATCGTGGTTGTTCCCTTATTTTTTAAAAACAAATTATTACTTAGATATTTATAAATTCTGTGTGCTCCCGGGAAAATTTAAAGTAAGCAATAATTACTACAATTTTGAGCTTTAACTACGAAAATCATTAAAATAATCTTTAGCTAAGGCAAGATGTAGCCTGATCATTGCCTTCCCGAAGGATTTCCACTGGGATTTGTCGAAAGCTCCAAAGCAACATCAAGCAACTTTGAAAACAAATGTTTGAAATTAATTTTATCGAACCAATTATTTTTTGTTGATTAATAAACTCGTAAATGACGAAGTGAGAAGTATCTATTGATTAGCATTTTAAAATGTGATTTTGTTGTCATCACTTACCATCACCAGATGGCACCATTGATGAGTTGGCAGGACATGATCGACACTTAAAAGAGCCGGGATCAAAATATTGACCCACCTTACATACCTCTGGCATTTCGAATCCTTTCACAATTATTAAAATTAATGCCGCATATATCAACTTATAAAATATATAATCCATATTTACATTAATGAATTGATTTCAATTATTTTGAAGGTACCTACATAAGTAACTAAAATTGCAAAGAAATCTTTAAATAATGTTGACGTGAAAGTCATACAACATTTATAAGTTGTATTACATCCAAATATGCGATGAGCTCACATTACTACAATGAAGACGCATGTGATTTAGGCGAAAATTTAATTGCTACTAATAAAGACACTCTGACGTATATGTGACTTTACGTAACACGATCTTCTAATCACGATCGAGAAAAACAAATGCACTTTAATTGGACTTTGTTGTGTGGATAATTTACGTTGCTAAGCAACAGTAGCTAGGCCATAGAGAATAGAAAAGGCAGTCAAGGACAATATTATTTTCTTGCACGGGTAAAACTAAACCAACCTTTTGTAAAAATTTGAAAATTACATACTAAAATAAAAATATGTTTAAATTATGTTTCACAAATCACACATAAGTGGAATCATAATGTTCCAAGTAAATATGAATAACGTAGTTTCGACGGATAATTACGGAATAAAAACGGACTAGTTTATCGTATCCCACTTCCACTATTTTAATTCTACCTTCAATTATTACTATTGCTTATTCTTTAGCTATTAAAGGTGTTGATTTGCAGTAGTGATTACTTGGCAGGCGGGTTGGCGAGCGCAGTAGAGGACTGGCGTTAATGACGCTGCTGCCCGTCATTAACCGGGGAAAGGAAATAGGATTTGTGGGTACAGGATGTTATAGGAAAGGAGAGTATGGCCTGAGGGAGTGGATACTGCAGTCACGGAAGGGAAGGATGGGTGACTGCAGTAGCTCGGGGGCCGAGGTCGCGTACTCGTAGCACCTATACTAGGACAGGCCAAGACCACTAGATAGGAGCATCCCTGACCTAACAGCCTTGGCTGCCTCCAACAGGTCTCTGTGGAAATCATTGGGGGAGGCCTATTTTCAGCAGTGGACTTCCTTTGGCTGATGGATGGATGGAAAGAGAGGGGAGCCAAACATCAACGTGCTATAAATTCCATTGGTAACCAAATGTATATTTATTTATTAGCCCCCAAAAAAAAATTCAATGCCTTTAAATAGCGCTAAACTACAAAGGGTAGCCCGGGAACAGCATTTTTGCTCAAGTCTTTGAAGTTTTAGCGTTCCCTCTAGATAATATATATATGTTATGGGCCAATTGATTAATCTGGCATTATTCATAATGCCCGGGCAATATGAATAATGCCCAATGAGAGTGGACAATGTGATTATAACCAATCAATTTATCACATTGCCCGGGCATTATGAATAATGCCGAGTGCCTATTGGGCAGAGTGATTTAAAGCAAATCAAAATCAAAACAATGAGCCGATGTGGTAGAATTTAGAATAGGCAGCACGAGGGGGTGAGTTGGGAGGAGTGGAGGGAGAGGGGGAGTGTCGCACCTCCCCTGGTACCACGCCCACGAAAAGGTAACGCACCATTCCTGAGAAATATCTATTATAGCAACCTAACCGTTAAAACACTTGTCAATACAAATTAGCTCCTACATCGTCTCCGGCGCTACGGGAAGTTCAGCCCCTTCGCCTTTGCGTAACAAAAGATAGGCACCCATGCTATCCTTCGTTACAGTGGGCGGGAGCTGCTCTCCCTCCGCGCCTCCGGCTTTTTATATACACTCTAGGGTCGTTAGCCAAAAGACTACGTGAAGTCGGGGTGTCCCGAGTTGGTTTTGGGGCACAGTCAACCTAACTGATCCATAAAGTAGGCACACTAATTTCCTTCTATAGATAATGTTTCGGACGTTAAAAAACTACTAAACATAAGCAGATCAATTCAACCTTTCTAATTTATGGGTCTGCGACAGCGCACCACGTAAAAATTTACCTATTAATCACATTGCCCGATCATCATGTAGCCGTATTCATAATGCCCGGGCAATGTGATAAATAGGTGAGTTTAGATTGTAATTAATCACTTGGCCCGATATGGCTCGGCAATATTCATACTGCCCGGGCATGATGAATACTGCCCGCATTAATCACTTGGCCCATAACATATACACTATGATCGAATTAATATATCCGAACTATCTGCACATATATATCCTTTGAAATTATACAGGAATGACTTAATTACTTGTCGTAGCTAAGGAACCACAATAAATCAAAGACTAGTTATTTTAATGCGTTAGGTACAACTCCACTAATTGTTTAATTTGCAGCTAAACATATTACAACCAGACAAAGGATGATGTATTTAACAGTTTGATGGCTCCATTATAGCCATGACGGATTAATGCGAGCCATTAAGCATACGGTTAACACGAATCAAATGTTAGAAATTTCCATTTACAGTATCATATTCATACTTATTTACAAAATGGCTAACGTGTACAACGCCATACTAGCTCTTGCAAGCTTGCAAATAGTTATAGGAGAAATTATAACTAACGTCTTTAAAATAAAACAAAAGACCGCATACTTAAATATGGAATCGACATCGCCAGTCAAAATTTTGATTTTCATAAATCCACGACCGTTTTACATGAAGACATTGATCATGATATTTTGAGCAATTTCTTGAAATCATTTCAAGGAACAGTAACAGTGGACATGCACTACTATGAGTCACGATCTCCTCAAATCATTATGATGGTGGAAACATTCGAATCTTTCGTTAAGATCGTTGAAAGAATGAAGCCAAACTTGAGAGGTAAAACGTTATTGAACAGTAAAGGAAAGTTTATAATTCTACTTTTGGACCATCGGAATAATATCCACCGTATGACAAAAATATTGTGGAACTACAACGTTATAGACGTAGCGATCATTACCTCGAAAAAAAGCAGAATTGCCATGTACACTTACTTTCCGTACAAAGATTATCTGGATTGTCAAAACACTGACCCTGTGCTGATTCAATATAAAACAAAAAATGCACCGCAGACGCCGTTATTTCCAGAGAAGTTGAAGAATATGCAAGGTTGTCCGATGTATATATCAACAAATAAACTATACCATCCGGAAAATGAGCAAAAAATTGCACTGGAGGTGTTCAAAACAGAAATGGTTAGATCTCTTAGAGAAATTATGAACTTCACCCCAATCGTTTCTACTAGGGATTATATTAGCATTGATTCTGATCGCGCGAAACAAAACTGGTCGGATTCTTTGAACGATGTGATATCAGGATTAGCTAATATATCTACTTGTACTATTCCTTTAGGAGTTGACAAGTTAGGGTTGTTAGATCATTCTTTGCCATACTTCATGGTGCGTCTAGTGTGGTTGGCCCCTCCGATCAAAGCAGGCCCTGCTTGGTGGATGCTATTTTCTCCTTTGAGCGGGAATATATGGTTGTTTATCTTTATTGTAATATGTTTTGTTAAATTACTACCGGTCTCACTGAAAGTACCTCCAATCCAGAGATTCTGTTACCAATACTTTAAAAATTTAAATAACTTACATGGAATCGCAATAAAAACGTGGGGAATTATGTTTGGCCAGCCGATTAAAATTATACCTAAGCGGTTTAGAGATTTCTACATTCTGTCTCTTTGGCTATGGTACTCGTTCATCGTGAGGAACGTTTACCAAAGCGTTCTGATTGGAGCTCTTAAAACTGACCCAACCGTGGGGAATTTCGCCAGCTTAAAAGAGACAGTTGAAGACGGTTTCAGATTTGGAGGTCGAGCTGGCATATACAGTCATTTCGAATTTGATCCGCTAATAAGACAAAGTTATGAAATTATACCCGAGGGGCAATACGAAGAAGTGTTCCAAGACGTGATAGATGGAAAAATAAAGTTTGTATTGAGTACTTCCTTGGAGTACGCATATGGGTATTGTCTGGCAAAAGGCAAGAAAGAAGCCAAGTGCGGGCATGTCCTACCAGATTCTATACTAACCCTATCGCTTGTCATATGGATGAAGGTAAATTCTCCTTTTTCTAAGCCGATATCCGTATGGCTGCAAAGATTGATTGAGAGCGGATTGTTGGAAAGAGAGAAGAATGTGAAGACTACGATGGCCAATCAGTTGATCACCGACCCGGCACCTCTGAGTGGTCATCAAATTACAAGTTGTATGCTGTGCCTTGCAATTGGCTACCTTATTTCCGTTGTGGCGTTTATATTTGAAATTGTGAGGTATCAGTTAAACAAGCGTGGTATAATAATAAGGAAATAGAAATAACAATTTGTATAGAGCATACGATTAAAATTTGGCTTTTAAAGGATAACAATCAAATATTGTATAGTATTTATTATATTATCTATATTATCAGTCACAGGAAATAGGCGTACTGAAAAAAAATTTAAGCTTGTTAAGTAAAGGATGCTAAAATAAAACCACCTTTAATTTTGCAAGAAAAGTATAATCAAGAGTTACATCATACAATGTAAATATGAATTTATGACTACACTTAATTGACAAACAAAACCGAAGCGACTATATCTAAAAGACGATATAAATACATCTCAACATTCATATAAAAATAGACATAAATATAATATGTTAGTTCTCTTAATACATAATTGTAAAGATTTCATTAATTTTGTTCTACTATAAGAATAACATCTTAGTTTCCAGAATTGTCGTAATTTTCCCCAATTAAAGACTGACACAAAATTGGCACTGTTTTTATCAATTTACTAGGCCATTTATATTGAATTTCATATATCTAGCTTAATAGATAGTATAATAAAGATTAAGCTAAAAAAGTTTAAAATGATATCATAACATGATATACAGTATGACAAAAAAACCTGTTTGGTCCAAGTTTTTGTATTTTTCATTATAACATATCAACCCAAACACACATCCCATTGCAGAGCACTTGTCTACTTTACAATCGAGAATACGATTGAGAGTGGTTAGGCCATATCACGGATATCCCGAAGTGATCTGTGGGTCATATAGTCCATCATGATGGCTTAGTGCAGGTTGAGGAACTTTTACATACATGAATAGTACTGCTATTTAAAAAAATCGAAACAGGCAAATTAAGGATATACATAAGTTAATTTTATCGTAAGTTAAAATACACATTTTAGAATCAATATTACTTTAAAATCTAGCGCGCTAATCAAAAATAGAGCGCGGTTTTTAGCAGTTAATTTCCCTATTTATTTTATTTCATTTGATTATATATATTTTTCATATTATGTGAAACTGTATTGTGGTTTTATAATTTAATGATGCCTGAAAACATCTTTGTCGATCGGACACAGGTTTTTTGGCACTTTGTATACAAAGAATTTATAAAAAAAAAGACGTATGGTACTCGGAGACTGCCTCGGTAAAGCTATTGCATAGCATTTTTTATCAACTTATGTAATTATAATTATTTATGTATTTTATTTATGCAGTATTTTTTTCCTTTGTTTTTCATTGATATTAATTGTACAGATATTCACTGTTGTACGTGCGAGCTTCGTAGAGTAGTACCATGAAGTAAATACAAAGAGGAGGTGCCCTAACGCCGAAACTCTAAGCAGGCATGAGTCACCAGATTGCGGGGCGAAGAGGGGGATTACGCATGCGCAGTAACGCCGATACAACCAATGCCACCTAGAGGCGAGTTGCTGAACTAAAGAGACAAGCGTGATACTTCAAAAAGTCATTAAAAGTTCTGCTATTCATCGATAGATGGAAAACTAAATATCGAAAGAGGTTAGGTTACAATTAATCACGCAATAGCTTTACAATTCGCATTTAAAAGTAGTACTGGCACATATTTGAATCATAATAAAAAACCATGGACGTAGCATCAAATGGACTTGACATTCGAGTTCCACTGTAAGGGACAGATATATTTTCATATTATCGTTTAGATCGGTTTTTACAGCCAATAATAAAGCAGCGCACCATACCTTTTGTCTTATAATCAGTTTCAACACTCTTTTACACACATTTTTGACCGCAAATATTCGTAAAATACTCAGTAATTCAAGTTTAAAACAAACCACACGTCCTATGTGCTTGGCCGATACAATATGAACGCTACAAAATTATTTGGAACTATGACAAGGACGACAAATTGTGTTTTGTCACTTTTATTCTTATGGTTTATGCATAAGTCTAAGTGAGATGGACTATAATATGTAAAATGCATATCAAGTCTATTTTGATACTACGTCTATGTAAAAAACTAAAAAGACAAGCGTGATTTTCAAAAAGTCATTAAAAGTTCTACTATTCATCGATAGATTAGCAAAACTAAATATCGAAAGAGGTTAGATTACAGTTAATCACGCAATAGCTTTGCAATTCGCATTTAAAAGTACTGGCACATATTTGAATAAAAATAAAAATATTAAAAATAAATTTCGGTCGGACTTAGGTTATTTTCGTTACGGAATTTCTGGATTAGGTCTCCACGCTCAAGGCCCGCGATAGAAGCTATGCAATAGCTTAAAAACATTTTTAGTATAAATAAAATAGTTTAAATATAGATAGTAATTTACTATGACATTTTAGTAGTTATAAACTATAGAATTTTCTGTACTACAACGACAAAGACTCAATAACCGTTTCTACAATAACAAAATATTTAAAAGTTGAATTGTCACCCATTTTTAGTATTATATACAGGTGGTATAAACATGTAAGAAAATAAATAGAAACACATGTATCGCATCAGCAGTTAGTATACTACAAAAATATAATTATATGCTGGATATTTAAAATTATTTTACATATTATAATATTTTTTTTTGTCGTTTGTACATACATGTAACAATACTGAATTTTGATATGACATCAAATAGCAATAACAGCAATCTTAAAGTATAATAGATTCCACCGCCCATACATAATTATAACTTAGCCAAAAAAAATCTGTGTTTAATGAGGGCGCTAAAATCCAATTTAATATGAATATGGCAACTCGAATACTACGTACAATGTTTAGATACTTGTTATTTTTATTTATTGTTAATAATATACTTTTTACTTATATTAAATCACAAAACAAACAAAAACCGTACGAAAATATTGATATATTACAATGTCTAAAATTATTCAACAAATGCAATGACATTTTTATGGTGTTGCTATAATTGTTTTTAGAAAATCATCATCATCATCATCATATCAGCCACAGGAAGTCCACTGCTGAACATAGGCCTCCCCCAATGATCTCCACAATGACCTGTTGGAAGCGGCCTGCATCCAGCGACTTCCTGCGACCTTAGTCAGATCGTCCGTCCACCTTGTAGGCGGGCGTCCAACACTTCGCTTGCCTGTACGTGGCCTCCACTCGAGAACCTTTCGGCCCCAACGGCCATCGGTTCTACGAGCTATGTGCCGGGCCCACTGCCACTTCAACTTGCCAACCTATGGGCTATGCCTATGTATTTTAGAAAATGCCAATAACCAATTGTCACCGTATCATAACCATTTTTGCTATGCTATAATATATTCTTAAGTTAACTATTCACATATAGGACACTACTACCGATTCGCATAAAACAGTGAATGCATTGTGATGTGTACAATGTGCGTGGAGTCATTATTTAAACAATCTCAGTGCATGTTTAACGATCATTCCTTGTAGCTTGTAAAATGCAAATGTTATAGCTATTAAGCCATTAACCAGCAGAGCCGGGATAAAATGCAAATAAAATTAACATCTAACGGACTTGTCCGATTTATTAAAATATTTTGCTTTTGTAGAGCGTGAAATGTTTTCATAGAGTTGAAGATGTTTGATGTTTTATTAACAAACATGGGCTGTTAGTACAGGCAACGAAGCAACGGGTTACTCTTGTCCGCAATGCATAATTTGCCAGGAGTTTTTTTTTTTCATGAAGATGTGGCATATGACCACTAAGTTAAAAACCCAAAATACTTACAAAAATGGCGTCCGCTAGAGCCGCCATTTTGGAAAACGCGTTTGAAGCCATATCTCCGGAACCGTCCACTTTAGGCCCATCATGCTAAGGACCTTTCTTGTAGATAATTAAATTTCCCATCTTTTTTGTTCAATAATTTTTTTTGTCCCATTAACCGTTCGCGATTTACAATGTTATTAATTTTCATTTTATACCTTTTTTACAATAAATTTTACATGGATTTTTAACAAAATTTACTATTTCCTCATTGCTTTGTTCCCTTATGCCATCAGTATTTAATTAATTACGTGATAATCATGGAGAAATCATTGGATTTCATAATTACGCTATGCATCCTTCGTTTCCATTGACCTTGATTCGGTAGTACACCATTCAACGCTCGATAACTTCTAAAATATTGATTTTAGAGAAAAAAAGTGTGTGAAAAGTTGTTAAGAATTTATTGATTTAAAAGTTTAGTCATTAAAAATTTTTTGTTTAAACAATTATTAACAAAGATATCGGCAAAAAGGCATAAAACGAATATTAATAACATTGTAAATCGCGAACGGTTAATGGTACAAAAAAAAATATTGAACAAAAAAGATGGGAAATTTAATTATCTACAAGAAAGGTCCTTAGCATGATGGGCCTAAAGTGGACGGTTCCGGAGATATGGCTTCAAACGCGTTTTCCAAAATGGCGGCTCTAGCGGACGCCATTTTTGTAAGTATTTTGGGTTTTTAACTTAGTGGGGTCATATGCCACCTCTTCATGAAAACAAAAAACTCCTGGCAAATTATGCAGGAAAAAATGCTTCGTTGCCTGTACTATGTGGTATGTGATAACATGCCTTTAATAAGTAAAAATAAAGTATTTTTCAAAAATACAAATACAAATATAAATATTTAATTTATAGCCACATCATTATATTGAAAGTATCACTGTTTGAATTTTAATGTAAAATTTAATTTTAACATAACGTTATCATAAATTTTCTGTTACTCCACTAATGAGACTAAATGAAATATATTCAAACTACATTACATTGAGATACTATACTATACTCTGAAATCGAATCCGAGATCAAAAATGTAAACAAACAAATGTCATTGTAAAAGTGACATTTCAGGTTTATGAAACATTTTCTCAAAACATATTGAGTACAATTTGATTAGTGAATAGATTCAAATGTTGCGAGTACTATGTATTATTAATTTATATTTATTTTTGAATTTTGAACATTTTGAATGTTTTACTATGCCTGTCGACGTGACCCTTGACTTGGGCCCAAACTAATTCTAATGGGTTTAACTCGCAGTGATTTTCAAAGACCATAGTGCGTTCGTCTACGAACACGAGCGCCAGAAATCTTAGGTACAAAATAGAATAAAAACTTTACAGAAAACGTGAAACCAACACCACGACGACGTAACTTTATCACATGATGCACATTCATCAAGTTAAGCAACTAAAAGAACTAAAGGGAGGTGTCGCGGACGTCAAAGTAACGTATCTGTAGTTAAGGAGACTAAATTTAAAAAAGTTTATTTCAGTAGCCTAAGGTTATGAATTTCTGCATTATACCCGTAGCATAAAATATTTTCGTACCATTTTTTTCACATACTTAAAAAAGAAGTTGAAATTGTAGTTTATGTAAATATTATACCAAATAATTTTTATTTGGCTTTGTTTTGTACTTATTTAACGAATGAGAATAATTACAACCTACTTTTTTAACGGTTGTGAACAAACTACCATGACAAATTATTTTATTGTAGTGGTAACACTTTTGTTTACATTTTTGATCTCGGATTCCATTTCCGAGTATAGAGCGGACATTGGGAACAAAATCAAAAACAAAAAGATAATGTTACTGCTTAGGTGTGACAGAGATAGAAATAGAAGGAGCAGTACGGTACCGTTCATTTTGTTACAAACATTTTGTTTGCAGTATCCCCTTTAGTATATCTCAATGTTACATTATTTCAATTACACAACAAACTACAGAAACATAACTAAAAATCACTAAGCATACACAAATATACATATACAGGGTATATCAAGACTGCTACCGAAAACGAAGCCGAGTGGTAGTTTAAGCGACTTCAAACACAATGCAATAGAAAATGTTGGAAAAAAAAGCGCCATAATTTTTTTTGTTAGTTTTTTATATGGTCGTATTTGGGTGGTAAATAATTTTTTTCATAAAATAATAGTTTATACCCTTTTATTTATAAAGACTCTAAGGTATAACAGAGTTTAAATTATTATTTTACCAAAAACTATGGATTTACCATCCAAAAATGACAATATTTAAAAAATGATAAAAAAAATTGTCGCATTTCTTACCAAAATTTTTAGTTGCATTGTGTTTGTAGTCACTAAAACTACCACCCGGCTTCGTTTTCGGTAGCAGTCTTGATACCCGAAATACATTGAGGTATTATACTATATCGGACATCGGGAACAAAATCTCTGCGTGTGGTGCGTGCACACGGGTGCAAAGTGAAGCGAGAGGGAAGATAATGTTGCTTCATAGGCGTGACAGAGACAGAAATAGAATGTACTGTTCATGTTGTTACAAACATTTTGTTTGCAGTGTATTTCAATGCTACATTATTTCAATTTACACAACAACCGTCGTCGGGAAGTCAAAAATGTAAAAATTAAACTAAATTCGCGATTAAATCCGTAAATAATAGTTTTATTTCAATGTGAACATTCGCGTAAATCTAAGAAACCATTACACACAACAACCTAAGACAACTAAGCAGCCAGCGTGTTCGGCTCGACGACCAGGTACGGTACCTGCAGCGCGACGGGTTGCGGCAGCGCGGGGAACAGTATCGGGTACTGCGGCGGCTGCGCGCCCGGCGCCGGCGGCCGCGCGCCCGGCTCCGAGCAGTGCAGCAGCCAGTGCGTCAGCATGCGCCCGCGACCCTTCAGCTCCACCTCGCCGCGACGCTCTACCACGAACGTGCCCCATTGGTCTAGGAGAGCGCGCGTGCTCTCGCTTAGGTGGATGCGTAGGGCTGTTGAGGGAAGAAATTTAAAAAATGTTTGTTGGTAGTTCAATACCCTTTGTTTTTATCGCAGTTTCGCCTATCCTCCTCATGCTCGCTCACGAACACTTACATTATTTGGAATCCTTCCATATATATTTTTTAAATCTAGTGTTATGGTGAATGCCGTACATATTTTACATACATCATTTTAATAACGATCTAGCCTTATGACTAATAAGTTCTTAAATTTAACCTAAGCTTCTAAAGAGACTACGACTAACAATATGTGCAATAACACGTTTCTTATTGTCGCTATTAAGGAAAAACACAATATTTGCGCGTTCTTTTCAATCCTTCCAAATGATGTAAGTTTTTATGCTGGTGATCACTTAACACCAAGGAACCTATTGCTGTTTTACTATGACCTACAAAACACAATTATAAAAATGTGCTAAATGAAATGACTTACGTTGTCCAGTAGACTCCATACGGCTGGCCGTGTTGACGGTGTCTCCGAAGAGGCAGTAGTGCGGCATCTTCACTCCCACCACACCAGCGCATACCGGACCAGAATGTACACCCACTCGGACCTATCATGCAATGTCGTCTTTAATTTCTTCATTAACTTCAGTAACTGTGTTATTTCTAAAATCCTTTTAATATCTACAGTAAAACCCATGCAATATGAATATGGTAGGTCTCTCATACCGGGTATCTCAAGACTGCTACCGAAAACGAAGCCGGGTGGTAGTTTTAGTGACTACAAACACAATGCAACCAAAAATTTCGAAAAGAAACGCGACAATTATTTTTTATGATTTTTTAAATATCGTCTTTTTGGGTGGTAAATCCATAGTTTTTGCTAAAATAATAATTTAAACACTTTATACCTTAGATTATTTATAATAAAATTGTATACACTATTATTTTAGGAAAAAATGTATTTACCACCCAAATATGGTCATAGGAAAAAAATAACAAAAAAAAATTTGTCGCTTTTTTTTGCAACTTTTTCTGTTGCATTGTGTCTGAAGTCGCTTAAACTACCACCCGGCTTCGTTTTCGGTAGCAGTCTTGATATACCCTGTATATGAAAGGCCGCCTGGGTAGGTACCACCGCAATGTCTGTTTCTCCCGCCAAACAACAGTGGAAATGCACTGTTGTGTTTCGGATTGAAGGACATTGTAGCCAGAGTAACTACACGACTTATTGAGACTTAACATCTTATGTTCAGGATGGCGAGCGCAGTGAAATGGCAAGCATTGCTTTGTAATTTAAGGTGTTGTTTGGTTTTGCTATTATAAGCGATCGTATCATACCATCATGCTAACGGCATGCTCGTTTCGACATTCATGGCAATAAAAAATTGCTTCACATAGTAAATCCATCTATGGAAATTGGAACTCCCGTGTGCCATCATAATCATCATTTCCAGCTACGAACAGTCTACTGCCGAGCATGACCTATTGTTCCCCGACAATGTCCTGACGAACTGTGAGAGGCAGCCTACGTGTTATGCCGAATGAGAGTTCCAGTAGCCTTCATTAGGTCCCGTATTCTTATCGGAACAATTAAATCAACAATCTTCAGCAGAGTAAAGTAATTAATTAAAAAAATTATTTCTAAGTTCCCGGTTCACAGAACAGTTCAAGAAATAAACGAAGTTCAAAGTACAGATAACCAAAGATTATGTGCAGGCTTATAAAGACCGAATCTGAATTATTCATTTGCTTCCTAAGTTTCCAGTTAGCAAAAGAATCTAAAAAGAAGCTGTATTTTTACTTTCTTTTTTGAATGTTAACCCAATTTAGGCCATCTTTTATAACAGAATTTTTAAATTTCAATTTCACACTAAAAAACAGAATACCGTCGACGTTATATACAGGATATATAGGATACCAGGTATGGCCGAAAACGAAGGCTGGCGGTAGTTTTAGTGCCTTCAAAAACAACTGAAAATGCAAAAAACAGTAAAAAAATTGTATATCCGTCCAATCGTCGTATTTAGTTGGTAAATACACAGTTTTGCCTAAAATAATAATGTTCACACTTTTATTTTTAAAAGCGCTATAGAACGTTACGATATAAGTTATTATTTTTACATTTAAAATATAACAAAAATGTTATCGAATTTTAATTAAAGCATTAGTGGCATTGTTCTGTAGTCACTAAAACTACCACTCACTCCTTGGATAGTTCAAAAATCTTGTTTGCTAAACTCAATTTACAAAAAGCTATAAATGTAACACTTTCTTTTAAAATTTAAATAAGCAAAAACATTTTTACCACGATATTTTAGCACCAAACATGATAATAAACATATTACCTCCAGTCGATGTGTCGGCCGATGCCTGACCACGAATCCCCTCACAGCCTCCACGATCGCCAGAGCCATGAGGCAAATCTCACGGGCGTGCAGATCACCATTCCTCTCAGGCAGCCCAGATACCACCATGTAAGCGTCTCCTATTGTCTCCACCTACATAACATGCTTAATAAATAAATAAATAACACCTAACAGTCACATACATAGTCCTGACCCCACAGTAAGATCGAGTCTTGTGTCGTGGGTATCAGGAACTACGAGAGACTTTTCGGTCTCACAAACACCCAGACCCGGAAGAAATATTTGTGGGCCGCACAAACATTTCTCTCAGTGCGGGGATCGAACTCGCGGCCACTTGTTTCACAGGCGGCGTCTAGCATGCATTGATGCGTTATGCGTTCCCATCAAAAGATAGATATTTCAATAAAGTTGAATTCAATGCGGAGTGAATTCAAAAACAAACTGCTTTGCATTTATATTGTCAGTAGAATATACTCCAACGTTATTCTTGCGTGGGTGTCCTGTGGATAAAGTAAAGGGATTCACTCCGATACCATAATAAGAAGATATCGAATATGTATAGTTCTCAGAGGATCAATTCTATACAATTTTTTCATACCTTTATGGGCATATTCATAGCATAAAACAAATTCGTTTTCTAAGTAAGGCCAAATTGGCCTCAAAGAAGCTTGGTGTGCTCAACAGATCGAGGCGATATTTCACGTCGGGTCAACGTATGCAACTTTATAAGGCGCAAGTCCGGCCCCACGTGGAATACTGCTCCCATCTTTGGGCAGGGGCACCCCAGTACCAGCTTCTTCCTTTCGATCGCATTCAACGTCGGGCTGCTCGAATCATTGACGATCAGGTTCTCTCCGACCGGCTTGATTCTTTGGCTTTGCGTAGAGATGTAGCTTCACTCTGCATTCTCTATCGCATTTACCACGGGGAATGTTCTCAAGAATTGTTCGGACTTATCCCTGCTGCAGAGTTCCGCCACAGTACAACACGACCAACCTCCAAATACCACCCACATCACCTTGGAGGTTGGAAATCTACTACAGTACGTTTTTCCCGGCACTTTCTCCCACGTACTACAAATCTGTGGAACCAGTTGCCAGCGGCATCATTCCCGGACAGATACGACCTGGCGACCTTCAAAAAACGAGCGTATTCCCACCTCAAAGGCCGGCAACGCATCTCCATGCCCTATGGTGTTGCAGATGTCCATGGGCGGCGGTGTTCACTTACCATCAGGTGAACCGCATGCTCGTTTGCCCCCTATAATATAAAAAAAAAAACTATCCCTATACAGTCTCGCACTTCGCTCGTCACTTATATAAAAGTGTGCACGGATACTACCCGTATCTCTATCCTTCATTGTTTGTGTCAGGCATGATAGGACGATACACTTTATCCTTAAGACGGAAATTGGCAGTTATTATGAATTATTGTCTGTTACTGAGGAACAAGATAGATAACCCAATGGTACTGGCGCAGATCCATCTATCAGGCCCGGATCTAGGGGGGGGCAAGTCGGGGTGCGTGCCCCGGGCGGCAAGTTCAGGGGGCGGCATATTGAATCTTGGGAGACAACTAAAAAACTCATCAATAACGTAACACCACTTACACTTTTTTTTCGCCGTGCGCAAATTAGTGATTATGCGATAGAGGCGCGTGAAAAAGAGATGAAAACTTAATATTTGGAACGTATAATAATTTATCCATCTCAAAAATTACGTTTAGTTTCAAATATCCAATTTGTGTTTAGTAGTTAGTTTTAGTTGATTAACCCTCGAACGTCTTTTATGTGGTACAGGCAGTGGCGAATTTACTAGTAAGCTGAGTAGGCTGGAGCCTAGGGCGGCAAATTTAAAGGGGCGGCAAATCTGGGCCATTTTTTTTTTGTTTTGATTTACTGAAATATTAAAAGGCAATATTTAACGCACTGAAAAAAAGGGGTTTGAAAATTAAGAATAGTTAAAATATTTCAGTAATATGTTCCTACGTTTCCACGTTGACAATTTAATAATAAACACTTTATTAAATATCTATACTTGAATCTTCTTCTTCTTCTTCTACCTGGCGTTATCCCGGCCGGTGCCAGGGTCCGCCTTCCGGCAAATTCTCCTCCATTTCGCCCGATCTTCGGCATCCTCAATAGTAAGGCCATTGACCCTCATATCTTCCTTGACGACATCGAGCCAGCGCTTCTTTGGTCTACCCCGCGGTCGAGGTTCGGGAATATTGAGGCTCAGGCACACATTACCGATGCACTCCTGCGGTTTCCTTAGGAAGTGACCATACCATCTCAAGCGGTATTCCTGGAGTTTATCAGCCACATCGCGGACACCAAGACTGCCACGGATGTGCCCGTTACGGATTTTGTCCAAACGCGTAACGTTGCACATCCACCGCAGCATCTTCATCTCTGCGACGTGGACCTCCTGGACGTGCCGCTTGAGGGCAGGCCACATCTCAGACCCATACCTACAGGAGCACCGGCCGCACGATGCTTTTATAGGTGAGACCCTTGAGCCTCATCGGCATCCTTCGGTCGCAGAGTATGCCCGAGATCTCCCTCCACTTAGCCCAAGCAGCGCTTATACGGGCTTTGACGTCAAGGGCGATGTCACCGGACTCATGCAGTACGGACCCAAGGTACTTGAACTTGTCCGTCTTCACGGCAAGTTCGTTCCCTATCACGATGCTTTGGGGGTCCGTACTCCCGCAATCCATGTACTCGGTCTTCGCCACATTTAACTTCAGACCACCGCTCTCAAGCGTTCCTTCCACCGGTTGACCTTGCGCTCCAAAAGTCGCCGGTCCTCCTCCACCAGTGCAATCTCATCGGCATACATCCAACAACTAGGGTGCAGGGTCCTGGATGTGAGACGTAATGGCGTCGAGCACAACACTGAAGAGGAATGGACTCAGCGCCGAGCCTTGGTGCACACCGACATCAATCGGGAAAGGATTCGTATCGCCAACGGCGGTCCGAACGAAGGACTCGGATCGGAGGTACATGTCTCTGATAATGTCCACATAGGCTTCCGGTATCCCTTTCACCCTCATCGCCCACCAGATTGCCTGTCGCGGCACACAGTTGAAGGCCTTCAGCAGGTCCAAGAAAGCCATGTGCCCACTGCACATGGCTTTCTTCGCTCTCGCTCGTCTTCTTCGCTCTGTATGCCTCGCCAAGCATCCTGAGTGCAAATATCGGTTCGGTACTACCACTGCCAGGACGGAAGCCGTATTGACACTCAGAGATAGTACACTCTTGGCGGATCCTGGACTCGATGACGCGTTCGAAAAGCTTCATGGTATGAAGGTCATAACTCATGACCTTAATGCCACGATAATTACCGCATTCCTGAACACAGCCTTTACCCTTGTACACGGGAGTTATCACACTCAACCGCCATGAGTCAGGCATGTTTTGGTATTTAGGATGCGGTTAAATAACGCAGCAAGAAGCTCCACACCATGAAGCCCCAACGACTTCCACGCCTCTATCGGAATATAGTCAGGCCCTACCGCTTTCCGGTTCTTCATGCGACGAAGACTATAGAGAACTTCTTCAGGTGCAACAGGTGCAACAAGACCTTGGTTCGGGGGCAATTCGGGGTAGGACACTCCCAAGTAAATATCTATACTTGGATATTATAAAATATTCTAATAGTGATACATTATAAAAAAAATCTTCCTTAAATGTAAAAAACACCTATTAACATTGATTATAGTCTTTAGAGTTCCTTGCTAAAAATACAGTTTTTTTTTTTTCAAATTGGTTATTTATTGTTTTCACGCACCCCGTGGTCAAGGGGCGGCAAAATTCCTTCACGGTTTCCTTTGCCTGGCGTAAAAGGCGATTAATAGGGGTCATTGGGGTCGCTGGCAAACTCTAAGATGTGCGGCAGAACTCGTGGCTTCATAGCGGACGCCCACGGTTAGGGCGTCCGTTGCAGAGAAAATCTACGCCTACCTAAGTTGTGAGGAGCCATATTAGGAAGTGCGCCGGGTGGCACGGCGAGTCAACTAGGTGTTACTCGCTCATCCGCATCGCCTATTGTCCGTAATACATCCAACCTGGCTGCAAAATCTATGCGTTACGGACAATAATTGTCCCCGTGCGTCAGATTGGAAGGCTGGAGACATCGACATGCACCTTATGATCTCCCCGTAGATATGGATTTAAAAAAAGGTATTGTATTCACTTCGTTTTAGGAAATTGAGTTTGAATCAGACCTGGAAGTTTTGAGGCCTGACAAGGCTATCCTTATAATATCCGCCATAATATCTGTGCCGCTGTACGTATGTATAATGTATATAAATGTATGTGTATGGTGTCCTGCCACGAGGTCTATTTCAGTCTACTCTGCCCTATTAACCATAAGACGTTCTATGGAGTCGTTAATTCGTCATGAGAAATTACCGAATATTCGAAGTATACGGGGCCGTACTATCTCGGAAAGACGCTACTTGATGCCGAGTTCTTGAAACGTTTGTGTGGAATTTGGACCTGATATTCCAAGCATTCCAACACCTCATCTCTAGGGAAGCTACATTTTTCTTCTCCCGTAACGTCCATGTTTCAGCGGCATACAGAAATACGAGAAAGTGCTCGGACAAGCCTGATCTTTAGTAGCTTTTGTAGTAGTACGATTCCTCCATATTTTCCTGAGTTTCTCCATTGCCCCTCTAGCCATCGCCATACATCGTTTTATCTCAATGATACAACCACCATTGTTATTTTTAAACAGCCCAGGATAAATGTACAACTGAACCAGTCTTGGAGGAGCCCAGCGACAGTTTGTGATGTGCATTGAAATCCCCCAAGACCATTTCAGCCGACGGGAACTGCGTCCGCCCGTCATCAGCCACATGGCTGAGATACCTGAACAGCCGCGTCGTCTCATCTTCCCCGTTGTGAGACCTGTAAAGGCACACGTCGATGCGGCTCAGGCAACCAAGATTCACGTGCAGACACAAAGCGGAGAAGGAGGGGCCCTCCATGCAGCTTAAGCGGTGACAGTAGATGTCCAACCGAATATACATACAAGCATACCCCGACTTTAGGCTTGAAGCACAGAACAGTTGAATATGGTTAGAAAGGCAATAGCCGTCAAATTGTATGAAAACCAGCGTCGTCGTTTTCGGAACACAAAACCTCAACGAATTCAATACATAAAGCTTGCAATAGTCTATTTAAAGTATCGATAAAATTATGGAATTATGCCTTTGTTATAAGACCGGAATTTATTTTATCGATATGCTTAATAGTTTTTTTCTGATACAGTTATTTAAATAGTATTATGTCAATAGTCGGAAAATAAATGAGACTAGTATTGAAAATTAATTTTAATTTGTATACTATTTTACAAATCTATATGTACAGTATTTTTAAGATTTTCATCCGTGTGTGAGGTATTAACATTTTTATTTTTGGAAAGGCACATATAATCATTTATTATAACCAAATTACGATTTTTTTACGTTAACAGATTCAGTGGTTTTGATTTTTCATACAATATTTAATTATTTCATCGGCATGATACAGTTTTTCTATAAGCGTTGCACGTAATTATTTTTGGTTTGTATATTTCTTATGATACAGATTTTTTTATTGTCTTCCGTTTCACGAAAATGAATTCTTAGAACAAATCGTACTGGATTTTGTACTGGTGGTAGGTCTCTCATATGTGAGAAGCCATCTGGGTAGGTACCACCGCAATGTCTATTTCTCCCGTGAAACAACACTGCTTAAATGCACTGTTGTGTTTCGGATTGAAGGACATTGTAGCCAGAGCAACTACTGGACATATTGAGACTTAACATCTTATGTCTCAGGATGGCGAGCGCAGTGGAATATTGCTACTGTTCATGAGCGGTCGTATCGCTTACCATCAGGCGAACGGCTTGCTCGTCTCGCCATTCAATGCAATAAAAAAAAAAAAAAAAAAAAAAAAAAAAAAAAAAAAAAAAAAGAATCCAGTTGTCTCTTCCTATTGCCTTTATCGACTCACTCTTGGAAACGTATAAATCAGAGGCGGCTCGTGAAATTTTTTGATGGGGGTTCACAAAAAAATAATTGAAAAACTAGAGCTTACTATTTATTATATTTGTATACAAAATCCATTCGCCGCTCTTTTTGGCGTGCGAAGATATCTATTACTTTCTTGTGAAAATCAGAAATGGAATTGATTAAGCGTACAAACTATTTTTTAATATTTATTTAAAAAAAAACTGCGAATTAACTGACGAAGTCGACGAGTTTGCTTGACGTTGTCTATATACATAAGGACGACAACTGCGCATAAGTAGGATATCCCACCGGCGCGCGCACGGCACGACTGGCTGTACGACAACTGAGTGACGCGTGAGCGGCGCTCCACATTACGCTAATTTCTCATACGATATCTTTTGTTTCACGCGTCAGCGCGAGTCGTAGCTCTCTTTCGCTCTCATTGAATACAGTACTAAGAGTCGTACTAAACTTCGTTTCATAGGAGCACAATCGCTGGCGCTCCACTCGTTACAAATTGACGCTACATGTACCTATATAGGTAATGTAATAAGACTTATTATAGGCGTAGTAAAATATAAAGAATGTAATGTAAGGATTTATGTATTATAAATATATATAAATTATTAAACTAGCTAAGTATGTAATTTTCGTGGGAGTGCACTGCACCAGCGCTCTTTCGGATGAGCCGCCTCTGGTATAAATGAATAAGTTAATATATTATAAAGTATATTCAGACACTAAAATATGTTGTTCTCAAGTTGGCAAAGGTATGAAATTAGAACATAAGGATAGGTCGTTAACGTTATCAAACGTTACCACAATGATGAATACTACTACAATGCATCAAAATTACTAAAAACTGATTAACGAGTATACGAAATCTATAACTACATCGATATAGTTACTATGTACAAGACTACAACACTACGTGACATGTGCCAATTTTCGCTGTTGACATAACAAAAATGAGTCGTATGCATTGCGTAGGAACTTGGCATTCGCAAGCATTGTATGTACGCGTAATCAGCAATGTATATTTTTGATTTGTCGTCTATCATATTATCGAATTCTTCAAAATGTCGTGATTAATAACCGCAATTTTTGAAAATAAAGGTGGAAATCAATAAATTTTGGTTGAATATTGGTATGAAATTCCTCCTCTATTGATATTTGATGCTTTAGTATTGGAACTGCGAGATAAAATAGCATAAATCTGCATTTTTACTCTATTTCGCCGGAGCACCTCTCTCCAAGGCATTTCGACAGCGACTAATTTGACAACCCATTCGTTCCGCGGCAGTGATGCTTTTTATGCACCACATTGCGACGCGTCAAACGCTTTTATTTCCCTTCTAACTATATTCATCTGTTCTGTGGCTTGAAGCTTTCTTCAAGCGAATAACCGGGGTACAGCAGGTAGGAATATTCGGCCGGACAACGAATCCGCGTCTCAATCAAGAAGAGCAAAGCAGACTAGGCCGTCTCGAGATGGTGGTGGACGGCATTAAGGTCGTTTGGAGTTCGCGGATGTTGGTGAACTCCATAGTGAACGCGATGGTGGGGTTATGCACCGCTGAAAGACCTGCTTTGTTTAATTGCGCTGTCATGAAGTTGAAGGGATGGGTTTGATGAAGAGGCATCGAGAAGCCAAAGTCCGGGCATTAAGTAGGCCGAATGGGCACCGGCATGAAAGGGTCGGCATGTCGCTAAATGTCGGCCACATCCGGACACCAACCGGCACGACGTACCCGCCCAAGATTATGTACGACATGGTGAGGCAGCCCCTCGTGGTGGTTAGCCACGATTGGGCTCTTGTACTGTACTGTCTCTTTGGCCGGCGGGTCAACACTCCTCCCTTCGAGAGCGATCAAAAATACGTACAAAATCACTATCAGATCACTATTACGGTCTTTACGCCCCGTGGACGGTGATCGCTACCCAGACGGACACTTAAGTCCTACCACCACTAACTGTGTGACTCATTTGGCACTACCCAGGGGTTACGTGTAGGAAAAGTAGAGTCAAAGCTTACAGACGTGTGTCACGTTAACCCTCAAAAGTGACGCTAATATAAAGCGTGTAAAAATGCTTAATATGGTGGTAAAATGACGTTCTTTCCCGATATCCTGTGTTAAGTGGGCGTCTGGTTGCTAAAAATGATGATGATGATTAAGATAAAAATATAGGCAAGGGGGGGCGGCATTTTTCAGTTTTTGCCCCGCCTCGAAAAAAACCTAGATCCGGCGCTGCCATCTATACGTGCCTCAACAATATTTAAGAGCTGGTAGTCGGCGACGACATCAGCTGTTCGCATGTCCAACTCCTGGGTATATTAATAGAACTCTGACAAGCAGAGCAATCAAACTTTTAAATACATTCACAAGCCAAATCCAAGAAGTGGATATTTTTTATGACAACATTCATCTAGTATTTAAATATGCCACGTGGGTATTTGGTATTCAGGTTTGATTGTTGTGTTTTGTATTTTTTTTTTTTTCATTTTGTTGTTAATTACTTTTTATTTTATAATTGTTTGTTTCTTTTTCTATATTTTAGCCTTAGTTTTGTGTATAGATGATTATTAGTGTAAAATTGTTTATTATAATTTCATGTAAACGCTTTGTCACACGCTGTATGTTTACAATGTCAATTGTAGGCGTGCGGAGGTCGGGAACCCGGAGACGGGCACCAACGTTCCGCCGCGACTTCACTGGGCGAGAATCCGAGTCCTCAACTCGGGCGCCGGAGCCCAGCGTATGCACCCCCTGGTGCGTGTTCGGGCACTCTATTTGACGTCTAGCCCCTAGGAATGTCGCTCCGAAAGGTGCGGTTTGTATAGGACGGGCAACGTAATGATACACACGATATAAAATATACGCGGAATCGACCACGCCCCGCCCTATGGTAGCCTCGGAGTACTCGATCGTAGTGACGCCGGCAAGCAACGTCGCAGTCCGGATCGCTTCGTACTTCGGGCTTCTTTCTTCAGGGTTTTCCCAGGCTTCTTCTGTCTCTTGAGGCTTCGAGTGTCTTCAGGTTTCTTCAGTTTCTTCCTCGGAGAGCTCTTCTGGATCCAGTGATTTCCTATTTTTGCTTGCCGGCTTAAGTACTCCGAGGCGTTACCATAGGGAGACCCCCGTGAAATGTTCCTATTTTTGGTTCCGTTTTCACTTCGGGGCGCGGTCATTTTCCTCTTTATTTCCGTAAGTATCTTACGTACAATTAATTATCTTATATCACTAGATTGGTCTCGTCACGCCCTTTAAAATGACACATGAATCATTAATGTGTGAGCGGTGGGTGCGAAGCTATTCAATAAAAACATGTCAAAAAACAATAAAAATGCACCCAATCCGCCCACACATACTGCGATCGTGGCGTGACGAGACCTTACAAAATGCGTTCTGTGTATTACGCCGGGTGATGTGTGCGTGCGTCGTCAACATTCTCCCCCTCGTGCGCAGCACCTTCTTCTTCGTCGGACGACGCCGCCGCTGCTGCCGCCGGGACGAGGAGCACCGCCTTGGTGCTCGGTCGCCGCAGCACGCCGTTCGCCGTCCGCACCTCGACGATTCTTATTCTTCCGTCGGGTCCCCGGTGCGCCGCGATGATTTGGCCTCTGGGCCACACACAGCGCGGCAGTGCGGAGTCCACTATGAGGACCGTGTCCCCGCACTGCAGATCGCGCCCGTCGCCTGACCGGCCGGCGATTCTTCTCGGCAGGAGAGTGGGGAGGTATTCCTTCACCCACCGACTCCAAAAGTGGTCGGTGAGCCGCTGCGTCACCCTCCAAGTCTTCTTGCTCGTCGCGTCTTCGTCGGCGAACACTCCTAGTCGACGAGCTCCGCACGACCTGCTTATCAAAAAATGGTTGGGCGTTAGGGCTTCTTGTGCCGGGTCGTCTGCCTCCACTAGAGGCCTCGAGTTCACGATGTGTTCTGCCTCCGCAACCAGCGTGTGCAGAACCTCTTCCTTCGGGTACCGCTCCCGTAGCGTTGCCGCCAGCGCCGCCTTGATGGAGCGAACCAGACGCTCCCATGCTCCTCCCATGTGGGGCGCGCCAGGCGGAATAAACTTCCACCGCACGCCCATTTCCTCGGCCGCCGTCGCCAACGCTTCGTTTTTCAGGCCTTCCGCCGCCTCCTGTAACTCCTTATTTGCGCCCACAAAGTTCGTGCCGTTATCACTATAGATAGTGACCGGCATCCCTCTCCTTGCCGCCATTCTTCTCAGGGCCAATATCATTGAATCTGCCGACAGGGACGCGGCCAGTTCCACATGCACGGCCCTCGTTGTCATGCACGTGAACAGCGCGCCCCACCTCTTCTCGTGACGCCGCCCGACGGTGACGGTCATGGGCCCGAAATAGTCCACCGCCGCATGGGTGAACGGTGGGGCCCCGTGTTGTAGTCGTTCTGGAGGCAAGTCTCCCGTCGGCGGTTCCTGCGGCTGACCCCGTCGCACTCTGCACCACTGGCACTGGCGCGCAACGTGGCGCACCGCTGAGCGCAATCCTAGCACCCAGAATCTCTGCCGCAGCTCGTTCAGGACAGTCGCGTGGTTTCCGTGCTGTAACAGTTCGTGAAAATGCTGTATTAACAGTTTCGTTACGCGGTGACTACCGCCGAGCACGATGGGCCTCTTGTAATCCTTGGTGACGCCGGTGGCCGCATCTATGCGCCCGTGCATCCTTATGAGCCCATCGTCTCCTATGTTGACCGCCAGCCCTCTCAGCCTGCTACCCTTGTGTAGCGGCTTCCCGCTGCGAATGCGACCAATATCCTCTTCGAATTCTTCTTCTTGGCTCCTCTTCAGCAGCAGCCTCTCTGCCTCGCGTATCACGTCCGGATCGAGCGGCAGCAGGTTCCTGCTCATTCGCTCCCGAACGGTGGTCTTCTTTTCTGCCGCTCCTTTCTTCTGATACGGCTTCCAGGCGGGGTCTTGCTCCGCCCTGTTCACGGCGCCAACCGCGTTCTTTCGACACAGTCGCACGAATAACAACACCCTCGCGGTGGCCCTTACCAATCTGGTCCACCGCGAGAATCTTTCCGGTGACGGCGTCGCGAACTTACTCGCTTTTTCTCTAACGGCGGTCGTTGTTTGCGTCTCTTTCTCTTCCCCTGTTCGTTGAGCTTTGAACTGACGGGCGCGAGGCCACTTATTTTCGGCCTCGCGCAGGAAAGCCGGACCCTTGAACCATCTGTGGTCCGCGCCGAAATTCTTCGGAACTTTCCGTGTCGCGTCGTCGGCTGGATTCTCCTTCGTGGGCACCCAGCGCCATTGTTGTGGTTTCGTTGTGTCCTCGATCTCGGCCAATCTGTGAGCGACGAATGGCTTGAATGTTCGCGGATCGCTCTTGATCCAAGCGAGGACCGTGCTCGAGTCCGTCCAGTACGTGGTCCTGGTGGCCACTAAGTCGAGCTCCTCCTTGACGGACTGTGCCATGCGGGTCCCCAGCAGCGCGGCTTGCAGCTCCAATCGCGGCACGGATACGGGCTTCAGCGGCGTGACTCTCGCCTTGCCGGCGAGTAGCGTGACGTCACCCTTGTCCTGTTCCGTCCACTGCCTCCAATACACCGCGCACGCGTAGGCCACTTCGCTGGCGTCGGTAAACACGTGGAGCTCCCCCTCGTGTGCGGTGCGCGTGATGCACCGCGGCAACCGCAGGTCTTGCAGCAGGCGCAGGTTGTCTATGTACGTTCTCCATTGCTGCTCTTCTTCGGCTCCGATGCGCTCGTCCCACCCGACGCCGCTTCTCCATATGTCTTGAATCAGTCTTTTTCCCTGTATGAGGATCGGAGCTGCCAATCCTAGTGGGTCAAAGGTTGACATGACCACGCTCGTAACTTGTCGCTTTGTCGGCGTCGCTCCTTCGTAGATTGCACTCGCTGGGCGCGCTCGGAAGCCCAAGCAATCTTCCGCCGGGAACCATCGGAGCCCCAGCGCACCTTCTTCTTTGGAGCCCAGCTCCACCTCGCCGTCCTTCGAGTGCTGGCCAAGTGCAGCCAGCACACCTGGTCTGTTCGACGCCCAGCTTCTTAAGTGGAAGCTCGCGGCGCGGTGGATCATGTCCACCTCCTTTGCCGTCCGGATGGCTTCTTCTTCGCTATAGAAGCTCTGCAGATAATCATCCATATAGTGGTTCTTCTCCACCGCTGCAGCTGCCTCCGGATACTTCTTCTTGAATTCGGCCGCGTTTCTATTCTTGACGTAGATCGCGGCGCTCGGTGAACAGGCGGCGCCGAAGACCAACGAGCTCATTCGGAACTCTTTCGGCGGCCCGTCCCTCTTGTCTGCCTCCACAAGAAACGAAGGCTGTCGCGATCTTCGTTCCTTACTTTTATCTGTAGGAACATTTCCTTTATGTCCGCTACCACCGCGACAGGACGCTGTCGGAACCTTAGTAGCACGCCGAACAGCGACTGTAGCAGATCCGGTCCGGGTAGAAGCGCGTCGTTGAGACTCTCCCCTTCGCATTTTGCAGCCGCGTCGAACACTAGCCTCTTCTTTCCCTTGGTCGGGTGCGTGACCATAAAGTGCGGCAGGTACCACACTCTCTTGCCCGTTGCTGGTCCCGCTTCCTCGGCGTACCCGTTGTCTAGCAGGTTTTGTATCTGACGCTGATACTCTTTCTTCAAGTCCTGGTCCTTGTCAAGCTTCTTTTCTATGGACTTCAATCTGTTCTCGGCCGACTTGTAGTTCGCCGGCAACACCTTGTCCGCCTTCTTCCAGAGAAGCCCAACCTCGTAACGCCCGCTCGGCGTTCGCCTGGTGGACTCCTCCAGCTGTGCTAGGGCTCTGGCATCTGCGTCTGTCGTCGGTCTCCTTGGTTGCACACCGAGCGATTCCACGGCGAAGTGCTCCTTAACCAGCGCCTCCAAATCGTCCTCTCGAGAGGAGACGTGAGCGCATCTTCCGAAGCGCACGGCCTGCGCGCTTCTCCCGTCCAAACCGTGGAGCACCCATCCCAGCAGAGTGTAGGATGCCACTGGCTGATTCTTTCTACCTTTTCTGGTGCTTCTGGACACTATCAGCTCCCAGTTGTCCTGGCCTATTAGCAACCTTGGAGACTCTTCTTCGTAGTACAGCTATTCCGCTATTTTCTTGAGGTGCGCGCATTCCCGCAGCCTCTTTCGGTCGAGTCTCTGGGGCGTGAGACTGATATCGTCTATCGTTCTCACGCCCTTCAGCAACCTCATCTTCTTCTGGTGCGCGCCCTTCAGCTGCACGTCCAGCTTCATGGAGTCCTTCTTCGAGACTATCTTGCCTCCGACGGTCTCCAGAGTGAGGTTCTCGCGCGGTCCACTGAGTCCAACCTCTTCCGCGACTGCAGAGTCGAGAAGGGTAACTGTCGACCCTTCGTCCAGTAGAGCCATTATCTTCTTTGTTCCTTTGGGCCCGTGTATGATCACCGGGACCATCTTGAGGAATGCTCTCGCTCCCACCGTCGCGTTCACAGGAAGGCGCACGTTGTTTGCCACTTCTTTGGCCGCTTCTTCCACCGCCTCTTCTCGGTGCACCGGGCTCCGCTCCTCGTGAAGCAGTATGTGGTGCGCGCGCTTGCATTTCCTGCACGGCGGCCTTCGACAGTCTTCTTTCCTGTGCCTCCCTTGAAGGCACTTGAAGCAAAGGCGGCTCCTCTTCACTGAGTCCCACCTGTCTTTGACCGCTGCTCTTCCAAAATCTTGGCAGTCCAGCATCCGGTGATCGCCGTTGCAGTGTGAGCAAATCGTCTTCACTACTCTTTCTTCGTGGTGATCCACGGAGACGTGCGCGGCTTGTCGCGCAGGAGCCCGTGGTCGGACCACCTCTTGTACCGCATACGGACTGCATCTGTCGGCCTCCCTATTCAAGAACCTCATCATCGAGATGAGTTCGGGCGCCTCCTCTTCTGTGTCCGCGGCGAAGTCGTACCATCGGTACCGAATCACCGCAGGCATCTTGTCCACTATGCTCTTCATAATCTCCGGCGAATGGAGATACTGTGGCTTCTTCAAGCCCCGGATCGCTGCAACGGTGTTGTTCACTTGGCTCGCGAAGATACACACGTCGCGCGCGTTTTCATTGATTCTTGGCAAGCTCTTTAATTTTTCCAACTCGCCTAAGACCAAGGCGTCTGGTCTCCCGAATCTGCGGCGCAAGGCTTCCATGACTTCTTCTGGTGTACAGTCGGAGTACAGGACGCTCTTCACCGCATCCCTGGCCATCCCCCTGATGGCCTTCCGCAGTCGGGCCATGTTCTGTGGCCGACTGAAAAACGAGGCTGTGTCTTCATAAACTGTGTTGAAGGCGATCCATTCTCCCGATGTACCGTCGAACGGCGGGTAGTTCGTGCAGGAACGCCGGAGCCGACGTCCCGGCCCGCGGAGCTGCGTTGATGGCCTTCACTATTGCTTCTGCCAAACCGCATGCGTCGCTCTTCGGTGCGTCGCTGGGCTTGGTCTCTTCGGTGACAGCTTCGACCTCGTATTCTTTCACGGGCGCCGTTGTAGTGGCTTGCACCCACTTCGACACGGCGTCTTCTTTGACTGGATCCTCACCTGTACCCGTAGACGAGTCGTCGTCGTCTTCTTCGACTCGAAGTAATTCGAGTCGCGCTCGAGCGGCCGCTGCCGCTGCTTGCGCCGCCTCATGCTCGAGGCGCGCAACTTCTGCCCTCGCTTCCAGCTCCTTCCTCTTGTTACTTGACCGCGTCGAGCGTCCTCTTCGAACCGTCGCAGCCGGTACGTCTTCACGTTGTCCGGGTGCGCGAGGAGTTTCTGTAGCGGTTGTTGCAGTGGTTGTGGTCCCATGTGACCACGTCGTGGTGACCGTAGATCCCGACGTGCCTTCAACTCGGGGCGCCGTGGTCGCGCCGGTCGTCGGGGTCGTGGTGGTCGTCGCTGCTGGAAGGCTTGATGGAGCGCCCTTCGTGCTTCTAGTGACTGGCATCTTGAGTGCGGCGAACGATCCGGCTCGAAGGACCAGCTGTAGGCGTGCGGAGGTCGGGAACCCGGAGACGGGCACCAACGTTCCGCCGCGACTTCACTGGGCGAGAATCCGAGTCCTCAACTCGGGCGCCGGAGCCCAGCGTATGCACCCCCTGGTGCGTGTTCGGGCACTCTATTTGACGTCTAGCCCCTAGGAATGTCGCTCCGAAAGGTGCGGTTTGTATAGGACGGGCAACGTAATGATACACACGATATAAAATATACGCGGAATCGACCACGCCCCGCCCTATGGTAGCCTCGGAGTACTCGATCGTAGTGACGCCGGCAAGCAACGTCGCAGTCCGGATCGCTTCGTACTTCGGGCTTCTTTCTTCAGGGTTTTTCCCAGGTTTCTTCTGTCTCTTGAGGCTTCGAGTGTCTTCAGGTTTCTTCAGTTTCTTCCTCGGAGAGCTCTTCTGGATCCAGTGATTTCCTATTTTTGCTTGCCGGCTTAAGTACTCCGAGGCGTTACCATAGGGAGACCCCCGTGAAATGTTCCTATTTTTGGTTCCGTTTTCACTTCGGGGCGCGGTCATTTTCCTCTTTATTTCGGTAAGTATCTTACGTACAATTAATTATCTTATATCACTAGATTGGTCTCGTCACGCCCTTTAAAATGACACATGAATCATTAATGTGTGAGCGGTGGGTGCGAAGCTATTCAATAAAAACATGTCAAAAAACAATAAAAATGCACCCAATCCGCCCACACATACTGCGATCGTGGCGTGACGAGAACTTACAAAATGCGTTCTGTGTATTACGCCGGGTTATGTGTGCGTGCGTCGTCAACAGTCAATGTTTATAATAAATAAATAAATAAATAAATAAATAAATAAATAAATATACACGCTTAGGTCTCAACGCGTAGATAACAATGCGTTTTGCAGTTATCAATAGATAGAGCCATTAATGTTGCATGTTGTGTTTACTTCTAAGTCGTTGTGCAACACGCACAAAACTTGTAAAGTGTTTTAAGGTGTCATAAATAAGTATTATTGTAACAACTGTTAGTAATAAATAAAATAAAATAAATAAATTAAGAGGGAAGTTATATAAGTGTAGTTTTATTAAATTGTAATTAATGGCGAGACAAGAATAACAAAGCAATGCTTGGCATTCCACTACGCTCGCCATCCTGAGACATACATTGTTACTCGTAAGTCTCAATATGTCTAGTAGTTACATTGTAGATTTCTGATCTATGGAAAGGGGTAAAAGCAATTGGGCAAAGCTGGTCCCAGCCGTTTTGTATTATAAAGAGATGTCAAGTCAGGGCAAAAACTAATAAGCTTCGTGCAAATTTTCAGTTACGTAAAACTATATTGCTTGGGTTCACATCATTTGCCGTAATGTTTGACGACAGGCCAGCCGATCGTAAAATAAACAATTCTTTTAGGACAAGATTCACGTCCTTCCCAGTATATATGGAAGAAAGAATGATTTATTGCTTTTATAGCATAAACATGTTCCAACATGTTACAACCAATTAAAAATAGATTTCGAAAACTTGTATTGTTATGTGAGATCAGGACTATAAGAAACTGTTGAGTGTAAAATAATTTGAGAATGGGTTCCTTTTTCATGCACACGAGCAATATTTTAAGTTTCACGTTAGCAAAGACGCAGAACACAACAAAGCCTAGAATAGTAATAAATAGTATTGCTATCAAAACTAAAGATGTGTATTTGTATTGTTTCAGCCCGTATACGTCCCACTGCAGGGCACGGGCCTACTCTACAATTGAAAGTACGATTGAGAGTGGTTAGGCCATATAGTCCACCACGCTGGCCTAGTGCGGGTTGGCGGACTTACATACCATAGAAATTCTTATAAATCGCTATGGTATGCAGGTTTCCTCACGTTGTTTTCCTTCACCGTTTTAGTGCGTGGTGATTGACTGTCAATACACACATGACTCCGAAAAGTCAGAGGTGTGCCCTGGGATTTGAACCCGCGACCACCGTGAACATGTTGGCAGCCGCGTCTAGTACGTTTACCAACGGGCCACCACGCACCACACAAAGGTGTGTACCAAATATTTATTTATTTAATATTTATTTGGGGGGCCCAACAGCGTTTCCAACACAATGTGTAAAACACCTATAACATATCAATCTGTCACCAGCACGACCCTCTTCTTGTTGACTTCAGATCCAAAGAAACAAACAATCAAACAGGGCAAGCTAAATAAAACATTTTAAGAAAACCTTGTATAACTGACCTTGTAAACATCATAAAAGCCGATGATCCTGTCGAAGGTGCTGTAGAGGTCGTTGAGCAGGTCCACCACCTGCATGGGCGTGGAGGCGGCGCACAGCTCCGTGAAGCCCACGATGTCGCTGAAGTACACCGTCACGCACTCGAAGCTCTCCGGCTGCACCACCTCGCCCGCCATCAGCTGCTGCGCTACTGGCCTTGCGGGATATAGAGGGGTGTCATACATAATACTTGGTATGTAATAGGTGTGTAGATTTTTGATATGCTACTATAAAGTGAGTAAACTACTACTATATTCAGGGTTGTTAAAATTAATTATGTTATGTACGCGAAACCTGCTTTCTGCTAGGCAGGGTGCACTCTGCCGCGTGCGCAACCACCTCATTCGATATAAGATATATGTATAATACATTTTATGACGGCGGTTGTGTCGCCGGGTCCGCGGCTGTGGTGTGTAGTGTGCTTTACTAGTTGTAATTACCATCCAGACGAATAGAATAATCCTATCAGCTTTGCCTCTGGATATCTCATACGCCGAAGAAACGCCAAACATTGATTCACGTCGGTTGTCTATAAGATACTATCTCACCGAAAATCTACCAAGCCACCCTGTTGAACCGATCCGTTCGTTCCGTAGTCGTAACTGCCTCTGCATTTACGCTAGCTCTACCTCTTTGAAAATTTATATCTAATTTTACCATGTTTATGTCAAGAGCATTTGAGTATATAGTATATATAGTAGCATTTCTAACACCCTTAATTTCTAAAACCAATTTATATGACCAATCAGACCGTCGTCTTCAGATTTTTGCACAAAAAGCAATGTTCACCCTCATACCTTTTAACGCTTTTAAAAATTCAATTTTCACTTGACAGATATCCCATAATCACTTTTTGTGTACATTTTACCTTGTACCATAAAGGGGACAAGGGAAACAGAAAAAGCAAGACAAAATTGATATTTTTTTTGCATTGTTCATGAAGACGAGCAAACACGTCACCTGATAGTAAGTCATGCCGTCCATGAATATCCATAACGCTTGGATCGTAGATGTGATGCAGGCCTATCAAATAGGAAGGAGAGTGGTAAGAAAAAGGGATGAGAAGAGGAAAAGGTTATTGGGCATGTATCGCTGTTCATCTTATTGTACTCTTCAAAAATGATTTATTAACGCCCGGATACTGGAACGCCATTCAAATAATAAGTCAGTCTTAACAGCGAACGGCCCCACTTAGGCAGTACCTTTAAGCGGGATTAACGTAGTTAACCGCAACTTATATTTAAGTTGCGTTTCAGTATTCGGGCGTAAATCATGCTTTTTAATTTGCATCTCCCTAGAAACAATTTCTCGCTAAAGCCATATTCATAGCCATATTACGTGAGGTGATTTTGGAGTAAAGACATTAGCACGCGTGATTTTAATTACTTCAATATCAAATATTAAAACCTTTCTTTCCTAACACAATTATATACCCAGCATACTAAGCGAAGCGGTATCGTGAAAATATAAATATTATCAGTAACAATTATCAAGAAAAATTAAATGCATAATGATATCAATACCTGGGCAAAACTTGATACAGCAGTTCTTCAGATCTTCTCTTCTCCAGAGACAATTGTTCAGTTTTCTCCTCGACGAGAGACTCGAGGTTGTTCGCGTATTGTTCCATACGACGCAGAAGATCATCCATCAAATTGTCACAGTAGCCCCTAGGATATAAAAAGTTATCAAGTAAAACAATATCGTTTACATTGTAATTATTTTTGTCTTTTCCTATAAGCAAATTAAAAAAACAAAAACCGCTAATAACCAAAAAATAACTAAATAATAAGTACCACTGCAAAGTAAAAAAATAATATTTGTTTCATGGAACTTGCGCTTGTTGATTAATTTGCTTAATGACTGGTCAAAAAAATTTTGGTTATTTTTATCTTTTTAGTGTTGATAGGAATCAAAATGAAGAAGATTTGGTCCCCACAAGGAATATGTTCTTTCCGATGATAATGAAATCGCTAAAATCGGCTGTCTGTATCAGCCCATATACGTCCCACTGCAGGGCACGGGCCTACTCTACAATCGAGAATACGATTGAGAGTGGTTAGGCCATATAGTCCACCACGCTGGCCTAGTGCGGGTTGGCGGACTTACATACCATAGAAATTCTTATGAATCCTTATGGTATGCAGGTTTCCTCACGATGTTTTCCTTCACCGTTTTAGTGCGTGGTGATTGACTATCAATACACACATGACTCCGAAAAGTCAGAAGTGTGCCCTGGGATTCGAACCCGCGACCACCGTGAACATGTTGGCAGTCGCGTCTAGTCCGTTTACCAACAGGCCACCACGCACTAAAATCGGCTAAAAGCTGCCAAAGATATTGGAGTATTCATATGTTTATTATTTTTTCTCCCCCCCCCCCTCCCTTTTGCCCCTACCCCCTTTTCCCACCACCACTGTAGCTTAGCTTTTATACTGAACCCAATGCAAAAAGAACCATTGGAATCCTACTAAAGTTTGAAGAGTTCTACACTCCAGGTCCGAAAATGATCATCAGATCTCCATGCTGTGTTCCTGAGATCAACCTGTCAATACATTCTTCCCAATGAAAAAGAAATCACTAAAATCGGTTAAATCCTGCCGAAGATATTAGAATTTACGTGTATTTTAATTTTATCACCTACCCCCCCTCACCCCCACCCCTTTTTTCCTCTCTCACTGTAAACTAACTTTTATAATGAACCTAATGCAAAAAGAACCATTGGAATCCTACTTAATTTTAAGGAGTTCCCCTCTCCAGGTCCGAAGATATTGCTCAGATTTTACCATATTTTTATGGGACCAAATGACAAGCATCAGCTTTCAATCAAAGAAAGAATGGTTGAAATCGGTTCACACAGTACAGAGAAAACGAGGTAACAAACATAAAAAAAAAAAGCAACATACAGTCGAATTGAGAACCTCCTCCTTTTTTTGAAGTCGGTTAAAAAGGACCAGTCACGATACTACGGTAACAGATGTGATATTTTTTATACAACAGGTTTGAGTGCCCGTGCTATATTGAAGCAAGTCTAAACTATAACTTGCTTAATAGAACTTTATCAAAGTAATCAAAGTAATAACTCTTCTTCTTGTTCTCTTCAGCCACTAGAAGTCCTTTCTTGAACATAGTGTTATGATAATGTGTAATTCTATCTATCTCTCTAATCATTTCCTCAATGCTGAGGATCGTGATAATTACATAATAATTTATTACATAACAAACAAATATATTTTAAAAAAAGTTAACGACATACTGAGTTTTATAAATTACGATACGACGACATATTACTATAAATAAACGGCAATAAACAGTAATATCAAGAAAACACCATTTACCCCAACCAATGGCACAAAAATGAGAATTCGTATTTATAAATAGCACTGTTTTGTATCAAGGAAAATTTTCCTTGGTATCTTGTAACAAACTAAATGACCTGGAAGTGTTACAAGCGCTAAATCTTATTATGCCGGGAAATAAGTTACTTATTTTGGCTACCCGTGTCTACATGATCTACCTCGTCGAGTAGCTAAAAATATCGCGGAATTATAAAAAAGGTCTCTCTCTAGCTTGGTAAAAATAAGCAGTGAAAATTCATCTAGAACTATCCATTTTTGTATTGTTCTTATTGCTATTAGATATTAAATATCGGGATATGACATATATAGGTACAATCTAAAATAGTGATAATTTAACATCGTATAGTTTTGAAATAGAGAAGGTAAGATAGGCGCTTGCTCTCAGTATATTGCAACTATCTTTATTGTTAAGAGCGTTTATACCCTTTGCGCGCTTTTAGGCTAAAAAACAGGACTTTTCAAACGAGTTAATAGCCACCAATAAACAATTTAGAGGAAAAATAATTAGTATTCATTTTATAAAAGGTTGTCATCTAGGGATTTTGGTGGAAAACATTATAGATTGATGGATAATTTGTGAGTACTATAAGGATTACTGAACACAAGTTTTGTTATTTAGGCTTTAAGTGGCAATTTAGAAGCTTAGGATATCCCAAATCACTAAATATAAGATGAAAATAAAAATATTATCCGACTAATAAGACCCTTATGGAGGGATTTTGCTGAGAAAAATAATCTTTTTATGTTTAGTTCCTGAAAAATAAAAATTTAAACAATGCAAAATTATTCAGAAACTCTCGTCAAAAACATATTTTTTTGCACCAACTTATCGTACATAATTTTTTATAGCAATTGCATATTATAATAGAAGAACGTCTTAACAATAAATTGCCCTTTTTATATTTCAACAAAATTTGTTTTCATGTTTTTTATAAATATTTTAAAAAACCACTATAAAACACGCTGTCCGACCGGTGTCAAATCAGACCGCCGCAAGGCCTTCTAGAGGGAGGACGTATCGCTCGTCGCTCCGGCCTGGCTGCAGTCGATTTTTGCCGTGCGTCGTAAAAATAGCCACGCGCGGACTGCGATTGCCACATCTTAGTACTTTGGTAGTAAAACATATTTTTTCTTTTTATTACCTACAATTATGTAGTGAGTATAAACTATGTTTCAGATAATATAATGGGATGTAATTCCGAGGCTAAATTATGTTATGTATTGTAATATAAAATTAAATATATATCGTAATTGTAAGGGGTTTTAAGGCCCCTAACTCTATTCATGTGTTCGAACATGTAGTGTCTACTGATTGAACACTGATTTGAATGCAACTTAACAATGTTAGTAATTAATAATCTAAATTTCATATAAATGAATTAAAAGAGTTCGATTTGAATATCCTTGGGATGGCCTATGCTCAGCACTGGACTTCCTAAGGATGAAGAGGGAGAAAGAGAGAGAGAGAGAACTAAATATAAAATTATCTGAGATGAGAAAATAAGTATGATGTATTTCGCCATGATCGTGCACTGATAATCCATCATTGAGACCATTTTATTAACAGTGTTATTTTCCTCAAATCAGGCAGCTGTGTTTATTTTCCTTATTATTTTATTGTTTACCAACACCTTGTTTTGTGTGAAAATCTTTCTCTCCTTTTAATTTATTTACTAATTTGTCCCCTTGTTTCCTTAAGGTCCGGACTCCGTTTTCTTCGTGTAATATAACTATACATGCGACTGCTTTGATAGTGTTGTTTGTTTGTTTTCATTATTTCTTCCAGCTTGCAGTTTAATATTTCTTTTAAATATTAGAACAAGCGAGATTATTTTTGCTTCACTGAAACATTACATTTTATGGAATGCAATTTTTGTTTCTCATTTAATGCACCAACCGTATTTTTCTTTACATTAAAACTGTTCTTATTACAGCATTTTGTTTATGTTTTTTGATTATTTGCTATTTCTAGAACAATTGAAGGAAACTAAGAAGTGTAGTACGGAATCCATTAACCTATAAAACTCCTGTACTATACAGTAATAACGCTGAATAAAAAAAATTGGGGAAGGCTAGAGTACTAGTTTTAGTGGCTGGGCTATCAATAATTGTTACATGATCTACAGCTAGCTCCACTACCACTATATCATCACTTTCTTTAGCAATAGGTAATCTCCTTTTAAGCACAAGCCTGCAACCTTTCCCAATAATATCTTAGCGATCAATTGGTTTGCACCATGTAGTATTTTGATAATAGTAAGGCTAGATCAAGTCGAGCACAGAACGTCCAGAATAAATACGAAGTATATTTTGAGACTCTCTCAATAGCGCAGTTGTACTAGGGTATGATTGCAAAGCTGTGGTCGCAGGTTTGAATCCAGGATCGGGCAAAGTGACATTGGGTGTTTCTATTCATTATTAACCTTGAGTCAGGAATTTGTGCCTGATATGGCGAAACCATTTCGGCACAAACCAAAAGCACGCACCGTCAAACTGTGAAATTGTTTGCCATCAAACGTATTCCCTCCTTCCTACAATCTTCATGATTGTATCGAATGGCATTTGACTGCCATCTGATGGCATTAGATACTGTGCCTCGACGGCATTAGCGCATAATGACATGTCGTTATGCTGTGCCTGTGTAAAAATAAATCTCATCCTCTACTAAATCATGAGACGAAAAATAAACGGCGAAACATGAATTCTACATACCTTTCCTGGGAGAAAATGCATGGGCTAAGTATGTACATTTGAATTATACTCACTTGATGTAGTTAGCGTTGATGGCATCGAAGCTGGGCCTGTCGTCAGGCGGCTCGACCCAGCAGCGCTCGGCGAGCTCGAGCAGCTCGAGCGCCGCGCCGCCGCCGCCGCCCGCGCCCACCTCGCCCACGCCGATCACGGGGCGGAAGGGGGGAGACTCGCGGGCGCACACGCGGGATACTATTTCTAGTGTTCATTGAGGGTTAACATTAAAATAACATACAGTCTGTTAGATAATTGCTTGGTATGTGGTTGTACAAGAAGGTCAACACTTTTCCACGCTTTTAAGTCTGTGGTTATAATGTCGTGTCAAATATGTCTTTGGTTTGTGGTGTACGTCATATGTAGATTTCCGTAATAAATTGTGCGCGATTATTTACATTGTATTACTTAATTAACTTACTTAAACAACCAGAACATTGAAATACAATACACATATATAATTGCAAAAATAACACAGTCGAATTGAGAAACCTCCTCCTTTTCTGAAGTCGGTTAAAAAGCACATTTCAGGGTGGCGAAATTAGAGTGCTACGATTAAAAGTAAAATGTATGATGTAGTAAAAGTGCTACGTAACTATGTTGCTACGACGTAGCGATCTACGGCTACGATATTTAGTTCAAAAAAATAAGTAAATTATAATTAGTTGTACGCTTACCGTATTTTGTTTGAAGTTTTAATAAGTAAATAATTAGTAGAAAATTCCACTTATAAAATAACAGACAGGTCAGTATTGGAAAAAAAAAACGTATTGTGCATTAAGAGTTCTTCTTGAATCTACTTAAATACTCTATTTTATATAATACATCCAACAGTCACATACATAGTTCTGATTCCACACTATGTCGAGTGTCGTGGGTATCAGTAACTAGACTTTCTGGTCTTACAAACACGTTGAAACAAATACCTATGAATCACACAGGTATTTGTCAGAGGATGTCAAATAATATAATTCAAACTTATAAAGTGCAACTAATAATTATTTATCAGTGGCGTACTAAGGTGCTACGAAGCTACGCTGCTACGACGTAGCTCGCTACGCTTCTACGCTGTAATATTAAATTCTTTGATTTAAAAATTAAATAAAAGTAGTAAAAAGGTATGATTAAAAAATTCTATAACGTTTCGAATGTTAATAGTTATTTTTATTGGCGCCTTAATTCCAAACTATTAATATTGAAACTGTTCATATAATTTCAATGAAGATACCAAACCACAATTTAACAGGCAACGCGGAGCGTCAGCCTAGTGACTAAAACGGAAAACTTTTCGGTGGGCTTCCTGCGCATTTCGGGCAGCTCTGGATATCTTAGGGCGAGAAGCGCCCTTTACCTTTGATTGAGACTTTATACAAACTGGTTTCTCTCATAGGGGAACAAAGTAGCTCCCACTTGCGTCAAGATCTAGATGCCCTTTTAAGAAGTTATGAACGTCCATACAATATGCGAGGCACTCTACCTTCAGTCTTGGAATCACAATTAGGGTATACCGCGTCCATGACCCCTTTTTGTCACCTCCTACGAAGTGCAGGGGATATCGTGGCTTACGCCCCCTGACCTCAGGGTGGATAAATAAGTACACCCAACAATCATATTATATGTACATAGTCCTGACCCCGCACTAAGATCGAGTCTTGTGTCATGGGTGTCAGAAACTACGAGAGACTTTTCGGTCTCACAACACCCAAACCGATCGAACCTACGGCCTCTCGTTTCACAGCCGGCGTCCAATCAACTGCGCTATAGAGCCCGGAGGCTGTCAAAAATAACTTACCTTTATTGGACATGGTTTGCGTGTAGTGGTGGAACGGTCCCGCGCGCACCACGATCTCTTCCAGGATGATCCCGAAGCTGTAAACGTCTCCCTTGAGCGAGGCCACGGCGCCGGGGTATATGCTGCCCGCGATCAACTCGGGCGCTGACCATAGTAATTCTACAATATGGAGGTATATTTACGAAGTTATAAATGCAATAATAATCCGTTTGAAACTAGTTTTTTCATTGTATAAATAATACATATTTGGACAAATATCAAAAATACATAGAAAAAACAAAAATAAATAAAATACATATATTTTGAACTCTAAACATTATCCAAAACACAACGACTTATGTAAAGAACTGAATACGGCTTACGAGAGTTAATTTCACAACACCTTCTCACCATAAATAATACAAGAAAAAAAAACAAAAAGTAAATACTATCCTCCAAAACTGATAAGTACGTACGTACGTAAAGTTAACACATATGAAACGTCAAACGGTGTCTATTAAATTATAATGTGCTTCAATACCGCACACAAAAATCAAAAGCAAAACACAATTCCTAAGACATTACTGTAGTAATAAGTGTCGTCCTTGATGAGGTCTGTGGGCGTGCACAGCGTGTTGAGTCCGTAGTCGGATATCTTGAGCACGAAGCGGCCGTCGATGAGGCAGTTGGACGAGCGCAGCTTGCCGTGCGCGCCCAGCCCGCCGTGCAGGTAGCACATGCCCTGCCGCGGGAGGGCGGAATACGGGATTATACTCCGGTTTTTTATTTTATTTAAATGTATTCACATCCAAGATGTAGCATTTTAAGAATAAATATTAGCCAACAGTCACATACATAGTCCTAACCCCACACTAAGATCAAGTCTTGTGTCGTGGCCCGTGGGTATCAGGAACTAAGAGAGACTTTTCGGTCTCACAAGCACCCAGACCCGAAAGAAATATTTGTGGGCCGCACAAACATTTCTCTCAGTGCGGGAATCGAACCCGCAGCCTCTCGTTTCACAGGCGGCGTCTAACCGACTGCGACTGAGTGTGCAGAATTTTATAAATTCATTTAGACTTAAACAAACACCTTACACATTAGTAAAATAAAAACAATGCAAAACCATTTTAGTGAAATCACTCGTCTTTATATGTATTACAGTGTGCGGTATGAAAGAGATGGTAAGGGGACCATACTACATATTTGCCTTATAATCCAAGCTCTTTTAATACTGATTTGATAGAAATGTTTCATTCAGTACATGTGTTTGAACATAAAATAATAAAAAAAGTCGATAATAATATCAAATACCCTATTCCTTGAAAATCATTTCAATATTTTTTTTAACATTCTAGAGGAATGTTATACGTATAGATTTCTATAGATTACACATATTTTTTTTAACCGACTTAAAAAAAAGCAAATTCCCAATTTGACTGTATGTTATTTTTTTATTATTCCTTAGGTTTCTTACGTGGAGTATAGTAAAAAAAAAAAACTATTTGCCTTAACGTAGTTGGGTCGACCGCTATCTAGTGCTTACCTGCACAATATCATGGACAAGCGAGGTCCTGAAGTTCCAATCTAATTGGAGCTCATCGTTGGCCAGCACGTCCTTTAAGGAGCCCTTCGGACAGTACTCAGTGAGCACAAACACCAGCGGACAGTCCACGCATGCGCCGATGAACCGCGCTGTGTTCTCATGGGATACATTGCGAGCCTGAGAGGCAAGTATAATAATAATTTATTTTTATTGCAACAAACAATGAATGACAGTCAATCACCACGCACTAAAATGGTGAAGGAAAACATCGTGAGGAAACCTGCATACCATAGCGATTTATAAGAATTTCTATGGTATGTAAGTCCGCCAACCCGCACTAGGCCAGCGTGGTGGACTATATGGCCTAATCACTCTCAATCGTACTTTCGATTGTAGAGTAGGCCCGTGCCCTGCAGTGGGACTTATATGGGCTGATACGATTACGATACGATGAACAATAACTCATGAGGAACTTAAAACTAAGTTATACAAAAATATTTTAAGAGCGTTTATACCCTGCATGCGCGTTTTGGCTTAAAAACAGGACTTTTCAAATGAGTTAATAGCCACCAATAAACAATTTAAAGGAAAAATAATTATTACTAATTTTAGAAAAGGTTGTCATCTAGGGATTTTGGTGGAAAACATTATAGATTGATGGATAATTTGTGTGTACTATACGGATTACTGAACACAAGTTTCGTTATTTAGGCTTTAAATGGCAATTTAGAAGCTTCAGATATCCTTAACCACTAAATATAAGATGAAAATAAAAATATTATCAGACTAATAAGACCCTTATGGAGGGATTTTGCTGAGAAAAATAATCTTTTGGTGTTTAGTTCCTGAAAAATAAAAATTTAAACAATGCGATATTATTCAGAAACTCTCGTCAAGAACATATTTTTTTTCACCAACTTATCGTACATAATTTTTTATAACAATTGCATATTACAATAGAAGAACATCTTATCAATAAATTACCATTTTTATATTTCAACAAAATTAGTTTTCATGTTTTCTACAAATATATTAAAAACCACTATAAAACACGTTGTCCGACGTGGATCAAATCAGACCGCCGCAAGGCCTTCTAGAGGGAGGATGTATCGCTCGTCGCTCCGGCCTGGCTGCAGTCGATTATGCCGCGCGTAGTAAAAATAGCCACGCGCGGAATGCGATTACCACATCTTAGTACTTTGGTAGTAAAATATTTAATTATTTTTATTACCTACAATGATTTTGTAGTGAGTATAAATTATGTTTCAGGTAATATAATGGGACGTAATTCCGAGGCTAAATTATGTTATATATTGTAATATAAAATTAAATATATTTCGTAATTTTAAGGGGTTGTAAGGCCCCTAACACTATTTATGTGTTCGAACACGAAATGATTAATAAACGTCCGTAGTGTCTACTGATTGAACACTGATTTGAATGCAACTTAACAATGTAATAATAACGAAAATATGATTAGTATCCAAAATTTGTATTATTCTTTGCTTGCACAGTAATATTTGTCTACTTATAATGCAAATAAAATATTTTTATGATATTATATTACAGTTACATTTCAATTGAATATTTGAAGCGCACGGATCAAAGTTGTTTGAGCCGATTGTATAGCGAGCCGACGCGGCAGCTCTACGCACACAGCATTGGTCGCTTATGTGTGCGTGAAATTAACGAAGAAATACCTATAGTTGACTTTGCGCGCAAGGTGTATACGCTCTTAATTACACATATAAATTTCACAATTAGTACAAATATACTATAATAAATAATACTAATATAACATGCTTAGGTCCAACCCCTATCTATTACCAGTGCAGTGCAGACCAACCCAATATTTCAGATAAGGACAAGTTAAAAACAGTTTACTGGTGGTAGGTCTTTCATATGTGAGGCCGTCTGGGTAGGTACCGCAATGTCTGTTTTTCTCGCCAGACAACAGTGTATATGAGCTGTTGTATTTTGAATTGAAGGACATTGTAGTCAGAGAAACTACTGAACATATTGAGAATTTACATCTTATGTCTCAGGATGGCGAGCGCAGTGGAAAGCCAAACATGCTTTGAAATTCAAGATGTTGTTTGGTTTCGATACTGTTCATAAGGTCGTATCTCTTAACATCAGGCGAACGGCATGTTCGTCTCGCCATTCATTACAATAAAAACAAATTGATATAGATTCTAGGAAGTAGACCTTTAAGTCCCCGAATGGAATGAACAATCTATATTTTGAGCTTTTAAATTTTAAAAAGCTGGTGTTGAGTGAGGATGAGAATAGAAGGACCAGAAAAGGATGCATTGATCATATTTTGACGACATCTTCCATGAGACGCGTAGTACGAAAGAGAAAGCAAATTCCTCCCACTGCACAACGGGGTCTTTTATCTACAAAAATATTAATATCGCAGCCATTTTACGACCAGTTTTGATGCTGTATTAAATTAATGTTTGTTATAAAGGATATTTTGCAGTGATCATAAAAAATATATTCAAAATCAAGCATTGGAAAGTTCTAAGATGTTGCATCCAACTTCGGCGTATCCTTACTAATATTATAAAGGTGAAAGTTTGTAGGTATGGATGGATGGGTGCTTGTTGCTCTTTCACGCAAAAACGGCTCAACAGATTTTGATGAAATTTTGTATAGTGATAGCTGACACCCTGGATTAACACATAGGGTACTTTTTATCCCAATAATATGAAGTGTTCCCGTAGGATGATTTAGGAATTCAAATATAAATATTTGGTACTATTTCAAATTCGAATGGGTGGCACGGGATAGTAGAGGACAGGAATGCATGTTTTTCGTCATAGGACTAGAGGGATATAACGAGGCGGGAAATATAGTTAGTACGCGAATTAATATGTTGTTGATGTGGATTGGACTCAGAAACTATATGCACCCGGGCGAACGCGGGCTCGACCGATGGTATTTCATAAAATAAATTGTCCATCACCTGTTTAATCTCCCATATGAGTTTCTTGTTCAAGTCGAGTTTCTTCCTGTGTATTTTCTTGACGGCCACCCTGTTGCCCTTATAAAGGCCGACGGTGAACGATGATAAGGTCAGGGATGGTGTCCCACTTACTGTCGATGCGGTGGTACTGCCACGAGTACTCCAACAGAGGGATAGCTGTTAAAAAAATAGTGATATATAAATAAATAATAATAATAAATACACCCAAAGTCACATGCATAGTCCTGACCCCACACTAACATCGAGTCTTGCGTCGAGGCTATCAGGAACTACAAGAGACTTTTCGGTCTCACAAACACCCAGACCCGAAACAAATACCTGTGGTTCACACAAATATTTGTTGAAAAATGTTTGAACAAGTACATTTTTCAGATTGAAATGTCTTTTTTTTTAATTTCCTTTTTATTATGTTTGATTTTTTTGCAAATGTTAGTTTATTAAGTAATTGTTGTTTTTATTTCTTATAAAGCTTGTTACTATTTTAAGCATTGCATAGATAATTATTTATATCATGTTAGTATGTTAGTTGTCACTACTACTACTACTACTGTTCACTGAAAACCAGCGTTGCGCTGTGGCTAGTGCTGCAGCGCAACATTATATCGAGTGGTCACCTAAGGCTCCATTCGCACGGGCGCTTAAAAAGCGTCGACTTTGACGGATTTTTACCGTTCCCAATATTTATGTTCATATGAAATGAAAATCTAACATCTAAGGCCTAACGTAGGAAACCGGACAGCGCTCGATTAAAAAAGTGTCCCGTTTTAACATCGTGTGAACAAACTATTGGATTTACATTTGTTTCATAGCAACGTTTTTTAACGCGCGTTGAAATAGCGCCCGTGCGAATGGGGCCTAAGTGTCACATCGCAACTCGTAAATAAAAACAACGTGGGCAAACATTTTTAACTTTTTTAATTTTTAGTTATTTTTGTATGTTAATTTAAGTTGCGTGTGTGTGTGCGTTCTATTGTAGCGACAGTTAAATCTCTTTTTCTTTATTGTTTTTGCTTTCTCTTTGTATGGAACTGATTTTTTCCTTTTCGTTTTTATACACCCTTTATGATGAACCTTGTACTTATCTTGTGCAGATGAGTAAAGCAAAATATACAATCTGGACAGACTTCTGTCTTCTCTCGCATTTTTGACAATCTAACACTTTTCATATAATTCCGCCGGTACATAACTATATTTTAACTATAATTTTAATATTTAAAATTTTGTCGAAACAGTTTTGATGAAATATTAGATAATACACGTTTCCATTTTAAGCAACGTACCTATGCCATTCCTTTAAATTTTGATGTAGAAAAAAATAATATTATTTTCTTCTTTATTTAATCAAAATATATGTAAAGCCCGCAAGTCCGGAACGTCGAATTATAAATACAACTGCATATAAATCTTAAGAATATATAATAATAAATTTTAAATAAATAATCTTTCTTTTGATCATTTTGTCCGTTGTAATTTGTAATAGATTGTATTTTAGTTTTGTACCAGTGTATGTGTACTTTAATGAACAAATAAAGGTTTTCCTATTCTATTCTATTCTATTCTATAACTTGTTAAAACTTCAGATTTTTTCCTGTCCAATTAAATTTTTTACCATTTTCCAATATGACGCTTACACAAATTGGCTCCAAGGGCGAAGTAGATTAGACACGTTTCGTACATAGTTTTTGTTTTCAAGTAAATTTATTTTTATTTTGCAAAACACGTTGATCTTGTTATTTAATGAGGTGTAGAAAATGATGTGTTTATCTCGGTGAAATAATAAAAATCATTATTAAAATGACCATGATCTTGCGAGATACAATTAAAAATATTGATTAAACGACAAGACGTGAAATACCAATTTTCATTATTGGCCTTGTCTTATCATAACGAAATGAAATTGAATAAAATTACTTTTGGAGAAATATGAGGTTTAATATAACTCTTCCGGTAAGCGATTTCATTATTATAGGACTGTTGTATTAACAAACTTTAACACAAATCCATTTCACCACAATCAAATTACACAATCAAAATATCACAAAATAAAATACCAATAGCTACAAAAGAAATCCCATCACTAAAAATTACAGCTTATTCGCACGACAAAGGCAACTTTTATTGTTTTATCAGAAGCCGTTCCAGTAATTGCGACAAATAAAACGAGAACAATAGGATAAAAATATATTATTGTGTACGCAATTTGTTAAATGAGTTGACACCGGCGGCTTTAATTAATTAAAACATGTAAATACCGTCCATTCTGTATTAACGCGATTAGTACGAACCTTCTTGTGTTACTAATTGAGTTGTCTGTAAATATTTATTATTTATTTGTTGTATATATGGTTTAGTGATCGACTATTTAAACTATGAAATGGGGGAATTGATTCTGGGATCGGGTTGACAAGTTTTTGTAACAATGAGACTGTATGAAATATATGCTCATGGTATACGTATGGGTAAATCATTCCTTTTTTTATTATAAGTCGCCATCACATTTTGTATATCTAAATTATATTGTATGGCCCTTAGAACAATTATTTATTTCCTAATTCACTGTAGGAAACCGGTTTCCTCTAAAATTGGAAGGACTTTAGCCATAGTCTTCTTCGCTATCAGATAGATTGGCAGACTTTACATACCAAACAAAATCTTGAAAAAATATTTATTTAATATAAGTTATCTCAACTTTCAAAAGTTCACGTGCGGTTAAAAACCTTTTATACATATTCTCCCTAGTAGATTAATACATGGCGGCGCGACGTTGCACCTCCAGGTCGACTGGAAGTATACCCGATAGGCTAGGCAAAGCTTCGGTACTAACAATTCTATATGCCTTACACAAGAATATCAAAGCCAAACGTTTGCTCTGGAGCAGTTTTCTTTGCACATCATCGATAGTATCTATCATCCTATCTACCATACGGGAGATCCGTAACAAATACATCCTAAGTAAGTTGCTCCATAGATTTTGATATTCCTGTCAAAACAAAAAAGTTCCTTTTCGACTTTTCCCCGTCGTTCTTAAACGAACGAACATATTATGTTCAAGAAAGGAAAAAATCCTATCCAAAATTGAACCAAGATATCAAACCGCTTCATTTTTCTTAACATTGACTTATTAAAATATAGGTTATCTTTACTTTACTGGTGGTAGGTGTCTCATGAGAGAAACCACCTGGGTGGGTACCACCGCAATGGCTATTTCTCCCGTCAAACATCATTGTAAATGCACTGTTGTGTTTTGATTTGAAGGATATTGTAGCCAGAGTAGCTACTGGATATATTGAGATCTCAACTCAAGATCTTATGTCAGGATGGCGAGCGCAGTGGAATACCAAGGTCCTGTTTGGTTTTGATACTGTTCATGAGCAGTCGTATCGCTTACCATCAGGCGAAGGGCATGCTTGCCATTCATAGTATTAAAAAAAAGCTTTAGTCTAATATCCTTACCTTAAGCACCTCATTGATGCTATGCAAGGCCGGGCTGGCGCCGAGTCCCGTGCCGACTTCTACTAACACTTCTTCGGGCCGCACTCGCCACGCTGTGTTGTTTAGTTCTGCGTCTATACGGGCTTGCCTGTAGATATTTATGTGATATAGTAGCTTCTGTACTATTGTTTACGGATGAATGCGTTAAGGTCAGACTTGCAGACTTGGTATACTTTTAAGCTGTAAGTTGAAAGAAAGTATACAGTTGCACGATTGAGAACACAGACTTATCTAGCATTGATGATACGTTAGGCGATCTTGAGATAAATTATGCTGTTTGTTTCAGCGGTCTGTTACAGTCCATCAAAATGTAGTGAAGCATAGAGGACACATCAGTCTGTACTAGTAAACAAAAGGTAATGAACATTGGCTACATTTAGAGTCATTGCAGTAACTCTAAAAATCATTTACACCGCGATAGCCATATTAATTAATTTAAAAATACTGTTATTATTGAATGTCAAATTATTTACGCAAAATAACTTTGAAGTGCCTAATAATACAGAACAAAAACAGCACGATTTTATGAAGTACCTAAATATAAGGCATTTTTTATACTGCTTATTTTCATAATTTACAAGTAACCAATAAAATATAACTTACAAAATTACTTAAATAATTAACTTAAAATTAAAAATATAAAACATACCGAATTTTAAACCTATTTAATGGATACTCACTTGTATGCGACACAGGCGGCGGTCACAGCTAAAGTTAGAAATATCGCCAGACCGATAAAACAATATATTATGACCGTCTGCGCCTCTGAGAGCAGCGTGAAAAAAATATTGTACACGTGTGTTTAATATTAAAAACTATATTTTTATTCTATTCGGTACAGGGTAAAGAGCCAATTGCAGAGGAATGACAAATAAGTAAGTCTGAATATAAAGCAAATTAAATGAGGAATACGGTTTTGGTAATCAAATGATGAAAGATTTTGTTGCAGTTAAAAAGTGTTTTTATTCGCAAATGTTTGTCGAACTATTAGTTACTATCTATTCAAACAAATGAATAAATAATTTTAATAATATATGTAGGGTATTTGATAAAGACCGCTAGAGTAATCAAATGCAGGGTGAATAAAGTAAAATTTTGCGGTAATTGGAGGAAATTTATGTTTTTCTTGGGATTTTCAGTAACATTGTTTGAAAACTGAATCTAAATTGCAGTACAGCTATTTAAACTGACCACATTAAAGCATATTTTTTAACTTCTTCGAAATTAAACTTCGAAATTTAACTTTCAAAATCTATATTATCTATATTTTATATTTCAAATATTTCAAAATCTATATTTTATACATAATGCTGCTGGCCAAGTCGATCTATTTATTGAAAACGTAAAGAATTTTTTATATTAATATGATAATAACTTACGTTATAACTTTATACAAAAGGTCCCATAAGCAAGGACTAAATAAATTAATCGACTTATATGGATCTCACAACTTTTTGCGGCAGTAAAACTGAGCTGCGAGACTTGGAATTTTTTTACAGAATGTTTTTGATGGGATAATGTTTATTCAATTAGGTATAACCACTTATACTTATTTCGATAAGCCTCCGTCTATTCCAGTATTGGCATTCAAAGGCATGAAAGGCAATTCTATGAATTTACTTGTCACCGGGTGATATCCAATTAATTGCGGCTGTATTGGCTTGCTAAGAAGAACAAACGGCCAATGCCCAGATTAATAATATACTCTTAGTTATGTATTACTTTACTCGTAATTTGTTGACAAAATGAGATGTCAGGATCATAATGTCTAACAGTAATGGATCCTTTGTAATTCGAAATAACCAATGTAAAATAATTAACTTTATATTATGCCCTAATATTGATATTTTGTGTCATTAAGTAGTAAGTATGTTAGTACATATTTGACTCATGCAGGGCACAACAGTTTGTTCTTCATGAAAGTAACAATAATAATAACGTAGAGTTGCAATAAGATAGTATGTGTATACTGATATTAGTTAATTGTTGCTTGGAATTATTAAATTCCTCCGTACTTGCCGCGCAGTCATTTCATTACGTTTTAACTTTTAATTTTTTAATAAGGTTCATAAGAAAGAAGACTCTCTTTTTAAATTGTTTTTTTTTTTACTATTTTCAAATAATATCAGTGTTTTATTCATTTTATTTTATAGCTAATTTCATCGCTTAGTTATTTAACTTCGTTAGCCTACTATTTTATTTTATTTTATTTATTAAGGAAAACTTACAACTAGCATTATACATTAATAACATAAACAGTAAACAAAGAAAAGGTCAATTACAAGTTTCCACTGATATGAACTGTATGTAAAGAAAAAGAAAAAAAAATAGGTAAACTATAACTAACTTAATAATACATAATATTTACCAAGAACAGATATTGCTTGTTAGGTACGTGCGCCAAAGTAAGTAATACACATTGTTTTCTTAAATTTCTTGGTATTGGTATTAAAAAGATAAATATCAACATCCCAATAGATAGCATTGAGCGATCGACAGGCTCGTAAAAGGTAACTATTTTGGTATTAAGGTATTGTATCTAATAAATTCCAAAACTTCAATAAAATTCGATTACAGCATGCAATATTTTGTTCTATTAATGAGTTAGCAAACAGCGAACTTTCCCGCGCATCCCGAGATTCAATCCGAAAGTTTTCATGTAAACTTTGCACAATTTAATTAAAACACGACGCAATTTGCTCAGGCTTTTATTGTAGGTAAGAAATGAAAATATTTACGGTAACGCTACATCGAAAAGTCACCTGATTAAATCCCTTGGACTAACTTTAAATTTGATTAGGATCAACTCCGTTGATAAGCCTGACTTTGGAAAATAAAAGTATTTTACGTGATTCGATGAACATAATTTTATTGTTGCTTTATCGATTATTTATAGTTAATAATTCACTGAATATTGTTTTATCTATCAGACACTATGCTTTTTTGTCCTCTAAAGCTACCATAAGAAAATTTGTGTGAATATACCGCCTGTAACCAGCATGTAAACAAAACTCCTCTGTCTTCGCATTCCTTCATTCGACCTTATTTGTGAAGTTATTACGGAATAACCGGGCTTAATTCATGAAAATATTTTTTTGTTAATCAATAATTGGTTTTTTTTTCACTCCGATGTGTATATAACAGAAAATCGTGCCATGAATTAGATAGCGTATTTATTTTATATGCAATTTATTATTTAATGCATAAAATATTTCTCATAAACTCCGACAAACAATCGACGCTCGACACTACTACAGCTTTAATATTATACAAAATGTAACCTAAATAAACACTTAGTTATATTTTCAGTTGTATAGATTCCTTCGAAAATAATGTTGATATTCGTTTATTCTTTGAATTTATTTCTATTCCAAGAATTTAGCATGTTTCTTTTGTATTTTTGTTAGCTTTGACAATACGAAAAAAATGTGGTCATGTTTAATACATATATTTACAGGAACATAACAATGAACGCACGGAACCTAATGTTATGTTCTTGGCTTTCTAAATATTCTATCAATTCTATATCAGCCCATATACGTCCCACTGCACGGGCCTCCTCTACAATCGACAGTACGATTGAAAGTGGTTAGGCCATATAGTTTTATTAATTGATCACCTTCAATCATTCAGCAACTCTAGAGTAAGTAGTTGTTCAATAGTAAAAATTGGCTTCCTACTGCCACTATAAATTCCTTAATTTTTTACACTACGATACTAGTGCAGTTTTCATCTTTAGAATTATTTTTTTCTGCATACCTTTCTGTTGTAATGTATAATAATATCTACACCTAGACGAAGCTTAGTTAAAACGCTAGCATATTATCGCTGGTATAAATCAAATAAGATAGCCTTACCTCCTTGGCACATAGGGTCAGTCCCCAGGAAGCCGCATCGTGGAGTGTCGGGTGGCGGGCCTCGTCGCCCACCCGGCCAGTGGATAGCCTTACCCGCCACCGGCTTGTAACTGCTATTCAACCCGTGGTAGAACGCCACTACCTGACATTATAAGAATTGGTTTCATGCAGACTTTAATTGCCAAAGATTTGATGACATTTAAATGTATAAAAGCAAAGATAAAACATTATAAATTAAAAAAATAATCACAAAATACTTCTTCACCACCACCTGACGTAATAATTAGGTTCTTGAAGAATTTAATTACCAGATATTTAATGAGATTTGTAAGTTATAGTAAGAATGTCAAAATATCATAAATTAAATACGTAAGTCACAAAATACTTTGTTTGGATTTGGTATGGCCTATATCTATACCTGCAAAGATAGGCTGCTTACAAAGATTATAATATATTAACAAACGCAAGTTCAAATCACTCTATTTTCAGCATTGAAAATAGTTAACTTCCTGCAAAGTTAAAAGACGTAAAAACGAAACAAAAAGAAGAGAAGACTACGTGTTGCTGAGAGAGATTTTTGCTCCGTTTCTTCTTTACAACGACAACACCGAACACGTTCGGAAACGCAGGAAGTAATTAAGGATTAAAAAGTTCTTGTGACAATTTGTAAAAAGAATATTTGACTTTACAAAACCCAAACATATTAGGTTCCAACTATGAACAATCAAAAATAATATTGATGCACACAACTCAGTTAGACTCAGAACAATTTATCCGTGACATCTCGGGCCGGAAATGACGTCGCATCGACGATTCGCAGTCTCGCTGTAATTGTGTTACTTTGAACCATCTGCAATAGATTGCTTTCTGACGACGATTCATGCACCTTTAGTTAATATTGAAGTAAACTAGTTATCTTTATTTATACGATTTATATTCAATTTATAAACCTGATACTTTTTATTAATCAGTAATTTGATATATTTTTACAATTATGTTGTCTCTATACGGAGGGCGCCCGAAATTGTTGTTGTAACTTGTAACTGTTGTTAATTCGTGCTAACTCTGGTTTAAACCTTAGTAGTTATATTGATGATGCTGTTCATGTAATAGCATAGCGCGGAGATCTGATGACCGATGGGGTCGGAAAGTGCTCGAATGGAGGCCGCGTAGCGGAAAGCGCAGCGTAGGACGTCCACCCACAAGATGGTCCGACGACCTGGTAAAGGTCGCGGGACGTCACTGTATGCAGGCTGCCTCCAACAGGTCTCTGTGGAAATCATTGGGGGAGGCCTATGTTCAGCAGTGGACTTCCTTTATCTGATGGATGGATGGATGGATGTTTATGTAATTATTTAAGTATGATTAAATTTTCTTTTGTATCCAATAAATGAATAAAATCATGGTGATACTATGGAAATCCCATCAAAAACATCCTGTAAAAAAATTTCAAGTCTCGTAGCTCAGGTTTTCTACCGCAAAAAGTTGTGAGATGCATTTAATACCAAGTCGATTAATTTATTTAGTCCTTGCTTAAGGGACCTTCAGTATATAATCATAAAGAATTTACGTAAGTTATTATCATATGAATATTAAAATATCTTTACGTGTTAAATAAATGGATCGACTTGGCCATCGCATAAAAATATAATGTATCGTACAATTTATACATAATGCTGCTGGCCAAGTCGATCTATTTATTTAACACGTAAATAATTTTTAGGCCGTATAGTCCACCACGCTGGCCTAGTACGGGTTGGTGGACTTACATACCATAGAAATTCTTATAAATTGCTATGGTATGCAGGTTTCCTCACAATGTTTCCTTCACCGTTTTTAGTTTACCACTCTCAATCGTATTCTCGATTGTAGAGTAGGCCCGTGCCCTGCAGTGGGACGTATATGGGCTGATACAGATACAGATACAAAGAATTTTTAATATTCATATGATAATAACTTACGTAAATACTTTATACAAAAGGTCCCTTAAGCAAGGACTAAATAAATTAATCGACTTGGTATTACATGCATCTCACAACTTTTTGCGGTAGAAAACCTGAGCTGCGAGACTTGGAATTTTTATACAGGAATATTTTTGATGGGATCTCACGTTTTTTTGTAGAGTCCTACTTTTTCCTTTTCGGTACTTTTTACTTCTAGAATATCACTAACGATTTTTCTTAAAGCCTCTGTCTTATGGATTTTTCTTATTTTTCTTGGTATCAATTTACCACAAATATAGTGGATTTGATTATTAATGATCTTTCTTTCATGGTAATTGATATTTTCGAGATATTTAGTCTATTTATTTGCAAGTTTATCTTCGTCATGTTTTTCTAGAGAAATTTTGTACAATTTCATGGGCTGAATACACCCTTTCCCTCTCTATATCCCCTCCTGTTATGCCTCATATATATAGACACCTATCTACAACTATTATTCCATTATATACGCGTACAATGATTCATTAACTGCAAATGTAACTTTGTAATCCTATACATTTATATGGGATTACAAAGTTATTCACGCAGTTGGTGTATCTAGAAAACTAGACACAAATTATGAAATGTTTGAATTTTCCCTTACTTTAGACACTTAACACTAATTATATTCCAAATTTGAAGGTTCTATGTTTGCTAGAAGTGCCTTAGACTTTTGATGATCGGTCAGTCAGTCAGTGAGTGACAAAATTAAGAAAGTTTGACTAGTTACAATTCTTAAACTAGTGGTTCAAATTGAACGAAATTTTAAATATACCGTGTTTACACAATGCCTGCTTAGTAACTGAAAATTCAGGCTTCTTGCTTTAACCACAACGAAGTTATGGGGGGTTGAAAATGGTCTGAATGGTCAGATACAACATGGTTTCTAGATAGTCAACACAAATAAATAAACTAGTAGTGACATAAAAATTCTAAAATTCAATTGAATATATTGATCTCAACCAATTAAAAAAATAAGGTATCCTAGTCCTATAATAAAAATGTAGCATAGACAATTTAATACAGTTTATTTTAGTAGTCCAATGTTTTGACCCTTTCGAACGGCTTTAGAATTCAGTTTGAGCGAAAAAAAAAAAACAAATCTATTATGTTTATAAACTGCCTATCCCGCTAGTGGCTATACCATAGATAACTATTTTTGCTATACAAAATCCCAGCGACACACTGAATGAGGTTTGACGTCTCAGTTCATTAAAAAGCAAATGGACTTTAGACCCTAAGGCCCCATTCGCACGGGCGCTATCTCGACGCGCGTTAAAAAAACGTTGCAATGAAACAAATGGAAATCCATTAGTTTGTCCACACGAAGGCGATTTTAAAACATGACGCTTTTTTATCGAGCGCTGTCGGATTTTTGACGTTGGACGTTTTTCCATTTCATATGAACATCAATATTGGGGACGGTAAAAACCATCAGAGTCGACGCTTTTTAAGCGCCCGTGCGAATGGAACCTTAAATGTACAAAACGCACTTACTTCAAATTTTCCAGTGACAGGATCCAAGTCCAAAATGGCGTAGTCAGCATCTCGATCACCGACGGCGTCGATACGAACGTGCCCGGTTATACCTAAGAAATGTGTGTATCATTACTAAAACAAATATAATTAGCCCATGCTCAGTAGTAGGATTTATATGGGCTGATACAAAAATACATATATGTATGTCATTGTGTTAAGTGGTATAGAATAAAGTATTCTATCTATATATCTACTTCTCTGTATCAGCCCATATACGTCCCACTGCAGGGCACGGGCCTACTCTACAATCGAAAGTACGATTGAGAGTGGTTAGGCCATATAGTCCACCACGCTGGTCTAATGCGGGTTGGCGGACTTACATACCATAGAAATTCTTATAAATCGCTACGGTATGCAGGTTTCCTCACGATGTACAAAATATATATATCTAATTAATATATATATATATATATCTACTTGCCATCTTTTATTTCATGTAAAAATGTCATTCATCGTATTATTTATAGAAATATAATTAAACTTCAGTTACGTCATGAGTAACTTGGGCAATTTCGCTATAACAAAGGGAAATTAGCACGAATAATTAAATTATTTTTCAACAACGTCAAACCCTTATCAATCGCGCAACCTTAAACAACAATCATTACATTCTGGGATTTAAAATGTATTTAGTATACATAATTTAATTTTGTTCGTGATGTAATTTGTTTCGAGGAAACCTGTAACTATTATACGTATAGAAATTTTATATTATATTATGTAGACACATCAATCAGGCAATGATAAATAGTCATTTAACAACACTGTAATCTATCTGTATTTCATGGAAAATCGAAAGTGTCATATCGTGAAGCTCAGCCTTATAGCCCCTCTACACGATGGGCCAGCGATGAAACAACGAGTTGGCCATCAATGACCATGTGAATGATGGGAACGGAACTACACGATGGCAACCTTTTTATGTGCTCCGGAAAAACCGTCACCGACGCTGCTCCAAGACCATCGCACGCGCCACAAGCAATACGCCACAACGCTCTCTACAAGGTGGGCCATCATAGTGGACCATCACGATCTCCCGTCGTGTATAGGGGCCAATAAAGCACATGGTGCGGTGACATACATACCCATATGTCCGCACCGGGCTATAATGACTGCGACGGTATCCAAGCCAAACCCTGCACCAGCATTCAATTTTACTTCTCGGAAAATTTCAGACGAATTAGGAGTAGAGGGCGAAAGTACACACCTCCAAACCAATACTTATAATTAACCACAGTATAAACTAAGCAGTAGCAACTTAGGCCGACTTGCATCAACTGTATCCGTAACTTGAACTTCAGAAATTGATCTCCTATACTGTCTACGGTGCCATAGATTTGTCATCTGTTGGACCCTATAGTTGGACCTCTAATGTGGACATTTTTAAAGTTGCGTAATCGTCAGTCAGATCAGCTTAGTTGTATAAGCCTCAGTACTAGTAACTACTACTAAAGTAAGGACCTTGGTACCTACGCATTTTATACTAAGTTCCGTCAAAGTCAGATTACTCAACTAAACCTAGCTATTACTAAAGATCTAGCACCTACGTATTCGATGCTAAGTACTTACCATGAAAATCCCGTCCCCACATCCGCCTGGTTATATTTCTGCCGTCCCTGATATCCTCGCCTTCAGTGAGCGTCTCGTTAAGAGCCATGCCCAGCAAGTAAACGCCGTCGTAAAACGCGCCGATGAAGAAGTTTACCTGCCAATTATGTTACTTACAAAGAAATATTTAAGTTTATTATCGCCCGAATACTGGAACGCAACTTAAATATAAGTTGCGCTTAACTACGTTAATACCGTAAATTGAATGTACTGGCTAAGTGGGCCGTGCGCAGCAACTTATTATTTGAATGGCGTTTCAGTATTCGGGCGGATGTAATTATAATTTTAAAGATTTGTTTAAATAGGGCATTTAGTAAACAATAGAATGGCTAATACAATAAATAAGTTAAATGTAATTATTAAGAATTTGACAGCCTCTGTAGAGCAGTTAATTAAAACGCCGGCTGTAAAATGAGAGACCGCGGGTTCGATCCCCGCACCGAGATAAATGTTTGTGAGGCCCAGAAGTACTTGTTTTGGGTCTGTGTGTTTGAAAGACCGAAAAGTCTCTCGTAGTTTCTCAAGCCCACGGCACAAGACTTAATTGATCTTAATGTAGAATCAGAACTATGTATTTGACTGTATGTATTTCTTAATTAAATGAGACGTGTGTTTAATCAATAATATTACTCTCCACGCGAATAAAAGTTTTAATGTAGAAAACGGTACAACTAATTACTCAAACTAAACAAACAAAGCGTCGACTTATAAGTGCCGATGGTCTGGAATCTGAATTGTGGTCTGAGTCAGCGCAAGATGAATGCACATAATTGCTGAGTGATCACCTACTTGTCACAGCCACGACGTGCGAACTTCTTCTTTATTTTTATTTTTTAAATAGACCTTTGTGTATCTGTTTTTGTACGTCGTTTTTAATGCTTGTGGCAAATAAAACTATTTTTCTTTCTTTCTTTCTTCACAGTCAAGAAGTATGCACGCCAATTCCCGAATCCGGAAAAAATCGCTTAGGTAAGTTCGAAAATGTGACAAAGCTATTACCCTCGTTACATAAGTGTTTTACCTTTGATAAAAAAAATAATACCCAACAGTCACACACATAGTCCTGACCCTACACTAAAATCATTTGTGGGCCGCACAAACATTTCTCTCGGTGCGGGAATCGAACCCGCGATTGTTCGTTTCACAGGCGGCGTCTAACCGACTGCAACACAGAGGCTGTCACCCTGTCATTTTGGTGTCTGTGTCTTACAGAGAAGTATGAACTATTAGTGTACTGATCTTATATTAAATTTTTGTATTGAACTTATATACGCATAAGGTAAAACATAACTTGAAATTAAAAAATAACCCTTGAAACTATGAAAACAAAGTGACTCTTTGCAAGTAAAATTAATTGAACAGTAAGTGTAACAGAAAACAGCAACAAAGTACGAGTAACTAAACATTATTATAAATTGCAGTTTGTAGAGTAACTTTCCGAGGCAGCATTAATTATGGAAGATCAATGTTAATTATTTTTCTTCCCAACTATTTTATTATAAAGTTATGATAAAAATGCAAATATTTGACCTAATAATGATTTCTTATTATTCTGTGATGATTCACAGATGTTCATAAATGCCTACACTACAGGAAATTTGTATAAGCTTTGTATTTAAAAAAAAAGAGAATAGCTAAGAAGGATACCGGTGTTCAAGTCTCCAGAAAAAAGCTTAATATATGTTAGATTGAACTGTGGATCAGACCGAGAAACTGGGAATGGAACAACTCATTTGAATGTCACCCAATTTATACAGAGTAGGTATATAGTAATACAAAATACTAGAATATGAGCGAAAAAATGTTGCAGCAGCAATTAGGTCTGATATCTTTCTACTATCGCACCGTTTCTGTTTCTTATACTTGCATATTTTTTTCAAATTCGTCTAAACACGTACCTACGTACAGAACTCCTAATTGTAAGTGCCCAGTGGTGTCCAAACTATTTTAGGCCATCTGACAATCTTAAGCCGGTATCGTTATAATGACAATACACTATTTCCCAGTAAAACATGCTTGTAGTTTGGAAATTTCTAGCATGTTTATCAAATATTAAATCATGCGTTAAGAGACAACAAATTAATATTCTACACTGTAAATTTGGACAGAATAATTTTAGCCCCAAGGTATTTTCCACTATATGGGATAAGCTATTATCGTTTCGGTAAAATGCCTCAGATACACTAACAACCGCATGCCGGCCTTACACGGTATTCTTGCGGGGCTTATGTGCGGTAACAGGCGGTTACATTCTAGGCGATAAGATAATTCGAATGCAATCTATTGTAATATAAAAAAAATCCAAAATCATGAATTGACATTTTCAAAATACACAGAATTACCAAATAATTTGTAGCCTCCTAACAGCAGCGATGATCGAAATCTTACATAAAATTTTTAGGTAAGAATTTTTAAATTCCCTAACATTTAGACATATCAGTGATATACAGGCTGATGAAATATTTATAATATAACATGATTTTTTTTTCATACAAACATTACCAAAATCAAAAACACAGCAAACTAAATATTACACTTTATAAATCAACCTCCAACATAAACTTACCTCTTCACCATCAGAAAAAGTGTAGTTATAGTGGTGCCTGGCCCTATTCCGGACAGCATCGGCGAAGTCATCGAACCTGTCTCCTGTGGGCAGCTTGAGAGACACCCTGAGGAGAGCCTCGTACGCGGCCCGGGCAGCGGCGTCGCGACTGTCGCCCGCCGCCCAGCCCGTCTCGCCCCAGTACCCGCCCTGATCACATGACGATTCAACTTAATATTTTAAGGTGTATTCAAATTTTCGAGCTTGAACTTGTGAGCGGCGGAATAGCGGGATATATAATCTCAAATCGACATGAAGCAGTCTTTCGCGATATTTAGGACAAGTTTCAATCTATCATACGTATGAATTTAACTAATTACGTTTCCTTGCAAAAACATATTTACTGCTGAATATCTGTAAGATCTGAATAGAGGCGGCACCAGCCTATATAACATCAGAAATAGTTAAGTACCCTAAGGTCTAAGACTATCAGAGAATGCCTCAGGCATTAAGTCCGCTTGTATACGTTCAGCATATGAAGCTTTAAATAAATAGATAATAAATTAATAAATAATTAAAATTAATTTAAACGATATAAAATACTAATATGTGTGATACAGCAAATTAACTTTGATTCACTTCCTAGATAACAATTATTGTGTTTTTCGATGAATTTTAATAACTTATTGCGTAGTATTTGGTTGGACATAAATATTAATAAAAGGTCCGCGAATTGTTTCACGTATTACCTACACGCACCCTCGGGTATACATCATGAATGTGTAATGTAAAACAACACGACGCTTTCCAAATATACACACACTACTATTATATTTATTTTATTTAAAGCTTTTTTGTACACCAGATATAAAATAAAAAGTAAACAAGTTAAAGAAGGAAAAATACAACGGGTGGCTTTATCGCACAAAGCAATTTCTGGCAGACAACCATTTGATGGATATAAGAGAAAAGGACGAAAGTTTGGGCAGCGTCAGGTGTATTTATCTGATTAATATTTTAAACGATGGACTTTAGTCACGCGATAGCTCAAACTTAGATGCAAAAAAATGTCCATATAGCAGAAAAAACTTTGTTTTTCGAAAGTACATTTTTGCTAGGGATTTGCGCAACCTATCTTGTGTCATTGTGCATGTAACTTTATGTTTGCAAAAGCTCAGATGGCTCCGTTTTTAATGTTTGGAATAATATATTTTGATACCTGATTACGTCAAAAAATAAGATATAAACAACAAAATATTTAATACCGTCTTAAAATAAAACCGTCTTACTTTACGCTCCTAAGATGCCAAAAAAGCTGTAAAATAAATAGCCTATAATATTTCATCCATCTACTAAAAATATGTTTGTAGAAGTGCGTGGTGGCCTGTTGGTAAACGGACCAGACGCGGCTGCCTACATGTTGACGGTGGTCTCGGGTTCGAATCTCAGGGCACACCTGTAACTTTTCGGAGTGGGACGTATATGGGCTGATAAAGAAAGAAAAAGATTTCAGTTAACATTATCACTAAGGGCTGAAACTGCGTTAAGCGGGCACTCGCGCGGTTTCATACAAAAGTGCTCCGTCGCGGGGATCCGCGCGGGCGTCCGGCACGGGGACGCGCGTCCCGCACCCGCGCCGCGGGGCCCACTTCCGTGCGTCGGAATCCGTCGCGGGGGCACGCGCGGTACAGCGCGCGGTGTCCGCCAGCGGTAACATGACGGTGATGACATACGACACCGAGACGTGGCCTCTCACTTTGGACCTCATTAGAAGGCTTAAAGTCACTCATCGAGCGATGGAGAGGGCTATGCTCGGTATTTCCCTACGAGATCGACTCGACTCAGAAATGAGAAGATCCGTATGAGAACAAAGGTTACCGACATAGCCCAAAGGATTAGCAAGTTGAAGTGGCAGTGGGCCGAAAGGTTCTAGAGTGGAGGCCACGTACAGGCAAGCGAAATATCGGACGCCCGCCTACAAGGTGGACGGACGACCTGGCTACATTTGCAGGAAGTCGCTGGATGCAAGCCGCTTCCAACAGGTCGATGCGGAGACCGTTGAGGGAGGCCGATGTTCAGCAGTGGACTTCCTGTGGCTGAGATGATGATGATGATGATGATGAATACTTGAGTAAAAATAAATATTTTTTACTTGCCGCAATGTTATTGCCAGCCTTTCCATTGGTGACATGACTGATACAGATTTTACCCTTAAATTGTTGACCTTCAAATATGGTTCCAGTTTCGAATATAATTCGTCATAGACCGGTATCGAAACTTTAAAATATTTGTAAAAAGAGTTTTCATTTTCTCTTAATTTACTGAGCTTTACAACAAATTCTTCGCCTAGCAACCTAGATTCAATAAACGGGCTTACTGGCTGTCATTTTTTTTTTTTGCTAGTCGTCGTTTTGCTATGTAATAATATATTAGGCTCTCCATCGACATGACTGTACATGCACGCCTTTAAAATTGAACCAGCGACACTGCGTAAATCCGGTCTCCGCGACGGGTACCCGCGAGGACACGCGCGACGATTACCCGTCGCGGGCGCCCTCTTAACGCAGTTTCAGCCCTAAGACACCTACAGTTGAAATATTGAAAGATAGCAATTAATTATATGCTATCTGTATCCGTTTCAGCCCATATAGGTCCCACTGCAAGGCTCGGGCCTCCTTAACAATCGAGAGTACGATTGACAGTGGTTAGGCTGTATAGTCCACCACGCTGGCCTAATGCGGTTTGGCGGACTTTACAAACCCTAGAAATTCTTACAAATCACATGGCATGCAGGTTTCCTCACGATATTTTGCTTCGCCGTTATAGAGCGTTGTGATTGACTATAATCAATACACTATGTTATGTTACAATATGCTATGTAACAAGAGAAAAACAACTCATTGATCACGGCGATTTTAATAGTTGCAACTTTCGAGTGCTCTTAAATTTTCTTAATTTTACACATATCAAAAGCAATATTATTGTTCTGAAATCATTAATCAAAACGAAATGTCATATCGACACGATGTCCCCTGGCTGCCCCTGGCGAAAACCCGACTTCCGAACCAATATTTGAGTAAACATTGGACACTATCGACATATTACTCCCCTGTATATTGTTGTCATATTATTAAAGTTCATGAAAATAGCAAGCCAATTATATTAACACCAAAAACTCCTTTTTTAACTTGTATCAATTAATTTGCATTAACTACTTCATATCATATATTTATTAATAGTTTTATTTCTTAAATAAAAAAATTGCAACAAAACATCTCAAAAAAAACAATGCTAAAAATATCCCAACTTCATTACGTAATATCGAACTAAACCGTCCAATACGAATTGTATTCGATATCTCCAATGTTATCCAATAAGCCTTACAGAAAACAAGGAAACTATCAATATATTCATGCAAAATCACTTAACATTCTCGAATACGTGAAGTTCCAGCTGAGTCCAAGGTCTCGATCCTGACCTACAAACTTTGCGGATCAACTCCGTGTATTGAATTTTATACATTCGCTGTAGGGAATGGACGGCTGGAGATAACACAAGCCACCATATCGCATAATCATCACGCACGAGATTAAACTAGCCTCGATAGTTGTATAGTGTGGTATATGGTTGTTATTTGATGTATACGAAACACAATGGTATATAATGCGGTGTTTTAGTCGTCAATTTTTAAGTTCGCTTCGTTTATTATTATTCTTTCATTGTGAGAGATGTTTATTATTTCTTCGTAATGTAAATATTTACAACAAATGTGTTTACTCGACTACTGATTGCTTAATTCATCTCCTAAATAAGGGAGAACGCAAAGCGAAAATATTGCCCACTTTTCTAATTCGCATAAAATGATGTTTTAATTAGTTAAGAGTTAAGGTTTTCTGAATGATATTGCAAAGAGCATTAAGACCGCCAGTTATACTTTTGGGGTAAGAGTTGTACAATAAGTAAATAAATACACCAGATATTCAAACAAATAATTTCATACTTTTCAAGTCAAATCACACTACCATAGAGTGACATATAAAGTTAAAACATTACCTGAAATATCTCGACGTCGAGGAAGGCCCAGTCGCCGCGCGTCATGCCGAGCGCATGCGCGGCTAGCAGGAACTCGCGCACCAGCGAACCGCGCACGCTCAGAATCACCACTATTATACACAACAATATTTGTTTATTCTATTTCTCTTAATGGCGAGACGAGCTTGCCGTTCGCCTGATGGTAAGCGATACGACCGCTCATGAACAGTAGCAAAACCAAACAACACCTTGAATTACAAGACCAAGCTTGGCATTCCCCGGCGTTCGCCTTCCTGAGCCATAATATGTTAAGTCTCAATATGTCCAGTAGTTCCTCTGCCTACATGTCCTTCAATTAAATAATCGAGATTATCATAAACGCCCAAATGTTTTCGGGACACGACTTTGATTACCGCCCAAGCACCTTTTAAAAAGACATATTCAAAAAGTATATGTAACTTTTTGTATCGGGGCAATGGACGGACAATGCAATGATTCGATTTCTATTTGTGGACGAAAGAATGAAGAATGGTTTCCGGAATTGTTTGTCATAAATCGCAAATCTCAAAATTCAACAAGATGGACTGCGAAAATTCCATCTTGGAATAATGGGCTATAACGGGTTTCACTATCATGTTCTTCAAAAAGGACATTTGAGCGAAAAAAACCACTGCGAGCTCAATAAATATCCGGGCGCTAAGACGATAGTATAACATAATTTAGCTTATACTAACAAATTAAAATTACAAGTGAAATAAAAGCTTGTAGAAAAGACAGAACCTGCAACAAAACATTTTCTTGTAGAACGCTATAATTATAAATGATTCACTTGGATGGCAAACGGTCCGTGTAAAATAAATTTAGCTACCTGAATCCGCGCGGCTCCCCAGCGAATACTAAGGATCAAGATTGTTCATACATTATGTATGAAAGCACTACATTTTTCAAATTAGTCAAAAATACTATTTAACTTTATACAGCTCATTGAGCGTGTTTGTTTAGTTTTATGACTAATTGCGAAACTTTTTACGACGTGTTTAATATTTTACAGACCAGATTATGCACTATTATGAATAAACCATTTCGAATTAGGTTTGTTGATTAATATTGTCCATTTATTTATTAATTTCGTTTATAAATAGTTAGATACTTAAGCTATAGGAAATAGCTTAAGTAGTTCAACCATTCATCACCATTCATCCATATAATGATGAATAAACGAATTATTTTATTTAACTACGAATAATTTACTTATTATTCAACTTTGATACAAATAAATTGCATATGTGGACTTAAAAATATCATCATCATATCAGCCACAGGAAGTCCACTGCTGAACATAGGCCTTAAAATATATTTTATCAAAATTATACATTTTTATAAAATGTATAGTGCTTCTAAAACTCTCTTTCTTCCCACATTTTATTCTCGTAATCTCTTCAGTAACGATGCGCGGCGAAGGCGGGTAGGCGACCGCCATTGAAGAGGGATCGTATCTCGAAAGTTGAAATAACTAATATTTATCTAATATTAGTTTTATTTATACAATGGTCTCTTAGTCATAATAAAATTATAAATCGCAAAAATTGGCCATTTTTTCTTTTTAGGAATCTAGGTCAATACATTCTCCAATTGTATAATTTCCAGCGACGCCCACTTTATCATTAAAATACAATGTAATACCTCTCGTATTTAAAACTTTATATTACTCTGATTTGTATGTCTTTGAAACAATAATTGAAATTAATATCTAATATTGAAAAATGTCCATTACTAAGATTTGTATATCTTTGAAACAATTATTAAAATGATTAGTACGAAAATATTAAACAAAATTCGATTGCGAAATGTATATCTGAGATAAATACCTATAGATTTAATTACGAATGGTTACGTAGAAGACTTGTCACCCAATTCCACTTTCACCTTTTTTAAGGCTCTTTAAATTTTTCTAAGCCTTCCACTACCGGCTACCCAAAGGGGTCATCATAGCTGACCTTTGAGAAATACTGATCTAAACTAACAGGGCCTCGCAAACTTTATTGCACGGACACCAAACCTCGTGTACACGTGCAGTATTCTGTAATTTAATATAGAGGGATAAGGCTTGCAACGCTGAAAATTACATTCGATTCCATTGCCATACATAATAAAGTAATACTACACGTGTCCCTCGTACATTGACTTGTCTGTTACAAAACATTGTTAAGCTCAAAACACATTATAGGTTTTCGTCATACGCATAGAGTAAAGAGCGGTAAGTACGGGGCCAACTGACCAATCAGGACAATGGAACGTACAAGGTTCTTTCTATGTAGTCTTTGGTCACGTCTTAAGCGTGTGACGTTTAATGTACACACAACAAAAGAATCCATTGTTCAGATCGCTCTAAGACGAGTTGATCTAGTATTTATGGCCGCTTCTTTACTCTATGCGTAAGACGAAAACCTACAATGTGTTTTCACCTTTAAATTTTTTAAATTATTGCTTTGGAAACTCTATTGTCCATGATTTTTAAGGATTACAATAGAGCTGTGAATTTGTAATATAATTGCCTATCCGTGCGTACTTGTAAAGATCAATAGCAAAACATTTATTTGAAGTTCTTTAATTGTGAATTTTACAAAGAATGCCTTTAGCAAAGTCACGCTGTCAAACATAACTTTACACAGTCCTAATTCTGTATTCTGTATCAGCCCATATACGTCCCACCGCAGGGCACGGGCCTCCTCTACAATCGAGAGTACGATTGAGAGTGGTTAGGCCATATAGTCCACCACGCTGGCCTATTGCGGGATGGCGGACTTACATACCATAGAATTTTTTTATAAATCGCTATGGTATGCAGGTTTCCTCACGATGTTTTCCTTCACCGTTTTAGTATACAGTCCTAATTAATAAACAAAATGCCAATGTCTGAAGACGTGGAATCCATTTTCTATTCATAAACGTGTTACTTTATGACGATGTAATAAATGATATGTATAATCATTCGAGCAGTTTGAGTGATATTCCTGAGAAAGTTATATTCATACATATATCATATATTTATTTATTTTTAATGTCTGCAACTTGGAATGATAATTTAGTTTCATTTCAACTAATACAATGACGAATATTATTACCTACTTTTATAAGTATTTCCTTTTTCAGATTCTATTATCATAGTATAATTAATAATTATAATATGATCGGAGGGCTCTATGTCTAGCAGCTGACTGGCTGGAGATTGTAGATGACGATTTAGGATAAAACAAACGTACATTCCAATTACTTGCTAACATAGAAACGTCTTAGCAAAAAGTACACACAGTCCTAATAAAATCATTAAAAGTTTCCAAAACGTGAATCGTCTATTCTCTGGAGTCTAGATCAACTGCTCTCTATGTCTGACACGTATATGGATCTAGGCTAATTTACCAGATTCAGTCCACATTATCCCACCCGGTCTGTAACCTTCGACCTTGGTAAAACTACTCCAAAGAAATTAAGCTACGTTTTCTCATGATCTACCTACATTATATGTTTATGTTTCAATATAATCCATCCATCCATCAGCCAAAGGAAGTCCACTGCTGAACATAGGCCGCCCCCAATGATTTCCACAGACACCTGATGGAGGCAGCCTGCATCCAGCACCAAAGAATATTCTAGAATGAGGTTTTAAAATGTATATTTAAAATTGAATAAAATAATTTTATGAACGCTATAGTGGTATTATAATGTTAATGAATAAATCTGACTCCCAGCAATAAACCCCTGTTTTTATACGCATTCACTGACAGTTTTATTGTTTTGCTTTAGATTCAAAGTTATTCTCTAACTTGACTGGACAAAGTATTACAAAGCGTATTCATTTATACATTCTAAATCATTTTCGTGCCTTCAAATATATTTTGATTATTATATAATAATTTCTTAGCTGAAAATGGAAAAGTTCAAAGGAACTCAGTAATTAATAGTATCCATTATCCAATACAACCAACAAGCATCAAACAAAAGCCACTTTTAATCTTACTTCCACAACAAACGTCTAGGAAATTGTTATGAAGGGGAATCAATAGTGTGTGTCATTCAATTACTCGCAAATCAGTGAACGCGCTGACTTTGAACTTGTCTAGTTAAGAAAATGCTTCAGTTCTAAGAAAATACACTGGATGTACTCGGTATAATTACTATGGACAATAGGTACTGCTATCATCTTGTAAGGCAATAAAAATTAATTTAATCACCCGTTCAATTCATTTTGGTGCACTTTTATTGGCAATAAAGATATATTAAACAATTTATGAGCATTAACGTTATTTACGTTTATTATTTTAATCCTTTCTTCAAATCAATACCTTTATGTAAGTGAAATACAATTGGAGGCCCGTGCCCTGAAGTGAGACGTATGTATATGGTTTAATACAGTACACTCTCCTGAGAGATTTTCTTGCGGTGAGGATGACATTATCGTATCAAGAGAAATAAAAAATAATTTTAAAAAATTAAACCGACTTCAAACTTGTAATAAAAAAAAATTAATTAATCTTTTAATAGATCTAAAGTACCTGAATAGGCCAACATTTTTTTAAGGTCGGTGCCAGCTAATGTAATAATACCAACTATCAATGCAACTATAGTTATTAGTTTCTCGTGTTCTGACAAATGTTTTAACTTAAACTTTTTATATCTTTACTATAATCGCATCTTTGAGGCGGGAAACACTACGCGTGTAAATGGGTCTTCACCGTGAAGCAGACATATTGATTTGAAACACAGGTATTTATGTAGATATTAAGCAAAGCTACTCATGAAATCTCAGTTATGTTAATGTCTCAATTCATAATTCAAACTAACCATGAAAGCGTAGTAACCCGTTTGATAACTATCCGAGGACCGAGTCCATTACAGACGAATTAATTATTATTTTCTACCTGCTGCATTTATCATGATCATGATTAAGATATTCTACATGATACCTAAAGCGACAGATGCCCTCAATATGATTCTGCCTTTTAACCACTCTTTCAACCCTTAATAAAACTTGTTTAACTCACCCCTCGCATACATGCTGACATCCCTGAGCAACGCGTCGCAAGACTCCCTTTCATTGCCGTCCAGCTCTCGCACGGCCTTCAGCACGCCTTGCTTTCTCAAGCCCCACTCCAGACTCTTGCCTGTAGAAAATGAATAGTTTAAGTATATTTACCTTTATATATTTGACAGCCTCCGTGGCGCAGGAGGTTAAACGCCGCCTGTGAAATGAGAGGCCGCGGGTTCGATCCCCGCACCGAAACAAATATTTATGTGAGCCACATGTATTTGTTTGTTTTTGGTGTTTATAAGACCGAAAAGTCTCGTTGTTCCTGATACCCACGACACAAGACTCGATCTTAGTGTGGGGTCAGGACTATGTATGTGACTGTTGGGTGTATTTATTTATTTTATTATTTACTAACAAAACTACTTATGGATCTTTGTTTAAAAAGTAGTACCAATTATTAAATATTCTCGTTGTGTGTTGTGATTATACTATCATAGCATAAACAGACATAATTTACAAAGAATTACTAATTAATAAATGTTCTCTTCTAAGAGTATCCTGTTGGAAAGGAACAGCCGTTTTCTTTCCCAAACTAAAACCAAGAAGTCTACCCATCACACCGAACACCTGAGCACACATCGATCAAATAATTACCAAACTAATACCATTAACGCGTGTTGTGATATTACGTCAACTAAAATCATGACGTCAAGGGTTGTGACGTCACAACAACATAATTATCAATAGTATCAACGACAAAATAAATAAGAACATAAAAACTAAAAAACATGTTTTTTCAAAAGACCGAACTACATTACATATGTATGTATTGTGTATGTAAATATAAACGAAAGTAATAAAAGTATGTTAAACATTACAGTAGAAACAAATATAATGCCGTGTTCCAATATTTAATAAATTCACGGATTTTTCAAGCACCGTATGGATGTCAATACATTTTGAATACATTCAAAAATTCAGTGAATTTTCAGTTACTCGTGAAAATAATTTTTTCAAAGAATTTCTGACCCACAAATGCTCGAATTTATTTATTTTTTGTCTCTGAACGCGGCCACATATTGGTTAACTTTTGAGCTTGGAAGGGTTACGTAATGGTTATGCCATTGTAATTGAGCTATTATTTACCGAATTTTGTACCAAACTTAAAGCTAGTAACCATCACAACGAGTCAAACGAAATAAAAAAAAAAGTCTAATAATCTGTTTTTATTTACTTTAACGAAGAAAAACTAGCACATACATATTTTAAAAATTAAACCACAAGCTTTGACAACATAAAGGTCCTCTATAAAAGCTCATAATTAGAAAGTACCATCTTAGGTCGGCGGACATTCTGTATTTATTCCACTGGCCTTACATGCCTTACCGTCAGTAGCATGGCAATTACGTTTTCATACCAATATAAAAAGGTCTTAATAGGCCATAGACAGTAGATTAGCGGCCGATGCCAATAATCAATCGGAAAAATATGATTGAAGTCAATCTGGATTGTTTTCTACTTTTCGATTTGTCATTTACCATGTTGCCTGGTTGCCATAGTTTTTTTCACTACTGAGATTGATTATTGGCAATATAGTATCAGAAAAAAGATTGAGCTGTCAATCTCAAACGGCAAATTTTGGATTGGGATTGTTTATTGGCAGCGGCTGATACTCACCAACAGTAAGCGAGAAGAGATCAGACTTGTCCAACAGCAAGGCGACGTGTGCCCAGCCGAACCGCTCGAAGACGCTGGTGAAGACATGTGGTAGCCGGCACTGGCAGTACGACATCCGAGTCAGCGTGGGGTACTTGCCTTTGTCGTTGAATAGGGTTTGTGGCTGTTGAAAGAATACTCATAGAGGGGCTAATAAAAATTTAATAGTAATTAGGAAGTCCCTGGAAGCAATTCGATTCTAGTGTCTCTGTGAAAATCCTTGATAGAACCTTATATCCAGCAGTGTATTTTCTGTGGCTGAAGTAGCAGAAAGAATTAGGATAGTTAGTATAAATTATTGAAGTCAATTAATTTCCAGACATGTTTCGTCCACATTATCGAATCAAAGTGTATAACAAAATATTAGCTTTTAGATTTATTATATATTAGCATATCATTTTTTTTTCATTAGTTGCCAAATTCCAACCACTTACGATTGAATCCAAGTTTAATGAAAAATATTACCTCTTAGATATTGGTCCTCAGGCCTCATTTCGTTAGTAGCTTTACAAAGTCCTACCTCTTACAAAATATTTCGATTTAACTCAATTCGCCTAATCTTTATGATCCCACTAGCTGTCGAAACTATTAGAGGGTTTTTTAACGTAATTGCACCATACCTGGGTATCGACACCATAACTTACCCTAGTCCCTTTGCGTAGATTACGCAGCCTGTGCATCCGGCTCACTACGCTGGCGGGCGCTGCTAGCTCCCCCTCCGACGGGGGCTGAAAAGAAAGATGGGGCTTAATATTTGCCAAACAACGATACAATATAATAATAAACATGTCCAGAACCGATGCCAATTATAAAACAAATAGTAAATTAGTAAAAGGTAAATATTTTATTTACTATATCTTAAGAAATGCTCACTCTTGAATTTGATAGAATAAAAGTTGGTAGTATAGTGGGTTTACTTTTCTGAGGCATATGTGTGTTTATAGTAAATTAACACGCACTGTTACGGTGAAGAAAAACATCGTGAGGAAATCTACATACCATTGTGATTTTATAAGAATTTCTATGGTAAAGTCCGCCCACCTAACCACTCTCAATCGTGCTCGCAATTGTAGAAGAGGCCCCTACCCTACGGAAGGACGTAATGGGCTGTTAAATAGTGGGTTGATGGTTTTGATATCACTATAACCTATCGCTGGAATGAATATCCATAATTCTATACCAGTGTCCTTTAAACTCGATTTACATATTAATGATTTTAACTCGATCATTTTAGAGGTATGATTTTCTGTTCACTATCTGAATTTTCATTATAGTCCAAATTCAAATCAATCTCTCCACATTTATGCCTCAGCACACCCCAAAATTAGAAGCTGACCGTGACAGAGCAACAAACACACGGATCAATAACCATTAACCGAAACGTCACCAAAGACTGAAACCGTCAACCGCACCATTCCAAATTCCCAACCCGCTCGCTTGTAAACCAATTTAAGTCTAGCTCACACTGGGATAAACATCAACCAGTATAACTGAAACTACCGGTTTTTTTATATCAGGGTTTTTAATGCAGTTGTATTTTTACCTCAAATTTTTTAATAGCAAAAGAAAGAATTTTCGATTAAATCAATTTGCAGAATCATTGATTGTAATTACTAGAATTTGGAATTTTCGCATCAGTGCTGAAAACTTATGATTTCGTACCTATTAATCACACTATGAATGAACGTTTACTTGCTGTGACTATAGCTTGAAATTTTAATTACAAGTTTAAATTTTATTTTGAACTGATACTATTACGCTTGCATCGTTAGATCTAGAACTAGAAGGAGACGATAATTAAATACTGAACCTATATTAGGTATATTGATGTACATTGGAGTGCAAATCGTTTCCTTTGATAATGACAGCAACGGTAATCAACTTCCAAGAACTTACGATTTACATAAAACATCGTCATAATATAATCTATATCTTCATGAAAAATCCACGGTAATAAAATAAAATTCCTTTATATGAAACCTGAAGTCGCTGAATGCAAGCCGCTTCCAACAGGTCGATGTGGAGACCCTTGGGGGAGGCCTATCTCCAAAAGTGGACTTCCTGTGGCTGAAATGATTATGATGATGAAACCTGATAGGACTAGCACCTAGTAAACTCATAAATAAAGTATTTTAAGACTGTAAAACAAAAGTAAATCCAATTTCCAATGTAGAAAAACGCCGCTTTTAAACAGATAAGTTTGAAGTGCGCGTGTGAGCCCAGCCTTAAAGATATATAAACACAAAGCCGCGTTGAGACGGCTCTTACCGGCTCATTACATTTCAATCCACTCGGATTGGCGTCAATGCCAAGTTCGTGGGACAAACGCACCTTTCACACTGATTCATTTGCACCCTTGACCAAAGCGATGAGGTGACTCCACTGAGATTACATACTGTAAGAACAATTCGCAAAGTGAAAATAAAGCGACTATGAAATGGGCATTATTTTAGAATTGAGACGAGTTATTGAATGATTTGTATTGTAAAGTAAATTAAAAGTTACACGTACATTTTTACGGATGTTTTAATGAAAAGAGATATAAGAGATAAATCGGCTTTAAAAATCAAGCTAAGATTAACTTTAAACCAATCGTTTATGCAGTATAAATCGGGAATAATCTGTTAATGGTGCTTTGAACATTAATATTACTTCGTTGAAAAGAGAATGTCCATTCCTAGTATCAGTAAAAAATAAAATTGATCCCGATACTAATACTTCTTAAAACAAATTATACCATTTTATTTTTCTATTTTATCCCAAGTGACATTTTTTTATAAAATAAAGTAATAGTCATCTTTTACATTTTGTTCACAGAGCCCCATACAAAAAAACAAAATATTGGACTTCAAGTTCATTTCTCCAGGAACTCCGGGCCTAGGTTTCGATTATGTTTATATATTTATTGTAAATATGTATTTTCCCCTACACAAAAAAGTAGGTTTTATCGAGGGACAACAATCTTCGCTCCTATACTAAATTTCATAGTTAAATGGGCAATCTCCTTTATTTGTACGAAAAACATATTTCGCAACTATAAAATAAACAAGTGTGTGGTGGCCTGTTGGTAAACGGACTAGACGCGACTCCCAACATGTTCACGGTGGTCGCGAGTTCGAATCCCAGGGCACACCTCTTACTTTTCGGAGATGTGTATATTGATAGTCAATCACCACGCACTAAAACGGTGAAGGAAAATATCGTGAGGAAACCTGCATATCATAGAGATTTAAAAAAAAATGGTATATGATATAGTAAATCCGCCAACCCGCACTAGGCCGGCGTGGTGGACTATATGGCCTAACTACACTCAATCGTAATGTCGATTGTAGAGGAGGCCCGTGCCCTGCAAAGGGACGTATATGGGCTGATACAGTAAATAAACATAGAAAATAATCACAGCTATCGCAGTAGTTTCTAAAGGTCCTAGTCCTAATTTTATTCCAGGCTAAATTAATTAAAACATGGTTTCTATTTTATATTAATTTAAAATGCGAGTCACAACCTTTAGTCTGTGGATTAAGCATATTGTTTAGATAAAGCCGTGGTTTTCCCAAAATAAAATTTGAAACGAAGCTAAACAAAATAAAAAGTAGCTTGTAGAATTCTAAAATTCGTTCAATTATTTCAAATACTCGCACGAGGTCTCGTGTTGTTTAATTTATTTTTACGGTCTCTGTAAAGCTCCTCAGCAGAAACGCCGCGCGGCACTTTCGGCACAAAACTCAATAAAGGCACAATAATCGAGAGGTATTGCACGTAGCAGAAACAGATGAAATCGTTTACTCATTGAAAACATAAATTATATGTTTTTGTAAATCATTTCAATATGAAAATATGTAATATAGAATTATTAATATTATATATCTATAATACCCAAATTAACCAACAATTTATTTGCGGTCTATGCCAGCTGGACTCCCATACGCTTTATATCATCACGCTACGAACTATACGAATGTTAAAAAAAGTTGATATATTTAGGGTGTATAAATGTATCACACGCCGAGATAAAATAGTCAACATGTAAGCGCTGAGGACTGAAAAAGTTGAACATCCCTGCTCTATCAGAACCGATTTTGATGAAACTTATACAGCCCGTAAGAGTTGAACTACATTAAAACCAAAGAATATTTTTTTTACAGTCCGACTTAAACTTTTTGATATACGCATATTTCACAGCCACAAATATATAAACATACACATTGGAATAAAACGATTATTTATGGATTTTATCGCGGATTGGGTCTATACTACTACTTGGGTTTATATTACTTTACAGCTTTCGTGGTCACGGGGCGGACTGGGTGATAAAATCCAAAGTAGCGTTAATCTAAGAAACCATTAAACATACACATATTTATGAAATTTGGCGCTCGTGTTCTGACTAACACGTCCAAAAACTGTGCAATTCTGACAATATTAGGTACCTACATAGTACAATACGCATCAAATGGATAATCTCGTTTTTTGGAAGTCGATTAAAATAAAGAGTGTGTGTTGTATTCCAGTTTGAAGAACTTTGTAGCTAGGTAGAGAAAACTGAACATTGAGCTTGACACTTTATACCTCAAAGTAACGAGGGCATTGCAGTACTACGCAGTACTTAACAAGTTCTAAATTGTGTTTCTCACGTTTAGCGATATGCATAACGCTCATCTTCAGGCAAACGACGTGCTCCTCTCATCATTTTATCTAATAAACAAAGAACTCCGTTCGAAAAGTTGAAAAATATAAAATTAGGTAACTGACATAGCTCTGCAAGTTAGTTGGTTGAAATGGCAATGGGCTGGCCACATAATATGTCATGTCACGCAGAACGGATAACCGCTAGAATAAGCATGTTCTAGAGTGGAAACCGCGTCTCGGCAAACGTAGCGTGAGACGCCTTCTGGCCTGATGGCGGGACGACTTGCACAGCTCGTAGGGACTGGATGCATAATGTAGGAGACCGGGCCCTGTGGTGTACCTTGTATGAGGCCTATGTCCAGCAGTGGACTGCAACGGGCTGATGATGATGACAAATTTAAGAAGGAAAAGCGTAATGAATAGATAAATGAAAAAAAAATGATGAATGGTTTTAGGACTATCTTCTCCCCATGGAATCTAAATTTAATTTGAATTCACTATGAAGCTGATTTAACTCATTTTTAATTTTAGCAAACATGGTGAGGGCGCTATTTATTCGACGCTGAAACCTCCCCACCTGTAAGACTAATTTCACTTCTATGTATTTTACCATTCCGCGGTATTTAACTTCGTAGTATTATCTTTTAAACCACGAGAGAAATCTTTGCTCTTCAGATAATGTACTACTATTTACATTTTTCAAAGATGCACGACAAAAGTTATTATCACGTGATTCTAAGTGCATTGCATGTTTCTTGTAAAATGTGATAGCATACACATAACGACAGAGGAGCCTCGATAATATCTCAAGTTTTATAAATAACTGCTTAAAACTGGATACCCGAAGGCTGAACCCGAAAAGTGACACACATGCATAGGGCTCTATGAGGCTCTGTACCGATGTAAATACTACATGTTAATAGTTTTTCAGCCAGATACGAATAAATAACCTACAAACAACTATAATTTCATTTTTTAAGGCATAATACTATTCAATTTATTCATGTTTCGACATTACAAGAAAAGGTAGCTATAAAGTAATTATTCGAAAAACAAAACTCTAATTTTTCGTGAGTGAGATTGAAATTAATGATACCGACCTCTTTGCTCCTATGCCATGTATAAAAAACATCTGTATATAGCAAATGTAAATAAATAGATAATAATCCGGTTTACATCTATACCGTGTATTCTTATATTAATATACGTACATATTTCTTATAGCTAAAGTTAATTATAAAGGACAGAAGGACCTTGTTTATGTAACTTGTAAACAAATATTTTGCTACAGACAGTTTATTATCCAACCTCTAGCCAGACAAACCGTAAAAAAAGTTTGTGTGACAAAATTAGAAAAATAAATTATACAAACAGCCATTTTGCTGAAAATACTTTTCCTTAACATTTCTACTGACCACTAACGTTTATACAAAGAACTTAATAAAGAGAACAATTAGTGTTTGTACAGTGTGATGTACAATAAATCGACTTGGCCATCGCATGTAAACATAATTTATCGTACAATTTATACATAATGCTCCTGGCCAAGTCGATCTATTTATTTTACACGTAAAGAATTTTAACATTGATATGATAATAACTTACATAATAACTTTATGCAGAAGGTCCCTTAAGCAAGGACTAAATAAATTAATCGACTTGGTATTACATGCATCTCACAACTTTTTCGGTAGAAAACCTGAGCTGCGAGACTTGGAATTTTTTGTACAGGATGTTTTTGATGGGATTGATACTATCATATACAGTAAAGAAATGTAATTTACTTATAAGAGCTAAAGAAGATATGAAGAAAAAAATGTTTCTCAACAAATACATATACCACAGTTATACAATAAATAGAAGTTACCGAGCTCACGAAAAAATCCTTTTGCCCGTCGAAATATTATGGTCATATCTTAGAGTTACAATCAGTTAACTAGATGTGCGAGGGAGGGCTCATCTGTTCTTATCACTGTCAACAGGTGTACCTTATGTATATATTTCTCCATCTTACTGGCAACAGCGGATCCAGGGGGAGGTCCAGGGGGTCATGACCCCCCTTCCGCTCCCTGGGCTAGTTCCAAATTGACAGAATGTATTTATTATCTTATGGATCAAATTTATAAGTACAATAAATTCTATGTATGTATAAATAATGTTAAAAGGTGTATGTGACAACTTTAAAGAATCATCACTATGAATTCGAGAATTGAAATTGTACCCAATGTTCTGACAAGACAACAATATGACCCCCCCCCCCCTTTATCTTGAAAGCTGGATCCGCACTTGCTTACTGGATTATTTAGAACACTGCGTGTAATGATTCTGTCACGCTTACGTAATATAAATATAACTAGTTATGTGATCTCATATAAATTAAATGTGAAAGCTGACTTTAACGCAGGTGTTGTTGTAGGCTGGGTAATATTATCTATGTACCTGATAATAAATTGAGTCTTTTAGACAGAGTTAAGACTACTGACATACAATTATCTTTGAGCATATGCATTATTGTAAAGGGGGCTTAATTAGTTTATTAAGCCCTGTAATTCTAGGACTACAAGTGGATCTTTCCTTAAGGAAAAGAAGAAACACGCCAAAATATTCTACAGGATGCTTTACACACATCGTTTAGCCGGCGACTTTTACAAATCAGAGAAATGTCCTTGCTATTTGTATTCTTCTTATTTGAAAGTCTCTAAGGCGCAATAGGCGAAAATCCAGAAAATATACAAACAGCAGGCAGCTGTTTTGGTTGGTTATGCAGATGTTAGTGTGTACGTAATTTTCACTTTTATTAATGTTATATACCCACTCTTGCTTATTATGTTCTAATTATTAATTTCTTTCCAACCCACATTAGGCCAGCGTGGTGGACTATATGACTATATGGCCTAAACTAACTCAATTGTACTTTCGATTGTAGAGAAGACCCGTTCCATACAATGGGACGCATATGGGCCGATAAAGATGCAGAATTCATTTCTTGAAACCAATTTATTGTATTTTAAGAGCAACCCTGGCGTACAAGAGTTCCTAAACTGTATGCAGATACATTTATTCTCATTAATTTTAAACTGTTATGCACTAATTAAATAGTCGCTCCCGTAAGTAATGTAAGTATGTACTTAGTGTAAGCACTTTAAAGCCATTTCATATTATGAAGGAATATGAATTTTCAACCAACATGGTAAGTAAAATGATTTAGTATTCAAGATTATGGAAAGAATGTACGTAATAATGTACAGAAGTTTGGAGGAAAATTACGCTTCTTATATATTCATAGCATTTTCGTTGCAAAATCTTGAAAAGGGTTCGAAAATAACGTAATATAATGAAAGGAAATTTAATAATAATCATTAAAAATACAAATAATCATCAACCTCAGGAAGTCCATTGCTAAATAGAGCAAGCCAAGAATTTCCATAGTGATTTTTGAAAACGGCCTGCATGCATCTAGAATAGTAGTAACATTTCAAAATTATTTCTGTTTTTTTGAGTAATATGCTAATAAAAATAATGCATAAATTGAAATGTATAAGTTTCGCCGAATAAACTCAATACAGACGCTATTAAATTATGTATAAATGATTTATTACTCAAACTTACGGCGAAATTAAACGAAAATTGTCACCGATAAAAACTTTTCCAACCGGTATAAAACTTGACTCTCATTAATCATAACAATTATTTATTTATTTCGGCATGTCAGAAAACGTGGTAAGAAAACCTGCATTACCATAGAAATTTACAAGATTACTTATGGCATATGAAGTCCGCTAATTCGCACTATGCCAGCGTGGTTGACAATGTACTAGCTCCTCTAAATTCCACTTAACATAGTAATAAACGTGCCATACAATGGTGCCTAATTAGGTTGGATTATTATTATATCATATTTTTACTAGCTTACTCTGTTCAAAATGTAAAACTTTCGAATGGCAAATAACATATATTTTCTGCATAAAGTTTCATTTCAGCCATCTTTCAAGTTGTCGCAATGTGGGGCAGTGTTGCTAGCGTTGCATCTGCGTAAAAAGTTTTATTATGTGCTCAAAGTTTATCAGCACAGAATTGTAAAAAGAGTCGTTTAGAATCAGCGATATCCCTGACTTCGCGAGTTTTATAACAACAACTTGTAGAAGAAATACACCATTCCTCGCATTGGGTCAGATTTTTTTAAGGCGTCGTGAGCCAAAGAGTTAGCAGCTGCCTGATGATAAGTGGCTATCGCTACTCATAGAAACTACAATACCTTGGGTATAGGATAACCGCTATATACAGTTAAAAAAAAAGTGGTGAACTAAAACGCAATTCCTTCCAATAGTAATGAAGAGCAGTGGTCATCTACGAGATGCAAAAACGCTCGTAGTATTATTTGTTATTATGAAACCATGAGCGAGCGAACATCGCCTCGATTTTCTGGCTGTAACCGAACACTTCAATTTCTCCCCGTAGTCAAACTCTACCATAGTATTAAGAATTTAAGACTCCTCGTAGATTTATTTACTCAGTTCTTAATATATTTGCAACAAATGTATTTTTAATTAGTAATTACTAATTAGACGTAAACGTACAAATCAGTCTCAGCAGACGAGCTTGGAGGTTAAGGGCACGTTGGAGTTGTTTAAACCAATTACTTAACGCACAAACAAAGGAGCGTTTAAACTTAACAACATAATCTTAGTGCCAAATTGGCCACCGAGACTCATGAGAGTTAGTGTTTTGTTTTTATATAAATCATGAATTTATGTACTGGGTATACGTAGTCTAAAAACATATAATTAAAGTTAAAAGAAATGGTTATCTGGTTTTATCTGCTTGATTATGCAGTATCAATTTTATTTTATTAATGTGGATACGTAATTGTATCAATTTTCCCCGACCAACCAGATCAACTTAAAGATGTAATAGATAATAGCTATCAAGGAATCCATATATTAAATAGTCTTGTAAACATTTTTAAGATAAGTAAGTTGTACATTTTAGACGACTCTCGCGGGATGCCGCGTAGAGCCTATTTAGATAATTGGGAGAGACGACCTAGATGTTTTTATTTAATAAATTAACTGTTATTGCAGGTTGTTAAAGATCCCATCAAATTTTAAATGATATATGTACATATGTACCTTGATTTACATAGATAATGAATTCAATATTTTTATCGCTGTAATTATTAGAACAACAGGAATGTTGTCATATTTAAATATTAAATTACCTAAAAACCCCAACAATTTGCATCTCAGTTTGTAAAGTAAATTATCAGTAAATTAAATCAATTTTAAATTGAGAAACATCCATCCATCCATCCATCAGCCAAAGGAAGTCCACTGCTGAACATAGGCCTCCCCCAATGATTTCCACAGAGACCTGTTGGAGGCAGCCTGCATCCAGCGACGTCCCGCGACCTTTACCAGGTCGTCGGACCATCTTGTGGGTGGACGTCCTACGCTGCGCTTTCCGCTACGTGGCCTCCATTCGAGCACTTTCCGACCCCATCGATCATCAGATCTCCACGCTATGTGCCCTGCCCATTGCCACTTCAACTTGCTAATCCGGTGGGCTATGTCGGTTATTTTAGTTCTCCTACGGATCTCCTCATTTCTGATTCGATCTCGTAGGAAACCCCGAGCATAGCCCTCTCCATAGCTCGTTGAGTGACTTTGAGCTTCCTAATAAGGCCCATAGTGAGAGGCCACGTCTCGGTGCCGTAAGTCATCACTGGCAAAACACAACTATCGAAGACTTTCGATTTAAGGCGCTGAGGTGTTTTGGACGAGAAGACGTCGCGTAGTTTCCCGAACGCTGCCCAACCGAGTTGGATTCGACGATTGACCTCTCTCTCGAAGTTGGACCTGCCTAACCGGACCACTTGTCCTAAATAGACATATTCGTCAACAACTTTAAGAGTCGAGCCCCCAACACCGAAGGGGGTGGGCACAACATGGACATTGAGAAACGTTTCTAATAAAAAAAAATATCGTCCAGCCCTCAAAAAGTTGGTGTTCGTCTGTTATTCATCCAAAATAAATGCACTTAAATAATTGAATACACATTAATGATTTCGAATTGAAATAATAAACTAACATATCTTGAGAACAAAACAGCAAGATTCATTCCAATTTAGCAGGAACGTCGTTCCCGAAGGGCCTGTTTGGAGGTGAAGGGCGCGATGGTTACAGCAATCACTTAAGACACGGAACAAATCTCAGAATTACGCACGGAATTCCAAGAGTGGAACGCTTCTTGAGTAGAGTTTGCGAACGAAATTACGCGTTTGTACTTTGTGTGTATTTTAAAAGCACAACTTTAGCATGTACTATATGCATATATTGGTTAAAAGCTGCAGCTTTTAACCAATATTATAACGCAATAGGCCAGCTTGGTGGACGATATAGACTATGTTGTAGAGAAGTCCTGTGCTGAAAAATGAGCGATAATTAATCAGTTGATACAGTATAGTAGTATACTTTCATACATACATAAACTCACACCTTTTTCCCAGAAGGGGTGGCTTGAGGTGCTACCAGGGCACCCACATTTCGCCTTGTATGTTCCGTCCCGCGATGTGATAAGGGGCGAACATATCGCCATATCTTGTACAAATTCCAAGATAATAATGAATAGAAAAATCCAATATCACTTTACCCGACATGGGATTCGAATCCGAGACCTCAGCTTTGTAACCGTACGTAACAAGTACGCCACCGAGGCAGTCGGTATATTTTCATTCGTTACTAAAATCAAATCAAGCACATTTATATACCCCCTATAGTCCAGTCCTTGGTAGTTTTACCTGGGATTTTTTCCGGGAGTTTTTGAAAATAGGTGACTTAATAGATTTTGAGGTGCTCTTTACGAATTTCTACTTTGAGATCTCGTATCTTAAGGTATCGCGCCGCTATATTGGTTTTGCCATACAAAATGGGGTCCAAAAGCAGTTTTTTTGACATTATCTCCTTTGGGAGTCACATTACCAAGAAAACACCTGTATACAAAATTAATACTAGAGAAAATTTCCTACAATTTATATCTTAACATATTTTCTCGTACGGTAAATAATTTAGACTACGAGGTCGCAAAGTGGATATTCGAATAAAGCACCCCAAAATCCATAAAGTCGCCCATTTCCAAAACTTCCGAAATACTTTCCAGGTTAACCTCTTTTTTTTAACCAAATGACTGGACTACTAATCGTAACGGTGTATATTTCTTTATATTAACGGAGTAAAAATAAATACCTAGTACGTGTATAGTAGTATTCAATCACATTTTTTAAGGACTTGATGGTTTGGGTCTGCGCCCGCCCTGTGACTGTTAGTTAGTTCCGTCAGCGCTAACACGTTCGTTGCAATTCACTGAAACCCTCCATTCTTTTTCGGAAAAAAGTATCCGATGCGGTCGTACGAGTATGTCACTCACGAGCTCTCCTAAATCTATTGTTACTTCGAAACCTAACGAATCTGTTATTTTATTTATACAAGTGCAAAAATGGGAAAATAAAATGTACATGTCGTTTAAAAATGTCTTATTTTGGTTTTAACATTTACAAGTACTGGGACGAAATGCGACCCCCTTATCCAGGATACTATCTCCAAAATTATTGTTAACCCTTAGTTCTAATTTACCTTCAAATATGAGCCAATACAGTGTACACTCTTTAAGCGAGATTTAACATAAATGTTAGTATCTGATCGGTAACCGTTTACTGTCGATTATTGTATACTAACATAAGTCCCTAAGCCTGTGTCGATCAATAAAATTGTTTTTATCTAGTTTTTATACTTAGGCTTAATCATAACCAGGTCTTTGACTAACGTAACAACACATTAATATTTCAGCAAAACTATTTGTGTAATTCTTAAATTCGAAATTATTCAACCATTAATGATTCAATCATAGTATATAAATAATTTTTTGTAAGCAGTTACTGTTATCATCATAACCAAATATTATAACTTTATAATATATTCAAAAAATCGTTGCATTGATACCATAGCACTGTGAAAAGGGGCAAGTAAAACTAGGGAAAATATAGAGAAGAAGACCAAGGGCAATTTCTACAAAGCATTAAAAATTATCTCAAGTAGAGAGCATGCCTGGCGCTAGATAGGTTAAGGCTAGGCTACAGTAACATCTGTCAAATCTAATAAACCTTGAATGGTACAAATGCCGCGCGAAGGGCTTGCCTTGCAAAAATATTAAGTCGTATAACTCTAAGAACAGGCATTGGTAAGAAATATGAGTCAAAAACCTGTTAAGTTATATTATAAAGAAGTTTAATTTAGTGTAACCGGATATGTAGATATGTCTGCATTCCTATTATTATTCGGTCCAATCAAAATACGACTAAAACATGTTAGGCCAGTTGGCATATTAATAGGACTCATAGGTTGAAATGAATCGAAAATGAAAAATCGAAAAAAATTAAAAAAAAAACGACAGAAATCGAAAAAAAGAAAAATCGAAATAAATGTAAAATCCACTATTTTGTGTCAACCAGCGAACGATGCGTATTTAAATATTTTTTTACCTAGACCAACCATCAGTCGAAGTGACCAAAAGCAATTAGGAGTTTAAAAAATTATTTCAATCTCCATACTGGGACAGAACTGCACGCCTAAATGTTTATTTTTAATTTAGATGAAGATATGCCTCGTGTTTCATATACTGTGTGAGACGTAGATTCTAAACCCGAAGCATATATGCTTAGATTAGCATAAGGTATTATCTAAAGAGCTGGAGCTTAAGAGCGTTTATACCCTGCACGCGCTTTTTGGCTTAAAAAAAGGACTTTTCAAATGAGTTAATAGCCACCAATAAACAATTTAAAGGAAAAATAATTATTACTAATTTTAGAAAAGGTTGTCATCTAGGGATTTTGGTGGAAAACATTATAGATTGATGGATAATTTGTGAGTACTATACGGATTACTGAACACAAGTTTCGTTATTTAGGCTTTAAATGGCAATTTAGAAGCTTAAGATATCCGAAACCACTAAATATAAGATGAAAATAAAAATATTATCAGACTAATAAGACCCATATGGAGGGATTTTGCTGAGAAAAATAATCTTTTTGTGTTTAGTTACTGAAAAATAAAAATTTAAACAATGCGAAATTATTTAGAAACTCTCGTCAAGAACATATTTTTTTTCACCAACTTATCGTACATAATTTTTTACAGCAATTGCATATTACAATAGAAGAACATCTTATCAATAAATTACCATTTTATATTTCAACAAAATTAGTTTTCATGTTTTCTACAAATATTTTAAAAACCACTATAAAACACGCTGTCCGACGTGGATCAAATCAGACCGCCGCAAGGCCTTCTAGAGGGAGGACGTATCGCTCGTCGCTCCGGCCTGGCTGCAGTCGATTATGCCGCGCGTAGTAAAAATAGCCACGCGCGAAATGCGATTACCACATCTTAGTACTTTGGTAGTAAAATATTTAATTATTTTTATTACCTACAATGATTTTGTAGTGAGTATAAATTATGTTTCAGGTAATATAATGGGATGTAATTCCGAGGCTAAATTATGTTATGTATTGTAATATAAAATTAAATATATTTCGTAATTGTAAGGGGTTGTAAGGCCCCTAACACTATTTATGTGTTCGAACACGAAATGATTAATAAAACGTCCGTAGTGTATACTGATTGAACACTGATTTGAATGCAACTTAACAATGTAATAATAACGAAAATATGATTACTATATAAATTTGTATTATTCTTTGGTTGCACAGTAATATTTGTCTACTTATAATGCAAATAAAATATTTTTATGATGTTATATTACAGTTACATTTCAATTGAATATTTGAAGCGCACGGATCAAAGTTGTTTGAGCCGATTGTATAGCGAGCCGACGCGGCAGCTCTACGCACACAGCTTTGGTCGCTTATGTGTGCGTGAAATTAACGAAGAAATACCTATAGTTGACTTTGCGCGCAAGGTGTATACGCTCTTAAGATTAACTTGAAAGCCGCATTCGAGTTGTTAGAGATTAATTAATTTTATGTGCGAGTTAGACAAACCAAAATCTCTTATTTTTTTAAGGATTAATAAACTGTGTAATAATAAATAAACTCAAGTTGTTAACTTTAATCATTTACCTAAAGGTAACTTTGGTAAGTACTCACATGCTATAGAAAAATGACACGTAAAATGTATCTCTGTGTAATTAACTTTTTCAAAGGGGAATATCATACAAAATACAATGAAATAAGCAGAATGAAATCACATGCAATATATCACGACTGACCCCTTGCCCAGTGCCACAAGAATAACTGCATTGGTATTTCATTATAAGATCGCACACCGACAATTAAGAGTATGTAGCTATCTACAAACACAGAATCATTATGTTATCGAATGGTAATGAAGTCAAGAAGTTTGCGCCGCACGCTGCTCCCTCATCCAAGATCGCAGAACAATTCAGCGAGTAAATAATTAGCTAGAAACACGCAACGCCGTCACTAACACGTGTCCAGTTACCAACTCTGTGCTCACCACTCCAATAAACTAATTGGAAGAATTGAGCGTGTGCTAACATATACTCGTATATATAAACTTATAGTTTAATACCATTTCTTTTTTAACTATCGAATATTTTTCTTTTTATTCTATTGACGAGTTTCAGTTTTCTAAATTGAAAATTCGTAGCATTTTGAAGGTTTTTATAACGGATTCGTCATTCAGTTGTTCTGCTGTTAAGAGCAATCGTATGACGATACGGGTATTTCTATTGTATTTACCATCATTTTTTACTACTGACAGCCTCCGTGGCGCAGTTAGTTACACGCCGGCTGCGAAATGAGAGGCCGCGGCTGCGATCCCCGCACCGATACAAATATTTATGTGATCCACAGGTATGTATTTGTTTCCAGTCTAGGTGTTTGTGAGAACGAAAAGTTTCTCGTAGTTCCTGATACCCTCGACATAAGACTCGATCTAAATGAATCGCTAAACAATTGTGACTGCTAGGCCACTAGTTTATTTAGTCGCCTTTTATCTCGAACTTTTCAGTTAGATATTTTTAATAATGTAATTCGTTTTTCACGCTTTATGTAGTTTCCAAGGCCATATTTTGTATTGAAAGTTATTTTGTAAATTTTGGGCTTCTCGTACTCTTTAATTGCTAGTTACATAAAAATAAATTGCGATTTTAAAACTAATATTACATAAAAGTATATGTGTTACATATTTTTATGACGACATTTAATTTTGAAGGCACCAAACTTATTAAATACAATAATTTAAAGAAAGAAAGAAAAAAAAGAAAAAATGCTTTATTATCGCGCAAATTAGCCGCATACAACACAGTACAATAATTATAAAAATGTAACAATACAATAAATTAAAAAAAAAAAACAAAGAAGAGACTAAATATAAAAAAGGAGAAAAAAATAACAGGTAAGTATGTTGCGCAGCTCACTCGCGATAACAGGTCAACATCTCAGCATGATGCTGTGTGATTACAGAAGCAACCACACAGCGCTGGTTTTCAGATGTAACCTTAGGCGACGCGACGTACAGAAGCTAAGCTAGCTCAGCAACAATTACAATAATAACAAAGATATTGTAAATAAGAAGAAATAAATAGTGCAGGCAATAAGTAGTAATTAAAAATGATAAGTCCAAATATAATGCACAAGTAATAAAAATAAAAAAAAAAAAAAGTAGAATTAAAACGAGTGTCAGATAAATTCATTCATATAATGTCAAGAAAATAATAATAAAAATTAAATGCATAAAAATAGTGTTTCAAAATGAAGCAAATTGAAATAATTAATATAATAAGTGTCAATTTAAACATCGACAAAACAGACGTGAACAAAATCGTGGTATCGAATAACAATTTAACAAGATTTTATATCATATTGTCTCGCTCGCACATCGACGCTCGAACAACAACGCACACGCCGCGCCGTGCGCGCCGAGAGCCCGGTGCGGCGCGGCGCGGCGCAGGGAGTAGGAGTAGAGGTAAGAGGAGTAGGGATGCGACCGGCCGCGGTGCCATGCCGCGCCGCTCCCGGTCTTAAAGACGAGCGCTGCCGGCGCGGCACGCTGACCGTAACTAGTAACTACACGACCGATAATAAAACCAAGAGATATAATAATTTAGTATTTCAAAAAGGAGTGCAATTGAATATTAATGCAAAAAAAAAAAATTACATCGCCGCCTACACGTTGCTGGGATGACTATTATTGCTATGTAGCGAACAGGTCATGCACATAATGTAAGTATAATTTATGTATTCTAATTTTTTGTAATTTCTTTATTTATTATCCATCCTTATCATTCTTCAAATCAAAATCAAATCAAAATATTCTTTATTGATATAATCTTTCACTTATATCATATTATATTTATGATATATCAATTATATCAATAAATCACTTGTGAATTGTTAATTTCTGCTACCATCGCGTCAGAACTGGTAGGTCTCTCATATGTGAGAGGCCATCTGGGTAGGTACCACCGCAATGTCTATATCTCCCGTGAAACAACACTGCTTAAATGCACTGTTGTGTTTCGGATTGAATGACATTGTAGCCAGCGCAACTACTGGACATATTGAGACTTAACATCTTATGTCTCAGGATGGCGAGCGCAGTGGAATGTTGCTACTGTTTATGAGCGGTCGTATCGCTTAACATCAGGCGAACGGCTTGCTCGCCTCGCCATTGACGGCAATAAAAAAAAAAAAAAAGAACGTTTTGTAGCTGTAAAGAAGAAACGGCGGGAACAAGCAACTCCCTTAGCAACACGAACTGTCTTCTTGTTTAATTTTATAGCCATATAAAAAAATCTTGTAATACTAAACTACTTTATTAGAAGATAGAAGAAGATAAATATTGATCTAAAGTAGTTTATAAATTCAACAGCATTAAATCTATCATTAAGTGGCAAAATAATGCAAAGGAGAACTATAAAGGTTTATTTTGCAGTCCAGTGTAACTTTTAAATTTAATCTAATTCTGTGATCGGGACGTATCATACAATATATTGATAATTGTTTTACTAAATTAATTAAAAATTGTTTTGCAATATCAAGCAATAAAATACACGTTAACAAAATGGTTTTTGCTCATAAAATTCATTCAACCGTTTCCGTCAGCTTTTTAGCTTTTATCTGCCTCTTGGGCGCTTTTATAATGGCATCGTAAAATACCAACGGTTCATAATTCTAATCCGGCACACGTACTGACTTGTATACGTTAATAAAAAAAAATAAAAAAATATATATTACAAAAATTTCATTAGTATAAAGGATTTATCCAACTTGTAATTCTACCTAAAAAAAACAATGTCTCTACTTTATGCCACCATGATTAAATTTATTGCAGTAAAATCCGAGGGTTGGATCCAAAATTAATTAACACAGTAGCCCAATGTCCCTACCACAGGTACTTCAAAATAAATAATCGGTTACTTTGGATATAAAACAGAAAACATTGGGCCGAAAACCATTAACAACTTCTAATCAGGGACTTACCTGAATACATTATTTGTTTCCAATTTTTGGATACTGACTAAAATATGTTTAGTATGAATATTACTTGCATATATTTTGAATGCGGTAACTTAAAGTTTAGACCAAATCATTTTAGAATCATTCAACTACATGCATTGAATCATTGCAATTTCTCAATTGTACTCGACCATTTTAAACCAACGCTTACAGACTACAGAATGGGCGCGAAGATTTTTTCATTGAACTCAAACGTTCCTTGAATCTCATATCTACTTGGAGTTTCAGGAATATAATTGAAATGAATGCCAGGAAAACCCAGTTGTGTGCGTTCACGAGCAAAAAATCCCCTTCTGGGTATTTACTTCTCAATGCGGAATAACCTTAGTATTCTTGGCATGGATATCCATTGTGATCAAGGAATCAGATCGAAGGCGTAATATCTGCTACTTCACGCAGAGTTGGAGTCCTGAACTGAGTGCGTTGGCTTTTCACGCCCGGGTAACTTTACCGCTTCTACAAAGCGCAGGTGCAGCGGATATGGAATTCTGTTCGCACCTCTGGGATGGATCCGCCCATGAGTTGCTCGATGCCTTGGATGGATTGCACCGGCAGGCCAACCGTGTTGTGAATGATGCAGACGTTTCGGGCAACTTAAAGTTGCTACAGCTACTGAGGAACGTCGCCTCCCTAAGCGTGTTCTATTGTCGATATCATGGCGAATGTTCTGAGGAATTGTTTATTTGATCCCCTGTTCTCCTTTCCTTAACAGAACCATAGCTTGATGGTTCAAACCATCTCGGTGCCAACCAAAAGGTTCTCCAACTCCTTTCTTTGCCACACCGTCTTGCTGTGGAACAGTTTGCCATCACACGGATTCCCTCCTTGCTATAATCCTGGATCCATCCACCCTAGTGTGAAGAGGCATCTTAGCGCGCTGGCATGATTGTATCAAATGACATGATACCGCGGCCTAATGCCATTTGATTCTCTGTCTAGACGGCATTTGCACTCACCACCAGTTGCAATGCAGATACTGTGCCGAGAAAGACAAAAAAAATAACAAAACTACTGCTTTAAAAGTTATTTTAATTTTCAAACTGAATTTGCATATAAATGATTGCTTGTACGGAGTAAGGATTGTTTTAATTTGATGAGTTTAATGTGGTTTTACGACTTCGTCACTTTTAGATTAACATTTTTTCCCTTTTCTTAGCGAAAAGCGAAATTATACACTTTTCTACTCACTTTCGTTTCCAGGCGAATGGCTAAAGTTCATAATGAAGTGAACAATTAAAAGGTTTTATAAAAATGAGAACTTTATCTACAGTATTTATATTTCCGTTCTTGGTTTTGATAACGTCTCAGTCGTTACTATTTACCCCTCACGCGCTACTATCTACCTCGGAAATGAGTATAATTAAGGAACTTGCCTAATTAAACCAGTAAAAAGATGGTTGGAATAAAAATAAGAAAGAAATATTGTACTTATAAGTGAATCCTCTTACGATAGTTACATTTACGAATTATTTCTTCAGTCAAAACACTGAATAAAATCAAAACGCGTAAAAAATGAACTCACCTGGTCTCCCATTCCGGTGATGATAGGTGTGTTCCAGTAAGCTGCTAATCTCGCGACTGGCTCCAAGGCGAAGGCACAGGCCGGTCCGATAAATGCAATGACGTCATCCTTGAAGTGCATGTCGGCGGCTAGGCCAGGAGCTATGGCACCGGAACATGAGGGATAACTAGAAAAAAATAAATTTTTGAAATTCGAATTGCCGAAAATAAATATTGGGTCAGTTGAAAGTGACACTATAAAACAAATAAAATATCCTGATATTTTGTTCTCATGGTTTGAAGGTTAAATATTATTATTGGATGTAAATAAAAAACTTTTACATCAAAAAGTTCTTTGATCACTGCGTCAAATGGGACTCGATGTTATCATCAAGGATTTTTCGGATATATTTACTTTCACGTATAATTTCAGTTATTTCTACATTTCAGACATTCGAGATGTGATAAGCAAAGTAAGACGGAAGTCACTTAGCTTTACAAAATTTAATTACACATTTATATCTACTTCTTATCTATACATACAGGGTATATCATGACTGCTACCGAAAACGAAGCCGGGTGGTAGTTTAAGACACAATGCAACAGAAAAAATTGCAAAAAAAAAGCGACAATTTTTTTGTAATTTTTTTCCTATGACCGTATTTGGGTGGTAAATACATTTTTTCCTAAAATAATAGTGTATACCTCTTTATTTATAAATAATCTAAGGTATAAAAGTGTTTAAATTATTATTTTAGCAAAAACTATGAATTTACCACCCAAAAATGACGATATTTAAAAATTCAAAAAAATTTGCAATGTGTTTGTAGTCACTAAAACTACCACCCGTCTTCGTTTCGGTAGCAGTCTTGAGATACCCGGTATAAATAAAATTGAAGTGTCTGTTTTAAGAGAGAAAATAAAAAAAATGTCCTTCAACATATCGTTATATATACGATACCTATGCCGAAAATGATATTTCAATTTTTTTTGTCTGTCTGTCTGTCTGTCTGTTTGTTCCGGCTAATCTCTGACATGGCTGGACCGATTTTGACGGGGCTTTTTTTGTCAGGTAGCTGATATAACAAGGAGTAACTTAGGCTACATTTATTTTAGACAAAATATTTTATTTTAGAAAAATAAAGTAATGTTGTAATGCCCGCGCGCAGCTCACGCGCATGCCACCACTGGGCCGTCACGTCGGGCGCCTCCCACCAATATCAATACAAAATATTGTATAAAAAAAATCAATAAAGCTAATAGAACAAAACTGAAAATAAATGTGTAACGGGAGTTTACCGCCGCTCGCTAAGAGATGGCGCCACCGTAGAATTAGATCGCGGTATGGTTTTGTTACAAATAGACCAAGAGTCCGTGGCCGCCAGACTTTCGTAATTTTTTAAAAGCTGGAAGTTTGTCTGTTTATGGCTCTAACATAGGCATCACACAATCAAATATTATGAAGTTCCGATCGTGGTTGCTTTAGAAGTTATGAGCTTCAATGTTTCTGACAAGGTGAAAGAACCATCAAAACTGTCTCAATACCAAGAAAATATTTGTTTATAGTTACCTTAATAACATATATAAAATTCAGCTTTTATGCTGTAACGCTGACAAAATTACATTATGTTAAAGTTTGAAGATAGAGTAATATTTAATAACATAATTTTGCCGGCGTTATAGTATAAAAGCTGAATTTTATACATGTAATTAAGGGAATTATAAACAAATATTTACTTGGTATTCAGACACTTTTGATGGTTCTTTCATCTTGCTAGAAACATTGAAGCTCATAACTTCCAAAGCAACCACGATCGGAACTTCGTAATAGCTGATCGTATGATGCCAATGTTAGAGGCATGCGCAGACAAACTTTCAGCTTTTATAAAATTACGAAGGTCTGGCGGTCACGGGCTCTTGGTCTAAAAGGTAAATAAAAATGCAAAAACCAAAAAAAAAACTAAGTAAACTAATTAACTTTTTTTAATTCCACGCGGATGAAGTCGCGGGCACAGCTAGTTTAAAATATAAAGTCATGAAAACGCTGTAGAATTCATAGCTATAGCCAACCTTAATATCCGACACAACTTTTGTAATTTTGTATTGCCTGAGAAACTATCCCCAGTAAAAATACTCGTATGTACCAATATGAAGAAAATAGCATTTCTGCAAGTTGCAAGCAATCATTTGCATTTTAATAGACGTGACTTTAAAATAATAGATGTGGCGAGAGAATTAACTTCAAAATAAACTTTACTTTACATAAATAATATTTAAAATGGTGGCGAGGACCTCTTTTGATTAGGTCATATATTTCATAACAGCACGAACAGTGTAAATGATATTATACGAATCTATCGTTTTAGTAATATCTACATAACATTTAAATTTTCTAAATAATTTAGATTCATTGAAAAAATAATCTGATGACACTGATTAATAAAAAATAATATTTTTAAAATGATGGCCCAATTCGGCCCTATTAGTCAAAGGAAGCCGCCCCGGTTATAGTGTACTTTGTCGGATCCAACGCGGCTCGATTATTCTTCCTTTGAGGTCGCCGCCGCCGTTTGTGAGTGCGTGCCGAAAGGCGGCAATTTCTTTGTCGGTAACTTTTAGCATTTTGCAAAAGAAGCCCGACATCTTGAGGTGTGTTCACACTACACACTTGATATAACTTAATTGGATTAAGTACTCCGATATAAAAGTTACGTTAAAAAAAAAGATCTTATTGGACTGATACTGATAATTGCTCAAGAGCTTATAATATTATTTAAATATGTCATCAGCCGATCCAGTCAATTACAAATTGCCTATTTACTTTGCTTACTATTGTATTTAACATTATTTTAATGTATTATGAAAATAATGTTACTTTAAAGTGATAAAATTTCTTCTAAATTCTTATACCTAGAGAAATGTCGTCTACCATTATAGCATAGAATTTGCATATGAGACTTATTTGAGATAAAATTAGTGAAATCAATAAACACTAACTACTAATTTACTACACTGGAGACCCCGTGCCCTGCAGTGGCACGTATATGGGCTGATACAATAGTAATACTAATTGTTCAGATGAATTATTATGAACTCAAATAGGAAAGCTTTGTATCTAATGTGAACAGGCCTTTATCTTTCAAGAATCAAAATAATAATTTATTTTTTATTAGTTGAATTCGAATTGCGATCGCGTGTGCATGTATTAGTCGTGTGCATATTATTGTAAATTCGTTTTCAGTTATTTTGAGTAAATTTTATTAATTTAACTATGCTTTGAACATTACCCAATTTGATAGCTTTTGATGTAACTTGTGTTATGTGAAATGTAAAAGAAAAAGTGATTTGTGCTACCAAACTGTGACAGTGTTTTCGTGCGGGTTTTGGCGGATCCTGCGCTTCCAGCTTTGCCTATCAAGGTCATTACGGTTTACATAGGTCAGTTAATCATTAGGTCAGTTAACTATTTTGGTAGTCATTAATGACAACTAACCAGCCCATATGAGTCACCGACAGCCTCCGTGGCGCAGTTGGTAAGAACCGCCTGTGAAATGAGAGACCGCGGGTTCGGTTCCCGCCCCGAGACAAATAATTTCCGTGAACCATAATTATTTTTCTAATACCCGCGACACAAGATTTGTATCTTAGTGTGGGGTTAGTACCCATGTATGTGACTGTTGACAATATTAATTTAATATCTTTTTTATGTACCCTGAGCGTGATGTACACAATCGCACGACTTATAAGTAAATAACGAGCTCTGCTTATTTATTGTTGAATGTCTACCGTTCAGTTGTAAGGTTCAATCACTTTAGCATAACATGTTAAGGGGTAGCATGTGTAACGTTAGTTTTTTTTTTCTCGGCATCTTTCTTATTATTCGCTAGCGCCATACAAATCCGTCTTAATTAAGATTCCTTCACCATATACTATAATGTATATTGGCAGGTGCGCCGTTTTCCTTGTCCACCCTGTATAGTGTCTGGTAAAAATGTATACTATATTGTTTATTAATATTACATCAGATTTATCGTAACTAAGAAGACGTTGTTTTAGTCTAAAACATTTTAAGACGTGTCTCGTTTCAATGGATAGTTGAAATAAAGTTCAGTCACAGGTCGTCTACGATATTCTGCCGCCGAATACGCTGTTATCAAAATAATAAGATTATAAATTTTATCACATTAAGCATGTTACCTAATACTTACGGGATTATCAGTACTTATAAATTGCTTGTTGTTTATATTAGAAAAACATAACAAGTATTTTAAAAAATAAAATTGTTTTATATGTATTTCCAAATTTCGCCACACTCCCTTAAATTTTAGATGGTCTGTTTATATTATTGACTAATAAATACAGTGTACAATTATAATATAAATTATACATCATAATTACTTTCTGTAGAAAAACAATGAGATTAGATGCATAGATTTAATAATTAAAAAATATAACTCAGTTGCAAGTATGAGTTAGTTTTGAAATATAAATTATTGACCAATACTTGAGAAATAAACACTAATAAAAACAATACGCACCTCCCCTGCACCTTCTGAAGTTCAATGCCATGATGTGCCAGAAACTTCTCGTTGACTTTATCCAAAGCCAGATCAACAGCAGGACCACATCTCTCAAGGTCAAACGGAGAATCCAGCCTGGACGCCATCAGCACGCCAACCTTATACACTGTTTTGTTCAACACTGAACCGGACAAAACTGGATACACCAGGAATGAATAAAAAAGTCTCACGAAATGCATATTGTCTAATTGAACTAAAATATTTATTTATGATACAGTCTGAAAATGTAGTTAGAAACTGTGTACAACTAGACGTTAAACTAATTTAAACGAGATTGCAAATTCCATAATGTGACAAAGTATTGACACTCGAATATATTTACATTCAAAACTCTGAATTGTTTAAACTATGCCTGTATAGTTTTGACAAAATATAATTTAATCAGTATACCATCAAAAAATCTAAGTCAGTATTATCACGTATTTTTTACTTTAAGTTCACAGTAAGTTCAAAATTTCTGGCAATTCATACATCCACTATTTTTTAATTTAACTTTTTAATAATTCGACTTCGTTTTCCCGCCAACGCAAGAAGATTTTCGCGCCTTTTCACGCACAGTGAAGCGAGCGATCGCCAACAAGTCGAGGCTGTACTGACGACTAACCGTTGCCTTTGTAGGGGTGTGAGGCGATTCAACAGGTACTTTTAACCCCTGCAGGACTTTATAATATATGCCTTGAAAGGTTGTTTTGTATTCTATACTATTATTTTCCTTTTTTTTTAAATATTTGTTGTTGACAATTGACATACCTAAACTAAGCCAATATTTTTATTTTCTCTTGGTCGTTACATGATATATTTTTTTCTATCCTTTGAAGGTATGTTTGATATAAGGAAGCTATTATTAATTATTTCAAAAATTAGAACCAAAAAATACGAGAACATCGTCAAATAACTACGTCTTCTTCAATATGGTACAAATATAATACTCTAAGGCTTAGAGTATATACATATAGAGGGAGCGCTGGTACTTGAAAAACGTAGATAAAAATGGTGGTGCCGGGGCCACCTTTTTTTTCCCGCCAATCAGTATGGATTCAGACAGCGTAGGGTACACATGAAATCTTCTAGAAAGAAAAATCTTAAAATGCCATTTTGCGTCATTAAATTGTGCCCAAATTCTACCAAACGCATATTTAATAAGTATATAATTAGCTACCATAGGTACCATTGCATATTTATTAATATATATATATAATTTTACTAAAAAAAATTAGAATTAGCGCGCTTTCTATAGACATATTTTTCAGTGTTGCAAATTTATAAAAAAATAATTACTCGATATCCTGGTAAATTGTTTAAACTGTTTTTTAATATAAATAAATTTATATGAAAAAAACAATTTGACGTTATATTAAACCGACAAAATAAAATAAGTAATTCTCTGATCTTATATAATTGGACATAAATTTTAAATCTGTCTTACTTTAATCCGGATTGTGAATATTGGCCGCCATTTAAATTTTAGAGCCTTAGCGCGACTTCTGGTAGGAGGTATATATTTAATATTTAACGGCCGTCCCCGTATACCGGTAACATAAATTCATAGACGGAATTGAATGTTTTGGCCGCCATTTTGAACTTTTTAGTTATCAACCCGATTGCTCTCAAAATTAATATCTGGCAGTCCCTGGGTACGGATAACATAAATTTATAGTCAGAATTGCATATTTTGGCCACCATGTTGAATTTTTTGTTTGTAACCCGATTGCTCTCAAAATCAATATCTATCTGTTAAAGATATGTAAACAACCAAATCTATATAATGTTTTTTTAGGATACCCCTGGATCGAAAAATAAGACGCCAAAGCGTTAATATTTTAAGAAGGAGTCGTTTAGAAGACTGTTGGATACCTACAAAATATTTTTATTATAATTAATATGATGAAAATACATTTTTGATTTTTAAATCGTAGTGAACCAACAATGTGGACGGTCGACCTGGTTAAGGTTTCAGGAAGTCGATGGATGCAGGCCACTTTCAACAAGTCAATGAGGAGATCCTTGGGGAGGCCTATGTTCAGCAGTGGTCTTCCTATGGCTTTTTATGGCTGAAGAGAGAGAGAGAGAGAGGTAGAGGGAGACAGAGAGAGAACCTTAGATTTTGATTTTGAGAGCAATGCCAACCACAATACTTTACCTATAAATGTGGCTTATTGGTACCGAGAAACCCTCAGATATTAATTTTGAGAGCAATCGGTTTAATAAATAAAAAGTTCAAAATGGCGACCACAGTTTTTTAATCTACTTATAAATTTGGTTTATTGGTGCCGACTGCCGAGATACCCTCAGATGTAGATTTTGAGAGCAATCGATTCAATGACTAAAAAGTTGAAAATTGCGGCCAGTTTTTTAAATCTGACTATGTACTTGGCTTATTGGTGTTGACATAACGTCAGATGTTGATTTTGAGAGCAATTGGTTCAATAAATAAAAAGTTCAAAATAGCGGCCACACTTTTTTTAAACCTTACTATGAATTTGGCATATTGGTGCCGAGATAGCCTCAGATACTGATTCTGAGATAAATCTGAACAATAAGTAAAAATTTCAAAATGGCGGCCACGATTTTCAATACCAAATATGAACGAAGTTCGGCTATCGAAGCATAGGGACTAAAACATTTACCATTTCACCACCAAGCATTTCCAATATTGCAATGCTATTGTATAATAACGCACAGGTAAAATTATTACGTATTCGCTGTGAAAACATATTCGGAATTATAGATAAACGTGTTAAAATAGTCGCCAAATTTTTCATTCTTTAAAAATATTATGTATCGATATTGTTATTGGGACCTCTTCTTCTACCTGGCGTTATCCCGGCCGGTGCCAGGGTCCGCCCTCCGGCAAATTCTCCTCCATTTCGCCCGATCTTCGGCATCCTCAATAGTAAGGCCATTGACCCTCATATCTTCCTTGACGACATCGAGCCAGCGCTTCTTGGGTCTACCCCGCGGTCGAGGTCCGGGAATATTGAGGCTCAGGCACACATTACCGACGTACTCCTGCGGTTTCCTTAGGACGTGACCATACCATCTCAAGCGGGATTCCTGGAGTTTATCAGCCACATCGCGGACACCAAGACTGCCACGGATGTGCTCGTTACGGATTTTGTCCAAACGCGTAACGTTGCACATCCACCGCAGCATCTTCATCTCCGCGACATGAACCTCCTGGACGTGCCGCTTGAGGGCAGGCCACGTCTCAGAACCATACAGGAGCACCGGCCGCACGATGCTTTTATAGATGAGACCCTTGAGCCTCATCGGCATCCTGCGGTCGCAGAGTATGCCTGAGACCTCCCTCCACTTATCCCAAGCAGCGCTTATACGGGCTTTGACGTCAAGGTCGATGTCACCGGACTCATGCAGTACGGACCCAAGGTACTTGAACTTGTCCGTCTTCACGGAAAGTTCGTTCCCTATCACGATGCTTTGGGGGTCCGTACTCCCGCAAGCCATGTACTCGGTCTTCGCCACATTTAACTTCAGACCACCGCTCTCGAGTGTCTCCTTCCACCGGTTGACCTTGCGCTCCAAAAGTCGCCGGTCCTCCTCTACCAGTGCAATGTCATCGGCATACATCAACAACCAGGGCGCAGGGACCTGGATGTGAGACGTAATGGCGTCGAGCACAACACTAAAGAGGAATGGACTCAGCGCCGAGCCTTGGTGCACACCGACATCAATCGGGAAAGGATTCGTATCGCCAACGGCGGTCCGAACGAAGGACTCGGATCGGAGGTACATGTCTCTGATAATGTCCACATAGGCCTCCGGTATTCCTTTCACCCTCATCGCCCACCAGATTGCCTGTCGCGGCACACAGTCGAAGGCCTTCTGCAGGTCCAAGAAAGCCATGTGCAGTGGCTTCTTCTTCGTCCTGTATGCCTCGCCGAGCATCCTGAGTGCAAATATCGGGTCAGTAGTACCACTACCAGGACGGAAGCCATATTGACACTCAGAGACAGTACACTCTTGGCGGAGCCTGGCCTCGATGACGCGTTCGAAGAGCTTCATGGTATGACTCATGACCTTAATGCCGCGATAATTACCGCATTCCTGAACACAGCCTTTACCCTTGTATACGGGAGTTATCACACTCAACCGCCATGAGTCAGGCATGTTTTTGGTATTCAGGATGCGGTTGAATAACGCAGCAAGAAGCTCCACACCATGAAGCCCCAACGACTTCCACGCCTCTATCGGAATATGGTCAGGCCCTACCGCTTTCCGGTTCTTCATGCGACGAAGACTACAGAGAACTTCTTCAGGTGCAACAGGTGCAACAAGACCTTGGTTCAGGGGCAATTCAGGGTAGGACACTCCCAGAGGTATGGTGTTAAATAAACCGTGGAAGTAAGAGCGCCACCTCTCCTTCACCGCGCTAGCTTCACATACCAAAGCGCCTCGGGAATCCTTGACACATCGGCATTTGGTAATGTCGAGTGTCGCCTTTTCCCGAGTCTTTGCGAGCCGATAAATGAGCTTTTGACCCTCCACAGTCTCCAACTTCTCATACAGAGGGGTCAGAGACTCGTGTCGGGCCATGGCCACAGCTCGCTTTGCAGCGCATTTGGCGAGGTTGTACGCAGCGCGGTCTTCAGGAGAGTTAGTCGCTTGCCACTTTTTGAAGAGTGTCTTCTTCCTGAGAATTGCCTCCCGGACTGTCCCACTCCACCACCAAGTCTCCCTGTTAAGGGGGCGACCGCCCTTAGTTGTTCCGAGCTTCGACTTCGCAAGGGTGGTGATTGCTGACTGAATGCCGCCCCACAGTTCCCCCACATCTTCGATCCCCATACAATTTTCTAATAAGGGGATCAAAGCTTCGCGGAAACCATGCACAGCAGGTCCATCCAGCAACCACCACTTTATCCTTGGTGCTCGATACTCGGTCACTTTGGGTTTCGGTGTTACCTTCACATCCATAACAAGGAGACGATGCTGTGTCGTGAGACATTCTCCCGGGATAACCTTGCAGTTGGTCACTTTGCTGATGTGGCATCTCCTTATGAGCAGGTAGTCAATTTGTGTTGAGTGGGGCCCACTTTTGTATGTGATGAGATGTTCGGGTTTCTTTTGGAAGAACGTATTCACCACGGCCAGGTCTGCCACATGGCAGGCTCTGAGAACAGAGTCCCCCTCTGCGTTACGTGCGCCAAAACCATAGCCGCCATGAACACGCTCATTCTCCCGACGGTCCTCACCTACGTGCCCATTCAGGTCCCCACCCACCACAATGCTCTCGGATTGGGGCAGATTACGCATAGTATCATCAACAAGGGTCCAGAAGGCTTCTTTCTCCGACTCCGAACAACCAGCTTGCGGGGCGTAAGCACTGATCAAGTTGGTAACAACCCCCTCAATCATTACTTTAACCCGCACAAGCCGGTCACTCCGTCTGTCGACTTCAAGAATACTCTCCCGAACGCTCGAAGACAACACTACGGCAACCCCGTTCCGGCCAGTGGGAGATCCACTGTAAATCAGTTTGTAACCCTGCCCGATATCCCGAGACTTGCCACCCTTCCATCGCGTCTCTTGAAGAAACGCGACTTGCACCCGACGTCTCTCGAGAACATCTGCAAGCTCTCGGCATTTACCGGTGAGAGAGCCAATGTTCCATGTGGCGAAACGGAGCTTGGTTGGTACTCGCGTCTTTGGCCGCGCCCGTACCCTGCGCGGTAGCCCTTGCCCACTTGTCACAGGCTTAGGGCGATGGGCCTGCGCGTCGTTTTGCGGCGACGCCCTAGCCGTACCAACACTTTTTCCTTTTTCCATACCATTTGATATGACGGAGCTTTTGGTATTACATGGGGCGACCCGCCGTCTGACCCCCACAACCCATAAATTGGGAACCAAAGGTTCGCCATTGCCTCGTTCGTAAGGTCAGCAGAGTGCACCGCGAGCAGGTGAGGTTGGCTTTGGTCCTTAGGTGTTGGTGGCCCACTTACACCCCAAATAAAAAAAAAAAAAAAAAAACGTAATTAAATTTTGATACACTTGGGAAAAAATATGTTAACCGGCAACCCTAATGCAGCAATGCTACCAACATTACGACCATGAAAATATCTACGTTTTTAAAAACACAAATGTATGACAGCGCTCCCTCTATATGTATATACTCTAAGCTCTAAGGGTACAAATATGGATAATGTATAGAAAAGTTCCTATGACGAATAAAATGTGAAAAGTAGCAAGAGTGTAAACACTCGAACATCTTCCTGTTACTGAGATAAGCTTTTTCTTTTGTTTTGACACCTAATTATGTCATAACTACATATCGTAAAAAATCCCCAACCGCGTCTGTCGACATACGAAACAATAAATTCTGATAAAATAATTTTGCCATACTATTTTTGCATAGCGGGTTCTGAAAGACTTAAGCTGATAAGGAAATACCCATTATAGAAAATACCAAAATTATACGTAATCCTACATACAAATAAGATCTTTTTTATCAACTGTAAAATAAATAGTCATAATTTGGTAAATATTTATGTATTTTAATATCAATTTAAAAAACTAAACTGCGTACTAACGACCAATAAAACCTCCATTATTTCGTCGACGAACTCAGAAAAAAATAATGTTAGGTCCACCATCCAAGTGACATCATTTTCAGAACATTATCGCTTCTGTGCGTATTTTTTTTTTATTTAAAATTTTACGGCTATGGATACAAGTCCTTTTAGCCAGGCGCGTATTATTACAGCTTGCAGGTTTATGCCCAAAGCCTGGTTATAATGGCGTTCTTGATCTTCCTTCTACTATAGCTGTCCCTATCCTAAACCCGCGTCGCGTCGGGTCATTGCGCCTTCGTTTCGACTACGTTTTTAGTTTATATATTAATATGTAAATATGTGAAAAAATAATTCTTAATTTCTTGACTGGCCGCGTCTTTACGCCTCGTAGGTAGGTAAAGTAAGTAATTGAATCGGTTCAACTATAATAAAATTATACATACCTACTAAGTTAGTCTTATGGCGATAGTCTCAGCTCCTGTCACATCGTGGGTCGGAAAATACAAGACGAAACGTGGGTGTCCTGATTGCACGTCTGACCACCCCTTTTTAGAAAAAAAGGCGTGACGTACATAAACATGTGTGTACTATAACTGTGAAGGAAGATTATGTGAGGAAACCTCCATACGATTAATAAGAATTTTTATGGTATGTAATCAAGAAGCTTATACCCAAATGGAGATTGCATTCCGTTTAGAAAACTGAAACACAGAAATTTAACCCTTGGTGTGGTCTTCGATTCTTTTCTTATGTTGCCAAAGCTTCCGAATTATTTCCCCAAATAGCACATAGTATGTACTGTGTTTGTCGTTTTTAATTCTTCTTCTTCTTCTTTTCAAATATAGTTTGGCTCCACCGTTTCATCGATGATTTTGCCAATGTCATGTATGTGGATGTGGTATGTGGATGTCTGTGGAGGGTCAGAGTGAGAGTGAGAGTGAGTGAGAGTCAGAGGCCAAGTAGAGATTATTTAGTCAAACGACAGGTTCCGTTGGTGTTTTGGAGAATGACATAGGAAGTAAAGGAAGGGAAAAATTATATTTGAATACAAGGAGTGATTTTGGGATCATAAATACAAATTATTCATCTTTAAAATTTTTGATAATAAGATAATATTTTCTGGGGAATCTGTTAAAAGTGTTTTGACATTGACAAATTTTTGTGCTTCACTTCTTTAGACGGAATGCAATCTCCATTTGGATATAAGCTTCTTGTATGTAATATCCGCGAACCCGCACTATGCCAGCATGTTGGACTATATGGCCTAACCCCTCTCAACCGTACTCTTTGATTGTGGAGGAGACCCGTGCCCTGCAGTCAGTCGTGCACAGCGTTATGAATTTTTAATCGAAACATACACTACACCTACATTCGTTTTTATTAGAAAAAAATCCAGAGAAAAACGTTAGATTACGTAGGTTTCAAACTCCATACTTTAAGTCACAGAGAATTTAATCTGCCACTAAAACATTGATCCGCCAAGTCTCTGATACACTAATAATGACAGTATAAAGAAGTAACGAATATCGCGTTAAAGGGCCATTGATACCCTCTCCTTTACGATCTCTACAAGTGTTCTCATAATGACGCCATATTCTTCGCAATAGAAAGAGATGGGTATATAATTTTTTTCAGGTATGAAAGAGATGAAAACTATAAGTGCGTTAAGAGTAGGGCCAGTTCGGGTCATTTTATGACGTTGAGTGCGAGATATAATTTTTGATATCAAAAACATAGTAAAATTCCCCTCGACGAAATTACCTCGGACAAGCTTGGCAACCAGCATAATAATATGTACTTAAATAAATAAAAGTATCTATATCAATAATTTTTTTACACTATCGATTTTCATTGTATTACAGACTACGGCACGAGTCTTGTACTATGGATTTTAGAAAAATAAATCTTTGTGGTCAAATATTTGTCCCTACATGGATCGAGCCCGCAGCAATCCCGCAACCTATTGTAGTAAGCATAAATTTAGTATAAACTACATCTATAGTAGCTAGTCTCCCCATCAAATGCTCCAAGGGGACCTTTTAAGAAACTAAAATTAACAGCTCGTCAATCATTTGGTATAATTATTCATAGCTACAGACTTGCTAATAAGATGTGTGATGCATTTCGACAAAACGATTGTAGTTCGATTTTTTACCACAATTCCAGACTCAATGTCCATTTGATTTGGTGCATTGTGTTTGTCTCCGTGTTAAAGCGAGCGAAAAGTGCATTGAAACATTGAAAAGTGAGATATCCTCTGGGATCTAGCTTGGTAAGTTGTGACATATTTTTCCAGCTATAAGAATAAAAAAGTGCGTGGTGGCCTGTTGGTAAACGGACTAGACGCGACTGCCAACATGTTCACGGTGGTCGCGGGTTCGAATCCCAGGGCACACCTCTGACTTTTCGGAGTCATTTGTGTATTGATAGTCAATCCATCCATCCATCCATCAGCCAAAGGAAGTCCACTGCTGAACATAGGCCTCCCCCAATGATTTCCACAGAGACCTGTTGGAGGCAGCCTGTGTCCAGCGACGTCCCGCGACCTTTACCAGGTCGTCGGACCATCTTGTGGGTGGACGTCCTACGCTGCGCTTTCCGCTACGCGGCCTCCATTCGAGCACTTTCCGACCCCATCGGTCATCAGATCTCCGCGCTATGTGCCCTGCCCATTGCCACTTCAACTTGCTAATCCGGTGGGCTATGTCGGTTACTTTAGTTCTCCTACGGATCTCCTCATTTCTGATTCGATCTCGTAGGGAAACCCCGAGCATAGCCCTCTCCATAGCTCGTTGAGTGACTTTGAGCTTCCTAATAAGGCCCATAGTGAGAGGCCACGTCTCGGTGCCGTAAGTCATCACTGGCAACACACAACTATCGAAGACTTTCGATTTAAGGCACTGAGGTATTTTGGACGAGATAGTCAATCACCACGCACTAAAACGGTGAAGGAAAACATCGTGAGGAAACCTGCATACTATAGCTATTTATAAAAAAATCTATAGTATGTAAGTCCGCCAAACCGCACTAGGCCAGCGTGGTGGACTATATGGCCTAACCACTCTCAATCGTACTGTCGATTGTAGAGGAGGCCCGTGCCCTGCAGTGGGACGTATATGGGCTGATACAGATACAGAATAAGAATACCATCCGTATATCGGGTAATCAGGTTTTCTCTGGTCGTTGTAGTGAGATAGGATACAATAAAAGGATGTAAATAACACACAAAGCAACATTCGAAACATGACATTTATTCAACAAAACCTCTAGACATCGCTTACATGTTTTCGCATAAAATACATTACAAATATGAAGGTACTATTTGGTGTTATAAATTATTACAATTAACAAAATAGGTACATCATGTATTTATAAATATATCGAATCAACGAAAATTACAACAATTTATACAATTATATAACATATAAAAAACACGAAATATTTTTTATATTTTTACTATCTTTGCATTATTGTTCGAATCACCTACACAGAGCATAATATATTCTCTTAAATAACTCACTAAACTATGGAATATGTTAATTAAAGATTAAAATTTAAATACGTTTTTGTAAGCGTCAATTTCTATAATATACTGACTACGGCCGACGAACCACTATTTAAGGTACACTAATTCGTGCGTTGGATTTTTTACTAAATTATTAAGGCGCTTGCACACAGTGCGAGGTGACATGATGGATCGACTTCCTGAGTATTCCTGCACTCAAACTCTTCGAGACAGGAATCAGATCTACAAGGATTGCAAGATGTCATTTTCCATAACAAAGGAAACAATTTTATAAATTTAACGCTTAGACAACCTCGAACAAAATAATTATAAAGTCACAAATATTATAAGTGCCTCTAACATGTTTAATGAGGAGGTATTTTTTTGTTCATAGTTTTTGGCTTTTAATAGCATCCATAAAACCGCTTTAGTTTATTCATATCGAGTTTTAAATGTACTGAGACGACTGCAAATACCTTAGAAATATTGGTACAGGTGTCCTCATAATATTATTTCTCATCTTTAGACATTAAGTGGTATATTAAACACCATTCCCTCGCACTGTGACATGCGCAATCCGCACAAAGCGAACACATTGCATCACAATAAAAAGATACACAGTACTATAACTATATCTATCGGATATCCACGAGGCAAATTAGGCCAACGTTGCAAAAATACACAAATAATTTCTAATAAACAACGAGGATTGGTTCCGAATAACACTAACTCTCGGTTCCCATTGTCGGATATCGGGTCCGACAAAACATCGGGTGCTCGAATAGCTTCTCGGACGAAACTCTTAAATCTTATCCGGTTATTTATTATTTTATTTATTTATTTAAAAGCTTTATTGTACACCAGTGACAAAAAAGAAATAACATAAACAAAATTAAAACAAATGAGAAAACAGTACAATGGCGGTCTTATCGCTCGAAGCGATCTCTTCCAGACAACCAACCGTTATTATCGGCTTAGACATATGGTCACTGGCCAAGCGTGATGAACAATATGCCGGAATCGTGTGCGTGTGTACGACATAATTGTCTGATCTCGAACAATAACTTCGAATAAAGATTTAAATATTGATTCCTTCTTCGATCGTGTCCGACATTCAACTACTGTAAGTGAACGTAACATCCGCAAAAATACGGGTCCGACACCCGATAAATGGGAACCTATAGTAATACTCACTAGGTACAAATTGTTTACGCGTCGCTTACTGACAATCATTGTAAAATATATACTAAAATACAATTGCAGCTGAATGATCAAAATATTAATTTGGAATCACATTGAAAATCAAAATTTGAGAATATAATGCTTCCTTTATAAAGATTAACTTTTGGTCAAAGAGCTCTTTACGCGAAACTCTATAAAACGTAGTCTTAATTTCTGTTGTGTAATCTCATTAATTAATGACGTTGCTATAATAGTTTACTCAGCAATGTATGCTCGATTAGGCAAACAATTTAAGCAACAAATGTCATCGAAAAATCAAACCAATATTCTGATCACATCGGCATAGCTTTGAAGACATGGATCGAGCAAGTGTCGAATTAGTTTGACCTACTAAATGTATATAAAGGAGGAAAAATTAACCAATCACATCTTAAGACAAAATATATAACTTCTGTACAAAACAATAATGACTAGAATTAGAACCTAATGATTAAACATAGTGCTTAAATAAACATCGAATAAATCAGTTTTAATAAAATAAAATATATAAATAAGTTTCTTATATTAGCTTTATAAAATTATGTATTACACCAATTCCATTTTTATAACATGCAATTTTATTTATCATCAACGAATATCGACAAATATTTTAGTGCAGTAAAATAAAATTATTGCCAATGCTGGCAATAGTATTATAGTAAATTATTTGAAAAACCAAAGAATATATTCTATTATTATAAAATTAAAGGGAATGAATCAGTGTTTGAATTAGCATGAATTAAAAAGTATAATCACAAAAATGCAATAAAATATTGTTATATGAAGTAAAGGCATGGTCACATTGCCGGCGCCGCAAGCTCAATTCTATTATGGATACATTTTAAACGACGAATATCCTATTTTGACACTGTCTTATTGCACTGGGGTTTTGGAACTCAACTGTACCCAGTAATGAGGCTTCTCGGACAAATTACTTGTTTATGAATAGTCCCATGTGTAAACCATTAATTCGAGCCACAGATTACAAAACGCAAAGTATAGTTGATATCACCTCTTCTAGTGTATTACTGACGATTTATATCTGAAACATACACTCCAGCCCAAATATAACGGCATACGATATAACGGCGAAAATGCACCCATTTTTAAAACACGTATATTATTTTGGTGTAAATAATGTGCTACGTATTATCACACGGTCCTTAATAAGGCATAATCTAAGAGCAATTATTTAATTTCATATTTGCTTACACTCACAGAATTTCTTAGGACAAATTTGGTCCATATTATTGCTTTAATTCACACGCATGAAATCATTCATAATCCAAGTGATTTGATCCCGAAACCGCGCAGACACACCACCGTACACGATAACCACTACACTAAAATTTGTGCGTATCGACCTAACATTACAATATCAACTTCAAACGTTTTACCCACAACACTAAGGTGCAATGTGATTCAGTTTAACAGTATGACAATTTGAACTAACGCCATCTAGCGGTCGAATGACAAATGAGCCAAAACTTTTGTTATTAGACAGTTATTTTAGGACTCTGCTATACAGTGAGAAGTAGTAGCGTGATTCTTTTCCGAAAAGAGACGTGTTAGGGGGTTCAATTAAGAAAGAGGGGAGCAATAGGTGACGCATCACTAACTGATTTGCTTTTGCACTGTACTGATGCTCACTTAGATTTGATTAACTCCCTCTCTTCAGCCACAGGATGTCCACTGCTGAATATGACCCTCTTCTATAGATCGCCATATGTACCTATTGGAAGCGGCCTGCATCCAGCGACTTCTTGCGACCTTAACCAGTTCATCCATCCACGTTGTGAATGGGCGTCCGTCACTTCGATTGCCTGTACGTGGCCTCCACTTCAGAACCTTTCGGCCCCAACGGCCATCAGTTCTACGTTCTATGTACCCGGCTCATTACCATTTCAACTTGCTAATCCTAAGGGTACGTTGGTTTGCACGCATTATCTTACCCCGCCATTCAATTAATAGGAGGACCAATCACGAACTTCCCGCTCTATAATACATGACGTTGACAATTATTATTTTCGAGACCCAATGCTGCCAACTGTTAAACTCAAATCACATTGCGTATAAACGTTCAATATACCGGGTATATCAAGACTGCTACCGAAAACGAAGCCGGGTGGTAGTTTTAGTGACTACAAACACAATGCAACTAAAATTTGCACAAAAAAAACGCGACAATTTTTTTTATGATTTTTTAAATATCGTAATTTTGGGTGGTAAATCCATAGTTTTTGCTAAAATAATAATTTAAACTCTTTATACCTTAGAGTCCTTATAAATAAGAGGGTATACACTATTATTTTAGGAAAAATATGAATTTACCATCCAAATACGACCATACAAAAAAAATAAAAAAAATCGTCGCTTTTTTTTTCAACATTTTCTGCTGCAATGTGTCTGAAGTCACTAAAACTACCACCCGGCTTCGTTTTCGGTAGCAGTCTTGAGATACCCTGTATACCGATTATATTAGGTACTAATATTTCATATAAATATATTTTTTATATTTTATATACTTATTGCTGTTTCTGTCACACAGATTAAACGAAGAGCTCGATAGATCTCACTTATACATTTTAATTGTACTTTAAGGTAAAAAGGATTTATACATTTATATATCGTGAACATAATACATCTTGTGTAAAGTGTGCTTTGGTTGTCAATATATGAAACTATGGCATACAATATATGGAATCTGTTTACCTACAAGGTCCCTATTATCCACAAATCACATATAACTATATATAACCACATAATGTACACAGCTAAACATCCAAATATCTAAATGAAATACTATGGTATATAACTACAAGTTGCCAAATAATTTCTAAATATATTTATTGCTTTCATGGGTTCCATTACGCGGAAGACATCTGCACTAAGCATCTGTGTTTCAGGCCTTTATATGTTACATAAACATTTAATACATACTGTTTAACATTACTATATGAACGTTACAACTATCGAAGTGTGATAATGTTCAACATTATCTGCTATACGAGTACAACTATTGGAGGCTGGAATATAGAAAGTTAAGATACAGAATAAGATAACTACGCTTCTCGTTCCATCGTGCCTACTATCAATATGTCCATAGATAATATTGATCGTTCCTCTTGCCATACTGTCTCCTCCTCTATTCTTGCACAATTCATGCCATACATATCCGTCAATTATTTTTTAAGAACATAAAGTCACATCATACATTACTCCTAATACATAAACTGATAAATGTTACACATTACTTAAATCTTTAAAGGCATTATGGCAGCACATAAAACCAACTTATAATATATTATCATTTGCGTCCGTTCAAAGAACGTCTTAAGTACATACACCACTAATATAAACAAATTTTGCGTACAATACGGTACATCTGGGGACATTCTTAAAGGCACACTTAAATTTCATCAAACAAATTCAAGTTATTATATTCTACCTCAGAACACTCCACATACTTCCTTGGGCAGTGTCTGTGACATTTGACACTCAATGGTACATTTAAACTTTTTATAACCTAATAGAAACACACATAGGCCTGGTTCACATTATAACGGTTTAATAGGAATTTATGTACCTAAATTCGAATTTATTTAACTAGATATTTTTAAGAGGTAGACAACTATGGCAAACTCTTTGAAATGGCAGGTTTACTAAATGCATCAATTAAAATATATGGCAATCAAACTAATACTTTTCGAGTTTTACAATCTTGGAATATTTTAACAAGTCTCCTATAAAATATTTGACAAAATGCATTGTATCATTCACCATCCTTATTTTCCTACCCTGAATTTATGTATTAATAATAAAATAAATGTAAATATTTCATTTCTGTTCTACCTATTTATTATAAGTAGTTATAAGGCCTTTTAATGAACATGTGTGCCATAAAAATCATTTCTCTGACAATTGCAGTTTTTACCATAAGGCAAAACATTCAGAAATAGGCCTTAACCAATTCAGTTTTTTTTTTTTTCTATTACTTCCATTAATTTGAGCAAGTGGGGTCACACAGAATGTCTCAATTCAATAAGAAATATCAGACAAGCAAAATTCGCATAGTTTAAAACGGCGTTTCATAGCAATAAATAAATCATTTTGAAAATTTCATTTTGAGGTAATGGAATAGAGTCAAATGAAATTCTTATAAATGCACAAAGATTTTGGAACACATATCATGGCTTGTGTATTTTTGTGTTGCAATATCCTTTCAACAGTATTATAATGTTATTGGTACATGGGAGTTTTTCTCTGATCTTTTATATATATTATGTATTTTTTTATAAATCATATTCCATATATCTGAGGGTAAAAAACATATTATTTAATTAATGTTCATAATGCATATCGCTGTTGCTTCTAAAGTTTTCTTATATATGTTGAGAAAAAAGAAGAACATCGCCCATTAAACTTCTTAGATAAATCCAGTAAAGTTATTTTTTGGGATTATTGAGACTTCTAGTTTTGTTTTAACTAAGTAAGATTTTGGTGCCTCTTTCCTTTACATTTGCCTGCGCTCAGGGTATTTACATACACTTACATCTGTATTGTAAATTAATCTTAGAATTGTTATTTAAAATTAACTGTTAAGTATTTTTGGGCTTGAAACTAGAAGTCAGGCATTGCATTTAGACTACTTCTACGTATCGTGACAATAGCATATTAATATTGCTACTAGTTATTTTGAACGAAAGTTGAAGAGAAGAGAACAATAGTTTTCTTCAGGAGTATTAGAACCTCTCTCTACTGTTGACACATTTTAGAAGGAACTATGTTAAAAACCCGACTTGTGTCCACCACAAACTATCTTCAAAAGTGTATCTTGCAATCTCCTAATATTATAAGAAAACAAGGCAGAATGATAGAGCCTATGGAATTTAGGAGAATCCTCATCCTTCTTTCACTGGCAGCTTTCTCAGAGATATAGGAACTTGAGAAGATAATCAAGATAATAAAATACAAGTAGTTCTGACCCCATATTATGATGTCATATCTCATGTCCAATGCATCAGACATAATGAGACAATTTTTGGACAATACTCAGACCTGAAAAAAATATTTGTAGATCATACAACCACTTGTCTCGGTGCAGTCAATCTGCGGTCTCTTGCTATGGCTGGTAAGGAGCTGTCTATGGTTTCGAAGATGTCAGAGTGTGTTGACTGGGCTGATGGTGGCGTGGCTGAAGGTGAGGAGCGCGGGGGGGAGGGGGGGGGGTGGCTAGGGGTCGTGGTGTCGGCGGCGGCGGCGGAAAACGAGCGCGAAGATACTGCGCAGGCGCCGCCAACGACGCCGCCCGCCACTGGTTGAGATGCCCGTGCCCATTATTGATGACTACAAACAATACACATTTCCACTTTTAGCATAATCTCTCATAGAGCTAAAATATAGTGTGACTTTTTATTTGTATAATTACAGGTCTATGTTAATGTACATCATATGAACACTAATAACTAATGTGTAAAATACCAATTTTATAAAACAAAACAATCTTAAAAAACTTCCTTGCTTTGATTTATCTCCACAACTATAACACTGGTCAACAAAAAAAAATGAAATCGTTTGTTTTCTTTAATTTTTTGTTTGTTTCTATCTCAAACTAACGTGTATTTTTTAAATATGGTAACAATTTTCTCTCACAGCTTTTGTTTTTGAGTTACAGCTAACTACCCTCCATTACTATTTTTACTTATATTTGCGTTTTTTATTGGACATTGAAATATATTTTGTTGTTGTTTTCGATATGGCTTCGTCAAGAAGGTGTTGTGTACTTAATCCTGATTCTTTTTGCTACATTTGTGGTGAATATGTATTTGCAAAATATCGAAAACCTATATCGGACTTTGTAAAAACTGCGTATCATCAATACTTTAAAATAAAATTGTGTAATCAGGACAAGCCATGGGTTCCTCATATTGTATGCCAGAAATGTGTGGGATGTCTACGGTTATGGCCCAGTGGAAAAATAGATGCAGTAATGTTCGTAACGATACAGGAAGTTCCCTTGTTTCGTGTGTCTCTGGGACAGTCGTGACAAACAACACCATTGGTCACAAAAAGTTTGGCCAGTGCGGGAAGAGCTAAAAGTTGGTACAAAAAATGCTATAAATATGCCTTTAGTTAGCCGAGATCGCATCATACTTCCACCACTTCATATTAAACTCGGCATAATGAAACAGTTTGTGAAGACGCTTGACAAAAGTGGCGATTGTTTCAATTTTCTTTCACGCAAGTTTCCAGGATTAAGTACAGAAAAATTAAAAGCTGGTATTTTTGATGGGCCACAGATTAGGCAACTCGTAAAAAATCCTAATTTTGTCAAATCAATGACTGAAGTCGAATCCAAAGCTTGGAAGTCATTCGTTTTGGTTATGAGTAATTTCCTAGGCAAAAAGAAATCTGACGACCACGTCGAGCTTGTTGAGTCCATGCTATCGAACTTGCAAGAGTTAGGGTGCAACATGAGCATAAAAATCCACTTCCTGCACTCACATTTAGACCGATTTCCACAAAATCTAGGTGATTTTAGTGAGGAGCAGGGTGAAAGATTCCATCAGGATCTTCGAACAATGGAAGAGCGGTATCAGGGGCGGTGGAACTCACATATGATGGCAGACTACTGCTGGAGTTTGCAACGTGATCTACCTAAAGTCGTTCATTCAAGAAAATCATATAAAAGATCATTTGATAGAGTTCAATAGAAATTTTGTTAACATCATTTATTAATTTTCTGTACTTTTTATCAAAATAATAAAACTCTATATTTCAAAAACTGAAGCTGTTAGCAATCTTCCAGTATTTTTTTCATACTCAGAGCCATAGAAATACCCAAAAACAGAAAAAAAATTAAAGGAAACAAGACTTGTGTTGACCAGTGTAATTCATTCTATAGTGTCAGTACTATTAACGATTCATCAAATCTTGCTAAAATATTTAATGAAACATATGTTCTATTTAATTAAACACACCTAATAAATATGACATACCTGTCTCTGTCTCTCGAGCCGTCGTATTTCCCTGACGAGCGCGTGGAAGGCGTCGTCGACGAAGTGTCGCAGCGCCGCGGATGTTTCGTAAAACGGACATCCCAGCTGTGTCGCCAGCGCCTTTCCTTCCTCCGTCGTCACCTGCGTTCATTATTGCGAAATGTTATTACCTAATCACTTGAGTTGTTAGTGGCATATTGGCAAATATAAACTAAACGGCAAGAATATAATTAAATACCCATGCATCACATTAAACTAAGTGGCAAAATCCGTAATTAATAGTTTAATTTCAATCCAATCAATCAATCCATCAGCTAAAGGAAGGAAGTCCACTGCTGAACATACGCCTCCCCCAACAATGATTTCCACAGTGACCTGTTAGAGGCAGCCTGGATCCAGCGACGTCCCGCGACCTTTACCAGGTCGTCGGACCACCATGTGGGTGGCCGGCCAACTCTGCGCTTTCTGCTACGTGGTCTCCATTCCGAGAACGTTTTCGGCCCATCGGCCATCAGTTCTCCGCGCTATGTGTTCTTATTTTTATTTATTTTTTTTATTAAATGAATACACCATCAGTGTGCCACCGATAAAATTATATATTGTTTTATATACAGTATTGTGTAAGGTGACGAGCCTTTATTGGTGTATACAGCAGTACATATCTATTTATAGGTGTGTACAGTGTTGTATTTCAATGCAAGGACCCATCCATTAAGCACATGATCTTCTATTTAGATTTTTCTAACCCCCAACATATGTTTACATATGTAGCATTTTAATCAAAATTATGTGTCGAAAAAAATACACGTGATATCTAACTAGATTCCCCCCATGTGATATGTATTTATTTATATTTATTCTTAACTGCACATAAAAAGGATTTAAATATAATATTACAAATGTACATAAAGTACAGACGTCGGTCTTATCGCTCTAGGCGATTTTTTACATATACTTATATTTCGTGATTTTTGTTAAACACTTCCCCATGAGATATTCGTGATTTTTGTTAAACCCCTCCCCCCTCTTTCATGTCTCACATAATTGGGCGGCCCCTGAGTAAAACTCACTTGTCTGAACCTGGGCGCGAGGTCGAGCTTGTTCCCGACAAGCACTAGCGGCAGGCGCTCGGCGGGCCGCGCCTGGGCCAGCAGGCGGCGGTACTCGGCGGCCGCGCGGAACGAGCGCCGGTCCGTCACCGAGTAGCACAGCACGAAACCCTCGCCGCAACGCATGTACTGCTCGCGCATCGCCGTGAACTCCACCTGAAATGGTGCTGCGGTTAGGCATACTATACCTATACTGGATCACAATCGCAGGGAGACAATGTAGGCAAGCTAGTTTAAAACAATGACAGATGTTTTTTTCTTTATTGGTATAAATGGCATGATGTTCGCCTGATGGTAAGCAATACGACCACTCATGAACAGTAGGAAAACCAAACAACACCTTGCAATACTTGGCATGCCACTGCGCTCGCCATTCTGAGACATAAGATGTAAAGACTCAATATGTCCAGTAGTTTCTCTGGCTACAATGCCCTTCAATCCGAAACACAACAGTGCATTTGCTGTTTGGCGGGAGAAATAGATATTGCAGTGGTACCAACCCAGGTGGCATCTCAGTTAAGAGAGACCTACCTTAACATATTCACACTTAATAATTTTCTTCCATTCACAAAAATGTTTGTTCTATTCTAAAGAATATTTCTCCAATATATTAAATGACATATCATAAACCAAAACAAGGTACAAATATTAGGTATGCCAATTATTGACTGAAAGTTTTAGCTATAAACCACTATTTAAAATATGGCATTACCTGTCCAGCTGTATCCAATATATCCAGCAGAGCTGGTTCCCCATCAATAACTGCTTGTTGTTGGTAAGAATCCTCTGAAACACCAAATATAATTTGGTCTTGACAGACATATGACCCAGTGTTATACACATTTTAAAAACATATAATGCAAAGGGTTACTATATTAATTGTTAAATTAACTTTTTTTGCAACTACTCAGTGCAATCCATTTTTATTTATCTCTTCTATCTATCCTTATCTACATCATTAATCTGTCATTTATTTATATTTTATATAAATATGGAAATATCTAATAAGCCTTATGCACATACAAATAGCTTAAATTCTAATCGTAAAATATTATATAGATATTTTCAACAGGTCTGTGTATAATTTCTTAATAATTTAATAACAAAATTACCATATTAAACACATATACTAATAGATTATCAAAATATTCACCTTAGCTACAATTATAGTAACTATGGAAACATGTCTCCACCCTTTATTTAAAAAAAGATCTGATATCATACTCAAACTCTGAAATGCATGGAATTTTGTAAAATCCATATTATTGAGTAATAGGTATTTATGCTCTACCAACTGCCTTCTCCCAGTAATGAGGGGTAGGTAACATATTGTGGTTACACACAATTATTTTGGGTATGAATATACTACTGAATACACAAATATTGCTGAATGAAAAGTTTAAACATGTAATAAGCAATATATTTTGTTTTCTTTTTTATGCCAAGAAATAGTAACAGTACTGTCTAAGCAAAAGTATGTCAAGTAAATGAAATACATATAAGCACTATTTATGCACAAGTTGTGGACAATATGTTAGCAGCTGATCACAAGGACACAAATGTTACTGTGAACAATACTCAAGGTTTTAGAAAGTTTATTTTAAACATTTACATTTATTACAGAACTGGTTGTGATATTATTGAAAAAGAAGAGTGAAGAGTTCAGATGTAAAAGCTGGTACCTATAGTTGGGTCATGGTAGTCCAAAAAGCTGTGGCTGACGAACTGCAGCGTGACCGCGGATTTGCCGACCCCACCGTCGCCCAGCACCACGATCTTGTAGACGCGAAGGCCGCGCGACGTGCCCGCAGCCTCGCCCGCCATACCGCCGCATGCCTGCGCCCCCGAGCCGCGCCCGCTCTCACGGCCCAACCACCGCCATCGCCCGCTACACACGCCGCCGGCCACCACCAACACCACCGTGACCGATTTTATACAAATCAGACTCAAACCACACTAATTCATTCACCGCTGCTCATTTTGTTTTAATATTGTTAACACAAATCATTTATCTTCGATAAAAAATCGACAGCTGATTGAAGGCGATTGCCGATTGACATTTTCATAATTTTGTTCTGTTAGGTTGGTACCATAGATAATACTAGAGATGTGTAACACTGCGCTACGCCGCGCAATTGCGCCATCTCAGTCAACTCGATTTCGGATTTACTAACTTGAATTAAATTCTTTCTAACTCGAGTTTGAAAATCGCGTAGTTAGTGAACACAAGTTGGTACGAAAGAGTAGCAACTAGCAAATATGCATATTTATGGGAACATTACATTTTCGGGATACATAGTATCCTACGCAATATATCAGAGTATCAGCTACGTACAATATTTCATCATTTTGCTTTAAATTTTAAAGTAAGACTCATCGTGGCCTCTTACATATGAGATACACATAACAGTACAGTTTCATACCAGTAAAAACTATAAAAACCTATCTAATTCAATCCTACCTACAAAGTTCAACACTCAGTTTCTTCCTTCCAAGTCGAATTCTGTAACTCGAGTCGGGTTTATCCCGAGTTGGCACAGAGTGTGCGCCGCGCAGATGACGCGCATAACGCATTTCGTTGCTCACTCGGCGACAAGCGTTTTCATTTTGTTGCGCCATGGCGCAATTTTGAGTTAACTCAGTGAGCCAGCGCAGTTAATTGCGCCTGAGTTACTGAGTTAACGCAAGGATTTTCGCTGAGTTACCCATGTCTAGATAATACCAAAGAATAGACACTTAAGCTGAAAACTTGCTGAAAACATATCCACTCACACGTCCACGTCACTGTCACTTATTTTGACAGAAATCTTCCGATTCCCGCGTGTTCAATATTCATAAACATTAAGCATTATATCCTAGTACCTGTTCTAGCTACAGGGAAATAAAAAATACCTTTAAGTATCTAAAACTATGCAGAATTATTAGATGTGACAATTATTTTACAAATATAATTCAAATGTGTTGTAAACAAATAATAAAAATTCTTTACAGATCGAATTTCAATGGTTTGTCATTTTCAAATCATGTTTTCACCCATTAAATCATATTACATACCAATAAAGTCCATTTGTAAATAAAGTATATACTATAAGCTTTCTTTTGATATCCATATTTGAGTACTTAAAGTTATTCTTTATCTTATAAAAATCCAAAAAAATATACCCATAATCACATAACCAATTTTTGTTACGTTTGCGTTTTGCCATTATTGTAGTGTTGAGTAGGACATACAAGAGGCAGTACATTTGTCCCGTACATGACGTCAAAATGTAAGAGCGGCTCAACTTTTTAATGTGTACTACTTCATATTTGGTGTACTACTTGGTCTGTAATGTCATTTCATTGGCGTGAGCCGTGAGGCAAAGTTATGACACACAAATAAGCATCAGTACGCCTCACTTCAATTGAAGTGGGACATTGTACTGGCTCAGTACAAAAATGAGGCTACTCTTACAAACTCTTTTTCAAGTCATGTCCTACTCAACACTACATTATTGCTTAGTGACTCCCGAGTTCCGGGTTACGATTTAATGTTGCCAAGTAAGAACGAGATGTAAGAAAATAACACTGGATGATCGATGAACTTTGATCGGTATTTTTTTTTGTTTAATTATGTGTTTTAGAAATCATATTTAAATACAACGGCGCTGCAAAATAATGTATCCACAGACCAAGTAGTACTACAGACGGCCGACTCGCTTAACCCGTAGACTAGGGATGAGATATACTTGCAAAATCAAGTACCAGGGCTTCTAAGTACGAGTACGTAAAAATACTAGGGTTCAAAACCAGGGTCTAAAATATTGTAAAAGTATTTTGTAAGTATGAGTCGGCAACCCTTCGCGTCCCAGCCGCGGCGCAGCGTCTATAAAATACTTGCATAGGAATTCAATTCGTATTTCATAACAAATATGGAGCAAAAACGCATAAATAAAAAAATACTTTGTAAGTATTTTCTATTCACGAATACGATTGTGATTCTTATTTATACTAAGTTAAGGATAGTTTTTCTATGGAAGTATTTTTATGTATAGTGTTCCAAGTTCCTCGCGCACCGACGTATAGCGGCGCCTAAATTTGAAAATACTTGCATAGGAATTCAACCCGTATTTGAAGGCACATAAAGAGCAAAATAGTATGAATAAAAAAATACTTTGAAGTTTAAAGTATGTGTTATTGACAGATACGATTGTGGTTCTTATTAATATTCTATTATGAATCGTTTTCCTATGCAAGTATTTTCATGTGTAGTTTCCAGATCTCTCCGCGCATCGACGTACTTTCATACTTATAAGTATTTTCTGCTCGTACCAGGGCGCCGTAATTCGAAGTGAATACCTGGTTTTAAAACCTGGTATCGTAAATACGTCTCATCTTTACCCTAAACTGTCGTTTGTCATGACTGTAGACGGTTAGACAGTCGGAAACGCCAGGCGCGGCTTCAAGCAAAAAGTAACCTACTGTCATTGAAATAGGGTTCATTTTAGTGTGATATAAAAAAAATTAGCAAAATAATGCAAGTTGATGTAACTTTTTTCAAATTCAGATATTAGTATTTGTGTAGATTAGAAATAAAACCCTTCAAATGATATAAACAACTATTTATTTCATTTCATTTATACATTCAAAAGTATTCGTCGAAATGTACAAATGTGTTTATTACAAATATGATATTTTAAGTTGAAATAAAGTACACTTTTGCCTTACGTAGCTACAATTTTACCAAGGTTCCCAACTGGGCGTACCTGAATGGGAGGTACCAGAGATACGAAAAAATGTAAAGCCTCTTATATTGGATTATATGTGTATAACATAGTACACATGCTTGTGTACTTATAACATAGTACACAAGCATGTGTACTATGTTATAAGTAATAGAAATCTTTCATCATAAATAAAATTAGATATTATTAAAATTCTGACATTTGGTACATTGACTTTACACATTATTCATTTAAATATTTATATGAAACTAATATGAAGGGGTAGTAAATAAACACAAAAAACGAAATCGAACAAACATGAATTTAGATAATAATAAAAATTTTCAATTGAATTAATTAGGATGCAACAACAATACATGTATTTATAAAATTACGAAGTGTCTACTGTTTGTGATTGTTACATTCATAGAAATCAAACAAATATTTGGAGAGAATATTTACATTTTTGATTATTGAATTGATGAGTAATGATTTCTTATAAGTTACGAGCATTATTTTCCAAATATTCAATTGTTTCCTTGACGTCACTTACACTGCACGTTTAATACACGTATTCACTGCATAAAGCAATCCTTTCTGGTCATTACATTTGCAAATTCACTAAAAGAAAATACAAGTAAATCTATCGACGCATTTGTTGTTTAAACAACATGGCGGCCCGGGGCGCAGACAGGCGCTGTTATACAATTAATGCTTGGCATGCATAGAATGGCTTAACACATCATTATTCGCCAATAGATGTCAGGAAGTCATATTTTCAGTTTGTATTTCAGTTTTTTTTTACTATAAATGTGACTGTTGGGTGTATTTATTTATTTATTTTATTACATTTTTAGATATTTAGGAGACTGTCCCGCCCTCACACCCGGCACTGCAACTCCTGTAAGCCAGGATCAACAGTGGCACGCAATGTATTGACACCAAGCATTGAAGCTCGGCGAGTCTCCGGGAATGTCTAACTTGTCTTTAACCCGCAACGAAATGAATCAGAAAGTTAAATTAATAGGAGGAGTTGGAAATAAATAATGTCCACTTCCCTCCGTGCAAAGCGGGTGACAAAACATTGAACTAAAGAGGTAAATGACCTCCCAAAAAGACTTTTACAGCCGGAGAAGCCAGCTGTAAAGCACCACGGAATTCATTATTACATTTAAATGGGACCTATTGTGTGAGCTGTTATACTTGATTCCAGTAATAGGTATGGCAAAAATGGCGGAAAGCACGGAAATTCGTCCTAGTCTATTTTTGGATATTTGATTACAATATATGACATCACATTTTCAATAAACAATGATGTGTTGGATTTGATAATGGCAGCTTTTCAATAATTTTCGCCAGTCCCCAAACCATTTAAAATCCACTAAAAGCAATGTTTCCCAACCAGGTTCAAACTACCAGATTTTGTGGAAAATCCACTAAGTTGGCAACACTGGTGAAAAAAAGCTTGAAAGATGGCCGCCCATGTAAGTTCTTGTCCAGACGATATTTGATACAGATGTTAATCGGTTTAAAACAGCGCGGGGGCCAATAAATAAGTTACTATCTACGTGTAATAACATGAATGGAATATAAATGACTTAGTCCTATCAAATGTTAACATTGTTATACCTAGTTTTTTAATGTATTTATTGAAATTTTAGCGATCGAGACATGCAAAGCTGTTATCCTTTTTTATAGCGTTTGGTTTAGAAACCAAATTATAGTTTATGGTAGATTTTTAAGAAAAATATCCTTAATTACGACGAGATTTGTATAGGTAAAGGTACTGGTAGGTATAGCGAAATCCATTACAATCAAAAATTGTAATAGTATTTAAAAATTACGAATAAGGGTAAGTAAGTGGTGGTTGAAAATTAAAACAAAATAAAAATAAACAATTATTATTATTTCAATCAATGAATAAATATTTAGGAATAAATACTGACAATTTCAAATCTATAAACTAATAATTAAAGATTTGTACGATTTATTTAGTTTTTTTTTTTTATTTGGCCCGGCATAGTAGCCCGGCACAGGGCTTCTGCCTCTGCCTCGGCTTCTGCCTATGCCTCTGCCCGGGCCTCGGTCTCCCCCATTTCCGCACTGCCCGCTCAATGTAAAGTTCATGTTAACTCTTAGCACTAGTGATGGTTTTTTATTTGTTTAATTGACACAAACTCATGCACGCATGCATGCACTCTATCACTGAAATAAAAAATAAAAAACTCACGAGCATTTGTACAATGTGTTTTCAGCTTAAAGCTGAAAACACATTGTAGGTTTTTATCTTACGCATAGAGTAAAGAGTACAAAACTATGGTAAAGAGCGCGACTGATATGGTTCGTACGGGTCGTCAGAGGGCCCGCGTACGTTTTTATTTCTTTTAATTTCATTGACAAAGGACGGTTTTCTCGTCTGCCAATGACTAAGCTTTTAGGGATGAAAGAGTCGATTTTAATGTACTCTTTATCTCATCTCTATATAAATAATAATTAATATATTTTTTAAAATGAAATTAATCCTAGTTGGCGCTTATTATAAACAGTCCTAAGTCTATGATAACCTGTGGTACTAGAACATTCGAGTTTGCAACTGTTTTATTGTCAAAATCAATGATTCAATTAATATTAAATCACACATCAATCAATTATACCGGGTATCTCAAGACTGCTACCGAAAACGAAGCCGGGTGGTAGTTTTAGTGGCTACAAACACAATGCAACTAAAACTTTCGCCTAGAAACGCGACAATTTTTTTTTATGATTTTTTAAATATCGTCATTTTTGGGTGGTAAATCCATAGTTTTTGCTAAAATAATAATTTAAACTCTTTTATACCTTAGAGTATTTATAAATAAAAGGGTATATACTATTATTTTAGGAAAAAAAATATTTACCGCCCAAATATGGCCATAGAAAAAAAATAACAAAAAAAAATTGTCGCTTTTTTTTGCAACTTTTTCTGTTGCATTGTGTCTGAAGTCGCTTAAACTACCACCCGGCTTCGTTTTCGGTAGCAGTCTTGATATACCCCTGTGATATACCCTGTATAATACTATGATTGATTAAATTCTGTACGCAAACATAGATTACACATTGAGAATAAATTTACTGTGGAAAAATGTTAAGCAACAATGCCGTGTACACATATTAGAAATACTTATGTATAAAATGTGTGAATTCCAAAGTAGGCAAGATCGTGTTTCGAGCACACGTCTTGTTCTTGTTGTGTTTTTTTTTTTTATATATTTCTACTACCGGTGTCATTTTAAAAGAAAACAAAAAAGAGACTATCTGAAGACAAATAACAAAGTAAACTTTTTCCTATTATAATTCCTAAAACAGCGCGTGTATTTTGAAATTTTAACATCAATTACTTAATATTTGATTGTATAATATAAAAAATTACTCCGTTATCTTTATATTTATAAATAAATACACTCAACAATCCGAAAAGTCCGACAACATTTAATTGATAAATTGGCAGAATAATCTTAGTATGTTTTATGTAGTATTTGTATCTATAAGTATAAAATATATGTAATTTTGTATATTTATGTATGTATTTATATTTATTTATATAATACACAGACTATAATCATATTCATTTATGTATATATAATATATTCTTCTGATATTAGTTTACACCTGAATTTTTATTTTATTATTATTTAGAGATGCGCCTACATTGATTTCTCTGCACCACCCAAAGGTTGACTGGGAGAGAATGCCTCAAGCATTAAGTCCGCCTTTATACTTTGTATACCGGGTATCTCAAGACTGCTACCGAAAACGAAGCCGGGTGGTAGTTTTAGTGGCTACAAACACAATGCAACTAAAATTTTCGCATAGAAACGTGACAATTATTTTTTATGATTTTTTAAATATCGTCATTTTTGGGTGGTAAATCCATAGTTTTTGCTAAAATAAGAATTTAAACTCTCTTATATCTTAGAGTATTTATAAATTAAAGGGTATACACTATTATTTTAGGAAAAAAATATTTACCACCAAAATATGGCAATAGGAAAAAAATTTCAAATAAAAATTGTCGCTTATTTTTGCAACTTTTTCTGTTGCATTGTGTCTGAAGTCGCTTAAACTACCACCCGGCTTCGTTTTCGGTAGCAGTCTTGATATACCCTGTATAAAGCATTTAAATTAATAAATAAACAGTCACATACATTTTTTTTTTATTGCATTGAATGGCGAGACGAGCAAGCCGTTCGCCTGATGGTAAGCGATACGACCGCTCATAAACAGTAGCAACATTCCACTGCGCTCGCCATCCTGAGACATAAGATGTTAAGTCTCAATATGTCCAGTAGTTGCTCTGGCTACAATGTCCTTCAATCCGAAACACAACAGTGCATTTAAGCAGTGTTGTTTCACGGGAGAAATAGACATTGCGGTGGTACCTACCCAGATGGCCTCTCACATATGAGAGACCTACCACCAGTATACATAGTCCTTACCCCACATTAAGATCAATTAAGTGTTGTGTCGTGGGTATCGGGAACTACGAGAGACTTTTCGGTCTCACAAACATCCAGACCCGAGACAAATACTTGTAGGCCTCACAAACATTTGTCTCGGTGCGGGGATCGAACCCGTGGCCTCTCGTTTCACAGGCGGCGTCTAACCAACTGCGTCACGGAGGCTGTCAATGACGTCCAGTCTAGTATTTACAAACAACCACAGACCAATTAGAAACAGACGGATAACTCGCCTATATAATCTTTAGCTTTAGCCGCTCATTCTTTCGTTCACGACAGTCGGTTGACAGATTATCAAGATTATTCTTTTTAAATATGATAAGTAATACAGGCAAAGGTAGTTGTATTCAGCCTAGTTGCGAGCGCTGCGCGCGGCTCCACAGGATATTTTTTTTCGTTTTTATTATTTTGTTAAGTCTCCATAAATCACATTTAAGTGATCCAAAGAAACTTAACAAAATAATAAAGTAGGTGTAACTTTTTAGATGAAAAATATATAGATTGTGAATAAAACACTTAAAAATATTTATTAAACGATTTATTTTGAATGTTTTTCTTTTTTGTACTTAAATAATACATCTTTTTGCTGAAATTTTGGTAACATAGTATCTTTCATTACTCTAGAAATGTCAGTACTCTTTACAACGAATAATTAAAGAAAATATATTTTTACATGTTATTCTAGATTTCACAGTTATCAGTATTGCTGTTAAACATCACTGCTCCTTCAAATAGGTACTTGTGCTTAATTTTATGAACAATCTCTAATTCTCAAATACTAATCCAATAGGCGTGACGACAGTATCAAAATATCAAATATTTTATGATGTTAGGGGGAAAACATATTAGAAGGGTTTAAAACGATATTTTAGTTTTAATCCAGAATTAGAGATTAACAAGATTTTCAATAAAATAAATGTACAAAATATAGCAATCGGCCATTTTGACAGAAACACTAGCCACGACGCATGACGTCACGCCTATGTAAACCTGCCGTAAACATTACCAATTTCTTTAGAAATGTGGAATGTGAACTTTACCGGAACCACTTATAGACTTTCGAATTCATTTTTATCAAACGAAATATGTTTTGTTTCGTTAACTTTCTTCGCTGCGCATAGATACAATGACATATTTACCTAGTGGTGACGTTATAACGGATACCATAACCTACTAGCTTTTTCTGTGCACTATTGAAAGATTATTAGAAAAATGGCTTAAAACTGTGTTAAACCTTTGTTAGTTCTTGAAATATCGATTATTTCGTATATAATAAATGTGTATCTATATTATAAAACATGATTTTAAAATAATTCGTCATGCCTATTGTAAATACCAAGTCTTCCATCTCTCGTTAACTTGTCTTGGCATTCACAACTATTTGTGTAACTAATTACTTTCTTTACTATCCATCCAGCAGCATAGGCCCGCAAGTGAGCTTTCGTGCATTCTCAATGGGCCTGCTTAAGTATATTCCCAATATCACATATTTTCTTTTGATGATTTGACTGTCCAAAAATTCCATTTTCAAATAATTTATTTAAAATTATAGCTGGGATTGTCTAGTCATCATACCAATTGAAACTATTATTATGAAATTTGATTAATCTTGTAACTAAAAAAGATTTGGAGGTTCAACTGGAAGGTGTGGCAGTTAGCATCATTTTATCTATAATTATACTAATTTGTCTGATTTTCTTTTCAATAGGGTCTGAATTAAAATATTTGTGTCTCATTATATTAATTTGATATGATTTTAAACACTTCCACACCTTCATAAACCATTTTAACATAATAATAGTATAATAGTACAATATAATAGTTGTTTTTTTATAGCGGGTACTGACTTTTCTCTTGTTTTTATTGCTTCTGGCCAAAATGTGTGCTGCTCAGAATTTTCTGTTACTGCATTGTTAGTAGTTTTTATTAAAAAAAAGACCACTATTGCAGTAGTCTTATTTGTCGTCGAGCTGACTGCGCTTTCATCGGTATATGTTGCTGGAATGAAAAAATATCAATAATTACAAAAAGATATAATTTGAGTTTGACTTACTAATGCAAATTGCTAAATGCATAATCATATGCATGAGAAATTTATTTATTTATAATTTGTGAAGGAATTGTAATAAAATTTTATTTCTTAAGTTATAAAAATAATATTTTTTTTATTATTAACAAATATAATGTAGTATAAATTTAATCAGTAGGCTCAATTTTAATAATAATTGGCAAATATACGTAGTCAAATCTAGGGATGATGAATGATAGCAGGGTAACAAACTAAAATTGTAAATAATAATAATTTTATTAAGGAGGATCGAAAATCAATTTATTACAGTTTTATTATGTAATTTTAATTAAATGTCATCATCAAAGAATCAAGAATCATTTGGGTACCACCATCATTATGTTTATTTTTTCCCATATTTAGGCAATTTATGTTTCTTTTGTACCAATTTGATTTATGATATTTAATGAAAATTCGAAAATGTCGCAATGTTTCCCACTTAATTTTAGGCTAGAATGTGTTCTTAGTTCTTACTGTAGCCTTTAACATATTAATATGTATTGGGATATTCTATTGCCTTTATGAGAGTTAAATAAAATGTATGACATCATTCTCAAATAAAGAAATAAAATCGATTGTCAAACGTTTTAAAGTGTCATTACAACTTTTCGTGAGATTTTTTTCCTTCTAGCCCCCTTTCACAACACGCGATAAGGAACTTTGTTTCAATTCCTACAATTTTTCTATGTGCTATATATGACACAAAATAAAAGCTTAAATCTTCATCAAGTTCATGAACACAAACCAAGTCTTTTACCCTGCATTAAGTTAACATTAACTATCAAATAAAACAGACTGATTATATGATTTTTCAATACTTACAATAATTTGTCGTGTAAAGGAGAGCAGCAGATATAGTTCTGCTGAAAACTCTGACACAGCTTTTGACCTGAAAATAAATAAGAGTAATTAATTGACAATGGTGACTTGCAGATACAATTAGAACTAAAACATATACATCACTTTAAAATGTTCTTGCTTTGATTTTAAAATGATTACTTTTTACTGTGATAATTTATAAAATAATTTTCAGACAACTGATGATTAAAACGACAATAATAAGTTAATTTCGTTAGATTCCATTTTTATTTTAAAGAACATAATTAATGATTACTTTGATGAATATTCAATTATCAAATACCTTAATCTTCTTTATTGTTTCAAGTATGACATATTGGTCATTTAACTTATGTAACTCATTTTGGTATGCAGGCAATCGGTTTCATAGACATCAATTTTATCTTGCTAATGAGATATGTGTCTATCCAAGACTATATTGTTGGCTTTATATTTAAATACGCCCCACCTATATTATTGGTTCTATCTGCAAAGAAAGAAACAGTACACTTAGTTACCACTATCATCAAAATATGAAAACATAAGCGTATAAAGTAGTTTGTTTGAGTAACTAACCTGGGTTTTGATTTCACAAAATATGATGATTTGTTGTCTCTTATTCCAAATGTTTAAAAGCTTATCGGAATGATGTGGCTTGGTCGCATATTAATGCCGTAAGGCTGTCTTGACATAGCTTTTATTTCTGGTACAGATGCCCCTTGAGAAAAGTAAAACCATATTTTCTGCTGCCACTTTATGAACAGCTCCTCGCAACATGAATATTCACATTTTATTCCAGCACCTTCACAAATCCTTGAATACAATTTGTATTTAATAAATATTAGAACTATACGCAGTATTTAAAATCCATTAACACAGTAAACAACAAAGGTAAACAACTTGAACTGTGCTGGCGACCGTGGGGAATGCAGGGGTTGCGGGAGGGGTGCAAGCTGGATGCAACTGTCAGCTTTGTTTTGCAATCAAATTGCGCCACAGATTATACCTTGGAAAAAATTTCAATATGGAAGGTATACAGGCATGCAAACAACTGGTCAAAGAACTGCGGTGTTTATTTCTATTAAGTCAAGTTAGATTCCCAGCCACACCTCATGTAAATAATTAGAAATATCCAAATTGTATTCAACAATTTTAATTTGTATGCAGATTGAATAAAGAAAATTATACCGGGTATCTCAAGACTGCTACCGAAAACGAAGCCGGGTGGTAGTTTTAGTGACTACAAACACAAAGCAACTAAAAATTTCGCAAATAAACGCGACAGTTATTTTTTATGATTTTTTAAATATCGTCATTTTTGGGTGGTAAATCCATAGGTTTTGCTAAAATAATAATTTAAACTCTTTTATACCTTAGATTATAAATAAAAAAAAGGGTAAACACTATTATTTTAGGAAAAAATGCATTTACCACCTAAATATGGTCATAGGAAAAAAATAACAAAAAAAAAGTTTTCGCTTTTTTTTGCAACTTTTTCTGTTGCATTGTGTCTAAAGTCGCTTAAACTACCACCCGGCTTCGTTTTCGGTAGCAGTCTTGATATACCCTGTACCTTGTACGTATTATAAATTCTAATTTAATTGTAAGTTTTAAGAAATGTTATAGTAGTTTGGCTTAAAAAGCTGGTAGCCATATTTACAAAACCTATTGTTGTGTAAACTCAAGTTTGTCCACAATCGCAAATCACTCAAAAGCGCTGTGGTGCACGGAGAAACCATTATTTTTTTCTCTCTTTAAATTTAATTACATTGGACATTATTATCATTACTACTATTGGACTACTAGTATAAATGTACATTGTATAAATTATGATAGAATATTTTTAATGAAAGCGTTGAAGATATTTTTTACTTTCATTTCTAGTTCCTAATTTCACCACTTGTCAATTTATGTTAGTTGCGCTGTATGTCTCAAGACGTTTTTTGTTTTTGAAGGTCATGCCCTCGAATTTCGACCGACCGTTGTGTGCACACAAGAAGCTTATACCCAAATGGAGATTGCATTCCGTATATAAAAGTGAAGCACAAAAATTTGACCTCGAATGACGTTGCGACTGATTGCTATCCTTTTCTTTCGAGTGACAATGAATGAACAAAAAGTCATTTCACGCTGTAAGACGCGTTGCTCTAGTATTTATGGCCGCTTCTTTACTCTATGCGTAAGACAAAAACCTACAATATAGTTGGTACTTTAGACTCGCGTTCATTTCTGAATGATTTACAATGATATACAAATACGACAAAAATTAAAACATCATTGATGATTTACATTAAATTCTACGCACTACAAAATACTCAATTTATCTGAGCGCACTTCTATGTCGCATTTGTACGCAGTGACGGGTATGCAATTGCTTAGAAAGTAATAAATAACAAAATATCTAGAATAATATGCTAGCTTAGCTTGAAAAAGATAAATAAATATGATAGGCTAAAAATCGTGATTTCTCAACGTAATGTCAGTATCAGGGATACCAACATAATGATTTTAACTCAATTTGTCAGGTTGTCAAAGGTCTTTCATAAGCTGTTGTGGTCTGTGCAAAGGTCCATCAACCATCCCATGTGTGATCCCATGATAAAAAGAAGGTATTGATTAATTTTGTACTTATTGAATATTTTCAACCACCAATGTTGTTATGCAAAAAATATTTTCTTCATTTTTGATTTGAAATTGTTCTTAAACTAGAATGCATTAATTCTTTTCTGGTAACATTGAGCAGTAATTATCTGTGAAAATTATTATATCGTTCTGAGTTCCGTGCGGAATTTCAATTTGTTGTATTTTTGTTTATTTCAGTAAACAACAATCAAAATAATGGCTCACATTCAGTTTATTGATGAATTAGTACGAGAGTATTTGGTGTTCCGAGGCTTTACTGCGACTGTTAAAGCTTTCGACAGTGATTTAAAGGCGGACAAGGACAAAGGATTTCGTATCGACAAAATAATTGATCAAATCATGCAATATATTAATACTTCGGATCTGAATGGGCTGAAAGAATACTGGGCACATCTCGACAACTTGGTTTTCTCGAAACTAGAAATTCATGTTCAACCAGGTTTGTTGGAGTTACAAATTGTACTATTAGGAAATAATATTACAACTTCATTTCTACCTTCAATATTATTTTTTATATGTATACTTCGCAGTCTAAATAAATAGAATTTAACAGTTTTATTTATTTTATATTTCTCTTATAAGAATAATGTATATTATAATCTATATTATTTTATTTTTTGTTGAATAAGCAATAAAAAAAAAATGGTTGCCTGTAAAGTCGGTTTTACGGGCGAAGATTTTACGTGACAACGTCTTTTTCTCGGTAGAATATTTATTGATATGAATATAATTAAATTGCACAATAGGAACAAGGAATTGAATGAAAATAAGAATTGCACAAATTTAAACTATAGAAATATATTTTGTTTACTAAAACATTGTACATGTAATGACGAATCTAAGCACTCCATATTTTCACTACAGACACAGCTGACGATACTTTAACCACACGTGTGAACTTGTATTGTGACGCTTTCTTGTTTTTCCAACGCCAAGAACGTTCGAGAAAGACAAAGACAGAGACACAAGCATGCGCCGATTCAATGCGCCTAATTCTCTAGTGCTGCGCGCGCACCGTTACGTTACCGGGCGTTACACTTTTTCATAAGTGACTCCCAGCCGCAACCTAATTTAAGACGTTGTCACGTCAATAAGAAAAATCGTATTTTGCCTGCTCTCGATTGTCGAGCTCGTCAAGACGATTCCTCTGACTCCAAACACGGGGGGTTTACTTTAAGAAATGACGGAGTTATGCCTGGACAAATATTTTAGGGGAGAGAGGGAGGAATTTGGGGATTTGGTTGGGGCCAATCTGTAGAGCTCACCGAGCCGGTTCCAAAGATACCAAACTCGGTGGGTCTACGATCTATATTGGCCGAGATAGGATTGGGGGGGGTGAGGTAAATTTTCGGGGTGGGGGTAAGGGAGGGGGGGGGGGAGGAAGGTTTCGTGGGGAGGCTAACTTAAATTAATTTTTTGGAGGTAAAATATTTTTTTTTGGGGGGGTAATTTTTTGCGTAATTTGGGATTTCTGGCGGGGTCAATTTGTAGCCCTCACCAAGACGGTTCCGAGGATACCAAACTCGGTGGGTCTACGACCTATGTTGGCCGAGATAGGATTGGGGGGTGAGGTAAATTTTCGGGGTGGGGGTAGGGGAGGGGGGAGGGGGGGGGGGTAGGTTTCGTGGGGAGGCTAATAGGCACTATTTCGGAATAAGGGTGGGGGAAGGCAGGGGGGGGGCTATGGGACAATTTTGGAAAAAGTGGGTGAAACTGAAAAATAATTCTCTAGTGCTGCGCGCGCACCGTTACGTTACTGGGCGTTACACTTTTTCATAAGTGACTCCCAGCCGCAACCTAATTTAAGACGTTGTCACGTCAAAAGCTTTGTTGAATAAATATTTTCGATATTATTAAATGTTATAATGGAAAAAAAAATGTTCCAGCTGTACGTAAGATTGAATACAGTTTGTACAAACTGTATCTGATCACTGCATCTCAAAGCGCAGGAGGTGTCAAGAATGAAAAAGTCAGTGAATTCTATATGAAGATGATTCCAGAGCTACAGGCCCAAAGTGAATGGAGGGATTGGTTCAGTAAGTATTATAAATAAATAAAATTATCCCTAGCCATTAATAATCCATTGCAGAAAATTGACCACATTGAAGCATCAGAGTTCTAAAGTGGCTTATATCTAGCAACTTCAAATATCTGCATTGTTTTCAGTCCTGCCCTTCATACCAAAGCCAGAAGAGACCCCCACATTCAGCATGTACTACACTCGGTCCTGGCAAGACAGTGTGCTGGTGTCTCTACACAACTTGCTGGCCACAGTGTTCCAGTGCATGCCTCAGCCTACCCTCACAAGCTATGAGAGTGACGCTGCTCTCGTCAAACGCCTCCAAGAGAAACTTGCTATTGTTTCTGGAAAGGTTGGTTAAATTTTTAATAATTTGTAATGAGTTTTAATCTTATAAACAATATAAATGGATACATAGTTCTAGCTTATTGAATAAATTATAACTTACATTTTTTTCTGCACTACTTACTTTTTCAACTGTCAATGGCATGCATGACATGTTAATGACATCAAGCACTTCAGTTTGATGACTTTTTCCCTCCTATTGCATGCATGTGCAGTCAACAGTCACAGACAGACCTATGTTCCAAATAAGCCATTTGCTCCTTATCAAAACCTGTATAAACAAAGTATGAGGATTTTATATTTACAAATATATCCAGACCTGAAACAAATACTTGTCGATCGTACAAACGTTTGTCTCGGTGCGGGTAATGAACTTGCGGCCTCTCGTTTCACAGCCGGTTACTTTCCCCCTGCGCCACGGAGGCTGTCAAGATTCATAACAAGATGCACAGAAAAAATATTGCCGCGACTACAGTAAGGTAGAAATGATAATTTTGAAATTCTTGTGCATAGATTATACACTAATGTAAATATTCTTTTACTGACAATTTTATTTAAATTACTACTAACACAAAATAAAGAGCACAATAATATATTTTACTTGTCTCCATAAGATTATCTACTAGACCTTTTTTAAAATAAATAAGATTATATTATGATTGTAGTATTGTAGCTAGACTCGAGATAACTATATCACCTTTTATAAAAAAAATACACTGTAATTTAATTGCACCTGATGGAAGGTGCAGTGCAAGTCTAGATAGATAAAACCGAATATACACTGGCTACACCCGCAACGCGACACATTTGGCTGGGTCACTGATGAGTTTTTCAAAATCGCGTGGTAATCACGATCAAGACTGATTGCAATAACTTCATAGCTGTAGTAGCTCTAATTTATATGAGTGCGGCGCCAACAAATTGAATTGTTTGACCGTGCAGCTCGAGCGAATAATGTCCGTGAATAATACGCTGGTATCACTGTGTTAAATTGAATAAAAAATACTGTATTTGCATACATCAATTTGGAAATTGGATTTATTTCAAATCGCCTCTCTTCCAGACACAACAGCAACCGGGTGAAAAAACCTCACCAATAGGACACCAGTCCCGTTTAACTCAGCACTCTGAACGACTCAGTGGACCAGTGCCCTTAGTGGACGACTTCTGCGCCGTCCCCGCCGAACAACTCGACAGCGGCGTGAGGGAAGCCAAGGGCCTCCGGGGTCTCCTCCGGCAGATGGGCGGCAGCCCCGTCATGGGCAGGAAATCGGGCCGCTCGCAAAGCCAGAATTAAATATGTTAAGCCAATGCATGCATTTTCAATGTAACCATTCCTGCACGATAAGTGATGTCTATGTTAATATTTCTTCGTTGATTAAATGATATAAAACGTACATACATACAAAAATTTTAATTTACTAATATAGCTGGTGACCTGACCTGGTGGCTGCTATTACACTTTTTTAGGTCCATGGGATAGTACTTGATAGTCCTTTGAACTGAAGCTGTAGTATAGGGCCCATTCTCCATAAAAAAAAGGTTTAATAATACAAAATGTGAATTAACCATAAACCATGGCAGGATCAAAAACTTACCTCCATAAAAATAGGTTGATCTTTTGTATTGACAAGTAAATTGAAATGTCTCATTAAATTATCACTATTAATCTCGGATGGAATAAATATTTCATCTGAGATCCACATTTTTGACTGAATATTTACTTTTTCTAAATTAAAAGTATATTATTCAAATATAACATTTGGGTACTGCATCGAAATGACTTACGAATTTTGCAAAGATGCGATGGGAAAAACCAAACGTCGAGATCGGATGTGGTATGAACAAAACATTATGAAAGTGCTTAGAGACAAAAAAGAAAAGGGTGTGCGGAATATTGAGTCATCGTTTGCCCTTGCCGAGAAGTTTCTCGAGGTACAAAACATTTTTGCTAATATTTTAGTTAAAATTTATAATCTCTGTCATTGGAGAGGCATACTCGCTTAAACTCCGATACCTAGAAATGAATTGCGGCTATTTAATTCGGCCTATTCTTAGGCTTGGCTGATGGAAAACAGAAAATGTTTTAGTTACTTGAGGTATCAGCTGCTACCATCTCTGAATATCCATTACTTGCGAGTAGGTAGGTACATAAATGGGGTCTCAAGGCCACTGCTGAACAAAACCTTTCTCAAGGATTTTCATAGCAGCCTGCATCCAGCGTCTTCTTGCCCAATAAAAAAATCACATCTTGAAATAATAAGTACCGATTGCACCAACAATGGACAAAGTACTGTTTACTAAGCTCGACAAAAATTGTTCATTTATCATCAGCAGTACCTAGAAAAAATTAAGTTTTTAATATATTTTTTCCAGATATTAGAGCAGCCCAGGGCTAAACCTAATCCGGTGCCATCTCACGAAATAGAACCATTTACGGACGACAACTCAATGAAACCTATTGAGCCGGAAGTATTGAACTTACTTTACGGCAGCACTGACAAAGGGGCGGCAGAAATATATTTCAAAGCAAGGACGAAAAAGGCACCTGAGGATAAGTAATTAAATACTTTCCACCCATACTTATAGTTATAAAATTAAAATACTTATAAGTTATACTCAACGAGCGTTGAGTATGAGCGAGCTGTGAGGTACCTACTAGTGTTACGTTATAATATAAAAACCAATGACGTTTTACAAATAGACACGTTATACACTAACATATCAGCACAAAAAAATGGCGCGATGCGTATTGTAATTTCAAATTGGTTCGAAGAAAGAGTAAAAAAGCAAGAAACATAAGTTAGAAGAAGATGAATAGACATCGCTAGTTGCGTAACAATAAGTGCCGCACGGTTATTGGCCAAAGCGCGTGTGACGTAGCACCAAGCATGAAGTACGGGATGACGTGGCGGGAGCTGTCAAACGTTGCCATGAGAGCGAATTTATTAATTTTATTTAATAAAAAATTAAATTAGTGTTTACTTGCGCACTAAATAAAATATTTTTTTGTTTCATAGTTTCAGAATCATTTGTACTTTTTTTTAAATCACTCTAATCCATTCTTACGCATTTGGTTTCGAAAATACAGATAGTCAGAGAAACGTGTATCCGCGACACTGGTTGAAGCGTGACTAATTGCAAGGGAGCCAATTACCTTCCAAACGTCTTGCCATTATAAAGCTCGGACAACGCATCTATGCTTTATAAACATCTTAGATAAAAACTGAATGGTATATACCTACCTACGTTGTTGAGGGCTGTGGCAACTACTAAAGTCTTTAAGCGATTGTGGTGGACTAAGGTCAAATCATTTTAAAATGCAAAAAGAGGCCTGTGTACAGAAGGGGACAGTTAATAAGGAACTGACCTAAATATACGCGTGCACTTTCATTATGCCTGATGCAAGGGTGCGCATTCTTTCATAGTCTTCATTTCTTGCTAACGTTGAATCCTCGGTTACAAGGCAATTGACTTATCTTTGACATCATTGCTTGTCTCCCTCTGTATTATCCTGACCACCATTTACAATTTCCAAACCAATAATGTAGGTATAATACAACTGAAGTATCGTGGACATCACAACGCGACGCACGGTGGGCTGAAAATCGCGTTTCATAGACATTCAAATTTTTTTTCCAATTTGACGGGTTTTTTAATTGGAATCTATTAAAACATGCTTGTTCATGATACCTTTTAAGTATGAAGACATAAATCACAGGAAAAGGTACACTTTCGATTTTTTTTTCAAAAATGTTGTATGGAGAAAACCATAAAATAAGCTATATCTCGGCTGGCACAGGAATGGCCGTTATTTCCTCTCGCATGATTTTTGCTCTATTTTTTGCAATTTTTTGATGTATCACACCACAGGGGGCAAAGCGCGGCTTTTGAGAAAAAAAAACATATAAAAAAAAAATATTATTTCCGTTGCCTTCAATCTTGGTTGGCAAATTTGAACCACATGTCTCTAAAAATAATAATAGCGGTCACAAAACAACTTTATTGCTGGTTAACCCTCCCAATTTCACAATAATAAATAATACGCGGCTTATATCAAAGAATTTTTTTTTACCTGACTTGTTTATTACTCACAAATCGGTCTTGGATACTCGAACTTTTCCAAACAATGGATAAATTTTCACCTGCAAGTACTTACCTATTGTTTTGTTCCTAATTCACTTATTTAAGACCCAATAAATAAAAAAAGGAACTTTTCTCATTGTTATCTACTAACAAAATTCGGGAATGGTGCTCTCTAAATCTTCGAAAATCCTTATTACGAGCCTCTGATGCTTCTTCTGATAAACTACCAATTGGTACTATTGCGTTATTGGCAATGATATCCGAACCAATGTACCAATAACTTATGGACAGTAGAAGGCATGTAGTACCAACTGTAGAATTCTACATACCGTTTTGCTGTATCCATGGAATACTCTTTGAATTTCTGCGTATTGATATACTCTTCACATGTAATGGCTTGTAAAAGAACAGCGAATCTATGGATCAATTCTTCGTCCAGACCTGTGATATTTGCGGTTTTTCTCGGGTTTTCAAAGAACATCCTGGCTGTATTTCCATCATTCGTAGTTCCAGATCCTTGTTTTACTACATCTATCAATAAGTTAAGCTCTTCTTTAAATCCATCTTGTATTTGTTTTTTCCGCGACTCAAGTGCCAATTTTTCCTCTCCTTTCACGGCCCATTTCTTCAGGTCTTGCCTGTATGCAATGTGCAAAAGACATTCCATGCATTTAATGCGGGCGTGTAAAGGAGACAATCCGAATTTCAAGAGGTGTTCAGAGACAGGTCTTTTTATAACTTCATTTAAATTATTCATATCTGACGGCTTTGCTAAGCACAGATAGCACGTAGCACTAGATCGGGCATCAGTAATGTAAGTACAAACTTTGCCATCTATCATAGTCATCATTAATTTATGACAAATTTTTATTTCGTTACAGTCTGTAGTTGTTAGCAAATTGATCTGGTCTTCAATTTCCTTCAAATGTTCAGTAACCACAAGTTTATTTTCTTTAACAAAACTAAACTGCACTGGACGACAAAAATGTGCTGAACAGGGCTTTGGATTTTGCCATACGACTTCGTTACCATCGGTCAGCTTTAACGGAACTAACGAGGTCATGAAAACACTGGAATCATTATATTCGTCTTCTATTTCCTGTTTATACCTGCTCTGGTTCGATGCACCATCAAAACCCCACTTGGACATTAAAATAAGTTCTTTTCTATCGCCACATACAGGTACATTTTTCAAAATCCTTTTAACTGTTAAATCTAGAAGAGCCTGAAGGGAAATTTTGGCTGTTGTATCTGTAACTGTAATTGTCTCCTTGTCAGGATAACACTGAGATTTAGCTTGCTGAATCTTATAGTATGATGGGTACAATTCCATCGCACCTTCCCGAATTGCTGTTTCCCTTAATGTTATATATTGCCACTTAGACAACTTTAATGATAAATATAGACCAAGTGCTTTCTCCGGTGTAAAAACAGGCTTGGGGCATGATTTTTTGGTAATTGCGTTAAACTTATCAGCAGCTTCTGGATGTTTTATCATATACTCAATAGCAGCAGCTATACTGTCCAAACCGTCTTGTCTCATTTTTCGCACAGTAGCGTATGCAAGTTCACTGGACTCACATTCTATTTGACTTTCAGTCCTTCTCTTCTTTTGCTTCATTTCTAAATCTTGAAATAGTTTTCGTGGCAAACGCTTCTTACTTGTGTGTGGTGCACCGGACGAAGATGTGGAAGGGACTGGACTTTCGAGGGTGATATGAGATTCGGATGTCCCAACATCTGATGCCTTCGGTTCTGCAATGCAACTTGGCCAATCGATATCACACTGAAGCCAGTCCTCATAATCTTTCAAAAAATCTTCTAATTTTCGATGAGATCGCTTCCATTTTTTCACAAGGGTATGAGTAAATCTTCTACAGTATAATTTCAACGTAAGACTGTCTTCATCTGAAAGATTTAAATTCAAACATGAAACGACATTGTTATATAATGAAAGGAAGTCACTGTACTTACCCGTGTTTTTCAAAATCATAAACAAGTCTAAGTAAGTTGCTAAACTTTCCATTTCCGTGTTTATAATCGATGTTTACACAAGCACAAATCGAGGTAAACTGAAAAATTACAGCAAACAAATGTCTATTTATACTTCTTAAATAAATAACAAAATCATTAGGCACCTGTGCCATTATAATGACCCATCATAATTACGCAGCCGCCTTTTTTTATTTATTGGGTCTTAAATAAGTGAACTAGGAACAAAACAATAGGTAAGTACTTGCAGGTGAAAATTTATCCATTGTTTGGAAAAGTTCGAGTATCCAAGACCGATTTGTGTGTCATAAACAAGTCAGGTAAAAAAAAAAAATCTTTGATATAAGCCGCGTATTATTTATTATTGTGAAATTGGGAGGGTTAACCAGCAATAAAGTTGTTTTGTGACCGCTATTTATTATTTTTAGAGACATGTGGTTCAAATTTGCCAACCAAGATTGAAGTCAACGGAAATATATTTTTTTTAAATATGTTTTTTTTTCTCAAAAGCCGCGCTTTGCCCCCTGTGGTGTAATAAATACATCAAAAAATTGCAAAAAAATAGAGCAAAAATCATGCGAGAGGAAATAACGGCCATTCCTGTGCCAGCCGAGATATAGCTTATTTTATGGTTTTCTCCATACAACATTTTTGAAAAAAAAAACGAAAGTGTACCTTTTCCTGTGATTTATGTCTTCATACTTAAAAGGTATCATGAACAAGCATGTTTTAATAGATTCCAATTAAAAAACCCGTCAAATTGGAAAAAAAAATTGAATGTCTATGAAACGCGATTTTCAGCCCACCGTGCGACGCAAGGATCATAAAATATGTCGTGAACAGATAACAACCGAAATGAATACCCAATTCATAAAATTGACATACATACATACATAAACTCACGCCTTTTTCCCAGAAGGGTTAGGCAGAGGTGCCAGGGCACCCACATTTCGCCTTGTATGTTCCGTCCCACGATGTGATAGGTGGCAAGCCTATCGCCATATCGGGCACAAATTCTTGACTCTGACTATTATTTATTAGCAGCTACCTTTATATAAAAAAATATAAAACTATTATTCATAAATACCCTCACAAAATAGCCTGATAAAAATAAAAAAAACCGTCAATTTAACTACTATTTATTGATTATTCTACCAGGTACTATTTCCGGTTGGCAAGCAATTGGGACTACGGGTGGCAGCAGAAGCAGTCCCGGCAGCGCGCGCGGGATGTGAACCTGGGACGCTGCGCCATATTGCGCGACACATTCTACCGCAAGAACAACCTGGCGCCAGACCCCAGGCACTACTCCGAGCCTGCCGGCGGACAGATATCTATTTGCAGCAACTATTCATGTAGCTTTGGTTAACCAGGGTATCAGGGACCAGGCTACAGTATTAAAAGGCAAAGTTAAGAAAAATACTCGGTAATGGCAAAGCGATTTTTTGGCCAATAGGATATATCCTATACTTTTAAGTGGATACTGGAAACGCTCAGCGAGGTTCATAACGTACGCCGAATGGCAACGTCTTTCGACAGCGACTGTTAGAAATGCCTGGTGACCTTGATACTTACCATCATATGGATTGTGGTAGAATCATAAATCTTGTTTTTCACTCAAACAAAATTTAAAAGGACGTTAAGTGTATTGCGTCGCTTTGAAAAAAAAAAAATGTTACTGCGCTGCATAAAATTAAAAATAATTAAACAGTATATTGCAAAAACATATATTTTATAATTTCATTATTTACAATAATTCAACTTTTATGTACATATTAACAACAGCAAATGTATTCCTTGTCGTAAGGCCACATCCAACTGTTCCAAAGGGAATTACTTTAGAATATGTGGTACATCAACAATATCATTCCCACATCGTAAGGATATCATTATTCCAATGGACGATTTCACTCGCAACCGCAGACGGGCACCATTCGTTGCCTACACTAAAATATAAAAATAATATGAACATGGAAATTTTATAACAACTATTGTGACAGACTAACGAAATACGTCCATTGAAATGTGAAGACGCACGATAAATACTCAAATGCTAAGTTAACTAACCACATCGTCAACAACATTCGCGCGCTCCTAACAAAATACTAAAAGAAAAAAATAATAGCTACAAATAATAAATATGAGACAGTTTTGTTCTTTCTCAAGTTCACATAGCATATGTACAATATTTATTTTATATATCAGTCGTTAGTTCCGTTCCATCGTCTTATAGTACCTGACTGTCCTATAGACATATTATGCACTCAGCTTTGGCTTTGCAACACATTGGCCTGGCTTACTCGCTGCACGTCATAAACACATTTTTATGACAAAACTGGTAATATCTTGCAATGTTCATAACTTTATTCGCTAATATACATTTAATAGAGGCACCGATTTCGCTATAGGCGAGCCTACAGCTGTAAACAAAGAACAAGTAACAAAACTCTATAGTATGATATTATGTAGATTACACGGTATCGTTTTGAGGACTTTTGTCCAGTGAAGCCATCAGTGAACCAACAGCTTACAAAAAATAACCAGAAATTAATTACAATTTATACATTGCGGGTAAAATGGGATAAACTGGAACATAAAAGTGAATATACAATTGTGTTTCTCTTCATCATTGAACAATGTAAATACCTTAAAGAAAACGCAGCATTCAATTTGTTTGTATGGAATCAGTTAGTTTATTTACATTTCCGTGTGCCAATCTACCCCACTTCACTGTATCTAGTGCAACATGACTAACAATGTTCGAATATCATTCCAAAAATGTGTGATGTGAATGAGATCATCATATTCCTACAAATTTAAATGACGCAATGACAAATGACACTCATGTCTGATATGATATTATTGTCACATTTATATCTAAACAATATATTTTCGACGGCACAAATGGAGATGAGTTGATGATAGTTTTTCAATGTACAATTAAATGAGCCTCAAATATAACCACTTTGCAAAACGACTTGTTCGATTTTTGATGTAAGAAAAATCATTAACAGTTATAATTATCCCGACTGTACACTAAGGTACCATGTCTTTTATCACAAACTTGAAGTGATAAAATGCTTGAAATTGGAACAGCAGCCTCTCCTTTCACAGCAGTATTCTCTCTTCCTATGCTATAGAAGCTGTTAGGTATATAGCTTGGCAAAAAAAAGTGTTTTTAATGAGGGCTCTAAGATCGAATTTAATGTTAACTAGCGGCCCGGCCCAGCTTCGCCCGGGTGCATATAGATTTCTCTACAATAATATGCACGTATTATACACATAAACCTTCCTATTGAATTACTCTAGCTATTAAAAAAAACCGCATCAAAATCCGTTGCGTAGTTTTTAAAGATTTAAGCATACAAAGGGACATAGGGACAGAGAAAGCGACTTTGTTTTACACTATGTAGTGATATAGCAACCCGAGCCTACGACGTAAAATGTTTATCCCATCAAAAACATCCTGTAAAAAAATTCCAAGTCTCGCAGATCAGGTTTTCTACCGCAAAAAGTTGCGAAATGCATGTAATACTAAGTCGATTAATTTATTTAGTCCTTGCTTAAGGGAATTTCTGTATCGCATGAAAACATAATGTATCGTACAATTTATATAATATAATGCTTCTGGCCAAGTCAATCTATTTATTTAAAACGTAAATAATTTTTAATATTGATATGATAATAACTTACGTAATAACTTTATACAGAAGGTCCCTTAAGCAAGGACTAAATAAATTAATCGTCTTAGTATTATATGCATCTCACAACTTTTTGCGGTAGAAAACCTGAGCTGCGAGACTTGGAATTTTTTTACAGGATGTTTTTGATGGGATCTCACGTCTTTTTGTAGAGTCCTACTTTTTTCCTTTTCAGTACTTTATACTTCTAGAATTTCACTAACGATTTTTCTTAAAGCCTCTGGCTTATGGTCTTTTCTTATGTTTGTAGGTATCAATTTATCACAAATATAGGTAGGTACCACCGCAATGTCTATTTCTCCCGTGAAACAACACTGCGTAAATGCACTGTTGTGTTTCGGATTGAAGGACATTGTAGCCAGAGTAACTACTGGACATATTGAGACTTAACATCTTATGTCTCAGGATGGCGAGCGCAGTGGAATGTTGCTACTGTTTATGAGCGGTCGTATCGCTTACCATCAGGCGAACGGCTTGCTCGTATCGTCATTCATTGCAATTAAAAAAAATAAAAAATATAGATTTGATTATTAAGAGCGTTTATACCCTTTGCGCGCTTTTTGGCTAAAAAACAGGACTTTTCAAACGAGTTAATAGCCACCAATAAACAATTTAAAGGAAAAATAATTAGTACTCATTTTAGAAAAGGTTGTCATCTAGGGATTTTGGTGGAAAACATTATAGATTGATGGATAATTAGTGAGTACTATAAGGATTACTGAACACAAGTTTCGTTATTTAGGCTTTAAGTGGCAATTTAGAAGCTTAGGATATCCCAAATCACTAAATATAAGATGAAAATAAAAATATTATCCGACTAATAAGACCCTTATGGAGGGATTTTGCTGAGAAAAATAATCTTTTTATGTTTAGTTCCTGAAAAATAAAAATTTTAACAATGCGAAATTATTCAGAAACTCTCGTCAAAAACATATTTTTTTCATCAACTTATCGTACATAATTTTTTATAGCAATTGCATATTATAATAGAAGAACATCTTATCAATAAATTGCCATTTTTATATTTCAACAAAATTAGTTTTCATGTTTTCTACAAATATTTTAAAAACCACTATAAAACACGCTGTCCGCCGTGCATCAAATCAGACCGCCGCAAGGCCTTCTAGAGGGAGGACGTATCGCTCGTCGCTCCGGCCTGGCTGCAGTCGATTTTTGCCGTGCGTCGTAAAAATAGCCACGCGCGGACTGCGATTGCCACATCTTAGTACTTTGGTAGTAAAACATATTTTTTCTTTTTATTACCTACAATGATTTTGTAGTGAGTATAAATTATGTTTCAGATAATATAATGGGATGTAATTCCGAGGCTAAATTATGTTATGTATTGTAATATAAAATTAAATATATTTCGTAATTGTAAGGGGTTGTAAGGCCCCTAACTCTTTTCATGTGTTCGAACACGAAACGATTAATAAACGTCCGTAGTGTCTACTGATTGAACACTGATTTGAATGCAACTTAACAATGTAATAATAACGAAAATATGATTAGTATCTAAATTTGTATTGTTCATTGCTTGCACAGTAATATTTGTCTACTTATAATGCAAATAAAATATTTTTATGATATAATATTACCAATATATAAATCATAAGTTACATTTCAATTGAATATTAGAATTTTGAAGCGCACGGCTCAAAGTTGGTTGCGCTGATTGTATAGCGAGGCGACGCGGCAGCTCTACGCACACAGCTTTGGTCGCTTATGTGTGCGTGGAATTAACGAAGAAATACCTATAGTTGACTTTGCATGCAAGGTGTAAACGCTCTTAACGTTCTTTCGTTCATGGTAATTGATATTTTCAAGCTATTTAGTCTATTTATTTGCAAGTTTTTCTTCTTCATGTTTTTCTAGAGGAATATTGTACAGTTTCATGGACTGAATACACCCTTTCCCTCTCTATACCACCTCCTGTTATGCCTGATATAATATATGTTATATACCTATATAACCTATCTATAACTATAATTGCATTATATCTGGTACAATGATACATTAACTGCAAATGTAACTTTGTAATCCTATGCATTTATATGGGATTATTTATGCAGTTGGTGTATCTGGAAAAACTAGACAGAAATTATGAAATGTTTAAATTTTCCCTTACTTTAGACACTAAACACTTATTATATTCTAAATTTGAAGGTTCTATGTCTGCTAGAAGTGCCTTAGACTTTTGATGATCGGTCAGGCAGTGAGGACGAGTGACAAAATTAGGAAAGTTTGACATGTTACAATTCTTAAGCTACTGGTTCAAATTGAATGAAATTTTAAATATACCGTGTTTATACAATGCCTGCTTAGTAACTGAAAATTCAGGCTTCTTGCTTTAACCACAACGAAGTTATAGAGGGTAGAAAATAGTCTGAATTGCTTCGAGAAAAGGATGGTACGACAGTGCCGCTTTTTAGCTCGACTTGGAGGGGGCACTGTCGTGCCCGCAGAAACGCTTGTTAATTTTATTTATTGTTATTAATAAATTGTCAAGCTATAAGTCTGTTATTTGTTTGAAAAGTACACATCCCTTTGTCTGAGATATGTATATGCATCACTACATAGTATAAAACAAAGTCGCTTTCTCTGTCCCTATGTCCCTTTGTATGCTTAAATCTTTAAAACTACGCAACGGATTTTGATGCGGTTTTTTAATAGATAGAGTGATTCAAGAGGAAAGTTTATATGTATAATACGTACATATTATTGTACAGAAATATATTTGTACCCGGGCGAAGCTGGGTCGGGCCGCTAGTATTACAATATAATAGAGATGTGTAACACTGCGCTACGCCGCGCAATTGCGCCAACTCAGTTCACTGCGCCGGATGTGTTAACTCACTTGTTCAAAATGTGTTGGCGCAAAAAGGAGTTATACAACAGTCAACTCGATTTCGGATTTACTAACTTGAATTAAATTCTTTCTAACTCGAGTTTGAAAATCGCGGTAGGTGAACACAAGTTGGTACGAAAGAGTAGCAAATAAGCATATTTATGGGAACATTACATTTTCGGGATACATAGTATCCTAAGCAATATATCAGGGTATCAGCTACGTACGAAATTTCATCATTTTGCTTTAAATTTTAAAGTAACAGACTCATCGCGGCCTCTTACATATGAGACACACATAACAGTAAGTCAGTAAACAGTACAGTCTCATACCAGTAAAAACTATAAAAACTAATTCAATCCTACCTACAAAGTTCAACACTCAGTTTCTTCCTTCTAAGTCGAATTCTGTAACTCGAGTCGGGTTTATCCCGAGTTGGCACATCACTGCCACAAACTAATAAACAGACTTGTGAGCGTGGCATGCCCCGTGCGCCGCGCAGATTACGCGCACAACGCATTTCGTTGCTCACTCGGCGACAAGCGTTTTCATTTTGTTGCGCCATGGCGCAATTTTGAGTTAACTCAGTGAGCCAGCGCAGTTAATTGCGCCTGTGTTACTGAGTTAACGCAAGGATTTTCGCTGAGTTACCCATGTCTACAATATAATAAAACTGAACATGTTACGTCAATAGTCATGTTTGAGGCACCTCCAAATAATTTTTAATGATCAACATAATTGACCATAATCCACACAAATGAAATGAAAGATTTTGAATTACATAAAGCTGTCGATCAATATTATTGGCAGTCAACAATATTTAGTGGGTATGATTTTAAATGCAATAAATAATTCCAATAACGAAACTTGACCAGCATTATAACTACATGGGATAAATGATATTTTCAATATTCAATCTGATTATGGCAGTTTTTGTAAATTTTTATACATCTCTTTCTGGATCCCATGGGTATAAGGGTTGGCCCTATCACAAAATTACATAATACTTCAACCAGAAAAATAGATTTTTTTTTCTATGAGAAACTAATCATTGCTTGTATTTTAAACAGAAGATCCATTGTCTATTCCTTTGTACGAGGCAGATCAAGTGTCAGGCACGCGGTATTACCTACCATATTAACATATCTAAATTAATATCTCTGTGCAAATGTACAAATGGATATATACAAAAGTGGATAAAATTAAAGTTATAATAATTCGATAACAAAAAACCCATTGTCATCACAATTAAAAATCAAATCTGCGAAATCATTTTCGTGCAATAATATCTAGTCTTATTTAGGCCTTCAATCATTTTAAATTCTCCCAGTCTTTCTGACAGTTCTGCATGAGATGGTTTGACATTTAAACTATCAAAATCAACTGGGTAGAGCTTTTGAGATAAACTTACATTACCAAATTGCGCGGCTGTATATACCATTGAATTTAGAGTCTCATGGTTATAATACCGCTTCATCTAAAATCAGCCCTATTCAATCTCATAAACACCACATCGGATCCTGTGAACTTTTTTCACTAATATTATTATCTTGAGCCACTAGAAGTCCATAGAGGCTTTAAGAATTGAACGCGGTGACTGCAGCTCTATAACCATAAACTATCACCAGTGCGGCTCAACGATGGAAATAACACACCATTATAGTCACTGCGTTGCGCCCATAATAACAACGTGCGCATCCGCGTGCGTCACATCAACGTGTGTGTCCGTTAAATCAACGTGCGCGTGCGTCACATCAACGAGCGCGTGCGTTAAATCAACGTGCGCGTGCGTTAAATCAACGTGCGCGTGCGTCACATCAACGAGCACGTGCGCTAAATCAACGTGCGCGTGCGTCACATCAACGTACGCATCGTTACCTTCAACATGCACTTGCGAGACAATCACCGTATATCCGCCGCAGTGAAGTCAGTGTTTACATGGGCACTGGGTTGGAGATTCATGGTGCGTTAGACGGCGTGCGAGACGCTTGGCGGCGGCGGCAGCGCGGGCGGCGGGCCGCTGGTCCACTGCACCAGCGCGTGTTGCGGCAGCTGCGTCGCCTGGAAGTGGTCCTTGAGTAACGCCTGAGAGAAGTTGCAGTGCATCTGGTACGCCTCAGTCTCGCGCTCCGTGTCGCCCGCTAGCCGGTACAAGTCTGACAACATTCAACGTGTTATTAATAATAATAATAATTTTTTTATTGCCATCAATGGCGAGACGAGCAAGCCGTTCGCCTGATGGTAAGCGATACGACTGCTCATAAACAGTAGCAACATTCCACTGCGCTCGCCAACCTGAGACATAAGATGTTAAGTCTCAATATGTCCAGTAGTTTCTTTGGCTACAATGTCTTTCAATCCGAAACAATTTATTTTACGCAGTGTTGTTTCACGGGAGAAATAGACATTGCGGTGGTACCTACCCAGATGGCCTCTCACATATGAGAGACCTACCACCAGTAAAGTAACCAGTAATTTACGGTTATCATTATTTAGAACAATAAATAATTTAATTTATTGTTCTAAATAATGATATGAGAGGCCAGGTGGATTTATTTACTAGTACTAGTAGTTTTGGTAGTTATTATGTGACGACACGAACACACACTTTAATAGCTATTTAATTTTAAAGATCTTCTGGTGTCTCAATGCGTTGTTGTCATGCCATTGTCAAAATATAAAATACATTTTTTCTCTCTTCAGATTTTATTATATTGGACATGTTAATACCATCAGATTACGAGTTTAAATGCTTGTTGTTTATATGATAAAAACATATCCCAAACAATGAGATATATTTTTAAAATTTTATTTGTATGTTCCAATTTCGCCTCAAGCCAATAGAATTTAATCAGAGGTTAAAATCATCGATTGTGGATCAATGCATCAATTAATAAGAATAACATAATAACTTTGAGTATACCCAATGTGTACCAAAGCACATAACATATGTATTCAACACTATTTGTAGCTCAAGTTTTTTACAAACTAAAAATTCGCCATTCGAAATATAATCATCTACTGCGCAAAACCACGCAAAACTGGCTAATTTCTTTCCAACAGCTAAACAGATTCTATACACGTTAATATAACGCACCTTTGAGTATAGCTGAGGCCCACAACTGCACGTGCACGTCAGGTATCTTGCTGGCGAGCTGCATGGCCGGCGTCACCATGTTCATACTCTCGCGAGAGTTGTTGATGGACAGGAATATGTGCCCGAGTAGCACCAGGGAACATGACGTCAGCCTGTTCAGGTCCTCGGCATTCGCCATCTTCAACGTCTCGCGTAGGTACCTCCTGTAATGCATACATTTTATTAGTTCTTGTTATAGTTGTATAATGTATTTGATCCAGAGTCAGGAATTTGTGCCCGATATGGCGATAGGCTCGCCACCTATCACATGTGGGATGGAACACACAAGTCGAAATGTGAGTGTCCTGGCACCTCTGCCTACCCCTTCTGGGAAAAAGGCGTGAGTTTATGATTTTGATCATGAACATAATAGAAGAAAATATTGCAGATGTTATGTAAAACTTATTAACAAACAAAAAAATGTACGCATGCCACTTTTATAACTTGTATTGATTTAGGTCATACAAAATAACTAACTGGGCATTAAGAGACTTAAGACGTCATTTATTAGGGTGAGAAGTGCCTGGTGGAGTCTTACAATTTCTTAATGGAGACCACTCAAACTTGTGATTAAGTTCTGACTTGGCGAAATTAGTTGGCATTTGGCCTAGTTTATGGACATGCATATTATCTCGTCATTTTTTGCTAAAAAGAGACTCTAAAAGAGGTATTCAATAAAGCAAATATGCTGTATACTTACTTGGCTTCATTATACCGCGCTTGAAAGAACGCTTGTAATCCTAACACGTAGTATGAGGCCGCTCTCAGTCCGTGCGCGTAGGCAGGCAGTGCTTCAGGCCTCACCTGCAAATCAATAGATTACTTGGTTCATTGTTGTATAAACAGTATTCATACCATATTCGTGGGAGGTTATAATATTCTAGGAAGGAGTTTAGGTACGTCGGATGCACAAATTAGACACGCTACTAGCAGTAACTATTTTTAATAGTCCAGTTCACAAAGAGATTTAAATACAAAAAAGGCAAAACTTAGTCACTATCGCAAAAAACAATTTAGTAATGAGTAGTTCGTCGTCCAGCGAATAAAATGCGACTGGCGGTCAGCTGTAGATCAGCTGGCCGGACGACCGCATACGGCCCAATACATAAAAAAACGAACCCAAAATGACGTCACGCAGCAGGTACCGGCCTAAACAAAAGAGCGCCGGCCGCTAGCGTTATAAAAAATGGCACGGCTTTATCTATATAAAATTTTATAGTAATATTAATTTTGGTTTGTCTGTTTATTGGTATTTATTATTTGTATATTTATGTGTATGTTTACATGGGTTTTTAAACTAAAATAAATGTTGCCTACATCACCCCCCTCCAGAGACCGACTAAGGGCGATAATAATCAGGGAACTGGATTCTCCGACCTGATCGGGTAGTCCCACATTGAGCGTCCTGTGGGAGTGGAGGTGAGACATCTGTGTCGTGGTACCAAGGTGTCGTGTTGCGGTGACAGTGTATTGGGGTCCAGTATATAGGCTGGTTTTAAACGGTCTATACTAACTGTGGCATCTTTATTTCCAACACGTATTATAAAAGTTTTAGCACCTCTCTTAAGAACTTCGTAAGGCCCAGTGTAAGCGGGCTGAAGTGAACCGCGTAGCACTTCTTCCCTAAGGAATACGTGGCTACAGCTGGCTAAATCCTTAAATATGAAGGTTCGGCGAGAGTTAGAGTGATGCTGAGGTGGGACCGGACGTATGCGTTCAGCGAACGACTTCATACGGGCTGAGAATTCTGTAATATCGGTGGTGTAATGAGCAGCGTCATGGCCGAAGAAATCTCCGGGAAGACGAAGTGGCTCACCGTACACGAGCCCAGCCGACGAAGTGTGGAGGTCCTCTTTGAAAGCACTCCTAATTCCGAGAAGTACTAATGGTAACGACTCAGTCCAGTTAGGGTCAGCATGGCAAGTAATTGCTGCCTTTAGTTGCCGGTGAAAGCGCTCCACCAAACCGTTGCACTGTGGGTGGTAAGCCGTTGTCCTACGGTGATCGAAACCGATAGATTTGGACAACTGTTCAAAAAGTGCCGACTGGAATTGTCTGCCTCGATCGGTAACGATCTCGGTCGGACAACCGTATCGGGAAACCCAACAGGACACAAATGCTTTGGCCACTGTTTCGGCTGTGATATCGGTAATTGGCACAGCTTCCGGCCATCGCGTAAAACGGTCAACGGCTGTGAGGCAATACCGATAATCACCAGCGGGCGGTAGTGGGCCGATCAGGTCTATGTGGACGTGTTTGAAACGCGCTGAAGGTATGTCGTGCTGTCCTAAAGGTGAAACGACGTGGCGAGTTACCTTCGAGCGCTGGCAAGTCAAACACGCCTTAGCCCAATCACGGCAGTTTTTGCGCATTAGTGGCCAAACGAATCGTTGAGCAACGAAGTTTGGCGGTGGCGTTGGGGCCTGGGTGGCTGAGTGAGTGGAGACAGTCAAAAACCTGCTGACGAAGTTGCTTGGGGACGAAAGGCCTGGGCGTCGGTGTACTGACGTCACAATACAATAAAGCACGACTTCCGGGCACAGATGTTTTTGTGAGTCGAAGTGACGTGTCGCCTTTAAGATATTCGTCGAGTTCTGGGTCTGCGGTTTGAAACCTGGCCATTAACTCGAAATCGACAGGCATCTGCAGCTCATCCACACGCGACAGCGTATCAGCAACCAAGTTGTCCTTGCCGGCAATATACACGATGTCGGTGGTGAATTGGGAGATGAAGTCGAGGTGTCTATACTGACGCGGGGAGCAGTTACGTTTCCGCTCGTGGAAAGCGTAACAAAGCGGTTTATGGTCAGTATAGACTGTGAAGTGATTAGCTTCCAACATATGGCGAAAGAACTTTATACTCTCGTAAATTGCGAGGAGCTCACGGTCGTACGGGGAGTACTTCGTCTGTGAGGGGCTCAATTTACGAGAGAAGTATGCGAGTGGTTGCCAGTCTCCGTCCTTCAGTTGTTGCAAGACACCACCTATCGCTGTATCAGACGCGTCGGTGACTAAACCTAGCTTGGCTGTCGGGTCTGGATGAGCGAGTAGAGCTGCGTCACAAAGACTCTTTTTGCAGGATTCGACTGCTCTAAGTGAATCTCCCTCTATGACGACAGGTTGAGAAGCTTTGACGGATCCACTAAGTAAGGCATTGAGCGGTGCTTGGATTTGCGCGGCGTTGGGCAAAAATCGTCGGTAAAAGTTTACCATTCCCAAAAATCGTCGGAGTTCTCGGACGGTTTTAGGTGGTGGAAACTGGGCGATCGCCTGTACCTTGCTCTCCATTGGTTTGGTGCCTCTTTCAGAGATTCGGTAGCCGAGAAAATTCAAATAAGCCGAAAGGTGTTGTGATGGCCGTCTTAGGAATGTCCTCCACTGCAACAGGAATCTGATTATAGGCTTTAACTAGGTCGATTACTGAAAATACGGAGCATCCGGACAGACAATGTGAAAAATCTTGTATATGTCGGATAGGGTATTGGTCGGGTATCGTTCGCGCGTTTAGTTGCCTATAATCGCCACAAGGACGCCACCCACTATCTTTTTTAGATACTAGGTGGAGGGGCGATGACCAAGGGCTGTCTGACGGTCGTGCAGTGCCGTTAAGAAGCATGTTGTCGAATTCTTGCTTCGCTATCTTCAATTTGTCGGGAGCAAGACGACGAGGAGTACATGAGACAGGCGGACCCGGGGTGGTACGTATGTGGTGAGTAGTGTTATGTTTCGGAGTAGTCGGAATACCTGCTGGGCGTGTTATTTCCGGATAACTCAACAAAATTTTATGATATTTACTATCACCACCAGTCGCAATTTTAACACTTAGCACATGTGAAGTACTTACATCTAAGCATGCTACAGTGCTGACATTGGTTAAACTATCGACCAACTTGCGTTCGCTGACGTCGACGATGAGGCGGTAGTGCGATAAAAAATCTACGCCTATGATCGCTTTCGTTACATCGGCGACTATGAAGCGCCACGGAAAATTGCGACGGAGGCCTAGGTTCAAGTTAAGATGAACGTACCCGTAAGTGTCAATAGTTGAACCATTGGCAGCACAGAGTTGGTAACTAGTTTTAGCGCGACGCTCACGAAGCGCGGTAACGGGATACACACATATGTCACTTCCAGTGTCGATTAAAAACTGTGTCCGTGTACTTCGGTCCGTGATAAAGAGGCGACCTGTGCTGGAGTTCTGGCAGTCGCTCGTCGCCATCACTGACTGCCCGATGCGTTTCCCTGCCTGAAGTCGCAGGGTTTTACACATCGGCGGGCCTTGGCTCCATGCTTTGAATGATACCAACAGATGGGGTACCTGCGGTGGTTGGATGTAGAACGACGTGACACGGAACGGCTGCGTTGCTCTCGTCCTCTTCGCTCGGGGGTCCGTGGGCGATGTCGCGACCACGCGGTCAGGGCACTTACTTGTCTCGTCAGCTCAGCAACTTGAGTCACTAAATCCGTGATGGTCGATTCCAGAGGTCTCGGTGACATCGATGTCGTAGTTGCCGCGATCTGGTGCGCTGGTGCTGCGATGTCGTGGACACGGTCGGCGAGCTCCGCCAGTGCGTCCAGGGGTAGCGTTGGCTGCGATGCGACGATTGGCTGCAGCGAGGCTGGTAGCCTGCTTATCCAGATCGCTCGTACGAAGTCCGCCGGAATATCGGGTCCCGCCAGATGCTGCAGGTGTCGCAGGAACTGCGACGGCTTACGGGTACCCAACTGCTCGTGCGTTAAAAGTTGCTTCACCTTGTTCTCCCTGGATGCCGATAAGCGTTTGATCAGTTCGTCCTTCAATCGCTGGTAATCGGGAGGGCCAATAAGGATGTCCTCAATCTCAGCTGCATATTGGCGGTCGAGGGTAGCCAGTATGTGGTAAAATTTTGCCGCGTCATCCGTTACACGCATCAAAGAAAATTGCCCTTCGACTTGAGCAAACCATATTGCCGGTTTTTCTGGCCAGAATGGTGGTATTCTGAGGTGTGAGGGCGGTGGCGGTGGAGACGATGGGGATGAACTTTTGGCAGGAAGCGTGGGTGTTGCCATCTTGGCGTGTCGACGACGTGGACGCGAGTCAACACGGGCTTGGGCTTCCACTGTGGTTTCCAAATCCGATCCGCTTGACTCGGTGGAATTGCGCTCCATCTTACAATGTGATCACGTCGGGGTCACCAGTTTAGGTACGTCGGATGCACAAATTAGACACGCTACTAGCAGTAACTATTTTTAATAGTCAAGTTCACAAAGAGATTTAAATACAAAAAAGGCAAAACTTAGTCACTATCGCAAAAAACAATTTAGTAATGAGTAGTTCGTCGTCCAGCGAATAAAATGCGACTGGCGGTCAGCTGTAGATCAGCTGGCCGGACGACCGCATACGGCCCAATACATAAAAAAACGAACCCAAAATGACGTCACGCAGCAGGTACCGGCCTAAACAAAAGAGCGCCGGCCGCTAGCGTTATAAAAAATGGCACGGCTTTATCTATATAAAATTTTATAGTAATATTAATTTTGGTTTGTCTGTTTATTGGTTATTTATTTATTTGTATATACAGGGTATATCAAGACTGCTACCGAAAACGAAGCCGGGTGGTAGTTTAAGCGACTTCAGACACAATGCAACAGAAAAAATTGCAAAAAAAAGCGACAATTTTTTTTTGTTATTTTTTTCCTATGACCATATTTGGGTGGTAAATACATTTTTTCCTAAAATAATAGTGTATACCCTTTTATTTATAAATAATCTAAGGTATAAAAGTGATTAAATTATTATTTTAGCAAAAACTATGAATTTACCACCCAAAAATGACAATATTTAAAAAATCATAAAAAATAATTGTCGCGTTTCTTTGCGAAATTTTTAGTTGCAATGTGTTTGTAGTCACTAAAACTACCACCCGTCTTCGTTTTCGGTAGCAGTCTTGAGATACCCGGTATTTATGTGTATGTTTACATGGGTTTTTAAACTAAAATAAATGTTGCCTACATCACCCCCCTCCAGAGACCGACTAAGGGCGATAATAATCAGGGAACTGGATTCTCCGACCTGATCGGGTAGTCCCACATTGAGCGTCCTGTGGGAGTGGAGGTGAGACATCTGTGTCTGGTACCAAGGTGTCGTGTTGCGGTGACAGTGTATTGGGGTCCAGTATATAGGCTGGTTTTAAACGGTCTATACTAACTGTGGCATCTTTATTTCCAACACGTATTATAAAAGTTTTAGCACCTCTCTTAAGAACTTCGTAGGGCCCAGTGTAAGCGGGCTGAAGTGAACCGCGTAGCACTTCTTCCCTAAGGAATACGTGGCTACAGCTGGCTAAATCCTTAAATATGAAGGTTCGGCGAGAGTTAGAGTGATGCTGAGGTGGGACCGGACGTATGCGTTCAGCGAACGACTTCATACGGGCTGAGAATTCCGTAATATCGGTGGTGTAATGAGCAGCGTCATGGCCGAAGAAATCTCCGGGAAGACGAAGTGGCTCACCGTACACGAGCTCAGCCGACGAAGTGTGGAGGTCCTCTTTGAAAGCACTCCTAATTCCGAGAAGTACTAATGGTAACGACTCAGTCCAGTTAGGGTCAGCATGGCAAGTAATTGCTGCCTTTAGTTGCCGGTGAAAGCGCTCCACCAAACCGTTGCACTGTGGGTGGTAAGCCGTTGTCCTACGGTGATCGAAACCGATAGATTTGGACAACTGTTCAAAAAGTGCCGACTGGAATTGTCTGCCTCGATCGGTAACGATCTCGGTCGGACAACCGTATCGGGAAACCCAACAGGACACAAATGCTTTGGCCACTGTTTCGGCTGTGATATCGGTAATTGGCACAGCTTCCGGCCATCGCGTAAAACGGTCGGCGAGCTCCGCCAGTGCGTCCAGGGGTAGCGTTGGCTGCGATGCGACGATTGGCTGCAGCGAGGCTGGTAGCCTGCTTATCCAGATCGCTCGTACGAAGTCCGCCGGAATATCGGGTCCCGCCAGATGCTGCAGGTGTCGCAGGAACTGCGACGGCTTACGGGTACCCAACTGCTCGTGCGTTAAAAGTTGCTTCACCTTGTTCTCCCTGGATGCCGATAAGCGTTTGATCAGTTCGTCCTTCAATCGCTGGTAATCGGGAGGGCCAATAAGGATGTCCTCAATCTCAGCTGCATATTGGCGGTCGAGGGTAGCCAGTATGTGGTAAAATTTTGCCGCGTCATCCGTTACACGCATCAAAGAAAATTGCCCTTCGACTTGAGCAAACCATATTGCCGGTTTTTCTGGCCAGAATGGTGGTATTCTGAGGTGTGAGGGCGGTGGCGGTGGAGACGATGGGGATGAACTTTTGGCAGGAAGCGTGGGTGTTGCCATCTTGGCGTGTCGACGACGTGGACGCGAGTCAACACGGGCTTGGGCTTCCACTGTGGTTTCCAAATCCGATCCGCTTGACTCGGTGGAATTGCGCTCCATCTTACAATGTGATCACGTCGGGGTCACCAGTTTAGGTACGTCGGATGCACAAATTAGACACGCTACTAGCAGTAACTATTTTTAATAGTCAAGTTCACAAAGAGATTTAAATACAAAAAAGGCAAAACTTAGTCACTATCGCAAAAAACAATTTAGTAATGAGTAGTTCGTCGTCCAGCGAATAAAATGCGACTGGCGGACAGCTGTAGATCAGCTGGCCGGACGACCGCATACGGCCCAATACATAAAAAAACGAACCCAAAATGACGTCACGCAGCAGGTACCGGCCTAAACAAAAGAGCGCCGGCCGCTAGCGTTATAAAAAATGGCACGGCTTTATCTATATAAAATTTTATAGTAATATTAATTTTGGTTTGTCTGTTTATTGGTTATTTATTTATTTGTATATATTTATGTGTATGTTTACATGGGTTTTTAAACTAAAATAAATGTTGCCTACAGGAGAAACGCATTTTTTTAAAAATCTTTTGGAATTTAAACCTTACTGATTTGTGTTTAGGTTTGAAATACAGTAACACCCGATTACTACTTTTTTGATAGTTCTGTTATAAGGGGTTTATATTTTAGGTTTTTAAAAACAGAAAACGAAAAGAACAAAGTGTCGTTTTGGGACATCTGAAATAATGCGATAAAAAATGCGAATTACGAAATAACCAATAGCTCTAGTAGAGTATACAGGGTATATCAAGACTGCTACCGAAAACGAAGCCGGGTGGTAGTTTAAGCGACTTCAGACACAATGCAACAGAAAAAGTGGCAATAAAAAGCGACAATTTTTTTTGTTATTTTTTTCTGTGGCCATATTTGGGTGGTAAATACGTTTTTTTCCTAAAATAATAGTGTATACCCTTTTATTTATAAATACTCTAAGGTATAAAAGAGTTTAAATTATTATTTTAGCAAAAACTAAGGATTTACCACCCAAAAATGACGATATTTAAAAAATCATAAAAAATAATTGTCGCGTTTCTATGCGAAATTTTTAATTGCATTGTGTTTGTAGCCACTAAAACTACCACCCGGCTTCGTTTTCGGTAGCAGTCTTGAGATACCCGGTATTTCCGCTTATCAAATATTTATCACCTGCACAACTTTTTTAATCCTCTGGAATACTGAATATATTGTAGGTTTTTAAACGGTTTTATTTAGCTCACCCCGTTTGTTTGGGTCAAATTTAGTAATTGAAATTTAACCCTCTTCCTGTTAACCGATTGATCTGAAATTTGGTATACGCCTTTGATTCTGGTGACAATACAATTATCCATATTCAATATTATTGTGAATCCAAGATGGCCGCCGCTACAAGAGGGCGGATAACTTAGTTTTTTTCAATCCCATCAACATGGGTATCAAATGAAAGGGCTTGTCAAGTAGAATTCAGTGCACTATACAAAATCAAAATCAAAGATGGCCACTGCTACAAAATGGCGGATAATGTATTATTCAATCCCATCAATATGGGTATCAAAATAAAGGGCTTGGTAAGTATATACAGTATACTATACAAAATTACAATATGAATCTCCCAGCCAAGTCAAGAACTCAACGAATTGAATAGAATGAGAAATAAAAACTAAAAACTTAAAAATAAAAAAATATTTTTTTTTTAAGTTAAATGGTTTTATATTGCAGATAAATGTACTAAAAGCTAAAAAATAATTTAAAAAAATATGCATTGATTAAACTAAAATAAAATCGTGGGGCACGTCCACTTTAAATGAATTTTAACCACTTTAAATTTTAAACACTTTAAATATAACCGTTTCATTTAAATAAAATTTTTACTTTTTTTTAAATTAATTATCTCAGTACATACTTGCTCCATGAGTTGCGCCAAGTCATTGTCCCTCCTCCCCCGTAGGTACACAATGGCCAGGTTTAACTTCGCGAACATCCACAAGTCTCTCTCCTGTGACGTCTGAAAATATCAAATAGGCTTTTGTTTTACACTGATAAATTTTTAGTGGAATGTAGGAAATTAAATTCATTTATACAAATTCATTTTGTGCAAAAATCTTCAAAACTAAAATCACAATTTTTGTCAAAATAAAATCTTATTTATTAAAAAGTTGTATAATATCACTTGGGAGTTTGAAAATCATGTGGGTCAATTTAAATACCATAAATGTGAACACCCTGTAATACGCATATAACGCAACTCACGTGTATGGCGGTGTGGAACTGCGCCTCGGCGGCCTCCATGCAGTTCATGGACATGGCGTACAGGCCCAGCAGGCAGTGCAGCTGCGGAGTGTGAGCCGCCGCGCTCGCCGCTGCAACAACACATACATAACACCAACACTCACATACAGACAATTGTCAATTATTTATTACTATAAATTATTTATGAACTGCTCTGTATTTCAAATCCTGTATAATCACTGTATTGTTAACTTATTTTGAAAAGAGCAACACTAGAGTTTCTTGCCCGTTCTTCTTCTTTTAAAGATTGTATGGCTCCATCGGAATTCGATGATTTTGCCAATGTGGAAGTAGGGCAAGAAAGAGGAATAAAAATGGCGTGGTGATCAGTATATATTTTTTTTTAATCTGTTGCAGTATTTACTGCTGTTGCCCGGTGTTTATAGAGTTGTAGTTACCTGAAATATACCAAACACCAACTACCATAAGACAGCACACATATATAAAATAACAAATGTATTAAAAATATATAATAGTACTTCAGGGACAAACACAAAGTAAGGGGAACGAACACAGGCGATAGTTACAATTGGATTTGGTTAATCCTAATAAATTTGAAAAAGGCAATGTTCATAGAATCGTTACTTAAAGTTAAAACAAATGGGATATTAATTGGGCGAGGAACATCTACAGGGATAAGGTCGTAAAGAGGAGCCAGTAGTCTAGGACACGAGAAGAATAAATGCTCGAGAGTGCCTTCCTCTAAGCCGCATTCACAAAGAGAGTGATCTCGGACTCTAATTTTTGCTAAAAATACTGGGGTGCAAACAAATCCAAGTCGTAGTCTAGTTACAGTTGATACGAGAGCTTTACTCAGATGTTTCTATTTATCAAACCAACATTTAGGCGGAATTGTAGGTTGTATGCTACCATAAAACTTCCCTTTAACTAGACAAGACCTCTGCCATAAGATATTCCATTTTCTAATCATAGAAGGTTTTGCAAGACATTGAAGATTTCGAGGAAAGCTACTAAAATATTTCTCGCTACCCCAATAGCGTCTACGTTCATATTGCCTATAATTCCAGAGTGGCTAGGGATCCATCCTAATGCTACTTGAATTCCTGAACAATGACATTTGTACAAGAGTTCTTTAATTTGTAAAACAAGGGGGAAATTTGTGCGGGAGCGGAAACAGCTTTTTGATTGATCCTGCAGACAGCTCAGAGAATCAGAGAGGATGATTGATTTATTTAAATTATGGGTTAAAACGTATGATATTGCTTCTAGGATAGCTATAGCTTCGCCTGTAAAAATCGAGCTATATGGTGAACAACGAAAGTTTAAAATGATTTTAAATTTAGGAATCCAGACTGCAGCACCAATGTTGAAGTTCTCGGAAGATTTTGAGGCATCTGTATATATGCTTAGCCAATCTTGCCAATTATCAGCCAGGATAGCATTAAGTTTGACATTGGCAGCAGGATCGTGCTTATTAATACCTAGGTTTAAATTGATATTTGGTTTGAATATTAAAGAATCATACGAGACTTCGAACAACGGGTTAATGTTGGATTGAAATGTTGGGATATGTAGACTTTGAAAATTATTGAAACTGTTAACCAGGAGGGGGGTCACTTTATGGGACCAGTATTGGGAAGAGGCGATTAAAGCCGAAAGTGTACGGAGAAGGGGGATAAGGGGATGTGACTGAATTTGGATAACATTGAAAAAAAACCTATCTGAAAGGAATTGTCTGCGCAAATGTAGCGGGGGGTCTAAGCACTCCACTTGCAATGCATTAGTGGGAGAACATTTCATGGCACCCGTGATGATTCGTAGGCTTTTAGCCTGGCTTTTATCTAGCTTAGCCATTGCAGTTTTGCTGCACGGCCCCAGGAAGAAACAGGCATAATCGAAGTGGCTTCTCACGATGGCGTTATACAATTTTTTTTGTGTGGATGGGTGTGAACCCCATCGAACACCAGAAAGAGCTCGTAGGATGTTAACCCCTCGTTCACATTTTTTAATTATGTAATCAAGATGGTGGATGGTGGATGGCCAAGAAATTTTACCTTTTCCACAAGAGTTATGAGTTCATTATCTACATGGAGATTGATATCAGGAACGCAGCGTTTGTGGGAAAATATTACAGCATTACATTTGGAAACAGATAAACTTAGACCATGATCTGTTAACCATTGGTTTAAGTAATGCAAGGCTGAGTTAATGCGGGTAGAAGCAGTAGGAATAGATGGAAAATTATAATACAGAAGGATGTCGTCTGCATACTGCAAAGTTTTGCAGAAGCAGTTAGTTGATGTGTCTAAATCATGAGTGTATAGGTTATATAAAATGGGACTCAGGACGGAGCCCTGAGGAAGGCTCTTCCATATCTGACGGGACGGAGTAAGAGAACCTTGATGGCGAATTCGAATAGAACGGGCCATTAAGAGGTTGCATATGAAGTTGGTCAACCTCACAGGGATGTTCAGATGATGCAACTTTTGCCTGAGCAGTGGAAGTATGACATTATCATATGCGGATGCTATATCCAAAAATACCCCTATGACACTTTCATTCTTCGAAAAGGCAATCCGTATATCAGATATGAAAATGCTTAAGCTATCCAATGTTCCTTTACCTCTACGGAAACCAAATTGGAATTTGGACAATAAGCCCCTAGATTCTAAAATCCACTCAAGCCTGTTTTTAACGAGATTTTCGGTGATTTTGGCGAGAACAGAGGATAAGGCAATTGGCCTATAAGAGGCAGATTCATTAGGGTTCTTACCCGGTTTTAAAATTGGCACTACAATTTGGGACTTCCAAGAGTCTGGAATTATACCAGAGTAGAAGAAGGTGTTGATGAGATTAAGGAGGTATTTTTTACTGGAAGGAGGAGATTTGCAAATAAAAGAATACGGAATACCATCTATTCCTGGGGCAGAATCCCTGCAGTGATCTAAAACACTCGAGAGTTCAGAAAGAGAGAAGGGTTCATCAAATTTATCAGGAGGCGAGGGAAATGAGGGGTCTATAGGAGGAAAGCAATCTATATTTGGGGCGAAAGGAGGAGCTAATTTGTTAAAAAAATCTTCCAACCAAGAGCTGAAATCATTTGAAGCAATATCATCAGTATCAACACAAGATCTGCGAAATTTCTTAATTTTTTCCCAAACAATCGAAGCAGGTGAACGTGGAGATAGCGATTCACAAAAATTGTACCAACCAGATCTCTTTTTCTAGCCAATAGTCTACGAGTCTGAGCAGAAATCTTTTTAAAGTTTAAATAATTGGGCATATTAATATCAGCTGCATATTTATCCTCTGCTTCCTTACGTCTGCGGACGCTGTCTGTACACTCGGCATTCCACCAAGGCGGAGACAGCCGAAACTTGCCTTCACATCTTTTTAAAGGGATGGAAACATCCGCCGCGTGAATAAGACAGCTAATAAAAGAATTATATGATTCCAATGAATTTTATTGTACAATTTCAGGGAGTGTTTGTATTTCTGAGTCTAATAAAGATGAGAATTTATCTCAATCAGCTTGAGGTAATCGGTATTTTAAAAGAGGAGGAATGGAAGGCTTTGGAGAATAAGAGCTATGGGATGTAATTAGAATGGGGAAATGATCACTCCCACACGAATTTGGGAGGACAGTCCAGGAAAGGATAGATGCCAAGGAGGGGGAAGCTAAAGAGAGATCTGGAATACTAACGTTTTGAAGTGGCGACGTTCTACGAGTGGCAGAATCATTGTTAAGGACACATAAATTAATAACCTCTAAAATTTCAAGCAGGGAGTAGGAGGATATGTCATTACTACTTGAGCCCCATAAGGAATGCCGGCAGTTGAAGTCTCCCAGCACTAATAAGGGACCAGGGATGGAAGAAAGGATAGATTTGAATTCAGAAAACATATTGACATTGGGGTGAGAAAAATATACAGAAACAAATGAAATGTTAAAGGCTCTAGCAGCTACAACTTGAAAGTTAGGTGTGGGATGAGGAATTGGAATTTGGGTGAAAGTTACAGACCTGCTTATTAACAGAGCACATCCTGCTCGACCATCATTTCTGTCATTGCGGATGCATGCAAAGCCTGAGACTCTAAAACGGGAATCAGGCCTTAACCATGTCTCCGAGATAGCAAGTATAGATGGGTTATGTTGGTTTAATAAATTAAGTAAATCACTTTTTCGCAGACGGATACTTCTACAATTCCATTGAAGTATTTTGTAACCTATGTTTACTAATCCACGAGTTTAAGAGTTCTTCAATCAGTGTAAGGGCATTGTTCGGTACAGCATCACTAAATTTGGAGAGGATATTAATTAGGGAACAAGTGAGAAGTTCTATCAAATTATCATTTGGTGTAACACATGGGGTGGTTTCAATATGTGGGTTGTTCAAGGCACATCCATTAGGTTGAGAAGAGGAAGGAGAACTCACAATGGCTTGGTGTTTTTTGGTATCATATGTTTTGCCCAATTCTGGCTTGGGACGAGGAGAGGAAAGAATAGTTTTTGTATATGATGATTTAAGAGGAGGGGAATTAGGGGACATAGGTTGAGTCGCAGTTGAGAGAAGTGGAGGGGAAATTTGGGATGAGAATGTGTAGTTGGGTTGTGGAGGATGCCAACTGTCTGTAACCTCGGAGTACAATCGTTTTGAATAGGGGAATCTAATTGCAGCTTCACGGTAGCTAAGGTTTTCTTGGGACATAACCATTTTTATAGCCCTTTGTCTAGAGTGTTCGGGGCATTTATAGTCTGTCGCCTTATGTTTACCACCTCTGCATAGGAGGCATGTAACCATAGAGTCTGGAACATCACAATTAACTCCATTATGGGGTTGTGCACAGCGAAAACACCTGGGTTTTGATCTGCATTGTGCCTGAATATGTCCAAAGTGGAGGCAATTATGGCATTGGATGGTTGGGAGATGATAAATGGATACTGGAAGGGATGCACTGTAGCAGTAAATTTTGTCTGGTAGTATTTGTCCAGAGAATGTCAGCACAACCGTGGAGGAAGGAGACCAAGTTACACTGTTGTCACTTTTATTTTTGTAATTTAACCTCCTTGCTTTAATCACTTCACCACAGTTGGGAGGTGTATTGATGCCTAATACTAATTCCTCTAAAGACCAGTCCGTTGGAATGTCACGAACAACACCCATACGTGTTACCTGAAATCTTGGGATGAAGGCTTTGTAACCATTTTTATCCAAAATTGGGTCATCCACAAATTTATTTGCAACTGTAGCAAGTTGGAACTGAATAGATATTTTGTTACGGCCCAATGATTTGATTCCACCTTCTACTATTCCTTTAATATTATTTTTATGTAGGAATTGTGCAAATTTTAATGTTTTTAAAACAGGGACTGTATTATGTTCCGTCACAGACTTTGAAACTAAGACAGTAAACGGACCTTTATCAGTTGAATTGTAGTACATATTTAAATTACTGTCAAAACCTGGCTTGCAAAACACCGATTGAATCGAGTCTGCTGGCGACCTATTCTTCTTAATGTCATTTAGCACGACTGGTTCAGGATTAGCCGAACGCTTTAAAATTGACCTAACTGGAGGGATCGGGTCAGATGGATTTTCCTGGTGTATTGTCATTTCAATGTCAGGAGGAGGACCCCCGCCCCCATCAGGGGGCTCTTCGGACAACATTTAGACAATATGTTAGATTATAAACTGCATAAATAACAAAATAATATTATATATATAACTTATTAGCTTGCCCAATTTAACACACACTATACGTTAAAGGACACAAAACTATAAACAATAATAATAAAGAATTAAACAAGAATAGACGGGATGAACAAGAGATTTAAAAAGTTTATGCACACTTTACAACCTCTAAGCTTACCCTCTTGCCCGTTCTTCTCTGGCGAAAACAGCCTTATGAATCGGGTGGTAGTGAAAAAAAAGTGACTGAATCTAAACAATGTATGACATTTTATGGATTCAATAAATATTTTCATTTAATTTCATTACATACTCCTGACCCCACACATACATAGGACCCGACACATAAATGCCGATGGTCTGGAGTCTTGTGGTCTGGGTTAGCGCAAGATGAATACATAGTCAAAAAGTATGCACGCCAATTTCCGAATCCGGAAAATAGCTTAGGTAAGTTCGAAAATGTGACGAAGCTATGTTTGTTGTTACAAAAATGGTTTACTTTTTATAATAAAAAAAACACCCAACACTCAAACACATAATCCTGACCCTACACTAACATCGGCTCTTGTGTCGTGGGTATTAGCAACTACGAGGCACTTTTCGGTACCACAAACACCGAGGCCCGAAAGACATTTGTGGGCCGCACAAACATTTCTCTCGGTGCGAGGATCGAACCCGCAGCCTCTTGTTTCACAGGCGGTGTCTAACCGACTGCGTCACTACTATTATTTTTGTGTCGTTACTATTACGTTATTACACATAATTTTTTTTTGGATTAGGTCACTCTAATTCTGACTAACGCCCGAATTTACTGGTAGTAGGTCTCTCATATGTGAGAGGCTGCCTGGGTGGGTACCACCGCAATGTCTATTTCTCCCGTCAAACAGCGGTTTAAATGCACTGTTGTGTTTCGGATTGAAGGACATTGTAGCCAGAGTAACTACTGGACATATTGAGACTAAACATCTTATGTCTCAGGATGGCGAGCGCAGTGGAATGCCAAGCATTGCTTTGTAATTCAAGGTGTTGTTTGGTTTTGCTACTGTTCATGAGCGGTCGCATCGCTTACCATCAGGCGAACGGCATGCTCGTCTCGCCATTCACAGAATTAAAAAAAAAAAAGTTATTGGAACGCCATTCAAATAATAAGTTGCTCTTACAGCGCACGGCCCACTTACGGCCGATGCCAATAATCAATCGAAAAAATTAGATTGAAGTCAATCTGGATTGTATTCTACTTTTCGATTGGTCTCTTGTCATGTTGCCATAGTTTTTTCACACATCACTAAGATTGATTATTGGCAATATAGTATCAGAAAAAAGATTGAGCTGTCAACCTAAAACGCCAAATTTTGGATTGGGATTGTTTATTGGCAGCGGCTGTTAGCCAGTACAGTTAATCGGGATTAATTATATTTATATTTAAGTTGCGTTCCAGTATTTGGACGTAATTCTACATCGCACGATGTGACAAGTAATTATGTGTGGCTTAGTAGCTTAGTATCTAGTAATAGTGTAGCGGCATTACTATTAGGCGCGCGTGCGAGCAGATGCGCAGCTCGTGCTATCTCGTGCAGCGCGTGCGCCTTCCCGCCGGCGACGAGGCGGCACAGCGCGGCGTGCTCCACCAGCGCCATGCGCAGGCGCCACGCCAGCATCGAGCCGCAGCGCGAGCCGCCGCCGCCCGCCGACACTGTGGCCGTGCACGCCGGGCTGTCTTCAGTGCCGCCTGATACAACACAGAGTCATTGCATTATTATTGCATGCCATTTAAATTTATCATTTATATGTATACTAGCGGCCCGGCCCAGCTTCGCCCGGGTACAAATAGATTTCTGTACAATAATATGTACATATTATACATATAAACCTTCCTCTTGAATCACTCTATCTATTAAAAAAACCGCATCAAAATCCGTTGCGTAGTTTTAAAGATTTAAGCATACAAAGGGACATAGGGACAGAGATAGTGACTTTATTTTATACTATGTAGTGTATACAAATAAAATAATAAATCTAGTTAACAAATTAATAACAAAGCAAAAGTAAACACTATAGTTTTAGTTAACAAAAATTTAAAATGAAATAAATTAATCAAAAACTTCATTGTACTTTTCAATTCCCTTTAAATACAGACACACTTTCGCGAACCCCGTAGGGAACGGTTGGCGCATGGTGAAGGATACAGACGAAGCTTAAGGCTGAGTAAACTCGTTATCAAATAAATTAATTTCTTTTCGGAGAAAAGAATAACCATATTACGATAGATGTTCGTTAAAATTATAAAGTATAATTTCTTTAAAAAAAAGTTACATGCATTTATCGTAATATATTCTATACTGCGTCAATAAACAAAAATTATAAGATATATAATTATAATGTAGCTTAGAATTTTATAAAAAAAACTATGAATATACCAGTGAGTTTGTCGATCTGCGCGAGCGCCTTCTCAGTGTACTTGTGCGCCTTGTCCATGTATCCGGCCTGCGCGGAGTGCATGACGGTGACCAGGTACACCAGCACGTACAGCTGCTGGCGCGACAGCCACACGAACGACTCGCCCGGCGCGCTGCCGCACACCGCTGCACACACACAAACATGTACACAGACTATACAGGGTGTACTTTTTTTTTTTTTATTGCTATGAATGGCGAGACGAGCAAGCCGTTCGCCTGATGGTAAGCGATACGACCGCTCATAAACAGTAGCAGACATAAGATGTTAAGACTCTATATGTCCAGTAGTCACTTTGGCTACAATGTCCTTGAATCCGAATTTTTACTCGAATTACATATCGCAAGTGTACAATTAAAGTGAGCTAAACCAATAAAAAAATTGGCTTATAATCATACTGGGTATATCAAGACTGCTACCGAAAACGAAGCCGGGTGGTAGTTTTAGTGAGTGCAAACATAATGCAAATATTATTTTTTTTATGATTTTTTAAATATCGTAATTTTTGGGTGGTAAATCCATAGTTTTTGCTAAAATAATAATTTAAACTCTTTTATACCTTAGAGTCCTTATAAATAAAAGGGTATACACTATTGTTTTAGGAAAAAAAAATGAATATACCATCCAAATACGACCATAGGAAAAAAAACGTCGCCTTTTTTTTCATCATTTTCTGTTGCAATGTGTCTGAAGTCACTAATACTACCACCCGGCTTCGTTTTCGGTAGCAGTCTTGAGATACCCTGTATATTGGCTCAAAATGGCTATATCCATCAACCCATTATTAAAGGAGCTATTGACACGTGAAAGGCAGAAATATGTATACTTCGGTCTTTTCAATGTATCTTCCACAAAAATAAAATTTATGTTACAAATCTTTAATCAACGTTTCCCAAAAAATAAGATTTTAGTCAGGTTTCTATAATTCTAAAGGTGAGATATTTAAATGCGCAAAAAATAATAATGATAAATGACAAAGTAAACCTATTTTTTCCTAAATAGTCTCCCTACATTACCCACACGTAATGGCGTAACGAGCATACCTTTCGCCTGATGGTAAGCTATACGACCGTTCATGAACAGCAGCAAAACAAAACAACACCTTGAATTGCAATGCTTGGCATTTCACTGCGCTCGCCATCCTGAGACATAAGATGTTAAGTCTCAATATGTCCAGTAGTTACTCTGGCTACAACATCCTTCAAAACGAAACACAAAGGTGCATTCACACTGCTGTTTGGCGGTAGACATAGAAATTGCGGTGGTACTACCTACCCAGGCGGCCTCTCACTAGTGAGAGATCTACCACCAGCTAATAATATAATTTGAAGTTCCTTTAATTTGTAATTCAGATCCGGAACATAAACCAAATGGTTAAAAATACGATGATAGTTAAGTTATCTTACCGTCGTCATCTGGCCAGTTTGGCGCCATTATAGTTTGTATACTCTGTTGCAGCTGTTTTAAACACGGCTTCACACTTTTCACTTGTCCAGCCATTAAATAATGACATACCTGAAAAAAAAACATGTATTATATGGGCTAACTCACATAGGGCCAATTTCTTTTGTAGTTTCAAATAAGCTGGAATGTAGTAAAGTGATCTAAATATAAACTAGTGGTTCTTAACATTTTAGTGATTTGACAAAATTTCAGACAAGCCATTGACCACCTAATTATTTGAATGGTTTGGTAGTATTTTAATACAAAACCAAAATGTAAATAAATTATAAATTTTACTATTAATCCATATATAAAACCTGCATAAAAAAAATTAAGAATGGCCTTAGGATAGCTAAGTGGAATCATGGACCACTTGGGATGCTTCCAGGGACAACTGATGGTCAGTGTCCCACTGGTTAAGAACCACTGCTCTACACAGTGAACACAATCAATAATTTCATATTCTATGTAATAAATACATTTGGGTATAATATTTCACCAAACATAATATGTGATTTTCTGCAGGATTAATTATCAAAAGATATTCTATTTCTTAAATAAATCCAATTTACGTTATCTGGTTTTAAATATATAAATTTATTTCAGAAATCATAATTTTTACAGTTATACAATCTTAAGTAGTTATCTTCAATTGAGATCGAAATGAATTGCAAATTTCATAACATTTTGTATAGGTCACTAAATATACTTAACTTGATATATTTAAAATATTTTGATACTCTTTAAAATTTTCCCGATAGAAGATGTGATAAAATAACGTACAATATTATGACTGCACTTTTCTGATCTGCATATTTCGCACTTTTGGGACAGATTGCAACATTCTCTTACAAACTTGACTACTCCATCAATAAATTATCGTAAATAAAGCAACATATTGTTCATTTTTGATGACTGTTGTGATGTTGTGAGATCTATTTTGAGACAAATCAGTTTAGATATCTTACTAATATTTAATACAAAAATCAATCAGTTCTTATTTTAAGTGAGTAGAATAAATAGTAAAACATAATATTTACCATCAGTATCAGTATCAGCCCATATACGTCCCACTGCAGGACACGGGCCTACTCTACAATCGAGAGTACGATTGAGAGTGGTTAGGCCATATAGTCCACCACGCTGGCCTAGTGCGTGTTGGCGGACTTACATACCATAGATTTTTTTATAAATCGCTATGGTATGCAAGTTTCCTCACGATGTTTTCCTCCACCGTTTTAGTGCGTGGTGATTGACTATCAATACACACATGACTCCGAAAAGTCAGAGGTGTGCCCTGGGATTCGAACCCGCGACTACCGTGAACATGTTGGCAGCCGCGTCTAGTCCGTTTACCAACAGGCCACCACGCACTTACCATAATATATTTACCATACTATGTTTTAAACTTAGTTTTACTTTTAATTTACGAATTTCCTCAATAACGTCGTTTTTTCATCTTTTTATATGTTTCAAAATAAAACAGGTAGTTTATAGGTTATTAAGACTAGGAAATAAAACAAATAAATATTACAATTACCTGCAATACTAGAAAGAAAACTTTGAGATATTCCTTTTGATGGGGACTCCCCGTCCATGAGTCGACTAGGTGTCCCGCTTGGTTTAATAATGGTAACACTTCTTGAATTTTTTTATCTATTAACAATAACTGGAACAAATGAGATATTAATTTAATATATATATTTCTTTGTAAAATATTTGGTATCTGGCAAGGGAAATAAGGTTCAGCTCACATAAAACCAAGTAATCTTAGATTATATACTCGTCTAGATTGAGCAATGCCAACAAACGATGCGCTGAAACTGTCCTCACTTTCGTTGATATGTGAGAGTATCGGTCGCGTAATTATTGTAATCCAACTGTCAAGGTGTGTGTGTTTAGGGATGCCTACTCCAGATTATTAACTTAAGAGTGTTTATACCTTCCGCGCGCTTTTTGGCTCAAAAACAGGACTTTTCAAACGAGTTAATAGCCACCAATATATAGTGCGACACAAAAGAGTAGAAAATAAATGAGGGCGCCACCATCGTTTGTGTGGCAACACAGTTAGGGCGATACAATCCATCTTGATACTTTGTTTAAATTATTATACGGTAGACCGTATAAATAAGAAATAATAAAGGTTATTTTTCCTGACAAAACATATGAAATCGCCATAAATATATTTAATTAGTTATAAGAGAATAAAAAATACTGTTTCTTTAAAAATATTTTATTTATTATACAATAGTCTGCAGTATCGCTCATCATAACAAATGTATTCCCTTTATTTGGCTTATATTTAACTAATTGTAGGCACTTCTTTTTGAACGATATAAAAGAAATAAATTTTCTGTCGAATCGCACATGTATCAAAATCATCTATTGCCTTTGTAGGACGACCCTTTCTTTTCTTTCGACGAAAACTTTCCACCTTTTTCAGCACCATGTTACGCTATCCGTGCGTAATGAACTATCAGAAACACCTAAAACAATAACAAAAAAATATTATTACACCGAGATGTACAATCAAGAAATAAATAATTTAGAAAAAAACACCAAATATATTTTACTTTTCCTGTTTCCGTTATACTATGTATTTTAGACTAATGTGGACAAACAAAGAATGTTATTTTAAAAATAATGTTTCTTGAAATAGTTTACGTCTTATTGAATTATTTGTACTTGTGTATATATTTTTTAATAAATGAAAGAATAAGTGACGATGCTCAAAATGTGGTAGTCGTGCTATAAATACTCCAGGTTATGTTTATGTTTGTATAACCTCAAAAATATGGTTAAATAAACAATATTCATTGGTAATCACAAGAATATCCATTATATGCATATGTTAGTTCGTTCTTTTCAGTGTTTTGTACAATTTTCAACTATTACTTACCAGTACAATCAGCCCTTCGTTTGTAAACATCGTCTTAATTTGTTAACAACTTCTCGGCTTTATATTCGTCCATACACCACATGAAAACTTTGTATATTATTTCACGGGCACCGCCTCAAATTACTTTGTTCATGATAACTTAGTTTTATTGTTCACGATTCGAAATTAACACACTATTCTAAAAAAACTCGTGAAAAATGTCGAATAATAGCAATGACTGACAGCTCGTGTACTCCATTCTGGTGTTGCTAGGAAATGTTTTGCTTTTAGTTCCCAATTAATTAATTTCTACTCTTTTATGTCGTGCTGTACAATTTAAAGAAAAAATAATTACTACTAATTTATAAAAGGTTGTCAATAGGTCCTAGGTCATCTAGGGATTTTGGTGGAAAACATTATAGATTGATGGATAATTTGTGAGTACTATAAGGATTACTGAACACAACTTTCGTTATTTAGGCTTTAAATGGCAATTTAAAAGCTTAAGATATCCGAAACCACTAAATATAAGATGAAAATAAAAATATTATCAGACTAATAACACCCTTACGGAGAGATTTTGCTGAGAAAAATAATCTTTTTGTGTTTAGTTCCTGAAAAATAAAAATTTAAACAATGCGAAATTATTCAGAAACTCTCGTCAAGAACATATTTTTTTCCACCAATTTATCGTACATAATTTTATATAGTAATTGCATATTATAATAGAAGAACACCTGATCAATAAATTACCATTTTTATATTTCAACAAAATTAGTTTTTATGTTTTCTACAAATATTTCAAAAACCACTATAAAACACGCTGTCCGACGTGCCTCAAATGACAAATCAGACCGCCGCAAGGCTTTCCAGAGGGAGGACGTATCGCTCGTCGCTCCGGCCTGGCTGCAGTCGATTTTTGCCGTGCGTAGTAAAAATAGCCTCGCGCGGACTGCGACTGCCACATCTTAGTACTTTGGTAGTAAAATATATATATATATATTTTTATTAACTACAATGATTTTGTAGTGAGTATAAATTATGTTTCAGCTAATATAATGGGATGTAATTCCGAGGCTAAATTATGTTATGTATTGTAATATAAAATTAAATATATTTCGTAATTGTAAGGGGTTGTAAGGCCCCTAACTTTATTCAGGTGTTCGAACACGAAATGATTAATAAAACGTCCGTAGTGTCTACTGATTGAACACTGATTTGAGTGCAACTTAACAATATAATAATAACGAAAATATGATTAGTATCTAATTGTATTGTTCATTGCTTGCACATTAATATTTGTCTACTTATAATGCAAATAAAATATTTTTATGATATTATATTACCAATATATAAATCATAAGTTTACACCTTGCGCGCAAAGTCAACTATAGGTATTTCTTCGTTAATTTAAGTTTCGTTAAGTTAAGCGACCAAAGCTGTGTGCGTAGAGCTGCCGCGTCGGCTCGCTATACAGTCAGCGCAACCAACTTTGATCCGTGCGCTTCAAAATTCTAATATTGAATTGAAATGTAACTTATGATTTATATATTGGTAATATTATATCATAAAAAATATTTTATTTGCATTATAAGTAGACGCCAACCCGCACTAGGCCAGCGTGGTGGACTATATGGCCTAAACACTCTCAATCGTACTGTCGATTGTAGAGGAGGCCCGTGCCCTGCAGTGGGACGTATATGGGCTGATACAGATACAGATAAGTAGACAAATATTACTGTGCAAGCAATGAACAATACAAATTTAGATACTAATCTGGGGGCACTGCAGTGCCCCCTCCAAGTCGAGCTAAAAAGCGGCACAGTCGTACCATCCTTTTCTCGAAGCAATTCAGACCATTTTCAACCCTCTATAACTTCGTTGTGGTTAAAGCAAGAAGCCTGAATTTTCAGTTACTAAGCAGGCATTGTGTAAACACGGTATGTTTAAAATTTTATTCAATTTGAACCAGTAGTTTAAGAATTGGAACTTGTCAAACTTTCTTAATTTTGTCACTCACTGACTGACTGACCGATCATCAAAAGTCTAAGGCACTTCTAGCAGACATAGAACCTTCAAATTTAGAAAATAATTAGTGTTTAGTGTCTAAAGTAAGGGAAAATTTAAACATTTCATAATTTCTGTCTAGGTTTCTAGATACACCAACTGCGTGAATAACTTTGTAATCCCATATAAATGTATAGGATTACAAAGTTACATTTACAGTTAATGAATCATTGTACCCGTATATAATGGAATAATAGTTAAAGATAGGTATCTATATATATGAGGCATAACAGGAGGGGGTGTAGAGAGGGAAAGGGTGTATTCAGCCTATGAAACTGCACAACATTCCTCTAGAAAAACATGACGAAGAAAAACTTGCAAATAAATAGACTAAATAGCTCGAAAACATCAATTACCATGAAAGAAAGAACATTAATAATCAAATAAATTATATTTGTGATAAATTGATACCTACAAAAATAAGAAAAAGAAATATATATATAGAAATAAGGCATTTTTTTATTTTTTATTGCAATGAATGACGAGACGAGCAAGCCGTTCGCCTAATGGTAAGCCGTACGACCGCTCATAAACAGTAGCAACATTCCACTGCGCTCGCCATCCTGAGACATAAGATGTTAAGTCTCAATATGTCCAGTAGTTACTCTGGCTACAATGTCCTTCAATCCGAAACACAACAGTGCATTTACGTAATGTTGTTTCACGGGAGAAATAGACATTGCGGTGGTACCTACCCAGATGGCCTCTCACATATGAGAGACCTACCACCAGTAAAAATCGTTATATATATTCTAGGCTTTAAGAAAAATCGTTATATACAGGGTATCTCAAGACTGCTACCGAAAACGAAGCCGGGTGGTAGTCTAAGCGACTTCAGACACAATGCAACAGAAAAAGTTGCAAAAAAAAGCGACAAATTTTTTTTGTTATTTTTTTCCTATGGCCATATTTGGGTGGTAAATATTTTTTTCCTAAAATAATAGTTTATACCCTTTTATTTATAAATACTCTAAGGTATAAAAGAGTTTAAATTATTATTTTAGCAAAAACTATGGATTTACCACCCAAAAATGACGATATTTAAAAAATCATAAAAAATAATTGTCGCGTTTCTATGCGAAATTTTTAATTGCATTGTGTTTGTAGCCACTAAAACTACCACCCGGCTTCGTTTTCGGTAGCAGTCTTGAGATACCCGGTATATTCTAGAACTAAAAAGTACCGAAAAGGAAAAAAGTAGGACTCTACAAAAAGACGTGAGATCCCATCAAAAACATCCTGTAAAAAAATTCTAAGTCTCGCAGCTCAGGTTTTCTACCGCAAAAAGTTGTGAGATGCATGTAATACCAAGTCGATTAATTTATTTAGTCCTTGATTAAGGTACCTTCTGTATAAAGTTATTATCCTATCAATATTAAAAAAATTTTACGTTTTAAATAAATGGATCGACTTGGCCATCGCATGAAAACATAATGTATCATATAATTTATACAGAAGGTCCCTTAATCAAGGACTAAATAAATTAATCGACTTGGTATTACATGCATCTAACAACTTTTTGCGGTAGAAAACCTGAGCTGCGAGACTTGGACTTTTTACAGGATGTTTTAGATGGGATCATATTTTCGTTATTATTACATTGTTAAGTTGCATTCAAATCAGTGTTCAATCAGTAGACACTACGGACGTTTATTAATAAATTCGTGTTCGAACACATGAAAAGAGTTAGGGGCCTTACAACCCCTTACAATTACGAAATATATTTAATTTTATATTACAATACATAACATAATTTAGCCTCGGAATTACATCCCATTATATTATCTGAAACATAATTTATACTCACTACAAAATCATTGTAGGTAATAAAAAGAAAAAAATATGTTTTACTACCAAAGTACTAAGATGTGGCAATCGCAGTCCGCGCGTGGCTATTTTTACGACGCACAGCAAAAATCGACTGCAGCCAGGCCGGAGCGACGAGCGATACGTCCTCCCTCTAGAAGGCCTTGCGGCGGTCTGATTTGATGCACGGCGGACAGCGTGTTTTATAGTGGTTTTTAAAATATATGTAGAAAACATGAAAACTAATTTTTTGAAATATAAAAATGGCAATTTATTGATAAGATGTTCTTCTATTATAATATGCAATTGCTATAAAAAATTATGTACGATAAGTTGGTGAAAAAAAATATGTTCTTGACGAGAGTTTCTGAATAATTTCGCATTGTTTAATTATTTTTTTCAGGAACTAAACATAAAAACATGGGCGTAGCCACAGTGGGGCAGGGTGGGGCACTTGCCCCACCCTGGCTCTGGCCTCTAAGGTACCTAACCAAACCAAAAAAATTAAATTATTTAAGTTAAGAACTATCTATGGGTAGAGATAAACCTTTAAATTAACTGATTAACAAATTGGCTTACTCCCACAGCTCAAACGGCTGAAGTTAGGGACATTTTTTTAGGAATTTTAGGTTTAGGAAGGTGAGCAATAAGAAAATGTTTTGGTCCATTCGAATTATACATAACAGGATATATCAAGGTTGCGACCGAAAACGAAGCCGAGCGCTAGTTTTAGTGACTATAAACTCATCGTCCAACATCCATCAGCCAAAGGAAGTCCCACCGACCATCAGTTGTTCGCACTATGTGCTTCGTCCATTGCCACTTCATCTTACTACTCCGGTGGGCTATGTCGGTTACTTTAGTTCTTCTACGGATCTCCTCATTTCTGATACGATCTTGTAGGGAAACCCCGAGCATAGCTTCCATAGGTCGTTGAGTGACTTTGAGCTTCCTAATAAGGACTATAGTGAGAGGCCACGTCTCGGTGACGTATCACAAATATCGAATACTTTCGATTTAAGGTACTGAGGTATTTTGGACGAGAAGACGTTGCTTAGTTTTCCGAACGCTGCCCAACCAAGTTGGATTCGACGATTGACCTCTCTCTCGAAGTTGGACCTGCTTAATCGGACCACTTGTCCTAAATAGACATATTCGTCTACAACTTCAAGATTCGAGCCCCCAACTCCGTTGGGGGTGGGCACAACATGGTCATTCGACATGATCTTCGTTTTGTCCAAGTTCATTTTAAGACCCACCTGTGGGAGACTCGATTGAGGTCTTCGAGCTTAGTGCTAAGGTATTCCAGCGATTCTGTCAAGACCACAATATCGTCGGCAAATTGAAGGTGAATGATATACTCGCCGTTGATGTTGATGCCGAATCCTTTCCACTGCAAAGAGCTTGAAGGCGTTTTCCAGCGCGGCAGTGAACAGTTTCAGAGATATTACATCTCCTTGTTACACATCTCTCTGTAGTGGAATATCCTTCGTGCTCTGATCTTGTACTCGGACCGACATGGTGCCGTTGTTTATAATTCATAATAAATAAATTTATTTATTTCAATTCTATGTGATTTTACAGTCCAGGGTAAGAAATCTCTTTTTAAGCAAACATTTGCTCGTGTTAGGAAATTTCGCTGTTGTTGTATATATGTTATGGGCTAAGTGATTAATCGGGCATTATTCATAATGCCCGGGCAATATGAACAATGCCCAATGAGAGCGGGCAATGTGATTATAACTAATAAATTTATCACATTGCCCGGGCATTATGAATAATGCTCAGTGCCTATTGGGCAGAGTGATGTAAAGCGAATCGAAATCAAAACAATTAGCCGAAGTGGCATCGTGCGGCTATTGCAAGGTCACGCTTCTCTCCACTCCACCAAAACGGTATCACTCCAATGAAAAGGTAACGCACCATTCCTGAGATATATCAATTATAGTAACCTAACCTCAAAACACTTGTTGTCAATACAAATTTGCTTCTGCAACGTCTCCGGCGCTTCGGTAAGTTCAGTCCCTTCGCCCTTGCGTAATAAAACATAGGCACCCATGCTCACGTCCGCAGCTTCGGCTTGCTGGTGGCCTCCGGCGACCAGCTTACGCCGCTACGACTCGCACGGTTGCCTATCCTTCGTTACAGCGAGCAGGGGCTCCGGGTTTTTATATACACTCTAGGGTCGGTAGCCAAAAGACTACGTGAAGTCGGGGTGTCCCGAGGGGCACAGTCGACCTAACTGATCCATAAAGTGGGTACACTAATTTTCTTCTGAAGATAATGTTTCGGACGTAAAAAAACAACTAAACATAAGCAGATCAATTCAACCTTTCTAATTTATGGTTCTATCGCAGATGCGACAATTCAGTAGCACACCACGTAAAAAATTACCTATTAATCTCATTGCCCGATCATCATATAGCCATATTCATAATGCCCGGGCAATGTGATAAATAGGTGAGTTTAGATTGTAATAAATCACTTGGCCCGATATGGCTGAGCATTATTCATACTGCCCGGGCATGATGAATACTGCCCGCATTAATCACTTGGCCCATAACATATACACTTCAACACTTCTATGTACCGATAGTCGATGTCGATCGAATCAAAGGCTTTCTCATAGTCCACAAACGCTAAATAAAGCGGCAAGTTATATTCTTCGGTTTTTTGTATAACTTGCCGAAGCGTATGGATGTGGTCTATGGTACAAAAGCCTTTTCGGAAACCGGCTTGTTCGGGAGGCTAGAAGTCATCAAACCTGCGTTTGAGACGATTTGTGATGACCCTCGAAAACAACTTATAGACATGGCTCAGAAGCGAGATGGGCCTGTAGTTCTTCAGTAAAGTATTATCATCTTTTTTGAAGAACAATACCACCATGCTCCTACTCCATGCCTCTGGCGTTGAGCTCTCGAGGAGAACGGAATTGAAGAGCCTCTGAAGGACATTCAATATCGGCGTTCCGCCCGTTTTCAGAAGCTCTGAAATGATTCCGTCCACTCCCGGCGCCTTGTTGTTCTTAAGTTGCTTCAGGGCCGTCTCAATCTCACATAGTCGAATGTCCGGGATATCATCGCTAAAGTGTCGGATCAACTTCGCCCTAGCTAACAGTAGATTCGGCAACCGAGGTGTAAAACTGTCCGTAAAACCTCTCGATTACCCTTAATACCTCTGCCCTCGTCGACACTACGCGGCCTCCGTCCGTCTTCAGCCTAGACAACTGGTGTTGCCCAATAGACAAGTCTCTTGCAAACACTTTGAAGCTTCCGTTCCGCTCAATTGTCTCTTTAATGCTCACAGTATTGTGAGCACGGACATCGTGCCGTAAGGACTTTTAGATCGGTTTATTGAGCTGCCGATATGCTTCGGCATTAACGGAAGACTGTAGCGCCATAGGCCGACGTTCGGCCATGAGGTCAAGAGTGTGGATTGAGAGATTTTGTGGGCTATCTCTACGGCAAGGTCTAAAATATTTAAATCCCACCGTATGGACAGCTTTTACCAAACCACTTCACTTTTGACAATCAAAGCGATTTGTTAGTTCAAGTAGAAAGGTCTCGGGGTTTTGGATATGGGCGCGACTTCATCAAGCGACGCCTTTCTAATTGGACATTGATATTCAATGTGCCCCTATCCATTCGGTGATCATTGCCAGTTTTCATCCTGTTGATCACAGAGACATCTGTGACTGAACATCCGTCTATTCGTCGTCAAGATGAAATCTATCTCGTTTCTCGTAGAACCGTCAGGACTCAGCCAGGTCCATTTTCTGTGAGGCGGCTTCTGGAAGAAATAGTTCATCGTAAAGAGCCTCTCTTTCTCCAAAAAGTCGGCCAGCCTCTTACCCCTGGGGTTCTGTAGCCTATGTTGAAATTGCCCCACTTTCAACTCTGCGTTGAAATACCTACCCTATAACAACATTAAAGTAGGGTTTGGAAGTATGTAGGGCCCCACTTACATCTCCTCTACTTCTTCATCTGGACGTGTCGAGGTCGATGCATATACCTGTATGACCTTCAACGAATATATTTTTGATATTCTAAGTCACATTCTAAGACACACTTTCGATTGATACGATGCAGTAAAGGTTGTAAGCACCCCACGCTTTGTAACAATAAAATGTATGTATTTTACTCCATTTTCTAATCCTAAACTCATTATCATTTTTTTTTGCTTTTTAGTTGAATCGTATAAAAAAGCGTACTTTTTTAAAACTATAATTTAATTTCGCAAAATTGTTAGTTGCATTGTGCCTGAAGTTACTTAAACCGCCACCCGGCTTCGTTTTCGGTAGCACACTTGATATACCCTGTGGATACATGGTGCTATAGGGTGTAACCATTTTGTATGAAAATAAGGAACTTCGTTTCAAAAATAACCGGGGAAACAATGAGTATAATTTGCTACTTAAATATTGTTTTAGACTTCTGCCCCACCCTGAGCCCATGTCTGGCTACGCCCATGCATAAAAATATTATTTTTCTCAGCAAAATCCCTCCATAAGGGTCTTATTAGTCGGATAATATTTTTATTTTCATCTTATATTTAGTGATTTCAGATATCTTAAGCCTCTAAATTGCCACTTGAAGCCTAAATAATGAAACAAGTGTTCAGTAATCCTTATAGTACTCACAAATTATCCATCAATCTATAATGTTTTCCACCAAAATCCCTAGATGACAACCTTTTCTAAAATGAGTAGTAATTATTTTTCCTTTAAATTGTATATTGGTGGCTATTAACTCGTTTAAAAAGTCCTGTTTTTTAGCCAAAAAGCGCGCAAAGGGTATAAACGCTCTTAACTCTTTGGTTTTATTGCCTGGGCTGTTATCTGATTTCTGTATTTATGTAAAATATAAATCATCATAAGTAAAATGTTCGGAACACATGACTGAAGTCTTGTGAGGCTACGAATGGTCTTCTTTTCTTTTCCGCTGTGTAATGTCTCTCCAGCAATTTGCTGGTACGGAATCCGTAGGAATTCTACAAAATATTAGAAAGAATTAACAAAATTACTATGAAGTGCATGACATCGTGGGTTTCATTCATATTGTGTAGGTAAGTTATTATTTACTCATTAAATAATGCCAACCCGCACTAGGCCAGCGTGGTGGACTATATGGCCTAACCACTCTCAATCGTACTCTCGATTGTAGAGGAGGCCCGTGCCCTGCAGTGGGACGTATAAGGGCTGATACAGAAATAAATAATGCCATTCTTCTTGTTGTTCTTCTGATCGAAATATGATGTAATGATATTAATTGTGTTTTATCTCCCATAGTTTCAACAAATCTTCCTAGTAATAAATTGACAACACTGGCCAATGAAACTCATCTTCAAAATAACGAATTAAAAGTTCATGTTTTCTTCAAATAATAGTGGTTTAACAATAACGTTACCGATAGAAAGTGATATTGGTATTATTATATAGTTTTCCCACATAATTGCGATACAATTCGACAGCACAAACCGGTATAATTAATTATTTTTCGGGAGCACGTTATCCATATGTAGTTCAAATGACACTGACGTACGTGAGAAGCGAGTCTACCAAATTTGGTAGACTTTATTTGAGCCGTGCGGTGAGGTGTGATGTGTCATCTAGACGAGTATAATATAATCTAAGCCAAGTAATATTGGCACAACATAACTATTAATTTACGGCATCTTGGAGTTACTCTTTCATCTTCAGCCACAGCATGTCCACTGTTGAACATAGACCTTCACAAGGATCTCCACATTCACCTATTGGAAGCAGCCTACATACAATAGCTTCCTGGAACCTTTCCAGGTTGTCCATCCACCTTGTAGGTGGGTGTCTGACGATTGATTTGCCTGTATATGACCTCCAGTACAGAAACTTTAGGCCCCAGCGACCATCAGTTCTACGTACTATTTGCCCACTGCCACTTCAGCTTACTAATCCTGTGGTTACTAAAAGTATTGATTTATACTTTATACCATTTAACAGCTAACATACATATGGTGTAGTTAGCCAGCTTCTGATTGGCAATAACATCGACAAGCTTATGAAGGTTAAAAGACTGCAAACCAGTATACAAGCTTGCACTTACGCAATAATAAAGGATGCAATCTTTACAGCTTTGTTTCCACAATAAATATTATATTATGGTACAAATTCGCGGTTTATTGTCAAAAAAACAAGATTAGAAAATAAATTTGATAAAACACCACAAATTTCACAGATTTAAACAGGAAATCTTAAGTACTAAAATAATGACTTACCATTACCCTACTTAGTAAGAACAACACGCGGGTGTACGCCGCATTTGATATTTGTGCGTAATCAACCCCCACGCCAAGTAAACTACTCGCAACTTCATATTCTCGTTCTGTTGCGTGGATTTGCTGAAAATAAATATTTATAGTAAAAAAGGAGAATGTTTATTTTACTATGAAATTTTATTTGTGCAAAGATTTTTGTCCCTCAATGAAACCTACTTTTTCGTGTACGGAAAAAATATATATTCAGTAAATATAAACATAATTGCAACCCAGGCTCGAAATTCTTGGAGAAATTAACTTGAATTCAATAAAAATATTTTTTTTTGCCTTTGGCTCTATGAAGAAAATGCTAAATATGATGATAATAACTATATTTTATAAAAATCTTTCAACTAAGATAAAAAGGAAAATGTTTAAGGACAAACCATAAAAATGCTATAATAAATTAAGCAGTATCGGGATCTACAATATTTTTTACAAAATCCTATGAATATGGGTACACCCCTTTGCATACAATAAAACTTTTAAACATTATTAACTAGGTAATTGGTCTAGATGCAATGGTGGTGATGCAAAAATTGCTGATGTCCCCTATCTTCCAACTAAGTACATACATGATACAGTGTGAAAAGCTGTACTATTTATTTTTACAGATAAACGGTTTTTAAAGTGATGCAAATTAAATGTTGATTCTTACTTCTGCTAAGTAATAGTTAAATAGAGGGACAAGATATATCAATAAACATTTAACACATTAGGTTAACATAGAATTCCTCATAATCACAAGAGTCTTTTGTTTGGGCTCAAGTTCTTAACTTATTTCTAGTATTACTAATATCTAAAATCTAAAACCAAGTTTAATAAAAAAATAATATAGTTCCAAAAAACACACAATCTAGTAAGTAAGTACTTAAAATAAATAAATTTAGTTTTAAGGTCTAAATGACATAGATCGGTATTTGATTATTAGGATATTAGGAGCTTGGACAAAAATCTGATATCTAAACAAATCACTGTTGAGAGATATGTTAATCTATATTGGTGAAGCTGTATGTAAAAAAATACATAAATATGAAATTTAAGAAAGCTAAGTGAACAAAATAAATAAGAATTACCTACTGTGGGAAAATTTAACAATAAAGTAAGAAGATACTTAAATTAGGCACTTTAATTTTGTTATTGAATGAGATAAGTGTTTTATTGTGTACTTTTCTAACCTTCAGGTGCAATTAATCACTGTTAGGCCGGCATAAAAACCCTTTCGAGAATATGTTTTATACTAATCATTATATGAATAAGTCGTCTGTACGCATCCATTTAAACTTTGTACAGTTTTGTATAAGGATTTTACAGAACATAAAAAAGTACATATAAAACTGCCCTAATGGCTCAAAAATAATTAACACACTAAGATCTGAAGCAGAAATTGCCAAAATATTTTTAATTTTCTCTATATATGTATGTAAGTAGTTATTTACTGTCCTATCAATGTAATGTTTTGAAAACTATTATAATGACATTACAATTCACTGATAATGCAACAAATATTATTATTCAATACATAAAAACAAAAAAAAACCTGAGAAATGTTAAAACAAAGCACAATAAATAACGAATACTCACTGCCAATTGGAATATAAGTCTACAATGCCAGTAAACACTGTGTTGTGACAGCTCAATAGCTTTCCTCAAGATTGGCTTTGAGTGTGTTGGTTGGCCCTGCTGTTCAAAAAGCTCAGCTAGAACGCTAGCCGCCTCAAATTTGAAGTCATCCAATGCATTCGTCGTCTGCGACAAACACCACTACAAACAACAACACTTAATTCTTAATTTCTGACCCACTTCAAATAAAATGTTTACTTTCTTCAAAACTTATCACTCAAGTCTATTGCACAGATAAGATACGGACTATATATGTCTATATTAACACCGGAGACACAACATTGCACGTAACCAGGAAAATAACAACAAAAAAACTTACACTTTGCTCTAAATGCGTTCTCGCCAAGTCGATGTTTTTGGTGTGCGTCAAGAGAATATTCCCAAGTTGTAAATGAGTCCTGGCCTCCACTCTCGCTGGTGGTTTGAAATTAAATACGGCTTGTAAGCACTGGATACAACTTTTTATGTCAGGTGGATTCGATGTGCGGAAATGTTCCGCTAAACCAAGTAGAGAAATATACAAACAGTCCTGCGGTGACGCCATTTTGACATTTCTGCTTGGAGGGAACAGTGTTGCCGGCAATAAAGTTTTGAAAACTGCGAACAGAATAAAAATATTTGTTTTTTTTCTTCCTCGCGTCCCTTTTTACGCAGTCCTTTAAGGTTAAAAAAGTTACTATAAAATAGATTTAAAAAAATATATATTATTGTCATTAAACAGTATATCTCAGTATTTCTTACAAAATAGTCTTTTTCTCATACTTCTGCTTTGGCTTACTGTTACCATGAATATGCATTTTGGCCACTGGATCGTGTAGACTTAAGGTAGCCATACACGCTAGGGCAGGCCCCGATCTAGGGGGGGGGGGGGGGGGGGCAAGACGGGGTCTGTGCCCCGGGCGGCAAGTTCAGGGGGCGGCATATTGAATCTTGGGAGACAACTACACAACTGACCGATAACGTAACACTACTTACACGGGCACTGCAGAATGTTTTTCTCCCGGAGCGTGAATTTTGATGAATACCTATGCGATAGAGCGCGTGAAAAAGAGATGAAGCTATATTTGGAAATTCCTTCATCGATCTCAATGACTACGTTTGGTTTCAAATATTCAATTTGTGTTTACTAGTTAGTTTTGCTGATTAACCGAACGAAGAAAAATATTTTATTTGGTACAGGACATTACATTGTAAACTCTACGAAAGCTTGTTACAGAAATCAACACAAAACATTCTCTTGGGTCCTTCCCATCTTCTATTCAGCTATGAAAGTATCCTTTATGTCAACCCCTTATAGATAATATTAAAAAACAAAGCATACTTTTTTTTTTTTTTTTTATTGCAGTGAATGGCGAGACGAGCAAGCCGTTCGCCTGATGGTAAGCGATACGACCGCTCATAAACAGTAGCAACATTCCACTGCGCTCGCCATCCTGAGACATAAGATGTTAAGTCTCAATATGTCCAGTAGTTACTCTGGCTACAATGTCCTTCAATCCGAAACACAACAGTGCATTTAAGCAGTGTTGTTTGACGGGAGAAATAGACATTGCGGTGGTACCTACCCAGATGGCCTCTCACATATGAGAGACCTACCACCAGTATTTTGTTGGAATTCATGACAAATTCGATTTGTAACTAAACAATTCAAGGGAGTGGTTACAATATTAAATTTCTAGTACGGAGAGAAGAAAGAGAAATTGTAGCGACTCTAAGTTGCTCTTAACGTCTGCATCATACATAATGTGGATGGCCCGCCGCTGCAATCCATCCAAGGCATCGAGCATGTACAGAGCGGATCTATCCTAGAGGTCCGAGCAGTATTCCATACCCGGCCGGACTTGCGCTTTATACAAGCGATAAAGTTGACCGGGTGTGAAAAACTGACGCACCCGGTTCAGGACTCCAAGCTTGCGTGCTGTGGCAGATATTACGCCCTCGATGTGATTCCTTGGATTGAGATCACAGCTAGATTGATATCCAAGGATATTCAGGTCATTCTGCATTGAGAGGGGAGCACCCTGAAAAATTGGGAAGGGAGAGAACGGGTATTTTTTGCACGTGAACGCACCCACCTGGGTTTTCTTGGCGTTGTACTCAACCATATTCCTGGAAACCCATGTGAGCTCAATGAGAAGATCTTTGCGTCCCCTAACAATGTCGACCCGGCAAGCCTAAGGCATGTAGTGGTATCGCCCAAGAATGGGGCTGTCATCTGCATAGCAATGAATGTTGCCTAGCGACAACATATCATTGATATGGAGAATAAACAGCGTGGGCGGCAGCACCGAGCCCTGAGGAACTCCGGCATTTACCAACATGAGCGCCAAAACGTGTCCGTCGACGACGACACGTATTCTACGCCCATGCAGAAAGCCAGAAATCAACGAACACAGGTTGTCGGGCAGACCGTATGTCGGATCTTTGGAAAGAAGACCACGGTGCCAGACCCTATCAAAAGCCTTGGCTATGTCATAGCAAGAGCCTCGCCACGCCAGTCAATCGCCTCACCCTAGCGATGCAGGACAAACGCAAGAAGTTTCACCTGTTGATCGATTTTGACGGAATCCGCGATGTCTGTCACTGATCAACGAGTGATCCAAGTGTGGTCACTCGTTGATCAGTGACATCATACGAGTACGAGTACTCGTTGATACGAGTGATCAAGTAGCGGATCAATTGAGAGTTTATGATCCACTCCATGACCTTACACATCACTGAGGTGATAGCGATAGGGCAATAGTTGGTAGGGTCTGACCGATCAACCTTTTTGGGGATCGATTGCACATTGGCCTCCTTCCAAGATTCAGGCACAACTCCTGCGCTGTAGGACGCTCGGTAGAGGCAAGTCAGTGCAGGAGTGCTTTCTTTCTTTCTTTCTAATGCGGGTATCCACCATTGAGAAACCGCAATCAGAAAGTGTATGCAGCGTCTGAAAACAAGGCTCCTCGAGGCGGGAATGAGCCACAAAGATATTTGCTAGTAAGGCAGCCTTCTCTTGCGACTTGTGAGCCAGCGACCTTTCCGGACACCTCAGCGGTGGCAACGCTGGACGGCAGAAGTTAGAATGAGCGGTCCTGGCCAAACTCTAATAAGTACGACTGCTAGTTGGGTGATTGGCCAACGCACGCCCAATCCTGCTAAGGCACTGGGCATCCGCTCTAACGTAGGCCTTTTTGCACGCCTTGGTGGCTTGGTTGTAGGCTTCTTTGAGGGAACTAATATTGGCATCCTTCATGACTGATGATCTAAGCGCGTTATGCCGCCTGCTTGTCACCGACAAAATCGGTGCACGATTGTACCAGGAGCGTCCACGGTCTTTACTGGCGATCTCAGATGAAGAAATCTAGTATTCCATTCCAAGCCTGATCTCGTCAGCAATAGCGTTGGCACTCGCTGAGTGATCTTTACCCTCAAAGCAGTGCTACCTCCAAGCGATGGATGACAAATTATCTTACACACCATTCGAATCTGCAGACGAGTAATGCCAGACCCTCCGCTCAACCTGCACGGCACGTGGAGGTGAAGCGAACGGTACTGACGACCTAAACAAGCATTGATCGAAAGTACCCAGAGGCCAGAGGAACCAGCATGATCAGTCTTGGAGGAGCCCAGCCATAGTTCGTGATGTGCACTGAAAGACTATCAAGACCCTCAAGAAGACCCCCATTTCGATCGACGGGAACTGCGCCCGCGCGTCATCAGCTGCCTGGCTAAGATACCTGAACAGCCGAGTCGTCTCATCGTCCTTTGTGAGACCTGTAAAGGCACACGTAGATGCAGCTCAGGGAAACTAGATCCACGTGCACCTACAGAGCGGAGAAGGAAAGTCCCTTCATGCAGCGCAAACGGCGACAGCAGATGTCCGACCGAACATACAAGCATATCCCGGCTGTCGGCTTGAAGTTTTCTTTAAGCGAATAACCAGGGGACAGCAGGAAGGAATTTTTGGCTGGACGAAAACCAAACGAATCTGTGTCTCCGTTAAGACGAGCAAAGCAAGACGGGCTCTCTCGAGATCATGGTGGTCGGCATTGAGGTTCGTATGGAGTCCGCTGATGTTGTTATGCACCGCTGAAGAACATGCTCTGTTTAATTGCACTGTCATGAGGTTGATGGGATGGGTTTGTTGAAGAGGCATCGAGTAGCCTAAGTCCGGACATTAAGAAAGCCGAATGGGCACCGGTACGAAAGAGTCGGCAGGTGGCGAATTGAACGCCGATGGCCCCGTACCCTCACGGGATGATCCGCCAGGACCCCACATCCGGCCACCAAATTTTGCGCGGCATGGTGAGGCAGCCTCTCGTGGTGATAAGTCGCGATTGGGCCCCTGTACTGTACCGCGGGCGGACAGCGGACAACCGTTTCTACGGGTCTCCCTGACTGCGGATCAACACTCTTCCCTTCGACAGCGACTGATAATACCCATATGGTACAACCTCGTGCCCGGAGCCAAACCCTTCGAAAAACCGGAATAACATGGGCTGATCTCGGAAATCGGTCCCTTACGGGGATCACTATAGCGGTCTTTACGTCCGTTGGACAGTGGTCGCTGCCCGGGCGTACACTTAAGTCCTACCACCACGAACTGTGTCACTCATTTGGCACTACCTCTGGTCTCGTGTAGTGAAACTAGAGTAAAAGCCTACGGACGCGAGTGACGTTAACCCTTAAAAGTGAAGCTACATATGTACAAGTGAAGTCAATATAAAGCGTGTAAAAAATGCTTAACCTGGTAAAATAGCGTTCTTTCCCGAAGGCCTATTTCATATGGTTGCTAAAAATGATGATGATGATTAAGATAAAAATATAGGCAGGTAGGGGCGGCATTTTTCAGTTTTTGCCCCACCTCGAAAAATACCTAGATCCGGCGCTGCGCTAGGGTATACTTGATAGGTTTGCCTGTATAATTACACCGGTCAGGTAAGCTTGTGTTCAGACTTCAGAAGAGGACAATATACAGGTAGAGGTAAACCTGTACTTAACTCTCAAATTAAACTTGGGCGCGGCTGGGAGACGCGTAGGGCGCCAGTGTAACAGGGCGCCGAATGCCAGGATCAAAGAATATACCACTAGACGAGGATTTACTGTAACCTATAGTGAATTATGTATGATTTACTGTTTTTCGTTTGGATTTGCATATCACTTACCTACAGGGCGCCGCGCCGTTTAAGACTCGCCCAGGCATCCAGAATTCTACAACCGCTACTGGCCCCGGTAGTGGTGAACGCAGATTTCGGTGCTGTTATGCTTATAGGTTTATTATTTTACTTAAAAGAAAGATGATAGCCATGCACGCTCAGTTTTATTCGTACATTTCTAACTACACTAGTTTTACCACGAGCAAAATATTTTTTTTTTTACATTTTCTGGAAATTATTTGTTTATTTTGTTTGAAGTTAATTTAGTATTACTGTGTTTGTCTTTTATAATAGCAATGGCAATGGCCTTTATATGGCAATTATTCAGATAAATCTGTATCGTTAAGAGAAACTATGAAAATAATGTTGGATTCCAGTGAAAGCGAAGAAGAAACAGAAATTGATCCAATTCCAAACCCTATAAGTTTGAATAAAAAAAAATTGATGAATATGTGATGGACAAGCGCATTGAAAATGAAGAAGATCCTCTTCTATGGTGGAAGAGTAATATAAAAAATATGGTTTTCTCTCTCCGTTAGCTAGAGAATATTTAGCAACTCCACCCACAAGTGTGGATGAAAGTGAAAGAATGAAAGAGTTTTCAGTGGATCTGGATTACTTTATACACCACAACGAAACAAGCTGCATAGAGATTAGAGTTAGGAGAGTTTAAGTTTAGGAAGCCAGAAATAGTCAACTGTGTTAATAACATATTGCCATTTAATTATCTTTAAAATTTAAATCATAGAAACATAAAATAAATATAAGTATAGTAGAAAAAATATTTAAAATAAGACCAAAGGTTAATTATTATCAATGTAGACATTAAAACTTTGTATGTTTAAAACCGAAGTGTCGGACGCCCGCCTACAAGGTGGACGGACGATCTGACTAAGGTCGCAGGAAGTCGCTGGATGCAGGCCGCTTCCAACAGGTCATTGTGGAGATCATTGGGGGAGGCCTATGTTCAGCAGTGGACTTCCTGTGGCTGATATGATGATGATGATGATGATGTTTAAAACCAAATAAATATTGTTTTCTTAATTGTACGGAAGAAATTGTAATTTTATTTACAAGTAGGTATTTATAATTTTGTTTTCTTGAGTATGTTTATTAATTGCATTGAAAAATAATTGAAGATGAAGATTTTAAAAATATTACATTTTGGATATTAAATGTTTAATTTTGGTTGATTAATTTTTATAACTATAAATAGCATTTGGTTTTATTAAAAAATAGAAGTTATAACTTCATAAGTACAGTCAAAAGACTTACGAGACGTAGATATTATCAATATTATAAATAATTAAAAAATAAGCTAATTATAATAGTTGTATTATTTATCCAGTACCATCAAAATTTGTATAAATTTCCTTTTTATTTGTCAATAACATTCGCCTAACATTTGCTTCGTTTCTTGCGAATACGAATGCGAATGCCAAAAATATGCGAATATTCGCGATCCGCGCCGCGCCGCATCGTATGATATACGGAGAAAAATCTATACATCTATGGAGAAAAATGATCCTTATGATCGTCATCGAGATTCGAGCCTATGGTTGGATATTGAGTTTTTCATGACCATATTGCGGATTCGATTCCCTTTTCACAATTCAAATGTCTTCTTTCAGTAAAATTGTCTAACTTCAACATCCATCCCGTCTCCCTATGTGTGTATATGTCAAGAAGCTTATACCCAAATGGAGATTGCATTCCGTATAAAACACTGTTTGTGCTTCACTTTTATACACGGAATGCAATCTCCATTTGGGTATAAGCTTCTTGGTATATGTTTAAACCATAGATTTAATCACTCTATACTCTATCTATTGCTGAAAAAAACATACTACCTATTCGACGGATTTTAGAAGATATGAATTTAATTTTTGCCAACACACCTTAGTGATACTGTACAGAGTACATTACTTTTGGTGATACTGCGACATCGAGTCTGGCAGTGATCTAAGATTATTTACAAAAAAAAATTACATGAATTTTCTTGTTACTATTATCATTTATGTTTCAAAAAACTCGATTTCCTGATACTTAATAGTTACAAAATAGAAAAAGGGCTTTTGATCACATGACTGCATGGTCTACATAATTCGATCTGAACTTAACAGTTTTAATCAGGTTAAGGTTCATATACTAATTCCTACCACCATACTGGCTCCAACAAGTATTTTTACAAATGGTGTACAATTTTTGTAAAGACAAGATGTTCCTTTAGAATTAAGTTGCTTTAATACAGACTATTGAAATATAAATCAATCTAATAATGGGATTGTAAAGTCCCATGCTAGGCACTGGGTGATTATTGGCTGGAAGTTGGAACAGTACATTAAATGGACTACTTAATTATATTATTATGTTTTTGACAGGGCTTGAAATACCGGTAAGTTTGGTATCGTTAATGGAGCTAGAAGCAGGTATCGGTAAATTCATAAGTAACGATACCCAATTTAACGTTATTTTAACGTTAAATATAAATACCGGTACTACCAAACATACCGATACTTATAACGTTATGAGTGTATTTCGTTACCTTGGCTCAAACTTTCCGATATTTTTAACGTTATGAGACTATTTCGTTACCTTCGTTCCCGGCAACTCGCAACGTTTACCAACCAACCACATTCATACGAAGAACGTGGCAGCAGTCGGCATGCGTTTGTGCTATATCCCGTGGGACGCCCAAGAGAACTTTGAGAAAATCGACAACGGCGCATAAATTAACGCTACGAAATTACCGATATTTTTAACGTTATCGACGTAAAAAAATTTAAAAAATTTTAAAAAAATTTCAAGCCCTGGTTTTTGATGAAAGGGAAACAAAACACAATTTAGGTCCTCAAAGTTTATTCATCAATAGTGATAGTTCCACTGTTGATGTCATCAATGATGTCATGTGGGCCCTGCCATCAATTGTGCAGCCAACAGACTGGGCAGTGCCGAGGATCTCCTTCACGGAGCCAGACAGGTAGCGGGCCATGGAGCGTGGCCTCATGATCTTGGCAATGCCAATGACATCCTCAAGGGTGATGTTACCGTTGTGTTTGACTGAAAACATACAAATAGTAATGCAGTACAAATAACTGGTTAAAGATAAAGTTTAAAAAGAGTACCCATTTTACAGTTGGTTCTTTATGTTTATTCACTAAATAAAATAAAACATAGAATTCAAAATTCAACAGTGAACAGTGAAAATCAATCCAGTATCAGGCTGTAGAAGGTGGTAGGTGCAAACACAGGCCAATTAAAATTGTACAAATACAGAATGAAAACTTATATCTACTGTAAACATCAGTGTTTATGGAAGTTCATGATTAAACATGAAAAACATTCTACAATACAAATGATTAATTTTGGTATAATATAAGTGCCACATCACAATTACAGGCAATTTAACATCATCATCTGAATCTTTGATACACATTCCAAGGCTGCATAGTGAAATCATGACTGTTCTCTTATATGACATCTTATTAGCCATTACATTCTATAGAACAAATACTCATTGACTTAAGCAATCAAATGCATGGGTTGTTGTTGTGTGTATACAATTATAATCCTATGCTGCTGAGAATGTGTTAAAAACCATGTGCCAATAATTTGCTTCTAAATACTCACTGTTCTTTTGCTTCTTACGATCGCGGGGAGGTTCCTTCAGTGCTCTGATGATGAGGGCAGCTGCTGAGGGCACCACTGCAATCTGGGCCTGTCTGTTCTGTACTGTGAGCTGGACAGTGATCTTAAGACCCTTCCAGTCACTTGTGGCCTTGGCGATGTCATCACCAACCTTTTTAGGGGACTGTGAGGCAAAGAGAATGTTAATAATGCAATTTCAATTTGCAAAGATAACAAAATGATAAATGGTAATGGTAAAACTAGAAAGTGGAAAATAGAACTAATAAAGATGTTACAACCTTTATCCAGGGCTTACACAATCCTGTTGTTAGCACTGAAACAAGCATGGCAGTCACATGGCCTGGTCCGCGACTCCTTATTGAGCATTCGGAGTAGCCGCGACAGGGAAACTGGTCAGGTATCCTGAGTCGCGGGTTCCTTCCATCCGCCACCCGGAAGGACGCGCCTGGTAGGGAGGCACCCCCCAGGATGTCACACGAGACAATTAAGGACAAAAAACTCGAAAATTATGAAAAAATTACGGAAATTATTTGAGCTAATGCTTTAGTAATTATAAATCTCAGCTTAATTGTCTCGTTTAATGTTTTAAATGTTGAGTCTCGTTTGAATTTGGACTGCCATGCACAATTTTTAGGTTAAGATTTGAAATTCATATTATATCATTAAAGTGGTACTTACGAGACCGAGGGGACCGATTTTGGGGGCCAAAGATGATGTGGCACCGACTTCTCCACCAACACATCTTAAGTTGACTGTAATTTGAACACATAAAACGTAAGAAACCGATCACCAAATAAACAAACACTTTCTCCACACTTGCGAAGCTTACCGATTTTAATTTCATTGGGATCGAATTTAGGCGGCATTGTGGCGTCTTATAATATCACAACTTTGTGTATTAATTAAACTTCCAAGCTGATTAACTTGGATTATCAGGCGAATCGCCGTCGAAACGTAGTTCAACGTTGACAGCGCACCGGAAAAAGAATTAGTTTTTCGTGTTTGACGTTGAGTTGTTGTTGTTTTTTATATTTATCCTGACGGAAAGGCAAAGGTCTAAGCCATACAGCCTAGTCTGATGTGCTCAGATTCTTCTGTTTGCATTCAGATCTTCGAGACTGTGGTTTTCACATAAGTGTATATGTCCTTGTATACAGCAACGTTCTTTAAAAGCAGGTCCAAAGAGCGGGGGATATTGTCTGGTGATTCATACTGTTCCAAAAGCTTATCAATAAATATCAAACGCTGGACGGAGAAAGCCGGACAATCAAAGAAAATATGATTTATCGTTTGATCCTTGTTCAGGTTACAATAATCACACAAAGAAGAGTTAGACATTTTCATTCGGTGTAAGTGACTGTTTATATGACAATGTCCTAGGCGGAGGCGGCATAAAACATTGTAAAAATGTCTGTCTGCATAAGGCCCCTTTTCAAACCAGGGCTTCCTTATATTCTGCTGAATGGAACTGTACCATCTTCCCTTGTTGACGGAAACAGATTTCCAAATATTTGTCCATTCATTTAATAATTCAATTTTAAGTGTAGCTTTATAATCTGTAACAGGTATCAAAACATTGGCATGACTGTCATTGTCAGATGCTAGAACGGTTTTTGCTAAAAAGTCAACTGCTTCGTTTCCTTGAACTCCAATGTGCGATGGTGTCCAGATTAAAACAACATCTTTCTTATAATTATTATTCAAATTCATAATCATTTCTCTAATTTCGTATATGATATACAAAGTGCGTCCATCCAGTTTTGAATGTTTAATTGCCTCTAAAACGCTCTTACTGTCCGATACTATAACCCATTTTTCTTCCGAGCTCGTTTGTATATATTTCAGTGATTCAAGTATTGCCGCAGCTTCGGCAGTATATATAGATGCATGAGAATTTATTTTATAGCCATATCCTTTTCTTATTGAACTGTCATACATAGCCATCGATACATTCCTATCATTCTTTGATCCATCAGTATATAGCACTCTATACCCAGCATAACCATCCAATAAATTGTACACATCCTCCTTAGACACAATATCAGGTGATATTACAACTGAAACTTTATGAAATATGGCAGAGTAATGGGTACTATAACAAGGAAGTATATTTTGAGAGAAAAAGGTATTATTTTCACAGATTTTCGTAACCTCTCCATAAAATTTACATATGTATAGAGAACAGGTATTCTGTGTCATTAAATCAATTTTTTTCAAAAGTTGGTGATTAAGAGATTTTAAATGAAGCAAATAATTAAATGACAAAAATTTGAACCGTAGATGTAGTGAAGGGATGCAACATTCTACTTCTAAGGAGTTTATTGGGGAAGTTATAAAACTTCCAGTGATCAAACGGAGATTTTTGTTTTGAATTTTTTCTAATTTATCTACTAGTTTTTTATCATGGGCAAAGCAAAGATAAGCATATTCAAAATGACTACGCACAAAGGATTTATAAAATATTTTTAATAGCTTGGGATCAGAACCCCAGGTTGTACTGCACAGACATTGAAGCATATTTGTAGCTTTATTAGCTCTGATGATAATATCATCAACATAACTGCTCATTGAAAGGTTCCGACAAAAGTTAATGCCTAAGAAATTAGCATTATTTACAAGGGGAAGTGGAGAATTGTTATACATTATTTGAATATTTATAGGTTTTTTATGTTTGCTAAATATTAAAACTTTACTCTTTTCAGGACTGATTTCAAGACCCAACTGTGTAAAGTAAACTTGAAGATTACAAAGTGCTGCATTAATAATATCTCTTGCAGAGTTAATATCTGTGTGAGCATAGTATAAAGCTAAGTCATCTGCATATTGAAGATTGCTAACGTGACTACCCAATATTATGTTGATTTTGTGAATGTAAATAATAAACAATAGTGGACTCAAAATACTACCCTGACAAACACCCTTATAAGAAAAACGAGGACCATAAAGCTGTCGATTAAACTCTACATAAACTAAACGACAATTAAGAAAATTGAAAATCCAGTTTGTTAATTTCGCAGGCAACCCAAAAAGGTTTAGTATTTCACAAATTTTATAAATATTAACATTATTGAAAGCTCCAATGATGTCCAAAAAAGTACAAATAACGAATTTATTTTCTTTAAAAGCTTTATAAACGTCTAACTGTAATTGAGTAAAACTTTCTCTACAAGATTTTCCTCTTCGAAATCCTAGCTGATTGCTTGGTAACAATTGATTCTTTTCAATATAGTGCTCTAATCTAAGCTTTATTAAGTGTTCAAAGAGTTTCCCAATACATGAGGTTAAAGTAATTGGTCTGTAAGAGGATGCAATGTCAGGTTGTTTTTTAGGCTTAAGTATAGGTATTATACAGTCAGTTTTCCAAGAATCGGGAATTAAAGACTTGTCCCAAAGTAAGTTAAATATATGGAGGAATATCTTAAGAGCTCCAGGACTTAACGAAGATATCATTTTATATGACAATTGATCTAAGCCACAGGCACTATCTTTTCTAGATTTAAGAGCACATCTTAGTTCAGACAGTGAAAAGGGTTTTAATAAATAGTGTTCGTTATTATAATGAATGAAATTTGCTTGAATAGGAACTGTATTATTTTCATCCCTGTCTTGTGTGTATTTTAATAAGAAATCAAATACCCAAGAATCATTCTGGTAGAGCTTTTTAACATAGTAATTTTTATTGAATTTCTTCATCATTTTCCAAACAAGGTTCATAGGAGTGTTACGATTAATGTTGTTACAAAATTTTTTCCAGCTATCTGATCTTTGTGTTTTGAGAATAATTTTCTTGGCTGCCTGGGCCTTTTTAAACTCTATATAATCTTGTAGGTTATAATTATTTTGTTTAAAACGAGCATACAAATCTTTACATTTTTGAACAGCCTCATCACAAATTTTATTCCACCATGGTAATGGAACTTTTATTTTTTTTACAGATGGATTGGAATCACTACTGACCCTGGGCGGATTACCCATTAATAAACTGTCAATTGAGTCATCTAAAACTCTGCAAAAAGTATTATAAATAACTATAGGGTCATCATTATTTTTAAGTGATTGTTCCAGATATGGAACATTATCATCTACATTTTTGGAATATAAATCCCAGTTAACCATTTTAAAGTTTCTTTTTCGAACATTAAAATGTGATCTATTTGTAACATTATCATTGAGTAAAAGTAACTTGGTAATAGTAGGGAAATGATAACTACCCAAATTATCATGAAAAACTTCCCAGTCACATGCTAGAGCTAATGAAGAGGAGACAATAGTGAGATCAAGTGCGTTAGGACGCCATAAATTAGAACCAATTGTCGTTGTATCACCGTTATTCAACAAGATAAGATCGTTTTTATCAATTACATTGATAATCATTCTTCCCCTGGCATTAATCGAATTGCAACCCCAGACGGTATGATGAGCGTTAAAATCTCCAGCAACAATGAAAGGCTCAGGAAGACTTTGATAAAATTGTGGAATTTACTTTCTGATAACTGTGGATGGCAATTACTAGGACTATAAACAGAAGCAATGGTTATAGTTTTATTAAAAGCTTTGATTTGAATTGCCAAGTTTTGTAAAGAATCGTCACTATATGTCTGGAATCTAGTATAATATAGAGAGGCATGAATAAATATAGCAACACCATTATGACTATTTCCAGAATCCAGTCTTTCTGTGTGATATCCTTTAATCGTAAATAATTGCGTGCTGTGCAGCCATGTTTCAGATATAAGAGCAATATGAATGCTGTTAGTTGATAAGAAATGAGTGAACATGCTACGATTTCTAATTAAACTCTGTGCGTTCCATTGACAAATATTTAAAGTGAAGATTGTGGAGTAAACATATTGGATACTGATATTTGTTGCAACAGATTTCTAATGGATTGGGTATTAACTGGAATTTTATCAGATGTAATTTTTAAAATTGTTTCTATTAATATATTTATAATTTCATCAGATTGTAATATTTTGTCAGCATCTAAGTTAGGTTTAGTTAAGTTATTTTTATTAATATATTTTTTACTGGATGGTAATGAAGGGAAAGCTTGCTCATTAAATAAGTCTATGTATGGAACTGAGCGCAATTTCTTGTTGTTTTCTTCAATTTTAGATTTTTTTATGGGACAAAATGACGAAATTGCTATGTGATTGCCTTTGCAATTAAAGCATTTAGCATTTGCTGCATCGATTTTGCATTCTTTGTACGGATGATTTTCTGTGCATATAGAGCAGCACGTTTTATTTTTGCAATATTTGGCTAAGTGGCCATATCTCAAACAGTTGTAGCATTGTTTTAATGGGGGAATGTAAGTAGAGACAGGGAAGTTCCAGTAATTTATATCGACGTATTTTGGTAAGGTGGTGGACGCAAAAGTTATGGATACAACTTTTGTAGGCACCAATATAAATGTATTGTTTTCTTTGATTCGGCGCATCAGACGTCGAACGGAGACTATTTTAGTGCTTGATGTTACAGCTTTAAAGATTTTTTTATTACTCATGTAAGTCGGAACATCTTTGATCACGCCAGTAGTCTCTGTGTATCTAGCTGGAATGTTGCATTTAAGTTTGTAATCGCTAAGAAACTGCATATTAGCCATTAATTTATTTGCATTCGATGCTGAATCGAATATAACGCCAATTTTCTGTTTATTAATTCGTCGAAATTTTTTGATACCTTTGTTGTATCTGTTAAATATATTGGAAAGGTACATCATGTCCCTATCCCCTATAGGTTTTTCATCATTGATCGACTCAATATAAACTATGAAATCGATATTAGGATTAGAATCCGTGTAACTTCTTATATATTGAGGATCATAATAGGTTTTATACGTATCTTTGTCCGCCTCCGCCTGTTTCATATGCTCCTCTTCGGACTCCGATTCCGTACTTGACATCGCTGCATTTTCTACAGAGTCTTGTTTATGTTTCTTTTTTCGTTTCCCCATTGTGAGGATATAATATTACAGCTTGCGTAATAGATTAAAGTGTTTAGTTTATTTAATAGCAATAAATTGAAAAAAAAATTTAAATTCGCGCCTATACTTTTCGACGTTTCCCGCCCTTTTCCATTGACATTTCTTCTTTGACGTTGAGTGTTGACCCTTCATTCAATGACAACGACGTTTACAGTAATATTGCAATTATATAAAAAAACGTTTGGAACATAGGCTTTATGCTCTAGGATACATTAATCTAATAATGTGATATGAAGTCAGTTAAGTCAATTCAAGTCAATTTTGCCATTTTTTTTACGTTACGAACAAATTATGATATTTGCCAAAAAAGTGGATTGTTTCAAGAAGCTTATACCATAATTCTTGTTAAAAGTATAATTAGTGTAGAACATTAATTGAGGCATTACGTTTTTATTTTATGTTAATAAAAATTAATTCTAGCAACACTAATTCAGATTTTTGATTCAATGACAAATCACAGAGTACTTTGTTATATAGGTGACAAATTGATAAATCCAGCAGATGTAATATGTATTCGCTTCTAATATCATTGTGATTTTTTACTATTGTGGTGCAATTATCTCTAAACTGTAGTGACTCATTTAATTATTTGTTTTAAAAAGATATAAAGAAACGATGGCTAACGACGAGCCAATGTTAAAACATTATTTATCCAAATACAAACATCGGGATTACACTTGTCGTGAAGTGATAAATTTAATACAAGTGTACAGAAGTCTAACTTATCGCTTAGAAGTCTTTGTCTTCAACAATGGCACCAGAAAGGATCTGTTGAATCTCGAAGGTACAATTCCAGTTAATTATAAAGGCGCTTATTACAACATACCTGTTTGCATTTGGCTGATGGACACTCATCCACAAAACGCGCCATTGTGCTTTGTCAAGCCGACTTCAGACATGTCGATTAAAGTGTCCAAATACGTAGACAATAATGGCAAAATATACCTGCCGTATTTGCACGAGTGGACTCAAAATGGCTCGACATTGCAGAAGTTAGTACAATGCATGATATCTGCGTTTGGAGAACTGCCTCCGGTGTACTCAAAGCCACGGAACGAAACCAGACCGCCGTATCCAGTGGCGTCGTTCATGCCGCAACCGGCATATCCTTATCCACAGGCTAGTCCTACCCCGCCCTACCCAGGAGCTGCACCATACCCAACAACATCAAATTTGCCATATCCTACATTTGGATCTCCATACCCAGGGCAAACCAACACTAATGGGTTGCCATATCCTGCAGTATCAACTGCAACACCATACCCACCAGCTGCTGGGTACACTCAACCAACAGAAGTTGCTGGGGGCACAATAACTGAAGAACACATTAAAGCATCACTTCTGTCAGCAGTGGAGGACAAACTTAAGAGAAGGCTCAAGGAACAATCCCAGCAATCTCAAGCTGAACTGGAAACTCTACGTAGAACCCAGCAAGAGCTACGTGATGGAAAATCACGTCTTGAAGATATTCTAACAAGACTGCAAAGAGAGAAATCAGAGTTGGACAAGAATGTGACTATTTTACAAGAAAAAGAAAAGGAATTACAGGCAGCTGTAGAACGTTTGGCTGAACAGGAGAGTGTGGATGTGGATGAGGCTGTAGTAACAACGGCCCCTTTATACTCGCAACTTCTTAATGCTTTTGCAGAAGAAGCAACATTGGAAGATGCTATTTATTACATGGGTGAGGCACTACGTAAAGAGGTAATTGATCTTGATACTTTCTTGAAGCAAGTACGTACACTAGCCCGTCGGCAGTTCACTCTGCGTGCCCTGATGCACAAGTGCAGGCAGAAGGCTCAGCTGGCGTGCTAGTCACATATGCGAAGCATAAAATGTATATTGAATACTCTGTGATTACACTAGAGTGACAGTGATGTGACTTTTTGGGAATTTATTGCTATTATTGTCACAAGATTCCTATCTAGTGTTTTACTGTTAGTTTGAGAAGGATGTTACTGAATTTGATTGAATTTTCACTTGACATAAAAATTATAGAGGAAGCCAGAGGAAGAAGTTTTATTGTTCAACTGAGAGATTCCAAAGTATAAAGGGGATGAATTTGTAAAGTTTTTTTTTTTTCGAAACCTTACACATTACTTTTTCTGATACTAAAATGTAACAAAGTATAAGACCGATGAGCCTATACTGTGAGTTTGATAAATTAAATCCTCAAAAATGACACATCACTAAGCTATGTGTTGCAGTGTAAAAAAAATGATGTGCATAACAGTCAGGTTGGCATAATTTTGGTTGCACAGCATTATGTAAATTTTACACCAAATGTGTTTGTTTAGTTCCATAAATAATTCTATTTCTGATAAAGTTTGTATGTTGTGTATCAAGGTTGTCTTTTTAATAGATTATACTAAAGGAAAAGGTGTAACCATAAATTCATACATAAGTATTAATTTCTCTCTCTCTAAAATATTATGTTTTGACCGTGGAATGTACTCTATACTTTCTATGCATTAAAATAGTTCTGTGTCAATAATATCATAAAGATACAATGCATAGAATGTCCTTTTTACATCCTTTTCTATTTTAATATCAATTGAATCAAAAATTATGTTTGAGCTGTAAATTATATAATAGTATTCACCATGGCCTAACTTAGCAAATCTGGCCAATGATTTCATTATTATAGATTTGTGTTAATACCTGTGGAGCCATCACTGACAATCTACTACAGTGGAACCACAAATTCCCACATACCACCTTTTCCTTTGCTTGTATGCTCCGTTTATATCATCACACAGGTAACATTTAACAGTATTCATTGGGAATTTTCCATCTTATTTCTCATGTAGTCTGTCCTACACCCCTTCTAGTTATTCATGGACACATTTATGGGTTATTGTCAACTATAAAAGTCTATTAATTTGAGAGCACTTGATAAATCATTATGAATCAGTAACATTTCATTTCCCACATTACAAATATCCAATTGTTGCCAACATTTAATCATAATATGTTGTTATCACATGCATTTAGTACCCAAACAACGTAAATGCATACGCGTAACGCGAAATCCCTCTTATATTTAAATGTTATTGTTAAGTGTGTATCATCATAATAGGAACATAATATTGTTAAACCAAGGCATATATTGCCAGTAGATTTTTCACTTAATGTTAACTTGCAACTGTTATTGCAAAATTATATGTTTGCTATTATTAAATCTTTGCTGTCTACATCTAGTATGAATGTAACATAAATTCTCAGTTGTTAAGGTGTTCACAAAGAAAACAACTCCATTTTTAATCTCAGTCAATTGTATTATTTTTATTATGTAACGCCCGAATACTGGAACGTCATTCAAATAATAAGTTGCTCTTAACAGCGCACGGCCCACTTAGCCAGTACATTTAATCGGGATTAACGTAGTTAAGCGCCATTTATATTTAAGTTGCGTTCCAGTATTTGGGCGTAAGTCATTTATGTGCATATATTTTGTTAGGAGGTTAAATCATTTCAACATTCATGAAACAAAAGTACCTATACCAATATTTCCCTCTGCCTTTTTGGGCTTTCCTATTTAATGTTGTGTAATATCAAAACATTAGTGACTTGCATGATTGTAAAAATCGAATGTGCTGTGCATAATTCATGGGACCCCTAACAAATTCTATCTTACGTAATAAATAAAGCAAGAGCATGTTATCGTCTACTATTTTGAACAAAAACCACTTACAAACTTGAACTGATTAGACCCAGACTAAACATACTATTAATATTTACAAAGTTACCAAAGCTTGATTATCTCTAACACAGAAACAGGAATGACTGTAAAGGTATCTCTCTAAATAATAAAGAATTAAATAAGCCGAAGCTTTGGAATGTATAAGCAAGGTTTAAATAATAAAGAAACTATTTGCTGTGCATATTTAAAACATAAAAATATGAGCAGTTGGCAATGCTCAATTTTTTTTATCATCTATTCTTGGCGTTTAATTTACTTGCTGTTTACTGGTAAGTAACATAAGTTAGGTCTATTGATCGGATTTATCAGATAATATTCAACGTTAGATTTTGTGGAATTACCCGACTTGTAGCGTCAGAACTGTGGGAAAGTACAGAATGGTTTTAAATGTTGCTCAGACTGCGAAATTGCATGATCAGATGCTTGAAGAGTAATAACAATTTATAAAGCACAAAAAAATAATTCGCAATATTTACAATACTGTAGTTGTTCTACTACTGAAATAATACTACTGAAACTTTACTGTAGAATCTTATCCAAGCTCTCGGTTCTAGTTTATTTACGAGATCTGGTCTCATGATCTGGTCAAAGGTCTTATTATTTTCAAATGTTCTCCGAAGTCAAGCCGAAGAGTTAAAAAGGCTGGTGCTCGATGAACTCTTTTGATGATGTAAAGTCGAGTAAGTCTAAGTGATAGACAATAAATTTTCTTGTGTCATTACCTGTTATAAATATCGATATTAAATGATTAAAATATTTGTTTTATCAAATTATCCAAAAGCTGTTTTTCTTAATGGGATCCCTATTGGAATAAACATACCTACTTACTATAAATAAGTATAGTTCTTATATTGTATAACAAAATGTAATATTCCATTTATGAAAATATACGCCTGAAAAATTGGCGAGTTAAATAACTTTTTACATTAATAACGATGTATCATGTAGCTATAATTTAATAAAGGAAATTGTGACTATCCAAATTGATTGTATACCTATTCGTTAAGTGTAGTATTTTCTATGCAAGTAAACCGACAATCTAAATTGAGTTATTGTGTAGAGAAATGTTTCTTTGTTATAATTTTATGTATATTTTTATATGCAATGCAATATATTTTAAGGTTTATTTAGCAAAATGCAAAGCTTAAGAGTCGAAAGTCATATTTTGGAGCATGAATCAAATTTTTGTAAAGAAAAATAAAAGGCAAAAAAATATATCACGTACTGTTAACATATTTGAAATGTGTATATTTAAACATACAAGTTAAAATTTAGGTGTGTTATTCAATGAGTTCAAAAGTAGCCTCTCAACAATTTGGATTTTTGTTGAAGCGCTATTTTGTATGCGACGAGTGTAAACCTCGGATGTCACAAAATACAAATTATGTCGTTGTCTTGGGTTCGTCCAGTAGTTAAATAATGAGAAATTATTTAAAAGAAAATCGGTGCTTGGAACAATGAGAAATATAAAGATAATTACGTATTGAGCATCAACGAGATTTACACTCATCGTTTTCACTACATGTAATAAATAATTTAATATATAGGTATACCATACTAGAAATATAATTAGGTTCTTGTTATATTTACAATATTTACTTATTGCTTGCAACTGCATTAGTTGACGCGATGTTTTTTTATTTAGTGTTTATGTAAGGTTTCCTTAGTTCATTTTATCCACGATGTACAGTGAAATACATAATAATATAGCTGAATTTTCACATAGCACTGATTTTTGCACTGATATTAGTATAGATATATATGTCACCTAAATACGTATTGTTATGTGAAAATTTAGCGGGAATGTTCATAATCATTTTTATAACGCGACCTAATAATTGTGGAGTTAGCATAAGTTTGCATATTATTCAATTGCTGACTGAGTATATTGTCACAATAAATATATATAAACAAGATTGCTCTATCAATGGACAATTACATCACGCTTAATTGCATGATAAGGATAAACGTATTATGTATTACACAAACCATTGCAGAATTATCTAAAACACAATTTTAATAATGTTTTAGCACAATTTAACATCGGGCTAGTCTCCTCTCCATTAACGCATAAGTATTGTTTGATATTTTATACACGATATAAAAAACAAAAGCATTTGGGTTAACTTGAGTAGTAGATTTTTGCTACGGGGGAGGCCATCCATTATTAAATAAAAGAAGTAGATTTTTTCTACGAACATCGAGTTACTCAATATAGCCTATAAGTACTGTATTCGCCCGTTAAAAGGGACAAGAGCGATCAAGAAATTAAAGTTCACCCACAAGGATTCATCATCATTATTACCTTCAGCCACATCAATTTCACAGCTGAACATAAATAAATAAATACACTCGACAGTCACATACACAGTCGTACTACACATTAATAATTAATATCGAGTCTTGTGTCCTAGGTGTTAGAAGTGCGAGAACTGCGAGAGTGTTTCTAACAAATAGGTACCTGGATCGCACAAATATTTGTCTCAATGCGGATATCCTACCGGCGGCTTCACGTTTCAAAGTCGGTGTCTATCTAATCTTATAGTACGTATTAACAGGTACTATTATAAAAAGTAAAAGAGAAAAACTGTTCCTAATATATTGGCAACAGCATGAGAACGCATTCAGATGCCAAAAGACCGTAGACGATCCGTACATGTATTTGAACAACAGGTCCAATGTCAATAAAACACGATAAGGCCATTGTGCAGAAACTTCAGTTTATTCAATACAAAAGCATTAAGATGTACCAGTTACTTTGTGTCAAAAAACTGTACTCAAAAATTAAGCTTAGCATGAAAAATAAATAAAATGCTTTGCGGAATGTAGCAGGAGGTGCTAGATTCACTTCTTCTCTTGTTTCTTGCCCTTCTTGGCAGCGGCGGCGGCCTCGAGGTCGATCGGCGCGGGCTTTACGAACGGTATCAGCTCTTGGTACTGCTCGGGCATCCATGGTTTAAGTACTTCAGGTACCTGAACAAATAAACGGAATATAATCATTTTCTAGAACTGTAAAATCTTAGATATTATTTGAAAGCCCTAATGAAAAAAAAAATAATTGAATAGATTTTACATTCGAAATCCAGTCAGACCGATTTCTGGTTTTAGGAGACAACTCACTGATCTTTTATCTCATTTTATAAAACAACATTTATGAGACATAAGATGTTAAGTCTCAATATGTCTAGTAGTTACTCTTGCTACAGTGTCCTTCAATCCGAAACACAAAAATGCATTTACATTGTTGTTTGGCGGGAGAAATAGATATTGCGGTGGTACCTATCTAGGCGGACTCTCATATGGGAGACCACGTAACACCAGTAAGTACTATGAAGATTAACCATCCATAGTAACAAAAATCTCAAAACAAGTTTCACAAATACATATCACGGCATATTAGTCTCTATGACGACTTAAATAAAGTTGACTATACCTTGATGCCCTCTTCGGTCTGGTGCACCTCTAGGATGGCGCAGATGACGCGCGTGGTGGCGCACATGGTGGCGTTCAGCATGTGCACGTACTCCGTCGCAGCGTTCATTTTCTTTGTCTGTCCGTACCTGTGGAATAGATCAAAGGCTTATTATTAACCTTCAAAAAAAGGTAGCTTCATAATTCGTCGGAGTCTCTTTTTAAACAATCAATAAATATTTGAAGGTGGCATTAATGAGACATTGATAACCGTTGTATTTATAGTCGAGAATGATATGGTAAACGTCACGCGTGTTCGTAACAGGAGCAATATAATATTATAGGATTTTAGTTTAGTTTATTCTGGGTTCTTCCGCCGTATTGTGAAAGCGCATCTTAGCAGGTTGCCATAATTGTATCGAATGGCCTGGGACCGCCGTTGATGGCTATTCGATATTCTGCCTGGACGGCATTTGCGTTTACCATTAGGTGCAGTTCAGTCACTATGCCGTGTCAGATATAATAGTCTCTAAGGCTACAATGCCATTCTAACTAGAACACAACTGTGTTTATGCACTGCTGTTTGGTAGCAGAAATAGACGAAGCCTACAAGGATATACTACACAATACAGTAATTAACGATATTTAATGTTATCGTGGTAATTGTGGTTGCGTTTCCGAGTCTTAATGTAATAGTAATTGTATTACGAGTATAGGAAAATAGTTGCCGGGCATGATGTTTTGATCGTTGTAATCCGTCATACTGCATACATAATCCTATACCAAAAGACCTTATAGTAAATGGACTCACCGGACGAGCAGCCTCCTAGCCTGGTACTCCAGACAGTTGCTGCAAGACACGAGTTCCCTGAAGGCTCCCGACCCTGGGAACCAGGCCTCCAGGTCCAGCTTCTTGGAGGCAGCGTGGTTGAGAGCGCCCGACACGATGTTGACGACGCGGTACGGGATGCCGAGCGTCTTGTAGAACTCCTCCGCGTTGGCGATCATTTCGTCCATCATGAGCCACGAGGCGTTGTCGTGCGGTGACGTCAGCACGAATTGTTCCACCTAAGGACAATGTAATGGACAATTAGATACAACGAAAATATCGGAATAAGGATTATTATTTCGGTTTCAAGAATCAATTTAAATTAATGATTTTTTAAAATAACGAAACATTAAGGAGATAATTTGTGAATACATATTTTAAAAAATCTTCAATATTCTTTATAATTAGGATTTCTCAATTTTATATCATAAAATATTTTATTTACTTCACTATGAATATATCACATGAAACACGTACCTTTTCAAACTGGTGCACCCTGAAGATGCCTCGAGTGTCACGACCGTGGGAGCCTACCTCTTGTCTGAAACACGTTGACAGACCTGCGTACCTGAAAATGAAATAAGTTAATCATTGTCAGCCCATTCCACCTCAATTCATTCATCATCATCATCATCATATCAGCCACAGGAAGTCCACTGCTGAACATAGGCCTCCCCCAATGATCTCCACAATGACCTGTTGGAAGCGGCCTGCATCCAGCGACTTCCTGCGACCTTAGTCAGATCGTCCGTCCACCTTGTAGGCGGGCGTCCAACACTTCGCTTGCCTCCACTCGAGAACCTTTCGGCCCCAACGGCCATCGGTTCTACGAGCTATGTGCCCGGCCCACTGCCTCAATTCATTAGCGAAAAGTTATTGTTCAAGGAAAGATGGAATAGTGTGGATTTTTTTAAAGCCCTCAAATAAGTTAACGTTTAATAACAGAGTTTATTAACAAGTTCAAGACTTGATCAGACTATAAGTTTATTTTAAATTATCTATTTTTATATTACTTTCTCACTCTTACTCTTGTCCTCACTGCATCATCCTAGTTTCGACTGTTAGAGAATGCCACAGGCATTAAGTCCACCTATATACAATTTGTATAAAGGGTAGAAAACAAAATAAATAACAAACCTAATAGGCAAAGAAGCTTCTGGCAGCCACTCGTCCCGATGGTAGGCGGCAATAGGCTGCTCAGATGTGGCAATAAGGTATTTCTCTTCAATAACCGTGTCGCCCTTGTTCTCGGACCCTTTGCCGACTACTTTATACAGCTCCTCGTCGAACTGCGCCAGTTGCGCTACTTCCTGCATCACCTGAGATGAGAAATATTATATTATTCTTCTTTCTTTATCAGCCCATATACGTCCCACTGCAGGGCACGGTCCGCCTCTAGCTCTACAACGACAGTACGATTGAGAGTGGTTAGGCCATATAGTTCACCATGCTGGCCTAATGCGGGTTGATGGAATTATGTACCATAGAAATTCTTATGAATTGATTTTTTTTTTATTGCATTGAATGGCGAGACGAGCAAGCCGTTCGCCTGATGGTAAGCGATACGACCGCTCATGAACAGTAGCAATATTCCACTGCGCTCGCCATCCTGAGACATAAGATGTTAAGTCTCAATATGTCCAGTAGTTGCTCTGGCTACAATGTCCTTCAATCCGAAACACAACAGTGCATTTAAGCAGTGTTGTTTCACGGGAGAAATAGACATTGCGGTGGTACCTACCCAGATGGCCTCTCACATATGAGAGACCTACCACCAGTGATACGGTATGCAGGTTTCCTCACGATGTTTTCCTTCTCTGTTTTAGTGGGTGGTGATTGACTATCAATACACACACGACACTGAAAAGTCAGAGGTGTGCCCTGGGATTCGAACCTACGACTACCGTGAACATGTTGGCAGCCGCGTCTGGTCCGTTTACCATGAGGCCACTTATTATATTACATCATTAGAAATTATTTTTAGTTAGATCTCTATAATTCGAAAGGTGCGATATCACTAATTGATAAACAGATGGGAAATCAGCTCAGATGATGCAAGTGGTCGCACCACACATAACATTATGATGACTAATTGAATGAAACATCTTTTTATTTTGGTTTATTATTTTATTTGATACAATACAGACTGCTGCTCGAAACGAAACCCAGTGATAATTTTAGTGACTACAAACACAATGCAACTAAAAATTTAATAATTGTTAAATCAATGGCATTTGCTAAAATGATAAGTTGAACCCGTCCATACCCTAAGGAATATTTCAAAAAAAGGGTATTTGCACTCAGGCGGAACAGAGGCAGGCCTATACCAATACCAATGAGTTCAATATACTACTGAGATTAATCCTAATGTTTCCAATGTAAAATGCTGTATTTTACCTCTTTACGCATGAAGAATGGAGTATAAAGTGGCGTATATCCTTTTTTCAGCAATATCCTTAATGAGAGCTGAACAAGAGCTTGTTCTAGGAACACTGCTGGCCCCTTTAGGTAATATCCACGGCCTCCCGCCACCACAGCTCCTCGCTCGCCGTCCATGCCTTAAAGAAGATGAAGTTATTTGATTGACTATGGTTTTTGTTTGATAGATTATTGCACATTTATCTTGATTAGTTATTTCCGGAACCGATCCTTTCATAATTATACGAGATTAAGATCCTATAGCAATTTCTACCATCAATTATAAGCATGCCAAATTAAAATAATGATAAGTGTCCGACTTTTAAATCACCCAATTTATAATACTTAAGCTGCAACCTACTTTAATAGGATTTTGACAGAAATTATTTAAATAATAATAATTTATAATAATAATTTATTTCATAAAAACTTGACGTACAGCATTTATACAAACAAAAGGCCTTAAGACTAATGTGACACAAGTTATATTTTGGGCGCCTCTGAAGCCGAACTAGGTGAATACCTGTATTTCGGCTTGCAGTGCCTTTCCCAGTATATATTTTCACTTATATAATGAGCAAATAGGGTATTATAATTAGTACAGCCATACCAAATACATACTAGAGGACAAGCGTAAAAGAAATAAAAAATAAATAGAAATGAAAATAACAAAAAATTAACCTACTAGATATAAACTTAAATACTAAGTGTCAGAGGACCTCTGAGTGTGTAATGTGTGATGTGAATGTGTGATTGTCAGAGGGTGTGTGTATGTGTGTATTTTGTATATGTTATTCTATTATTCCTGTTTATTTATGATAGAAACTGTATGTCATGTTAGATAGGTATGTTAACTAGGTTTTCAGTTTCTTCATATGTGAGGTTCTGAAAATATTTGATGATTTTAATTTTGCATTTAGTTAAAGTTAATGGGTAAATGTTGAGAATGCGGTTAATTTTATTGTACAATAAAGGGGCAAGAGCGATGTAGAATCTCCTAACAAAAGAGGTTTTTGGGATAACTTTCCGGACACATACTGCATATGATCTTCGAGTATTTAATATTTTCGGATCATATGTCAGTTGTCTATGCTGTTTTTTTATAACACTAACAAAAAATAGTTGCCGCAGAGTAAGGACTTTACTTGTTTCATAGAGTTTTTTGGTGGGAAAAAAGGTGGGCTTAAAAAGAATTATTTTTAGTATTGTACGTTGAGCAATTTCTACTTTTTTCATTGTCGTTTTTGTTATAATATATATATAATATAATAAAAATAATTTGTATTTGTGTTTAAAATAATACAAAAATCGATCATAGTCAATTCCCTAATAATCCGAAATATTATTAACCACAACATAAATTTTATTAAGATATATTATTAGTACCATAGACCATATTCATACGCTACGGCAGGTTATACAAAAAACCGAGGAATATAACTAGCCGCTTTGTTTAGCGTTTGTGGACTATGAGAAAGCCTTTGATTCGATCGAGACCTGGGCTGTGCTACAGTCTCTTCAGCGGTGCCACATAGACTATCGGTACATCGAAGTGTTGAAGTGTATATGTTATGGGTCAAGTGATTAATGCTGACAGTATTCATAATGCCCGGGCAGTATGAATAATGCCCAGCCATATTGGGCCAAGTGATTAATTACAATCTAAACTCACCTATTTATCACATTGCCCGGGCATTATGAATATGGCTACATGATGATCGGGCAATGTGATTAATAGGTAAATTTTTACGTGGTGCGCTGCCGTATTCTCGCATCTGCGATAGACCCATAAATTAGAAAGGATAAATTGATCTGCTTATGTTTAGTTGTTTTTTAACGTCCGAAAAATTATCTTCAGAAGGAAGTTAGTGTACCAACTTTATGGATCAGTTAGGTCGACTGTGCCCCAAAACCGACACGGGACACCCCGACTTCACGTAGTCTTTGGGCTACCGACCCTAGAGTGTATATAAAAAGCCGAAGCTGCGGAGGTGAGCATGGGTGCCTATCTTTTGTTACGCAAGGGCGAAGGGGCTGAACTTCCCGTACCACCGGAGACGATGCAGAAGCTAATTTGTATTGACAACAAGTGGTACCAGGGGAGGTGCGACACTCCTCCTCCCCCTCCACACCTCCCAACCCATCCCCTCGTGCTGCCCTTTTCTAAATTCTACCACTTCGGCTCATTGTTTTGATTTTGATTCGCTTTACATCACTGCCCAATAGGCACTTGGCATTATTTATAATGCCCGGGCAATGTGATAAATTGATTGGTTATAATCACATTGCCCGCTCTTATTGGGCATTATTCATATTGCCCGGGTATTATGAATAATGCTCGATTAATCACTTGGCCCATAACATATATACAACAACGCCACCATGTCGGTCCGAGTACAAAATCAGAGCACGAAGGCTATTCCACTACAGAGAGGCGTGAGACAGGCAGATCTCATATCTCCGAAACTGTTCACTGCCGCGCTGGAAAACGAATTCAAGCTCTTGCAGTGGAAAGGATTCGGCATCAACATCAACGGCGAGTATATTACTCACCTTCGATTTGCCGACGATATTGTAGTCTTGGCAGATTCGCTGGAAGACCTTAGCACTATGCTCGAAGACCTTAATCGAGTCTCCCAACAGGTGGGTCTTAAAATGAACATGGATAAAACGAAGATCATGTCGAATATCCATGTTGTGCCCACCCCCATTGGAGTTGGGGGCTCGACTCTCGAAGTTGTAGACGAATATGTCTATTTAGGACAAGTGGTCCAGTTAGGCAGGTCCAACTTCGAGAGAGAGGTCAATCGTCGAATCCAACTCGGTTGGGCAGCGTTCGGGAAACTTCGCGACGTCTTCTCATCCAAAATACCTCAGTGCCTAAAATCGAAAGTCTTCGATAGTTGTGTGTTACCAGTGATGACATACGGCACCGAATCGTGGCCTCTCACTGTGGGCCTCATTAAAAGGCTCAAAGTCACTCAACGAGCCATGGAGCGGGGTATGCTCGGAGTTTCCCTACGAGATCGAATCAGAAATGAGGAGATCCGTAGAAGAACCAAGGTTACCGACATAGCCCATAGGATTGGCAAGTTGAAGTGGCAGTGGGCCGGGCACATAGCTCGTAGAACCGATGGCCGTTGGGGCCGAAAGGTTCTCGAGTGGAGGCCACGTACAGGCAAGCGAAATGTCGGATGCCCGCCTACAAGGTGGACGGACAATCTGACTAAGGTCCCAGGAATTCGCTGGATGCAGGCCGCTTCCAACAGGTCATTGTGGAGATCCTTGGGGGAGGCCTATGTTCAGCAGTGGACTTCCTGTGGCTGATATGATGATGATGATTAATATGTAAGGGGTTTTTGTCTAGAATAAAAAACAGTATTTAAGTCATTTGTTTGAAGTTGTACATAGCATTGCTGGTACAATCTTTCTTTGTCATTATGGTTATTTGTTCAAGTGTGCTGTATTTCATGTAACATATGACTTTCAAACAACAATAATTGATGTCTGTAGTATATTATATTGCTTTTTGAAAAAAAAAAGAACATTTGATCTTAACATACAAGGCATCTGATGAGTGTAATACATTATTACAGATGATTTAAAAGCTATAAGATCCATTATAAATCCTGATAAAAATATGTGCCCTTTTTATACTGGATAGTGGATAGCAATGGCAATACAAATTTTGCTTTGTAAAAGTGTTATTTTTTTTAATTTTATCTTTGAATTAATATGGTACCACATTGCACCAATAATTAAAAAAAAAACTGTTATTTACTATTTAAACAGTGTAACTATTTATCAGTAAACTTACCATCAATCATACAAATAAGATCTACATGTGAGTATTTTGTTCTGAAACTGCAGTCTCCGTATGACCGTTCCACTAAATTGTGGTCTTCATCATCATCAACTGGCACTGATTCATGGAGATGGTTACCCACTTCTCTGAGGGCTGCTGAACGAGTTTTCTCGGCTGCTTGTAATCCCTGCTCATTCTTTGTTATAGCTTCATCTATGAGAATTCGGACCTGCATCACAAATTATATTCTTAAATTGATTCATTTAAATTATTTGTGTTGTATTGTAGGCAGTGTCATAAGAGGAGTAGGAATATTTGATAGGGTTATAAATATTTTAAAAATTAATTTTCCATGTATATTGAATAAGTACATTCAATATTTCAAATATCACCTCTATAAAATTTATGTTTAAATGGATTTTACATATCAACAGTTTCTTTGCAAACTAAAGAAACTGCAAAATTGCTATTTTACTCTAATAACATTGGAAGTTGTGGTTCAATCTATTAATGTGTTAAGTTTTTGGACTTTAAATTTGATTTGATTGATAAAGAGATGAGGATATATTTTTTATATATATTAAACATAATTTTAAATCTTTATCTATACTTGCCATAAGTAAAATTAAACAAAAATGTACTTTTTTCAATTTCAATAGTTTCCATAAGGGCTCTCATTATTTAATACTGACTTATAATATCATCAGCATTTATTGTTGCTTTTCTTTTAATTGTAAACCTTATACAAACCACTTGATTGCTCAATCTCATAATTGAGAACCTTAACCTTCACATATGATTATTATTATATATGCCTGGGTTTTATTAAATAAATATTTATGAGATGATGCAAATCTAATACAAAATGAACTCATCTTGAAGACCAATAAAAGATCGCATTATTGTATAAACAAAGAACAATACTCTATTTACTACATTGTAACTTCTATCTATTTGTAATTTTCATTCAAAATACTGCTTATTATATAAAAGTATAATAACATACATGGCTTGGTAAAGTACTTTCACTGTTATGTAAAGTGATGAAAACCTGTATAGTACCTTTTTAATTTGGTTCACAGTGAGAGGTTTAAGATTTTCTCCAGTTAAGTTTATGAGGTTATCAGAAACTTCAGCCGGTACCGGCTCATCTTCGGCCCCGACCGGCTCCTTGCTCTTCATCTTCAACCCTATCTCTTTGCTGCAGACATTCTTAAGCTTATTCAAATTATCGGCATCATGTCGCAATCTTCTCCAGAGTGTGTCTTGTTCGACAACTGTGTCAACGAGACCCACATCTTTGTACCTCTTCCGTTGGTTTTCACGTATCTTATCTGGATCACCATCTTTGTCAGCACGGAACAAGTCTAAATCCAGCACCATGATGTAAACGACAAAACAGCTGTTTAACAACTTTTTAAGTTAAAAGAAAACTGAGCACGTAGCACTGCATGCGGCACTGGCACTTGACAGTGAAGGGAACATTCAGAATTCAGAATACCAAATGGCATTTATATTTATATTTGATTCGTAAACGATAAAATAATAAGATAAATCATAGACTTATATGTTTAATAGTACATAATAAAGTATTTACGTATCTCATAAGATACCTTATAATATTATGTAGATTATAAATTGGGAAAGAGATTTAAATTGATTTAATATGTTCTTCTTCTTCTTCTTTTAAAGGTTGTATGGCTCCATCGGATTTCGATGATTTTGCCAATGTCGAAGTGGGGCAAGAAAGAGGAATAAAAATGGCGTGGTGATCAGTATATATATATTTTTTATTTTAATATGTTCATCTAAGATTGAACTTAGTCATGTATTTGAACGAATCCTCCAAAGAGAATATAACACTACGGAATCCTCTACGTCAATTGCGTTTTGTTACATGGCAACTGTAAATGGTAATGTCAAGTTTAATGCTATATTGATTTTTTATACATTTAAATCATTTAATCATTTGTATCCAATTATGATTTTTATGTATAAAGTAATCTTTTATGAGAAAACATAATATATTTATTTTCATGACTTTAAATGAAATATTTTCCAATGACATCGTGATTCGCGAATCGAAAGTGTTTTTTTGAATGGCAACATTCATTCAACTGTCAAAGGAATGAGCGATTGGTCGGCCCTTTTTGAGCTATCTTGTTCATATTTTTTACAATTTTGCATGTAATATGTGGCTGTTTTCGGATACTAGCTGAAATTACTAAAGCTCATAAAACCATTTGTGATTTGTGAGTATTAGCACAAACCCGGAAGTATTAATTATTTCCTAAAAATCTGTTTTCTGATACCTTGTTTACACGTCTGCTGTATCAGTGTTCGCGATCTATTTACAAAGGGGAGGATTGTTGTCATGATACGTTGTACAAAACCTACATTTAATCATTAACCGATTTATTCATATATTAAAAGTGAAATATACGTGTTGTTAAATGCATTATAAGTGACCGGTGATTATAATATCCGAAATTTCTTTGTTTTTGCAACCCACTTGCTCATAATTCGATGAAATATTACCCACTTCTTAAGTGATTATTGCGCATCTTAACATGAAAGTGTTATGAACACTGGATTAATTACATAAAACATTTTACTAACATTGTAAGCTATTATATTTTTTTGGTGGCTGCTCTAAGAGTTTCTTAACACAAACAAAATTAACTCTGAGTAATGAACATAAGTATAATACACATTTACTTTTCTTTCTATATTAACTAAGTATATTCATAGTTTCTTACTATGAATATTATATTTTATAGAACAGGAACAATAGTGTTAAGGAAAGAAATGTTTTTCCTGTACATATTTTGCTTGACTGATTTTTATTAACCAACAGGCAATGTTAAAATGATTCCAATAAAAGATAATCAAGATGTTGCATCATTTCTCGTTACCAAACACTCTTGGAAGGGGAAGTACAAAAGAGTATTCTCGATCGGCACCCATGGGGTCACCACATACAACCCTGACCGACTGGAGGTGACCAACAAGTGGCTTTATTCAGACATCATCACTATAGCATCGGCAAAACACTCAAACTCCACTGCCAACCATGATTTCACATTAGTAATGAAGAAAGATAAGAAAGTGGACACTATGAAGTTCTCTTCGGAGCACAAATGTCTAATATTAACTGAAGCTTTCAGATTCAGGCATTTGTTTGCTGAAAAACCGAAGGATATATTGGTGAGTGTGTTTAATAAAACGCTTAATGATGTTGCTTGGACTTTGTATTCTTTATGAAATATTTGCAGATTTTGAGGCATATGCACTAAATCATGTTTTTATGATGTGCAACTGTATAAAATATACCTACATAATTTTTATGATGTAATTTATTTAAAACCTAAATAAAAGACTTTTCTGAATTTGATATTTTCTTGATAATTAATGAAACACCTTTAATAAATTCAATATTTAATATATTATTAGAGTTTTGCACATTTAAAATACTATATTATTTAACTGTTCGTCTGTCTGCATGTCAGAAATCATTTTGCTAAGAACCATTCACTTGAAATTATTATCAATATGTACTTCTGTGGTTCCATAGTGCTGTAAATGGCAAGCTTTAAAGCCAACACAATAATAAAGGATACTTTGTGTTATAAGTTGTGACAAATTATCTATTTTCAGAGATATCAAGCTTACAAACACCACTGGAGTGGGACTCGCTTGCCAATAGTATTAGAAGTTGGTCCATGTGCGCTTGACCAACTAGATCCTTCTACCCACACCCTGCTAGCTAGCTACCCCTACTGCGACATCCAGGGCATCCTACCAGTAAGGGATGTCTCCGGAGGCTTTGTACTAGCAGTGGGAGGATACAGTCGGCTGCATCTGTTCTCTAATGCAATGGACCATCAGATTATAATAAACAAGATGCTGGAGATGGCAAACTTGTCTCTTAGCATCAGTATAAAAGTGTTGTCGGCGACAATAACATTGGATGATTACCATGATCAGAGATTTGGGAAGTACAGGTAAGATAATAAATCATTTTTTTTTATAATATATTGTGTATTTTAAGAGCATTTATTGTTTGCTTTGTTGTTTTTAAAGTTTATTTTATTTTTTATAAGATTCAGTAATTGCTTGTCAAGTTTAGCTTTTCTAGGCATAGAATTGGAGGATGCTTCAAGATAAGATATTTTAGATAGTTTTGGTCTTACATACACCCTAACATCCTAACATTTCAGTGCTTCCCAGCATTTTAGCCATTCCATTTACTGGAATTAAATGTAACAGCGCAAATAATAGGTCCAATTAAATATAATAATATTTTGATTCCTGGTGCTTTACAACTGGCTTCTCTGGCTGTAAAAGTCTTTACCCGAGCTTATTTAACTCTTCATTGTCAACCACTTTGCTATGGAGGGAAGTAGGGAAAAATATTGCCATCTCCTCTTACTATCAAAACTTCATGTTTAATTTCATTGTGGTCTAAATAAAATTTAGACATTTCGGCACATTCGCTGAGCTACAATACTCAGTGTCGATGTAACTAAAATGCGTGTTGATCCTGGCTTAAAGAAGTTGCAGTGGTGGATATGAAGGCAGGACAGTCTACACACCGTAATATAAGTACTAATAATAACGAAAACATTTATTACGATAAAATTATGGAACCGCGCATCATTCATTTTAGATATCGTCTCTCGTTGGTATTTTTATTATAGTTAATGGTGAGACGAATATACCGTTCGCCTGATGGTAGGCGACGTATAACATTAACGTTGGCAAAACCAAACAACACCTGGAATTACAAATCATAAGATGTTTATCCTGAGATATAAGTCGATAACAGCCTCTGCCAATAAACAATCCCAATCCAAAATTTGCCGTTTTAGATTGACAGCTCAATCTTTTTTCTGATACTATATTGCCAATAATCAATCTCGGTAGTGAAAAAACTATGGCAATATGACAGCAGACCAATCGAAAAGTAGAAAACAATCCAGATTTACTTCAATGTAATTTTTTCGATTGATTATTGGCATCGGCCGTAAGTCTCAATATGTCCAGTATATATATACTCTGGCTACAGTGTCCTTTACACTGTGATTATAACAATGCGTTTTAATAACGTAAATACCCGTCCTCATTTAATTCTGTAATTGCTTCACCGAAATATAGTCCATATTCCATATTAGTTTCATAATTCATTACGCCGGCTCATTTTGACCGCTCTGAGTCATACAACCTTGCTTTCCGACTCATTTATCTAGCGTCACCCCGCATATCGTATTCGTTCTGATTGTTGATAAATTGTTGCTGTGATGTTTTAGAAAAACGGCTTATCTTTCACAACAGGCGTTTTCTGTTTACTACTGGCCAGATCATTACATAGTCCTTTAGGAATATTTTTATCGACATTGAAGTTGATGAACATTAAACGCACATTTACGCAAAGACCACTATTTTTTCGGACTTGTATTAAATTTCGGTGAAATTGCTTATGACTTGAGCTAGTTTCCTTATAAAATTAATCGAGTGTTAATGCTCGATGCTATTTATTATTTGCATGCCACTGTTCATCCTAGCTTGTAGAACTAATTGGAGTGTGAACGTCGAATTTTACACTTATCTGATTTATGACTTCTGAATGGAAATGATGTCCTTCCTATCTCTGAATTATAGTAGTTTTTTTTGTGGAGTCGAATTTGTCCTATAATATTTTCGAACCGTATTTTAGCGTGTATTTAATAGCAAGATAGGATCTTTAAGATACTGTCTTTTTCGTTTCAATTGATGTACATATCATTATTTCTAGTGGGGATCAACACCAAACATCTCTGAGTGAGTTCACGGTTCACAAAGTGAACCCGGCGCGCCACATGGAACCAATGCGACGGACGCTCTGTCTCTCAGACACTTGCATACTCGAGAGGGATCCGCAGACGTATTCCGTGAGTAAATGGACCTAACCCTCACACACATAGTACTTCTGTATCTGTATCAGCCCATATATCGACGCAGGAAAGCGATTTTGTCGTATCTCAAAAAATGCGTATGTGCCTTTTGTATATTATTTAATTCATAATAAAAATACCGCATTGAATTTCCTTTTGAAAATGTATGGTTTTATTTTAAATTATCATTGTTAAAGAAATGGTATTCCTAAGTTTTCTAGTTTAGAGGTTATTCATTTTTTAAATATTTTTTTTTGATCCTGGTGTAAAATTGCTTGTATCGAGATACGACAAAATCGCTTTCCTGCGTCGATATGTTCAGGGCATCTGCGTCCTCTACAATCTATAGTAAGATTGAGAGTGATTAGGCCAAGTAAAAATAAATAATAATAAATACACCCAACAATCACACACATAGTCCTGACCCCACATTAAGATCAATTAAGTCTTGTGTCGTGGGTATCAGGAACTACGAGAGACTTTTCGGTCTCACAAACACCCAGACCCGGAAGAAATATTTGTGGCCCGCACAAACATTTCTCTCGGTGTGGGGATCGAACCCGTGGCCTCTCGTTTCACGGGCGGCGTCTAACCACCTGTGCCATGGAGGCTGTCATAGCCCACCACATTGGCATATATACCATAGAAATAAAAAGTCTTGGGTAACAGAAACATACTTTTGTGGGCCGCCCTAGCATTTGTCTTGCAGCGAGGATCGGTCCTGTGGCCTCTTGTTTCATAGTCGGATCTCAACCAACTATAATTATTATGCTAGGGAACATAATATAAGCACATACTGCTATAATATTTCTTGCTTAATCATTATCAAATTTTTTAACGAATATTGTGTAAAATCTATACTGTAATTGTATTTTAATGTTATTATTTTACTGCCATCATATTACCATATGATGTCTGGGTCAAAATAGCCATTGAAATGAAAAAAGAGTCGATCACGGGTACTAAACAGACTTTAAGACATTAATTGGGCCTTGTTAAACGAAAACATTGTAACTCGACTTACAGTCTTTTGGATTGGCACGGCAGCATAATTCGACACGATGTTCGGATGTACGACGTTCGTAGTAGTATATACATTTTCCAATTGTAAAAATCAATACTATTCTATACGATACTTATCATTTTTAACCAACTCAGTCTATGGTTACGAGATAAAGGATTTGAACATTTTGTGGAGTAGGTATTTGGGCTCTTAGGGAAGTTTTACGTATGACATCCGAACATTTAATAGTTAGTGTAAAACGGATGTAAACCGATTCCTATAGTACGAGCATGACTCAGTTTAGGAATCGGACTACCTTGTATATAATGTCTTGTACAAGTTTTTCTGTGCAGCCTTATTGTATGTACATGCTTATGTGTTGTTTTTTTGTACTACTGTAGAGTAACCCCCCAGGTTTTGTGGAACCTATTTTATTTTAAAATCTAAGGGCCTCTTCAGTGCGACGCGGACGACCTACGCGGATGTCCGCGACGGACGGTAAAATGTATCAATCCCATACAACGCGTTCAGAGCGACGCGGAGCGCCCGCGCCGCGGAGAGCTGTCCGCGCGCGGATCGAAATCACTCCGCGTCGCTCGTCCGCGGCGCGGGCGTCCGCGCGCGGACGGTAATGCACTTGTACCACAGATCACTCCCAATAGATACCAAATGCAAGGCAGCGGTTGCGCCCAACACATATAAGCTATCAGATAGATATAAACCGATGCCAAATTTCGCGTCATCAGTGTCGTCCAAGTAGTGGACCCGCACATATCGTCGCACGTTAGCGAAAATTACATTTTGGAAACATAATATCACAGTTAATAATGATTTGTTCGATCATCGATAACTAATATTCTTTAAATTAATTGGGTCCCGAGCGAGCTCAATTTATACTGGTTAATGTATCAATGTCAAACAGTCGAGTTCGTATGGAGAATCAGCCCTCTCTTTTTCGCATAGCAATAACCGTAATAAGCCATCTTTTTTTGGCGAAATCACACGTGCTTCTAGTGTTTGACTCATGTTTATAATATAATTCCCAGAAATATCGATATTGTAAAACAATAATGTAAATTAATTTTATTAAATGAAAATGTCAAAAAATATATATATTGATTTAAATAAAAATTGCAAATTACCATAATTACGTTATTTTATGTAATTTGAAATAGTTAAATTTGTTAACAAGGTACTTTTACAATATTTTTTTAATTATCTTTGGCGTAATTAAATTTCCTTTTTTCCCTCTGGTTGTATACGTTTTCAAATATAATGGGAGGGTATTTACCATAAGTTTTAGTATACTAAGTTTATTGAGAATCAGTAGCACAAGCTATTGCACTAATTTTAACATACGTTGTATATATCGTCTCAAAAACATTCATAGTTCGTCAAGTGGGTTTCATCGTCACTTGTCGATATTACATTTACTACAGCCGTCGTCAGAATTCAAGAAACGGAAGTTATTGTAGCCCTTTAGGGCGTAAGGTTTAGTTATTTACTATTTCATATTTTTATCTGATCTTTTATATCAACACTTAATTTGGGTATTTCGCCATTATGGCATACAAAAATACACAGTGAATAATAGAAATAAAACCATTACATACTAAAGTATAAATCTTAATCCTATTTTATTCGTAGTTAGCTGTTGCCGGTTGGTATAATTTATCAGATATGTAGTGCGATTCACGTAACTTTTTGACGCGCCGATCAAGTTGCGGTGCGGTTACAATTAAGTATACGCTTTAGTACAAAATGGTATTCTTGTAAGTGTTTAGCTGCGCGTGAACTGCGCGTGAGTTGCGCGTCAACTGTACGTCAGACGTATGAAATTTTTTTGAGATAGACTTATACGCGCAGCAGTAGAATACGCTAAAACATTTGCGTGACGCGAACTTGACGCGAGCGTATTTGACAGCGGTTGTCAAAATTACGAGAATACGATAAGGGCTGTTTTGATCGAAACTTAACCGCAACTGCACTGCAACTGAACTTATTATAATACGTGAATCGCCCTACAGGCCGGTGAAAAAATATTATCAAACATTTAACAAGTTGGTAATTAAGTTATAGAAGCGATCATAACACATGAACTTACTGGCAAATCGAACTATCGATACATTTTTTTATTTATCGACTTATGCTTCATCTCTCCAGTGAAGTCCACGTGACCGCGCTGCAACCCGCCCACCCCCCGCGCAGTTCCCTTCGTTGGCGTTTTCGGTTCGAAACAAAACTATCGTAATGCGGTATCTATTGGAAGTGATCTGTGACTTGTACAGACTTGTTCAGTGCGCGACAGACGGTCGTGCGACGCGGACGAAAAGTACTGTCGTCGTCATGGCTGCAACCGTGCAAACTGAGAGGGTTATACAAGAATTACGATTACAACCATGTCTTTGGAATCTGAATTACTGGTGGTAGGTCTCTCATATGTGAGCGGCCATCTGGGTAGGTACCACCGCAATGTCTATTTCTCCCGTGAAACAACACTGCTTAAATGCACTGTTGTGTTTCGGATTGAAGGACATTGTAGCCAGAGCAACTACTGGACATATTGAGACTTAACATCTTATGTCTCAGGATGGCGAGCGCAGTGGAATATTGCTACTGTTCATGAGCGGTCGTATCGCTTACCATCAGGCGAACGGCTTGCTCGTCTCGCCATTCAATGCAATAAAAAAAAAAAAAAAAATAAGGATGCTAAACTAAAGGCGTGGCTGGATGTTTGCAAAGCTGTGTATCCAAAATTTGAAGATAGTTCAGGCGAAGAAAAAAAACAAATTGGTTTAAAAAAACAAACTGCTATTTAATAAATAGGCATCAACCACCAACTTAAATTTTTTATCATTAGGATTACTGTTGTAACTGTACCACTCTCAACCGCGTTCCGCGTCGAACTGAACGATGATTTGATCCGCGACGGACGCAAGCACTAATCCTCGCGCGGACCGTCCGCGTTGCACTGAATAGGGCCTAACACTTGTATTTTTTTATAGGTGGTGTGTTTACGGCCTTTGTCTGATGTATTCGCTTTGGTGAGAGATACGGAACACCCCCAGAAGTTCTCCATTGAGTATATGAATGGTCAGACCCGCACTTATTTGGCTGGCGAAAGGCAAGTGAATAATGGTTCTGACATATTATGTACATTTTACATATAAAATAAAAAATAAAAATAATTTTTTTAGACCAGGGTAGAAGCCTTTAAAAATAATAAAAAGTGAAAAAAATTATAGTAGGATGAAACCCATTAGAAAAGGAGGGGAATATTATAAAAATGAAAGGAAAAATAATTTACGGGCGATCTGAGGTCGGGAAGGGGTTGGGGGTGGGTTTTTAAGGGTAAAAAACGGTTTTCCTCGATTTTCGGTAAAACTAAAAGTCCTATCGAAAAAAGTCAAATGGCAAAGTTGTAGGTAATAAAAATATCTAAAACTTTTGTATTTACACTTTTTCACAAAACCTCAAAATTTATGTGAATAATTCAAAAAAACAAGTTTTTGGTTTTTATTTTTATCTTTTAAAAACAAAAAAAAAAAAAAATAACGAAATTTTGTGAAAACTTACCTTTTTATGTCCTAAATACGCTGTAATTTATTTGATTAAAAATATTTATTTTTTCACCTTATTTTGAATTAATATCGAAAAAGCACCCTAATTTTCAATCGAAAATTCACCTGTCAAAATATCAGCTTTTTTCAAAAACTTGGTATGTTTTCTGTTCGTTGAAATCTCTATTTTCCGGTGGTGAAAAAAAATAAAAAAAATATAGTAAATCTTCTCAGAAAAAGCAAAGCAAAGCTGCTGAGCTTGTACTTGAGCTGGTACTTCAAAAACGTAGTTAAAAACGGTGGTGACGGGCCATCTTTTTTTACTCTCCTATTGGCTGTTTGACAGTTTGTCCAACATACACGAATTGAATGGAAAATAAAAATAAATAGTTTAGGACTATTTAATTCCACTGAAATAGCTTAACATACTTTCGTTTATTAAAGTAAATTATCGCAATTTGTTGTTAAATAATTATTTCAATTTTCACTGATATAGGAGCGCTACCAACTTTAGAATAAATATCTATGTTTTTGAAGACGTAAATGTGAGACTTTAAGACGGGTAGGTATATAATGAAGGGTGTTTGTCCAGAGACGCGTTGCTGGCATCGTTGCTGGACGGCGTGCGCTCGAGCGGGCAGCGCGACGTGCACGTGCGCTCCACGCACACGCCGCGCGGGTACCGCCTCGGACCGCTGCACCACTCCGTGGACGAGGAGACAGAAGCCAACCATCTCAGGTACGACATCTGATACATCCGGTCACGCCATACACTCACAACACAACACCTGACAGGGACAAATTATATAACTACCATAATGAATCACTGGAGAAAAAAAATACGTGCACATATACATAAACAGACACGTATACGCACCGGCGGGTGGATGCGTATACGTACAGGTAGACGCACACGCATACGTATACGTATACGCGACATGTAGGCACATGCAATTTTAATATGAGTCTAAAAGCTGGGTTATTTCTAAAAAATCGTATCTGAAACTAGAGCCACCACCAAAGCCAAGAATATGATAGGCGCCCTGCGTCTTGTAAAAAGAAACAGGATCTTTCACATTGTAGTCAGGTCGAATGCTTGTGTCGAGCATGATGAGATGTTTAAGTTTGAATACATTATTAGTGCTTTTGGATTATGCTGGATTAAGCAATTAATCAGCTCAATATTTGTATCTTATCATATCACGATAGGATTTTTTAAATTTATGCTTACAATTCACCACAAAATTCAAATATGTTCTAAGTATCATAGGTATAAATACTTACCCTAAATTATGAGAGTAAATTCAAAACAAGAATGTATTCTTTCAGATTGTTTCAAAACCCAGTGGGAATGAATCGTGCCGAAGTGATAGAGAGGTTCAACGCGAACGTCGGCTACAGCGGACTCATCTATTCAGTCAGCCAAGACGTAAGAGCCATTTCTAATTATAAAAGCTTGCATCCCAATACTAAACCTTAATATTAATGTATAAGACTCATTTTCCATGGATACGCTTGTAGTGTAACTTATTAAGTCGATATTAGTATTTTGTTAGTCTATTTATTAGATGAGTTTCATTTTTGTTGAACATATTGTATATGTATTTTTTATTTCACTATCACTAATTTGAGTAAAACAGTCTTTGGTATTCTAAATATGATGTATATTGAAATAAACAGAATGTATCTCCAACGCAAAACAACTTGTCCTGAGTCCTCTGAAGTTGACATAGGTCTAAAGGGCCCATTATCCTTTGCTTATAGCACAGCAATGGGTCAAAAGCTTATATTGGACAAATTGTTTTGCGTTAATCGGGAGTGTATCACATAAGGTTCATAAATGTATGAAGGCTAATTGGAAAAAAATATGCTATTATATTTTAGTTAACCCTTAATTGCTAAGGCCCAATTGCACAAGCTAACTTTACCCATAACTTGACTTTGAAAATGTCAATCTCATACATTAGCAATGCCAAATACGTTCCAAATGTGACATGACATTTTCAGAGTCAAATTTATAGGCAAAGTAAGTTTTTGCAACTGACCCTATCCCGGTCATGTAATAATTTGCTTAACGCTTTACCGTTTGAAGTTATACATATAGTTGTGGGCATATTAATGTGATGTTGTGTGCCTTGTAGGCTCGTCCCCTGTTGTGGCTGTTTCTTACGTGGGATCTTGTAAGTCCCATTTCATTATTATTTTATACCCCGGGGTTAGTGTGGTCACACGGTGCTTATTATTAAATCTGGGTATGTATGCGTTTTTGTTGAGGAAAATTCCATGCCTAACACATAATTTTTGAGATTAATATTGAATATTATCTACAATGACGATATTGACGCTTATTTTGTTTTTCGATACAAACTCTTTGAGATATCGAAACATGCATAATACATTTACAGAATGTTATTTTAGAGCATAACAAAAATCAATATGATTACAGAGATAATCTTTTTTGACTTGGACACTATTGCTTAATGTTTCCACTTTAAAGCCAGCGCACATCGAGAAGGAATGGAAGGGATAATTTATTTTACCAAGGAATATTCGAATTTAAAGGCATTTCTCGATTTTGCGACATCAATTTAAAACAATGGAATTCATGTCTTATTCACATCCATTCTTCACATCAGATTAGTTTGAATATCCTATGGTAAAAAATGTTAAGCCTTGCCAAGCCGTCCCGGTCTGTGCTGGTCCCAATACACCGCTGCTTGCATTTAAACACATTTATTTTTGTAACACAATTTCAGATACTCCATTACTTAACAGTTTAATTAAAGTAAAAAAATAGTCACGGAATTTCATAACCAAGAAATATTCTGCTAGACGTTATGTAATGCACGCATCTGGTTTATGTTGAATGATTAAGAGCTACACCATGGAAAATTTGTCATAAATAATATTGGGCTTTTTCGTAAATAGTCTTGTATAAATTTCATGATTTTTTGTTTACTTTGTAAATAGACAAAATATACAAATTCATTGACATAGCCAATATATATTCTGATTTAGTCAACATATATTCTTATAACACGTATTATTTTAAACTCCTTGTAAACAATTTACCCTAAAACCGGACGCTTACATTGTTATATTTGTTTTGGTATGTCCAGTGCTCACAGAAAAACTCAACAATAAAGAACTTAGAGTAATTACCTCTAGAGAGATTGACGCTGTAACCGCACATGAGACATCAATAGCTATATCTAGCAACACAACAAAATACTGATTATATCCTCGACTGTCATAAGCGCCATATTGTGGCCTTGAATTAAAATAGACCCTATTTCAATGACATTAGGTTGCTTTATTGCTTGAACGATGTCGCTTTGTTCGGCGAAATTCTTTTTTCGCAAAACAACAAAAAGCGACACGTCACATGAAATAGAACATTATTTTGCATCTCATTCTGACATAAAGAAATTCGTATCGGTGTGTCTCATTTTTGCGATATACAGTACATTTCGGCTCTCTCTAGAGGTAATTACTCTAAGATAAAAAAGCTTTAACTATTGTCCTCGGCATATCGAGACATCAACGTACAGTCGAAATTAATAAACATTCCCAATCTCTACCTAGTAAGTGTGTCAACTATTCCCCGTTCTGATTGGTCTATTTTCGCGAATCATCCTTAGACACCGATTACGATAGCTTATTCTTTTCGACTGTAAGATGCGATTTCCTTTTTCAGTATTTTTTTTAATTTTACCGTGGTTCCGCAGCGTCTGTTCGCCGAGAACAAGGAGAAGTTGATAACTGGAGCGCTGACCGCGCTGGTGAACAGCGCTGCCTCCGCTGCCACCTTGCCATTGAGGGAGCTTGAAGCGCAGTTTCATGCGCTGAGAAGACTGTGTGCTAGTAAAGTTGGCTTTGCTGCATTCACTGCTTTGCCTGGGTGAGTAGTACTTAGGTACTTAGGTTATGCAAAAATGTGTTATAGTGTTATTGAAATAAAGTATAATATTGCGCAGATGGTTTTCGATGTGTCTGGTCTACGTGTTGTTGAGACCGAAAAGTTTCTTGTAGTGCCTAATACCTGCGACACAACATTCGATTTTAGTGTGGGTCAGGACTATATACAGGGTATATCAAGACTGCTACCGAAAACGAAGCCGGGTGGTAGTTTAAGCGACTTCAGACACAATGCAACAGAAAAAGTTGCAAAAAAAAGCGACAATTTTTTTTTTGTTATTTTTTTCCTATGGCCATATTTGGGTGGTAAATACATTTTTTCCTAAAATAATAGTATATACCCTTTTATTTACAAATACTCTAAGGTATAAAAGAGTTTAAATTATTATTTTAGCAAAAACTATGGATTTACCACCCAAAAATGACGATATTTAAAAAATCATAAAAAAAATTGTCCCGTTTCTAGGCGAAATTTTTAATTGCATTGTGTTTGTAGCCACTTTTTCTTCGGCTTCGTTTTCGGTAGCAGTCTTGAGATACCCGGTATGTGACTGTTGGGTGTTATTATTATTAATCAAAAGTAGTGTCAATGTATTCAAAGCAGTTACGGGTTCTAACCCAAGCGCACACCTCTGACTTTTCTTTTCTGGTGTTATGTGTGTATTGATAACGAATCACCAAAACGATGAAGGAAAACACCGTGAGGAAACCTGTATACCATACCGATTCATAAGGACTTCCATGGTATGTAAGTCCGCTAAGCCGCACTAGGCCAGTGTGGTGGACTATATGGCCTAACCACTCACAATCCTACATCTCGTGTATCGTAATATAGGTTGATCAAACATGAGTCTTAGTTGACATATTAACGTCATGACAAATTAGCATGGTCGGACACCATGTATGACTAAGTATGTGAGTGTTGGTTGTATTTATTATTATTATTAGTGTTCGACGAGTGTATACAGGGTATATCAAGACTGCTACTGAAAACGAAGCCGAAGAAAACGAAACTACCACAGTTTAAATGACTCCAGACAATGCAACAGAAAATGTTGCAAAAAAGCGACGATTGTTTTGTTATTTTTTTCATATGGTCGTATTTGGGTTGTAAATACATTTTTTTCCTAAAAATTTTCATTTTGCATTGTTATTGTAGTCACTAAAACTACCACCAGGCTTCATTTTCAGTATTGTACTCTCGATTGTAGAGGAGGCCCGTGCCGTTGGCCAGTGCAGTGGGACGTATATGGGCTGATAGACAATGAATAGTGTTCCGCCAGTGCATAGAGTATGTATGTGCAGTTTCCGCGAGTGGATCGGCACATCAGCAGTGAGCGCGCTGCGCCGCGGCTCGGCGGCGTGCTCGCACGCGGCGCTGGACGCGGTGTGCGCGCTCATGCAGCCCATGCACCAGGAGCCCGACCTGCGCCAGGAGCAACTCAACAAGGCCAGCATGCTCTCCTCCACGCACTTCCTGGAAGGACTGCTCACCATGTGGGCGGAGCATGTGGTGTGTACAAATTTGTTTATTAAGTTGTTCGGTATAAGGTTTGGGTCAGTTAAGGGTGTACGATGCGATGATCTGCTCCGTGTTGGTGATGTGCAGATTTAAGTGGGGTGCAATTTACACAAATTTTACGGTTATGGTATTTTGTCACTATCGCAGATTCTATTTTGAGATTTGTGTGAGGTTTAAGACTTTGAAAAGAGACTGCTCATTTCCTAAACACTGCTACTAAATGATATACAATCGCAATAGTAACGATGCTCTAGATACTTAGCGAGCATTTAAAAATAAATACATAAAGCAGAAATTTGATCGTGTGATATCATAAGAAGCACGACCCACTTGACTGGTACCACCGTCGCCTATGTACCATCGCACCACACGTTTCCGCAGTAGAGTTCATTCCCACCACCTGGAGGCGTACCGCTCCCGAACGGTACGTTTCCAGCGTTCTTTTCTACCACGTACGTGCAAGCTCTGGAATGAACTCCCTGCTGCATCGGTGTTTCCTCAGCGCTATGACCTGTCCTTCTTCAAACGAGGTTTAAGGAGAGTACTCTCCTCGAGGTAGGCAGCGACTTTGTTGTGCTGGTCCCCTGGCACTACGGAGGTCCATGAGCAGCGGTAGCCGCTTACCATCAGGCGGGCCGCTAGCTCGTACAAGGCAATAAAAAAAAAAGCAACACAATAGATGTGACATGTTATTTATTCTTAAGGGTCTGATTGCAAAAGTGTAGTCGCGGGTTCGAAATCCGGTGAAATCACCGCAAAGTGACATTGGATATTTCTTTTTGTCAGCCCGGAATCAGAAATTAAATATAGCGATAGGCTTGCCCCCTATCACATCGTGGGACGGAAAATACAAAGCGAAACGTAGATATTCTGGTTGCAGTTTTGTCCCCCCCTTCTGGAAATTTTGTATTTTGTATCGATAAATGACGAGTATTTGTTTCCAGACGGCAGGCACCGGTGCGCTAGTGGTGGCGGCCATGTTGGATTTCCTTACGTTCGCACTGTGTGTGCCGTACAGCGAGACCACGGACGGGAAGCAATTCGACCAGCTGCTAGAGATGGTCGCTAATAGAGGACGGATACTGTTTAAATTGTTTGAGGTTTGTATCGATATTTTAAAAATTTTATATACAGTGCAGTGGTAAAAATCATTATAAATTAATAAGTGGGATCCGTTAGTATAGTTACGAATTGTGTTATTTTTAATAATAGTTAGATATAATTTGTTTTTTTTTATTGATTGGTGCCAAATACAGAATTTATAACAAAAAAACCAAGCCTAAACATAATTATTATGAAAATTGCTAATTTATTAGTGGTTGTGTTAAAGTGAAAAATAAATAATCCTAATAATGACTGTAACTCTGACACCACATAAAAAATAGTTTTGTGTCGTGAATATAAAACATTACGTACGCTCGCACGTATACGTATGTATCGAAACAAACACCTGTCGATCGCATAAACAATCATGTTTCTGCAGCTTTTTGAAACAGCTTAGTGTGCTATAGAGGTTGAGTTAATGTATATTAAAAGAGCAATGCTAGAGTTTCTTGTTCATTCTCCTCTGGCAAAATCAGCTTTGTGAACTGGGTGGTAGTGGAAAAAAAAAGAGACTAAATAATGTATAACATTTTATTTTATTTTTTATTTTTATTTTCTATAATCTCTGCCTACCCATATGGGACACAGGCGTGACGATTATGTATGTATGTATTTTATGAATTGTATTGTATGTTCCGGCAGCACCCATCCATGGCCATCGTGAAGGGCGGCGGGCTGGTGATGCGCGCGCTGATCGAGGAGGGCGGCGGCGGCGTGGGCGCGCGCATGCAGGCGCTGGCGCTGGCCGAGGCCGCGCTGCCGCGACACCTGCTGGCCGCGCTGTACGCGCCCGCGCGCCTGCACCAGCGACACCTGGCCAGGCATCTGCTCGCGCTGTGGCTGGTTGACCATGCGCCGGCGCATGACTTGCTCAAACGGATCATGGTGAGGGATGTTGTAATTGTTCGGGGTTTTGTGGAGGATAATTTCGTTGTTGTTGTTTACAGTCATAAATCGATTACTGTGGTGTATTTTTTATTAAAAATGTCTGTTGGAAATGATTTCCAGTATCATGCAAACTTTTATTAAGTTATTTAATTTGGTATAAGACTATTATTTACGGAATTTATCGCGGATATGGTTCATTTTTTTCAATTACTTTAAAACTTTCGTAGTCACGGGCTGTCAACAAACGTGACAAAAAATTTAAAAATTAAACCAAATCTACGATAAAATTCGTAAATAATAGTTTTATTTCAATGTGTAACATTCGCGTAAATCTAAAACACCGTTATCTAAATTGTCTGTGAAAGTAAATAAAATGAATAAAATAAAATATGTTTTACTACAATTTTACTATACTATTTGAATACTAAACATCTTAGAAATTGATTACTCTGCATCAAAACAATTGTATTGTTTTCATCAACAATCAGTCTCAAACATATCATAAACTTCCATATATTCCCTACAAGTTACCAAGTGTAACATCATTTTCCCCCAGCCATCCGGTCTGCTATCGTTCCTAGAGTCGACGGAGTCTCCACCGGCGGAGGCGCTGGCGGCGGAGCGCGTGTCGGAGCGCGACAACCTGCAGCTCGCGCAGCAGGCCGCGCCCCGCCCGCGCGCGCCGCACTGGGAGGCGCTCGAGAGGCAGGTCAAGTACGTCGAGAAACATCTGGAGGTACGTACCGACACTCGACTTGTGGAATATAAATCAGGTCACAGTATTTATATTAATTGAAAACACTGGAAATAAATATGTCTCTATTTGTATAACAAGAAAATATATACTTGGAAGGGCTACAAACAAAATGACAAAGAATGTCATTTAGCAAGTTAAACTAATAAATAATAAAAACTGAGGCGGCCAGCTCTTTACTAAAGAGTTCGTTAAGTTTTTTAGTAATAAGTTAAGTTTTTTAAGTAATATAGATAAATCCAACATCAACTATACACATCGACCTTTTGCAACTTGCTAGTGACATGCAAACTTGTATTGTTACCATCATCATTATCATCTCAGCCACAGGAAGTCAACTGCTGAACTGCTGCTGAATAAGCCTTCCCCAATTGTTGTAATATTTTATTGAAATAGGCACATAATATGTATATTATTGTTGTACATTTTTTGATAGCCTCCTTAGCGCAGTCGGTTAGGCGCCGCCTGTGAAACGAGAGGCCGCGGGTTCGATCCCCGCACCGAGAGAAATGTTTGTGCGGCCCCAAAAATTTCTTTCGGGTCTGGGTGTTTGTGAGACCGAAAAGTCTCTCGTAGTTCCTGATACCCACGACAAAAGACTCGATCTTAGTGTGGGGCTATGTGTGTGACTGTTGGGTGCTATTTATTTATTTATTTTATTGCCATTTACACAGTTGTTTACCGGAAGAAATAGACATAGTGGTGGTACCTACCCAGGCGGCCCCTCATATACGAGAGACCTACCACTAGCAAAATCCTTATAAAAGTTTAGTTATCGTAAACAATTTAACGGATTTCAGTGTAGTTTTTAATAGTGAGTGATTGAAGATTTTAATATGATGAAATGTATATTCCCAGCACTACGCGAACCTGGCGCTGCAGCACTGGGCGGCGCGCCGGGAGCCGCGCGAGGCCCGCGACCCGCGCGAGCGCCCCGTCGTGCTGCGCCGCCGCCGCGAGAGACTCAAGTCGCACGCCAACTGGCCGCTCTTCTACTACCAGTTCCATCGGGACCACGCGCTGCCCAACCTCATATGGAATCACACGGTTAGTGTGTCTTTTTCACTCGTTCTACTTCTCTCTCACTCTTGAGGTATATTAATTTACCAGCTGTTATAAATACTCTTTAACTAAGACATCCGTTTACCTGATATTGGTTTACTTGTGATTGCTCATAGTCTGTACAAAAATTTGTAATGCATGTAGAGGACAACATTTTCTATTCCACAAAATATTGATACTAATTTTCTCTCGTCTGAACTATTATTTACCTGTATCTATATATTAATCTTGCTTTATTTAGCTTTAAACAGCCTTATCGTAACAACTCATATGATCAATCCATATAACAAAAAAATAATTTAAACTACCCATCCATCAAATATTTCATCGACACACGTGATAAACTCCTCAATAACATCATTGTTCAACGACTACAACTATTCTAACGTCAGAATACTCAAACGCGACTTAAATATTATGTTGCATTTAACTACGCAAATCCTACTTAAATATACTGGCTAATTGGGGCGTGGGCAGTTAAGAGCAATTTATTATTTGAGTGGCGTTTCGAGTATACGGGCGTAATTTTATAACTTTTGTCCCAGACTCGCGAGGAACTCCGCGTGGCGCTAGAGAGCGAGATCCGAGCTTTCACGACAGACCGCGAGGTGGCGGGCGGCGTGCTCACCTCGTGGAACCACGCCGAGCTCGAGCTGCACTACCAGTGTCTGCAGCACGAGGTCAAGATCGGGGACTACTACCTGCGCATACTGCTGGAGCAACGGGATAATGACGACAGTCCTATTAGGAAATCGTGAGTCGATACAATATTACAGTTTCGTCACTGATGGTAGGTCTCTCATATGTGAGAGGCTGCTGCACTGCGCTCACGATCCTTATCGATTATATCGAAAGGATTTTTTTATTTTATTAACAGTTATTTTAACAGTAAGTAGAAGTCAAATTCTGAACAGATATTATGGATGTGAAAAGGAAAAGTGATGTTTAAAATCCATATAAATCTGTCTTGTCGATAAATATTGGCATTCGCTTCCATTTCAAGACGCGACATAACTATTGTGTAGGCTGGCATTATCATATAGTTCATAGATGTATTTATTTATACCATTTCAGATACGAGTTCTTCAACGACCTGTACCACCGGTTCCTATCGACGCCCAAGGTGGAAATGAAGTGCATGTGCCTGCAGGCTATGAGCATCGTGTACGGACGCTACTTCGAGGACATCGGACCCTTCGCCGACACCAAGTATATTGTGCAGATGTTGGACAGAGTGAGTCGATATTTATCACTCAATAGTTTTTTTAATTTCCAATGCACTAATTAAGACACTTAATTATCCATAGAATATATCATAAACTAGAAGGAGATTTTCTGTACATCTACAATCATCATCCATCATCCATATTTTTTACATAACGAAGTAATTATAATTACGCTTGAGTTTCATTAGGGTATAGATAATTATGTCTAGTCAGTCGATATTTTTTTCAAATTAAATTATTTTTTATCTCATGATACGCACCCTTGCCAAATTTATAAATCCGAAAGTAGTATTTTTTGTTCGCTGGTTCATCTTTAAGTACTAAACATAATTTTATTTATTGCTATGAATGGCGTGACGAGCACACCAGTCGCCCGATGGCAAGCAATATGACCGCTCATGGACAATCAAACCAAACAACACAATGAATTACAAAGAAATGGTTAGCATTCCAATCTGCTCACCGTCCTGAGATATACGATGTTAAGTCTCAATATCTCCAGTACTTAGTTATTTCCATGATATTTTTCCTACACTTTGATAGGGGTCCTGATAAATACATACATAGAGTCCTATTTATTATTCTTGCTTTTACTGAAGTTGATTATAGCTAATCGATTTTGATATTCACGTTTTATTTTGCTTGTTTCAGACGTGCGACAGAGCAGAGAGAGACAGACTTGTACAGTTCCTATCCAAACTTATACTACACAGGAGAAACGTTAGCGAAATATTAGAATGGAATGGTATTAGGTATGTTTTACTGTTTAATCATTGTGCCATATTAGTGTATTGGTTTAGATAATATAGTATTTGGCTGCCTCAGTTCATAATGAATAACTGTTGTATACAAGCGGTCTTATTCATAGACAATTTTAATACCTAATTTAGTTTTCAAACGCCCTTGTCCCTTTTGAAATACTTTTGAATTCAGTTTGAGCGATGAATATAAAAAAACCCGATAGCTTAGATGTTTTAAATCTGTCTATGAATAAGGCGGAAGGTGTAGAACTTGCCGTTTGGGCCAATTTAAAAGTGTTGCGTTATAGAATCAGCCAATGTCCATCTTAATCCAATTCGATATTCCACCACGATAATGTTGTATTTACCATCTGTTTTCCGTATTAAAAAACACTATTTTGAAGCATAGTATTAAAATATTACTTTATGTATTTTACTCTCTCTTTCCCATGCCATTATAAAAACAATTGTTTTTAATGCCTTTAATAACATTTTTACTATCCTGTCTATAACTGTATGTTTTAATTGAGTACGTCCTTTATTTCCCAGGATATTAGTAGATCTAATGACACTTGCGCACTTGCACACGTCGCGAGCGCTGGTGCCGACACAGAGCAACGTCATCGAAGGTCCCGCGCAGACCGGCGGCGGGGATCGAGAGTGGTACTATAATCTAGAACAAGGAGATAAAGTGCAGAGGAAAGGCCCTGTTAGCTTTCAACAGGTAATCGATGGTTTTGTTACTTGCGTATCGATATTTTATTGCCTTTTTATCGATAGGCATGTGATGTGGTTCATTTTAGAGCTTTTATGATTGGAATATTTTATTTGTTTATACTATTTTTGATTGGGCGTAAAAATAAGTTAATTGTTTCTGATTGAAAACATTATATTGCAACGATCTTAACTAAGCGTTGGTCGGTAGAAAGTGTTGATATATGTAATATTCAAATATCGACTACATAAAAACAATTTCTTGGTATATTGACAAGACACACTTTAACGACTAACATTGTCTTTGTATAGTTTTTCGTAAGGTAAATGATTACCTACGTGACCCATAATAATGTTATGCTATTTTATCTTTACAGTTTCATTTTTCATCAATATAGTATTTTAATTACCCACCACTGTAATTATTGTGTATTCAATATAATTAAATTAATTTGTTTACCAGCTAAAAGACCTGTACAAATCCGGCGAGATCAACAACAAGACGAAGTGTTGGGCCAACAGCATGGAGGGCTGGCGGGCTGTGGGCAGCATCCCTCAGCTCAAGTGGACGCTGGTGGCCAGAGGAACCGCGGTGTTCGATGAGAGCGCGCTCGCAGCTACTATACTCGACTTGCTCATTACTTGCGCTCGATACTATCCTAGCAGGTGAAAACAAATACCACTCACTAAAAGACAGGGCATGGTAGTTTTACGCAGAGTATATTGTTGTGAATCAATAGTAATTAAAATGGTAAAAAAAAAGTAATGGTACTAGTAATTAAAAAAGAGAGCAGCCTGTATAAAATTAGAAAAATGCTGTAGTCTAAAGCATATTTTTCGTTTTGGTTATAAGATTGATTCGTATATTTACGCTTTATGCCTACTTTTAAATATTCGTACATACTACCCTCATAACTCCATACTATTTACAAGAAAAAAGTTTTATAAGGCCTTAGTAAAATTGTCCGTAATCGCTTTTCAAAACAAATTGAAACTTGATTTTGTTATTCACAGGGACCAAGAAGACGCTGTGATCAGACCACTGCCGAAACTAAAACGATCTCTGTCTGAACCGACGTGTTTAGCGCATGTAGTGCAACTGTTACTTACATTCGATCCTATACTAGTTGAAAAGGTATATATTTTATTGCTTAAGATTTTAATAACTTGTTAAAAGTGTATTGTGATGCGTTGGTGTCTTTAAGAAAATAAATTGAAGTAAATATGGAATACCGTGGGTAAAATTCCCTTAGGACTTACGAACCAATTTGGTCTGTAACTTAAGATATAAAGAAAAAATGAGTCGTATGTTCATACTAGGGATGTTGCGGATGCCGATTTTTTCACATCCGCGGATGCGAATGCGGATTTTTAAAGGCTCACATCCGCGGATGCGGATGCGGATGTGGATGTTTAAGATCCTATAAATATAGTATGTGAATTAATATTGAAATAAAACTATTATTTACGGATTTTATCGCAGATTTGGATAATCTTTTACATTTTTTAACTTCCCGACATTTCGATTACTTTACAGGATTCATGTTCACGGGACGGACTGAGTATTAGCTCATGCACCCAACGACTGTTATAATTTAATTACCCATAATTTACAATTATTAAATTAAAAAGTTAATCTGTTTTTGCGTTCCGATCTACGCAGAAGGAGCTCACCGTGTCTTGAGGTCTGGCAGTTGGTCCTTTGGGTTCCGATTTAATTAAGGTCCGTCGCACATGGAGCTACTCAAAAAGAATTGGTTACAAACTCTAATTAGTAACGGGTAACTTGAGCGTCACCGCCCATACATTTACATATGCGGTTCGCACACGACACGATTATTCACCAACACGTTGGTAACGCGTTGGCAACTAATCTCGTGTGATGCGTCGTGCTGGTCGCCGCGCTACTGGATACCCGAGTTTACCGAGAGTCTTGTTGGAAAAAATGAATGATCAAGCAATTAAATACTCAATTTGTATTAATTACTATAGGTGATATAACTGTACCAAATTGAAATAGCTTTCCTTGGACATTCTATAGACTTCTATATTTTTTTATCTGTTTCACACAGCTATTGTGCTGCAAATGATAATCTGCAGTTCATATTCTTTCGAGTACACATACGTGTGAGCCCAAATCTTGCGAATATTCCATAATGACTGCTCCTTGTTGCTCGGTGCTTTTGTACATAGAAATAAAAGAAGTGACTGATACCTTGCAATTTGAGTAGCGTCGTGTGCGAAGTACAGTTTCTTTATTTCGCATACGACGCTACTCAAATACAACTGATTGTTAATTTGAAGTTGCTGATTAGTTCCATCATGTTTGAGTAGCTCCGTGTGCGAAGGGGGCTAGTGTAGAATTGGATCCCATGCTTGTGCAAGCTTCTAGCCATCTTCTCTATTGAAAATTGAGTGCATTACCTTCGTTTTGACCAGCCCCAAGTCCTCGCAAAAGAACACCGTTTTCTGCCCAGAATGATTCGCGAGGGTATGGCTAGGCTAGGCCAATTATTGGAATTCTACTCAATTTTGAAGAGTTCTATCTACGTCCAAAGATATTCATCAGATCTTTACCATATTTTTTGGGACCTAATGACATGAATTCAATCAAAGAAAAAAACTATCAAAATCGCTTTACAAAGTACAGAGTTAGGTAACAAACTAAAAAAAAGCATATAGTTGAATTGAGAACCTCCTCCATTTTTGAAGTCGGTTAAGCCGCTTTTTCTGATACAAGGCGGTTAGGAAGAGGTTCGTAAATTAAACCCACGCTGCAAATAATTATTCGCTAGGAACACTACTTAGTGGAGTGGATAAAATCTTTGTGCTATCAGCGATAATATCTCAAATTCCTCTCGATGAACACCACTTAAGAGGATTTTCATCCACATAGACTCTTTAGAGCGGTAAAAAAGGAATTCGTTTTTGAGCTTCAGTGCAACCATTTTCTGGTTTTCTCGACGGTCATCTTCATTACAAGAATCTAACATCATAGCAACAACAAACGCGTCGGATCATGTCATTATTTCTTTCGCTCCCACTGGTCGATGTCACGTGCAAACGGCACGCGCCATTCACCGGCACCGCCAAATTTCTATCGTGTCTCATCTTGCATTACATCCGCATCCGCATGAATATTGGATGCAGATGTCCAAATATATGCGGAAGCTCCGCATTTGCGGATGCGGATGCGAATATTCGCAACATCCCTGGTTCATACTATGTTTATGCAAATTCTTCATCCTCAATTCTTGTAACATTATATGTGCACTAAATATTATTCCGAATATCTATTGTCAGGTAGCAACACTACTGTACGAAGTAATGCAAGACAACCCGGAGATATCGAAACTGTACCTGACTGGTGTATTCTACTTTATGCTGTTGTACACTGGGTCGAATTTATTGCCTATCGCAAGGTTCCTACGGCTCACCCATATGAAACAAGCTTTCAGAGCCGATCAAGTAAGCAAAAAACCATATTATATGAATTTAAATATATGATTTTTATCGATATAATTAAATTAAATATTAGGTTTTTTTATCGATTATTACATACAAAGGTTTGTAATTACAATATATCGATAATCGATAACGTGCAATTTTAATAGCAAAATAATTTATTGACGTATATTTTCTTTCTTCTTCAATCCATTCAGTACAATTATGTATGCTTACATGTAGAAAAAATTGTATTCCCCTTCATATTATGATTTTATCAAGTTGAAACGACTCCGCGAGTCGATATTCTTGTAAAAATGACTATTGAGACCTAATATCTAATTAATGTTTTTCAGACAAGTTCGGATATCATGCAACGGTCAATACTAGGACAGTTGCTTCCCGAGGCGATGGTGTGCTATTTAGAAAACCACGGCCCTGAGAAATTCGCGCAAATATTCCTAGGTGAATGGGACACGCCTGAGGCGATTTGGAATTCAGAAATGAGGTATGTTATTATTTGTACAAATTCGATATGTAAAGCATTATCTTAGTCAATAGTCAAGTCGAACTTATTAACGCAATTCACTTTTTCCTTATTGTATTTTTTGATGAGATGAATAGCTTTCACTGGGTTTTTGTCGTGTTTTATGTTCTGGGATAATTTGTTTCGTAATTTTGTATTTACAATGAAAATATGAAGCATAGCTTAGCACCATGGCGTGATGAGTATCCACGTCCGTGAGCTCAGTACCCTCGCTGTGCGCCCAGCTTCTATCATAGCCCCTTTAAGTCACCTCTTATGACACACAAAAAAAAACGATTTTCGCTTTTAATCATATATTGGCTCAAAATGACCTATCGACCCGTTATTGAAGAAGGATCTATTGACTCATGAGACGCAGAAAGATGTAAATCGGTCTTTTAGATGTATTTGCCACAAGTACAAAAATTCTTATGTTACAAATCATTAATGAACGTTGTTCGGGAAACTTCGCGACGTCTTCTCGTCCAAAATACCTCAGTGCCTAAAATCGAAAGTCTTCGATAGTTGTGTGTTACCAGTGATGACATACGGCACCGAGACGTGGCCTCACTGTGGGCCTCATTAAAAGGCTCAAAGTCACTCAACGAGCCATGGAGCGGGCTATGCTCGGTGTTTCCCTACGAGATCGAATCAGAAATGAGGAGATCCGTAGGAGAACCAAGGTTACCGACATAGCCCATAGGATTGGCAAGTTGAAGTGGCAGTGGGCCGGGCACATAGCTCGTAGAACCGATGGCCGTTGGGGCCGAAAGGTTCTCGAGTGGAGGCCACGTACAGGTACGTACAGGCAAGCGAAGTGTTGGACGCCCGCCTACAAGGTGGACGGACGATCTGACTAAGGTCGCAGGAAGTCGCTGGATGCAGGCCGCTTCCAACAGGTCATTGTGGAGATCATTGGGGAGGCCTATGTTCAGCAGTGGACTTCCTGTGGCTGATATGATGATGATGATGATGATGAAATGAACGTTGCTTAAAAATTGAGATTTTTTGAGTTAGAACGCTCTAAATTTAAATGCGATATGTCCATGGAGAATTTGTGAATGTAACGTTAATATTTGTACCCAGACGCACGCTGATGATGAAGGTATCCGCCCACATCGGCGAGTTCTCCCCGCGTCTGCGCGCGCACGTGGCGGCGCGCTACCCGTACCTGGCCGTGCCCGCCGTGCGGTACCCGCAACTCGACAACGAGCTCTTTTGCAACGTGTTCTATCTGCGACATCTGTGCGATACGGACCGCTTCCCAGACTGGCCAATACCGGACCCTGTAAGTATTACACTGTAATATATAAAACAAAAAATAATAGTCGATGCTTGCCAATCAGAAAAATAAATAAATACACTCAACATCGTTTTGATCCAACACTGAGATCGAGTCTTGTGTCGTGGGTACAAGGTGAGAGACTTTTCCGTCTCACAGATATCCAAACCCGAAATAAAAACTAGTGGTTCACAAAATATTTGTTTTGGTGCGGGGATCGAACCCGTGGCCTCTCGTATGAAACACCCACACTGGGAGGTAATTCATTGCTACGGTCCCACACACAGCATTTCTTTCTTTCTTTCTATTTCTACAGGTAAACAACATTACAACATTTTAATATTTTTAAAACTAGACATCCCAAACAGGACTCTATGCACAACTAACTTACGTTCATTTTTATTTCGCAGGTGAATCTACTCAAAGACGTGCTGGAGGCGTGGCGGCGCGAAGTGGAGAAGAAGCCCGCGTCGATGACGGCGCGCGAGGCGTACGCGGCGCTCGGGCTGGGCGACGAGGCGCACGACGAGGCGGCCGTGCGGAAAGCGTACTACCGACTCGCGCAGCAGTACCATCCTGATAAGAATCCGGATGGACGGGTTAGTATTTGATACTGAGCCTAGTTTATTACTATTTGCTAGACTAACTTATCGACTGCTTCATTGAGTTAGTACTGTCTAAAGACCAGTGCATCCGGGACGGATTGGCAAGGTATTCAATTCTTTACCAATTGATATTCAATCTTATCTGCTGGAAATACGATAAGAATACCATTGTTTTTAACAAGATTTTGCGGCATCGTGTCCCTTGCCATGTCCACCACGTCCCGGTCTGTAGTAAACCCTAACGCTAGTTATTGGTAGTTTAATGTGATATTTTATTTTATTGGAATTGGGATGTACCATTTGAATTATGATTTTGTTCAATTCGTTAGTATTTCCGGATATATATTTTTTTCACAAATACATAATTATCTATGCTCTGTTTTAGTTATTAATATAAATAAAACGCTAGTCATTATTTTAATGTTAATATAATCCACTATAATATGGGCATTTAAAAACTGCGCATTCTTTGTCCACAGGAACGTTTCGAATCTGTAAATCAAGCGTACGAATTTCTATGCAGCAGAAATGTATGGACTGGAGATGGGCCCAATACAAACAACATTGTACTCATATTGCGGACACAGACTATTTTATTCCAACGGTATTCGGAAGGTAAGCAATTTATTGATCAATTTAATATCGAATAATCGGGTATATTTTTTGATGACTAGTTTTAACGATTAATCCTGGATTTATATTTTTTCTAATGTATAGTTTATAGTTCAAGTTTTATATAAGAATAAATACGAAATAATTCTTTCGATATTAAATCGAAATAATAGGAAGCAATATGCTTCGTGATGGGGCAAGTTGTATAGTTGACTACACTAATGTTTGGACAGCCTCCGTGGCGCATTCGGTTAGACGCCGTCTTTGAAACGAGAGGCCGTGGGTTCGATTCCCGCAACGAGAGAAATGATTGTGCGGTCCACAAATATTTCTTTTTGGTCTGGGTGTTTGTGAGACCGGAAAGTTTTTGTAGTTCCTGATACGCACAACACAAGACTCGATCTTAGTGTGGGGTCAGGACTATGTATTTGACTGTTGGGTGTTATTTATTTATTCGTTATTTATAATTAATATGTGTCCCCGCATGCGCAGTGCTATCAGCGTACAAGTACGCGGGCTACCCGCAGCTGCTGCGCACGGCGCGGCTGGAGGCGGAGGCGGAGCAGCTGTTCGGCGCGCGCGACGCGCTACTACCCGCCGCGTGCGAGCTGGCACACGCCACGGTGGCGTGCTCGCCGCTCAACGCCGAGGAGCTGCGGCGCCAGGGCGGCCTGCGCGTACTGGCCGACGCGCTGGCACGCTGCGCGCCCGTACTGGCGGCCGCTACGCGAGATACTGATGTAGCCCCCGCTGTATGTGAACACTGTGCCCGCTGCTTCGCCGTGGCCGCCGCCTTCCCCGCCTGCCGCGCTGTGTGCGCTGACATGCCGCAGCTGTGCGCAGACATCGTGCCGCTGCTCAAGAGACCTGTGAGATCATTTGAATAACACATTATATGACGCAATCAAAACACCACGCAGTATAATGGTGAAGGAAAATATCGTGAGGAAGCTTGAATACCATAGCGAATTTTGTATGAATTTCTATGGTATGTAACGTCTGCCAATCCGCACTAGGCCAGCGTGGTGGATTATACTGTCTAACCACTTCCAATATCTGGAGCCAAGGAGGCCTGCGTCTTGCAGTGGAACATATATGACTCATACACATTACATGAGTATACGATATTATTTTGTATCCTAAAGCGTTGGAAAATATACTTAATTTCTACTTTCCTCAATCTTTCCACAAGACTTTCCTCGCATCCATATTTATCAATATATTCAGGATACTATTCCATTTTGTAAATTGTCAAGCAGCAATGTTATGTACTAACGCGGTATAACACGTGTGGTTATGCAGAAGCTGGGCGGCGCGGCGTGCGCGGGCGCGGCGGCGGCGGCGGCGCTGTGCGCGGAGGCGCGGTGCCGCTCGCAGCTGGCGCGCGCGGGGCTGCTGCCGGCGCTGCTGCCCGCCGTGCTGCACTACGACTACACGCTGGCCGAGTCCGGCGTCGACGCCGACGCCAAGGCTAATAAACAGGTCATATATCCCCTCAACCGTCGGAACCGGAACACGGTTCCTTCGGATTTCAAGCAACAAGCAACCTAATGTCATTGAAATAGGGTCTATTATTAATACGGCTCATCGATTTCAAGCAAAAAAGCAACCTAACGTTATTGAAATAGGGGCTATTTTGAATCAAGGTCAGTAGGCGGCGCTTACGACAGTCAAAGGGATATAAAATACAGCTCCAAAAACTTCATGCATACTTATGACTTCATAATGTCGCTTTTTTAGTTGTCGGTTCGCGCGCACATTTCTTTTCCAAACATCGACGTTATGGATGTCCATATTATCGATATATTTGTGGTAACGCCAGCAATGAAACAAAAGGTCGTGAATTGCATGTACAATGTTTGTAATCAGCGTGTTTTTGACACCAGACTAAAACTTAAATCTTGTGCTGTGGGTATCAAAAACTACAAGAAAGTTTTCGATCTCACAAACACTCACAACTGAAACACATTCTTGCCAATCACAAAACATATTTTGCGTTCGTGCTCGGATCCAAGCCGCGACCTTTACCTACAGCCAAGATCGAACCAAATACGTTATGGAAGCCTTTAAATATGTATTAGAATATTGTAATTTATTAAACTTTATAGGAGGTGGCGAACCAACTGGCTAAGAAGTGCGTGCTAGCGCTGTCGGCTCTATACGGGCCGCACGCAGAGCCGTCGCCGGACGACGAGAGAATACGGAACGCACTGCACACGTTGCTCACTCCTTACTTGTGCGGGAGACTCGCCGAGCCTGATCAACATGAGGTAAGAAATAACATATATTTACGTAACGACTTTAGAAACACCTTTTTAATCTCATCCCTAACAGTTGGTAGAAAATGCCGACGGTATAAAGCCTACCTGTACATATTGTATAAAGTTTAAATGAAGAAATATTGTGGTGAAATTGTATCTGGTGAAGTTATAACCGACTTTAAAAAAATATGTATGATCATTAAAGAAATAAAATGTCGCAAAATCTTATGTACTTATGGTATACCAAGAAATCACACACCAATGTTTTCAAGATGAATATATTTTGAATCATATTACTTAAGTGAACAAACAAAATAAGATATTGTTGATATAAATTCAACTATTCCGTACTACTCCCTCTCTCTCAGACATCGGAAGTCCACTTTAACACATACTTATCAGTTATGTACCAATCTATACATATAAATAAAATTGAAGTGTCTGTTTTAAACATGAAAATAAAAAAAATGTCCAACTACATATCGTTATATACACGATACCTGTGCCGAAAATGATATTTTAAAAAAAAATGTCTGTCTGTCTGTTTGTTCCGGCTAATCTCTGAAATGGCTGGACCGATTTTGACGGGACTTTTACTGTCAGGTAGCTGATATAATAAGGAGTAACTTAGGCTACATTTATTTTAGAAAAATTCTTTTATTTTAGAGAAATAAGGTTTTTGTTAAATTCCAAGCGGACGAAGTCGCGGGTACAGCTAGTTAATACATAATATCGATAACTCGAAACTATCGAACATAGGGTTGCAGTAACTTTAAATTAAAACTATCGAATATTGCAGTTGTTAAAGACCCTAACGTCGAACTGGCGGACGCCGTACCTAGTATGGGACAACAGTACCAGGGCGGAACTGCGCGATGTTCTACACAAAGCCAAGAGTAGTTACGAAGATGATGGACCATTTGTGGAACCGTTCACGTATTCAGCTCATGAAGGTCTGTTGACTGTGGGAGGGGTGTATCTGCAGATATACAATGAACAACCCGATTTTCCTATAGAGGTAAGTGGTAGTGTACGGGCCAACCGTACATTTTGCAGCGTAGGCAAATCGCGCGCTTATTGCCAATTTGTATAAATTTAATTTAGTGCGTAAATTGACCCGATTGAAGGCGATCGCGTACTCATATCATTTAAGAACTTTTATCAAACATAACTATCAGGACTCTATCAAGTGTATTTAATTATCACTAAAAGGTGTTCCGTATATCTTTTAGGTCCTTCGAGCCGGATCTGAACCAGCGACCTATGGATTTACAGTCCACTTTTGTTTGCTTTTGTCTACGTTGCTAAATGACGTGGATGGTACACTAAAATCTCCTAACTTCTTATCAGCTCCTGGTACGTTTAGTTGCTCGGCTCCAGGTGATGGAGTTCTAATTGTAGTAAAAGGAGTTGCTGGTTTTAACATAACCGGAGTTTTTGGCTTATCAACGCCTGCTAACGAAGAAAACTTTCTTATGTAAGCTTTAGTCTCATTATAAAAATTAAATGTTAGCTGATAGTAGTTTTTAAGAAAATATTCGTGAGACTGATCATCACAAGTAGTTAGTTGTTCATGGTTTGACTGAAACTCCTGCCAATACGTTTCTAATGTATTTAATCTTCTTTTCATATAGTCCGGAGTTTTACGCTCTGGGCCATCCTTTTTAAAATTGCGGAGGAGCTGTTGCATTCCCTCCAAGACTTGGAATTGTGTTGTAATAGGACCCTCCATTGCCTAATTCTTGACTTAATAAATGGAAATCTCTTACTTTAATAGCTGCTACTTCCCCTTCGGCTTTGATGAGCCGTAGCGTGCTGCATTATCCACGTGCTCCTCAGTAGCGCCACGTGCACAAGTTAAACGAGACAGTATTCACTCGCGACGTGACCCAGATCCGGCTCGAAGGACCAAAAAGATGTACGGAACACCTTTTAGTGATAATTAAATACACTTGATAGAGTCCTGATAGTTATATTTGATAAAAGTTCTTAAATGATATGAGTACGCGATCGCCTTCAATCGGGTCAATTTACGCACTAAATTAAATTTATACAAATTGGCAATAAGTGCGCGATTTGCCTACGCTGCAAAATGTACGGTTGGCCCGTACAGGTAGAGACAATTATTATCATATTCCATGAACTGAGTTTGCTAATTACACCATTCCCTAAAAAAGGGGTGTAATGGTTTTTCAGTTGACATTTAAACTAATATTTTAAAGAGGAATGATTTGATTGTTTGTTTGCATTGAATAGGCTCAGAAACTACAAGACAATTTCATCATCATCTCAGCCACAGGAAGTCCACTGCTGAACATAGGCCTCCCCCAACGATCTCCACATCGACCTGTTGGAAGCGGCCTGCATCCAGCGACTTCCTGCAAACTTAGCCAGGTCGTCCGTTCACCTTGTAGGCGGGCGTCCGACATTTCGCTTGCCTGTATGTGGCCTCCACTCTAGAACCTTTCGGCCCCAACGGCCATGGGTTCTGCGAGATATGTGCCCGGCCCACTGCCACTTCAACTTGCTAATCCTTTGGGCTATGTCGGTAATCTTTGTTCTCCTACGGATCTCCTCATTTCTGATTCGATCTCGTAGGGAAACTCCGAGCATACCCCGCTCCATGGCTCGTTGAGTGACTTTGAGCCTTTTAATGAGGCCCACAGTGAGAGGCCACGTCTCGGTGCCGTATGACATCACTGGTGACACACAACTATCGAAGACTTTTGATTTTAGGCACTGAGGTATTTTGGACAAGAAGACGTCGCGAAGTTTCCCGAACGACAAGACAATTTAAGAAAATGAAAATAACTCAACCCATATAATTTTATCACTATTACTGTATTAAAATTTAGTGGTAAAAAAATACCCCCTTTTTCTTTGCCTTTTAATTTAGAATTTTTATTTTTACAATAATGTGGATGGGCATGTTTCAGAACCCTCAACAGTTCATTTTGGATTTGTTGAATTTTATCCAAGAACAAACGAAAACAGACATGACTGAAGAAATAGTCGAACACATTACTTTGGCGCTTACAGCGCTGGCCAACGTTATCATCAAGAATCCAGGTACGGTCGATATTCTTGCTTTATCGATAAATATTTGGATTGTATAATCGATAAAATTATCGATAAAGATATTTCAGGATATTTATTAATTCGAATATATTAAATAATAATAAAAATCAAGTCTCCAAATGAGTTTTAATTTGAATTTTATTACATTTATACAATTTGTCTTGTGATATTTGTATGATAATAATGTTGACGATGTGTGCATATGTGCAGGCTCAGAGATCCAGTGCATCGGTCAGTTCGGCGTGATGTTCGGGTTGCTGGGTGCGCATGCGCACAGCGATCTCCAGGAGGCGGCGCTGCGCGTGGCGGGCGCGGCGGCGCGCAGTCGCGAGTGCGTCGCCGACGTGGCCGCAAGCGCCGTGCTGGGACCGCTACTGGCATTAGTTGCTGCCCGCCCGCCCAAACCGCAGGCGCTGACGACGCTGTCTGCTCTACTTGCTAATACTACTATTGTTAAGGAGGCGCTTGCTAAAGGTAAGATTTAAAGTTATCATATGTAGGTTATTGTTAAATGTTAGACAATTTGTTTATCTAGCCAGACACCATTAACGGCCGATGCCAATTGGATTGTTTTCTACTTTTCGATCTGTCATTAACCATGTTGCCATAGTTTTTTCACTAGTGAGATTGATTATTGGCAATATAGTATCAGAAAAAAGGTTGAGCTGTCAATCTTAAACGGCAAATTTTGGATTGGGATTTTTTATTGGCAACGGCTGTAAGACGTCATATTTATATTACTGTCCCACAAACTTAACTGACCCGGTGAGAGAGTCGCTGTTGTCGAATTTGGTGTTGCCATTAAAAATAGATATAGCAATAAAGTGGGTGAAGTAAGATTTTTCAATTCGATCAATAGTGTCAGGAAAATTAGTGGACCAGTTTCCTTTGCATGTTATTTTTCCTTCCCAAGATTTCTAACAAATCGCTCCCCATACCCTTAAACAAGTGTATCTGTATCAGCCCATATACTATATGTCCCACTGTTGGGAACTACCCAATTCTACAATCGAGAGTGCCATTGAGGGTGGTTAGGCCATATCATAGGCCATATAGTCCACCATGCTGGCCTATTGCGGGTTGGTGGACTTACATACCATAGATATTCTTATAAATTGCTATGTTATGTAGATTTCCTCACTATGTGTTCCTCCACCGTTTTAGTGCGTGTTTATTGACTATCAATACCCACATGACTCCGAAAAGTCAGATTTGTCACCTGGGATTCGAGCCTACGACCACCGTGAACATGTTGGCAGTCACGTCTGGTCCATTCATCAACAGGCCCCCACGAACGTAACGATAAATTCTAGTTTATTATATGTACTTACATGTATTGTACTAGTACGTACAAAATTTTGTTTATGTGGTATTTATTTTGAAAAGCTGACAACACAGACTCTAAGGGTATTATTGGTGCTTGAGATGCTTTTCTTCCTTCATAAAATGTAATACCTGAAGTCTAACGTTCCTAGCGTCACTTTATCAAGTTCTCGGCATATTTCACTAGTTTTAAATAATGCAGGAAAAATAAATAGATTGAGTAAACAACCAATGGCAGATATGTCAGCGACTGGCAGATAGACTGACATTCCAAATGACGTTATTGTTTTCACTTTTGGCCACCGGGCCAGATAACTTTGTGGCTCTATACTTATATTGCCAACCCGCACTAGGCCAGCGTGGGGGACTATATGGCCTAATCATACCGCTCTCAATCGTATTGTCGATTATAGAGGAGGCCCATGCCCTGCAGTGGGAAGTATATGGGCTGATACCGATTTATTGGGTGCAATAAAATTCCGTCGTTTCAGTACATAGTAGCACATGTTCTATGAAGATAATTTTTAAACACTAGTTTTATCGCTGCTAATTTCAAACTTCAATAATGAGATATTACAATTGGTCATTTCATTGTTTCCTTGTTGTTCTATTTTTAAAAGTAAACATATCAGTTCTTTGTATTCCTTGTAATTTGTATTAACATTATGCGTAACATTTCATACCATTTCGTTAATTCGTAGGTGCTGTGATATATTTGTTAGACTTATTCTGCAACAGCAAAGTGCCCGAGATGAGAGAAACCGCTGTTGAGCTGCTGGCGCGTATGATGGCGGACAAGTTGCACGGACCCAAGGTATACTTATTTAATTTATATTCTTTATTCGTGTAATGTACGTATATAAGTTTGTGTAAGTTGACTGGGGCGTGGATGTCGTAAACACTAAAAAAGTTTATACGCATCAACACGTGACTGCAAACAGAGATCGGAGTTCGCTCAGTTCTCAATTCATTTAGATAGAACGCGAGACTGTGAAAATTTTGAAACCTTTTTTAGTTCATGTATTTTTTATCATGTTTATGTAAAAATATTTTTTCCTATTTATATAGGGTTTTATAAAAACAACAATTCCAAAAATTAGTCAACATCCCCATTCAATTACAGCGTATACGACACAACATTCTACAGTTAAAATGTTTTTTTGAACGTCATATAAATCCAGTCGATGGCATGCAGGTGCGCCTGACCATCGCTCGGTACGTACCGGGCGTGTTCGCGGAGGCGATGCGCGAGGGTTCTCCGGCGGGCGCGGTGCACATGTTCGACGCGGCGCACGAGCACCCCGAGCTCGTGTGGAGCGACGACGCGAGGCACAGACTGGCCGCGCAGGTGGCGCAGCACAGGGAAAGGTACTGTAGTGATGGCGACTTCGATACTGGTTTTACTTTTTTTTTGTTTCGGATTGAAGGACATTGTAGCCAGAGTAACTACTGGACATATTGAGACTTAACATCTTATGTCTCAGGATGGCGAGCGCAGTGGTATGTTGCTACTGTTCATGAGCGGTCGTATCGCTTACCATCAGGCGAAAGGCTTGCTCGTCTCGTCATTTATTGCAAGAAAAAAAAAAACTCAAATATGTTGGTGGTAGGTCTCTCATATATGAGAAAGATTTTGTTGTAAGCGTAATTGCCGCCCAGATAACGCTGCATAGGGAAAGGCGCTACTCTGCTGTCAACTACGCTACTACTTTTACTCAAATATTTTGCCGGTAGTAGGTCTTTCATATATGACTACTGGACTTATTGAGAGTTACTTGAGCCAACCATTGCTTTGTAATTCAAGGTGTAGCTTAATTTTACTACTGTCTATGAGCAGTCGTATCGCTTATCATCAGGCAAAATGCATGCTCGTCTCGCAATTTATTGGTATATATTGGTATACCGATGATATTGGATGAAGCGAAAGTTTTAGCAAACGAGCAAACAGGACACCGAATCGGATGTAATCACCCATCACTGCTGCCCATGATTATATACGACGCTTGAATCATGGATGGGTTTTTGGCCTATCAAAAGCCAGGAGGATAGGAGGATCGTTGAATACCAGAATTAGTCTAATCTGTGCCAAAAATAATTTTAAACAACCATTTTGTACAGACACCAAGCAGCACAAGCACGAGATCCGAACGCCCTATTCGAGGACCGCGAAGCGAACGAGCGCGGCAACAGCGAGGTGGCGTGGGCGCCGCCCGGCGAGGTGGTGGTCGGCGGCGTGTACCTCAACCTGTACCTGCAGAACCCGCACTGGAACCTGCGCAGCCCCAAAAGATTCCTGCAGGACTTGCTCACGGAGACAGTGTCGGCGCTGCCCAAGGACTCTTCCGAGGTAGTATACTTGTATTTTTATCAGATAAATATTATATGGATATACAAGGTTTTAAGATTTGTCATTGGGAACATGCACCAGACTTTAAACTAAGTCAAAATATTTTTTAGTAATCTTTATTAATATAGAATTATACCTTAAATATATTTTTTTTAATAACTCTAAATCTGTAAAATAAATACTTAAAAAACGACATTTCAAATTTGCCGCGCATTTTATCCGAAACGTGATCTATTGCTTGAAAAGGAAAGTAACGATAATGGTTGCGTTCTTATGAAGTTTTAGCTTGTTGTTTACGTTTGTTTAAGAGTTATTTTGTGCTTTCTTTATACTATTAAATAAAATGGATTATTTTGTCGCGAAATACAGTTCTGTAGCAATTCATGAAAGAAACTTAATCCAAATACTACGTTGTTCATAACGCAACCTCTGACGTCACAGCGAGTTCGCGCCAACATGGCGTTTGAATGCTTCGAAACTGATAGCAGTTTTGATTATTTTTTGTACTCTTTTGATTGATATTTTCAAAGACTTATATTTTTTTCCGATAATGTAATAAAATACAGAATTGATTAAAAGTATAAAAAAACGACATGCATATTCCCTATTGGTATAAGCAAAACTCGAACTAATGTTATCCGGCTTGAAGGACCATGTAAAGGTCATAGGACGATAAGGGTACTAAAATGGCTACAGAACGATACATGGATGATCATTTGAAAGTATATTAGTTTATTTTTATTCTGTAATTCTGCACTTTCAACTCTACTTAATTTGATTTTCGAATAGACCCAAAAAGCTACTTTAACTTGTCAAGAAAGAGTACGATACGGTGACAACAATGACGGCATCACTATTAAAAATGTAATCGTGTTTGTTGAATATTTTTATACGTAGGTATAGGTCTACCAGAATCTCATGGCATTTTGGGAAATTTGAATTTGCGCATCGCAACACTGGGGTAATTGGATGAACATATTTTGATACTTTCAATAATTGTTATTTATTATTATTTCAAATTAACATGATTTTTTTAGTAAAACTTTGTAAATAAAGTTTCTTTCTAAAATTGTCTTTGTAAAATTGTACTTTTTGATTAATAGCCAATTAAAAATGTAAATAAGATTTTTTTCAATACTAAATAAATAAATAATAACACCCAACAGTCACATATATAGTCCTGACCCTACACTAAGATCGAGTCTTGTGTCGTGGGTATCAGAAAATACAAGAGACTTTTCGATCTCAGAAACACCCAGACCCGAAGGAAATATTTGTGGGCTGCACAAACATTTCTCTCGGTGCAAAACCAACCCGCGGCATCTCGCTTCACAAGCGGCGTCTAACCAACTGCGCCACGGAGGCTGTCATTTTAAAGGCTGTCAAATTACAAAATACATACGTGCCTTACGGGTATTTATAATATAGAGGGAACGCTGGTATTTCCAAAACGTAGATAAAAATGGCGGTACCGAGCCACCAGTTTCGTTTTAATTCTCTCTTCTTATTAGTTCTCACTTAATCTAACAATTTTCAATTTCCTTTTTACTGGTGGTAGGTCTCTCATATGTGAGAAGCCATCTGGGTAGGTACCACCGCAATGTCTATTTCTCCCGTGAAACAACACTGCTTAAATGCACTGTTGTGTTTCGGATTGAAGGACATTGTAGCCAGAGCAACTACTGGACATATTGAGACTTAACATCTTATGTCTCAGGATGGCGAGCGCAGTGGAATATTGCTACTGTTTATGAGCGGTCGTATCGCTTACCATCAGGCGAACGGCTTGCTCGTCTCGCCATTCAATGCAATAAAAAAAAAAAAAAAAAAAACAAATTTCTAAATTGTACGTAGTTTTATTATGAGTCGTTTTTATTTACATAAATATTAGATTCCAAAATGTTATATGAAAGATGCAAGATTGTAAAATAAAAAACGTATTATTTGATTTTCAGTCTTCTTTATTTCATTAACAGTTTAGTCATAGGTTACTTCTAAATACTCTTCCTGTACATCTTCTGATGAAGACGATGAAGATAAAGTATTAATAATAAACCGTTCCTTATCTAAAAACTCTGGAAACTCCTGAAAATAGGTATTCAATGCATTATTGTTTAGTTTCAAAACATGATAACAAAGTAAATACGATAAAACACATGTACAAATCTAAAACTAACCAAAAATCATGAAGTATCAAAACTATTCACTCCGACTTATTTGTTTAAAACGACGTCGATTTTATAATCGACGATTTTGTATAAATTTGGCCAAATTACTCACGGATCTGGCGATAAACCTTGTGAACAATGTGTTGCACTTGTGATCGTAGAACTAATTTGTATATTTTCGCTAAGGAATTAAAGAAATCTTAAAATATTCACATCAAATGACATAACTCAAGTTTTGAAACAGCTGTTGACTGACGGTATTGCCATATAAAAATCATTATGTTTGTTTTTAATTTTATGCCATGAGATTCTGGTAGACCTATATTTCTATATATTTTCGTACAGTTTTTGTTTGTCTTGTGATTTAAAATAAACAAAGAGCCTATTAACAATAATAAATTAAAATATAAATAATTAATGTATTTAAACATTTTCTGTCGTGTTATATCGGGCTGCATATTCATATTGAATTCGATCTCAGCGCCCTTATTAAAAATAAACTCTTTTTTGCTAGTCTATATGTTTTATTGAATACGGCTAAATCGATTTTAATAACATTTAAGACTCAACAAAGATATATCCAAAGCGTAAATTAAAACAATAATATTTAACTAAGTTTTCACTTAATTTGTTTGAATGAATTAAATACGTTTGTGTGTGCGTGCAGGGCAGCCGCGGCGCGACGTGCGCGTCCGCTCTGGCGGTGCTGCTGCGCTCACGCCCAGTACTGTGCGAGGCGTGCGCGGCGCTGGGCGAGCTGCCGCGGCTGGCGCGCCTGCTGCCCGCGCACCCCGCGCACGTCGTGCCCGTGCTGGCCGCGCTCGCAGACAACCAGGTACACGCAAACTAGATATATAGAGAACGAGAGGTGCAGCCGCTTTTGTCACGATGAAAATATATCGCACCCCCGGTGCAAAAGTGACATTGTTTCACCGGGGGTGCGATATGATCAATAACTTAACTCGACCCACGCACTCCCCTCCACTGCGACATGCACCTTACCGCCAGTCGCCAAAAAAGGAGAAATGTAGGCGCTTTTCTCACGAAAAAAAAATGATTAATAACCTAACCGACACACGTTCACGTATCGATATGATATCGACCTCTATATAGCTTTTTTGCCATACCTATTACTGGAATCAAGCATAACAGTTCACATAATGGGTCCCATTTAAATGTAATAATGATTTGATCCGTGGTGCTTTACAGCTGGCTTCTCCGGCTGTAAAAGTCTTTTTGCGAGGTTATTTACCTCTTCAGTTCAATGTTTTGTCACCCGCTTTGCACGGAGGGAAGTGGACAATAATTTATTTCCAACTCCTCCTATTAATTTAACTTTCTGATTAATTTCGTTGCGGGTTAAAGACAAGTTAGACATTCCCGGAGACTCGCCGAGCTTCAATGCTCGGTGTCATTACATTGCGTGCCACTGTTGATCCTGGCTCACAGGAGTTACAGTGGTGGGTGTGAGGGCGGGACAGTCTCTATATAGCTTGTATATAGGACCGCACTATTTATCCTATTTGGCATAAAATTCGAGCATCGAGATTCAATCGAACAAACTCGATGTCGATGGAGCCGGTACTTTATCGAATGGCAACGTCCTCGATTTAATGTGACGGCATTAAACATTAATGTAAAATATAACACGTACCCCAAATATAGAAAGTATTTGATAGGTGACTTTGGAACATGTCAGTTAAGGTTTTCTGTCAAAAATAGTCAACGACAAGACTTTTCGTGCGCGCTTGTTAGGCCAGGTGGAATATTCTACGTTTATCTTTAGTTGCATAAAACACTTGAAAAAGCTAACTTACACTCTGTGTTATGATCACAAACATAATTCATTCGATCACGATTGAAATGATAATAATGTTGACAGGCGTGCATAATGGCGCTATCACAAACGGACGTGATGGCGGGAATTAAGACGGCCGTGAAGACTTGCCCGGAGATCATCGGAGCCGCGAGTGAGACGCTCGCATCCATATTCAACAGCAACGTCAACACCGATAGACTAGTATTACAAGTAAGATATCATGTGAATTACGTTTGTATTATTTTTAAATGGCTAGTTGAATCCGACTTTTGCATATATTTTGATATTTTCTCTTACGATAAACTTACTAAATGAGACCAATAAGTCTTGCCTCCACTCCGAGAAGTTGTTTTTTGTCGACTGTATCAACAAAGAATCTCTGTGAAGTGGCTCAGCAGTTGATGAAGTGTATTTATATGTTTCATTGAGGATATTAAGTATTGTATTAAGTATTAGGTATTGAAGTGGATAGGGCAACCAATTTTGCTTATACATATATGCACCAACTAAGAGCGAAAATCAGTAGGGTGGAAGATAGTGTTACTCTGTGGGAGTGACAGACGGCGTAAGCCTTCGTTTATTTTCATTACGATGCTGTATTAACATACAATCAAACCAGTAAACCAAATGGGTGGTTAATGGTTAGACAGAAAAGAGAATGCTCATCATTACATTTATTTTTGTTCACAGCTGCATACAAAAAATATATTTTTTATTGCACGTCAAGTTAATTTCTCCAACGATTCCGACCCAGTTATGTTTATATTTATTGAAGATATATATTCTTCCATACACCAAAAAAAAAGGTTTCATCGAGGCACAAAAATCTTCGCACCGATACTAAGTTAAGTTTCATAGTAAAATGGGCATTATTTTTTGTCAAATGATCCCTCACGAGTAAAAGGTTATGAATCCCTGATCTAGTCTGTCAGTAATAATATTACATATATTAATAATATACATATATGTGCGTGTGTGTGTGCAGGCGCTGGAGTGCGAGCTGGTGGGCGAGCTGGTGTGCGTGCTGGAGCGCGGCGTGGAGGGCGGCGCGGCGGCGCGGCTGGTGAGCGCGCTCAAGGCCATGTGTCGCGGCGCCGCGCTGGGCGAGCGCGTGCGCGCCGTGCTCGCGCGCAGCCCCGTGTGGGACCAGTACGCGGGACAGCGGCACGATCTGTTCATCACGGCGCCTGCGCACCATCACTCCATCGCAGGTAACACTCACGCTTACAAAGTGTCCGAATTAATAAAAAATAAATTAAGAGAAAAAAAACTCACGCTTACTAATATTTTCAAATGCCCTTAAGCTATCGAATGGCATCAGACGGTGTTACAAATTTACTAATTAAATTAATTAAGAAGATGTTAAATTCGATACAACTATTCGATACTACTGTACGGCCTGCTGAGACTACAGTACAATCTCACTAATCCGGCACTTCGATAGATCGGCACGTCCAATAAACCGGCACCCTCCGCCCACGCCTCCCTCACCCCTCTATACCTGTGCGCTTGGTCGCTGCGTCGTTGACTAGCAGTCTAACCTCAAAACTTATCACGTGCACGTGCTAACGTATTTGTTTTTTTTCAAGTGAGAATAGTTTATAGTTAAAAATGACAAATAAACGCAAACACAAGACACTAGATTTGAATAATAAAATGGAGATTTTAAGAAAGTTAGATACTGGACAAAACATGTGCAAATTGGCAAAAGAATATGGTGTTGGGCGTGCTACTATACACGATCTTAAGAAGAAAAGGCAAAAGATAGTAGACCACGTCAAGACAATGGAATCAGGGCCAGGAAAGCGTAAAACACTAAAAGTTGGCGATTGTCCAAAGATGGAAAACGCTCTTTACTTGTGGTTCATACAGCGGCGTTCTAAACACACTCCTATATCTGGAGAAATTCTGAAAGCCAAAGCAATCGAATTTTATAAAAAAATTACCCACAAAGATGATTTTCGTGCCAGCGATGGATGGCTGGATAAATTTAAAAAACGATTTGGTATCCGTCTATTAACCATATCGGGTGAGAAATTATCAAGCAACGAATCTGCAGTACAGCCATTTATCGAGCATTTCAAAAACAAAGTAGAAGAACTGGGTCTTCTTCCTGACTAAATCTATAACGCAGACGAGAGTGGTCTGTTCTGGAGACTGTTGCCCAATAAAACATTTGTATCTTCTGAAGAAGCAAGTGCACCAGGTCGTAAAGTGAGTAAAGATAGAATCACATTCATGCCGTGTTCAAATGTTACTGGAACGCACAAATTGGATTTGTTAGTGATTGGCAAAGCAAAAAATCCCAGAGCTTTCAAGAATATTTGTCTGCCAGTCTGCTACAAGAATCAAAGTAAAAGTTGGGTCACGAGAGAGGTATTTAGCGAATGGTTTCATAAAGACTTTGTCCATATTAGTCATATTTTATATTATGTCTTTGTCATATTAGGTCCCATTTAAATGTAATAAGGATTTGATCCGTGGTGCTTTACAGCTGGCTTCTCCGGCTGTAAAAGTCTTTTTGCGAGGTTATTTACCTCTTTATTCATTGTTTTGTCACCCGCTTTGCACGGAGGGAAGTGGACAATAATTTATATCCAACTCCTCCTATTAATTTAACTTTCTGATTGATTTCGTTGCGGGTTAAAGACAAGTTAGACATTCCCGGAGACTCGCCGAGCTTCAATGCTCGGTGTCATTACATTGCGTGCCACTGTTGATCCTGGCTTACAGGAGTTGCAGTGGTGGGTGTGAGGGCGGGACAGTCTCCAAAAAAAAGACTTTGTCCCAGAAGTCAAGAAGTTTATGAAAAGATCAACTTGCCCATAAAAGCTATACTCGTACTTGACAATGCTCCAGGCCACCCAAATGAACAAGAACTTAAATCAAGTGATGGGAATATCCAAACCATCTTTCTTCTTCCAAACTGCACACCTTTACTGCAGCCGATGGATCAAAATGTTATCCAAAAAATAAAGTCTTTGTATAAAAATAAATTGCTGATCCATATTATATCTCAGGATGGTGATATAAGGCAGAGCCTTAAAGGATTGAATTTGAAGGATGTTGTATTCTCTCTCGCTCATGCTTGGAAGTCTGTTTCTCCTAACTTAATCCAATCTTCATGGAAAAAGTTGTGGCCTACAATGAATGATGTATCAGAAACAGAAGAAACAGATGAATGGGATCTTGAGGATAATGTGCCAATTGCCGATTGGTTACAAAATCTATCAGAAAAAGGATTGGAGACAAGTGAAGAAAATTTAAATTCTTGGTTTGAAGGAATCGAAGAAACAGAGCAAATTATGACCGATGAAGAAATTGTATGTGAAGCAGTACAAGAAGAAAGCTCTGTAGAAATATTGGAGCCACCAACTACTACAACTGCTGTAAAAGTTAAACCAGATGATGCATTGATTTGTTTCAATACCTGCATGGGCAGAAGAAAACGGCATATCTGGCAAAGATATTATAATTCTTCGCAACATGCGAGAAAAGGTTTTTAAGCAAGGACTACAAGTTGCACAAAAGCAGACCTCAATTAAGGATTATTTCAAAACTAGTTAATTACATATCTACCTACATGTTAATTTAATACATTATATACATTTATTATCTCTATGAAATGCTTTATTTTATTTATTACCTATGATTTTTTCAGTATAATCCAGTAATCCGAACATTCCAATAATCCGGCACCCTCCGGTTTTTAATAGTGCCGGATTAGTGAGATTGTACTGTATTTATTTTCATTAAAAAAAACTTGCTCGTCATAGTGACTGCACTGCTCCTGATGGTAGGCGCAAACACCGTCCACATAGAGTATCGAATGGCAACATACGGTGGTCTAATGAAATTCAATACAATCATGCCATGCCTGCTGAGACTATTTTTATTTAGTCTCAAAATACAAAAATATACTTAAGTCTTATATTACTGGTTACTTGTTTATTGATGAAATTAATAAAATTGCATTTTACCTTACATTGTTATTGTTTAAAAACCGGTAGCGTCTCTACACCCAACATATACATCTAGATGACAATATTTATAGAAAAGAATAACTATAGAGAAGCCTATAATTTGGCAATATTAAAATGGCTATCTTATACTTACAGCAACACCTCACACGGCTGGCTATTTGACAGCGCCGCCGGCGAACATTCCCGCGCAGCCGCCGCCAATAGACTGACCGGACCGTCACGTGCGTACGCAACCGCTGCATGTATAGACATTGTAACACGCTCTCTACACACAAAACCTGTATCGAACTGTTTAATTGAAAAAAATATTCCAAATTATTTACAAATGTCGGTATATTTGGGAAATGCTCATTGGTTTACAAAAACATCGATACACTTGAAAATATCGAAGTCCAAAATGTCGATAACTTCAGCGACGGGTGGCAGTTCCGGTAATAGTTCATGTAATGGAATCTATAGGAGATAATTGTGCAGTAGTGAATCACATTGTATATATGTACACTTAAATATATAGCGAGTTATAAGTGGTAATGCTGTCGAATATATGCTGTTTTGAAATGGCTTATTTGGGCAGACGTTATTATGTATGTATGATATTAAAATTGAGTATAAAAGCGAACATATTTGTCTGCATGGCGATGTAATTCAAACAATCGTGAATTATTTGCTTAATAATATTTGTTGAGTCATCTTATCATCAAAAGTGCGATGAGTAATATCAATGCTAGAGTACTTTTGCAATGTATTAGGGCATAAATGTATTGAGCTGAAAAATTAATGAGTGAATTCGGAGAAAAATAATTATGTCAATACAGGATTTTATTACTTTTTGTAGACTAAAATATACCGAGAAAATCACTTATAAACAACTTGATATGATATTTTTGTGATGGTGTAAACATCCGTCAATGTATCATTTTTGTACGATGCAGAATTATTGTACCCCGTCATCGCTTTCGAATATTGCAATGCCATTATATATAGCGGCTAAAACTAAATGCTCAGCTTTTTCGGTAGAAGGGTCATGTTGATCAAACTTATCGATACTCTAACTCAAACCTGAATTGGTTCACACTAGATCCCTAGCACCGTGTACTGAGTATAATAACTAACAATTTACAAGCAATAGTGTGCGTTTTCACCTCTATCGTGTTCAATAGTCTTTGTTATCGATGAAATTAGTGTCGTATTTAAAAAATGTAGATGCACTTCTACTTATCACCCAATATACAAATATATGGATTGGAATCGCCTAATAAACCATGTTTGATTCGTTTTAAAAATTAAAAAGAAACTTATCGGTATATTTGAACCCTACTTAATTTTGAAACTATCGATAAATTATTTTGCTCCTATGATAATGAGAAACCGATATTGTCTGAATGACAGTATATTTATATTTTGTTTCGCAGATATTTCTATTTAATTTTTTATCCAATGCTCATTTTTAACCCAATAACCTCCCATTTAAAATATTTTTATTATGATAACGTCGTACAATTCGTATATGCAATTTGATTACAGAATACCTTTGTGAATTATATTTGAACTGAAATTGAAAGGTCTAACTTTTTTTCTGTACTTATTCATAAATAATGTAAGACGACAATTATGTTTAAAAACGAATATTTCTCATGTGTACTAATGAAGTTATCAAGTATTTGTACGTCATCGAGTATTATGAGCCAAAGGTGATAGAATGTTCTATAATTTGAATGCTTGTTTGGTGAGAAATTATATTCTTCTTATATATTTTCAAAATCCTCATCTCTAATGGAACGAAACACATTTAGTTAAATTATGATATTATAATTTCTTTAATGTTCACAACTACTTAATCTAAATCTACTTACGTATAAGTCGATAGTAAGACAAAGCATTTTTTAAAGTATCAATTGTTTTGTTAAACTTTATTTTGTATTTTATTTTTCTCACCACACAGGCAAGGTTGCTTGCGAGAATGAAGCATGATCTCTTCGGAATAACAAAAATACGCCATTCCTATGCATTGTTAGCTTACGTTAAGTCATTATTTCAACTCATGTTAGATTGTATAAGGGTAAACTACTCATAATAATATTGTCGGGAAAGAAAATAAATAACTCAGACAAACGGATATAGCCTCGTAAGTCTGAAATATGCTTATATACAACATATAAGCATTTCACAGGTAATTCTAATATATATAGATTTATTAGAATATTACAAATAAATTCGTGCACTCGCTTTATAGAGAAACACAGACAATATGAAAAGTAATTTAAAAATGTATGAATAAGAATCGAGTTGGCATCATCAATCATTTTGATTTTGATGGTTTAAAGTATTTGCAAACATATTTTATGAGGCACCTTATGTGATGCACATTAAATCTATTGAAGTAGATAAAATACGTATAAATGTTGTGTCTTCAGCATGGGTAGTATTCGCACTTTTATAAAGGTTCAGATTACATGATGTTCGTTGGTAGTTTTTTTATCGACAGTATATTTTGCGATATTTATTTGCACTTGGCCTGTCGTGGAATTTCATGTATCAATATCTGGTCCCGATGTATTTTAAAAGTTAATATTATGAAAATCCAACTTGATGTTATGCGAGTGACGACCTAAAGATATTAAAAGAATCGATATTTTTAACATTATCTGTTGTAAAAATATACTTTATTAATTTATACAAATGCATAATATTATGCGTGTTCTGTATTACAATATATATTTTTTGTAAAATTATCCAGAGTTAATTCTATAAAAATGACATTCAGACTTTAAAAAAATCCATCTGGTTGAGATATTGATATGAAACTACAGGTCCTCTGCCTACATACCTTTAACACCACAAGGCTTTCTTGCCATCACTTATTTTTTGTCTTAAGACTGAAAATATAGGAGACATAATTATGTTATTTCACGACAAACAAACGGATGCCTGATAATAACGTGACAGGTGAACTTATTCTAAATGAGATAATTTTTAATGTAGAGCTTTTTTTACCTAATTGTAAAAGTTATTACCATAGATATTACGTGCGTTTTGTGTGATAATATACCGGGTATCTCAAGACTGCTACCGAAAACGAAGCCGGGTGGTAGTTTTAGTGGCTACAAACACAATTCAACTAAAATTTTCGCATAGAAACGTGACAATTATTTTTATGATTTTTTAAATATCGTCATTTTTGGGTGGTAAATCCATAGTTTTTGCTAAAATAATAATTTAAACTCTCTTATATCTTAGAGTATTTATAAATTAAACGGTATACACTATTATTTTAGGAAAAAAATTATTTACCACCAAAATATGGCAATAGGAAAAAAAATTCAAAAAAAAATTTCGCTTATTTTTGCAACTTTTTCTGTTGCATTGTGTCTGAAGTCGCTTAAACTACCACCCGGCTTCGTTTTCGGTAGCAGTCTTGATATACCCTGTATAACGAATGTGGATTATTGGTTTTTAGTCATATCATAGTATTAAGTCATGCGACGGCAGTGTTGCACTTTCAATTAAAGATACTGTAACATTTATTTTGTCTTTAGTTGATCCTATTAATAACGGCTTAAAGCTGTTGTTACATGAGGATTGTTGTTACATAATTTTCCTATTCAAACGTCATGTAATCGCTTTTTATTTGTTCTACGATTATAAAGTGATATTAAAATATTTGACATTACAAAAAGTAGAAAAGCAGCAGCATAGCTACAAGTAGCAGTATTATCTACTACTTGACATCGATTTTATGTTTTCAGGTAAAAAATAATGTTTACCAAGATGTTTCACAATCTATATAAGTACGAATTTAGGTCAGGTATAGGACAACACTTATATATTTATTTAAAAAACGTTTTAATACTTTTAAATGCAATTTTTACCACAGAATATTTATAAAATATGTTGTATTTATTGATGGTGCAACACTGCCGTAATTTTGAAAGTTCTTATGTCTCGCTCATTAATAATCGAGTACGTCCTAATTGTAAAGTGTAGTCGGTGTGAGAGCGTCCGTCACTTTGCAGAGCTGTATTGTTTTTCTAATATCTGTTCAATTGGTCTTCAACAATAAAAATATCATAATATAATGCGTTGGTAGCCAGACTGTAGGTTGTCATATGATAAGATAAAAGTGGCTGAATTTAGCTAACAAAATACTATAGAAATCCCGAGCTATGACTGAAGTGATTAAGCCTTCATGTCTTTAAAATAATTGCCTCAGGTTTCCCGTTTCTCTTGAAGTTTACTGGTTTTAAATTTATGATTTATGTCTGAACTGTTACGGCCTCATTCATAGAATTTAAAAACCTATTTTAGTTATTAAATGTTTTGTCTCTTTCAAACGACTTTTCAATTCAGTTTGAGAGAAGAAGACAAACATTCGATAGTTAAAAAAGGTTTTAAAACTGTATGAATAAGGTCATTAAAGTTTAAATTGGATCTCGTTAATCTTAATTATTGTATTCACTAGCATAGATTAATGTGATGACCGAATATGATTAGTGAACTGTTATTTGATATCTAGGGAAATATAATCTTTTCGTTGTCAGTTTTCTATATTTTGTTTTTGTATGAAATGATTTTGTACGACCATGTAAAGCGTAGTATAGTTTATGAATAATAAAAATGTATTTATCATTGGTGAATACGTTAATTAAGACTTAATTTCAATGCAATTCCAGATTTGGTATTTACTATTGCAGTTTCGTGTTACATGACTAATTAAATTAATAAAAAAATTCAAGGTGCTTCCAAAAGAATATGAATAAATGAATAAGTAATTGTAAGGATTATTGTCGTGTATTGGCATTTGGCCCACAAGTGATATAATGGAGGCTCTGTGAAGCGACGGGCGCGAGGTCGAGACGAGCGCGGTCGCGGTCAACGTGATGTATGTATATTTTTATATTTAGATGTAAGGTATATTACTGTAATATATATAGAGTTAATATAATATATGAATATGAGTTTGTATTTTATTTTCTACGTTATATATTTGTCCAGCTTAAAAATATTTTAACGGTTATGTAAAAAAGTGTTTTTAACGCGTGGGTATTTTAAGCACTATTTATTGATATATTATACTAGAGTGGACATCGGGAACAAAATCTCGGCGCATTGTACAGGAACCCAGTGAAGCGAGAGCAAAGATGACGTATTGCGTAGCGACGTATTCGCGTGACAGAGACAGAAACAGGAGGGATGGTACGGCACCGTTCATTTTTGTTACAAACATTTTGTTTGCAGTGTCCCTTCTGGTTTAATATCTCGATAACTCTTCATTAAAATATGAAAGATCAATGAAACACTTTTTCCTGATAAAATTTTATTTCATCACAGTGGCACGTTTTCCTTAAACTAAAATCTATATCGTATACAAAAATAGAAATTCACAAATCAACACTCACTATTCTAAAATACTATTTAATACCTTTGTACATGAATAATTTTACCCTGTTTATATTAATGTATATTACGTTCGTGTTTTTTGTCCGTTTACGGCTCCTAATTTACGGCTCCTTATGTACGCAACAATTATTATTTACTTGCCATCAGTGGTTACTGCAATTCAAATAATCAGACCTATATGTGCAATGCAGGAAAGTAATGAAATCAGTTCAGTTCAGTTATTATTTTGATGGCATTTGCGTTATTACTACCTCGCTATTCTGCCAGGGCAAGTGTTTCAAACAACAAATTAAAATGACAATTGTGGAGTCTATTCCATTAAGTATCAGAGTTATATCAGAAAAGCAGCTGTTGCTTGTGTCACTATTATCCAACTAAACTAATAGGTATTGTTTGAGGTTTCATATCTTTCAAGTTTAAACAACTTTGTACAGGCATAACTCACAAAATTAACAATTTTCATATAATTTTCTGTAAAACCAAAATTTACGTTACAATTGTTTTATGGAAAATATTATTGAATTTGTGTGAACTTCGCCTGTACAAAGTTGAAAGTATGAAACGTCAAACGGTACCTATTTGTTAAGTTGGAATTTTGGGATGCTTCACATTTGTTTACACAGTGGCTATACATTCCATCAAAGGTTTCCTGGCGAGTCATTTTTAAAATCTATCTTTATTTGAATGCATTTTAAAGTTAATCTGGCTCCTAAATATTTGTCAAAAAGGAGTCTCATACACAAATTTGTTGCATGTTCTAAATCTAGACTATATACATTATCACAAGTTTGGTAAGAATGTTCGGTGTCACGACGGGGTCTTGGTGCTGGCGGCTGGCAGCGAGGTGTAGTGGTTGTAGGTTGTATAGAGAGGCCGCTCGTAGCTCTCACCGCGGGACCAGGGGTTCTTGCCTCTGTGGAGGGAATTTTGAGTTGCATTGGTTTTAGTTTACCTGCTTTCGGTGTACGTTGCTAGCCAACGAATTGTGTTTTGGCTAACGGTAATTATTGTGTCAATTACTGATAACCATCACATACATGGTGTAGTCAAACGAAGTTTCACGATTCATGATGGGAAACCACTGCCAAAAGTGATATGTATTGGCAACACCTAATAATGATTTATACAGGAGCTTGAATCTAAACTAATATATAAAATTGAAAAGTTTTTTGTTTGTAACCTCTAATCTCAGGAACTACTACTGGTTTTATTGTAAAATTATTTTTGTGTTGGATAGGTCATTTATTGAGAAATGCAATATCTAATAACGCTATAACTTATGAAGGGAAACAATAGTGAAAAATCTAGCAAATGCGTTTTTCGTGGTTCGATTGGTCTCAAAATCGATATCTGAAGAATCTTTTGGTCTGATATTCTAAATTGGTAGTCGTAATTGAACATTTTGGGCGCCATTTTAAAAAGAGTATCTGCATCCGGGTTGGACCGCTATTTTGCATTTAAAGGTATTTGTGCAGCGGTCGAATAATTTTAAACTTATACCTATAAGTTAATAATTATTTACAAAAAAATATTTATTTCAAAAACGTTCACGTCTCCAATCACGTTCGCACCCAGGTTCGTCACAAGCATATAGCGTACAGTATTACCTGATGAGCATGCGCAGGTATGTGTGATGCGCGGGCTCCGCGTGGGGCGCGTGCGCGGGCTCGTGGTCGAGCTGCAGCGCGAGGTAGGTGTGCGCGCTGGCGGCGTGCAGCAGCTCGTCGAGCCGCGCGTGCAGCTCGCCGAACGTGGGCCGCGAGCGCGGGTGCGCGCGCCAGCAGCAACGCATCAACTCGTAACTACAATAAAACAATAAATATGGCCTTTGTAGGCAGATGATCTAGCGGCCCGCGTGATGGTAAGCGGCTACCGCTGCTCATGGACCTCTGCAGTGCCAGGGGGCCAGCACAACTATGTCGCTGCCTACCTTAAAGAGAGTAGGGACACACTGTATATTACATAGAATTAATATTTTGCTAAAGGTGAATTTTGTAGCTGCGCGGGAGCGTGCCCGCCAATCATCGTCAGTCCTTCCCCGTCACTCGCCTTGCTAAGCCATACTAGACGTTAGGTACCGTAAACACTCTATGACTATGTAATAAGTGGTGAATGTAAAAGTAGTGAACAATATAGACTTTATTAATTCTTTGGTGAACTTTCATTTCTACAACCTTCTGAAAGTCAAGTGGAGGAAACATAAATACACACACGCAAAAGTACACAGTCTTTATCTGTCAAGTAGAGAGAACCTCCACAAGAGCCTCGCTTGAAGAAGGACAAGTCATATCGCTAAGGAAACACCGATGCATGGAGTTTATTCCAGAGCTTACACGTGCGTGGCAGGAAAAAACATTGGAAACGGACCGTTCGTCAACGGTAGGTACGCTTCCAGGTGGTGTGAATGAACTTTGCTGCGGTGACGGGTGGTGCGATGGTAAAAAAGCAATGACTTTAAACCCAACTTCTTTTTACAAATTATAAAACTAATTACGTAATGTTTTTTTTTAATTTGCGATCAAATCAGTATAAAATAGTTTTATTAAAATATGTCAAATTCAAAGGTTGTCTGGAAGAAGCGATAAGGCCGCCCTTTGTAATACCATAAGTCTTATATTTCATTTGTCTGATTTTGTGTTTGTTCTTGTATTTGTTTTATAATAAAGTAAAGAGTATTGTATTGTATTGAACACGAAATTATTACCCTCAACTATTTCATGTAAATTTAATGTTTTGGTCATGTAGAAAGGGTGGATGAAAGGAAAATAACAAAACAAATATACAATTCGAGTGTGAATGGAAAAGTCGGTAGGGCTTGACCTAACTGAACATACACCATAACAAATCGGTGATACGCTCAACAAGGGTCAGCTTAAAAGTGTTAAAAGACCCACATATGGCTCGCGAACTATAGGTTGCCGATCCCTGGCATGGCAGGTGGCATAATTGGAATGTGCCATCAGCACTTCGAACATATTATTCAGTTAGGGCGAAGTTGTCATGTTATACCTTAATATGCCATCAACCTGTATTATATAAATATGTATAATCTATTGTGTATATATTAATTATAAGTAATTTGTTTATCTATTGCTTATAAGAGTATGTTTATCTTTAAATTTTATACTGCCCTCTCTTCTTATCCTTTTCTTATATGCATCCAAAGGTTGTCTTTAAGAAATCGCCTAGGGCGATAAGACCGCCAACTGTACGCTTTAATTTTATACAGGGTATATCAAGACTGCTACCGAAAACAAAGCCGGGTGGTAGTTTAAGCAACTTCAGACACAATGCAACAGAAAAAATTGCAAAAAAAAGCGACAATTTTTTTTTGTTATTTTTTTCCTATGACCATATTTGGGTGGTAAATACATTTTTTCCTACAATAATAGTGTATACCCTTTTATTTATAAACAATCTAAGGTATAAAAGTGTTTAAATTATTATTTTAGCAAAAACTATGAATTTACCACCCAAAAATGACGATATTTAAAAAATCATAAAAAATAATTGTCGCGTTTCTTTGCGAAATTTTTAGTTGCAATGTGTTTGTAGTCACTAAAACTACCACCCGTCTTCGTTTTCGGTAGCAGTCTTGAGATACCCGGTATTTTGTAAAATATTGTGTGCTTTTTGTAATTTTGTCTGCGGTAAAGAATAAAAATAAACCTTAAGGGTGGCAGGAATAACTAGGTATACTCACAGTTGCTTACTGCAGTTGATGGGTCGAGGCATCCTGTATCCGGCGCGCAGCAGGCGCACGAGCCGCGCCACCGGCACGTCGGGGTACGGCGACCCGCCCACCGTCACTATCTCCCATATCACCACGCCGAACGACCATCTGCGGACGTTATATTGAGGTTTATACAAATTTACTACTGGAACTGATGGAAGTTGCGAGAAATATACCGGGTATCTCAAGACTGCTACCGAAAACGAAGCCGGGTGGTAGTTTTAGTGGCTACAAACACAATGCAATTAAAAATTTCGCCTAGAAACGCGACAATATTTTTTTATGATTTTTTAAATATCGTCATTTTTGGGTGGTAAATCCATAGTTTTTGCTAAAATAACAATTTAAACTCTTTTATACCTTAGAGTATTTATAAATAAAAGGGTATATACTATTATTTTAGGAAAAATGTATTTACCACACAAATATGGCCATAGGAAAAAAAATAACAAAAAAAAAATTGTCGCTTTTTCTGTTGCATTGTGTCGGAAGTCGCTTAAACTACCACCCGGCTTCGTTTTCGGTAGCAGTCTTGATATACCCTGTAGAGTCTCCTCCATCAATCCAAACCATCCATCATCATCATCAATCCATCATCATCAGATGATGGCCTAGTAGTATTAGGATTAACAGAAAGAGACGTCACACTTGCGTCAACCACTATGAGTGGTTTGCCATTGTCGAGTAATTACTAATTGCCACCTTACATTCTATTGTTTACGAACTATTTCCAACAATAACTTACACATCGCTCTGCGTGGTGTATATCCTCCTCGTGAGCGACTCCAGCGCCATCCACTTGACAGGCATCTTGCCGTTCCCTTTCTGCTTGTACTGGTTCTCTTCATAAATGTCTCTTGACAGTCCAAAGTCTGCTATCTTCAGGGTCCTATCTGCCGTCACCAGTATATTGCGCGCTGCTAAGTCTCTATGCACCACTCTGTTGGAGGAGAGAAATTCCATTCCCATAGCAATTTGCCTACAGAAGGACAGCAGGTCTAAAGGAGTTAGTTCCAGGTCGCAGACGCCCTGAAGGTCGTACAGTTTGTTGATGACGAGTTTTGTCTCCTTCTGCAGCTTCCATTTGAACAGGTCGTTACGGTAGTCGGTGCTATCAGTGTTGTTGTTATAATACTTCGCGTTGCGCTTTGACACCATCACGTCCCATGAGCATCTGGAAGAAATAATTTTTATTCAGAAATGCACGATTGTTTTTTGGTTTACAGTATTAACCACACAGGCCACACGAAGCTAAAGACGGAGTTGAATTGCTGGTAGTTGCCGTCTCATGATATTATCAGATGATAATATCATGAGACGGCAATGGCGGACTCACACATATGAGAGACCTACCAGTAAAAAGTTCTATCCAAGTAAATGGTAAGTTCCATCTAAGTATTGTATTGTACCTGAGGTAGGTGAGCAGGTCCCCGCGGCTGCAGTACTCGACGACGATGAAGGGGCGGCGCGCGCTGCAGCAGCCCACCAGGCTCACCACGTGCGGGTGCGCGCCCACGCTTTTCATCAGCTCCATCTCCGCGCGGAACGAACGGATCTCGTCCTGCGATGGAAAGTCTGCAGCAACACACATCTAATGACACACGCCGTTTTACTATGTTTTTCTCTTCAGCCACTAGCAGTCCTCTGTAGAACTATTTCAAGGATTTGAATACATATCTCTCTCTTTATGTAGCCACAGGAAAACCACTGCTAAGCATGGCCCTTCTTCAAAGATTTCCATGATTCTGATTCCCTCGATTTAAATTTACGTGACATCGCATCCTGGCAGCCATATTTTGGTAAATATCATTGAAAGATTAGTATTATCCAGCCAATAAGCGTCTTAACGTGAACGCTTGGGAAATTTATCACTTCTAAAAAAAAACAATGTATTGTGAAATTAAAATATTTGTTGAACCCTCAAATGTCGACCATCATTTAATCACTTTTTTCTTTTTTCACTGCCACACGGTTCCCAACACTGTTTTCGCCAGAGAAGAACGGTTAAAAAACTCTCAATAGCAAATAGTACTACCTATTTTCGTAATACAAAACAGCATAGCAAAATTTATGAAACATTCCCAAAAGCACAACTGCTATTTCACCTTTCTTACACCTTAGCACATAATATACCTTTAAGCATCTTAACAGCGACCTGCACGGCGTTGGGCGCGAGCGTGCCGCGGCGCACCAGCCCGAAGGCGCCCTCGCCGATGAGCTCGTGCAGCAGCACGCGGTCGGAGCGCACCTCCCACGGGTCCTCCGCGCCCGACTCCGCGCCGCCAGCCTCCCCACCCTCCTCCGAGCACAGCTTGTCTTCCACTTCCTGTCGAGTTAAGTGTTTTATGAAATTAAAAATTAGATCTAAAAGGTGACCAATGTTCTTTCGAGTTGTTATGTAATATTGAATTTATATCCAACAGCGGCGTGCACAGGATTATGACACTGGGTATGCGGCGGAGTACTCAGTCACAAAAACTTTTTCTTTTATAGTTTTTTAGCATAGCCACAGCCACGCGACGGATCTCTAAGTCGGAAACCATGCCTACATTACAAGTCTTAGATGTACCACTATTCATGTCCATCTTCTACGGCAACGCAGACAAAACAGCGATCGATCGTCGCGGCGGAAGAAATTCTAATAAGTAAAATAAAAAAGCTCACCTAGTCAGCTTTAAATTTTCACATATTCAAGGTTCCGGTTAGTTGAGATTACTATACCTATCCCGATGTAAATAAACGCAATATTTCGGCCACCTCATTCATTCATTTGATAAACATACATTTTTAACACAAACCTCGCAATCAAATAACATTTAAAAAATAAACAAACACACTAGTAAAAGCAAATGACTACAATTAATATCGAAACTTAGTAATAAACTGTTAAATGTACACACTTTCAAATGTTAAAATGAAAAATCCGTTAAGAAACCTATTTTTTTTTTACAAACATACTAGTATAAAATAGTAAACAACGCGAAACACAAAACATTTCTATTTAAACAAATAAAACCTTACTAACCAAAAATGCATAATGTGCATAGGTGATTTATTAGATTCCAGCCTATTAATTTTACTCGGATTATAGGCAACGAACATTTACGATTACTCCCGACAACTGCCGAACTCCCGAGGCCTGCCGCAGGAGTCGCGGCTTTCAATATTCGTGGGTGTGTGCGTTTGCGACTGTGCACGGACACCAACATTACTACACACATGCAAACAAATGTCATGCGGGACGCGGCGGCATGACTTGGTTGATTAGGTACATTATTTTGCTTTGCAGCGCCTCTTGCTTTTCGCGTGGCAACCATAATGTTTGCGTGATTGCAAATAGGTGCTATTTATAAAACATTAGGCGTTTTTAAGTTATTATATTTTGTTTATTCATTTATTTACTATAAATTAAAGTCATCTAAAACGTACCAACGTTATAATAAAATATCTGTGAATGGCAAGTAAAGCACTGCATTTCTGCCTACAAGGAGTGCACGCCCCTGATATCCAAGAGTTATTAGCTGGGGTGATCACTAAAATTCGAAAGATGTCGTAGCAGGTAAAGCTACTTTTTTTCTTCACACAACAGGGAAAATGTATTTATATTATTTCAGGAGAATTTATGATAAGCCTCATGGGTTGGATTGCCGCGCAATCTCTATCGGCTTTCGTTCGTCTATCGTTTTAAAACCTATTTCAGTTTCGGTTTGAAACTCGGAAAGGACAATTCGGTAACTAAAATGGATTTTAAAACTATCTATGAATAAGGCTATTCGGCTGTGCCCCAATCACGTTATCTCTTAACACAACTACTGAAGAGAGAACAAGCAACTACTATCGAACAAAAGTAATTGGTACCGTTTAACGTTTATACAAATATTTGTACGATCCACAGGTATTTGTTTCGGGTCTGGGTGCTTGTGGGGCCGAAAAGTCGTTCGTAGTTCAGGAATACACCCGAGACAAGCCTGAATCTTAGTGTGGGGTCAGGACTATGTATGTGACTGTTGGGTGTATTTATTATATGAATGCATACGTACGAGGAAGTAGTGTTGGTTGGCGGTGCTGCGACGTCGACAGCGCAGCGCGGCGGCGAGCGTGGCGGCCGCGGCCAGCGCGCACCACGCGCCCGCCGCCGCGCCCGCCCACACCCACGCCTGCATCTCTGCCGCGACACACTGACTCTAAGTACGAGCCATCACAACACTACCACTGAGGTATTATACTAGAGCGGACATCGGGAACAAAATCTTTGCGGGAATAAAATATTGTGCGCGCACACGGGAATCCAGTGAAGCGAGACAGAGAGAAATAGAAGGAGCCTTAGATTATATACTCGTCTAGATGACACATCACACCTCACTGCGAGGCTCAAAAAAAGTCTACCAAATTTGGTAGACTCGCTTCTCACGTACGTCAGTGTCATTTGAACTACATATGGATAACGTGCTCCCGAAAAATAATTAATTATGCCGGTTTGTGCTGTCGAATTGTATCGCAATTGTGTGGGAAAACTGTATAATAATACCAATATCACTTTCTATCGGTAACATTATTGTTAAACCACTATTATTTGAAGAAAACATGAACTTTTAATTCATTATTTTGAAGATGAGTTTCATTGGCCAGTGTTGTCAATTTATTACTAGGAAAATTTGTTGAAACTATGGGAGAAACTATAAAACACAAATATCATTACATAATATTTCGATCAGAATAACAACAAGAAGAATGGCATTATTTATTGAATGAGTAAATAAAACTTACCTACACGATATTAATGAAACCCACGACGACATGCACTTCATAGTAATTTTATTAATTCTTTGCCTTGCATGTACCATTCAAAATTTCATAAACGGGGTACTGCTATTGTCATCTTTGAAGAAACAGCGAGAACTTATTCAAGGTCCTAATAATATTTTTAGACTTCCTACGGATTCCGTACTAGCAAATTGCTGGAGAGACATTACACAGCGGAAACGAAAAGAAGACCATTCGTAGCCTCACATGACTTCATTTGTGTGTTCCGAACATTTTACTTATGATGATTTATATTTTACATAAATACAGAAATCAGATAACAGCCCAGGCAATAAATCCAAAGAGTTAATTCTATTCGGAAACAAACACTAGGAGATGGGTTTAGATCTTTATTGTTTTTACTAAAATGCGTTATAAATATAATTAATAGTATTTATTAATTATATTTATAACGCATTTTATATATTGTTATGTTAAGTATTGTATTACTTTAAATAAAGAAAAAATATTTTATTTAACCTATTTTGTATATCAAATAATGGGGAAAAGTTAAGTTAATAATCTGGAGTAGGCATCCCTAAACACACACACCTTGACAGTTGGATTACAATAATTACACGACCCGTACTCACACATATCAACGAAAGTGAGGACACTTTTAGCGCATCGTTTGTTGACATTGCTCAGTCTAGACGAGTATATAAATCTAAGAGAAGGAGCGGTATGGTATTGTTCATTTTGTTACAAATATTTTGTTTGCAGTGCCACCTCTAGTATAATATCTCAATGCACACTACGCACTATTTACTACTGGGGAACTGTACTTCATAAGCTTTTACTTGCACGTTGCCCGGAACACCTTGTATACTACTGGGTAGTGTTTGGATAAATAGCAATCGCAAATAGCAAGTGAAGTTGATAACATATCACAAGTTCTTTAAATAAGCTAAATGCGAATTGTGATTGTGATTCACAAAGCCGATCTGCTAATATCTGCTGTAAGATCTCGTGTAATTTATAAAGGAGTGAGTATTTTACGGACCTATTTACAGTCAATTTGGTGTGTTTAGTTTTAGATCTTAAAGCAGACTTTAAAGCATCTAGGGATTTTAGATATAAAAAATAGACATGGTCATTCAGGTGATTCAAATTCTACACAGACTGAACTTACTACATCAAGTTTTTTTTAATTAAAGGAGACAAACGAGCACTTGGAGATGTTTATATTTACCAGGAAAAATTGTAAATCTGCTGGTGTGTGCGAAGTGGTCGCCGATGATCGCGTATATCGACACGTTGTAGATGCCCTCACCCACGACGTCTTTGACTACCGCTTCAGAAGCATTCTGTTAACAAATTGCTAAAATATTACTGTAGTCCAAGGAAGAGGAGAGAAGAATTTTTGTGCTACAAAATACAAAGGTTTTCTCAAACTCCCCGTGCAGTATTTTTTGATTTTGCAATATAACTGCACCGTCAAGTGCAATATTATCGATTTAGAGTATTCACTGGCACAGGAAATTAGGTAAAATTACCTACTACTGGACATATTGACTTAACATTTTCGGTCTCAGAATGGTGAGCGCAGTGGGGTGCCAAGCATTGCTTGTAATTCAAGGTGTTTTTTGTTTTTGCTACTTATAATGAGCAGTTGTATCGTACCCATTTCTCTTTTTCTTGACATATCCTTTCAGGAACGCAACTGTCACATGGTAATATAAATGCTTTCAAAGTTCCCTTACCCCTGACGCAGTGACAGTGAACTGATCCTGATTAGTCCGCACGGTGATATTGTAACTCTGTGGCAGAAGCCGGGGCCTGGTCCAGCCCACGTGAATGTTCCACGTGCCTTGATCACCTTCTGTCGCCTCGAGAGACATTTCTGGTGGATATTCTGGTTTAGTATTACCTAAGAACAAATTATATTTTTATGTAATGGTGAAAGTTAAAGATTTTGGACTTTTGGTTTGTTATAATGGTATATAATTTCTAATACGGGTTCGGTTTACTATTTATATTTTTTTACATACATACATAATATTCTTCATCGGTTTAGGTACTTAACTAAATGTAAACAAACCAGAACACGTGACGCATGGTTGTTCAACATTTTATTGCAATGTCCAATTTACGAATATTTTCTTAGTCAACCAAGTAACAAGTATTAACAACAATTAACAGCAGCTTATAACAAATAATAACTAAAACAGAGTAAAGAACAACGATGAACACTTCCAAACACTTCACCACTTCACGAAAACAGTAAGTACATTGAAGTTGTGATTGAAGTACATTAACGCAATGAATAATAATTGGCTGCCACAGATAACATACGATGATGCTTAGTTATCCGACCTAACGCATTATCTTTCATTTAAATTGTCGCATTACGGTAAAGTCGTACTTCTAGATTTTGTAGCATAATATTTCTTGTAACTTTTATGAAAATGTTTTGGATGCCTGACTGTTTGGGTCTTTTTTATAGACAAATTGCATTATGTAAAATTAGATAATTTAATTTAGATAATTTAATTATGATCTTACATAATTTAATTGTTTCCAAGCTCACACATTCATAATTATAATCGTTATAATAAATTTGAACATGCAATGTAGTTTTACATTTACGTAAACATTTTTTTGTCTTCAATTAATTTAGAAATGAGAAATGGCAATGTTAAATAACCTTTTTTATGGTTTGTTACATTTAGTTAAGTACTTAAACCGATGGAGTATAGATATATAAACTTACGCCTTTTTTCCAGAAAGGGTAAGCAGAGGTACCAGGACACGCACATTTCGCCCTGTATGTTCCGTCCTACGATGTAATAGCCCCTATAACCCCCTATCGCCATATAGGGCACAGGTTCCTGACTCTGGGTTGATGATGAATAGAAAAATCCAATATCACTTTGGCCGACCCGGGATTTGAATTAGAGACCTCAGCTTTGTAACCGTACATTAGTACAACTACACCAATGAGACAGAGCAATTGTGATTTTTTGTCTAAGATGGTACAAGAGGGTGTAAAAGTCATTGTGCTTACTGATAATGCATTCTTCATGTTCGGAGCACGAGGGTGTCTGGTAGTGGAACTCAGTTTTTCCATAATATCCCATCACCTCCACGTAACACTTATCATCCAGGGGAAGCTTATCAATTGTTACACTAGGATTATTTGTAGGCTGCAAGTAGAAAAACAATTATAAATACAGTTTGTGATTGCCTTTAAATAGGTTTTTATTTGATTCCAAACTCACCCAAACGTATTTATCTTGGATATCAGTCTTGTCGCATATGTTGCTTACTCTGAAGCACAGATCGTTTTCTGAAATGGTCAAAATCATTAATACATACGATTCTTCAATACGGTACTGTTTTCTTGGCAAAATGGTGATTCTGCGCATTGCATTGGACCATCTGGACCTTTCCTTTGAGCGAGCATTTACAATGTCCACGGGCCACGTGTCATTTAAAATTCTCATGACGTAGGTGCATAAACCGTGTGCTATTAATGGTGCTATTAAATCAGTAGCGTCTAAATAGTAACCAAAGGAAGGAAATCCGCTACAAGATCTCGATGGTGAATGCCAAAAAAAACCGTCTTCCTACAACTATCTATACAGTTCTTTAGTAGTGTGTGTGGTGGCCTATTGGTAACAGGGTCAGATGCGGCTACCAATATGTTTCACTGAGGTCGAAGTTCGAATCCCAGAGCACATCTCTGACTTTTCGGAGTCATACATGTATTGATATTCAATCACCACACACTATAATGGTGAAGGATAACATCGCGAAGAAACCTGCATACCACCGCTTGTCCGCCAACCCACACTAGGCCAGCGTGGTGGGCTTTATGGCCTGACTACTCTCAATAGTAGAGAAGACCCTGCATTGGGACGTATGTGGGCTGATAAACAACAGTACCGTGTGCTTTGCAATAGGATCTTTGAAATCAAGTTTTGTTAGCAACCTTCCAATGCCAAGTGGTGACAAAATCTTCAGATGGAAAATACGTTACGCAGGATTATCATGATCTTCATGCAGAATTTATACCAGATTGTAAAAATAACAAACCTCCTGTAGAATTCCAAGAGAATACGCCAGTAATATGCGAATCTTCGTTTGAATAGTTGCCTACGAAAGCAACCGTTACAGCATAATCTCTATGGTCTGGTGAAGGGGCATCGTACTCAGGCAGAACTGAGTTCTTCGTCCATTTGTGGGGGACTCCATTATCGGATAGTATTACTGACCATATCGTGTATTTAATGTTCTTCATTATGTAAAACTTTGCATACTTCGTCTTCGGTTTTAGCAGCCTGTAGGTTATCTGTAAGAGAGATTAGTCTATTATAATTTTGATGTCATATAGAGTTGGTATGTCCATGTTATTGCTATTAGGGCAGCATAAGTAAGCGGTTACTGCGGCCTTTCCAATACCTCTATACTTGGGAATAGTGGATGTGTTGTTGATCTTTGAAAACCTATAATACATTTATTTATACTGTCATAGAAATAAAGCGTATCATGGCACTAAAGTTTTGGTCTCAGTATTTAGGTCAATTCTATTTTGCTTTTATAGATGTTTTTTTTGTTGTTTTTATTTACAAATCGGTGTTGTTTAGGCGTTCGGTTTACTCTGTTTGGGTATATTTGTTATCAATTCACCCGCATGGAGTTGCTGTTAGTAAAATGATATAGGTGCATATACTTTGTTAATTGGAAGTAGGTAGTATCGACGCCTCACAGGGTTAGTAGTAGTAGCAAAGCATGAATAAGCATCATTTTTTTTAGGATAGGTTCAGATCCGATAGCTGAAACTTTATTGACAGCCGTAGAGGCTTAAGACGCTGGTTGTGAAACTGCAGGCCTCGAATTTGATCCCTGTGGAATGACAAATGTGTGATCCATGAATATCTAGTAGATTTGTGTTTTCTTTCTGTGAAATATGGAAAGCTTAATATTATGGCTCCCGTTCCGTAAGCCCTGGAAGGGGTGTGCAGGGTATGTTAAATGTAAGTGTCACTGACATTTCAGCAAGATATGCAGGACTGTGATCGCACCGCACGAAATTTCTGAACGAAAACGAAAATGCAGATTGTTATTTTAAAAGGAAAAGTATGGGGATTTCCACGTTATTTTGAATAGGTTAGTTGCATTGTTGTATTCATTTTATATCGGTAGGTGCGTAAATGAAATTAAAGTCAATGCATTGTGTAAATTCTAATTAGGTACACATTTGACTGTTGGGTGTTATTTATTTATTTATTACTATTTATCCGTAAGTCCTATCCGGATACGAGCATTTTGCCAGCATTGTAGTCCTTAAAACAACAATTTGTAAATAAATTCTATTACAAATGTTAAACACATTGTTGCTGTTTTACAAATTGATAAACACGAGAGTATAGTCAGTCTATTTGTTGTATTTATAACGTCCTGTCTCGTACATTAGCATGAATCCACCTTCGCCTTTGTCTCAAGGTCCTGAAACAATGTCACTCGATTCAGGATGACATGAATTCATTATACACCAAATATGGCGGTCGTGTTGCTAACTACATCGGTTTTTTTTATGTGGCTGGCTATCTTGCAAATTTCTTACCCATTGCCTTGGAATGCTATTGATATTAACTATGAATGTGATTGTTCAGAGTATAAAAAAACTCAATATTAATAAGTAATTGAAAGTCAATCACCACGCACTCAAACGGTGACGGAAAACATCGTGAGGAAACCTGCATACCATAGCAATTTATAAGAATTTCTTTGGTATTTATTTATTTATTTAATAAGGTTCACCAACAATTGTTTACATTGATTTAGAAGTACAGTGTACATGTAAAAGAATCAAAAAGTAAATGTAACAATCACTTAAAGGTAAACACCACATGTGCAAAAAATATTACAGTTAACACACCTAATATATACAAAAAAAAAACCACAGAAGTTATACACCAAAGAAAGATAACAACATAGAAACACAAATTATTAAAATTAATTAGAGATCATTACAAATAATATTCTTAACCTTCGTAGTAAAATTTGGAAAGGAGTCCAAATGTAAGTCAATTTGATCGCTGCAGCTATTAATTTCTTTACATAGTCTTGCACAAGGAGAATTTGCGCCTAGCACTGTTCTTCTTTTAGGTGGACAGAGAGGAGTAATGGGGTAACGAGGGATCCTATGAGGTACACGGAGATTAAAGCTGTTTAGTAAGGCTGGGCAATTAATCTTGTTTTTAAAAATTTTATATGCATACTTAGCGTCAATTATCTGTCTACGTGCATCTAAGGAAGTTATTTTGAAGTATTGCAACCTATTACTGTACGACCGAAGTTCTTTAGCATTTCTTGAAGTGAAAGTAAGGTGCCATAGAAAACGCTTTTGCACTCTTTCAATACGAAGTGAATGTGTAGCGTAATGCGGCCGCCATACCACGCTGCAGTACTCCAGGATACTCCTTACAAGACCATTATAGAGCAAAATTTTAATTTTATGATTATGGAACACTTTGCAATTTCTGATCAAAAAACCCATCATTCTTGATAATTTTTTTATAATATAGTCCATATGGGTCGTGAAAGTTAGTTTTGAGTCGAAAAAAACACCCAAATCTCTGATATTATGAACTTCGTTAACTTTATCGTTATAAATGTGATAGTCAAACTGTATCGAATTGATCTTTCGTGAAAATTTTACGTGATAGCACTTCGTTGAATTGAGAATCATTCCGTTTTTCTCGCACCAGAGCACAAGCCTGTTTAGGTCGCTCTGTAATTTTTTTGAATCTGCCTGTGATCCGACTATCCTAACGAATTTTAGGTCATCAGCGTACATGTAAAAGTCAGAAAATTCGAAGCATTCAAAAACATCATTCATAAAATAATTAAACAGGACAGGTCCCAAATGTGAACCCTGTGGAACTCCAGACGTAATGTTTCGTAAATTTGATTGAAAACCATTAACCACGGCATAAAAATGTCTTGCATCCAGATACGAATGTATCCATTTTAGCATGGTGTCGTGGAAACCATATGCTTGTAGCTTTATTAGTAAGATGTTATGCGAGACCTTATCGAAAGCCTTACTGAAATCTGTGTAAATTACATCAGCTTGACATCCAGAATCAACAGCTTTGATCAATAATTCAGTGAAAATGACTAAGTTGGTGGCAGTAGATCGAGACCGGACAAAACCATGTTGATTATCACACAAGTATCTTTCTAGATGACTTGTGATATATGGATGAATCAATGCTTCAAAGATTTTAGCAAACACTGACAAAATTGAAATAGGTCTGTAATTCATAATGATTTCATGACTATCTGATTTGTGAATAGGCACGACCTTTGCTATTTTCCATTTAGTGGGAAAAATACCTGAGGACAATGAGTAATTATATATTATTAATAAAGGTTGAACTAGCTCAGTTGCACATTGAACGACAAAAAACGGTGGTATTGCGTCAGGACCTGCCCCCTTGTTACGATCAATATTCTTTAATTTTTTCAAAATTTGATCGTGTTGCAAGAAAGGAATTGTTAAACTTAAGCTGTTCTTCTGAAGTTCTTGCAAAAATATCGAATCGCACTGCTCTCTTGTGTCACCGTCAGAACAATAGACTGAGGAGAAGTATGTAGCAAATAGCTCACAGATTTCAGTACCATTCGAGCTGACTGAGGTTCCGTTAGACATTTCGTGAGGGTAGGAGCTGACTCCACCCCTTTTTGCCTTCACAAAGTTCCAAAACAATTTTGGATTTTTAAAAATTTCGTCTTCCAGCATCTTGGTGTAATTTATATAACAAGTTGTGGCTTTCTTTTTACATCGTTTATTTAGCAAATTAAGTTCTATATCATCCAAAGGGTTTTTATATTTTTTGTATTGAATTCTTGTTTTATTTTTTTCCTTCAACATTTTATTAGGCTCGGACTAAACCAGGGTGGGTATTTGTTATTTTTTTTAAAAGAGTTTGGTACCTATTTTTCGATACATGCCCATATAGTATCATAGAAAGTCTCAACCATGCCATTCACATCTCTATGCCCACCCAATAAAGCGTTCCAGTTTATATCCCTTAGATATGAAATAATTTGTTCATAATTAGCTTTGCGAAAATTTAGTTTTATTTTAGAAGTGTTATAAACTAACTTATGTTTTTTTTCTAAACTTACGTCAATATTTAAAGGAGGATGCAAACGATCAACAATGCTTAGGGCATTATGACACTCACTAACGACGCATGAATTGCTTGTTGATAATATTAGATCAAGTAAACGACCAGAAGAATTAGCTATACTATTAAGTTGGTTCAAACTATTAAGATGCGTAAAATCAACAAAAAGTTCTTCCAAACTGGTTAAACAACCATTGCCTTTTGACTCATCAACTGATTTCTAATCTATTTTTCCAAGATTAAGATCTCCCATTATATTCACCTGCGTATTAGAAATTATTTCAAATACATTATTACAATTACTTATAAACTTCGAAAGAGAATGGCGGGATACAGGAGGGGGTAAATATACAGCACAGAGTGCTATTCGACGTACAGTCTGCGTGATAGACACATCTAAAATTATCCATAGATCCTCACAATCACTTTCCCATTTCCGCATACGTTGAGATTTTATACTTTTCTTAACTGCAATCAACACTGCTCCACCTTCTTTACCACATTGGATTCTCGACGTTTCCCTGTCCCTCCTGTAAACTACATACCTTCCATCGAACAGCTCGCTACTCAGTACAGAATTATTGAGCCAAGTTTCAGACAGTACAATAACATCATAGTTGGTGCAGCATACATTACGGTAAAACGCGTGTGTTTTCGTTCTTAAACCTCGACTGTTCTGGTAATATATATTTAATGAGTTATAGAATTGTATAATCAATCAGTCTGTTACATTAAATAAAAAGATTTATAGGTAGGATAACTCTAATTATTCTAATTTCTTGAGAGTATCCATATTTCTTATTAAAATGTATCCAGAGTCGTCATTCTTTCTTGCATAGATTCTACTGTTCCTTACCCATACGTACTTATATCCTTTTTCCTTTGCCTTTAACCTGGTAGCGGCATGAAGATATTTATTGCTCGGAGAAAGATGCTCAAGGACATAAATCGGAGATTTTTTGCTTGTGATTCCTAGATGGGATGTATCGAGTTTATTTTGTGGATTAGCTTTATTAAATCTTATAACGGCAGCTAGCAGTTGGTCCCGGATTCTTGATGAAGCAAGTTGAATTATTACTGATCGTGGACGATTGTTATCTTGGCTCATTTTAGCAACTCGCGAGCAATGCATTATGTCAGTATCCTGAATTGGGCAGCCAACTTTTGTTCCCAGTTGCTTAATGATGAGGTTCAAATTCTCATTTTTATTTTCCGGAAGACACTGGACCTCAATATTATTAGATCGTGAATGTTGTTCAAGATAATCCAGTCGTTCGGTTAAATTACTCACTGTATTTGTTAATTTCAAATTTTCTTCCTGTAATTTTAACATAGTTGTGCGATGTGTATTTTGTGCAGTCTGGATATCCTCAAAAGTTTTATTTATAAAAGCCATTGCGTCCTTTACTTCACTAATTTCTTCTTTTATTTTTTTTGGATTTAGCTCTTTATTCACGATTTCAGTCACACAGTTACTAAGTTGCGTGTACATATTGTTAAGTTCAAGCTTGATAACTTCTTGTACAATTGCACGTACATCTTCCGCTGTGAGTGTACCTGACCCTGGCGGCGAGTTTAATGCTGGTCTTTTGTTTCCTCGCACATTGGATATGTTACGTGTAGGAATTTCCTTCTTGCAGGGTCTTGCCACTACTGACTTGCATGAAGGACAAATCCATTTTTTATATAATTCCAATTTTCTCGCTGCTTCCGGTATAGTTAAACATTCAAAATGATACGACTTTTGGCAAGTCATGCAAGTGAGATGTTGTTCACTCTCATCTAAGTTCTCATTATTACAACATCCAAAAATATGCGAGATCGCGGATACATTAGTCGTTTCTGGGTTCATTTTGTGTCCACTCACAATTTTCAAATCAATAAATGTAAGTAAGGTATGTAAGTCCGTCAACCCGCACTACGCCAGCGTGGTGGACTATATGGCCTAATAAATAAAATACTCGCCAACTCAGACTAGGTCAGCATGGTGGATTATGGCCATCTCAATCGAACTCTTTATTGTAGAGGAGGTCCGTGCCCTGCAGAGGCGCTTATATGGGCTAGGTAATCTTAAGTGTATTTGTAGTTCTATACATAATTTATATTGAATAATGCACACATTCATACATTTCGTACAGACTAATGAACTCAACTATTCGTTTTTGAGGGTCAATATATTTTTTATCGGGGTATTGACGTCACGTGCTAGTTGCTACGAGTACTTATGAAAAAACCAAATAAAAAAATAATCGATCGCATCTTAGCGATCGCATTATTTCTCAACAAAGTGACATATTAATTATTATTGTTAAGTGTGTAAATAAGCATGTAGAATCTATGATATCATTGTTTGAATTGCGTTCTGGTGAAGTAAGTTTCTTCTCAAACTTTACTAGTGGTAGGTCTCTATTATGTGAGAGGCCACCTGGGTTGGTACCCCAGCAATGTCTATTTCTCCCATCAAATAACAGTTTAAATGCACTGTTGTGTTTCGGATTGAAGGAAATTGTAGACAGAGTGACTACTGGATATGATGAGGCTTAAAAACTTATGTCTCAGGTTGGCGAGTGCAGAGGAATGCCAAGCATTGCTTTGTAATTCATGGTGTTGTTTGGCGATGCTACTATCCCTGAGCATATGCATCGCTTGCCATTCATGCTATTTAAAAAAAATATTGGGAAAGTGGAAGGCCTCAGAGTTTAGACTTTAAACAGGAACATTACGCTAGCTCTGCAAAAAGTATGGATGGACAGTGTTTTTATGTTTTAGTGGCCAGCTTATACATTATTAGGCCCACTTTATTTAATATCTACTATAATAGGTACATATGTATATTGTCGTAATTTATGGGAGAGACTTTATTTTATACCTAATGCCGAAAATCTTAATAGTTCGATTGGATATATTACGCAGGCCGCTCCCTAAAGATTGCCTTAGAAGATTTTGGAAGAAGACTATGTTTATCTATCTCGTGATTGATAAGTCTTTGCGAGAGTGATGTCAAAATACTGTTTCTAAAAATACTTTCTCAATTTATTAACTTGATTTTATACTTACTCAATAAAATAACATAAAAATAAAAATACTTACGCGTTCATACACTTCGTATTTGTCTGCTAATAGTAAGACAATTTGCCAGTGTTCTGACGTCCCCACCTCCACTACGACCTGTTCAGCATTACGGCACCTTATTTGCACTCCTGAAGGATCTGATGCCACTCTGAGACTGTTGGCTGTAAAGCAAAATAACATATTAAAGCAAATATTTATTTATTAGAATTATCATAATATTGTAAAACGGTAGACTGCCTGAATGAATGCCTATGCATCACACATAGCACGAAGAACGAATAACCGGTGGGGACGAAAGGTTCTAGAGTGGAGGCTAGGTACAAGTAAGCGCAGTGTCGGACGCCCGCTTAAAAGGTGGATGGATGACTTGGTTAAGGTTGCAGGAAGTTGCTGGAAGCAAGCCACTTCCGACAGGATATTATGGAGATCCTTGGCGAATATATTCAGCTATTGACTGTATGAGCTGAAGAGAGAGAGAGAGAGACAGAGAGAGTCTCATCTATCTAGTCGAATCACACAAGCTCGTGGGGTCAGCATAGCGTGTTGCAGAAATATTGGACACATTGCTGATACAGGATACCCCCAACAGGTCGATGTGGAGATCCTTGGGGGCGGTCTATGTTCAGCAGTGGAGTGGCTGAAGAAAGAAGACGAAGATATTGCTGAGATCGAACTTCTTTTATGATTATGAGCAATAATGTTTAAGTAGTTGGTACGTATAATTGAATTATTTTATTTTTTATGCCATCAAAAATCGTGTTGTCCTCAACATGTGAATTGAATTATGAATATTAGAATATGGTAGCTACTACCTCCATTAATTAGTACTCATAAAGAGATTGGCAATGTATACTTATACATATAGGTATTTACCCCAAAAACTGCCTACACAGCTGGAATTGGAGGGCTGAAACAAAAAAATAATATTTTAAGGCACAGACGAAACTAAAATTTAAATAAGTATCTGATATGTTTAAATTAGTGCAATTTACGAAAAGTTTTCGAGCGAACTGCATTTAACCCGTCCTACAATAATATAATCAATTATTTGTAAATATAGAATAAGCATGACTATGTACTGACTCGCCATAGGAGTTATTTAATTGCCTACGTGATCAATAAACCAATTTCATTTCATTTCATTTCTACTTTGGGGGCTTGTGGCCTAGGCCAATTTTATAGGGCCATGTTTTATGAAATTGATGTGAAGTTCTTATTAATGCACTCCTTTTTGCATTTAAATCCATTGTAAAAACAACAAAAGTCGCAAGTTTGGCGCCATTGCCTTACCGTGCTCTACGCTAGCACCAAGCTTGAATGTTCGATCAAGTTACTGACTCTACTCCGCCGATGAAAAAACAATATATAACACTACGAAGTTATGTGTATTAATATAATAAGAACACACATTTTTTCATCGTTTGAAAATAACTTATAAAACCTCGTGCCAATTGAGACACTGCGACGTAGGAGATTGACCTAAATAAATAGATTTTAAGCGATAACCCAAGATCTATTTGAAATCCAGCGCAATAAATTAGGAGATCATTGATCTGTCCGTATTACATCGGAGTATGGACGTTCAAATGCGTCATAGCTTATAAATTACACATTATCATTTTCAGAATGTGCTACGACTTTAACTGTTTTGTGGTTGAATAATGTAACTCCGTAGTTTTTAAGCCGAGGCGACGCTAGTGATAACGCACCTAATATTCCTATTTGACAGCCTCCATGGCGCAGTTGGTTAGACGCCAGCAGTGAAACGAGAGGCCGCGGGTTCGATCCTCGCACCGGAACAAATATTTGTGTGAACCACAGGTATTTGTTTCGGTTCTGGGTGTTTGTGAGACCGTATAGTCTCTCGTAGTTCTTGATACCCACGACACAAGACTCGATCTTAGTGTGGGGTTAGGTCTATGTATGTGACTGTTGGGTGTATTTATTTATTTACTCAATATATATTTACTGACGCTTCTCCAGTCCACTCATTTATGTTTACCTACTGGATACCCGGTATACACAAACTGATACCTGAATAATTAAAAAATGGGCTATAGTCTTTAATAGCTATACATATCTAGTCTACGTTGAAACAAAATAAGGTATGAAGTATTGCCCATGCATTACTGCAACAGCCAGCTGAATGAGAAACTCCATTACTGGCTCAATATTTGGGATTTAATTATCATCTATTATTACTGTAATTTATTGTGTAGACTTTGTTTTTAAGTTTCTTGTTTTATTGTATTATTGTTATTGTGCTGGCAATAAAAATAATTTCTTCATTTCTGTCTTGTATGTATTTCTTAGAAATCACAATTTAACTATTATATCATGTAACATTCCAAAAATGTTATATTTATTTATTACAAGTTAGTTCCAATGCGGATATTAAACCGTTTCTCTTCGTTTCTCAGCCAGTTTTCCCCCGGTAGCTGTTAAATATTACATGGTTTTAAGGTTTATCCCACAACTGCATTCGAACCTACGACCTCTAATTGCTCAGCAGAGGTCACACTAATGAGGTATGTTACAACCTACTTCAGCTTATTGCAGGGAATAAATAAACATGGTCTATACACAAAATAAATTTGTAACCGATCAACGTACGTATGTGTATTGGAGATAAATAAGGAAAACTAATTTTGGAGGACTGTATGTAAAATTAGGTGTTAAAATTTAAACGATAGTCTTTTAACCGGTGATTTGTTCCAGGCAACCTGAATATAATATAATTGACCAGAAGCATGAAATATATTGGTAAGACCCCGTAAAAAAACAGGACGACCAAAAAAATGTAGTAAAAACAAAGTTTTACGCCACACGTGCATTTAAAGAGAAAGTATCTTAAAAATATGTGTTTAAGTGGAATTCAAAACGTCCTCTCGGTCGTTAATGCGCGATGGAATTATTGGTGTGATGATGTTTATAAACATGTGCAGAAATACCCCATGTCACCTGATGGATTGAGTGCCCAGGGCCCTCCGCCCACGGACGCCACGGCTCCACTATTAGCGCCAACTGACATTGTTGTGAGAACGACTAAATGTACAAGAATTTGGACTACGGATCTCTGTGCGTTTGTATTAGTCATCACAATCCAAACATCTATGTTAGACTTGGCGTAGCCACTACTAAAGTCTGAACTAATGCTCCACCCATATAATCCTTAAACATGTTCCGTAGCTCAGTGCATGTAATAACCTCCAGGGATTCAAATAAATTACTACTAAAGAATTGTTAATATGATCAGAGAAACTAAAAATAATGTAACAGTAGACACACCTACTTAAAATAAATTAAATGTTTTTATAGGCTGATCAACTGTGAAATTGTTTAGTAATGACTAATGAGTAAGTAGCGGGTATAAAGCTTAACATTAGTTTCAAGAGAGAAATACATTTAGCGACTGAAGACTCCATCTCAATGCTCCCTGCTCTTCAAGCTATTGTAGTAAGTTGATGCCATTCAGGTGCTATCTGATAGCATCAAATGCCAAATTTTCTCTTAATTATTTTATTATATTTACCAGCACTAGGCCGCGGATCACAGACTTAGAAAATTCAAGTTTAGTATGCGCAAAGTGAGTTATTATCGAACACTATAGCGTTGAAGATGTGACAAGAATTCTTCTGCATGAAATTTTCAAAATTATGTGAAAAGTAACACTAACCCGACGGAGTAGGTTGTAGAAACCTGCATATTATATCCGGCACTTCGCTTGTAAAATTATAAGGCAAATCGTATGATTTATCTACTTATACAGATACATAGCAAAATGAAGTCATGTAGCACTAACCCCAAAAAGGTATAAGAATTAAGAGCAGGAAAAAGAAGCTTACATTTGGCTGATAAAAGCTATTTTGATATCAATTTCATCAAGCTTTTAAGTAAGTGTTTTGCGTAACCCTATCATGTTATTCTCAACAAGTATATTTAGTGTTGCCAATATTTCAGTCGATTGATTACGTGATATCGTGTTGTACAGGCATCTGATAACAATGTAGAGGTCATGCTGACAAATTTCAGTTGTAGAACCTGTAACCATTCGGTACATTTTCAATAGATTTTCCATGAATTTATACGTAATAAGCTTTCGCTGTAGTTTGAATACCTATGCATAGAGTAGCAATTGCTTGTTAAGATAGTGTAATACAAAATTGATGTTTAATTAACTGATTTCTTAGTGTGCTTCATTTGACCACCGAGGTAAGTAATAATATGTCATTATTAACGACATAAAAATTATTTTAAAGTTACTTGCCACTATAAAATACTTAATTATACTTAATACTATTTATGAAACTTACTTGCATGAGTATTTAATACCGAGTTTACATTAAGCTACTTTTTTGTGTTCGAGGCTGAGCTTACGGAAGAATTAGGCTTAATTAACAAAGCAAAGACGCAATTTGTTTTAAGATATGCATAATATTTCTACCAATCTACTGGTAACTGTCTTCATTCGAAACGAATACTGTTAAATCATGACAAAACAAGTTTTACAAAGCTATATTTAATTATATGTGGATGAAAGACATGAGTGGTTGAAGGCTGTATATTTTCAGCAGTATATGGTACCTCAATTACCTTTTATAGCGTCTTAAAATTTTAATGTACCTATACCTAACTAGTTTGGTTAGAAAATATTTCTCTTACATACAGATTCAAATTCATTTTTAGGTTCTACTATGCTTCATGTTTGCTCAAAATTTTTTCAGGTGCCTATGGAACGCCAATACCGCTAACGGTAAGTTCATAGATTTAAGTTTTTCAAATCAGCTTCAAGCGCTATTTAGACAAAAATTCAGTTGCTTTTAGTGCAATCCATATCTATGTATTCTTATTTTTCAGTTTGTTCAAGTATTCTTCCGGTATTTCTTAAAAACTTACTGATCAAGTTAGGTATAAAATTTTATATTTGCTGCTTTTGTCAAAAAATCCATATAATAAATAAATTTATGAAGATTACTCTAAAAACTCCTGCTAAGATCTTATATCTTACGAATATAATTTCAATTTATTTCATGTTTCAATTAGTAGTTACAATAATTTCCTTAAGATTAATTATAATTGTCAGGCATTAATACAACATGTAACATTCAATTGGTTTTGTTAGTGGTACCCAAACTAAGCATGCTTGTATCTTGGGTACCTCGTTACGAGTAAACAGACGACTTTACATTCTACAATAATTTCTAATCTTAGTACAACTTATTACATTCATTACTACTTGATTACTGTTAAATGTACACGGAACAATTTGATAAGCTTTTTAGTATGTGAGTGTATGTGTGTATGTGAGTGAGAGTATGTATGTATGTATGTGTGTGCGTGTGTGTGAGTGAGAGAGAAAGAGAGTAAGTACCATTAGCCAAATACATTTTTTTCAGATCCTTCATAATTTAAAGAGACTAGCCACTTCTTTAAAACTAACTTGCCGGCATAGTTGGAAAGAGTGGTGATATTGCAAAATTTTTTATGACTTTATTGTAAATATGTGGAAGTAAATAAAGTGGACAGGGCCTAGCCATAACGGACTTGAGTGGGGGTTCAGGGATGCTAAAGACGCGCTTCGAGGCAAGTGACATATAATCTGTCCTAAGCAGTAGTGTTCGATGAAAACTAAGGGCTGCCTCTAAAATAAATAGTTGCCTCACGCGAAGCCTCACTGAAGATTCTTTATATAGAAGATCTGTTGGGTAACAGAATGGCTTCCTCAGCATCACCTAAACAACCGCCCTTTGAGCTCTTTCCAAAACAATTAGTGTACCTTTGTCGGCACCGCCCCAAAGCAGAATTCAATATTGTATGACTGATTGACAGAGAGCATGAAAGACCACGATGATTATATTAGGAGTACAATCTCGTAACTTCCTCATTATGTAAATAAATTTTCTTACACGATCGGAAAGAACTTCTTAACTTAAGAAGAATTAATAACGCTGTTGCTTCGTTTTTATTCATTTATTATATCTAATGCCCCGAGTTGACTATTTAGTATATTATTTAATTCTAGGATTACGTCATAAGTTTACTGAAGTATGCGTAAACTCTGTAGCACAGAGCACTCATGTACATATTATATCGTTTTAGGAGAATTGGATTTAAGTTCTTCAGTATTATTACGTGTTAATGTAGAGAGACAGAGAGAGTATTATTTTGTGTTTCTGACGTAGTGTAAAATTACCACGATATTTGTCAGCATTTATTATAAACGCGTAAGATAATGACGGATAGGCTTTGGCAATATACTTGACGGCTGAACGTACATTATAAAATTCACACATCTTTGGAAAATTGTATCAATATATTTTGTTCTTAAAAACTTTTTGAAATGTAGAGAGCTTCCGTAAAATCTATGGAAAACTTACATTTATTTTACGATTGCTATTTCCGTACTAGGTAAAAATTTTTGATATTTTACAAATGATAAAAAAAATAATCATAAAATCCGTCATATACACGAGGATTGCGCGATCACAAAACGCACAACTGTAAACGGGGACACGCGCATATTTCATATTCAATTTAGATATCATTTTAGTTTCCGCTGTGGTGGAATAACAAACAGCTTCTGCCTCAGCCGATTTTTTTCAATGATCATTCTTTTGGAACGAAGTTCCTTATCGCGCGGTGTGAAAGGGGACTAGACGGAAAAAATTCTCACCAAAAGTTGGCACGACACTTTAAAACATTTGACAATCGTTTTTTATTTCTTTATTTGAAAATGATGTCATATATTTTATTTAACTCTATTATAGGCTATAGTAAAAACTAAGAATACGTTGAAGCCCAAAATTAAGTGGGAAACGTTGCGACAATTAATTTTCATCAAATGTCATAAATCAAATTGGTACAAAAGAAACATAAATTGCATAAATATGTGAAAAAACATAATGATGGTGATACCCAAATGATTCTTTTGGTGGTGACATTTAATTAAAATTACATAATAAAACCGTAATAAATTGATTTTAGATCCTCCTTAATAAATTTATTATTATTTACAATTTTAGTTTGTTATCCTGCTGTCAATCATCAACCCTTTATTTGACTATGTATCTTTGCCAATTATTACTAAAATTTAGCTTACTGACTAAGTTTATATAACATTATATTTGTTAATAATGAAAGGTATTATTTTTATAACTTTTATTATTTACAATTTTAGTTTGTTAACCTGCTGTCAATCATCAACCCTAGATTTGACTATGTGAGGAGGTGATTTTCAAAAGTGGTCATCTCCAAATTCACGAATTTTGCACTAATAAAGCCAGATGAATTTGCTGAGAATTCTTGACAATTTAACTGTAGATTAATCCATGGAAACATCATAAAAAGCCCCCAAAATGCATTTTAAAAAGGTGTTTATTTTCAAAAATGGCCTATTCCATCGATGCTCACTTTCAAACTTAGTCTAATCCAAATTGACTAATTACAACGCTTTTACATTGGGCCGCCATCTTACAATTGTCATACATTATCCGAGTAACCGTATATAATCAGATATTTTTTTTACTTTCAAAAATGGTCAAATCCAAACACTTATTTTCAAAAATATCCAAATCCAATTCATTTGTTTTCATAAGTAGTCAAATCCAACATTTACAATCAAAAGTAGCCTAATCCAAACTTCAACGTCGTTTTTCTAATTAAATACACTGTAAACTTTCATTTACATATTGAAATTCTCACCTCAAACATTAAAACTATCAGAATAATGCACTTCCAGCTTAATAACAGCCATAAGAAACGCCAGGCAAAAAATGTACAATTTCTCGAATTGTATAAAAGTGGATTTGGCTAGTATTGAAAATTACCTCCTGATGTATATTTACCAATTATTACTACAATTGAGCCTACTGATTAAGTTTATATTACATTATATTTGTTAATAATAAAAAAATAGTATTTTTATAACTTAAGAAATAAAATTTTATTACAATTCCTTCACTAATTAATCGAAAGGAACTTCGTTCCATCCGGGTGTCCGCTGACACCTCTCAAATTTTTTTTTCCTTCTTGTTATTAAGAAGAAGTCCTACTTTTATTTGATGATTTTGCGTGATAAATAAACGTATCAGTATGTTGATGTTTTGATATAATTAAAAAATATAGATTCACAGAATATAGCAAGCCAGATAATTCTTTTAGAAAAATTCTTTTTAATGTATTTAAATTCAGTCAGGAATTTGTGCCCGGTATGGCGATAGGCTTACTTAGGTTGCCACCTATCACATTGTGGGACGGAACATACAAGGCGAAATGTGGGTGCCCTGGCACCTCTGCCTACCCCTTCTGGGAACAAGGCGTGAGTCTATGTATGTATGTATTTAAATTTTGTAAACTGCAACAAAATACATGATTCTTTCTGTAATAATGTTTAGAATTCTATTTTTTGATGATTAAAGGTCATATTCAATACGTGATAAGTAAACAGTCTAAATTGGTGGTGGGTCTCCGGTATGTAATAGGCCTCCTGGGTAGGGATCAGCTCAAAGACAATCTCTTCCGAAAAACAGCAGTATACATGGATTGTTATGTTCCGGTTTATGGGTATTGTAGACAGAGTAACTATTGGACATATTGAGACTTTACATCTTATATCTCAGGGTGACGAGCCCAGTGGATTGCCAAGCTTTGCATTGTGATTCATGGTGTGGCCTGGTTTTATACTATTCATAAGCGGTCCCATCGCTTACCATCAGGTGAATGGCATACTTGTATCGCCATTGATTTCAGAAAAAAGAACTTTTAAAATCATTTTACCTCGATGGCATAGATGTTGCAAAATTCATTCGTATCGATATAAAATTTTTAGTTGCACTGTGTCTGGAGTCACTTTAACTACTACTCAACGTCGTTTTCGGTAGCGGTCTTGCTATATCCTCTATTATATAGTACATTTAGGTCCCATGTGATTCAAAAGTCTCTCCTTATTTCTTTCTATTTTCAGTACCCTTAAGATATAACAGGTGAGTTTATCGAATTTTAAACCATTTAGGCGTACATTACGACATCAGGCGTCTGTATAGCTTCTAAAAACTATTAAAAGCATAATGTACTAGTTTAATCATGATTTAAAAACGTTAAATTAATATCATTTAAGAAAAGCAGAAATAGGATGCCGCAATATAACTTTTTAAAATGGCAGTCGGATTGCTCAATAAATCAATAGATCTAATGCAACCTTATCTTTAAAGATATTGTTTGACAGATGAGTTGAATTAAAATATGTATATAAGTCTGTGATTAATGATGGCTAAAATACATTTCAAATTGTAGACTAGATATTTGTATTGACTATTTTGTTTAAATTAATAAATAATAAGTACAATAGAAGTTTTCATTGCTATGCTATTGCTAAGATAATGTGTAAGATAGTGAAGTGTAGTGTAAATTAAAAATTCAGGAAAAATTTCGGAAAATTCGTAAAAGGAAAAGTAATGAAAAAATTCTACTCGTGATATAGATGTTATCCTTTTATATTCTCGATTAATTTGTTAATTAAGTAAAGATTCGTACTGTACTGTAGAGTCCATTTCACAGTGCGGATCAAATTGGCTGCATTTTAAACCAAAAGACTCTAAAATAATTTATCCTTAATTATACAATTTTATCAAATCGATTTTTAAACAAGACGTCCAGTTTATTTCTATTTGTCCCCAAATTTTGATTCACCCCGTATTTCAGTAAAAGTTCAAATTTGGAATTTCAAATGGAAACGTATTAGAGAAATATCCGGAAGATTTTCCATTTTCCGAAAATTTTCCTAATGAAAAAAATATTTTTTCGGATATTTTTTATAACCTAATAGTATGCTAAGATAATTATCGATGATAATTTCAATCCGAATAATTTCACAATATTGTGGCATTTTCTCGCTACAAAATGGATTTAGCCTCGCATCATTTCACGCAATATCCAAATGTGGTAAGAAAACAAAGCAATAAATGTGTTTAAAAGTTGTCATTTTCAATCATACAATTAGAGAAATAAAATAAATTAGTATTTATTTTCACAAAAAACAAAAAATAACTTATTGTGTTCACGAACCTTTTACATTTTTAATACATAAATGAAGAATATAAAAGAACAATATAACCAATGCAATTTTTGATAATGTCTTGTGGAATAAATAGAACAAAATAAAAATACGAAAAGAATGACTTAAAAAAACCACTAATAAAATTACAGATTTTTCAGCACTTACCTCTTCAATATACAGAGCGAGATCCATGCATACTTGGTGGGCTAATCTTTGTAATTGCCGGTCGGGCACATATGACAACGCTTTCACTTTTCTTCCATTTACCATGGTCGATGTTACGTTTACAGACAAAAATACGTTCATTGTACATATTAAATACAATATATATTTAATATTATCAATTGATGCCATTTTTGTTTAATTATTATACCATAATATAACGAATAAAAAATAATTAATAGATTTGATTAATTAAAACGTACACTATTTTAACAGCACTGACTACAAATATAATTTGTTAATATTTAAAATTGTCTATTATATTATGTTGAATTTTGAAATTGGAACTGCGTGTTTTCCCGCGCGGGAAACGCGAGACGGATTGCAAAAGCGCAGTAGGTGGCGTCTAACCGCGCGCGCTTGCTGCCCTTCCGTTCAGAACTGGGGCGCACGTGAAGTGCCACCAGGTTTTACGGGCGGGGGCGTCGGTAAAAGGGTGCTGAATGAAGTTCACAACCTCGACAGCTCTCCGTTTTTTATTAATATATTAAGAATAAGAAGTATTACCTACTATGCAAAGTTTTTTATGTCTAAACCTCTGTCTAGGATTATTCAATATATTTAATTGATATTTTCATTGCAGAAATTATCGTATAAACTAGATTAATGTCAAAAATAAACTATTAGCCTATTGAAACGTAGAATACTAAACATATTTTGTTTTACCTTTTTTCAGGGCCAAGTTCGCGTAAATATTGTCTGCATTTACATATTAATACCTCAATAGCTTAGAGTATTTATAATATAGAGGGAGCGCTGTCATACATTCGCGTCTGAAAAACGTAGATATTTTCTTGTTCGTAATATTAGTGAAAATTGCATTAATTATACTGGGTATCTCAATACTGCTACCGAAAATGAAGCCGAATAGTAGTTTTAGTGACTACAAACACAATGCAACAAAAAAAATCGCAAAGAAACGCGACAATTATTTTTTATGATTTTTTAAATATCGTCATTATTGGGTGGTAAATCTATAGTTTTTGCTAAAATAACAATTTAAACTCTTTTATACCTTAGATTATTTATTAATAAAAGGGTATACACTTATATTTAATGAAAAAATGTATTTACCACCCAAATATGGGCATAGGAAAAAATAACAAAAAAATTGACGCTTTTTTTTGCAACTTTTTCTGTTGCATTGTGTCTGAAGTCGCTTAAACTACCGTCCGTCTTCGTTTTCGGTAGCAGTCTTGATATACCCTGTATATGAATTTATAGCAATAAATTGCTATAATGTATATGAATTTATAGCAATAAATTGCCTTTGATAACCGAAATTATATTTGGCCATTATCCTTTTAAAACGAGTTTGAGTAGATTTAAATAGCCCTAAACTATTTATATTTATTTTTCTCTCCCAAGTAATTCGTGTATGTTGGACGACGTGTTAATTATCAGCTAATAGGAGGGCAGAAAAAGGTAGCTGGGCACCACAATATATATACGTTTTTGAAGTACCAGCGCTCCCTCTATGTAATAAATACTCTAAGCTCAATGGTTATTAATTTACACATCCGATAAAAATTATATTATGATGGTACACTTTAATATTATAAATTTATAAACTGCTTCGCATGTCCCTTATAATTGATTAAATCTACTGAACTGATCGAAGTGATACTGAACTATCATGGTCACACGATGCTGGAAGTTTTACTAGTAAATATAGGTTTTTATGATTGGGCCAAAATTTGATTAATACTTTAGTAATATAACTTAACTTAGCCTAATTACATAATTTCTTTATGGTGAAGTATAAAAGTAAGTGCGCGGAAACAAAGGAACCATGTAAATAAATGATATTTGAGATCTGGTTATGATTTACCAAACCATTTTTCTTCCATTTTTTATTCCGTAAAATTCTCAAGCCGTGTAATTAATGTTTTTAAATAAGATTTTCTAAACTAAGAACAGGACATTACTTATTTTTCTGTCACTATTGGGCGTAGTAGACAAATAATTAATTGGTCTAGAGTCTAGACCGTGGACCATCAATTTAATAATTATATACTGTTTTTTTTTTACAAAAACAAGTTTAATCATCGTGTTTTATTTCATAATATGTCACAATTTGAATCATCAATTGATTTGAGGATGTGTAATCTACGACTATTTTCCTATAGAAATATTTAGGCGTATTCCAGGGAATGTTACAGTAGATTTATGTCGATGATTCACGAGGCAGCGATGCCGCCGTCGTCGTCATTAAGCCGCCTTGACCAGTGTCCTTGCCGCTCGGGATATTGATCTCAAATATCTTAAGAATTCGGAAGTTAATGAACTATGTAAATTGTTTTTATTAATACATTTAATGTTTTTATTAATACATTTATTGCCACATTATTTTATTTAATTGTAATGTCCGTTGGTTCGACGTCACATAATCATCAATTAATTAATAGATGTCATTATGACTTTATAGCAATTTGCAATTTTACAGCCGTTTTATTGGTTTAGGCCAAAATTATAAGGTCCTTACTTAGATTTCTAGGTCAGCTATATTTAATTTGTGTCAGTAGACTAATTAGGTTTACTTCCAATGTTGTAAATTGGTAAAACCTTCTTTATGTTACTAAAGGGATAATCATTAATGCTTATCCCTTTAGGTATCAAGCCAAAGGACATTATAATACTACATACCTACTTAGTACTTACTTTGATTTGTAGATTTATGGTATGTCGAGAATTTCCTGGTATTTTGTACGTTGAATTGAAAAATATATATAACTTATTGATTCAATATATTTTAGAAAATATAAAGTTAATCATCGATCAAACACACTTTTACACCCTCATTGGTCATTCTCACTCTTCTCTCTTCTAATCTATTTATCCTACATGGTGGTGAAGTCAGCTTTCTTCGCTTTTCTTCTCCACTCCGATTTATCCCTGATGTCGTTTTCAGAAACCTGACATTCTCCCATGCCCCACTCTTGTCGATCTTGATCACGCCACACATCCACCTTATTCGTGATTACTATATAATTATTAATAGTAAAAAGTAATAACAAATACACCCAACAGTTCCATACATAGTTCTGATCCCACACTCAGATTGAGTCTTATGACGTGGGTTTCAGAACCGAAATATCTCCCACATTGATAGCCTCCGTGGCGCAGTTGGTTAGACGCCGCCTGTGAAACGAGAGGCCGCGGGTTCGATCCCCGCACCGAGAGAAATGTTTGTGCGGCCCACAAATATTTCTTCCGGGTCTGGGTGTTTGTGAGACCGAAAAGTATCTCGTAGTTCCTGATACCCACGACACAAGACTCGATCTTAGTGTGGGGTCAGGACTATGTATGTGACTGTTGGGTGTTATTTATTTATTATTTCGGTTTTACAAACACGCAGACCCGAAACAAATTCATACCCGTGAATCATTAAAACATTTGTTTCGGTTTATTTCATTGTTCTGAGGGTTTATGGTATGGTAGAACCGCGCTATCGTTACATACATGCACTACTGTAAAAATATATGTATGTTGTCTTATCTGGGTTAATACAACTTATACAGCTTCCGTAGCGCAGCTGCTTATTACGCCGACTCTGAAACGAGAGGCTGCGGGTTCGATCTCTGCATCGACACAAATGTTTGTAAGATCCACAGGCATTTGTTCGGTTCTGGGTGTTTGCGAAACCGAAATGTCTCTCGTAGTTTCTGATACTCGTGTCACAAGACTCGATCTTTTTTCAGGACTATGACTGCTGGGTGTATTTATTTAATAGCTTTGTCTCACAAATAAGTGATAAGCGACGACGGACGCTTTTGATTTTGTGTTTCACCCAGTTAGAGTGATTGGTAGAGCTCCACTGCCTCAATCACAAATTCTTTCATTTTCTTTTCCCATTTTGTAAATCCGACAAAGAAACTTCGACTCCAAAAGGTTCGTGGGCTGATAAAATTACTTAGTTACCATCGGGTGAGCCCGGTATTCCTTTATATTTAAAAAAAACTGTAATTAAAAAACGTTTGCCGCGGTGATGTATTTGTACTACCATACGATTATAAAGCTAAGGTCTCGGGTTCGAATGCCGGATCGGTCAAAGTCTTATTGGATTTTTCTATTCATTACCAGCCGCCAGTCAGGAATTCGTGCCCCATATGGTGATAGGCTCGCCCCCTATCACATCCTGATTCGTGAGACGGAACATAAAAGGCGAAATGTGGGTGTCCTCACACAACTGCCTACCCTTTCTGGGAAAAAGGCGTGAGCTTATGTCTGCAATGTACGCTTGTAATTGACAAACATATAATTGGAATCAACTTGATCCGAATACTTTTAATTTATCATGGTAACATGTTAATTACTGTGACGGTAAGTTACGTAAGAGTTGCGCAATGTACTCGACAGCTGATACGGAATGAACAGCTCTCCGGTAACTGATAGCGTTACATTGCAGTTTTTTATTTATGGATAGTGAAAGTTTTTCGGTGTTTCAATAACTATGTGGTTATTGTACGTGTAAAAGAAACTATTTGCTTGTAGACAGAGCACAGTTAGTAATTGTGGAAACTTTATTCAGAAACGTAGATTATTTAACTTATTTCTTTTTCATTACTTCGTACCTACGTTTTTTTTGTTTTCCAATGATAAACCAATGAAAATATAATTTTCTGTTTCATCTTATTTAGAATTTTAGCTCGATCAGCCGTTGAAATACAAGTATAAACGTGAACGATAATGTGGAACAATTAGAAAAAAGTTTATCGTATGATTTAAGCAATAGAGTCTGCTAAAGAAAATGAAAATGTCAGATCTTACATGCATGCACTACGAAAGCTACATTTGATATGTATTTTGTTGAAATATTTAGCAAGCTTTCACAAAAGTCCTCAAATTGCGAGAGGGGAAGTTTTTCGAATTATAAATAATGTCATAATTAAGAATATTATTATTAATTTACTTATAAATAAACTTGCAAATATTCAAGTGGAAACTGGCACATATCCGTACTTGGCTAAAGAATTTGTAGATCAGCAGATCATCTGGGCTACGTGACGTTGGTCAGACAGCAAGGAAAGCATTGCAACTTTTTCTCTCTTGGAATGACACCAATACAACTCCAACATGATGTAGGTATGTCACTCTGCAAGGAAAGCGCAGCAACTTTTTTTTGTCGGACGAATTGGCCTGGAATGCCATACTTCGTTCAGCCTTGAGTTGCCAATTCCCGGTCAATAGCCCTTTTTTATTAATTATTTGATTTGATTCTGGGGGTTATTCAGGCCTAATTCTATAGTTGTACGTACTACGCGACTTTCGAACATTCGTCGCTGTGTCTGTTGGGAGTGATCTGTGGTCGGAGTATACTGTATATATTATATTTGATAATAGTTGGAAAAATTTATATTATAGTTGTAATCCAGCATTAAAATAACTTCTAGATGTTTATGACCTATGCATGAGATTCAGCCACAAAATACATTTTTAATGTCTAGAAATTAGAGCTTTGGATTTAGAAATTGAAATGTTATTGATATATTTAAATAATATACACAGACCAATAACATTTTAAATGCTGCCGTATACATTTACGAATTGCTGAATCAACCAGTACATACAGAAAAATATATTTAGATCAAAATACATAACATACATAAACACACGCCTTTTTCCCAGAAGGGGTAGGCAGTATTTCGCTTTGAGTGCTCCGTCCTACGATGTGATAGAGGGACGAGCCTATAGCCACATTGGGCACAAATTCCTGACTCTGGGCTCACAATGAATAGGAGAATCCAATATCACTTCTCCCGACCCGGGATTCGAACCCGATACCTTTCCAACTATACCGTAAGATCATCGCGCCACGGTGGCAATGATCACAGATCATAATCTTTACAAGAAAAACAGTCACAATATGCTCTGTACCAGCCCATATACGTCCCACTGCAGGGCACGTGGCTCCTCTACAATCGACAGTACGATTGAGAGTGGTTAGGCCATACAGTCTACCACGCTGGCCCAGTGCGGGTTGGCGGACTTACATACCATAGAATTTTTTGTGGTATGTAGGTTTCCTCACGATGTTTTCCTTCACCGTTTTAGTGCGTACTGATTGATTATCAATACACACATGACTCCGAAAAGTCAGAGGTGTGCCCCGGGATTCGAATCCGCGAACACCGTGAACATGTTGGCAGTCGCGTCTAGTCCGTTTACCAACAGGCCACCACACACTTTTGTCACAATATTACTGGTACCTTTACTTTTAAATACAATATTTTTGTACACTGGATTGAGGCAGGTTCAAGTTAAGGATTAGAATTGAGTTAGTGCAAAAAGCGTTTGGTGGCAAAAAGCTTAAGTGCTTCAGAGTACTTTTAGAGGGCGATAAGTCAGTTCCGGATGTTACCTTTTAGTAATTGAAGCGTTTGTAGAGCTGACTACACTATAAATCAGCTTTGAGATAAATAGTATAGCTGTATGCTCTAAAAATAAACATTATTGTGATTTATTATTTTTAGTTTTAACTTTTTATTTTTTAAACTGCCACCTCTGACTCCTTTTAAATCTATCCCATGGTTGTTTGTAAACATCTCTGTAGATCGATAAGCCCACAATTAGAGCTTCTTTTTAAATTATAGTTTCTGTATAGTGTTTTAATTTAACTTTGTGTACAATAGAGATTTTAATAAATAAATATACACATATTTTACCTATATTGCTTAATAATATCGTTTTCTTTGTTATATCCTTCCTTAGATATATAAATCTAACCAAAATAATCAACGTATCAATGGTTTCAATGTTTCAAAACGATATCAGGGACAAATGTCTTTACATTATGCATGCACCACACGAATAAGAATCGCGAATGATCGACGTCTGAGTAACTTGACCACTTTACTTTTAATATTGCCCTCTAGTTAATAAACAGATAAAGGATCCTTTTTAAACGACTTTGAGGTTCTCAATTCAACTGTCTCTTATTTTTTTAATAGCGCCTCTACACGACTGGCCAGCGCTGAAATAGCGAGATTGCCATAAATGGCCATGTGAATGATGGAAACGCAACTACACGATGGCAGCATTCAGTAGTATTCAGCCACTACCGGAAGAACCGACAAGGGCGCCTTTCTAAGACCATCGTACGCGACATAAGCCATTAGATGCTACTAAGCCCTTTACACGATGGGTCATCATCGTGGACCATTGCGATGGCCCATCGTGTAGATGGGTTATGTCCCATTTGAAATAGTTGTGTGACAAACAAAAAATATTGAGAAACTATAAAGAGTAAAGGCATGTAGGTAGAGCCAGAATATAACTTTGGTATTAGCCATAAGTCATAGCATAGTCTTAGTATCAATACTTAGAGTATTTATATATAGAGGGAGCGCTGTCATACATTCGCGTTTTGAAAAACGTATATATTTTCTTGTTCGTAATGTTGGTAGTGCTCCTATATTAGTAAAAATTAAAAAAATTATTTAGCAATAAATTGCTATATAAATTCCTTTGATAGCTGAAATCATATTTAGCTATTATCCTTTTAAAACGAGTTTGAGTGGAATTAAATAGACCTAAACTACTTTTTTTTTTTAAAAATTCAAATAATTTATGTATGTTGCACAACCTGTTCAAATATTAGCCAATAGGAGGGCGGAAAAAGGTGGTCCGACACCAATGATGTTTTAATAAAGATGACGCATATTCATACTGCGTGACGTTTAAAAACTGTACTGCTATGCATATACATACTCATTTGTTAATACTTTATGACAATTTTAGTGAATGAAACAGATCATACAGAAAGTACGAGACGAAAAGAGATAGCATTGCTCTATCCAAACATAGAATCGAAGCGATAGAAACAGAAGGGTGACGATAAATAAAACTACCTATTTGGTTTTATAAGTATATAATATATTAACTTTGAGGTTGCTACATGAGTCTACCTGTGGTACGCCATCCTGTAACAAATATATTTTTATTTGCACATAACTTTGATAAAATAAAAAAAATAATAATTGATTGCCGTTTCTTATATAAGTTTATGGTAAGCATGCACTGAAAAATCGATATCTTATTAATTTTTTTTTTGTTGTAATGATGACAAGTGATACGACCGCTCGTGGACATAAGCGAAACCAAGACACCTGAAATTACAAAGCAATGCTTGGCATTCACTGTGCTCGCCATTCCGAGACATAAGATCTTAAGTATAAGTACAGCGATTACTCGGGCGAGAATGTCCTTTGGATCGGAACATAACATGGCATTTAAACTGCCGTGTGGCGGGGGAAATAGACATTGCGGTGGTACCTACACATGGTGGTAACGTATGAGCGACCTGCCACTAGTAAACAACCGATACTACAACCGATGGTGCAGGTTTTTTTTTAGGTGGATATATTTATATATTTTCGTAGTTGTATATTTTTATTCATAATTAAATGTGCTAAACCAATATTAATCAGTTTTAAAGGCATCCAGTCACGATCTTCTCTTTTTGTCCGAGCTGTGCTTAGTGCATATCCATTTACGTCTCAAAAGCTCATCACGTGGAAATCTGGAAACATTAATTAATGTTATATGTAAATATAGTTATTCAAAATATATGAGGAAGCTAATGTATTTTGTAATGTTCGTGGTTGGATTAAGTTATTTGAATTGATTATGAAAATAATTCATAACAAATAACTTAATTGTTTTAAATGTGATTGAATTAGAAATAAATATACAACTATCCAAATCCATTCAAACTTTCATCGTCAATTTCCTGTATCGCTTCTGACTTGTTAATCTATGACATACGCTTTTTGTCCCTATCGCACTTCACAATCTTTGTATTACGCGATCCTTCTTACATAATTGAAGGTGGTGTATACTAATTTAAAATAAAAATTAAATTTTGTGTGGTTTTTATATACTTACGTATGGTGTGTAGGTCCCATTTAGTTTCGTATTTTTGCACCATTGTTTTAACACTTTTAAAACACACAATTCGACACTTTAGACAATATTTTCGAAATAAATTATGTTGACAGCACTGAGGTCTTCCCTCTGTCGCCGTTGCTATGCGATTAGATGAAATTACACCAATTGCCCGAATTTGAACGCCTCACTTTTGAAATGCTAGTGCGATATCTACGTCGTATTTGTATAATATATCATTGCCCGACACCACCATTTTTATCTACGTTTTTGAAGTACCAGCGCTCCCTCTATATATATATATATATATATATATACTCTAAGTATCAATATTACAAAATTCTTAATGGCAGAAATGGAAAAAAAATGTAAGCTGAAACATAATAGCTCCATTTATGGAAACGTCACTTTCATGGAAATATTATTTGGATCCTTCTATTTTCATTATTTATTACTCGTATATTTTTTTTATTAAATTAAAAGAAAATATTGTAATCTATTTTTTATTGAATATGTAAGTCATGATTTATACAGCAATTTCTAAGTTAATCTGAACATAAACATTTTCCAACTTAATATTGAAAACCGAGAAACCACGTGAATGTAATTTTCTAATTGGCTGCCTGCGGATGTAACCCTTTTATAGAAATAAAATAGTATGTATTATATTTATTGAATTTTAGGCACATATTGAAGTGGACGACTAATAACAAAATATTTTCTACTGGTCCGTCAAAATGGATTATAATTTCAAAAGCTAGTGTTTTTTGTGGACGTCGGCGCTGTTCGAATACATACATAGCATTATATAGGAATCACAACAGATCACAATGTTCAAATGTTCCCTAGAGTTCAGTGCGGATGACCGCGTTTCAAAATTAATGCAATTCAACTGTCTGGTTATGAGGTTTTTTACGTTGCATTCGGCCATGCTAGTAAAAAAATTAGTTGCATTTTGTTATATACTTAGACAATATACAGGAATATAAATTTGAGAATTCGAAACCTATCTAAATCCATTAGGGTCATTAGGGATAAAATATGTCGTACTAAAATTGTTTGGGGGTCCACAATTGATTCAATATGTGATACGCTCTTTCACCCAAGTAAGATTCTCTATTGGTGAGGGCGCTCCGCCCTCCCATCGTGCTCGGCGACACCGATGATCCCTCTATATCACTTGTTAGACGGACAGCGGTACCGTGGCGAACTCTTACACCCTCTAATCACAGGGCAAATCCTCCCAGGGACCTTTTAAACACAATCAAATTGGACAAGACAAATCATAAGACAAATTATGAATTACTCTTGCCTCGTCACCTTTTTTCAATTTATGTATAGTTGAAAAGTTGATTCTAGTTTGTCAACGTTATTTGAAATCACACTTCGAAATGTAATACAGTTTTAATGGTTAATTAAGTCATTACGCAAAAAATAAATATCGTTTATATCATATATTCTTACCTTTTAGCAAATGACAAGTGATTAGGTATCCTAATGGTAATCTACCACTTAAATTTGTGTGGATGATTAACCATCACAAAACTATCATCTTAGAGATTTCAAAAGTCCTAAATTTAAAAATCAGTGTGATTATATTTACTTAAAATGATCAATAATACAAACACGTTCAACATTAAAGTTTTAATCCATAATAAAGAGTGTACCCTAAATAATTTCAAATAATTTGTGACACATGGAAGGATTTTATAATGGTACCTAAACTACTTCAATATGCATCGTTTAGAATTCGTACAGCAGGGTTGACGTCCTTTGTCACCACAGCAGCCATCGATACCTAATGGCGATCGTCACCCTGGCCAGAAATATGGTCTCTTAGGTTCAAAAATCTCCATGAGGTCGAGAAACCGCCACAGTTCCGTAAGGCAAAATCCAAGTTTTTTACACTATAATTTTTTTTCTAAGACGAGGGCACCGGTCGGCGTTACCTTGGCGTTCAGAGATACAACCTTCGAGTTTATTTCATCACAACGGTCGCGGTCGATGAACTGGCTAGCTGAGATAGTGGCATGCATTATTTTTCGTTTAATTAGACGATTTGAGAGGGATCACATTGATATTTAGGTAGGTGGTTTGTAACAAACACTTTTTTGCTTAAGATGTTGGTATTTTATGTGATCTTTAATTGAATATCATATTAGCGTATGAATAAAACATTTATATTTTGTTTATTTCTACATACAGTGTGAGTGTCGTAGCTTAGATTGTTGCTCAGGCTAATACTAGACATTGGACTTTAGAATCATTAGACTTTCAGATTTATAAAAAACGGAATCCTTGAAAATAAATGTAGGCAATGTTAATACGTTTTCTACACACTTCGTGTGTACACATGTACACACGAAGCTATGGCAGAATCAACGCACTATATTTGGACCGTTTTATTTCAGCACAGCTTTTAGCATTTTAGAATTTATCCGCAGCATGATATTTTTTTTCCTTATTACAAGTGCCTAAATGACATAATAGGTATGTATAAGAGGATGTGTTGGTTAACGTGTTGGGTTTCTAGACCCGTTTCAAATACTAGTTAAGCTATTGCAGGGCTTAAGTTGGTATCTCGGTGTGGGATTTGAGGCTCAAACCCACGATCGCCTAGACGGCATCATCATTGCAGGGTGGTTTAAAATTGGGTGGTTAGACCGGTGCACATAACCTAACTGATCCGTTTTTTCCAGGGTCGGATGGTCGGTCGGATGGTCCCCGCGTCAGCAAAAAAAGGTATTATTAATTAGGTACCATGATTTCATACTTTCATACTTTTCTTGTAATTTTCTAGTTACTTTTTGGAATACCTAACTTCATGTATTCGGAAACGCTAAAAGACTCTGATTTAGCCAGGAATCTCTAGGCGTTTAACGCAACTGTCTCAGGGTATACACTATGCTGTGCCATGTATGGCTCTTGATAATAAGTTCCGAATGCTGTTGCTCCTGTTTATGGGCATGCGCATGTACTGTCAGACATCAGGCGAATGACCTTAGATTCGTCTCGTCATTTACTTAAATAAAAACGAACCTTAATCCTAGGATTTGAAGTTAGATTGAATATTATCTACTCAATATCATGTGTTTTGTATATACGGATATATTTGCCACTATAAATCATTTTTGTTCCTTGCCTTTTTGTTTTGCTTTGTCGACATTTATAAAAATAGGGTCTGTAGCAAAAAGTTTTAAAAACATATAAAGATCACTGGTTTCGTCACAACTAAAAGTATTACGCAGCATGGATCATAGACATGGTCACGACTTATAAGCTGCACATTCCTACAACTGACGAAAACTTTGTTTCTTTTTTTATACTGGTAGAACAAAGTGACAACGTATCTGAAGGCTGGTGCATTGCAATCTAAATAGAGTATCACCAGCAATTTAAGTTTATTCCTTGCTGGTTGAAATCGTTATGCTGGATTGATGGAAACACTTTTACGTAGTTCATGAAGACGGTATTTCAACCATATTGTACGATGGTCGTCATCCTAGCGGATAGGGACAACCATTATATCATACATTCAAATATACGTAAAATCTAGTCTATGTTGGACTAGATAGTAAACACCAGAAACAAATTTGATAAAACATTAGTTTCCGCTCCACATTTCACCTCTTTGTGCCCCTCATAAATAAAAACTGATTTCGAGATTTTGATGCAAAATAAAATACCTAACCTGAATACACTGGCAGACTTCGCAGAATTTGTTAGATGAGGAAATTAATCTGCTGCTTTGTACTTATTAGCCCAATGGTCAATACCTAGTTATATATTTTTTAACCAAATTGTTTCCGTTCCACTTTTCTTACCTATAGCTTTAACTCAACTGATTGTTGTTCTGTTAATCATTCATCTTTAAATTTTCAAGCTATATGTAAAATGTGTAGGCAGTCTTTGGTGCCCCAATGAGAATTATTATTGGTGCAAACTATCTTTTTTATGGTTCAGTTGCCCACTTTCGAAATCGTCACTGTCATGTGTGGATGATTCATTACCATGTAATCTATCCAGTAGATAGATAGATAGATAGATAGATAAAAACGTTTATTTTGGCTACAATAAACACAAAAACAATCTTAAAGAGTTACATCAACATTAATAATAATTACAGATAAGAACTTATGTAGCATATTGTAGCCGCAATCAGGCCCCAGCTCAGCAATATGCAATGCTCCAAGGAGCAAAGCGCTGGTAATTCTGCTGGTACCTGGTATGCAGTACCAAGTAAATATTATTATTATATATTAGTGACAGCCTCCGTGGCACAGTTGGTTAGACGCCGCCTGTGAAACGAGAGGCCGCGGGTTCGATCCCCGCACCGAGACAAATGTTTGTGAGGCCCACAAGTATTTGTCTCGGGTCTGGGTGTTTGTGAGACCGAAAAGTCTCTCGTGGTTCCTGATACCCACGACACAAGACTTAATTGATCTTAATGTGGGGTCAGGACTATGTATGTGACTGTTGGGTGTATTTATTATTATTATTTTATTATTATGCTCCAAGTGGCGTGAAACTAAAGAAGGAACACAAGCAAAAACAAAAAAAAATCACAGAATAGGAAACTAAACAACATAATAATATGTCTTATCACACTAGTCTTAGTTACGAATAGGTACAAATAATTAAATTGAGTTACAATGGTTTAAATTAACTTATTAAAAATTAAACTTACTTAAAAATCTAAGGCAGTCTTCGCTACTGTAAAGTGATTCATAACAAATAAAATACTTTCAGTTTTTGTTTAAAATATCCTATGATATCACGTATGGGAGGGGGGATTATATTCCAGCATTTAGTAACACGGTAACGAAAACTGCCCTTGAACGCTGCAGTCTTATGTGCATAAGTGAGTAGTCTGATACTATGTCGGGAATTCACATCTGATCTAGACCAGTTGAGTTTACTGAAAATATATTTTGGTTGCTTATATCTAATAATATTAAAAAGTAAACAAGAGAAATGTAGATCACGCCGAAAACTCATTTTTAACATTTTTGCATTATCCAAAAAAGGTGTAACATGCGCTCGAGGAGGAACATGAAAACAAAAACGTACACATGCATTTTGCACTCTTTGTACACATCTTGCCGAGGATGACAACATGCAAGGTCCATAGACAACATCACCATAGTTAGCCATCGATAATACTAGGGTCTCACAAAGCAACTTTCGCATAACCACATTAAGATACTCGCGTATTCGATACGTAATTTTTAACCTATAAAAACAATACTTTACTAAGTTCAGTACATGTTGTCGAAAATGCAAGTGGCTATCCATTGTAATTCCTAGGTTTTTCGCTTCATTTACCCTCACGATCCCGCAGCCATTTATGAGGACACAAGGATCAAACTGGGCCATATCGTATACTTGTTTCTTTGATCCAATTAGCGTGTATTTAGATTTTATAGGATTGAGGACCAAACAATTTCGATTAGACCAATCATATACCGGGTATCTCAAGACTGCTACCGAAAACGAAGCCGGGTGGTAGTTTTAGTGGCTACAAACACAATGCAATTAAAAATTTCGCATAGAAACGCGACAATTATTTTTTTATGATTTTTTAAATATCGTCATTTTTGGGTGGTAAATCCATAGTTTTTGCTAAAATAATAATTTAAACTCTTTTATACCTTAGAGTAATTATAAATAAAAGGGTATACACTATTATTTTAGGAAAAAAATCATTTACCACCCAAATAGGGCCATAGGAAAAAAATAATAAAAAAAAAATGTCGCTTTTTTTTGCAACTTTTTCTGTTGCATTGTAACTGAAGTCGCTTAAACTACCACCCGGCTTCATTTTCGGTAGCAGTCTTGATATACCCTGTATATTGTGTAAGTCATCATTAATATGACTAACAGCAGACAAGGTATGCTTAGGATGAAAAGATGCATAGAGTTGGGTATCATCAGCATAGAGATGGAATCGACAATGTTTAATCTGCTTAGTGATATCAGCGCTATAAATTATAAATAACAAGGGGCCTAATATAGAACCTTGCGGCACACCCCGTACGAACAGTACCGATCTACACACGCCGGCAGAATTAGAGGAACACGCGTTAAATATTGAATTTCTTAGAAAATATTATAATAACTGAATGTTTTTATTTTTCAATATTCAAAATGAGGCAAAATTTATAACAAATTACTAAAATTGAGTAAAAAATACTTTAATTATTGACGCAAATGCAATTAAACGGAAATACAGTAAAATGAAATTTCTGTATTGTCAAATGTAATCGTGTATTTTAAAAACTTACAGAAATAATTTAAGAAAATTAATAATGCGTATTGCCACCACGGGCTCAGATAAGAGTCTGGATATGATCCTTCATGCTTTTAATGACGTCATCAATCATTTTTTGCGACAAATTCTCCCACTCTTGCACTAACATGAATTTTAATCCTTGGACGATCTTAGGGGCTTGGTTTCTTCCATTTATCTTTCTTCCGATAACGTCCCGTTCGTTCTCTATGGGATTCATGTCTGGTGATCTTGCTGGGCAATCCATTTGCGCGATTTGGGCCTGATTTAAGTAGTCGCGAACCATTTGCGCTGTGTGGGGCCGCGCATTATCATGCATAAATAAAAAATATTCGCCTATGGATGGTGCAAAAGACAGTACATGGGACTCTAAGATCTCTGCGACGTATCTTTGTGCAGCTGAAGACCCATTTTCTATAAGTATTAACTCCGCGCGTGCTTCCAAACATATACCACCCCATACCAAAATTGACCCTCCGCCAACCTAATTATAACCACCTCTTTCAGTAAAGTTTCCTCGATTAGCGTTCTTCTCGATACCTCCAGATCCTCACCCTTCCTTCTATGCAATTCACAACAAAACTGCTTTCATCACTAAACAAAACTCGGCTCCACTCATTTGTCCAGTCGCGGTGTTGATGAGCAAAAGCTTATCTGGCTACTTTATGTACCACCTCGAGTTTTGGAGCTTTTGACGGAACGTAAGACTTCAATCCAACTTCATTTAAACGTGTTCTCACTGTATGCTCACTGATATTAACATCACGGACTTCTTGTGACATGTTTCGGGTCTGAATAGCCGTTTGACGACGATTTCTCAAAGTTTTCAGCCGTATAAAATGACCATCCTGGGTACTGGTCCACCGTTTTCAGCCTTATCCTGGCATCCGCACATAAGAGCCTATGTGCCTCTAACGTTTAACGTTGAGAAAGACGACAGATACCGACACACCCAATGCGCGACTTACGGCCGTTCTCTATATCCTATCTACCTTTAACAAGAGGTTAAAATGGATATCGTTACTATGTCGATACCACTGTATGCTTCAATAAACAAAGATAGACATACAATATTATCTTGCCTAGATATGTATAAATATATGCACCTTATCTAAATATCTCTGTCTTTCTTTACTGAAGCAAAAAATGTATCGAAATTTCGAGAGAAATCTCTTGTTAAAGTTAGATAGATTATAGAAACCGGCCGTTACTGAATCCTACCCTTGACCATTTTCAATCATTGTTATCGCTCTGGCAACTTCAGTGGAAGGTAAGCCACTCATTTTATATCCTACAAGACAGGTACTCTAAAAACAATAACAATAAAAATATCTTAAGTCAAATAAAATGAAATTAAACAAAATTTTGTAAAACCACTTGAAAGTGAAAAAATCTTAAACACACTTGAGAGCGTATAACGTATTAGCGATAAAACTCTAAATATCCAAAAATCTTTTTGCAACATTTAATTTTTTAAAGGTGCTTAAATATAAAAAAATCCACTAAAAACCAAAAAATAATAACTACTTACCACTCCAAAGCAAAAAAATAATATTTATTTCATGGAACTCGTGCATGTTGATTAATTTGCTTAATGACTTGACTAGCGAACAAATCAAAATATATGCGTAACATATCGAAGGCGGGCCGCCAAGTACCAAACATGTAGGACCTATATTAATTTAAATATCTATATGTTTGGTACTGGGCGACCCGCCTTCAATATGTTACTCATATATTTTGATTTGTTGGCTAGTCAAGTCATTAAGCAAATTAATCAACATGCACGAGTTCCATGAAATAAATATTATTTTTTTGCTTTGGAGTGGTAAGTAGTTATTATTTTTTGGTTTTTAGTGGATTTTTGTTTTGAAGTCGGTTTTTATTTTTTTTATTAAAAATTTGAGTTATTTTTATCTTTTTAGTGTTGATAGGCATTTAAATGAAGAAGATTTGGTCCCCACAAGGAATATGTTCTTTCCGATGACAATGAAATCGCTAAAATCGGCTAAAAGCTGCCAAAGATATTAGAATATTCACATGTTTACTATTTTTGCTCCCCCCCCCCCCTCCCTTCGCGCCTACCCCTTTTTCCCTCAACCACTGTAGCCTAGCTTTTTTACTGAACCCAATGCAAAAAGAACCGTTGAAATCCTATTAAATTTTGAGGAGTTCTACTCTCCAGGTCCGAACATGATAATCAGATCTTAATGTTGTGTTCCTGGGATCAACCTGTTAATACGTTCTTTCCAATGAAAAAGAATACACTAAAATCGGTTATAAGCTGCTGAAGATATTAGTATTTACGTGTATTTTAACGTTAACACCCCCCCCCTCACCCCTACCCCTTTCTCCCTCCCTCACTGTAGCTTAACTTTTATAATAAACCTAATGCAAAAAGAACCATTGGAATCCTACTAAATTTTGAAGAGTTCTATTCTCCAGGTCCGAACATAATCATCAGATCTTCATGTTGTATTCCTGGGATCAACCTGTCAATACGTTTTTTCCAATGAAAAATAAATCACTAAAATCGGTTTAAAGCTGCCGAAGATATTAGAATTTACGTGTATTTTAATTTTATCACCCACCCCCCCTCACCCCCACCCCTTTTTCCCTCTCTCACTGTAACTTAACTTTTCTAGTGAACGTAATGCAAAAAGAACCATTGCAATTCTCCTTAATTTTAAGGAGTTCCCCTCTCCAGGTCCGAAGATATTCATCAGATCTTCACCATATTTTTATGGGACCAAACGACAAGCACCAGCTTTCAATCAAAGAAAGAATGATTGAAATCGGTTCACACAGTACAGAGAAACGAGGTAACAAACATAAAAAAAAAAAAAAGCAACATACAGTCGAATTGAGAACCTCCTCCTTTTTTTGAAGTCGGTTAAAAAACAAAGACCATTTAAACAGACAGCAAACAAAATTTAATAAAAACAAATTTTTGTGCGTGTTCCTCTAATTGTGCCGGCGTGTGTATGTATGACAGACTCGGTGGCGTAGTTGTTTAGGCACCGGCTGCGAAACCAGAGGCCACGAGTTCGCTCTCGGCAATAAGACAAAGGTATTTGTCACTTGAAAGTATTTGTTTCGGGTCTGAGTGTTTGTGAGACCGAAAAATCTCTCGTAGTTTCTGATGTCCATACACAAGAATCTTATTTTATCGTATCGTGTGGAGTCGGGACTATCTATATTGGTTTGTGTGGATTTATTTATCAAAATAAGAAGGTGAAGTAATAAAGATGCCGCATTCAATTACTCGTAACATATGAATGTAGCTGTCCAACTATTTGTACATAAGGATGCCTAAAAGTTTAATTACTATTTTGAAATATGACTACTCGTCATATATGTTTCATATTGGGCGTAAAAAATCAAGTTATGGCGCACAAACAAAATACCTGCTAATGTACCTATTTGTCTACCTTAATGATTAATTGTAATAAAGTTAGGCGCCAAAATTCCGCGCAAAAAACGTCCGACCGACCATGACTTCTAATTCGCAAAAAAATGTGCTATGATTTAAAATACTGGTGGTACATATTTACATACTTTATAGATGTGATCGGAAGTGGCGTCTGTGCGTTGAATAACAATAACAGGGCCTCGCTTAATTTATAATTAGGGAGTGGTTATCTATTGGCGAAACTGTTCCGTCATTTTTATTTATAGGCTATATAACTGCCAACTGTTCACGATGATCAAGGGTTCGAATCCCTGGGCACACCTCTGACTTTTTGGAGTCATGTAGGAAATAAATAGTCAATCACCACGCACTAAAACGGTAAAGGAAAACATCGTGAGGAAACCTGCATACCGTAGCGATATATAAGAATTTCTATGATATGTAAAGTCGGTCATCCAGCGTGGTGGACTATATGTCCTAACCACTGTCAATCGCACTCTCGATTGTAGACGAGGCCCGTGCCTTGCAGTGGGGCGTATATGGGCGGATACAGATACAGAGGAGGAAATAAGCGGAAATGAGCCATAGTAACCAATAATGCCAACATGTCGCGCCTTTAGAATTATTATAGTGACCTATTATTATTATTATGAGCCTGTAGCGTCCCACTGCAGGGCAAAGGCCTCTCTTTCCGCCTTCCATGCATCCCGGTCAAGGGCTTTATATGACCAATCCTTCAAATATGCATCCAACTCGTCTCGCCACCTGCGTCTAGGTCTTCCACGTGGTCGACGGCCGTTCGGGACCCATTCCGTGGTGATCTTCGCCCACATCTCATCTGGCATGCGACACACATGTCCAGCCCAATCCCACTTTAGTCTGGCGGCTTTTTGACCAACGTCGGTTAATTTGGTTCTGGACCGTATTTTTTATAGTGACCTAATCCAAAAAAATAGATTTTGCTCTTTAATCATATTTTGGCTCAAAATTACGTATCGACCTGTTATAAAAGAAGGAACTATTGACGCATGAAAGGCAGAAATATGTATAAATCGGTCTTCCAAATGTATCTTCCATAAGTACAAAATTTCCTATGTAACAAATCTTTAAATAACGTTTCCTAAAAAATAAGATTTTCTTAGTTAGTTCACTCTAATTCTTAAGGTATACTGGTGGTAAGTTTCTTAGGTGTGAGAAGCCGCTTGGATAGGTCCCACTGCAATGTCTATTACTCCGGCCAAACAGCATTGTAAATGCACTCTTGTGTTCTGGTTTAAAGGACATTGTAGCCAGAGTAACTAATGGACATATTGAGACTTAACATCTTATGTCTCAGGATGCCGAGTGCAGTGAAATGCCAAGCATTGCTATGTTGTTTAATCTTGCTACTGTCCATGCGCGGTAGTATAGCTTGAAATCAGGTAAATGGCGTACCCGTCTCGCCATCAATTGACATATTTGATTTTAAGTATTATATGTAGCCCCTACCATTCTACATATCCCAATAATTTCTGAATGTACATCCACATTTTGAGGGGCGTCGTGGCTAGTAGTTAAAGCAGCGATGACTTTAATACTCACATGGTATCGACTGGCGCCGTATGATGGTCTCTTCTTAGAATTAAAGTATTGTTGAGTCCATTATTTAAAAAAATGTAATTAAAAAGAGCCAAGGTAACTAGACGGGTGTAAAACTTAGTTCATCTGTAAAGTTCAAGAAGGCAGACAGTGTCGATGAATGTTTTATTGTCTGATCGGTAATAAATCGGATTGCCTTTCAACGAAGGTTGAATTGGCAAGGTCGTCGAAAAAAAAACACGTGCATTCTAAGACAGCATTTTTTTTCTAGATTTTTTTCTTTAATACTATTTATCAATAGCTGTCTACTTTAGGCGACACGTACATCTTGTCTCCAGTTAGTTTTCCGCTAGCTATCTGCCTCTCTCTTTCCCTGCGTAAAAGCTGAAAGATAAAACATACTTCTTAAACATTAAAAACATATAGTTTATCAATAATCTAGAGTCTAGAAGTAGCTAATCTAGGGACAGCGTTATCCCAGCTTATGGGGTATGACTTGCTGAGGTTTTGAGTTCCATTTCCGTCTCGGGCAATCCATTTTGTGAGAAATTTTATATTAAGGTCGTGCTTGGCCACCTGTTCAGACCAAGTGTGACATCTTATGACATATATGTATGTACTTGAGATTCGAATCCCTTAAATACTATAATTATTGTTTTTTCGTACAAAGCTTTTCCATATACGTTAACTGAAAGCGCTGGGACAGCTATTCGTAAGTTTGTTTTATTTAAACGAGTCATATTGTGCCATGTATCTTAGCTATTGTAGAGCTTTTATGAACCTAGAATTGCAGTGGTTCAATAGGTCTCATGTCTGGTTTATTGTACCAATTTGATTGCACTAGTTCGAATTTATCCTTAACAAAATTATTGGCAAAGCAGGTTCAAAAATGTAAACGCTAACAGCCAAGCAGGTAACAAAAATGTAAACGCTAATTCATAGTTTCCAATCCTATTTTGGGCGGAACGCCGGTACTGAAAGTCCTTCAGAGGCTCTTCAATTCCGTTCTCCTCGAGGGCTCAACGCCGGAGGCATGGAGCAGGAGCGTGGTGGTACTGTTCTTCAAAAAAGGTGATAACACTATGCTGAAGAACTACAGGCCCATCTCGCTCCTGAGCCATGTCTATAAGTTGTTTTCAAGGGTCATCACAAATCGTCTCGAAGGCAGGTTTGATGACTTCCAGCCTCCCGAACAAGCCGGTTTCCGAAAAGGCTTTAGTACCATAGACCATATTCATACGCTACGGCAGGTTATACAAAAAACCGAGGAGTATAACTTGCCGTTTTGTTTAGCGTTTGTGGACTATGAGAAAGCCTTTGATTCGATCGAGACCTGGGCTGTGCTACAGTCTCTTCAGCGGTGCCACATAGACTATCGGTACATCGAAGTGTTGAGGTGTATATACAACAACGCCACCATGTCGGTCCGAGTACAGGATCAGAGCACGAAGGCTATTCCACTACAGAGAGGCGTGAGACAGGGAGATGTCATATCTCCGAAAATGTTCACTGCCGCGCTGGAAAATGCCTTCAAGCTCTTGCACTGGAAAGGATTCGGCATCAACATCAACGGCGAGTATATTACTCACATTCGATTTGCCGACGATATTGTAGTCTTGGCAGAATCGCTGGAAGACCTTAGCACTATGCTCGAAGACCTTAATCGAGTTTCCCAACAGGTGGGTCTTAAAATGAACATGGATAAAACGAAGATCATGTCGAATATCCATGTTGTGCCCACCCCCATTGGAGTTGGGGGCTCGACTCTCGAAGTTGTAGACGAATATGTCTATTTAGGACAAGTGGTCCGGTTAGGCAGGTCCAACTTCGAGAGAGAGGTCAATCGGCGAATCCAACTCGGTTGGGCAGCGTTCGGGAAACTTCGCGACGTCTTCTCGTCCAAAATACCTCAGTGCCTAAAATCGAAAGTCTTCGATAGTTGTGTGTTACCAGTGATGACATACGGCACCGAGACGTGGCCTCTCACTGTGGGCCTCATTAAAAGGCTCAAAGTCACTCAACGAGCCATGGAGCGGGCTATGCTCGGTGTTTCCCTACGAGATCGAATCAGAAATGAGGAGATCCGTAGGAGAACCAAGGTTACTGACATAGCCCATAGGATTGGCAAGTTGAAGTGGCAGTGGGCCGGGCACATAGCTCGTAGAACCGATGGCCGTTGGGGCCGAAAGGTTCTCGAGTGGAGGCCACGTACAGGCAAGCGAAGTGTCGGACGCCCGCCTACAAGGTGGACGGACGATCTGACTAAGGTCGCAGGAAGTCGCTGGATGCAGGCCGCTTCCAACAGGTCATTGTGGAGATCATTAGGGGAGGCCTATGTTCAGCAGTGGACTTCCTGTGGCTGATATGATGATGATGATGAATCCTATTTTACCTATCGAATTTTCGGGCTTCTTCGCTCAAACTAAATTCAAAACTCGTCCGAAAGGGAAAATATTCGACTACTAAAATAGGTGTATAAAAAAACTGTAAATGTATAAGGCCCCTTTACTGTCTTTTTTAAGGCCAGCGCAGACCGGGACGGAATGGTAAGAGATGGAAAGGCATTTCTAGATGCCGCGACATCAATTTAAAACAACGGAATTTAAGTGGTATTCCGATTTCCGATAGATAAGTTTGATATTTTTTGGCAAAAAATTAAATCCTTTGCCAAGCCGTTACGGTCTGCGCTGGTCCTTTTACGGATAACGTGTTTGTTTAATAATGATTAGGTTTACGACCAGTAATAGGCTTTAGGCGAAAAGAGCTATGTTTTTTTTTGTACTGACCCGGCATAATGACAACACTGCGCCTGATGGTAAGCGCAAATGCCGTCCAGACGGAGTATCAAATGGCATCAGACGGCAGTCCCAAGCCATTCGATACAATTACGCCGGCCTACTAAGATGCCTCTTCATACTACCGCGGAAGGATCCGGGATCGTGTGGTTCCTACATGTTATACTAGAAACAATCAAAATAATTACAACAAATCTGTGGAACTGCTTCTTAAGCGTTTGACATTCGGCGAAATCGTCGATGAGCAGTTGGCACTTCCTGACGCCGCGGTCAAGTCCATAAGCCTCGAGACAGTCCATCATATCCATCTCCTGCTTCGCACATCTGCCCAACTGCTGATGGGAGACCATTCCGCCAGTTATGTCGCTGAATGGCGATCGCAAAAACGGCGAAATACAATCCATATTGGACGAATCTTGTGTATAATTTGACAGATATGACAATTTGACAATATTTTACGATCATGTGAAAGTAGGTTAATATATACCTTTTATGAATTCAGAGGTTTTATGTATTAACAGTTAACACCTTGGTTAACACATAAACAATGATTTTAATTTTCATTAACAAATATTTAGAAATACTACATGAACCTACCACAGATTCCCCAATTTGTAACATCAAACAAATTGTATCTATTAATCAAATAATTTGTGTATGTAATGTCTACAGATAATGAATAAAGAAATATTTCTTAAATAATTTTTATTTACATCTATAAAACAGAATCACGGTGAAGAACTACACTTGATCAAAAGCTGTCAACTTTAGGGCTGACATATTGCTGGTCTCCTTTCAGTTGGCCTGATGCTATTTGGCGTTCCCTCTCAGCACGCATCACCTGGAACATTCAAATATATTTTTACATATACAGCAGGATATACAGTGATAATCACAATCAAGTTCTTAAACAGTCCAAAAGTTTCCTAACATAGCATGTATTCAAACAGGGTTTTAGGCTACATACATTGCCAGCCTGAAACAATATCATATTCAAATAGATATCTTATTAGTAAAAGGACAGGCAAAAAACCTAGAACTATTAAATTTAACAGGTTTTGCAGGGGATATAGTGATGCCAAATCAAGGAACAAAATTTCCTGTGAAATATGTCTATTGTATCTAAGTGCTAGGCATTGTAACTTACCACTCTTGATACCCTTAAATTAATAAATTAAGATTGTATGAAAACCCTTAGGCAATTTTTTTTGACTTACCAAATTCATTAGGTATGCATTTTATTTCTTATTAATGGTATTTTTTGTTTTTTATTTATAGTTCATCCAAATATATGCAATATTTTAATCCTATATGTATGTTTTATTTATTGGATTATATTTATAGCAGTTAACTCACAACAAATCTCTTGAATTGTTTAGTCCAGGTCTGGCATTCATGGTAGTCATCGAACAGATGCGCGCACTTGACTTTGCCCCGTTCCAGACCATACACCTCCAGGCAGTCCATGTACCGAGCTTCCTCCTTCTGGCACCGACCCAGCTGCTGGTGTGACACCAACCCACCAGTGATGTCCGTGAAGGGAGACCGGAAGAACGGCGACAGAGACATTATGAGGACTCTAAAACCAAAACTTACATTTAGTTTGTTTTATACAGATTTACAGGTTAAAATTACGTAAACAATTAATTCTTTCGACTTATGTATCTGTAGTTTGTATATGACACAAAAGAGTTAATGATTACGTTTAATTAAAATGTGCTTCAAAATAATAACAAGTATACCTGCAATTATTTTTCGAAAATAGAATTAAAAAATGAAAACAATTTTTTGACAGTTTTGCGTTCCAGGCAGTTCCAGGGTCGTGATCGATATTGGATCGTTGTGAAATTCAGCATGATGTAGTGTTGCTTATTTAGGTTGCTAAATATATTTTTTTAATAATCAAGAAATGAGTAATATTTTTAATATTTAATATTTCATAAAAATATAAGAATGTTCAATGTCACCTTATAGTTACTTTGAGGCGAATTATTACCCACGAAGTAAATAAAAATATATTTTTGAACTAATGACTTATAACTATGGACTCAACTTTCTCTTCATTTAATTCTTCTCAACGTTTATTTTTCCCTACAGTATATTATAATTGTTGCAATTTATATTTAGGAATATTTTTTTGTTGCTAACCGTACTTTTCATATGATTAAGATGTTTGTTTGTGTGTTTGTTTGACTGTCCAACTTTGACAGTGGTCAATGGTCTTTGACGTTTCTAATTTTTAATCTTGAAACTATTGTATTGTATTTGAAAATATTGAATAATTATAAGGGTTTTTTTAAAAGGCCTATTATTTTATACTCAAGAAATGGAAAATTGGATAAGTGAAACCTTATCTAGGATTCTCGACTTTCAAGTTCCAGATGATTTAATTCAGTGAGTACTGAGACAAAAATATTTCACAATATTGGGACTTTTTTATAAAATCTAATTTTCTTCATTTTTCCAGATATGTAATGTCTATAGAAAACGAAAATGATTTGAATGAGTATTTAAAAACACTTTTGGACTTTGATAACCCACAACATAAAAAATTCTTTTTGGAGCTGGTGAAAAAAAAGTTTCCTCAAAGAGGTATGTATATTTACGAGTTAATTAAGCCGACATTGAACAATATGATTATTTACGATTTTTTCTTTTCTTTTTAATATTTAATTCAATGGGAAAAATAGTTTATAAAAAATAAGTTCAAGCTATATTCACTAATGGATGACTACTAATATATAAAAAAAAGTTTAAACACGTCTCATTTAACGCTCTGATTGTAAGATTCTGCAAAGTATCAATATTATTTATAGGCAGCTCATTGCCAAAGCAGCAGAAGAAGAAAATATCTAAGAACAAACATCAGCAAGACTTCATTGCCCAGAATGAACAATCTCCACCACCACCAGCGGAACCAGAAACCAAAGGCAAGAAGAAGACCAAGTATGTTAACTTGTACAGCCAGGAGGGCAGAAATGCTCAGGTTGTTTTATTGAAAGGTAAATCAAATTTTGCTGTTTATTTTTTATTCATTTTATTAAATATCATATACAAATATTGTGTACATAGGTTGACTTAATGCCGCAGGTAATTTTATTGTTGACTTTAGCTACATATGATGGGCCTATTATGTAAATGGAGCCATGTGTGTAAAACCTGTTCTGCAATATTTATAGTAAAAATACAATGCAATGCTTTTATTTTTCATGTAAGGTTGCACCAATAAACATCTAGCGACAGAAGTTGATTAAAGTATCCACCTAATACCTAATTTAAATTTAACTGATGGCAAGATAAAAATACTTCAATAATTATTCATAAGTTTTTATGACTTATTAATACTTTATCTATACATTTAAATAACATTGAAGTCACTGTTTGTAAAGTGAAAATTAAAAAAAAACATATTGTTACACATACACGGTACCAATAGTTATAACGAAAATTATCTTAGAGATTGTTTTGTCTGTCTGTTGTTCTGTTTGTAACTGCCAATCTCGAGAATGGCTAGACCATTTTTGACAGTAATTTCATTGACAGATAGATAATTTTTGCGGGAGTAACATGGTAATTTAATGTTGAAAAACAAATCAGGGTGACGCACAAAAAAAAAACTGGATACAAAAAAATCTCTAAACGAAAAAAAATTAAACTCTTCAAATTGGATGTCACTTCTTTAAAAATTGTTTTATGACATACAGGTGGCTCAGTTCATAACATTTCTTTGGTTTATTTTGGTGTAAAATATATTTAGGTTTCTGTGACCTTAAAACCTTTGGTGAATCAACTTTTAAGTAAATAAATATTCTCTATTTTTCAATATATTTTCTAGTTTCTTGCTGCACTATGTGCTGTTAGAAGGTTTTTATACTTACACTAGCGGCCCGGCCCAGCTTCGCCTGGGTTCTTTCACTCAACTCCACATCTGAAGGCAGCCTTTGTGATACAGGTTCGTTGGTGGGAGAAGTGGTGGAACGTAGGAGGCACCCGACGTGACGGCCCAGTGGTGGCATGCGCGTGAGCTGCGCGCGGTACTGGACAGTACTTGGGCATTGCAACATTACTTAATTTTTCTAAAATAAATGTAGCCTAAGTTACTCCTTGTCATATCAACTACCTGACAAAAAAAGTCCCGTCAAAATCGATCCAGCCATTTCAGAGATAAGCCGGAACAAACAGACAGACAGACAGACAGACAGACAAAAAAAATTTAATTATCATTTTCGGCACAGGTATCGTGTATATAACGATATGTAGTTGTACATTTTTTTTAATTTTCACTTTTAAAACAGACACTTCAATTTTATTTATATGTATAGATTTCTTATAAGATTCTTATTTGAAAAATTAGAATCCTTAGCTCAGTACTTTGAATCAATTACCAACATCTATCTCCAAGGGCGTCGCCAAGGGGGGGCAGGTAGGGGCAGCTGCCCCCCCCCCCCTCCCTCTAGAGATTAAAAACATTGCCAAATGTAAAGCAAGCAAAATCTTTGACTTGGCTTGCCTGCATAATGGTATTTTTTTTGCATATACCATACTATTGTATAATAATTTGACCGTCTGGGGGCCGCCGTCAAAATTGTGTAATTTGCAATCACATTTTTCTCATTCTCCATAATATTTGCCCCTTCCTAGGCCATCGGCTGGCGACGCCCCTGTCTATCTCTTTATATGTATATACTATTCTTACATAAACATACATAAACTAACGCCTTTTTCCCAGAAGGGGTAGGCAGAGGTGCCAGGACACCCACATTTCGCTTTGTATGTTCCGTCCCACGATGTGATAGGGGGCGAGCCTATCGCCATATCGGGCACAAATTCCTGGATTTGGGCTGATAATGAATAGAAAAATCTAATACCACTTTGCCCAACCCAGGATTCGAACCCGAGACCTCAGCTGTGTAACCAAACCCTAGTACAACTACGCCACCAAGGCAGTCTACTATTCTTACTATACATTTAATTTTGTCTTTCAGGAAGACATCACTGTGACTGCCAAGCATCTAAACATGAGTTAGTGAACAACTGCCTGCAGTGTGGTCGAGTGGTTTGCAAGCAAGAAGGATCTGGACCGTGCCTTTTCTGCGGCAATTTAGTAAGTAATTATTTATTTAATTATTTTTTGTACACCAAATAAATCTTAAACTAAACTAATATTTAACATAAGAGTACAAATGGCAGTCGTATCGCTCAAGGCATGTAATATCTGTTACCGACTACCATGGGATGGACATAAGAGAAGGAAAATAAATTATTATCTAAAATTAATTTAATTTTTATTACATAAAACAGACGTAAATCCATTATAGGCCGTGAGATAAGCATACCAGTTGTATTTTAATAGTATGAAGGGCTGTGAATTTTCAATAAGTAAATAAATTTGCCAGTTGAGATTATAGAGTCCAATTCTTGTTATATCTTGTTTCTATTCTTAATCCAAAATTGGAAAACATGTATAATTGTTTCGTATTGTGAGTGACTCTCACTCCTTAAAGCAGTCATAGTAGCACTTACAAAGCATTTAATTTTGTTCATATAACACCTTTATTTCCTTGTGTGTATGACCTGGAAACACTTTTGTTTTATAAGAAGCTAGCACACAAAAATATTCTATTATAAAATAGTAAATGTTAGTAGTCCATGTGATATAAAGATAACCAAGCACACAACATCTTATATTTAAAAATAGTGATTTTGCTTGCCTCTATACAATTAAGAATCTATATCCAACCATGGTCCTTGGTTTGCTGCATAATCCTATAGATTCTATGCCAATTTTATTTGGTACTGTTACAAATGATATAATTTCAGGTATGCACACCGGAAGAGCAGAGAGAACTGAATGCGAAGACCAAAGCCAGTGCAAAGCTGATGGAGTCCTTGCTCGAGAGAAACAGACCAAAGGGATGGGAGGCCGCAGTCTCACACAGAAACAGACTGTTGGAGTATGACAGGACTAGGTGTTGATCCTTTCTGAATTTGTGTTACATTCAAAACTATATGTATTTTTGAAACATTTATTCTGTTAACTGTAATATCTATTACTGGTATCCATGTGGTGTCAGCTTGTAAAATATTGTAACAATTTAAGTTTGTTTTGCCAGTTATGTAAGATTGTATTGTATTCAATGGTCAAATATAAAATTAAAATGAAATTAAGCTGCTACATCAAGTGGCATTTTAAGGTGATAACATCTTAAAAAACATGACTCATTGTCACATTATGTTAGAGCCGAGCGTGCGAGTGAGAGCGTGGAACAAGCAATACAGCAGGGTTTCTTAAACTTTTTGCAGTCAAGGAACCCTAACTAAATTTATAATAATTCACGGACCCCTAAGTAAATTTAAAATGGTTTGCGGACCCTGTCAAAAAATATTTTAGAAAGAAAAACAAACCTTGTATTGAATGCTCATTTTTATTGAACATATAGGATATATGGATATAGAACATAATAGGATAGGGTCTATGCCTTACATTAATTAATTAAATTTCTACATCTTTGGTTCAATATGTTACGCATTTTTTTTTTATTACAATGAATGACGAGACGAGCAAGCCGTTCGCCTGATGGTAAGCGATACGACCGCTCATAAACAGTAGCAACATTCCACTGCGCTCGCCATCCTGAGACATAAGATGTTAAGTCTCAATATGTCCAGTAGTTACTCTGGCTACAATGTCCTTCAATCCGAAACACAACAGTGCATTTACGCAGTGTTGTTTCACGGGAGAAATAGACATTGCGGTGGTACCTACCCAGATGGCCTCTCACATATGAGAGACCTACCACCAGTAAATATTTTTATTTGTTGGCTTGTCAAGTCATTAAGCAAATTAATTAATATGTACAATGAAATAAATATAATTTTTGCTTTACAGTGGAAATTTTTAATTAAAATTGTTTATAGTGTTTTTTTTTAGTTTTGAAGTTTTTATTTAAAATCATAGTTATTTGTTTCTTTTTAATATTGATAGGCATTTAAATGATAATTTTCTGATAAATATATTAAAAGTTTACTGCACTGCTGCGGATCCCTGGCACACATGTTACGGACCCCACTTTAAGAAACCCTGCAATAGAGATACACGATCGGCGTAAGCGTTCAATTCAATTCGTAAAAGTATGCAATCTTTCATCAATGTTTTGTTATGACGTTATTTCGTAAAATTATCTGCCATAGACTGCCTATACAGACAATCATTGTAAGGAGTAATTTATTTTATTTATATTTAATTTGTGGTTTCTAATTTGGTGACACGCCAATACAATTTATTTACTTAGCATGTTGTAATTCAAGTGTATCTTTTCTCCGACAGCGAGCGTCGTACAAAAGTGACAGACGACGACAGCGACTACTTCAGCGCCAACAGCGTGTGGCTCAGCGCTTCCGAGAAGGAGAAGTTGGACAAGTACCAGCAGTCACTGCACGAGAAGAAACACGCTTCCAGGCTGAGCAGGAAGATGAACTTTGATTTTGCTGGTAATTTTTTTTTTCAAATTTGTTTAAAGTGATTTTGAAATGAAACAGTAAACGGTATCGATTTTATTCGTTGAAGTTACTACAAAATATGTACGCGGTAAAACAGATAGTGTAAAAATAAATTGACCTCCAAAAACATACTTAACACACCAATTTTTAATTAGTAGAAAATAAATTATAATTAATTATTTAACTTAAAATGTCATAATCTGAAAATTTGAAAAAATACAACACTACCAAACAACTCTTTCGTTTTCCTTTTAGAAAAGCATAGAGCTATAAGGCCTATCTGTAATTATTATTAAATTGTAATAACTTAGCGTTTTAACAGCCAACTATTTTTTTTAATAACTCTTTCCGGTACCCTGTATGTGATCGCCTGTGGAAGTGTTAAGTATTTTTTAAATATTTTACCAAATTAAGATATTTTGCTATCTTCTCATATAATTACAGGTCGTCAAATAGTAGAAGACACTACTATAGAGCATGAAGTAGACGAGGAGAAGATCAGGCAGATGTCGAGCCCCCACCCTGGGCGGGCGCTCCAACATGACATGTTTGTAGGCATTCCTTCTGACAGAGACGTGGCGCCTGGTATCAACGCTCCTTTATTGCAGGTATTGTAGTTATTTTTTATCAGACCCTTAAATCACATTAAAATAAAACTATTATTTACGGATTTTATAGCGGATTTCATTTAATTTTTACATTTTTTATATTCGACGTTTCGATTACTTTACAGCTTTTGTGGTCACGGGGTGGACTCAGTCCATAAATCAAGCATAAATAATAGTTTTATTTCAATGTGTAACTTTCGCAGAAATCTTAGATTCCATTACTCTGAAATCCCTCCAAAGGTCATACATAGTCCTGAACCCACACTAAGATCGCGTCTTGTGTCGTGGCTACATCAGGAACTACGAGAGAACTTTCGGTCTCACAAATACCCTGACCCGAAAGAAATATTTGTGGGCCGCACAAACATTTCTCTCGTGCGGGTATCGAACCCGCGGCTCCTCGTGTCATAGGCGGTCTGTAACCGCCTGCGAAATGCAGGCTGTCAAGATGTGAAAATTAAAATCGGGTTTTTCAGCTGGTAGGACTCTAACCTGTCCATCTGATTTCCTGTGAGTGGTTGTAACCAAGAGTTACTGGCGTCCAGATGACTGGTCTCAAAATCGGAAGTTTAATTTTGCAATATCGATTAAAATAGTTTAACGACCTTCCTTGGGATGTGGGGGCAGGTAGAAACGTTATAAATAAGATTATTTATAATACATAATTGCCACTAAAAAGGAACTGTATGTACATGATTGTTGTGCACATGATCACATAAAAAAATTGGTTCTTAACCAGTGGTCCCTGGACCAACAACCAAACCAGTCAATCAACTGGGTGATCAATGGCTAAACAAAAATTTGGTCAAATTGTGACTAAAAGGTTAAAGACTGACTGACATCTGACTGAGTATCCTAAGACGTGAGATGGCTGTATTTCCCCAGTTGACACAAAACGGCCCTTTTATGAACCCTCTTAAATAGGGTATTTGACTAATATTTTTAATAGTATGAATCAAACAGTATGCATATCCAAAATTTAGCAAACAAAGAATTTTGTAAATCCATTCACAATTAAACGAGTTCGAAACGTTTTAAATCTTGTAGTGGTAGTAGTAAAAGAATAGGATTACAAAACAAAATTAGTGACGTCACTAGTCTTAATATGCATTACAGTGTAAGAGACAATAATATGTCCATTTAAAATCCGAATATTTCCCTCATATTTCGAGCTACTTGAAATCTGTTTTGACAGAAATATTTAATCCTATTGGTATTTGTGTTTGCAAAAATACATCATAGCCAAATACCTTATTATATCAACTAGATTGAATACAGTTCGGCTCAAAAAAATCGCTCTTGTTTTTGCTCACACTGTACTATTATTATCCAAACGTTTCTGGTATAATACATTTTTTCATCTGGTACAAATACTTTCAGTTTGACTCGTCAGTAGAAGGCGATGGCTATGCAGCAGTGACTAAAGCCCCAGGCATATCCATCGCCTCCCGCATACAAGACGCGGAGATCCAAGAGATGAGCGATACAGGACGCTGTCTGTCCATGCACCAGCCCTGGGCTTCGCTACTCGTTGAGGGAATCAAATTGTAAGTACATTTGCAGGTTATAATACAAAGTCGCTTTCTCTGTCCTTTTGTATGCTTAAATCTTTAAAACTACGCAACGGATTTTGATGCGGAACGTCTTGGAACGTCCTACTGGACGACTTGCTTCGGTCGCCGCTACCCCAGACAGTACGCATGGTTGCCTATGCTGACGACGTCACCATATTGATTGAGGCGCAGTCGAGGGCAGAGATTGAGGCCACAGCCTCGGTTGTACTTAGTACGGTCTCTGCCTGGGGTGCCCGGAACCGCTTGGGATTCTCCCCTGGGAAGTCATCCACGATGACCATCAGGGGTAGGTTCCAGCGGCCTCCGGTCATCCGGCTCGGCGGCGACTCGATCCGCTCGGTTGACTCGGCAACTGTTCTCGGGGTGGTACTCGACAGGGGCTTGCTGTTCACGCAGCATGCGCAGGGGATAGTAGAGCGTGCACCCAGATGCTTCGGGAAGATGTCGCGTGTGTCGGTGTCCTCCTGGGGCATCCGATACCAAGGTCTGCGAATCTACCAGGGAACATTTGTTACCACCCTAACGTACGCTGCGGCGTGCTGGCATGAACGTACCGAGGTGCAATCGATCTGCACCACGCTTCTCCGGGGGCAGCGGCCTGCACTCGTGCTATTGACAAAGGCCTATAGGTCTGTCAGCACGGCCGCTCTCCCGGTGTTGGCGGGTGTGCTACCGGCGGACCTGGAGATAAGCCTTGCGGGCAGGACGGAGGTGACACGGAAGTCCGCGCCCAAGACCGAGATGAGCAGGTTAAAACGCGAACTTCTGGATTCGGTTCTGCGTACTTGGCAAGAACGGTGGGCTAAGGAGACGAAGGGTCGCGAGCTCCATATGTTTTTCCCCGACGTGGCCTGGAGATTTGGCAAACGCTGGATCGCCCCGGATCATGCAAGTTCCTAGATTCTCACGGGTCACGGGTGTTTTAATAAACGCCTCAGTGACATGCGGCTCAAGGAAGACAGTATGTGTGCATGTGCCGAGAGTGAGGAGGACCGGCACCACGTCTTGTGGTGCTGTGCCCTATACGCTGAGCCCCGCCGGCGTATGCTGGATGGACTCGAATTGGAGATGCCTGGACCTGTCTGGTACCCCGATCTCGTGCGCACAGAGGGCAACTTTAGTAGGCTACGGGACTTCGCGCACGTGTGGTTTCGGTCACGCAACGACGCTCAGAACGGCCTGGCACCGGACGGTGCCAACGTTGTGTGACGTGCATGCCCCAGAAAGGGGAGAACTGGCAAAATAGGGACAAGGCCGAAGAGTATAAACAATTTGTAGGGAGCTAGGTTGCGCACGCGGCAGAGTGCACACTGCCTAGCAGATAGCAGGTTCCGCGTGCGTCTCCCGCGATTGGGCCTATATAATCGTAAGATTGGTTAGGCCATGGGCTGGTGGAGGGTTGTTAGCTCAGCCGAAGACCCGAGAGCTGAGTTGATCCGACACTACAGCGAAGATAAACCCGACATCAGTCCGTGTGAGATCCAGATGGCCCTGAAGCAACTTAAGAACAACAACGCGCTGGGTGAGGACGGAATCACTTTAGAGCTTCTGAAAGCGGGCGGAACGCCGATACTGCAAGCCCTTCAGTGGCTCTTCAATTTCGTCCTCCTCGAGGGCTCAACGCCAGGGGCATGAAGCAGGAGCGTGATGGTACTGCTCTTCAAAAAGGTGATAACACTTTGCTGAAGAACTACAGGTCCATCTCGCTTCTGAGCCATGTCTATAATTTTTTTCGAGGGACATTACAAATCGTCTCGAACGGAAATTTGATGACTTTCAGTCTCCCGAACAAGCCGTTTTCCGAATAGTCTTAACTAACATAAATTAAATCCATACGCTTCGGCAAGTTATACAAAAACCGAAGAATAAAACTTCACAATATAATGAAATAAATTTACCTAGAATGTTTTTTAACTGTTGCTGGGAGAGTGATGCCTCATTCTGACTGTAAATAAAATCTATAATATTATTCTGGTTTTAAATAGCATGAAAATACTATAAAACACTGTTTTTATAAATGATTGCAAGGAATTGCCATGAATAACACAATTAGCTGCACACGTGGTGAGCACATGGTGGCCACGTGGTGGTGACAGGTGAGCTGTCATGCCCACTTCATACCACCATTTCGCCGCAAGATGTCGCTAGTTGAAATCTGAATCGCGGTGTCAAGATTCTCCGGCACGAGTATATAAGCTGCGGCAAACTTGCTCACGGCAAGACCTTACTTCATAGGATCATTTCTATAGTAAGCTCTTCCCGAGAACTTCACGCTATGTGAATCAACTCGTAACCGCGATGAGGAGATGTGGCGCGGTGCCCTGAGCGTGAGACTGGCGATGGTGAATCCACCATCAGCCTTCGATGATCGTTCGCTCCCCTGCAAGGGGGAGAGTGGGGTACTGTCGCTGTCTGAGTGGTTAATTTAAACCCTATACAATTGTTTAAAAAAAAATACGGTGATATTTGACCTTAGGATGGGTGGGATGAATTAAACTCGCTTATAATTGCGCAACCCAAATACCTGATTCACTTTGTATTTATTTATTAAATATCTCACAGTATCGGACTCGATACGCGTACTGCGTACTTGTGTATTTAAAGACTGGACATAATCTTTATATTTTTGTGATTAATGTTTATGATGTACGGATGTGTAAATAAATTAAATTGTATATTTTATACTAATTTATAATTCGGTTGGTTTTTTATCTCTGTCGTACTTAAATGATCAAAAATATTTTTTTAAGGTGTGTTATTTAACACGAAGTAGTCACTTAATTCAAAATTTTATTTTAGAATTATTGTAGGTAGGGTAAACCAGACTGTGATTGCCCACCGATAATGATTGCCCGCATTAAGCAAAACCTTGTCTGTTGTCGATTTTGTGTCATCCTAGTTGGATTAAAGATTATCAGATGGTGATTTAATCAATTTATGGTTAATACAAATTTTACAACTGGAAACATTAAAGAAAAAACATAGCAGTAATGACGGATTTTGTAAAGACCGGTGAAAGTGATTCATAAACAGAAATAATTGAACAATTTTGTTAAGAATATACTTGTTTAAATGTTCATTTTTATTGTGCTTGTTTCATTTTTTGAGCGTTATTACCTACCTATGATGAAATTAATAGTATTTTCTTAGTTTTAAATGGATATGTTTGTTCAAAAATAGTTTTTAACCATTTTTTTGGCTGTGGGCAATCACTGAACTGAAATCTGTGTACTTTTAGCGATTGCCATCACTAATTTTAGTGATTGCCATATGTCAATGTCCATAGTTATTGCCATATGGCAATGACTGTCAATATTTTTTCGGTTAAAAAGTTTCATCACCTGTACTTATAAGTTAATTGTTTATTATTTCCTAATTTGTATGTATAAACGATATTAATTGGTAATTATCGTTGTATTAACAGAATGCCGAAGGCACCTAAAGTCCAATATATTAAAGAAAATATGCAAAGTTGTTCATGATGTAAGCAACAACTTATCTACTAGGCAGATTGTTGAAAAATACGGCATTCCGAGGTCCAGTCTTATAAGAATTTCTATAGTATGGAAGTCCGCCAACCCGCACTAGACTAGCGTGGTGAACTATATGTATGTCGTAACCACTCTCAATAGTACTTTTGATTGTAGACGAGGCCCGTGCCCTGCAATGGGAAGTATATGGGCTGATACAGTTGTTTCAAAATTGATGATTTTGTTTCTGGTGATTCTGACTCTTCAGCATCAGCACAAAATATATTTGATGCTTTTAAGAAAGCTAAACGAAATTTATTTTGATATTTTACTATTTTATTCGATTTAGGTTTAATTGCTTTGTTTTTAATATTTATTTGGGTTTATGTTTCATTTATAATTTCAAGAGACTGGGCAATTACTGTGCTGTGATGTTGGTAATTACTATAAACTGTGGGCAATTACTGTAGTTTTAAGACTATGTTTATTTAACTGCAATATTTAATAAGTAATGTTATTTATAGCTAAAAACTGTTAACACTCTACAAAAGAGTTTATTAGGTTATAATAAAATGGTATTAAAAAGTTGGTAGCTACAATACTTTTAGTGTTTTTAATGTCAATGTGTAACAAACTCTTAAGTGGGCAATAGCTATCTGGTTTACCCCTATATAATTTTTTCGTTTATTTTTTTCTATAAATATTTTATTTTACTACTGTTACAATTAATTCTAGGTAAATATTTTAAAAGTGAAATTTAAGGCACTCAAGCTCATGCCTTCATTTCCGTGAACATTGCTATCCTTCTTGTTGGTAGCTCGACTCTTTCGCCGTATAAGTGAGTAGAACAAGGCATACACCGACGCGATTGTGTCATGTGTGGTCCTAGTAAACTGCTAAAAGTATGAAATACTTCATATTCCTATCATTACTAGGTGGACATTACTAGGTGGACTAAGTATAGGGTATTTGACAGTTTTTTGGAAAGTATCTCAAATTGTTCATTTTACCATAATACACTTGCAATTTGATTATTTCTTTGTTAGCTGCTATATTTTCAATAAAAATCATGATTGAAGTTTGAATGATAAATAAGACCGCCAAAACCAATGGCCAAAACGCTATAGACGCCATATGTGTGGGTCACGTGGTATTATTACGTCACTTTCTTGCTTAACAAACATTTTCATTCATTATCAAGAATAACTTTGATTAGGTTACAGCTAAAAATGCCTTAAATGGTGTTGTTGCGGCATCTCTTCCATTAATTTTATAGTTTCAGTTAATTCTTCATAATAATTACACTCTAGTAAGTATATTATTAATATCACGGGACGTTTCGGAAATACTTATGGTCGTTGTCTTAAATTGGACCCAAAACAAGCCCACTGAGTCTTATTCGCTGGATATACTCAGGATTGGGTCGCGTCGCGTAGTTCCAGTGGTAGTGTAAGCCCACTGAGTTTGTTTCGCCGGGTCTTCTCAGGAAGGGCCGCGTTGGATCCGGTGGTAACAATAAACCGCTACGCACCGTTGTAATAATATTCATGGTCCGTTAATTAATTAATTTAATTTAATTTAATTTGACCAACGTACATATTGTATTTCTTTTAAAAATAAATTACCATAAAGTCATAACTAATACTTTAAATAAAATAAGAATAAAAAGGAAACAAATAAATAAAACTAATGCTAAATAAAAATAAAATTAATTTAAAATAAATAAATTACATAAATTAATTAATTAAACCAAGAAATTTAAATAAGTAATACTAAGTATACGAAATATATTGTTTATAGAGATTAAGTTCTATGTGTATTGACTTGTCATAAGAGCTTTTAAATTGCCTACGTGACCAATAAATACATTTCATTTCATTTCATTTCATCAATTAAATAAATAAGCATTCCTAAATTATGATAATTCCTGCAGGCGCTTCGTTATAAGTGTCATTTTTGAAAATTCATTACACTTTGAACCGTTGTCGTTGCTGTTTCATTTGTAAATACTTCAGAGCCGCTCCCTCAAAAGTTGCGAAAATTATTCCCATCCATATTATCCATATTAATACAGGTGTGTAGTCTCAAAATACACGAATACATCTACTAAAAAACCGGATAAAATGTTCGTGAGCATTCCAAAGAACACCAAGATTCGGGTAAAGTGGTTAAAACTCGCTCGTATAATAATGGAATGATATAATAGGGGAATACAATATGTAATTAGGTACTTGTATTTTTCATACATTGTTAGCTTAGTTTCTTTTTTATTGCATTGAATGGCGAGACGAACGCGCCGTTCGCCTGATAGTAAGCGATACGACCGCTCATGAACAGCAACATCCAAACAACATCTTGAAATACAAAGCAATGCTTGGCATTCCACTACGCTCGCCATCCTGACACATAAGATGTTAAGTCTCAATATGTCCAGTAGTTATTCTGGCTACAATATCCTTCATTCCGAAACACAACAGTGCATTTAAAATGCTATTTGGCGGGAGAAATAGACATTGCGGTGGTACCTACTCAGGCGGCCTCTCACATACGAGAGACCTGCTGAAAAAGCTTTAGTTTATAATATAACTAATAGTGATATTTACATATGTATGTTTATAAGGTTTGATATTAATAATTTAATTGAGCAGCGTAAAAGTCAAGGTTGTTTTAAAAAAATAGTCCGACCACTATCGCGTCTATTATTGCGAAGTTTTCACTGTCACCTTTTATATTTTAGTTTCTTTCGTACAATTATTAGAGATAAAGTTCGTAGTGTGCCCTTAGCGGCGCAATGTGATCAATATTTTAGAAATTACTGCGAAAACAAAGGAAAACGCTCATGAAATGTTCTAATGCCCCGTTCACATAATCGCCCAACATCGGCAACTATAGGCGATGACGGTAATGTGTACGGCTTATTGCCTTTCATTGCCGATATTCGTGTACATCAAGCAGTGTTGCTAACGAAATATTTTTCATTCCCAAATCTGGAGAATGTAGCGGTTCCGCGAAGTATAGTAAATAAAATTATGCTTATGTTAAAATAAGTAACAAATTATTTATAATGTTGACTCGTGTAGTGTTTTTTTTTTTTGTAATGCATTTTTATTGTTAATCTTATATTATTATAATACTAAATAACTCACATTACAGTGTAATGACTCTGATAATTTAACTCGTTATCATAAAATGAACCAATTAAATTATTAAGATATACACCCACAATTTAGGGATTTGTTCCAAAACTTATAACCCTGGTAAAATTTTACAACATTCGTGTTCGGGGTTTTTCGCCAACTGTCGGTAATCAGAGTGAGAGTAAAGTGAGAATACCCATGTTTGCCTGTCATCGTCGACGATCCGCTAGTTATGGATTTCTAGCCACATGCCCCGCGGGTTTGTGACAGTGTATTGCTATAGAAATTTAATTTTTCATTAAAAAAATATCGAAATACAAGTTTCAGTAACAACAGCTAGCATTTTCCGGAGCTATCAGTTACTTCCGTATAATAATTGGTTCAGTTTGATCACAATACGAAATCTATTCAGAAAGAAGTATCATAGTTTATAAGTGTTTGTACATGATTTAAACTATATATTTTTTGATTTGATTTGATTTGAATATTATGATTTATATCTGTATGAATATCACTCCGCTTATGCCGATGACGTGCATTGCGTTTACAGAAACCCGGTCTTCTCAAAATATTTGTTCATTTATTGTTATAAGGTCCGCCTACTTCCACTTTAACTTGCTATTGCGGGTTGATATTTCTACAATATATACTAAAAGAAAATAAATAAAATTATAGATGTACAGAAAATGTTTATTTCAAACAAGAATATACAAAAAATACTTTAAAATAAATAAGTCGAATTATAGGACAGGGCACGCGTGCGTTTCAGCTATATCTGCACCTAGTTGCCTGCTGCAACTTCTTCGGTTTCATTTTCTTATTATAAAATTCCACACCATTGTTCAATTCTCACTACATGCAATATAGTGTACGTAAAAAGCACAATTACTAATTGAAATAATTCTAAATAAACTGTTTGTACATTATTATTTAATTACACCCCATACTAAATAAATAATTTTCGTATATTTTTATATTTTTGACAAAGATGACACAATTGACATCTGTGGACGTCTGTGGATATATACGACCAAAAACCTTCATCGTCCATTACCAATTCAAGTTTTTAATCCAATTAATATGTCTGTTATTAATAACTTCGTTTTTTTATGAAATTCTACTACGAGTTTTATGAGTACCTGCTTTAAAAAACACTAGGCATTGCGGGCTTTGCGATTAGTTAAATGATTGACCAAAATGAAAAATAAATGTCGTTGAATCATATGCCAGCCTACGTGGCGAAGTTGGTTAGACGTCGGCTGTGAACTGAGAGGTCGCGGGTTCGATCCCCGCCCCGCTAGAAATGTTTGTTCTACCCACAAATACTCCTTTCGGGTCTGGGTATTGTGAGACTGAAAAGACCCACGACACAAGACTCGATCTTAGTGTGGGGTCAGGACTATGTACGTGACTGTTGGGTGTTATTTATTATTTTCATTATATTTATGACATCTCATCTCAAAACCAGCATTCTACCATAGCCAATTCACCCATTGATTTGAACCAGGTATTAGTGGTACTTGTTATAATTCAGAGCTATGTGATGAATAAGGGTTCATCCACCAGAGTTATTTGGTTTATAATTTTACGACCAGCCAATTCTATCAATCCAATTAATTCTATGTCTCTGCTCGTGCTGCTCTGATTCTGTTCATCTTATTATGTCTACTTAATATTATAAATTCAAACGAAACTCTTTGTCTGTCGTCTGTCTGTTTTTATTAATGGAAAATGAGAAAACAAATCACCTGATGGTAAGTAATCACTACCGCCCATGAACATCCATAACGTTCGGATCAAAGATGTATTGCGTGTCCATGAAATGGCAGAGGAGTGGAAAGGAGAAAGGATGGGAAGAAGAAAGGAGCATTGGGCATCCAGCAATCTCACTTACCGAATGCAATGGAAAAGCTGTTACTTCATGTTGATCATTCATGCTGAGCAATAACTGACAACAGCGTGGCTCTAACACTTCTGTTTGTTTGACAGTCTAGTGCCTGTTAAACTTTTACGCCTAAACCACTGAACCAATTGCCTTGTGTGAGCTGTGTAAACGGGTAGTTACGTTATCTATTACGTTTATAAGGCAAAATATTTATTCTAATGAATATTTTTTTTTTGACGTGACAACGTCTTAAATTAGGTTGCGGCTGGGAGTCACTTATGAAAAAGTGTAACGCCCGGTAACGTAACGGTGCGCGCGCAGCACTAGAGAATTATTTTTCAGTTTCACCCACTTTTTCCAAAATTGTCCCATAGCCCCCCCCCTGCCTTCCCCCACCCCGAAAATTTACCTCACCCCCCAATCCTATCTTGGCCAACATAGGTCGTAGACCCACCGAGTTTGGTATCCTCGGAACCGTCTTGGTGAGGGCTACAAATTGACCCCGCCAGAAATCCCAAATTACGCAAAAAATTACCCCCCCAAAAAAAAATATTTTACCTCCAAAAAATTAATTTAAGTTAGCCTCCCCACGAAACCTTCTTCCCCCCCTCCCTTACCCCCACCCCGAAAATTTACCTCACCCCCCCAATCCTATCTCGGCCAATATAGATCGTAGACCCACCGAGTTTGGTATCTTTGGAACCGGCTCGGTGAGCTCTACAGATTGGCCCCAACCAAATCCCCAAATTCCTCCCTCTCTCCCCTAAAATATTTGTCCAGGCATAACTCCGTCATTTCTTAAAGTAAACCCCCCGTGTTTGGAGTCAGAGGAATCGTCTTGACGAGCTCGACAATCGAGAGCAGGCAAAATACGATTTTTCTTATTGACGTGACAACGTCTTAAATTAGGTTGCGGCTGGGAGTCACTTATGAAAAAGTGTAACGCCCGGTAACGTAACGGTGCGCGCGCAGCACTAGAGAATTAGGCGCATTGAATCGGCGCATGCTTGTGTCTCTGTCTGTCTTTCTCGAACGTTCTTGGCGTTGGAAAAACAAGAAAGCGTCACAATACAAGTTCACACGTGTGGTTAAAGTATCGTCAGCTGTGTCTGTAGTGAAAATATGGAGTGCTTAGATTCGTCATTACATGTACAATGTTTTAGTAAACAAAATATATTTCTATAGTTAAAATTTGTGCAATTCTTATTTTCATTCAATTCCTTGTTCCTATTGTGCAATTTAATTATATTCATATCAATAAATATTCTACCGAGAAAAAGACGTTGTCACGTAAAATCTTCGCCCGTAAAACCGACTTTACAGGCAACCATTTTTTTTTTTTTTTTTTATATATTTTAATATTTATGTGTAATTATGTTTTCAGATAACGAATCTTATTATTCTGCTACTGAGTCATCTTCTTTATGCAGCGATGACAGTTTTTGCTCTACTACTGGTAGTCTTGGGGATTGTTTGCAGCATGCTTTTAGTAATCAAGCTCGTCATCATTTGAATGTGTGCCATATTAATGCGCAAAGTATTCCCAGTCACTACAGCGATCTGTTAGATACTTTCAGTAACACTAACGTTCATGCCGTCCTGATTTCCGAGAGTTGGCTCAAACCTCACCTTTCTTCTGCTACTTACCCTCTCCCCGGTTTTCTGCTAATTCGAAACGATCGTATTGCTGGAAGAGGCGGTGGAGTGGCAATCTACCTACGTAGCGATTTCCCCTATAAAATTATCGCCACTTCTTCCGATTCTTCTTCTCCCCCTACTGCCTCTGCAGAGTACATATTTCTTGAGGTCTGGGTCAAGGGAGCTAAAACTATCCTTGGTGTAGTTTACTGTCCTCCCTCCTTAAATTACTTCTCCAGTCTTGAATTAGTTCTGGAATCCTTGGGGTCTGAATATGCACACCACATCATCATGGGAGATTTTAACACCAACCTCCTCGCCCGATTTTCCCATAATTCCCGTAAACTTCTAGATGTCGTTGAGTCTGCCAATCTCAGTATCTTGCCACTTCAAGCTACTCATCACAACATCAACGGAGAAGACACTTGGCTAGACTTAATCCTCATCTCCAACCCTTCCCTTGTGTCCTATCATGGTCAGTTTCCTGCACCTGGTTTCTCACATCATGACCTCATTTTCCTTTCCTACGTCCTTAAGCCTCCTAAATCCTGTCCTAAGGTTCTGCATATGCGTTGTTTTGTTAGCATGGATGTTTCTGATTTATCAAGGGATGCCACTAAGTTTGATTGGGCCGACCTGATTGCAGCTGGTACAGTGGATGAAATGGTCCAAATATTTAACACTAAAGTTTATGCACTCTTTGATGTCCACGCTCCTGTCAGGAAAATCAAGTTGAAGCGCCCTCCGGCACCCTGGATGACGGATAACATTCGAATGGCGATGAGACGAAGGGACAGGGCTTTCCGCAAATTTAAAAAAGACCGCACTGATATTAGCTGGTGTCGTTTTAAGGCTGTAAGGAATCGGTGTAACCAGATGGTTCGTAATGCTAAACGCCGACATATTTTTAACAACATATCTTCCTCTCCTGCTAATACCTGGAAGTTCCTTAGGACTTTGGGTATTGGTAAGGAGAAAAGCCAGGACTTCCCGGGAACATTGGACTTGGATGAAATCAACTGCCACTTCTCCATTTCTTCTCCGATGGATTACCAAGTCAAATGTCAAACTTTGGATTTTCTGGGCAACCTACCCCATCCTGATATAAATTCCTTTAAATTTTCTCCAGTTGCTCGAGACGAAATCAAAAAGATAATCCTCTCCATCAAGTCAAACGCTATCGGATACGACAATATCACCCGTCGCATGATTGTCGTGATACTTGATCATCTCCTTCCAGCGCTTTCCCATATAATTAATGCTTCCTTAAGCATGGGAACTTTTCCGTCATTGTGGCGAAAAGCCTATGTTATCCCCCTTCCCAAAGTCTCTAATCCTACCCTCAATATCCACTATCGTCCTATATCCATTCTTCCTTTCCTATCCAAGGTGCTTGACGCATGTGCGCACAAGCAGCTTTCCAGGTTTGTGTATTCTAACAACCTGCTGAGCCCGTTACAGTCCGGCTTTCGACCTGGCTATAGCACCATTTCCGCACTCCTTAAGGTAACTGGCGACATTAGGGCTGGTATGGAAGACACCCGGATCACTGTTATGGTCCTGGTTGATTTTTCAAACGCCTTTAATGTCGTCAATCATGACATCCTACTGTCCATCCTATCCCACCTTATGATTTCTCCCGTAGCACTGGATTGGTTCTCTTCTTATCTTCGAGGGCGTCAACAGTCGATCCGTATCGGCGAGACTACGTCAAAATGGTGCGACCTTGACTCTGGCGTTCCTCAAGGCGGTATTCTCTCTCCTTTACTGTTTTCTATTTTTATTAATCTCATTACCAAAGACCTTCGATGCGCGTACCATCTTTATGCCGATGACTTACAGCTTTACTCTCAGTCAAGTATCGATTGTGTATCCTTGGCAGTCAAAGAAATTAATATTGACTTGGACGTTATTCGTAGATGGTCTCATAATTTTGGTATTAAGGTTAATCCTGGTAAGTGTCAGGCCATTATTATGGGCAGTCAGCGTTTGATGAGTAGGTTGGATACAACTATTATTCCACCGGTTGTATATGACGACGCTATTGTAGGATGGTCAACAACAGTTAAGGACCTTGGGCTTCTCATCGACGCTAATTTAAACTGGCGCGCCCAAGTCACCTCTGTTTGCCAGAAAGTCACTGGTATACTTCGATCTCTTTATCGTCTTAAGAACTTCCTTCCGTCCAATACTAAAATAATGCTGGTACAAACCTTAATCCTACCATTAATCGACTATGGTGATGTGTGCTATTTTGACCTGAATGCAGATCTGCTCAACAAACTCGACCGTCTTTTAAATAACTGCATTCGATTCATCTTTAATCTCCATAAGTACGACCATATATCATCCTATCGCTCTGAACTTAAGTGGCTACCTATTCGCCAACGACGTACTTTGCGTGCTCTTACAACACTCTTTTCTCTTCTCACTTCCCCCTCTCCACCTTCTTACTTAATATCTCACTTCCGTTTTCTTTGCACCAACCATGAAAGAAATCTTCGTTCGGCTACTAATCTCTTGCTCTCATGTCCCTCACACATTTCTGATTTTCTTCACTCTTCTTTTCACATTCAAGCTATACTTCTGTGGAATGCGCTCCCTCTTGAAATCAGGACGTCAACTACCCGTCTCAGATTTAAAATGAAGGTCCGTGAAATGCTGCTCAAAGAAGTTGCAGAATCCTCTCAATAGTAATTTGTATATATATGTATGTATAGTATTGTATATAGTTTATATGTTTATATGTTTCTTTGTATTTAGTTTATTGTATATCGTATAATAATATATGTAATAACATTTGTAATTACTTGTATAATTATGTTCTTTTTTTTTTCTTTTCTATTATCTCTTAATTAAGTATTCATACACCTACTTCTGCTCATCTCTGCATCACCTAAAGGTCGACTGGGAGAAAATGCCACAGGCATTAAGTCTGCCTTGTATACATTTGTATATGAAGCTTAATAAAAAATAAAAAATTTCAAAAAATATATCCGTCGTAATTTATATAAGTCTATCTTTTTGTTATTCAATATAATCGTTTCAATAATTATTTGAATAATGTATTATTTTCTATTTTGTGTTTATAATCATGATATTTACCCGGCGATCGCACAGTTGGGTCTATTTTACCCACGCCTTTTAAAAATGCGCGCATTTCTATAAAATATTTTTGCGACGTTGCCACACTCCTCATTAGCTGGAGCTAATGGTCTCCCCTTCCTGTCAAATATCGCCTTACAGTGGTATCGTGTATGCAGCGGTGGATAGACGCGGATAAACACAAAAAAGGTAAATAAGACCTAACTATACATATGGTGTCGTAATTTCGCGCCATCTTTTTTTAAATATATTATTGTCTTATTGTGTTGTTTTCAGAACCTTTGCAGTCATGGATCGCGAAAAACTCGAACTGCAGAGAATTTTAGCTATTCTGCAATAATCTGAATCCGAATATGAAAATTCTACATCAGAAAACGAAGAGGAAGAAGATCATCTGAGTGTTCTCAGCCAGGAAAGTGACACCGATCAAGATATATCTGACACGGATAGTGACGATGTGCCCCTTGTTGAACTACGATATCAGCTACATTCTTCATCGTCTGAAATACAGCACAATTTTGATACTTATTTGACTACCACTACCTCTGAAAGTCAGATATGAACATCTTATTTTTTGGAAAAGACGAGACCAAGTGGCAACAGAGGCCTCCCCGCCAAAGTGTCCGAACTAGGGCGGAAAATATCATAACACAAGTGCCAGGTATTCGACCAGTAGCTCAAAATGTCTGGAATAAATGCATACATAATACATAAAAAGAACAACAATACCACGACAAAGCGTAGCAAAAGCAGTGCAAAAGGATAAGAGATTTTTAGGAGAACCTGATGAGGAACCACCAGTGAAGATGTGTAATGGAAAAAAAAGGTGTCAGGATTGTCCTGCCAAAAAATACAGGAAATCTAGAAATACTTGTCGGTGCTGTAAAAAATACATCTGCAGTGAGCACGCTATGTTGTACTGCAAGGATTGCGCAGATGAAAGAGAAACTATGACTGAATAATTATAAGACTGTTATAGAACATAGTTGTTATTCCTGCTATAAATGTCATTGTTATACTTACTATTACGTTAAAATTGTGAAAAAGTTTGTTTTCTTAATTTTTTTTTAGTTTAAGACAGAGGTTACCTATTTTGTTAAAGTTTTTTCATACTTTTATAAAAATGACATTAAAAACTTATATCTCGTACCAGGTTGTTTTTGTTTATCCAAAAAGTCATAAACAATAGGTTTTTCATCCAATTATTATGATATGTCAGTAAATTTATTTTAATTATTGAAGTTATGGCGTTTTTTTATACGGGTCCCTTAGACCCAACCCTACTACCGTTGTAACATATTTCCACTGTGCTGACGCCGGGTTAATCGTAATCCAAATAATAAGTTACTTTAAGGGTTGTTCTGGCTATCTACGACGCTCTATTTGCATGTAAGTGGATGGTATGCTAGAAAGTATGAGGCGAATAAAATAGGACAGGATTGAGGTATGGCATCGAATGAAACTTGATAAGACGGGATGTAACGGGAAGGAATCAGAAATGTTAATGATGATTCAAAACAACAACAACTCAAGGGCGAAAATAAGAACATATTGTTTTCTTATGTAGTGTAAAATATATCCCTAGAAAAAACGCTGTTTTTACGATTACAAATACCTAGTTATGTTGCGGTAAATTCTTAACATCCACCATCTTCTACTTATCTGTTTACTCGGTATTATTTGGTTTTTATATATATTCATAAAACTCGTATCTATACGCGCTTTTTAAATATATGTCGTGGCAACCGCTAATGCATCGACGTCGATCGACGTCCATTTTTGACGACTTATCTATTAACAACTCGCTCGAATACGTGACGAGGTGCGCAAAATTTGTGGCAATGATGCGCAAACGTGTCATCGCCTATCATCGGCGAACATCGACGATTATGTGAACGCGCCATAAAAATCGACTGACAACAAGAAAGTGACGTCACTCTAAATGAAACCAATGGCGTGCGTTTTTAGTCACGTGGTCAAGCTCGAAAATTTATTTAATTTTAAATTGATTTCTTAAGACAATCCAACATTGTTTTAAACACTTTATTAGTTCATTTGGTTTAAAAAAATATTTACCGTTAGTCTAGTAACAATATGTTTCATATTTTCATCATAGTCAAATACCCTATTGTGAATCTAGGAAAAGGTACCACCTGGTATTGAAAAATACCTGTGTTCCTCGCACCTGTTCCCGTAAATACGTCTCTACTAGTACCCCATATCGTATGCGTACTGCGTCACAGCATATTAGCGCTGCTGTGGTATCGTTACCAAATGCCACAAGGCGCGAGCGACCTAATAAGACGATCTATATATATTAATATTATTAAGGTATGATTGTTCTAGTAAATCAATATTAATTATTTTCAATTACAATTATTATAGGGTGAAATAGAGTATTCTGGGCATAGTCTGTGGCATAGGGCTGCTACTAAATAAGATGCATAAATTGGACCTTGAGCTTCTTTTGACCTCACGTGGTTACGAAACAAATTTGTAATTGTGCGAGTAGAAATTAGAATAGACTTCTATATAAGCCGGCTTGTGAGTCTTGTAACCGGAACGGTCTTCATCCGGGAAGTTCTGTTTGCCTGTTGAAAGAATTCATGCAACGTTTATTTACCTTTTAGAATCTTAGGACACGCCCACCACTTTTGGTAGTCATGTGTATATTACTACATTTTTTTTTATCATAACGACAAAGGAAAACATAGTAATGACAGCATAGCTTACCTATATATCGTCAATATAAGAATTTCAATGGTAGAATACAAGAATGTCAATGGCAAGTCAAGCCCGGCAACCCACTTATTCTTTTCAGTCATGTGGGTCACTCTTTCTGTATTATTTATATATAGTCTCTCGATTGTAGAGAAGTCTGCTGTTGTCATACGGCCTAACCCATTCCATCGTATTGATGATTGTATCGTGGGCCTGTACCCTGAATTGGAACGTATATGGGCTGATGCACAAACAGACTGGAGTTGTATATAGGTTGATGTTATTGTCAAATCACCCCTTAAGAATTAGTGAGACTTAACCAAAACAAAAAGTAGATTTTGGCTTTTAATCATATTTTGGCTCAAAATGACCTATCGTTGTTAAAGAAGGACCTGTTGACGCATGAAAGGCAGAAATATGTATAAATCGGCCTTCTAAATGTATCTTCCATGAGTAAAACATTTCTTGTTACAAATCTTTAATGAACGTTTCCCAAAAAATAAGATTTTTTGGGTTAGTTCACTCTAATTCTAAAGGTGCGAAATAATATTGCAGACACGAAGGGCGCACCTGGTACACGAGCCACCGAGGTCGGCTGTGGATCGCGTCCACTGTCAAGCCGCCTGATCAAGATGTCATTAGAGCTTTGGAAAATCAGTACAGGGTGTTATATCCAGGTAAACGAACCTAACTATGAACTACCTAACAAAACTATTAGGAAGGACCTCTTACCCATCATCGCTTTACCAAGATTTTGCCTTGTTATAGAATTATTAATATTCACAATGTTACAAGAAAAATCTGACATGTTTGGTTTCACAAATATAGCAAAACTTTATGTCATTATCAGCATAATTTGATTTGCGTTTCTTTGATTTAATTTTCCGTATAAAGTAATTTGGAGCTCACCGCATCAAGGCTTGTTTTTATTAATCTGATAATGTTTATTGTACACAGATAAACAGTTCAAGTTCCCGTCTTTTTACCCGACGGGGTGTCTGCTAGGCTGTGTTCACGTCGACGACTGTCTGCCGCAGGAAGAATATGAAAAAAAGTAATTATACTGTACTAAAATTTTCATTGGTATCCCTAACGGACGCATACCTAGTTCATACACTCACCTGGCTGTATCAAATTATATACCATATTTTTTCAGATATCCTGAAGGCGAGAGCGACAGTCCCTACGTGTTCATTTGTTCTAATCCGATTAGTTTGAGATTGCGGTTCCCCATCAAAGGTCAACATAAGATTTGTAAGTCTGATTTTTAAAAAATATTTGTTTTGAATGTTGTTAATTAAATATTAATTACAATTTTCTGGTGTAAAATATTGGAAAATGAAAGTTACTGATATAAAAATTCGACAAAAGTAGATTATCGTATCTGTATATCAAAAATAGGAGCTCTAATTTTATAGCTCTTATACAATCTTGTTAAATTGATTCATCCATTCGAATATTAAAGACTGATTTTTCAATTCACATCAGTTCAAATACAACTATTTTTTAATAATTTTTAATTTATCACGATCGATTGAAAACTCGTCCCAAAATAATTGTTATGTTTTCAATCTTGTAGATCAACTGGACAAGACAATACATCAGGCCGCTGTGAAATGCATTCAGAAAACGGCCAAGATGCAAGCCGAAGAGGCCAATGCGGGATAGATATTAGTATAGGGAACTATGATTTAAGGCGGAAACAGACTACTGAAACCCCATACCACCCGACCCGACGCGACATGACGTGTTGAATCAAATCCAATTACTGGTAGTAGGTTTGTCATTTGTGAGAGGTCGCCTAGGTAGGTACCACCGCAATGTCTATTTCTCCCGCCAAACAGCGGTGTAAATGCACTGTTGTGTTTCGGATTGAAGGACATTGTAGCCAGAGTAACTACTGGACATATTGAGACGTAACATCTTATGTCTCAGGATGGCGAGCGCAGCGAAATGCTAAGCATTGCTTTGTAATTCAAGACGTTGTTTGGTTTTGCTACTGTTCATGATCGGTCGTATCGCTTACCATCAGGCGAACGGCATGCTCGTATCGCCATTGATTGCAATAAAAAAAAAATGTACTATTTTCTATGGCCAGAACCAGAACACGCTATGGTACGTTGCGTAGCGAAAATAGAAAATAGTAGGATTTGATTTAATTCAACACGTGTTGCGTCGGGTCGGTTGGCGTGGCGTTTCAGTAGTATGTTACCGACATTATGCAGCATACTACGCGTTTCATATCAAAATAGTTTATTTTGTTTTTATTTGTCAAACATTTTCAGGTATGTTTTGTTATTTTTGTTTACATACTGTAGTAATATATTCTCTTCTTTCTATTGTAATTGTAGTATAAGAATTCTACCTAAGAGCCGTCCATTAATCACGTGAGGATTGAAATGAGGGAGGGGGGAGGGGGTTAGACAACAATCACGACAGATCACAATGGGGTCTTGTAAGTTAAATTTTAGATTAAAATGCTACATCATATGTTATGTATATTTCATATGATTACCCGAAAATTTCTATCGATACGTTTTTATCATGGTCCTTAATTTCAGACTAAAAGGATTATACTTTATACCTATTTAAAGATAATATTCGAAAAAAAATACTATTCTTTGTAGGTAATATAAATACAGGTGATATTGCATTGGGGCGGGGCGTGGTGATAGTCTCAAATATCTCCACGTATCACTAAAAGGGAGGGGGGGGAGGCAAAAATGCTAAATAAAAGATCACGTGATTAATGGACGCCCCCGTAGGTGTTTGAGTTATTTCTTTCTTATTTTTATTTAATTTTCCATAATATTTATTCATTTAACCTACTTATTTCGCATAATACTGTATGCTTATATAATGATGTAATAAAAAGTAAAGAAAAAATGTTTGTGTTGTTAATTCAGTGATCATGTCAGTGTTAATTAAAAAAAATTTAATTGATTAATTTTTGACACAGAAAAAACTTTAAACTATATTAATTCATTGAAATAAAGCTATTATTCACAGATTTTATCGCGGATTTGGTTCAATTTTTTAACTTCCCGAAGTTTCGATTACTTAACAGCTTTCTTGGTCACGGGGCGGACTGAGGTATTACATAGTCATCTGCTCTGTGACTGTTACAATTTATCTAAACTTAATTTAGAATTATTACATTAAAAAAATAATTTAAGTAGTTAGAGTTAATACAGACTAACCATTTAAATATATTTTATTAAACCAAACCAAAAAACCGAATCCGCGATAAAATCCGTAAATAATATTTTTATCTCAATTAAAATTGGAATGTATCTCTCCCGGTACTTTGGTAATTGGTCTGTATAATAGTAGACTTCTCTTTTTACATAGATAGTTCGAAAAACTTTAATTTGAGCATGATAATAAACACGTTATATTGGAAAAAATGTTTATTTATCTTCAAAATTTAAATCTATTTCTCATGTTGCATATGTAATTGTTCTGAATAATAAATGAATTTTCTTTTGACGTAGATAGTTCGTAGTTCCCCTTTTATTTATAAATAAGGTATAATAATAATAAAGCCTTATTTATTTCCTTAATATAAAAAATACATTTTTCTTACATGCACAATTACTTTTACTAACATATTATATTGTACTCCGACAATAGTAATTATGTTTCAAAGGGTTAGTAGTTAAGTTAGTTTGTTAGTTAAGTTACTTGATTTGTGCTCATACCTTAGTTAATTAGTATTAATTTAGTAGTTAGTAGTAGTTTAGTTAATTTACAGTTTTGTTATTTTTTTTTCTTTATTGTAAATATTATGTGTTCTATATTAAATTGTTTTATTTCTTTATTAAGGACCTCTCCTTAGAGAGTAAAAGCCTCCTCCATTTTGCTCCACCTCAATCTGTCTTTAGCCTTTTCTATCCAGTTTTTTCCTGCAGTATTGATAATTTCATCGATCCATCTCTCTACTGGTCTTCCCCTGGTTCTTCTGCCAAATGGTCCATTCCATGTGGTTATCTTTTTTGCCCACTTGTTATCACTCATACGTGCAACATGGCCGGCCCACTTCCACTTAAGTTTTTTACAATGCTGTAATGCATCAATTATTTTTGTTGTTTTTCTTATATCTTTACTTTTCTTTTTATGTTTCAACTTTAAGTTCAGGATGCTCCGTTCCATGCTTCTCTGCGTTGTTAATATTTTATTTTTAGTTTTATTGTTAAATATCCATGTTTGAGATGCATAGGAGAGAGATGGTAAGATACATGAATCCAGGACTACTTGTTTTAATTTCATTGGAATATTTGATTTTAAAATGTCTTAAAGCTCCATAACTTGTTCCAGGCTATATTTACCCGTCTTATCAGTTCATCTTGGTGTTTAGATTTTTTTTAAAAATTGTTTGCCCAGATACGTTTATTCCTGCACATATTCCAGTGGTACATTTCCAATATTTACCGGTATTTCTATATTATTTGTCATAATTTTTGTTTTTGATGTATATAATTGGAGACCAATTTTATTGCTGACAAAGTTTATTTCATTTATCATTGTCTCTAACTGCCATGCACTTTCTGCGAAGATTATGATATCGTCAGCGAATATAAGATTACTCAAGAATTGTCCGTTTATATACCTTTGTATTTCCAATTTAGTGTCTTCATGATATATTGGAGAACGGTTATAAAAATTCTAGGCGATAAGAGGTCTCCTTGTCGGACACCTCTACAAATGTTTATTTCATCTTCTGTTTTGTCTAGTACTACTTTACTTGTGCTTTTTTTTTATATGTCTTGTATGAGTTCTATTCCACAGGTCTCTGTGGAAATCATTGGGGGAGGCCTATGTTCAGCAGTGGACTTCCTTTGGCTGATGGATGGATGGATGGATGAGTTCTATGGTTTCATGTGGTACACGACACTCATGTAAAGATTTCCACATGCTGCTATGCGATATTGAGTCGAACGCCTTGGCGTAATCAATAAACGCAAGGTAGAGTGCGCGCTTCATTTCGGTACATTTTTCTATCACCAACTCTAGCGAATGTATGTGGTCAATAGTTGAGTAATTTCTTTTAAAACCTGCTTGTTCCACAGGTTGGTGTATTTCGGTGTATTTTGCAATACGTTCTTCAAGACATGACGCGAAAAGCTTGTAGAGATTTGATTGCAAGCTGATCGGTCGGTAGTTGTTTATGTCGGTAGGATTTCCTTTCTTGTAGAGCAGTATTATATTTGACTTCGCCCATTCTGTAGGAATTTTTTTGTCGTCTAATATTTTGTTGAATAGAGTGGTTAGAGATTGTATCAGAGAAGACTGACTTGTTATAATTGCTTCGTTTGGTATACCGTCTGGTCCACTACTTCTCTCTTTCTTCAATAATTTTATTTTAGTAAAAACTTCCTGGGTTGTAAACCTTTTTAATATGTCAGGGTTTTCTTGTGGTGGTGGTAGGGTCTCAGGGCTATTGATCAGTGTTTTGGAAGCGTAGAGGTCTTTGTAAAATGCAGTGACAGTTTTAATTATCTCTGATCTAGTGTGAGTTTTCTTGTTCGCCGTAGAGTTTTTTAAGCAAGGGATCCATTTTTTAGATGTTGTTATTTCTTTAATACCTTTTTTCATACTTCTAGAGTTGTTTAAATGGTTTTCGATTATTTTAATTTTATGTTCTTGGTATTCGTGTTTAATAAATTTCTTTAATAATTTTTAAACTCTTAGGTATAAAAGAGTTTAAATTATTATTTTAGCAAAAACTATGGACTTACTACCCAAAAATGACGATATTTAAAAAATCATAAAAAATAATTGTCGCGTTTCTTTGCGGAATTTTTAGTTGCATTGTGTTTGTAGTGACTAAAACTACCACCCGGCTTCGTTTTCGGTAGCAGTCTTGAGATACCCGATATAAAATAAATTATTTATGCAGCTAACGGCCGTTCTCTATATTCTATCTATCTTTAACACATTACATTGGGCACAGCTATCAAAAGTAATAAGTTATTACTAATAACCATTAATGGTCATCGCTATACCTACTGGCAACCCAGACGGCCTCTCACATATGAGTGACCTACCACCAGTAAATATATGTTGGCTTTGTTGCCCACTATGGCTCATTGTCACCCACAGACCACTCCGAAGTGATCTGATTTTTCACCATATGATGGCTTTCAAAGAGACCTGCCACCAGTGATAGTATGTTAGAGATCGAACTTGAAGTGTTATCTCTTACATGTTTGATCGTAACGATCACATACCTAGATTATATCAGGTTATAAAAGAAATAAATAACCACTCAGAAAGCGACAGTACCCTACCCTCCCCCTAAAGGGAAGCGAACGATCATCGAGGGCTGATAGTGAATCCACCATTGCCAGTCTCACGCTCAGGGCACCGCGCCACGTCTCCTCATCGCGGTTACGAGTTAATTCACACAGTGTGAAGTTCTCGGGAAGAGCTTACTATAGAAATGATCCTATGAAGTAAGGTCTTGCCGTCAGTTTGTTCGTTACGCGCTATATACCCACGCCGGAGAATCTTAACACCGCGATTCAGATTTCAACTAGCGCCATCTCATGGGGCAATGGTAAATCGTATATTTTTACATAACTACATATATATACCCATTATAATAAAGCATGTCTTGTCCCTATATTTGTCCGTATTTACATATTAATTATTTATGTTTCTATTTTTTAAAATGGCGTCATCGTAATCAAGTTTTAAAGTAATTATCTGATATAAAATTTTATGACACATGGTAAATTAATATACTTATGAATTTGGACTATGGTTTTTGTACTTTCTCTTAAAGCTGAGAACGATATTTTTGGATATATTTTGTTGATCTTAAGTGTGGTTGTTAATGATCGAGATCTTATAGCGGAAATTAATAAACAGCCCTAATAGATAATCTGCTAGTCGATCTCAGAATACACTGGGCGTGCGATGGTAAATCTATGACCTATAGCTAATATTCGGCATTGATCTACAGATAAAGAGTAAGAACGTTAACAATTTTGGCTGTAAAGTACTCCTTAATGAGGTGAAAAATTTGCGGTCCCGTATTAACCATTCCGTTATTCTCGCTTACATTCTGAAGGACTATTCGTGGTTTGGCGTTTAACCGCACTAAAATTAATGTTATTATTTTAGCACTAGATGTTTGTTTACAGCTATATTTCTACTAACGAATGTGATGAACGCGAAAACGGCCGCTATGAATGGAATCATGACATCATAATGGGAGGGTGACGTATTCACGCGACGAATAATATGATAACCTTGTTGTCCGTTTGAGACACGTATAAGTAATCACCTTGGAATTGGAACCACCAGCGCGCCGTGAGATGTCGCTAGTTGAAATCTGAATCGCGGTGTCAAGATTCTCCGGCACGAGTATATAACCTGCGGCAAACTTGCTCACGGCAAGACCTTACTTCATAGGATCATTTCTATAGTAAGCTCTTCCCGAGAACTTCACACTATGTGAATCAACTCGTAACCGCGATGAGGAGACGTGGCGCGGTGCCCTGAGCGTGAGACTGGCGATGGTGGATTCACCATCAGCCCACGATGATCGTTCGCTCCCCTGTAAGGGGGAGAGTGGGGTACTGTCGCTGTCTGAGTGGTTATTTTTAAACCTTATTAGATAGTCCTAAAGGAGGAAGTAGGGATGAAATCATAGATTATATACTCGTCTAGATGACACATCACACCTCACCGCGCGGCTCAAATAAAGTCTACCAAATTTGGTAGACTCGTTTCTCACGTATAATACGCGCCACGAAAGATGAGACTTGAAGCATGTTAGTAGTGGGAGACCTGCGCATGTACAGTCGTGTACCAAACTATTACCCAGAATGTATTTGTATACCTGATTTTTCGACGACTTTAAGTGTAAGTGTACACGGAAGTGTAAGTAGAAGATGTAAGTATGCAAGCCTGGCTAGGTACCACCGCAATGTCTATTTCCCCCGCCAGACAGCAGTGTATATGCACTGTTGTGATCCGGTTTGAAGGACATTGTAGCCAAAGTAATTACTAGATCCCATCAAAAACATCCTGTAAAAAAATCCAAGTCTCACAGCTCAGTTTTTCTACCGCAAAAAGTTGTGAGATCCATGTAACACCAAGTCGATTAATTTATTTAGTCCTTGCTTAAGGGACCTTCTGTATAAAGTTATTACATAAGTTATTATCATATCAATATTAAAAATTATTTACGTTGTAAACAAATAGATCGACTTGGCCATCGCATGAAAACATAATGTATCGTACAATTTATGCATAATGCTACTGGCCAAGTCGATCTATTTATTTAAAACGTAAAGAATTTTTAATATTGATATGATAATAACTTACGTAATAACTTTATACAGAAGGTCCCTTAAGCAAGGACTAAATAAATTAATCGACTTGGTGTTACATGGATCTCACAACTTTTTGCGGTAGAAAAACTGAGCTGCGAGACTTGGATTTTTTTACAGGATGTTTTTGATGGGATCTCACGTCTTTTTGTAGAGTCCTACTTTATTCCTTTTCGGTACTTTTTATTTCTATAATATATATAATGATTTTTCTTAAAGCCTCTGTCTTATGGTTTTTTCTTATTTTTGTAGGTATCAATTTATCACAAATATAGCGTAATTGATTATTAGTGTTCTTTCTTTCATGGTGATTGTTTTCGAGCTATTTAGTCTATTTATTTGCAAGGTTATCTTTGTCATGTTTTTCTAGAGGAATGTTGTACAGTTTAATGGGCTGAATACACCCTTTCCCTCTTTATACCCCCCTCCTGTTATCCATCCATCCATCAGCCAAAGGAAGTCCACTGCTGAACATAGGCCTCCCCCAATGATTTCTACAGAGATCTGTTGGAGGCAGCCTGCATCCAGCGACGTCCCGCGACCTTTACCAGGTCGTCGGACCATCTTGTGGGTGGACGTCCTACGCTGCGCTTTCCGCTACGTGGCCTCCATTCGAGCACTTTCCGACCCCATCGGTCATCAGATCTCCGCGCTATGTGCCCTGCCCATTGCCACTTCAACTTGCTAATCCGGTGGGCTATGTCGGTTATTTTAGTTCTCCTACGGATCTCCTCATTTCTAATTCGATCTCGTAGGGAAACCCCGAGCATAGCCCTCTCCATAGCTCGTTGAGTGACTTTGAGCTTCCTAATAAGGCCCATAGTGAGAGGCCACGTCTCGGTGCCGTAAGTCATCACTGGCAACACACAACTATCGAAGACTTTCGATTTAAGGCACTGAGGTATTTTGGACGAGAAGACGTCGCGTAGTTTCCCGAACGCTGCCCAACCGAGTTGGATTCGACGATTGACCTCTCTCTCGAAGTTGGACCTGCCTAACCGGACCACTTGTCCTAAATAGACATATTCGTCAACAACTTCAAGAGTCGAGCCCCCAACACCGATGGGGGTGGGCACAACATGGACATTCGACATGATCTTCGTTTTGTCCATGTTCATTTTAAGACCCACCTGTTGGGAGACTCGATTGAGGTCTTCGAGCATAGTGCTAAGGTCTTCCAGCGATTCTGCCAAGACTACAATATCGTCGGCAAACCGAAGGTGAGTGATATACTCGCCGTTGATGTTGATGCCGAATCCTTTCCATTGCAAGAGCTTGAAGGCATTTTCCAGCGCGGCAGTGAACAGTTTCGGAGATATGACATCTCCCTGTCTCACGCCTCTCTGTAGTGGAATAGCCTTCGTACTCTGATCTTGTACTCGGACCGACATGGTGGCGTTGTTGTATATACACTTCAACACTTCGATGTACCGATAGTCGATATGGCACCGCTGGAGAGACTGTAGCACAGCCCAAGTCTCGATCGAATCAAAGGCTTTCTCATAGTCCACAAACGCTAAACAAAGCGGCAAGTTATATTCCTCGGTTTTTTGTATAACTTGCCGAAGCGTATGGATGTGGTCTATGGTACTAAAGCCTTTTCGGAAACCGGCTTGTTCGGGAGGCTGGAAGTCATCAAACCTGCGTTCGAGACGATTTGTGATGACCCTCGAAAACAACTTATACTGGGTGGAATCGCTTATCGTCCGGAAAATTTAATAGTGTATTGTGTATGTGAAAGTAACGTTATATACGAAATTTATCATTAAAAACTACAAACTACCCCATAAACAACATCAGTACAAGATATCCCCAAAACGCATATTATCTAAATCACCCTACACTTAAAAGTGCAACGAAATGTCAATACTCAGGCGCGCGAGTGTATGAGTCACGCCACACAACAGCTGACTGTCGCGCATCGACCTTGAACTTACTTTGCGCCTATTTATCGGTATTATTACTCTAAATATTACCATATAACATTTTGATTTATTTAGAGTTTTAGTGTGTTAGGATCATTTAAGTAAATTTAGTTGTTGGTAAGTTGTTAAGATTTACATTATTATTTTCATAACGTACCTACTATCTTAGAAAAAGCTGCATATGTTTTTATTTAAACGTTTTAATAAAGTCGAGAATAGACGACTTCGCTGTCGTAGGTCACGGATTCTTGCATGATTAGGAAGTCTGAACTTACCATGATCGAGTAGCCTCGGATAAGTCGTTAAAATAGTTCTTGTGCTGGGAACTCGTGGATTCATCATTCATGATACCATTCCTACGCAAAGACTGCAGATGTTCTGGATCTGCATAGATCCTTCTTGCATGACCCAAGTTTTCATTGGATCAAACATAGCATGTCATTATTGTCACATACTCACTGTTCGTTTAATCACTCATTTTGACCGCAAGAAACTAACCAATAACCAAAATAATTTCGTACAACGTCACTCGGCACCGAATTTCGCACGACTGAGGAAGTGGCAAGATCCCTGTTTGGTGTCGGCGGCGCGGGAGCGGGCGGCGCGGCGCGGCGGCACGCTTTGTACTTGCGCTTGCGGCGGCGCGGCGGTGAGGGCGGCGCGATCAAAGGATTTTATTACTTAGATTTAGAAGTTTCTACTCGAATTCATATTGTATAAAGTAGGGTAACAATAATGTGTATTTATGAAGAATTTTTTCATTTATGTCATCTTTCTCTAAACAACGTTGTTTTATGAATAACTTATTCTAAATTAGTAACTAATAGTGGTAAATTAATTTTACACTACATAAACAAAAACATAAAAAAATTAAAATAAGTATGCCAAAGTGTTCTAAATCATGTACTTGCCATGCACAATTTTTTTCGTGACGATAAGCGATTCCACCCAGTAGACATGGCTCAGGAGCGAGATGGGCCTGTAATTCTTCAGCAAAGTGTTATCACCTTTTTTGAAGAACAGTACCACCACGCTCCTGCTCCATGCCTCTGGCGTTGAGCCCTCGAGGAGAACGGAATTGAAGAGCCTCTGAAGGACTTTCAGTACCGGCGTTCCGCCCGCTTTCAGAAGCTCTGAAGTTATTCCGTCCTCGCCCGGCGCCTTGTTGTTTTTAAGTTGCTTCAGGGCCATCTCAATCTCACACAGGCTGATGTCCGGGATATCATCGCTAAAGTGTCGGATCAACTCGGCTCTCTATGCCTCATATATAATATATATAGATACCAATCTACAACTATTATTCCATTATACAACATGTAACAGATTTAAATGTAAAAGCGGAAAGTAGTACGTTCAGAATCAGCTACTGAACCGATATCAACATTTTTTTTGGTAGGTATTTTTTTTCAAAATAATTAGTTAAGACCAAGTAAATTACAGACACTCCTTCGTTTAGTACTCCGAACAAACGAAATTGAAACGTAACTCCAGCACATAAGATCATTTTTAAATGAATCACTAAACGAATACTCTAATAAACTAAATAATGAACAAAAATGAACTTTATTTCGATAGTCATAAAGTTTATTTAAGCAATCTATCATTAATCAAACGCACACAACGATAGGCCTGAATAAACGTAATAAGCTACCAAAATAAATAACTATCATATTCTCTTTTCCGCACATTTAACTACAACTAGATAGAGCAGGATGCAGCTATTGTTTAATGCAATTTGATCCATCCGACAAACGATGGCGCGCGCGGCGGTATAGGGATGCGCCGCGAAAAAAATTACTCCCGGTATTTGCAAGACCGGGCGATCCAAATTCCAAATCCCGCGCAATACATGCACTTAAATGAAACAAATTAAATTGTAACAAAATCAATATGAAAAGAAACAACAAATAGGTATTTCTATGAAAAATAATTTCGGGGAACGTTAAAATGGTGATTAAATTCGGTTTGTAATTTTGCTACAATGTATGCGGAATCCCGGTGTGTCGGATATCCTGTTATTGCAATCCCTAAATGGGCACCGAATATGTGAAAAAAATCTAGTCGTGCACCGCAGTTATCTGTGTCTACTTGTGTTTAAGTGTTAAGTAGATATGTATTTCGATAACTTTCGCGCGCGATGTCTTTTCGGTATTCGAATATTCAAATACACTGAAATGATGAGAACTTTGGCACTGTGTGGTGATAATGTATCATTGGCATGTCTGACGGTATCTCGATGCTGAGTTCGGAGAGCGCTGGATAGGTCGCGGCGAACCTGTGCAATGGCCTCCTAGGTCACCTGACTTGACTTGACGCCTCTTGACTTTTTTTGTGGGGACGTAATAAATCTCTGGTATCCTTCAGTGAAAGTACTAATGTGGAGGATCCAGGATGAGGAGGATAATGTGGAGCAAATTCCTAAAAGTGAAGAGTGACACTGAAGTTTTACATAAATTACGTGAACAATTACGCAAATGTGCATCAAAGTGTATCAAGGTGGTGGACATGTCGAACATATTTTAAAAAGAAATCGCCTCATTAGTGCCATGTAACACGTAAGTTAATTTTGTTGTATTTTTTTGTGTTGTGATTCCCAATCTAGTATTCGTTGTTAGATATTGCGTTATATTATTATCTTATTCAATAATAATGCAAAATAAATGACGCCCGTATCCTGCCCGCCTGTAGGAACTAAGTTTAGCGGAAGTGAAATTAATAATATTTTATAGCCGATTCATGCAAAATATTGTCTTATGTTGGGTTCGTACGCATTATATCTAGTAAGTAAAATATTTAGATTTTATAGTTAAAACACAAATGTTATGCTTACAGATTAAATAAATAATAATTTGTTTACCAAACCACCCAGTAATCAGTTACGTACGTAATTTGTATTTCGTTTATTGTCAGCTGTTTCTGCCGGCGCGGCGCAGCGGTCGGCGACCGGCGTTAGGTACTCGTGTGAATGTGTCTTGTGTACATGTGTGCGTGTCCGGCGAGCGTGTGTAGTAGTACACTCTTATTTGTAACTCGTAAGGTGACCATGTTAAGTGCCTACATTTGGTATAACTAATTTCATAAATAAAAGATTTTGTAATTATGATAGTACGATTTCAAAGCATAAACTATGATTGCAATAATATTTTAAAGTTGGGGTGTCTGAGGTTGTGAATTAATCCTGTTACACGTTGTATACGGGTACAACGAATCATTAACTGCAAATGTATCTTTGTAATCCTATACATTTATATGAGATTACAAAGTTATTCACGCAGTTGGTGTATCTAGAAAACTAGACAGAAATTATGGAATGTTTGAATTTTTCCTTACTTTAGACACTAAACACTAATTATATTCTAAATTTGAATGTTCTATGTCTGCTAGAAGTGCCTAAGACTTTTGATGATCGGTCAGTCAGTGAGTGACAAAATTGCGAAAGTTTGACAAGTTATAATTCTTAAACTAGTGGTTCAAATTGAATGAAATTTTACATATACCGTGTTTACACAATGCCTAATTAGTAACCGAAAATTCAGGCTTCTTACTTTAACCACAACGAAGTTATGGGGGGTTGAAAATGGTCTGAAGTGCTTCGAGAAAAGGATAGTACGGCTGTGCCGCTTTTTAGCTCGACTTGGAGGGGGCACTGCCGTGCCCCCAGATATATTGATATGTCAAGCATTGCCAATAAAAGCTCAAATTCTTTAACAATATTTATTACTATATAATAAAGTTAAAAATAAAAATAACATCCTGTTCACTGTCACTATCAATAAACGATACACCAGCAGGAAGATCATCGTTTACCTCGAGGCATAATGCAGTTCTACAAAATTGCACTCGTATAAAACGCAACAACGAAAGTTATAAAAAACAGCTGCACTTGTCTGTACTCTGGAGTTAAGCGGCGCGTACGCGGGGTGAGGAGATCGGGATGCGACTAACGCGCATGCGCAACGCCGTACCGCGCCTCCCGCGCTCGTTCCGCCGCCCCGATGACGCCCTATCCCTTCCCGCATCGCACTTCATACCGCTAAAGAGACCCATAAATCATCTTCTGCGCAAGTCAAACCAAGTGGTGTGTCAAGTCTCATCTTTCGTGGCGCGTATTATACGTCAGTGTCATTTGAACTACATATGGATAACGTGCTCCCGAAAAATAATTAATTATGCCGGTTTGTGCTGTCGAATTGTATCGCAATTGTGTGGGAAAACTGTATTATAACACCAATATCACTTTCTATCGGTAACATTATTGTTAAACCACTATTATTTGAAGAAAACATGAACTTTTAATTCATTATTTTGAAGATGAGTTTCATTGGCCAGTGTTGTCAATTTATTACTAGGAAGATTTGTTGAAACTATGGGAGAAACTATAAAACACAAATATCATTACATAATATTTCGATCAGAATAACAACAAGAAGAATGGCAATATTTATTTAATGAGTAAATAATACTTACCTACACGATATTAATGAAACCCACGACGACATGCACTTCATAGTAATTTTATTAATTCTTTGCCTTGCATGTGTATTACCATTCAAAATTTCACAAACGGGGTACTGCTATAGTGCTATTATCTTTGAAGAAACAGCGAGAACTTATTCAAGGTCCTAATAATATTTTTAGACTTCCTACGGATTGCGTACTAACAAATTGCTGGAGAGACATTACTTATTTATTTTATTTATTTATCAAATCGATACACCATCGGTGCGCCACCGATAAAATTACATGTTGTTTTATATTCAGGTATTGTGCAAGGTGACGAGCCTTTATAGGTGTATACAGACAACGACATTACACAGCGGAAACGAAAAGAAGACCATTCGTAGCCTCACATGACTTCAGTTCTGTGTTCCGAACATTTTACTTATGATGATTTATATTTTACATAAATACAGAAATCAGATAACAGCCCAGGCAATAAATCCAAAGAGTTAATTCTATTCGGAAACAAACACTAGGAGATGGGTTTAGATCTTTGTTGTTTTTACTAAAATGCGTTATAAATATAATTAATAGTATGATTACTTTAAATAAAGAAAAAATATTTTATTTAACCTATTTTGTATATCAAATAATGGGGAAAAGTTAAGTTAATAATCTGAAGTAGGCATCCCTAAACACACACACCTTGACAGTTGGATTACAATAATTACACGACCGGTACTCACACATATCAACGAAAGTGAGGACACTTTTAGCCTTCGATCAAATATACACTAGATACAACATGAGTGCTTAGAAAATGGCACCAAAAAAGAGTGCTTTAAGCACTCTTTTGCCTTCAGTCACGCACCGACCGTTGCTTCTAAAACGTCGTAGAACTTTAGACAATATTATGTGAAAAGCTACTGTAAGCCCCAGGAATAAGGTGGAATTTGTGTTAATATATTTGGAATATGTGATCGTTTTGTTTGCTTTTTTTCATGTCATGCATCGGTGCCACTTTTTAACAGAACTTTTATAGGGAACTGTGTATCTAGTGTATATTTGATCGAAGCTTTTAGCGCATCGTTTGTTAACATTGCTCAATCTAGACGGGTATATAATCAGGAAGGGTTGAATGAGGTTAACCCCCGTTTAAATGCGCGATCCATATACCTGTTTCACCTTGTGTAAAATATTTCATACTTCATAGTATCGTATTCTATTCGCGTACTGCGTACTTCGTGATCCACCTAGTATTAAACATTTCATAGTATCGAACTCGATACGCGTACTTCGTACTTTGTGATCCACTTAGTATCAAAAACTAAATACTCCGCCGTATCGAATATTAGATTCGATACGCGTACTGTGTACTTGTGTACTTTAAAAATTTTACATATTCAAGCAATCTATATTTTTGTGATTAATGTTTATGATGTACGGGTGTGTAAATAAATTAAATTGTTTATTTTAAACTAATTTATAATACTGTAGGTTTTATAACTTTCTCGTACTTTAATGATCAAATATATCAGGGTTTCGTAGGTCTATAAGATAAAAACGGAAATATTGAGTGGGGTCCGCATGCAATTAACGTGTTTTATTAGTATTTTTTGCTCAATATTAATAACGGAAACAAGTAGACGCTTAAAATTTTCACAAAATATTTAGTTGTATATTACGTTTCAAAATAAATAATTAAATAAAGATAATGTTAATATTACAGGGGGCTCTCATATAACAAACGTAATTTTTTTGGTTTCTTCATAGTTGATGGTATGGAGCCCTTCGTGCGCGAGTCCAACTCGCACTTGCCGGTTTTTTTAATTCAATATGAAATAGTCACTTGATTTATTATTGTAGGAAAATTATTATTTAAATTAATTATTTTAGTGATCAATTTTTTTAGTTCATTTTTTTATAAATACATATTATAAATAAATATTAATTTAGTACGATAATTAATTTACTGCTGTAACAATAAACACTACGTAAATATGTTTAAAATGAAATTTAGGGCACGATGGACTATATGGCCTAACCACTCTAAGTCGTACTCTCGATTGTAGAGTAGGCCCTTGCCCTGCAGTGGGACGTATATGGGCTAATACAGACATGATACAGTTTCTGGAAGAGTCGATTTCATAGCTTAAACTTTGAAATCATCGTGAACATTGCTATCGGTCCAGTGGCCTAGCGTGGTGGTCGACTATCCGGAGCGGAAGACAATTTTGGCGCATTCTTATTAACAATATTTAATATTAATAACGGTAACAGGTAGACGATTAAAATTTTCATAGAATTATAAGTTGTATATTACGTTTCAAAATAAATAATTAAATAAAGATAATGTTAATATTACAGGGGGCTCTCATATAACAAACGTAATTTTTTTGGTTTCTTCATAGTTGATGGTATGGAGCCCTTCGTGCGCGAGTCCAACTCGCACTTGCCGGTTTTTTTAATTCAATATGAAATAGTCACTTGATTTATTATTGTAGGAAAATTATTATTTAAATTAATTATTTTAATGATCAATTTTTTTAGTTCATTTTTTTATAAATACATATTATAAATAAATATTAATTTAGTACGATAATTAATTTACTGCTGTAACAATAAACACTACGTAAATATGTTTAAAATGAAATTTAGGGCACGATGGACTATATGGTCTAACCACTCTAAGTCGTACTCTCGATTGTAGAGTAGGCCCTTGCCCTGCAGTGGGACGTATATGGGCTAATACAGACATGATACAGTTTCTGGAAGAGTCGATTTCATAGCTTAAACTTTGAAATCATCGTGAACATTGCTATCGGTCCAGTGGCCAAGCGTGGTGGTCGACTATCCGGAGCGGAAGACAATTTTGGCGCCCTCTTATTAACAATATTTAATATTAATAACGGTAACAGGTAGACGATTAAAATTTTCACAGAATTATTTATTATAAGTTGTATATTACCGTTCAAAATAAATAATTAAATAAAAATAAAGTAAATATTAAAAGGGGGCTCCCATACAACAAACGTATTAACGTATTATTTAACTGGTGGTAGGTCTCTCATATGTGAGAGGCCATCTGGGTAGGTACCACCGCAATGTCTATTTCTCCCGTGAAACAACACTGCTTAAATGCACTGTTGTGTTTCGGATTGAAGGACATTGTAGCCAGAGCAACTACTGGACATATTGAGACTTAACATCTTATGTCTCAGGATGGCGAGCGCAGTGGAATATTGCTACTGTTTATGAGCGGTCGTATCGCTTACCATCAGGCGAACGGTTTGCTCGTCTCGCCATTCAATGCAATAAATAAAAAAAAAAACGTAATTTTTCAAGCAATTTTTAACTCGATCTTAATAACGAGAACAAACGTGATTTTTAGGGTTTCTTTTATAGTTGATGGAACGGATGCCTTCGTGCGCGAGTCCGACTCACACTTGGCCTGTTTTTGTTTTTAGTAACTTTACTAGTCGACATTAAGTAAAAATTGTGACAAACTAAATTCAAAACAATATTCGTGTTTCCAATCCTGTATCGGTTACCCCTTATGTCTAGATCAAGTATTGTAAAGTAACATATCGCACCCCCGATGCAACAATGTCACTTATGCAAAAATTGCAAGGTTGGAAGATATAAAGAAATAATCTTATATTTTTTAGAATATTACGTGGTCATAATTTTTTTAACGGTAAATTAAAAGTTGATATTGTGATAGAACCTGTTCGCATGAAAACATAAGGTATCGTACAATTTATACATAATGCTGCTGGCCAAGTCGATCTATTTATTTAAAACGTAAAGAATTTTTAATATTGATATGGTAATAACTAAAGTAATAACTTTATATAGAAGGTCCCTGAAGTACTAAATAAATTAATCGACTTGGTATTACATGCATCTCACAACTTTTTGCGGTAGAAAACCTGAGCTGCGAGACTTGGAATTTTTTTACAGGATGTTTTTGATGGGATCTCACGTCTTTTTGTAGAGTCCTACTTTTTTCCTTTTCGGTACTTCTTACTTCTAGAATATCACTAACGATTTTTCTTAAAGCCTCTGTGTTATGGATTTTTCTTATTTTTGTAGGTATCAATTTATCACAAATATAGCGGATTTGATTATTAATGTTCTTTCTTTCATTGTAATTGATATTTTCGAGCTATTTAGTCTATTTATTTGCAAGTTTTTCTTCGTCATGTTTTTCTAGAGGAATGTTGTACAGTGTCATGGGCTGAATACACCATTTCCCTCTCTATATCCTCTCCTGTTATGCCTCATATATATAGATATCTATCTACAACTATTATTCCATTATATACGGGTACAATGATTCATTAACTGCAAATGTAACTTTGTAATCCTATACATTTATATGGGATTACAAAGTTATTCACGCAGTTGGTCTATCTAGAAAACTAGACACAAATTATGAAATGTTTGAATTTTCCCTTACTTCAGACACTAAACACTAATTATATTCAAAATTTGAATGTTCTATGTCTGCTAGAAGTGCCTTAGACTTTTGATGATCGGTCAGTCAGTCAGTGAGTGACAAAATTAAGAAAGTTTGACTAGTTACAATTCTTAAACTACTGGTTCAAATTGAATGAAATTTTAAATATACCGTGTTTATACAATGCCTGCTTAGTAACTGAAAATTCAGGCTTCATGCTTTAGCCACAACGAAGTTATAGAGGGTTGAAAATGGTCTGAATTGCTTCGAGAAAAGGATGTTACGGCCATGCCACTTTTTAGCTCGACTTGGAGGGGGCTCGGCCGCGCCCCCAGATTTTTATACGATGTCAAAGTTTCAAAGGTTTTTCCCGAAAAGTTGCATTTTTGCAAAAGTGACATTGTTGCACCGGGCGGGGTGCGATATATTGTTTTCAAGACTCGACTACGGTTAATGCCGAAATGAAATGGATTCGAAAATGCCGTTTTTGGGAGACTCCCGCCTTAACCAAAATAATTACGCGATGTTGAGAAAAGCGACTTCTACTGCAAAAGGAGGAACCATTGCGGTCCAAAGAAAAAAAAAACAATTTATGGACTGTTTAGCCACAGGCAAAAAGTCCGCCTTGTATACATTTGTATATGAAGCTTAATAAAATAATAAAAATAAAATTAAGCCACTGGGCTACAGGTTATATCCCGAATTGTAGACTGCGGCAGTAAAAAAATTCAGGTGGGTCACTTGACCACTCTGGCCCCCAGAAGAGTTTAGATTTGAAACTCTCAGACACAATGTAACAGTGCGACTAAAGAGTATGAATTTGATTTATTTGATTTCGTATTGTCATATTTGGGTGGTAAATATGTACATAATTTTTACTAAAATAATTTGCACAATACACCATTTTATTTTAGAGGACACTATATGAAAAATACTATGACGTTAACACCCAGAAACGACAAAAAAAATCAATTAAATAAATTGTCACGTTTCTTTGCGAAGTTTTTCGTTGCATTGTGTTTGTAGTCACTAAAACTACCACCCGGACCCTGGCTTCGTTTTCGGCCGCAGTCTTGATACACCATGTTTATAAACTAAGGCACCTAAGCAATGAACCATTTCAAATGTTACTATTGGTTTGTTTGATAATTATAGGTAGTTTTACTTTCACAATTTTGTAAATTAATAAGCAAATAATCGTTTTCGTCAGTATAATCATAAAATTTTGATAAAATTTATGGGTTTTAATGCTAAAGTTCACTAGTAGAATATGCTCGCTAGTAGTGCATATGCTCGTGAAGTAAAAGTTAACAAAGATTTTTGTTTGTTTTTTCTTTAATAAAGTAAATGCAGATAAATGTTTAGTATCGAGTGTGAAATCACAGCTTGAATTCGTCTGGGTATGCTAGCGAGGATATCCCGGATACTTGCTTGCGGAATACGTTCCCGTAACACACAATTTCAATAAAACTTTCCGTAAAACCATGGAATTATGAAGCTATTCTTATTTTATCACAGGATTTACAATCCATAATAACGTAATTTAAATTTAAATCCTTTAAATAAAGCAAAATAACCATTTTAAACAACATACTATTTTACTAGACGACATTACAAAGTCACGTCGTTAGGTCTTCCACGTGTAGAGTTGAGACTATGCAAACGCATTTGTATACGCATAATCGGTAAAAATATAAAAATATTCGAGCAGTTTTAATCCAGTTGTTTTTTAATTTTTATTAATAAAAAAATAAAAACCGACTTCAAAACAAAAAACCGCTAAAAACCAAAAAATAACTAAATAATAAGTACCACTGCAAAGCAAAAAAATAATATTTGTTTCATGGAACTTGCGCTTGTTGATTAATTTGCTTAATGACTTAACTAGCCAACAAATCAAAATATATGCATAACATATCGAAGGCGGGCCGCCAAGTACCAAACTTGTAGGACCTATGCCTTATATTAATTTAAATATCTATATGTTTGGTACTGGGCGAGAGATCAGCCTGTCAATACATTCTTTCCAATGAAAAAGAAATCACTAAAATCGGTTAAAAGCTGCCGAAGATATTAGAATTTACGTGTATTTTAATTTTATCACTTACCCCCCCTCCCCCCACCCCTTTTTTCCTCTCTCACTGTAAATTAACTTTTATAATGAACCTAATGCAAAAAGAATCATTGGAATCCTACTTAATTTTAAGGAGTTCCCCTCTCCAGGTCCGAAGATATTGCTCAGATTTTCACCATATTTTTATGGGACCAAATGACAAGCATCAGCTTTCAATCAAAGAAAGAATGGTCGAAATCGGTTCACACAGTACAGAGAAACGAGGTAACAAACATTAAAAAAAAAGCAACATGCAGTCGAATTGAGAACCTCCTTCTTTTTTTTGAAGTCGGTTAAAAAGTACTGAACTATCAGCTAATAACAAGCATACTGTCAACGAACAACCATCAATAAATAATGTAATAATAATTTTAATAACAGGCAATAATTTAACAATTTAATAATTTAACAATAATTAAGTGCGTGGTGGCCTGTTGGTAAACGGACTGCTGAGACGCGGCTGCCCACATGTTCACGGTGGTCGCGGGTTCGAATCCCAGGGCACACCTCTGACTTTTCGGAGTCATGTGTGTATTGATAATCAATCACCACGCACTAAAACGGTGAAGGAAAACATCGTGAGGAAACCTGCATACCATAGCGATTTATAAGAATTTCTATGGTATGTAAGTCCGCCAACCCGCACTAGGCCAGCGTGGTGGACTATATGGCCTAACCACTCTCAATCGTATCCTCGATTGTAGAGTAGGCCCGTGCCCTGCAGTGGGATGTATATGGGCTGATACAAATTTACTGAAGATAATCGTAAAAAAAGTTTTGGGAAATATTGAATTTAACATTTCTTTCGAACTGCATAACTGAAAAATGCAGACGTTCGAAGTATACAAGTATCGTAGAACAGATAGACTACAAGCCCGTGGCAAAAAGTGATGGGTCAAATGAACCACAAGGAGACCTATTTAGTAAGATACAGGGGCTTAAAATAATAATATTTAGCACTATGCCGTCACTTGTAAGCTGTCCGTCTGGATGCAGATGAGACTTCAAAAGTACAGGGAGAGGGTGTATATTTTGGTCATATATTTTTGTACGGCATTTCTACCATCGATAGATCCATGAAAAATAATAAGAAAACACGTCGTGCCGTACAAAAATAGTGCGCCACAAATTCAGCAGAACGTTAGATATTCCGGAAATTTTCTTGGTAAATTTGGTCATTTGATTTTATACGGCATCGTTTCCATACAATTTCAATACCTCTTCTAATCCATTATTCCGCAACGCCGTACAAAAACTATGAGACAAGGGAAAAAAACCGGCGGTTGCAACCCACTCCCCTTCAGTGGTCCGGGAGATGATTTGAAAAAGTACGGCATCGGTTTCATAACATTATGTAGCACTCAAAAGAACTATTTAAAAACATGCCGTCAAAAAATATAGTTCATTTGAATGTATAAAATCAATAATATCTAAATTTATCATAAATCTAACCCTGAAAGCTGTAAGGTCATTTGATCCTGTACGGCAACTACTTTTTTAACATTATATTGCTAAATACAATTGTTATATAACATTGCCATTCAATAAAAAATGTTCTAAAAGAAATTGAGAGGAAAACAAAATACGACTTTTCATATTACTTGTAAAGTTTAAACTATCGTAGGTTAATGAAATACAGCAACTTTCTGAATATTATTGTTGTTTTAGATAGAACCTAGGTATATGAATCGAGAAAAAATGATGCCGTACATTTTAATGTAGATCATAATTTTTTGCTGACGAAAATGACACTACCATTTCAGGGGTAACTTTATGGTCATCTGATACTGTACGGCATTAACATATTTTCGAAGAGAATACGTGTTAATATGTATTAATCATTATGCCGTCTATTTAAAGCGAAACTGAGGGTATATTATATCCAAAAATTTAAAACTATCGACCTCAGTATTCATATTCTTGAATAATTTTCGATGTAATGTACTTTATACATGGACATATATTTTTTAATTATCTTATTTTCTGATGTTTATCTGGGGGCGCGGCCGAGCCCCCTCCAAGTCGAGCTATAGGCCGTAACATCCTTTTCTCGAAGCAATTCAGACCATTTTCAACCCACAATAACTTCGTTGTGGCTAAAGCATGAAGCCTGAATTTTCAGTTACTAAGCAGGCATTGTGTAAACACGGTATATTTAAAATTTCATTCAATTTGAACCAGTAGTTTAAGAATTGTAACTAGTCAAACTTTCTTAATTTTGTCACTCACTGACTGACTGACCGATCATCAAAAGTCTAAGGCACTTCTAGCAGACATAGAACCTTCAAATTTAGAATATAATTAGTGTTTAGTGTCTAAAGTAAGGGAAAATTCAAACATTTCATAATTTGTGTCTAGTTTTCTAGATAGACCAACTGAGTGAATAACTTTGTAATCCCATATAAATGTATAGGATTACAAAGTTACATTTGCAGTTAATGAATCATTGTACCCGTATATAATGGAATAATAGTTGTAGATAGATATCTATATACATAAGGCATAACAGGAGGGGATATAGAGAGGGAAATGGTGTATTCAGCCCATGAAACTGTACAACATTCCTCTAGAAAAATATGACGAAGAAAAACTTGCAAATAAATAGATTAAATAACTCGAAAATATCAATTACAATGAAAGAAAGAACATTAATAATCAAATCCGCTATATTTGTGATAAATTGATACCTACAAAAATAAGAAAAATCCATAAGACAGAGGCTTTAAGAAAAATAGTTAGTGATATTCTAGAAGTAAGAAGTACCGAAAAGGAAAAAAGTAGGGCTCTACAAAAAGACGTGAAATCCCATCAAAAACATCCTGTAAAAAAATTCCAAGTCTCGCAGCTCAGGTTTTCTACCGCAAAAAGTTGTGAGATGCATGTAATACCAAGTCGTTTAATTTATTTAGTCCTTAAGGGACATTCTATATAAAGTTATTACGTTAGTTATTACCATATCAATATTAAAAATTCTTTACGTTTTAAATAAATAGATCGACTTGGCCAGCAGCATTATGTATAAATTGTACGATACATTATGTTTTCATGCGATGGCCAAGTCGATCCATTTATTTAAAACGTAAAGAATTTTTTATATTGATATGGTAATAACTAACGTAATAACTTTATATAGAATGTCCCTTAAGGACTAAATAAATTAAACGACTTGGTATTACATGCATCTCACAACTTTTTGCGGTAGAAAACCTGAGCTGCGAGACTTGGAATTTTTTTACAGGATGTTTTTGATGGGATTGATATATATACAAAAATGAAAAACAAATAGGAACCGTCAACTGCCCTAACTTTGATATTTATGCCCTTTAACGGGAAATAAAGTCTAAAATACGATCGATTTTTATGATATTTACACATATTATCGTAAAAGTCGCGGGTTCGAATCCACACACACCTCTGCTTTTTCGGAGTCATGTGTGTATTGATAGTCAATCACCACGCACTAAAACGGTGAAGGAAAACATCACGAAGAAACCTGCATACTATAGCGATTTATAAGAATTTCTATGGTATGTAAGTCTTCCAACACACACTAAGCCAGTGTGGTTGACTATATGGCCTAATCACTCTCAATCATTATTTCGATTGTGGAGGAGGCCAGTGCCCTGCCGGGGGGATGGAATATGGGCTGATACCGATAATAAAAAATCCCAAAGAATGTTGTAATTTTTAAATATTTTACTCCGTTTTTTTTTTGTACATATAGTTATCGAAAAATTTTAAAAGTTAGACAAATTCATGATCTCATTTCTGTGACATTCTAAAATGTAGTTTTTTATCAAGATAATACGACACAATTTACGTGATATACCGGGTATCTCAAGACTGCTACCGAAAACGAAGCCGGGTGGTAGTTTTAGTGGCTACAAACACAATGCAACTAAAATTTTCGCATAGAAACGTGACAATTATTTTTTATGATTTTTTAAATATCGTCATTTTTGGGTGGTAAATCCATAGTTTTTGCTAAAATAATAATTTAAACTCTCTTATATCTTAGAGTATTTATAAATTAAAGGGTATACACTATTATTTTAGGAAAAAAATTATTTACCACCAAAATATGGCAATAGGAAAAGAATTTAAAAAAAAAATTGTCGCTTATTTTTGCAACTTTTTCTGTTGCATTGTGTCTGAAGTCGCTTAAACTACCACCCGGCTTCGTTTTCGGTAGCAGTCTTGATATACCCTGTATTTTGTGAGAATTTGAGGAGGTGAAATTTGCTAGGCAATGTCTGGACACCATATTGCACAATTTCAATAAATAATAATAAATGATTAGGGTGGTCTCCTTAGTGACATAAAACAATGAAACAAAATATGTAACATCTTATTTCTTTTCCAAAGTATGTATAATAAAATAGTAAAAAAAGCAACTAATGTAGGTAGTGAACAAATAAAATATTCTTAAAATTATAGCAATAGTACGAGTACCAACACGTACTAGGTCAGCATAGTGGACTATACGGCCTAATCACTCTCAATCGCACTCTAGATTCTACAATCGAGATTACGATTACAGGGCACGGGCCTATTCTACAGTAGGCTCGTGCCCTGCAGTGGGAGGTACTCGTATATGGGCTGATACGGAGTACGAGTTTAATAACTTTTCATTAAATTTTTCATGGCGACCACTTAACAATATATTCCATATCACAACTTTTATCAATATGAACATTGAGATTTGTATGGAATTGACTTTTTATGGACTATTGCAATAAAAACAAATAAATAATCTAAATGCCGTCCAAAAATTTTCATACTAAATATCAACTTAAAGTATATCGTTACGTGGATTTTTCGAGAGTGTTTTTCGCCCTACAGAAGTTTGGACCAAAAAAAATTTACGGCATGTGAAAAAATGTTATCTATGCCTAAAATACTTTCAAAATAAATTAATTTCATGTTGCGTCAAATCACCCCCCTGACCACTGAAGGGAAGTGGGTTACAACCGCCGATTTTTCTTCCTTGTCGCATGGTTTTTGTACGGCGTTGCGGAATAATGGATTAGAAGAGGTATTGAAATTGTATGGAAACGATGCCGTATTAAATCAAATAACCAAATTTACCAAGAAAATTGCCGGAATATCTAACATTCTGCTGAATTTGTGGTGCACTATTTTTGTACGGCACTACGTGTTTTCTTATTATTTTTCATGGATCTATCGATGGTAGAAATGCCGTACAAAAATATATGACCAAAATATACACCCTCTCCCTGTACTTTTGAAGTCTCATCTGCATCCAGACGGACAGCTTACAAGTGACGGCATAGTGCTAAATATTATTATTTTAAGCCCCTGTATCTTACTAAATAGGTCTCCTTGTGGTTCATTTGACCCATCACTTTTTGCCACGGGCTTGTAGTCTAAGACCAAGATTCAGAAAAATAAGGTTTCAACGCAGGATCTAGCAGGATTTCGTAGAAATTTAGGTTTTTATAGTGCGTTCCATACATCAAAAATCTAAAATATTTTTTGTAGCCAAAATTATAGGGTTTGTGGCGGTTGCAATACGCCAACTTAGATATAGCTTTTAAAGCGGTTGCAATACGCCAACTTATATTTAGCTTTTAAAGTAACACGCTTATTAGTTGTAATTTGAACATTATTTAAACACGCATTTCATTTTAAAATATGACTGCAGATGTTTAACCATAAAACATCTGCGAGTCGTTTTATTTAAGTAAGAATTTTTGTGTACCTTATTGTATAATATTAGTTAAAAAGATGCTGTTCTAAATTATTGTTTCCTAATTGTAATGACCCGTTCATGCCGGGGCAATAAAACTGTATTATTATAGTTAAGTTCTTTAGTGGCGGTAATCCTTTGCAACAAATTTATGTTTTTTAGACAATAGTACACATGTTTGGGTAAACCTTTCTGTTTGGACAATAGCCCAGATGTTTGGGCCGACCTTAATTTTTAGTTGAAAGGATAGACCCTATTTTATGGCTTAAATATATTTTCTGGCAGATTTATCCCCACCGATCCTCATTCGGGTAGTCCTATAAAAGGGTCGGTTTATTTGGATGAGAAGACAGTCTGCCATCTCTCGTCACGAGCACATCTCGCTCCGAATCGCATAATTATAATTTTACTCTGTCTGTGAATGTATTAAGTGTTAATTTACAAAATATACAATAGTTAGTTCCTGGAAGTGAGTGCTTATTCTAATACCTACACTTATAACCACCAAAGGTTAAACAAAAATGTACAAAGAATGAATATTGTAAGGAATGATAATATCGAACCGTTGGCGTCAAAATAAATTGAAAAATCCGAAAAAAATCCTGCCACAAAAATTGCCATTTCGACCCACTGTGGGCCGGGCCGCTAGAAATAAATAAATTGTTGCTTTTGTTCCTTAATACTAAAGTGACTTATGCAATTGTAGATGTCTCATTGGGATAAAGATGTACATAAAAAAAACGAAATAATGTAAACTAAAAATATAAACTGTAATCGATTAAGAAATACAAACAAATGGTGTCGATATCTCTTAATAATCGGATATCGTACTAACCGATTTATTTGACATCATCCCTATTTCACAATGTTGAGACACTATCAAATGGAACTTCTTGCTTTAGAAATACTATAGTGAAACGATCGGATTGTTATGAAAATAATTTATTTACACAACTAATACCTACAATTTAACATAAATAGAGTATCTTTACGCACCCCTGTTATACAATCACATGCACTGGTCACACTACGTACAATATAACATTACGTTGTGCTACACACATTTCACACATCTTGAAGATTATCATACTTATCAACTAAATGAGCACCAAAGTTAAATGGGAGACACAATAGCCAGTCACAGTCACCTTAAATTGGTGGGGTTATATTAGCGAACTATAGTTAAATATTTTATTATTAAAACAAACAGTTTAAAAATTATTTGTTGTTACGTTTTGTCAGTTTAAATTTATACGTAAATGGAACGCCATAATTTGGCCTGAGAACTAATGTGAATTAAAATAGTACTTGAGAATAATGACCTAGATTTGTTGCCAAAGTTCGCGAATACAACCTATATTTATCTATGTTATTACATCTATACATAATAATAGCCCAATGTATAAGAATCATAGCTTTGGCAGTGAAACAAGGATTTGGTATACAAACTTAAAATTAAACATCTTTCTTCTGATTGAGTTGAGGGAAGAATGCTTCTATAGGTAATATGGGATCGTCTGTTGCTATTGTAAAGTAATTTGGTATTCTTCTACTGCTAGAGGCTATTGTTTTAAACATTCCTGGTTTATTGTAATCTTTGCTGGCAGCTAACGTTAGATCTGAAACGCGTTTTGAATGTTCGAATAAATGCTCAATGTGGTCGTGATGCTTTTTATCAGCTATTTTCATTATAGCACTTTCAGACTTACTCCTTTCGGATGTGATGTCGTTTCTGACATCGTATAATGTTGTCTCAGTTACAGCAATGTCTACCGATTCTCCTATCTCAGAGTCTTTGATTTTCTTTCTCAAGGGCCTTTTGCTGTGGACTGTGGTAGGTACTTCGGTGTTTTCTTCTGTAGGTCTTGGTCTTCGCAAGCCGTTTCGTATGCGTGATGATATTTTCTGCGTGGTTCCGTCAGTATTGTCAACTGTTGTCTGCCTGTGCCTATTAGGATTCCTGATAGAATGTATTTCTTTTTCTTTCTCTTCAGTATTTTCCGTATCACTCAATTTATGTCTTGGGTCTTTAGGTGTGAATCTTTTTCTCTCGGTGGTTGTTTCACCATCGCCATTTTCACTAATAGGTACTCGACGTTGAGGGAATCTTACTTTAGGTGTGTTCTCGCCGGGATTGTCAGTACTCGTAGTTGAACCTATTCTGTTTCTATAATCTTTAACGCTAAACCTTGGTCTATTGTATTTATTCCTTAAGCGAGTCCTATTCCCTTTGCCTCCGTTTGAAGATGTTTCAAGTCTAGGTGTTGTAGTAACCTCAATATCACTTGTTAATTCTGTTGTCGTTTCCCTGTATCTTTGACTTGTCACAGGTTCCAATTTAGCTTCGATTGGTTTGACGTCTTTATGAAAGGAGAACTCTTGAGCATTTTCTACCGAAGTTTTATATGTGTCACTTAAGCTTACATCAACATCACTAGTAGGAGTGTCTTTCTCATCTTGTTTATGGGTGTAGTCGGGAGTATCACTAGTCCTCAGTTCATAGGCTGTTGAAGTTGGTTTTGTAATATAAGGACGATTTGATATTTTCATAATTTGTGAATCTTCTTTATTAGTCTCATCTTTAAAGTAAATTGTCGTTGCTTCTACTCTTTCTGTTGTTGTCGGTAGTCGTCTATATATGAGTTTCTTTTTAACAATAGTTGGGGCTGTGGGGAAAACGGTGGGTAAAGCGCTGGTGGTTAAATCTGTGGTAACGCTCGGAGTAGTCGGGTTAGGTTGGTAAGATTTAGTCGGTCTGACTCTTGGTCTAATGGTGTGAATTTCTTGGTTTTCCGTGGTTTGAGTAGTTTCCGTAGTTTGGACTGTACTAGCATGAGTACTTGTTTCTGTTACGATCCTATCTTTGTTACGGTTTCCGTTTGCGATAGGACGACGTCTCCTTATCTTATTCCTTTTACGAATCTTGTCTTTATCAAGCGGTTCAGCAGAGCCATTCGGTCGCTTAAAGTGTTGATTGGGAGGAAGTGTCGGAAGGGTTTCAATTGGAATGTCATTGATGTCTTTGATGGCGTGGGTTGTTGTTTCTACTGCTGCGGTCGGTCTACTGGACTCGTTGGGCTTTTTCGTTCTTCTCGCGCTGTAGTCATTGTAAGCAGGTGTAGATACTTTGTAATAGTAATCTTTCAGCTTATGTTTACCGATCGGTTCGAAGTCGTCGCCAAGAGGCCGCCTACTTTGAGATTCGACCTCGCTGTCGTAGCTCAAAGAGTTTCCATAGCCCTTTTCAGCCTCAGTTACTATAGCGTATTCTTCGGGAAGTTCAGGCAAGGGTGTGGTGGTAGGTTTGCTAAATGCTGTTTCATACTCTTGCTTCTTTAGAGTTTGTTCGGTGGCTTGTTGGTTATCGTAATTGTAGGATTGTGACGTAAGTGGCCAAGCGACAGTTGATGGACGCGTGGCGACATCAGGCTCCGTTGTCTCTATGACTTCGTACGTGGCCCTGAAGGGAACCGAAAGAGAAGCATCCGATTGAGTCTTGGGTGGTGGATTAGTATAATGTTTGTTTTGTTGGTTTACGCCAGAGGGAACATTGTCGTGTATCTTTTGTTTCTTCTTCTCATAGTTGAAGTTAGTATTTTGTTCGTCATAGAATGTTTGTAATTGTGAATTCTGTAGAGATGGAAAACTGTAATCGAAGTAACTATTAGCAAGCGTCGTCGTTTGGACTGGATTGTATGTGGTTACTGTTAGTTTGTTAAAATCGTTCTGATAATGTTTCGTGAATGGATCTTGTGGGCTTGGTTTGAAACCGTCCTTCACTCCAGCATTAGGGTCTATTTTAGGAGCCGTAGAGAACTTTGTGTGAGGCGCGGGCGTTACTTTAAAATCGGTGAATGTTGATCCAAAATAGTTTTGGCTGGCCGTGGTTTGATATCTAGGAGTAGTTGATGCAACTTGAGCTGTAGTTGATTTATAATTAGGGTTGTAGCTGAAAGAGTTGAAGATGGTTTGTTTCGTCTGTTGAGGAGGAGCGAAGGTGGTTTTCGTGCCAGGGTAGACTGGATCACGTCCCTTGACTGACTGGACGCCAAAAGTGCCAAATGAACCTGAAACATAGAAATAACATAAATATGTAGTTTCAATCATTCACTAAATATTATTAAGAGCGTTTATACCCTGCACGCGCTTTTTGGCTTAAAAACAGGACTTCAAATGAGTTAATAGCCACCAATAAACAATTTAAAGGAAAAATAATTAGTACTAATTTTAGAAAAGGTTGTCATCTAGGGATTTTGGTGGAAAACATTATGGATTGATGGATAATTTGTGAGTACTATACGGATTACTGAACACAAGTTTCGTTATTTAGGCTTTAAATGGCAATTTAGAAGCTTAAGATATCCGAAACCACTAAATATAAGATGAAAATAAAAATATTATCAGACTAATAAGACCCTTATGGAGGGATTTTGCTGAGAAAAATAATCTTTTTGTGTTTAGTTCCTGAAAAATAAAAATTTAAACAATGCGAAATTATTCAGAAACTCTCGTCAAGAACATATTTTTTTTCACCAACTTATCGTACATAATTTTTTATAGCAATTGCATATTACAATAGAAGAATATCTTATCAATAAATTAAAATTTTAAAATTTTTATATTTCAACAAAATTATTTTTCATGTTTTCTACAAATATTTTAAAAACCACTATAAAACACGCTGTCCGACGTGGATCAAATCAGACCGCCGCAAGGCCTTCTAGAGGGAGGACGTATCGCTCGTCGTTCCGGCCTGGCTGCAGTCGATTATGCCGCGCGTAGTAAAAATAGCCACGCGCGGAATGCGATTACCATATCTTAGTACTTTGGTAGTAAAATATTTAATTATTTTTATTACCTACAATGATTTTGTAGTGAGTATAAATTATGTTTCAGGTAATATAATGGGATGTAATTCCGAGGCTAAATTATGTTATGTATTGTAATATAAAATTAAATATATTTCGTAATTGTAAGGGGTTGTAAGGCCCCTAACACTATTTATGTGTTCAAACACGAAATGATTAATAAAACGTCCGTAGTGTATACTGATTGAACACTGATTTGAATGCAACTTAACAATGTAATAATAACGAAAATATGATTAGTATCCAAAATTTGTATTATTCTTTGCTTGCACAGTAATATTTTTCTACTTATAATGCAAATAAAATATTTTTATGATATTATATTACAGTTACATTTCAATTGAATATTTGAAGCGCACGGATCAAAGTTGTTTGAGCCGATTGTATAGCGAGCCGACGCGGCAGCTCTACGCACACAGCTTTGGTCGCTTATGTATGCCTGAAATTAACGAAGAAATACCTATAGTTGACTTTGCGCGCAAGGTGTATACGCTCTTAACGAAAGTTGTTTTGATAGATCTTGAAATGTTTATTTATTTTATTTTATTTGGTTCACCAACGTAGCGTACATTCATAAATAAAAGTAAATTATACAGTACCAATATAGCTTGCTATATGTCGTTATATTTATAAGTAACCACGGCATGCAATGCAACATAAAATAAGATTTTTTTTTAAATATAATTTCAAAGAAACGTGCTTCTTGTTTAATTAGTCCTAAATAATTACGGCCTTTGCATAGACAGTTTAACAACCTATTTAAGTTATCGAATGTATAGCTCCTTTAGAACGACTTTTAAATTTAGTTTGAGCGAAGAAATCGAAACATTTGCTTTCTTTCTTTAGTATGTTTTAAAACTGCCTATGAATAAGACCGTTAATGTGTAGCCAAAATAATTATTAATTTACCTAAAATGCTTGATGGTAGCACGGCATCTTGGAATGAGTATTGAGGATATGGGTTGAAAACTTGGCTTTGAGAGCCAACCAGGCCCTGCTGTTGAGCTGTCTTCACCTGTTGACTCACGGATTGCGACGCTGTGTCACTGTCAGGCAGCTTGAATACCTCCGGCTTGAAAATCTCCAACGTGGGCTGATAGATAGGCTTCCTAACATCGTTTGGCCTTACATACTGCTCTATTGGTTTCCCAAAAATATCCAAGGGTTTAGCTGTCTGGTATTGTCCAAAATGTACGGGCTGGATACTAGTCAACTGCTGTAGGACATTATTTTGGCCTTGCTGCTTGAACTTGGTCGGATGTTTGGAGAAAGCCGGACGGGCGGCGAAGGGGTTATGAGGATTCCTTATAAGAGAGCTATCTAATGGAATGTTCTGGACGTATTTGTAGGAAAGCTGATGGTTATTATAAGCAAACGGATTGTGATAAGAGTTGATTGGTTGGTTAGCAGGCGGAGCGGATGGCACCGTCCTGAGGGTAGTTGGACGGTAAGACTGGGCTATGGAGGTGAGTTTGGTTACGTCTCTAGCTGCTACTGGGCGTGCTGAAGACTGGTAAACATCTAATACGGGAACAGGAATTTTGTAAGCCGGAGCGCCGTTGAAAGAGTAGAGTAAGCCACTAGAGCCCACCACTGGTCTCCAACCACTTTTTGACATTGCCTGAAAAGAGATAACATGTTTCATATCGGTTTACTATAGAATATTTAAGTTTCTTTATTGCTTTATGTGTATACATACTGCCTGATTTTGCATAGATCTTCGGTGGTGTCCGCAGTTGACTGCTAGTAGCAGGATCTGCAGCGCTACTGCGGCCAGCCATAGCCGCGCGCCTGTCGACAAAAAATCATTTGTATTAGTTTTAATTGATACTAGCTGTGCCCGCCACTTCGTCTGCGTGGAATTTAACAAAAAAGTTAATTAGTTTATTTAGTCTGTTTTTTTTTGTTTTTGCATTTTTATTTTAATTATCAACCTTTGTAACGAAACCATACCGCGATCTAATTCTACGGTGGCGCCATCTCTTAGCGAGCGGCGGTAAACTCCCGTTACACATTTATTTTCAGTTTTTTGTATTAGCTTTATTGAAAAATTTCTTTATGTACAATATTTTGTAAATGTGATATTTATTCGTTGGTGGGAGAAGTGGTGGGAGGCGCCCGACGTGACGGCCCAGTGGTGGCTTGCGCGTGAGCTGCGCGCGGGCATTGCAACGTTACTTTATTTTTCTAAAATAAAAGATTTTTTCTAAAATAAATGTAGCCTAAGTTACTCCTTGTTATATCAGCTACCTGACCAAAAAAAGTCCCGTCAAAATCGGTCCAGCCATTTCAGAAATTAGCCGGAACAAACAGACAGACAGACAAAAAAAATTTAAATATAATTTTCGGCACAGGTATCGTGTATATAACGATATGCAGATGGATATTTTTTTTATTTTCAATTTAAAACAGACACTTCAATTTTATTTATATGTATGTATAGATTAACCGTATATGAGATGATTTAAGGGATTATTTTCTTGTTCTATTTGCGTACGTTGAGATGACTGGTTCTTGAAGATCTGGAGCCAAAATATGTGTAAAAATTGTATGAACCTGAAATAAATAATTTACCGTATATACAATTTAAATTTATAAATCATTCGAGCTCCATAGGCAAGAACTTACATGCATCTACCCAATTTTATTGAAAAAGGTCGACATTTAAATCGACATTTGCGACAATGATTTGTTTAATAACCACGGCTGCCTACATTAGGGGAACAAGAGCAGAAAAAGTTAAGAAATCACAATACAAAAAAATGGTTGCCTGTAAAGTCGGTTTTACGGGCGAAGATTTTACGTGACAACGTCTTTTTCTCGGTAGAATATTTATTGATATGAATATAATTAAATTGCACAATAGGAACAAGGAATTGAATGAAAATAAGAATTGCACAAATTTTAACTATAGAAATATATTTTGTTTACTAAAACATTGTACATGTAATGACGAATCTAAGCACTCCATATTTTCACTACAGACACAGCTGACGATACTTTAACCACACGTGTGAACTTGTATTGTGACGCTTTCTTGTTTTTCCAACGCCAAGAACGTTCGAGAAAGACAAAGACAGAGACACAAGCATGCGCCGATTCAATGCGCCTAATTCTTTAGTGCTGCGCGCGCGGCAGACCGATCATAGTTGAGTGGGAGAGAGACGCAAGGCATTCGGCGGGCCTCTCTCTCGTTCGGTGACTCATCGTAACGTTACCGGGCGTTACACTTTTTCATAAGTGACTCCCAGCCGCAACCTAATTTAAGACGTTGTCACGTCAATAAATTTTTTGGAGGTAAAATATTTTTTTTTGGGGGGGTAATTTTTTGCGTAATTTGGGATTTCTGGCGGGGTCAATTTGTAGCCCTCACCAAGACGGTTCCGAGGATACCAAACTCGGTGGGTCTACGATCTATATTGGCCGAGATAGGATTGGGGGGGTGAGGTAAATTTTCGGGGTGGGGGTAAGGGAGGGGGGGGAGGAAGGTTTCGTGGGGAGGCTAACTTAAATTAATTGTTTTGGAGGTAAAATATTTTTTTTTGGGGGGGTAATTTTTTGCGTAATTTGGGATTTCTGGCGGGGTCAATTTGTAGCCCTCACCAAGACGGTTCCGAGGATACCAAACTCGGTGGGTCTACGACCTATGTTGGCCGAGATAGGATTGGGGGGGGTGAGGTCAATTTTCGGGGTGGGGGTAGAGGAGGGGGGGGGGTAGGTTTCGTGGGGAGGCTAATAGGCACTATTTCGGAATAAGGGTGGGGGAAGGCAGGGGGGGGGCTATGGGACAATTTTGGAAAAAGTGGGTGAAACTGAAAAAAAATATAATTAAATTGAGTGGGAGAGAGACGCAAGGCATTCGGCGGGCCTCTCTCTCGTTCGGTGACTCATCGTAACGTTACCGGGCGTTACACTTTTTCATAAGTGACTCCCAGCCGCAACCTAATTTAAGACGTTGTCACGTCAAAAAATAGTAATATAAGACAAATTATTGTATGCGGCGCGTAGACGGAGAATGCGGCGATTTAAACATCACATTCTTTTACTTGTTTCGTTACTATCATCAACCTAAACATTACATATTTAATTTACAAGACATCAAAGAGGTTTCATGCAGTCATAGCACATTCGATGCTTTCTAAATTTCCTTTTATTGTCCACGTGTGTCAAAAGCGTCGTCTCACGGGTCAGATCATTGTGAGCTTTGTGGAATGCCGCAATGATATTTCATTACTCATGATTGTGAGAAAGTGTCCAGCCTTATAATTCTTATGTCAACATTGTTGGATTGAACTAGTGGTAGGAAAGTTAAGGAAAATGTTGATACGTGTGTACTGAATTGGTTGGTTTTCGAAATTCGAAGTGAATAGGGGGCTCAAAGCTATGTAGATGAGGTATGAATAAAGATTGTTTTTGTAACTCAAATTATTAAATATACTTAAACATTTGCTATGCATCATTAGAAACTGTTTTATCGAATTATTAATGACTGGTTCGTGGTATGGGTTTTGTTAAGTATTTTTATTGTTTTCCAACTCATTGTATGATTGTATCATTAACTAGCGGTCGGGCACGGCTCCGCCCGGGTGCATACACGTTTTAAAATGGTGGTCAAAATGTTTAATTCTATCAGTTTAGAATATCGACCAATAAGACCACGAAAAACGAACAAAATTTCCTCGTATTTGCTAGAAATATCACTACTGCTTTTCTTCTATAAGTCATAGCGTGATGATACATAGCCTATAGCCTTCCTCGATAAATGGACTACCCAACACTGAAAGAATCATTCAAATCGGACCAGTAGCTCCAGAGATTAGCGCGTTCAAACAAACAAACAAATAAACTCTGCAGCTTTATAATATTAGTATAGATAAATACACCTTAACCATACTTTAGAGAGAGAACAAGATAGGAGTATCTTGTTGAAGAAGGATGCATACATCACTTTTTGATACACTTTCATAACCGACTTTCGTTTCCTTTGACAAAATAACCAGTTTAAAAGTAGATTAAATACAATAATGGCGTTAAACGTTGTGCAAAGAAACAGTAAAAATTTTAAATATCGACAGTTGGCTAATATGTGGAGCAGAACTGATGGGTGGCCGCGAAATCGAGTTTCCCACGGTTTTTATTGGCCGAGTTGGGCCACTTATAGATTTCTATGAAATAAGTGTGATTTGTTGCGTTAGGGACTGACATGGCATGGCGTTTTGCATTATTGCCGGTTTGAATTTCCCACAGACATTTTTGCTGCTACTCTGCAGATTTCAATAATCTACTATTTTTAAAGAGATTATTTACCCAATTTTCTATAATGAGACACTAGACTGCCTAGCAGGCGCAGTTCTACTACGACATACGGGCAAGTTTTATCGGATTTTTCTATTCATCCTATCAGCCCAGGGTCAGGAATTAGCGCCCGATATAGGGATTGTTGCTCCATAGTTATCACATTGTGGCCCGTGGGATGGAACATGCAAGGCGAAATGTGGATGGGTCCCGGTAGCACCAGCCATAAGACGTGAGTATACATATGCACGTAATACGTTAAATTATTAAGAGTTAATGGCGAAAAGAAATGTTGACTTGTGACACCGGAAATGTTATTGCTATTTTGCTTAGTCGTCATTTGCAGCCACAGGAAAGGCCATTGTGGAATATGGGCTTGAAGCCGCTTACAAGAATATACTTGGTGACCGCCGACCTGTAGGGTGTGGCTTGAATTTAGGAACTTGTCGAGACCATTATTAACGATTTTGGGATGTAAATGATAAGTTTGGGATGTAAAAGATAAAGTCGCTTCCGGTGTCTGTTCGCTCATATCTTTTAAACTATTCAACGGATTTTTATTCAGTTTTCAGTGATTCAAGAAGGTTTATATGCATAATAAATCTACACCTTGTCCCACGGAGTTGCCATATGAAGAGTAAGTATCTTAGATATTGGAGACAGACAATATTACTGATACGGGATGGGAAGTGATGGGATGGAACCATACGGAAAGAGGAGGATAGTATAGCTACGTCGAGATCAGGTATAAAAAAGTTTGTGTGAAAAATAACATCCAACTGTGGAGTGAAATCAAATAATATCTGCAAGTACGCGAAGATGAGATGGGCCATTAGTAATCAACAAAAGAAATACTTTAAATAAATTGTAGTGTTCTTAACAGAAAGTCTGCAAACAGGACTTACAAATGTACATGTTTTTCATTAAATAAAAAGTTGTCTAATAAACATTACATTATAAAAAAATAGAAAGTTAAGTTGTGCAATAATGTAATAATAGTGTCCAAAAATGTCCAGTGTTATAAATTCGTGTCACGTGCCAATTTTCACATTACGCGTAATGCGACGGTAGATAGTGGAAAACTAGTAACATTTAAAATAATAGCGCACGTGCGTGGATACCGCTTTCTACATAACACACACTGACTTATTGACTTGGATTATCTTGGTATGTACCGTAAAGAGTATATTCAATAGTGTGAATAAAAAGTAAGTGCGAAAATGGACAAGTGGACTTCGCAAACCTGTATTTTTTGGAGATAACCCAGGTAAGCGTATTCACATGAATAACTGAACATATTGAGACTTGAACATCTAATGAGTTAGGATAGCTAGCGTAATGGAATGCCAAGTTTTGCATTGTAATTCATGGTGTTGTGTGGTTTTGTAAGTGTCCACGAACAGCATCGAATGGCAAGCTCGTCTCGCCATTCACTGCAATCAAAAAATGACATTTTCTTTACTGAGAGATGATAAACTACGAAAACTAATACTTGGTACTTCCAATAGACAGACAGGTATGCCTTGGGTTCAAACATTTGACTATTAGATAATTGAACGGTAGACCCGTTCAATTATGAATGAATATATATATATATGCTTTATTGTACACCAAAATGAAAGACGCATACAAAATACTTAAAAAGTAAAGGCATGGTTACAATAGGCGGCCTTATCGCTAGCTGCGATCTCTTCCAGGCAACCTTTGGATGGACTGGATTTTTGAGAAATTGAAATATAGGGTAGTGCAAATAGTGAGAGAATAAACAATAATAATAATAATTGATGTACATGCTATATTATATTAATTTACATAATATAAATACACACAAACATACATACAAACATACATACATACATAAATACTAATATATATTGAGCTAACTATAATGATTATATAAGTAAAGAGGATCAGAAATATATATATATAACAGGATAATACGTTACTGCAGTGAGAGATAGTGTATCTTAACAAGTCTCTTAAAACTTGGTAATGACTTAGCTTGTCTGACAGACAATGGTAATTCGTTCCACAAGCGAGCAGCATGAACTGTAAAGGATTTGCTTAGAAATGATGTGCTGTGCTTGGGAATCTCTAGGATCAAATTCTCTGTTGATCTAAGAGTTCGTGCATGAGTTTGACCGAGGAATTCAAAACGGTTTTTAAGATAGTGGGGGCTAGAGGGATTGTACAAAATACCGTATAAAAGGGAAAGAATTCGAGTATTACGGCGAAAACGTATTGATAGCCACTTGAGTTTGATACGATATTCGGAAACATATTTAGCTATATTATTTCAACCATAAACTAAGGTGATTGCCATAAACATTAGATCCGCCAACAAAATAAGCAGGGTACACTAATCTAGAACAGAGTTTGGTTGAGGAGGATAATTGTGCTGACCTAAGTTTCCCCACGCTGTTTTCTTCAATATTCAAGGGGTGTGTAATTGATTATCAATAAACACATGAAGGAAAACATAAGTATGGAATTCGAATCTGCTACCAATGCCTCAGCTACCGCGTCCGGTCTTTTCTAACAAGCTACTACGTAGCTACATTATGTATATGGTTATGGTAAACAATATATTCATAGCTCAATAAAAAAAAGTTCTGTCACCAGGCCCACTTTCCATGACGAAATAGTCCCTTAAGTCAGCTACCGTCACGTGTGTAATTTGTCGTAACGTCATGGATCCGGTTTGGTGTTACGCATCATAAAAGGGCCCTATTTTTATTGCTTTCGCGTGACATCACGTCTCCATTTACGTTAGAAGGCGTCGAATGAATTTACAGTATTTTTTTCATCTAATTGATGCTATTTTTGTAATTTCAAAAGTCTGAGTTTTGACAGTCGAATCTGCGACTTTATTTTATCCATTGAGTCATCTTAATACATTATACAAGGTTATTGTTTATGTTTACATGCGTAGTCGTAGTAAATTGTTTTTCTTTTCATCGGTAGGATTGAGGTATTCAGACTAAGTACTTGATTGTTTTCCTAAAGAGTTTATTAATATTAAATTAGTAGATTTAGTCCTCTCAACCATAGAAGAGGTTTGTGCCCTGCATTCGTCATTATATAGATAGGTAATATATTATATTAATTATTTGGAAAACGGTCTCCGTGGCGCAGTTAGACGCCGCCTATGAAATGATAGGCTGCGGGTTCGATCCCCGCATTGAGAGAAATATTTGTGAGACTGGAAATTCTCTCGTAGTTCTTGATAGCCATGTCACAAGACTTGATCTTATGCGGTGGGTGGTCAAGTCAAGACTATGTATGTGAATGTAAGTTAAAAAAAAATTAACACGTATTATAAAATTTGATAAAATTTCAGGCAAAATATTGGTCACGAGAACATTAGATGTAATTTATTATCATAAATTTAAGCGTTATGGGCATTTGTCCGTATAACACCAATGAAGAATCACATAAAATGATAGCGAAAGTGTAAGTGTACAAACGAAGAACTTTTGTCTGAAGAATAACCATGTTTTGAATTGCAAATTTTTGCCGATGGAATTTTCTGATAGTATCCATTACAATTAGGAAATAATTAGTGGGCACCTATTTTGAATTCTCATTTTTTTTAACTTGCATCCATATCGGACATGGAACTTGTACCATAATGCGGAATTCATGTACGATAAATTAAATTACAATAAGAACATTCCTATACTTATCAAATGCTATATGTATCCTAATAAAATCTCACAGAACCAGAAAGCAATACGGATCACAATCCCAACAAAAGAATGTGTAAAAAGCAGAAATGTGTTGTGATGTATGGCCGACATAAATCATTGGATGGTGTGGAAGCCTGGTAGGCATAAGCCGTGACAGGCACGCTTCTTCGCTTCTGCGGTACCTATTGATTATCTGGTACAATTGTTGGTCGGCGATTGTTTTGATATAAGAAAAAAATACCGAGTGTTTTATTTAGTCATCAGGTATCCATTTCTGATGTCTATGGTATAGCTCATTGAATAGCTCTATAATATGCACAATGGAAGATAACATTTTTATCAATAAGATAAGGTATTTAAGTTTAATCTAACTCATTTAGTTTGCGATAGGGAATTTTTCAATTCTTCTTTTTGCTCTCCTGTAAAATGGTGAATTTCGACTTGTAACACTGGTCACTAGAGACACAGATATTATGTAATCTTTCTAATAGCCTTCATAGGTCTGAGACAAATATTTGTGTGGTCCACAGGTATTTGTCTGGTGTACTTTTTTAAAATTCTGGATGTCAAATTGGTCAAATTAAGTAATTTTAGTTATACAGGGTATATCAAGACTGCTACCGAAAACGAAGCCGGGTGGTAGTTTAAGCTACTTCAGACACAATGCAACAGAAAAAGTTGCAAAAAAAAGCGACAATTTTTTTTGTTATTTTTTTCCTATGGCCATATTTGTGTGGTAAATACATTTTTTCCTAAAATAATAGTGTATACCCTTTTATTTATAACTAATCTAAGGTATAAAAGTGTTAAAATTTTTACTTTAGCAAAAACTATGGATTTACCACCCAAAAATGACGATGTTTAAAAAATCATAAAAAATAATTGTCGCGTTTCTATGCGAAATTTTTAGTTGCATTGTGTTTGTAGTCACTAAAACTACCACCCGGCTTCGTTTTCGGTAGCAGTCTTGAGATACCCGGTATAACCTATAGACTTGGATGCGTTCCATTAAAAAAATAGTTATTTTTCTGTCTAGTCCAACGATACCGCAAACGAAAGCCGATTCCACAAAGCGGTTGTGTGCGGGTGAAATTTTCCGCGAAAAACTGTGTTGCAGTTAGCTATCCAGTCAGATGGTTTTTGTTGGTGTTCTGCGTTAGATTATAGGCGCAGTGCGGTCTAAATGATTATTATCATTCCTTGGTTAATGGTAGACACAATCAAACCTGCTCAATGGCTTCTACTCGTTTTGTTTTTGCTTTAGATAATTCTGGTCTTTGTCTTAATAAAAGAATACTATGGAGCTACATAGTTCATATTATCTTTGCATCAACATTGTAAAATAACCTATTAAATCCTCAATGCAGAATCTTTGAAAATCCAGACAAGATTCGCGTGTGAAATGACATAATCTCAATTTCGCAAATCATACATAGCGTGACCTTTTTTACGCGAATCTCATGTACAGTTGAACGCACCCGGCTGCGCCCGCGATGCTAACTCGCCGTTTCGTGTGTGCTCCACCGACCGTGGCACGTTTCACTGCAGTTATTCTCTAGAAAATGCTCCCCGGTACATTTTTATGCTTTTATCTCGCTCGAAAGAGCACAGTGTATCGACTATCGCCTCTAATAATAGACTTTATAAGCCTGAAAATAAAAGTTATTCTTCTCTATTGCAGTAGCGGCTGTTGAGAATGTCAAATGAATCATGTTTCGTACGTGAATCCAATATGTAAATGAGCGTTTAATTAATTGGCCAATACCCGATCGCATTCTGTTCGAATATTTCGCGTGTGCTGTCTGTATTTTAATGTTGACATTCCTAATATTTACACGAAGCCAATAGTGTATGTAAGTATGTTATTATATCATAATTTAATAAAAGTATAATGTATCGTGTTAAAAGAAAAAGGTGATTATAATTAATCATAAACGCATCATGAAAGAAAATCTTTATTAAACTATATTTTATTAACAAGTAAATCATTGCGATAAACATTGACTATGTTACAAAGTTTGGAGAACCTATAAAGTCATAAAAACTCGCTTTAACATATAACGTAAACAACAGTTAACAAACAATACAATTATATTTCTATTCTTGCATACATTGTTTATGGTCTCGTGAATAAAAGCTATAAAAAATATAGGTTACTTTTGATTGATTGTTTCATTCGGCCCGCAAACCTAAAAACTGCCATTTATGATGCAAAGTTATGCAAAACTAAAGCATGCGTCAATCATAATTTAACTTCTTAATCACTATTTGTATTATATTTAAATTAGCTTAGTAAAGTGTTGTAAATTATAAATGAAAATGAATATTTACTTTTCATAATTAGAGTTACCCAAAATATTCAGTGGCTATCGTTTCTAAATAATAACCTGAAGAAATTCATAAAATATAAGCACATGATATGGAGTAAATATTTTTTCTACCACCCGATACGGAAGTCTGTTTTCAGACCAGGGTGGAACTGGGGAGTTGAGTGTTGCTCTTGCGAAACCATTTTACAATACAATGATTAAAACAGAAGTCGTTGCCAGATTCAATTTTTCTATCATTAACATCTTCCAATACAAGACAGTATTGACAGGTATATATGTAGATAGACCTATTCTTTTGCCCACCACAAAACCTAATATTCTAAATCTCCAAGTGTTCGCACTGTGTTTTCGGTTATTATGTTTCTACTTAGTACTTACTAACCTCCATTATCCATTGGCATGGGACTGCCGTCCGATGCCAATGGATACTCTGCCTGGGTGGCATTGGCACTTACCATTAGGTGCAATTCCGCCACTATGCCAGGCCATTATAAAAAAAAAAACAACCAGCATTAGGCCAGCGTGGTGGACTATATGGCCTGACCTCTCCCAATCATACTCTCGATTGTTGAGAAGGTCCGTGCCCTGCAGTGGGACGTATATGAGCTGATACAGATGTTACTACTAGCATATATCCAATATTTTAATATTAAAAAAAAAAAGTTGTGCCCGATATGGCGATAGGCTCGCCACCTATCACATTGTGGGACGGAACATACTAGGCGAAATGTGGGTGTCCTGGCACCTCTGCCTACCCCTTCTTGGGACATAGGCGCGAGTTTATGTATGTATGTATGTAAAAAAAAACACATTGGTCATACCATGCTGTTTTACTATAAGTGTGTTTCATAAACTGTTCAAGCACCATACTCGAATTTATACTATCCAGTAAAAGCCAAACATGACGTACAATAATTACAAATCTATAATATAAAATATCATCTTAATGATAAATCATAAAATAACTTTCATTACTTAATAAAAAGCTTTGGCTTTTGTTAAGTGAGAACCGCATTGTTGTGAGTCTTGTAAGTAAAAGTTATGTTACATTGTGTAAGGATTTGATAGTAAATTATGTAATAAGTAGTAATATGTCTGTCATTCATATAAATTATCGTGTTATAGTAATCCTTTTTATATAAATATATATTTTATTTTCTAATATATTATACAAATATAGATAAATATTCAATGAGTGGACATTATTATGGCATTTATCTTTAAATTTGAAAAAAAAAAAACATTGTTTTAGGATAACTTACGAATTTCTTATCGAATAATTCCCTCACATATTTTTGTAGTTTTCCAGTCAGTCAAGTGGCTTATAAATAAACTAAATAAAATACTGTTACGAATACCACACCGATCTTTCATAGCAACTGTTACTTTTACATTGTAATTATTTACGAATTACTATCATTTTATACAACAACAATATGTTGATCCTACACTTATTGTGCAGACAATACCACCTGACCTGACATTAATACTAATGCGTAATGAAATAGAGTGTGACGAGAAGTTTTTCATTACCATTCACTGCCCGTGACCTTCAGTGTCGTCAGCAGACCACTTTCCTGCGACGTGACCTGCCTGCCATGCTCTGTTTGCGGATATACAACACTTTCTTTTGTTTTTACTAACTACACCATTGTCAGATCGATTTTCTTTTGTTTACAAACATAAATGCGTTCGGTTTCGTTTTTTAGGAAATTATCTTTGTAAGATAGAAGGAAGTTGCATAGACGTCAGTATCAACAGACTAAAGCCTAATGTTGACTAAAAGCAGTGAGTATCGTTAGGGATAATTGGAAAGTCAATGGTCTCTGAAAATGCTAACGGTCGGGCGAATTTTCGTGATGTAGGCATAAGTTAAGGAGGAAGGCGGATTTTGAGGCGGATCCAAACAGCACCAGATGAGAATTTTAAATCTAAACATGATTTTGTACGGGGTGCCATTCAAACTAGGTACAACTAACCTGACTAACCTAACCGCTTTTTATAAACGAGGGAATCTGATACCTTTGCAACGATAAATTTTGTTTGATACTAAAAATCGATATTATCAATTTAAATAATATTTGAAAATTCTTCGGTAAACCCACAAAATCCAATAGGTACATTCTTGTATTCATTACACAAATATTTAAGCATGTCATGGCACCTACTTAAATAGTTTGAAAGTTGTTTACAGTGCTCGGTTGTCAATCTGTCATAGAGCCGTGTTCAACTACAGACCATGAATTGTAGAATTTAGATGATTCGAGAGAAATCTTTCGAATGACTTCATCATTGTATCGCGATGCCCCATGGTCCATACCGTGTTTCATAAACGATGGTTACCGCTATAATAACCCATACAGGGTATATCAAGACTGCTACCGAAAACGAAGCCGGGTGGTAGTTTTAGTGGCTACAAACACAATGCAATTAAAAATTTCGCATAGAAACGCGACAATTATTTTTTATGATTTTTTAAATATCGTCATTTTTGGGTGGTAAATCCGTAGTTTTTGCTAAAATAATAATTTAAACTCTTTTATACCTTAGAGTATTTATAAATAAAAGGGCATACACTGTTATTTTAGGAAAAAAATGTATTTACCACCCAAATATGGAAATAGGAAAAAAATAACAAAAAAAAAATTGTCGCTTTTTTTTGCAACTTTTTCTGTTCCATTGTGTCTGAAGTCGTTTAAACTACCACCCGGCTCCGTTTTCGGTAGCAGTCTTGATATACCCTGTATAGCCATAATTTTACCATTAGTATTTTTATAATACTTTTTTTTTAAATCGGAACTCCTGGTTTGCGTAATATGATCCTCTAATATAGAAACAGCTTCTTCCGAGATAAAGATTCTGTGATAAATACTGTCTAATAGAATACCTTTAAAATGAAATAAACTGTCCCCGTAGTTTCTTTGATTATTAAGATCAATTGTGATATGTATACTATTATATTAAAAACAATTAACAGAAATGAACGGTACCGTACCACTCCTTTTGTTTCCGTGTCTGTCCCGCCTACGTAATAACATCACCTTGATCTTGCGCAGAGATTTTGTTCCCAATGTCTGCTCTAGTATAATATCTCAATGGTCCATTCATAGTAACTTTGCCAAGTTAGGTATAAGCCCATATACATCCCACTGAGGGTACGGACCTACTCTACAATCGAGAGTACGATTGAGAGTGGTTAGTCCGTTTAGTCCACCACACTGGCCTAATGCGGCTTGTAGACTTACATACCATAGAAATTCTTATAAATCGCTTTAGTATGCAGGTTTTAGTGCGTGTTGGTTGACCATCAATGCTTACATGACTCCGAAAAGTCAGAGGTGTGTCCTGGGATTGGAACCTGCGACCACCGTGCACATGTTAGCACCCGCGTCTGGTCCCTTTAACATCAGAAAAACTATTTCTATAAAATTCATTACACTCCCGAATTTGGGCAGTCGTATATAAAGAAAGGAACTCTTCGAATTTATATAAGGCATATAATTATTACAATATTAGCATTTCCTCGGAGTTTCCGTTTCGCGTGATGAACGCATACTGGTTATATGAACCATTAAATATTTTCCTCTATTATGTGATTAGGGGCCGATAATTTCGTGATATTAAAGCGATGACTCAACAACGGATATGCGTGGATTAAATTACTATTGCTTGTTATAAAACATGGACGTTGCTAAGTACTTTCACAGAAAAAAAAATCTCGCACGGAAAACCAAAATCTTTAAAGCACTGACTGACAAGAAAAATCTTAAAGCTTTGTCGATATTTTTGCAATACCAACGCTTGTTAATGGTTTTAAATTACTATTCTGAAGGAAAAGACAATATAATAAATAATTGCAAAATAAAAAGGTGCAGGTTAGTACCAATGAATTACAAAATGATGCATTACATTTCATTGAAAGGGTTCATAACAAAAATAGTTACAAAACATCACCAATTTTATCCCTATAAACAAACACTTTCACTTGACGACTAGCATTTGCGGTCGTAAAAGGAATGCTTTGGTCGTTTGGATCGATAAAATAGTTCTTTAGATGGATTTATGATTGTAGGATAACTGCCTGTTGCGACACCGCAGGATATATGATGCAGTAATGACATCAATAAGACCTATGTATGTCCAAATTTGAAATGTTAGATGTTCCTTTAGTGAAATAATGTTTCATAATACTCGGCTTTCCTTTTTTATTTTACTGCATTATCACGTGCTTATTACTGGTGCAATTAGAAATTACACGAATTTCTTTTTTTATGATCCAAGTTTTACTATGCAGTGAATGACAGTAGATACTTATTGTTAGCCAAATATGTTTGACACGTTTCTAAAAGCAAATATCTCTCATCTTTCCATACCTACCCAAACTAATAGGTTCCCTCATTTATATTTCGAAGGCATTATTACGTCGAATCATATTTTTAAGATAATGATAAATAAGAAAGATGAACTGGGTTCACATCTTCCTGAACTGGTGAAATTGGTATTTGGCAACAGTTCAAAATGAGGAAGATCTGTTCTCAGCCTTAAGACACCAATACGCAGAAATTAAAATGACACTATATTATTACTATATTATTATAATGTAGGAACTAAGAAGTGCCAGCCTTCTAAAATCGTTGCTTCTTTAAATCTGCCTTCTGCCTGTCATAATTATGAAAACCTAATTTAATTTTTACAGCATTGTCTGTTTTTGAAACTGTATCAAACGGTGCGAAATGTTACGAAGTCAGTTTCACGGTGGCTCAAGTTTTACGATGGAAATTGCAGGCGGTTAGAAGAAAGTAAATAAGGCTTCGTTCCGTACTACGGAAATGGTTTGCGGAGGTATAATTAGAAAGCACGTGTGTACCAGGAGTACTGTTATTTACGTATGGAAATTACTTTGGTTAGTCCGTGTCATTGTGGATACTTTTTTTTTTTTTTTTTAACGAGAGTAAAGCTCCTTTAGCCTTCCTTCCGATACTCGGGGGTGGACCGGAAGGGGCATGTCGGGGTCTCCGGCCTTCCAGCCTGGGACGCAGGGACAGTAGTCCGCACTGCGCAGATGTTGTATCCAGGCTGGGTCCCTACCGAGATCTAAGAAGATCTTTTGCCGGCATACCGACTAAAACCTCTCGGTGGCCATCACGCGCAGGCGATGTGGACAGGCGAATGGCGCCCATTTAACTCGCCGTGCCACCCGGCGTACTGCCAAATATGGCTCCTCCCAGCTTGGGGGGGCGCAGATGCCCCCACTTTCCCTACTTCGGACGCCCATGGTGAGATGAGCATCCGCGACAGATACGAGGCCACACGTTCTGCCGCCCATCTCGGAGCCACTCCTGACATGAGCGCACAGCCCCCGCTGTGTGCTTAGCGACCCCGATGACCCCTATTAGTCGCCTCTTACGACAGGCAGGGGATACCGTGGTGGAATTCTGACGCCCCTTGACCACTGGGCGGGGCGCCGGGTCAGCCATTGTCATTTACCCGGCGCCTCCTTCTCGGTTGGCGGCGGCGGGCGGGATCGTTCTGCTCACGATCCCGCTCCGCGCTCTCCTGCGAGATGATGATCTCACAGAAGGTGAGCATGGCCTGCCATGACCTCCTACTCTCAACCATGGAAGGAATCACGGCCGAGAGTGAGAGGTCCACTCCGATGGCTGCGCGGAGAGCTGCACGCTTCTCTTCCCAGGCTGGACACTCCGAGAGAGTGTGCTGGGCTGTGACCTCCGGACAGTTGTCACAATGGTGACACATGGCGGATTCTTCCCTTCTCGCCACCCGCCACAGGTATCTGCCGAAACAGCCATGCCCCGACAGAACCTGCGTCAGGCGGAACGTCATCACTCCGTGGCGCCTGCCCAGCCACTGGTCTAGGACAGGACGCACTGCCGCGATGGTCCAAACACCAGCACTGGGATTGTTCAGCCTGGTGCGCCACTCCTCCACTGCGGCCGTGCGGAAGGAGGCCCGGACGGCCTCGACTTCTCTAAGGGCCGGAAGCTCCCCGCGACAGGACGCCTCCTCCCGCCAGTGGTAGGCTGACGAGAGGGCTCTGGCGTCAATGTCCCAGGGAAGGAAACCAGATCATTGTGGATACTGTAACAAGGTGTCTGGGAGAGCGTTGTTGCATATGCGCGAAGTAAAATACTTTGGATAATATTTGAACACACATATTTCAACTCGACGATAACTCCAAATTATTTTAAACACTAATATACACATCATCTTTATTACATGAAGTTTTGTTCATGTATTATTTTTTAGTATTTAAATGAGATATAGAACACAAAAAATATTTGAATAAATGAGAAAGAAAGCGATACATAAAGACTAATAAAATGTGTAACACGTCCGTGTTAAAAGGAATTATAGTTTTAGGATTGTATGAATGTATACTAGCATTTGTTTCGTTTAAATTTGTAATATGTAATACTCGTAGATCGTGAAATATTGTGAATGTTAATATTATTTTGTTATGTTAAACCAGTTGGATTTTAAAAACTTTTGTTATGCGACCAAGAGCTATAAAAATAGATGAATTGCTCGGCTTATGATCCTCCGTTACCTACTTATTATATAATAGCGGCTAGGCCAGACTCCGCCCGGGTAGGCGATACAGTTTTTTGAAAATATTCTTTCGCCTTTGTTTATCAGGGATAATATAGGATTCTAATGGTGAGAGCATGTTTCAAATCAGTCCAGTAGTTTCAGAGCCTCAATACAAACAAACAACAAAATCTGTTCTCTTTATAGGTAATATTATTTTAGGCAGTTTATAAAGAAATATTTGGCTACTGAATTAAAGACGAAATAAAGAACCAGTCGCATAAGTGCTTAGTCTCACATTAACATTGAGTCTTATGTTGTGGGTATCATAAACTACGGGATACTTTGGTCTCGCAAACACCCAGATCCGAAACAAAATATGTTTTTGTGATATACAGGTCACATATCTAAACATGTGTTTTAGTGCGGGGACTGAACACGCGACCTCTCGATTCAAAGCCGGTGTCTAACCAACTACGCCGCGGAGGTCGAAGGAATATTATTAATAATATAATGCATGGTAATTATTTATTTCAATGGCATGATAACTAGGTAATGTTCGAAAGACGTCGTTGTGTGGAAACATAAGGGTATTCAAATTTCCAGTTACTGATGATATCTTTGGAAAAAAAACAGTTTTTATGAGTGGCTTAATTTAGATCGATATTGTTAAGAACAAAATTCTCTTATTTTTAAAAATCTTTAATTTTTCAAATGCTTTTTTTGTGTTCGCAACCGTAGAACTCGCCTTCCATAATTCATAGTTCGGAAACGCAAACACTGCGTGAATTGAATCCAATTTATACCTTTGTCCTAATGAAAGTGAAACTGAGTAATCGATCACGTTTAACTTTCCATTTTTGTGAAATAATACAACAATAATAGTGAGATTGAAGATTGGTATATTCTTTTTTAATGCGCTTTGACTTGAAACCTTAATTTGACTCTATTGCTTTAAAATTACTTAATGACACCTTTGGAAATGTGTGGGAAATTGGATTTGGACATACGACTTATTTTTTTATTTTATTGTATTGTGATGAAGGTATATTTTATTCTTCTTTTATGTTTGATTATGCCGCATATGGGATTTTGCATGTGCCAGAAATGTTCCTATTAGATACACCTTAGACGTCGTGCATTCTGCCTCATTTCTACCAAGTGTCCATAAAACCCTGATCAAAATGCAACATATTAATTTCAGACCGCCCTGTGACCACGAAACTGTAAAGTAATCGAAAAGTGGAGAAGTTAAAAATGGAAACAATAAACCAAATCCGCGAAAAGACTCGTAAATATTAAAGACTATATGTGTGATCCACAGATATTTGTTTCGGGTCTGGGTATTTGTGAGACCGAAAAGTCTATCGTAGTTTCTGATATACGACACAAGACTCGATCTTACTGTCGGGTCAGGACTATGTGTGGGACTATGCAAATATACCGGGTATCTCAAGACTGCTACCGAAAACGAAGCCGGGTGGTAGTTTTAGTGGCTACAAACACAATGCAATTAAAAATTTCGCTTAGAAACGCGACAATTATTTTTTATGATTTTTTAAATATCGTCATTTTTGGGTGGTAAATCCATAGATTTTGCTAAAATAATAATTTAAACTCTCTTATATCTTAGAGTATTTATAAATTAAAGGGTATACACTATTATTTTAGGAAAAAATGTATTTACCACCAAAATATGGCAATAGGAAAATAATTACAAAAAAAAAAAATTGTCGCTTTCTTTTGAAAATTTTTCTGTTGCATTGTGTCTGAAGTCGCTTAAACTACCACCCGGCTTCGTTTTCGGTAGCAGTCTTGATATACCCTGTATAACCGTTGGTTGATTTTTTTTTGATTCGACATTTAAAATTCCTATAAACATAAATTAAATCATTAGCAGCCGTATTTGCAAGTTTATTTCAAGTATGAAGCTATTTGAAATAGCCATAACTACAAGTGTCTGAGAATCCGGATCCTCTCACTATGTCCATTATAAAAATATAGTTGCAAAAACAAACCCTACTTATGGAATATGAGGCCTCGTTTGAGACTAGCTAGGCGAGTCGGCTTCCGGCGCTCGAGAAATAACGGTTCCTATTGCATTTCTATGTTTCTTCGATAAACGGTGCCTTGGGGTTACACTTTTCTCCCACATGAAATTCGAATGTTCGAACGTTCGACGCCAAGTAAAAGAGTTTTCCTCTTATAAAACTTAATACTATTCACTATGAAACTTATCATTCACTCCCAAATTAGTCTAAGGTTACGACCTACGATAAAGAATTCGAACATTTTGTAAAGTATTTAGGCATTTTCGTATAGTTTTATGTACGGTATTCGAACATTCGTCGTCGTGTATATAGTAATCCCCTAGTGCAGCAACCATTATAAGTTATAATCAGAAAAAAAAAACTTATTTAAAAGTAGTAATACAGTAAACAGGAAGTCAAATGAAGCTTGCTTCAGTAGATCAATAAAAAATCTTTGAGGAGTTCTATTTTCAATGGAGGTTTGTTCAACTTGCTCCCCTCCTCTCCATTCCTAACCAGAACCACGCGTGCTGGCTTGCGAAGCCATAGCTTGACGGTCCACACCATCCCGGCGCGAACCAAACGGTTCTCAAATTCGTTTCTGTGCCGTCCGATGCCAATGGATACTCTGCCTGGGCGGCATTGGCACTTTCCATCAGGTGCAATGCCGCCACTATGCCAGGCCATTATAAAAAAAAAAAAAAGGTTCTTAAGCTAATGACGATACATAACTAAATTGGTGACACAAATATACCGAACCATAGCAACACAATAAGGACTAATCTGATTTGTTAGGTTAGTAAAGTTATGCGTAAAAGGTATCAGGTATCCAATACCCACTGTTTGCCGGGTAATGCTATTAGTCGGTTAAAATACCCACGTTGTAGACGTGGGTCGTAAGTCGTTATTCCCCGGTCTTTGGCTTCCTTTGCTGAAAGACATAGGCTCTTGGATCATATTTGACGAGCCAGGATTGTTGGTGAATTATGAGATCTCGCGTTCGATTTCCGGGGTCGGGCAAAGGGATATTGGATTTTTCTATTTATTACACTGGTCTGCAACGAAATCCTCCTTTAAATAGAAATATGATAAATATAAAGAGCTTAACATACTGAATCTACATCTGCTTCCTATTGTTTGCTATCACGTATAACTTTAAAAAAAAAACTTACATAATTCAAAATTCTGTATTTTTTGTTAGTCATCTTTGCACTAACACTAATTTATTCAGTCTGTATCATATTTTTCCTCACAAAAACGACTTAGGTTGATAGAAAGAGAGAGAACGATATCGACTGATGGTATTTTAACACTAATGCATACGCTTAGCAGTTCTCGCTGTGACATATGAAAGAAAATTATTGCAATATGAAGCTTTTGTTGGAAAAAAATTAATATTTACAATACAATTGGAACATTTGCGCTGATCTGAAAGTTGTAGCAATATTAACTGGTCTGCAAGGAGAATACACCAAATGTTGTTGTTTCTTATGTAAGTGGGATAGTCGCGCGAGAGATAAACATTATGTAATTAAAAACTGGCCACGAAGAGCAACTTTGACGCCTGGAGTAAAAAATGTAAATGAAAAACCTTTAGTTCAAAGTGAAAAAAATGTTTCTACCACCACTCCATATAAAGCTGGGTCTAATTAAAATTTTTGTTAAAGCCATGAATAAGGATGGAGAAGGCTTTCAATACCTAAAAACAAAATTTCCTCGAATCAGCGACGCAAAATTGAAAGAGGGTATCTTTGTAGGTCCCCAAATACGAGAGCTCATGAAAGACTCAAATTTTGAAATTAAGCTGACTAAAGCTGAAAAAAGGGCATGGATCGCTTTCGTAGCAGTCTGTCATAATTTTCTTGGAAACAAGAAAAGTGAAAACTACAAGGAAATCATCCAAGAACTTCTGCTTTCTTACAAAGCTTTAAAATGCAACATGTCATTTAAAATTCATTTTTTAGATTCTCACTTAGATTTGTTTCCCGAAAATCTTGGAGCGGTATCTGATGAACACGGTGAAAGATTTCATCAGGACATATTGCACATTGAGAGGCGCTACAACGGAAAATGGTCAGAAGCAATGTTGACCGATTTTTGTTGGTCGATTTGTCGCGAAACTCCATTAGAAAATATAAAAAGAAAAAAAACTACTAAGTAAAATGATAGAAACAATATGTAATTACATCTTATGATTTTTAATGTTCTTAGTGTGATTATACAGGGTATATCAAGACTGCTACCGAAAACGAAGCCGGGTGGTAGTTTAAGCGACTTCAGACACAATGCAACAGAAAAAGTTGCAAAAAAAAGCGACAATTTTTTTTTGTTATTTTTTTTCTACGGCCATATTTGGGTGGTAAATACATTTTTTCCTAAAATAATAGTATATACCCTTTTATTTATAAATACTCTAAGGTATAAAAGAGTTTAAATTATTATTTAAGCAAAAACTATGGATTTACCACCCAAAAATAACGATATTTAAAAAATCATAAAAAAAAAAATGTCGCGTTTCTAGGCGAAATTTTTAATTGCATTGTGTTTGTAGCCACTAAAACTACCACCCGGCTTCGTTTTCGGTAGCAGTCTTGAGATACCCGGTATGTAATATATTGTCCTAATTATTAAAACGTTTATTGATTTTTCGAACAAAAAATTATTTTCTTAAAAATTCCCTCACAAAAAATATATACGTGATATAATTTTTTTAAAACCCAGTTTCTGTTGAGAATGATCACATCTATAATAATTGTGCACAATAATAAGAAGGAGTGCAAAAATATTTTTTTTGCAGACCAGTGTTATCAGGCCCGAGTCTGATATGGAGGTTCACCTATTAATACATCTTGTGGGTGTTCCTGGCACTTCTGCCTATCCCTTCTGGGAAAAGACGTGAGTTAATTTATGAATGGTTATTTTAAAAAAATCGCTACAATAGAAATTTGCGATATAAACTATTATATGACCTTTGTAAGGTCTATATATTTATTTGTACAACAGGTAATATAAACGCCTATCCAAGCAAACTTTAGTTTATTATACAACATTTTAAAATGATGCAAGTCTCGTGCGTTGCCGTTTTTGAAAGTTATGTTGCTTTATGAATATATTCTCTTAATTGTTGTAAGAAAGTAATGTAGAAAGCCTATTAAAATAAATACATTTATGTAACGACACTTAACTATGACTGGTATTTTTCATAAAATGTAAATTATTTATAAAAAATGGGTCATTAAACGGCTCTTAAATTTAAATATTTTAACACATTTATTTGTTTAAAGTTATTGATCTATGAATAACTTATGATTTAAATTATTAGAGTCGATAATTATAGGAAGGCTAACTAATGGCTTCATTATCAAATATGTACATATGTAGAAAGCCTATGAGATATTTGCTATTCATTTTTTCATCAAAATTGTCATAGGAACTTATTCATATTTCCTTTTTTCATGCTGTAATGCAGGAAGCAGTTAACTCAGCGGAAAACTTATTACGTTTAAGTTTAACTTATGTTTACATAGGTTACATAGGACATTAGGTATACTAATTGTTTGACCATTGTTTGACGGACTTCAAAAAGGTAGGATCTTTTTATTTCACCAGAATCTTTTGTTTATTTATGTATATTCACCGATTATTCGAAGACGACTGAACCAATATGGAAAAATTGTTCGTTTTAATAGGTATTCTTTACAGGTTGTCCCATAACAAAATAGGTGAAGACCTGATGAATATCTTCGGATCTAGAGTATCCTCAAAATATAGTAGGATTTCAATAGTGATTTTTGCATTAGGTTTAGTATATTCCGCGTTAGTTAATTTCTTAATTAAAATTTATAAGTTTTTTTACGTTACCATTTTTAAGTAAATACTTATTATGAATAATAGTGTTAAATGTAGATCAATTTAAATGAACCATTGAAATTAGAATTAAAATTAATTTAATTAGATCAGATGTAAATATTAAATAAATAATTTAATGATTAAAACAATATTAAATAAATATTGGTAATAAAAATCATAACGATTCAATCAGTAAATCTGTCGTGGGCACAAAATTATTTCATTTAATAATTGGTGTTTAAAAAAATATCACAATAAAAATAAAAAATTGCAATACTAAAATATTGCAAGGTGTAATTTCCATTGCTTAGCAAAAAAAAGCAACTTACCACACATGTTAACACCGCGTAAAGTCCTCAATACGAAATATATTCACAATACTAAACACAGGCTTGCATCACAATCACTGCACTGGTTGGACTCACTAAGTGCGCAAGAGTGTGCTGCTTCCACTGAGGTTCGCGCCCGACTACTCGCTCTCCGGGTTTGTGGACCCGGCACTAATGTAGGGGATAAGGCAAATAGTGAAGGCTATTGTGGAGGCTATTGAATCATATTTTGGGGTATATGTTTACCTTAGTGTTAATGTCCATGGGCAACGTATGTGTAGATTAGCGATCGATAAAGTTTGGATTCGGAAGTGTGTTGTGAAGATTTTGTTTGGATTGCTTTGAGATTAGAAAGTGAAGATTTCGTTGCTGTTTTTTATGCATGTTCTTATCTTAGAGTATTTTAAATAGTCTTAGGTTCTTATATTCTGTATCAGCCCATATACGTCCCACTGCAGGGCACGGGCCTCCTCTACTATCGACTACCAATTGAGAGTGGTTAGGCCATATAGTCCACCGCGCTGGCCTAGTGCGGACTAGCGGACTTACATACCATGGTTCTTATATACTATGTCCTTATTTTGAATGAGATAAAGAACTACCATTCAAATTCCTATCTATCATATATACGGCTCCTATTCATCCAGAAAAAATGCAGAAAACTCATTAGTATTTCTAAAATTATTAAATGTGCATAAATGTTGTAGTTTATTTTTGTCAATGTCTGTTTTACATTTAGATAAGTATAGAGAAAAAATGCCATCATATAAATCAGGAGTCCATCCCAGATATTATTTTTCCAAAATAATCAAATATCGCATAAAATTACTAGAAGAAAATACTGTTGATAAAATTATTTTCGTTTTAAATTAAGATATTTTCAGCAGATCAATACAGCACTAGTAATCCGCAACCAATACAGATCCGCATAATGTAATTAATTAACCGTCGAAGAATTTCCTCATGGTCATCTCGCTTTACGGCCGGACTTTCTCTGGTCGATGACACCGCCGTAATGTCTATGACAAAACTCCATAACTCAGCCGCATATCAATGAGAAAACGTTTTCGACGCATAAACATATTAATATCTATTGTGTTTGCTTTCCACGCTCATTCCTATTCGCAGCAAGTACTCCACGCATAAGGACCCGGGCGATATAATTTCTCTCGTCCTTTGGAAAGTGATGTATGGAAAGTGGTTCCGGAATTTTTGGGCAATCGATAAAATAGAAAGTTAATTAGTCATACTTGTTACGTCTGTCACTTAGAAACAATAAGTCACTTTTGTAATAATTGTGATGCTGCGAAGCTATACCATCAAACTACGGGACATTGCGGGACAAAATTAAAAAAATGTGTTAAGCATACAAACAGAAAGAATAACAAAACGCTTCATAACATTATGTGGCTGTTGCAAAGAACTAAGACAGTCACAGCATACTTTTTAATTAATTTCACGAATACATAACGAACAATTTCAAGAAATATTTTTAAAGGGAATAGATCAAATTAACTTAACGTTTATTGGATGATTGGCGAGTCAAGCATAGAATTCGTCTGATGGTAAGCGATGCGACCGCTCATGGGCAGTAGCAAATCCAATCACCACCATGAATTACAAAGCAATACTTGGCATTCCATTGCGCTCGCCGTCCTGAGACACAATATGTTCAGTCTCATTACGTCCAGTAATTACCATCACACAGGAACACACTGCTGTTTGGCGGGAGAAAATGTAGATACTACTTTTTCATTTAATAGCTGTAGTTGACAAATTTAATTATTTGTTAAATTACTTTTTTTTAACTGATAACTAAATTGTAAGCGTTACGATCATAAAGTGCCACAGTTGAATGCGTCTACAAACGTCTATAGCATTATTAAAAACTTAATTACAGCAAAATGTCACGCACAAACTTGTTTTTATAAGAAATCCATTAGTTTTTACCAGGCGTTAGAACGCATTGCTGATTGCTCGTTAAAAATGTAAATTATAAACAATACACACACGTGAATTTCTGCAATGTTTTAGTTTGTTGATAAATCTTAATTATTAAAATCAGTGTCTTGCGAATGGACTAGCCTCAGTACTGACGCAGAAAGATTATGAAATTTCATTAGTAGGTAATATAGTTGTAACTTGTAACTTTGACAGAAATCCTAAACACTACCCATAATTTGGGACATAGATGTATAAATTCTATATAAATTACAAGTATTGGAGCAAAAAATATTTGTTAATAGATTATGACCATGACTGTCTACGTAAAAGTAAAATATGCATGTTTCTACTTTCTCATAAATATGTACTTTTCGCGTAGAAAATGTAGGTTTGGATAACTTCTGGCATAGGACGCCTGGTTTGATCGTAATTGGCTTAGCCGTTTCACTATGATGAGCACGGATAAACAGACAAACAAATACCAAAATAATTTATTTAGGATTTAGTAGTACGCCAATACTGCACCAAGGGTCAAGGATTTTATCTAAATTATTTTTTCGGTGTAAATTCAAAGTGAATCACTAAACTTGGTCTTATACCTGAAACATTAATAAAAGTTTTCACCACCTATAGATACTTGATGACTAATTCAGAAACATTTAGTGCTAGAACAATACTTTAAGAGTTGTTACTTCCGTTTCACAATCAGATTATAATTTTGCAAGTGCTAAGTTCGACGATGGATGAATGATGTCGTCATATTATGTGATGACTATAATCGTTTGTTGGTGAAAACTGATGTGCTGTTTGGTTTAGGACGCTCCTTTATTTTAATTATGTATCTAGACACACCTAGCTACAGAACATTTTAACAAGGCTTGTAAGGACCTAACTATGAATAGTATTAGATAATCTAACTAGAGATACTGTATCAGCCCGTTTACGTCCCACTGCAGGGCAAGGGCCTCCGCTACAATCGAGAGTACGATTGAGAGTGATTAGGCCATGTCGACCACACTGGTTTAATGCGGATTGGCGGAATTATACACCATAGAAATATTTGTAAATAATTTTGGTACGCAGATTTCCTCACGATATTTTCCTTTGATGTTTTAGTGCGTGATGATAGACGCACTAAACACACAGAACTCTGAAAAGTAAGAGGTGTGCTCTGGGATTCGAACCCGCGACGTCCGTGAACATGTTGGCAGGTGCGTCTGGTGCGTTGTTTCCAAAAGGCCACCACGAACTAACTAGAGGTACAATTTATTTTTTCTAAAATTGACAAATATCATAAAAGCAGCTAAATATTTAATGTAGTCAGGGTTTACTATACCATGCGCGAAGTATACTCGTATGTGTCATACAGGGTATATCAAAACTGCTACCGAAAATGAAGCCGGGTGGTAGTTTTAGCGACTTCAGACACAATGCAATAGAATATGTTACAAAAAAAGCGACGAATTTTTTTGTTACTTATTTCATTTGGTCATATTTGGGTGGTAAATACATTTTTTTTCCTAAAATAATATTGTATACCCTTTTATTTATAAAGACTTTAAGGTATAAAAGAGTTTAAATTATCGTTTTAGCAAAAGCTATGGATTTACCACCCTAAAATGATGATATTTAAAAAATGATAAAAAGTAAAATTCGCTTTTCTTTGCGAAATTTTTAGTTGCATTGTGATTGTAGTCACTAAAACTACCACCCGACTTCGTTTTCGGTAGCAGTCTTGGTATACCCGGTATATGAAGAGAAAATAAAAGAAAGCTACGGTTTAAGTTATCGTTTTTTATTTATTTTAATTAAAAAATATTATATTATTAAATAACATTTTAATTAAAAAATAAAATAGCTTGACTTTTAAATTCTCATTTACAATTAATCACAAATCAATTCATTTTCCGGTGGAAAAAATTAAACTTTAACTCCTGAGTCATCCAATATCTCCTTTACAATCACCAGTGCTTTATTATTCACATCCTCCAACTCTTTCTCCACCACCATATTCTTCTTCATCATCACCAAAGTCTTGATCACCAGACTCTGTTTACACATCTGGACTTTCTTTTCTTCTTGGTTTTTCTTTATCGTTATTTTCAATAATGTCAGCCAGTTTTGAACGAATGTTAGGAACTCCTCAGTAATGTTTTGTGTTAGCTGAAATTGTATTAGAATGTGCGTCCACGGCTGGGATGTTAGAGTTGCTACCAATTTTGTATCGTTTTTCGATACAATCGCGTGTTTGAATATCGAGCTTAACGTTTTCCAACCAGCTGATGTTTGGTTTTCGGAGTCCTGGAATGAAAGTAGAAGGCTTTCATATTGGACATAAGATACAATATTTTTATTTTACGGTGGTTACAATTTTGTTTTTTATCAGCATTGCTATAGCAGAGCAAATACATCACCACATTAGACTGACTCGTTAAAATGATTTCATCTCACACGATTGTAAGTGAAATATGATGTAACTCTTCATAAATCCATTGGCAACAGGTGAATTACATATTTACAATATACTTCTTCTATCTAATCTAGATGTTGCTCGGACTTTGGCTCTATGGTTACATTATACAATTTCGTTCATCTTACCTTGAAATTTAATCCCAACATTTCCATGTAATGCACTACAAAACAAACAAGACGAAGCTACATTACAATACAAGTAAAAACATACCCGTCGACACAGCATCAGCTGTATCCTCAACATCAAAGCTCTAAGCGCATTTCCCTGGCTACAAACACTAGGCACCTCTTCAACATGATAAGCTAGCATCAAAGGAGAATGGACTCCAGAATTCAGCACCATGTATACTAGTTGTAATAACGAAGCCCCTCGCTCGTTGCAGCTGTCTTTACGTAAAGATTGGATCACTAGGTTTGTTTGTACTTGCAGAATTGTTTTGGGCTGGAAGAGTTAATTTAGGGTGATATCACGATTTTTATCGGCAGCAATTTTTATCGACCATAGACTTCCCGTAAAGATCAAAATCAAGGATTCAAGACAAACAGCCTACAGACAACAAATGTTTTGTAAAATTTAATTGCAAATTTGTTTTATCTTTTTTTAAAGTTTTAGTTTTATGTCAAATATTGGTACGCCGTTAAAGCCAAACATGGTTGATCTTTTTACAATATATCTGAATACCTTGCTAGCTTCGTATGTATGTATTGTATATACTCATGTTTGACAAATAAAGAAATTTGAATTTGTCTTCTTCGCTCATACTGAATTCAAAACTCGTTCGGAAGTGACAAAACATTCGATGAATAAAAAAGGTTTAAAACAGTCTATGAATACGGCCGAATAAATGTTTATGATAAGTTTTATTGTAAAAAACACTAGATTATAAAGTAGCCGGTTGAAATACAGAAGAAAATGAGCCCGGAACTGTTTTATTTTATGAAGATATATCAAATGATAACCCAAATTTTAATATTGTATGAGAGATATCTGGCTAGTTTGGCTGAAATTCAACTAAGAGTATACTGTAAGGATTAGATCCAAACGAATTTTTCCATAAAAAAAGTTCCTGAATGCAGGCGTTTTCAAATTTCTTTCATTTGCATTCCTATATCTTACGGATATGCTACGCAATAGATCACTTACTTGGTACTTATTCTTGGTGAAGTAGTGAACTATGTATGAGAGTAATTGAAGAGCGGAACACGCAACTCTATCGTCCGTACTGTTTGTAGCAGATAGTACGCTGGGCAGAAACCCAGGACGATTCGTGTAGGTTAACAAGACTAGTGGAAACAAATAATTTTAATATATAATATGTATTTCACCGCGGTTTTATAAGTGTTTAAAAATCTATCATATTATATTTTTTTTTGTTGCGATGACTGTAAGACGAACATGTCTTTTACCTGATGATATGCGATACGACCACTCCTTTACAGCAGTAAACGCCATGAATTACAAAGCAATGCTTGGCATTCCACTACGCTTGCCACTCTGAGGTATAACATGTCCCAATAATGTCCAGTAGTCACTCTGGTCACAACAGTGTATTCACACTGAAATATCGAATACTGGCGGGAGAAATATACATTGCGGTGGTACCTATCCAGGCGGCCTCTCACATACGAGACCTACCAAACGTACTGGGGCCCTACTATATAAATCCGAAATTCGAATCTTCGTGACGTTTTTCGTTTCGAAACCTACTCTGTAACACGAAATTCGAATCTTCGGATCGAAGAATGAATGGGGCCCTACTATATTCATCCGAAACGAAGTTCAAAACTTCGGGTGATCGAAGTTTATATACGATACGAATGTACCTATATATACTTATGGTCGTTATTGACTTATGGTCGTAACCATAGGCTTATGGCACAGATCACTCCCATTATGGTTACGATGTACGTTATACAAATCCAAACATTTACAGAGTAGGTACATTCGTATCGTCACAAACTTCGTTCGTCCGAAGTTTCGAACTTCGTTTCGGATGAATATAGTACTGTAGGCACTACTAAAGACGGTATTATAAGATAAATGACATACAATAGAACAAACTCACGCCTTTTCCCCAAAAGGGGTAGGTAGAGGTGTTATTAGGACACCCACGTCTCGCCTTGTGTAATCGATCCTACGATGTGATAGGGAATATAGACAAAGGCCTGTTGCAATATCGATAAAATCCTGACTCCGGGCTGATAATGAATAGCATAACTAATATCAACGCTCCGGGATTCGAACCCGAGACCTTAGCTTAGTAAGCAGGCGAGGCAGTCATAAATTACTATACTTATGTATATTTATTACTATATTTACGTCTTATTGCAAGATGAGGATGCCCCAATTTAATTTATTTTCCTTAACCTAAAATATAATTTTAATATCAGATAAGGAACTGTATGCGTATTTAAATGATTTACCAACATCGAGTATTGTAATATCATCAGAGCGTGAACATGCTATCTGATTTAAGGTTAGTTTCTATTCTATTAAACATGCGAAACACGTTTACATAGATATTGTTTATTAATAAAAAACAATCTATCATTCATTTTTATCATTCTATAACCGATTTAAAACCCACATTTAGATAAATTTCATCGACAATGTATTGCTCCCTGCTAAGTTTTACACGAAAAAGAAACAAATAAGGAAATCGTTGTCGCATTAAGTTTGGTCATTATATGCCGCTTATTAATCTATAAACATATAGTTCCCTAGATCTCATGCATGTATTTATTGCTAATGACTCAATATTACAACATTAGAAGGACCACGATGTATCCATTAACCACTGATTTAGAGTATTATACTACTGTCTATTAGTACTAGTGACTGGTGGTAGGTCTCTCATATGTGAGAGGCGTTGCTTTGAAATTCATGATGTTGTTTGGTTTTGCTACTGTCCATGAGCGGTCGTATCACTTACCATAAATCAATTGGCAAGTCGAGCTTACCATTTACTGCAATAAAAGTTTATCAACTAGTAAATAAATACCTCGATTATCACTCTGATTATTTGCCATTCCTAGCAAATATAAGGTCAGCTTCAAACACACGTATTTATAATGGTCTTTCTCTACGTCCCCAGATTCGACGTCATTCTTAGAGAACATGGCCGTTATAAGAACTGCTGTTTTGAGGCACGTGGTTTGATCTAGCTCATTGGGAAGAAGTGCCGCCGCTACATCCAAGAAGTAGCAGATATTTGTACCTGATCAATTGGGAATATCATAGTCATTACACAGGTCAACAAAAAAAATTTTTTTTTTGGGTTTGTTATAAAACTAATATTTTCTGATTGTCTACAACTAAAAGTAGCCACAGGCTCCATTCCTAACAAATAAAGTTTGCATTATATATATTATACATTTTACAATGAAAAATAAATATTGTAAGATTTTGACAGAACGTTGAGGAACAACAATTTTAACACGCAATAACTAGGGTTGGGGGGTGCTTACGGGGGTGTAGCGGGGAGCAGCGGGTATTCTCAGTAGTAGCAGGTATTCTCAGGGCAGTATGCGCGCGAGCATTACCAAAAAACGACGCCTTTTACGTAGCGCGAAGTCAGAAGTGGCTTCCAAAAAGTGTTAAAGTAACGTAAACTCTTTTCGTTAAATATGCGGCGAATATATTAAAATAATGTCTTAAAAAATCAGTTTTTGGTCAAATATGAGACTTTGTGAAGCTTATAATGCTTCTTTTAATCTTTATATTCGAATTCAAATCACATTAGAAGGTAAAATAGTGCTTCAAACTTTAAAGTATGAAGAGTATGCCTGCCAGTGATAAGGGATTTTAAGATGGTGGGTTTTCTGGTGGCATGGGGATGCAAAGCATGCACGAAATGATATTCTGATGCCCCCGTTGCATATAAAATTAGGACTCATGACGCAATTTGTGAAGTCTCTTCGTCATGACTCTCCTTTAAAATTTGAATACTTAAAGAGTTTTTTTCCCTAAATTGTCAGAAGCTAAAGTTAAAGTGCGTGGTGGCCTGTTGGTAAACGGACTAGACGCGGCTGCCAACATGTTCACGGTGGTTCAAATCCCAGGGCACACCTCTGACTTTTCGGAGTCATGTGTGTATTGATAGTCAATCACCACGCACTAAAACGGTGAAGGAAAAACATCGTGAGGAAACCTGCATACTTTAGCGATTTATAAGAATTTCTATGGTATGTAAGTCTGCCAACCCGCACTAGGCCAGCGTGGTGGACTATATGGCCTAACCACTCACAACCGTATCTCGATTGTAGAGTAGGCCCGTGCCCTGCAGTGGGACGTATATGGGCTGATACAGACAGAAAGTTAAAGTCATAAATTTATGTCGGTTCAGAAATTAAGAAAATAATGGACAGAGAAGAATTTCCAGAGTTACTGAAAGCCCACGAAAACTAGCAGGGATCAGCCTTACAACAATGATCTATGGCTTTCTTGGCAATAAAAAAGCTGCAAATTACAAAGACCTTATTCCTAATATGCTTGATACTTTGAAAACTCACGGGTAGCAGAATGTCCCTTAAAGTGCATATGCTAAATGCTCACTTAGATAACTTGGGGGCATATTTAGAAGAGCAAGATGAACGTTTAGACCGAGATGTGATCAACTTTGAACAGCGTTATCAAGGACAATACAATGAGAACATAATGGGTGACTACATTTGGAGCTCAATACGAGAAAGCTCCTACTTATACAGAAGAAAAACATTTTTTTTTCATTTTTAAAGTATATTTCTATTTATTTTTAATGTGTTTAGTTATTTACCTTTATTGTTCTTTGTAAATAAAAGTAATTAATATATAAATTAAAGTTCTTTTTCTTACTTTTGTATAATAAGGAATTTAAAAATTTTGAAATTATTAAAATTTGAAATTTCGGTCTAGTTGCTACAAAAGCAAACTTTATTTAGACATAATTAATCAAAATCAGTACCACAGAACTCAGACTCAAAAATCGTGTTTACTTGTGTTATCATTCAAGAATACAAAACAAATTGAATGACGTTCTTATCGCTTAAAGCAATATCTTACAGGAAACTATGTTATGGAGTTAAAAGAAGGAGAAATATTAGGTTATTGAAACTAAAAAATATTTCCATAATCGCCATTATTTATGCTAAGTGACACACAAGATAAAAATAAGTAGAAAAATCTGATAAAACTCGATTCCTTCAGATGTTGATGTTAGAACGAATACTAAAAAAGTAGAAAATACAATAGTATACGAATGCTTTAAGCTTTAGATGAGAAAAATTAACTCACCAATCTCGCAATCATCGATCAACGCTTTAGACAATACGGAAGGAAGCATGGTCCAAACCAGCGTAGCGAATTTCTGTCTCCCTTCATCATTACCTTCATCAAAGCACAACTGTAGTGCCTCCATACAGTTAGCCGCAATAATTTTGTTATCATTTTGTACCAGAATGTTTAGGAGTAGTTCCCATACTGATGGTTCGGTTGTTAGATCTGAGGGTATAGGATCTTCGGACTTTAGCCATTGGGATAGCTGTAATATGATTTCAAGTGTTGCTTTTATTAGAGAGTAATAAATTTAATCATAGTCGTCGACGGTATATTTATTAGCTTAAATAAAATAGTCCACTACTGGACATTAGGGATGAGTTCGATATATCAAAACGTAACTTATATCGGATATGTGTTTAATATCATATCATATCGATAGCTAAATCTACATAACCGATATGACAATAACTATAACGAGTCAGTTATATCCACCAAAAGCCAACAAACAACGCGACGGGAACGCACGAAGTACGGACAAAACTCAAAACTTCACATCACAGCGATATGAAATCGAAACAGTTATTCGCTTTGTCTCTGTCTAACTATTTAAGTTTTACTGGCGTAAAAGAGGTGAAGCGAATAATACGTAACTTTAGCAGGTGTTCGCTTGGTTAATGCAATGCGTGCGTAATATATCTTAAGGCGTTAGCAATAAATTCTAGTTTCTATTTGTTTAGTTACAATAACGTGGTCAATAATCACGGCTACGTGTGCATACCGTCCTAAGTTACTGATTATTGATATCGATATCCAAAAACGGTTTTCGATATCGATATGAAAACTGAATATCGGTTACATATCCGTTTGCGACAAAAACCGAAAACGCCCATGTCTACTGGACATATTATTTTAAGTCTCAGTTATACTGAATACAATTCTCAGCTTTTCCATGCATCACTCTGGACAACCTATCAATTCTTATAGAGCCTGAACTGCAGTCTTCAATTCAGATCATAAGACCGTTGTTTTTGTCTGATTATGTCTAGTGCATCAGCATCATTATTTAAATTCCTATACTTTGTAATTTTATCATTCGATTTGTCCTATGTTTTGTTTATCAGGAGCAACATTAGTGAATTTATTAACAAAATATCATTGCCTACTATTTTGTGCACGTTTCAACTATATTATATTACATCAAATATGTGACTGCGAAAGCCTACCGTATGCTTGGCTTCATTCTAAGAATTAGTAAAGACTTTAAAAGTAATTCCACTCTCATTCTATTATACAACTCCTTTGTACGATCTGTTTTGGAATATGGGTCTGTAATTTGGAACCCCAAATATAAAGTATACATAGATGCTATAGAAAAAATTCTGCGAAAATTTGTTAAACATCTAAATTACATTACCTACACATTAAATGTTGCCCCCCCTGTTATGATGTCCTTATTGGATCGTCGAATACTTAGAGACCAATTGTTTTTGTTTAAATTAATAAGAAATCTTATTGAATCTCCATATCTTTTAAGTTGTTTGCAGTTCAGATGTCCAAATTTACGTACACGTAACTCTACTAAGTTCTTGTTTAATGTACCCCATACAAGGACTAACTATGCTCGAAACACATTTATATTTAGAATATGTAATGAATATAATGAAAAGTTTTCTCATGTTGATGTATTTAAAGCCTCCCTCTTAAAGTTTAAAAAGGATATATCAGATTGTTTGTCGTTTTCATTTTAATTTTTGCTAATTTTCATATTGTTTTAATTTTTACTAAACGGATTTTTTTCCTTTGATTTATTATTGGTTTTGGTATTTTATTTTTACTAACTGTAAAATAAATTTTGATCTGTTTTTGATGTTGCGGTGTATTTAATATTTATTAGTGAAAACTTTACTGGTCTATGTATTAGTTATATCATATTTAATGTTATATGTATTATTGTTGTACTGTTTGTTTTCCTTAAACAATAAAAATAAAATAAAAATTAAAATCGAAATCACAAGTCAGTCATCAATTCTACTAAAGTAATAAATATTATTTTTGTCAATTAGGGCAGTTATTCATAATCTAGATTACAATATAAAATCGCACGGAATGGTCAATAAAAAACTAAAAAGTATTTTACTTACCACATGTAATTTAACGTAATTCGGAATCCTATGTGATGTGAACGCCCATAGTAAGATAGCCGGGTTGTGGGTATAGTATATCGAGGGTTTTGGGTGCAGCATGACAACCAAACGATCTGTAGCCTTCTCTAAATATACCCTCTCGTCTAACGATTGCAGGGAGCCGTTTGATATTGTCGACATCTGATGGGAAAATATAGGAAATAATGATATAGAGACTCCATAAGAATAGCGGTTTCTTGGAATAGGCCAGCTTCCAGCGAATTCCTTGAACCCATTTTAGGTCGTGTATTGTGATTATCATTGTCTATGTCTGAACGTCCATGATTTTTATTGGTATTACTATTCAAGAGCATAATATATTAGGCATAATAAGGATTTCAAGTCAATACATCATACAAATTTGATTTAAAGAAATTGACCAAAAATAAAAGAGGGTCACGATGTTTTCCTTCACCGTTTATCAATATAATGTGGCCCTTATCAATGTAATGTACATATAAGACTCCAGAAAGTCAGAGGTATGCCCTGGGATTGGATTGAAAATGTAGTAAACATTCTCGTAACTTCTGCCGGTATGTCAATGATTTGATACATAACGACATCAATGATGGTTGTTATACTGAGTATATGATGTAACAAGGAAGTATTTACAGCGAACACGAGCCACAAAGCCTTGATGACGTAAGGCGGCGGGGAGGCGGGAAGCCGCAGTATGTGCTCCACCAAGTACGGTAATAGCGGCGATGTTGCTTCCTCGGGACTGGAAATGTATGCCGGGCTTATAAGAAATACAATGGATACATTACTATCTTGAAAGATAAAAGTAAATGAAATACTGCAAAATACAAATGAAGGATTTGCTGCCTACAAACCTAGTTAATGTAACACTGAAAACAATTGATAATGAAAGATATATGTATAGATATATGATAATACTGGTGGAAGATCTCTCATATGTGAGAGGCCATCTGGGTTTGTACAACCGCAATGTCTATTTCTCCCGTGAAAAAGCAGTGTAAATGCACTATTGTGTTTCGGATTGAAGCACATTGTAACCAGGGTAACTACTGGATATATTGAGACTTTACATCTTATGTCACAGGATGGCGAGCGCAGGGGAATTTTGGTACTGTTTATGAGCGGTCGTATCGCTTACCATCAGGCGAACGGCTTGCTCGTCTCGCCATTCATTGCAATTAAAAAAAACTGGTGGTAGATTTCTCATATGCGAGAAACCGCTATTAACTATTTCTCCCAACAAACTAATAATTATAGGCCAAAGTACTAAGCATTGGCTAGATTTGATTGATTATATATTAAAGAGCTTATGCTCTTGAGTCTTCACAACATTGTGTATTGTACTAGCATATACTATGCTAATGCGGGTTAGTAAGCTAATTGATAATTAATAAGTATGTTAAACCAATGTTAAGAATAATAATGGAATGTAATAATGGATTTTCTTTACCAAAAAATTTTAGCATCCAAGCTCTCATCTGAATCTGGATATGGTAAATTAGCTTTCCTAATAAAATACATCCTTCCAATCTAGTGATAAAAAGGTAAAATAATGATAGAAATTATAATACTTCTCTGATGACTGGCAATAGAAATATACGTAGATAAGTAAGCTGTAAGGCTGTCCCTTCTGCAATTGTAGTCCGATCGACTGAGGCTTGTCTATGCCGTATTGTAGTTCTACTAGGCCCATCTGAAATAATTTTACTAGAAGCTAACATTAAAAATGTATTATGATAGGTGCACAGAATGATCTTTATATCCCCATAAATAGAATTGACCATTACGAAACAGTAAAATCATCGAACGATATCCGATATGTTATGACCACTACAATTATGATCTAGAAATCTTACCTTGCCATAATTTTGTATTTTGCGTTTGAGCAGACGTAAAATATTATATGGTTACTGCTCTTATCATCAAATGCATTAATATCTGGTCGAATAAATTAATAAAATAGAAAATGTAAGATAAATTCATAAATTCGACTAATGAAACAAAATACAAGTGATTGTGCCATGATACATCTTGTCCAAACGAATCCACAGACGGCAATTTGAATACATTTAGTGAATCTACGAGACGAATCTAGAATATAAACTTAATTTCCATTGCTGACCTGTATGTGTCTTTCTGTGCGATCGTCGACGTTCAAATATTTGTGTGCGAGCACCTTTAGTAACTCGCTAAGAACTAGAGTGCTCGCTTTGCGGACACACGCGTCGTTTCTAACACCAAATAGTGAGAAAGTTATTAGTTTGAATACGGTGCTTTATGAATAAAGGAAGAAATTGAATCACTTTATATGTATGTCAAGAAATGTCTAAAACCACGGCAAACGAAGCAATATCTATAGTTCAAATTTAGCAACCAAATACCGAAAAAAGTTGTCACAAATTTTTCACTTATAAACTTATCTATAGGTTTTGCTTGTCCATGAGCGATCATATCGCTTACTATCAAGCAAATGGTATGCTCGTCACACAAATATAAGCAATAAAAAATCTATACGGTTGCAGTTGTATGGCATGGAGTACTAAATAGACGTATGCAATTAGCACATGGCCGGCATTTTTCTAAACTGCTTGGTGAATTGTCAGTAACGAATAGACAGAGAGACCGCTGAATGATCAAAACACAAAATAAATCATATATTATCCTGTTACATTGATCAGAAAAGTTGACTATGAAGGAAATGGCAAGAACATATATCACAAAACTAAACTACGAGATACTTTTCTGTTTCATAAACACCCAAAACAAATATTTGTGGCTTACTTATACATTTCTCTTGATCTGGGAATCAAACCCGCGGCCTCTAGTTTAAAACTGACGTCTAGCCAACTGCGCCATGTATAAATACATACCAACTACCGAGCGGCATGTAAAGCATTACCTAGTTACTTGTGCTTGCGGCAACATAATAATGTATCCTTTAGAAAACAGTATATCACAGAAATCAGTAATTTTTGCGGTATTTGCATTATCGTAGAGAAAGTTTAGTAGAAACTTTAAAAACACTCCATATTCTTCGGTAGTCAGTTTGTTTTGATGGTCCTATAAAAAATCGGGAAATTATAATAATAAAAATACCTAGTTTCGATTGTGACCCAACGATAAATTTAAATATTTGCGGCTCAAATGGCTAATAGCACTGAAAAAAGAAGACATGACAATGGGACAATGTGATGACAAAGTAAAAGAAAATCGCCCAACGTGGGGCTCGAACCCACGACCCTGAGAATAAGAGTCTCATGGTCTACTGACTGAGCTAGCCGGGCTGCGAAAATTTGTTATAATAAGCCGTTAATTTAAATGTTTTTTTTATGAAGCTGTTTGAAGTTAGGCATTGTGCACACATAGCCACTTTAGTTGAAGAGACAATCAACATTTTATTAGTTTTAGATATAAGTTGCCAGGTGCAGCAACGGTATTCAATTGCCGCGATTGTAAATATAGAATTTGACAATTTGTTCAACTAAAGTTGCTTGTACAACACCTAAAAATGCGGAATAATCTCGAAAAATATAGCCAAGTGCCAACCAAAGAAAAAAATATTTATAACCGAATTATAAGGACGTTAGATAATAACATCTACAAACAAAGCCTAATCACAGATCAAGCACAATATAATTTGTACAAATCCGTAACTTGTATACAGCTTTTAAAGTATACTTTCTACGCATTATAAAAAGTTACATAATAAAGTCAAAATATATAAATACCTTAGTAAATAGAACAAGTTCAGTAATAACTTTCAGTAAAGACGAAGCCATTTCAACAACGCATTGTTTCAACAAGTCAACTTCTTGTTGGTCCGTCAATATTGTTTGGACGAAATCACCTTTTTGTTCGCCATTGTCTAGTAACTTTATTAGCCTTAAACACCACGCTGTATTATTAAAATAATATTCTCATAATTTAATTAGATCAATCATCTCGATATTGTGTTATGCTAGCGAGAGATAAGTACCTTTCGTCTGTGGTCTGTGGATACTTAAATCGGATTATATTTCATATACAGGTGCATTTTAAGCATCTATTGTGGCACTATAAAAATGTATATTTGGAATGATTTTTATTGATATTGAATAATTAAGATTATTAGAATTCGATGCCAGAAAGATAAAAAAAATGCAATTTAATTGTCTATACAACCCTCCAGTCTTCGGTACAACATTGAAGTTGTTGGAATTAAATATTATTAAAAATAACTGAGTATAAAGAATTATGAAAACGTTCGGAATTAATCAAAATTATGGCGGCCCTGTTTAAGCATAGGGTAGGCAATTTCATGTTTCATAAAATATTCCAGAAGAAATGGTTTTATTCTTAGATTCGGAATAAAGTAGTAAGTACTTCTATTTTATTTTGTTTTACAAAGTACTTTTACAATTCGACGGAATGTTTGGTTAACGGTTTGGCTTTGATCCAGAAAACGGGTATTCACGTTAAATAGTTGTTCTATTTGGACACCACATCATCAGCCCGGCTAGCTCAGTCGGTAGAGCATGAGACTCTTAATCTCAGGGTCGTGGGTTCGAGCCCCACGTTGGGCGCATTAATTTTTGCTTAAATTGTTACAGTTTAAATCCAAAGTAGGTCATGGAATATGCGCGAGCGCTTCTAAAAAATACTTTGGTATAGCGACTGTGGATGTCGAATCCTCATTGTTTCTTAGTACTTTTCTGTGGGGAAAGAACTTTAATGATTCCCAATGAAGTTTTGTTTATTGTGGTTGGTACTTAGTTCATTGGTATTTTTATTTTATTTTTATTAACTAAAATATTGTAAACAATTATGAATTTATTTATTATCCCCTTTATTATCCACATTAAAAGTACCTAATTTTAAAGAGTTTGTATTGTACTTATTAACTCCATGCCTAATTTTCAATTTTTATCTCTTTCTTTCTCGCCAGTCAAAGGAAGTCCACAATTGAACATAGGTCTCTGCCGAGAATTTCCGTAGACGCATGTTGCATTATAAATATGTATTGTTGCCATTTTGAATAAAATAACTCACCTTAGTACATCCATCCCAATCTGACATACAACGACATAAAACATCCCATACAGGGCGTTATCAACCAACATCGCATGATTCAGTGCCTCCATTAGCAAAACAAACCATTTTTTCAATACGTCCAACAAGGCACTACCCATACTGCCTTTTACAGATAAATTCTCAGGCTGGTATGATATTAACGCGTGCAGCACTAAAGCGCTTGACAGCAGAGCGCTGGGATTGCCTTTCAAATGTGTTGGTATGATGTTTAAACAGGCTAAGAGCTGTACAGCGCTGTAAGCACTTTGATGGGATAGAGGTGGTGTTGTTTTGTGAGTAAATATGCTGTAAGGATTAAGATAATATTATGACGATATTGAAGCCATTACACCTGCAATTACCTATATGAAATCTATCAAGAGGAAAATTATTTATGTCTACCGTATACTAATTGTATTATTTATGAGTAAATTCGTCTTGATAAAGGTAAGTTACTCGCATATCTTAGGAGTTTACTAATAACCACAAAACTATCATATTTCAATATACTTATTAAAGTTAAAATTTGAATCTTGAGCGAACAATCGAAATCGCATGTTATTGGCACAGGGCGCGTGCAGTAGTGTCACTCCCACTTGTTCACTCACACTTATCTCTTCGGTGATAACAACTTTTGCGTGCCATAGTTGGCACGAGTTACAGTGGTTGGTGATTGGAAGAGATGTTTTAAATTAAAGTCAATTTTGCCATTATGCTGGCCATTAATTTAATGATCTTGACCACACTGCAGAGGGCAATTTGATGGACTAACAACATGTAATAATTTAAGATCACTCAAAAAAGGCCAGTGTCCTGCAGTCAAACGTTCATAAATCTTTATACACAGGCGAATTAAATAGCTATACATATCTGCGCACAAAAGAAATCGTGAAGTAGATAATATAAATGTACTTACCCATTAAGTAAATCATCAAGGAAATGCAGGCAAGCATCCACGGCAGATTTCAACCTAGTGCTGGAGTAATGGGACAGAGCGCGGACCACAGCGGTCATCGAGTGCGCAGCGTGCTCCTCAGAAAAGAACCTTCGAGTACGCCATACTAACCGCAAGCAGTGGACAATTGACCTAATACACATATTTTATTCGTCGAAATAATTCTAGAATGAAAATCTAATGGCGATAAAATTAACGAAATTATTTTTATTTCTACGTGTAACATTTGTGCAATAATTAAAAAAACGATCGTATTTTTTTTAATGAGTGTACATTGATTAATAAATAAATTGGTTTGTTCGACTGCTGTACATAATATTATCTATAAATCTATAAAGTCTTCAAGTATAAAAAAAAGTATAAAAAGCAATTCGCCCAACGTGGGGCTCGAACCCACGACCCTGAGATTAAGAGTCTCATGCTCTACCGACTGAGCTAGCCGGGCTGTGTATTGCTTATCAAAATAAATGTTTAAATATTACTGTATCAGCCCATATACGTCCCACTACAGGGCACAGGGGCCCTACTATATAAATCCGAAACGAAGTTCGAAACTTCGTGACGTTTTTCGTTTCGAAACCTACTCTGTAACACGAAATTCGAAAGAATGAATTATTCCAATATATCGGCAATACGAACATTTACAGATTAGGTACATTCGTATCGTCGCAAACTTCGTTCGTCCGAAGTTTCAAACTTCGTTTCGGATGAATATAGTAAATAAAAATGTAAATGTTCGGATTGCCGATATATTCGAATCATTCATTCTTCGATCTGAAGATTCGAATTTCGTGTTACAGAGTAGGTTTCGAAACGAAAAACGTCACGAAGATTCGAATTTCGGATTTATATAGTAGGGCCCCAGGCCTCCTCTACAATCGAGAGTACGATTGAGAGTGGTTAGGCCATATAGTTTAAATATTGTTCGTTCAATTTTACTCTTGGTATTTTTTAATAGCAATATGTTGTTTAAACGCGATGATAGGAAATAATAAAGATGAAAAACAAAGCATAATATGTTCCCTAATTTATTATAAAGAAGCAAATAAATACCTGAATAGTTCAAAATCTAAATTCGAAGTGGCTTCACATAAAAATACAGTAATATCATTATCCAAAAGATATTCCACCATTCGGTGTCTTTCGGTCGAGTTTTCTTTGTAACGACTTATTACTTCGATCAGATATCCACACGCTTTTTTCTGCGCGGCTGTATCTCGGGAAGTCAATAATCTTTTGATGTCCGACAAAGCATTTTGTCTACCATTTGGATTATAAGTCCTGCTGAAGTTTGTATTTACTAAACTGTACATGTTGCTGCTAATAATTTACGGGCGCAAAAATTTAAATAGCTATTCAAGAATTCAGTTCGTAATTCAAAATACCCACTCTAGTCACAACTTTTTAATTCATAAAGTGAAATGAATGTAATTGTTATGCTTAACCTGTATCAATATTAATATTTTTAAAACTGTTTAAAATAAATAATTTACCTAATATTATTATACATTTTAGTAAATCGTGATTACGTCTAGATTTGGAATATTTTTTGTAACTTACACTCATATAATATGTTTTTGTTAATGCCGAGAAATCAAGAATTAACATTACATGTGCTTCCTCCATTCATAATACGCTAAAGTCCGTGGGTAAAGTGCTGAGAGTTAATTACCTCCTCTCTTTGTAAAAAAATAAACGCAAATTCTATGAAAGTTTTGTTATATAAAATATGCCCATATATCCTTAATAAATAAATAAATAAATAACACCCAACAGTCACATACATAGTCCTGACCCCACACTAAGATCGAGTCTTGTGTCGTGGGTATCAGCAACTACGAGAGACTTTTCGGTCTCACAAACACCCAGACCCGGAAGAAATATTTGTGGGCCACACAAACATTTCTCTCGGTGCGGGGATTGAACCCGCGGCCTCTCGTTTCACAGGCGGCGTCTAACCAACTGCGCTACGGAGGCTGTCGGCTGTTAATAAGTATAATACCTATTAAGTATATAGAATTTTTATTATAAAAATGTATAGAAAAATATTTTTTGTTGTAGTAACATCAAACCCGATTGATTCTTATAATAATGTATCATTAAATCAAAATATAAATGTTATATTACGTAGGGCCATGCTTTTAACATAAGTACAAATCAAGTTCCAAGCGCCCTGTGTGGTAGAAAAAGTACTTGTTCAAACAGTAGTACCTAGTGCAAAGAATAGACCACTACCTAGTGGTACTATATTATATTATAATTGGATTATTAGGGCGTTGTAGGGCAATGGCGGGAGGTATCATAATGAAGAAACACTGTAGGCCTATTCTTTCTCTTACCAGTTAGCTGTATAGTTATGCATGGCTTTGGAGCTTGGATGGTACATAAAGGGAGGCACACGGATTGGGTGGCATCTTCGTTGGAATTTTGGATAAGGCGTCTCCGCAGTCTCATTAATTGGCTTTTAAAAAATCGCTATAATGCGTCGCATCTATGTAGCATAGTTCCTTCTGTACGATTATTATAATTTAGTTTTAAAGAAAAAAAAAAAAACAATTACAACTTGTGGGTACAGCACAATTTATTTTTTGTTTTGGCAAATAGGACATTCGACTATTCATTCATCATATTGGCAACATTGTGCACGGCTGTCATTCTCATCTGGTTAGTATTGCAGGCGATTATTGGGAAATTTATTTTAGATCTCTTTGCCTTATTGTTTGGTTTATGAAATTATCAATTGTGTATAGACACGTGCCGTTCATATCATTGTAGAATTACAATGGTAAGTGTGGTGAAAATACCGACAAGACGAGAAAATCGCGTCAATTGCGCACCATGTTTGGTCCTTGGTGATACCTTTCGTCACTTTATGGCTAATTTGAGTGTGTTTTTTTCGGCAGTCTGTGATGGAATTCTTAAAAGACCTGCCTTCGTACGACGAGCAGAACTTCACGCTGTTCAATACAGATCACGGCATAAGAAACTGCTCGAAAAGGCCGTCAATATATTTACCAACTAAGGACATCCCTTCCGAGCAAAGTTGAGTACACGATTTCATCCGATTGTTTTAAACATAATAATTACATTCCTCTTCACTGTGACCTAAATATAGATATTTTCCTACTGCACTAGTTATTTTTGGTTTTGAAAAATAATACTTTTAATGGATTCTTTCATTAGAATGTTGTTATTTTTAGTTCCTAACCATCATTCGTGGTCACGTATATTGATAAAGTATGAACACTAACTCCTTTTTATTACTTTATGTTAATTATTAATATGGCAAATAACAGTTTGGTCTTTTATACTGGTACTTAGTGATTTTATTACTTTTTAGTATTTGTGTAAACCATAAAATTGCTTTGCACTTATTTGGTGCAATAAAGCAAAAGCTCTCTTCATTATAAAATTGACTTCTGCTAACCAATGGGTTAATATGGACCTATAAATCTATGTATAAATTAGTGAAATGGTGTGGTTCTGAATCTAATAGTATGTGGGTCACTAGTGATTTTAATATCTACTATCAAACAATGGATTAATCTATTGTTTGATAGTAGATATTAAACCAATCAAAATTTTGATTAAAAATTAAACACTTAAAAGTTAAAAGTACACATATTCCTTAGATATAAGTAATAAGTTTTGTATGGGTAATTGGGATGCTGATCATCAGCTAGACTTGAATGGATGCAAACCTTTCAATTGTTTAATTAGAGTCAGTTGATTAGTTTTATGTATAGCTATATTGACATAATGATAGTTATATCAAATAATCATGAAATAATTATGATTAATAATATAATCTATGACTGAAACTGAAAGTATGAATGTGAATGGCAAGTGACCACGGCCACTTAGATGTATCCAAATTCAAATCCTTGGGTTCTTGGTCTTAAAAAACCAGCATGTAACATGAATTTAAATAAACTGGGTATGGGGTACACAAATGACACATTAAGATAATAACAAAGATATGATAATGGATGAATGAATTTTGATGTATGCAAAGAATTTGTTTGCGAGCCTAGGCAGTGTGTAAATAATATTAAATTTGCATGTGGAATTAATGTATTGCACTAGTCAGTAATCTTTCCACCCATGCTATGTTTTAAAAAGGATACATACATAAACTCAGGCCTTTTTCCCAGAACGGCTAGGCAGAGGTGCAAGGACACATTTGCCTTGTATTTTCTGTCCTACAATATGATAGGTGGCGAGCCTATTACCATATTGGGTACAAAGTCTTTATTCTGGGTTGGTAATGAATAGAAAAATTCAATTTCACTGCCCAACCCCAGACCCCAGCTTTGTAACCGTACCCTAGTAAATTTACACCACTGAGGCGATTATAAAATATGTTACAAATATGTGAGTAAAATGTATTAAAGTATTATTTTTCTATTTTCAGTAATAGTAACAGAAAAGACAAACATATTGTTAAGATATTTACATCAACAATGGGAGAAAAAGGTGAGATTTAAGATTTTTTTTTGTTATGCTTGTTAGAAAAATTTACTTGGGGTCAGCTGAGAGTGCAACAAGTTTTTTATCAATGTAGTATAAATACTGAGTTTGTTTTTTATTATTGGTAGCTGACCTGACCTCATTTATTTCAGAAACCGTATATGTATTTTAAATAGAATATTATTTATATTTATTTTTATCAATTTACTCACACTGGTGACACATTTAAGTAATCTTATTACATAGTATTAAAACAGATTTGAAGCTGTGCCAAAGCCCCATAATCATTTTGATTTTGTTCAGTACTACCACCAATTATTTTGTTACAAACCTTTTTAAATTGTACTCAATCATTGACCATTAATACAAAGGTTATATAAATCACCAGTATTCTTTTTCCTAGAGAAATATTGTATAAAATATAATTTATTCATGTCATTAAATGAAAAGTGTACAAATAATTGAATTTTGACGTAATGTGATGTCTACAGTGCCCTGTTGTAAACAAATTTCATCCATTATTCTCTAATGTTGTTAGTGGAAATTAATAAATCCGAATCGATCCGTATGTAATAGTATCGGTATGTAAGTATATGTATGTACAGTCTGCAACATAAGTCGCTGAACACTTCACATTTTTTGATAACCTTTTTATGAATAAAAATTTGTACGTACTACTCTGTAGTCGTAAAATATAACTAAGTAAATGCTCATCTATGCCGAGAAGTGCCATACAATATTGAAAATAATTATTATTTTGAATGATAAGACAATTCCACATCTCGTGAATTTGTAGCGACTTACGTTGCTGACTGTACATGACCTGTTATAACAATACGCGTAGGTGTGTTGCATTTCAGTTGTATCCCGTAGCATATTTAGGTACAACTACAACTATGCCTGTTTATTAGCCATGTCGCTTAAGAGGATAATCCTATAGTGCCAGCAGGTCCTTTGTCACATCAGTGGTGTTGTCGTGCCAGTTTCTAAAGAATTGAGTTTTAATATGAACAATATATCGGTTTCAGAACAACAATTCTCCAAAGAAACGCGACCAGGCGCATGTGGAACAGAACGGTGACGACGCTCGACCGCGCAAGAGGCCCTGTCTAAACTCGCCTCTAAACTGAAACTATCCGGACGCTACAACACTTAGTTTGTGCTTCGTTTATAGACTATACAGAGTGTACGGCATTTTTATATTAACATTTTTATTCCACATTTTTAGGTCAAATTGTACATTGATTCTGGAGACACACTGGTTTCATGTGTTTTGGGAAATGTTCTTTCAATAAGCCGGTGATGTTTTGTTGATGTGAATATTTTGCTGTGTTATGTGGTGCTAACAGTGACCATTGTTTAACATTTCTGTTAGTTAATAAAACATTGTCATGTTATTAAAAGTATTTATTAATGAAAACCTACAGTATTTGTCGCATTTTTTAATGACAATTTTACAGACAGATTTTGTTGAATCAGTTTATGAAATGTTTCATAATACATAAATGATTTAAATACAATATGTAAATATTATGTGTTGTTATAAAAATAAATCACGTGGAATCGTAACTAAATTGGACGTGTAGTATATGGATAGAGTCTACAATCTTTATCTCTTTCTCCGAATTTCTCGCCTATTTTTGAAGCCTGCTTTCTCATCGAGTCTGTAGGTGATTACAATCTCCCACCATCAGTCAAACTACTTGCCCGCTAATATACAAGATTAATCCCATCTCTTTTGCTTAGTCTACGGATCCAAAACGTAGCATTACATAACGCAGCCGAATTCCGAATAGAATTGTCACACTGAAAGTGCCATTACGAGAATTCTGTGACTATCTTTAAGTTCAGCATAAGTGTTATGACTCAAATCACAATATGCATGGTAACTTTCATTCCATTGTTAATATTAAGTTTTTTGACAAAACAAAATAGAACGGTAAATTTAAATCATCACTAAACTCTTTAAGATAAAGCACCTGCTAGTATAAATATTATTGGTTTAACATGGATATGAATGTTTGGAAAATTATATGCTCGAGGTCTGTAAGAATTTAAGAAAGTCTGAATCGCAAATCTATCGTAACCGTACCTACAGAGTTCCATATTCAAATGTGATTGTGGATACGTCCTGTGTGGTTTACGTTTACGGTAGATATTCCGGTTTATGATAGATAGATAGAAGATAGATTTGGGTCGAGTTTCCAAATGTGTGCGGGAACAGATCAATCCGCCTGTGTACGTATCTCAGCGGAAGATTCGACAGTAGCCAACAGAACTGACTTAAAATGCATAAAAAATTACGTAGTCTCAGACTTTGCATATTTAAAACATTTATATCGATGGTTTTAATGTATTTTTAGGTTCCAATGAATATTAACGAAAACTTTTGAGTAACTGCCGGTAAAAATAGGGTATTATAATTTGATGTAAAGAGTTGCAGTTACAAACTTCATGTGTTCAGTTAAAGATGTGGGACAGTTGTCCATACTGTCCAGTAGAGGATAATTACGCTTTTTCAGCAAGTTTGTTTTTATATATTTTTTTTTATTTAAAATTTTACGGCTATGTCAGCAAGTTTGAACCGCTTAGTGTTGCTATGAATATTTGTCAATTGGCAACATATTATTGTATTGACTATTCTCGATTACCCTGCATTGTCTCGAAAAAAATATTTATGTTTTTTTTATTTTATAAAATTATATGCACATTAATATTAGCCTTTTAGTATTTTTCAACTTACATCATATCATCATTTTTAGTCAGGTTTATTTATTGTGTTTGACATCACTAAGAATCAGCAATAATCAATTAAAAATCATTAGATAATATATTTTTATTTAAAAAAATATTTTTAGTGTCCTCTAGAGACTAGGTATTTAGACAAAAAACAACTTTATACACTTTTGTGTAAATTCTAAAACTGCGTGCCAGTTTTGGTCAAATTAATCTTCCCAAATACCTGCCTTTTATGTGCCAGTACAAGGTGAATGTCGTAGAATACTAAGTCTCTGGTCATAAGCAATAAGATTGTAACTAAACTTCCAAGTGATTTGTCACAAAGCAATAGGTAATTTGTAGAGTGGAGTAGAATAAGCTATTATTAAAATTTATGTGTATTTATGTATAATGTAACTCAGTTCTCCTGCCAGGTAGTTTATTTTTAAACCTGACGATTAGAATGATGGTAGCGTTTTTTTTTATTTTACCCTTGATTACTGATTCTAAATGGTGAATAAAAATGTAAAAACTTAATTGAAGTTTCTTTTGTTCTGTTAGTTATCTAGACAATATGTGGGCTTTCTTTAGGAAGAAATGAATATTGTATGTCCAGAATCTCTATCATTGCAGTTTTAGGCCCAATGTTATTTAAAGAACTACCTACCTACTTAAACATTATAAGTGCTATGTTCTCATAAATAGCATGATGTTTAACAAAAACAGAAAATGTTTAATCCCAGTGTAGATAAGTAAGAATTCAAAACTTACTATGTGCATAATACTTAGATTTAAATTTTATAAAAAAAACTTAGTAAATAGGAAAAATTGAGGAAAATCATGTCACTGGTAATCCATCAAAATGAACTGTCAGGATGTTACAATTATTTTAACTATAGGTCATAAATAAATACAAAGATTTATTAAATTTGAGTTTATTTAGTTGAACAATAAGTCTGACTATACAATATTTATCATTCAAATAAAACAACACAGACTGAAAAATAACTTTATTCTAATAATTATACTTATCTCACATTTGCAGAAACATTCCACAAGCTGCAAACAAATATTAGGTTCAAGTGCCTAATGGAATTATTCTCATAACATTATTAGTGATATTCTTACTTTACTTATTAACACCAAGTAGTCACTAGATTGAATATCTAAATGTTTTGTATATAGCTTTAAAACTGAGCAGCTGTTTATTGCAAAATGGAAAAACAGTAACTTATAATACTTAGATATTAAAATCCTCAAATTGTACATAGTATGTGTATAAAATAAAATTTAAGATTTATCCAGCTCTCTATCTAGCTCTCATCCTTAACATTACTTTTTGAAAAGAATTTAGAAGATAATTGTCTTGGAAACTATTTAATCTTTAGCAGGCACTTCAATGACTCGTGGTTTGTCAATGATGCGGGCAGTGCGGTTACCCTTCTCCACAATTCCAATGATCCATGCCTGGTAGCCTTCCTGCTTCTCAATGTCTTTGCAGTATGCGGCAGCCTGCTCTCTGGGAAGGCAGATGAGTAGTCCACCAGATGTCTCGGGAGCATGGCCTTGCAGTAATTGGAACATATTCCCGCATGCCTTAGCAACAGCAGCCATTTTTGCAATAACAGGTAAGTTGTGGATGACAAATGAGACCTCATTCTTTTGATGAGAAGCTAGGTTTTGTGCATGTCCTAGTAAACCAAAGCCAGTCACATCTGTTGAGCCATGAGCATTATACTTATGCATCAGCCTTGCAGCGATGCGGTTCAGTCTGCTCATGGAGTCCATTGCACGATGGTATGCCTTACGTACATCTTCTTCAGACACTACCAGTTTAATTCGGTTCCAACGTTCAGGCTGGTCTAGCCATTGATGAGCATTCACAGCCACCTGGGTGCCAAGGGGCTTTGTCAACACAAGTACGTCTCCCATGACGGCGTTGTCGGGCACAATGTATTCGTTAGGTTGGCAGATGGTTGTGGCTACCCCTCCAATGGTGCACCACGGGTTAATAACGGTCTGACCGCCAGTGACAGAGGTGCCGGCTTCCAGAGCGGAGTCTTTGAATCCCCTCATTATCAATGGAATGACTACGTCCCGTTCCTTCTCAGTCATTTTAGTGGAGACGCCGAGCAGCATCAACATGTTATCGCATTCGGTTACACCCATAGCGTACAGGTCGCTCAGAACATTAGCACACGCGATCTTCCCCATCATGTACGGGTCGTCAACTAAAGGATAGAAAAAGTCAGTAGTTTGCACTAAACAAAGCCCGCCGTGCCTGAGCGGCGTCACCGAGCAATCCAAACCGATGCCGATGCGCGGGATCGCCACATGCATAAACTGGTCCTGCTCCGACTGCGAATAGTCCTGCTGCAGCGACTCCACAAGTTTACCCAACACATCCTGCGGTACTTTACAACTTCTTCCCTTTAAGTCGGCGAACCGCGTCAGCCGAAAACTTGCTTCCAAGTCGTGGGCCACTGGGTCGAATGGCCGACGTAAGGCTAATGCGTTAGGGTTACCGGTCATCTCCAATTGTGCCGCAGCTAATGAGTCCTGCGCAACACTAGACTGATACGACATATTATACGATAACAACACAATAATAAGGTTAAATTGAAAATATTTTGGTCAAACGCGGAAACCTGACACGCCGCCGAGTGACGCTTGCAAAATGGCGTCTCCTTTACAGAGGCAATATGGTAGAAAAAATTACAATCAAATCCTCGATTCTGATTGGTCAATATTCAAAATAAATATTATTTTCTGTCATATGATTGGTCGTCTAGTACACTGTTTTTGATATTTGCAATGAAAACGTATTGCTAGAACTAACGTTTCGTTTTACGAAGTAATTATTTGTTGCGTAAAACCAGATGTTTTTGTTTTAATTTATTATTGGTGAAATTGTCTAGAATGTAATTTTTCCAGGAACAGAAAATGTTGTTTTCTACAATTTGTTTACACCAATCAAATGAACGGATTAGATAAACAAACCAATAAAAACCCATAAAAACCTGTCTTTAGCGGATTAGCTAAGCTTACTGCCACTTGTGTGCAACGAGAACTTACTCAACAAAGTGAAACATTTTTAAATATTTTTATGGCGGTTAAATGTTTATAGATTGACGAATTTATATTTGATTCAATAATTGTTTGTGTAATATGATTGGGTGATAGTAATCCGCCATGAGTCTAAACAAATGGAATAAGGTTGAGAACGAAGCAGGTTATCCGTGCTATGTAGAGTATGTATAACTTTCACCGGTGCTGTACCAGTTGTTGGAAGTTTTTATGATTATTTGTTGTGTTGTAGCGATACTACGGGTCAGCAGCAGTATGATCACCCCGAGTTCTGTAGGATCGCGGAGTCCCTCAAAGAGTACGATGGAATGCGGTACAGCGTGTATAGAATCGCTTTCAAAGTGTTTGCCTTACAAAGACACCTTCAAGGTAAGGCACTTGCTCATAGATGCAGTTATAATCAAACTAGAGAGTAGATAATTTATGCTCACTTATGTTACTATGTCGGCTTAAAACTACGAATGTTTTTTATTGAAAACTTAGCAAGACGACAATATATTAAGAGAAAAAAAATAGTTGCATAAGTAAACAGAGATTATATAAAATATAATTTTGCATGTCTGGACTTTAATGTAAGGAAGTATTTGAAATATATAAAACGATATAATATATAGGTAATAATTACTTTATTACCTTTTATAGAATGTAATCTAAAGTTCTTAAAAAGCCTCTGCCAGTTACTTTTTACATTCATACGTAAGTTGATTCAAAATATTGTTTATTCATTGAACTTTTTGAATTAAACCTGGGAATTGAATCCACAATCTCCACAAGTCCACTAAAATACATGCTATCATTTGATAAATGAGGCAACATCTCAAGTTAATAAAAAAAAAAATTACCGTATTCACAGTACCCCCACTACGAATCAGTTCTGGAGTCTTTGCCCGCCATCAACTGAGTTTATCAGAGAGCAGCCTGTCTCTAGACACTGCTGAGCTAGAGGCAGTGCTGGCTGACATATATTTTGCTGCTGAGAAGGAGGGACTATTCTCTGGCGATGTTGATTTGGCTGTGGACCTGTTGATCAACTTATTGCTCAATGTTTATGATAAGTAAGTATAATATATAAGAGGAATTTAATACCACTTATATAATAATAAACATTGTTTGAGGTTTAATCAGGCTTCAAAAATAAACTTTACTCTCCTTCTGCCATTCCTCTATTTTTTAAGACAACCCTGCAGTTTTTTTCTTGTGAGATAGATGGATGTTTATGATGTGTATTTACCATATACTAAGATACCTCTTTATATATTTTTCATTTGTAAGTTATGATAGATACTTATACAGTTAACTATTTGCAGTTGTAGAAAATGATCCATCACTATTTTTAATCATACATTCAGCTTCTTAAATCTAGCCGTCAATTCTATTTACAGAGAAAGAAAAGAGCCAATACGAGTGCTAGCAGCGAAAACATTACTAATAATTTTGAGTGATGAGCCAGCTTCTGACAAGTGGTTTGCGCTGGCCAACAGCTCCGCAGACCACAATGGCTGTGTTTCTGCCCGTCGCCTGTCTGCATTGCTGACTCATGTGGCTGCCCTGCCAGCGTTTTGTGGAACAAATTGCCATCAGTTGCAGGATGATGTTGATGCTTGTTTTAGTAAGGTAAGATATATATAGAGCTGGTGTTAGGGTACAGTGCGGTTATTACACTTCATTATATTGCAAAATAAATATAACTTTATCTTTATCATTATTGTCGCCAAGTTACGAGGTTTCCTCGTCGGCAATTCACAATATTAACATGTTGTCTTATTGTCATGTCACAATAAATAAATAACACCCAACAGTCATATACATAGTCCTGGCCCCACACTATAATCGAGTCTTGTGTCGTGTGTATCAGGAACTATGAGAGACTTTTCGGTCTCATAAACATTCAGACCTGAAAGAAATATTTGTGGGCTGCACAAAAATTCACAAAGATGCTTAGTCGTCAAGTCACAATGTAACCAAGTTGCTTATAGTATATATTGTATTTTAATCTTTAATCGTGTACATTCTGCGTTGGAGATCTAAAATATAATAAAATGTTGACATGCTGCTATCTGTATCAGCCCATATACATATGTACGTCCCACTGCAGGGCATGAGCCTACTCTACAATCGAGAGTACGATTGAGAATGGTTAGGCCATATAGTCCACCACGCTGGCCAAGTCCGGGTTGGCGTACTTACATACCATAGAAATTCTTATAAATCGCTACGGTATGCAGGTTTCCTCACGATGTTTTCCTTCACCGTTTTAGTGCGTTGTGATTGACTATCAATACACACATGACTCCGAAAAGTCACAGGTGTGCCCTGGGATTCAAACCCGCGACTATCGTGAACATGTTAGCAGTCGCGTTTAGGGCCCTACTATATAAATCCGAAGTTCGAATCTTCGTGACGTTTTTCGTTTCGAAACCTACCTTGTAACACGAAATTCGAAACTTTGGATCGAAGAATGAATGATTCGAATATATCGGCAATCTGAACATTTACATTTTTATTTACTATATTCATCCGAAACGAAGTTCGAAACTTCGGACGAACGAAGATTGTGACGATACGTATGTACCTACTCTGCAAATGTTCGTATTGCCGATATATTGGAATAATTCATTCTTCGATCCGAAGATTCGAACTTCGTGTTACAGAGTAGGTTTCGAAACGAAAAACGTCACGAAGTTTCGAACTTCGTGTTACAGAGTAGGTTTCGAAACGAAAAACGTCACGAAGATTCGAACTTCGTGTTACAGAGTAGGTTTCGAAACGAAAAACGTCACGAAGTTTCGAACTTCGTTTCGGATTTATATAGTAGGGCCCCTAGTCCGTTTACCAACAGGCCACCACGCACTGCCGCTGTTATGTCGCCATGTCACAATTAGACATGTTGCCTTATTCAAATCTTATAAGACGTAATGTGACCTCACACTGTGCCTTATCTCCTTGTTACGCTGTCGCCACGTCTCGTCTCGTATTAAGATGCAGTGTGTATGTACCAGAGCGCGGGCATGCTGGGCGTGAGCGCGCGCGCGGCGGCGGAGTGGGGCGCGGCGCAGTGCGGCAGCGCGCGCTGGCTGGCCGTGCTGCAGCGCGTGGCGGCCAGCAGGGCGCACGGAGACTGCGGGGCGCACTGCGGGGCTTGTGCACTGCCTCTCGTACAGGTATATTATTCATTTTTAATTTGTTCTAGAATATACAGTCAGCAACATAGGTCGCTACACATTTACGAGATTTTGAATGGTCTTATCTTTCAAAATAATAAATATTTCCAATTTTGTATAGCACTTCTCGACAAAGATGACTTTACTTGATTATATTTACTGACTACAGAGTAGTAATTAGATATGTTAATTCATAAAAGGGTTATTAAAAAATGTGAAGTGTGTAGAGACTTATGTTGCTGACTGTATTAACAGCCTCTCCTACAGGTATATTATTAATTAAATACACCCAACAGTCACATACATAGTCCTGATCCCACACTAAGATCGAGTCTTGTGTCGTGGGTATCAGGAACTACGAGAGACTTTTCGGTCTCACAAACACCCAGACCCGGAAGAAATATTTGTGGGCTGCACAAATATTTCTCTCGGTGCGGGAATCGAACCCGCGGCCTCTCGTTTCACAGGCGGCGTCTAACCACCTGCGCCACGGAGGCTGTCATTAATTTCATTATTCTAGAATGTTCTAAGTACATATAGGAAGGCTCATGAATAATTATTTTTTGTGACACAGCTTAATCTAAAATTTATTGAAGCTAATGGTGGGTACACAATATGTGTACACATGCTTGATTGACTATGTGTGTACCATGTAAGGTTCAACACAAATGCTCGAAGCCAATCAAAATGTTCGATTCAAGCAAAGTTCTCTCGAAAAGCTTCAATGCACCCTTAAAATGTGCCAGCAAGTTTTAACGCGTAGGTATAAGGTCGATATTTGTATATAGTAGTAATGCAAATGATTGCTATTTCAAATTAACATCACCAACTTGTTATTTTTTAAGCCTTAGCATGCTATATATTTCTGCTATTGCTAATTGCCACCCTCAGAAGTTGTAAACAAAAAACTGACCATATATTATGACCATTTTTCACATCTAAAATTACACACACAAAATTGAATGTACAGTTTCTTCTCTTAATGGGATCGCGAAAAAAAAAAACTCACTCCTTCGTACATTACACGACACCCTTACACACTACTATTACAGTGGTAACCCAACGCACTTAATTATAAATATTTACATAATATATGTTTTTTTCTTACAGATGCTGAAGTTCAAATGCTCAAAATGCAATGACGTGTATATCTGTGAGAAGTGTTATCTATATGACAAAGATATTAAAATCAGGGGACACAAGAAAACGCATTTAGTTCATGAAGTTGTGGATGGACAGGTATGTATGTATGTATGTGTAACATGCAATAACTGTGAAGGCTAAAGCAGATAGACGTCTTTCATGCAAAAGAAAATACTGAAACATACCGCTTAATATATGGGGTATTTTATCAAAGGTCAAAACTTGCTTAGAAGTAACATTTTGCTTTGCCATTTAAAGATCTTTTCAGTAATTACTAATGAACCAGAAATATTCTGAAATCAATTAGTTAACATTACAAAGAACATCGGCGAAAATGGACCATGAACGGGACCAGTTATGAATGGTACATCAAAAATTTTCATAATTTATTAGAGTCAAAATGCATATTTCAATTTATTTTAAAAAACCCGGATAAAAAAGAATAACTTAAAGTGTTTTTAATAATATTGAACGCATATGAGTGCGTTCCATCAGTCATACTTTGTTTTAAAAAAAGGTTTTAACTACAATGTTGAAGGTAGTACTAAATTAAAAAAAAGTGTAGGTGTTTTCTATGACACATGACTTTTCTTTGCGCTGTCATTTTGCTTTCTTTTGATTTCCGATTTACGACTACTGTTAATTCTCTGTTTATATTTGTGACTTGGCTTTAATCACGGACTCCGATATACCCTTGTATTTCTGACCACTTTGTAAGATTAACCATTGTATAACGATAACGCTTTGTGATTTCGTTTAAAGTGTGAAGTATTACCATATTTCCAACATGAACTCGGAACAACAGTGCGCTCCTCAACAATTTGTGCATTGTGTTCAATACAATACCCGTCTTATTATACTTATTTCAGTAATCAGTGAGTGGGTCTATCAACTAATCGAAGTTTTTTTTAGCCATGAATCTACAAGGTATCCTATTTACCATTTAGTTAATATGGTTTAGTATCCTGGAGTTCCCACAGGAAAAGTGTGTGTGTTTTGATGAAAAACAATGATGCCAAACTTCCAAATCAAGGAGAGACGGAATAACTAAGTATTGTTGTAATTGTGTAGTAGGACGTCGCACAGTAATGTTGCTGTGCCCACTTCATGACTTTGATGTTGCTGCCCCTGCAGACTTCTTAGATTCTATTGTAAAAAGAGAAGATGAGAAATAATACATTTAAAAAATATTTTCTGTTTTATTTTTGTGACCACTGCTTATTATATTCCTATACATACATATGTACCGGGTATCTCAAGACTGCTACCGAAAACGCAGCCGGGTGGTAGTTTTAGTGACTACAAACACAATGCAACTAAAAATTTCGCAAAGAAACGCGACAATTATTTTTTATGATTTTTTAAATGTCGTCATTTTTGGGTGGTAAATCCATAGTTTTTGCTAAAATAATAATTTAAACTCTTTTATACCTTAGATTATTTATAAATAAAAGGGTATACACTATTATTTTAGTAAAAAATGTATTTACCACCCAAATATGGTCATAGGAAAAAAATAACAAAAAAAAATTGTCGCTTTTTTTGCAACTTTTTCTGTTGCATTGTGTCTGAAGTCGCTTAAACTACCAACCGGCTTCGTTTTCGGTAGCAGTCTTGATATACCCTGTATAGGGGGATTTTTCAAGTGTGTGTGGATGGCCAAATACGAAACTATGAAGAATAGCGAAAGATACTCAAAACAGTCTAATAAATTCTGATAAAATTCTGCGAAATAATTACAGCAAAATACTACATTTTCTCTCATTACCTTAAGGTAACACAGGTATGGTGTACACCATATTCAACGGCTAATTAGTTTTATGACAAGGGAAATTATAGAGCATAGTAATTACAAAGCCATCATTATGATTTAGTACACTTTTCTTCCTAGGTACCTGATAACCATAAGACCACCCTACATTAGGTATATTTGACAATGACAATGACATTATAATGTGCTATTTTTTAACAATAATTCTAAAATCTCCGGCTTTGCAGAAATCTTTTTGTAACTGGACATCACTCCTCATGCACTATACAACACAATAAACTACATCCCAGCTGTGTACAATATATTTCTTTGTCAGGTCCCAAAATGTATGGACGTGATCGATGTTCTTTAATTCTAGATAAAACCCACCGAATGCCTAGGCTTTATAAAAGGCATGAGACGATTTTTCTTCTGCACTAAAACAAAGAAGAAGAAGACTGCAACCAAGAAGATTGTGGAGAGGCAGGGTGGGCAGGGCTCTGTGAAGAGACGAAAGGGCAAGATGGTCACTTCGACTGTAGGCAAAGCTTCGGGTAACGCTGCAAACAACCCCGCTACAATGCTACAGGATATTATTATGCAGTTGGAAACACAGAACAAGTGAGTAATGCATTTTTAATTTCAAATTTTTAAATCATACACCAACAGCAACGAAATAAAACATAAAACAAATATGAAAAAAAAAGTCCTACCAATATTTATCATTTATCAATTAAAAATGTTTTTTATTCATGTAGTAAAATATAGTATAATATCTATGATCTCGTTAAAAAAACACCGTTTTGAAAAATATTATAAAAACTATGGAGTAGAAACCGCGAAACAAATTACAATCAGCAAGATAAAAAAAAAACTATTTTAATACATTAACAAAATAATGAGATATATCTACTAATTGCCTCAAAAACGATATTTGGATAGCCAAGACTTGCAAAGGAGACACCCTTTGCAACATTCGTTCTCTAACTTTTTTCGGTAATGTTGGTTTTTATAATAGTATTATTACTTCCATTGTTGAATGACAAAAACGAATCTACTGATTTTGTAATAGAGATGTATAAAATATGCATTTAATTTTACTAATTCCAGGGCTCTTCAAGAATTGTCATCCCATCTTCAAGAGAACGCAAAGGATTCCGACCAAGAGTTGAAAGCAAAAGTGGACGCGCATTGGACCCAGATATCAGCACAAATCAACAGGCTTAAAGAATTGAATGTAAGTTCATAGCACAACAATACCAATTACATGAATATTCAATTATATTCTCATATTTTTATTTACAACTAGCTCTACCCGCGACTTCTTCCGCGTGGAATTTAACAAAAAAGTTAATTAGTGTATTTAGTTTTTTTTTGGTTTTTGCATTTTTATTGTAATTTATTTATTTATTTATATGCTTTATTGTACACCAAGAAGAAATACAAAATACTTAAAATACTAGACATGGTTACAATAGGCGGCCTTATCGCTAGCTGCGATCTCTTCCAAGCAACCTTTTGATGGACTGGATTATTGTAATTATCATTTATTTTCAGTTTTTTGTATTAGCTTTATTGAAAATTTCTTTATATACAATATTTTGTAATTGTGATATTGATTCGTTGGTGGGAGAAGTGATGGGAGGCGCCCGACGTGACGGCCCAGTGGTGGCATGCGCGTGTGCTGCGCGCGGTATTGGACAGTTTTAGGGCATTGCAACATTATTTTATTTTTTTTAAATAAATGTAGCCTAAGTTACTCCTTATTATATCAGCTACCTGACAATAAGAGTCCCGTCAAAATTGGTTCAGCCATTTCAGAGATTAGCCGGAACAAACAGACAGACAGACAGGCAAAAAAAAATCTAAGGTAATTTTTGTTATAGGTATCGTGTATATAACGATATGTTGTTGGACATTTTTTTTATTTTCACTTTACAAACAGACACTTCAATTTTATTTATATGTATAGATACAATATTCTTTATTGTAAACCAATATACAGAGTACTCAAGACTGCTACCGAAAATGAAACTGGGTGGTAGTTTTAGTGACAACAAACACAACGCAACTAAAAATTTCGCAACGAAATGCGACATTTTTTTCGTATTTTTTTTTAATAATATCGTGTTTGGGTGGTAAATCGATAGTATTTGCTAAAATAATTATTGAAATCCTTGGGTAAAATAGCGTACGGTTAACATATTGGCAGCCGCGTCTGGTCTGTTTAACAGGTTATCACACACTTTCCATAATATATTTCTCATAAATCTCAAACTTATAATATTCACAGTAAAATCTAAAAAATTAACATGTCATACCTATATGGACACATCTCAACAAAGTTAATAACTTATGAACTATTAATTATTTAATTCTTAATTCTCGCAGGAAAATCTGACAAACCCACAAGAACCCCAACAGCCAACAAACAAAACTGAAAGACCACAAGCGTTTGACCTCTTCAGCCCAATACCAGTGGTGGAAACTCAGTCCAAAGTCACAGATAAGAACCAGCCCAGGGTTTTGAGTCTAGACTCAGGGAACTTCTCAGTGGTGTCCAAGCCGGAGAGCCAGAACTTGCTGACAGTGTCCGGTGATGCCTTGAAGCCTATTGTGGTGCATGCCACTTCGGACAGTATATCAGCTGTGTCAATGAATGATATTAGCAGTTGGCATAATGGTGAGATTATTTTAAGTAAATACACCCAACAGTCACATGCATAGTCCTGACACCACATTAAGATCAGTCAAGTCTTGTGTTTCGGGTATCAGATGCTATGAGAGACTTTTTGTACTAACAAACACCCATACTTGAGACAAATACTTGTGGGCCTCACCGAAATTTGCCTCAATGCGGGGTTCGAAGCCGCAGCCTCTCGTTTCACAGCCGGCGTCCAACCAACTGCTCCATGGAGACTGTCAAACAATGTATAAATGTATCTAATAATAATGTTATTAATTAGCTATACATGATGCAAAAACTTTGGACCCCTTTTTACGAAAATTGCGCGGACGCAGGAACATTAAATTTGGCACACTTATAGTATATGTGTAGGAGAAGTGCAGAACGCTAATATTTTTCAATAATAATGCTCATAAAGTACATTAAATAAAAAAAATAAAAGATTACACACACTACCATGCATTTCACACACACATACATACACAAGTATTTGTACACGCGTACATACTCTGGTGTCAAATTGTTTCTTTTCTTTTTCATTTTGTTTTTCTGACATAGACATATAAAAAAAAAGGTTTTATTAGCCTCATTTAATATAAAGAAGATTTTAATAATAATGCATAAAAAGTTCATTGAATCAATAAATAAAACATTACACAAACCAGCATGGATTTAACACACGCATACACAAGTATTTGTACACGTATACATACTCTTTGGTCAAATTGTTTTTTTTTATAGACATAGTTGAATGTCAAACAGAAAAGTTTGTTTACTGTGGTTTTATTAAATGTCAAACAGAAATGTTTTATTTGACGAATACTACGTGAAATACTGAGCGCTTATACAAATTGTGTAGCAGTAAGATACATTTAAATGTAGACGGACTATCATTATATGCATAAAGAAGTTCTGTAGCAGCAATCTGCAATAACAACATTCAGGTACAAAAAAAATATAATTTGCTATTGCTGGTTCAAAGCAATTATTGTAGTTTACGATTTCAGTAATTGCATATACTTCAGGATAAATAAGTGATTTTGAGAGATACGTACATTTAAATGTGCACGAATTATCAGAATAACAACATCATCATACAGGTAAAAACTTTTTCTCTTATTGATTTGGTCGAATTTCGAGCTGTGATCGTCGCAAAGATTTTTTTCAGTTGATGTTGAGTTGGACGACAAATAATGTTAAAATATTTAACACATGCAAATTTGATTTTGTCTTTATTTTTTTATATAAAATCATGAACCTTAAAAATATTTTCACAGAAACCGAACCGCTAGACAAGCGTAACCGCCACTCGCGGCACTCGACACTGGTGTCGGTAGACGAGTCCCGCAGTTTATCCGCGGAGCAGAAGTTCGCGGCGGATATCCGCAGCGTGGAGAACAGCAACGACAAGATGAAGGAGCTCAATGCGGACTTGGATACAGTGTTGGATAGGCTGCAGCAGATATTGAGCAACAACTTCGCTATGGACGGTGAGATATTTGCTTCTTATACCTGGGCACTTATTTCTTGAATGATAACATAATGTGAACTGTATCATCATCATATCAGCCACAGGAAGTCCACTGCTGAACATAGGCCTCTCCCAAGGATCTCCACAATGACCTGTTGGAAGCGGCCTGCATCCAGCGACTTCCTGCAACCTTAGTCAGATCGTCCGTCCACCTTGTAGGCGGGTGTCCGACATTTCGCTTGCCTGTACGTGGCCTCCACTCAAGAACCTTTCGGCCCCAACGGCCATCGGTTCTACGAGCTATGTGCCTGGTCCACTGCCACTTCAACTTGCCATACCTATTTCTCCTACGGATCTCCTCATTTCTGATTCGATCTCGTAGGGAAACACCGAGCATAGCCCGCTCCATGGCTTGTTGAGTGACTTTGAGCCTTTTAATGAGGCCCACAGTGAGAGGTCACGTCTGAACTCTATACCTTGGCAAAAAAGGGTCTGTTTTTAATGAGGCTCTATGATAGATTTTAATATTAATATGGCAACCGGGAATATTAGGATTGGAAATGTTTAAATACTTGTTATTTTTATTTATTGTTATTATTAAGCTCTTCACTTATTTTCAATCACAAAACATTGTCACCGCATCATACTCTTTTTTGCCAAGTTATATTTACATTATAAAATTAGTGACATGAAAATAGTCGTGCGTCCTTTGATTATATACTCGTCTAGATTGAGCAATGCCAACAAACGACGCGCTAAAACTGTCCCCACTTTCGTTGATATGTGTGAGTACCGGTTGTGTACTTATTGTAATCAAACTGTTAAGGTGTGTATGTTTAGGGATGCCTACTCCAGATTATTAACTTACCTTTTCTCAATTATTTGATATATATGAACGTTAAACAAAATAGGTTAAGTGAAGTACTTAGATTTATTTAAAGTAATTATACAGGGTATATCAAGACTGCTACCGAAAACGAAGCCGGGTGGTAGTTTAAGCGACTTCAGACACAATGCAACAGAAAAAGTTGCAAAAAAAAGCGTCAATTTTTTTTTTGTTATTTTTTTCCTATGTCCATTTTTGGGTGGTAAATACATTTTTTCCTAAAATAATAGTATATACCCTTTTATTTATAAATACTCTAAGGTATAAAAGAGTTTAAATTATTATTTTAGCAAAAACTATGGATTTACCACCCAAAAATGACGATATTTAAAAAATCATAAAAAAAAATTGTCGCGTTTCTAGGCGAAATTTTTAATTGCATTGTGTTTGTAGTCACTAAAACTACCACCCGGCTTCGTTTTCGGTAGCAGTCTATCCGATCCGATCCGATCTATAGACCGGGTATCTCAACCCGGTATATTTATGTTATATACTGGGTGGAATCGCTTATCGTCCGGAAAATTTAATAGTGTATTGTTTATGTGAAATTAACGTTATATACGAGATTTATCATTAAAAAGTACAAACTACCCCATAAACAACATCAGTACAAGATATCCCCAAAGCGCATATTATCTAAATCACCCTACACTTAAAAGTGCAACATGTCAATACTCAGGCGCGCGAGTGTATGAGTCACGCCACACAACAGCTGACTGTCGCGCATCGACCTTGAACTTACTTTGCGCCTATTTATCGGTATTATTACTCTAAATATTACCATAAAACATTTTGATTTATTGAGAATTTTAGTGTGTTAGGATCATTTAAGTAAATTTAGTTGTTGGTAAGTTGTTAAGACTTACATTATTATTTTCATAACGTACCTACTATCTTAGAAAAAGCTGCATATGTTTTTATTTAAACGTTTTAATAAAGTCGAGAATAGACGACTTCGCTGTCGTAGGTCACGGATTCTTGCATGATTAGGAAGTCTGAACTTACCATGATCGAGTAGCCTCGGATAAGTCGTTAAAATAGTTCTTGTGCTGGGAACTCGTGGATTCATCATTCATGATACCATTCCTACGCAAAGACTGCAGATGTTCTGGATCTGCATACATCCTTCTTGCATGATCCAAGTTATCATTGGATCGAACATAGCATGTCATTATTGTCACATACTCACTGTTCGTGTAATCACTCATTTTGACCGCAAGAAACTAACCAATAACCAAAATAATTTCGTACAACGTCACTCGGTACCGAATTTCGCACGACTGAGGAAGTGGCAAGATCCCTAGAAGGTGTCGGCGGCGCGGGAGCGGGCGGCGCGGCGCGGCGGCACGCTTTGTACTTGCGCTTGCGGCGGCGCGGCGGTGAGGGCGGCGCGATCAAAGGATTTTATTTTAGAAGTTTCTACTCGAATTCATATTGTATAAAGTAGGGTAACAATAATGTGTATTTATGAAGATTTTTTTCATTTATGTCATCTTTCTCTAAACAACGTTGTTTTATGAATAACTTATTCTAAATTAGTAACTAATAGTGGTAAATTAATTTTACACTACATAAACAAAAACATAAAAAAATTAAAATAAGTATGCCAAAGTGTTCTAAATCATGTACTTGCCATGCACAATTTTTTTCGTGACGATAAACGATTCCACCCAGTATATTAAGCATTTTAATAAAAACAATAAATTTAATGGACAAAGTATACAGTAATATTAGATCAAAATCCGTCTCTTTGTGTTTGTTTTCGAAATAGTTTCCTCTTTGAATTTATTACCTGGGCTATATTATCTGATTTACATATGCGATGACATCGTATTTGGAAATATATTTCTATTATTAGTCTTAATCTTAACAAGCTTGTTTGGTGATATTGACAACAATCACCGATATTTTTAAAATAAGTATGACCAACAAACTGACTAATTATTTTAAGACATATTTTTTCATAATTAGAGGATGTGCGTAAAGTGCGTGGTGGCCTAAAGTGCGTGGTGGCATGTTGGTAAACGGACTAGACGCGACTGCCAACGTGTTCACGGTGGTCGCGGGTTCGAATCCCAGGGCACACCTCTGACTTTTCGGAGTCATGTGTGTATTGATAGTCAATCACCACGCACTAAAACGGTGAAGGAAAACATCGTGAGGAAACCTGCATACCATAGCAATTCATAAGAATTTCTTTGGTATGTAAGTCCGCCAACCCGCACTAGGCCAGCGTGGTGGACTATATGGCCTAACCACTCTCAATCGTATTCTCGATTGTAGAGTAGGCCCGTGCCCTGCAGTGGGACGTATATGGGCTGATACAGATACAGATACAGACAGATTACTATATAGCCCTGTTTTATAAAGTCTCTTATTACGTATTCAAAAGCCTTACAAATTTTGAATGCTTCTTCTGAACCATACACAAGACCACCCTGATCTCGAACACTGACTAATTTGTGAATTTTTAATATTTCGTTTGATTTTAAAGCCTGGATACAGCTACTACATTTGATCAAATCCACAAATACGTCGAACAACAAACCCTGCTATGTATTCTATTACTTGCTCGAAATAATTTGCATATTCTGGATTAAATACAACAATATATAAACACAAGTTGTTACATTATATGATTACAACAACGGAGGATGAGAGGTGACAGTGGCACGTGAAATATTTTAGAGGTAAAAAGCATGGTCAAGTACTATCTCCAGAGATACAGGCTTTAGCTTACTTCAGGAGATAGAATCAACTAATGTAAAAACCATTTTTACGGCCACGTATACAGGAATAATTGTCTAGTGTAATGTACACTTAAAATACTTTTCTGTGCTTTCTTATATTAATATTATTGTATATTTGTAACTAGTGGTGAGAAATAAACCATTTTATTTATTTATTTATTAATTAATAAAGAAATGTCAGACTGTTACAATATCATGTCGACCAGCGCTTACAGTATCGCACTCATTGTCATCTGCTCGCGTTTGTGATGTAGTTTCATTTATGCATTTTATTGCAGAAGTTCACGTTAGGATGCTGACGCTTTTACCAGCACGCGATTACCAGTATCAACTGCTTTGAGTTCCATGTGGCATAAAAGCTTTCTATAAATTCCCTTAAATTGTGTCGCATTCGGGTAATCATTGTAACCTCCATACATTCATACAGCACCAAAAGATAACTCAATGTGATCTTGACTTAAGCAGTATGTTGTCAAATATTTTAGTTTATTGGTGGGTATAAGCGAGTCATACAATTTTCTTAAGCTCTCGATATCAATTAAGATAATGTTACTTTTTTGAATCCCTGCTAGCCGGTGAATAAGGAAATAGGCAACTGGTAATTTCCAGGGCTTCAAGTGAGACCAGCATAAAAACGTATGCTTCTGTAGCCAGTCTGCTATTTAGCTTTAGCTATTTTCATCGGGACCAGAACCGATGTCAACAAGTCCGTCGTCTTTACGTGTTTTATTGTTCCAACATTTTTGCTGACGAATGGCCATTTCATCTGCAATTAGTGCGCAGACAAGGTTCGTTTCCGATTGTTCTCTTTTAGATTTAAATGTATGGAAGGCATCATCAGTGAGTCTTGGGGAACCATCGATGTTGCAGTACCAGTTTAGTTAATGTTTTCGGATGTGGCAGGCATGACTCAAATTTTCTTCTGACATAGCTATAAGCACGTGGCGACAAAAAGTGCAGTGTCAAACTAAATTTCCGATATTCCGGAGTACTTAGCTGGCCGTTTACCTTGACATGTTTTTTTTACATGGCGAGTATAAATTAGTGGCAAATAAATTTCCTTCTAGGTCCTAGGATATTGTGCACATCTGCATCGATGAATCTTTGTTTTTTTCAAAGTCTTGATAATGATTTTTAAAGACATATTCTGCTTTCTCAGACGATTATTCTTCTTTCTTAATGAATTAATGGTAGCCCTATGTTTGCTTTCCAGTTTTATTTTGCGACGTAAAGTACGCCGTAATTTAGCTTCACGTGGGGAATCAAAAATCGATTCCAAGTCTGAAAAATCCTGAACGGTCGTAGGCTCATCATCACCACTCACCGGCTCCTTCGAACATGAGGGTTTAGGTTCATTCATTTCATTTTTAATCGCCATATTGGAAACGGACGGCTCCTGTTAAAGATAAGTTATTCGAATAAGAACTAATGAATATTATTGTAAAATGTTGTATTAATTGTAGCCCGATAGATTGGGCTCAGACACTTACTTCTTTTATATTTGTTGAGGATTCCATTTCCATCGCTGACAAATACAGACACTGGAACGTAATTATTTGAGATTATAAAAAAAATCCTGCACTAAATAATCTTAGAGACATCGAGATGTGTGTCATTAAAACCCATACTTTACGACTGTATATTAAAAAATGGCGTAGTTGTACTAGAGTACGGTTACGAATTGGCCTAACCACTCTCAATCGTACTCTCGATTGTAGAGTAGGCTCGTGCCCTGCAGTGGGACGTATATGGGCTGATACGAACGAACGGTTACAAATTGAGGTCGCGGGTTCGAATCCCGGTTTCTGCAAAGTGACATTGGATTTTCCTATTCATTATCAGCACAAAGTCAAGAAAATTGTGCCCGATATGGCGATAGGCTCGCTACTTATCACATCGTGGGGCGGAACATACAAGGCGAAATGAGGGTGTTCTGGCAACTTTATGTACCCCTTCTGGGAAGAAGACGTGAGTTTATGTATGTATTAAAAAAGTATTTGATCTAATATAGGTCATTCATACCTTGCTCGGTACGGCACCTTTCTTTAGCCTCCGTAATCCGTTTTTTGTAAAATATAAATCATCATCAGAAAAATGTTCGGAACACACAACTGAAGTCTTGTGAGGTTTCCAATGGTCTTCATTTCGTGTCTGCTGTATAATGTCTCTCCAGCAATTTGCTAGTACGGAATCCGTAGGAAATCTAAAACCCAAAATATTAGAAAGAACAAACAAAATTACTATTTAGTGGTTGACGTCATGTGTTTAATTTATACAGGGTATATCAAAACTGCTACCGCAAACGAAGCTGGGTGGTAGCTTTAGTGACTTCAGACACAATGCAACTAAATTTTGAGCGAAAATTTGTGACGAATTTTTTTTTGTAATTTTTTTCTGTCGTATTAAGATGATAAATACATAGTTTTTTCTTAAATATTAGTGAACACCATTTTATGTTTAAGGACCCTATGGTTTGCAAGGCTTTAAATTATGATTTTAGCAAAAATTACGGATTTAGCACCCAAACTCGACGATATTTAAAAAATAATAAAAAAAGATGTCGCGTTTATTAGCGAAATTTTTAGTTGCATTGTGTTTGTAGTCACTAAAACTACCACTCGGTTTCGTTTTCGGTAGCAGTCTTGATATACCCGGTATTGTGTAGGTAAGTTATTATTTACTGATCAAATAATTAATTACACCTTTAAAATAATAAAATTATTTTGACCGAAAGATAATGTTATGTTATTTGAATTTTGTCTCCTATACATTCAGCAAATCTCCCTAGTAATTAGAGATGTGAGGTTAATGAAAAAAAATCGATTAAATAAAAATCGATTTTTCTTTATTTAATATTAATCGATTTGTTAAAAATCGATTGTAATAAAAAATTATCGATTTTTGGAAAAAATCGTTTTTTTTCTATTATTTAAAAATCTAAATGCTTTTCATATATCAATAAAAATCCTCAGAAATTCATATTAACAATTTATTACAATAAAAATCAAATAAATTGATATGAATAAAAAAATATCAGATTTAAAACTAAAAATAAAAGTGAATGTTCCTTTAAACTTTCAAGGTAAGGAATAAAGAAACCTTTATTTATTGATACAAATTTTCAGTACCATTAAACATTTCTTTTAATAAAAATGAAATGATGAGCATCGCAATAATATTGAACAGTATAAACTTACTCCGAGTTTTTTTCATATGTCGCATAGATGGCACTGTTAATAAAAATCGATTTTTTATGGATAAGTTATATAATCGATTTATAAAAAATCGATTGATATTATTTTAAAAATCGATTATAAAAAAATCGATTATAAGAAAATAATAATCGATTAAATTAAAAATCGATTATTTTTTAACATCTTTACTAGTAATAAAGTGACAACACTGGCTAAAGAATGTCACCTTCAAAACAACGACTTAAAAATCGTATTTTTTTGCAGTAATAGTTATGATAGTTATTGAATAACAAAACTTACCGATGAAAAGTGATGTTGGTGTTATTATACAGTTTTCCCACATAATTGCGACACAATTTGACAGCACAAACCGGCATAATTAATTATTTTTCAAGAGCACGTTATCCTTATGTTACTCAAATGACACTGACGTACGTGAGAAGCGAGTCTACCAAATTTGGCAGACTTTATTTGAGCCGTGCGGTGAGGTGTGATGTGTCATCTAGACGAGTATGTAATCAAAGCGTGCGTCATTAATTTCAGCAACAATTTTTAAGGAATCATGTAGTTTTGCATTTATTGATTTTTTATACAGGGTATATCAAGACTGCTACCGAAAACGAAGCCGGGTGGTAGTATAAGCGACTTCAGACACAATGCAACAAAAAAAAGCGACCAATTTTTTTTTGTTATTTTTTTCCTATGACCATATTTGGGTGGTAAATACATTTTTTCCTAAAATAATAGTGTATACCCTTTTATTTATAAATAATCTAAGGTATAAGAGTGTTTAAATCATTATTTTAGCAAAAACTATGGATTTACCACCCCAAAATGACGATATTTAAAAAATCATAAAAAATAATTGTCGCGTTTCTATCATTGACGTAAAATATATGGACGGGGCGGAGAGCGAGAAAAGTGTTGTCACGAAAGTGGTCTGCAGACCAGTGCAGCGGTTGTGACGTCACAGCGCACCGGTCTGTAAGTCGTCGTAAAAATGCCCAATTGTATCGTGCGGGGGTGCAATAAATATGATCGAACATTCACAAAAAATAAAGATAACATTTCTTATCACCGATAAGTAAAAATTATATTACTTTAGGTCAATAAAACATTTATTTTAGCATTATTGAAAAACAATTTCATGGCCGCCATCAAATCATTCGGCGTATGTATTCTGCACGACATAACTTTGTACTTTGTAGCGGCGCATATAAGGAATGCGTAGACCTAAGCTATAGTAGAACTGATGCCGTGTAATTATTTGACATATTTACCACTTGATTTACATATTTTTAATCCGTAGCAAATTATACTACTAAAACTACCTATAATGCAAATTAAAATGTGTTCCATTTAATAAAAAGGCCTACTAAGACGTTACAAATTTTCAGATTTATTATTTTTTATTCATTTTATTTTAATTCTTTAATATGATGTTTTTTCTGTTATCAATTTGCACACTATATTTCACATATTATTTTACATAACTAATATACAACATATTTAGTGTTAAAAAATATTTTTCCTGATTTATGGATATAGGTACATAGAAATCAAATCAGATTTTTATAATTTGACGTTTAAATAACTACGACGTAACAAAGTTACGTCGACGGTCGGATCCTTGAGCACACTACGTAGTTACATGAAAATCTAACAGATGGCGCGATGTTCACAGGCGTCTTTTTGACGTACCCAACGTACTGAAGGGCCTATCCTTAGTTTTTAAATCAATGGTTTCTATGCGAAATTTTTAGTTGCATAGTGTTTGTAGTCACTAAAACTATCACCCGGCTTCGTTTTCGGTAGCGGTCTTGAGATACCCGGTATGATGCTAATTTTGTTTAGTGATACACTGATTTTTTATAAAACAATAAAACTCATTCCTGATAATTAGAATTCCAATTTCAGATTCCCTTCATTTTTTCTTCTGTTACCAACTTGTTTATTGATATGGTTTTCAGACTCGTGTTTCGACAACACACAACTCCGTGAGACGGCAAACGAGATGGAAGGGCTGCTGGGAACACTTATAAGGGGAGTGGAACAAAGAGCAACGCTCAATGCTACTAAGGGACTCGTGTAAGCCATTAGTACTAGGATAAAAGGATGTATAGAAACAAATGGTGAATAGAAATTAAACTGATCAAGTGTTTTACTATGGTGTTTCGGTTTAAAGTTTTTTTTTTCTATTAATTTAGTTAAACAATGACAAAGAACCGAAGGGTCGAATAACCGTTATTTAAGTACTTATTGTAATCATGCCATCAACACTATTTACCACATATAGCCGGAATGACTACTGAATATATTGAAACTTCTAATATCTCAGGATAGCAAGCGTAGTGGGTGGAATGCCAAGCATTGTTTTGTAATTCTTGTTCGGTTTTGCTACTGTCCATAAGCGTTCGTATCGCTTAGTCAGGCAAATAACATACTCATCTCGCATTTCAAAGCGATAAAGAAATCAAACGGAGCCTAATTTATTCCACAAAACTAGATGACCAGTTTATTTCTATTCATCTTGTGATTTCTATTCACCCTAAGCCTAAGATATGTAATGTTGGTATCAATATAAAACAGCTTAATTGGCCAATATAAAAAATGTAGTGATCTTTTGCCAGCGATCTGCATTGTATTCCTGCGACCTTATCTATCCACCTTGTAGGTGGATTGGATCCATTTATTATTCTATATGACTTGATTTTTAAGTATAAAATGTAGCCGTCTTGAAAATGGTTGTGTATTAAGTATTTAGCTTTAAAATTTATATAATAAATGATGCTTTGAATCTCATACATTCCCATATTATGACTTTGAATCTCGTATATTCTAAAAAAATAATCATAAAATCGCAGATTATTTTTTTGTTTATTCCTTTTAATAATTTTCACATTTCTTCAGATTTATTGTTTAGAATCAAATTTCCATATTTTACAAATTCCAATCAATATTTTCATATTTTAATAGCTTTTTATTTACGTATTGTTTATTTCTTCTCAATTTGATGTTTTGGAAACTTTATTTTATGTTTTTTGCAAAATGCTTTTGTATTTTATGTTTTACTATATTTCTTAAAGTTATTGCCTTCACATAAGAAAATAGTACAATTTTTCTATTCGTTTGAATTGCTGTAAATGTAATACGATCTATAGCGTGAACTATGAATGTGGCAAGTGATATGTTGACAATATGATATGAATCTTTCTTAAAATTATTAATTTGATGACTCAAATATTGCTTTAACTTATTTATTTTTCTACACGATGTTTTATCCCTCCGTATTTAAAGTTTATACTCAAAATATTTTAAGACTGGAAATTAAGTACAATTAGAAAATTGATTTTTGATTGCCAGGTGTCAGATGAATTAGAAAAAGTAATTATTGGGAGTTAAAACTAATTAATGTTGCTCAAAGATGCTCAAGATTCCAATGAGATAAATGAAGCACAAAATATATTTTTATATTAGGACTGTAAAATAATTGTCTACTTTTCTTGTAATTGCAATTTATTTTGAAGCATGTTATTTATAAGCTTTACGGATCGAAGATTCTACTGTTGTATGTTGATGATTTTTATATGAAAATAAGCCGTCCAATTTTGGTGCTCAACTTAAGGGATTTGATATTAAAATAGCATTTAGAAAAGTAACATGCCATATATTTTATAAAATTTTTACATACATTGCTGTGTTTATTAAATAAAAAAAATATATGATAAATTAAACATTAGATTACATCTAGCGTTAATAATAAATTGCTACATTTCATTTTGTGCGTACAACAGCTATAAAACGTTATAAATAAAATAGAGCAATCTATTGATCCTCGTCAAGACTGTTCTTTATATTTTCACTCTGAATTGAGTGTTTAACGCTTAGAATGCTTTTTACGCTCATCGCGAATCTCTATTAAGCTATAATACCTAGCGAGAGCTGTAAAAGCGTTACAAGCGTAGTAATTTGATGGTGTTCGCTTGATGAAGCGAAAATTGAACTGATTTATCGATAACATAATAAAGTTATTCGTTTATTGGCGATATTAGTGAATGTTATTGTTTATGTCAAAATTCATGTAAATAACACTATATTTTGGATCTCTTGGGGGAATGTTCCAATCCGAGTTGTTTAATTTACAAAAAATATATTTAGATTGGAAGTTTTGTATTTAATTTAATGACCTCTTCATACTTGATTAAATACAACCCAGTGATTCAACTTGTATTGTGACAAATAAGTGTACTTTTTCAAATTCTTACTAAATTATAAAAAATATGTTGAAAACTGCATGCCAGTGACAAAAATTATGTAACATTACTTAAAATCTATGTTTTTACAATATAATGAATATAAAATGTATATAAAAGCAATTAGATTGCTTCAGCACAACCTTATGTACTTATAAATTCAATGTATTTTAAATATTGTATAATTTACAAAACGAACATTGTATAAAAGTTAGTATAAATTATATAATTAACGGACGGAGTTTTATTTCTTAGTTTTACGGTTATATCTACATTTGGGTAAAGATCTTAATGTAACATTAAACTAAGCGATGATGGGGCGGTATAGGCAGATTAATAGAAGTAATCCGAAAAGCCTTACATTTCGACGACTCATTTATAATCTATGCCAGAGATCTGTCACAAGAAATGGTCAAATTGGAAAAAAAGTTATGTGATATATAAATACGGCTTGCGTCGGATTGTGGGTAGGCAGTAAATGTAACGTATACAAAACTTTTTGAAAAACTTCTTTTTCCGTCGCCTTAGTACTTTTTGTATTTTGCGCATTTATTGAATATGTTTAATGAAAGAGTTCCTATTTTTCTCTGTAGGTATAGTACTTTTTATGCTCTCGAAATATTATGTGACTAATATGTTTTGTTTAGTCACTTATTTGAATTGTAACGTTCTTTGATATTTCATAATATTTTTTGAATAGGAATAATGTTAAAATCGTGCCTGCCTCGATGGCGTAGTTGTACTAAGGTACGGTTACAAAGCTGAGGTCTCGGGTCCGAATCCTAGGTTGACAAAGTGATATTGGATTTTCTATTCCTTATCACCCCAGAGTCAGGAATTTGTGCTTGATATGGCGATAGGCTCGCCACCTATCACATTGTGGGACGGAACATACAAGGCAAAATGTGGGTGTCGTGACACCTCTAGCTACCCCTTCTGGGATATAGGCGTGAGTTTATGTATGCATGTATGTATGTAAAAATCGTTTATGTTTTGTTTCTTTCCATTTAAACGTCCTGTGCTCTATACCGCCGATACATTATGATATTTTTACATTCTGATGCGAGATGTGAGATTACAGAGTATACAGAGAGCTAATGAACATCGATTTTTAATTTATGGTTTGCGTTGTGATTAATGAAATATAACTTTTCTAAATTAATTTTATTGCATGTATATTTTATTTCTATTCGCAAAAAAGTTCAAAAATGTATTTTTAAAATTATAAAAACACTTTCTATTTTACAAAAAAAAAAAATCCATTCATGAAAAATTCACACCTAAAAATTGCAGTTAATTTTCCGGTTCCTAAAACAAAAGGCATCCTTTTTCAAACCGTAAAAAAATTCGTCAAAAAATCACATTGCACTTTAGACAAGACATTTCTAGATTGTTCCTCATTGGGTGAGACACTGGTTATATGTTTAGTTCCTCTTGCTGCTGTTGATGAGGTATTTGCAGCAGTGTGTGAGGAGGTGCTTCTCTTTCTCCGTGGATCCGTTCTGGTGGATGGCGGTGGGGCCGCCTCGTTCCCTAGTGTAGATATCGAGACCGTATTGACCTGAAAAACATATATAATTAAGGAGTTGGTCTTGTTAAGTATTTTTGGTAAGTTTTTACATATTGTTTTAGGGTGAGTGGGGGCAACATTGAAAATAGGGTAACTCACAAATTAATCCATAACACCAGTCTTAGCGCATATTTTGAATGGCTGACAACATTGTTAAGAACTCTATTCTGTTAAGTCTCACACCTCAACCAACTTTGTGTGATATAAGCAAATTACCAACTAGCGGTGTTTTCGTAAGCTGACTTAATATTTATTGATTATTCTAATAACACATTTAAATGGATGTCCTATAAAATTGTGGCTATATTTTTTTTATTTAAAGAAAGGGACTGATTCAGGTACGCTTGTAGTACGCAAATATAAAGAAAGAGGGTCATGATATCGTCGACCCTCCTCTTGATTTGCTTTTGGACTAGTTTATTATAGTGGCATGCAAAAAAGCAAAAATGATTCCTCCCTATTTTTAATATAACAACATAATCTTCATATCTACACTAATATTAAAAAGAGGAAAACTTTGTTTGTTTGTTTGGTTGTAATGAATAGGCTCAAAAACTACTGGACCGATTTTAAAAATTCTTTCACCATTCGAAAGCTACATTATCCACGAGTAACATAGACTTTATTTTATTTTGGAAAAAAATGGGGTTCCGTAAGATATTTGGATTTTTGGGACACAAACTGAAAAAAATCAATAATAACCAAAGAAGTTACTTATTTTGCGTACGCTGCCTAAACTACAAGAGATAGAACCATAAAATGTTATAATTAATTGTAGATCTTATAAATATCTACAAAAAAGTCCGCGACACACTATACCTATCTATGTCGAGTGAGGCACAACAACCACATTTTTATTTAAAAATCTTGAATTTTTTTTGGACTACATTTAAACGCGTTTATTTTACTCATGCTATTAATCCTTATCAAAATAAATTATTTCATCAATAAGTACAGTTTATGTTGATAATATTTGGTCTTTGAATGAATAAAATTGGACGTTTGGTTTTGAAGTTGTGGTGAAATTAAAATATTACGATTTCTGCTGCACAAAAATCTTTATATGTACATGTATATGGAGAGACGGGTAATGGGTAAAGGGTAATGTAATAAATATATAAACTTAGTATTTTGTGAAGGAAACGTGTTGATTATTGACTAAAAATAATAATAATTATTAACAAAGTAACTTCTTTACCTTCCTCCGGGAACGTAATATAGAATGAAGCGATGTCATCAGCAACATTCTGCTGCACATATTTGGAGAGTCTCTTCTCATCGACGCCGTTCTTATGCAGCGTCGCCATGAAGTCCGCCAGGGGGCGCGACATTCGGAACTGGATCTCCAGCTCACGACCCGCGAATACTAACGCCTCCTTTAAGGATATTAGGTTTTTAAAGTAAAGGTAAAATGAAGAAAAAGAAAAAAAGGCAGTATGCTCTCATATTGCACACATTCAGAAAATCAATCGTTGGTCAAATTTAAAATCAAATCTTTATCAGCCCAAGAAAATATACAAGGAATAATAAAAATATTCCTATAAAATAAAATAAATACACCCAACAGTCACATACATAATCCTGACCCCACATTAAGATCGAGTCATGTTTTTTTTTTTTTTTTTTTTTTTTTTTTTTTTATTGCAGTGAATGGCGAGACGAGCAAGCCGTTCGCCTGATGGTAAGCGATACGACCGCTCATAAACAGTAGCAACATTCCACTGCGCTCGCCATCCTGAGACATAAGATGTTAAGTCTCAATATGTCCAGTAGTTACTCTGGCTACAATGTCCTTCAATCCGAAACACAACAGTGCATTTAAGCAGTGTTGTTTGACGGGAGAAATAGACATTGCGGTGGTACCTACCCAGATGGCCTCTCACATATGAGAGACCTACCTCCAGTCTGTCGAGGATATCAGGAACTACGAGAGATTTTTCGATCTCGCAACTACCCAGACCCGACACAAATACATACCTGTGGTTCACACAAATATTTGTTTCGGTGCGGGGTTCGAACCCGCGGCCTATTGTCGGCCGGCTTCTAACCAACTGCGCCACGGGGTTTGTCGCAATCCATCTTAGTATTTGATTACCATCTACGTATTTTCTCTATTCATAATATTTTCTGCAAACCAGTGTAAAACATTTGATAAACGAACCTGGTGTGTGATTGGTACAAGGCCGAACAGTCTGGTGGCCTTGGTGGGACCCCACTCGCCGCTCGCGCAGTCTGGTAGAGGAACCATCACGGTTTGCAGCTCTGCACAGCAGATCTGAAACAAATAGAGTATGTTAACACAATTTCAACCTAGTATGAGTAGTTTTAGAAATCATTTTTGTTTGTGTTCTACTTGGCAATATTTTACTGATGTTTGAAGAGACTGAAGATGCTTCAAAAACTTTGTGTAGTGTTTTATATTGTAGGTTGAATTATTATTTAAATATCATTTGTGTTTTACTTGGCAATATTTTACTAATGTTTGTTAGATCTGAAGATACTTCAAGAGTCTTGTGTAGTGTATTTTCTTGTATGTGGAATTGTTATTTAAATATAATTTACCTTAAACTTGCAAACGCTCTTGAATTTCATGGGTTCTCCGGTGAGGTATTCTCTAGGCGTGACCGCGTTGGCGAAGATATCGAGCAGGAATGCTCCGCTGCAAGGCGCGTGTACTCGGAACGACACCACGTTCCCGACTACGGACTGAAAATAATCATACATACGTAAACTCACGCCTTTTTTCCAGAAGGGGTAGGCTAAAGTGCAACCCACGTTTCGCTATGTATTCTCCGTCGCACGATGTTATAGGGGGCAAGCCTACCGCGCTGATAATGAATAGAAAAATCCCATATCATTTTGCCTGTCCCAGGATCGAACCCCATACCACATCTTTGCAATCTTACTGAACTACAATTGCGCTCCCGAGGAGATTTCAGAGTAAAGATCTAATTTAATGAATGAACCTCTACGAAGATATGATTGGCGGTGCAAGTTTAAACGAATACGCATGATTTTCACTGCATTGGGCCTATCATAGTTGCAAGAAAGATCTCGATCCCGCAAACTATTTCAATGCTTTGTAATACTCTTTTGCTTTGGATTAAGGCGATACTGACCACAAAACCGTATCCCCCGCAAGCATTTTGGCTTTATCTTGAAGAGTACGGGATGAGATTAGCTTAATTCTTCGGAGCATCAACATCAAACGATCGATTTTTAACGCCCTTTATACAAAGGGTTAAATACATACCTGCATGACGAATCTCTTGAGACTGACGCCGTCGAAGCCGTCGCCCTCGGTGTCGTAGAACTTGAGGTTATAGTGGAATATCAAGGAGCTCTGCATGTGTGCCGGCATGGCTATGCGCATAGTCGCCGCACCTGATCAACAGAAACAGGAATTTTTATAGATATAACAGTAGATGAATGCAAGAACAGTGCTGCAATACTAGGTACTTACCACGTATAATTATGCTTATAATTAGGTATTATTTTAGAATAGGGAATATGCATGCCATTTTTTTATATTTTTAATCAATTCTGTATGTTATTACATTATCGGAAAAAAATATAAGTCTTTGAAAATATCAATCAAAAAAGTACAAAAAAAATAATCAAAACTGCTATCAGTTTCGAAGCATTTAAACGCCATGTTGGCGCGAACTCGCTGTGACGTCAGAGGGCACGATATGAACAACGTAGTATTTGGATTAAGTTTCTTTCATGAATTGCTACAGAACTGTATTTCGTGACAAAATAATCCATTTTATTTAATAGTATAAAGAAAGCACAAAATAACTCATAAACAAACGTAAAACAATACACTCAACAAGCTAAAACTTTATAAGAACGTGCCCTCTGACGTCACTTTCCTTTTCAAGCAATAAATCGCGTTTCGGAAAAAATGCGCGGCAAAATTGAAATGTCATTTTTAAAGTATTTATTTTACCGATTTAGAGTTGATAAATTTAAAAAATATCTTTATGGTATATTTCTATATTAATAAAGATTACAAAAAAAATATTTTTACTTATTTTGAAGTCTGGTGCATATTCCCTATTATTTAAGACAATGCATGTGTTTCGGTTTGAAGGACATTGTAGCTAGAGTAACTACTGGACGTAATGAGACTTAGCATCTTATGTCTCAGGATGTCGAGCGCAGTGGAATGCCAAGCATTGCTTTATTATTCAACATGTTGTTTGATTTTGGTACTGTCCATATGCAGTCGTATTGCTTACCATCAGCCGAATGGCAACAGGCAAGCTCGTCTCGCAATTCTTCGCAAAAAAAGTCTAATAAACCGCAAACTTCTGTCGTACTGTAATAATTTTAAGTATTGCTGTAAATGATTTTTACTCTTTAAACAGCAATTCAGAACAGTTGGCTTAAGCCGTGAACTTGGAAACCAGTGTCCAACTTAATTAAGTTATCCATCCATCCATCCATCAGCCAAAGGAAGTCCACTGCTGAACATAGGCCTCCCCCAATGATTTCCACAGAGACCTGTTGGAGGCAGCCTGCATCCAGCGACGTCCCGCGACCTTTACCAGGTCGTCGGACCATCTTGTGGGTGGACGTCCTACGCTGCGCTTTCCGCTACGCGGCCTCCATTCGAGCACTTTCCGACCCCATCGGTCATCAGATCTCCGCGCTATGTGCCCTGCCCATTGCCACTTCAACTTGCTAATCCGGTGGGCTATGTCGGTTATTTTAGTTCTCCTATGGATCTCCTCATTTCTGATTCGATCTCGTAGGGAAACCCCGAGCATAGCCCTCTCCATAGCTCGTTGAGTGACTTTGAGCTTCCTAATAAGGCCCATAGTGAGAGGCCACGTCTCGGTGCCGTAAGTCATCATTGGCAACACACAACTATCGAAGACTTTCGATTTAAGGCACTGAGGTATTTTGGACGAGAAGACGTCGCGTAGTTTCCCGAACGCTGCCCAACCGAGTTGGATTCGACGATTGACCTCTCTCTCGAAGTTGGACCTGCCTAACCGGACCACTTGTCCTAAATAGACATATTCGTCAACAACTTCAAGAGTCGAGCCCCCAACACCGATGGGGGTGGGCACAACATGGACATTCGACATGATCTTCGTTTTGTCCATGTTCATTTTAAGACCCACCTGTTGGGAGACTCGATTGAGGTCTTCGAGCATAGTGCTAAGGTCTTCCAGCGATTCTGCCAAGACTACAATATCGTCGGCAAACCGAAGGTGAGTGATATACTCGCCGTTGATGTTGATGCCGAATCCTTTCCATCGCAAGAGCTTGAAGGCGTTTTCCAACGCGGCAGTGAACAGTTTCGGAGATATGACATCTCCCTGTCTCACGCCTCTCTGTAGTGGAATAGCCTTCGTACTCTGATCTTGTACTCGGACCGACATGGTGGCGTTGTTGTATATACACTTCAACACTTCGATGTACCGATATTCCATATGGCACCGCTGGAGAGACTGTAGCACAGCCCAAGTCTCGATCGAATCAAAGGCTTTCTCATAGTCCACAAACGCTAAACAAAGCGGCAAGTTATATTCCTCGGTTTTTTGTATAACTTGCCGAAGCGTATGGATGTGGTCTATGGTACTAAAGCCTTTTCGGAAACCGGCTTGTTCGGGAGGCTGGAAGTCATCAAACCTGCGTTCGAGACGATTTGTGATGACCCTCGAAAACAACTTATAGACATGGCTCAGGAGCGAGATGGGCCCGTAATTCTTCAGCAAAGTGTTATCACCTTTTTTGAAGAACAGTACCACCACGCTCCTGCTCAATGCCTCTGGCGTTGAGCCCTCGAGGAGAACGGAATTGAAGAGCCTCTGAAGGACTTTCAGTATCGGCGTTCCGCCCGCTTTCAGAAGCTCTGAAGTTATTCCGTCCTCGCCCGGCGCCTTGTTGTTTTTAAGTTGCTTCAGGGCCATCTCAATCTCACACAGGCTGATGTCCGGGATATCATCGCGTAAGTGTCGGATCAACTCGGCTCTCGGGTCTTCGGCCGAGCTAACAGCAGGTTTGGCAACCGAGGTGTAAAGCTGTCCGTAGAACCTCTCGATCTCCCTTAATACCTCTGCCCTCGTCGATACTACGCGGCCGTCTTCCGTCTTCAGCCTAGACAACTGGCTTTGCCCAATAGACAAGTCTCTTGCAAACACTTTGGAGCCTCCGTTCCGCTCGATTGTCTCCTTAATGCTCACAGTATTGTGAGCACGGACATCGTGCCGCAAGGACTTCCAGATCTGTCTATTGAGCCGCCGATATGCTTCGGCGTCAACGGAAGACTGCAGCGCTAAAGATTGACGTTCGGCCATGAGGTCAAGAGTGTGGATCGAAAGTTTTTGTGGTCTATCTCTACGGCGAGCTCTAAAATACTTAGATCCCACCGTATGGACAGCTTCTACCAAACCGCTGTTTAGCTCGTCCACTGCAAGGTTTTCTCCTAGACAATCAAAGCGATTTGTCAGCTCGAGTTGAAAGCTCTCGGGGTTTTGGATATGGGCGCGAGTAGGTCGGAGCGTAGATTTCAATAAGCGACGCCTTTCCGATTGGACATTGATATTCAGTGTGCCCCTAACCATTCGGTGATCACTGCCGGTTTTCACCCTGTTGATCACAGAGACATCTCTGAATATCTGTCTATTCGTCGTCAAGATGAAATCTATCTCGTTTCTCGTAGAACCGTCAGGACTCAGCCAGGTCCATTTCCTGTGAGGCGGCTTCTGGAAAAAAGAGTTCATCGCAAAGAGTCCCTCTTTCTCCAGAAAGCCGGCCAGCCTCTGACCCCTGGAGTTCCGTTGCCCATGTCCAAATTGCCCCACTTTCAACTCTGCATCGCTTCCCTTGCCCAACTTTGCGTTGAAGTCTCCCATAACAACATTGAAGTAGGTTTTGGAAGTATGTATGGCCCGACTTATGTCCTCATACATTTCCTCTACTTCTTCATCTGGGTGTGTCGAGGTCGGCGCGTATACCTGTATGACCTTCAACGAATATCTTTTAGATATTCTGAGTATAAGGTATACTACCCTGCTCGACACACTTTCGATGGATACGATGTTGTTGATGAGAGACCTGTGGACGAGAAATCCGACACCTCCTCGGGACTGTTGGTCGTCCCCCCGGTAGAAGAGCAGGTTACCAGACTTCAGGGTTATCGTATCCTCCCCGATTCTTCGGACTTCCGATAACCCCAGAATGTCCCAGTGTAACCTGCTCAATTCTTCTTCCAGTTCGACAATCTTCTCGTCTGTCCTCAATGTGCGTACGTTGTGTGTTACCAGGGCCAGTCGTCGTCGGGGGTGGTAGCCGGGGCCAACCCGGGGATTCTTAGCACCCCCTGCCCCACCGTAACCATGACTGCTACCATAGCCAGGAATAGTGGGGCTGCCGGGGACTGGGGGCCTGGTCTCTATTTGTGTCGCCATTGTGGGGGTATTTGCCGTTACTCGCCACGCTTGGCAGGCGGGTTGGCGAGCGCAGTAGGGGACTGGCGTTAATGACGCTGCTGCCCGCCATTAACCGGGGAAAGGAAATAGGATTTGTGGGTAGAGGATGTTATAGGAAAGGAGAGTATGGCCTGAGGGAGTGGATACTGCAGTCACGGACGGGAAGTTAAGGTGACTGCAGTAGCTCGGGGGCCGAGGTCGCGTACTCGTAGCACCTATACTAGGACAGGCCATGACCACTAGATAGGAGCATCCCTGACCTAATTAAGTTAAGGAATGTTAATTAACATTCCATGATAAATTTTCTATCACAAAACCTCCATACCAGTGGAATCAGTGTACATGACAGCCTTAGTGTTGGGATCGCTGAAGTAGAGGCCGTAGCGGAAGAACAGCGAGCGCACGAAGGGCAGCTCCTCGAAGTCGTGCAGCGTGATGGGCGTCTTCAGCAGCTGCCAGTCCGGCTGCAGCGGGAAGAATTCGTAGATGAACTCCCGCGGGTCCGTCAGGAAGTAGTGGTCGTCATACTCGTATCTGGAAATAATAGAAAAGATTGTAAAATTGTTGGTCTCAATTCGAAAGAATTGTAAATTTATAGTATTGGATTGGTAAACCTTCAATTGTATTGTGTTGTTTGAATGTAAAACTTCTTTATTACTAGTTACTTGAAGCTTAAGGTCTCTATATGAGGGTTAAATGCAAAGTTTGCAAGATTTTTTTAAATTATCTATCATTATATTTCCGAATTGGCGTATTCATTCGTTAAAATATTAAAGAATCTGTAGGTACCTAACCATTACAAATTGTATAGGAATAAGGAGTATATTATGTAAAGCCATTTTACTACAATATCCCAAATATCTGCTTAAAGATTTTATCTTCATTACGTTACGATGTATGTAAGACACTTGCTTCTTCTATTATGACGTCATATCATGTGAAGGGATAATTGAAACCTGTAGGTCTATTTTTATACCTCAAACTATCACTCTTCCCTCTGTTCCCTGGTTTCGGAGCATCCTTGGCGTTAACAAGATGCCTGGCGCCCCAATTACACTGAACAAACCGCCACGCCCCCGCCACGTAGACTGCGTTCCAAGAGTTGCGGAACCTGTTGTCTTCGAAGCGCACTCCGGGCTGGTAGCCGGCAGACTTGCTGTACCCTTTGATAACCACGCAGTGGAGACCTGCGTAGCTGCGGACATTAATTTGGAAAATTGAAAATGGGAATAATATGATATCGAGTTAGCAAACGAGTGGCAACAAACAAGGTTGATAACTTGCTTCCTCAACATTTCAGTTTAAAAATCATCATTTATTCGGGATTTAAGGAATTCAAGTCGTAAAACCATAACCATAAGTCCAGTAACCCAGTTACATTAAATTAATACTGCAGTGTTACATTTTTGTCTATCAAACAAAGGGATTGCTTAAAATTATTATAGACTCTAGGTCCTCAGGGTACTCAAAATATGATTCAGTTAAAGCAGAATAATACACGATACCATGATTACTCGAACTCGCTCGAATTTGTCAAAACATACCTGCACAATCTCTTAAACAGTACATGGTAACTTTCAGTTCCGTGTTTGATGCCCCTGAGAAGACCGAGCGGCGAATCTCCCCTTAAATTGTCGTCGAATTGTATGTTGTTGAGGTTCTTAACAGTGATCCAGCGGAATATAGTCCGCGCCTTCTCCACGTCGCTTGCACATCTGCCTACGAGTTGCCGTACTAGATCAGTGAATGTTTTTTGGTCTTCTTGTGCCACCTGGAATTATGGATGATGGAGTTTAAGACGTATGTATGAAGCCTAGTATGAGTTTGGAGTTAATGAACCTCTTAATGTTAGGGCAAATAGAAATAAAAGATTAGATTTAACATTATATTCAAATTAGAATTCTTAGAATAAACACTATCATATTGTTATGCATCAAATATTCAAATACTTTGTGTGTGCAGCGACTAAAACTAACACCCGGCTTCAGTTCGGTAGCAGCATTGATATACCCTGTATATTCAACCTATCGACGTCCACTGCTGGATGTAGGCCTCCCCAAGTAAACGCCAACCATCCCGGTATTGAGCTAATTGTAATTAGTCTACCCTAATTCTTGGGTGTTTCTAATCTTGAGAGGAATTGAGGCATCCGTCTATCAAGATGGCTCAGCATGGATTGAAAGACTACAAAATTTTGAAATTGCTTAAAGCGATATACGGTAGGAATATTATTGTTAATTCTCCTTACTGAGATGGCAATTTTATCCACATCAGCGAACTCGGCGGGGTCGGTGTAGATGTGGAATTTGGACACGAGCGGCGGTTGCGGCGGCGGCGCCCGGGCGGGGTAGGGCGGCGCCTCCTCTCCGTCCACGAACAGCGACGAGGCCGCCATGTACTCCGACCGGCGCTCCTGAATCAGCTCCATCATCTCGTGGCTCTGCTTCTCTACTAGAGCTGCTGTTGCTGCCCTGGGGTTTGTTGATTAGGTTTTAAAATCAAGTTTGGTGGTTCGGACAGATACTGATAAGGGACACCAAGCTTGTTTTCCAAAAGATTACAGAAATAGAACAAAGATATGTGCTGTAAATATAAAACACCTGTTTAGGTCAAAATGTATCAAAAAACGTTGATATAATGTATTCATAATGTGCACATTTATAATTTTGCAAGCTTCAAGAAAATATGTAACGATTTTTCAATGTATGATGACGGCTTGAATTTACAGTGTGCATATACGAATAAGCCTGTAAGTGGTAATAATTTAGAGTTAGCTTTTTATTAGAATAACCGTTAACTATACCTCTCATGCTCCAACATTTTCCTTGTAAGGCTTTCTTTCTTCTTATCCCTCCGCAGCGTCATGTTCTTTTCGAGGTCTGCTCGTTCTTGCTGATGACGTAACGTCAGCGCCCCTATCTCGGCGTCCGGTCTTCGCTTCTTGATCTGCATCTCTTGCTGGAACCGGCTCGTGAGCCTCTCCAGCTCGCGCTCCCATTCATCCTGGAGAATAATTATAAAGATGGTAAGGCCATTATTTAATGGTTAGTAAATAGAGAGTCGAGTAAATGGATCATCCAATGCTAAGGCTACGTTTACACTAAAATGGTGATAGGTAGGAATCAACCAATCATAATGCACATTTATGTCATCATAGATGTGTTGAACCTATGTGATTGGCCGATTTCTATACATTTCTGTGACCGAAAGTTCGTCTACGATTAAGTCCAAAATGCCAAAAAAAAGCTATAGATTTCCAAAATCAGAATAATTATTGCGTGATTCTTGTCTTGATGCGTGGATATGTAGTTAGTTATATAGAAAAGTTTGATTTGGTTTTTGGAATATATTTTCGATAAGTTTCTTGATTATTCCAAAATTTTTCTTTCGACTTAAAGTCGAGTGTTAGTTTTTAAACAAAAAATGTGCAATATTAAAATCATTTGAATGTAAAATTGTTATACTCCAAAACAAAATTGCTCTCAAGTATTAGTCAAGGCAAACCGTATCTGTTATTAATGAGAAAACCTACACAGTTACAGTGCGGCAAATAAATAGCAAATACGCTGCATATTCTAACTCATTCATTTTGCATACAAAGTGAATGCTTCGCGTGAATGGCTCGCATTCTGAAACAATTCCCTAACCGTACTCGTAGTTTGTGAAATACGAGGAATTAATTCTACATATTATAACGCTTAGGACTTAATTATGTAAACGGGAATGTGCATGGGAAAAGTACTCAATTGAAAACTCAAATCGAAAATATAATATCTAAGCATGTAGGTACGTTAATAAAAATGTTAAAAGTAGCTAACATTCACTTTGAAACCAATATTTCTAAATAAATGTAAGGCATTTTCAGTAAATCCGTAAATAGAAAATTTAAGTAGTTTATTTTTTAGTTAATATTGAACATTAGGTATTGTAATTCATTACGAAAAATCATACTTTAAGAAAAGTTATATTTGTTTCCGATATGGCGATAGGCTCACCCTCTATGATACAACTGAACATCAATAAAAAAATTACCTTGTAAAAATGGTATGGATTCCATTACAAATTTCGAAAGTATGGTACCAAAATACTCTGATTTTTCTTTTCATTTTAAACGGTAACTAACTACTGGATATTGAACTACAAATTGCTTACTCATACAAGATACCTTCCTAATAAAACTAGAATATGTAACCGAATCAATACTCGATTCGAACTCGTACCTGTATTTCTTCTCGTATTCGTCTGTTCTCTTCTTCCCTGTGTTTGGAGAATTTTCTATACAAATCATCTTCCTCTTGCCGATGTTTCATCTCCAATTTAGTTTGTTCATCTCGATCCTGGAACAAGCATTAATTAGGTCAATACAATTGAATAAGCCTTGGGCATTACTGATTAATTTATTTTTGTGATTAAAGGACAAACTCGTTGGATGATTGAACAATTTATTGGAGTAATTGATTTTAATTTCAGTCTTGCAGATCATACTTTTTGCGAGGCATAAATAAGTTGGTGTGGAAAGGACTACGAACTCGGTGGTGAGTGGGTTCAAAAACACGTAAATTTTGAAGTTATTGCTCAAATTAAGAATTCACACGTACTTTTCGTGTATATCCCTTGTTAAATGTTATAGCTTAAATTTACATTGACATAATTAAATTTGTTATTGTAATGCATCATGAGGCAGTTGAAGCGAGGGAGGACATAGGAGCTGCATTCCTCTGTGTCTTCACTGGCCCTATTTGTCTGTGATGTTTAATTCGTGGGCAACGTGCATTTTAATTAAATTTTTTGAAACTTAATATTAAGTATAGTTATTAGCAAAGTGTAATTGTTTGTTGCTCCTTAAAAATTAATGGCGAGATGGATTGTCCGGGAATCATGAGTAAATTTTCTATTAATATTCCCGTATAAAAACCCAGACTCAATAATTACGGTCCCTTTTACACTCGCCACTCATTTACTAACTTAGGTTCAAACTGTCCCGTAAATAGAATCTCGAGAACCTATAATAAATTCCATAGGTGTAATAAACTCGACATCGACATCTTTTCTCAAAGTAGAACCAAATTCCGAGCAAATATTTTAAAATGCAAATCCTCCAATTTAGGTGCATTTGAGGATTGAATTGATTAATTAATTAACTAATGTTCTCTCTACCAATTAATACGATTAATACTATCAATTGCCTCTCTTAATTTGTTTTGTTTCTGTATTTTCTATTGTTTAATTTAAGGTCAGTTATTTTATTTCATTCTGTTTTATCTTATGTTTGATTTGGTTATAAATGTATATTTTTTATTATTTGAATGTGTAATTTGAGTTATGATTTAATTTTTAAAGTAATTGTTTTTTTGATGTTGTATTATTACTTATTTGAATATTTGATTTCAGTTGTTTGTGATTTGATTTTGCTTAATTTAGAAAAAAAAGTAGTAATTCATTTTAATATAATTTAAGTAAGAACTAATTTGATTTGATTTTTAATGATAAATTTAACTTCAAACGTCATACGCATGCCGTGGTCGCCTATAATTGTAACGGTATTTAGCATGTGTTTTAATTATTGATTTGTTAATAGTGTAAATACACGTTATGTTGGTGATCCTAATAAAATAAACAAATAAAATAAATAAATGAAAAAAAAAATAGCTTCTAATTTGTAAAAAAGCTTGCATAAGGGAGAGTTCTGCAAAGAGTTTAAACTTTAAGGGCCCTTGTAGCATAGAAATGTTCGGGAGAATTTACTAGCATCCAGTCCTGACTATAGTCCAAAAACTCAGAGATGCAAGTGGTGTGGCTCAGGATTTATTCCCTGATCTCATATTTGTCAGTCGGCTCTGCTACCAGTCTAGTGGCTATCGATCATTGGATACATTAATTAATTTGAATCATTAGAGGGAATTTTTTTCGTTAATAATAAAAAGTAGTTGTTTGTATTCATAATTGATCTATTTATCATCTGTATATGCCTACAATATTTCATCTGTCAATGGTCTCATTAAAGTGAGATATAGATTGTTGGTTTATAAGTTATAAATGTAACGAATGTTGTGCAAGCCTTTACATATAATTAATGTGCGAAATTGCGCGGGGTACGCGATGACTGATGGCCGGTGGTCCACATCTGGTGACCGCTCACTCGTCACTCATCCCATAGAAAGTGTCGCCACCTGGCGGCCGCCACGCCACCGAAGAAAGTGAAACGTTCCGATTGTGTCGTTCACCTGCGCACCGCGGCTCCCTCCCTGCCCACAACCGGTCACGGACTCGCAGATTATGATTAGATACTCACAGATGGAGCCGGCATTTTTTACCGCGCTAGCCGTTACTTATTGTAACCGAGATGGAACCCATTGTCGGCTTTTTATTGTAATCGTAATGGTTTTTTTATTCGCAGTAGCAACACCGTCATATCTTCCCATATTTGAACAGCACAAACTGTTGCAACCGTTTCGACACGACAATATTCCAAATTCAAACAACGCATGCAATGATAAAATGCAACGCGCGTTTCGTAATGCAAGCGAAGTAAAATGCGTCTCAGTAAACTTGTAAATCCACAACAAACTACGTTCAAGGTCCGTTCATTTTACAGTGTTCCGTCGCGCTGGGACCTCGCGGCTCGCGGCTCGCCGATGTGGGTCACGTCACGTCATCACCATTCAATATGTATTCAAAACGCACGTTATGTTTCGCTTAAAGATATTTATCGTTTATTTGAGTGTGCAACACCGCGCGCCGCGTGTCGCGCCTCGAGAGGATCATTGGCATCGTAACAACATGTAAATATTACGCGCGCAGCGTGTCACAATGGTGGCGCATTATCGTTTCATACATAATGCGAGTTTTTATCAGCGGAGGGTCGGTCGTCGAGGAATTTGTTTTCGTACAATTTAATCGTCTCGATAACAGCACAACATTACTGCTGTCAGTAGCGCGACGCAGACTCGCCGACCGGTCGTGTTTCATTCTGTGTGTAATTACACATTAAAAATGCTCAAACTAGTCAGAGGTGTGCGCCGGCTGAGCGCTCAATGCCGGCACAACAGCCACGCGACCGTCATCGGTACCGAGCCGAACCGATCTGACCCTTATTATCAGGAGAATAAGACCAAAATGGATGAGTTGGTGGACGAACTGCGTCAGAAAACTGCAAGCACCGTCACGGGTGGCCCAGAAGAGGCAGTGAAGAGGCACACAGCGAGAGGCAAGCTGCTCGTTAGAGACAGGATAAACCGGTTGGTAGACGAGGGCTCCGACGTGTTGGAATTAAGCACGCTCGCCGCCACCGATATGTACAAAGGCCAGGTCCCGAGTGCGGGCATCATCACCGCTATCGGTAAAGTTCACGGTCGGGATTGCATGATCGTGGCCAATGACGCCACCGTAAAAGGTGGCACATATTTTCCTATGACGGTAAAGAAACATTTGCGTGCGCAAGCGATTGCGCAGGAATGTCGGCTGCCATGCATATACCTCGTCGACTCCGGCGGCGCTCACCTCCCGGACCAGGCAGACGTGTTCCCCGACAAGGAGCATTTTGGCAGGATATTCTACAACCAGGCAAACATGTCTGCTGAGGGCATCCCTCAAATATCTGTAGTGATGGGATCATGTACAGCCGGCGGTGCATACATTCCCAGCATGTCCGATGAAAGTATTATAATCAAGAATCAAGGGACAATTTTCTTAGCTGGTCCGCCATTAGTGAAGGCTGCTACGGGAGAATCCGTAACAGCGGAAGAGCTAGGAGGCGCCGACCTGCATTGTCGTCAGTCTGGTGTGACAGATCATTATGCTCTAGATGACGTGCATGCCTTACATTTAGCTAGGAACGTAGTTTCAAATTTGAATTGGAATAATGACCAAAGAGCCAGAATTTATTCAGCAGCAGCTGATGAACCTCTACACGATATTAATGACCTACACGGTATTGTAGGAGCTAACATCCAGAGACCATTCGATATGAGAGAAGTTATTGCAAGAATCGTTGATGGCAGTAGATTCCACGAGTTCAAACAACTTTATGGGGAGTCTTTAGTGTGTGGATTTGCAACTATCTACGGTCATGCAGTCGGTGTCATTGGAAACAACGGGGTCTTGCACTCTGAGGCAGCTTTAAAAGGATCTCATTTCATTCAACTTTGCGCTGCAAGAAAGATTCCACTTTTATTCCTTCAGAACATTACAGGATTTATGGTTGGCAGAGAAGCAGAGGCGGGTGGTATAGCCAAGAATGGTGCTAAAATGGTGACTGCTGTAAGTTGCTTCAAAGGGCCAAAGGTTACTGTTATTGTTGGAGGCAGTTACGGCGCCGGCAACTATGGTATGTGCGGACGAGCGTACTCTCCTAGTTTCCTATACATGTGGCCTAACGCCAGAATTTCAGTGATGGGTGGGCCTCAAGCCGCTACCGTATTAAGTTTAGTTGCTAAGGAAAAAGCGCAAAGAGAAGGTAAACAATGGACTGAAGAAGACGAAAAGAAAGTAAGGGGGCCTCTTGAAGCTCATTTTGAGAAGGAGGGCCGTCCTTACTACAGTACTGCGAGGTTATGGGATGACGGAGTCGTCGCGCCAGAGGACACCAGAAAAGTCATTGGATTAAGTTTATCAGCTGCTTTGAACGCTCCATTCAGAGACAGCAAGTTCGGTGTGTTCAGAATGTGAGTTTAAAAATATCTGTTATTAAAATTTAATGGTGATGTTTATTTTATTGTGAATGAAACGATGACGTTTTGTGAAGGTTAAGAAATGTCTGCCATTGTGAACTTTGTTGTGGTTTTACTTAAATTAAGATATTTGCGTTAATAGCGAAGATATTGTGCCTCGTTGACAAATAAGGATCTAACTCAACGCTAAAAGAAAAAAATATTTACGAGTAGAATGGAGTTAATTTGTATTATTTTTAGAGATGGGCCGAGTAACACTTTTGCCGAGTAACGAGTACCGAGTTTTACTCGGCTCAATTTTTTTTCAACCGAGTACTCGGCCGAGTAACTCGGTTTTATCAAATTTTAACCATTGTTGCTGGCATTGCTGGCACGTTTGGCAAGAAAAGTCTACGAAGAAAAGAGGACTAGGCTGTTACTAGAACATGCAGAGAGCCTTATGTTCCTTCATCGTAACTTACCTTTATTAAATTTTAAATATTGATTAATTTTATTACTATTCTCTTAATTTTGTCTCACTAACTACTCATTCATTAGCATAATTTTAATTTTATTAATTGAGATTGTCAAAGATTTCCTAAATTAGTCAGAAATACTTTTTGATTAACACTGTTGTTTTAATTATATCTACCTAAATATATTGCTTTTCTTAAACAACGTATACTCGTCATTCAAACAGAGTTATTCGGCCGAGAACGAGTATCAAAAAACCCGCCAAGTACACCGAGTACCGAGTATCAACCGAGTACTCGGCCCATCTCTAATTATTTTATTATTGTGTAATTAAGTTAAAATATAATACCTACTTTTGTTTCAAATGGTTAAAAGTACAAAATCGATGCGTACTGTACACAGATTTCTCTGTTATCTAATCACAGCACTGATATAATTTATAATGACGGCCAATTAACTCAAAATATTCTGATTATGAAATACAAGATAATTGTTTTTTAATCTGTACACGCCTGTTATGATTATACTTGTTTCTATGTAATGTATTATGTGAATGTTTAAAATGACAATAATAACTAAGATCGGTATAGGTATTTTTTGAATTATTTTATAAGCGTTTTGTATAATATATTGTTTATCATATAATTTGCATTTTCATTACGTATTATCGATGCAGCTGTATATATTATTTTCGCGACAAATAGACATATACAATGATCAAGGTTATTATGTGTTTTATCCCATAGGCTCAGACTTTGAAATAAATATATTAAGGACAGGGCGGAAAGCGCGTAAAGTGTTCCGATGTAAGCGGTGCGCGCTCCAGTACATCTCTAGTGGAGTGTTACTGAAATTTATTGATTTATTTAATGCTTCATATACATAAACAGTATAACGGCGGACTTAATGCCTGAGGCATTCTCTGCCAGTCAACCTTTAGGTGGTGCAGAGAGAGAGCACGGTAGGCGCATAAAAAAATTAATATATTTAAATATATCGCAATATTTTAAGTATATCGATCGCATTGAAAATGTTCAAAACCGCTTCATTAAGTACCTTTGCTACCATCAAAGAATTCCATACGATTCGAAAAATTATCTAAAGTTATGTCAAAAATTTCATTTACTACCACTTGCAAATCGCAGAAACATAGCAGATATCTTACTATTTTTAAAAATAATCAATAGTGATATCGACTGCCCTGATCTCTTATCCAAAATAAACTTCAAAGTCCCTTCTAAATTATATCGATTTAATCCACCCATATATGTACCACATGCGTCAACTAACTATAGACAAAATAGTTTTATTATACGAACGAGCAATAATTTCAATAGCATCTGTAAGCAACACAACTTTGATCTTTTTCTACCACAGTGCATTCAGCAAGGAGATGTTTGAGCCTTAATTTTTTTCAAAAGACTCTTTAATTTGTATTATTATTATTTTTTAGTATTTTTTTTTCTATTACACAAATTTGTACCCAGCCCTGTATGGTTGTTATACTGTTGCTGCTCGTGTGAACAGTTGTAATATAATAGTTTATTAATTTTGTAACCAGTATCTATACGTGAAGACTTGTAATTGGCTTTCAAATTGCTACACAACTGTTACATTATCATTTTAAAGCTGTTAGTCTTCCATGAAAATAAATTAAATAAATAAAATATGTAATATGAAATTGGTCGTAGCTCGCAAAGATTTTGAAAATGCTTGCTTGTATTATGATAGAAAGTTAATGAAACTGAAGATTATATTTTTTGTCACCGTTTAGTCTAAATCTATTAAATTAAGGTCTTTGTTTAGCGCCATTTTCACGGTCATCTTTTTGAAACTTTGAAATATACTGAAGAGCTATACATAGTTTTTTAATCAATGGTCGCACATAACTGGAGACCATAGTGGAATACTATTCGTAGTGACGCACAGAAGTGTATTACATTCCTGATTGCGTGTGTATATTCGGTTAGAAGAGATCAGCAAAGGTTAATCGACTAGTGAGAGACAAACAACTCTTCAACTTAATGAAGTGCGTGAAGGCCTGTCGGTAATGAACAAGACGCGGCTGCCAACGTGTTCACGGTGGTGCCGGGTTCAAATACCAGGCTACACTGATTTTACAGAGTCATGTCTGTATTACAGACACAGTAACTTAATAATATTGAGTTACGTTTTGGATGGCAAAAACACACCAATGCTTAGAAAAAATGTTATTCTGCAATACCGTTTCCTTTCTAAACATTTTGATTCTATACGTGATTCGCCATTGAAGTTTCTTATAAAAAATGCTATTATAGTCGAGTGTTAGAAAGTGATGTATTCGTTTTATGTTTTAATGCTAGTCATTTGGCAAGAAGATAGTTATATACGCATGATAATATCTATTTATTTTCTATCACCAATCTATTGGGAAAAAAATTACAGCCTCGGTGGCCTAGTTAGTTCGGCCCCGGATTCGGTCTTCGTTGTCGCTTGTCTTTCAGTATTTTTTTATTGCAATGAATAGCGACACCAGCATGCCGTTCGTCTGATTGTAAGCGATACGACCGCTTATGGACAGTAGCAAAACAAAGCAGTGAATTACAAAGTAATGTTTAACATCATACTACGCTCGCCATTTTGAGACATAAGATGTTAATATGTCCAGTAGTTACTCTGGCTACAATATCCTTCAATTCGAAACAACGAAATACAACAATGAAAGACAAGTCGGCAGACATCACGTACGGGTGCTTGTCGCCGACATGATTCTTTGCTTGTAGGCCGCCGGGTTGTAACGACGGGCTGTATCGCCGGGCCAGCGGTTTTGGTGTGTAGTACGCTTAACACGAAAACTTAAGGTAACTAAATCTAACTGCCACCCATCGTTCCAAATACACAAACAGAACATAATATTATGATACTCAAACACAGTACTACTTAATTGCCTGTAACAACAGAAAAACTAAAACAGGACACGATTACAATGGCGACTGCATATCATTGTATAAATTTAGCTACTCATTAATTAATGGAACAATGAACACAAAAACACATCCAGCGATTGATATGGTAATGTAATCTTTGACCCGCCGTCGAACAATTCAAAGTTCAAGTTTAAAAGGATTTGCACCGCTCACTTTTACCGAGTTGTTGACAAGGTCGGTTATTGGAACAAAGGTAGTTTGAAATGTAATTGTACCTGCTATTTTACCTTTGTTGTAACTGCATCAGCCCACAAACGTCCTACTGTAGGGCATGGGTCTCCTCTAGAATCGAGAATACGATTTAGTTAGGCCATAAAGTCCACCACGCTGCACTGTGATTCGATTAGTACAAGCTAGCTAGACAAAAGTCATTACTTCATTACCTGGATTTTATTACCTGAGCCTCTAGCCAGATACCCAGGTGTCCCAATTCTAAGAATTATTTTGCACTGATGTCAACTACCCATAAGTTAATGAGGTGGTTATAGAAAGGAAGGGTTGAAAAATTACTTTTTATTTGCATTTTTGCGCTTACCGAAATAACGTCATAATCCAGTAAGTTTAAGTATTTGATAAGTGTTATTTACGGATCTTCAAGCTAAGGGTATGTACTTCATAATTATATTTTAAAAAATAGATATAAATAAACCGCACTTATATTTAATACATCAAGTTTAGTAAAAAAATATTTTTTTTACGATTTTCTGCATTCATTGGACTAGGAAATACTTGTACCCTCTTGTACCCGGGCTGGAAATGATATATATGATAGCCGTATCTGTTAGCTTTTAAAATGTAGTATTTTTAGCCTGCGCACTTGAGTGCAACTTTGTCATTTCGTCTATTTTTCAGAATAAGAATTTTCAGTCGCAAATATTGAGATTTTTGATGAATGGCGGAAACATCTCAAGGACAACCGTAATAGTGGACTATATGATTTTCTATCGATGAAACATGATCTAGCAAATATCACTGTAGTATCTGCGAGGGAAATCAAAATGTCAATTGGAAGATTTTCAACCAATTGCGCAGAAAAATTGGAATCTTCTGGCAAGCCGCGATCGCTTCTTGTCTTCAAAATCTGAGTGGTTATCTTGGGATTTCAGATTCAAAGTATCCATACATCACTCACCACCATCATTATCAAGGAAAGCCCCCACTCCTGGGTTTCTATTAGTGGATTTCGTTGAATCAATTCGGTTTTTTGAAAATCCTGAATAGGCATCTGATATTACAGGTTTAAATGTGACACTAATTACGAAGTTTGGCGCTATCCTTATAACTTTAGCTTCAGGTTAAGACATTGATGTTGTTAAATTTAACTATTTTGTACAGGACACAAATAAATGTATGTATGTTAGTTTTTATTCATGGTATTTCATGCTGGTTACTCTGCACAATTTTTTTGTGCTCAGTCTAGCTATTGTGAAATTGGCTCATCTACTTAATGGACAGCTTACTGAGGAAGCTCAGGAAGTACGTAATAGGGATCATGGAAGATTCTGGAGCACAATACTCGACAAAAATCATAGACAGCCATAAATAGGGATTTACTAAATATTTTGCATCTAATCCTGTAATAAATGATCTTCGCAAATTTACAAAAAAAAAAAAACAAGTAAACTTCCCTTTGGGGTTTTAGACTTTATAATACCGAATGTAAGTTCTAGTGTTAGTCATAGTAGATTTTGTCTAAATATTAAGATATCAGACTATGATGTAGAAGATTCTTCAGAAGAAGAATTTACTGAAGTAGAATAAATAAGGGTTGTAAATAATATTGTACTAATGAATTTCTGAGCTGCAGCTGTGTATCATACCTTTTTTATTATTGTTGTTGTCTTATTCAACTTTATTATTAGTTAAAACATATTTGTTTCAATCTGCATGTAATAAGTGAAAAAAAATTATTGCTACTAAATCGTAATAAAGCCCCATCATGCCATTAGTATTTAGGTTATTAATACTTGAGTTTTTACTGTTATTAATTTTATTTAATTTTGTTTTTTTACTTGTATGTCAAATTAAAAAGAACGTCTTGTATTTTTTTTATTTTTTTTTCTTTTTTTTTGCTAAATCTGTATTAAAACATCATAAAGAAGCCGCACAAAGCAAAATACCCCAATAAATAATTTTGTCCCGCTAGCTTGTACTAATCGAACCACAGTGCGCTGGCCTAGTGCAGGTTGGCGGACTTTACTCCTGTAAGCCAGGATCAACAGTGGCACGCATTGTAATGACACCGAGTATTGAAGCTCGGGGAATGTCCGGGAATTTCTTACTTGTCTTTAACAACTCTGTTCTCTCTCCCTCTACAGAGAGGTTGTATAGTAACAGTACTATACAAATAAAATTGTTATAAGAGCAATAGGTAAAACTGTTGGATTTTCCCACTGAAAAATAAAAGAACCACCTTGACATTTCAATGATATTACGAAATATACTATAATGTGAATTATCATATCAAGTTTTTCGATGTTTAATTCAAGAAATTGGCATTTGTGTCTACGACCAGTCAATAATCATATGAATTACAGATAGATATATAGACACATTTAATGGCCGAATTATATAATTATTTTTCGCTATTACTAGGAAGGTAGGAACAGTTAAAGGATACAGATTTTATTGTAATATATTTTTCTTAGCAAACGCAAGGACTGTATTTTCGTTTAGTCTGTTTATTGACGCTTGCACGACATCATTTCGGATATGTAATTTATAAAGGTTTCCAAATATTTATACTGGGTATCTCAAGACTGCTACCGAAAACGAAGCCGGGTGGTAGTTATAGTCGCTACAAACACAAAGCAATTACAATTTTTGCATAGAAACGCATAAATTATTTTTTATGATTTTTTAAATATCGTCATTTTTGGGTGGTAAATCCATAGTTCTTGCTAAAATAATAATTTAAAGTCTTTTATACCTTAGAGTATTTATAAATAAAAGGGTGTTCACTATTATTTTAGGAAACAATGTATTTACCACCCAAATATGGTCATAGGAAAAAAATAACAAAACAAAATTGACACTTTTTTTGCAACTTTTTCTGTTGCATTTTTTTTTATTGCAGTGAATGGCGAGACGAGCATGCCGTTCGCCTGATGGTAAGCGATGCGACCGCTCATGAACACTAGCAAAACCAAACGTCTTGAATTACAAAACAATGCTTGGCATTTCGCTGCGCTCGCCATCCTGAGACATAAGATGTTACGTCTCAATATGTCCAGTAGTTACTCTGGCTACAATGTCCTTCAATCCGAAACACAACAGTGCATTTACACTGCTGTTTGGCGGGAGAAATAGACATTGCGGTGGTACCTACCCAGGGGATCTCTCACATATGAGAAACCTACCACCAGCATTGTGTCTGAAGTCGCTTAAACTACCACCCGACTTCGTTTTCGGTAGCAGTCTTGATATACCCTGTATACATTTTACGTGGAGCCGATTTTAGTTGCTAACTATTTCGTCGTTGTGAGACAATCTTTATAACAACACCAAGAGTATAGTCATATCTGCAGAGCCCTCAAATCCATTTAAACAATTATGTTAATAAAAGACATCATTCTCTCAATACCGTTCCATTTTACGCTTTCGAGCCGCAACGGTCGCATGCGTGGGGATTTTTTCAAGCGGAATTCTTAGCAAGAAAATCCGTCAGCCGGTTGCACTCGTACCGGAGTCTATTAACAGAGTTAATTGCTGATATACATGGCGATTGCAAGGCACCGTGGCCCGCTTTTCAAAACATGCGTATTTTTAATGGGAATGACTTATGAGATTAGTGTCAAGAATTTTATTGTGTAATGTAGGCTGCACGGAATGTTGCCTTTGCTAAAGAAATTAAAATTTGTTGAGATTTATTGTTGTTGCGTACGGTGATTTGGTATTTTTTTTATCATTCATTGAGTTTAATTGATTTATTTAAGATGAGTCGTTAAAACAAGTTACAAGAATGTTATCGCCCTAAAGTTAAAGTTCGTTGTAGGTATTGAAAACTGCATAATATTGGATTAACAGTCCGCAATGGAAAATCGCGGAAATTACCACGATCAAAATATAATTATTGTTTTCAAATCCATACAAAGTCATTAAAGAGAATCTCTCAATACACAACCCGAACAAAAAAAGTCCATATTTGCAATACATGCGTACGCGACACCGTCATAAATCGTTTTAATTTAAATTTATAAACGGCAATGTGGCGCATTGTTAGTGAATCATTGCACGGAATGCAAGCTTATTATATTGATATTTATGTGATATTGCAATTGAAGACAATTTTCTGCAGGGCCGTTCAGGACATTGTGCTAATGAACTTCCTACATGTATAATATTATAAAGACATACCTATACGAACCGAGGCCGTGTTTGTTTGGTTAACTTATCCTATCTTTTATATTTTTATATTGCATAATCGGCAAACGAGCAAACAGGTAGTGATAACTAACTCCCATGAGCGGATGCTCACAGCGTTTGGTAATTTTTTTTTTATTTAAAATTTTACGGCTCTGGAAACAAGTCCTTTTAGCCAATCCTTAACTATTACAAATCGTATGTTCGAATTATATACAATCATAAATCTATATACATTTACATCAACAACAATTTTTCTACTGTACTACATATATATCTATACAGCGGTTTATACATTAATGGATTCTTTAACATTTCTTTAACTGACGAAGGCTTATATGTTGATAGTTCTAATAAATCCGAAATTAAAATTAAACGTATTAAATAAAAGGACCTGGACAGTTTCTGCCTAGTTACTTTTTATCATGTACAAAAACAAAGCAATAATTGAATGAATATAAAAATCAACTATCAATTTAAGAATATGTCTTATTTCTGTAGAAGTTTAGGGAGTAATATAAAGTTTAATAAGATTTTGCATTGATTGATGACCCATTTCCGCCATTGTTGGCCCCGCATAAACGTTTCGTTCGCAGTAAAGCAAGTGTAGGAAAAAAATAATAACTTTGTCTAAAATATTCCTAAAAATAATCTATAAGTAGGTAATAGGTCATAATAACTAACAATACTAAATATATATAAAGCAATGTTTGTAGTATATACTTACACATATATTCTTCCCATTTTTACACACTTTCATTGCAACAACTAAACGCTGCAGTAAAATACTTGACATTTGACAGTTGCTTGACAGGAACCATGCTTTGTTTATTTGTTTACATTGTGACACAATTAAAATACGTCTCGGTGTATATTTTGTGTAACTTATAAAATATTAGTTCCTTTAAGTTCCAAATTCGATGATAAAGCATTTATGTAAACGTATTCTTATTAGATTCAATAAATTAACGGATAACCAACAAAACCTAACCTGAAAATAAGATATGTTTTTGTAAATATCTAAAAACCCTGAACTTCATAGGCTTTGTAACTTTTCTGTATTAATCTTGGAACAAACCTTACCCCAACAATGCAAAACTAATTGATGTAGACGAGATTCGAAGTACTAGGCACAGCGCCATACAAAAACTGGCCATGTCCTTTAGGGCAAGATAAAATAATATGGTCTAAGTCTGCTGGTTGTACGCCACAATATTGGCAATGATCAGATGCTAATATTTTCATCCTAAACAGATGAGCTGGAGTCTGACAATGTCCAAATCTTAATCTATTTATTATAGTTATACATTTCCTTTCTTCAAATTGCATTTTATTATTATTAAACCATGGGCGGGCGGGTAGGTTCTCTTGTATTGATGCATACCATTTTCCTTTACTTTTATTTTTTTCCTTCCAGTAGCATTCCCATCTAAATCTAGTTTTTTCTTTTAATGTCAGAAAATAATCTGTGTAGGGTATTTTCAGTGCATCATTATGGTCTTCATCCCAATGAGAATTAGCTGCTTTATCAGCTAATTCATTACCCTGGATTCCCGAATGTCCGGGTACCCATTCAATCCTAACCACCTTGCTCTTGTTCAAGTTATACAACAATTCTTTTATATTATAAACTATATAGTTGGTTTTATAAGCCAAAGTTGAACCATATATTGTTTTAATAACACTCTGAGCGTCTGATAGAATAAGTATTCTGTCAACGTTACCTAAATCTCTCGTGTACATTAAGGCTCTATAAATTGCGTATGCTTCTGCTGTGAAAATACTACTCTCGTTATTAATTCTATAATTTTTACTTATTTTCTTATACGAGTCATAGAAAGCAGCACATACACGATCTAGGGTCTTTGAGCCATCAGTGTATATTTTATACCAGAGCACATTATTTATGTCATCTACGCTATCCCTTTCTTGAGTTGAATCTAACAGAGCATCGTATTTACAATTATATACAGGGTGAATACTAAATTTATACATATTTACATTAAGCTCATTCATATGAGCCATTATAGTGCACAATTCAGGAATGTTGTTATACATTATATCAGAAGGACGAATGTAATCGTCTAATGAGGCATCGCATAAATTTTCAGGCAATTTAACAGTATCTAATAATATTGAGCTGGTTTTGCATAAAGCTTTTAAACAAAACTTTTCCGCAAAGTGTAACCTTCTAATAGCCAGAGGAGGTACGCAGACCTCAGCCTCAAGTGCATGTATAGGCGTAGTTCTCATTGCACCACTTATTATTCTCAATGCAATATTTTGGATAACATCTAATTTTTTTAACAATGAAGAACCGGCATACATATAAGCTAAATAACTATAATCAAAATGACTCCTAATGATACTTTTATAGAGCATTAATAAGGTTTTAGGATCTGAACCCCAGAATGTTCCTGCCAAACTTCTCAAGATATTTAAATTTCTTGTTGCATTTTTACATATGTAATTTATATGGCTTTGAAATTTAAGCTTATTATCTATTATTACTCCTAAAATTTTCTTTTCTTTCACTTGAGGAATGGATAAATTATTATATTGAATATTGATCAAATCATCAGTACCAAATACAACAAGAGAACTTTTTTCCGTATTAATATTTAATTTTAACTTATTACTGTAATATGAATTCAACTGACATAAAGCTAGATTTAAATTTTGTTGAGCAACCGAAATATTTCTGTCAATTGAGTAAACAACAATGTCATCTGCGAATTGTAACACTTTATCGTTTTTTGTAAGATATTGTGAAATCTGAGAAGTATACAGGTTGTACAAGATAGGTGACAGAGATGCTCCTTGCATTAGACCTTTACTTTTTTTATTTTATTTTATTTTACAATTTTAGGAAAGCTTACAGACTAATTACCTACAGACATAAATATTTAAATCTTAAGTGTGTTACAAATTTGCCGATAACAAGCTTCCACATATACAGTATCTACATAATGTAATGTGCACCGATTTTTAAATGCTAGCTAATATAAGTTATTTTAATTTAAGAAATGAACTACTTTTTCTATGACACATATAGAGATATTAATTTAATTATTGACAAAGAAAAGAAAACAAAACAAAAGTAACAATCAAACATTACAATATAATATAATGTTTAAATATACATTTTGAGCTACACAAGGTGTACTTTTTGACCTTCCATTATTAAGTTTCAAAAAACATATTGCTCATTTTGCGTTTTACTACCGATGTACTAGTGCAAAACAAATCAAAATCTAAATGGCATGACACCTCATTAAATTTACTGGCACTACGTAACAAAAAAGCATTGCGTCTATAATTGGTAGTTGCAAATGGTACGGACAATAATGACCGTTGTCTCAGCGTAGCTGAATGAGCACGGATAAATATCCCACTCAAAAGCTGTTCACAGTCAATGCTACCATTAGCAATGTTCGCCAAATAACATATGTCATTAATGTCGCGTCGCAAGTATAATGGTAAGAAATGATACTTTTTACAGCGATGAATATAATCATTAGAGACCTGTCTAGCCCTGAAGTCCAAATAGTGTAAAAATTTCTTTTGTATGGCCTCGATACGGGATTTATAAATCTCATACCGAGGGTTCCACACCTGCGATGCATACTCTAAGTGGCTGCGTACGAAAGAACAATACAGTATTTTAATACATTTAAGTGAATTGAATTCTGATGAAACTCTAATTAAAAATCCTAATGCTTTAGATGCTTTATTAACAATTCTATCTATATGTTTGTCAAATATGAGTTTGTGGTCGTGAATAATGCCCAAATCACATATTTCATTAACTCGATTAATTTCGATGTTATCAATTGTGTAAGAAAAATTACGTATATTATTATTTTTTCTGGAAAAGCTTATTTGGTAACATTTAGATACATTTAAATTCAGTTTGTTATTAGTACAATAAGTAACGAATCTATTTAAATCATCCTGGAGGAGGTAAGCGTCAGAGTTATCATTAATTAGTTTTATTATCTTTAAATCATCAGCATATAATAATATGGAACAATATTTGAAACATTCGACAACATCAGCAATAAATATCGTAAATAATAATGGACCCAAAATTGATCCCTGAGGCACTCCAGATGGGACTACCTTCCACTTAGAGACGAACCCTTTAACGACCACTGCTTGGGTGCGGTTGTCAACATAAGATGCAAACCAACGATACAGATCGCCATGTATACCTGCTAACAGCAACTTTTGCAACAATATTTGATGATCAATGCGATCAAAACACTTCTTGTAATCGGTATATACTACGTCTACTTGAGCACCCTGTTCCATTCCTTCAGTGATAATATCATTTGAGAGCAAAAGATTTGAGGTTGTTGACCGTCTTTTGATAAATCCGTGTTGCTTTGTACCGAATATGTTATTGAGAGATGAGTAAACAGCCGTATGAACTATTCTTTCCAATACTTTTGCAAATAAACAAAGTTTTGAGATAGGGCGGTAATTTGAAACCTGAGATTTATCTCCTTTTTTAAAAACAGGCGTGATGAATGCAGATTTCCATAGCTTAGGAACTATACCCTCGGATATTGACCGTTTAAATAGAATGCATATTGGGAAAACTAGGCTTGTTGCACATTTTACAATAAATATTGGTGGGATGTGGTCTGGCCCACCAGTTTTATTCAGATCTAGTGATTTCAAAATTTTTAAAACTTCTTGTGGACATATTTTAACACAATTTATAGATGATAAGCATAGCGGGTTTTCATTGCCTTTAAAAGAACTCGAAATATCATTGCAATTAGTTCCTTGAAATGTTGAATGGAAAAAGTCCGCAAAAAGGTTACTAATGCCCGACCCAGTCTCTGCTGACGTTTCATCGTAGTGCATTATATGTGGAAGGCTACTAGCGTTTTGTTTACTTTTTACATAAGACCAAAAATTTTTTGGATTCTTTATTATGGAATCCTCAATCATGGACATATAAGCTTTATAACAATTATTTTCCACATCTGTAGCTCGTGCTCGTAGCAATGAGAAGGACTGATAATCTGATTACAAACAGAATATGGGCCGTGTAATAGCCCATTAAATTTAACATGAAACGACCGATCATTAAGGAAATTATGTATCCATTTTAACAATTTTCCGGGTAAACCCAATTCATATAATACCAGTATCAGTTGATTAATATCTACATTATCATATGCACCCTGTACATCAAGGAAGGCACAAACTGCAGCAGATTTTGAAAGGAGACATTTTTTCATGTCTGTGATAAAAGTGACAAAGCTTTCTTTTGAGATTGCGGAGATCTAACGGTCCTAACATATAACATCAGAAGTTTACAGCACAACCTCGATCAATTCCTTGTATGTTTTCATCGATTACAGCAAGATATTGATGTTATTATTCTGACAGAGTGTTGGTTGAACGATGCTTCAATTATCGCAAATATCGAAGGGTACAGGCACTATGGTACGAAGAAACACATAAACCAATCAGGAGGCGTAGTTGCCTATGTCAAAAATATCTGGAGCCCCAACATCTCGGAGCCAGATATAGAAGACTGCAACTGTCTTTGTGTAAATATCCCTAATCATTTTACAATTTATGGCATATACCGGTCCCCCTCTTTCAGGAATACCGAAAATTTCTTTCAATCGCTTTCTTGTGTACTTCACAACCGTCCACACGCCCCTTGCGTCATATTAGCAGGCGATATAAATATTAATATAAATTCGAACAAACCCGACTCAACATCATCGAAGTATCTCTGTTTATTAGCGGAGCATGGACTCAAACCAGCTTTCACCACACCTACTAGAAATGATTCATGCCTAGACCACGTCTTTCTTACTAGTACTTTCTGTGTCCACTCAGTTATCTACAATCCAGACATAACAGACCACGATTTAGTAATATCAAGCATTAAAGCTAAAATAAAAAAAAACCACAACATACTAACAAAAAATATGTTAAAGTCAACTACATAGCTGCAGAAAAGGAAATAGCTTCCATAGACTGGACATTCGTGACCAGTATAACGGGTATCGTCCTTTGTATTGCAAAATTTACTTCGGCGATATCTGATGTACTTGAAAAACACACGAAAACTATAAAAACGAAGAATAAGTTTCTAACACTAAAACATTGGATGACCCCTGGTCTTTTGAGATGCTCCAAACATTGCGATAAATTACACATTAAAGCAAAGATAAGCCCGAAAAACACAACTGCGCAAACAATATACAAAAGATATAGGAATTTCTACTTCGAACTAATTAAAAGGGTAAAAAGACAATACTATGAAAGAAAACTATTAGAAAATGAATGTAACCCTAGGCAACTTTGGAACTCAATAAGAGAAATAACGCATACCAAAGTAGCTGATAAGTCAAGCTTTGAGTTGTTGACAAACCGCAATGAGGAGAAAATCCTGGACCGCTGTAACCAATACTTCACCACGATTGGTCAAGATCTAGCCAACAATGTCCTGAGGAAAATTGGAGAGACACAAAGTACGTTAGCTTCAAAAGTTTACTTGCCAAATACACCAGCCAGTTCTCTATTTTTGCACCCAACTGATGAAACCGAGATACTTAGTACAATTTCTGACATCAAAATAAATAGCGCGCCAGGAGATGATAAAATAACAAACCGTCTTAAAAAACTCATTAAATTTCACATTACGAAGCCTCTGACCCATATCATTAATCTTAGTATTTCTGAAGGCACATTTCCAGATAGCTGGAAGATAGCCAAAGTTACTCCAATTTACAAAGGTGGAGAGAAAAACACACTTAATAACTACAGACCCATTTCACTCCTGAGCGCTTTATCCAAAATCTTAGAAAAGTTTGTCAACAAGAGGCTCATTAACTACTTGGAAAGGAATAAAATTCTGACGGATCATCAATTCGGGTTCAGAAAAGGAAAATCAACGGAACAGGCTATAAAGACGGTGGTTGATGACATTGTGGCTCAGCTTGACTATAGGCAGCCATGCATAGGTGTGTTTTTAGATCTAGCAAAGGGCTTTGACACAGTCTCTATTCCAATTCTTTTAAAAAAGTTGGAACTGGTCGGTGTCAGAGGCTTAGCATTAAAATGGTTCACCAGTTATCTATCAGGAAGATCCCAATACGTCAATGTTAACGAAAGAAAAAGTACTTGCCAATCTATTAATTTTGGCGTTCCTCAAGGCAGCATTCTGGGCCCTACGCTATTCCTTTTGTACATCAACGACATTCCGATCCAAACTCTTTCAAATGCTAGAACTATATGTTACGCAGACGACACAGCTATTATCTTCAAAGGCAGAAATTGGGAAGAAGCGTACAAGAATACCGAAGAAGGTTTGGCAAAGATTGCTAACTGGCTAGACAATAATCTTTTAACACTTAACATTACAAAAATAAAATTCCTATGCTTTCATAAACACACAGAACCAAGCCTAGATGTTCACCTGTTATCAGAATTCATAATTGTAGAAACCCTAATAACTGCCACTGTAATTATATTGAAAGATCAGATTGTGTAAAATATTTAGGTATTATTCTCGATGAAAAACTAAATTTTGGCTACCACATTTCAAAAACCACGGACAGAGTTCGTAAAATGATACATATATTTATTCAACTTAGAGATGTGGCTAGCAAAATTATGTTAAAAAGAATATACACGGCTATTTGCCAATCTGTTCTAACTTACTGTATCTCAATATGGGGTGGCTCAAGCATTACCAGAATAATTCTCTTAGAACGCGCACAAAGATCCGTTATAAAGGTTATGTTCAAAAAGCCCTACAGGTTTAACACACATCAACTATATAAAGAATCTGACTTGCTTAGTGTCCGGAAACTTTTTATATTTACAGCGATATTACATGTACACCGATTCTACACTTTGTACGAACACAAGGAACCAGGTTCAAGAACAAATTATCTTAATAAACCTCGCACGTTAACTTCGTTTGCGAAGCGATTTGGTAAATTTCTTCATCCCCACGTATACAACAGTGGCATAAAATCATGTAAATTAAATAAAAACCTTAGTACCCGTGAAGTTAAATTAAAGATACAACCCTGATTACAATCATTGGACTACCAACAAATTGAAGACATGCTAAAAATAAATTCTTAACACACATAGGTAACCTCTAACTTACACAAAGGCAAAAACACAGACACACTCTCGCTTATTTGTATACTTTCATTTCCCTTTAATTATTTTTTTGTTATCTTCTATAAACATTCCAGTGAAATCATGGACAGTCACTCATCAAACCATCATACTTTATTTTAATTAACTCTTAAATGATATCGATCTTCACAATTCAGGTCTCGAACCTAGCGTGGAGATCACCGACAAAATATTTTTTGTACTTTTTATCTAAAATTTATGTAAGCTCCTTGTATTTTAAGTTTGTCATGTAATATTTTTATTTTTGTCTAAATAAATTATTATTATTTCTGGAGCACTTTTACCTTTTCTGAAACCAAATTGGATATCTGGTAAAATATTGTAATGCTCTACGTAATAATCAAGTCTTAATTTGATAATTTGTTCTGTTACTTTACCTATGCAAGAGGTTAGTGATATGGGTCTATGTCTGGGCTAACACAGGTGAGATCTATTGCTGATGGATTTCTGTTTGGGGCCTGGACTGTTGTGGCCTTGCCATCATTTAACAAGCACAGATCAGCTTCATCGAGTAGGTTAAATAGTTGAGTACCATTTGACTTTGTTGTTGCACACCCAAAAGCTATGTGGTGCGCATTAAAATCTCCTGATATTAAGCAGGGTCTAGGTAAGGAATTAAATATATTTCTTAATTTATTTATTTTAAATCTGGTACTTTTAGGTGGACAATACACAGTCAAAATTGATAAAGGACCAGTGTGAGTTTGAACTGAAATTGCAACTGATTGAATATCCTGGTAGAATGGGAGCTGTATGTTTTCATATTTAATATTATTTCTAATCAAAATACCAACACCACCATGATCATTTTTAGCATTTTTATAGATTAAATTATACCCTGGAAATTTCAGATTATGACAATTGTTAGTTTTTAACCAAGTTTCATTAAGCAGCAAAATGTCAATGTTAAATTCTGTTAATAAAGACATTACAAGTGGCCGTTTGTTATTAATACTCTGAATATTATGATGTACTATTCTTATAAATCTATACAGCGTTTGGAACATTGATGTGTTGCCCGCCCATAAAATCAGGAGGAGAACGGGAAGCAAAAAGGATGGGGAGAAAAATGGTGTATCGGGTATCCGGCAATCTCACTCACCGAACGTAACACGAAAGCAATACCGTTCTTCAAGTCGATTTGGGACAGTGGTCCCGCCTATACGAACTGTCCATTGATGCAAAATCGTGAAAGACAGTGTGGCACTTCACGATTTTATGTTGATGAAACACCTGATGGTAAGCGCTGTACAATCCAAATTAAGTTAACAGTCAATCGAGTATTGTGCGTTTTGGATATGAGGTAGAGATGGTTAATGGTTAATTAATATCTTATTCGGCACTCTTATGTCGGCATACTTGAAACCAAATAAAAATAGGAAAGGCCGGAAGGAAGTCAGTTTTAGTTTTTTTTTCTGATGGCGTTTAAATAAAAAACATCATTATTATGTCCCAATATGAAATGATGAAAATTTGTATTTTTTCTTAATTCATTATAGCTTTAGGAAATGTATAAAAATTGAGTTTCTATATTGGTAGAATTACACATAATAATGTTTATGGAGATAACATATTAACGTGTTTGAGATATATAAGGATATAGACAAATTGTGAATCAAAGAGTTGAGTCATAATTTGTATAAGTTTTAATGTCCAATATTAGCACGATTAGATAAAAATTAATAAAAGTGCCGCTATAGAGCATTTTTAGTGCGATGTCTATGGCCTGTTCACATCTGGCGTTTTATTTTTGCTAACAAAATGAAACAATTATAACCTTCTCCGTGAGTTATGAATATAAATAAAGAACCCTTCTTAATTTTATATACTTCAGTAGGCATACGTGCATATTGGTAAAATAAGATTATAATATAACTGATACTGCAATTGCGGTATATTTTAAGAAATTGTAGGTAAAATGAATAAGAAGTTTGCCTAAATTAGGTTATGCAATTAATCAAAGGAAGTTTAAGTTATATTAAAATTGGGATTGGATAATAAGCCCCTAGTTTAAATAGCAAATAAAAGACGTTTAAAAATATGTGGTCATAGTTGTATCTGCGCCGCAAAAGAAATTGTATCAGGCCAGTGTACTGACCCAAACGCCTTTCCATACAATAAAACAACGCCGTAATTTGAATAACAAAGGCCGCGTAATCGTACAATAGTTACAATATCGTTTCGCGTGTCCTACGCAATACTTATTTCAATCCAATAGTTTTATTTCATAGTTTATCATATTTTATTACTCTCTCTGTTTTTATACTTTGTTGTTAATAATTATTTCTGAAAGTAGAAAACATTAAAAAAATGTCTACACCTGTAAGTTGTAACAATCACGTGTATATCTTGGATTGAACAATTACTACATTTTTCATAAGTCAAGGTATACTTTGCTGTTTTATATTCTAAATATAATAACTAAATCAATACTTGCATATCATAAACTACAATTTCCATCGCTAAGGTATTTCCCTATCCAGCCACATGGTCGACTGTTGCATTCGATTGCACAATCGTGCCAATCACCCGCGCTCTTAATTAACAACTTTCTATCGAGTCAACGAACGAGGAGACCGTAGTATCGCCGCTCTTTGAGTTTTTTTTGTGACTTGGGTAATTTCGTATTGTTTATTTATTGTTAGATTTTTGACGGCCATTTTGAAATTTTATTTGATTTTTTTCTTGACATTGTGTCTAGTTATTGCGTGCGATCGATCTAAAGTTTTAAGCGTCAACATTGAATATTAATTATCTTATTTTCGGTGTTTCCGAAAAACTACAAAAAAACCTTAGTGTCGAAAACAGGAGCAAGGATCAAGATTTAAGAGTCCAGTTGCGGAATAGGCTGTTTAATATACCCCTTTTCCTTTTCTATAGAAGATAAGAAAAAAGTAACACTTACTTTTTTCCCGTCTATAAGAATGTCTAGGGTTTATTCAATGGAACGTTTAGTTATTCCACTAGATCAATCTTAAGATTGAATACTGACTAGTCGATTACAGAAAAAACTAGAATGTACAGTATAGAGAATATTTCCTTTATTCAACAATTATACTACATTATTCTTTAAGCCAAGCGTGAAAGAGCAATTACGCCGATCAGCGTAATTATACGGAGAAGTGTTTGATGCTTATACACTAACGAAAATGGACGTTTTCTATAAAATCCATTAGTTTTCCCATCTTGTAAGTCTTAAAATAGAGTATTTCTTATAACCAGAGCATAAATAATTTATTTTAATTTTTATGAAGTTCACATATCACTTATTTTGGTCCTTTGCAAGTCCGGTTTGGGCAGCGGTATCGCGACTTTGATAGCCGCGATGTCGTCATCCGGATCTCCCAAACCTTTTTTGGGTCACGAGCGAGGTCAAAAACCTTATTTATTTTTATTGCCCAGCACTACTTCCTAAAAAGTCTGAGTTGGTTGCAAGTCTTAAAAGCCAACTGTAAATTAATTAAAGAAAAAACGTGTCTCTTACTTTCTGAGGTCTTAGTACTACATTACTTTGCCCTATATATTTTATGGTTTCAGGCACAGGCCTAGCAAATTCTTCAGGAGGTGGTTTACTAAATAATCCCTACAATTTTCTTTTTTTTTTGTAGAACTATCAGTAAGTACGAATTTATTTGTGAATAAAAGTATCGAACTTATATTTACAGCCTTTTTGACTCATTGTATAAACGCCACATTTGGCGTTTTATTTTTGCTAATAAAGTTGACGAATATAAAACTCCATGGTGATAATTTTCAAAATTCGAACAACACGTTCGTACATTCAATACCATGCAGTGGCGTAACTACACCATCTGGGACCCGTGGCAAAATCATCGGATGGGGCCCCCCTTTTGTGTATGTAGAGAAAAACTGTTAAGTTTGTTTTCCGGTACCCCGGACGAGATCCAAAGGAATTTATCAGCATCACTGGTATGCCAGCAAATTGCGGCCGAGGCGGGTCATCAACAAAAACCTGCGCTAGCATACCGAATAAAACCCTGTCTTCCGCATTTCGGGCGGCACTGGACATCATCTCAGGACAAGAAGCGCCCCGATTCCTTCCCAGTGATTGCTCGGTGTAAAATCTAGACGCAGCTCTCTTTCAGTGGGAGGCAAAGTTGATTTTCATTTATGTCTAGATCTGGACGCCCCTTTAAGAGTTTGTGTGTTTGTGTGTGCTTTCGCGTCCATATCGGAATTACAGTTACTAAGAGTGCGCTGCACTGCAGTTAATCCGACGGTCCCTCTAGGTAGCCTCCTAAGTCTTGCTTGGGAGACCGTGCTAGAATTCTGAGGCCCTCTAACTATAAGATATAGGCGTCATTTAAACAGATCGTGACCTGAAGTTTTCTTATTTGGAGGCGGCGGCGAGGATGGTTCCGCTCACAATCGCGATCGTTAACCGCGACAACACGTTCTAGCAACACCAGGGACTCTAGGCAATTGAAAAAATCACGGCCAATACTCACAGTTCGCTCATCACCTCAAGTCAAGCTTCCCGACATCTATTAATCGAGTGGGTCGGAATGTGTCCCCGCAGTAGTTCTTGAGACGTCCACCCCTGAGATAGCCCTCGTAATCACGCGCCTATATTGTTTTTTTCGATCAAAACAACCCAGACCCGGCGTAATGGAATATAGCCCATGTTCATCCAATTCCCAAAAAAAGGATGACCAATCGGATCCTTCGAATCACAGGCCGATTGCTGTCACATGCTTACTCTCCAACATTTTGGAACGAGTTGTAAATACGCAGCTCCTAAGGTATCTTGAGCATCACCAACTGATTAGTGACAGTCAGTATGGTTTTCATCAGTGTCGCTCGGATGGTGATCTCCTCATTTATCGGACACAGGACCATTGGAGGCTTGGAAAGTGGGGGTGAGGCGATTACGTAAGCCTTGAATTTTCATCAAGTGTGGCATGGGCGTAGTTCTCGTGAAGCTACCTGTCTGGTATTTCAACCCGAGGAACTCTGAAAGTACATCGCCAGCTTTCTGGATGATCGAAGCATACATTTTTTAGTGGACGGCTTTTGCATCGAGACCAATACTGTTCTCCCATCACACTTTCCGTCACCGCAGTAGAGTTCATTCTTACTACATGGAAATTATCCGTTACCGAAAAGTACGTTTCCACTGTTCTTTTTACCACGCACGTGCAAGCTCTGGAATGAACTCCCTGCTTCGGTATTCCCTGAGCGCTATAACCTATCCTTCTTTAAGCGAGGCTTTAAGATAGTGCTCTCCTTACGGTAGGAAGCGACTTTATTTTGCTGGATCCTCTGGATCATCTGCGAAAGTCCATGAGCGGCGGTGACCGTTGACCATTAGACGGGCTGTATGCTACGAGCATGCCTGCAGGCCATAAAAAACTCCACAACGAGACCAATTAGTCGTCGTAATATCTTTACTACGTGGCTGGAGCCCAAACGCAGCAATGGTGGTAAAGTTTAATTCTTTTTAAAACCAAATCGGCGCTATACATACATACATAAACTCACGCCTTTTTCCCAGAAGGGGTAGGCAGAGGTGCCAGACACCCACATTTCGCCTTGTATGTTCCGTCCCACGATGTGATAGGTGGCGAGCCTATCGCCATATCGGGCACAAATTCCTGACTCTGGGCTGAAATGAATAGAAAAATCCAATATCACTTTGCCCAACCCGGGATTCGAACCCGAGACCTCAGCATTGTAAGCCGTATCGTAGTACAACTACGCCACCGAGGCAGTCGGCCTAAAATAGATATAAGAGCCTAGTCGGAAATCGGCGCTATAATATGTACATAATAGTTTTATTTCAATGAGTTAAATTCGCGTAAATCTAAACAACCATTATTATTTTTATGTATCACAAATAAACTAAAATAAAATAAAAATCTGTAATAAAAATTAAGAAAATAATGTTTGATTATCAATTTTGTTGGTAATAAATTAGCTAGGTTATTTTTCTGCTTACAGCCTCTCGGGCCGCCGGGCCCCTAAGGTCGGGGGCCCGTGGCATTTTGCGCACTATGCCACCCTATTGTTACGCCACTGATACCATGAGCATATGGTCACATTATTCTCATCCAGTATACACATGCGTAGGACTATGTTTTCCATTGCCATTAAACTGCGAGCGATAATTGCTAATTTATACTCGCATCTTAATTGAGTCATCAATAGTCAGATTGCGTACATGTTCCATTTTCCTTGGTAAATGTACATGTATGGGTTCGTTCGTTGGCCGAGCACAATTACCAATTTTGGCGCGATCGCGTCACCCACCACAAACGTACCAGGCGTCCACAGAATCATAATGATTCTCAGGTGTTATTTGGAAATGAATTAAATAAAATACGGGCATTGGCGCTATATGGAGGTGCTTCTTTGTTGTTAATATTTGGAGAACTTGTATATATTTCTTACAAAGCTTTTAAAATAATTAATTTAACATTTAATTATGTATTGTCTGCAATTGTTTTCACCTTGTAACATACAAGGCTTCTCGATTTTGAAAATGCTGGCATAATTTTATTCGCACGTAAATGGGAAAATAGTAACCAGAATGATGTAAAACAATTTGTTGGTGGACCATCAATGAATGAGTTTAGACCAAAAGATGGTTAGGACTATCAATGGATGAGTTTAGAAATGGAGAGGAGGGGATCAAATTTAACAATTCATCGGTTCCATCCATCAGTTGAATAATTAAGGTATACAGTACCTACATATCTAATTAAGGTTGCTGGTAGCTGCCAGAAGCAGACCGAATCATATTAATCACCATAAAAACCCTTCAGGGCGGCTTAATTCTACCTTCCATTTTCTTATAGCTGGACATGCTGATGACGTAACCACCAGTATTGATGACGTATCAGCGACGTTGCGGCGACGGGGACGCAACGCCGCCACGCTCCGGTTATGCTTCCTAGCACATTAGCATGAGCTGTGCGCCTGATGTTACCTCATGCAAATAAGGACCGTTAGTTGTAATCACACTTTTTAACCGACATGAGGATTATGAGGTATTGGAAAGTTATAGGAGGACAAGGTTTCTAGATCAAATGAGTAGTGAGGCCTTGCATTAAAGATAAAGGCAATATCAACGTTTCCTTTGGTCTAAATTCATTCTATATGCAAATATCACTAGTGGTTGGGAGAGACCTGTGCGCAGAAGTGCATTAGCCTATTGAAGAGAAATATTTTGTAACGTCCTCTGGTAGACCAAGAAAATCTGTTAATTTCTACAGTAGTACGTTTTTGCTTAATGTGAACTGAAATGTTTACTCGACAAATGTGGTTTTTAATCTTAGAGTATTTGTAATATAAGTCTTTGTAATAGAGGGAGCGCTGGTAAAAACGAAGATACAAATATAGAGGTTGCGGGCTATTGCCCACATTCACCCCTATGTAGCGGCGTCTCAGTTATTTATCACGTAGAAAAAAGGACTTAATAAATAATAAGTGGAAGCAATAAATAATAAGTGACACGTATCTTTGCCTGAAAATTTTATAACGTTTTGACATAGATCCATTTTATAATTTAATATTACCTATTCAAATTGAACTTATTGCTAAATGTCTTAATTCCTGATTACCTAAAATCAATAACCCTTCACCTACTTATATATATCAGATAAAATATTATAAATATTTATTTGATTATTAAGAACTGGGTGTTGACTTATCATAATTGCCTTGGTGACCAATAAATTATTACCATTTCATTAATTCATTAAAAAAATAACTGAAACCATTTCCCTTCGACACACGAAAACATTAATCTTATCTTAAACAGATGATGTCATTTGTCACAATAATTAAAGTTTTTATATATGATAATCATAAACCGTAGCTATTAAAGACGAATATATTTATTGCCTAACAGCCTACAAATATTAAGTATTTGAATAAAGTCTCTTAGAATCGTAGGATATAATTCATATGCATCGTTTACAGCTTATGTTACGAGTGGGAATTGCGTGGGATGTCCCAATTTACGCAATCTTTGCTTGTAATGTGGATTTGAAGGAAAAATCCTTTGCGAAACTGTTGTTGCTGTCAGTTATACTTTAGTGCTGATGAGATTGTAAAGTCGACGGAAATTAATCGTTATTCTCTTTGTTCCTGTGGATATTTCTGTGGATTTTCTACAGTTCAAGTTGAGGTTGGAAGTGTATATGAGTTTCTGTCTGATTACAATACAATCGGTAATTATTTTTATAAAACTATAATTTAATATTGTTGTGAACTTTAAGTCAAATCATTATTTCACGAACGATTTTATTAAAAACGTATTTTGTCTTAGTAACAATTTGTTTTATTTCAAAAAAACGTGCTATTCATATACTTGATATTCTCAACGTTTCTGAACAAATGACGATAAAATTCTTACTTTGGGAAAAAAAAAACTAAACGTCCCATTTTAGCGATTGATACTAGAAAATCCGTGACCCACAATCTAATACATTTCTGGGTTTTACAAATGACTTTGTAGTTATAAAATTTAAACATTTATGTATTTGGTTTCTTGTAACCTATACAGTTTATTTTTCATTGCGTCATTTTGGAATTACTAGAATAACATTTGGTATGCGAGATGGTGCGAGTGTAATAGATAACTTTTACTGATGAGCTTTTTGTTCAGCGTTTTTAGTCTCCTTGTTATAACAATTTTAATTTCAACGACTGTAAATGGGAATACTACCTAATTGGTAAAAGAATCGGAGGATAAGTCATGATTGCGGAACATCCGAGAGTCGATAGGCATTAGAGGGCAGTTGAACTATTTCACCTCGCAAAAGACAAGGGACAGTATGCTGAATGTTAACCTTAACTATGTGGAGACGCACTACAAGAGTAAGAGAGAGATAAAGGGTTGGTTAATAGCTATATTAAACCTGACAGTAGAATTTTAAAAAAACTGGGCAGCGGTGTTTATTCTTCGACAGCTATTACAATTCTAAATTAGAAAACTTCAAATGTTGTCACAAACAAAATGTAAAATACGCGAAAGTAATTGAATAAACTGTAACAAAACAGGCCATTGCTCCAATGTACCGTTCCTAGAGCATAACTTCTAATTCGAACTGCTTTATTAAATCCAGCGCAATGAATGCGCAAACAGTACGAATTATAACGGTGTTGCCATGTTCCCACGGGGGAGTCAAGTGTGCGCGCTACGGTTAGATTTATGAGCGGCGGGCATTGTTGATACCGTGTCTATGATTTATTGTCTTGGTCCGAACTCCGAGCTCACTTCCTAGTTTATTATCCGAGCGTAACCTTAGAATCTGCCGCGTGTAAGGTGCATTATGAAATATTGGCTCGATCGGGAATCGCTTTTTATTGATTTAGTTTTTTATTATTTAATACATGTACTAGATAAAGTGGCAGCGTACATGCTCTGTATATTAATTTATTGGCTTTAATGACTAGGCGGATCGGAAACTTTGTATGCTCGATATAAATTATTTCTTGTAAGAGTTCATTTAGATAAACTTATGGTAAAACTAGTAAAGAATGTTACATGTAGGTAAAAATATATAAAATGCCATTTAATGATGACTACAATTATTATATGTATAAAGCATATTGAAAAGTTTGTCTTCAAATAGTCTTGTATTTGCGGAAAGGGTTCTCACGAGTTACATAATATTAGCACACCTATTCAGTATTTATAATATATAAATATGTCCGTAAAGTTATTTATATATAAAAAGTGTTAGCACATTCAGAATATGGAAACTGTTAATTCCGTTACAAAACAATTCCTATCTGGCGTAATGTGCTAACAGACGTTCGAGACCACTGAGCAAATATATTTAGTGTCTTCGAAAATCGCGTACTTCATATTTTTATGTATCCAAGAATAACTTATAAATCCTACCCGTTTTTTTGGTAATATTTACATAACTAGCAACACCGCTCCCGTAATGTCAACTTAATGCAATTGACATTTCAATATTCAGATTTCAATATTCTCAATTCAGGTTTGTTTTATGAGTAAAGAATGTAGCTTAATGCCGTTAAATGCAATTTTTTGGTTTTACACGCTTTAAAACCGTTTTATATGTACTATAAATTAACTTTCGACGACGTTTTCAAATTGAATGCACTGCGCACAATAGATTTTTATATTTTAGAATGTACAGTACAAACAATGCTTATCTTTTCGACCTAAAAATCGCACATTGTGTTAAATAACGTTACGGTATATAATTTCCTTCGCGTTTCGTGGGAACACGCGTCACAATGCGCGGGTCACCGGGTCGCTGTTTTTAAGTTTCGACCGCCATTTTGATTAACGTTTTATTATTGGTCACTATTTTCTAATTAAGATCCTGTTCAAAATACAGGAGCAAAAAAAAACGGTAATATTTTTTTATACTTGAAATAAAAATATTTACCAGACGCGATAATATTATAATTTTAATATTTTAAAATACCTTCGGGACCTTTATCAAGCTTGTCAAATACCTAATTAAAATTAATGTATGTGTATAGTTACCATGACATTAATAACGTAAAGAGAAATGTTGGCAAATAGGCCGTGTGGTTCCGTGTTAGTCATCTTTTATGTGCTCAATCCAAACAGATAAATATTGTTTAAGTGACCTATGCATACTTTCCTCATTAGAAAAAAGAAAAATAAAATAGTTTCAATATTTTATTCCACACTAACAATGAAAACGACGTACAAATAAAGTTGTAAAAATCTATATATATATATATATATATATATAAAAGAAAGACGTGTTAGTTACTCCACTTATAACTCAAGAACGGCTGAATTGACTTGGCTGAAAATTGGTGGTGAGGAATCTTAGAACCAGGAGAAGGACATAGGATACTTTTTATCACGTTCCCAGTTTCCCGAGTTTCTGATGTTCATGGGTTCGTAACTGTCAAACATTTAATGTTCATCCCGTCGATACGGTAAACTCTTCCCTCAAATTATAGAACGTATTTAAATAAAGGTTTCGAATCGACAACATATATCCACAATATTCGATTAATGGCATATTTTAGATTTTAAAGATGTAAATTAATGACATTAATTAAACGGATTGACGTTTAAATTGGTTGTCAAATAATGCGTTCAATAATGTATTTTGTGTGAACTAAGGAGAATATATCAAGCTACATAAATAGAGACAATTAAATAAATAATTTGCACACGTAAAAAGTTATATTTACTTCTTTTCAAGATCGAATGTCACTTTATCACGAATTTTTACAGTAGCCTTTCCTTCGCTATAATTCACTGATAGAAATTAATGTATCGTCTCTTAGTGAAAAAGGTTATATTTTACCTAAATATTACTTGCAATATTTTTGGAAAAGCAGCATTGTGGGTGTGAAATAAGGGATGGAATATTGCATGGATAATCAGAATCACTAAATTTTTTAATGTCAAATATTCATAAGGCACACTATTTGGATATGGAGAGACGGGATATAATAGAGTGGGAGGTACGGGAGAGAACTGGGATAGCTGGCAGATTTGATAGGACGAAGTGTAAATGCACGGTATAAGACGGAATGGATAATGAAGAGAAAGGACGGGATGGATCGAGAAGAGTCTGAACAGACGGGTTAAGACGGGATTTAGCAGGACAATAGGATAGCTACGTCAAGTGTAGGCATACAAGGTTTCAAGTTATTATGCTAAATAATTGAATATAATATGAATCCTATGATAACCAAGGCAAAGCGAAGCGTGGCCGGGTCAGCTAGTATATTAATATAAATAAAAAAATACGAAGAAGTTTGCATGTGCAATGTTGCTGCATGGTTGTGACAAGTAGGTGTAAGTATGACTCATAAAAAATTAAGATTTTTTGATTTCCTTATTCCCAATGTGAATTTTACTGACATGCCATTTTCCAATCCTACTAATATTATAAATGCGTAAGTTTGTGTGTTTGTTACTTCATCACGTTCTTCTTCTTCTTCTTTTCAAATGTAGCTTGGTGATTTTGCCAATATCATGTAGTGTCTTCACGCTCAAACTAATGGACTAATTTTAATGAAATTTTGTATGGGGATAGCTGATACCCTGGCTTTTTATCCCAACAAAATGTGCACGGAATTAAAAAATATTTAATTAAGATTATTTGATTTCCTTATTCCCAATGTGAATTTTACTGACATGCCATTTTCCAATCCTACTAATATTATAAAGGCGTAAGTTTGTGTGTTTGTTACTTCATCACGTTCTTCTTCTTCTTCTTTTCAAATGTAGCTTGGTGATTTTGCCAATATCATGTAGTGTCTTCACGCTCAAACTAATGGACTAATTTTAATGAAATTTTGTATGGGGATAGCTGATACCCTGGCTTTTTATCCCAACAAAATGTGCACGGAATTAAAAAATATTTTTTCATACTTAAAGTACGGCAGTAACATTGAGTTTATATATTTATAACAGTTGTCACAGGAAATAGTTCCTGTCTCTAAAGTAGACTGGACTCACAAAGTATGTGCACCCGGGCGAAGCCGGGCCGGACCGCTAGTAGATAATAAAAATTAACTTGTGCAATAACTAAACGTTTGTATTTTTATGAATATTCATGAATTGCTTGTTTAATCGTCAGCTTCCATCACTTTTACTGTCAGCTCTCACTTTACGTTTTCGTTTTAAATCATTGCACGCTTTCAGTTATGACTTATTTGTGGACATTACACAGTTTCTCGAGGCATAGTATTTAGCACTATTAAATTCAAGATGGAGTCAATGCAGGCGAAGAACTCATTTGGAATGTATTTCGATTGATTGGTATTTTATGATTTGTCATTTTTGTATTTCGATGGTATAAGTTAATATGCTATTGTATTGTATTGTATCAGCCCATATACGTCCCACTGCAGAGCACGGGCCTACTCTACAATCGAAAGTACGATTGAGAGTGGTTAGGCCATATAGCTTGCCATAATATGCTATACTTCATAACTAACTTTTACTGGTGGTAGGTCTCTCATATGTGAGAGGCTGCCTGGGTGGGTACCACCGCAATGTCTATTTCTCCCGTCAAACAGCAGTTTAAATGCACTGTTGTGTTTCGGATTGAAGGACATTGTAGCCAGTAGTAGCAGTAGCAATAAAAAAAAAAACTATATTTGACATAATTTACTTGTTATATAAATAATTGAATATAAATAAACTAACTTTTAACTAATAAAATAATACTCATAAACAAATAAAAAAAATGTAACTCGGAAATTATTTTAGATATTTTTATGCTGCAATGTCTTAGGCATAAGTTCTTAGGGCTTTAATCCATAAGTATTAGCTCTTTCTATTTAGCTCATGAAACAAATAAAAATTTAAAGGGGTCCCACTAAATCGGAACAAGGAAATGAAAAACAGGTAAGAAAACAAAATGCCGCGCTTTGTAACGTTGCATGAATGTGAAAGCCAAGCGCATTGCATTTAGACGTGTTTCCCATCATTGTGAACATGATGACTGTTGGTTTTGACTTAATTTTAATTAGAAATTTAAAATTTACCTATACGGCTTCGTCGGAATACTCACGTTCTCTCACTCCTTTATAATATTTTGTTTAATCCTCTCACCCCATCTTATCTTAAAGAACGTTTTACTTTTCTCCATGACTCACATTCGAGGTTCCTCAGGTCGTCAGAGAACCTTAAGCTGAGAATGCCCGTACATACCACGACATTTACTGATAAATCCATTGCTGTTGAAGCTGTCCGATTATGGAACCCGCTTCCTGTTGTGGTGCGACGGGCACAAACTTTGTCATCTTTCAAAAAGCTGGTGAAAGAACACTACCTTTCTCACTAAACAGATAAAGCATGGTACTATTTCCTCTTTTCGGATATATTTTTAATCTATAGTATAATTATAAATTACTAGCTGACCCGGCCACGCTTCGCTTTGCCTTGATTATCATAGGATTCATATTATATTCAATTATTTAGCATAATAACTTGAAACCTTGTATGCCTACACTTGACGTAGCTATCCTATTGTCCTGCTAAATCCCGTCTTAACCCGTCTGTTCAGACTCTTCTCGATCCGTCCCGTCCTTTCTCTTCATTATCCATTCCGTCTTATACCGTGCATTTACACTTCGTCCTATCAAATCTGCCAGCTATCCCAGTTCTCTCCCGTACCTCCCACTCTATTATATCCCGTCTCTCCATATCCAAATAGTGTGCCTTATGAATATTTGACATTAAAAAATTTAGTGATTCTGATTATCCATGCAATATTCCATCCCTTATTTCACACCCACAATGCTGCTTTTCCAAAAATATTGCAAGTAATATTTAGGTAAAATATAACCTTTTTCACTAAGAGACGATACATTAATTTCTATCAGTGAATTATAGCGAAGGAAAGGCTACTGTAAAAATTCGTGATAAAGTGACATTCGATCTTGAAAAGAAGTAAATATAACTTTTTACGTGTGCAAATTATTTATTTAATTGTCTCTATTTATGTAGCTTGATATATTCTCCTTAGTTCACACAAAATACATTATTGAACGCATTATTTGACAACCAATTTAAACGTCAATCCGTTTAATTAATGTCATTAATTTACATCTTTAAAATCTAATATATGCCATTAATCGAATATTGTGGAAATATGTTGTCGATTCGAAACCTTTATTTATATACGTTCTATAATTCGAGGGAAGAGTTTACCGGTTATGCTATTTTTGAGTGTCTCGGTGGTGCAGTTGTAGGTAGGACTACAACGCTGACATCTTGGGTTCAACCTGATTGACGACTCGGGCAAAGTGATATTCGATAGGCGATAGGCTCGCCCCCAATCACATAGTGGGACGGAACACACAACATGATATCTTGGTAGCACCTCAGCCTTGTGGGAAAAACGTGTCAGTCAATATGTATGTTTCTATGTTTGCTATTTTCACTTTTATCGAATCATTCTCTTGGGAAACTACCGTGACGGTTATATTTTCGCTTTGCTACGTAGTCCTACGTCATGACAAAAGTACCACTACTACTTACTTCTCAGCACTTCAAAGGCAAACGTCCACATACCCGCATCGTAAGTATCGTATGCATCGCATAGTATTATTTTATTGGAATTCATAGATACGTTCGATCTGTACGCTGCAGATTCGTGATCGCACTTGTATGAATTCCTATACAAAGAATACTACGATCCGTTTGATGCGATGCGCCCGATATGTACGATGCGAATATGTGGACGCCTGCCTTTATAGTGTATCGTCGAAATACAATATCATCTGGCGAGAAATGAACTACTTGAATTCTTTCAAATAGCTAGCAATTCCGCCAGTCTTTACAGGTTCTCTAGATTGGCATTTCACAGTCTACTTTTACAATAAATTTGATCAATGCAAATTTATCGCTTGATTTATCAAATTACACTGTATAAAGGTGCATTTTCGTATACATTGAATACAGCTTCCGTTCTACAAATGACAGCTTGGAGCAATAAATTACTATTCATATTTTTCCAACCATAATTTATACAGAATGTTATACAACTGGTATTGTTGCTGTTCCTTGAAGATAAAACATTTTCCGCGACCGTCTATCTCTTTCCCACAATATTGTATGCAATTAGAGGGAGGGGGACGGCACTAGATGACTGTGATGTTCTCACGAGCCTTCGGAAAGTAAAAGTCGGTTGTATGTTAAACTGCGTGGTTTAGAAAAGTTGGTCAAGTGACCACATTGTCGTCAATGGAAGGGGGTTAATGACCTCATGTAGTTCCTGATGAGTTTGTAAACCATGCGTTTAATATGATGTACTAAACAAGAAGCTTTATAAAGTTATAGTATGCACTTGATAATAAATATACTTGACATATACTGCACTTGATGGTCAGTGAATTGACAAAGCTCGATTTCTTATTCATTGATTAAGGTACATTAAAACTTACTTGTAGAATTTACTCTACGAAAAGATACGAACCGAATCGACCGAACCGAACCGAACGTAAAACTTTACTAATGTGCTCCCATTGTGCTCCACAAAATGTTGGAAACCTCTATCGTATATCGTGGCCATAGACTAACTTCGGAGAAAATTGTAAATGTAATAGAGAATAGTATTTAAATAGAGAATATTCTTAGAAATGGAAAACTTATATCGTACTCGATAATTTCTTGCCACTTCATACTCTACTTTGATAAAAGTACTTATTCTAACCTTAGAGTATTTATATATAGAGGGAGCACTGTCATACATTTGCAACTTCAAAAACGTAGATATTTTCTTGTTCGTAATGTTGGTAGCGCTTATATATTAGTAAAAATTTGAATTAATTATTTAGGAATAAATTGCTATAAATTCCTTCGATAGCCGAAATTATATTTAGCTATTATCCTTTTAAAACGAGTTTGAGTGGAATTAAATAGACCTAAACTACTTAATTTTAAATTTTTCTTCAAATAATTTATGTATGTTGCACAACCCTTCTAAAAATTAAGTTTCGATATAATTAATATTTTATTTGTAGTTCCAAAATTCGCCACACCACAAATGCAACAGTCACTTTGCATTGCCATAATGCCAAATATCGGTAACAGTTATTATTGTTATGAAATAATCGTATTGCAGTCGACTTCAATAGCCGCGATGACGTCACCAAAGGTCAGGAGGCGTTCTTGAATGTCACAAATTAACATAGGGGAGAGCGGGGCTGAAAGTGCCGATTTTGACAAATCCTAATTTCATTCGGATAACAAAAGTACTATGTCTGAACATAGTGGTTCATCCTAAGCCAAATTTTGTCTATAATACGAATTTACCTACAGATTTTGCATGTTTTTAATTGATTTTAAGAAAAAGTGATTTTTTTACACATCGGCGACAAGGCACTACCAACCCCACTTTGCGGCAAGATGTGCCGTAGCTGAGGTCGGTTGTGCCGTTGATAATGCTAGGTGTTTTACATGAATAAAAATTAATTTAGAAATTAATAGACATCAATTTTATTGTAATATATTTATTTGTTATACTATAAATCAACGGTTTTAAAAATTGTGTTACGTTATGACGGTTAAATGAGCTCCCGCGTCCTGCACTGGTAGCTTCGGGTATTCTTATAGAAAGTGTCGAGTTCCTCTTCAGAAAGTTTGGCAACCAATCCTTGCCAGCCTCACCATTCGTATGCCAAGATGGTGGGATATTTTGTACATTGAACTTCACGGCACACTGGTACGCAAGTTGTCGTACTTCTTCCGGGAGAAGACCGAAGTAAATAGAAACGCTTTTTAAGATGTACTTCAACAGTAGTGCCTCTTGTTACTCATTAAACACTAGTCTTTGGTTTGTATCCAATCGCAGGAGTGAGTGCAGCTGTTTTTAATTTGCGTCCATCGTTGATGACTGCATCAGCAGCCCTGTGTAAAAGATCCTGAGATGTAGTCCCCCTTTGAGTTTTTCGCTTGTATGTCCTCATTCTATCAAAGACGATAAATATACCCATGTAGAATCATGTCAAAAAGTATTTTCTTTCTTTCATAAGTGCTCGCGTAAACATACACAATATTAAAAGAATAAAGTTTGCTTAGGGGATGGTTGTGCCGCGGCACAAGCAGCCCCACAAGAACGGCACATTTTACCCCAATTAGCAGAGTCTGAAATTTTGTCTCACATATAAAAAGCATTTTGCTCAAAGCAATAAAATGGCACTGCATAATAAACTAGGATAAATTACAAACATTTTACTAAAAATATCATATTAAAAGCATGAAAAATGCTAACTTGCGACCAAAAAGTATCCAAACGAAAATATTTACTTACTCGGCGCTGGAGGACCCTCACATGCACTGCCACCCGGTCCGCGTCGCTGGCGCATTTAAAATCACCGTCGCGTGTGCGCGACTGTTAGGCAATACGCGACACAATACGATCGAATATCGATCTCTTTTTGTTTTCGAGATATTCGCGTCGGCACAATTTACCCCCGGCACTTTCAGCCCCGCTCTCCCTTACACAACGACCTTATTACATCAACAGAAATAGAGATAATATTTGTAATTTACAATGTTGTAATATAATAAAGATGACTCAGAAACGATTTTAGAACGATGTTAAACTGTTTTATTGTTATTTATTTAAGAGAAAATGTTTTCTGAACTAGAAATATCGAAATAATCAATATATTATAAACTCCCACCTATTTCTTAATAGGATAGGTATGGATTAAGAGTTTGCCTATTGCGTAATTCTGTGGACAGATATATTTATATTTCTTCCGCATCTTCAACCGTCATTACTTTACGCAACATTTTAATTGCCGACAGTTTTCCAACAACATAAAGTTAATTTTATATTATTTTTTTTATTTATTTAACTTTTAAACTACTTTGTTTGTTTTACAGAAGATGCAGTGCCGGGTGTGATGGCGGGAGTTTCATTCATAATTTTTATTTTGTCTATACGTCTTAAATTGATGGTAAGATCAGTGCATTCCAGACAGAGCATCCACAAGATTTATTGCTGATCGACACAAAACAGCTAGCCTGTAAACTTTCTTTTACTTGTGATATCTCTGCCTACTCTTTCGAAGGTAAAGGCGTGAGTATACATTTTTGTAGATAGTAAGTAAACATGTAGTACCGGTCGCAGTTATGAATGGAGCGGCAGCGGGCTGTAGGACGAGCGACCAGCGACCGGCCTTGCGCCCACGCGCCAATCATACCGCGAAATGTGATATCGCTCGTAGCGAAGGAAACTCGCTTATACGGCCTTTTGTAATTATCTTAATGAGTAACGACCATTTCAGTTCTTTTTTTAAAGTTGCAGATAAGTTACACCAGTAATGTATTTTCTCTTTTTAAATTTTCGAAATACAAATGAAATTATTTTTTATTTTAGAGTTTTGCAAGAACGATCTTAAGGTAAAAAATAAGTAAAGGTAATTACAGTCCCTTTTACTGAAAACTGTGTGGGAATATTTAAGTTAAACTTTTCGATTTTTATTTAATTTATTTGTAAGCTTGTGTGGTACTGCTGAGCAAGATAATTTCTTATTCAATTACCTCTGACTCACGAAACACAATTTTCTTAACCGTTTCGTATATTATGTACCTGAATGGAATAAAATTACCAATACCCAATTCCAAGTTCTATGAACTGGGGTTTATTACAATAGTTGGCTCATATATTGCTTAACATTTGTATAAATTAGCACAAATTTCTAGAAAATCAATAAAAGAAGCTAAAATTCGATGTAATTGAATATTGAGACTTTATTTAAGTTAACGTAAGTGGTTGATTCGGGGCCATAGCCATCACAAGGCGTGTTGTTTATTACAACATATTGGCAGGAAATCAATTCGCCGATTGACTCAGAACCGGTACGTGTGTGTCACTCTTTTACGCATTTTATTAATGGTAAATACAGGTTGTCGGGTCCAATCGGTATTTTCAGTTATATTTCAAACACGTTTTTTAATGAGATAGTTCCAAGTAGACGGTATACTTGATAAATTGACAGCCTCTGTAGCGCAGTTGGTTAGACGTCGGCTGTGAAACGAGAGGAGGGTTCGATCCCCGCACGGAAACAAATATTTGTGTGAACCACAGGTATTTGTTTCGGGTATTGATTTTTGTGAGACCCAAAAGTCCCTCGTAGTACAATTATGGTTCTTTAAATAATTCGTGTATGTTGGAAAACTTGTTAAATATCCCTCCTATTGGAGGTCTGAAAAAGGTGGCCCGGCACCAACATTTTTAACAACGTTTTTGAAGTACCAGCGCTCCTTCTATATTATAAAAACTGTAAGAGCTCTAAGTAAAAGCTTTATCAAACTATTCAATAATTCATTTTCCGTAGTCTATTGCTTCATAGCGACTGAACTAAACCAAAAAACGCGGTATCAACTCCATTTCTATCAGAACTTTTTGCTCCAAACTAATTTCACAATCTGTCGGCACATTCTGAGCATTCACTTCACGATGAGCATAATGGTTTGGCTATAGAAAATAACACCAAATACGGTGTTTACCGCACATTCAAGGTAAACCTGTGACGGACGTTTCTATAAGCGCTATGTCCGTAGCTGAGCGTATATGGTCAAAATGTTATCGAGAGCGCACACCATGTTTGGTTGAGCCCGTTGTCTTATTTGCCAAAGATATCATTTCATTACAATTTATGGTCTATTGTTTTGTTATTAAATTATGGGTGTTTTATTGATTAGTTTTGATTTATTGATAGGAAATAAATAAATACACCCAGCAGACAAATACACAGCCCTGTCCCCACAATAAGATCGAGTCTTGTGTCGTGGGTATCAGGAACTACGAGAGACTTTTCGATCTCACAAACACCCAGAAGTGAAACAAATACATGTGGATCAGATAAATATTTATCTCAGTGCGGATATCAAACCCGCGGCCTTATGATTCATAGCTGGCATCTAACCAACTACGGTACGGTACGGTAATTGCAGTCAAGGGCGGATCCAGCTTTTACGCCAGGGGGGGGGGGGGGTCACATTATAGTTCATGTCAGAACACTGGGTCCGATTTCAATACTCCAATTCGTAAGAATGACTTATTAAAGTTTGTTACAGGAGTGATTTGTGAATACACACATACTTTTTTACTTTATTTATCGACCTACAAAGAATTTAATGTGCTTATAAATTTTATCAACAAGATAATTAATAAATTTTGTCAATCTGAGGCCAGCCCAGGGGGGGGGGTCATGACCCCCATGACCTCCTCCTTGGATCCGCCCTTGATTGCAGTGTTTATTAATAAAAGTTTTGTCATTGCTGGACGTCTTTAAAGTGGTAGGGATAGTGAAAAATCTAATAACCTAGGTGCATCAAAAGACTAGTCTTTACTATAATCTGTGAAACTATTGTCTTTTAAAACTTGAAAGAATAGGATATTCTGCGTGTCCAATAGCTTCTACTGTATCTCTTTCAGATGGTGAAGAAAATAATCGTAATCCGTTAGGTTATCCGCACACCTGATATAACTCTACAAGCAATTTGAAGAGTATATTTCTTTTTTTTTTTATTGGCTTTAGCAGGCTAACGAGCATGCGGCGCGCTTGGCGGTAGGCGATCACCGCCGCTCATGGACCTTTGCAATGCCAGGGATCCAGCCCACCCAGGTCGCTGCCTACCTTGATGAGAGGACTTTAGAGCCTCGTTTGAAGTAGGACTGGTCATAGCGCTCGAGAAACACCGAAGCAGAGTGAAGAGTCAACGCTCAGAAATTATCCTAATAAGTATCTTTAGTTTATTTTTATTTGACTACCGATCAGCTCAGTAGTTAGAAACCAGATTTCAGGTCTGGATGTTTGTGAGACCGAAAAGTCTTTCGTAGTTTCAGGATTATGACGTATGTGACTGTTGGGTGTTATTTATATTTATTTATCTTTATCAAGTTCACTATTCAGTTATACACTGTAAAACCGTCTGTTAGTCCGTGGGAAGATTTTCCTAACGTTATGTAACCATTGTGGGCATCCAGTTCTTGCGCATGTCCCATTGAACTGTTGAGAAAAACATAATTACACGTCACATGTTAGCTAACTCTTAATAGTTTTAGCTTATAAGTAAGTACCTAAGGTAAGTACATTGTAAAGATAGCTTGTCTGAGATCAAGTATTAAAAGAGGTGGTAATGACGAGGTTGTATATTAAATGTTGAATTTAGATCAACAAAACAAAACAAAAAATAGAACAAAAATTAAATTTGAAAAAGGAATAGCTACACTTGGTGAGCCTGAGAATTGTCATTTGCATTACAATGCGTGCTACTGTTGATCTTAGTTTTCAGCAGCGGGCAAAAGAGCGGCAAAGTCGTTGTCAATAATTTTTTGCCGTAATTATCGTCTAAATAATGATCAAGAATTTTTTAATTAAAAGATCCACAGTAAAAATGTGAAATACAAGCACACAGGCTTCATGTCATCAGAGGCGACATGACGCCACTCTCTCCGTACGCAGTCACGCATGCTACATAAATAAAAGCATTAACACTTGTATCGCGTTACTAAACTAAATATATCGGTTACATGGATTTATTGTCTTGATGTAAATAAATAGACTATATGGCCTAATTACTCTCAATCGTACTCTCGATTGTAGGAAAGGCTCGTGCCCTGTATTGGGACTTAAATGGGCTGATACAGTACAGTGTGTAAATAAAGTGATAAAAGAAGTTCTTAGGCTATTTGTCTTCAGAAATAGAAATGTTAACTAGTGTAAAAATTATTCCGATAAATAAATAATTAATAGTTACTCATTTATCCTACAAGATGGATAAATGCAGGACGCATTCAACAGGTGTTATGAAAATATTTGCAGGAAGTCCGTGTTCAGCAGTGGACTTTCTTTGGTTTAAAAATGATATATTATTACATTTTAATCATATTACGTAATAAATATTTTCTGCCAGATTCCTAAAAGGGAAATTCATTTTTTCGCGGAAACTATCGAATAACTACCCAAACCCGACAATAAAAAAAATAAAAAAAACGCGTTTTTTTGCGTAATTTTTAGTTGCATTGTGTCTGTAGTAACTAAAACTGCCACTCGGCTTCGTGTTTGGTAGCAGTCTTGATATACCTTGTAATTATATAGATTCTCTTTTCGAGATATTTTAACTGCAAATGTGAATATATTAAATCCGTGAAGAAGCGGTATAAAAACAGCAACATTACTTTCATTTAACACATGCCATAAACATGCTTAAGCAACACATCAGGAAATATTTCCTGCAACATTGCAAACCGCAGTTTCTAGATGCTATCACCGGTGGCGTGGGCTGCAGAAACACTACCCGACCTTCGAAGAAATTACTATCTAGTCAACGAACTCACATTTTGGATCTTATATCCCAGCACGTAGCGAACGTGGATTGAATTAAACATACGGCCTAGTATGTGCTCCATCGGGGCCGTTCCTTTACACGCGGTGAAAACCGGATCCTTATTCATATGTTGGAAATTATTTATATGACCCCTCGTCTCTGAGGCATTATGTTCCGTTCCCTTGCGTCAGTTTCTAACTGGCTGCATCTTAATTGGAAAAAGTATTGAAACTTTTCTTTTAAATTTTCGAACTTTTTGGACTGGAAATAATGTGCCCCTCGTGTCTAAAGCATTATGCTTGTGCCTTAGCGACAGATTCTAACTGGCTCATTAATCGGAGAAAAGTAATTAAAACGTTATTCAAATTATATAATCTTTTGGCAGGAAGTGATGTGAGCCTGAATTTCTAACTGGCAGGATAATTAATAGGAAATGGTTTTTATTATGTGCGAAAAAGGCTTTGACTAGAAATTGTGATCCTTCGTCTCCAAGGCTATTCTATTTCCTTGCGTTAGTTTCTAACTATCATTGGCCGTAAGATAAGCACACCAGTTGTATTATATTAGTATTAAGGGCTGTGGATTTTGTTGAATAAAGAAAATGAAATAAAATAAAATAAAATAACTGGCCGTACAATTGGAAAAGTATTTTTGTTCTAATTGAAGAGAGCTCTCACCTCAATAGGGAATTCTGTTATGTAATATTTTATTTACATCATAATTGATTTAGAAATAAATAAATTGTTCAGATGATAATTAATTACAATCTTTTTGTGGGTACGGAATTATTGCATCAGCATTTTGAATTTATAAAAAAAAAACATATATTTACGAGTGGTTTTCAAATTCAACGTTGATTAGATACCTGTGGGCTGTGTATAGATTGAGATTATTTTAAGTATTTATAAATAAATAAATGTATTTAAGAATAAGAACAATCTTTGCGATAACCTATAAATCCATACAGAAATAAAAAAAGAGTGCCATAAAATATAACACAAATTTTGCTTTCATTTCGAAAAAAAAAAGTATTACCGTAATGTGGTTTGATCGATTTATAATGATCGCTCGTGTGTTTGAATTGTAGATGTTATTCTCTCACATCCCGATCAGATGTGTGGAAAGAAAAGTGTGCTCGAATCTAAATGAACATTTTGAAATTGTAATGTGTGTCACAGCGAACATCTGTGTAAATCTTCTACAGTACATTTCGTAACTATCAGACAGATGTTTGCTAAGATGCTATTGAATAATAAGTGTTTGTATTTGGAATGTAAACCAGGATCTTCCGATCGCTATCTATTTGTACCATACGCTGAGTAGAATTATAAAATTGTGTTTAAATTATTTTCTCTGTGTAAATTTTTGTACTTTTTTCCATGATCGCTTGATTAGAAACAGGTAATTCTATTTTCGTTATTGGAATTTGTGTAAATATTTATTTCTGTATATTTTTTGTCCTATCAATTTGCATTTTATTCCCATTTTAATTTTTCCTTTCTAGAAGAAGTTTACATGTCATAAGGGAGGCCCTATATAAGATATTTTTTTAAGCATTTGCAGTTACTTAATTGCAAATTCTTGCACTTTGAACAGACAAGTAAACGTACCTAACACAAAGTTTGAACCTAATGTAAAGATATATAATAATATCCCTAAAATCAATAATGATTACAAACAAATACCCGATATTCAACAAAAACTTTCCTCTTTCCTTGGCAGTAATTCTCACGGGCCATGTGAAAGGAAGTGGTGTCAGCCATTTTTTCCTTCAAATGCGCATCATCCAAGGGCTTTCTCTATTAGCACTAATGTGAATTTTATCCGCTCTTTATCATCCCGTTGTAATAGAACGTTAGATTTCTTGTCTTTAAATCACTGCTCCTGACTCGAGAAAGTTATTTGGATGCGCTTTAGAATATGAAATGCGGCGGTTTAAAATGGCGGATATTCATCGGTAAAAAACTAAGGATATGCACTTCAGTACATTTTCGTACATTTATACATTGGACATTAATAAGATGGCCATGAAACTATATAATCTATTAGATTTTTTCATTATTACATAGGGATAATAATGTGAAATTAATTTAATGTGGTAGATTTTGTCTTAACGGCGTAATTAATATCCTTTTTTTTGTATTAAATTTTGTCTTATATTAATAGAATTCGAATTTTGTACGTAGAATAGTGTTGTGAAAAGTAATGAAAAGACGCCCTTGTCCTTGTCCTATTTAAAAAAAATGAGATGATGTTTTATTTATTTTACCTTACGATAACATATTTAACGACGATAACATATTTAAAATTGTCAATTGTTCTACAATGTTTTTACGTATCGTTGTGCATATTTAACATGGTACTATGATAGAGTCTCCAATAATTAAATAAATATGTAAAACAGCCCGCGCAGAAACAAAACCTAGATAAATATAATTTGATGAAATTGTTGCCAACATAATATAACTAGTCCTAAATTATTACCACTAAAAGCGGTTATCAAACAATATTTTACTTTTTAATCATTTAAATTTTAAATAAATAAATAAATACACACAATAGTCACATACATAGTCCTGATCCCACTAGACCGAGTCTTGTTTCTTGGGTATCACAAACAACGAGTGACTTTTCGGTCTCAAAACACCCAAATCTGAAACAAATACCTGTGTTTCATACAAATATTTGTTCGATGCGGGGATCGAACATATGCAAGTGTCGTCTAACCGACTGCACATGGAGGCTGTGTGTATATATAAATAAATATTGTTTGCAAGGAAAACTATAATCTCTCATAACTTGCGCCGTCGGTGAAGCGCATTCTAGGCGCACACGCGATCGGTTCTACTCGGCGGGATAGGAATGCGATGTGTTCGACGATATTGCGATATTGCGCAGACTTCAAAACGTGACCGAGAGAAAATCGCAAAAACAACGTCTCAGCTTCTTTGATGTACAGTTCTTACTTAAATATTTTCATTGGTCGATCTATAGTTTTCCAATTTTTAAGATATTTTATTATAATGTTAAAATAAAGAGTTGAAATAATGAATGCAAGGAGTGCAGATGATTGGCTCTACAATGGACGAAGAATGGCTGATGTATGTATGTATTAATAAATTGAAGTACAATGAAATGAAGAACAGTATCCTATAATTACTTCTGGCGAAGGCAAAATGTTTTAGATTATAAACATTTGTTGGGGTTAAGTTGTGGGATATTATTCCAGCTTATTATATTGCTTTTTAATTACCAAATATTAGATCATGATGTGCACAAATATACTAATGATTAATCTATACATATAAATATATTATATATTATTATTGATGTTTCTCAAAACATTACAATATTTGCGATATACAGATCACCTTCGTTCAATAAATGTGAAAAGCTTTTTAATTCATTAGCCCTAAACCTGAACTGTTATAATAATAGAAAACAACTTGTATTAACTGGAGATATAAATATTAATATCGCTAACGCTGACGAAACTGTTTGTTCAGAATATTTATGTCTAATGGCAGAATATGGAATGATTCCAGCCATAACCAAACCAACTAGGGGTTCATCGATACTAGATCACTTCTTTGTTAGGACCAACTTAGCAGCTTTAGGAATAGTATGTCGATTAGATTTGACTGATCATGATTTAACAATATTAGGTATTAAGCAATTAGAAACTACAAAACAAAAACCAAGAAAGACTAGGTTAAGAAGAGACTACGAAGGTATAGAAAAAGAACTCGCTCAAATAAATTGGACAAGTCGCTTAGATCAGACAAATGTCGATAACGCCGCTAATGAATTTATGACTACCCTGTTGAATGTAGTCAGTAAATACACAACTTCAACCGTAGTTAGTCGCTCTAGACGAAATATTAAACCTTGGGTGACACCGGGTTTAATGCGTTGCTCTCGACACAAAGATCGGCTTCACATGCGTACAAAAAATAATCCCAATGACCCTATAGCTAAACTTATATACAATCGCTACCGAAATTATTACATAGATATAATTAGAAAAGTTAAAGCAGACTATGACAATAAGAAACTAATGGACAGTAAAAATAACAAAAAGCAATTATGGAAAGCTATAAGAGACATATGCCATATATCCTCTAGTAAAAAAGACTCCATTGAATTACTCTCCGTACCAGGAACAGTTAATTGGAAACAATCACTTAATGCATGTAATAATCATTTCTGTTGTGTTGGTTATAATTTAGCAAACAGAATACTAGAATCCTTAGATATAACTGAGGACGCTCTTGCAGCTAAAGCAAACATACTGAAATCACCTGCTTCATCTTTCTTCCTACAACCTACAGATAGTGATGAAATTAATACGTTAATTAATAATTTATCTAATGACAAAGCTCCTGGTCTTGATTCAATTAATAATGTCTTAGTCAAATTGATCAAAAATGTCATACTTGAACCACTAACAAATATTTTTAATTTAAGTATATCGTCGGGTACCTTCCCTACCATCTGGAAAACTGCAGTTGTTGCTCCAATTCATAAAGCTGGAACAAAGGATTCTCCTGATAACTACCGTCCAATTTCTCTTCTAGGAGTATTTTCAAAACTACTAGAGAAAATCATAAGTAAGAGACTCGTAAAGTATCTTGAGGATAATAATCTGATATCTGAAAAACAGTACGGTTTCCGCCAAGGTAGGTCCACCAATGATACTGTTACTAAACTCACAACTTCAGTTGCCTTCCATCTTGATAGATCCGAAAAATGCATTGGTGTTTTCCTAGATTTATCAAAGGTCTTCGACACTGTCTCTGTCCCTATATTCTTAAAAAAGTTGGAAAGCAAGGGTATCAGAGGAATTCCTCTAATGTGGTTTAAAAGTTATCTATTGGGACGAAGGCAGTGTGTTAAGGTCTCTGATTATCTGAGTGACTTTCAATCTATTACTTTTGGTGTTCCACAAGGCAGCATATTAGGACCTACCCTATTTAACATTTATATGGATGACTTACACAACCTAGCACTCAATGATACAGAAATAATATGTTATGCAGACGATACTACTATAATTTTCCACGGAAGTTCTTGGGAAAATGTCCTTAACAACGCTGAGAGTGGCATGGCTGCAATTTCCAGGTGGCTAAGTAATAATCTTCTTACTTTAAATATAAATAAGACCAACTACATGTGTTTCCATAAAACATCACATACAGCACCCCCACAATCCAGAAAGCTTAAAATACACATATGCAGCATCATGTCTGGCACTTGCTTGTGTGAAATTTTAGGTCGTTCAGAAGTTGTAAGATATCTAGGAGTATTGATAGACCATAAGTTGAATTTTCAGCAGCATATTACCGCGGTTTCAAATAGAGTCAGAAAGACAATAAGTGTAATGAGACGTCTTCGTGATGTAGCCAATATTAATACATTAAAATCAACTTATTTTGCATTAACACAATCTTTAATCACTTACTGTTTACCTGTATGGGGTGGTGCCGCCAAAACACGCATGTTAGAATTAGAACGCGCACATAGATCAGTTCTCAAAACCATGTTTAAGAAACCGCGACTATACCCAACCACTAAACTCTATGAAGAACAAAAATTGTTAAGTGTACGTAAGCTCTTCATACTGGCCACCACATTAATTGTACATAAGAAAGTCTTGCTCTCCGCTGACTACTCTGACTTGGTCAAACAGAGAGTTTTTAAGGTTCCATTGCCCTATGTTAAAACCACTTTTTCCAAACGCTTTAACCCGTTTATATCCGCATATGTATACAATTACCTCATAAAGTTATGTGACTTTAAACACCTTCCCATGCGAGAGACTAAAAATAAGTTGCAAAGCCTGCTTTTAAGTTTAACATATGATGATGGAGAAAATATCATTAGTAAATTGTCTTGATCTTATTAATCCTTGAAAAGAATAATTTCGTTAAATTGTAACAATCCATGCATATGAAAGTATATTAGTTGAGAGTAAATTCAAATTTAACATTTATTTATTTTTGTTTGTCATTAGTATTTTATTTACGTTATTATTTTTATTTGTCATTGTGTTGATCTCTTTGATTTATAACGCTTGTTATTGTTATGATTATTTAATTTTTATATTTTATTAAATGTCTAATCTACGTGCTGTGCAACATGATGCTGGTGTTTGTATGTTTGGTGCCCCCGATCCAGGCATGCCTAGTGGGGGACCATGGTTAAAATTTTTAGATGTTAAATTGTAAACCTATTCTAAGATTGTAAAAAAGTAATTGTAATTATAATAATAATAAATAAAAAAAAATAAAAAAAAAATAAAATTGAAGTGTCTGTTTTAAGAGTGAAAATAAAAAAAAATGTCCTACTACATATCGTTATATATACAATACCTGTTCCGAAAATGATATTTTTTTTTTTTTGTCTGTCTGTCTGTCTGTTTGTTCCGTCTAATTTCTGAAATGGCTGGACCGATTTTGACGGGACTTTTTTGTTAGGTAGCTGATATAACAAGGAGTAACTTAGGCTACATTTATTTTAGAAAAAGTTAATACAAAAAACTGAAAATAAATGTGTAACGGGAGTTTACCGCCGCTCGCTAAGAGATGGCGCCACCGTAGAATTAAATCGCGGTATGGTTTCGTTATAAAGGTTGATAATTAAAATAAAAAGGCAAAAACCAAAAAAACTAAGTAAACTAATTAACTTTTTTTTGTTAAATTCGACGCAGACGAAGTCGCGGGCACAGCTAGTCTATACTATACAGGGTATATCAAGACTGCTACCGTAAACGAAGCCGGGTGGTAGTTTAAGCGACTTCAGACACAATGCAACAGAAAAAGTTGCAAAAAAAGCGACAATTTTTTTTTGTAATTTTTTTCCTTTTGCCATATTTTGGTGGTAAATACATTTTTTCCTAAAATAATAGTGTATACCCTTTAATTTATAAATACTCTAAGATATAAGAGAGTTTAAATTATTATTTTAGCAAAATCTATGGATTTACCACCCGAAAATGACGATATTTAAAAAATCATAAAAAATAATTGTCGCGTTTCTAAGCGAAATTTTTAATTGCATTGTGTTTGTTGGCTACACTACTACAAAACTACCACCCGGCTTCGTTTTCGGTAGCAGTCTTGAGATACCCGGTATGTTTTAAATATATGAAACGGAATGTTTGTTTGTTTGTGGCCGCTAATCTCAGAAACTATTGATGCGAATTGAATAATTATTTTTGTGTTGGATAGATTATTTATCGAGAAATGCTATAGGCTATATAAGATCACGCTATAATTAATAAGAGTGTAGTAGTATTGGAAAATGTTTTAAACAAGGGGAAATTTAATTTTTGTGAGCTTCCATTTCGTGTGCTGTGTGAAAGGTTGAAGTTTCGCTACAATAAGGTATTACGGGATTGTGCCTCTTAAAAAGGTCTTATGAGACAGGACGGGATGGAAAAATCAGTAGAGGGCGGTAGTCAAGTTGAGTTTTATTATAAACCATTTCCTACGTGACATAATATGTTTCTGATTTGATCTGGAGTCAAAAAGTCGCACGGGTGGAGCCGGGCGGGTCGCTAGTATTTCTTTAAAAACTAAAGGCTTTAAGAAACAACAGTATGAGTAGCACCGTGAAATGTGTAATAATGTCGAGTGTTTTTACGTTGAAGTTGTAAAAGGCGCTGAAATGTCAAATTGTCCGTAAAATTATGATTGGGCTTACAAAACATTGTGTTATTGCGTTGATATTTCGCATTACTCATTCGAAACGTACTGATTCGTTTGTACTAATAGCCATAATGAAGAAATATCGTGGCTGAAACTGGGATTATGTAGTTGACAGATAGAGTATACAGCTTAATAGTTGTGGGAGTTTCGTTATAATACATTTTGCGTCGGTAGTGGTCGGTAGTGGTATCACCAGTAATGAGATGAAAATGATTTTTTTTCATATTCATTAATTTTTTGGTACCATACACAGTTTAAGAATTTATTACTATTTCAAGAAGTGATAAACAGCGATCTTATGGCGCAGTCAGTATTTGCCATCAGCCACCCCGACCATAGTAGTCGTTTTTTTCATTATAATGTTATATGTGTATCGACAGCCAGGAAAAGTTTGTCGTAATTTCTGATACCCACAACATAAAACTCGATCTTAGTGCGGGACTATGTATGTGACTGATAGGTGTATTTATTTACCACACAATCATCGAAATATCTACAACATGAAAATCACAAATTCCACAAAAACCAGTGTAAACAAAACCTAAACCTAGGATCCATAAAAACTGCTACAAACGTCACTGACTAGTAGAACGAGTCGGCAAGGTCACCCGCACCGTTACTCGTTTGCCCTCTCCACTCGCCGGGTAAACATTAACACTACGCCTTATTCATAGATAGTTAAAAACATATTTTAGCTATCCAATGTCCGATTTTTGCAATGAATGGTGAGAAGAGCCTGCCGTTCACCTGATGGTAAGCGATATGACCGCTCATAAACAGTAGCAGAACTTAGGTTCTAACTACACCTTGAATTACAAACCAATGCTTGGCATTCCACTGCGCTCGCCATCCTGAGATGTAAGATGTCAAGTCACAATATGTCCCGTATTTACTCTGGCTACAATGTCCTTCAATCCGAAACACAACAGTGCATTTAAACTGCTGTTGGGCGGGAGAACCTTGTAGCCAGAGTAATAATATAATATAATATAATATATATAATGTGACTTAACAACTTATGTCTCAAGATGTCGAGCTTCGCAGTTTTGCTACTGTCCATAAGCGGTCGTACCAGCACTACTGCGAACAGTACACTCCTAGGTTCGATTCCTAAGGGAGAAATTTCTGGAGCTTTTCAGTCCAGTATCTATAAGTATAATATGAGTTGGAATGAAGGTAGGTATGTGAGACGCGATTTTATCTCACTCATCGACACTTGTACATATGTGTCACTATTTGGGTTTTCCACCGTGGCGTTATGTACGCTCGCTAGTCGCTATCCTAGCGGATGTGAAATTTCCCCCATCGATACGTAGGGTTATTATTCATAGACTACAGATATTTTTGTTTTTAATTTAAGAATATAATACTGGTGAAGGAATGGAAAAAAACAAACTTAATTTATTTCTATGTCAAAATATAGTAATTGATGTATTCAAATTATAATTAATATCTACTACAAGTATAACGCGAGTGCGTATTTGTGTGTAGTTTATTAATGTGCTTTTATGGTTGTGTTTTGTTTTATGGTTGTATTTTGTTTCGTGAAGATAAAAATGATAGCACACTTTAAAAATATATATTTTATATTTATTTTTACTAATGAACTCTATACATGATTTTTAACCTCGTGTTATAATACTCTCATTAAAAAAGTCCTGTATACTTTACACATCATCTTTACAAATCATTGAAGGAGCCCTCTCTTCAGCAGTGGACTTCCTTTGGCTGATGGATGGATGGATACTTTATCGATTGTTAAGATTCGGTTTTCAGTACCTACATAATATAACCGCCTGTACTAACGAGACAAAAAAATTATTACTACTGCTACAGTATTCACCGAACATATCTCCGTTACGAGATGTTACAAGTGACGATCTTATATATCGGGTATAAAATTCAGTCGTTCTTAACCCACGTGATTATTAATTTTAAAATGCTAATTATTAATAAATAATAATAATGTATTTATTCACAACAATACATGAGATAATGGAACATATATTTACGAGTTTCTAACTAAGCATGGATACTTGTGTCTTGAGACTCGAGAGTGTGTTTTATAAGTGCTGACATTTTCAACTTCTGAGTATAGTGACATTCAGTATCATTTGTTCTCGTGTAAAAATATGTAGTTTTACAACAATCGCTGACTTTTATCATTTTTGAGTATAATTCGTTCTCGTGTAATAATTTCCACACAAAAAAAATTACCATGACATCACCAAGCAGTTTGTCCTTAAATCTTTATTCTACAAAAATCATCATGACATCATTATACAGTTTTTCCTTAATTCTAGCACTTACCAAGTAGCAGTCGATAGGCTTCTCCCTAGGTCTGTGATAGGCCTTCTGCAGCTCGGTTTGTTTGAGCGCATGCGCAATGTGCAGCGCGCTGGCATCGAACCTGCCGTACTGGTAGTCTGGGGCGTCTCGCGGTACCTCCCGAGCTGGTGACGCGTGCACGCTGTTGCCGTTTGTTGTCCGGGTAGGGGACACTGGAAGGAATAATATTTTTGAAATTTTAGACAAAAAATAAATTGTGGATTAATAGGTGTAACTATAACTCAATTTATAGTTGGTGTCTATATCTTGTCAATCTTTGACAAGCAGGTAAGATAGCTTTAGTAAATGCCAATGCATTTTTTTTATAAACAAAGATTAATAAACATATTTATTCGATGACTAGATTATCAATAGATTCATAAATATACCGGGTATATCAAGACTGCTACCGAAAACGAAGCCGGGTGGTAGTTTAAGCGACTTCAGACATAATGAAACAGAAAAAGTGGCAAAAAAAAAGCGTCAATTTTTTTTGTTATTTTTTTCCTTTGACCATATTTGGGTGGTAAATGCATTTTTTCCTAAAACAACAGTGTATACCCTTTTATTTATAAATAATCTAAGGTATAAATGAGTTTAAATTATTATTTTAGCTAAAACTAGGGATTTACCACCAAAAAATGACGATGTTTAAAAAATCATAAAAAATAACTGTCGCGTTTCTTTGCGAAATTTTTAGCTGCTTTGTGTTTGTAGTCACTAAAACTACCACCCGGTTTCGTTTTCGGTAGCAGTTTTGAGATACCCGGTATATCTACATATCTTTGTTATTAAATTCTCCTTAAGTTTCTTTTTTCATTAAATATTGTTATACAGATTACTAATACCACATAGCATTAAGTTCATATTTATGATGAACATTTATAAAACAAATGACGTGCACCTTTGATTTAATACGAAAACATAAGTATGACATCAGGAAATATTTCCTAGAATAGTAGTTACACAATTAGTAGAATAGCAGCGGTGCGGAATCACAAGCAGTATGCATCGGTATGGGCCGTGTGCACTCAAAAGTACTTCATTTGCAAATCATCAGCTTGATATAATGAATATCAGTCTTTAAGATAGTTTTAAAACTTATTTGAGTTTTTTTATTTCAATAAATACCCTACCAAGACGAGCATACCGTTTGCCTGATGGTACGCGATACGACTCTCATGGACAGTAGCAAAACCAAACAAAACCTTGAATTACAAAGCAATGCTTGGCATTCCACTGCGCTCGCCATCCTGGGACATAAGGTGTTAAGCCGCAATATGTCCAGTAGTTACTCTGGCTAAAATGTCCTTCAATCCGAAACACAACAGTGCATTTAAACTGCTGTTTGGCGGGAGGAATTTACATTGCGGTGGTACCTACGCAGGAGGTCTTTCACATATGAGAGTTATGGTATATTTTGTTACTTTCTGTCGACTTTGGACTTGAATAGATTTTAAAACTGTGAGAGAATAAAGTTTAGATTAAAAGAAGCTGTGAAATGAGTGGTTCGATGTTCGAGTTAAGAATTTAACTAATAAACTTCTTTCGAATGTTTGGAAATGTATTTGAATATAGAGTCCATGGTATCTTATATTTTCCAGTGGTACTGTGCTGTATCAATTCATGCCGGGCATATTAAGACTGACCGAAAACGAAGCCGGGTGGTAGTTTTAGTGACTACAAACATAATGTGACTAAAATTTTTACAAAGAAACGCGATTTTTTATTATTTTTTAAATATCGTCGGGTTTAGGTGGTAAATCCGTAGTTTTTGCTAAAATAATAATTTTAAGCCTTGCATACCATAGCTTATTTAAATAAAAGGGTTTGCAATATTATTTAAGAAAAAAAAAACCATCCTATTACGGAGACAGAAAAAAAATACAAAAAAAATTGTCTCATTTTTTTGGACAAAATTTAGTTGCATTGTATCTGAAGTCAGTAAAACTACCACCCGGCTTCGTTTTCGGTAGCACTCTTGATGTACCCTGTATGCATATGTACGTACCACCGCATAGGACGGAGCTCTTTCACAACCGAGAGTACGATTGAGTGTGAGTTTTCCAGTTGAACTAGGCCAATATCTCTACCCAAACTGCATTGAACCCATCACTTAAAGATTAATAATCACACCACTAGATCAATACAAAAGGCGTGCAATCGAAACAAGATTACGTGCAAACATCTATTAAAATATTCAAAGTACACTGCGATATCAACCTAAGCGCATAACGAATATTCTCAGTTCATTCACAATTAATTGCATTACTTATCATCAGGGTGGACTGCAGATCTTGCATTCTGAATGCTGTTGTTTACTTTTGTTTTGATATATTAATAATAATGTTTAATTAATATCTAAGTAGGTAATCTCTATAGTGTGTGAAGTCCGTCAGTCCGCATTAGTACAGCGGGATGGACTATATGGCCTTATCACTCTCAATCTTACTCTCGATTGTAGAGGAGGCCCGTGTCCTGCAGTGGGACGTTTATGGGCTGATGCAGATACGGAAGTAAAGGAGATTTATTATTTAAACAGGAGCGGTTGTGTCAAAAATATATCGCTCTTAATTTTGAAGAAAGGCGCAAATTAAAAAGCGATAATCTGTATCTAAGGATTGACTACGAATATAAACCAATCATAAGACGTGAAATGTGAGCGTGTCAATGTATCTTTGACCTGATTGGTATATTTTCGAGGATGAATTTAGAAATTGATCGCAATATTAATTTCGACTCTAACCTCGTATCAATTTTCTGAGGGACTTACGACCATGTTCATAGACAGTTATTGACAGTGTTTTGTCCCTTTCCAACGCCTTTTATATTCAGTATGAGCGAAGAAGACAAAACATTCGATAGTTAAAATAGGATTTAAAACTATGAAGTCCGCTAAATATATTTATGGAAAGGTTCATGCTTAATAATTTGCAGCATCTAAAATAGATGTATATTTACTGCTATAAACGAAATCCTAATCTTGTATTTACCATAATAATCCCATTACTAAAATTGCGTGCTATAAAAAATATTTGTAATAATAATGACAAAGAATGTCTAACACAACTCTATTATCGGTTTAAATATTCAACAGACAATATATTATATTCATAACAGTTTTCTATTATGTATTCATTGGAGACTTCACATATTTTATAATAAAAAACTTGAAGCACATACATAATATGTGTTAAAGAGCGATCTTGCTGTGATATGTATATAACTAGCGATCCGATCCGACTTCGCCCGGTTGCAGATATTTTTTAAGTCTATTTCACATCAGACACATTATTTCGCGTGCTGTTTTACATTTGACCTATATCTGATTTCCGTCAATCGTACTGCTTTTCTCCATTCAAGGCTTACAGTTCAAACCTTATATCCTGTTTCATCAGCCCTATATTCTATCCTATTCTATCCCTTTTAGCTTGAAGGAATAGTAAACCTCCAAAGGAACGCAAAATTTTCTAGGATAAAAAGCAGTCTTTGTGTTATCAGACCACCATTCTAAATTACATCTAAATTGATCTAGCCGTTTGAGTGTGACGATGTAACAAACATACAAACTGTAGCATTTAAAATAATAGTAGGTATTTTCTTGTATGTTTAAGGTGTTGTAAATGAGGTGCTTATAGTTAATAGAAAACGAGAAATAGATTGGATTTAAGAAATAACCGCTATCCAGAGACAAAGATACTTAGCGGCATTACCGCTCTGTTACTTGAATATTTTTTTATTGCCATGAATGTTGAGAGCATGCCGTTCGCCTGATCGCAAGCGATACGACCTGATAAACAGCAGCAAAACCAAACAACACCTTGAAATACAAAGTAATGCTTGGCATTCCACTGCGCTCGCCATCCTGACATAAGATGTTAATTCTCAATATATCTAGTAGTTAACCTGGATATAATGTCCATCAATCCGAAACACAACATTGCATTTACACTGCTGTTTGGAATATTTAAATTTGATTTTATTTTTATTATTTATTTCTGTATTTTAAAGTATAACGTTAGTAGTACATATCTAATCAAGCCCAATCAAGCTGTAGAGAGCTGTTTAAATCGTTTTTTTAGGAACTGCGTCCGTTTTAAGTGTTTATACTTTATTTTTAATCATAATCACCATTTATTTTCAGTTATTGTAGCCGATTTCAAATCACTCAATAAAATATTGGTTCACTTTCAATCAAAGAAAGCATCAGAAAATTATCCGAGCATACCAAATTAATTCCATTACCGTAACATAACTGAAACTTTACCTTTTTACATGGTAATAAGGTTTATTACCGCTCATAACGCGTGACCGCAATGGTGTCAACGACCCATACTAGTCCATAAGTCACACACTGTTTCACTAGGTAAACTAGACGCCAGGTATTACCACCATATACAGTCACAAAACGCGTTTTGCTCCTTTGATCATAATGATAGCGAAAAGTTATGTATTATTGTTACTTTTTTTTCTCTTAAATTTTATAATAGCATTTTTATATATCTTGTTGTAATTTTATGTAAAACTTAACATGTGTTAGCAATAATAGCATGTTGTGTATACACAGTTAGGGATCCATCGTAGATCATAATATGACTGAGCTATTTTTTTATTGTTTAATTGGCTGTGTTTTGTGTACTTGTACGTTTTTAAAATATAGAAAACATGAAATGATATTGGGAGGTAATTTGTTAATGCAATAAAACTAAAAATACCAATTATATAGGCGTATCTTAAAAATATAAGTGGGCCACTCAACCTACCAAAATAGTAAGGATTACTGCCTGTCATAAACCTATTTTACCTGAGGAGCCCAAGGGAATTTTCTGCGTGGGAAATAAATCGGGAGAGGGTGCAAAAAATTTTATAAATTTATTGGTATTCTGTCAGTCCATCTGAAACACCACTACGAGTATAAAATAGTTAGCTACTTTATATTATTTTGCCATTTGATATTATATCTTGGCAAAAAAGAGTACGATGCGGTGACGATTGGCATTAAAGAAAATCAATTATGGTAATACCATTAAAAATGTCTTTGTGTTTGTGGAATAATTTTATACGTAGGTATTTCTATATCCAGGGGTCGAAATTCGACCAAATCAAGAAGAGAAAAAGTTTTTACCTGTATGATGATGTTGTTATTCTGATAATTCGTGCACATTTAAATGTACATATCTCTCAAAATCACTTATTTATCCTGAAGTATATACAATTACTGAAATCATAAACTACAATAATTGCTTTGAACCAGCAATAGCAAATTATAAGTATATATTATGTTGTTATTGCAGATTGCTGCTACAGATCTTTCTTTATGCATATAATGATAGTCCGTGTACATTTAAATGTATCTTACTGCTACACAATTTGTATAAGCGCTCAGTATTTCGCGTAGTATTCGTCAAATAAAACTTTTCTGTTTGACATTCAATAAAACCACAGTAAACAAACTTTTCTGTTTGACATTCAATAAAACCACAGTAAACAAACTTTTCTGTTTGACATTCAACTATATCTATAATAAACAAAAGAAACAATTTGACCAAAGAGTATGTATACGTGTACAAATACTTGTGTATGCGTGTGTCAAATGCATGCTGGTTTGTGTAATGTTTTATTTATTGATTTAACCCAGATAAGCCTACTGTCCTATACAGGGTATATCAAGACTGCTACCGAAAACGAAGCCGGGTGGTAGTTTAAGCGACTTCAGACACAATGCAACAGAAAAAGTTGCAAAAAAAAGCGACAATTTTTTTTTGTTATTTTTTTTCTATGACCATATTTGGGTGGTAAATAAATTTTTTCCTAAAATAATAGTGTATACCCTTTTATTTATAAATAATCTAAGGTATAAAAGTGTTTAAATTATTATTTTAGCAAAAACTATGGATTTCCCACCCAAAAATGACGATATTTAAAAAATCATAAAAAATAATTGTCGCGTTTCTTTGCGAAATTTTTAGTTGCAATGTGTTTGTAGTCATTAAAACTACCACCCAGCTGCGTTTTCGGTAGCAGTCTTGAGATACCCGGTATATAGGACAGTCTAAATAAAAAAATATATTGAACTAACTATTTTAATGGTTGATTTTATTTGTTGTTTTTTGAAGTAAGGAGACTATTTTTTATTATAAAATAATAGAATATCAATGATATAAATATATTTCATAGAAATATTTCACTTCAAAATACGCAATAAAAGTGTGCCCCAGACAAGGTGCACGAAAGGTAGGTATAAAAAACTGTAAATTACAGTAAAGTTTGATATTTCACATTTTTCTTATTCTAGATAGCCTGTTCCTTATTTTCAAAAACTCGTTCCTCAATATAATACTTCGGAAAGTGGAAATAATTAGGGATAAAAAGTAGTGTCCTATATAAAGGACCGTAGGATAATACGGGGTAACTTTATATTCACACTATTACAGGCGCATGTCATAATTATCGCGTGGATTATGAAGTTGAAATGTTTTTTGACGATGGAAAAAATACTGAGAGGTAACTCAATATATATATGATCACTTTTAACTAACATTTATTGATACACCAATGTAGATTTTTGTATAAGGACTTTTGTAAGTGGTAGAGTTTTGCTGTAAGTCGTTAAAGCTACGAAAAAAATGTCTCCTCAGCCAAGGAGGCTCTACTAGCTCACAGATGAACTGTATAGCAGCATCTTCGCTGTTGGGTTTCATTCGTCGAGTGAGATTGTCCAAGAACCAACAGCTGGTAATGTGCTTGATTACCATATTGCCGGGTGATGGTTATCGAACCGTGTTGGGCTGTCATCATATACACTGGTGGAAAACTCGTTGATGACCCATGCAAGTGTATCGCATTCAGGGATCAGCTTGTGTATATCCATTAGATACCCTGTTTGGATCGCGCTAAGCTTACATCAAGTGCAATGGAACAATTTGATAGGCCAGAGTAAAAAACGACTCAGTGGTTGAGAATGTGACGCTGAATGCCATACAATGAACATACATGAAGCCAACAAACACAATAATTCCAGTAGCAGTTATCTTTGTTCAAAGACAACACGGTAGAGATCACATTAGTAATCGCAAAAACAAACCTACAAGTTAGGCAGCTTCTTGCGAGAAATAATATGGTCAGAAATAATAGGTTCTGAAGTCATTTTCAGTAGATTGGCTTGAAATTTAAAATTTTTATGTGGGTAGATTTGACTTTTTCTTTCACGACATTCATGTCCATGACTCATGTAGATATTTAGGACACTTTTAATCAGTAAATATACCTTTTATATTCAATTTGGTCAATATCAATGCTAAACTATACTTGCTACCTATTATCCTACTGTCCTATATATAGGACGGTCATTTCCCGGAAAGCCTTATGGCAGATAATTTTTTCAACATTTTTTTTATTCGTCTTGAGGGTAATGAAATTAAAGAAAATCATTAGTTCTGATGATTTACAAAAAAAATTGTTTCAGGCTTATCTGGGTTAATGTACTTGTTATGCATTATTATTAAAATCTTTTTTATATTAAATGAGGCTAATAAAACCTTTTTTATATGTCTATGTCAGAAGAACAAAAGAAAAAGAAAAGAAACAATTTGACACCAGAGTATGTACGCGTGTACAAATACTTGTGTATGTATGTGTGTGTGAAATGCATGGTAGTGTGTGTAATGTTTTATTTTTTTATTTAATGTACTTTATAAGCATTATTATTGAAAAATATTAGGGTTCTGCACTTCCCCTACACATAAACTATAAGTGTGCCAAATTTTATGCTCCTGCGTCCGCGCAATTTTCGTAAAAAGGGGTCCAAAGTTTTTGCATCACGTATTAATATATAGATTTTCGTACCATTTTTGTTTATTTTGTGATTTAAATTTACACAAAGAGAATTATCATTTTTCTCTTCTATTCTTTTCCGTCGTAGTATACCGGGTTGTCATATTAATATTAAATTCGATCTTAGCGCCATGTATTATCTGATCCAACCGAATCTCTTTTCAATGTAGACTGAACTAATACATATCTAATCAACCATTTTCTTGTAAGTACCAACGCTGAAAATTATGTTGTTTGTATGCAAGAAGGGAATAGAATTCGAACTAATCTAGCATCATATTGGACAATACAAAACAGTCAAACATGGTAAAAAATGCTAAATTGTGAAAAGTGAAATCTAGACTTGCATTTTTCCACATACTCGCTAAAAAGCGGCATTATCCGGTGATGTAAGGCGGAGAGAATTTAGTGCCAAAAGTAAAAGCACTAGAAAGCTGCGGATAAAATATACCCAAAATGTGTTGTGAATTTCAGTATACTAAGTCTTTTTATTACATTCGGTAATGGAACAAACGGCCGATTTTATTGAAGTGACTATTCGCCCATGAATATTTAATACCTATGGATTTTAGATGCCGCACCATTCTTGCTGGATATACATAGACGTCTTTTTCCCAGAAGGGATAGGCAGAGTAACTACTAAGAATAACCACGTTTCCCTAATGTGTTCCCACGATGCGTTAGGGGGCGCGCCTATCGCCATATCGGGCACAAATTCTTGATTCCGGGCTGATATAAAATGAATAGAAAAATCCAGTAAGACTGCCCGGGTCGGGATTCAAATCCAAGACCTTGGATTTGCAATTATACCGTGTAAAACTGACCCACCGAGGTAGTCTGAAGGTTTGATGTTGATGATGACAGCGTGGCTTTACTGTATGTTTTGATAATATAGCAAAGTAAGATAGATTGTATGAGACCCCATTTAACAATATTTTGTGTCTCCACCTCACTATTAAGAATATGAATATTACAGTTATTTTACAACTAATTTTGATACAGTTTTTTAATTTATATTTTCTATAAGCAACTTTTTCTAAGAACCATAAAATATTGCTCAAAATCTAGCCTTGGACACATCCCTGGTGAACTTTCAGAAAATATTTTTTTAACTCTAAATGATTTCCTTTTCCACATTTTCTTGTTAATTAAAAATGTCTCTTTGCATTTGCTTTATCGTCAAAGACCATAGGCCTCTCCCAAAAATATCACATAATATCCAATTAAAATTAATTTGAAAAGCAATATGCAAACCGTATAATAATTAAAATCTCAGGCCAGGTGCTAAATGCCTTTCCTTATAGCATTCATTGCATAAGCTAGGAAAATGTAGCGATTCCGAACCGGGGCGCATTGCGAAACTAACAGCTTACTTTTATGTATTTCTTTTGCGTAAATTATGGGTTTAAATGCTTGTTGTTAACAATTAATTTAGATTAAATTCTTCGTTTGTTTTAGCCATAGGAAATGAATCGATCACTTTAATATGTAGGCCTTTTCCAAGAATATGTAGTGGCTTATTGAAAAATACCACATGCATTAATCGACTTAACGCAACCTTTATTTTTGACTGCTTTGGTGGCGCATTTGTACTTTTAATTTTTTTAAATTTAATTTATTTCAACACTAAAATAATAATACTATGTTTGTTAGTATTGCACCATATAAACTTAGTTGTTGTACTACAGTACGATTACAATGCAAAGGTCTATGGTTCGAATCCCGTATCGGGCAAAGCGATATTGGATTTTGTTGTACATTATCAGACTGTAGTCAGCAATTTGTGCTCGATTTGGGGATAGGGGACTATCACGTTGAGACGCAAGTGAATCGTGGCACGTCCTCGTTGCACCACTGCCCGCTCCTTTTAGGAAAAAGGCGTGAATATAATGTATCCCCTCTGTGTCAGCCCATAATATAAGTCTTACTGCAGGGCACGGACCTCCTTTACAATCGAGAGTACTATTGAGAGTGGTTAGGCCATATAATCCATCACGCTGGCCTAATGCTGGTTGGCGGACTTCACATACCATTGATTTCTTTATAAATCACTGTGGTGTGCAGGTTTACTCACGATGTTTTCCTTCACCCTTCTATTGAATGTTCGTATTTATCTGACTTTTGTATTTGAATTTTGTATTTCTGACCAACACCGGTACATATTACATAATTAAGGTACCGTTACAGTTTTGAATGACTGCGAATACGTATTAATAATATATTAATTAGTACGCCAGGATTAAAAATAGTGTGCATATCCTACAAGCTTCAAGTTTTATGTAATTAATTCCCACGGCACCGAGAATGTAGGTTTCGTGCTAATGATATCAGTTATATAACAAACGTGTACGACTTGCAGTGATAACTTGTTTAGGAATAATATTGAGAAGTAATTATAGCGACTCCAATTCCGCATATAAATAATATATATAATATAATAAATATAGTATCATCGAATATTTTTAATGCAATGTAATCATTTTTCAAGAAAGTAATACGACTTATAATGACGCCCTCTATAAACTTTTGAATCGATACTTTTTTTCTGGTGACGAAAAAATAATGAGAAATAACAAAACGCATCCTATTCATTAACGATATTAAATGTTTGTTATCAATTCTCTGATCAAAACGTTTTGGTGACCAGCCAAATAAAAATAAATTGCGTTCGAAATTCAAAAAGTCGATACGCCGTAAAATAAAATTAGATTTCAATTAATCCAATTCATAATTACATAACACGGTTTGTAAAATTACTTATACGCTTGTCCATAAATCTGTAAGTCCAAAGGCAATTTTAAGGTGCTTTAGGTCACTGGGCTGTTTGCGTCGGAATGCGACCGGTTGTTTTGCAACAAGTTCTACTCTCTCTTTCACTCCCATATCGCATTCCGTCCATGTCTAATCGCCGACAAGCCGAAGATAGCCGAGGCCCGAAGCGGAGATTTCGCGTGTATTCTTCGGAAGTGAGACGGGATTCTTGCAGGTTTTCTTATTTACGTGCTGATGTCAGATATACTTTTTGTGGTAAGTAACGGAATTCGCCGAGTACCCAACTATGTGCCTTTATGCCGATGTTTTGAAGAGGTAATTTATGGTTTTCTTATAATAAATATTTATTGAGAATACTTATAAGAATTGTATACATTTTATAGAATAGGGAGCATAACGAGCAACCGAAGAAAAATTAACGTCAGTTGATAAAAATATTGTTATTTTTTCCTAAATATCTACAGAGCTTAGGATTTTGTATGGGCACTGAAATTTCCTAAAGGCAATCTAATTGCAGCCTCATGGTATATGTAACTAGAGCATTAAATTTTATACCGTATACGACAAGTTACACTGTTACAATGTTATATGGTGGTAAGTAGACCGCCATGGTGATAACGAAGGTATTAGTCGTGTTTTTACTGTAACTTTTTATGACAATTCTTTTCGTCAAAATAACAGTTATTTTTTTTTAATATACGATTTCTCTTTTTTCTCTTGCATGGGAAAACTGTAGAAGCACACGAGTTTATTTATTTTAAATACAACTGGCACTGCATGATGTTTGCACTGCCCCTGATGGTAAGCCTAAATACCGTCCATGCAGAATCGAATTGCATGGGATGGTTTTCCTATGCCATTCAATTCAATTATGCCGGCTTGTTAAGATGATTCGTCACACTGCAGCGAAAGGAACCAGGATTATAGGAAGGAGGGAAACGTGTGACGGTAATTAATTCTACATCTTGAAAGTGCGACACAGAAAATAATGTGCAAACCTTTTAGTTCGCTCTGAGTTGGTTTTGACCATCAAACTATGGCTTAGCAAGCCAGCACGCGTGGTTCTGATTTTTCAAGAGACATTGCATGGACCTAGAATTGACCTTGAATTAAAGATAATTTTACAATTTACACAAATATTGATTATAACTTGTGTCTTTCTTGACCTGATCCTATGATTAAATGACGACGCGCAACATATAATTTCAGACAAGTTATGGAAAGATTTGACTTTTAATTTGACGTTTAGCTTACTGCCTGCTATTGAGCCTTGAGTGGCCTAATCGAAGTTGATTTGATTTGCCACTGAAATTCTTCCAATATCTCTCAGAAATGCAAGTTCCCCTCTCGATTTTCACCATCTCTATTAAAGCAACTATAATTAAAATCACATAACTTCAAGTTTGATATTACCAGTATATATGAAATGCGAGATCGTGTTAAATGCCGACGTGACATTTTTTTCACTTCCTTAACCAAGCTTATGACTTTATGAGTAAGAGGCACACCCTGCGTTGTATTTCGCGTCTCACGTCATTATCTTATTGCCACATTGTTTTCACGATCGATCATCTTGATGACATAAGCATTTTACAACGTTCTTCGTGTTATTGATTTATTTATCTATCACAATTTTTACAAAGCATTTAGTTAAGATCCAGGCCTCCAAACTGGTATAATATATTGTGCTACGGAATTCTGAGCTCGTCTTCTTACATATTTTAAACATTAAGGACAGAAAAGAAATAAAAATATATACTATATTAGATCTCAATAAATATCGAGCTTAGTAAATTTGGTTAAAACACGTCATTTTGGATTTTTTTCAGACAGGCATCGGGCATTCTGACCTAATTTTCACGACTTCTATACGCAAATAAATATTTAGATGGCCAAATACTCGTTCAGAAAAAATCCATAATTAAATCAAAATTAGCCTTATTAATACAAAAATATTAAAACCTTTCTTGGTTACCAAATGTTTCGTCTTCTTAACAAAAACTCAATTTAAAATCATTTAGAAAACATAAAACAAAAATAGGTTTTAAATCTGTAATGAATAAGTCCATAAATGTAAAACCTACAAGCCAAGGTTTCCAAAGACTTGTTTACGGTTTGTAAGCAGTGCTATCTTTAATCGTCGACCGAGGTGTCGGTGCATTGAGACTATGAATCGACCTTCGTGCAGCCCTATTGTGCGGTCTCTTGACCATTGCATGTTTAGGAAATCGATTAGCTCTGCAGCGACACTATTGGAATGTCATGACACTTGATGGTTCGTCATGAATGTAGGTTAGGTGGTTTTATTGTGGTGTATGAGCGTATACGGAATAAACGAAGCTTGGTGGTAGTTTTAGTGACTACAGACACAATGCAAATTACGCACACAATTTTTTTTGATGTTTTTTTTTGCTATGAGTGGCGAGACGAACTTCTCGTTCGCCTGATGGTAAGCGATACGACCGCTCATAAATAGTAGCAAAACCAAACAACACATTGATTAACAAAGCAATACTTGACATCCCACTGTGTCCGCCATTCTGAGATTTAAGATGTTAACTCTCACTATGTCCAGTATTTACTCTGGCTAAAATATCCTTCAATCCGAAACACAACAGTGCATTTAAACTGCTGTATGGCGGAAAAAATAGACATTGTGTTGGTACCTACACAGGCGGCCTCTTGCATATGTGAGACCTACCACCTGGTGGTAATTCTAAAGTTTGCTTCCTTTACACCATGCAAAATAGTAACATCATAACTAATAAACACAGAACACTTAGTAACCATTATAATTAATAAGAGTGGTTGTCTGTAGAGGAGGCCCTTGCTCTGCAGTGGGACGTATATGAGCTGATACAGAACACTTGCAGTACAGAACACTTACATTCAGTATCATGGCTGTTTCTTGCGAGTCCTCTGATCTGTTCGTTGACGTAGTTATTGCTCTTGGGAACGTTGAGCGCGCTGCGAATGCCCACTGACGAGTTGTCGAGGTGACCCGGGCCGATCTTGGGCACGTGGCTGGAGCAATATACCTCTTTGTCTTCGGTCCAGTGCTGGTTGTTGTAGTATGTCTGGGAAGGAAGCATATTATTAGTATTGGTTCAGCCAATGAGTGTCTACTCATGATAGATTCCAGTACAATTTAAAATTTGATTTGGATTTACAACGTTGTGCATAGGGTAAGTGCAGGTTGGCGGAATTTACATACCGTGGAAATTCCGATGAGTAGAGAAAATATGAAAAAAGAAAAATAAATCAAATTATAGCCTCTCGACAATTTAAATGGTTAAAACTTACTTGACCCCGTGGCCTATGACGATGGTACGGATCAAAGCCTACTTGACAGCCTCCGTGGCGCAGTTGAGTAAACGCCGGCTGAAGAAGTGCGAGCTGTTTTGCCAAACCGAGACAAATGTTTGTATGCTCTACAGGTATTTGTTTCGGGTTTGGGTGTTTGTGAGATCGTGGAGTCCAGTAGTTTCCGATACCTCAAACCTATACCAACTTTCTAATGTCGGGTCAGGACATTATATGTACACTGTTGGGTAAGTAAATAAATAACACCCAACAGTCACATACATAGTCCTGACCCCACACTAAGATCGAGTCTTGTGTCGTGGGTATCAGGAACTACGAGAGACTTTTCAGTCTCACAGACACCCAGATTTGGAAGAAATATTTGTGAGCCGCACAAAAATTTCTCTCGGTGCGGGGATCGAACCCGCGGCCTCTCGTTTCACGGGCGGCGTCTAACCAACTGCGCCACGGAAGTATTATAATACTATATTTACTATTTACTTCTTGATATTATAAATTCTTTTGTGATACGTAAAAGCGGTAAGTAACGGATATAGCATATCAAAAATACAATTTGATCAATAATAAAACACAATGACACTGCATTGATGTGTTTATGGTCCGTAAAACCGATTCATTTTATACAATAGAATACGACCAGTTTAACTTGAACCCTGCCGTGTATTTATCCGCTTCCGCAGTAAACAATTCGGGTATTTAATAAAGTGGTATTTTTACTGTCATTTTTTGTAGGATAGATTATTTTATATCTACTTCTGCGTTAAATCATTTCTATGATTTCTGCAATTGCTGTCAATACAAATTAGGCAAATTGATGCCAATAAAATGATTTAAATTTAATTAATTCCATAAAATTCCCGATTTTTAGAAAAAACTCTACTTGAATTATAATAGGAAAACAACAGAACTACCAAAAATCCAATTCCAATTTGAAAGTAAACGATTTCTACATTATTTATTTATTTTGTCTCATAATTAACAATAAAAATTATTAATAAATATGATAAAAATATATATGCATCACATTTGAAAATCTTATGATAACATTAAATTTAAATTAACATTCGTAATTTTTAAAATTTGATTTGGTTTAATTTTTAGTAATTTTTAGATACCATTATTAATTCCATAAAATAAATGTACAATTAGTTGTTCATTTAAAGCTACAAATTCGAATGGCCGCTAGTGTAAATTAACAAACGTACACTTCTGGCATGAGTCACCGGCCATATTATGATCCGTACAAATGAATCACTATTATTTACTTCAGTTTACGAGCACAATACATGTGTTCTGTTACACTCAATTGAAAATCGTTTCGTTTTGTGTTTCATTATAAACGGAATTCAGTTATTGGTTTAATTGCGTATTTTATTTTATGAGTTTTGGTTGTTCAGTTGTTCATGTTGTTTTAAATTATATTGAAACTAAATGTTCTTTATTTAAATTATCGAATACATATGGTGGAACGAATTTTTGTTATCGTCGTTTGAATTAAATATTGCGACTCAAAGTAGAGGTGAACAAATCATTTTAATTAATGAACGTTTTTGAATATTTTGTATAAATTTTTGCAGACACTTATGGTTTACTCTATGCATCGTGACACTCATAAATTTGTTGTATGACAGAGACAAATGGTACTGTGCTCCAAAAAATATATTGTTTTGGGGTTTGGTCATTGCGAGACCAAAAAGTCTCGTAATTTTTGGTATCCATTGGATAAAACTTGGAATCAGCCATAGATATTAATCTTATACGAGTAGTACCGGGCTATCCTAGTACTTGCACTTGCCCCAGCAGTATCTCATTACACTTTTTACCAAGCCTAAGCCCATATATGACTAAGTCAATTTTTGTGTGTTAATTTAAATTTAGAAAGGAATTTAATAAAAAAATATCAATAACTCAAGTAACGTAATAGTCCTGCATGATTTTGTTATTAAAACCAACCAAAACATATATTTTTATCTTAGAGTGTATATACAGGGTATATCAAGACTGCTACCGAAAACGAAGCCGGGTGGTAGTTTAAGTGACTTCAGACACAATGCAACAGAAAAAGTTGCAAAAAAAAGCGACAATTTTTTTTTGTTATTTTTTTCCTATGGCCATATTTGGGTGGTAAATACATTTTTTTCCTAAAATAATAGTGTATACCCTTTTATTTATAAATATTCTAAGGTATGAAAGAGTTTAAATTATTATTTTAGCAAAAACTATGGATTTACCACCCAAAAATGACAATATTTAAAAAATCATAAAAAATAATTGTCGCGTTTCTTTGCGAAATTTTTAGTTGCATTGTGTTTGTATTCACTAAAACTACAACCCGGCTTCGTTTTCGGTAGCAGTCTTGAGATACCCAGTATATAGAGGGAGCGCTGGTACTTCAAAAACGTAGATAAAAATGGTGGTGCTGGGCCACGTTTTTCTGCCCTCCTATTGGCTAATATTTGAACAGGTTGTGCAACATACATAAATTATTTGAAAATAAAATTAAAAATAAGTAGTTTAGGTCTAATTAATTCCACTCAAACTCGTTTTAAAAGGCTAATAGCTAAATATAATTTCGGCTATCAAAGGAATTTATAGCAATTTATTGCTAAATAATTAATTCAATTTTTACTAATATAGGAGCGCTACCAACATTACGAACAAGAAAATATCTACGTTTTTTAAAACGCGAATGTATGACAGCGCTTCCTCAATATATAAATACTCTAAGATTTTTATGATTCAAATTTCGAACATAAAACGGTCCATTCACGGCTGACATTTAGAGTGTGTGGGTATAAAAATGGAGTATATCCTAGATAGCGAACTGGTTGGCGACCTTGTGTCATCGCGACCTGCCACCTGCTGCCATTTGTACGACCTTATTCTTATCTACATTAGACATGTCGCAAAACTGGACACATGTTGGCTGCCAACACATGGATTTAGGTGGTGTTGGCTCCAACATTCGTAAATGCTTTTTTTAATGCACAAGTAGGATTTACTTTGGTGGCAATGAATGCCGTTGGTACCTTCACCTATACAAAGCTTGCGTTAGTGTACATTTACACCGCAAAAGCTTTTTTCGAATACATCCAAATGCATCTCACGATGTGATAGGTGGCGAGCCTATCGCCATATCGGGCACAAATTCCTGACTCTGAGCTGATAACGAATAGAAAAATCCAATATCATTGCCCAACACGAGATTCGAACCCGAGACCTCGTAACCCACTCTGGTACAACTAAACTACTCAGACAATTAAACTTAATTATTTTTTAAATTGTAATGATTGATGATGCGTACAGGCAAACGAAGTGTCGGACGCCCGCCTACAAGGTGGACGGACGATCTGACTAAGGTCGCAGGAAGTCGCTGGATGCAGGCCGCTTCCAACAGGTCATTGTGGAGATCACTGGGGGAGGCCTATGTTCAGCAGTGGACTTCCTGTGGCTGATATGATGATGATGATTAGAACCCTTACCTTAAGCGTAAGTTTGGTGCCACACACGGCGCATTTAAAGCAGCCGCTGTGGAAGAACGTGAAGTCCTTGAGCGGTCCTACTCGGTCAACCTGGTACACTATCTCGTTGCACCTGAAGCACGTACTCTCGTAGAAATTGGGCCGGTACATGGTGGACACTCAACTCATAATTACACTTCACTACACTAGCACGCGCGCCTGTAACACGATGGGGGTCAGGATTCGTTCGGTTTTATTGGTAAATAGTGCTGTGAGAGGTGGCCTGTAGACAATTGGCCAGACGCGGCTGCCGATATGTCTTTTTTTTTCAATGAATGGCGAGACGAGCATGCCGTTCCCCTAATGGTAAGAGACGAACACTCATAAACAGTAGCGGAACCAAACAACACTTTGAATTACAAAGCAATGATTGAAATTCCTCTGCGCTCGCCATCCTGAGACATAAGATGTTTAGTCTCAATATGTTCAGTAGTTCCTTTGGCTACAATGTCCTTTAATCCGAAACACAACAGTGCATTAATGCTGCTGTTTGACGGGAGAATTTAGAATTTAGTTTAGCTTATTTACGTGTATGTGATTCATAAGCGTTTTTTTATGAATAAGGGCAAAGCAAATGGCAATATAAGTATTGATTTGTAAGTATTAAAATCATAAACAAAACTATTTTAAAATGTTTATATGTTAAACAATATTACAACTGTATAAAACAAGAAAATAAACCTGTGAAGTATCCATTATTCCCAATTGCATCTTCTATTCACCACATTTATTCAAATATAAGTCCTCGATTAATTTCTTTTTACACACTTCGTATTCATTAAGCATTTTGTAAATATAATTTCGACATAATGTGGGTACAATCTTATCACCACCCGCATTACTTCGATATATTTTATACCGTCTTATTTAAGTATCCTTGTCAGGACTAAGGGATCATACTCACCGGTCATTCACCTGTCACAAAGCTAGGTGTGTTTATTGATCGCGTTCACCCTATACAAATGACCCTCGTGGAACACTGGCCACGCGTCGTGAAGACCGAAGCTATTCAAATAAGGGGTTGTATATTTGGTAAAACAGGAGAAAAGCAAGAGTATTTTTACAAAAAAATATTATCTGGTTACTCTGGTTTAAATCAACTTATAAATGTTGTTATAATTAGTACATTGCAAAATGCAAAAAAAAAAACGTATTCTTATTAAATTACACAAAATTTTATTTTATTTATTAAGATTTATCAACAGAAATTACAATAACATTATTGCTAGTATGGAATATACATTTGTGACACTGTCTTAATGTATTCCAAGACGATTAAAACATGCACATATTTATTTTTTTAATTCTAAATTTAGGGCTTTTTCACTAAGTGAATATGTCGCCCAACATGCACATAATTTAATTGGCAGATTTGTAAAGATATAATTAAACTTAAAATATTATAGCTCAACAATAATCAAAAACACGAATTGAATTATTGGGGACAGAATAACGTAAATGTAGATAGTAAGGCTTTAGTCTATACATATGTACTAACAAGTCTACCATATACGAATGTTATTAGGATGTTTCTACACTTATTACATCGTCAGTCTAAGTGCGGTCTTATTAATGGAGCCACTTGGTTGCGTGTAGCCCCCGGCCGGTGGTCTGTGTAAGTTAGGAATTGAAGCGTGGAGAGGTTTTGGTGTGAGTTAGACACTGCAGCGAGTGGGATTAAGGTTAATTTTGGATACAGAAATGTATTAAATATGAAATTAGTGAGATTTTAAAGCTCTTACATTAAAAAAATTGTTTTTTGCACAATTAAAAATATTAAAATAATATCTATGGGTGTCTTTAGTGTTGGTGTGTTATACAGTAGGAAAAAATGACCTGTCAGATCTAAGATGGTCATTTGGGTATTTCAGAGGTAGTATAAAAAAATACGAAAAAAAAGGATACAAATTTTAGTATCAGTATTACCCTAAAATCTAGCAAAGTTTTAAATTCTAACGCGCCGCATGTTGATTGGTTCGAACGCGGTTTTTAGCAAGATACTGTGACATGCCCTTTTTTATTAGATATATTTTTTATCATATTATGTGAAAAAATCTTTTAAATAGGACAGATAGAATTTTTTTGTCAACCTGTATGCAAGTTTCGATTTCTACAAAAGTAGTACACGTTCGTCCAATTTAAACCTCTATTTAATCATGGAACATTAACACACTAAAGTAGTTACCTTCAGGCATAAAAAGGCATTAATTAGTTTGGCATAATATGCTGACTTATCATCCACACATTACATTACGGGTAGAGGACAGTGATTTGGGCGACGAAAAAAATAGGGATTAAAACACAGCATAGGATACTAAAATATCGATAATACATCCACATTTCTCTCCTAACTCAGACCACACATAAAAGACAGCGGCAAGAATCGGAACGTGCCATAGTAATGATGCGTTATGCGATATTTATGTACATAGCAATCGCTATGTACCGATATAACACTAAAAAATATCGGATTAATTCAAGCAACTTGAAGTCTGCTTGTAATCATCGCCAATTAAGGAATATTACATATGCTTGTATCTCTAAGAGGGTAGTCAGAATAAAACTCGTTGTTATGATATGGGCGAGAGTATACCATGGCAGGCGTAAATTTGAGTCTGACGCTGCTCGAATGAGACATGGGTCTATTTTATAATTTTATTATTAATAATTACTGACATTCGCCACAAGTGAGAAAAAGTCTCTAATTCGGTGGAGTTTGGGTGACCGACTTACGCTACTGTTTTTTGCCTATTACGCCTTGTAAATTATTTTACTCCGTTAATAACACACACATTTTTTTTATAAAATTGCATCTATAAATACAATTTGTATATGCGAGAAAACATACCGCTTTTGTGTCTTCATAAATTATTTTCTGACAATTTGAAACATGGAAGATAATTTTTTCGCGCCAAAATAGCGTGAAATTGTCTTGAACAAGTGTGCTAACGTTTTTGTATCACAAAACTATATTTATAATTATATTATAGTACTCTCAAAAGGACAGGTACAATTGTAAATTTGCACTCAAATGCGTAAAAGTGTTATCAATTATACTTTCTAACAGGCGTTCTCTATAATCTATCTATCCTTAACAAGAAATTTCTTTAGATATTTCGATCCATTTTATGTTTTAGTTAAAAAACATGGAGAGGTATAGATATGGTTTATATAATATTTATATATAACTAGGAAAGATAAATATAATGATGTATATCTTTGTTTAACGAAGCTTAGAATTGTACCGACATGGTCAGAGTAGCTGTTATAACTTCTTATTAAAGATAGATAGAATATAAAGAATGGCCATAAGACGGAATACATGTAGAGATAACTTTTATGAACTTTGAGGTTAGACAGGACTGCTATCCCACTATGGAAGAATAATAATAAACACAGCATATCATAGTTATTTCTTCACGTCAAAACACACGCTCATTTTCTGCAGTAATTTGGTATAATCATCTTAATAGTCACATGAAATAATTTGCAACTGAATATAATCATGTTGCATGCCGTAAATCTATGGGACACAGCGATTATTATAATATAATTCTATTTCAAAATAAATCAAAATATACAAGGTATATTAAGATGGTTACCGAATCGAGGACGGGTGGTAGTTTTAGTGACTTCAGACACAATATAACAATTTTTTTTTGCAAGAAGAAAGATACGATTTTTTTTGTATTTATTTCCAGTCGTTTTTGGGTGGTAAATACATGTTTTTTTTTAAATAATTGTGTACAACCTTATATTTTTAAAGACGCTATGGCACCCAAGGGTTAACTTATTATTTAATTAGCAAAAAAATATGGATTTACCACTCAAACACGATCAGAAAAAAAACGTCGTATTTTTTATTTGCCTTGTGTTTGTAGTCACTAAAACAACCACCTGGTTTCGTTTTTGCTAAAAGTCTTGATATACCCTGTGTAATAATTAGTTAACTATAGGTATTAGACATTTTAATTATTTTCATTGATGTGAAATCTACAAAATAAATTATGTAAAATCACAGAACATTGGCTTGTATTAATTGAAATTTAACGTATGAAATGACAGGAGAAAAAAAATATATTTAAAGGAAATATAAAAATAGCAATCATTTCCATTCCTAACATTAAACTTATAAGGCAAACGACAATTTCGCAAGACGATTCTCTCACCTCCCACATATCTTACTACACACCTTTATCATCCTTATAATAAGGTTGAAAACCGCAATAAAAGTTGATTAATGTTGGTGTATGTTTTTGGCCAGTGTTGGTCAATATCAATCGCATGTGGGCGCGCGTGGGCTGCAGTGGGCGAAAGCAGTGGGCTTACTCTATACTCCGACACGAAGTTCGAATGTTCGAACGATGAATGTCAACATATAAAATAAAAGTTTTCCTCTTCTAAAAATCAACAGTATTCTCTATTAAACTTATCATTCACTTCGAACTTAGTCTAAAATTACGACGTACGATACCAGGATTCGAATATTTTGTAAAGTATTGTGGCATATTCGTGCAGTTTAACGTGATTTCTTTATATTTTTAGGAAAACTATAAGCTAGGGAAATACATAATATAAATATTTAAATGGTAAAAGGCCAATAACAAATTTTAACTTATAAACTTAATCAACAAATTGAAGAACAAAAGGTAGACGCCATAAACATACATAAAATACTAAAATGATAACTAGTGGAAAAAACCAGCAATCAATTAAAAAAAAAACGGTGTTCGAACTTTCGTTGTCGTGTCGGAATACAGAGTAAACCCCCGGGCTCTCACTCGCGGTCGGGTTACATAAACGGGCGGAATCGAAGGTTGTAAATACTTCCGAATGATGTAATAATAGTCCGGATTCAACAGTCAGGAATTAATTGGATTTTTGTCAGAAATTTCAGAATGATTTTAATGTTTTGAATCTATTGAATAATAACGGACTTATTCAGACAATTGTAAGACCTATTGTAATTATCGAATATCTTGCATTCTTGACTCGAATTGAGTTCAAAAGTAGTTTGAAACGGACAACTTACTCGATAGGTAATATACATTCTAAAATGTCTATGAATAAGGCCGTTAGTATATCAAAGCAAATAGTCATAATCTGATAAATTTCCCTTTCACTGATGGTCACCGTAAGTGTGACTAAAGTATAGCTTTATCAATGTTGTAAACACATTAGATATTATTTTTCCATCCTATTATTTAGCTACGGCCGTCCTCAAGTCTTCAAATGGAAGAAAAGTAAAGGAAATAACTTTTTGTAACAATGACAACGAGAAGGCGGAATATATATATACAGGGTATATCAAGACTGCTACCGAAAACGAAGCCGGGTGGTAGTTTAAGCGACTTCAGACACAATGCAACAGAAAAAGTTGCAAAAAAAAGCGACAATTTTTTTTTGTAATTTTTTTCCTATTGCCATATTTTGGTGGTAAATACATTTTTTCCTAAAATAATAGTGTATACCCTTTAATTTATAAATACTCTAAGATATAAGAGAGTTTAAATTATTGTTTTAGCAAAATCTATGGATTTACCACCCAAAAATGACGATATTTAAAAAATCATAAAAAATAATTGTCGCGTTTCTAAGCGAAATTTTTAATTGCATTGTGTTTGTAGCCACTAAAACTACCACCCGGCTTCGTTTTCGGTAGCAGTCTTGAGATACCCGGTATATATATACGGGACGGGAAATATGACTTCCAACGTGGAAGTAGCGGATACGAACCGGTAAGGGATATCTGGAGGAACAAAAGAATTATTGTTAAGTGCGAAATTGCACTGGAAAGAAAATTATTATAATCCGGTAAGCGGTAGTATATAGAATTTCCCGTAAAGGAGGCAGCACACGTGTATTATAACTCTACACCTGCTCTAGTAAACGAACATTATGGATGACTGCGAAATATGGATTCGGGATTCAATTTCCAAGTAAAATTCAATTAATAAGAGTTTTCGACACGACATTCATTATTTTATAAAAAAAAATCAGTAGAATTGATTACCTCCTCTTTTAAAGTCGGTCAAAAAGAGAAAAAACTTGATTGTTTGCATTTAATAGGCTCAGAAATTATTGGACCGATTGTAAAATAATTATGTCACCATTAGAATCTTGCATTATCCTTGATGAACATAGGGGACATGCTACAGTACTTGATGTCAAAAATATTGCGCAAGTATTGAGATAGCAACCAGGCAAAGCATACGCCAAGGGTTTTAAAAGCTAAGAATTTCTGTACCTATGTTATTAATAAATAATCAATTTATTTTACAAGGTTGTAATACATAGCTTTATAATCTGTCTGTTTAGTGGCATACAAGTGTGACTTTCGTAAATAATTTTAATATACCGAATATATATCGCAATTCAAATTCTTTAATAAGCATAACAAAAACATCCAATCATCATTGTGTGATAAGAGGAGTTACTCTATAAAAACGACACGAACTTCGAATGTTCGGATGTTCGACGTCCGGAGTAAGATATAAGATTTCCACTTCTAGAAATCAATACGATTCTCTATTAAACTTATAATTTTCTGCGAACTTGTATGGTTGTGACATACGATAGAGGAATCTAACATTTTGTGGAGGATCTAGGCACATTAGTGAAGTTTTACGTACGACGTTCGAACTTTCGATGTTTGTATCGTTTTTATAGAGTAACCCTCAAGGGCAGTCGGTTATTCAAGTAGGCGTAGTATAAATTAGGCGCCGGCGTCACCTCATAATAACCCAATGTTTAATGGGACGAGTTTATGAATGGAAATGGTTTAGGCTCATTTCATATTCGACAGCCGTTCGCATATTATTTTATATTCTGTGGATTAACGCACAGTTTATTAAACCCGGACTTGTATAATATTAATAAGTTATGGGAACAAAGCCAAAGATTAGGTTTTGAGACCTTATCTTGGTTATAAAAAAGCCTGAATGCTTTATTTTCAATAGTTCAATTCGTATAATGATAATGTTCATGCATGCACAATTGTTAAAATAAATTCTATCTACGATATTTTTCTCTTTTTTTATAGTATAAAATATTTTGATGTGCTCATAATTTAAAAAAAACGCATCATGCGCCTGTATAAGTATGTAGCATTCATATTTGTATTAAAAAACAATTACCAATCTGTATTAGGCCGGCGTGGTGGACTATATAGCCTGACCACTCTCAATCGTATTCTCGATTATAGAGGAGGCCCGTGCCCTGAAGTGGGACGTATATGGGCTGATAAAGAAGAAAAAACAATACCTTCAATTAGCTCAATGGTAACTACAGCACAGTCTCGATAAAGTATTAGAAAGCAATAGATATCAGATACACCATCATTTGCCAGAAACAGATTTATATCTTGATTTATTTTCGACAAATTAATCTTATTTCCACCCAAGTCCATTTTAAATAAATATTTTTTAATAAATAAATTATTGTTTTACATCCATACATAAACTACTTATGATCTGGTAGAACGCATTCCGGCTGTACTATTGTCTATGTCGCCTACCTCTGAAGGCAAACAGCTCGTTTACCTAACACTATTTACATAATGCCACTCCATCGTAGCTTAGGTGCTAAAATTGTGAGAGGCTAGTGGGGACATTTATCATTTCTATTGATTATATTTTTGACATTCGCGATGGCGCATTTGTACCACAGAAAGGTTACAAAGCTGAGGTTTCGGGTTCAAATCCCGGGCCGAGCAAAGTATTATAGGCTCGTCCTCTACTACATTGTGGGATGGGACATGTGTACAAGGGGAAACATTGCTGTCCTGGTAGAATTGTTACCTACCATTTTTAGGAAAAAGCGTGAGATTGTGTATGTATGATATTTAACAAAAATCACATGACAAACGAGACAAACCAATTTAGTTTAATCAATCATGAAAACATAAAAGGCCACCCAAGTTGTTAAGTAATTGAAACACCAGAAGTTAATGATATAAAAATTAAACTAAACCTGCGATAAAATCTGTTAACATTATTTTTATTTCAATGTGTAACATTCTCGTAAATTTAAGAAACCATTAGACAACATAATTTTCATTATATCTGTATTACCCGCAAATTATTGACCATATGTCGTTAATGCTAGTTTCAAAATCACAAATTGTTACAGCCTCCGAAGTAGGTTCTAATGGTGTTGTGTGTCTAATACGTATTGCTTCCGAAGCCATTATCATGTAATAAAGCGCGGTTGTTTTGTCCATTTAGAATGTGGAGCGCTGGGTTCAATTTTAATATTATATTGCTATTGCGAAAGTAGCGTTGTATGTTTCGTTTTTACTGCTAAGCTTCTGGATCGATCGTGATGGAAAATGAAAAAGTAACCTGATACCCAGTGTCAAGTATTCGATACTTTTCATTGCTTAATTTGATATTTTTTGTCACCCGCTTTGCTGCGGAGGGAAGTGGACAATTATTTTTTTCCAACTCCTCCTTTTGTTTTTCTTTCTGATTAATTTCGATGCGGGTTAAAGACAAGCTAGTGTCCCTGAGAGACTCGCCGAGCTCCGGAGCTCGGTGTCAAATCTTTGTATGCCACTGTTGATCCTGGTTGACAGGAGTTGCAGTGGCGGGTGTGAGGGCGGGAAAGTCTCTGCCTACTTTGACTCCTGATGATACAGGGAGGTAAAGTTTTGTGGGAAAATAATTTCAAATAGCATTCTAATAGTGAAAGAATTTTTCAAATAGGCCCAGTAGTTTCAGAGCCTATTCAATGCAAACAAACAAATAATTGCTCTTTATATTATTTAAATAGGAGAAAGTCTCGAAGACCTGTTATATGTTAGATTTTCTTTCCTCTTTATAATATTTGTAAAGAGAAAATCTTGAAGACCTATACAATGTGTTTTATTTTTTTATCACTACAGGTACGAGTATATTTATTTGTAAGACCTTGTAGAGAAACGGACTTTTATTACTTCGTTATAATTACAGCAGTATTGCAATACACCATAATAGAATTTTTTCCTGTTAGTCTTTTGTTTTGTAACGTTTTTTATTGATTATATGGCTACAAGTTATATGTACTTTGCGTGGCTTAAATGAAGTTAAATATTTACCTTTACATATTTTTTTATCTTTTTATACTAAATATATATATTCTTTATTAAGATATATACTGTTGGCTCCCAGTAAATAACCAAAATTTGCGTCTTGGGTGTCAGAAATTATGAGATACTATTTGGACAAATTGCACCCAGACGCGACACAAATATTTATACGTTAAACTAACAGGTTTATTTATTTGATATAATTGTAATAAACAAGAATTAGTATATTTATAATTCCATTTTTATATGTCAGTGGATAACATTGAAGGCTATTGTTGAGTCAAATATAAGAATATTTAATAATATCAAGGAAGTGAGGCCCTGACATTTAAAAGAATGCAGCATTTTTCGCCTTTTAAAAATATTTTTATGGACCGCAATATTTGGTTTAGTTACATGTGGTTTTTTCTATATGTTCTCTAAGATATATTTTATTTTTGTATTTGACTATTTTACAATATTACGTATTATTTAAATTTCAATTTTATTTCCAAACTTACCACAGACTAATAGATAAATTATACTAGTTTTTAGAAGCTAAGATTTGATGTAGAGTCAATTTAACTATTTTCCATATTGCTCGATGATGCGATATGATATATTTCATAATGGTTTCTTTTATTTAAGCGAATGGTACACACTGAAATTAAAACGATTTTAATAGGTTTTATCACGGATTTAGTTTAATTTTTACTTTTTTTTACTTCTCGACGTTTCGATTACTTATTAGTTTTCGTGGTGCCGGGACGGACGGGATCCGAAAAGATTTTTACTTAAATATATTTCATATTCTGTATCAGCCCATATACGTCCCACTGCAGGGCATGGGCCTCCTCCATAATCGAGAGTACGATTGAGAGTGGTTAGGCCATATAGTCCACCACGCTGGCCTAGTGCGGGTTGGCGGACTTACATACCATATAAATTCTTATAAATCGCTATGGTATGCAGGTTTCCTCACGATGTTTTCCTTCACCGTTTTAGTGCGTGGTGATTGACTATCAATACACACATGACTCCGAAAAGTCAGAGGTGTGCCCTGGGATTCGAACCCGCGACCACCGTGAACATGTTGGCAGCCGCATCTAGTCCGTTTACCAACAGGCCATCACGCACTTATTTCATATGATTTTCACTTATTATTTTAAAATGCCACATACATACTTTTAATAATAACACAGATTTTGTTGACTGTGGTGTAATTACGTCAGTATTACGGTTTTTTACCATTCAATATTTTTGCACATTTTCCTGTTATTCTTTTGAATCATACTTTTATTTTTCATACAAGTTTAGTGTAAAAACATAATTATAATTCTCTATGAATTCACCATGTGACATAAGTAACTAATATTTCATTCATTTAATTTAAATATATTCTTTATTGTTTAAAGTTTCAGTTCTTTTCTAAAACATTTCCTCGAATTAATATCTGATTCAGCATGTGTTTTACGAGTTATTTATCATACTCAAACAAAGTCTATTAATGTCGCCGTAAAAAAATGAGGTCTTGTCATCAATTTATATCTAGTGGCTGATGATAATGATAAAGAGCACATTTTTAAGAGTTTTAGGTTCAAAGCTACCATGCTGACATCTATGGGGTACTCACAAAATTATACTTGTGAATTAAAAAAATAAAAATACTCTACAGTCACCGGTCACATACATAGTCCTGACCTTACACTAAGATCGAGTCTTGTGAGGTGGCTATCAAAAGCTTCGAGGTACTTTTCGGTCCCAAACACCTATATTACAAAAGACTCTTAAATGTCTAAAATCACGATTAAGTGCTGCTGAAATTTACGTGCTGAATACATTGTTAATTCAAGGATATTGTGTCACAAAAATATGTTTTATCTTGGAAATCCCGAGCCTCTCACTAGGTTTATAATAACATTAATAACATTATAATATTACGATAAAAATGTATGCAGGATGTGAATTGTCGGCGTGATATGTCCAAATATTATTAGCTTATTATTTCGGTTTTGAATAATATACTAATAATTTGCAAAATGTCGTATTTAGTACAATTGACAGCCTTTGGCGCTGTTTATTGACGCTGGCTGTGAAATGAGTGGCTGTGGGTTCGATTACCGTATCGAGATAAGTGTTTGCGTGGCCCACATTTGTTTCAGATTTATAATTTCCAATTCACACGACACAAGACTTGGAAATGTTACCTTAGAGTTCATTTATTTATAAGGAGCCTAGTAAGTGCTCAGGTAGAGCAGAGCTTTTCTCAATTGATTTCCAAAATCTTGGGGGACTATCACGTAAAATCATCCAGAAATAGGAAAATACTGTAATATTTTAAATAAGTATTATTATAATAATAATTCAAAATATTGACAAAACATATACTTCATTAATATAATACCCACACACATAGAATAATCTATTTTTAAATAGTCTAATAGTATTAAATAAGGTTTAAAAATACCTTAAAAATCTAAAGAACAAAAATCTAGAACGAATGGGGTTTGTCTAATCCTAGTAGTGTAAGGCTAACATAATAAATTAATAAGATAAAGCTCAAAGAACTGGCTGTGGCTCTACCACACAAATCGTTGTGTAATATGATCTAAATATTTCCGTATCGAATAGAAATTAATTTAAAGTTAATGTATAATATATGTAAGTAGGTTAGTGGAGATGAGATTACGTATAAACTGGAATACCTAAGACGTAATGCTGGACTATAAGTAGGATATTTAACTTAGACTTTATAATTGCCTCGTTATTGGGAGTCATTTTCTTACTTAATTTTGTATCAAGTTTATGATGAAAATGGTAATTAAATGTTGCTTTTCATATTGGATATAAGAGGTAATGAATTGACGTATTTAAAAAAAATGGAACAAAATAGTTTAAGTGCTATGCGTAAAACAATACCTAGATACTGTTATGATAACATTTTGTTTATATGATAAACAAACGTAATATTAGATTTTAAAACATAGGTTTCATGTTATAGAGTTCATATAGAATTTAAGATCAAACTTGCTTGTTACAAAATATCAAATAAGTATAAAATGATCATAAAATGTAGAGTCATACCTACACTTTGTAAATGCACATATTTTTTATAGTAAAATTATCTCGCGAAGACAAATTAAAAACGATAATGATCTAAAAAGTAACAGCGAAGTAAATTCCAAGTCCATAAACAATTATACATCTGTCCGCAAACAATTCCAAATTCAAAACGAAATTTTCTCATAATTGTACGTCCATTTGTTTTCAGCCAGTGAGAGGTCTAAGGAGGTTATATACTTATTAGACATTAAACATTTCCATCAGAACGGTCCATCCGATCTCACAGCACACAATACCACTGGCACACGCGGTTAACGGAAAAAGAAATGGAATTCTCACAACGGTACTTTGAGTTAAAAAAAATTTAACACGAACGAATCTTGTTTTTTTTTCTATTCGATATTTAAATTTGAACACAGAACACCTGTCAGGTGGTGGCGGTGGTCATTAGTCGGTGCGCACGTGTGACGCTCGCGGAGGCCGGCCGACGACTGCCCGCGATTATTTACGATCGCCCCGCGTCAACTTGACAAAGAGCCTTCCACACTTGCGAAGGCTTTGCAGATAATACTATGGTAATGTATGTTAGGGCTCTTAGAGGTTGCGTTTGAGATGGTAATTGTATGTTATTAAATACAAGTATGTTGACATATTTGCTGTAATATATTATTGGTTTTGTTCTGTTACACAAACATTCACATAGAAAATATATGGTTTATTTGCTCAAGTGGAAAGACAAAGACAAGACTAATAATTTTAAATTGGCGCAATATTTACTCGTCACCCAGTTAGTTGGACTTTATCACCCCTTCAGATACCTTCAAAGGTTTTGTTTAAGTTGTTAAGTTTAACAAACTTATGAATTACATACAAAACTTTGAGCAGATTTTGAAGAAGAATAAAAGGCGGGTATGTTTCTTTCGCTGCTCTACAAAATTCTTAAAAAATATTTGCTCATGTGGTTTAGTAGGGTTATTAATAAATAGGGCTTAAATAACATTCATATCTATTCTGTATAAAGTCACCATATTTTTTTAGATTTACAACATATAACAAAAACTGTCCTATGAGGATAGAGAATATAATAAATCCATTGACTCGTTAAATTCAAATTTTACGATAGCATCAGTTGAAAGTTCATTTATACCTATTTCCCCGTCTATTTAATAACAGGGTCTATGGCCTCTCGGTAGACGGAGCCGCGCGGCCAGTCGGCACATCGAAGCATTCCGGACGAAATCGTCCACTGGGGAAAGTAAACTTCGCCACTATTACACGATCTTCTCGATTGCACACCCCACAGCAAAAACACACTTTATGTTCATTAGAACAGAGATTAAATTTCAACACCCAATTACTCTATAACATTACACGATATTTTCGAGCTAGGGTTATAAAAGCAATTTGTGTTTTATGTTAAAAGTGGTAGAGTTGATATTTAAATGAGTTGAGTAAAGAACAGTATGATTGTAATGGTCAATGCATGGTGGCGAAATAACGTTTTGTGCTAAGTCTTGGGAATTGTAGTGTGCATTATATGTGATGTATTTATTGACGCAAGAATTTATCATCACTGACTTCGGAGATGAAAGACTTGAAGATAAATAAAGAGAAAACCTTTTGAAGCGGAGCGAGTACTACATATAAAAACCGAGCTTTTTAAAATTGGTTAATTTCTTGAAGAAATTAAATAGCATGTTACTTTGTTTTTAAACCAGTGATGCCGCTCTACGATAAAATTACCAATATTCTATGATATTCGGTTAAAACTTCGACTGTAGAAGAAGCGGCAGAAAATATGGTAGACGCACTGCAAAAAATAGGCTTACACTAGTAATAGCACTGCCAATAGCCAACATACTATTTCCGCCAAAAGTAAAGGTAGGCGATAGCTCTTTTTAAAAATTTCGTTCTTCAGCTTTATGTTTGAATTATTCAGAAACCATTTTAAACCCAAGCCATTTCTCAGAACGCAGCCTGATGCATAACAGGCCATTACGAGCAGTTTCTAAACACATAAAACGTTGAAAGTGGAGTAAACTGAGCACAAAGCAAGTCATACTTTGTAACAAATAGCGGTCATCAGCGATTTGCGATTCACTGTGTCAAACCGCGATGGATGGAGACAGCTATTGGCTGAAGAACAAGTCATCACCCATGAATACCCACTATGTTATCTAAAAAACATATTGGTGTATTAATTGAAAATCAAGCATTATTTTTCTAAATATTTTTTCCTATAATATTAATATACGTATGCGCCAAGGCATTCCAAATATCGTAACGTTATCATAACGTTTGTCCTTCAAAGCAAAAGACATCAACGCGTGAATATTATGATATCGGCCCAAAAATTACATCTACGGATTGAAAAAAATATATAATATACGAATATAAATTTAGCATACATTTTAAAAAGTAAGGTACATATTTTAATAAGTGGTAGATCTTCTACGATTTATTTCATGTTTTAAAATACCAGTTAATTATTATAACGAATTATGGTTCATACATTTTGATATATTTTATTAAAAACAAAGTATTATTTATAAAATAAAAATAAAATGTCTAAGATTTAATTGAATTATTCACAACTAGCATTTATTTATACCCTAATAAAAGTGTAATAGCAAGCATACCTTTAACTTTATTGCTATGTAAATTTTCGTAGGTGCTGCAAAATATATTCACAATAATATTTTACCATGCTAGAGAAATCTGGGGGCACGGCAGTGCGGGGGCACTAAATAAATAGATCGACTTGGCCAGTAGCATTATGCATAAATTGTACGATACATTATGTTTTCATGCGATGGCCAAGTCGATCTATTAATTTACAACGTAAAGAATTTTTAATATTGATATGATAATAACTTACGTAATAACTTTATACAGAACGTCCCTTAATCAAGGATTAAATAAATTAATCGACTTGGTATTACATGGATCTCACAACTTTTTGCAGTAGAAAAACTGAGCTGCGAGACTTAGAATTTTTTTACAGGATGTTTTTGATGGGATTTAAGAATCTACGCTAGAATACAGCACAATAAACGAATACAAAAACATACTGGAAACGCCACATTAATATAAAAGTTTTATCATGGGTATCACATACGAGACTTTTCGAAAGAAATTATCTCCCGGCACGAGATGATGATATCTCCTCTGTCCACAACATTATTTTGGCTTTTTTTTTTATTGCAATGAATGACGAGACGAGCAAGCCGTTCGCCTGATGGTAAGCGATACGACCGCTCATAAACAGTAGCAAAATTCCACTGCGGTCGCCATCCTGAGACATAAGATGTTAAGTCTCAATATATCCAGTAGTTGCTCTGGCTACAATGTCCTTCAATCCGAAACACAACAGTGCATTTACGCAGTGTTGTTTCACGGGAGAAATAGACATTGCGGTGGTACCTACCCAGATGGCCTCTCACATATGAGAGACCTACCACCAGTATGCAAGCTGAACCTGGAATATGACATATTTGTATGCAACCAACTAGGTTTTCCATCAAACAGGCACGATTATTTTTTGCTATGAATGGTATGTATATGATGATATGATGAGCACGCGATCGCCCAATGGTAACGATACGACCTCTCAAGGACAGTAGCAAAACCAAACAAAACCTTGAATTACAAAGCAATACTTGGCATTCCGATACACTCGTCATCCTGTGACATAAGTTGTTAAGTCTCAATATCTCCAGTAGTTACTCTGGCTACAATGTCCTCCAAACCGGAACACAAGAGAGCATTTAAACTGTTCTTTGGTGGGATAAATAGACATTGTGGCAGTGTCTACCCAGGCTGCCTTTCACACATGAGAGACCTACTATCAGTTGTTAGGTACACTGGTGCTTGCTTTTCTTTGGCTGTACAATCGTCCTGTTTCTGTACATAAAATAGTATTATACTACGACCAATATTATTAGCGTTTCGTTCGTTTTATGTGTACGGTTTTGCGCACATTTTTTGTGTACCACACATACACACACAAACATACACATGCTATTTAACACACCTTGGACAGCAAATTTTGGTGAATACAACCAGTTACAACCTTTAACAATTTACAATATCACTGGCTTCGAATAATCTTAAGGAACACAAGTCGCGTGAGAATCACAATTTTTTTTTACTTGTAACTTTTTACACAGGACTTAATGTACAGGACGATTAAACTGGGGAGGTACGCTTAAAAACGATAAGAACTTCGGATGTTGGACGCCCCGCCGTACGTAAAACTTAACCTTCCTCCTCTACCGTACGTCGACATATATACAAAATTCTGATGTTGATGTTTACAAGTGATAATCTTATATCTTACTCTGGAAGTCGAATATCCGCACATTCGAAGTTCGTATCGTTTTTATAGATTAACCCGCCTGTATAGTATGTATAACAGATTAGGGTGTCTTTAAATTAAATAAAAAGCATTTTCCGATTTATATTATTATTAATTATATTTAATATTGGAACTTATATTACCTTAATATATCTTATAAATTAAATTCTAAGCTTAAATACGTTGATACAACGTATTGACACAGCCTTATTATATAATTGGTATTTTTTTAAATTATGAGTTGAGCGATCCTTGTTGATTACTGATTTGCGATAAATCGTAGAAGGGGAGGGGGGTGTGGTCTTTCTTCTTCTGCACCAGATCTGTACCCCATGTCCACTGTAACAATTGAAAAATATAATTTAGTATGCATCGTTATTTTGTTTTATTACAATTAATGCGTGGAGAGTTGCTGAGTGGTCACGTAAGTGTCACAGCGATGCGACACGCAAACTTACATTATATGTTGCTTGCTTATTGTTTTCATTTTTATTTTATTTATTTTTTGTGTTTAAGTGTGTAGTGTGAGTGTGTGTGTTGTATTGTGGTGGCAAATAAATATGTTTTCTTTCTGTCTTTCTAATGGCAAGACGAGCCATTTGCCTGATGGTGCGCGATACGAAAGCTCATAGACAGTAGCAAAAACAAACAACACCATGAATTACAAAGTAATGCTTGGTATTCCACTGCTTGTATGGAACAGTTATGAAAAGTAGAGTTACTAATTAACCGATCAATGTCGGATTCTCTAGTATAGACATAAAGGTTATACCTGGACTTCTACCGAAAACGAGTCCTGGTAGTTTAGGTGACTACAGACACAATATAACTAAAATTTACGCAACAATTATTTGTGCTGTTATAAATACCATCGTTTTTGGATGGTAAATTCATAGTATTTACTAAAATAATAATTTAAACCCTTGTGCACCATAGGGTCTTTAAAATAAAAGAGTTTACATTATTACTTAGTATAAACTATTTATGTACTAAAAAAATATTTTTTTTTATTTGCATTTGAAGTCACTAAAACTAATACCCGGCTTCGTTCTCAGTTGCAGTCTGAATTTACCCTACATTTTGAAAATTGATACCAATAAATTGGAAATAATTTTGAGGTATCACATTCAGACATTATACATTCATATAGAAATATAAACCACTAATCGACATACAACCATATAATTTACTACATACATAAATAACCTGATGTCAATAAAACGGTATGTAACCAAATCACCTGCATGATTGATAAGTTATCGCTCAGACAAAATAATTAAAATCACGTACTCCGCATCTGACTGCACTGTGATAACTACATGACTCATTATTATTTATTATATGGAGATTGCGTCTACTTTCAACTTATTTCAAAGTGTCATCGACTTTATTTGTGATAAGAAAATGAACTTCTGCGTTTAATAAACATTAGCGAAATTATTTTGCAGTATGTAGAAATAAGGGTAAAATGAGGATTATTCGGTCATAATTAGCTTGCCTCACCGAACTTTATAAGACAGTAAATCCATTTGATTGATTTTAAGGCTACCACCATTGCTTTATCGTGATCTTACGATTTAGTTAAGATTATGCGACGAAAAGACATAATTCGCTTGCAAAAGTTCTGAATTTTATCTGATATTAATTGCCAGATATCTATCGGGACTTTATGAGGAACTGGTGAAGCAGGCCCTAATACTAGTCTGTCTGTATCAGCCCATATACGTCCCACTGCAGGGCACGGGCCTACTCTACAATCGAGAGTACGATTGAGAGTGATTAGGCCATATAGTCCACCACGCTGGCCTAGTGCGGGTTGGCGGACTTACATACCATAGAAATTCTTATAAATCGCTATGGTATGCAGGTTTCCTCACGATGTTTTTCCTTCACCGTTTTAGTGCGTGGTGATTGACTATCAATACACACATGACTCCGAAAAGTCAGAGGTGTGCCCTGGGATTTGAACCCGCGACCACCGTGAACATGTTGGCAGCCGCGTCTAGTCCGTTTACCAACAGGCCACCACGCACTTAACTTACTAATACTAGTAAATATACATTTTTTAATTTTCATCGCATCCAAAAAAAAAGAAGAATAACCCTCAACTATTACCGACGAACTGGTACATTCTGCAGGCATTAAATCAAGCCTACCAACAAAAAATTCGCAATATTTATATATGTACAAACATAGTCGAGCCTACGCATGAGATGACTGTAACACGAATATAGTTATCAAAATAATTCATTCATCCTACTTCGCCACAGTTTAAATTACTTCTTTTTTATTGCATCGAATGGCGAGACCAACATGCTTTTTGGTAAGGGATACGACCGCTCATGGACAGTAAGAAAACTGAACACCATTAGTTACAAAGTAATGCTTGGCATTCCATTGTGCTCGCCATCCTGAGACATAAGATGTCTCAACATGTCCAGTAGTTATTCTGGCTACAATGTCATTCAATCCAAAACACAATACTGCATTTAAAGTTATGTTTGGCGGGAGAAATAGAATTGATAATGGATTCTAACTGGTAACTATTAAAATAGTAGTACTTACCACAAGCACAGCGAAGGCAAGACCCAGCGAGTACCCAGCGAGTACATCGCTCCAGTGATGCTTGTAGTCTGATACGCGGGACAGCGCCGTGAACCAACTCAGCATCACCGCGCCGAACTGTAAAGTGTGGCGTAGGACGCGCGTGCCCTTCCAAACCATACGCCTTTCTAGGTACAGCTGAAAGGAAAAAAAGAAATGTTATGAAAAGATTCCTAGGAGAAATAATTTGGTAAATATTTTCCTGTTTTTTTTTTTAGTCGTATCCTGCATAAAAATTACGTTTTCGTCCTAAACTTTCTTTAGGTTTTTGTAATGAATGATTCGTTTTTTAATGTAATGCATAAATAGCTAATTAACATTTCAAGTAAGATTATTGTCGAAAAATTGGAATCATATAGAAAACATTTTTAATATTATACTAGGTTGGTCAAAAATTTTGTGATTTTACAGTTAGTAACGTATAATATTATAATTGACCAAACCCATTATACTCAATGTAACGGTACTTATATAACTGGGATAACTTTTATCCACCAACAACTCAATCAGAAAGTCTTCGAGTCGGGAAGTTACAATAAACCTAAAATGGCTCTAAAATAGAAAGAAAAAGAAACGTTTTTTGTTGATACAAATAGCATTTATGTAAAAACAAAAGAAAAAATATTTTATTTTCAAAATAAGAATATTCCAACAGAAGAAAATAGAAAATATTAAATTATTACATATAAAAAAAAACAAGTAATTCAAGACAATAATATTTTCCCTTCCTACTTGTGCCAATAACAGGAACCCTCATTCATCTTACTGCAGTACTGCCTAAAATCTTTTAACTTTCAAACAACCAATACTCACAGCCAAGTAGACCATGGTGAAGGCAGCCCAGGAGGAGTGTCCGCTCAGGAATGACTTGCGCATGTCCCCGAACTTGTCGAGATCGTGGCCGGTACACGTGTACTCGTGCGACTGGATGTACCGCCCGCGCCACTCTGGCTGGTTGCAGTCGATTGACGGCTGGCATAGCTGGAGGAGACAAGTTGATTATATAGTATCAATAAATAGAAATAGGAGATAGATTCTCATAGTACAAAGTATTGTGTGAGTTATGCTAATGGGCTAATCAAAACAGTTTTAAAATAACTTATATCTAATAATGAATATGTTGTTATATAAAAAGAGTTCATGTAATTTATTCATCGTAAAATAATTGATTTAAGTCGAAGGCGCTATATTTCGTTTAATCTTTAGACTCATTCTCTGTCATCAAATATGGAGCTTAAGCCCCATTTACACAGGAAGAGTTTCTCGCCTCGGAGATACGATTATCGTACGGATATAAAAAGTTGAATTGTTTAAACGTTGGTTTAAACAAACGTATAGAGAATATTGTACGCGATAATGTCATACAATTTTCTCCGAGAAACACTCTCCGTTTAAATGGGCTATAATACACGTTACTAAGAAAATATTATCGATATCGATATATCGACAGTAATTAATCGATAGTTAATTCTACATTATGTGTTGATATGAATATTACACGAGCTTTGCATGCTATGTGGGCAGAGAACCTAAATTCCAAACAGTCATCATCATCATCATCTCAGCCACAGGAAGTCCACTGTTCCACATCGACCTGTTGGAAACAGCCTGCATCCAGCGACTTCCTGCAACCTTAGCCAGATCGTCCGTCCACCTTTTAGGCGGGCGTCCGACATATAACTTGCCTGTACGTGGCCTCCACTCTAGAACCTTTCGGCACCAACAACCTTTCACAAACAGTGCCAACTAAAAATATCCAAAACCGTAAAATCTAGACTAGATCTAACAAGCAGAGCGGATAATATGATCTAGTCTAGACCGGCACACTTGACCGTGGAAGTGATAATCAGCATACTGCGGGTAAGGAAATTAACCGCAATTACGTATTACGACTGTTCCCGTAATATGACACATTCGAGGAACCAGTTGTAATTGACTTGTCTATTTATACAGTACGCAAGTACTGGTGGTAGGTCTCTCATATGTGAAAGGCTGCCTGGGTGGGTACCACCGCAATGTCTATTTCTTCCGTCAAACAGCAGTTTAAATGCACTGTTGTGTTTCGGATTGAAGGACATTGTAGCCAGAGTAACTACTGGACATATTGAGACTTAACATCTTATGTCTCAGGATGGCGAGCGCAGTGGAATGCCAAGCATTGCTTTGTAACTCAAGGTGTTGTTTGGTTCTGCTACTGTTCATGAGCGGTCGTATCGCTTACCATCAGGCGAACGGCATGCTCGTCTCGCCATTCACAGCAATAAAAAAAAAAACGCAAGGAGACAGGGGTCAAGTGATCCGCTTTTGTTATTTTTAGTATTGAAATTAGTGTATTAGCCTATACTTCTTATACAACAAAGAGTTTGCCCATGAAGGGTTAGACGAAAATCCACCACCCTAGCCTAGTCGTTAAAAGCTCAATCATTTCATTTTCATTTCATTATGTACCACAAGCATTTGTTTCGGGTCTGGGTGTTTGTGAGACCGAAAAGTCTCTCGTAGTTCCCGATACCCACGACAGAAGACTCGATATTAGTATGGGGTCAGGACTATGTACTTGTGTGTGACGGTTGGGTGTTTTTTTTTAACAGGTTAATACTCGGGGAGCAAACTAAATGTATAAAATGTATGCGTCAGCTTCTGACATATGTAAATGGACAGGCCGAATAGCGCGTAAAGTGTTCCGACATAAGTGTTGCAAGGCTTCAATGAATCTACAATGGAGCATTTCTGAAACTAGTCGTCGCTAACAACGATTTTGATAACGCATGTTTGTATTATGACAAAAAGTTTAGTGAAAAAAGAACACTAATGTGTTAAGACAAAATCTATTACATTAAGTTAATTTAATATTTTCTTTTTCACGAACATCTTTTTGATACGCCAAATGTACTAAAGGGCCTATCCTTTTACTCCATCGGTTTAGGTACTTAACTAGATGTAAAGAAACCATAAAAAAGGTTATTTAACATTGCCATTTCTCATTTCTAAATTAATTGAAGACAAAAAAATGTTTACGTAAATGTAAAACTACATTGCATGTTCAAATTTATTATAACGATTATAATTATGAATGTGTGAGCTTGGAAACAATTAAATTATGTAAGATCATAATTAAATTATCTAAATTAAATTATTTAATTTTACATAGTGCAATCTGTCTATAAAAAAGACCCAAACAGTCAGGCATCCAAAACATTTTCATAAAAGTTACAAGAAATATTATGCTACAAAATCTAGAAGTACGACTTTACCGTAATGCGACCATTTAAATGAAAGATAATGCATTAGGTCGGATAACTAAGCATCCATCATAGACTAAGAAAATATTCGTAAATTGGACATTGCAATAAAATGTAGAATAACCAAGCGTCACGTGTTTTGGTTTGTTTACATTTAGTTAAGTACCTAAACCGATGGAGTATAGTTCTTAAATCATTGTCCACATTATCATACATAGTATCGGTAAAAAACATACGGAATTATAATTTATTACGAGTACAATTCATAGATTATTATCTAAATAATCGATAATAGTTGGCAGGAAGAATTAGAATACGGGATAATGGATAAAGGCATTCTAATCATAGCGAAATTATTAATTAACTCGGTTACTTGATTATGATTTTTTATCTGTGTGACGTCTGTGCTAGTTTAGATTTTTGTTACTAACTACGGAAAACGATTTTATCTATAAATAGATGTTATTTGTGACAGTGATTGGGTAAGCTTAATAAAACCATTCAGTATAGCGAAAATGTTACAAATTTGAATGGCGAGACGAGCATGCCGTTCGCTTGATGGTAAGGGATACGACAGCATGAAGATTAGCAAAACCCAACACACCTTGAATTACAAAGCAATGCTTGCCATTTCACTACGTTTATTTTGCTTGCGTAAAGTGTAGAATGGTGAGAATGCCATCCGCTTGTAGGCAAGCCATACAACCGCTCATGGACAATCAGAGAACCAAACAACGCTATGATTTACAAAGTAATGCATTGCATTCTACTGCGCTCGCATTCTAAGATATCTAATATATAAAATTCTTCTGTCACGGGGTGCGTAATCGAACTCCTCCGAAACGGCTTGACCGATTCTCATGAAATTTTGTGAGCATATTGAGTAGGTCTGAGAATCGGCCAACATCTATTTTTCATCCCCCTAAATGTTAGGGGTAGTCCACCCCTAAATTTTTTTTTTATTTTTTAGACAAAATTTTTAATTTCTATTTTTTTATGATACAACATACAAAAATACATACAATCCTCAATTTTCACCCTTCTACGATCAACCCTTATTTTTTAATAGCCATTTTAGTAATTTAATTATTTTTCCTCCGGTCGAAAACTGATCAATCGTCATTTAATTAGTTATCCCCGCCAGATGTCTACAGGTGTCACTTCTGACCCAGTAAACAGCACGGAGTAGGGATGAGAACGAAGCCGGTCTCCTGTTTCTCTCACACAATACGATTATTGTTTATGCATCAAGTGTAGTAGTAACGTTGACAATTATTATTTTGCTATCTCAGTGTAACTCTCATATTAAATTTTAATAATTCATATTTTATATATAAGATGTATATGGATGTTTATGGAGAGAAGGGACATAAAGTAAGAATCGAAGGTACGGGAGAGGGCTGGGATAGATGACAGATTTGTTAGGACGAACTGTAAATGCACGTTATAAAACGGGATGGATAATAAAGAGAAGGGACGGGACGGATTGGGAAGAGACTGAACAGGCGAATGAGACGGGATTGAGCCGGACAGTAGGATAGCTACGTCAAGTTTAGGCATACAAGAGTTTATACGAAAAACAACATGTATTTGGTGTGGAGTGGAATCAAAAAATATATGCACCCAGGCGAAGCTGGGTCGGGCCGCTAGTATCTTTATATAAATGTAATTAGTAAATTTATTTTATTTATAGTTGATATCTTATATTCTCTTAATTTCACTGTAAGCTTTCCTATAAATGGAATAAAAACTTACATCAAAGAAGTGCGGCCTAGGTCTTCCGATAGTATTCTTGGCGATATTGGCAGCGAGCTCTACGAAGCACACTCCGAAGGCGAAGGAAGCGAGGGAGCAGTAGAACCCACGGACCCACGCCGGGACTCGAACCCCGAGGCACCGCTCGTCATCACGCACGTCGCGGAGCAGAGCCCACTCGCAGATTAACATCTAAAAAATTGCGTATTGTTAGTAAGAATAATATAGTTCATTAAATACCTTAAGTGCGTGGTGGCCTGTTGGTAAACTAACCAGATGCGTAGTCGCGGGTTGAAATCCCAGGGCACACCTCTGACTTTTCGGAATTATGTGTGTATTGATAGTCAATCATCACGTACTATAACGACAAAGGAAAACATTGTGAGGAAACATGCATACTATCTAGATTTTGTGAAAATTCTTTGGTATGTAAAATATCGCCCTGTAATGGATTAGACGCCGCTGTTGACAATGTCACTATGGTCACAGGTTCAAATCCCAGGACCCACAGGTATGTAAAGTCTTCCAACTGCACTAGATCAGCGTGGTGGCCTAACCACTCAATTGTATCTTCGATTGTAGATTGCTGATACAATACAACCACTTAATAATTCCCTTACATATTGTAATACGTGGGCGGCCGAACATTTATGACAATATACGAATGATGAGTTGACAAAGGGCAGTAGGATGTGGCCTGTAGACGGTATTGTCGGACGGATCGCGTGCAGACAAACTCCGACTACATTCAATTCCTTTCAATTGGCCCGGTTATTTCTGTACATCTTAGCTTATATTGTAAGGTTTTAGATATTGTTGCTATTTTTGTTCTTCTGTAAAACATATTTCTAATCTGAACATTATAATATGCTTATAATAGGTTTTTTTTGTTATTTTTGTCAAATCAAATCAAAATAATTTATTTGTAAATGTAGATATTTTTTACAAGATGGTACAGATAAGATTTAGTTCTCTACATTTGTTCTTATGTAAAATAAAATTTTGTTTGTTTGCTTTGAATTGCGAGAAAAGCGTGCCATTTGCCTGATGGTAAGCGATACCATTGCTCAGGGACAATATCAATGTTTGGCATTCTACTACGCTCGCTATCCTGAGACATAAGATATTAAATCTCAATATGTCTAGTAGTTACTTTGGCTACAATATCCTTAAAACCCAAACACAACAGCGCGTACCTATATACTGCTGTTTGACGGTGTACAGCTAATATGCTTATAATACGTGTAAGGTATATATTTTGTGTCAAAAACATTTTCCTGATTGAATATTGTTATTTCATTATCAACACGTATTATTATCGAAACCAAACATCCTGTGCGATTTGATGTAATAAAATTATTGAATTGTCATCACATTTTTCTAGTGGCTAGGAGTTGTGAGGTCGTCGGTTCGATTTCCAGGTTTGGTATTTTATTTAGTAATTATAATTAATTTTCTGTTTTTATGACATAATATTTTACAAAAAAATTGTTACTAATGATGTTGAAGGTACAATAATAAGATTAGTAACTTTGAAACATAGCTAATTCACATTGCATCGACCACATAGGGTTAAACAAGGAACATATAAAACACAATTTTACACAATACCTTGCATCAGATCAATTTAATTTCAAATCTACAAATCACATATATCTCCCTAGGAATCGAACCTAACACCTCAAATTTCACTACTACACCAATTTCCTACTTATGGCTAACGCAATGACCAAGTATGATTCCTGTTTGAATTGCGACCATTGTTGGCATATTGGCGCGCGATCTGCACGCGAATATATTTGGACGTTCCCCAACGATTTCATTTGACCGACAGACAGTTTTTAGACGTGTTTTTGTAGTGCCAATGCTATTTTGATTTAACTATTGGCGGTTTAGTTTGGTTTATACCGGTTTTTTAAGTCAATGGGTTCGATTCCGAAGTTTATGCTTGACAAATTTTGAAATCAAATTATTTTAGATGACTTGAAAGAAAAAAATTGAAATGTGAAACCTTGGTTTTTCTAAGACAATGTATAATTATTTCGTAATCTGAACAATCAGAAAATAAAAATTAATACAACAATTATGTTGCAGGTTATATTTATTGTAAAAGGGATATTAATAAGTGGGAAGAGGTTCCTTCTCCTTTCTCTTATCTCCATCCAAACGTTGCCTGTAAGAGATTGCCTAGTGCAATTAGACCGCCCATTGTACTTACTTTAAATATAGCTACAATAATTTTTGTTCTTTTGGTGTATAAATGTCAAATCAAGAGATAAAGTAACGTGTCATCACAACACGACCACACGGAAGAGGAGCGCTGGTAACACCAGCACATGCTGAGTGTGGTCCGTTTTTTTAACAAGCACTATTTGTATCACTATCTTTTTTTCAATATTTTGGTTTTGTTACTGCTACTTGTTACAAATAAATAATTTTCTTTCTTTCTAAATAAGAGGTTTCGAATACGCAACCGAGCAAAGCCGAGTGGGATCGCTAGTATAGAGATTAACAGTTAAAAACTCGCATATTTGCAATATACGGCTATCAATTATTTTATCGCTAAGCCATAAACTCCCGTCGTGATTATTATATACTAATTTACTACTACTACCTTTGTATATACCGGGTATATCAAGACTGCTACCGAAAACGAAGCCGGGTGGTAGTTTAAGCGACTTCAGACACAATGCAACACAAAAAAAGTTGCAAACTAAAGCGACAATTTTTTTTTGTTATTTTTTCCTATGGTCATATTTGGGTGGAAAATACATTTTTTCCTAAAATAATAGTGTATACCCTTTCATTTATAAATACTCTAAGGTATAAAAGAGTTTAAATTATTATTTTAGCATAAACTATGGATTTACCACCCAAAAATGAAGATATTTAAAAAATCATAAAAAAAAATTTTCGCGTTTCTATGCGAAATTTTTAATTGCATTGTGTTTGTAGCCACTAAAACTACCACCCAGCTTCGTTTTCGGTAGCAGTCTTGATATACCCTGTATGTACGTTAAATGAAATAAACATTTGGACTTAATTAGAGTAACTTTTTGTTAGTATTAATGTAATGAAGAATCTCAGTATTTTCTAGACTTATTTTGATGTATGCTGTGTATTGGCTTGCATATTTGTGTAATCGTATTTTTTCTGTTATTATTTTGTAACTATAGTGTTTAAGCTGTTAATAAATAAAAATATCGCTCATACCGGATATCTCAAGACTGCTACCGACAACGAAGCCGGGTGGTAGTTTTAGTGGCTACAAACAATGCAACTATATAACATTTTTTAATTATCATCATTTTTGGATGATAAATCCAGAGATTTTGCTAAAATAATAATTTAAACTCTTTTATACCTTAGAGTCTTTATAAATAAAAAGGTATACACTATTATTAAAGAAAAAACGATGTATTTACCATCCTAATACGACGACAGAAAAAAAAAATCGTCACAATTTTTTGCATAAAATTTAGTTGCATTGTGTCTGAAGTCCCTAAAACTACCACCCAGCTTCGCTTTCGGTAGCAGTTTTGATATACCCTGTGTGTATGTTTATGTATGTATGTTTTTTTTGTATCATTTATTGTTGGACTCTACCACTGTAGCACTCCTATGATGGGAATACTATATTATGATTTTCAGTCAGTAAAATAATAAAATAATAAATAGACCCAACAGTAACATACATAGTCCTGACCCCACACTCAGATGAAGTCTAATCTCGTGGGTATCAGGAACTACAAGAGACTTTTCAGTCTCACAAACATCCAGACCCGAAACAAATACCTGTGATTCACATAAATATTTATCTCGGTGCGGGGATCGAACCCACGGTTTTTCGTTTCACAGCAGGCGTCTAACTACTGATGCCACAGAGGCTATCGACTCAAATCTCGATATAAATCAATTAATTATCTAGTCTCCCTGAATCGGATAAATAATTTTCCTTGGATAGTACTTACGGCTAATATAGGAAGGCCAAGTCCAAATCCTCTCAGCATGAGGACAGTGACTGTGTCGTCCCGGTATGGGAACATGAGGCTCTCGTCTCCGCAGAAGAATCCACGCTCGAAAGGCTCCCATAGTAGGTTCGTCATGAAGATGCATAGTACCACTGGAAATCACATTAAATGTTAGAACTTGATACTAATAGAACAGACACAATCTTTGATAAGGATGCTCTATTGATGATAAAACAGACTAAAATTCCACTAGTTTGCAAAAATTGTTTTCGATAAAAAAATATTGTTAATTAATATCCACTTGTACTTCAGAACTAATTAAAATTCACGCGATTAAACAAGCATAAAATGGTTTTATAACACACATTAAAAATGTAACACACTTCGTTTGATGTTGAGATATGAATTAACAGAATTTAATTAATATCTATTGACGATTCGAAATTGAAAATAATTTTTATAATTAATTTTGGAACCCGTTAATATTTTCACACTCAATTTTTCAAATAAATTTCATAATTTAATAATGTATCACGTTTGATTAATTTTGAATTTCAAAAATCAGGATTAATTTGTTTATTAATTTGAATTAAGAATCACAAAACACTCACACCCTCCTAATAGGAACGCGTCGACAACAATCTTCCTGAGTATATGCACAGATGTGTCGTCTCTCGACATTGTGTTGTTGTGTTGTGTTCTGTTGCTTGTGTTGTATCGAACTGACGCTGTCGTGTGTCGTGCCGCGCTTTTATGTCTGTCGCCGATTCTGATAGGCAGGAAACCCGGATAAGAATAATCGGATTTGTACGTTGCGGAAAAGTGTGTTGCAAATTTAATTTTATGAGAAAATTTTAATTAATTTTTGTTTGTTATGTTCTTTTAATGTATTTTTAACACAACTAAATTATTTTTTTAACAATGTTAGCTTCGTGTTGTTTATTTGTTATGTTTTTCATGAACTTTTATTTATGTAATTTTCAGCGGTTTCTAATCAATGGTCGAGTCTATTATGGGTTAGTTGATTATTTAAATGACTTTGCAATAGATATCAAGTGATTTTGATGTCTATTGATTATAATATGACGTGTCATTGCATTGCATCATGTTTGCGGCAATATGAAACAAAACACATATTTTTTATATAAATACCGATTTCAATATGGTGTTTCAAATTTATATATATATAAAAAAGCATAATTTGTAAAAAAATTCAGTGAATTAAGTTTATTTTCCCGTAAATAAGGTTAGCAACAATAAAATTATTAAACACGATTAATTAGCGAAAAATTATAATTTCTTCAATATAATTACACGTGTCGAGAAAAAATAACAGTAGAGGCGTATACAATGATTTTTAAAACCACTCAGTATGTTATCTATATTATTATCTTAATTTAAACATGTCATAGAAATAGCATTTATATGATAATCATTTATCGTAATATTAAGAACATAGTAAGAACATTATAAGTGTGATTTCGAAAATATTAAATATAATTTTGTTCGGGTGCTGGGTGTTTGTGGGACCAAAAATACTCCTTAGTTTTCCTTTATTGTTTTATGATAAGAAGGAGGAATACTTTGCAGTGTTTTGTGTCTTCAAATGTAGCTCAATTAAATCATATTAATGTATAAAAATAAATATTGTAAATTAATCATTCGTTTTCGTTCTCTGTTGATAATTGAATATTATCCATACGTACATATATGTAAATAATAAAATGTTTACAAATACGGTATCATTTTCCGTTATGTTATTGTTTAAGTAACATTCTTTCTATACATAAATATTTTCAGTCGAACTCTCGTGAACGATTCACGGGAATACGATACGCTTAGTATTAATTCATATTAATATATAAATTGAAATGGAGCAAAATGATATGATTGGAAGAGGCTTCAGATTTTCAGATATGATTGAAATTCTTTTAAATATAAACGGATTCGGCTTTTTTTATTATATAAATAGGCCCAGTAAACGCTCGTTTAATTTTCTGCTTACCTAATTATGTTAAGGTAAGCAATTCCTACCATGATCATTTAGCATCGTCAGCAGTGATTCGTGATTACAAATACGTATTATATATAGATATTGTAAAATGTTATGATGGGGTTGGCAAATCCATATGGTCAAAAATCATAAAAATATTTAAAGAACAAAATCCTCCATACATTTTTTTGTTGTAATTTTTGAAGTGAAAACTTCTTTAGCGGCGTTGAGCACTTTTTCTGTAATGGGTATAAAATCTTAAACTCGCGTCAGGACACGTGACCTGATCGTAAGACGAAAAGCGTAAGACGGATGGAGAGTAGACAGCTGTCAGTTAGCTGTCAGTTTATAAAGCTTTGATGAATTGCCAATGATTTTGAGTGGAGATTTCAACATAAACTTCGCAGACGATAAAAATCAACTATTAATTGAATTTTTAAATAATGAATTTGGTTTAACTATGTCGAATGATCGCAATCTTAGCACAACGAAATACAAAACTACTATTGATGCGGTCTTTATTAGACATTTAAATAGGTTCGAATCAAAACTGTTCGTTTCTTACTTCAGCTACCATAAACCTATCGTATCAGTTTTAGAGATTGGCGATGATGGTTCTGGTAATGATGATGGTGAAAAAGTCGTTGAAATTATGGATGAAAGTTGGTTTTCGGAGAGATAAACTTTTTAATGTAAAATAATTGTAATAGTTTTAAAGTGTTAAATTTTTAATGTAATATAAATTGTCATGTTTGTGTACGATAGCGCAATAAATGAATATTGTATTCTACCACATAAATGACAGTACTTTTATACTGATAAAGCAATTGGTGCAAAATTATTCCCTAACAATTCCAAAATATCAAACATGCTCAACGTTAATAATCAAGTTTTCACTTCTGCCGGCACTCCCGGAGTGCAACCCGTCTTTTTTTTGTGTGTATTGAGATGAAAAATATTTTAAAATATAGATTTCAAATTCCTTAACTATTATTTCTTAAAATTTACTATTGTAGCAAGCCTAGGAAAAAAAAAATCCACTGTAAAGTTTTACATCTTGTCAAACTCTGTGGGTAATGAATGTTATTTTGTTGCATTTAAATTGGCGTGAGGCAAAGTTATGACGCACAAATAAAAGTAAAAAAATATATTTTACAAGCAATTTAAACATCAAGTACTTGTTTATTTTATTAATCTAAATTATCATGTGCAATGAAATAAAAAGGAAACAGGGGACAGCTATATATTATTATTTGCACAATAGCGCTTTCGGGCGACAGAGACAAATTGTTATTCCTTAATTAATTAATTAGTGATTATTTTGCTGTTCTCACTTCTCTGCACTATTTTTTTACATTATTTTTATAAATTATCTGAGAAAGATAATGCAAGAAAGCCAGTCAAACTTATATTTTTTAAAATGCCAACATTGAAACGACATAACGCTTCTCCAATAAAAATAAAGCAAATATCAATAGAGTTTTACGAAAAATGTGTTTTCGTAATTCAGGCTTAGGTACGCCGTGAGCTAGGCACCAAAATTACTTAGAAAATTAATTATTAACATTTTTATACATGAAATTAATAGACGCTTAAGAATTGCATTAACAATGATTTTACCAATGTTCTTTATAAATAATAGATTCAAAAACTAAAAATACACGCTTTAATAAAAGACCCAACTAGAAAAGTAGAAATAATTGATAATGAGTTTAATATTAGAAAATGGAGTGAAATACATTCATTTAAAGTAGGTTAAAATCGCATCCAAAGGAGTCGGTTACAAACGAACATACGAGTGAAGCTAACCAACAAAGAGTTTTATATGATTTTCAATGAACTGTTCACGATGGATTCATTGCCATTGATATTGTGGAGACATTTTTGTTTATCATTCAATATGTGCGTAAATTGTAAATAATAATTACATCATGTATTGCATTGCTTACTAAATACGTATTTGTTGCAACGTTGAGAGACCAAACGGGGAGTTATTAACTTAACATTGTAAATAAATATTTTGTAACAAAATAAATTTTAACGTTTTATTGTACAAAACTCAAATTATAAGTAAAGAATATAACAGAATAAAAAGGTACAAGTGGCGGTATTATTTTTATACAATATGTGAGTTTATGTTCTTACCCTTTCCATACTTTTTTTTTACGGAGTTACCAATGTGGGGCAGTAATAGGTTTCAATAAAGTATAATTGAAGTAGTTTTTCTCTAGAGCTGTAAGCGTGAACATGTGCAAATAATGTTTATGTTATAATCACCCTGCCTGTCTTGAAACGTGTACATAATATACCGGGTATCTCAAGACTGCTACCGAAAACGAAGCCGGGTGGTAGTCTTAGTGGCTACAAACACAATGCAATTAAAAATTTCGCCTAGAAACGCGACAATTTTTTTTTATGATTTTTTAAATATCTTTATTTTTGGGTAGTAAATCCATAGTTTTTGCTTAAATAATAATTTAAACTCTTTTATACCTTAGAGTATTTATAAATAAAAGCGTATATACTATAATTTTAGGAAAAAATGTATTTACCACCCAAATATGGCCATAGGAAAAAAATAACAAAAAAAATTTTGTCGCTTTTTTTTGCAACTTTTTCTGTTGCATTGTGTCTGAAGTCGCTTAAACTACCACCCGGCTTCGTTTTCGGTAGCAGTCTTGATATACCCTGTATAGCAGTATTTTCCTTATTTACCATACAACTCGTTATATTAATAACTACTGCCCGATCTTAGAAAAGTTATCACATTTTCCTAGTCGTAGGGAACATACATACATACATTAACTTAAGCCTTTTTCCCAGAAGCGATAGGCAGAGGACCAGGACACTCACGTTTTACCTTCGCCTTGTATTTCCGTCCTACTATGTGATAGGGCGAGCCTATCGCCATACCGGGCACAAATTCTTTACTCCGGGCTGATAATATGAAATCGTCCTTGTGGACATTTTTTTAGGGTCAAGAGCGAGTAAAATAGTACAATAAATTCGTTGGTAAAAGGTTATTATTATATCAGAGGAGGCTTGGCCCAAAACAAAATTATAAGTTAGACCTTCTTGGTGGCTAAGGCGTCTCCATTAGACGTTCATCCATTACATAACATCCATGAATGTAAACCACATAAATTGTGCAACGAAGTGAACAAAAATGTTCACACAAGATCATATTCTATGGTAATTTTCCTAGTCACTTTATTGAAGAACGGCGTAGTTGTAAAATAGAAAAAAAAAACACACACACGTGTAGGTCCAATAACTATGTGAATTTCACGAAAAATCATCATTTTATTAAAAATATTTTAAACTTAATTAACATCAAAGATAGATCATAACAACACATTTGCTTCGTACAACATTTTCACCCTCAATCTTTATACTTAGTACAGACTTAGGCACGCTGAAAAATTGTAAGATGGGGTCGTCAATCTGAATAGATTCCGGATGGGTGTATTAAAACATCTTGGATTCGAATCAACTCAAATCAGAGGGACCATTTAGGGAAACGTTCTGACATCTAGATGACACGTTCTTTAAATTGCAATTCTGTGTATCTGTAAGTGCGTGGTGGCCTGTTGGTAAACGGACTAGACGCGGCTGCCCACATGATCACGGTGGTCGCGGGTTCGAATCCCAGGGCACACCTCTGACTTTTCGGAGTCATGTGTGTATTGATAGTCAATCACCACGCACTAAAACGGTGAAGGAAAACATCGTGAGGAAACCTGCATACCATAGCGATTTATAAGAATTTCTATGGTATTTAAGTCCGCCAACCCGAACTAGGCCAGCGTGGTGGACTGTATGGCCTAACCACTCTCAATCGTATGCTCGACTGTAGAGTAGGCCCGTGCCCTGCAGTGGGACGTATATGGGCTGATACAGTACATTACAGTATCTGTATTAGCCCTTAATTATATTAATAATAAAATAAATAAAAAAATAAATAAAATATTTTATTTATATTAATATTAAGTCATTAATAAAATTATTATACCCTCTATAGGGCACGAGCCTCTTCTATAGTCGAAAATACTATTGGGAAAGGAATATTGGTATTTGGAGATTCTCATTTACTTTATATTTATATACCGGGTATCTCAAGACTGCTACCGAAAACGAAGCCGGGTGGTAGTTTTAGTGGCTACAAACACAATGCAATTAAAAATTTCGCCTAGAAACGCGACAATTTTTTTTTATGATTTTTTAAATATCGTCATTTTTGGGTGGTAAATCCATAGTTTTTGCTAAAATAATAATTTAAACTCTTTTATACCTTAGAGTATTTATAAATAAAAGGGTATATACTATTATTTTAGGAAAAAATGTATTTACCACCCAAATATGGCCATAGGAAAAAAATAACAAAAAAAAAATTGTCGCTTTTTTTTGCAACATTTTCTGTTGCATTGTGTCTGAAGTCGCTTAAACTACCACCCGGCTTCGTTTTCGGTAGCAGTCTTGATATACCCTGTATATTCATTATTTTAACTCACTTTTATAGGGGACAAAACGTCGCGTGGAAACCCGTATATCTAAGAGTTTATTATAAGTAAGAAAATTTAAGGTACCTGAATTGCAGTGAATTTATAGAAAAGAAAATATTTTGTATATAGATATTACTATTAAGTACTATGTTTATTGACTTGTCATAATCAGCTCTTTAAGGGCCTTCATGACTAATAAATAAATACTCATATAAATACATTTAAGTAACCTTAGCTTATTGTCTCTACATTGTAAAGACTAAAAAAGCTGTTGAACTAATGTATCCTAATTTTTTTCAAACACCCTTTACCCATTCTAATATAAGTTGCATTAAACGCGCACGCCCACAAGTGATGATCATGATTTGGAGTGATAAAGCTATCATAATCCACGTGCCATGTAACACTGGCGTGGACAGTGAACTGTCAGATATAGCGGACTTAAATACAATTTTGTTATGGTTGTCACGTATATATAGAGAAGAACAAGGAATCTACAAAATTGCTTGGAAGTCTGATGGTAACGAAATTGACTCGATCTGCCGAAACGGTACTTGCGTTTTTATTTCCAGAGCACATCTCTGAGATGATGAGATAATACTGTTTGCATTGATAGTAAATTCCCACGCCATTGACGATGAAGGAAAACATCGTGAAGAAACCTGCACACCAAAACGATTTGTAAGAATTTCTATGGCGTGTAAAATCCACCAAATCGTACTAGGCCAGCGTGGTGGACTATATGGCCTAAACCCTCTTAATCGTACTCGCGATTGTAGAGAAGGCCCGTGCCCTGCAGTGGGACGTATATGGGCTGATACGGATATAGAATAAACGGCGAAGGAAAACATTGTAAAGAAATCATGCCATACCATCTCCAGAAGTATTTATGTGGTGTGTTTTTTATATTGCAATAAATAGCGAGACGAACATTCCATTCGCCTCATGGTAAGCCCCACGACCGCTCATGAACAGTAACACAACCAAACAACACCATAAATAACCTAGCAATGCTTGGCATTCCATTGCACTCGGTATTGCATTGCAAAAATTTCGCAAAGAAACGCAACAAGTTCATAATTGCGATTTTTTAAATATCTTCCTGTTTGCGTGGTAAATCCATAGTTTTTGTTAAAATACCAGTATGACGACAGGAAAAAAATACAAAAAGAAATACGTCACTATTTTTTCCAAAGTATTTAGTTTCATTGTGATTGATGTCACTAAAACTACCACTCAGCTTCCTTTTATGTAGCAGTCTTGATGTACCTTCTATGTTTTTTTTTATTGCAGTGAATGGCGAGACGAGCATGCCGTTCGCCTGATGGTAAGCGATGCGACCGCTCATGAACAGTAGCAAAACCAAACAACACTTTGAATTACAAAGCAATGCTTGGCATTCCACTGCGCTCGCCATCCTGAGACATAAGATGTTAAGTCTCAATACGTCTGGTAATTACTCTTGCTACAATGTCCTTTAATCCGAAACACAACAGTGCATTTAAACTGCTGTTTGACGGGAGAAATGTGTGGCTAAGTTTATGTTTTATTCATTTTATAGTGTAGTGTTACAAAATATACTACAATCGTTTTGCCAAAAACGTTGATACTTTAATATTTTCCTGTACAAATGTGTAACCACCATAAAAATAAGTTGCATACAGAAAAGTAAGGAGTCATGGGCCCCCACTATCTACATATCAATCATTTATATTAAAAAAAAAACACAATATTATACAGTTATCTTACTCGTGCGAATTAGGCACTATTTCAGAACGATATTAGATAGGAGTAAATTGGAATTTGATAACAGTAGAAAAATATTTGTATAACAATGTAATAACAATTTGTATCTAGCTTTATCCTGTTTTGGCTGGTACCTATAGTGCAATGTGGTTTGAAGTTTTTGAGTTTTACTATTAACAACACATGAGTATTTTTTGGCCATTCCACACTATTGTGCTAACTGAATTACTTATTTTCGTTACGGCAGAAGGATCATGAATAAAAGGAGGAATACATTGGCTAGTAAACTTTCACAGCTCAATATCGATCATTTCGAATGAGATTGAGTCAGAAATGAGGAGATCCGTAGGAGAACAAAGGTTACTGACATAGCCCATAGGATTATCAAGTAGAAGTAGCAGTGAACTGGGCTGTGGGCATCTAATGCGTAGAAATCGTGGCCGTTGGGGCCGAAATATTCTACAACGTACAACCAAACGAAATTTTGGAAGCCCGCCTACAAGATGGACGACCTGAGTAAGGTTGCATGAAGTCGCTGGATGCAGGCCGCTTACAACAGGTCAATGTGAATATCCTTGGGGTAGGCCTGTGGACCTCCTGTGGCTGATGATGATGATGACGAATATTATTTGACAGCCTCCGTGGCGCAGTTGGATAGACGCCGCCTGTGAAACGAAAGGCCGCGGGTTCGATCCCCGGACCGAGAGAAATGTTTGTGCGGCCCACAAATATTTCTTCCGGGTCTGGGTGTTTGTGAGACCGAAAAGTCTCTCGTAGTTCCTGGTACCCACGGCACTAGACTCGATCGTAATGTGTGGGGTCAAGACTATGTATGTGACTGTTGGGTGTTATTTATTTATTTATTATTTATTGTAGAAAATAACTTGGGAAACTTCTCGTTGCTTGGCAAAATTGACGAAACCACAAGGATTTGAAGCTTCCAATCCCTGTGGCACACGTGGATCTGACACGAGAATGAGAAAAAGGGAAAATATCCAAGAGTTCTGTAAAATATTATTATTATGTAAATATCGCATCCGACCCAATACCATATGGTAAAAGAGGCATAATTGACGTGACACACTAAGACGCAGAATGGTTAGATTGTTTCGAATAAGCGATATTAATATAATAAGTGCATTATCGCATCAGAAACTATTAGAGACTTTTGGGTCTCTTAAAACCCAACTATCACACTCTTGCGGATTAGGCAAAGATTTTGTCTATGGAGAAAAGAAATTTACGGCCATCCATATCACATCCGGCGTCTTATAACTGACCACTTTCTTATGAAAAATGCATGACAAGGATAAGAAAACGGCTTAACAGCCTTCAGCCTTATCTTCAGCTAAGCGAAGCGTGGTGACTGGATGGTACAGTTACCACCGCGTGATTGTATTACCACTGCAATCAGGACACACCTCTTTTAATCACGCTTATCGTACAAATAGATAGTGAAGTTGGAGATTACGCGTTATTTTTAATAAAATATGTTTTCGGCGTGTGTTATCTGCTTCATAATATTGTTTTGGATAACTATATTAAAGTTTGTGGAGTGTAAATAGTTTTAATTATGTTTTTGTCTCGTAGATAATTGAAGTTAAAGTAACGTTTACTGTTATATTCATTACATTGAATAATTCTTATTAGAAATTAATATAAAAACAGTTTACAGTTAGTATACAATATACGGTTGCCGAACAAAAAAGTAACACTTTAAACATTTTTCTACATCACTGTCTGTATCTTTACAGTATCTTAAAGTTTGGCCCATAATTTTTCAAAGGTTGCCTGCTATACCCTTTCTTAATCTTAATGGCCTGTACCCACCATTGTTTTATATTTTATTAATTACTAACACTGTGGACTCATATTTGGGTGTATAATATATAAAATTATTATTTTTTGTATAATCTAACAACACAATTCCATAGAACATGCTAATATTATTATAAGGCTAATATTACATTTGTATCAGCCCATTCACGTCCCACTGCAGGGCACGGGCCTCCTCTACAATAGACAGTACGATTGAGAGTGGTTAGGCCATATATTACATGCTTGTTGTTTATGTATATTTTATTGCAATGAATGGCGATACGACTGCTCATGAACAGCAAAACCATATAGCACCTTGAATTGGACCACCACAAAGCAATGGTTGGCATTCCACTGCGCTCGCCATGCCAAGACATAATAAGTTCACGTTTTGTAATAAGGCCGAAGATGTTAAGTCTCAATATGTCCAGTAGTTTCTCTGGCTGCACTATCCTTCGAACTGAAACACAACAGTACATTTATACTGCTGTTTGGCGGGAGAAATAGACATTGCGGTGGTACCTACCCAGGCGGCCTCTCACATATGAGAGACCTACCACCAGTAAATTATGTACATGTGTATATTATGAAAAATCTAAAATAATGCACAATATAAATATTTTTAAAATTTTATCTTTAGTTCCAAATTTCGCCGCACGCCAATAGATATTAGATGATCTGCAATACAATGTTATATTTTCCGTCTTCCCTTGCGTCATGCGTACGCAACCGAGTGCGGATGATAACTCGACACGCCCCCTCCACGCAGTTGACACAAGCCGGCTGTGTGACGCGGCCTCTTATCACTCTTATCAATTGAGACATTATCTCAGTAAATAGGGGGTAATGATTTCTTATGGGTTGTAATTTAATATTTATACTTTGTTGCAAAATGTAAACATTTTGTAGTTTTTGGATGAGAAATGATTACAAGTTTTTTTTTTGTTTTGATATAGGAAAGCTACTGTTGAACATACATTTTTCTAAAGGATTTCCAAAGAAACCTGTTGGAAGCGACCTGCATCCAGCAACAACTTGAAATATGGACATTATTATTTTTCGAAAAGAATAAAAAAGTAGCACTTGACTTTTCGGAGTCATGTATGTATTGATAGTCAATCACCACGCACTATAACGGCGAAGAAAAACATCTTGAGGAAACCTGCATACCATTGCGATTTGTAAAATCTTCTGCGGTATGTAAAGTCCGCCAACTAGGCCAGTGTGGTGGCCTATCACCTACACGGCCTATCCACTCTTAATCTTACTCTCGATTATAGGAGGCCCGTGCCCTGCAGTGCGACGTTTAAGGGTGGATACAGAATAAAAAGGTTTTCTTTCAATATTACATTAGACTAATAGCACTTTTCTTCTAATTTTATATATTTGAATTGATTAGAATTCATGCAAGGGAAATATTATATATAATGTATTAGAAGTTATACATACAGATGGATGTATAACTTCTAATACATTTTAATTTTAAGATGTTTTATAGTTAAAACCAAGTTATCTTTTCACAGAATTTTAGTTTCTCAATGATAAGAAAGCTTCGATTAAACTGCTTAAAGTCTAATTCATTGTTGCGATTGATTCAAAAATAATCTAAAAAGTAACGAATCTTGATAAGTGATAAATATTTCGACCATTCGTATTTAAAGAAAGAAGAGAGAAAATATTAATATAAATATTTCAGGTATTACGCCCTATTTGGTAACTGCGTTGTTTTTTTTTCTAATAATCATCTAAAGCCTACGTAGATAACTTTTGACTCCGTAAATTAATTAAAGTTAAAAATAAATTCGCACGATTTTAATAACAATAACATTACAATAAACGTCAGTAATCGGAAGATTATATATAATTACGTCACAGTTTATGTATTTTCTAATAATATGAAAACAGTTATTGCGTACTTGTAAATTGCTTTAATTTTTTAATCCAAATAGTACAGATACAGGGTCCGCAACAAAATCTCACGCTAAAAGTATCCGAGGTTGGGTAAACACTGTAGTTTATTAGTATAGAATATGACTACTTAACCGATATAACATGATATTTTGACTTCAAAATATGGCGTAGTGACTCATGCTTAACATTTCAAGCGCCGATGATTATGTAAAAACTATTTTTTTTGCGACATGCTATTTGTGTTGCTGGGAATATAAGTATTACTCTATTCCCTTTCATAGAGTTATCTGATCACCTTCTTGTTATGGCTAAAACATTGAGTTTAAAATATTTTTATACGTCATTGTTTTTTTTGCATTATACAATAGATCAATTACGCTATTATAAGAGTACAAATGGTGACCTTATTACACAAGGTAATTTATATTGGAATTAAATAAAACAAGTTCAATTACATTCTTATTAAAAAAAACGCATTTTTCATACAGGGTATATCAAGACTGCTACCGAAAACGAAGCCGGGTGGTAGTTTAGGCGACTTCAGACACAATGCAACAAAAAAAGTTGCAAAAAAAAAGCGACATTTTTTTTTGTTATTTTTTTCCTATGGCCATAATTGGGTGGTAAATACATTTTTCCTAAAATAATAGTGTATACCCTTTTATTTATAAATACTCTAAGGTATAAAAGAGTTTAAATTATTATTTTAGCAAAAACTATGGATTTACCACCCAAAAATGACGATGTTTAAAAAATCATAAAAAATAATTGTCGCGTTTCTATGCGAAATTTTTAATTGCATTGTGTTTGTAGCCACTAAAACTACCACCCGGCTTCGTTTTCGGTAGCAGTCTTGAGATACCCAGTATTTCAATATCTTAGTTTAGTTACAAATTACACCAAATTAGGTGGTATATTTCACACATTTGAAAACATGCTGGAAACGAACTGGTAACCTTTCGTATCTATATACTCGTCATCTGTGCTATCAGGCTATGAATAATGCAATAAAAATAGCCCAGCCGCGACACTGACCCGGTGCCATCTCGACTGACATAACAACAATGTTGTAATCTCTTGTTTTTATTTGGAGACGTGAAAATCTGTACAAATGAGGGTAATAACCTTTGCTATTTTGGTGTTCTAGGGTAGATAAATATCAGAGGGTTGTAAAATACAAGTCGAAGAAATTAATATGAGTAATGATTATCATCAATTATAATAATTATTAATTTTATATAATATAATATTATCTTTAATTAACGTTCGAATATTAAACATTATTTTTTACGGATTTTATCGCAAATTTGGTTTAATTTTCACAGTTTTGACGTTTCGATTACTTTGCAGCTTTCGTTTGATGTATAATCTTTTTAAATTACTTGAAGTCAAATAAAAAACGTCTTTACCCACACATAATAAGGTCAATAAATAAAGTTGATTTATTTATTTTTCGTTCGTTATTGATGTAGGTTAAGATATTTTTATTATGCGCTCACGGCATAAACATTTCGTGTTTACACCCTAAGATAAGGGGTCATTAGCTTTCAGTAAAAACGGTAAACAGTAAGGTAGGTAACACGACACACATTTTTGCATTAATCCTTCACATTTGATATTTTTGCCTTAGTATATTTGAATAACCCGCCAACCCGCACTAGGCCGGCGTGGTGGACTATATCGCCAATCACTCTCAATCGTACTCTTGATTGTAGAAAAGGCCCGTGCCCTGCAGTGGGACCTATATGGGCTAATAAAGAAGAAGAAGAAGAATATTTAAATATTATTGTCGGCAAGCAGGGAACAGTAATAATCTCTGTATCTGTATCAGCCCATATACGTCCCACTGCAGGGCACGGGCCTCCTCCACAATTGACAGTGCGATTGAGAGTGGCTAGGCCATATAGTCCACCACGCTGGCCTAGTGCGGGTTGGCGGACTTACATACCATAGAAATTCTTATGAACCGCTATGGTATGCAGGTTTCCTCACGATGTTTTCCTTCACCGTTTTAGTGCGTGGTGATTGACTATCAATACACACATGACTCCGAAAAGTCAGAGGTGTGCCCTGGGATTCGAACCCGCGACCACCGTGATCATGTGGGCAGCCGCGTCTAGTCCGTTTACCAACAGGCCACCACGCACTTAACAGTAATAATGATGAAATTAAATACATACATACATACATAAACTCACGCCATTTTCCCAGAAGGGGTAGGCAGAGGTGCCAAGGCACCCACATTTCGCCTTGTATATTCCGTCCCACGATGTGATAGGTGGCGAGCCTATCGCCATATCGGGCACAAATTCCTGACTCTGGGCTCATAATGAATAGAAAAATCCAATATCACTTTTCCCAACCCGGGATTCGACCCCGAGACCTCAGCTTTGTAGCCGTATCGTAGTACAACTACGCTACCGAGGCAGTCGTGAAATTAAATAATTATAATATATCAACTAAGTTAAGGTACAGATTGTCTACGATATTTTGGCGTCTAGATGCGTTGTCATGCTGTTGTTAAAATATTAAAAACAGTATTCTCTGTTCACATTATATGGGCATGGACTATTATATTACGATGTAATATGCTTGTTGTTTGTAATATGAAAACATATAATAAATTTCAAATCAAATCCATCCATCCATCCATCCATCAGCCAAAGGAAGTCCACTGCTGAACATAGGCCTCCCCCAATGATTTCCACAGAGACCTGTTGGAGGCAGCCTGCATCCAGCGACGTCCCGCGACCTTTACCAGGTCGTCGGACCATCTTGTGGGTGGACGTCCTACGCTGCGCTTTCCGCTACGTGGCCTCCATTTGAGCACTTTCCGACCCCATCGGTCATCAGATCTCCGCGCTATGTGCCCTGCCCATTGCCACTTCAACTTGCTAATCCGGTGGGCTATGTCGGTTATTTTAGTTCTCCTACGGATCTCCTCATTTCTGATTCGATCTCGTAGGGAAACCCCGAGCATAGCCCTCTCCATAGCTCGTTGAGTGACTTTGAGCTTCCTAATAAGGCCCATAGTGAGAGGCCACGTCTCGGTGCCGTAAGTCATCACTGGCAACACACAACTATCGAAGACTTTCGATTTAAGGCACTGAGGTATTTTGGACGAGAAGACGTCGCGTAGTTTCCCGAACGCTGCCCAACCGAGTTGGATTCGACGATTGACCTCTCTCTCGAAGTTGGACCTGCCTAACCGGACCACTTGTCCTAAATAGACATATTCGTCAACAACTTCAAGAGTCGAGCCCCCAACACCGATGGGGGTGGGCACAACATGGACATTCGACATGATCTTCGTTTTGTTCATGTTCATTTTAAGACCCACCTGTTGGGAGACTCGATTGAGGTCTTCGAGCATAGTGCTAAGGTCTTCCAGCGATTCTGCCAAGACTACAATATCAAATCGATCTACAATATCAAATACAAATCAAATCAATCAAATCAATTTATCCAAAATTCGTCACGCCAATAGAGTTGAGATAAATATAAAATGCAATAAAATTAAATGAAACATTTAACATTGTTATGTCTTTAAAATTCTTTCCACTTATCCTTATCAGTTACTGATGCCATCCAAGTTCTAAATTGAGTACATTGTTAACTGGGAGACCTTTGCCCAGCAGTGGGATAGAATAGGTTATTGAAAAAAATATCTCTCTTTAAAATCTCTTTATCCATCTCTTTAAAATTAAATATTTATAACATTGACTACACATACCTTGAGAAGGTCGCTTCAGTAGCAATTCTACCCATGAGTTCTTTATATACGAACTTCTTGTAAAAGGACTTAGAAATACAACGCTAAGAACGTCAAATGAAAGAAATGATGAGGATGGAAGTTAGAAAATTATTATTGGTGCGTGTATAACTGGTCGGTCAGTGGAACTTTTATTACACATGGTCGGGTAAACGAAAAATAAAACAGCTCACCTTATGGTAAGGGATAATTGCCACCCATTAATATATATATGTATATATATATTTTACATCCAATAGAAATTCATACAAATCGCTTTGCCCTGTGCCCTGGGATTTGAATCTGCGACCACCGGAAACATGTCAGTGGCGTCTGGCTTAATAAAAACAGGTCACCACGCACTTCTCACTGCCAAATTGTGACCACAGTAAATTTTATACCCAATTAAGAAATCTTAAAATCTATATGTTTTTATATTGCTGTCGACCAATTCTCATATAAATAAATTTACCAAGCAAAATCGGCGGGAAAAGTAAGTGTAGTAATATCATCTGTTTGTGACATTTTCAGGAAACGTTGGTCGTCCTCAATAGCAGATAAGATACAGAATATATGGCGTGTCGATAATACTTGTGATACAACACAGTGACAAACATTATACAAAAAGATTTTCTTACAATTTTTTTTATTTCAATTAATGGCGAGACGAGCATACCATTGTGTAGTTGTAGACTCAAAATTAGCTTGTAAGTTCGAAATAAAAAAGGCCTGATGGTAAGCGATACAACCGCTCATGGACAGTACCAAAACTAAACACCATGAATTACAGAGCAATGCTTGGTATTCCACTGCGCTCGCCATCCTGAGACATAAGGTGTAAAGTTTTATTATGTCGATTACTTACTCTGGCTACACTGCCCTTCAAACCGAAATAAAGCAGTGCATTTACATTCCTGTTTGACGGGAGAAATAGCCATTGCGGTGGTACTTGCCCGGGCGGTCTCTCACATATGAGACCAACCACCAGTTTATATTTTTAATTGTGCAAAAAATTGTGTTTTGAATGTTCTTTCTTCTAACCATATTACTTTAGCATAAAACATGGGTTTACCTACACGATGATATTTAAAACATCACAAAATATTGACACGCATTTTTTGCGAAAATTTTATTTGCACTGTGTCAGTAAACTACTGTAATCACTAACGGCCGGTTTCTATAATCTATCTATCTTTAACAAGAAATTTCTCTCGAAATTTCGATACATTTTTGCTTCAGTAAGGAAAGAGAGAGATATTTAGATAAGGTGCATATATTTATACATATCTAGGCAAGATAATATTATATGTCTATCTTTGTTTCTTGAAGCATCCAGTGGTATTGAAATAGTAACGATATCCATTTTAACCTCTTGTTAAAGATAGATTGGATATAGAGAACGGCCGTAAAACTACCACCCAGCTTCATTTTCGGTTCGAATCTAGATATGCCCTGTATAAGAAGGCTATTAAGTATTCATCATTTTCTAGCGCCCGGGTATAAGTAATTTCCCATTATCATTTTTAGGAAAATAATTTGTACCTCTACGCAAGTTACTCGAATGTTTAATATTATTGAAAAGCTGTTTACAAAATGAATTGCTCTATCGCTCACCTTTTGTAAATGGACTTAATAAAGATCATTGAAACGGAAAATTGCTGCAGTGTTTACTGATCAAAGGTTGGTATTTGGACTTTGTATCGATTGCACCGATAATTGGTTTGTGTCAATGTGCAATAAATACTACGTACGTCATTTGTGCAGCTAATAAATAAATAGAGGACCAGGGGTTAGAAGAGGCGAAAAAGTACATAGCAGATGTTGGAAAACTTAGTAGGCTGGATTTCTGTAAAATTACGGATGCGATCCCAGTTAAGGTAAGTATTTTAGTATTATTAAATTGGTAAAAGTTCGAACAAATCTAGTATATTTTTAATAAATTGATCCGGCATACGAGCAGGCAGATCACCTGATGTTACTCGTGAACATCCACAACTCTTGGATCACAGATGTTTTGCCGGACGATCCAACCGGGAGAGGAATATGAGTTTACCTAATTGAGTATGGAGATATAAAATATAGCGAGTTGATTCTCTATTGGGAATTTTTTTTTTTATTGCAATGTATGTACGATACGACCATGCCGTTCGCCTGATGGTAAGCTATACGCTCGCTAATGAACAATAACCAACCAAGAAACACCACAGGTAACAAAGCAATGCTTGTCATTTCATTGCGCTCGCCATCCTGAGACATAAGATGTTAATTACTAACTCTGGCTACAATTTCCTTCAAGTTGAAACACAACAGTGCATTTACCCTGCTGTTTGGCGGGAGAAATAAACATAGGGGCGGTACCTACCCAGGCCTCTTACATATGAAAGACCTACCACCAGTAATCCAAAATATCTCTATATCTATTCGACGAGTTTATGATATGATCTAAAATAAATATGTTATCCCATTTTCAAATCGCATGGTCATACCAGTTGCCATTGGTCGTGTGTGGTTATAATTCGAGATAACCAACATAATACTAATCTTGCGTCAGTTTCTAATGTTTAAGATTAGCTAAGGTTATCATTAGAAATAAAGACCCTTTTACGTCGATAAAATAAGGGACAGCGCACACCGGGAAGGCGTGGCATCGAAAAGCAATTCACATCTTAAGAATTATAGAGACCTAAGTAAAAAATCTTATTTTTGAGAAACGTTCATTAAAGATTTGTAACATAAGAAATTTTGTACTTATGGAAGATACATCGAGAAGACCGAGGTACACATATTTCTTTCTTTTACGCGTCAATAGATCCTTCTTTAATAGCGGCTCAATGTAGATAGTTATTTTGAGGCAATTTTTCGGATACGGTCTTTTTCATGCCGCTACATCAATTTAAAACATTGGAATTTATGCCTTAATCGAGACGAGTTATCACGTAGGGTGTATAAATACAAATTGGGGCAATAAAAACTAAAACGACTACAACTTATATTTTATTTATAAACTGGTAACATTCACATTTCACATATATTTTTTTTCACTAACAATACTGAATATCACAAAATGTACGTCATATTATGGAATGTATGTATACTTATAAAACAACGATATTATAGCATAATATTGTAAAATAAGTAAAAAAATATATACTTGTAGTGTGGGAAAATTATAATTTATATTGGAGGTAAGGGAAAGATGAAGAATAGTGCAAGCCTGAAGGCGACGAAACAGTACCAAAAAAGTTGCAATGTCCATAAAAGATTAGGCAGTGGAATTTATAAATAAATAATAAATACACCCAACATTTACATACATAGTCCTGACCCACACCAAGATCGAGTCTTGTGTCGTGGGTAACAGGAACTACGAGAGACTTTTCGGTCTTACAAACATCCACCCGAAACAAATATCTTTGGTTCACACAAATATTTGTTCAAGTTCACAGCTGCCGTTTAACCAACTGCGCCACGGGGGCTGTCGATATAAAAGTCATAACTTGAGAATAAAGTCAAACTAGTAGCAAATAATACTTGGTTCGTTTTCGTTCGTCGTGTGTTCTGATAGATTTAGACAATACAGCCAGCGCCCTCTATCGTGCCATAACGTAAATATGGCTCATTCTTGATTCTATTTATCAGATTGATTATCGCAGCAAGTCATGAAGTGCTGGAAAGAAAGAGACAGACATAAACCGCTTCGTCACGATGTCTCTCTAAATAGCAGCCATTTTTATGTTTCATGTTTTATATGAGAAAATTGAAATCGCATTTAAAAAATAAATACAATGAAAAAAATGGAAGGCATTTTTGATTCGTGCGTTTCTCATTTATTTATATATCATGGACTTATGTTTCATTTTTATAACTTAATAGTAAGGTTCACTTAAATTGTTACATCACATTTCTAGTTTTTAACTCAAGTTTTATTAAAATATGTATACATATTATGGTAGAGGCATGGCCACATTAAAATAAACAAACAGAATACTGTAAAAATAAAATAATCCATGAAAATAATCTAATCCATCATATTTTACTTAGGGCTTATTTGAAATCGTCAATAATAGCTTTATGCAGAGTAATTGTGATGAGTATTTTGGCATATTAAGAGCTGCTCTATAGGACATATCAAAATTGGAATTTTATTCCTTCAAAATAATTTATATGTATATTCATAGTACGTGGTGGCCTGTTGGTAAACGGACAAGACGCGGCTGACAACAATATATTCACGGAGGTCGCAGGTTTGAATCCCACGGCATACCTTTGACTTTCTGGAGTCATGTGTGTATTGATAGCTGTCAATCACCACCCACTATAACAGTGAAAAAAAAACATCGTAACGAAACTTGCATACCATAATATCTATGGTATGTAAATTCCGCCAACCCGCATTAGGCTACAATGGTGGATTTTTATGGCCTAACCACTCTCAATCGTACTCTCGATTCTAGAGGAGGCCTGGGTAATGCAATGGGACATATATGGGCTGATACAGTAATATAACCATTAACAAATCTGCCCCTAGTAAAATATTCAATGTATATAGACCAAAAAGTATACCATAGATAATAATTTAATGTTTTTTATTTACAAAATACTGACGCAAACTTTGTACGTGATTTAATGTTGTCATGTCTCTACGGTGTTAATGCATTTGGAATGGTTAGTTTATAAAAATACATAGATATTTCTAATCCTTTTAGTCTCCAACATTTGGTTAGACCGTGTGTTTGAAGACTGCCAACAATTTCATTTTTTATGTATTGTTCAAAAACCGATTTGGCTTTTTTTAGACTGTTGAAGAAATGAGTAAAAAGTATTCCGCATTTCAAATCGCTTAAGTTATTTACAGTTTAACTTTCTCACTTCATAAGATGAGTATACAAGTTTTTTACAAGTAGCAGAAAACGAGCAAAATATGTCTTAATATATCTTAGCAGTTCACACAAAATGATCACTGTTTTTTTAGTTACTTCAGTGAAAAGGTTAATTATTATAATTGCATTTGCATACAGAGTATATCAAGAAAGTTCTTTTTAGATAAAATGTTAGTTGCATTATGTTAGTAGTCACTAAAACTACCACCGGTTTAGATTTCAGTCGCAGTCTGGATAAAAAATTTAAAATTGTAGCTAGTAGTGTTTTAAAATATTAGCTACAATTTTTACTCATTCGTACAATAATTTGATGCCGACTCCTATTTGCCTTCTTTGCTATTTTTAAGCGAGTGTCTGTAAGCGGCTCTTAAATCTCCTGCTCTCGATAAATACTTCGTAACCCACTGTCTATCTTGACAGCTATTGCCGAATCTTAGCTGTAAAATTTTATCCACTCAAATCTCCAACAACAAAACATCGATTCCCGAATCACAAACATTCCCGAATCGTGAAAACTACATATCATTTTTTTTCTTAAATCTCATTTCCTTTCTTTCTTTTACATATCGATACCATTTAATTCTGAGCAGTAAAATCCAATCCACTCAAATCTTCAACAAAAAAAACATATCATAATCGTCAAAAGTACAGATATTTTTTATTTAATTATCTCTATCGTAGTGTGCTGGATGAGTCTCGTCACCGCGCCAGGGCTGGGCGGGGCAGCGTGGAAGCCACCGGCTGGTCCCAGGACACCGGCAAACCATACTTCTTCGGCTTCAGGATATAGATGAACTGGAAATTAAAAGTATCACTAGGATTAAAATAATGTTTGTATCAGCCCATATACGTCCCAATGTAGGGCACGGGCCTCCTCTACAATCGAGAGTACGATTGTGAGTGGTTAAGCCATATAGTCCACCACGCTGGCCTAGTGCGGTTGGCGGACTTACATACCATAGAAATTCTTATAAATCGCTATGGTATGCAAGTTTCTTCACGATGTTTTCCTTCACCGTTTTAGTGGTGATTCAAATAAACGAAACAGATAAATACGAAAATATGACATAAAGACCCATTCGAGAAAGACGAGAATCGTAAGTCAATATAGCATGATATAACCGCCATGGATTATTGTATTCTGACTTTTTGATGCAACTTTTTATATCCTTTCGATTATCTTATGTTCGAGTCGAGAAACTCTACGTGTATATTGGGCTAAAATAAAAATATGTGACATTCGCGTACAAAACGGAATCCAGGGCTAAGAGTTATATAGATCCTTCTTCACTGATACTTATTACAGCTTAGTGACGGAGGTATGACCGCTACACGCGCGTTCTACACGTTTTATATGAATGTTTTGTGGTCATACAATTATATGCAAACTCCATAAAAGTATAACCCGTGTACTCATTGTTCTGTATATAGCAGGCCAACAAACCGGCGTTCATATTGTTGTTTGTTTTTGGCAAACGAGCAAAAGGTGCAACGAGCAATGGTAACTGATTACTGCCGTCCATGAATATGTACAACACTTACCCCCTTATACATAAGGAATTAACGCAGTTAATATAAGTTGACTTAAAAACGTTATTCATAGACATCAAAAATCATTAATCAGCTATACAGGGTATATCAAGACTGCTACCGAAAACGAAGCCGGGTGGTAGTTTAAGCGACTTCAGACACAATGCAATAGAAAATGTTGCAAAAAAAAGTGTCAATTTTTTTTTTGTATTTTTTTTTCTTTGGTCCTATTTGGGTGGTAAATCGATTTTGTCCTAAAATAATAGTGTGTACCCTTTTATTTATAAATACTCTGAGGGATAAAAGAGTTAAAATTATTAATTTAGCAAAAACTATGGATTTACCACCCAAAAATGATGAAATTAAAAAAATCATTAAAAATCATGGTTGCGTTTCTCAGCACGATTTTTAGTTGCATTGTGTTTGTAGTGACTAAAACTACCACCCGGCTTCGTTTTCGGTAGCAGTCTTGATATACCCGGTATAATAGCTCATTAACTTTATAATGGCCCTCAAAAAAGGATCACCGAATGTGAAAGTGATTGAAAGAGGACAGAAAGAGAAAGATCCATCGTCCATTTTAAAGCTTATTGGCATAACTGAGTCGTAAGTATGTAAGTCGTAAGTAGTAATATTAAATATATTTCCAGTCAATTTTTGAGCACACCAGCATAATTGTGTCCAGATATTAAAGATATCTCGCCTGCACCTATTCATCAATTTACAAAAAAATATGATGATGTGCCAGCAAAATAATACCTACCACAACAACAGCATAAACAGCGCCGATAGCGAACCCGGCGGCGACGTCGCTCCAGTGGTGCATGTGTTCCACCACCCGGGACAAACCCACGTACCACGCGGCGATGAGCACCGCGAACTGTATGCCGTGGCGGAGCAGCTTCGAACCGCGCCACTTGCCCTTCACTTGCACGTACAACTGATAAGGATTGAGAGATTATTAGGATAATTTATTAAGTGTCAATCCACACGATGTGGCGACAGTCATAAAATATATTTTTTTTATTGCTATGAATAGCGAGACGAGCAGTTCGCCTGATGGTAAGCGATACGACAGCTCATAAACAGTAGCAGAACCAAACAACACCTTGATTTACAGAGCAATGCATTCCACTGCGCTCGCCATCCTGAGACATGAGATGTTAAGTCTCAATATGTCCAGTAGTTACTCTGGCTACATTGTCATTCAATCCGAAACACAACAGTGGATTTACACTGCTGTATGACGGGGTAATCAATAAAGGGAATATTTTGGGAAGGTAAAGGTTCAAGTCATAAAACATTAGATCCACTAACTCTTTGAATGTCCTATATTCTCAGTAAAAGGACGATAATAAGCTCTTTTTACAAACATTGCGAGGATGATATTATGTGGCGGACATAGAAAAGAAAAGAATATTATTGACGTACATACCATAGCGATTTATAAAATTTCTATGGTATGTAAGTCCGCCAACCCGCACTGGGCCAGCGTGGTGGACTATATGGCCTAACCACTCTCGATCGTACTGTCGATTGTAGAGGAGACCCGTGCCCTGCAGTGGGACGTATATGGGCTGATAGAATACAAAAAAAAAAAAATACATAAAGAAGTATAAACAATATATTCTGTAATTAGTCAAAATGCTACTTATTGTATTCTCATACTTCCAAATTAGCAACTTCTAACGGGCTTTATTGTATAAATAATCAACGTCACCGTATGATGTCATTCGATACACTGACTGGTCGGAGAAGCCGCCTCGGTAGGTACCACCGCATTGTCTATTTCTCCGGACAAACAGCAGTGTAAGTGCACTGTTGTGTTCCAGTTTGCAGGACATTTTCGCCAGAGCAACTACTGGACATAATGAGATTTACCATCTTAAGTCTCAAGATAGCGAGCATAGTGGAATGCCAAGCATCGCTTTGTAATTCATGGTGTTATTTGATTTTGCTGCTGTCCATAAGTCGTATCGCTTACCATCAGGCGGACGGCATACTCTTCTCTCCATTCTTTGCAAATAAAATCTGCGGGGAATACAAGGAGAATATAAACTTACGATGAAGAAAACAGCGCAGTACATGGCGAAGCTGGAGTGCGCGCTGGGGAAGGAGAGCCGCATTTCAGTAAGCTCCTGCAGGGTAAGGGATCTCTGGCAATGGAATAGCTGGATGTAGCCCATTGAGTTCAATGTGGAGTTCAAGATCAGCGGCTGGCATAGCTGGAAAATAAGTAAATAATAAATAAATACACCCAACAGTCACACACATAGTTATGACCCCACACTAAGACCGAATCACCCCACACCAGACATCTTATTTTGTATATCTAGTCAATTAGCATATCTATGTTATGGGCCAAATGATTAATGCGGGCAGTATTCACAATGCCCGGGCAGTATGAATAATGCTCAGCCATATCGGGCCAAGTGATTAATTACAATCTAAACTCACCTATTTATCACATTGCCCGGGAATTATGAATAATGCCCGATTAATCACTTAGCCCATAACATCTATATATTACAACAGCCGAGCAAGGAGACAATAACATCAGGTAGTAAATAATATAAGCAGTATTCACTAAATACAATCTCATTTAGAGTGTTTTAGCAAATATATCGCACCTTTAGAATTCTGTATCAGCCCATATACGTCCCACTGCAGGGCACGGGCCTCCTCTACAATCGACAGTACCATTGAGAGTGGTTAGGCCATATAGTCCACCACGCTGGCCTAGTGCGGGTTGGCGGACTTAAATACCATAGAAATTTTATAAATCGCTATGGTATGCAGGTTTCCTCACGATGTTTTCCTTCACCGTTTTAGTACGTGGTGATTGACTATCAATACACACATGACTCCGAAAAGTCAGAGGTGTGCCCTGGGATTCGAACCTGCGACCACCGTGAACATGTTGGCAGTCGCGTCTAGTCCGTTTACCAACAGGCCACCACGCACCAGAATTAGAGTGACCTAATCCAAAAATAAACAATTTTTGCTTTTAATCATATTTTGGCTCAAAATGACGTGTCGACTTGTTATTAAAGAAGGACCTATTGACGCATGAAAGGCAGACATACATATTTATAAATCGGTCTTCTAGATGTATCTTCCATTACCTAGTACAAATGTTACAATTTTTTAATGAATGTTTCCCAATAAATAAGATTTTTTTAGTTAGGTCACTTTAATTCTAAAGTTAACTAAAAACTTACATCAATAAAGTGCGGTCTTAGCCTGCCGACGACGTATTTGGCTAAATGAGAAGTTAGTTGTTGGCAAGCGGCTCCAAAAGTGAAGATTCCTATGGTGGAATAACTCTCCCATATCCATCCTGGGATGAGAATACCGGATAGGAACTTCTCTCCCACCCCTTTCCCTTGCTTATCCCGAACTACTTCTGTAATTACGACCTGAAAAAGAAACATCAGAAACATTTTTTAATTGTGCAGGATCACAGTGCAGGATATATCAAGAGTGCTACCGAAAACGAAGCCAGTGGTAGCGGTAGTGACTTCAGACACAATGCAATGAAAATATTGCAAAAAAAAATATTCTATCGTATTTGGGTGGTAGACACATCGCTGTTTTTTCTAAAATAATTGGGTACACCCCTTTATTTTTAAAAACTCTATTATTTTGGCAGAAATATGAATTTACTACCCAATCACCGTAAATAAGACCGAATATGTTTTGAATGATGTATATCGTGGCTAATTCTTAAGGAAAGGAGAAATCTCTTGGGTGGTACACGCAAGGAGTATTTGTTTACAACATCTGCGAAATATCCACATGAATAACTAATAACCAGTTTAGTTCATAATAAAATCGTGGTTCACATCCGGACCTTGTTTTGTCATTGCACGGAGAAAGCAGTGGTGAAGATTGTATAATAATGTAGAACTGTGGGGCAATACACGTAATTTCTTGACGCGACGATCAAGTTTCGTTGCAGTTGCAATTAAGTTTACGTGTTAGTGCAAAATTGTATTCTTGTAATTGTTTATAGTCCATTGAAATGTTACAATTTAAGGACCGAATATTTCATTTCTTAGAGGACGCAATTTTATTTTTAGTACATGTTTGGGGGGTCAATAGAAGTTTAACCTCAAGTTTGTGGGGTCGCCACCCTTGTCCCCCGGCCGCCATCTTGAAAAAGGGGTGAAAACACTTTTTTCGCGATAACTCGGAAACTATGCGTCTTACAAAAAAATTGTAAGGACATAATTTGTAGCAAATTGTTTTGTCTACAAATATGTTTATATAACTTTTTGCACTAAATTAAAAATTTAAAAAGCTTCTATTGACCCCCCACACATATCCCAAAAATAAAATTGCAATGTAACATTTCAATGGACTATTAGCTGCGCGTCAACTGTACGTTAGTCATATGTAATATTTCTGATATCAATATACTGATACGATTTGTAGGATATTTTCTTACTGGGAAAATCGAAACTGTACATGTGTGACACGATGATTGGACTAAACCGTCATTTAGGTCAAATAAATAAGTGAATACCTACCGATCAAGTTCCGATCTGAATCACGCACATAAAACGCGCGGCAGTAGAATACGCTAAAGCGCTCGCGTGACGCGAGCGTATTTGACAGCGGTTGTAAAATCACCAGAGTACGGAAAGGGTCGTTTCGATCGAAACTTAATTGCAACTGCATTGCAACTGAACTTATTTTATTACGTGAATCGCCCTACTGTACTGTTTCAGCCCATATACGTCCCACTGCAGGGCACAGGTCTCCTCTACAATCGAGAGTAATATTGAGGTAGGCATAGTCAATATTATACTTAATATTATTATTTTAAACAAACCGTGAAGGATTTACTGCATGACATAGTAATCATGTACTTCCGCACACAGTGCCGTTTGATAAGATACGACCGATATTGATAGCGAAACTAGGAAGCTGAGATTATGTTTTCGTATCTGGCACTTGAAGAAAGTACTTTAATTGTTGGCTATTGTCTTATCACACTTTTTTTTCTGGCCCAGCGTAATGACTGCGGTGATAGGCATGCCGTCCAAACAGAGTATTCAGTGGCATCAGATAGCAGTCCCATTCGGTACAATTATGGCGGCCTGTTAAGATGCCTCTTCACATTACATCCGAACGACCCAGGATTATAGGAATGAGGGAACACGCGTGACGGCAAACAATTCCACAGGTTGACAGTCTGTGATGCCGCGGGTCCTACTGAGACAAATATTTGTGTGATCCACAAGTATTAGCTTCGAATCTGGGTATATGTGAGAGCAAATAGTCTAGTAGTATCTATTCCCACGACAAAAGATTCGATCTTGGTGTGGAGTCAGGACTATGTATGTGACTTATGGGTGTTAATTATTTATTATAATGTAGAAGTGTGTTAATACATTGACTTATTTTATTTGTTTAAAAATAAAGAGATGGTATAAATAAACGGAGTTTCTACTTTCTAAAGTTGTTTCTTTCTTCTGTGTATTTTACGTTCCAAAGCAGTAATCAGTTCACGAATCTAGTGTAATCTTATTTGGAGACGTGAAAATTCCTAAATAAACTTATCTATTTTGGTGTGGTGTGGACAAAAATCACAAAATATCACAACGGGGGACCTAGTAAGATATCACGTGTACTTTTTTTCGACACATAATTTTGATTACCATGTTACATATTAAACATTGTAAGACTTACTTATATGTACTAAAAATACACGTGATGTTGGAAGGGTAGGGGTCAATTAAACTCTCACGACTTATCACCAAAGATGAGGGGGGGGGGGTCAAAAATGCTAAATAAAAGATCACGTGATTAACGGACTGCCCCTTAGGCAAAATTATATTTTGGTGTAAATATTTTTTCTCACCGTGGCAATGATAAATGCGAACCCGATGCCTGCCAGCACACCTTCAGAGATGCTCTGCTCTTTATAGGGCAGCCGGATGCTCATGTCATCCAGGAAGAACCCGCGCTCGTACGGCTCCGCCCATAGCTGCAGCGCTAGTAGGGGAAACGCCACTGAAAAAAAAGAAAAAAAAGAGTCAAAGCGTGGTCGGTTTATTAGCCTCATGTTTACCAGTTTGACCCGTTCGTTGATTCATTGATATGGAATAGGAGTTGTGAAACATGAAGTCTTGGATTCGGTAGGTTACAATACAGTTTTTATAACCTAATTCTAAAAAATACTGTAATGTTCTCAATTTGCCTGTATGTTTTTTTTTTTTTATTTAGATGAATAGCGAGACTCGCATTATATTCGCCTGATAGTAAGCGTTACGATTGGTATGCTTTAGATGCTGAGAAATGGGAGGGCTTGGATTGGTTTCCCCGACACGACAGCCTTTTTTAGAGCGAGTATTTGTGTTAGTTAAAAGTTTCATATATGTCGCTGGAAATTAGAATTTGCGATCTCGTAGCAAAGCCAAGGGATTAAAATAAGCTCAACGCACTGAATATTGTACTAATTGTACCTCTGTCTATCCCGTTCGAAATTCTGGCGTGAGTTTATGTACGTAAAAATATTTAGCTACCTATAAGCAACTATTGTAGTAACGGGTGTATGTACAATAGTCAAACATAATTATGCTGGACCACATCTGCAGAGGATGCATATGGTTTTTACTGTATTATCCTTCCTACGATATTGTATACAAATTAATCATTGTCCATTGAACACTAGAAATGCGTCTTGAATAATAAGCTAAAGAGATAATGCTCTTACACGGTTTCAGCATGTTAAACGAGTGATAGTACATGAACTATACTGTTCAATTGAAAGAGGTTTTTCATAGTATACCAATCTGGCGTAGGGAGGTTTAGTGGAACTGTCTAGTAAGTAACCTATACCTTCTCTTAAGTCACAGGAAGTCCACTGCTGAACGTAGGCATCTCAAAGGATCTCAATACGACCTGTTGGATGCGGCCTGCATCCAGCGATTTCCTGCAACCTTAACCAGGCCGTCCATCCACCATGTAGGCGGGCGTCCGACATTTTGCTTGCCTGTACGTAGCCTCGAGCGATGTGCCCGGCCCGCTGCCACTTAAACTTACTAATATTTTGGGCTATGTCAGTAACCTTTATTCTCTTGCGGATTTCCTCTTTCTTAATTCGATCTTGTAGGGAAATACCGAGTATAGCCCTCTTCAATCTTTATAGCGCGTTGAATTACATTGAGTTTTTAGTTAAGCCCCATAGTGAGAGGCCATTTTTATATTACCTATACTGAAAAGCTCATGAACAATCTTTTTCTCCCGTCATCAGCCTACGACACGATTGGTTAAGAAATCACTGTGAAAGGAGAGACCGAGAGTAAATTCCCGCACGGAGGCAAATGTTTATGTCATCCACAAATACCTATTTATTTCGAGTTGTTAATCACAAATCCGTTGGCATTTGAAGATAACCATTTTTATGATATTGATATATCAATTTAGATAAATAGCAATTTAGTGACGTCTATACGAGTCTAGAGGGGCTTATTTAGATATGAAATACTTGAATTATTTGGAAATTGTTTTGAAGATTGCAGAAATAATTAATACTGTTGCTAGTTGAATAAACGTATTTTCCGGATAGCGACTACCGTACAGTACATCGTACGGTAAAGGACCCTTTACATTGATCCCACTAATCCTTTCAGTAATGCTTCTGGATTCATATCTGGATTCTGGATTCAGATAAAATTAGGCCGGCATTTTTGTGTCGATTGGCGAGTATTAGCTATCTGGCGATGGTAAATGCACATTTACTATCAAAATGTAACTAGGTAAGTGTAGTCAGTGAGTAAATTTTATTCGTTTTCGTGATTTGATGCTCTCAAAATCGATATAACGATCCTTTGCTCGAATATCCTAAATTAATAGTCGGAATTGAACATCTGGCTGCCATTTTGAAAAGTGACCGTTGCATTTCAGTTAACGTATTCAGCGGAGAGGGTTATCTCTTGCCAATCAAACAATTTTACTGTCAAGTTTTCATGCTACGTGTCCGGGCACAGAACGTGTACACAAAACTGCAATGCGACGTCGCATCGTAAAAATCATCGTAAAATGAGAATGGATTCGTATCGCGCATTCCTACGTGTTTGTTTTTCTAGTATCTTCTTAGGAATTAAAAAAAGTGTGACTTCTTTTTACGATCCATATCCCGACCTAGTTTGCAAAATACGTTCAGGGTAGGTGCTCTATAATAACGATATGAACTTCTAATGTGCGGATGTTCTCCGTCAGATGCAAGATTCCTATTTCTAAAAATCAATCCATCCATCAGCCAAAGGAAGTCCACTGCTGAACATAGGCCTCCTCCAATGATTTCCACAGAGACCTGTTGGAGGCAGCCTGCATCCAGCGACGTCCCGCGACCTTTACCAGGTCGTCGGACCATCTTGTGGGTGGACGTCCTACGCTGCGCTTTCCGATACGCGGCCTCCATTCGAGCACTTTCCGACCCCATCGGTCATCAGATCTCCGCGCTATGTGCCCTGCCCATTGCCACTTCAACTTGCTAATCCGGTGGGCTATGTCGGTTATTTTAGTTCTCCTACGGATCTCCTCATTTCTGATTCGATCTCGTAGGGAAACCCCGAGCATAGCCCTCTCCATAGCTCGTTGAGTGACTTTGAGCTTCCTAAGAAGGCCCATAGTGAGAGGCCACGTCTCGGTGCCGTAAGTAATCACTGGCAACACACAACTATCGAAGACTTTCGATTTAAGGCACTGAGGTATTTTGGACGAGAAGACGTCGCGTAGTTTCCCGAACGCTGCCCAACCGAGTTGGATTCGACGATTGACCTCTCTCTCGAAGTTGGACCTGCCTAACCGGACCACTTGTCCTAAATAGACATATTCGTCAACAACTTCAAGAGTCGAAATCAATACCATTCTTTAATATACTTATTGTTTTCTCCGAACTTAGTCAATAGTTCCGATGTACGATAGAGAAAGCAAACATTTTTTGGGGTACCTAGGTACATTAGTGAAGTTTTATGTACGACTTCCGAACATTCGGAGATCATATCGTTTTTATAGAGTAACTCCTCAGTACCCAAAACGGGGTCCATATCCTAAATTAATTGTACTTCAATTACTCAAACTCGAACTAACTCTAGCTACTAAGCATTTCCACTAAAAATAACTAACGTCATTTGAAATGTACTTTCTAAGGGTTATGGAAATAAATGGCTTATTATTATTATTATTAACTCCCCAGTACGGTTGAAGACCGTCGAAGCAATAGTCAACCGGATGGTGGAAGGGAAACCCCTTACCGCAATAAATCTAGCCAATGCAGTCTGCGTACAAGCCCAAACACAGGCTGAACTCAAAATTCAAAATTCAAAAACATTTTATTGTGGACATAGGTATAAATGGTGTTACATAATACTCAGAACGCGACACCCTTTTTTATTGCAATGAATGCCTATACGGCAATACCCAGATGGTATTATGACATTAACCATTGTTATTTTATATGGCTATTAAAAAAAGAAAATAAAAAGACAGTGTTGCTGAGTGAGATCGGTAAGTATGTGGATACGAGTCTCCTACCACCCGCAGATTTGAGCATTGTGGCTACATAGTCGAGTCATATCTTAAGATATTCATAGAATAAGATAACAGCGAGAAATTCTTGTTCAATGAATATGATAAATATGTGTATAATGGTAGGAACAACTGACGAATTATATTATTATTTATATCTTTGTTATCTTTCGATAGTAACGTGATAAAACACGTGCGCGCGTCTTTGATATTAGTCACGTACGTAATTAAGAATAATTAATAATCAAAAGTATTTTTAGATATTAATATTCCTCAGAGCCTAAAACGAAAGTCTAGCTTTTGTGTGTTACCAGTAGTGACTTACGTCACCGAGACGTGGCCCCCTCACTATGGCTCTCATGAGACGGCTCAGTCACTCAACGCGCCATGGAATGGGTTATGTTCGGCATTTCCCTACGAGATTGAATCAGAAATGAGGAAATCCGGAGGAGAACAAACTTATCGACATAACCCATAGGATTAGCAAATTGAAGTGACAGTGGGCCGGGCACATAGCGTGTAGATCTGCAGTTCGTTAGGGCCGAAAGGTTCTAGAGTGAAGGGCACGTTCAGGCAAGCGACGTGTGTGTGCATCCCTGTGCGACAGACATGACGTTTTTATCCATGAAAATTGGGGATGGTCGAAATATCGTCATTTGCAAGTACACGTTTCAACTGCAGCATTTAATTTTAAGTTATAACATAAAATTAATATGTTTCGCTACAAAATAGTTACTGATCAATGGCACCTTAGATAAGACTAGGTTAAAAGTACCTTAAACCGACGAAAATGCATGAGAAGGTGAAATGATGAAGCGAAAGTAATATGTGTTTGGGAATGGTGCGGCTGGAGGCAAGAGCGGGGACGCGGAAGGCGCGAGGGCCGCTGTCGATCAACGCTCGATACGTCTCCAGCAAGCCATCGCCAGTCGCGCGCAGCGCCCGTAGCGACAACAGTGTACATAATATATTGTATTACGTAATAAGAATAAAATCACAAAGTATACAGTCCACGTTTTATTGAAGCCCAAACATTGGTCCTTCGAGCCGGATTCGGGGCAAGCCTAGAAGTATCTTGTCCGACAATGCAACAAATTTTATTGGCACATGTAACGAATTACAAAAGTTTTTACAAGACCATAATATTTCTGACCAGGTAGCACAGCAGGGTATCGAGTTTTCCTTCTGCCCTCCATATTCACCTCACTTCAACGGCATTGCAGAAGCGGCAGTTCGTTCAACTAAACACCACTTAAAAAGACTTCTTAATCTGACTCATTTCACATATGAGGAACTAGCTACTTGTTTGGTTCAAATAGAAGCAGTTCTAAATTCACGCCCCCTTACACCATTTTCCTGTGATCCTCTTGATTTAACCGCACTCACTCCCTCACATTTCCTCATTGGACGCTCACTAATATCTGTTCCATATCCTCAGGTGTTTGACGCCAAACTCAGCAGCTTGGAGCGTTATCAACGAGTGGAACATATCAAACAGCACTTCTGGAATAGATTTCAAATAGAATATGTGTCTCTTCTTCAGAACAAGACAAAGTGGGTCACCTCTACAGGGCAACAGCTTGCTGTGGGCACTCTCGTCCTCGTCAAGGAGAAGTGTCAACCGCCATTGGTGTGGCCACTGGGTCGTGTCGTCAAGGTGTTTCCGGGGAGTGACGTTGTGTCACGAGTCGCAGAACTGAAGACGAAGAAAGGCGTCATAGTCCGAGGCTTCAACAACATATGCCCTCTTCCTCTTTGAATTCTTCAAACGCGGGGAGGATGTTTGGGAATGGTGCGGCTGGAGGCAAGAGCGGGGACGCGGAAGGCGCGAGGGGCGCTGTCGATCAACGCTCGATACGTCTCCAGCAAGCCATCGTCAGTCGCGCGCAGCGCCCGTAGCGACAACAGTGTACATAATATATTGTATTACGTAATAAGAATAAAATCACAAAGTATACAGTCCACGTTTTATTGAAGCCCAAACAATATGTGTATTATACTCGCTTGCTACTTCTATGGGATACAGGCCTGATGTTTATGTATTTATGTAATTAGTTACAAAGGAAAAAACAGTTAAGAATGAACTGTAGTTGCGAGCAATTACTTTGCTGTTAGATTATAGGTTTTTATTAATAGTACTAAATAACAGTAAGTATTCTGTCATCGCCACTTAGGGCATTAGTCATCGAGTCATTGTAATAAATGGTAAGGAGTTCTAATCCCATTATCATTTGCAATCACTTGATTAAACTGTCATAAAATTGTAACACGCGTATACAACCGATATGTATGGAGAACAAAGAATATTAATTAGAGTTTTGTAATATTCGTTGAAAAACAAGTTTTATATTTATTCATGACTACAATGAATTTGATTTCTTTATATTTTATATCTATGAGGTGTGTTAACTGTATTTTTTTCATATGTGGTGTTTCCCTTTTATGTAATTGCAATAATCACTTATTGCAATATTTCTATTCTCATTTCTATTTCTATACTCGTATTATATAAATTTGTTGACCACAGAACCGTTTGCTTCAATCAATATGACGGATTTTCAATCCTTTTTTTATTGCATTTGTGCCCGATATGGCCATAGGTTCACCCTAATTACATCGCGGGACGGAACGAAACGTGGGTGTCCCGATTGCACCTCTGCTTGAAAGGCGTGAAGAGCGGTACTACTGTTCATGGACTATAGCAAAACCAAACAATACCATGAATTATAAAGCAATGCTTGGGATTACACTGTACTTGCTATCCCGTATCTAATACCCTACATTGAAATAAAACTATTATTTACGGATTTTATCGCGGATTTGGTTTAATTTTTACATTTTTTGAATTCCCTACGTTTCGATTACTTTACAGCTTTCGTAGTCACGGGGCGGACTGACCACGAAAGACCCGTAACCATAAAGCTTGTAAACAAATAAGTGAAATAATAAGAATTCTAAAAATGATTCTGTGACGTAATTCAACTATCTCTATGACGTCATACGCACAGTGAATCAGAATCGTGGGCGATTAACACGGATATCGCATTTTATGATAAACATGCTTGATATGTTTTGTTATCAAAAGTTTTGTTTTATAGAGTGAGGAAAATTGCAAATTAATGAATTATTTGAAGTGATTGTCCCTACCAGATTGCTTTGTACCAACATCTTTGAACATCCATTTTTGTAGCCAGAGTGACTACTGGACATAATGAGACTAAACATCTTATGCATCATGTGGAATGCCAAGCATAGGTTTATAATCCATGGTGTTGTTTGGTTTTGTTTCTGTCCATGAGTGGACGTATTGCTTACCATCAGAAAAGATGAAAAGAGAAAACTTTTGAGACGATAATGCCATTCACCATTATCGTCTCAAAAGTATTCTCGTAAAGAGATTTTTGGATATCTTAATTTAATTTAGATGATATGAATTTTCTATACAAATATCGTAAATATGAAGAATTATTTGTTTGTTTAAACGCCCTGATTTCAGGAACCATTCGTAAAAACAATTATGGATTGCCCACTTATAAAATAACGCTATAGGCAACAAAATATTACGCTACGACTTACAGGAGCCGAGCAACAGCAAAAATGGTAAAATTGATTCCCGTATTGGTGTCAAAAACTATCTACACCCAGGTGAAACCGAGTTAGGTTTCTAGTTATTTAATTTACTGGTCGAAACTGTATGTTTTTATTTTTTTATTTATTACAGTAGCAAACCAAATCGTAAGTCATAACTATGCCGTGTTCATTAAGTATCTACTTCATATTTTTCTTTTGCCTCTTCCATCATTAATTCAAAAACAAATAGAGTCGAATGAGAACCTCCTCCTTTTTAGAAGTTGGTAAAAATGGAGCAATATGTGATTTTTAGTCGTCGATGGATTCTAGAGACTTTCCCGCCCACTTACCAACCACTGCAACTCATGTCAGCCACGATCAACAGTGACACGCAAAGAATTGACACCGAGCTCCGGAGCTCGACGAGTCTCGAAGGGACAATAGCTTGTTTTTAACCCGCATCTAAATTCATTTGAAACAAAAAACCAAATAGATATTGGAAATAAATGAGTTACCAGTCAGTGAATTACCATCCATTAGGTAAACCTTTGAGGTGAACCATTCGACCTTTGCCGAATCTTTTTATGCCAAGCCCTTCGGTGAAATGCCAAGCCTGCTTGAGCCACTAAAACGATTACTGTTTTTTTCCGGTCATAACCCAGCCGCTGTGTTAACAAGCAATTATGTCGGGTAAATTGTTCTACTGTATTTTTTTTTATTTTTGTTTATATGTACAGATTATAATATATATTTTAATTATTAGACGTTATATATGTTTTCTTATATTTTCTCTGCTTAGTACCTCTCTTCTCTTTTACTATATTAGAAGTAATAAATGCTTTACGCCACAAATATCAGAAACTTGTCAGTGAACTGCTTAACCAGTATCAGTTAATTTAAAAAATATAATATATTCTTAAGATAAACAAGAAAACCAATTATACTATTCGTATCTTCTATCAAAATCAATCTTAAATAATACAATGCAATTGGAATACCTACACTTTATATTAAAAAACAATAAAGGATTTGATTGATTGATATCACAAATGAGTAATCAATTATTTATCAGATTTAGGTAAATACCATAGATGTAGTATAGAACATAGATCGGCAACGTGTCATTTTGAGCGCGACCAAAACTGATTTACGATTGTGTGCGTGAAGTTTACATGTGTGCTTGACATATAGTGGTATACCATGCACTTTCGATACTATCATATCGATATCGATATAGCTGTCGGCCTGTAGTTGTGAAATAAAATGTTATGAATATATGTGACATTTTATTATATATTAACAGAAACTTATTGATGTGTTTATTTCAATACAGATTGATAAACACACAAATAAATAAAGGTAAATTGTCATATTATTTGAAAACATTTTATATATGTGGGTCTTTATGTTCACCTGAACAAAATTATTTTTTTCATTGTGATGTATACATAGTACATACACCTAATTAAACTGAGAACAAAAATCATTTTTATAAAATAAAACTATAATTTACAAAGTTTTAGCGTTTTCGGTTTATTTTTTTCATTTTTAATTTCCCGTCGCGAAGTTTCGATTACTTTACAGCTTTTGTAGTCACAGAGTGGACTCAGTCTGCAACAAAATCCGTGATTATTAGTTTTTTTTCAATGAATAACATTCGCGTAAGTCTAAGAAACACATTTTTACTATATGTGTACTAGAGTTAAAAAAAATATGCTTATTCAAGTCAATTAATTGACTTGTAACACATTGGGAAGTGTTGGACGCCTGCTAGGCCGCGTTGGAGGTGTACGGAGGAGCTTGGATGCAGGCAGCTTACAACAAACTGATGTAGACATTCTTGTGGAAGGTCTATGTGCATTAGTCGCATTCCTGTGGCTGAAGAAAGAGACAGTTTAATAAACTATGAAGCTTTTTTCGATCACGTCACCTAAACTAATGTTTTTCCTATGAGAATTATAAATTTGAAACCTATACCTAATGTTATGATAAATGAATAATGTTGCTTCAAGGTTTGGACGATGATATTGTGCATAGAAGTATCGCATATTTTATAATAATATTGAATATGTTCTTGTTTTACTATTATAAATTGACAGCCTCTAGGCAGAGATTGAAACAGGTTCTTAATTCATAAATCACACACATGAAGTGTTATAATAATTATTCCACAAATATAAAAATTGAGAAAAAGTAAAGTAATAACTAATATTGTAGAATGAATACTATAATAATGGCCGGGCTAATATAGTCGAGATAACGCCAGGTAGAAGAAGAAGAAGAATGCACACTATCACAACATACTATAGCTCCATAAAAATGTAGAGAAACATGTGTTGTCATCGACTATTTTATCGACAACCTTTTATTGATCGAACCTGTCAGTCAATCCCTAGCAACTTTTGGTTGAAATTATTGTAAATTCACGTATTTGATATTATTTTTTATACGCAATGGATGCTTTTAGCATATTTATATAATGAAATACTATATTCTTTTCTACCGATATGTATACACGGATTTCCATTTAATTCTATAATATCGTCACAAAATAGTATTGTACAAAAGTGTACGGTACCTGTGAAAACTTTAATTATTGCGGATTTTTACGCCTGCATGAACCACACCTTGGCACTGCACAATGCACTATAATAAACTACGTTTAATAAATATAACCAGCTACTGTAAAATTAAATAAATTATGAAAATAAGCGAATTTTGTTGCTCGCTTAGTTTGACATATTTCGACTCTGGGTCACTGCAGGCTACTTCTGTGTAAACGTATGGTCGCATCATGCATCTCGCTTTAACATATGAGTTAAATTATTCTATCTCTTTCACGTTGCCGATCTATGTTTTATACTAAATCTATGGTAAATACATATTTATAGACCAGAAGGTCTGGATATGTAGATAAAGCAAAACTTCTGTTTATATTTATATTTTTAGGTGCATTTACTTTATACTTTATCAGCCCATATACGTCCCACTGCCGGGCACGGGCTTACTCTACAATCGGGAATACTATTGAGAGTGGTTAGGCCATATAGTCCATATAGTCGTTAGGTGCATTATTTGTTTAATAATTTGACAGCTTCCACTGCGCAGCCGGTTAGACGCCGCCTGTGAAACGTGTGGCCGCGGGTTCTATCCCGACACTGAAAGAAATTTTTGTGCGGCCATCAAATATTTCATTCGAGTCTGGGTGTTTATGAGACCGAAAAGTATCTTGTAGTTCCGGATACCCACGACACAAGACTCGATCTTAGTGGGGGGTCAGGACTTTGTTTATGACTGTTGGGCGTTATTCATTAAATATACCACGGAACTAGCCCTAACCTACCAATGACGACACCGTCAGTCAGGTCTTCATGAATAAATTGCCCTTGATCGACGCGTCCAAGTGATATTCAATATATACCAACAGGACATCGTTCTAGGGGCCCTACTAATTCATCCGAAACGAAGTTCGAAACTTCGGACGAACGAAGTTTGTGACGATACGAATGTACCTACTCTGTAAATATTCGGATTGCCGATATATTCGAATCATTCATTCTTCGATCCGAAGATTCGAATTTCGTGTTACAGAGTAGGTTTCGAAACGAAAATCGTCACGAAGAATCGAATTTCGGATTTATATAATAGGACCCTAGCTTCGTCATAGTGTTCTTATCACAATGTGTCTTGTTAATAAACACTCTGTAGTCACAAAAGACTAATTCACAAGTATTCTGCAGCGGCGATTTTCCTTATCTCGCAAGGCTGAATTTTCCGTTTGAGTTGCTTTGAACTACGTTGGGAACAAAAACTATTTTACTATGCAATTATATTAGATACTAGTGATCCGACCCGACTCCGCCCGGGTGCAGATACTGTCTATATCACTTTAGACAGATTATTTCGCGAACTATAATAACTGTTTTACATTTGAAATTATCGTTTATTATACTGCTTTTCTCGTCGCGTCCCGTTTCATCTAATAGTTTTTGAGTTTCATGTTTCTGTTGTCTTATATCCAATTCCATCCCTTTTAGTTTGAAAGAGTAGCAAATATACGTATTTATATTCTTTAGTCATCTCATTGGAAAATGAGATTTTTGGGACAAAAGGTAGCCTATGAGCTAAACCAAGGTATTAGCTACTTACATACCAAATTTAATTAAGATTAGTTCAGCTGTTTATGCGGAAAGGCTAATTACTAATACCCCGAATACAATATTTTCTGGGACAAAACTATCAACTTTTCTCTTAAGATTGGTCTAGCTGTTTCAGCGTGAAGAAATAACAAACAAACAATATTTCACTCTTATAATATTATGTGGATGGTTTTGTAGCAAATAAATCATTCAGATTGTTTCAAGGAAAGTAATTACGAATTCCCTCGAACACAAACATATTTAGAAAATCACTGGTGCATGGTATGCCTTCAGAATTAAAGATAGAAGGGTTAAATAGAAAGTATCGCACACAAGTAGTGGTTATTTGCGGACATACATCTGGTTGGAAATACATACCATCAGGCGTTCCTCAGGGTTCTATCCTCGGTCCATTGCTATTTAACATATTCATATCAGATATTAAAACTTGTTTTCAAAATTCAACAATCCTGCTATACGCCGATGATATGAAGATTTTAAAACCTGTTTGTAACAACCGTGACACTAGTCTACTACAGGAGGATCTGGATAGGTTATCTGATTACTGTACTCAATACAAACTGCAACTTAACGTCTCTAAATGTTTTCATCTAACTTTCTCAAGATCCAGGAATATTATAAGATCAGATTATACTTTTTATCATAATGTTATAAAAAAAGTTTCCTGTATTAAAGACTTGGGTGTTTTGCATGATGACAGGTTAATATTTAATATGCATATCGATCACATTATAAGCAAAGCATCTAAAGCACTAGGTTTCATTATGAGATGTGCCGCCTGTTTTCAGTCTCTAAAACCTCTGAAAATACTTTATTGTTCGTTCGTACGAAGTCATTTAGAATATGCGTTGAAAGTATGGAACCCTCAATACAAATTCTATATTAACAGAATAGAACAGGTTCAAAGAAATTTTTTAAGATACTTAGATTTCAAAACTCAGCAAACAATGCCTGGTTATTACCAACGCTGTAAAAAATACCATTTCCTGCCGCTTGAGGTAAGACGTAAGATAGGCGATATAAGTTTTTTGATGAAAGTCGCCCAGGGATCTGTTGATTGTCCTGAAATACTGTCTAAAATTACATTGCGTACCAAACCAGCTCAACTTTAGGCAAAAACCCTTACTATGCACACCCTCCGCATCCACTAAATACAGACGAAATGCTTTTCTATTGCGAAGTAGTAATTGCTTTAATGAGTTGCCACCGAATCTTGATATTGACCTATTCCGTACTAATGTGGGAAAGGCGAAAGGCATGCTAGCTCAAAACTTTTTTGATAATTAAGTTACTATTAACTGTTCCAAATCCATAGCGAACTCAAACATATCCATTGTTATAAAAGGATATTTGTAGTGTAATATTATAATTATGATGTTTTTATTGTGAATTAGGCTTGTTTTTTGTGAATTATTTGTATATCCATAGGTGAAGGCTTGTAATTAGCAATAGGATTAGATAGTATGATATTATATTTTTGTTATTAGTCTGTAAGCTTTCCGAAAAGTAAATAAATAAATAAATAGGAAGATAAGGCCAAATATTTTAAGATCCTGGTAAGATAGAGCAAACGTTATATTGGAGGGGTTACTCTATGGTCCCATACGAAGAGCAAATGTTGGAATATCATACGGAAAACAGTGCGAATATGCTTTTGTTCCCCCCAAACTGTGCGGATCCTCTATCGTCGTAACCATAGATTAGGTTCGGAGTGCATAATAAGAATTATAGAGAATAGTATTGATTTTTAGAAGTGGAAAAGTTATAACTTACATCGGACGCCGAAAATTCGAATAACCGAAGAACTTCGTTTCCGACTGAAGAGTGTAATCACGTCTATTTATTTTTTATTTATAATATATAGATATACATAAATATCTTAAATGTTTCCTGACAGTTGTTGGGACCAATGTTTGTTGAATCGTCAATGGTATCTATACAGTCCAATTCTGGACTTAACCTTTGTAATTTTATACCAATTTGCAAGATCCTCGGATTGTGTCAACTATCTTGAGGGAACCAATCTGAGAAGATCCTGGCTCCGATAGAAAGCCTTAAGTTTAGACTGGGCGCATTAAAATGTATGCACAACACTGAGTTTTAGCACTAATAACGCCTGAGCAGGATTAAATTTATCAGACCATATACGTCCCACCGCAGTGCACGGGCCTCCTCTACAATCGAGAGTACGATTGAAAGTGGTTCGGTCATATAGCCTACCACGCTAGCCTAGTTTGGGTTGGTGGATTTTACATACCATTGAAATTCTTTCAAATTGCTATGATATGCAGGTTTCTCCACGATGTTTTCCTTCACCGTTATAGTGCGTGGTGATATACTATCAATACACACATGACTCCGAAAAGTCAGAGATGTGACCATGGCTTCGAACCTGTGACCACCGTGAACATGTTGGCAGTTTCGTCCCTTTGCCAACAGGCCATCACGTACTTAGAGCAGGATTTAATAACCCTTGAAAAATAAACTTTGTGGTTTAACCGAACTGTACAAAAAATTATACACGTAGACGTCTCACTGTTATTGGAAGGATAACATTGATTTTCATTCACCTTGATCCGAATAAAACATTTCATAAACTGGTTTTCATTGTTTGCTAAAAAATACGGTACATTTATTGCGAAGGGGGAGATAAAAATAAAGGAAAACACAATAAATATGTCAATGTACTGAATCTATTAATAAGTTATTACTTAGTGTAAGTATAAAATTTCTTCATTGTGGATTTACAAGTTGCGGTTTTGTGTTCGAAATACTTGAGTGATCTGAACTTTGCCCGACATGTTATTGACATTGTTATGTAGAACGGGATAAATACTAAAGGATTTTGAGCTATCATTTTCTACGTTTTGTTTTGGAATTACTTCCGTATTTATGAGACTATATATATTATGAGAATAATATAAGAGTATGTCTGAAAGTATTTATTGATATAAATAGCAAAATGTTTAGTTTTTGAGGAGAAAATGTTCTAGAGATCAAGTGACTAAAGAATTCAACATTAGAATTGAACCCGTAATAGACCAAGAGCCCGTGGCTGCCAGACTTTCGGCAAAATTACATGTTACTTAATATTACGCTATCTTCAAACTTTAACATAATGTAATTTTGTCTGCGTTATAGTATAAAAGCTGAATTTTATATATCTTGTTAAAGCAACTATAAAAAATATTTCGTTAGTATTCATACACTTTTGATGGTTCTTTCATCTTGCCAGAAACATTGAAGCTGATAACTTCCGCAGCAACCACGACCGGAACTTCATAATAGCTGATTGTGCGATGCCTATGTATGAGGCATGCGCACACAAACTTTCAGGTTTTATAAAATTACGAAGGCATGACGGCCACGGGCTCTTCATCTATAACCTAAATTCTAAAACTGCAAACATATTTTGGTATTAACTAATGGAGTTTTAAGAGTTGTATACGGATAAACTAAAATCCTTCCTAACAAAGAACAATTAAGGCTATATGCAAAGAATTATCATTTACAATCTAATTCACATTGACAACATGATCTCAATTTTTTTGAATCCGTAATTTGCAAGACAGGGCATTGACCCCGCGCCAATGTTATCTGTATGTATGTAGATGATGACGTCACGACAGGTGAATAACACAAGCTGTGCGAAATCGTATGCCTAATAAATGAGTCGAAAGTTCAGTCAAGTTTTAAGGATTCCTTATAAAAATATTTTGTTTAAAAACAAAATATAAATATTTAATATCTATACTTATATGTAAAGCTGAAGAGTTTGTTGGTTTGTTACCTCTGATCGCAAGAAGTACTGGTGCGATTTCTTTGTGTTGAATAGGTCATTTATCCATGAATATTATAGGCTACATATCATCACGCTATGACCAATAGAAGGGAAGTAGTAGTGAAAAATCTAAAAAGAAAATACCGGAAATTTTTATTCCAATTTCGTGGTCCGATTGGTCGATATTCTAAATTGATAGTCGTAATTGAATATTTTCGCCGCCATTTTGAAAAGTGTATCTGCACCCAAGCGGAACCGGGCTGGACAGCTAGTAAAATATAAAATAACTATAATATACCACGTCTCACTACAGGATACGGGCCTTCTGTAGAGTGTGATTTGAAAAGCTTTAGCCAAGAGTCCACTGGCCTAGTGCGGGTTGGCGGACTTCCTATGCAATGTAAATAAATCTATTGTAATAATAACAAACATACAAATATACAAGTGAAGCTAATGTAAAGCGGGTAAAATAAGGTAAGGAGTTCCTTCATCGTTACAATGCGGAGTAATTGACTAAATATAATCAATAATCACAACTAAAAAATAGACGTCGAACTCGCGACCCCTATTCCGGCAGTTCGTATCCTGTGCTTTACTAATAGCAAACCAAATTTTAAAAAACATTTACGGGTTTAATTATGGACAGTTATAAATTCTATTTTAGCTATCGAATCTTTTGTTTCTTTCGCTCAAACTTAATTTAGAAGTCGTTCGAAAGGACAAAACTTTCGGTAATTAAAATACCTTTTTAAAACTGTTTATGAATAAAGACACTACACTACACGGTATTGTACTGTATTATATCAGCCCATATACGTCCCACTGCAGGGCTGCTCCTCTACAATCGAGAGTACGACTGAGAGTGTTAGGGGCATATAGTCCACTACGCTGGCCTAGTACGGGTTGGCGGACTTACATGCCGTAAAAAATCTTATAAATCGCTATGGTAAGCAGGTTTCCTCACGATGTTTTCCTTCACAGTTATAGTGCGTGGTGGTAATTGACTATCACTACACACATGACTCCGACAAGTCAGAGGTATGCCCAGGGATTCGAACCCGCGACCACCGTGAACATGTTGGCAGACGCGTCTCCGTTTACCAACAGGCCACCACGCCCTACATGGCATTACATAATTTTTACAAAACATGGATCAATATAACAAAAAACCGGACTGAGTTTAAATATTCGTAAGTTGCTTAAACAAATATACATTTGCATAACCTTTTCCGCGAAGCCGACTACTTAGCCACTGCGTGTATCGATCGTCATAGCTACATCATATGTACTGTAATATATTTACTGCCATCAAGAAAATTACCCTTAATATTACAAAAACTAGCCAGTGGTCCTAACAGATTAAATTCATGGCGTTTATTTCGTAATCCGTCTTAATCGTACTCTTGATTGTAGAGGAGGCCCTTGCCCTGCAGTGCGATGTATAAGGACTGATATAGTACTTTATTTATATGATAGAAGTTTTCGTGGTTGGACAGGACCAGTGGCGTAACAATAGGGTGGCAGAGTGCGCAAAATGCCACGGGCCCTCGGCCTAGGGGGCCCCCGGCCCGGCAGGGCTATGGTCTAATCTTAGAATATATATATATAGAGGGAGCGCTGGTACTTCAAAAACGTAGATAAAAATGGTGGTGCCGGGCCACCTTTTTCTGCCTTCCTATTGGCTAATATTGGAACAGGTTGTGTAACATACATAAATTAATTGAAAAAAAAAAATTAAAATAAATAGTTTAGGTATATTTAATTTCACTCAAACTCGTTTTAAATAGCTAAATATAATTTCGGCTATCAAAGGAGTTTATAGCAATTTATTGCTAAATAATTAATTCAATTTTCACTAATATAGGAGCGCTACCAACATTACGAACAAGAAAATATCTACGTTTTTTAAAACGCGAATGTATGACAGCGCTCCCTCTATATATAAATACTCTAAGGGTCTAATAGAGCCTCGGGCCCGACAGGGCCCTGGCTCGACACAGCCTCGGGCTCAAGCTCAAAAGGGTGTAAGCAGAGGAGAATCTAACATTAATTACTAAAGTAAGAATAAACAATTTGGAAGATTGAAATAAAGCTATTATTCACCAATTTTATGGCGGCTTTGTTTAATTTTTACATTTTTAACTTCCATTTGCAAGATGTAACAAGACATCTGCCTTATACATTTTATTATTCTGAAGTCATAATGTCATTACTTAAACTCTGAAGAATTTACCAGGACCCTGACAATGCTTGAAGATGGGCGCAGTAAGCACACGAAATACTGCAAGAACTATTATTGTGTCTCTTTCTGCAGTTCAGCGAGTAGGTTTATAGCGTTTCCACGAAACTGTATCTAATCTTCGAAAACCAGGAACAGCCGAAAATGGTGCACGCGGTGGCACGGGAGGATCAGTATATGGTTTCAAAATTTTGAGAAATCGTGCTTTAGGGCTGTTGAAGTAAAAAAGACATTATTTACGGCTGGCTGAAGCAAATCTAAAGCTATTGAAACCTGCAAACGGGCAAAAACTAGAAAGACACCACTGAAACTATAGTAGAGAACAAGAGAATTTGGTGAGAGTGGAGTTTTTATGCAAGAAAACGTCCGCCTGCATGTCCTATGTCTAACTCGGGTAACTAATGCAATTGGGTAGGTACAACTTCGAAAAGGAAGCCGATAGTGGGATTCAGTTTCAGGATTTAGGCTGACCTGCGTTTAGGAAGTTCTACCACATATTTTCGTCAGATATACCACAGAGCTTGAAGATTATGGTGTTCATCCAGTATGTCCTGCAATGATTAACGGAGCCGAGACGTGGACACTGATTGAGGGGCTATTATATAAGTTAAAAGTCGGTCAAAGTTCAATAGAAAGAGCTATGCTATGTGTGTATCTGAAGGACAAAATTCGGAACTAAGTGATCTGTCAGAGAACCATAGCTTTGAAAGTTTTAGGTTGAACTTGAAAGGGACTGGCCACATATGTTGCAGAACGGGTAACCGCTCGAGTAAGCGTGTTCTGGACTGAAGACCGCGTCTTGGTAATCGTATTTGGAATTGCATTAAAATATTCTTTAATGCAGTCTTTATTTCATAAAGCTAGATAAGGTACTTTTGAAGATATTAAAGATTTTCTAACCGACCCTTTTTCTTTCTCATCCAGTGTATCTTACTTGCTTTCCAAGGATATAGTCAGTTTTCGATCCACTTTTAAACACGAAGTAGAACAATCAACATGTCTAAGAGAAGTTATTTCTCATCAGCCCGTTGCAGTCCTTTGCTGGAAACAGGCCTTTACCAAGGTACGCCAATGAGCCTGGTCTACTGCTTTGTGCATCCAGTCACTGCTGATAACTTGTGAAAGTTGTCCCGCCATCTGACCAGAAAGCGTCCTGCGCTACGTTTCCCAAGGTCAGCGGTGTCCACTTCAGAACTAGCTTACTCCAGCGGTTATCTTTTCTGCGACATATGTGATACGATGTCGGTCACCACGGTTCTCTAACGGATCACTGAATTCCGAATTTTGTCCTTCAGAGACATCAGACACTGATAGCATAGCTCTTTCCATAGCACGTTGATAGACTTTAAACTTATGGATTAGCCCCACAGTTTCTTGAACTTGCTGCACAGCCTTAATGAAACTTATAAACTAATAGCTGTTCTCCGTATGAACCTAGACAAGACGAAAGTCATGTCTAATGAATTCGTCGATCCGGGACTAGTTATCGTCGACGGCATGGCTCTCGAAGTTGTCAACGAATATGTCTACCTGGAGAAATTAATGCAATTGATTTGATATAACTTTTTAAAGCCGACAGGGGAATTCAGTTACGAAGTTAGTCCACATATTTTCGTTGGATACATGACAAGCAAAAATGTTCTACCAGTACGGCCTCCCTGTAATTTCTACGTAAACTTAAGTAGACCGAACTTTACTTGGTTACTTATACAAACGAAATTATAACGTCAAGTATTTTTACATTTACGAAGGGCCCCATTAGATGAATTTTGCCACGGGCCCCCGATGGGCTAGTTACGCCACTGGACAGGACATAACGCTAAAGAAACAATATTACTTAAATCAGGTATAAAACTGTTCTCGTTCGAAACGTGTGGCTTATATTAGCGCCTCTTTTTTTCGCACAAACTGGTAATTCCCATAAGATCAATCAGTGCGTTTTTTACCTTTTTTAATTTGATTAAATCAGGATTTTCTAAAGATAAATATTGTACATGAGCGTGAAGACCGTCGCCAACATAGTTCGGCCATAAATTACATGAGGAAGCTCTATCTTAGTTGGATCCGAAGGTTTCAATCAAATTCCAGACATACGGTATACAAATATACGGACATACATACGGGACGAATTTAAAACCTCACTTTTGAAGTAGGTTGGAAATTATATGATCTATCAATTATTTATTTATTTATCTCTTTATTGTACATACATTCAAATACCAAAAGAAAATAAATTGTAGTTATATTTAAAATACAATGGACCTTATTGCACTAGGCAATCTCTTTCCGGCAACCTTTGGATGGAGATAAGAGAAAGGAGAGAAAAAGGGCAATCATAGGTGTATAGTGAAAAAATTAAAATAAATCAGTTAAAATCAGTTTGGCTGAAAAACAAGTTTGAAAAGTGTTTCGACTTTTCAAGTGTAGCGGAATGTACATTTTCGACTAGACTTGTTAACAGACCTAAAAATAGATTGGCTATGTAAATTTCTATTTTACCATATCTACTTGCTGCAATATATTTCACACTAATCATTTTCCGACCTTTTAAAAAATATCGACTCAACATTTACGGAAAGAATATTTAGTGGAGGGCCAGACATATTTGCTACAATCTAGGATTGTATGAACTACAAATTGAATGCAACATCTATGGATTAAGGTGTTTCTAATATCGAGGAAATTTGGCCGAAGAATGGCAAGGGCTATTTCTAATAGCTACAGGAAAATGCATTGTAAAATAGAACGGGTGTAACTTCTCTTTCAAAATAGTAGGTCATTGTAAATGACTACCTTCTTTTTACAAATAAGTTATTACAAAAACATCAACACATACGACATTTTGGGGTAGAATTTCAGGGTAAGCCTACCACTTCCGAGTGTACATTCAGTAATTTAAATATATCATTGATTAGAATAAGCTTATGATAATGAGGTACTTTTCAAACTAGAACGCCAGTGATAAAATACAAAACGATATCGATTTGTCCGAATGTCTGTCAGCACTCTGCAATCATTGATTACAAGGAGTATCATACGATATCTTTAAAGCGATTGTTTGACCAAAGAAGGTTAGTTACATCATGATTGTCGAGGTTAAGTTTAAAAAAATATAGTTACACGTATTAGACTCTAGTAACTATCTACCAATTCTAAGTTTTCTAATATTTTTTATCTTGCCCTATAATATACTTGATATGAATTTAATTATTTAGATTTTTATGTTAAATTCAAATAAAATAATTATAGCCAGCAATAGATATAAATATTTTTAAATTTAACGATTGTTATTGTATCTTTTAATTAAAAAATAGAGTTGTCCCTTTTACTCACAATGTAACAAAACGGGACAGAAGTACAATCACAGTGAAAATGAAAGTACAGTGTCAACACAATATTATTGAAATTCAAATCACTTACCACATACTAAAACAGCAAGATCCAGGATCAGTTTCCATATTAATTTGTCCACTGCCATTGTCGCACTATAATATCATATTTTGTTTGTCCTGTTTATTTATATAAATCGAGGAAAGGCGTGGAAACAACACTACGCGATAAAGTCCTTTGCTCAACTGATAAAGTGAGCGAACACTGTGTGGGCGGGTAGGTGTTAGTCACTATTACATTGTGTCAAACATTGCAAAAATATGTTTGTGAAAGTTCGCTATAACGATAAGATTTTACTACGATGTAGATGATGTGATCATCCATGGCACCAATGTTTTATGGATAGTTTATTGCTGCAATAACATTGAGGTTATTGTCATTTGTCAAGTAAGTTTGTGTTTACGCGGTGCAGCGCCATCTGTATTTCGTGCTCGGCACGAATAAGCACAGCAGTGTGAATTTTAGTTTGAGGATAGTCTAATAGATGGCGCTATTTGACATTTTATTTTCTCAAGTTTCGTCAAGTTAAAATGTTATGTTACAGAAATTACAGATATAGTACCAGATTATATCCTAAAATGATAAAATAAAACAAATTTATGAATAATAGTAGTTTATTATGCGTTTTATAATTTTAAATGTACTAAGTAAATAAATATTATCTGCCCTTGTATTAGGTGTTTTAAACAGTAATAGGCAGTGTAGATTACGTACAAGTAAATTATTAAACAATTCCAACTGTTCTTAGATTTATATTTAAGCATGATGTATTTTGAACGCTGATTAAATTATTACAACATCTATTTCCACTCAAAAATGAATCTAAAAACAACTGTTTTTAGATACCTACAATATATGTTACCCTTACAACTTTGTCGCTAAATAAAAATAATAAAAAACAAACATATATATACACTTAACTAGCACCTAAGTTTACAATTTCTAGCTTAAAATAATAATATGCAATCTGTAATATTCTTTTTTTACAACACTATATCACAGAATAAAAATACATTGCCATATATGTCTTCTAGACAACAGAGCTATGTGGAATCCGATGATTCTATTTTCCCCCGCCACTTTCGATTCTTTAAGTTGACAATATTGATAGATAGATTAAAAAAAACGTATTTACGATACGACCGCTCATAGACAGAAGAAAAACCAAACTCCATCATTATTTGCAAAGCAATGCTTGGCATTCCACTGCGATCGCCTTTCTGGTACATAATGTAGTAAGTCTCAATATGCCCGTTAGTTACTCTGGCTACAATGTTATATAAACCGAAACACAGCCGTGAATTTACTTACACTTACTTTTTCGGGAGAAATAGACATTGCGGTTTGATTGTTATTTTAAAATGAACATGTTTTTGAAGCTGTCAGGTGAATCGAAGTGAAGTTTCTACAAAACATTAAAATATTCCGTAACCAGAAACAATGAATTAAACAACACCCTGTTAAATGTAAAATGTCAATATGAATATTTAAATTGATTTTCGAACCGGAATTGATATGCGATAATCGATTATACATACCATAATTGATTAACGCGTTCCGATTTGAACGCAGTAAATGACAGTAATTATGGAAGGGTAACAATAAAATTATCGGATTATATGCACTATTACTAAAATAAATAAAAATATATGAGCTGTGTATAATGTACATAAGTAAAAACCATAGGGTCCAGTTTCATCGAAACATCGTTCATATTTTTTAAATATTTATAAATCGTTTTACGTTTATTACAAATCTTTATTTTGAGATTCTATCGGCACGTTCAGTAAATTATTAACTATGGACTAACGGCCTCATTCTCAGATAATTTGTAAACTGATTTCAAATGTCATTCGATAACTAAATATGCTTATAAACTATCTCTGAATAATGCTGTTAATCTTTAGTATTGACCACTTTCTAGAAAGAGACAAAGTTATTATGCTGATAAAGCTGCAAGACAAATTCTGTCAGCACGTGATCTTTGTCTCTTTCACACACACGCGGATTTTACATGGCAGCTGGTTGGAACTATGCTGGCTATGCTCTGTGTCTATAGACATAAATGCAATTCATTTTTTTATTGTATAACATGCGATAAAACTTGACCCTTTGCATTGTAAATATTTTTAGTACTTATAAAATATTAAAAACATACTTGTACTTTAATGCAAAAGAAAAACAAGAGGAAACTAAAAATGTAAAAAGAAAATAACAAAATAAATATAAAGTTAAGGTAAGTATTTAAGTGTGACTTAAAACTTGAACTTTTTATAATCCATAGTTATATTATAAGGTATAAAATGTTTAAATCATGCGAAGACAGGATGTATCCGTGAACATTAAATGATTTATATTTACAAAATAAAATATTGCGTTTGTATGTTTGCATTACCATACCAGCTATAGCCTAACAAGTTCGTGCGCGACCATCCTGTGAAAAACGAATGTTTGATTGGCATTATAACTAATTGCAGTGTGATAGACTAATAGAGTAATTAAATAACTTATATTTCTTTGAAGCGCCATAAATTTGGGATAAGGGGAAAAATACCTTATGATAGCTAAAAATGTAGCGCAATTATAGGATATTGTTTTTTACAATGTCATTCACCCCCATTAGACTATCATCTTATCATCTCTTATCACCGAGAACAGTCGTGCACGATCTTGATAGCCTATAGTTTTTCTACTTCGATCTAGTTTTACGTGTAACTGTATCGACCGGTCTTATACGGTCCTCTGTGACTTAATAGCAAGGTAAAAAGCTGCTACTAATTATAGCCTGATGCCTCAAGATTGCTCACAGAATAACGTGCTAAGTGGGCAAACTGTCCATTTCATTAACGTTATTTACATATCAGATTTATCTATTTTTGTACATAATATTTTTAAGTTTAGAATAGCAAGTGAATTTAAAAACGCTGTTAAAAAATTATAGGTGCCAAAATATAAATAAAAAAAAAACACACACACAAACAGTATTCCTAAAAATGGCTCTAGGGACGCAGGCAACTTACTTCACTTATTCACGCAACGTACTTTCTGTGATTGGAAAATAATAGGTATTATTTCTCATGAGTTTTAGATGTCTGGTCGTCGGTCAATATCATTATGAAAGGCAAATGATAAGTGTCTTTTGGGCATGACGGAATATCGATATTTTATAAATTTACAAGAAAAATAGTGATGAAACACCAAACTAAGTTTTGAGTGTTTAACATTGTACTCATAAAATATTTAAATTCAATATTAGCTACAATTTTTAATTACAAGCGATGTGTCGACTATGTAATTAATTGAACAATTTGTTATTGTTTTTTTATATCTAAAATAACTCTAAACACATAACAATGATATGAAATTTAAAATATTAAAATTCTACCATGCATGTAACGATACTTTTTATTGAGTGCAACAATTAAATGTTCTGTCAAAATTCCCGCCATATTTTGTCTGTGACTATTTGCCGCAAAATGCTCAATGGAAATGCAGATCTCAATTAAAAAATGCGAATATTTATTTAACTTTCTCAGTAAATTATCTAGCTATAACGAATTCTACAAGTTCATTAAACTGTATAAGGCACTAGTTTTTATAGAAATGCATAAAATACGTGTCAGGTAAATATCAAACATATTTTTACTTTACAAAATTCAAAATTATAAGGTAAGTAATGCCATCTGTGATCAATAATCTAAAACTTTGTTTTATATTTTGACTACAAGATGGTTCAGTATTATCGCTCCAAGCGAAAATAATGGTAATAATAATTTATAAAATACACCCGAAAGCCACATACATAGTTCAGACCCCACACTATGATAGAGTCTTATGTCGTGCGTATCATAAATTACGACAGACTTTTCGATCTCACAAACACCGAGACCCGAAACAAATACTTGTGATTGACACAAATATTTGTTTCGGCGCTGGGATTGAATTCGCGGTATCTCGTTTCATAGCCGGCACTTAACCAAGCCTCCGTGATGCGGAGGTTGTCAAATCTAGCTGTAACATCGAAGGCGCATATACAAAAGTATTACAGTTGTATTAGTATTCTTCACAAGTTGAAGTACTATTATACAGGGTATATCAAGACTGCTACCGAAAACGAAGCCTGGTGGTAGTTTTAGCGACTTCAGACACAATGCAACAGAACATGTTTCAAAAAAAGCGACGATTTTTCTTTTGTTATTTTTTATATGGTCTTATTTGGGTGGTAAATATTTTTTGTCATAAAATAATAGTGTATACCCTTTAATTTATTAAGACTCTAAGGTATAAAAGAGCTTAAATTATTATTTTAGCAAAAACTATGGATTTACCACCCAAAAAAATAATATAAAAAAATTATATATTATTTTAGTTGCATTGTGTTTGTAGTCACTAAAACTACCACCCGGCTTCGTTTTCGGTAGCAGTCTTGATATACCCGGTATATACCATTATATCATTAGCAGTTTGCAAGAATAATTCTAGGAAATATTTGCAAATTAATTCCTAGATTTAATTTGCATGAAGATTTCTATGTTAGACATCGTTAAAAGCTGACAATGCTTTCAACATGATTTGTAAAGAACACAAGCCTGATTTTGATTTTATGTCTTGGTTATTTTGTGAAATTGCAGATGACAGACTAGTTATCATTTGAAGGGAATTGTCTTATTCACACAGCTGTTTGAAATTTATCTGTTTAAAAATAATGGATTAATGCATCCTTTGGATTTGAAGAGTAAAAGGAAATCACGTATGACGTATCTTTATTTATATGAAAATTTCTGTCATAATACAAACAAGCATTATCAAAATTGTTCCGAGCGACGACTAATTTCAGTAACGTTCCACTAGAGATGTACTGGAGCGCGCATCGCTTACGTCGGAACATTTAACGCGCTTTTCGTCCTATCCATATGTCAATGGTTTTATTCACACTGCTGAACATAGGCCTCTCCCAAGGATCTCCACATCGACCTGTTGGAAGCGGCCTGCATCCAGCGACTTCCTGCAACCTTAGTCAGGTCGTCCGTCCACCTTGTAGGTGGTTTATTCAAGTATTTGATTAATATGATTTATTAAGAGTATTACTAATGCGCACTACCAGCTTTATTCAGATCGCATATATCGTAATTCGAATTACACAATCATCTAATAAATTGAAAGTTGTTCAGGCGAGGTCACGATTCCATTAGGGACCCAGTAATGTGGTTTAATATATTTTTGCTGCCATTATTAATGTAACCGTGTACTTCTCTTTCTTTCAACATACTTTTTTATATATAAAAAATATATAGTAAAGGCATAATTGAAAGTTTAAATAGACAATCCACCAGTATAAGATATATCTTGAGGATAGATATATTTTATCTGATATTTCACTTTTATATAAATAATTATTTTGTACGTTATGATATTATAGGCGAATGGCCTTAGCCAATCCTATTTGTTAAATCTTTGCCAACTTCATGCGTGCCTGGTACATAAAATGCCGGTTTTTTTGGATGACAGTTTGCGCGCGAATACTAAAAATTTTATTCTTGTAATTTTTTCAAACGTCCCAAAAGAGGTTTCACTTCAATTACGATTTTCTACTTAATCTTTATTCCCATGTTATCCTCGTTGGATGAAGAATTTACAAAAATGCTTCTTTTAATATCATACATAAATATCTGTAATAAATATCTCTTTTGAAAAACTCTTATTTCTAATGCCCATCTATTTAGAGTGTAATTTTAGAGCCAAAATGGAGTTTCATATCATAGTTGGTAACCTACTTTTCAGCTGCAATTTATTCAGCTGACAACTATTTATATTTTGAAACTATAGGTACAATATAACACTACCATATCTTAATTTATACTAGCATTTATGCAAAATTTTTATTTTACAACTCTGTTTTTTGTTTTAGGTTATATTATAAAGGCTTAACGATAAGGCTTGATATATTTGTTTGTATCTCCGCTTAAAACTTACGGGAAGTTAAGCAAGACTCAAAATACGTTAAAAAAAGCCTATTACCGTTATGAAAATGCCGCCTTTAAAGAACCTTTGTCACTTACTTTACTTTCTGTATTATCCTAAACACCAACCTCTTTATATAACAATCCGTTTTTCTGCTTATTATTTGTATGCATCTTAATCGTTTTTAAAACTCAACACATTACTACCTATGTATCTAAATAATTTTATATACAACAGCTGCAATGGAGTAGGCCTTAAATTATAGCTATTTCTTAACTTTGAAATTCAAAACGTGTTTACAAGATGCTATATCTATAGTAATATACATTACAGCTGCAAATATTTGTTGCTTACAGCTATCAAATAGTCCATGAACAATCAAATCAAATATTATGTTTGCTGACAGCTTACGACCATCGAAGCTGACGGAAGACAACCATCAGGGGATTATGAAGTAATAAATGGTTCTATTCTCCGACACGAATTTCGAATATCGAACGTTAGCCATCCATGTGTAAAATAAAAGTTATCACTCTTACAAATCAATACTATTGCCTATAAAACTTTTATTACACAAGTTTCAAGACATTATATGTGTAGCTGACATTAAGATATTTCTTTTTTTAACCTGTGAAACTAACACTATATCTACATAAATATACAGCTGCAGACACTAGGGCTATTATATAGTCCCCGCACTAGTCCTCACAATGTCAACGTATTCATGTGATATCCACGACACGTTGGGCTGATATCATGGCTGCTCGTTATCTTCAGAGCTGACGGATGACGACCGTCAGACCTGCACCCGTGGTCGCGTGTTACCATTGGTCGCGTGGAGCTCGGCCTCGTGGTTGTGAATGCGACCAGAACGCGGGGTCTTGCGAAGGTTCGAGACGAAGGCGAACTGGAAAGAATATTTGGTGTTGTATATTATTGATATTTTATTAGTGATTTGAAAGTTCTTGGTTGCATACGTGATGTTTTGGAATAAGGTGATTTTGTTGACGAGATCTCTTTCTAAAATATTAGAAGCTATAATTTTACCATCATATTTTTGCCACTGTCAAAGAGTAGGACAAAACATCAAACGTAAGAGTATTTAGTTGTCTAACACACATTTCTACAATACTCTGACCTACAAGAAATATTTGATGATCACACAATCATATTTTGTGTCATTTTTACTTTTGATCTCTGGTATGACATCCAGTTCTTTCACTGTTTTTTAAAGTGTTTTAGAGTCATACAAATTTTCTTAGAATATAATAGAATAAAACTTTATTTGTTCGCTATACTGCCATATTCTACTATATTCGTATCAGTATATACAGGGTATATCAAGACTGCTACCGAAAACGAAGCCGGGTAGTAGTTTAAGCGACTTCAGACACAATGCAACAGAAAAAGTTGCAAAAAAAAGCGACAATTTTTTTTTGTTTTTTTTTTTTTCCTTTGGCCATATTTGGGTGGTAAATACATTTTTTCCTAAAATAATAGTATATACCCTTTTATTTATAAATACTCTAAGGTATAAAAGTGTTTAAATTATTATTTTAGCAAAAACTGTGGATTTACCACCCAAAAATGACGATATTTAAAAAATCATAAAAAAAAATTGTCACGTTTCTAGGCGAAATTTTTAATTGCATTGTGTTTGTAGCCACTAAAACTACCACCCGGCTTCGTTTTCGGTAGCAGTCTTGAGATACCCGGTATGTACTATATACTGATACGAAACTCATCATCATCATCATCAACATAGGCCTCCCCCAAGGATCTCCACAATGATACGAAACTAATATGTATAACTAAATTACAAACTTATTACAATTTACAACGCACCAAATAATTAAAAGGCAAAAAATGCAATAATAATAAATACAAGAAACAGTGTAGCAGCGTATGAGTTGCAGCAGAACTAAGGGTGATGATCACAATACGTTCACTTACACGAGCAAACACTAATATTCTGCCAATATCCGGTTGTAGAATTGTGGCGGAGTAATTAATTTATTGCCAATAGTTCAGTCAATATGTAAATTGCCCTCCGAATAAAGACCTACCGTTATTAAACACAATGAATCGTTAGGAGGGCATGTCAAGAGGTCACAGAAAAATTAAAAAGGTCGCGCTGTTTGCTGATTTTGAGAAATTAAAAAAATGAATAAAAAAATATTTAAAAACGCTTTTTTCTTGGAAACTATTGGTTTTAGGAAAAAGTTTTTCAATAAAAATTGTAGAAGGCATTGCGAACTAAATTTTTTGTCATTAGAGTGACGTCATTCGACTTGAAATACAAAAACTAGAGGGCGCTAATTGATCAAAAAAGTGTTCCAACGCTATTTTCGGTAGGAAAAAATGATTCTTTTATAATAATGTAAATTAGAAAGTTGTTCGTCATAAAATTAGCTAAAACTTTTATTTAAACAATATTTTTATAAAATTTACCGTTTTCGAGCTGGAACTTGTCGAAGTGTACAAATTGTACATTATGTACCGTGCCGTTGCACAGTACTCATACCATTCAGTTTTTATCTTTTTTTTTAATTCAAATGAAATAGCAGTAATTGTTTTCTGATATTATTATCAAAAAATTTGAACTTTTGTTCAGCAAAAATTTGAACTTAGTTAAATTTATCTATGTTTTGCATCACATTATTTCAAGTCGGATGACGTCACTCCAATGACAAAAAATGTAGTTCGCAATGCCCTCTACATTTTTTATATAAAAAACTTTTTCCTAAAACCAATAGTTTTCAAGAAAAAAGCAGTTCAATTTTTTTTATTCATTTTTGAATTTCTCAAAATCAGCAAATAGTGCGACCTTTTTAATTTTTCTGTGATCTCTTGACATGTTCCCCTAACGATTCATTATGTTTAATAACGGTAGGTCTTTATTCGGAGGGCAATTAATTATTATTCCTTACATATTGACTGAACTACAACCCGCACTAGGCCAGCGTGGTGGACTATATGGCCTAACCACTCTCAATCGTACTCTCGATTGTAGAGTAGGCCTGTGCCCTGTAATGGGCCGTATACCGGGTATCTCAAGACTGCTACCGAAAACGAAGCCGGGTGGTAGTTTTAGTGGCTACAAACACAATGCAACTAAAATTTTCGCATAGAAACGCGACAATTATTTTTTATGATTTTTTAAATATCGTCATTTTTGGGTGGTAAATCCATAGTTTTTGTTAAAATAATAATTTAAACTCTCTTATATCTTAGAGTATTTATAAATTTAAGGGTATACACTATTATTTTAGGAAAAAAGTTATTTACCACCTAAATATGGCAATAGGAAAAAAAAATAAAAAAAAAGTGTCGCTTATTTTTGCAACTTTTTCTGTTGCATTGTGTCTGAAGTCGCTTAAACTACCACCCGGCTTCGTTTTCGGTAGCAGTCTTGATATACCCTGTATATGTATAGGGCGCCCCGTTGAAAATCAGTGCTGCAGTTTGCTTTTCCCATACTGCAGCATAAAGCTAAATTGGGAAGTCCATTGCCGGCGCAATAGTTTAGTCACATAATATTATTTTTGTCATGTTTTTACTTTGTTATTATTATTTTGTTACCTATCTATGTACATATAGTATGTTTGCGCCTTCAATAAATGTAATTATTTTCTTCTTTTTCTTCTCTCTCATATGGGTAAAAAAAGAAAATGAATTCATTTCTCTGTCATTGTCAATAAATTACAAAAAGAACTCACAATGACAATAGCATAGAGCGTGCCTATGCTATATCCGGCGAGCACGTCGCTCCAGTGGTGCTTGTAGTCGGATACGCGCGTCATCACGGTGTACCAGGCGAACATCATCAGCAGGAACTGAATGCCGTGGCGGAGCAGCTTCGAGCCGCGCCACGTGAAACGCTTTTGGAGGTACATCTGTGGAGAGATGGTTAGTTGTAGATTATGCTTTTACTGGTGGTGGGTCTCATATGTGAGAAGCCGCCTGGGTAGGTACCATCGCAATGTCTATTCTCCCGTAAAAACAGTAGTGTAAATGCACTGTTGGGTTTCAGTTTGAAGGACATTATAGCGAGAGTGTAGAGTAAATACTATATTTACTACATATTGAGACTTAACATCTTTTGTCTCAGGGTGGCGAGCGCAATGGAATGCCAAGCATTGCTTTGTAATTCAAGGTGTTCTTTGCATTTGCTACTATCCATGAGCTTGTCTCGATGGTAGTAAATGTAGACTAGTTTACTAATTGTAGGATATCCACGGTTGTGATTGATGACTTACAATATTTTTGCATCCCAAAAGTTTGATGGACAAGGCATCTATGGTTTCTCCTTTGTGAGCGTTGGTCGGTGTTCAGTATTTACCATCACGTGAAAATAGCTCGTTTTCCTGATACTATTATTATAAAAACACTTACGTATCGGTTAAAAGCAAGGAAGTCCTCGAAACCTATGTACAAATCCATTGCTCGAATGCGCTACATTCTTCTAAACATTGTTACTACCCCGCAATCTCTTTTTCCACATCAAAAGCAGCATTATTATTTCCGTTAGAATTACACAACAAACACATTACAACGTTAGAAACACATACTTACCTATCGTCTTTGACATCGATTAAGCCCTATGGAGATATCATCAACCTTCAACCCACAAAGCCTTTATAAGCCTTTGAAGCATAAAGAGTCTAATATCGTTTTTTGATATATTCATGAGAACTCACCGAGAAATACAGCATAGAATAAGCGGAGAAGGAAGAGTGACCACTGGGGAAGGACAGCCGCATCTCTTTCAGTAGTTTCCTATCTTCTCCGAGGCAAGTGAAGGTTTCTATGTAGCGCCACTTGTTCTCCGGCAGCGAGCAGTCGATGTCGGGTCTGCATACCTGAAACAAATGAAATATGTTTAGAAGGGTGTTTTAGATTGCGTCAATAACTATTAGAAGGGAGTTTTGGATGGCTTATCTAAAGTCTTAGTAGAGTATATGCTCCTGTTTCAACGAATAGTACAGCTTCAATGATACTTCTAAAGTATTTACTAATTGCTACGTTGGTGGCATTATTTTATTGTAAGTAAACATGTGTTCATGTATCTGTCATATTTATTTTAGTTTGGTTGAAGTCGGGTTATCATTATCGGAAGAATAAAAACACTCCTAATATGGCGAAAACATAACTGCAACATAATTATACCAGTGTTTAATTCTCAGAAAATTATAAGTTGAAACTAGTAAAAAAGCTGTTTAAAAAAGAAACTGTAGAGGATGAGTTATACCTCATATGAGGATAATGGCAGTTAACAGAAAACGTTCAGCATTCAGCAAAACAAACATGTCACATAAAATAAGAAATAATTCAGACATTCTTTCTCGAGAAACGGATCGCGACCGTATTCATATATCAAGGAGTTTGCGCGGCCGGCCCATACTTGTATGAAGATATCATCTGATAATGTTACATTATTTGCCGGTCGAAGCTGTAATTCAGCTGCTATATAAACAATCCCGGTACAAGATGCGTTAAAAATTACAATGAGCGAGTCTTGTGTACAGTATCCAATTATCCGACGGGGCCGAGTGTTGTAGGGTTGATGCTTGCTCGTAATTAAAAAATTACACCAATCAGAAGAATAAAAGTGTTATTCATTCAAGGCCAATGGATCAGCTCAACAAATAGCTATTATATCATTGTATTATATTATTAAATTGTTCACCAATTTACAAGTCAAGTCTAGAGTTCCTAATTACATGGCTTGTTTGCAGCTATTGTCTTGAAAAAAGCAAGATGTCTAGCTTAAAGTACACTTAAGTCTTGGAAGGACTAGCAATAATCCCCTTCAGAGGTACATCACCAATATATTCCGCTTTGATTGAAAACATCCAATCTGATGGCACATCAAAATGTATAAATCGATCATCAATCACATACAAAATTATGAATAATATTTAATAACCATTTAATAATGATGCCAACAGCATAACATCTGCCAGCCCTGTCTACAGAGTAATAAATTGTATGCCAATTAATATTTTTTTCCGCTGAAGACAATCTTGGATCGACGCAGCGCTGGCGGGCCCAACCACCGGTTCGACATTAACCTGATGGCCGAGCAAACAGTTCTTATTTGCATTTTCAATAATAGCTGATTGGGCATAAAGATTGGGTAAAGCGTGGGAAGAAATCGCGATGTTTCATATGGGTATGCATGATATTGAGGTATCTTTGAGTAAAACGGAAATAAATTGTAATTATTACTTCATCTTATATTTGATAAATCAATTTAATGATGATAACGTTATGAAGAACCCTGCATACCTGCCACATGTTGATTTGAATTTTGAAAATTGTGAAAGCTAATAATCAATAATAGGCATCGTGATGAACCAAGATCTCTCTATCACTCTCTCTTCAGGCAAACGAAGTAATTAAAGAAAGGATTTACACGATATATGTTCGGCTTTCAGTAAAATCTCACCCTTCTTAATTTTCAAGGCTACTAGGACCGAGCACTAAAACACTACTTAAATACGGGTCTAATTAGACATAATCTAGAATTCCTACAAGACATAAAACCTACCGTTATTAATCTCATAAAATCTTTCCTTTTTATACCATTAAGGAGACAAACAAGCACACAGCATGACTGAACTTACTTATTATTTTTAAGAAAAAATCTTTTAATACCCAGTGTCCATACATGTCCTGCTTAAAATTCACGAGGTGAATTTCTCGAGCATGTTTAACAACGTCGACAGGCATATTACAGAGTACGGTAACTGCCCATCACATCACTTATATGGGTTACGTCAATCAACCAATCACTAGGGTCGCCCGATCGGAACGAGTTTTTTGGCCGTTGTTAGTGAAGAACGATTTTAATCGAGTTGATGTGAACGACTATCGATGGTGATATCGATATTCATGTGACTTAAAACAAGTGTATTGTAAAGAGATACGACCTATCTTTCTCGCGATATGGCATTGACTAATTTGTTTTAATGATTAAGTACTATTTTAAACCTTTGCCGATGTTTCCCAGCATATAATGTATCTACATTTTGAGTTGTTTATACGAACAAATGTAAAGTTCTGTTTTAATCTTATTTATATGCGAATTGTAAGATAATCTTTATGAAGAATACATTTCCATTTTTATCTTCTAGTAAACATTGCACTGATGGCCCATAAAGACGAACAAATAGGAATAAAAACATAGAATGGGTTTTTAAATTGTAGCTTTAAATGCGTACATGGCGATAAGCAATAATCTCGATCAACGCGTGACGGAATGGCGTAGGAATTCTCGTATTCGATTCTTTGCAACACATCTTAGACCATTTTTAAGTAATCTGTTTATTTTACAATTGTTAGGCATGAGTATTTCGAATCATCAATTATAAGGTCAAATAATAATGTAATTGTTTCTATTGCAAGGAATGGCGAGACGAGTTTGCCATTCGTCTGATGGTAAGCGATACGACCACTAATGGACAGTAAAGTCAGTAACAAAACCAGCCCACCATGAATCACAAAGCAAGGCTTGGCTTTCCTCTGAATTTGCCATCCTGAGACATACGATGTTAAGTCTTATTTTATCCAGTAGTTACTTTGGCTACGATTTCATTTAACACTGCTGTTTTGCGGAAGAAATATACATTGCCTATATACTGTATAGACGGCCTCTCACAGAGAGACTCTGTCACCAGCATCCTTTAATCCTATTTCCTGACAATCATAGAGAAAGGATGTGTAAAATAATTTCATACAGGCTGGAAGACACCAACATCCCTTCGACCTTATCCTTCGGCCCACCGTGTCAGCGATATACCTTCGGCTTAACAGCATGACTCTAGTTTAAAAAAGGCTGTACCTTATCTTCATTAATTTACCACCAACATCTCGTTCATTTTAAATTTTCAATAAAATGAGCTTTGCGATGATTTTTCATCAGCAAATTCTTACCAATCACGCATATACGCTACCAATGCTAATTGCCTGACTACTTAGATTCAAAAGCCAATAATTATTATAAAGCCAACCCGCACTAGGCCAGCGTGGTGGACTAAATGCCTTACCACTCTCAATCGTACTCTCGATTGTAGAGGAGGCCCGTGCCCTGCAGTGGGACGTATATGGGCTGACAGTACGGTATAATAATTATTGCAATAAAAACATAAAAAAAAAAACTTCCGCCATCTCTACAGCACAATGCGCAAACGAGGTGCCGCGGTCAAATTGCTTGTTTTCACGAGTTGTTGCCTTTTAAACGAGCAAAGTATTTATTTTTGGAGTTTCGCATACTAAAGCGGTACGGTAATTTAGTGATTATGGAGACGAGCTGTGGGGCGGTCTCTGAAGGGCGGTGTTGCCAACATCAACAAGGCACGAATATAAATTGCTTATTTTAACTTTTTTTTTTTTTAATTGCAATGAATGGCGAGACGAGCTAGCCGTTTGCCTGATGGTAAGCGATACGACTGCTCATAAACAGTAGCAACATTCCACTGCGCTCGCCATCCTGAGACATAAGATGTTAAGTCTCAATATATCCAGTTGTTGCTCTGGCTACAATGTCCTTCAATCCGAAACACAACATTGCATTAAGCAGTGTTGTTTCACGGGAGAAATAGACATTGCGGTGGTACTACCCAGATGGCCGCTCACATATGAGAGACCTACCACCAGTAAACTTTCCGAGTATGTGATTGCAAAAACATTATTTCGATAGTTATCATCTGTATTAAATTAGCAGACCTTAGAAAAATCCACAAACCATACAAATATATGTACTACTACGGCAATCAAATATAACCTTTAACTCACTATGCTAACATGTCCTCTACATAATGAATAAACCTGGCAACAAAAACCCGTAGGCGATCCCGTTCTTCTCAAGAACAATTACCGTAAAAGTACACAATAGGAACGCCAGTACAAATTCTGTCACGCCCGGGGCAATGCGATAAAATTAAAAATTCCCTTACGTTCTAGTTGTAGAATTCTTGTTGTTACTACGTGATTGCCTTGCTAAGAGGATTGTTTTTATGTATTTTTTATAATTATACGCGACCTGTTTATTGTTTTATCTTTTATTATTCGAGGACCGAATGTTAATTTTTTTATCATGAATCATATCAACATTTTGTGTGTGATGCTTAACTGTCTATATTTTATATTGCGCTACGGCTTATGAAATGAACATACCCGTGGAATATTAATTAAAACGGTTTTGAGAAATAGAGTGGTTAAGCATTGAGAAATCGGGAAGTAAGTTTACTTATTTTTCCTGGTTATCGGTCTTTTCAATGATTGGTCGAAACATTACATTATGTTTAGTATTAAGTATTAGTAAGTATGTCATTTTTTTATGTATATTGTAACTTGTAAATTCTTAAGTCTTTTTCATCGGAAGAAAAACAAAAAATAATACAAAAAAAATGTTTTTTAGTTCTTATATCATTATCGTTTATGTATTTATCTTAAACCTATAAGGTTACTACATAAACAATAATGATCATGCATGTGCCCAAACAAAAATTACCTTCCTTAACATTTTCTTCCCAACCTCACACTTAACTCTTCATTCCTATTAATACAATTATCATTTTAATATAAAATATAAGTATTGCATAATTACAGTAATTATTGAGTATCTCACGATATAACATTGATCTAGGCGTATGATTATTACTATAATGAGTACCTATTAATAGTTAAGTATGGAAATGTGAACTGCGGTGTGTAATTTTGATTATGGCGTGTCTGTTATAGGACGGGAAACGTATTCAGCGTGACTTGAGGTTGGTATTCTGTGCTTGAAGTACTTATTTGTTAATTATGTATCGGTAAGGTTGTGGGATAGGGAGATATTGTTGCGGTTTCTGTACTAGTAAGTTTGACTGTCTATTTCATTGTTAATCTACGGGCTAACAATCGTTAGATTCTGGGTTCGATTTCTCGTGATGGTTAAACTACTCTACGAGTGCTTTACAAGGCGTTCATGTGAAAGAATGGATGAAAGTAAGTACCTATAACAGACTCTGGGTGAGACATATTATGACACATCTTTATGCTCCTTTGCGGAAAAGGAAGTTCATTTTTATTTCCCTTCCTTTCATTTAATCCGTTTATTAATCTAATAGTATAGTTGCTAAATCATTTTATGAATAATTCGCTTGAAATTTATAGAAGAAACTGAAGATTGAATCCTCTATCATTTTTATTTGTTATCTATCTATATATTGTTTTCAATAACCTTAAAAAGCTTTTAGCATGCTCATTTACTCATTATTCATTAAAGTGCAATGTTCAAGTAAAAACTAACTTATATCTTTCAAACGAATTTGCAGCTAGAAATAAGTTGCCGGAGCAATTAATTACAAGTAAAGTAAAACAAGTTTTATTTATATTTACACACCATTTAATTAGTTAATTGATTTACAAATCCAATAAGGCGATTAGATGGAGGAAAGCTTACGATATACATTGGGAACGAGAGCATAAACATTGGAATGGATTTTCTTACACCGCAATTTGCATCCACACGTAATGTAAATACTAATGGATTATTTACAGACAGTTCGTAAACCTATTTGAGTTATGTTCTGTCCCTTGCGAACGACTTTTGAATTCAGGGGGGCTGCTCTATAAAAACGATATGAACTTCGAATGTTCTGATGTTCGATGAAATTGTAATATTTCCATTTCTAAAAACAATACTATTATTATATTACACTAGATTATAAGTCACGGCCTAAAAAACGGCAAGATAAATAAGAGAGAATTTTAGTATAGTCCAAAAACATAATACATTTTAATTCAAAGGAATTATGTTTATTGTTACCTGAAGTTGATTATAATTTAAGACTTTTTGCTTTATCTCTTAGTTCGAAATTCAAATGTATACGTATAAGCAACCTCGGCCACTTTTGGCGTGTGATTTTGTTCCGGACCCGTATGTAGTAAGTATATATTTAATCGAAGACTATTTACTGGTGGTAGGTCTCTCATATGTGAGAGGCCATCTGGGTAGGTACCACCGCAATGTCTATTTCTCCCGTGAAACAACACTGCGTAAATTCACTGTTGTGTTTCGGATTGAAGGACATTGTAGCCAGAGCAACTACTGGACATATTGAGAGTTAACATCTTATGTCTCAGGATGGCGAGCGCAGTGGAATGTTGCTACTGTTCATGAGCGGTCGTATCGCTTACCATCAGGCGAACGGCTTGCTCGTCTCGCCTAGGAAATGCAAATCTCGCGAGATTGGGGGCTCAAGCAAGATCTCGCGAGTTTATGAATACAATACTGCAAGATCTCGCCCATTTCAAGATCTCGCGAGATTAGTAGTTTAGTGTATTGTTTTTGCATATAATCACACTATTTGAATAAATTTGGAAGAAAAGTAATAAATATAAGAGAAACATTTATTTGTTGAATTTTTTGAATAGACTTTGCATCAAACATTGTTTGACGTATCTGTCTATATTTTTTTAATAAACTTCTAAGTAGTAAACTCTGACATACGTATCTATCAAATAACAAATGAAAGAAAAGAACAGTTTTCCCTTCTAATATCCAACAAAATTCTTTTAGTAATAAAACAGTTCTTTTATATGCAATGAAACTCAATCACGTTAGCTAGCAACAACTATTAGTAAACAAAACAAATGTTTTTATGCTCGAGTGCAATCTCGTTAAACTCGCGAGATCTCGCCTTATTTTCGTCCGAGATCAATCTCGCTAAAAAAGGCCGAGATCTCGCGAGAGCGAGATTGCATTCCCTACTCGCCATTCAATGCAAAAAAAAAAAACAAAAAAAACTCTATTATACTTATCATTTTCTCCGAACTAAGTCTATGGTTGCGACGTACGACAGAGGAATCCAACACAAAACATTCAAAACTTTAATAGATTGATAAACTGTTTCGGTCTTATTACAAAAAGCGAAATAAACCTTGGTTTAAACCTAGTCTAGCAAAACCAGTCTAATCTGCAGAACCATGGTTTAAATTTACTTGTATTACAAAACATAAATAAACCATGGTTCCCTTGGTTCATTCTCTTGAACCGTAGTTTATACACCAACCACAGATTAATACAAATAATATTCGTTCAACATGATATCATTCCATCGCAACGTTCCATATCCACAGAAAAGAATACGTTTTTATAAAAATTTTATGATTAAATAATGTTTAGGCGTATTGAACCTATTGAGGGTTGGACATTTTGATAGAATGTCAGTATTGGTTGGTATATCGATTATAATTTTTTTTTTTCATTTCGTTCATGTTATATTAGCTAGTCACACATCCAAACACGTGTGATGGAACGTAACATTCTGGCGCGTAACAAGAAACCATAACAATAAACAAAACTATCGCGAGTTAAAATAAGTTCTTTTAGCATTGGAATGCATTTACTATTTAGTCAACGAAGTATGTGAAGTGAAGTGATATAAAATAATTGTCGCTTAGGTAATTACATAGTAATCTAATTTAATAATATCGTGTTGTGGTGGACCTACAAAATGAAAAATGGTCTATGAATTTGACTAGTGAGAAAAAAGTGAGTAAACCAACATTATTATATGGATGATTACATTGCAAAATGATTGGTAAACCTATCCTTATGCGTATATTTTTATCAGAAAAAATTAAAACAGGGTTTGACGCGTAGACGTATTTTGTTGGGCCGACATGACGTTTTTAATCGCTCAAAGGCTTCAAAATCCTTAATAACGAACAAATTCATCATATTAATATCAATGTTAGAGTAAAAGTAACATAATACCATGAAAAGACACTAAATCCAAAAGAAATAGTTGGAAGTTTACGATTTAGACCACCGTTAAACTAGGGGGCGGTCAGGTTTAGCGATAAACCATAAAAAGGCCATGGTTTATCGTTAAACCACTTTTTGTAATATTAATTTCATATAAACCATAGTTTATTGCGATTTAAACTAAAGTTTTTAGATAAACCACGTTTTGTAATAAGGCGGTTTAGGTTTAAGGACTTAAATAGATATAAAATTAATCATGGTAAGCTTTAAAAATATTTATTTGATGTTTTGTATAGCCCTGTAACTTTGTATGACAATATTAGACTGAGTTCCAACCTAAGTTCAAGTAATGCTATGAATCCTTTAAATAGTTTCGGGATGCCTATTATGGTAAAAAAGGAGTTTAGTACATTAACTAATGAAAATGATAGGTCTCCGTCAAAACCATCATTTGTCAACAAATATCTCAGATGACGATTGCCACAATACCAATTAACGATACATACTCAAATTTACATATTATAATATATCAAGGAGGATGGCAGAAATGCCATTTCTGCTACTCACAGTTCACCCCACACTTGAAAAAAATATATAAGCCATGTAAACCCAAAATCTTGAAGTTCACATCTATCACACAGATGCTCCATTAATAAGGCAATACGTAAACAGTCAATATTAGTAATAAAGAACGGTACACAAACTGTAAAACAATACCAAAGTTATCGATTATCGATAATTTACACGCGGATGCGTATCGATTATCGACTCTCCCTTTCTATAAACCCGCTGACAATTTCATCACCATCAATAAACTTGGACGTATGAATTAATTCATACGTGAATCGCAATTTTATGCGGTGTTTATTATGATAATAAATTTTAATAATAAATTTTATAATAATCAGTCAGTACATGCATTTTGCGTTGTAGCCCATGTCAGGGATGTTGTATTAATATTTATGAATTTGTACTGGGTTTTTCATTGATGTAAAATATTGGAATTAAATATATCGTGGAATATAGTGGTCATACACGAATGAATGACAAATGATAAGGAAGTGTGCAACATTGATGGATGACCAAGAAAATTACAAGTGAATAAATTTCCAACTTAATAATTTTATTTTTAGGAACGTAAATAGAGAAACGGCCGTCCGGCGGCGAGATGGGTCGATGAAATTGTCAAAGTCGCAGGCCGAACCTGGAGGCTACTGAGAAAAAACAATGAAAAGTAGCATAATATGAGAGAGGCCTATACCCAGCAGTGGGACCCTACAGGCTATGGATGATGATGATGATGAATTAGAGAAGAACAACTGGGTGGCAATGAGCTAATCTTTAACATACATTACATATTTCGTTAGGCATTAATGAATTGGTTACTTAAAATTTATTTCAATGTAGTGCTACAGATCCTAAGCATTTCCTTAAAAATCTACTTCACTGATCATCTTAATACCTAGCGATGCATACAGACTAACCAGTCGGACGCGTCTTAGATCTGATCCGTGATATCACCATACGTTCTCGGGCATTAGTTGTGGTCCTGATTTCTTTACAACCCATTGGTTTCGAGGACAGGCAAGCAGATATCCGGCAGGCATATCAGTGTATATTAAAGTCATCAGCAATTTAACCAGCCAGATATAAATATCAGCAATAGCCAATATCAAGCATTGTAAAATGTACTGTTGTGTTTCGGTTTGAAAGACTTATGGCCGTTCTCTATATCCTATCTATCTTTAACAAGAGGTTAAAATAGTTACCATTACTATGTCGGTACAATTCTACACTTTAATAAACTAAGATTGAAATTTAGGTTTGTCTATATTTAAAAATGTGCACCATATTTCTCTCCATCTTTGTTAACTGAAACACAAACTGTATCGAAATATCTTATGAAATCTCTAGTTAAAGATAGATAGATTATAGAGAACGGCTGTTAGTAGCTAGAGTAACTACTTGACATATTGAAACTTTACATCTTATGTCTCAGGAAGGGACAGGAAGTATTGATATGTAATTCATGGTGTTGTTTGGTTTTCCTCCTGTCCATTTTTTTTTTAATCAGCCCGTATACGTCCCACTGCAGGGCACGGGACTACTCTACAATCGACAGTACGATTGAGAGTGTTTACGCCATATAGTCCACCACGCTGGCCTAGTGCGGGTTGGCGGACTTACATACCATATAATTTAATAAGTGTCCATAAGTCCTGTCCATAAGTGGTCCAATTGCGAATGGCATGCTTGTCTCACCATTAATAATAAAAAGATACCTACAGGCTTCCCATATATAATTTACGTCAAACTTTATATTAAGAGTCGGCTTTCTTTTACATAATTTCACCGTTGTTTTTAAATGTGAATCTGTGTGGTAAATTTTCTCAACAGACTAGCTCAAGGGTCGTCGAGTGAAGCTGCGGATCTTTAATTTCATACGCAAATACAATTTATTTAAAAAAATATACTAATAAATCATTTTTAATCGATTAATCATAATTTGGATTAGGTACTATTTCTAACACTCAGCCATTTGTTTCACCGCATCCTTCCCCCGTGACAGTAATCAGAAAAGAAATGTGGCTTTTTAAAACTAAGAAACTTTCTTCCGACAAGAGAGACGCAAGGGCCGACCCCCGGGCTAGCCCATAGATTTATCTCTATGGCTATTTAATATCTATTCAATAAGACTGTGGGCGAAATGGCAAGTGCGTTGCAAAGATCACGTGGATTCAAAGGCCGGCTGATTGAAGAAAGTGATCGTAAATCAATACTCGCAGGCACACAGCCAGCTGTCAGACGGTACAATTGCCAGTAATTGTATAGCATCGAACATATTGTTTGAAATACGTGGATGAAAGTTTGTGATTGACAATTATCCTACTAATATTATAGAGGCGAAAGTGTGTGTTTGTTACTTCTTCACGTATAAACTGCTGGACCAATTTCGATGAAATTTGGTATAAGGGTAGCTGATACCCTTGATTAACACATGCGCTATTTTTACTTTGAAATATGAGTGCGTGGTGGCCTGTTGGTAAACGGACTAGACGCGACTGCCAACATGTTCACGGTGGTCGCGGGTTCGAATCCCAGGGCACACCTCTGACTTTTCGGAGTCATGTGTGTATTGATAGTCAATCACCACGCACTAAAACGGTGAAGGAAAACATCGTGAGGCAACCTGCATACCATAGCCAATTTATAAAATTTTCTATGGTATGTAAGTCCGCCAACCCGCACTAGGCCAGCGTGGTGGACTATATGGCCTAACCACTCTCAATCGTACTGTCGATTGTAGAGGAGGCCCGTGCTCTGCAGTGGGACGTATATGGGCTGATACAGAAGATAGAGTTCCCAGCGAATGATAATCATGATATATATGATGATAAATACATAAACTCACGCCTTTTTCCCATTAGGAGTAAGCAGAGGTGCCAGGTCACCCACATTTCGTCTTGTATGTTCCGTCGCACGGTGTAATAGGGCGAGCCTATCGTCATATCGGGCACAAATTCCTGGCTCCGGGTTGATAATGAATAGAAAAATCCAATATTACTGTCCAACCCGGGATTCGAATCTGCGACAATCTTATTTAAGCTTAAAAAAATACGATAAATTACCAGAAAACTGCAATATATCGTTGTCTTGCCAACAATTAATGTAGAAAATAAACTGCTGCAATTGGAGACTGAGGGAAAAACCTGGATAGCGAGTGTTGTGAGCACGCAGGGCACGTTGCGTCGCGCGTGCCTGTCTCATTACAATAAACTTGCATTTTACTTATTTGTTTTGTATCTTTATAGAATACTATATATATATATATATATATATATATATACAGGGTATATCAAGACTGCTACCGAAAACGAAGCCGAGTGGTAGTTTAAGCGACTTCAGATACAATGCAACAGAAAAAGTTGCAAAAAAAAGCGTCAATTTTTTTTTTGTTATTTTTTTCCTATGCCCATTTTTGGGTGGTAAATACATTTTTTCCTAAAATAATAGTATATACCCTTTTATTTATAAATACTCTAAGGTATAAAAGAGTTTAAATTATTATTTTAGCAAAAACTATGGATTTACCACCCAAAAATGACGATATTTAAAAAATCATAAAAAAAATTGTCGCATTTCTAGGCGAAATTTTTAATTGCATTGTGTTTGTAGTCACTAAAACTACCACCCGGCTTCGTTTTCGGTAGCAGTCTTGAGATACCCGGTATATAGATATTCATAGTATCGGTAAAAAATATCGTAGATCCCGCTACCAATACTGCTTAAAATTCATTAAAGCATTTTCATAGTTTGTCCTTAAACGTATTCCTGGTTTATACCAGGCGACAGTTTTTATAAAATAAAGTAATTATCATCACATTTTACATTTTCTTCACAGAGCCGAAGGCAAAAAAAATATTTTTATTGGACTTCAAGTTCATTTTCGCAATTATGTTCATATTTATTAAAAATTCATATTTTTTTAAAAGTAGGTTTCATCGAGGGACAAAAATCTTCGCACCGATACTAAGTATCATATTAAAATGAGCATTCTCCTTTGCAATAAATATAACTGAGGGTCGTAAATTACGAATTAACACGACTGACCAGTGTGATTGATTAAGGTTTCCTACTACTCCTTTAAAACCCTTTTAGGAAGTCTGTATACGTCCCAGGGCACGGGCCTCCTCTAAAATCGACAGTACGATTGAGAGTGGTTAGGCCTTTAGGAAGTCGGTTAGGCGATTTGTAGTATAAATAAATATACCCAATACAACAGTCACATACAAAGTCCTGACTCCGCACTAAGATCAAGTCGTGTGTCGTAGGTATCAGGAACTAGGAGAGACTTTTCGGTCTCACAAACACCCAGACCCGAAAAAAATACTCGTGGTTCACACAAATATTTGTTTCGCTGCGGGAATCGTACCCGAGACCTCTAGTTTCACCGTTCACGGAGCTTCGGAGGCTGTCAATATTTTATTATACAATATTATATCTTATAAAGATATAGAATATATTATCCTAAATGCAAACCAAACGATCATAAGATGCTTGTTTCTAATAACCACTCATTAACTAGAATAAACCTAGGTTAATATAATGTTTTAGTGTTTCAAAATGCATGCGTGTAAGCACTATACAGCCCGAGGTTATCTCACAGAGAGCAAACGCAAAAACACTTCACGTTGGATTTCTCGACAGCGGTACTAAGAAATCACATGCCAAGTATTTCCCTACGGACAACACGATTCTACATTTTTAAATAGAAATAAGGGCTTGCATATTAAACTTTTGAAATAGTCGTGACTCGTGGAGTCGGATGTTGAATTATAAACTTATTAAAAACAGGTTTCATACGTCATTAATTGTCTCGTCATGAATTGTTAAGATTTGGGTTTGAATACTGAAGTGAAAAAAAAAACTTTTAAAATTACGTAATAATAAAGAAGTCCTAATAGTACATAAATCAAGTTGGAAGTTACATAATATTCATAACAAAAAAGTACTGAGTTCCGAAAAAGGTGAGGTTTATTATGAGCTCATGAGCTAACTAATTTTATGTCGGTGGACAGTGGGAGACAGAACATGAAGCTTTTAACAAGCTAAATCTTACAATTTACAATGTTTCACCCAATACACATCAATATTTATATGTACAACATGTATAAATAAAATCTATGATCTAATTCCTTCAAAATATAATCTAGTGCCTTTCAACGAGGCTGGGATTATGAGAACCGCTGCATATTGCGATGCGCGGCGACACTCTTCGCTTATTGTCGATCGCTGCCGACACGCCGCCGGAATACCGACGCGACTGGCGAGAGCAACTAACGTTCTGTACTGACACCCCTATAAACGGCAAAATAGGGATTAAATATAACCTCGAAATAGGTGGCCTAAGGCCACATAAAAACCCCCTCTTTTTATATTGGTTTGAAGTTTTCTTTTATTACAATGAATAGCGAGACGTTTATGCCATTTGCCTGATGGTAAGCAATTCGACCGCTCATGGACAGCAGAAAAACCAAACAACACCATGAATTACAAAACAATTCTTGGTTTTCCATGCCAAGAATTGCTTCCGTAAGAATAATAAGTAAAAGTATAGCACAGCATTTTTCATATAAAATCGATCATAATTCACAACTATAACAATATAATCCCTTGAAACATTTACTAAAGTCTCCTTCAATAACTGCGCGTACCACAGAGCGGTGATTATGAGAACCGATGTAGATTGCGATGCGAGGCGACACTGCGCTTATTGTCGATTGCTGACGGCCGGCCGACGCGTTTATTGAATACCAACGCGACTGGCGAGAGCAACTAAAGTACTGCGACTATTGTCACCAAAATAAATGCATTAGTAATATTCTACTTACAATTGGGAATATAAAACTATAAATGGCAGTATCATTGAGAAGACAAATTAAAAGTCCGGTGGCAGTTCGTATGGACTGTGTACCGTGAGATAAATTATTTGACTGTGGTTTAGAATCTCACGACCTATGAAACGTATTATCTGTTCGAGTGGTGTACCTAATTTATGTCATTGGAGTAACTTTGGCGAACTTGTATAAAAAAAACTGCAGTGGTATTCGGATAATATATCGTATAAGGTATCGATTGGCGAGAGATGATTATCTGTCTAATATTGTAGAAGTAAAATTAGAACTAGCATACCTCCCGTCTTTATGACATGAAATCTAATTATGGACTCCTTCGAGCAAGCCCTGGACGTGGGGGGGGGGCTATATACCTACGTCCCTAGTAATCCTAACTTCATGGTAACATTAGCAATCACCGATCGGTTTGCTATTGTTTCAATGCCACGAAACGCATTACAATCGACACTGATTTCGAAAGCTCGATACGATCTGCGTATCACCCGATCTCGTTCCCACATGTATCAGGATTTATAAATAACACATTATAATTGCAGGCGCTTGTCAATTTATAAGGAAAATATCGGTATATAAAAGAGCTTGGACATCGAAGAAAACGTTAGTGTTACTTTTGTAATACTTTGTGATTAATTATTAATGATCCTACAAAATCGAACAAATTTTTTTTGTACTAAAATTATACAATGTCTTCTGAATACAGCGGTTAAATTAACACGAGGAAAACAATCACAACAAATTGCAACAAGTCGGCCGAAACCCCGAGAAAAATATAACAGAGAAACTTATAATGAGATTTGTGTACGTGACTCTATAACACAATGTTAAATTATTCACCACCCACCACAGCAAGTTGAAAACGAAATTACAACAACAACCAGCGAACAATCAGCTTTCATTGTTTCATAAAATACAAAAAAAAACAACAACAATTTGCATTTTTTAAAATGAGAAATTAAAACAAAAAAGAAACACTAATTCAAAATTAGAATTAAGGTATGTTTTAAAATTCGTATCACTACATAGTATAAAAAAAGTCGCTTTCTCTGTCCCTATGTCCCTTTGTATGCTTAATTCTTTAAAACTACGCAACGGATTTTGATGCGTTTTTTTTAATAGATAGAGTGATTCAAGAGAAAGGTTTATATGTATAATACGTACATATTATTGTACAGAAATCTATTTGTACCTGGGCGAAGCTGGGCCGGGCCGCTATTTTAAAATAAACCTTAAACACGATAATTGAATTTTAATTAGTAAAAAATTTCTAAACACACAATTCACAATCAAATCACAACTTCCAAGTTCAAAAGTGGAATTCCAAACAATAAAACACGTAGAATAGAATTCAAAAACATCTACGAAGATTTATGTAACATTTCATAGTGTATCAGCGCTGGGTGTTACGAACGCCATGGTGAATTGATTTACTGGAGGCAGTCCGTGGCGAATCGTAGATACGAGATAGGCGGGGTGCGATCCTATCGTTGCGACGCCGACGCGTGCTCAGCTCGACCATGGTTAATATTCTGAAGATAAGTCGCGGAAGAGATGCCATCGGAAGTGATAGAGCGATGAACTTTGATGCAATTTTAGACGCCTGGTATTTGTAAGCTGGAATAAAAACTATTGTATTTCAGGTATTTGTTAGTTCTTGAAATTATTATTTTAGTCGCAAGGACGGGTAAGTGCCCTCAACGGTGATGTTCGACTCCCAGTTTATCGTGTTACTTGGTATGGTGAAATATTTCCCGAATAATTAACATCGTATAGGTTGATTGTAAAATCTTGAGATTTATTTGATATGCTTTTGAAACATACACGTAGAAAAATACAGTCAAATCTAGTTCGTCGAGAGAGAGCAGGTAGAAAGAGACAAATTATAAAATAACAATATAATATAATATAACACCCAACAGTTACATACATAGTCCTGACCCCACACTAAGATCGAGTCTTGTGTCGTGGGTATCAGGAACTACGAGAGACTTTTCGGTCTCACAAACACCCAGACCCGGAAGAAATATTTGTGGGCCGCACAAACATTTCTCACGGTGCGGGGATCGAACCCGCGGCCTCTCCTTTCACAGGCGGCGTCTAACCAACTGCGCCACGGAGGCTGTCATAATATGTGAAATCATAGGTAGGTAATATATTTAATTTCGCAAATTGCATTAGTATTGTATTATTCACAAAAAACGAAAATATGAGATCATAATGTATCATACCAATACATTCATCGCCATCTTACCAAAGGTTGTCTGTAAGAAATCGCCTAGGCCGATAAGACCGCCAACTGTACTTTTTAATTTTATTTGTAAATGTACGCTTTTTGTTCTTTTTTGTGTGCAGTAACGAATAAAAATAAATAAAATAACATAAACAATATTTTATATGATTCAGTTTAGTAACCATTATGATGGCGAGTTTCATATGCAATGATTTTTATACTGCATACAAATAACATTTGATGTTTCACACTCGAGGCGTAACGTGCATATCTGCAAATGATCTAACGATACTGAGTGTGTGTGTAACATTTCACGTTTTTACAGTGAAGAGACATGTAATTGCAGTGTTGTTGCCAATTAGACTTGTACATAAGCTATGTTTTGCAATTCGTGTTGTAATTATGTTGTCATCCTTGATGTCTAAAGACATCGGTTCGTTTCCGAGTTGTGTCTGGAGTACTATAAGTAATCTTTCAATTACCTTTTATGTAATAAGAATTTGTCAAATACACAAACATTAGTCTCTATGCAAGTATTACATAAACGGCATATTATATAATAACAGACTAATCTACCACGCTTCAAGGGCTGTTGATAATAAAAGACATTACCCAAACAAATATTGGTTACAATCGATATAAAGCTATATTTTTTAAACCCGAAAAAGCCATAAAAATCTAACCACACCAAAATCATTCCACAGCCGATCACAAACATCCAATTTGTAATCGATCCAATTGAGCCCACAAAAAAGGTTGTAAGCGAAAGTTTCGTTTAGAAATCGTAAATTGTAATGTAAAAAGACCAAACATGTTATTTGCAACAGAGCGATGGTCTGTGAAAATATTGTGGCGTTTATGAAGAGTTGGAATTCAAATGGACAGTTGCTATACCGGTTCTAGACACTGGGCATGCAAAGGCAACTAGCGTATTAATCTAGACTAATATAAAGCTGAAGGGTTTGTTTGAACGCGTTAATCTCGGGAAATTATGGTTCGAGATGAGAAAATATTTTAGTGTTGGATAGTTCATTGGTCAAGGAATGCTATAGTTACTGTTTATCTTAGGAAAATGTACTGGATATACCGGGTAAATTGTCGCGTTTCTTTGCAAAATTTTTAGTTGCATTGTGTTTGCAGTCACTAAAACTACCACCCGGCTTCGTTTTTGGTAGCAGTCTTGATATACCCGGTATATACGGACTGCAATAGACATCACTCAATAAAATTGTTGATAAAAAATATTTGGATTTTTTAAAAGTTTTCATCGTGTTTGGGTTTTGTTTTACTAAAATAATAATTTAAATTCGTGTTTAAAATTACGTTTTTAAAACTTATATATGTGTATATTATTATTTTAGGAAAATCTATGAATGAATCACCAGAATACAACGATAGATAATAATCATAATCTATTCTTGCGAATTTTATGTTGCACTGTGTGATATCAATAAAACTATCGACTGTTTTCAATCGCAATCGCTTTAGCGGATATTTTCTCCAGATAAACATTTACATACGAGCGAAGCCGCGAGCGAAACTAGTTCCTTGCTAATCTAGCACAATACACAAGTTCCACGTCAAAGCTTTTATTTATCAAATGTTTCAATGTTTAATGGATTTCATTACAATATTACATTCTGATATTTGGTTCATTTGCGTTTTAATACCGATTGGAATTTCTTGTCGTTTTCACTGTATCAATAATTTGCATTGCATTCTGTTTGCACGCAGTTGGTGTGTTTATTAGTTAATACTTATAATAGGTATTTAATTGTAAACTGCATATTTTCTTCTTTACTTCAAACTGATATTTTAGTTAGCGTAATACGAAAAATGTTACAGGAAAGCTAAAAAAATACTTTAAGAAGAAGATACAGATGTTAGCAATAACACGATCGTTTAAAAATATATCCCTCATCTAAGTAAATAAACATAATTTCCTTTAAATATGATCACTTCGCATTTCCTATAAAACTTGTTGGTCTAAATCCCATATTTATGGGTGACAGTTTATGAATTAACCATAAAAGTCTATAAACTTGCACAACTTCTAGTTTATAATCGAGGAAGCTATAAAACGAGTTGAGCAAATAAATTTGCACAATCATTTCTAAAAGACTATACCCTTTACGATCCTATTAGTTGAAAAACGGTATCTTGTATTGAAATGAATTGCTTTTGAATCAAAATCTGGCATATATCACAACATTCCCACGGAAATCCTTGCGCCGAGTTGTGACGGAGTTAAATTTATTGAATCATTATAGTTGCGTAGGTTTTAACAAGTAACATTTCAAATGTGCAAAACACCTGAAATGTGAAATAAAGCTTTAACATTAGCACGTTTGAATCTAAAATGTAGGTCAGCTATACAAATAATTTATGTATTATATCGGCTTTTTAGGAACTTTCACGCCCACACCTACCACTGCAACTCCTGTCAGCCAGGATGAACAGTAGCACGCAAAGAATTAACACTGAGCTCCGGAGCTCGGCGAGTCTCTTATGGACAAGAGCCTCTCTTTAATGCGCATCGAAATGAGTCAGAAAGAAAACACAAATAGAAGTTAAAAAACAAATAATTTGTCCACTTCCTTCCTCAGCAAAGCGGGTGACAATATATTGAGCTGAGAGGTATTATCCCCCGACACAAATATAATATACAACTGGAGAAGTCACATGTTAAGTACTACGGGATAAACAATTTCATAGTGTGAGCTGTTAAATTGGGGTCCAATAATAGTAATGGCAAAAGCGCCGGAAAGCATGAAAATTCTACTGTATCAGCATATTTACGTACCACAATTACATATAGACATAGCAACCATCATACATTTTAATGAAAAGCCCAACATGTCAATGGGATTGGACGCGTTCTCGCTTCCTGGTTATGTATATTCACTTACGAGCAACCTGGTGATGGATGATGGACCGATAGCTATTTTATTGTACTGTATTTCAGAAGCATTATATAATAATAAATCTGCCAGCAATTAAGTTTTCATTTTGAGTCATAAATTACTTTAAAACTTGGGCGCAACTTATTTGCTACAACAACTTGTGTGGTCGAAATTAAAGTCATCAAAACAATATCATGGTTGACCTCATAGTTTTATATCAATAAAAAAATAATTAGTGAATTTAATTAAGATGATTCTAAGAAATGTTTTTTGTGTTCGTTAGCGATATCTAGGGTGACGGAGTCAAGTGATTGGGAACACCCACCTTGAATTTCAGTTGCTAAGATTGATCGAGTCGAAGTTCATAATATTTTTTAAGCTATCGAGCCATAAAGTATAATGAAATTGGAAATATAAAACTTAATTGAAGAGGAGGAACATAATCAAAGTTAGCAGTTGTTGTTGTTGTTGTATCAGCCTATATACGTCCCACTGCAGGGTACGGGCCTACTCTACAATCGAGAGTACGATTGAGAGTGGTTAGGCCATATAGTCCACCACGCTGGCCTAATGCGGGTTGGTGAACTTACATACTATATAAATTCTTATAAATCGCTATGGTATGCAGGTTTCCTCGCGATGTTTTCCTTCACCGTTTTAGTGCGTGGTGATTGACTATCAATACACACATGACTCCGAAAAGTCAGAGGTGTGCCCTGGGATTCGAACCCACGACCACCGTGAACATGTTGGCAGCCGCGTCTGGTCTGTTTACCAACCACCCACTATAAGTTAGCAGTATTGAAATAAAATTGCTTGCGTAGATACTACTTCTAATATGGATATAGCTGGGATCGGCGAAATAGGCATAGAAACTAATTTAAATGAATCACTTGCCTCAAATGCAGACCAATAACCAAAAGTGTCAGGTAACCTCCTGTTTCGGAGAGCCAAGCCATTTGATCTAATGAACAATCATGACACCGCATTATGCTATAATATCGCTTCTTTATAAGTCAGCCATTATACGAAATTAGTAGACGATTGACCAATTGCGGTCTGGTAGCTAAATTCGACACCTTCATAAACATTTAATAAATTATCTATGCAAAAGAAATACACAGATATTTTTATGACGCAAGTTAAAACAATGGGTAATGTTCTTGGTGGTATTTCAATGGCCCATCATCACGAATGTGGAAATGATTAGGTGTTATTGCCAGTTAATAGAGATGCTACGGCGCATACTAAAATATTGTTTAGTTTTTTGCTGTCTATTTTTTGCTATGCGTTGTAATTGAGATTGATATGAATTGTGTTTGGCTAAAGTTGTAGATGATTCGACTAGTTAAATTCTAACTTTCTTCACAATGTGTTTAGTCTTAGATGAAGTATTACTTTTAAGAGATTGAACTACTAGATCATAGAAAGAGAAAACTATCCTTGACTTGGCGGTTTCCTTGAGTCAACAAGCCTTTTTGGAAGTAGACAAGTAAGCATTATTATCTATCGTTTATGTCATTTTTCACTGCTTTGGTTCTTTATTAATTGAGATGGGATATTGTTTTTGCGGCTAAATAAACTTAAACAACAAAATTATCAATATAATAGACCTAATAGTGGTTAGGCTATTAGGTGACATAAGACGACGAAAATACAATGCTGTGCTGTTGTCTGATACAAATAAATGCTTGTTTTTGAACAAGAAACTCAAAATAAACACGCTTGTTTGTCATCGCCCCATCAAGTACATCGGCGCGATCAGAATTTAGAATGCTCTCGAATAGCTGTCGTGCAAGGAGTGAAGGATCCCTTCACTGGAAATCGGATGTAAAGTGACGTAGATTCGGAATAGGATCGCGATTAAGCAAACTTTGTTAGGGCAGGTACTTGTTTAGCAGATTTAGTTTGGATTAAAGTAAATATGTCGTGAACTATGTCAGAGTTGTTATGTTTAATTTTTAGAAAAGATAGGACTCCTTTACATAAAGAGAGAAAAACAAGATAGGACGTAGAACATGAGAATAGCTGGCTGAGGTTGGATGAGAAATAGTCTAGACAATTGTCATCATGCCGCTATATTTGGAGTGGAGTTCAGAAGATCAACTACATTTAATTAAAACCCCTTTATTATATCCACTAATTAGTTTTATTTTCTGCTCATAATTTCCATTTTACATTAATCCTTCAACTTCTTTGTTTACACGTCTCCTTGAGTTTAATGTTGTATTGTTTATGTAGTGTGCTGTAATCTCACACAATTGAGGGAGAACACGCTAAGCCAGACTACGTAATTCTTATGCTTTTAATTTGTGCAATTTACTTGTTAAACGTCTTTAGATAAACGACTTACTTAAGTGCATTTTCTTCTCAGAATTTAAATTGTGTGACGTAATATTGATATTATGTTCTAGCTTGACAATGAGCATTTAAATATCTTGTTGAGGTGACGGACGATTTTCAGCAATTTTCACACGAACCTTATGTAATAGTCAAAAGTCCTATGGATTCTATAAATGGGAGACTATTGGAGTAGCAGCTTTTAGAACAAAGAAGGAAAATATAATAGAAATTACGGAAACATGAAGGCCATTGTACGCTCATAACTGAACTAAACACATAAAATACTTAATGGGTTTGAAGGCTCATAAGAATTTAGCTATTTATCTAGGTATGGCTATATATTAGCAAAATAGATTTAAAATGTAGTTACGTCAGTCATCAGTCATTCATTTTTTTTTTTATTGCTGTGAATGGCGAGACGAGCAAGCCGTTCGCCTGATGGTAAGCGATACGACCGCTCATAAACAGTAGCAACATTCCACTGCGCTCGCCATCCTGAGACATAAGATGTTAAGTCTCAATATGTCCAGTAGTTACTCTGGCTACAATGTCCTTCAATCCGAAACACAACAGTGCATTTAAGCAGTGTTGTTTGACGGGAGAAATAGACATTGCGGTGGTACCTACCCAGATGGCCTCTCACATATGAGAGACCTACCACCAGTAAAATATTTTATCATATAATATTTAATAGAAATTAGCAAGTGATTTCTTTCTACCAGTTAGTAGAGTGGGCATAAATGCGATGAGTACGCGTACATCTGTTTATTTACTATACTAATTTTGAGTGTCTATAATAAACTATTATATAATAGTTTCCTATTAATAAACAGCACATTTTCATGCTCTAAGTGCGTGGGCGAAGATAATTCCGTACATAAGGAACGTGCAACTAACAAAACGTACGATGTTCATAAAAATATACTTCATATTTACATTGCGCGTTCGAGATTGTTTTTGCATTTCATTACTTTATTGTTGTTATGTTTTAACCTTCATTTTGATATTTGCGAATGCTCATAAAAATCTATTTAAATGTATTTGTTATCTTGTTTGAAGATTATTGAAGAATGCACTTTTTTCGTAATATTTATGATGTACCTATGATCTATAAAATATTTTTGCTAAAACATCGTTTTGTACTATGGTTTCTTAGATTGAGGCGAATATTACAAATTGAAATAAAACTATTATTTACGGATTTTATCGCGGTACGTGACCACGAAGGCTGTAAAGTAATCAAAACGTCAGCAAGTTAAAAAAATTAAAAATTAAACCAAAACCGTGATAAAATCCGTAAATAATAGTTTTATTTCAATCTCTAATAAATAAAACGAACCAGTCACGGGTAAGAACTGACTTTTTTTAAATAACAGTATTACATATTATATGGTAGATGGCGCTACTGTAGTGTGTAATATTGTCGATAAAATAGACATAAAATAACACAATCATTATGTATTTTTAATTAACGGTTTTATTTAGCTCACCCCGTTTGTTTGGGTCAAATTTAGTAATTGAAATTTAACCCTCTTCCCGTTAACCGATTGGTCTGAAATTTGGTATACGCCTTTGATTCTGGTGACAATACAATTATCCATATTCAATATTATTGTGAATCCAAGATGGCCGCCGCTACAAGATGGCGGACAACTTAGTTTTTTTCAATTCCATCAATATGGGTATCAAATGAAAGGGCTTGTCAAGTAGAATTCAGTGCACTATACAAAATCAAAATCAAAGATGGCCACTGCTACAAAATAGCGGATAATGTATTTTTCAATCCCATCAATATGGGTATCACAATAAAGGGCTTGGTAAGTATAATACAGTATACTATACAAAATTACAATATGAATCTCCCACCCAAGTCAAGATCTGGTATCCTGTCGAGGACTGTGTGGCGTTAGGGTGGCTAAAAATGATACGTCGCTAGGGGTACACCACCCAAGTTAAGGTAAAAGCGCGCCGAGAACTGTATGGTATTAGGGTGGATAAAAATGATATGTCGTTAGCGTTTTCCCTTCAAGATTCAGGCACATCTTGTTGTACATAGGCTTGCCCCTCTATTGGACCTCTGGGGGGGTCGACCGTAAAAATGTCCAGTACTCGTGGAAACAAAATGGTAACAACAAATTCTACAAAAAATAAAAACATGTCATGGGCTTGCACGGTGCATAAAATGCAGGGCAGCACTGTGGATCACGCCGTCGTATACTTAGGCGCTAAACTATTTGAGGAAGGCCAAGCCTACGTTGCTCTTAGTAGAGTGAGATCTTTGGAGGGATTACGTATTGAAGAGTTTGACTGCAATAAACTAACAGGCAAGAAACTTTGCAATAATGAGGCACTCAACGAATTGAATAGAATGAGATATAAAAACTAAAAACTTAAAAATAAAAAAAAGTAAAAAAAATAATAAGTTAAACGGTTTTATATTGCAGATAAATGTACTAAAAGCTAAAAAATAATTTCATGGATACAGTCATGGGTACCAATATGTATACATTGTTATATTTTCAAAATAAAGTAACTCGTAACCTACTCACTTTCTGGGAATATCTATGGTCATATAAATTCCTAAAAATGCAATATACATTTATGTAAACACCTATGACAAAAGATGTCATTTTTTAAATATACAAATTTAAAACATATGCATTGATGAAACTAAATTATTTTTTAGCTTTTAGTACATTTATCTGCAATATAAAACCGTTTAACTTATTATTTTTTTTACTTTTTTTTTATAAATTTTCACGTCAGTTTCTAAACAACTTGCGTTAAAATATTAATTACTTATGTTACTCAGCCAGAACCGGCAAGCAGAGGCATACAAACAGGCATTTTGCTTTAATTTTATTTATTTACCTCTTATATATCCAGCATTGGGATAAAAAATACTTAATTTAAATGATGTAGACATCTTAATGGATTCAATACATTTTTTTAATTGCAATAAATGACGAGACGAGCATCCCGTTCGCCTGATGGTAAGCGATACGGCCGCTCATAAACAGTAGCAATACCAAACAACACCTTCAATTCAAAAAATCAAAGCAATGCTTAGCATTCCACTGCGCTCCTGAGACATAAAATGCAAAGTCTCAATATGTCCAGTTAGCTCTGACTACAATGTCCTTCAATTCGAAACACAACAGTGCATTTAAACTGCTGTTTGGCGGGAGAAATTGACATTGCGGTGGTACCCACCCAGGCAGCTTCTCACATATGAGAGACCTACCAACAGTAAGTACATTTTTTGTAATGTTTGCATAAAGAAAAACACGTAATCATTTGAATACGTTTCATACACTGTGTCATAATTATAATATATCGAATTACCTTTAAAGTACAAATAATTATACAACCTATTTACTATACTATGTACTACAATTTTCATTTTCATTTATAAATTAAGGTGTCACTGCCAACCCTGGTGTTCAGCGGAGCGTGCGCAATAACATCACAGTATTAGCGACTATTGCACTCTGAGTACGTCGCACGCCTAGTTAACTCGAGATGACCACGCGTCTTGGCCAATAATAACCTGACTATTTAATATACTATTGTTAGTTTTAGAACTTGTAACTAGTTTTTAGGTATGGAGATTTTATTATAGACTCAAAACTTAGCGTTTTAACCTTATATCTATGTCGATTTATGACGTAGAAACGTTTTGGTGCTAGATTTTACAACAAGCAATTTTTATGACTATAGTAATTTAATCTTTGTGAAATTTATTAGGAATAGAAAAACAAAAATGATTTGACGTCTTGATGCAGTGGCTATGTCCTATGAAGATTGTATGAATTTATATTTTGATTTTGTCCACAAATATTCGCAGTTTCGTTTCCGCATGTGAAAGAAATGTTTATAACTGTATGACCTGAAACGTACCACCGAAATGTTTATTTTTCCCGCCAAACAACAGTGTAAATACACTGCTGTGTTTCGGATTGCAGGACATTGTAGCCAGAGTAACTACTGGACATATTATTGATACTTAATATCGTATATATCAGGAAGGTGAGAGCTGTGGAATGCCAAGCATTGCTTTTTAATTCAAGGTGTTGTTTGGTTTTGCTAATATTCAAGAGCTGTCGTATCGCTTATCATCAGGCGAACTGTATGCTCATTGCGCTATTCATTACAATATTAATAAAATAGCTTCTACTTACACAGGCCAATTATTTAGAGAAACTCATGTAGTGCATTAATTAATGAAAAAGCCAAAATCACACAACTCAACTCTCATCGCAGCAATAACAAATTTTAATAAGGCACTTGTAGCGATTTTTTATAAATTAATTACTATGGTTAATCACTAAAGACTTTGAAGTATACGTGTGCAGTGCGAAATTTACTTTCGCTAATTATATTAATTAAACATTATTTCACAAGGAGCCTTTATTTACAGACACAGCAATTATTTACTCACAAAACATTGATAAAGAAATACATTCCGACTTAATAAACTTATAAAATGCATCTGTCTTGATCTATATCAGCCCATATACAGCTCCACTACAGAGCACGGCCTTCCTCTACCACCGAGATTACGCCTGAGAGTGGTTAGGCCATATAGTCCACCACATTGGCCTAATGCGGGTTGGCGGACTATATATACCATAGAAATTCATATAAATCGCTATGGTATGCAGGTTTCCTTACGATGTTTTCTTTTACCATTATAGTGCATGGTAATTGACTATCAATACACACAAGACTCCGAAAAGTCAGAGGTGTACCCTGTGATTCGAAGCTACGAACATCCTGAACATGTTGGCAGCCACGTCTAGTCCGTATTAAAACAAGCACATAATATAATACAATATGTCTTTGTTTTAAGAATTATTGTACTACTAATTGAACAATTAAGCGTGATTGCAAGATTTTTATTAAAGTTAACAATAATTAGGCACTCATCGTAATGTTTACAATACCAATCAGTGGATTCTATGGCGAGTGTCGAGTGACAGCGGGACACTAATTGAGAGTGTCGGTGTCTTATTGAATGTTTGAGAAGCTGTTCAGCGCAAATAGAGAGAGTTCATTAGCTTTTAAACTTGTTCATTTGAATGAAATATGTTTTGTCATTTTGTATCAAGATGATAATACATTAGATTTACTTTGTATTATTTACTTAATGTTAAACAAGCTTAAAAATTTAAATGAATATCTTTCTTATTTTATTTAAAAAAAAAACATGTTTACTATCAGCCCGGAGTCAGGAAATTGTGCCCGATATGGTTGGTTAGACGGTGAATTGTAAGAGAGGTCGCGGGTTCGATCCCCGCACGGAGACAAAAGTTTGTGCAGCCATAAGTATTTGTTCGGGTATGGGTGTTTGTGAGGCCGAAGAGTCCTAGTTCCTGGTACCCACGACACAAGACTCGATCTCAGTGTGGAATCAAGAATATGTGACTGTTGGGTGTATTTATTTATTTAATTCCAGATGATTTCCAATGCCAGCGTACCATTAACGCTCTCGAGTGAACGACGCTCCCCTCCGGCATAATAATCACAACCAATTGTGCGTAATGAAAGTGCACAGTCAACAATCACTCAATCAAACCTCGTATTGGAACAACTGGCCTTTTAAATGAGAATTTCGTTTCTACAATTCAGTTTAAAGCATTTTAAATTGTACTAGTGAACGTTGGTTGGGACTTGGGAATTATTATTATTTACGGAGTTTGCGGTGGTGTTTTTTTTTAAATGTAAATGCCAAACAGCAATGTAAATGCACTGTTGTGTTTTGGTTTGAAGGATATTGTAGCCAGAGTAACTACTGGACATATTGAGACTTATCTTATGTGTCTCAGGATGGCGAGCGCAGGTAAATTCAAGGTGTTGTTTGGTTTTGCTACTGTTTACGAGCCGTTGTATCAGGTGAACGGCATGCTCGTGTCACCATTTATAACAATAAGACGAATAATCAACCTATAGACGAATGTCACAGCGTAATAAGGTTTTCGTTGTAATGAGACATTTGGTAAGACTTGCTGCGGAAATCTACTGATTCCAGTGGTCCCAACACTATATTTTAAGGATAGAGAATGGAACCTTTTTTCAATAATTGTTTTAAACGTTTACATAAGAAATTAAGGCAAACTAAAGTCTTTTAACTCTAGAATGCGTGAAGAAATGTACAAAGGAGATAGGTATGTTATATAAAAAGGTCGCGACATGATGTAAAAGGTACGGAATAAATGATTTTACTTTCAATATAGACTTATCAAAACTATTTGTGAATGAGAAAACAGAAGCCATTCAACAAAAGCACAATACATCTTCACAGGTCCATTCTATACCCAACTAAAAAACAACAAAAGCTAAACACTTTTGACAACAAAATTAGATATCTATATACAAAAGACTGGCAGGTAACAATGAACAAAACGAACATGTCACAGCAGTTTAGAATTGTGATAGGAGCAAAAAGCGGGGCAATTTAACGCCGTCCCCGATAATCTTGCTCGGTGGGAGCGTGACGAGATAAAAGGGACGGATGGAGACTACAGTCATTCATGTGGACAAAACTATTGTTGGATTTACGACGACCAGTCTGTGAAGAGCTGTGGGATGTGTGTTTTTAGAAGTATAAAGGTTATGGTTGGAGAAAAACTTGAAAATGTTGTGAAATCGGGTTTATTTTTACAGTTAAGATATTTATGGAAAATTTTTCTAGTTTTAAAATGACAGGGCCTCCTCTACAATCGAGAGTGGTTAGGCCATATTACATATAGACCACCACGCTTGTCTAGTGCGGTTTGGTGTAGAAAATATTGTTACATAAATAAATATGGATAAATAATGTACGCTACATGTCATAAAGTTTTACAGGGTATATCAAGACTGCTACCGAAAACGAAGCCGGGTGGTAGTTTAAGCGACTTCAGACACAATGCAACAGAAAAAGTTGCAAAAATAAGCGACAATTTTTTTTTTGAAATTTTTTTCCTATTGCCATATTTTGGTGGTAAATATTTTTTTTCCTAAAATAATAGTGTATACCCTTTAATTTATAAATACTCTAAGATATAAGAGAGTTTAAATTATTATTTTAGCAAAAACTATGGATTTACCACCCAAAAATGACGATATTTAAAAAATCATAAAAAATAATTGTCACGTTTCTATGCGAAAAATTTAGTTGCATTGTGTTTGTAGCCACTAAAACTACCACCCGGCTTCGTTTTCGGTAGCAGTCTTGAGATACCCGGTATATACTATAATGCGGTGCTTTGTGCGAATTAAAAAATTACATTGAAGTGTTGCGTTTGCTAGGCTTAATAATTCTGTAAAAAGCCAAAATACAAAACCATTCCACCAAATATCGGTAGCCATAATATGCCTTAAGATAATATTCTGGTGTGAAAGAGATTGGTGTGTGTATGATAAACTCGCACGCATCAAAACGAATACATTTCATTTCTTTATCTATCAATAAACCAGCACTTCACTCTTAATAAGGCCCAGTACCATAAACTAACTGCGATGGTAACTTAACTTTTAAAAATGTCATCGGTATATATTTGAGACGTTTCTGGCATTGCTAATATATCGTATTGACATTTTAAATCATCAAAGTCAAAATTACGGGTAAAGTTCGTTCGTTTTTACAATTGAGCATAAATGCTTGAAGAAAAGTAACCCCAGTAATAGTTGAAGCTTAAATATCAAAGTTAGATTGCTTAGACTCTGGAGATCGTTCAATGTTACCTAGGATATATGTAAAGCTGTTACATCATAATTCCTTTCATGATTAATCAAGATTAATAATGAAAATTAATATCACTTTAATAGGCGTCCTGAGCAATAAATCCCAGAGGTCATTTTAAACTGGTCTTCACAGGTCACGCTAGGGGACCAAAAATTCTGCAGCTTTGTTAATTTCTTAGGGGAGAACATTCATAACTTTTAATTAAAAACGGAACATTAACTTAGGGCGAGTGTGACATTGAGAAAAAATGCGAGAACGAGACAGATTAATATAATTGTTTATTAGTGTGCGATTGTACGATTGCGAGCGAGATGCAAGATCACAATAAATTTTATGGTGGTGAAAATGTTTTCACAGTTATTATACGGCTGTCGTCGGTTAGGCACGTAATAAATATAAAGCGATAATTTTATCGTCCCTATACAATTGGCGGGCTAGACAACATGACTGGTTCTGTAGCTTAAAGCGCTTTAAGCGCTCGCATACTTGACAGGCAATATAAAGGTCTTATGTCTGGATTTAACGACTTACTAACGATTATTGTGAAAGCGCTGTAAAGCTGTTTTCTAGTTGGTCTGGGTTTATTGCCATTTGTATTTATGGAAAATATTGACCAGCGATTTGTATAGTGGTTAAGTAGGCTTTCGGTTTGAAGGTTCCGGGTTCGATGTTCGATTCAGTCAAGTCGTAAGTAGTTGCAAGAGGTTGTCGAACTGTTAGTAGTTTTACCCATACTCAATTCTATCGTCCTCAAAGTCCAGTAAGGAAACTATGATTTTCCGGGTATTCGTAGTCACATAATTATGGTAATCACGTTCTATGCTAAGAGATACATGTATGGATATGGGTTGTTTTAAAATTATTCATTCAAATGCTGATATTATTTATTAATAGCTTACCGAGTTAATAATTAGAAAAATGAAAGCAGCCATTTGCCTTTTGGATATACAAAATGGTTACAGCAACATCCTTATACGTATACATGCAATATCTATATCCATGGGGCTTATTATGAGTCCATAACAGGGAAATGGTTTATTTTAAACATAGAATTGCTAGGAAACCAGCACTCAAATAAATTAGACCAAAGCTATTTGCAAAATTAGAATTTACGGGTGCAAATTCGAACGACCTAAATTCCTATCGTTTGCATAGCACAGGATATTGCTGCTTTTAATCGTGTTAGGTAAAATAATTTTACGGATTAATTTAAATATTTTATTGCAATCATCAGTTTATTATTTCCCCTTATTTTATTAGTCATCTTTTTTTACATATTACCATTACCTGTATTACAAAAAATATATAAATATAAAAGTATTACAAATAAATTTATCCTCTGGTGGTGAAGCCCAAGACCCAAGCCACCGGTGCGGTGCGAGAGCCAAAGTGAGGAAGACCCTTGATGGGCCGGCAACACATCTATGAACCAAACTTTATTGATGTTCATGGGTGGCAGCGATCACTTACCATACGGTGACCTTTTCGGCGCTTTCCGATTTTATGCATTATAAGAACCGATTGTACTGTAGCTTCAACGACTTAGAGCAAATCTACCACATTTAATAAAATCTATAGTTATTTATCTAAATAGTAACAGTAGTGGTGGACTATATAGCCTAACCACTCTCAATCCTACCATCGATTGTAGAGGAGGCCCGTGCCCTGCAGTCGGACGCATATGGGCTAATACAGAACAGTATCCAGTATTATAACACAATTTAAATCACAAAACAGCACAATACCATGGCAGTAAATCCATCAAGACGGTACTAAAACTACAGCCGTTTGAAAACAAACGGTTTTCCTAATAATGTACGTATAAATACACTCTTAGTATGTAAACTACTGCCTTGTGGTTTTATGTTAGTTCGGTTTAATAGATCGGTTTAGTTAAAACTGATGAAACGTATGGAGAAATGTTCCCGAACAGTTGGTCGGTAAAACTCGTCGCGTATTGGTGCGTAGCTTTGTATCGCTTGTATAGCTATTATTTTGTGATATTTCTCTATGTTGTCCTCAATTTGGGAATGTTGTACACACCTTTAATTAATAGGCATGTTCATCAGCATTTTATTTAGTAAATGTTTTTGTTATATTTATATTTTCATCAGATTTCTTACTAATTCCATAGGTAGTTTCAACTTACCAGTAAGTTACTGTGTTATGTATGTGACTGTTGGGTGTATTTATTTATTTAGTTGTCAAAGATGATGTTATGGTTTTCAATCAAGCCAAACTTAGAGAAGGCCCGCTAGGCTATTATGCATTTTCGGAAGTATTAACGGATCTAAAAATATTGCCTTCTATGATCGTTCAAAAATTTACAAATAAAATAAAACTAATATTGTGCTGATGATAATTATCGGTATTATACGGTTTTATCGCTTAGTGCTATCTCTTCCAAACAAAACGGATAACTATTGAAGACTTATTATATATTGACAAGATATAGTATTACAAGAAATAATAGATTTAATTAAATAATTACGAATTTCCGGCATGTAGCGATAATATAGCAGAAACGTGACCAATGGAATTTTATCACCAAAACGTCATCCTATCACAAACATTTATCAATATATCTGGGGCTATCTGTCGGAATCAAATAAGTTGCACATCAGTGATTCACGCTGTTGTGATAATAATCACATTATCCACTGGCAATTTATTCTATTTTTTATATTAAAAAAAAATTTGGCATTTGATTTGTAAATGTGGAGGTCTATACTCGGCAGTAAGTAAGCGAGGTATCACCCATAACATATAAAAGGGCGTCCAAAAAGAATCTTCACTGGGGGTCATCCGGGTTCCCCTATAATGGAAGAAGCAGCAATGATATTGCGCGGGGCGGTTACGCGGACGTAAAACGCGGCGGTTTTCGCCTTGGGAAGTAAAAAAAAAGGTTAACGAGATCAGCACTTGTTAATTCATATAGAAAGTTATAAAATACTAATCAGGAAAGAGAAATCTAGTGTTTTTTTAGAATATATCATAACTTATAAGATTATGGTTATTTGTCATCATTTTTAATGCTATATGATCAGGTTCAGTGTGCGACGAGCTTAAGTCGCCTATACTTTATGGCCGCTTAAATATAAAATTAGTATAGTTTTGTTGTCTAAAGAATTTATTGGAAACGAAAAAGATACTAATTTCGTTTTTAACGATCTTTTACGCGATCATTGACTGTACTAGAATATATTAAGATAACATTTCCTGAATATAAATCTTGGGCCAAGTTTAGTCGTTTTTGGAGAAAGCAGCCAATTCGATTAGTTGGTGTATGTAGAACAATGGTTTTTAATCAGTGGCCTACGGACCCTGGTAGTCCCTGGAAGCCTCCTTAGTGGTCCACGGAGCCATCCTAAGACCAACCTTAAAATAATTTTACCATGTTTTATTTATAGATAGATAGAAAGACCCTCTAATTAGCTACATTTTGTTACTTTAACAAACAACCAAACCAATCAATCAACCGAGTGGTCAATGGCTGAACAAAAATTTGGTCAAACGGTCCCTCATGACAAAAAGGTTAAGAAGCAGAGACAGAGGGCATGCATCATGGAACATAACCGTACATTGAAACTACAGGAGTTTTTGAAGCAGACCATTTAAAGCACGTTTTTTATAGCAATAAATTGCTTGCCATTTGTCTGATGTTAAGCGATACGACCCTCATAAACAGTAGAAGAACCAAAGAACAACTTGATTTTCTAAGCAATGCTTGGCATTCCACTGCGCTCGCCATCCTGAGATATAAGATGGTAAGCCTCATTATGTCCAGTGGGAGAAATAGAGCTTGCAATAGTACCCACCCAGGCGGATTCTCACATATAAGAAACCTACCACTGTCACGTGATTTATCGTTAAGTAATATGCTGGTCGAAGTAAATTAATAGCTTGTTGATTATGCCACATAGTAGCGCAATTTAATTTAATATCTCAATGTAACTTGTCCAGTTCTTATTAATCCCGGCTTTAATCCCTGGATCGCGGGATTATACGTTAAAAAGGCCAGGAAACGAGCGCGTGGATGTTAATAAAAGAAATTGCTTCTAGTTTAATGACAATAAACATTTTACGAGTGGCGCGTACGAAACGGGGTCGTTGACGCGGAAGATGTGCCGCCGTGGTTAAGCACCGGGAAACAGGGAAAATTATGGGCCTCAATGAAGATTAATAGTAATAGTAATAAATGAGCGATGGTGGAGTTCTGGGGGGATTACTCTATGAAACGATATCAACTTCGAATATTCGGATGTTCGACGTCCGTAGTAAGATACGTTTTCCACTTCTAAAAATCAATACTATTTTCTATTAAACTTATAATTTTTTTCCGTATTTAGTCTGTGATTACGACGTACAATAGAGGATTGCAACATATTGTGGAGTATCTAGGCACATTAGTGAAGTTTTACGTACGGCGTCCGAACATTCGAAGTTCGTATCGTTTCATAGTGCGTGCGTGTGTAAGTGCGTGGTGGCCTGTGGGTAAACGGACTAGACGCGGCTGCCCACATGTTCACGGTGGTCGCGGGTTCGAATCCCAGGGCACACCTCTGACTTTTCGGAGTCATGTGTGTATTGATAGTCAATCACCACGCACTAAAAACAGTGAAGGAAAACATCGTGAGGAAACCTGCATACCATAGTGATTTATAAGAATTTCTATGGTATGTAAGTCCGCCAACCCGCACTAGGCCAGCGTGGTGGACCATATGGCCTAACCACTCTCAATCGTACTCTCGATTGTAGAGTAGGCCCGTGCCCTGCAGAGGGACGTATATGGGCTGATACAGATCGTTTCATAGAGTAACCTCCCTGAGCGGGCCGGGCTGAGGAGAAAGACGTCGCAGAATCAAATACAAGACACATCTCCGTATTGTATAACTTATGTGTGCATGGATTTAGTCATTGGTAGCCTTCGTGGCGCAGTTGGTTAGATGCCGGCTGTGAAACGAGAGGCCGCGGGTTCGATCTCCGCACCGAAAGAAATGTGTGATTTGTATTTGTTTCGGGTCTGAGTGATTGAGACACCGAAAAGTCTTTCGTAGTTTATATTCATTTTCGTTTTTATTTAGGGCAAAAAAAAGCATCTGAAAATAGAAATCGGCTCGCATAGATAAATCTTTAGTATGAGTCAATCACGCAATCTGGGAAAGCGGGACATTCACCTATTTCAAGCTGAAAACATTTTCGCCACACTAACGTATAAGCGTGGGACTAAAATGCCTATAAAATAGCGTCCATCGAACCTTGACCTCCGAGACGAAGAAATCACAACCAGTATAGTACACGATACAATCAAACTTGAGTCTTAATCCCATAGTTTTAAAGTTGTTTTTTATTTGCGGGTATTTCTATTTATCTTTATTAGACAGATGTAGAAGTTAATGTATCGTAGAGGACTCACGATCATCTCATCAATAACAGGGAACATAAAGATTAAGAAAATGTCGGGAGTTTATACCATTTCTTCTCTTCGGTTTAATATACTAATTTATTTAAATGGTATTGTATCGGTTGACATAACAGGGATAAGCTGTACTTTATTTATTACTAGCTGTGCCCGCGACTTCGTCTGCGTGGAATTTATCAAAAAAGTTAATTAGTTTTTTTTTGGTTTTTGCATTTTTATTTTAATTATCGACCTTTGTAACGAAACCATACCGCGATTTAATTCTACGGTGGCGCCATCTCTTAGCGAGCGGCGGTAAACTCCCGTTACACATTTATTTTCAGCGTTTTGTATAAGCTTTATTGAAAAATTTCTTTACAAACAATATTTTATAAATGTGATATTGATTCGTTGGTGGGAGAAGTGGTGGGAGGCGCCCGACGTATCGTCGACGTACAGTGCCCTAAGCAGGAACATTTGGCTCTATAGTATAGTAATCGTAATAGTAAATTTTTTTATGGGAATTTGAACAGCGCCATTGTGAGCGTATTTGGAACTAAATTATGGCAGCGGGAAACGTTTACGACGCTATAGTATGGTAATCGTATAGTCTAGCGATAGTTTTACTATACAAATGTATGAAAAGTGGTATCACGAATAATTTTTGACGTATAGTATCGTTGTAGTAATAGTATAGTAATCGTTGTCACGATACTATTACTATACGATACTTCAAAATGTTCCTGCTTGGGGTACAGGTATCGTGTATATAACGATATGTAGTTGACATTTTTTTTTAATTTTCACTTTTAAAACAGACACTTCAATTTTATTTATATGTATAGATTTATAAACGCAGTTGCTTTTTAATTATATTTGCGTTTGGTGGCCAATTTAAAATATGTTTTTTCAAATATTAAAAAAATAAGTTTAAAACATGGTATTAAATACTTCTAACAGTACCATACATAGTTCTGACCCCACAGTAAGATCAAGTTGTGTGTTGTTGGTATCAGAAACTACGAGAAACTTTAAAGTCTCATAAACATCCAGACCCGACACATATATTTGTTGCCCACGCAAACATTTGTCTCCGTGAGGGAATCGAACCCGTGGCTTCTCATTTCACAGGCGGAGTTTAACCAACTTCGCCAATGAGGCTGTCATTAATATAATTATAATATCGTACAGTTATAATTACAGTCAAAGTTTTACTTCTACATCTGTCTATATCAGCCCATATACGTCCCACTGCAGGGCACGGGCCTCCTCTACAATCGAGAATACTATTGAGAGTGGTTAGGCCATGTACACTATAGTCCATATAAGTTTCACTTCGCCGATACATAAAAGCAAATTCACCTTAATCAGAAACCTGCCTCAATGATTTATGCCATAATAACTTTTATCTTGTTACCTCTTAATGCTAATTATTTCCAATATATCTGTCACAGGTCATTCCGGTTACCTTGGCTTTATATTTCATGGCGCCACACGCGATGAAAACTTTATTTACTACTTAGCTATCGGTGTTTAGCTTCATTCACATGAATAAATAGGTACTTTATTAGTCTTGTGATTGCGTGTATATGGAAATCTAAATGTTCTGGAGCTAATTACCAGTTCAGGTACATAATGTCGTATAATAAATTTCAATTGTTTTTTTTTTCATAATTCAAGTAAATAAAAATTTAATACACCCAACATTCACATAGGTACATAGTCGCGACTCCACATTAAGATCAATTTGGTATCAAGGTATGTCTTGTGTCGTAGGTATCAGAAACTAGGGGGACATTTCGGTCTCAGTACATTGATTTAAAAACTAAGGACGTACCTTAACCCTTCAGTACGTTGGGTACGTCAAAAAGACGCCTGTGAACATCGCGCCATCTGTTAGATTTTCATGTAACTACGTAGTGTGCTAAAAGATCCGACCGTCGACGTAACTTTGTTACGTCGTAGTTATTTAAACGTTAAACTATAAAAATTTGATTTGATTTCTATGTATATCCATAAATCAGGAAACATATTTTTTAACATTAAATATGTTGTATATTTGTTATGTAAAATAATATGTGAAATAAAGTGTGCAAATTGATAACAGAAAAAACATCATATTAAATAATTAAAATAAAATGAATAAAAAATAATAAATCTGAAAATTTGTAACGTCTTAGTAGGCCTTTTTATTAAATGGAACACATTTTAATTTGCATTATAGGTAGTTTTAGTAGTATAATTTGCTACGGATTAAAAATATGTAAATCAGGTGGTAAATATGTCAAATAATTACACGGCATCAGTTCTACTATAGCTTAGGTCTACGCATTCCTTAATATGCGCCGCTACAAAGTACAATGTTATGTCGTGCAGAATACATACGCCGAATAATTTGATGGCGGCCATGAAATTGTTTTTCAATAATGCTAAAGGAAATGTTATATTGACTTAAAGTAATATAATTTTTACTTATCGGTGATAAGAAATGTTATCTTTATTTTTTGTGAATGTTCGATCATAATATTTATTGCACCCACGCACGATACAATTGGGCATTTTTACGACGACTTACAGACCGGTGCGCTGTGACGTCACAACCGCTGCACTGGTCTGCAGACCACTTTCGTGACAACACTTTTCTCGCTCTCCGCCCCGTCCATATATTTTACGTCAATGTCTCAGTAACACCCAGAACTGTTTGTGGGGCACACACATTTCTCTCGGTGCGGGAATCGAACCCGCGGTCTCTCGTTTCACAGCCGGCGTCGAACCAACTGCGCCACCGAAACTGTCAAATTACACAAATAAACACAATAATTGAGTATAAATGATAAAAGTATGTGATGCGAATGGTCAAACTTCACAAAACGATTGATCAAATATTGACGTTCCTAACGCCCAAATACTGGAACGCAACTTAAATATAACTTGCGCTTAACTACGTTCATCCCGATTAAATGTACTGGCTAAGTGGGCCGTGCGCTGTTAAGAGCAACTTATTATTTGAATGGCGTTCCAGTATTCGGGCGTAAATCTGTACGTATTGGACGAGAAGTGACGCACCATTCGTTTTCAATTTGATTCAATTACAAACTCATGTTACAAAACAAATCCAATTAACACAAACTAAGCGGTGCGTGCTACGAGAGGCGGCGAACGCGAATGTTTTATTTCGAAGTTAAAAAGAACTGGTTGTAAGTTACACAGCTTTGAAAAGTTTATAAGGGTTAAAAAAATTGAGAAGAAATTAAATAAGTGGATTTCACTTGATTATACTCAGTAGGTAGTTATTGTTATTTTTAAATATGGAACATACTATAGAGAATAATCTATTATTCTCTCTATCTATCTCTGGCTTCGTTTATTATTTTATGAAAGAAATATATCCCAAAGTAAAATAAGTGAAAAACGTCCCAAGGCTTGTAAGTAAAAAAAGCAAAGTGACAAAAAATGGAACCTAACATTTCTAATAACACTATTTCATAGCAACGGAAAAATCGGTTAAAATGTACACTAATGTTAAAATTTCGAATTATTAAAAAATTAGACATCATGTAAAAATTACATATTTTTTCAAATAAAATTCTACAACATACTTTATTACTACAAATATACAAGTCCAATCATTTCACGTCCAAAAAAACAACTTAATTCCCCGTCTTCACCTACACCACACCACAATTTTCACATGGCGTTTCAATCGTCGCCACATAGATAGCGCTAATTGGTCGTTTGAGACGCGCCGCTAATGCGCGCGCGCAATAAATCCGACGCCGATCAAGTTCAATGCGACTGCATGTGAACACTCATAAAATAATGTTGTGTTGATGTTTTTAAATCCAGAGTCAAGGCCTCGGGTGATAGAAAGGCGAAGTGAAATCTTACTGCTGATTTTATAAAGCCATGGTAGCATAGTCAACATACTATCCCGAACCAATTTACTTGCTGATATTTTTGGCTTTTTTTCTATAATATTAAATCCTTGTCAGCATAATTGTGTTGAATGAGGAAAGATTATAGATGAAATTTGACTGCACTGGGCTTGCTATCAAGCGAAGAGGAGTGTGCAGTCACTTTGCCAAGTCGGATTAAAAAAGGGTTTCAAAAATTCAACCACCGACTATTCTTAGAATATCTAGATGCTGTTGTATCTAATTAAAATAAAGAACCCATACTTGACAAGAAGTAACTGACTCTGAGTTAAATCCTGCTTAATCTTCTTCTTCGTCTTTCCTTTCTTTCTTAATACAGTATGGGAAATATAAGTATTAGCTTAGAAGCCGACAATTAACAGGCTAATGTGGTTATAAACGATCCCCGCCCGTGACCACCCACAGCATCGTGAGTTATGGGCATTATTGCCGATATATGTTAAGTAGGTAATATACATAGTAATGACATTGGTGACTGGTAGAATACATGATTAGCCTACAACGACTCTAACTTGGTATACTAAATATCAACATGATAACTTTGTTTCTTACAAGCTGAAGAGAAGACGTAAATTTTGCAAAGTCACTGAAATTGAAATCTTTGGGGACGGTCATTGAAATATTATACTAGAGGGGACACTGCAAACAAAATTTTTGTAACAAAATGAAGGGTACATTCTATTTTTGTCTCTGTCACGCCTACGAAGTAACATATCTTCCCTCTCGCTTCAATGTATACCTTTGTGCACGCACCATACGCAGAGATTTTGTTCCTGATATCCGCTCTAGTATAATACCTCAATGGGGACGGTCAATGTTTTTGCAGTAGACTTACCGCAGCTGAAGAGACGAGAAAACATAATTTCCATCGGAATGCCCATAGCTGAATTAATACTTGAATCCTTTAGTGCATTCATCATAACCTATTGAGTAACATTTTTTTTATTGCAATGTATGGCGAGACGAGCACTCCGTTAGGGATACGACCGCTCATAACAGTAGCAAAACCAAATAACACCTTGAATTACGAAGCTTTGCTTGGCATGACACAACAATGCATTTACACTGCTGTATGATGTCAAAAATAGGCATTGCGGTGGTAACTATCCAGATGGCTTCTCACATATGAGAGACCAGACCAGTAACTATCGATAAAGCATTCATTAAATAAAACCTTTGTGCTTAAATTGGCCTATTTTATTTATCAATGGTTTCTTTATCAAAAAACGAATCAAAAAATGTACTAAGTCAATGAACCGGATAAATAGTTAATTAGATATCCATGTTCACGGAAATTGTATCGATAAGGTTGCGATAATTATTCTATCGAATCATATCATGATGGACTACTAACGCAGTGTATCATATCGGTTGAGCTATAGTGACAGCGGTAGAAAATTAGCAGCGTGGAAATCTTATCTGTCTCTTTAATGGTCTAGTGGAGATGTATACTCACGCCTTTTTCTCACAAGGGATAGGCAGGGGTGGTACCAGGGATATATTTTTTATTTTTTAACTAGCGGCCCGACCCAGCTTCGCCTGGGTGCATATATTTTTTGATTCCACTCCACACCAAATACATGTTATTTTTCGTATTAATCTCTTGTATACCTAAACTTGACATAGCTATCCTACTGTCTGGCTCAATCCCGTCTCATCCGTCTGTTCAGTCTCTTCCCGATCCGTCCCGTCCTTTCTCTTTTATTATCCATCCCGTCTTATAACGTACATTTACATTTCGTCCTATCAAATCTGTCAGCTATCCCAGCCCTCTCCCGTACCTTCCACTCTATTATATCCCGTCTCTCCATATAGATGTACATACAGGGTATATCAAGACTGCTACCGAAAACGAAGCCGGGTGGTAGTTTAAGCGACTTCAGACACAATGCAACAGAAAAAGTTGCAAAAAAAAGCGACAATTTTTTTTTTGTTATTTTTTTCCTATGGCCATATTTGGGTGGTAAATACATTTTTTTCCTAAAATAATAGTATATACCCTTTTATTTATAAATACTCTAAGGTATAAAAGTGTTTAAATTATTATTTTAGCAAAAACTGTGGATTTACCACCCAAAAATGACGATATTTAAAAAATCATAAAAAAAAAATTGTCACGTTTCTAGGCGAAATTTTTAATTGCATTGTGTTTGTAGCCACTAAAACTACCACCCGGCTTCGTTTTCGGTAGCAGTCTTGAGATACCCGGTATAAAGATTGCCTTATGAAATTTTGACATTAAAAACTTTAGCGTTTTTTATTGTCCATCCAATATTACGTCCCTTATTTCAGCACCAAAATGCTGTTTTTCCTAATAATATTGCACGCCATTACTTTTTGTTAGTAATAAAGTAATAATAACAATTAAAAAAAAGAATTGGCCAAATTGGTCCAGGCGTTGTTGAGTTATGCGCTTACCAACACTTTTTGTGATTCATTTTTATATTATAGAAGAAGATATTATAGTCCACCCTGCTTGCTTAGTGCGAGTTGGCGGATTTTATTTCACGTAGAAATTAATCCGAAAAGTCAGAGGTGTGCCCTGGGATTTGAACCCGTGACCATCGTTAACTTGTTGGCAGTCGCGTCTATTACGTTACCATATACAAATTAATAAAACCTTCATACTGCCTTACCAGGTGACGTAAGTAATAGAACAAATATTTAAAAATATAAAACTGCATATCGTTTCATTATAATGTCTAGATACGGCATCAACGTACCAATATTTTTTTTATTCTTGAGTCTGAAAACAATACTAATGCGAAATTTAAATATGTCCCCCAGCGCATCTAAAAGTATAAATTCAAAAAACAATGTCGTTTATGAAAACGAAAAATTATAATTAGATATATTTTGGTATACTCCGGCAAAACGCTTCGATAGAGTATACTTTGTTTAAAACTGTTGCAATAATCTCAAAAAACAATGGGCGATTTTGGTAGATGTGGACATCGTTTTAATTTACATTTAACAAAATTATGCGCAAGACGCCGTATCTAGATAATATTATATACACGATGTACCCATTTTTTGAATTTTGTTCTATTTCGTCAGCCGTCAATGAAAGACAATGGAAAGATAGATCATTTTACGTTGGGTGGTAGTTGAAGCTGGACCGTCTTTTACGTCTCCCGTCAAATAAACAAAGATCATCCTATACTGGCTGGACGCAACACGCTTGAACGATACCCAAGAAAAAGGTTTTTAGTATCTTCCTCAGAAATTTTCCTATTTTTCTCACCCCTAAAACCTTCCCAGGACTTCCACGAATATTTCAAGACCAAAATCAGCCAAATTGGTCCAGGCGTTGTTGAATTATGCGGTTACCAACACATTTTGCGATTCATTTTTATATTATAGATGATGGAAATAACTATTTATGGTCCTCTTCCCGCTGCCCCAGGGGAGGGATGCATCAAGGATATTTCGGGGTCACCGGCCTTCCAGCCCAGCGCTTGGATGGTAATGCCGAGCTTGATCCCTAACACTGACATCCTATGCTGGCATACCGATCAAAACCCCTCGATGGCCCTCTTCGCGTATATTAGAATGACCGTGGTCTCTGCTAGCGCGACTTGCCCCATGATCACCTTAGTGTTCCGTCCCACGATGTAATATTATGTGTAGTGGTGGGAAAATAAGATTAGCGAATTGTGAGTGTACCGAATGCCACCTATCCCCCAAAATTTCTGTGCCATCTCTATCCCTATTTGAAATAATCATATAAGCTTAAATTGTTATATCATCATCATCATATCAGCCACAGGAAGTCCACTGCTGAATATAGGCCTCCCCCAATGATCTCCACAATGACCTGTTGGAAGCGGCCTGCATCCAGCGACTTCCTGCGACCTTAGTCAGATCGTCCGTCCACCTTGTAGGCGGGCGTCCAACACTTCGCTTGCCTGTACGTGGCCTCCACTCGAGAACCTTTCGGCCCCAACGGCCATCGGTTCTACGAGCTATGTGCCCGGCCCACTGCCACTTCAACTTGCCAATCCTATGGGCTATGTCCTATGGCTATGCGTTCGGGAAACTTCGCGACGTCTTCTCGTCCAAAATACCTCAGTGCCTAAAATCGAAAGTCTTCGATAGTTGTGTGTTACCAGTGATGACATACGGCACCGAGACGTGGCCTCTCACTGTGGGCCTCATTAAAAGGCTCAAAGTCACTCAACGAGCCATGGAGCGGGCTATGCTCGGTGTTTCCCTACGAGATCGAATCAGAAATGAGGAGATCCGTAGGAGAACCAAGGTTACCGACATAGCCCATAGGATTGTTATATCATACATTAGGAAAATTCCAACTTTTTTATGAAGGAGAATGCTTATACAAAAACCTTTTACAAAATCACTGGTAACCTTGGCAGCAAATATTAGAGGTGCGTAACGCAAAACTAGTATTCAAATGACTGTTGAGCCTTTTTGTGTGAAGTTACAACACGATGAGTTACGGGTATGGGTTTTATTAAACAATGGCCTTGAGATAGCAAGTTTATTATTTAGTTATATTTTTTGTTTATTTTAGTTTTAACCTATTTACCCCCTTATTATAAATAGCCACTAATCAACCAAATAAACACGTAAGTTAGTTAAATTATGTTAACAGGAAATTAAACGTTTATTTAATTTAGCTATGCATAATGTTTTTTTCTACATATTATTTTATCTAATATTGCCACGTCACAGAAAAATAATGCTTTAATTCTCTTGACAATAATATCAAACGTCCAGCTTTTAGACATCCACTATTTTTCTGTTTAAAATTTGCTTTCAGTCATTTTAAAGTCAATGAACTGCTTAGTGGTTTTTGACGTCTATAAATAAGGTTTATTGAGTCAGGTAATGTTAACTTAAGAAATGCGTTAAGTCCTTATGAAAAGTAATAAAAGTTACCTTAGCGTCCTAGTTCCTATCATCGACATTTTGTATCAGCCCATATACGTCCCGCTGCAGGGCACGGGCCTCCTCTACAATCGACGGTACGATTGAGAGTGGTCAGGCCATATAGTCCACCACGTTGGCCTAGCGCGGGTTATCGGACTTACATCATCGTCATTATCATAATTTTATTAAATTATTTTCTTATAATATCATGACCCTTAACTACACTACTTCATCAAAGGACAGGTAACAAACCTCTTACTTCCCACAAAAAATATAACATAGATTAAAACTTCAATGTGAAAAAAACCTATCGCTAATCGATGATGTCAGCTACATTTATATAACAAATAGTTCATTTGTGGGCTTCTGTCAATGATGCAAGAGTGTCAATGCAACCCACGTGTGTCTGTAAATGGAGTTTGATAATGTTCGGACTTAAATCACGACTTACTGACAGCTTATAAAGCAATATGATTATTGGCTATTTACAATTAAAACAAAATTATTTAATGGTGCTGGTAATAGTGATAGAGATACAATTATCGCCATTATAAATATGTTCTCATTTGAGTATTTTACAGATACAAATTAAATTGCTGTTTAAAAAAAACTTTGTCGCGTCCATCAAATATGCATAAATGCTGCTGTTTGAAAACAATGATTCCATAATTTTAATTCTTGCGTTTAATTTGCGTCATTGTCTAATTGGGACATAAACTCTTCAGAAAATCAGTCTCCCTTAATATTAATAAAAATAGTAAAAATAATCAATTGTGCCGATATCCTCTAGCAATGGCGTGATAAAATTAAGCCTACTAAACTTTCAACGATGTGTAACATAGTATGAACCTAATGCTGCATTTTGCGCAAGTAGAATTGGCGTGCACCCAAAAATTATGTCAGATCACTTGGTCTAAATTCCTTAATTTTATTGTGTATTCAAATTTATCGACAACCCATCGATATTAAACAAGGAAGTGTGTTGAAATGTGCAATATTTCTTCTTAAACAGTTATTATTAAAATAGCTGAATGTTTCATAGCATACCTATAACACGCGGTTTTGGGTGATACAATATTATAATAACATGTTTATTAATATGCTCAATAACACTGAAGATTTATTTATGTTTAATGTTTATTTTATTATGTTAATATTTGGGAAATAAACAGAACAATAGTAACTATAAACACGTTTAAAATATTAATACTCAATCCAGCGAAGTTTACACTAATATTATATCCACTAATAAAGTAATGTTATAGATTACTAGGACATTTCACCTCGTGGTCAATATAAAAGACATATTTATTTGCGAATATCGTGCGTTAACAAATAATATTATTTATGTATAAAATTAGTTTAGGTACATTTGTTATTTGCGCTGTTAATTAGCCGTGTACGTTTTTCGTCCTCATTCATATACAGTTTTAAAACCTATTTTAGCTATCAAATATTTTGTCCCTTTCAATACTATTATGGAATCCACTTTTAGCAAAGGAGAAAACATTTTTTATTTATTTATTTATTTTTTTAATAACTTAACCATCTATCAGTAAGGCCGAAAAACATACAAGGCTAATTAACTACTTAAATTTAATTCAAACTCAAAACAGTTGGGTACCACTTCAATATTTTCCTCAAACGAGGCATATACTACGATTAGCGCAAAAAGAAAATTCGATTACGAGTTAAAAAAACTGATCCAACTCTATAAAGCCATTTTCGATTTTTTTTCGGTATCAGCCAAATAATGAATGCGTCTAAACTAATTTTGTACAAAAATATTATTGTTTATTTTCGCGGTATGTCCTAGGGCCGCGGTGTAAAGTTTCAGTACTAATTAAATTTGAATAAAATAGTATTAGTATTACAATTAATTTATGTCGCGTTTTGAGCATATTATAAGGATTGGCCTTTCGTTTTATTTTATTTATTTTAGTTATATAGAAATGCAGGATTTAATGGTCATGAACAACACATAAACATTTGATTTTTCCATATAAATTCTTGTAACCCGGCAGATTCAGCAATTTTTTTTTATTTCTGACGCAACCCTATTAATATGATACGCGTGTCATTGTTATGACATGGCTGGCTGCAGATTGTTGTTGCGCATCGTTCGCTGATAACTGGAGATGTCAAGGTGACTGTAGTGATAAGGGATATCTTGTTTCTTGGGAATATATCAATAACTTTGCGTATTATCCTTGAGCTTTTACTTTAATAGAGGGTACTTGACGAGTGGAGAGAGAATCCGATATAATTAAATTCTGATTTAGGCATGATAAATAATAGACAGTTGAATGTAGTGTTTATGTATCAGTTGCAACTTCGTTTTACAATATAGAAGGCCTTTATGGTGCGGAAAGCTCTCAGCGAAAAAGATAAAAGAAAATGGGGGTAGATTAAAAAATATCTCACAACGGTTAGACAAATAATATTTAAAATAGGTGGCATTATTACGACTTTGTATTTTTTACACAATAAATATGAGAAACAATGTGTAAGACAGTTATTAGCGAACACAACTATATTCTAAATACAAACATTGCAAACGGGGTTAATCATCTTTTAGTGCTATAAACTACGCAAAAGTGAACACAATAAATAACCTACTAAGCACAAGGGATTTAGGAGAAATAAATCTGTCAAGCACTCTCACTTACAGATAACACAATGTGTAATAAATAACGATCATTAATAAAACATGATTAAATACTCGGCGTAAGCGGAATGAAGCGCACATCACTAAAATAATAACATGTTCTAAGAATACACGCATATATGTAAGTACTTATGACTATAGAATTGAAAAGGATTATTGGGGCAAGCGAACAAGTAAGGTTATTAAGAAGATAAAAAAATATTTATTTAAAGTTTACAGAAAATATAGTACAATTGGCGGTCTTATCACACAAGGCAATTTCTGATAGACAACCATTTGACGGATATAAGAGAAAAAGACGATAGTTGGGGCAAGATCTGCGTCAGGAAAATATGGGTGATTAATCAAAACCAAATAACTCAAATTGGGATGGTTGGTAGCGGTTGGAAAAGGTAGGCTGAAGATTGAACCCAGCAGCATATTATGGAAAAGTTCTGTGTCTGACAATGAACGCAGATGGACTGATGATGATGATGAACTCAATTGGATTCGATAAAACCTGAAAATCATATATTCTATAAGACAACCAAAGTACATACAGTCAAAAATACTCAACATTTCAATAGCCTAAATATTCTTTCACTTATTTTCGATTTAATGTACCAAACACTTAAACGGAACACATACATACAAAAACACAATTTCCGAATCACATTTCTACGAAACACCGAAAATACCTTTGAATAAATTAAAACAGCCGACATACTCAGACTCTGGAGGACATCATTAGTCAAGTTGGTAACAAGAGGAGTTTTTATGGCCACGACGAGGTACATACAGTTGGTACAAGCTCCGAGGAACTAAAGTTAGACTTTATAAATGCGCGTCCAGATTAAATGAGTGTTGGAGAAATTATACAGGACGTAGATATTGCATCGTTGTCGACATTGAATGTTGCTGCTTCTTTAGTTTTTCTTTTTAGTAATGTAGTTTTTTTTATAAAAACCTTTATTTCGTTATAACCTTTATTAGGTTCGTCAAAACGAATTAGGTATATTTATTTATAAAAAATAACACAACAAGTTTAAATAAACGTGACAATTGGCGGTCTTATCGCTTACCGCAATTTTTTCCAGACAACCAATAGATGGACTGAATTGAAAAGAAGCTAGGAAAAAAAGTGTGGTCACAGCAAAGGGAACTAAATTCTTACTTACTAGATCAACCATTAATAGATTGATCTAAACACTAGTGCATTTGAGTGATTTTTAATGTAATTTGGATATTATTTGCTCCATAAAATATAAATGTTTTAGTACATTAAATAGTCGTGTCAGCTAGTTAGTATCAAAATGATTGCTTATAGTAAGTACAGGTAAATACAGTTCTTACAAGTCTTAACATTAAAGTTGGACTTAATACATGAGGGTTGAGATTAAATGCGAGTTTTGAGGTTACTCGTGACGTGTAATTTGTTATACAGTGGATGCATTGCGCGATTGTGGAGATTGATTGCTAGATTCTTAAGATTATTATTGTATGTATTCTTACGGCCTTATGCATAGATAATTTCTAAAATATATTACCAGCAATTCTTAAATATATTACCTAAATCAGGCTCACACTGTACCAGCCCATATACGTCCCATTGCAGGGCACGGGCCTCCTCTATAATCGAGAGTACTATTGATAGATGTTAGGCCATATAGTCCACCACGCTAGCCTAATGCGGGTTGGTGGACCTACATACCATAAAAATTCTTATCGCTACGGTATGCAGATTTCCTCAGGATGTTTTCCTTCACCGTTTTAGTGCGTGGTGATTCACTATCAATACACACATGACTCCGAAAAGTCAGAGGTGTCTCCTGGGATTCGAACCCGCGACCACCGTGAACATGTTGGCAGCCGCGTCAAATCCGTTTATCAACAGGCTACCACGCACTTCAATACAAATCTGATATTCGCTAAACACAAATATAACCAGTTATTTTGTATTCTTTAAATTATTAATTCCGTAGCTACTTTAAATAAAGAATACATCAAAGATGACACAACGCATTTAATTTAAACACCGGTTGTCACGTAAACACTTCAAAGAGCTTTCAAGTTGAATACAAAAGTATTTGTTAATATTGGTTCAAAAAATACATTTTTGAGATGATTCTGTGGTTTGTTATCTTGAAATGTGAAAGTATGGAAATTATAATGATGTTGGAATTGTGTATGGATGGATTTTCGTCTTACTATTGAAACTAAATAAATAAATACATCTAATAGTCACATATATAGTCCTGACCCCACACTAATATCTAATTTTGTTTCGTGGATATCAGGAACTACGAGAGACTTTTTGGAGACCCGAAACAAATACCTGTGGATCACACTATATTTGTCTCGGTGCGGGGATCGAACCCGCGGCCTCACATTTGACTAACCGCTCGCGTCTAACCAACTTAAAGCTTAGTCTTTTCATCATACTTCAGTTCAAGAACAGTTCATTCATTTCATCATTTTTTGGTAGCTATTCTTGGCAGGATAACTGTCAAACTTTTTTACATATGAAATTTCCAAAATGTAATCTTATTAATTATTGGCTAAAATAAGGATGTTATTTATGTCAAAAAAACCGACACGCAACTGTAAAGCAATTAAAAGTTAATAAATAAAATATTTTTAATTTCGCAAATCATTACAAACTGAACGCGTCGGGATGACACATCACATTCGGTTTACACCGCCTGTCACGCAGCACTTCAAAGTGCTCCCGGGTCCCGGATTCCTCACCCGACTGACAGGACGCTCCCGATATGAAAGAACACAATGAAAGACGCTTTTAGTGCTATAATACCTTTTATTTCTAAGTAAATCGGGGTGCGGTGTAATTTTAAAATCAGTTTTGTCGCGAATTGTCTGAAGAATTTATATTCTCGATTTTGCGTAGTACTACTCGATTTGCAGTATTACATTATGTCTTTATTCAGTGGATAATACGAGTATAAGCAAATACATACATACATAAACTCACGCCTTTTTCAAGGGGTAGGCAGAGGTGCCAGGACACCCACATTTCGCCTTGTATGTTCTGTCCCACGATGTGATAGGTGGCGAGCCTATCGCCATATCGGGCACTAATTCCTGACTCTGGGCTGATAATGAATAGAAAAATCCAATATCACTTTGCCCAACCCGGGACTCGAACCCGAGACCTCAGCTTTGAAACCGTACTCTAGTACAACTACGCCACCGAGGCAATGCTTATATCGTGCTGATATAAGCAAATGGGTGAAAATAATTTGTATTGAAGTTACTAGAAATATTGTTACACTATTAAAGCTTAGTTGTAGGATATAATGTGAAAGGGAATGAATAGTACTAAGGTGAAAACCCTAAGCCCTTATGCATTGCCTATTGAAGCTGATGGTCAAAATTATATAGCAATACACCCAGCAATTATAACGAAAGTAACCAAACAATTAGATATCTAACAAGGATATACTGGTTTGTAGATACATTCATAACCTGCCGATGACGATGCAATAGCACAATATGCAACAGTCATCGATCCCAACTATAATTCGAACATTAAACAGAAAATCCACAAAATTTCAGAACTACAATCCCCTTTTTAAAGTGGGTTATTGGTCCATATGGCACATTCATCACGCTTGGAACGCGAGGGGTCGCTACGTGACATAACATAGAAAACTTCACCCCGCGAGGAATTTAATAACAATAGCATTACGCATCAGCGTTTTCCATCACGTCTCGAAATTAAAATATAATATTGTACAAAAGATAACGCATGGATGGATTTCGGTTAGTGTAAACATTGAAAAAAATGATAGGACTGGGTCGGTATTATTAGACGTTTTATTGTGTACTGGATTTGAATAAATTTTCTGATATATATTTGACGATATCTGTTTTATTTATTTACATATGAAAACTTTTTAGAATCCTTTCTTCCGCAGATTACTTTGACTTCTTGTAAAAGATTATCCATATTCATATTTGAACGGTGGAATGCCAATAAAAAAATCTTGCTATTTCAAACCCATATCCGTGGATACTTTTTTTTATAAAAATGTTCTTGTAATTACACCAACTTTTATAGCTATTCAAAGAAGATTATGATCACTTAGTTTTAGATGAATGTTACAGTATCTGCCAATCCTATAGCATAAAAACTGGCATCAGACTAGTCGCTGGCCCATTGAAAATTACAGACCATGCGTCCATCAACACTAGGCGAATACGCATCCTAAGTTGATTGTCACTTACGAAACCCTGCTAGGGTTTCGTACTTTTTAAGACATACGCACTTGGTCATCATTCATCTCCCTCCTTTTTCTTATTAAATACAAATTAATTATCCAAATGATGTTGTCCACAGGTATTTGTTTCAGGTCTGGGTATTTGTGAGACCCTAAAATCTACCCACGGCACTAGACTCGATCTTAGTGTGGGGTCAGGACTATGTATGTGACTGTTGACACCCAATAGTTTAAACTATCGCTCGATCACCCTGCGTTGTCCGAACTCTAATTCTGTACTCATTATACCCGTGGTTTTACTGTATGACTTCCTCATTCTTCAAAACTAACGTGGTCAACAAAGGCGTATTGAGATTGTAATGTGAGCTAACACTGAACTTGGCACAATGGGCCGTAACACCTGCCTCTAATGAACTGGAGGTGTAAAATACACGGTAACGTGAACTTTCGAGCAAGTATTAGAAATGAACTTAGTATTGCTGTTGTTCGTATTGGAATTTATTTTGAAGCTATGTAATCTTTTTTGGTATAACAATAGCATAGATAGACTGTTCATCTTTTAGCCCTGGGTAATTTCTTTCATTTGTGAGCCTGGATATCATGATTTTCTCGCAAATTCTGAAGTCCTATTTAGGTAGAACCCAAATTAAAATATTAACTAAGCCGTACTAGGCGAACGTTAGAGTACTAAACAAGAATTTCAAATGTATGTAAAGAAAACCAAACCGCTCTAGTTCAGCGTCATTACGTCACACGAACACATAATTATCAGAGACATCAATGCTCTCAACTACACTCAACTTAGTAAATACAACCAAAGATGCCAAATTCTAATTCAAATATAGGATACAAAAAAGTCAGAAACAGATACGTTAAACTGCAAACAACTTTGACGCGGTGTATTTAAAAGCTCATTTGAAGATACCGCGTGTTTTGTGACGGCGCGGCGCGGCGCGACGCGGCGCGGCGTGGCGCCTCGCATCGCTCCACTAGTCATGCGATGAACGCTCTGTACACACCCTTGTTTGTGCCAACCCTCACAATAGCTCCAGGTTGGACAATATCTACCAGGGGTCACAAAGGCCCCAGTGTATTTAGTGTTACCCGTAATCGTTTGTTGACGTATGAATGGGCTATTTGAATGATGTTTTACTTTATCGTGGCAAAAAAAAGTAAATAATATCCTATAGATAGATATTCCAGATAATAGATCGTTGCATGGTTGATTTTTCACATATAGTTGATAATTACTGTGACTTGTCATATCTAGTTCACTAATGAGAGTCATTATGTGTTTAACATCTTATCTACGACTATAAAAAAACATTTAAATTATTTTTTTTAATAAACGATCTTTCACATCAGACGTTACAACCACAGAAAATTACTCGATAACTCACTCAGTACGCATATTAAATTCCAAGTACGAAATCCGAGCAAGATTCATTTCCTGCTATAACATCGTAAACGGAAATTCGGCAAGTGGAGTACAAAAAGAGGGCAATCTCGTCGACACCACCGTTCGTCCAATAAGTCAAAATTACGAGAGTGTGGGCGGCGGAGCGTATCGCCTTGCATTATTTATACCGGCTGCACCTACTTAAACATGGAAACATACGGGAGGGTATACGGGGCGGCAACGCTGCTTAATTTATTAATACTTTTTTTGCAATTAATGGCAAGACGAGCACGCCGTTCGCCTGATGGTTATGAATTACAAAGCAATGCTTGGCATTCCACTGCGGTCGCCATGCTGAGACATAAGATATTGATTCTCAATAGTCAAATTTATTAGAATTACTAATAATTAATAACTACTGGACATATTGAGACTTATTGTCTTATGTCATACATTGCTTTGTAACTCCTGGTATTGGTTGGTTTTTTTACTGTCCATAAGCGGTTGTATTGCTTACCATCAGGCGAATGGCATGTTAGTTAGACATGCTAGTCTCGCTGTTCATTAGTAATTTAGCTAAGGAATGATGAACATAGAGAGAAAAATCTCCAAAATTTAACCATGAATAATGAAAACTAAATAGATGCATTGGGTGAATACGGAATATGAATAGTAGTTCCGGTAAGTGTAGATGTAACTTAAACTGTAACCACCAAAACGATGACTCTCAAAATAAAGACCAAGTCAGAAGTACCATAAATATTAATATTTGACAGCCTTGGCGCAGTCGGTTAGACGCCGCCTGTGAAACGAGAGGCCGCGCGTTCGATCCCCGCACCGAGAGAAATGTTTGTGCGGCCCACAAATATTTCGTTCGGGTCTGGGTGTTTATGAGACCGAAAAGTCTCTTGTAGTTCCTGATACCCACGACACAAGACTCGATCTTAGTGTGGGGTCAGGACTATGTATGTGACTGTTGGGTGTTATTTATTTATTTAAACTGTCGAGCATGTATAAGCATGAAAAGACCTGCGAATTTTGCAAATCCAAATCCAATATATTTGTATACAAAGTAGATCTTTAAAATGCAACGAATGGAAAGGAGTCTCAAAGGTGGAGCTTTAACATTAGAGAAACGTTTTTAAACCAACAGCATCATTTAAATAACATCTGCATATTTACATATGAAAAACAAAGTCACGCATATATCATTCGGAAATATTAACATATCAAAAACATTCAAATAAGAAATACAAATTCCGCAAACATGTTCAATTGTTTCTAATTTGCACTATTGTGTTTGAGACACTTAAAATTCAAGACTAATACTGAACAGTGGACTGCAATAAATCTGGCTGTCTCAGGTCATAAATACAACACCGAAAAAACTTTGTAATCAATAATTTAAATTCTAATATCGTTGTACTACCAATTGTCTACGTGATTGATTTCATATTAATGTTATTCGGCGGGCGCCGGCGCGATCTAGTACCGTGTGACGCCGAATTTACATTGACGGCTCCGAAGAGCCACCCAGACACTAAAACGTCACTTTAAACCAACATAGGGTGTGTAAATATAGAATGAAGATTTGCATACACGCTGCAGACAACCAAAACCATCATGCCGTTAACAATTATTGCTTGTTTCTCGCCGAGAATACCAACGAAAATATTTCTTGAGTTGTCTGCGGACGAAGATATGCAAATTCCTAAATAAATGTATTTATTTTAGCGAAAATAGTTAAGAAAAACGATTTTTAAGTGACGAGTGAAGTAAAATTAAAATTAATAAACAACAATAACAATGAAATACAAATGGCAACTGCAATAGCGATGAACAAACCGCCCGTCCCTAAATCAACAAAGAATCCTGACGATCTTAAAATAGAATAAGCAAATGATCTAATGCTAAGATCTCTCCGCGATAATGTGCTTTGTGAAACATCTAAACCAAGTGGTTGCAATTAGATAAACGCTTTGGTCAATTCAATTGGTCAATGGTTCAAAGTTCAGTTACTAAGTCACAACAACATATTCATTTCTATACAATTGCGGCTATAGCCTCTAAAGATTCTTTGGATTCTTTAGCTGGGCCAATTTATGAATGAGAACACCTGCAGTAGTCCAGAATTTTCGTCTTAATACTGAGGCATAGTTATTGATTGAATTGCAAATTTCTACAACGTGAATTTCCCGGCTATCGTGCATCTTGCGATTTACATACATTGATACTGCCTTAATGGAACGACAAAACTTTCTACATTCTTTGATGTATTTCAGAATTGTAATCAGTTCATTAAGTGACGCTATTTGATTTATTATCTTGACTGAAATGAAGTCGTAAACTTGAATTGTTATCGAAATATTGATGTTTGTAATCATAATATTATTTGTTATTGTTCCTTTGTAAATATTTAGCAAATCTACGTTTGTTTCCAAAAGCTTCTTGGGGGATTAAACATCAAAGAATTATGACTGTTTTTCCTTCTCAGTATTTTTTATAGCTTTTTTCATTGTATAGACAGTAAAAAAAAAGTATGAAGTTACAGAAACTTTTTCATCGGGCAACACCCAATTTTCTTTTAAGAGAGTATCAAATATTTTCCAAGATCCACTCATATCTATATGAATACAAACAAATATGGCAGCTTTAATAATTTTATTTCACATAATTAATATTGCCAATGGTCCATCAACCTTCCAAAGAACAGGATACACCTACGATCTTTCTGGAACTAAAAATATCCATGGATAATTATTAAATTAAGCAACATTACGCAAAACTATTCCTTCTGTCGTTTCTCTTTTATATAAAGAAACGAATTATTAAAGCTCAGTAATGTTCGCATTAACACACCCCTTTACAAATACAAAGGTCAGGTTTGGCGCAATATCTTTTGTCATTTAAATCAGAAGGTCAGGTAGGTATTTAGAAGCGCATTAAGGGAATTATCATTAAAAGCGACGTATAATGATAAAAATATTCAATGTTTTTGAAATTCGGCAGTTTACTAATGAAAGTTGCAGAAATAAACGATACTAACCACGAATATTCGTTTTTTATCAGTACAACCTAAAATTCTTGTGTCAAATATAATTCTATTTAAAGTGAGGCATTGAGTTACGTGGATATTTTACAACTCTCTAACCTCTTCCCGAATTTCCCATTCATGTGCTATTTTTGTTTCCGTCGCTAATGTGTTGGAACCCGTTTTTCCAGTGCTACATTATCATTAATAATTTTCTTTTGCTGTTTTTCTTTTGACATTTTTAATAGTTATTTTGTTTACACAACTCACATTAATAGTTGCTGGTTTTAATATTCAAAAATGTTAATATTCTTAATTTTGTGTGCATATTATTTTTTTGTGTTTCGTCTGCCTCGGTGGCGAAGTTGTACTACAAATACGGTTACAAAGGGGATTCGAACCAGAGACCTCATCTCGGGTTCGAATCCGGAGTCAGGAATTTGTGCCCGATGTGGCGATAGGCTCGCCCCCTATCATATTGTGGGACGGCGCATACAAGGTGAAATGTGGGTAGCACCTCTGCCTTAATGTATGTATGTTTTGTTATACTACTGTGTGTTTTAAATATAAGCAAATTGGAGTCTATCTAAATAAGACTTGTCAAAAATATTTTAAGTCAATTGTAAATATCTAATAAAAACTTTAAAGTGGGACTGTTTTATTCAATTGTCAGAACTCGTAAAAAACTATTTCCTTCTGCTTTAATTAAATTCAGGACAATCAGGGTAAATTCTGGATTGTTTATCCTTCTTGAGAAGTTCTGAGAAATGCGCGTAAAGACGGGTTATAGAAGGAAAACAACACAATTTATTCTTTGTCTCTGAATTGAAGTAGTTGCAATGAAGATAAATATAGATGAGTTATAAAATTAAAATAACTAAACTTTAATTGACATAAACATTATATTTAGTTGAATTTTAACCTAGTCTTCCATATTCATTTTTGAATAGAAGTTTCGGTTGTAGTTAAGCTAAAAAAAACTTAATAGTATTGTAACATAAGATATTTTTTTTAAGAAAAATGAATGTGATATTGAAATATGCGTAAATAGTCGAGTTGCATAGGAATGTTATTAAAGCACAAATATAAATCCTTGGAATCAATAATATCGTACGAAGAGATTAATAAATAATTTGACTCAGGACAGTGATATATTTGAGAGGAATCATTTGGCGCTTTACAGAATGTGCCAACTCAAAAGGAACATCGTTTACACATACCCCGGAAATTGGTATATTTTAATCACAAGACATGTATTTACAGTGCTTAATTGATTGTAAGCGCAGTTCAAAAGTATCCACCTCTCTCTCTCTCTTTCTGTCTGTCCCTCTTTTCAGCGATAAGCCTCCCCCGCCCCCGTGGATCTTCACATCAACCTGTTGGATGCAGCCTGCATCCAACGACATAAGTATCCACCTAGAAGTTACTATTTTCCACTGTTTGGAGTAAACAACTTGATCAAGCATGGGACTGCCGTCCGATGCCAATGGATACTCTGCCTGGGCGGCATTGGCACTTACCATCAGGTGCAATGCCGCCACTATGCCAGGCCATTATAAAAAAAAAGTAAGCCCCAATCAAACCCGGATAGGTTAATCACAAAACGATGTAATAACATGGATTATTTCGACGGGATTTCCTCCATTGTGTGTGATGGTGACGATTCTGGTAAATACGTAGAGTCTACCACCAGCTTCTTAAATACTTATTCAGTATCGAGGAGATCTGGGAAAATTTTTGCTTAGAAATTGTGAATTGATTCTTATACGCCTCTAAATTGTATATACGGGGTATCCCCAACCACAATATACCTCTTATTGCCTTGATTATTATAACTCGTGATGAATAACTTTATTAACGAGCAGTGAAATATTTGCTAAGAACCTATGTAAAGTTAGTCATGGAAAAAAAGAAAGTTTGTCTTTGCTGTTTTAGCCATAGGTCCAACACCATTTTTAATCGTAAGATATCCTAACAATGAATTGACATCATTTATGTAAAATATTTCCAGAGCTTTATTGAATTTTATATCAGTTTTTAAAGCAACCGCATTTTTTTAAGTTTCTTCCTACATATTACATAAGCCATTTTATTAATACTTTAACCGACAGTTAACTAACAACCGTAAAATGTCACCGCGGTCGTCATAAAGTTTCACTGCCACTAATTTAACGACTGCTTTGAGTATAAAAAAGTCCATTTTTTACGCAACATTACACCAGAAATATCACGGAAAATGCATTTTCAAATTACACGTGTATCGACAGTGTTATTAGTCACTAAGTAATAAAATATCAACTTTGGTTAGATAAAAGGCAATAAAAATAGTATAGTTACTCGATTTTTGCGTTAATAATTGAATTTTTCGCAGCACCAAGGCTTCTACTACGAATGTCACTAAATATGATGGATTTATACAAATTACTACGTATATATATCAGGATCATAATATGTTACTATTTATTAATATAATATGGCATTCTCGTGAGCAATTATTTATTTTCTTCTTGCAATTTAATTTCTTTGTAATTTAAATGTAATATTGGATTTTTCTATACATTATTAGACGGGAATCAGGAATTTGTAGCCAATATGGCGATAGGCTCGTTCCCTATCACATCATGAGACGGAACATAAGACGCCAAAAAAGGGAGTTGATGTTTGAATTTATGTTTGTAAATAACAGGAAAAATCAAGGGCAAGGTGACAATTGCAATTGTTACGCCATGTTGCCGCATGCATATTTACACACTGGCGCAAATGCATTACCGCTGACCTGAGTTCATCGCTTTAAATGTTTTTAAAATCCTTTCTTGCCTATTGTAAGTATACCGCGAAACTTATAAAAGGAAAATAAAGAACGAAGGTGTTCTTTCCATGCATATATGTATGTTATGTATGTATGTATTAAGGGCGAATTCAATGCCATTCAAAATACTAAAGTTTGATGCTCTATTGCGGTTATTTTGTACTACTGCGATGGGACCTTACAATTTTAAACTGTTTAAGCAGTCGTTATGGATTACTTTTTGCAACTAGCGTTCGGCATAATTAATGGTTTGTACAACCGCCCATGGAAATCTATAACGTTTCGCGTATAGATGAAAAAATGGAAAAGAAAAAGAATGGGCAAAATGATATTGGACAAGCAATCTGATTCAGTGAACACAACACAACAGCAATGCCATCGGATTTAATACATGTACTCACTTAGTGTCGAACTTCTTTAAGAAGTTGTTTGATACATCACCCTTCCAAATTTCCGTTTACTTAACCAGAATCTCATTCCATCAGTGTCATTGTTCGCTAATGGGTGCCGCAAATAAATTTCGCATCTCATATAAATAAACGTAATGGGTTCAATTCCATATTTACAAGTACGTTCCTGAACATCAGACGTGTGTCGATATCGATGTATCTTCGGCCCATTATCCTGAAGGATAACAGACAGATGTGCTTCTTATTGAAAGTGGCCACTTTATTTTAGAGTTGCCGAATTAACTTTTATACATCTGTATCAACCCATATACGTCCCACTGTAGGGCACGGGCCTACTCAACAAGTGAGAGTACGATTGAGAGTGGTTAGGCCATATAGTCCACCACGCTGCACTGGCCTAATGCGGATTGGTAGACTTACATACCATAGAAATTCTTATAAATTGCTTTGGTATGCAAGTTTATGTAAATTGAGTAACTAATTATATTCTCGAGTTTTATTAAGGTTTTCGCTCCTATACTTAAGGAAAATAACTTTTTAGCTTATAGGAGACACTGTGCTTTTCTGAAAGTACATTTGAAGGAAAGGTCGGTAAAAATATTTAAAGATAAATTATTGAGTAAACGGCCCTTTAAACAGTAGGAACACGGCAAATCCTTGACAACATGATTCTAGTTTCTATGTGTCCTTATATTTTAAGTGTGTCTCTTAAGAAAATACAAAAAAACATGCATACATGTCACAAATGAATTTACATTTTTACTTCAAAAACCCTGTACCATAGTGGTGCTCTTATTACCTACAATAAAAATGCTCCTAGCATTTACCTGCGTGATCTTATCTCCTTGAAAATGACCGCCGTGCCGTTAGCCTAGCAATTGCATGTTTAATGCGATTGCAATAGTCACAGTAACAGGATGTATTTTTTATTTATCATTGAATATGACCTTTTTAGTTAAGAATATTATTTTCTGAGTATTTGATTGCGTCTTTATCTGTTCTCATTACTATTTTTATCCACTTTGTGTTATTAATTAGGTATATTTTTTATCATCTCTGTCTAGTTATCGCACTTTTTGCTCAAATAATTAAATTATTATAAATATTCATGTAGGAGATAGATTTGCCGTGGAAAAAACGACGGTCAATCGAAACATTTATTACGTTTATTTGCTAAAAATTAACCGACGTATTATTTGCAGTTTGTTTCAATATTGCTTGCTCTGCATGAGATATAATCGCCGAGATTTCATATAAAAAAATCAGATAAAATGTATGAACAACAGTAAAAAGTAAGGGAAGTTTTAAAATTTCTCAAATTCATAAAATTCAAATTCGTTAAATAAGACAAATCCTGTAAGTATGCATATCTTAAAATATATACTAAAACAAATATTATAAACCGTTACATAAGCCGCAAAGCAATTAGTAACAAAAAATGTTTCAATTTAAAATCCTCTCAGTCTTGCTCCAAAAAATTGCAAGGTAATAACGAGAAGGAGTGCCCCAAAGATAATGATGTCAATCCTGCGCTGACACTAAGAACTTTATGAATGCTTCCAAGAACATTGCTTCATCAAATGCATCAGCATTTCCTTATTTCATCTCAGTACATAATCCTGGATGTGGGCGATTTACAAATTTAGCTTGAACAATACTATTCTCATATGCTTTGACTAATTTTATTATGATATTCCAAAAAGTGTTCAAATAATCTTTTGATTCTTGCCTAAGTCTTTAGTACTTACAAATCTTTATAATTGTTGTGACATATATTATTTTTTCTAATGTCTGCACTTCAGATGATTCGTCTACGTGATCGGAATCACGTAGGGTCTAAAGAGCAATTGATTTATTATTATCATTAAGGAAACCAGGTGTCTCATGTCACGTCACGCTGAGTATCAATCTACGTAGCGCCATTTAGAGCATTGTTTATTAAATTTCTGTCATATCCATAAGAATATTTTAAATGAGTCCAGTTCTTGATATCTCATATTTTGAAAGAAGAGTAGAGCATTGTTTATTGAAATTCTGTCATATCAATCAGAGACGCACGACGCAGCCTAAAAACTTAAATCTATATGTATCCAATATTTGACGAGAAATAATCAATTAATGCTCGAAGCATGACTAATATTGAGAACATAAACTTCAACGGAATGGAGAAATGAAATACAAATTAAAATACAGGGTTTATCAAGAGTGCTACCGAAAACGAAGCTGGGCTACCACCCAGTGTTTTAGTGACTTCAGACATGGGCGTAGCCAGCCATGGGCTCAGGGTGGGGCAGAAGTCTAAAATAATATTTAAGTAGCAAATTATACTCATTGTTTCCCCGGTTATTTTTGAAACGAAGTTCCTTATTTTCATACAAAAAGGTTACACCCTATAGCAACATGTATCCACAGGGTATATCAAGTGTGCTACCGAACACGAAGCCGGGTAGCGGTTTAAGTAACTTCAGGCACAATGCAACTAAAATTTTTGCGAAATTAAATTATAGTTTTAAAAAAGTACGCCTTTTTATACGATTCAACTAAAAAGCAAAAAAAAAATTATAATGAGTTTAGGATTAGAAAATGGAGTAAAATACATACATTTTATTGTTACAAAGCGTGGGGTGCTTACACAGATCACTCCCAATAGATACCTAATGCAAGGCAGCGGTTGCGCCCAACACATATAAGATATCAGATAGATATAAACCGATGCCAAATGTCGCGTCATCAGTGTCGTCCAAGTAGTGGACCCGCACATGGCGTCGCACGTTAGCGAAAATTACATTTTGGGAACTTAATATTACAGTTAATAATGATTTGTTCAATAAAATGGTGTGCAAAAAACTCAAAAAAAAATTGCACAATAGGAACAAGGAATTGAATGAAAATAAGAATTGCACAAATTTTAACTATAGAAATATATTTTGTTTACTAAAACATTGTACATGTAATGACGAATCTAAGCACTCCATATTTTCACTACAGACACAGCTGACGATACTTTAACCACACGTGTGAACTTGTATTGTGACGCTTTCTTGTTTTTCCAACGCCAAGAACGTTCGAGAAAGACAAAGACAGAGACACAAGCATGCGCCGATTCAATGCGCCTAATTCTCTAGTGCTGCGCGCGCACCGTTACGTTACCGGGCGTTACACTTTTTCATAAGTGACTCCCAGCCGCAACCTAATTTAAGACGTTGTCACGTCAATAAGAAAAATCGTATTTTGCCTGCTCTCGATTGTCGAGCTCGTCAAGACGATTCCTCTGACTCCAAACACGGGGGGTTTACTTTAAGAAATGACGGAGTTATGCCTGGACAAATATTTTAGGGGAGAGAGGGAGGAATTTGGGGATTTGGTTGGGGCCAATCTGTAGAGCTCACCGAGCCGGTTCCAAAGATACCAAACTCGGTGGGTCTACGATCTATATTGGCCGAGATAGGATTGGGGGGGGGGTGAGGTAAATTTTCGGGGTGGGGGTAAGGGAGGGGGGGGGGGGAGGAAGGTTTCGTGGGGAGGCTAACTTAAATTAATTTTTTGGAGGTAAAATATTTTTTTGGGGGGGTAATTTTTTGCATAATTTGGGATTTCTGGCGGGGTCAATTTGTAGCCCTCACCAAGACGGTTCCGAGGATACCAAACTCGGTGGGTCTACGACCTATGTTGGCCGAGATAGGATTGGGGGGTGAGGTAAATTTTCGGGGTGGGGGTAGGGGAGGGGGGGGGGGTAGGTTTCGTGGGGAGGCTAATAGGCACTATTTCGGAATAAGGGTGGGGGAAGGCAGGGGGGGGGCTATGGGACAATTTTGGAAAAAGTGGGTGAAACTGAAAAATAATTCTCTAGTGCTGCGCGCGCACCGTTACGTTACCGGGCGTTACACTTTTTCATAAGTGACTCCCAGCCGCAACCTAATTTAAGACGTTGTCACGTCAATAAAGTATCTAAAAAAACGCAATAAGTTTTCATCGATAACTAATATTCTTTAAATTAATTTGGTCCCGAGCGAGCTCAATTTATACTGGTTAATGTATCAATGTTAAACAGTCGAGTTCGGATGGAGAATCAGCCGTCTCTTTTCCGCATAGCAATAACCGTAATAAGGCATCTTTTTTTGGCGAAATCACGCGTTCTTCTAGTGTTTGACGCATGTTTATAATATAATTCCCGGAAATATCGATATTGTAAAACAATAATGTAAATTGATTTTATTAAATGACAATGTCACAAAATATATATTGATTTAAATAAAAATTGCAAATTACCATAATTACGTTATTTTATGTAATTTGAAATAGTTTTTGTTAACAAGGTACTTTTACAATATTTCTTTATTTATCTTTGGCGTAATTATATTTCCTTTTTTCCCTCTAGTTGTATACGTTTTCAAATATAATGGGAGGGTATTTATCATAAGTTTTAGTATACTAAGTTTATTGAGAATCAGTAGCACAAGCTATTGTACTAATTTTAACATACGTTGTATATATCGTCTCAAAAACATTCATAGTTCGTCAAGTGGGTTTCATCGTCACTTGTCGATATTACATTTACTACAGCCGTCGTCAGAATTCAAGAATTGGAATAAGTTATTGTAGCCCTTTAGGGCGTGAGGTTTAGTTATTTACTATTTCATATTTTTATCTCATCTTTTATATCAACACTTAATTTGGGTATTTCGCCATTATGGTATACAAAAATAAACGGTGAATAATAGAAATAAAACCGTTACATACTAAAGTATAAATCTTAATCCTATTTTATTCGTAGTTAGCGGTTGCCGGTTGGTATAATTTATCAGATCAGGCCGGTGAAAAAATATTATCAAACATTTAACAAGTTGGTAATTAAGTTATAGAAGCGATCAAAACACATGAACTTACTGGCAAATCGAACTATCGATACATTTTTTTATTTATCGACTTATGCCTCATCTCTCCAGTGAAGTCCACGTGACCGCGCTGCAACCCGCCCACCCCCCGCGCAGTTCCCTTTGTTGGCGTTTTCGGTTCAAAACAAAACTATCGTAATGCGGTATCTATTGGAAGTGATCTGTGGGTGCTTACAACCTTTACTACATCGTATCAATCGAAAGTGTGTCGAGCAGGGTAGTTTACCTCATACTTAGAATATCAAAAATATATTCGTTGAAGGTCATACAGGTATATGCACCGACCTCGACACGTTCAGATGAAGAAGTAGAGGAGATGTAAGTGGGGCCCTACATACTTCCAAACCCTCCTTTAATGTTGTTATAGGGTAGGTATTTCAACGCAGAGTTGAAAGTGGGGCAATTTGAACATAGGCTACAGAACCCCAGGGGTAAGAGGCTGGCCGACTTTCTAGAGAAAGAGAGGCTCTTTGCGATGAACTATTTTTTCCAGAAGCCGCCTCACAGGAAATGGACTTGGCTGAGTCCTGACGGTTCTACGAGAAACGAGATAGATTTCATCTTGACGACGAATAGACGGATGTTCAGTCACAGATGTCTCTGTGATCAACAGGATGAAAACTGGCAATGATCACCGAATGGATAGGGGCACATTGAATATCAATGTCCAATTAGAAAGGCGTCGCTTGATGAAGTCGCGCCCATATCCAAAGCCCCGAGACCTTTCAACTTGAACTAACAAATCGCTTTGATTGTCAAAAGTGGTTTGGTAAAAGCTGTCCATACGGTGGGATTTAAATATTTTAGACCTTGCCGTAGAGATAGCCCACAAAAACTCTCAATCCACACTCTTGACCTCATGGCCGAACGTCGGCCTATGGCGCTACAGTCTTCCGTTAACGCCGAAGCATATCGGCTGCTCAATAAACCGATCTGAAAGTCCTTACGGCACGATGTCCGTGCTCACAATACTGTGAGCATTAAAGAGACAATTGAGCGGAACGGAAGCTTCAAAGTGTTTGCAAGAGACTTGTCTATTGGGCAACGCCAGTTGTCTAGGCTGAAAACGGACGGAGGCCGCGTAGTGTGGACGAGGGCAGAGGTATTAAGGGTAATCGAGAGGTTCTACGGACAGTTTTACACCTCGGTTGCCGAATCTACTGTTAGCTACCGCGAAGTTGATCCGACACTTTAGCGATGATATCCCGGACATCAGACTATGTGAGATTGAGACGGCCTTGAAGCAACTTAAGAACAACAAGGCGCCGGGAGTGGACGGAATCATTTCAGAGCTTCTGAGAACGGGCGGAACGCCGATATTGAATGTCCTTCAGAGGCTCTTCAATTCCGTTCTCCTCGAGAGCTCAACGCCAGAGGCATGGAGTAGGAGCATGGTGGTATTGTTCTTCAAAAAGGTGATAACACTTTACTGAAGAACTACAGGCCCATCTCGTTTCTGAGCCATGTCTATAAGTTGTTTTCGAGGGTCATCACAACTCGTCTCAAACGCAGGTTTGATGACTTCTAGCCTCCCGAACAAGCCGGTTTCCGAAAAGGCTTTTGTACCATAGACCACATCCATACGCTTCGGCAAGTTATACAAAAAACCGAAGAATATAACTTGCCGCTTTGTTTAGCGTTTGTGGACTATGAGAAAGCCTTTGATTCGATCGACATCGACTATCGGTACATAGAAGTGTTGAAATGTATATACAACAACAGCGAAATTTCCTAACACGAGCAAATGTTTGCTTAAAAAGAGATTTCTTACCCTGGACTGTAAAATCACATAGAATTGAAATAAATAAATTTATTTATTATGAATTATAAACAACGGCACCATGTCGGTCCGAGTACAAGATCAGAGCATGAAGGATATTCCACTACAGAGAGGTGTGAAACAGGGAGATGTAATATCTCTGAAACTGTTCACTGCCGCGCTGGAAAACGCCTTCAAGCTCTTGCAGTGGAATGGATTCGGCATCAACATCAACGGCGAGTATATCATTCACCTTCAATTTGCCGACGATATTGTAGTCTTGGCAGAATCGCTGGAATACCTTAGCACTAAGCTCGAAGACCTCAATCGAGTCTCCCACAGGTGGGTCTTAAAATGAACTTGGACAAAACGAAGATCATGTCGAATGTCCATGTTGTGCCCACCCTCAACGGAGTTGGGGGCTCGAATCTTGAAGTTGTAGACGAATATGTCTATTTAGGACAAGTGGTCCGATTAAGCAGGTCCAACTTCGAGAGAGAGGTCAATCGTCGAATCCAACTCGGTTGGGCAAGTGCCCCATCCTGCCCCACCGTGGCTACGCCCATGACTTCAGATACAATGCAAGTAAATTTTGTGCAAAAAATTGTGGCGATTTTTTTGGCATTTTTTTTCTATCGTCGTATTAGGCTGGTAAATACATAGTTTTTTTCTTTAATAATAGTGTTCACCCTTTTATTTTTAAAGACTCTATTGTAATCACTAAAACTACCACCCGGCTTCGTTTTCGGTAGCAGTCTTGATATACCCGGTATAACAAGATCTGTATCTTTTTCATAAGCATAAAGATAGGTGTCTACCAATTCCTACATAAATCATAAAATGCTAAAAGTAAATTCAGCTAAGTAGATATAATCAGCTGATTCTTGGTGCACATTCAGAAACCCCTTCTTTCAAGTGACCACATCATCTACAACCATCGCCAACTACCTTCAAACTTATTTTAAGTACTTACATCAAAGAAGTGCGGTCTGAGCCTTCCTATAGTGTACTTGGCCACGTCGGTGGTCAGCTGTTGGCACGCGCAGCCGAACAGGAACACTCCGATCACTCTGTAAGCCTCCCACAACCAAGCGGGGTACTCCTTGCCCAAGACTGTTCGTGAGCGGCCGCCTTTGTAATCACGCAGCCTGATCCATTCCGTTAGGCACATCTGGAAGAGAGAAATTGTTTATAGAAGATTGTTTGGTATTTAATTCTTAAAACTAAACCCTATCGGTCTTATTACAAAAAGCGAAATAAACCTTGGTTTAAACCTGGTCTAATAAAACCAGTCTAATCTGCAGAACCATGGTTTAAATTTACTTGTATTACAAAACATAACTAAACCATGGTTCTCTTGGTTCATTCTTTTGAACCGTGGTTTATACACCAACCACAGATTAATACAAATAATATTCGTTCAACGTGATATCATTCCATCGCAACGTTCCATATCCACAGAAAAGAATACATGTTAATAAAATTTTAATGATTTAATAATGTTTAGGCGTATTGAACCTATTGAGGGTTGGACATTTTGCTTGAATGTAAATATTGTTTGGTATATCGATTACAATTTAATTATTTTTTTTCATTTGGTTCATGTAATATTAGCTAGTGACACATCCAAACACGTGTGATGGAACGTAACATTCTGGCGCGTTACATGAAACCATAACAATAAACAAAACTATCACGAGCTAAAATAAGTTCATTTAGCATTGGAATGCATTTACTATTTAGTTAACGAAGTATGTGAAGTAAGGTGATATAAAATAATTGTCGCTTAGGTAATTACATAGTAATCTAATGTAATAATATCGTGTTGTGGTCGACCTACAAAATGAAAAACGGTCTGTGAATTTGAGTAATGAGGAAAAAGTGAGTAAACCAACATTATTATATGGATGATTACATTGCAAAATGTTTGGTAAACCTATCCTTTTGCGTATATTTTTATCGGAAAAAATCAAAACAGAGTTTGACGCGTTGACGTGTTTTGTTGGACCGACATGGCGTTATTTATCGCTCAAAGGCTGCAAAATCCTTAAAAACGAATAAATTCATCATATTAATAATTAATAATTTTTACAGTAAAAGTAACATAATACGATGAAATAGACACTAAATCCAAAAGAAATATTTGGAAGTTTACGATTTAGACCACCGTTAAACTAGGGGGCGGTCAGGTTTAGCGATAAACCATCAAAAAGGCCATGGTTTATCGTTAAACCACGTTTTGTAATATGAATTTCATATAAACCATAGTTTATTGCGATTTAAATTAAAGTTTTTAGATAAACCACGTTTTGTAATAAGGCGGATATGCCGAACTGCAATAGGCCTTCGTAATTGTGTAGTTCAAGTAATGCTTCATTTTTATTTGTTTGATTCTCAGTCATGATGTTTTTTTTTTGAGACTTCCGTTCTCCTGACAACGCCTTTAATTACAAAGCAATGCTTGGCATTCCACTACACTCGCCATCCTGAGACATAAGATGTCAAGTCTCAATATGTCCAGTAGTTACTCTGGCTACAGTGGTTTTCGAGATCAAAGGCACCAAAATACAATTTTCTAACAATACACTACAATATGTTTTGGGAATGAACTTCAATTACATACGACAAAAGCAGACTATTAAAGTGTAAAAAATTAACTGTTTCTACCGAAGAGATAGCGGTAATTGTCCACTTCCTTTAGTAAAAAATAACACCAATAGAACTACTTATAACGTGTTAATTCAGTTAGAACAGCTCGCACGTGCTCATGTTTGTATACAAACAAATGTAATCGTATGGTTAGAGAAATAGTGAACATTTATTTTTACTTTTTTTATTGCAGTGAATGGTGAGACGAGCCTGCCGTTCGCCTGAGCGATCAGGACAATAGAAAAACCATACAACACTGTGAATTACAAAGCAAGACTTGGCATTCCATTGTATGCATACTCGTATGTATGTTAAATCTCAATAATGTCCAGTAGTTACTCTGGCTACAATAAACTTAAAACCGGAACACAACAGTGCCTTAACATATTTTTTTATTTTGTTTGGCGGGAGAAATAGACATTACCCAGGGGGACTCTCACTTATGAGTATATGAGGCCTTCCACCAGTCACTTCTTTTTACAATGGATACCTGATTGGCGGGACTACATGAATGCTACCACCTTGTACAACCGTGCTATGTGCACAAAACAAAGGAATTTCATTGAAATTTCTTTGATCCCGATAACGATACTGCTTAAAACTAATTATGCATTTTTTTATGATTTAGTCTAAATCAATTTCCTGTTTTATACCGGCGATAGATTTTTAAAAAATACATTAGTTATCATCAAAGAAGAATGCCCAATTTACTGTGAAATTTAGTATCGGTGTGAAGATTGTTGTCCCTCAATGAAACCTACTTTTTTGTGTAGGACAAAAATATATATTTTCAATAAATACTAATAAAAGATACTAAGTTTTATAGTAAAATGGGCATTCTCTTTTAAATACAATAATACTAATAGAAATCTCATAGGAACGCACTAGTGTTGCAATTCTAAACGGCCTTGCAGATACGGCTGTTCCATCGCACAACTAGCGTACTACATTCGCGTCTATCTGTGATCCATATTTAGTTCCTGCGGATCCACATTATCAGTTGTGGATGAATATTGAATACTTGTGTTTATTTGCGTTGTGTTTTGTTAGAATTTATAGAGATAGGTTGGTGAAAAGTGGAGTTTTGGGTCAATTTTGTGACTGTGATATATCTTCGTAAGCTTGCAAATTCGACACCAATAAAACTTCTTTTCAGGGTTGAAATTAACCTTTACACATCAAAACTACCGGCCACCCATACGGCTACGATAAGGAGTGAAAGAGATAGAACTACCAACACAGTGCAAACGAAAGCTAATAGGATACTAATGGGACCTGCGATAAGGTAAGTAAACAAGATGCCGTACTGTTTAGCATTGAGTACAATCACACTGCACCTTCAGGTGTAATTTATACTACACTGTAATACCATCTTTATTTTCAGAATCATAAGATTGATATTCTACTGACATATACTGATAAATCATTTCATACCAATGCAGAAATGTTAAGGGAAATTGAACGTTGTAATTGGAACGTTGCGGTCTAATTTTGAATGTAGCGATAGAGATATTCCGAGATCGTGTAGGTATCGCCACGATCTGCTCCGACCCGGACGCGACAGGTGGCAAACCTTATAATACAAGCGTTATAAATCTCATTTTAATTATATCTGATTGTCATCTTAAGCCTATACCACAGTAAGACGGATTATATCGCTTTACAACTCTTCAAATGTTAGCGATGTCAATATATTTTGTGTGAGATATTGAATGGGTAATTCTTATGTGTGATTGTGGCCACGCATATCACTTTGAGTTGTTTAATTAATATTTGTCTTCACTTTGTCACTTATGAACAATAAATGCCTGCTTTTAATTAGTCTAACAATCCATTATACTGGGTATATCAAGACTGCTACCGAAAACGAAGCCGGGTGGTAGTTTTAGTGAGTACAAACACAATGCAACTAAAATTTTCGCAAAAAAACGCTACAATTATTTTTAATGATTTTTTAAATATCATCATTTTTGGGTGGTAAATCCATAGTTTTTGCTAAAATAATAATTTAAACTCTTTTATACCTTAGAGTCCTTATAAATAAAAGGGTATACTCTATTATTTTAGGAATAAATAAATTTACCATCCAAATACTAGGAAAAAATAACAAAAAAAAAGCGTCGCTTTTTTTTTCATCATTTTCTGTTGCAATGGGTCTGAAGTCACTAAAGCTACCACCCAGCTTCGTTTTCGGTAGCAATCTTGAGATACCCAGTATTGCTATGTCTGAAAGAAATCTTAGCGATAAGACCGCCAGATGTTCATGATTTTTAAGGTTTCTACTTAGTGTGTTATTTTTTAAATGTATATTATGTAGTATTCAATAAAGTGTTGTATATCTGTTTATGGTCAGTAAGGTTGGACGGGACAGGTGCATATTAGTTAGGAGACAACTTTTAGTAAACGCAAACGCCTTGTAATTTATTTGATACTAGCGGCCCGGCCAACTTCGCCCGGTTACAAATAGATTTCTGTACAATAATATGTACGTATTATACATATAAACCTTACTCTTAAATCACTCTATCTATTAAAAAAACCGCATCAAAATCCGTTGCGTAGTTTTAGAGATTTAAGCATACAAAGGGACATAGGGACAGAGAAAGCGACTTTGTTTTATACTATGTGGTGAAGTATAACTAATTCTGATATGATTTCGAAACACAATAGGAAAGGTTGCCCCTCACATTACTAATACAATGTTAAGATGTTTGTCCTATTTCATAGCTGACCAAAGAACATCGGTCACGTCCATACATTTTGGGACCTGACAAAGAAATATATTGTACACAGCTGGGATACAGATTATTGTGTTGTATAGTGCATGAGGAGTGATGTCAAGTTACAAAAAGATTTCTGCAAAGCCGGAGATTTTAGAATATTTCATATATTTGTAACTTTTAGGTTACGATTATACTAATAAAACATATATTATAATGTCATTGTCATTGTCAAATAAACCTAATGTAGGGTGGTCTTATGGTTATCAGGTACCTAGGAAGAAAAGTGTACTAAATCATAATGATGGCTTAGTAATTACTATTCTATATAATTTCCCTAGTCATAAAACCAATAAGCCGTTGAATATGGTGTACACCATACCTGTATTACCTTAAGGTAATGAGAGAAAATGTAGTATTTTGCTGTCATTATTTCGCAGAATTTTATCAGAATTTATTAGTGACTGTTTTGAGTATTTTTCGTTATTCTTCATAATTTCTTATTTTTAATTTCTTATTTCCATCTACACACACTTGAAAAATCCCCCTATATATTTGTATAGAAATATAATAAGCAGTGGTCACAAGAATAAAACACAAAATAATATAAAACACAGAAAACATTATTTAAATGTATAATTTCTTATCTTCTCTTATTACAATAGAATCTAAGAACTCTGCAGGGGCAGCAACATCAAAGTCATGACGTGCCACAGCAACATTACTGTGCGAAGTCCTACTACACAGTTACAACAATACTTAGTTATTCCGTCTCTCCTTGATTTGGAAGTTTTGCATCATTGTTTTTCATCAAAACACACACACTTTTCCTGTGGGAACTCCAGAATACTAAACCATATTGACTAAATGGTAAATAGCATACCTTGTAGATTCATGGCTAAATAAAAACTTCGATTAGTGGATAGACCCACTCACTGATTACAGCAATGAGTATAGTAAGACGGTTATTGCATTGAACACAATGCAAAAATTGTTGAGGAGCACACGGTTGCTCCGTGTTCATGTTGGAAATATGGTAATACTTCACACTTTAAACCAAATCACAAAGCATTATCGTTATACAATGGTTAATCTGACAAAGTGGTCAGAAACACAAGGGTATATCGGAGTCCGTGATTAAAACCTAGTCACAAATATAAACAGAGAATTAACAGTAGTCGTAAATCGGAAATCAAAAGAAAGCAAAATGACAGCGCAAAGAAAAGTCATGTGTCATAGAAAATACCTACACTTTATTTTTATTTTAGTACTACCTTCAACGTTGTAGTTAAAACCTTATTTTAAAACAAAGTATGACTGATGGAACGCACTCATATGCGTTCAATATTATTAAAAAACTTAAAGTTTTTCTTTTTTATCCGGGTTTTTTAAAATAAATTGAAATATGCATTTTGACTCTAATCCTTACTAATATTATAAAGGTGAAAGTTTGTATGTATGTATGGATGTTTGTTACTCTTTCATGAAAAAACGGCTCAACAGATTTTGATGAAATTTGGTATAGTGATAGCTGACACCCTGGATTAACACATAGGCTACTTTTTATCCCGAAAAATGTAGTGTTCCCGTGGGATGAGTCAGGAAACCAATCCTTACTAATATTATAAAGGTGAAAGTTTGTATGTATGTATGGATGTTTGTTACTCTTTCATGAAAAAACGGCTCAACAGATTTTGATGAAATTTGGTATAGTGATAGCTGACACCCTGGATTAACACATAGGCTACTTTTTATCCCGAAAAATGTAGTGTTCCCGTGGGATGAGTCAGGAAACCAAATATACATATTTTCTACTCTTTCAAATTCAAATTGTTGGCACGGGATGTCCTCTCCTACGGAAGGGAAATATAGTCGACGGCACGCGGGAAATATAGTTAGTAGACACGCGAAATAATATGTTCTTGATGTGGATTGGACTCAAAAACTATCTGCACCCGGGCGAAGCCGGGCCCGACAGCTAGTAAATTATAAAATTTTTTGATGTACCATTCATAACTGGTCCCGTTCATGGTCCATTTTCGCCGATGTTCTTTGAGAAATATAATTGGTATACCAATTTATCTTTGAGAAAACTTCAATCTCTTGAACTTTAATTGAAACTTCCTCTTAACACGTGCTCTATGTCCAGTAATAACTAAAAGGCTGACTAGAATATGTGTTGCGATGTGTATAGTCAGTGTGGGCTAAGGTTTATATTTTATTTGTAATACAGTTGACGCCTGAATGTGTTATATATTCTAGTTTTTATTCCGAGTAGCCGTTTAAGGCTTGTTCTTTCGGATTTTATTGAAACTTTCTTTAAATATGCGGTCAAAATAAAATACATTTTTTTTTGTTTATTTTATGGTTGTCCAGAAGCTATAAAGGAAGGAAGATAAAGTGTCATGTAGATTTCTTTTTGGGCCATCTTTTCGGTTTGAGTTAGTTATTTTAAGCGTTAGAAATTGGATATGAATGAATTTTCTATACTTCGCGATTTCCGTCAACACTTATTTTTATTATTTAATTACTTCATTTCTCCATTCATTCAACTTAATTAATTATATGATTTAATTAAAAGGATTAAAATAATTCATCGATATAGCAAGCTGTCCTTTTTTTGTGCATCATGAAATAAACGATATGCGGAAGTTAAGTAGACTATTTATAGGATACTCAGTTCCTTGTGATAAACCTATGATGTAATTCTGCACTGCTAAAATAAATTGAAAGTGGTGGCCATTTTATAGGACATACAACTTTTTGTGATAACCCTGTTGTATACTTCGCCACTATCAAAATAATGTAAATAAAATAGTTTATTCAATCTTTCCTTAATTTTTTACTTAAATCAAAAGTACCTAAGATAAGTAGCTAAGATATGACAATAATGAGAAATGGCTGGTGCTTATACTAGGACAGCCCTGTAATATAAGCACAAATGCCAAATATAATATAAATGCGTACAAAACGCTATAAAGAACGCGGAACACATTTTAATACTTGATGAACATTAATCTACAAAAGCCATGTTTACACAAAACAGAAACTCATTATCGCAATAAAAAGATTTTGCCTTTTTCTTTTCAAGTAAAACGGAATTAACGAACCGTGTCGTATAATGTTCTTGCATTTAGTCTTGTTATGAAGACATTATGATGTATTTACATAATTAAATACGTGCCACTTTCATCGTTATTATAATTGTATCTAAACGAGGTTGAATTTATGATTAACTTCGCGTGATGTGTGAGATTAATTTGGAAGGTACACATTTCATTCATTTTATTTAAACACCTTAATATGTACACATATATAGTACAGACAAACTTGACTAAAGGCTCTCAATCACCCTTCAGGTAGCGCAGAGAGACGGAAGCAGGTGCTTATTAGATAATTATGTGGAAAATAAATGAATTTTTTTTTATAAATAACAACGAACTTGTATATTTATACGAATAATTATAATTTGTATATAAATATATAGCTTAAAAAATGTACATAAATAATTAAATACCTACCTTAATTAATGGATAGAATCTGCTACTTCGGCGCGGAGCACTTGCCGAACCTTTATTTTGAAGGTCGGCTGTGATAGATTTTTTTTAAAATATAACATGCATTCAAGAGTTACACATGTTCTTCGAAACCTTTTTGTAAATATTAATATATAGGTATGTCCTTTACCTTGGGTATTAGAATCTATAAGGGACTTCTCGTAGTTAGTAACTCACATGTAGACACGCAAAAAATCATTGATGATGTTTTATCCATTTAACTACCGGCCCTATTCATAGACAGATTATAGGCCTTTTAGTTATCGAATGTTCTGTCCCTTTCGAACAACTTCTGAATTCATTTTGAGCGAAGAAGACAAAAATTCGAATGTCTATGAATAAAGCCTTAAGAATATAATTTCCGATACTTTTTTCTAAATGTATTTCCAGTTTCGGTTACCCCTAAAAACTTATACAAAAATTTCAATCATATTTTAGCCAAAATACATCCTAAACAAGTAAATACAATTAAAAACATAACATGTAGGTACTAAATAATGATGAATCATATACTAAGCGATAAGACCGCCAAGGGTATTGTAAATATAGGTTAGGTTTTTGTTGTACAATAAACTGTAATAATAAATCTATACTAATATTATAAAGCTGAAGAGTTTCTTTGTTTGTTTGTTTGAACGCGCTAATCTCAGGAACCGCTAGTCCGACTTGAAAAACTCTTTCAGGGTTGGATAGTACATTTATCGGGGAAGGCTATATATGTACCTAGTCAGGTCATAAATTCTGTCACATGTTTAATATAAAATAATTGAAACAAGTTTATTCATTATGTAACCATTTATATACCAAAATGAACTTAACAAAACATAGATTCTTATGACACTAAAGTTTATTCAAAATGACCTCCGTGATTTTGAATACAGGCCTTCAATCTGCGCGGCCAGTTGTCTATCGCAGCACGAACGAGGTCCATGTCAATATCGGCGGCTGCCTTAACCAAGGATGTCTTGAGTGACTCCAAATTGGGATGAGGCTTTGAGCACGCCTTTTCCTCCAAGTGTTGCCATATATTGTAATCTAACGGATTCAAATCTGGACTGGAGGAGGACCAGTCTTCGTGCTGGATGCGCGCCGCCAGCCAGTCTTGTGTGCTCTTCGCTCTATGAGCTGGCGCCGAATCTTGTTGGAATACCCAGTGCCTGTTATTGAACATGGTATGAGAAACAGGTTCCACAAGGTTCGTCAGGACTGTGTTGTGATACACAACTGCATTCGTTTTTACACCTTTCTCACAAAAATGTACCTCTGTTAAGCCCCAATAAGAAACTCCCAACCATACCATGAGCGAGGATGGAAAATGACCTCGTTGGACACGCGGAATACGGTTGCTCGCTTCTTCACTACTGTGTGCGTACACCTTATCATTTTGTTTGTTGTAGCTCTCTTCTACGGTAAATTTTTTTCATCTGAACAAAGAATTTCCCGATATTTTTTTCCCGCGTACCGCTTCAACAAAGCGCGGCATCTCTTCAATCTCAGGTCCATTAGACGAGCATTCAAACGATGTCCTGTTTTTCTTCGATATGCCCGAAGCCCTAAGTCTTCATTTAACACCCTTTTCACCGTGGTTCTGCTTAACCCCATCTGAAGGGCCAACAGTTTCTGCTTACGTTTGGGATTTCTTTGAATTCGCGCCTTCACAGCTTTTATCACTGCTGGAGTCCTAACAGACCGAGGGCGAGCACTTCTTGACCTGTCATCTACACTAGAGTCTTCATTGTATCGTTTGATGGTACGATAAACGAATCTTTTGGTTATATTCAAATATTACAGTATGTCAAAAATTTGAATTGGCGCGTAACCGCAAGATGCAACGCAATAACTGAAACACGGTCTTCTTTAAGCGTCCACTCCATATTTAAAAATGAGTAAAATTCTAAAAAGTATACATTTTTATTTTCATAAACAATTCGAAATTCGAATTCAATAAACTTTTTTGTGGCCAGCAATCTAAAAGAAAAGTTTTTACTGTGTGACAATACTTATGACCTGACTGTGTATAATCACGCTTTGACCTATAGGAGGGAAGCAGTAGTGAAAAATCTAGCTAACACAGGGAAATTTTATTTGTTTTCATGGTCCGAATGGTCGATATTTTAAATTGATAGTCGAAATTCAACATTTTGGCCGCCATTTTGGAATTTATATCTGCAACCGGGCGGAGCCGGGCTGAACTTCTAGTTAGAAATAAATGTACAAAGTGACTTCTACCGCGATGATTAAGAATGTGAATACGTAATCCAATTGGCATAACGTGCGCATCTCAGTGTAGACAAGGGAAGTCACGTGTGGAATTTTTATTAGGGATTTGAAATCATCCTTGAAGACTATTTGATGTTGAGCTAGCTAAATGTAAGTGTTGGAAGGATATTACGTGATCTGAATGTAGGTAGACCACTAACATAGTCTCATATTGCTCGAAGACTACTTAGGTCATATTAAATCATATTACCACGTTGCTAAATTGAAGAGGACAATAAGATATTTCCCCAATTCTTTACACGTTATTGTCACAGAAAGTCTACCACTCAGAAGAAGATTATCTTGAGGATATTGATAGCGATCTGTTTAAAACGTCGGAATCTAGAAATTTACTGTTACTTTTTTATGTTTTCCACCTTCATCTTTATCATCTTTACATCTTTCCCCTTGTAGAACTACGTTACAAACTACTCTTTATTTTATCTATGTCTTTATTGCATCATGGCTTTCCCTCTATTTATATTCATAATCGGTAGTATGAGTGTAATTACCATCATGAAATAACCCTAAATTAGTATGCAATGAAAACCTACTAAAACCCTCGATACGTGCACGTGGAATCATAAATTCCAAATAGGTAAAATTTACAATCGTCCATTTACTCATAACACCTCCCATATAAAATGGCTTCTTAACGTCATATTTAATTTCCAAATATTGCTTATCGTCATGCTTATAATAAACAATTAAAATTGCATCACACATTACCTGGTCATTAATTCTAATCATCATTACTATTACTCATCACATGCACAAATCATTTCATAATAGCTATTTACCGAATATGGTCGCAAGTTGTTTCGCACCATTAACATAAATATTTACCTCGCCAAAGTCATCAGTCTTGTGTGAAAATGTTTCCACTTGTGATTCAAACAAGTCAATAGCATCTATGTCATAAGAAAGCGTGTCTGTTGTATAATCTTGCTTCATTGCTCTCTAGGTATTTGTGTAAAAACACCAGGTCGGCGCGTCCACGCGACTGTTTATGCAATTCTTGTGATTGTTAGCAAAAAGTTGATTGATATGGTAATTGTAGATAGGGCCATTGTTGTTGTTACAAGAACACGGCTCGTTTAGTTTATCAGAGAAAACTTAACAGCAACTAAATTGTTAATGTATGTCGAAATATCACGATCGTACAAAGTGTCGAAATAGTCGTAAATACCACCAATCTCATCCGATATATGTCGTTAAATTTTAACAATGTTATGTCATTAAAACAACTTTTTGATTAGCGTTAATGAACTTGATAAAGGTCGATAATGCCATCGTAACATATTTCAAATATCCAGCTTCATAGCATTTTTATCGACTAAACATGAATGCGATATAAAACCTCATTACGATATCAAATACTAGCAACCTGAACCTGAATACCTTACCTGCAACATTAACATAATTCTTACGATTAATTAACCGTCCACAATGATACTGAATGGAAATCGCTGCACGTTGCTAGACGCTCCCAAGTTATGACAAATGAGCTTGCTCCCATAATTGATGTATATGTAAATCTTTTGAATTGCTTTATAAATGGCGTTGCATCAATCAAAGCTGAACGTCTAGGTTTTTATGATACGGTTTACTCTATGATGATCTCTTTTGATTAATGTGTGTAATGTAATTAGCGATTATCCGTAGATTATAAGAGATTTTTTTCTAGACTCTAAAATATACGAGTCACTTAATGATTATAGTCTTCTAATATATGCTCAAATTAATGTCAAATTAGATGTTTTTGTTTAAGAAAAAGATAGATGAATAGCTAATGCTAAATCAACAAACCGTAAATGTGAAAATTTGCAAGATTGAGAAGACGATGCTGTAAAATTTTACAAACCAATAAACACAAAAATAGCCTTACCAGAATAGCTCATAACACCTCAAATAACGGTCATTACAAAAGTGAAGTAAATTACACTCATAATTTGGGCACTTAAGCCAGCAATAAATACCACAACTGGGTGAGCTCGTAATATGGCATTTCCTCAAAAACATCTACTTTTAGTGTGAGCTTATCGAGCATTCCTACAGTAAGTATAAAAACCCGAAAGGATTACTGGCCGACAGTCCACGCGCATAACTCCAGATTATTTAGCTATTTCCGTAGGACGTATTAGCATACCGAAGGATGGGTTTTATGGTGGTAAAGACGCGTGTTACCACCAGTGACGTCAACTCTATTTTGAAATACTTGATTACCACTAAATATTTCTAGTTTATTGTTACAATGTTTGCAAAGTCTAGCACATTTTATCTAACGAAGTAAAGATAGGATTATGGAAACTGTTTCAAAGAGTTACATACGTAAAATGTTGCTAATTTATTGCGTATTTTCTTTGATTATGAATAATTCTTTATCATTGTGAATTATTCTTGGAATTATGATAATATATGCGTAGCACACCTTTCTTAACAATGGGGAATCTAGATACATCATTCTAAGTAATATTAATAACTGTGTTAATATTTCATCGTATTTTTATGTTAAGCGGAATAAAGCGCGTGCATCCGGGGCAGTTTAAATGTAGTTTATTAATTTGGTGCAGAAGATATGATTCAAAAAACTAAAAGACTGATTCATCAGTAATATTTTAACATTTTCCTCACATAATTGCATATTTAGAAACTGTAGTTGCTAGATTGGCATCTTTCGCTTGACCAGTAATAAGATAAGAGTAAGTAGTTCAAACAAAAATGTACCCAAATAATGTCATACAAGTAGCAAGTTTCATGAAATCAAACTCATCGTGCATGAAACTAGTTTCGTAATGTTGTTTCTTTTAGTGTTGTTCATAATTTCCAAAACAATTGACAACTGCTGATCCAAATCTCCTAAGCCCGTATTACAAGTAAGCCACAATGCTAGCTGTTAGAGGAAGAAAGTGCTTATGGTATTAAGATCGCGTGTAACAAGGCTCCTTGTTATTTCTGATGAAATGTCAACCGACACTTAACTGTTTATTGTCAAGGGGTTATGTTGACTTCTGTGTGGATTTAATTTAACTACGGAATATTGTAGAGATGTGTTTAGCCTCATTTGGATCGATATTAAAAATAGCGGTAGGTGACGTATATTGTAACAAATTTCATACAAACAAAATACAAAGGACACAAAATAGTATTATTTCAAATGAAATTTAGAATGTGCAATTTGGGAAATTAAGAAAAACTAATAGAAACTAAAAGAACAATGATAATCCTCCATACATTTTTTTGTTGCAATTTTTTTGTGTGTATTGAGATGAAAAATATTTTAAAATATAGATTTCGAATTCAACAGCTATTTCTTAAAATTTACTATTGTAGCAAGCCTAGGAAAAAAGATTTTCCACTATAAAGTTTTACAGATTTTCTACATCTTGTCAAACTCTGTGGGTAGTTAATGTTATTTTGTTGCATTTAAATTGGCGTGAGGCAAAGTTATGACGCACAAATAAATATAAGTAAAAAAATATATTTTACACACAATTTAAACATCAAGTACTTGTTTATTTTATTAATCTAAATTATCATGTGCAATGAAATAAAAAGGAAACAGGGGACCACTATATATTATTATTTGCACAATAGCGCTTTCGGGCGACAGAGACAAATTGTTATTCCTTAATTAATTAATCAGTGATTATTTTGCTGTTCTCACTTCTCTGCACTATTTTTTTACATTAATTATCTGAGAAAGATAATGCAAGAAAGCCAGTCAAACTTATATTTTTTTTTAAATGGCGACATTGAAACGACATAACGCTTCTCCAATAAAAATAAAGCAAATATCAATAGAGTTTTACGAAAAATGTGTTTTCGTAATTCAGGCTCAGGTACGCCGTGAGCTAGGCACCAAAATTACTTAGAAAATTAATTATTAACATTTTTATACATTAAATTTATAGACGCTTAAGAATTGCATTAGCAATGATTTTACCAATGTTCTTTGTTATTTTTTATTTTTTTATTGCATTGAATGGCGAGACGAGCTTGCCGTTTGCCTGATGGTAAGCGATGCGACCACTCATGAACAGTAGCAAAACCAAACAACACCTTGATTTACAAAGCAATGCTTGGCATTCCACTGCGCTCGCCATCCTGAGACAAGATGTTAAGTCTCAATATGTCCAGTAGTTACTCTGGCTACAATGTCCTTCAATCCGAAACACAACAGTGCATTTAAACTGCTGTTTGACGAGAGAAATATTAATATGTTATTCAGATTATTAGCCGCGACAGACTATAAACAATCAAATAAGAAACTTGATGCAGCAATTTTCAATAAGTTAGTAAAATTAAAACAGCATCTCCAAAAGTAAAATCAATAAGACTGAATAAATATGCGTTCAATAACTCATGACCAACACATCAAACATACAGCAGAAGCCACAAGAAACATTATCCGCGCGTCCACAAACAAGAAAACAGCGAGGGACAGTGAAAGAGTTGACGGCACAAATAAAACACACAGTTCTATTTATAGTGTAAACAATTATATGGGAAGTCTATAAAAACCAGACGCTGTTAAAGGCCCGCATGCTATATTTAAATCCAATGCCGCTGTGACACAGTTACGAGACTTCCGAGTTTGCTGTTTGCAACAATTACTTAGAAAATAGAAGCGATAATTCTGGAACTTTGAACGTTCTAAAACGGTGATGGAAAACATTTTTTTTTGTTACTTTTGTAGGTTAGGCGTTTGACCATAATCTCACCTGATGGAAGGTGACCATATAGTCTACATTGTTACACCCCTAACTAGAAGGTGCCTATTCACTCTAGCCTTGAATATCCCCAATACATAACTTTCAGAAAACACTTATTTTAGTAAGGCTTTCCATTCACACCGTGAGGAAACCTGCATACCTTACCGATTTATAAGAATGTCTAAGGTATGTAAAGTCCGACAACCCGCATTAGGACATTTTACTGGACTATATGGCCTAACCACTCTCAATCGTACTACTATCTATTGTAGATGAGATCCGTGCCCTGCAGTAGGACATATACTCGTATAGGCTGGTATAGTAGAACTTTATTTTTACTTCCCGAAATTCAAATTTTAATGTTGACAATATTTGTAATTTTAGTATCTTTTTCCGTAGACTTAGAACGCCAAACACGGAAGCGGCTTGCCTGGGATAAGCGGTCATCACCGTCCATGTACTTTTAAAATATGTGGTTTTGCGGATGTATAGTAAATTTCCAAGACTAGAATAGGAAGAGGTATGAAGTTGGGTTTGAAATTATAATTTATAGAATGATATATGGAAGTTATGCAATGATATATGAGGGTAAGTAAATAAGGAAAGTAAGGTAATAACAGTAAGTAACAAATAATGTTGGAAGTTTTAATTAATCTTCGGTTTCAGACTTAAAACAAGTTGATAGCTCTTATTATGAGCTGTAAATTAAATGCTAACAAGATTTATACACTCTTGGATAAAATCATACTTAATTTTATGGCCATAATTGAACAGCTTATCATTTCAGACATGATTATAGACAAGTAGATCGAAAGATTGTTTTTTTTTTAACCATTCTAAGCTTTTATTGTAGACGTTTGAGTCGTATTAGCAATAACAACAGTTTTTTTACAAAAACGTAAGTGAAGTGTTTCATCGGCGAAAACATCCTCAAATCGTTTGTTTGCGCTATTCGAATGGTATTCCACACATCTTTTATGATACTTCGTTTGAAGCAGTTAATGTCAGTTCCAATCTTCATCAATCTTTGCCTTGCGTTTCAGATCTGTCATCTGTTTCTTTTTGGTTAATCTAAGATCTTGGTTGGATGTTTTGAGAGTGTTAATGTTAATAAAGAAGGGAAACGGGCGCTTCAGCTGGATAAATTGACACCGTATTCGTTTTTATAGCCTGTTTTCTTTCACATTTACATTCCGTGATTCGATAACCATCTTTTTATATGGCTTGGCTTTAAATTTTGTTGAGTTTACTTTAGCGAGGCGATTTGTGAAATAATTAATGAAAATACCATCACCTCATTATACTAGGAACATCTGCAAACTTCATATCATACAATTTAAGGGACTACATTGTGCTAAGTTCGATTGATACTCGAGCGGGTCATTTCATGTATAATTATAAAATAAATTATATTATTTCATTTTGGATTAAAGCAAAATATCACATCTGAAAATATTGCAGCGTATTTGCCATGAAATTTTAAATTCGTGTTCATACCAACAATTGAATTTATCTCAAATTACCATTCAAATTACGGAAAGTTGGTAAGTGGGCGTCGCAAAGTATTTGTCACATTTATAAAATGTCCCCGTGATGAGTTATAAAAATTAACAACATTCAGACATCTTACAAATTAAATTACAATCGACACCACTTCTTTACCTATCTGATATCACATTAAACATGCTCAACAAATACAAACGACCTGACAATTCTGGGTATTACAATCCAATGTCACATATTGTGTCAAATACACATTACACGGACACAATAAAATTAAATTGCATGTCTGTACAACTCGTACGACGTGCGTCCCAAATATTGACGCGAGTTTCACTCGTTAGCAAACTGATTTAAATAATTATGATACGAGATAAGAACATTCAAAAGTATACAAGCACACATCTTGAATAGATAGCATCAACGTGTCTCATACATGAATTATGTATAAAAGATTTACCATGTCATTACTATAGCGATTGCTACACCGTTGTGCAAAGAAATTAAACAATTGAAGCTGATACAATGGCAAACATTGCGCAAATGATTATTATCACTGAGGTCTTTGCTGATGTTGGCTTTGAAACTAACTTCGGCGATTGTAAAACTAAAAATAAGATTGTTTTGTAGAATAAAGACGTCAGTGGCGCAATCATTATATTTACAGGGACGAAAATAAATGTCCATAGCGTAAATTTAGTGAACTATTCTCATGGAATTCTATCTTAAGACTGAACTAAATTCACGAGGGAAATGTAATATTTGCGAGTGATTTGTTGTCTGCAATGGGTATGTTTGCATATGAAGTATACTGCTAACATTGTTTTAGATATTTTTATGCTATTGAATACACAGTATACAAAGCTTTTGATTCCTATGACCTGCCTTTTAACTTTTATCTGTCAATCTATGTCTCTAATTAAATATGTCGTTAAAACAATGACCAGGTGTTCTGATAAAAAATAAAACACCGTAAACCCGTAGGCATTAAACCAGAAAAAATATGCCAGAGACGATTTAATGGCGAAATGCCAACCATACGGCATTAACGGTCAATGTCAGGGGATCTTTACGAGGCAGCATTATTTGCTTGTTCTGTAGAAAGAAATATATTTCACGAAGATAAAGAAAACAGGAAGGCTGAACTGAAAACAATCCCTGATTTGGGAGGAATAACTAGACAATGAAGTGATTACAAAAATAGTAAGCTAAATATTAGATAGAATTGAGAAAGAAGAGGCGATTTTATTGATACGAATGCTAGACCCAGTGGATGTGACAATCGTTGGCAACGCATCAAGCGGGTCACTAGAACTAATGGACTCAATACAAATGATAATGACATAATACTACTAGCAATACACGAGGGAATGGGGAAAATAAGATATTTGAATAGATATGCAAATTTAAAAAGTTATATCTATATACAGGGTATATCAAGAGTGCTACCGAAAACGAAGCCGGGTAGTAGTTTTAGTGACTACCAACACAATGTAACTAAAAATTTTGCAAAGAAACGCGACAATTTTTTTAATTAATTTTTAACTACCGGGTATCTCAAGACTGCTACCGAAAACGAAGCCGGGTGGTAGTTTTAGTGGCTACAAACACAATGCAATTAAAAATTTCGCTTAGAAACGCGACAATTATTTTTTATGATTTTTTAAATATCGTCATTTTTGGGTGGTAAATCCATAGATTTTGCTAAAATAATAATTTAAACTCTCTTATATCTTAGAGTATTTATAAATTAAAGGGTATACACTATTATTTTAGGAAAAAATGTATTTACCACCAAAATATGGCAATAGGAAAAAAATTAAAAAAAAAAATTGTCGCTTTTTTTGCAACTTTTTCTGTTGCATTGTGTCTGAAGTCGCTTAAACTACCACCCGGCTTCGTTTTCGGTAGCAGTCTTGATATACCCTGTATATTCGATTTCGGGTGGCAAATCCATAGTTTTTGCAAAAATAATAATTTGAAGCCTTGCGTAACATAGCCTGTATAAAAATAAAAAGGTGTATAATATTATTAAAAAAAAGGAATTTACCACCCTAATACGACGATAGAAAAAATATAACAAAAAAATATCATCGCAATTTTTTGCACAAAATTTAGTTGCATTGTGTCTGAAGTCACAAAAACTACCACCCAGCTTCGTTTTCGGTAGCACTCTTGATATACCCTGTATTTTGATTGCCTCGGTCACGCAGCTGTATTGCGGTACGATTGAAACCCGATTTGTACTGATTGTGTCACTGGATTTTTCTATATACTATCAACCCAATGATATGGCAATAGGCTTGCTGCCTATCACATCATGGCACGAAACACATAAGGCAAAACATAAGTGTCCTTGTTGCACCTCTGCCTGCCCCGTCTGGGATTAAGGCGTGAGTTAATGTATGTTTGTATATTTTGAGGGCTTTTCAACTATCAGAAAAAAAAATATTTTTCCTTCAATATCACTTGAAGATTCAACCAAGCATTTGGTTGAATATGAAATGAAAATTAGATGGGTAAGACAAGGTATTGTGCAAAGTCTCAAATTTAATAATATAAACACAATATAAAGGTAACACAGTAACAGTTAGTCTATTGTAGAAGATATTAAGATTTTTTTACAAGCCGCGTATCACTTTCTAAATCTGCTTTTAACATATAATGTACGTGGTCTGTTTTGTTGTTTTCTTTGTTCAGCAACTTCGATGTTGACGTCATTAGCCTTATTGCCGTCATTAACACTTAGGTTTTCATCTGGTAAATTGTCAATGATGTATCAAGAACACACATCTAAAAAGAAAAGCAGTATAGTGTCATTGAAAATATTAATATCAACATTCCTATCTCATAATAAGTGGGAGTAGAGTGGCAATTAGCTATTACCTCGATTGTTTATAACGTGTCCACTAATAATGGTGGGTGCAAGCAATTAGAGAAAGTACTGTGACAACTGACAGCTATAGGAAATGAGTATGAAGAAAGCGTGGCTGTCCGTTCTCTTGATACATATCAGAGTGTTGACATTGTAATGCTATGTTTTATTTATGTTTGAGTAAAAGAGTCAGGTTCATCTGATAAGTTTTGTATTTTTGTATTCTATATGGTGTTAGTTGCCAACGGTATTGAGACCTAGAAGGTTTTACTTCCATTATTGTTAAATATTTAGTAATATTGCACGAATCAGGATGATCAATAAAGAGAGAAGGAATAATATTAAAAATTAGGGAAGTCCGTCGCAACAATTTGAACCTATTCAACACTTTACAAATAACAAAACTTTACAAGTCAGCCTACGTATGAATCAAGAAGCAAAAAATAGTGAAGCGTGTCTTTTATGATACCCGCAATTTATCAACCTTAACCATACACATAATAACAGCAGCAAAAAATAAGAACAAGATCATTTAGCAATTACGGACGAGAAAAAGAAAGCAAACGACAATATAATTAGTTAGCAAACTGACATTGTCGACAAACATGGATGTAATGATATTGAAGCAGAACCACGATGTTACAATTCGAATAATTACAGTTTCAAATTTCATGATATCGATATTGGAATAATAAAACAATTTGGATCGTGTCACGGTATCGAATGAGTGATAAGTGATTTCTATTGGTCCACTGGCCTCGAAACGATCTGAGCATTTGTGTAACGGGAACGATTAATGGAATATTTGGTTTTTGGTTTCGTATTTACATGAAGTTGGGACACTCTAACTATACCATTTTATTTATGTTTATTGTAAATAGATACGTGTTTAAGTTTCGATGAAGATCTGTTGATATCAAACCGTATAAGTTGTAAGGCCCGCGCTGACTTGGAGGCAAATCTGTTTCTATGCGGATTAGTTCCAAGATATGGCTATTATTTTTTGATTGGAAGTATATCTGATTCCAGCAGTCCCGTGTAAAAGTAATGTAACTCTTCAGACACAGAAGATGGCAAAAAAAAAACATTTTTATAAAGTAATAACCATGAGAATATAGCCAGATGTTTCAGAATATAAGGTATATTGTTTTTTTTTATTATTATTGCAAGTAAAATATCAACTTCAAAATAACTTATCGGAAGGTACAATAATTGTATTTGAAAATGCGGCGTAATCACAAAGCCAGCTTAGCTGAAAAATAAACAGAAACAGATTTGGAAAATTTTATATCCACTGATAACCTCGAAATTACAAAGTCATAACTGTAAAAAAACAAATTTTAAAACCTTTTAACATTCTAAACAAGGCAGCGAAAGGTAAAGCCCTTGGCTCGTATTCCGACAACGGTTATCTGGGCAATAAAGAGTTGAAAACAAACATTTCGGACATACCAAATCTAATCGAAGAAATGGAAATGCGAGCTTAAACCAACATCGGAGAGATAAGTGCAAGCGGCAACGTCATGGGCGAGGGCAAACATATAATCGGTGCTGTTGTTTACACACCATTGTACACCGTTGGGAGTATTTTTTTAAGTAACACTTCACACATTCTTCTATCGACGACAAATTGACTTCATTATTTGATGGTAAGTGCATTGTAGTCGTATTATGTCTGCGTGGTACTGTCAATGACACGCAGTTTGATCTACAAATGCTTTAGTCCATCTTTTTCAAACAAGGTGCTCATTTATGATGTCTTTGGTATTGTTATGTCAATAGCCATAGGTAAAGATATTTCTGTCTGTATTTGTATCAGCCCATATACGTCCTTTTCTAGGGCACGGGCCATATAGTCCACCACGCTGGCCTAGTGCGAATTACGGACTTTACATACAATATGTAGTTTTACAAATTGCTATGGTATGCAGGTTTCCTCACAATGTTTTCCTTCAGGCGTCAGGGTCTGGGTATTTGTGAGATCGAAGTCTCTCGTAGTTCCTGACACGACACAAGACTCAATCTTAGCTGGATAGTCGATATTTGTTGGGTGTTATTTATAAAAAGAAAAAGTATTAATTGGTACATTATCTTGTCTACCTTTTCTTAATTATTCATAACATGAAACCAATTTACAATTTGCCACTGCAAGAATACTATTTTTTTACAACCATTTATGTCCATAGCGAGCATAGATTCATCATCTATTACATCTAGGGTTGGGAATAGGTTCAGCGTATTTTTTTATTGCTATAAATGGCGAGACGAGCATGCTGTTCGCCTGATGATAACCGATACGACTACCCATGAACAGTAGCAAAACAAACAACACCTTTGTCGCATTCCACTGCGCTCACCATCCTGAGACATAAGATGTTAAGTCTCAATATGTCCAGTAGCTACTCTGGCTATAATGTCCTTTAATCCGAAACAGTATATTAACCCTTAACCCTGCTGTTTGGCGGAAGAAATAAACATTTGTATTTGTATTTGCATCAATAGTAACACCACCACCACCTACCCTTTGGAGGATACAAGCGTGGGCTAATAAAAGTAAAGATTTGGGGACACAGTCCGGTTCACTGACACGATGTAGATCACCTAAATATCGTAATGTCATATGGAACGGCTGCCGGCTGTCTGTATCTAAATTTAATCCCCGCTCCGACTCGTGCAAATGTTAATGTGAATGGTCGATAGTGAATGATCATGATCTCGTTAAATCTACGTAAAGCTTTTGATTGAATGCTGTTTGTGCCTAGCGCCTTGTGTGGTATCACAGGCCAAGAACAAACGTGCCTTGACCTCGAATCAACTTTGCTATGGATTTAGATTGATTAGTAGGATTTACTTCCATATTAACTGGATTTGTCATAGTTCTATTCGAAATAAAGGCAGTTAATTGAGAAGTCTCGAGGTTTTTTCATGATGGATTAATATGTCTTGGGTAATTTTAATTAAATCCAAATTCATCATTAATTAAAATCCAAACATGTTCGTTCAGTCCACCGCTTTCTGTAAGCGAAAGGGGAATTTTTAGGAGACTGTCCCACCCTCACACCCACCACTGTAACTCCTGTGAGCCAGGATCAACAGTGGCACGCAATGTAATGACACCGAGCATTGAAGCTCGGCGAGTCTCCGGGAATGTCTAACTTGTCTTTAACCCGCAACGAAATTAATCAGAAAGTTAAATTATTAGGAGGAGTTGGAAATAAATTATTGTCCACTTCCCTCCGTGCAAAGCGAAAGGGGAATACTGTTTATACCCCATAATATGGGGAAAATTATAACACAGGATCCTCATGAACTAAATGGAACAAAAGGATCTCATATGCCAAAGTCCACGCACAACGTACGTAATCTCAATATGTACAAAAACAAGTAAGATATTACCGTAACTCACAAGATAACAAACGACATTCACAATCGTTACAACTCCCCATTTGTTAAGTAAATAGTAATCGTACCGCGAGTATAGCAAAATTTATTTATAGGCCTTATAGTACATACGTACATATACGTATATATTATAAACTTAGGCCTTATTCCCAGTGGGGTATCTAGAGGTGCCATCAGGTCATGACTTTTTGTCTTGGGTTCCGATGTGATAGGGCGAGCTTATCGCCATATCGAACACGAATTCCTTACTCCAGCCTGATACTGAATAGAAAAATCCAACACCACATTGCCCGACTCGGGATTCGAGCCCGAGACCTAAGCGTTGCCATCGTACCGTACAACTGCGCAAAGCAATCAATCAATTTATTTATAGTATACAATTAACCGGCGTATTCCACCAATGCGTACTTCGAATTATTTATAGCATATTTTCGTGTCAATATTCACATTCTTGCTCCTTAAAATAGCATTCAACTAGACTAGACCTGACGCTGTTTACTACGCTCGTAAGTTAAACTCTCGATGAGACGGCAGTTAAAGACGAATTTGCGACGGTACGAGATAGCTTCATAAGCATGATTTATTAGTGTGGTAGTCAGCAGATGATTTACACTGGTTTATAGAATAATTTATTAGTTTCGTTTGCGTACTCTACTGAGTTAACTTTATTAGGTATTTTGATTTTGAAGAAATTTATTGAAATTGGGAGATCAACTTATAAGACAACATTAATTATTTTCTTTCAAATGAATTATTATCAATTCGAGGTTCCATAAAAAATATTTGCTAATTGCATATCCGTTGATGCATTCCTGCAAATTCGTGATTTTGTCAGAATTACTAATCAACAAACCGTATGCTGGCCTCAATTTATAAACTGCTTAACCATTGATGTTTCAGTACAACTTACCGTAAACACAGGAAGACCAATACCGACGATGTACAATATAACATTGGTGACTGTTGAGTCCTTGTACGGGTGCTTGAGGGACTCATCGTCACAGAAGAAACCTCGCTCGTACGGAGTGCCCCACAAATAGAACACCAAGATGAGGAAACCAACTGTAACAAAGAGAACAGAGTTTAGTAATAAATTCGACATTAGTTATAACTTGCCAAAAAGAGTACGATGCAGTGATAATTGGCATTAAAGAAAAGCAATTATGACAACACTACTAAAAATGTCATTGCGTTAGTTGAATGATTTTATACTTAGTTATTTCTATACACTTTCGGGCGGTTTTGTTGTTATGTGGTTTAAATTAACTAAATACCTATTAACAACAATAAATAAATATAACAAGTATCTGAACATTTCCCGTCGTAGTATATCGGGTTACCATATTAATATTAAATTAGATCTTAGCGCCCTCATTAAAAACAGACTCTTTTTTGCCAAGTTATATTTAAGACGGCAAAGAATTTTATTTTCAAACGAGTCATCATTTTTATTCAAAGGTTTTGTTAATATTTGCTGTGACATGCGTAAGAATAGACCATAACATAACAATATTTAATTATAATTTTGAGTAAAATGAGTTCATTAATTTACTGTAGAGAACCATAAACTTGGTATTATACACGCAGATATAATAAGAAAAACAATTTCAAGGCTCAACAAAAAACTAAAATAATTCATCCTGAAACAAATGAAGGCCTTCTTTTGTCTCGTGTACACAAAATTGAGGTAACCCGCATGTCAACGAACCTTGGACAATTCACGTATGAATAGCATATGCAAATTACGTTTTGGCAAGTGGAGCAAGTATATCTGCGGTAGTTTGGCTTCATCGATATGTGAGATTATTGACATACGAACACGTGGTACATAAAACGGATATGATAATAATTTATGTTATAAAACGTATTTTGTTGCGTAGATCGTAGGTTAACTTTGTATGAGAATCAATTACATCTACAGATTACGCGGTAAAGATCTCATAAAACAACATTTTCAATGATAATCCGAATAAATATCTGCTGAGTGTGATACATGATGTAATTTGAACGCAGAACGTGATTTACAGCAACATGAAAAATATAAGATGAAGATGAATTGGAAACAAGAACAATTAAATGCTGCCAATCTACGAACAACGAACGCACAACCGCAAGACAAATTACAAAACCAAGAAAAAGTAAGAAATAGATCAACAAAAACCATACCAAATACAAACTCGATAAATCAAACAGGCAATTAAAGATTGGTAAAAAATACTATTAATGATGGACTGAGAGCCGTCAAAAAAGGAATTTAAATTGGGACGATGCAAGTGCACGATACAGAATCGAGTATTGTTTCACAGATTGTTTCTATAACAAACATTGTGGAGGACGGACAAAAAACAGCAGGTACGGAAAGGGCGCGCCATAAAAATAGATCACATGAAAACGATTAGAAAAGAATACTTACTGATGAGTGTAATCGGAGGGAGTTTAGTTTAGTTTAATTATTTAAAATTTGCTGGGATCTAAATTTAGCAGCGAATTATGTTATCAAATAGTTGAATAACTAATAATTATGTTGGACCTAGCAAATTTCACATTGTGCTGATTCTACCAAATGTAATTTAACGATTGTCAGCTAAATAATGACGTATAGGAGTGCCCCTAATGGGTTCTTGCGAAACAAAATCTGTATCTGTATCAGCCCAAATACGTCTCACTGCAGGGCACAGGCCTCCTCTACAAACAAGAGTATGATTGAGAGGGGTTAAGACATTTAGTCCACCAAGCTGGCTTAGTGTGGGGTGGGGTGGCGGACTGTACAACCATAGACATTCATAAAAATCTCTGCTATGCAAATTTTCGCAAAATAAATAAATAATTTCGAAATAAAACACATGATTAAAAATTTAAGTATGTCTTGTTGATCTTGCATCAATTTGCTATTACTAAATGCTGTTTTGAATTCACATACATGTTACGAGTACAATTTGTCCTATAATTTTACAACTATTCGAAAGATTAACTTGTAAAATAAATGATACCTTACAACATTGATCAAGTACAGTAATATATTAAGACATTCTCAGTATTAATTACTTTTACGGTCGCTCTACTTTCTTCCATAATTCCAATCAGTTCTTAATTCAAATACATTGATTCATCCAATAGATAATTTGCGTTTTATAATAACGACCGCTGATTGGTTTTATGATAAATTTACTGTGGAATCGTAAATAATGTTCGTTAATTTGTTACACGCACACGATGTTGTATTAAGTTATATATCTTAAATAAAGATACTCGTGTAATAGAGAAGAGTGTGGGTGTGTTTTTCCATCTGGTTAAATAATTAAGAGATAGTTAAATTTTCATATGCAGTAACTCAAGACATAATGTACAATATAGTAAATATTGTGATAGATAACCATAAAAACTCGGTAAACATTACGAAACATGCAACTACGGGCTTTGGCTGATTTCAAAAGTATCATAATCCATAGACTATAATTATTTTAATCACTGTTTAAACGAAATCTATTTAATTAAGCTAAATTAATATTTATATTTGTGCGATTTTCACGGTCATTTTTTGAAACCCTATCGCCCGAATACTGGAACGCAACTTAAATATAAGTTGCGCTTAACTACGTTAATTACGCTTAAATGTACTGGCTAAGTGGGCCGTGCGCCGTTAAGAGCAACTTATTATTTGAATGGCGTTCCAGTATTCGGGCGTATATGTATTGAAAGACCTATTCTTAGTTTTAAATCAATGACTGTAATATACGATATTATTTCTGCCCTTTGCTGTCGTGTTACAAAATTATTTACAACACACGTCACTGCCTCATTAATTACAAGTTTATCGACTATGATGTCGTTGATTAATTTTGTCCATATTTTCACACGTCTTCTTTCCTCCATTCATCAACTCGATCAAAAATCAATCCAAAAATGGTCGTAGTGCAAACATATCGTGCCGCGCGCCGCGCCGGTTAAAAGAACCAAGTTGTAAAGCAGCGCGTGTTATTGATGCGTATAAAAATAACACCGGCGGTTTATGGGCGCCAAGTTATCGAGTGAGAGCTGCGGTATGGCGGTTACTTTAGACGAGGGAATTGACATGATGCGTCCATCATTCTGACGGGTTGGATAGTGGTTTAAATGTATGAAGGCTAGACCTAGCCCTAGACTTTATTAGAATGAATGGAGAGACGAGCATGCCGTTCACCTGACGGTAAGCGATACGATGCCACTGATACTGTTCATGAGCGGGACAGTAGTGAAACAACACCATGAATTACAAAGCATTACTTAGCATACCACTGGCGAATTCTGAGACATAAGATGTTCATTAATTTATTTTATTTTAAAGAAGCTTACAGACAAATAACTAATACAAGTAAATTATATAATATCACTATTACTAATACAAGCCTCCACCGATTTAAAAGATTTATCTATCCTTAATCATGTCCTTCACACCTGAAGACAACAGCGATTTCACACTGCTGTTTTGCGAGAAAAATCGACATTGCGGTGGTACCTACCCAGGCAGCCTCTCACACAATATGACAGAGTAGTGATATTTTACGGTCAACGCAATCAAGAACATTTATCAAGCCACGGACGTTTTATCTCCATTGACTGCTGTGTTTACAAACAGCTGACTGTGTTTATACTTTTTTTCTCCAGACCATGGTAATATAAATAAAATTCAAAATACAAGTACTCAGATTGTTGATATAAGACTTCAAAGAGATGTAGACATCGAACGCAAATACGAGTAAATAGGCAGTATACGAGAAGCAATAGTGAATGAGGTTGCTGGATCCAATCCCCTTTCTTCCAACCTTTATTTTGCCTCCCCTTTCTCCTATTTTGAGTCCTGTGTTTGTAAGAATTTCTATGGTTTGTGAAGTTCGCCAACCCGCACTAGGTCAGCGTGGTGGACTATATGGCCTAAACACTCTTAATCGTACTCTCTATAGTAGCGGAGGCCCGTGCCCTGTTAAAGTACTGTACAGTAATATTACATTTACAAACCAAATAGATGTAATGCAATAAAATTGCTATCATACAAAAAAAGAAATAAAAATAAATTTAAACTCAATCAAGACCATTATAAACACAATGAAATTATATCCAGCAATAAAATCTCAACGTTAGCAGTAAAATTACGTGAGCATTGCATAAAGGTAAATCGGGTCAATGAAATGGCAAATCAGACACACTGAGTTATAAACCTACACTACATATTGTATTTATTTATTTTATAAAAAACTAGCGGTTTGACCCGTCTCTGCCCGGATGCAGATAATTTTTTCAAAATGACGGCCAAAATGTTCAATTCCGACTAAATATTTTTTTCATCCTTTGTAAAAAAACTTATTTTTATCATTTAAAGTATCTTATGTTACTTTTAATACCTCCAAGAATATGTGTACAAAGTTTCATGATGATCGGTTATGTAATTTTCGCATGAAAGCGTAACAAACAAACTAACATTCACGTTTGTAATATTAGTAGACATGCGTGCTGAGGCCAACTCGTGTTTACTGTAAAGTTACAATATAAGCCATATATTTGATAACAAAGTATTGTGTGCATAACTCAAATACACCTGACAGACATTGCGATCTTTCTCTCTTCAGTCGGTCCCTCATTATTGAGGATCGTGACTCTCAATTGTCTTGATGACCTCTCTCCACCAGCTTCGGTCTTCTGCTTGATATAATGCTGTGTGAATAGGGACCTTCAGTGTATTGGCAACCTGATCTACCCATCGTTTGGGAGTTCGTCCTCGTCGTCTTTTTCCCGCCAGTTTTCCAACGATGAGCAGTTTTTCCAGGTTGTCTGGTTCGCGTCTGGCGATATGTCCGAAGATATTGATATTAATATTGCGATCTTTAGTTAATCATAAATAAATATCAGGGTGTTTTGATTTATTGATAAGGTGAATTGTTTGCTTAACTTTAGTACTTCTACCTTGCGAGCAGTCGACAATGTATGGTAATACTTTTTGGTGAAAATAATAAATTGTCAACTCTTCGTGTGAAAGCTGGCACATCTGACATATTTATTTTCTTGACATATCGTTTAAGTCTTAAGAATTTTACTGTCACAGGCATATTTGCGTAAATTAAGGGAAATACCGAAATCCACATCCAGTATATACTGAGATAATTTTTTTCACTAAAATTGTCTGAACATTAGCAACTTTAAACGGCCACGTATTTTAAAAAGCGTGTAATTATGCAAATTTTGTTGCATGTAAGAATGTGAAAATTATGCAATGATACTGAAACAATCTTTTTCGAGGTTACTGAAACTTAAACATTCTATTTCGAATGTCATTGTAAGCCGAAGGATATACAATCAATTGTAAATTTCAAATAAATCTTGAATATTATCGTGGGACGGAACATACAATGCGAAATATGGGTGTCCTGGGACTTTTACCTACCCCTTCTGGGAAAAACGGCGTGTTTTATGTATTCTAGTTTTCAATGTGCAATAAAGTCACGAATATGTGGCCCAATTGTCCAACATTTGACCCAAACCACGAGAAATAAATAAAGAATCGAATAATACTACAACTTGTCATCAGGGGCCCTACTATATTCATCCAAAACGAAGTTCGAAACTTCGGATCATCAAAGTTTATATACGATACGAATGTACATATACTTATGGTCGTAGCCATAGACTTATAGTTACGATGTACGTTAAACAAATTCGAACTTTTACAGAGTACATACATTCGTATCGTATAAAAAACTTCGATCGTCCGAAGTTTCGAACTTCGTTTCGGATGAATATAGTAGGGCCCCAGCTTAACTACATAAGCATGACGAAAATCAGACTGAATAATAGTAATAGTAAATGAAACAAATAAATAGCAGATTTTTCAAATTAAATAAACTATACAGTAATAAGAGAAAAATATCCAAAAAGGGGTCAAGATAGCCATATAGCCTTTAACATCGGCCTCTGAGTATAGTTTCGCTAGCTTGTGGTTGACGGTAGTTAATATGATTGGATAATCGACTTCCGAGTCTTCATAGTTAGATGGTGTCTTGTTCAGTAGCCAAATTAGACCAGCTTGGCTCGACTGGTTCCCTCGAGGCGACTGACCCCCGCGTAACACAGGGCATCCCTTATATATATACTGGTCAGCGAGGAAAATGTTGATAGCGCGATTCAGGATTCGCACCGCCATTAAATTTTCAAAGGTGAAATTTACGTATATGATAGTAAAAATATACAGCTTTCACTAGTTTTCTTATTGGAATTATTGAAAAGTGAGTTGGAAATATATTTGGAATTCACGAATTGTGATAAAACAAAATATCTAACAATTGGGCGTGTTGACAATTATTTCAATATTTTACCCAAAAGTGAACTTTAAATTACGAAAAAATATATCCCAATATTTATTAAACCTAATTGGAATAGTTTTTGTATATTTTACTGGCTCATTTCATGAAATTTCGAGAGTGACATCATCGCCATCTGTCATTCAACCCTTGATGGAAATACTCGCGCCAAGGGGGTTAAACCGAAACCAGTTGCGATTGACTCGAGTTATTGTGAAATTGGCGAGAGGGGTCATTGAAATGGAATTCATGTACTGATCGCTGTAAGCAGTGCTAATTACGAGTTATTATAAAAGTAATGATTTCTTATCTCATGGTTTATTTGGGGAGGACCGAACTGCAACTAAAGGTCGAAGGTTTAATAATTACAGACCACGTATTGCGTATTCATAGTTATCTATATCTTGTTTTAATGACAGAGGAGATTATTGTGAAAATCCTGCAAACCTGAGAGTTATCCAGTCGAATTTTGAACTCAACTTAGCGCAATATGATTTTTTTTTAAAAACAATCAAGCTTAAAGACCTTTGTTATAAAAAATTGCTTATTCAGTTGAGCAGAAAAGTACTTTTAATTTTAAACACTAATAGCGGAAACAGTCGTATGTCTTCACCCATGAAATAAAGAGTGGCATCCAGCCAGTATCTGACGCAATTCCACATCTAACGACGAGGGCCCATCGACTTACTAATAACTAGAGTAAATTAATTCCACGCCAACCTACCTAATTTTCAAATTCTGTCCTTCGAATTTTCACTGTTAGTGCAAATGTTCAGCAGTGCACTTCCTGTGGCTAAAATTGATTAATTAATTACAGTTCTTACTTCCTATTCTTTATTTCTAAATTAATGTCATAGCAACTACCGCAGAGTATTAGTATTCTCACACCAATTCATTGGTAACACCCTCCATTTTTATAAGTGAAACAAATAGGATTAAGTTAAGCCTAAGTAATTGGCTTCACACCTACAGGAAAAAATATATTTTCGTATATGTTTTTATTCATACATCACAGACATAAATTAATTTAAAAAACGAATATTTACCCAAATATACCGTTAAGTAATGCTTATAGTACGCTATGTATATTTGGCGAGCTTTTCGGGTGAGAATTGCAATAGTATTTTAGTAAAGATCACATCTTGAAATACTAAAGGCAAATAATAGGTGTCCTGGTAGCATCTCTGCCCACCACTTCTAGGAAAAAGACGTGAGACTATTATAAATTTACTAAAAATAACTAAAAAATAATCATTTAAAACAAAGCCATTACCATCACAGCTTATACCAACAAATCGCGTGCTCAAACCATACTCAGAATTTGGTTACCAAATGAATTATTCAATGCACCCAATGTCACGACCATTATGTAAACCATCGTAGTCGTAAAACATAAAAGCTTTATTCATCGAGGAACCGAATGTGACTCATCTCGCGGTTTGGGGTTGACACTTCACAAGATATTACCTCCCAAAAATAGTTATAATATTTAACTTCAACTAATAATAAGATTAGAACTTAAAGCTTTTTTAAATTCTATTAATAAAATATTAACATAATTAAAAGAAATTCTCGTTTCATTTTTAACCATACTATTTCCTGAGGGTTTCAATGATCTTGTTTATAAATACCTACTAAGAGGCGATCTAAGCTCCTACTAAATATTCTTACGATAAGCCACATTTGTCACGAATTACGTTTTAGTTAGAATTACATTCTTGTGTATCCATAAATCAATGTAAAAGGAATCTCGTTCTGCGGCCAACATTCCCTGTTTATTGTCAATTAGCATAGCTTTATTATAGAGATATTTCACATATCCTTGTTTAAATCCCACAGTATTTATACAGTTGAAAGATTTAGCGTTATGACTTTGTTATTCTACTTTTGTATTGTAATGTTTTCTTAGAAGATATAAAGTATTCAATAATTTATTATGAACAAATTTATTTCAATATAACTAACACGTATTTTTTGCCGGTAATATTTTTACATGAACAAAAGCATAATAATGCCAAAAGTGAAATCATCGTATCCATCCAACTTTCACTTTACAAATAACAAATTAAATATAAATTAACACTATAATCATAATTACACACCAATTATCATGCTTATAATCTTACACGCGATAACCACAAGTAACTAAATCCATCAAACACGAAATATTCCAACAACGCCGGGTAAATTCCTCGCGTATGGCAACACCGAAGTTGTCTCAACAAATTAGGCCAATGAACTGTCAGTTGCATAACGCAGTCTAGCTGCTGGAATATCAGATTACTGTTCGTGTACAGAAATCCACACCTCGATACCTTAGAACGTAAGTGTAACAGGTTTCTATATCCTCGGGTAGTGTGAAGTTTTCATAACATGCATTTTGAAGTCGAGATGTTTGATCGCCAACCTTCAGTATCGACGAATCAATTACCTGATAATTACTATTAATTGACGTTTTTTGATACTGGCACGACAAAACTACAACAAGCCTCTTAATTTTTCCAAAATTAAATATGTAGTGGCAAAAGATTAATATCTCCCGCCAGTCGACACAATTGTGCTGGCATAGTCGCAACCAGATGTACAGAGATCTAGCTCGAAATGTGACTCACTTGCGTGGGTTATCATGATGGGTTTTCCATCCTTGGGTATGGTGACCGTTACCCTAGCGGCCAGCATAATTGTATCTGCCAAATATTTTCCTTTAATATGAGTGGGTTAAATTACCCCAAACCCCTAGGTTCATGATATGAATAATCTTAACAAATATGTGTCTTCTTAACGTCATGTTTCACTAATTTCCTTAGTCACTGCTTCTAATTTTAAAATTATTAGAAGATTATTTTAGGGATATTTGACAGATCTTCATTTGGGTTTTTTAGCTTGCGTAGCGTAGATCACTGACGTATCTTTTTATACTGTTATTGAACCGCATAGAAGCAAATGTATTTCGAATTTTCGATTAGTAGAAAAAAAAGATGTTTGCCTTTACGACCTAACCAGGCGGCTTTCACATATGAGAAACATACCACCAATTGATGTATATAAGAGGTAATAAACGACTAGCAATATTTCAAATGATATATAGGCCTGGCCTCAACATTAATGAATGGGAGGCAGATTTGCACAATCTAGACGTAATCGAGGTAATGCGCATGAAACCTCAGGTTCCACCTGTCATGTCCAGTTACTAATCACGATTAAACGCTAAGTTAATCAACATTCACTTTTACGTCGCGAGATAAGGGTGAACAAAGATTGTCAAACTGTATGTAGCAATAAATATTTTTGAGATTTATCCACGGGGTTTCTCAAGTATTATGATAGGTAAATATGGAAAGATAACTTGGAACAATGACCTATATTCTTAAAATTTACTTGAATATGTCATGTAAATTTTCAAATCGCTAGGATATATGGATATCATAATCACTACCAATTTTAGAAAATCTGGAACATGACGCTATGCGTATCAACACTACTTGGTTGTTAAATTCACGCAATTCGATACTTTATTTGGACCGTAATATATTTACCACTAAGAGGGCAAAAATAATTGTCAGTTAAAGTAATAGGGAACATGCACCAGACTTCAAAATAAGTCAAAATATTTTTTTTGTAATCTTTATTAATATAGAAATATACCTTAAAGATATTTTTTTAAATTTATCAACTCTAAATCGGTAAAATAAATAAGTATTTAAAAAATGACATTTCAAATTTGCCGCCCATTTTTTCCGAAACGCGATCTATTGCTTGAAAAGGAAAGCGACGACAATAGTCACGTTCTTATGAAGTTTTAGCTTGTTGTTTTACGTTTGTTTATGAGTTATTTTGTGCTTTCTTTATACTATTAAATAAAATGGATAATTTTGTCACGAAATACAGTTCTGTAGTAATTCATCAAAGAAACTTAATCCAAATACTACGTTGTTCATATCGTGACCTCTAACGTCACAGCGAGTTCGCGCCAACATGGCGTTTAAATGCTTTGAAACTTTTTTTTTTTATTGCTGTGAATGGCGAGACGAGCAAGCCGTTCGCCTGATGGTAAGCGACACGACCGCTCATAAACAGTAGCAACATTCCACTGCACTCGCCATCCTGAGACATAAGATGTTAAGTCTCAATATGTCCAGTAATTGCTCTGGCTACAATGTCCTTCAATCCGAAACACAACAGTGCATTTAAGCAATGTTGTTTCACGGGAGAAATAGACATTGCGGTGGTACCTACCCAGATGGCCTCTCACATATGAGAGACCTACTACCAGTAAAAAAACCACCAGTACCACCAGTTACCACCAGTAAAACTGATAACAGTTTTGATTATTTTTCTGTACTTTTTAGATTGATAATTTCAAAGACTTATATTTTTTTTCGATAATGTAATAACATACAGAATTGATTAAAAATATAAAAAATGACATGCATATTCCCTATTGTCAGTATGGCCACTTTGCCATACTAGAAAACAAAATGACAGTCTCATAAAGGGCCATCGTCGAAAAAGTTTGAGCACCACTGGCCTACCAGATACACGTGTCAGTGCCTAATGGAGGTAGCTTGTTAGGCACCGTCTAATTAGAACCTGGCCTAATCACCGCGCTGATGGATTCCAATACATCAGGACGGCCTGACTCGTTAGCTATCTGGAATTACTCTTTAATATGGGGAAAAAATTGGCTCAGCAGTTGTTAAGCCATTAGAGTGGTTTTAAATTATGTTGTATATGATAGCTGAAGATATTTGTAATTTAGTAATCCTAGATAGGGTTGCAAAGTACTGGATGCGGACCGCATCTAACAATCAACTGTAGTAAATAATTTTTGAGTATAACTTCATATTTTATACTCGAAATGTCTCGCTGGTAATTATACTACGGCACGAATACAAAGCTGAGGTCTTGGGTTCGAATCCCGGGTTATTATATTAGATTATACCAGATTTTTCTATTCATTACTAGTCCAGAGTTAAGAGTCAGGCGATAGGCTCGCCTCCTATTACATCATTATGGCACGGAACACAGAACATTTAGCACCTCTGCCTTCCTTTTCTGATAAGAGGCGTGATATTTATGTATATATGAAAAAGGGAGTACCTTTAATTATAATAATTCAAACATTCAAACATCGCAATACGTATTTCATTCAACACTCCGCACCGATAAACAGTATCAACGCACTCACCGTATTAATTACCAATTTGGCACGATTAAGTTACAAACACATCAAAACATTCAGATTTATTAGTATTTCCGCGTTCGGTTAAAACATCGTTTAGTCTCGTGCTAAATTAACAGCAAATATTGTACAGACATAACAATTGTGATTTTGTTATGCAGTCTTGTAAATGGACGCTTGTTATAGAAAATATTGCTGTGGGTGGTTTAGAATTCATAAACATTGGACGCACGCTTTGGTTTCGAAATAAATAAAATATAGTAACAAGTAAGATATGTGAAGTATGACTTAGTCATTAAAATCTACGAGGGTTAAGGTCACAGATCACTCCCAATAGATACCTAATGCAAGGCAGCGGTTGCGCCCAACACATTTAAGCTATCAGATAGATATAAACCGATGCCAAATGTCGCGTCATCAGTGTCGTCCAAGTAGTGGACCCGCACATGTCGTCGCACGTTAGCGAAAATTACATTTTGGGAACATAATATTACAGTTAATAATGATTTGTTCAATAAAATGGTGTGCAAAAAACTCAAAAAAATAAAGTATCTAAAAAAAACGCAATAAGTTTTCATCGATAACTAATATTCTTTAAATCAATTTGGTCCCGAGCGAGCTCTATTTATACTGGTTAATGTATCAATGTCAAACAGTCGAGTTCGGATGGAGAATCAGCCGTCTCTTTTTCGCATAGTATAACCGTAATAAGCCATCTTTTTTTGGCGAAATCACGCGTTCTTCTAGTGTTTGACGCATGTTTATAATATAATTCCCAGAAATATCGATAATGTAAAACAATAATGTAAATTAATTTTATTAAATGACAATGTCACAAAATATATATTGATTTAAATAAAAATTGCAAATTACCATAATTACGTTATTTTATGTAATTTGAAATAGTTAAATTTGTTTTTTTTTTTTATTTATCTTTAGCGTAATTAAATTTTCTTTTTTCCCTCTAGTTGTATACGTTTTCAAATATAATGGGAGGGTATTTATCATAAGTTTTAGTATAATAAGTTTATTGAGTATCAGTAGCATAAACTATTGCACTAATTTTAACATACGTTGTATACAGGGTATCTCAAGACTGCTACCGAAAACGAAGCCGGGTGGTAGTTTTAGTGGCTACTAACACAATGCAATTAAAAATTTCGCATAGAAACGCGACAATTATTTTTTATGATTTTTTAAATATTGTCATTTTGGGGTGGTAAATCCATAGTTTTTGCTAAAATAATAATTTAAACTCTTTTATACCTTAGATTATTTATAAATAAAAGGGTATACACTATTATTTTAGGAAAAAATGTATTTACCACCCAAATATAGCCTAACAAAAAAAAATTGTCGCTTTTTTTTTGAAACTTTTTCTGTTGCATTGTGTCTGAAGTCGCTTAAACTACCACCCGGCTTCGTTTTCGGTAGCAGTCTTGATATACCCTGTATATCATCTCAAAAACATTCATAGTTCGTCAAGTGGGTTTCATCGTCACTTGTCGATATTACATTTACTACAGCCGCCGTCAGAATTCAAGAAACGGAATAAGTTATTGTAGCCCTTTAGGGTGTGAGGTTTAGTTATTTACTATTTCATATTTTTATCTGATCTTTTATATCAACACTTAATTTGGGTATTTCGCCATTATGGTATACAAAAATACACGGTAAATAATAGAAATAAAACCGTTACATACTAAAGTATAAATCTTAATCCTATTTTATTCGTAGTTAGCGGTTGCCGGTTGGTATAATTTATCAGATCAGGCCGGTGAAAAAATATTATCAAACATTTAACAAGTTGGTAATTAAGTTATAGAAGCGATCATAACACATGAACTTACTGGCAAATCGAACTATCGATACATTTTTTTATTTATCGACTTTGCCTCATCTCTCCAGTGAAGTCCACGTGACCGCGCTGCAACCCGCCCACCCCCCGCGCAGTTCCCTTTGGTGGCGTTTTCGGTTCAAAACAAAACTATCGTAATGCGGTATCTATTGGAAGTGATCTGTGGTTAAGGTAGACCCAGACTTGAAACAAATGTTTGATGACATCACAAATATTTTAATAGTTTTTTTTTTATAATTGCGATGAATGGCGAGATGAGCCCTTCGCCTGATGGTAAGCGATACGACCGCTCATGAACAGTAGCAAAGTAATGCTTGGTATTCTACTGCACCGCCATCCTGAGACATAAGACGTTAAGTCTCAATATGTCCAGTAGTTACTCTGGCTACAATGCCCTTCAATCCGAAATACAACAGTGCATTTGCACTGTTATTTGAGGTGGGAAATAGACATTACGGTGGTACCTATCCAGGCGACCTCTCACACATGAGAGGCCTACCACCAGTAAGTTACTCTGCGAGTTTCTGTTTTAATAATAAAAAAAATTAAGCATCATTCTAATTCATGATACATATACATAAACACATACAGACATAGCCATCATGCTGTAAGAACTAAAAAAAATAATAATCTAGTAATCGATTATAACGACAAAATCTACTAAAACAGCGGATTAAGATATAAACAAGCAGTATCAATGATCACGAGAATAACAGATTTATGTACATTAAAAATCCATAAAGTAAACAGCTTAACTATAGGAAAACAATCGTGACCACACACAATCTGATAAGGGAATAGTTTAAAGCACAAGAGCCAGGTAAACTGTGCCACAGGAGCAACGACACAACTATTTACAGGGTTGCCACGAGACTTGGAGCAATTAAATCTTTTTATTCATGCCTTATTTTAGTCACGCCGTGTATAGCGTATATGGGGTGGTTATACTATTTTCCGACACGAAGTTACTAATGTGTCTAGGTACTACACTAACGCCCGAGTACTGGAACGCCAATCAAATAATAAGTTGCTCTTAACAGCGTACGGCCCATTTAGCCAGTACATTTAAGCGGGATTAACGTAGTTAAGCTGACATTATATTTAAGTTGCGTTCCAGTATTTGGGCGTAAATGTTCCAACTCTCTATTATTTGTCCTAACCATAGACTAATTTTGGAGTCAATGTTAAATATCATAGAAAAAAGTATTGAGTTTTAGAAGTGAAAAACTTATAACTTACGTCGAACATCGACCGTTTGAACATTCGAACTTCGTTCCGAATCATAGAGTAACCCATTGATTAGATTCGTTAGGAAGTATATTTTAGTAAAAATTACCCTTGTTGACAACCCTAATGCTAAGTGCCAATGTGGTTCAACTATAGCCAAAACAAAACATCACATGAATGCATATGCGCACGCACGTCCTTTTGAGGAATAAAAACTAACTTAACTCACCCCTTTCATTCCTTCCACTCATTAATCTTAGATGCAAACCCGCCTATTATAAGTATGGTTTATTTGGCCCTTTTGTGTCCCTTGTGTACGTAGGTGAGTCAAGAAATTTCTCGACGACGACCACCACCCAGCTTGGCATCATTAATAAAATTTGTGGTGGCATAAATAAAACTAAAAGTATACATAAGTACATTAAAAAATATCTAAGAAAAAACTAGGATATAATTGGCAACTTCTCCTAAATTAAAGAACTTCAAACAATGTGTTAATACGTAAATATATCATAAATAAACTTATATTAGTATATTAAGTACATCACAACGTGAAATTAATGAGTTATTGAGAATTTGATTATGTTCATTAATCCCTACTGTCAAACTGTTATTTATATATCACATCAAATATTAATCCTGTAATTTTAATCAAAAACATATTTAGCTTGTAATTTATTACTGTTTTCGTACGAAATAATTACGATTACATGATTTTATAATAGAATAGTGTTTTATAATATAACATTAATAACATTATCGATTTCAAAATAGATTAGGTGCTTTAAAAGAGCTTTACATTAATTTAAGTAATCTAAAGCAAAACATTCAATTTAAGAGATTACATCGGTCGATATGGTTACAACAAAAACCCCCGTTTTTACTATCTTGATCATAAATTATCTGGATTGGCTAGTTTTGACGTCACTCATTTGTAAGGAAATCTGTCCTTGACGTTTCCTTTCTTTTTTGTGGCAATGAGGTAAACAATAACAATTTGTCGACTTCCTTATATACAGGGTATATCAAGACTGCTACCGAAAACGAAGCCGGGTGGTAGTTTAAGCGACTTCAGACACAATGCAACAGAAAAAGTTGCAAAAATAAGCGACAATTTTTTTTTTGAATTTTTTTTCCTATTGCCATATTTTGGTGGTAAATATTTTTTTTTCTAAAATAATAGTGTATACCCTTTAATTTATAAATACTCTAAGATATAAGAGAGTTTAAATTATTATTTTAGCAAAAACTATGGATTTACCACCCAAAAATGACGATATTTAAAAAATCATAAAAAATAATTGGAGCGTTTCTATGCGAAAATTTTAGTTGCATTGTGTTTGTAGCCACTAAAACTACCACCCGGCTTCGTTTTCGGTAGCAGTCTTGAGATACCCGGTATGTTCGCAATATAATAAACATCTAACTTGATGTATAAAAACCATTAGGAAAAAAAAAATACAAATGACAACCCTAACAATTACCGAATACTCGCTCTCCCAGTGTCCCCAAACTAGTTTTTAAGTTTTAATTCCATGGTGTTAGGATATAAAATGCTTTATCTTCAGTTTATCAGGTCGTTAAAAATGTAATCTCGGTAAGGTTGCCAAACCAGGGTCGTTGACATCGTGTAAAAACTAGTGGCGCTTGTAGTGTCATACTGTTTTTGTTTATGTAGGATGTTTTCATTTTTGTAGAGCAGCGCAAATTCTTGTTAAATATTTGTTACTTATGCACTTTAAAAAAGAAGTATTACAAAATAACTGTCATGTGGCTATGAACCGAGAAACGGCGGATTCGAACTCCGCATCGAGACAAATGTTTGTGCAGCCCACTCGTGTATTATCGTATGGCAGCCTCCGTGGCGCAGTTGGTTTGACGCCAACTGTGAAACGAGAAGCTGCGGGTTCGATTCCCGCTCAGAGGCAAATTTTTGTGAGGCTGAATGATAATATCTCGGGTCTGGGTGTTTGTGAGCCCGAAAAATCTCTCGTAGTCACTGTCATGCACGACAGAAGACTTAGTTCATCTTAATGTGGGAAATCCTGTGTGTGTGACTGTTGTTTGTTTATTTATTATTATTTTTATTATATATTATAATTCTAGTCTGAGTGCTGTATCTCTAAAAAGTCTATTATAGCTTGTGATACCCGCGACAATTCATATTTTACCGTAGGACTCATGACTTCGTGTGACCCGTATTTATTTACTTAAAACAGCAACCATACGTTCAATCCCCATATACCATCACGCCAGACAACTCCATAAATTACGAGTAAACAAACACACTAGCGCTTTTTACAAATAAAAGTAATAATAAAACGAATTATTGATAAATGGCCGGTTCGCCAACCGGTCCGGGCTTTTTGCAAAAACTTGAATAGGTGTGAGAGGAGTTACCGCTTTTTTTTGTGAATGAATGTCGGTTTTAATAGGCGTTTTCGACAGGTGACGATTCAAGTGAATTGTATTGTGCAGTTGCATATGCCCATAGTATAAAGATTTTTAGCCGGCATGTTAGAAAGATTGAGAAAAGCGGCATACTATGATATAATTCTATACCCAGCAGGATCCTATAGGCTTTGAATAATGATGATGAAGTTTATAAAGATGAATTTATAGAATTTTATAAGGTCACTCTGTGGTTTGCATAACTATAAGTGAGATTGGGGCCCTTTGATCTACGTAAACAATGCTGGAGAGCGATAAGACTTATACTTTTTTTACATTATTGTTTCTTTATGTTTTTTTTTAGTTTAAGTTTTTTAATAAACAAATATTACTGGCATAAAATAACGATTTTGCTGCCGTGTTTCGCTGGGTCAATAAAATTACTAGGGGCCTGAAATCCTAAAAATAATATATCTTCACCGTTCATAATGAACGTCCTTGAATAAAGTATAATGGATAAATATGCTGATATATTTAATCATATTAGTCACAAAATATTATTGAATGTATTAAGGTCAATATTTTTAACAATATTTTACATCTGTTTAAACATACTACAATTGTACGCAATACAAGTCATTAGTTTCAATTGGATATGGACACATGCTGGAATGTTCTGGAAGCTCAAAATTCTTAATTTCCCTCAAAATACTTAATTTCTTCCATACTTTCTTCCTCCTCCCATGTTCGTACTGGTAGACAAAGAGTCTATAGTGCAACTGAGAGTTAGGCAGTGCAGTCATCAATAGACGTGCGATGTACAGATGTACTCCATGTTTATTCAAAAAACGGCGATGCAGATCCTCAAAAGTCAAAATATGTTTGCATTTAAACAGACCTATGTCTTGTGTATTTCTAACTGTGTATTTTTCTACACTAATAGCAAAATTTAAACAGCAATATTTGTAATTATAAAAATAAAATGTCTCGTTGACGCAGTAGTCCTACAGTATAATACGGTACGGCAAAGCTGTGGTCCTCGGGTTCAAATCCCGGGTCGGGCAAACTGATATTGGATTTTTCTATTGTCTTTATCAGCCCGGAGTCAGGAATTTGTGACTTTCACAACGTGGGACGGAAAATAAAGTAAGCGCAAATGCAGTCTCGACAGAGCATCGAATGACATCAGACGGCAGTCCCATACCATCTATGCCGGCTATACAATTATGCCAGCCTACTAAGATGCTGCTTTTCTCGATGCAAGAATGACTGGGGCCCTACTATATTCATCCGTAACGAAGTTCGAAACTTCGGATGATCGAAGTTTATATACGATACGAATGTACCCACATATACTTATGGTTGTTATTGACTTATGGTCGTAATCAGACTTATAGTTAACATGTACGTTACACAAATTTGAACTTTTACAAAGTAGTACATATACTGGTGGTAGGTCTCTCATATGTGAGAGGCTGCCTGGGTGGGTACCACCGCAATGTCTATTTCTCCCGTCAAACAGCAGTTTAAATGCACTGTTGTGTTTCGGATTGAAGGACATTGAGACTTAACATCTTAGACTTAGCATGTAACCAACTGCGTTAGAAAATTAATAACCCTGGGAATCTGAAAATTCCAATCAATGTCTTCCGGTTCACAAGTTGGTATAACATTGCAGCGTCAATATAAACAGAAATGACTGTCGCTCATAAATTGCACGAAAACGATGCAATATCTAAAAAATTACAATATTAACTTATATTAACTATATAACAATATTAACTATATATATCGAAATGTAAATTAAACATTAAGTTTGAATATAAATTGGAAACGCTTGGTGTAGCTCGGAATCATATATCGTGATATTATTCAAATATTCCTTAGTGCATGATGTTGGAAGCGAGCGTAACCTCTGTCCGCCCATATATTGACTTAATACGAATAACAATTGGATGATTTAGATAATATCAGGAGGTTGCAAGGTGACTGGGGATTCCAGACTATCATATTCCTCAGTGATTCATGAGCGTATGAACTTTGTAAAAGAACTGTGCCCATTTTAAAAGATTTTTCCTTTGACACTTACTGGTGGTAGGTGTCTCATTTGTGAAAAATCGTCTATCTGGGTAGGTATAACCAATATGTCTATTTCTCCCGCCAAACAGCAGTGTAAATGCTCTGTTGTATTTCGGGTTTAAGGACACTGTAGCCAGAGTAAGTATTGGACATTAAGACTTAACATCTTATGTCTTGGATGGCGAGCGCAGTGGAATGCCTAGTATTGCCTTGTAATTCAAGGTGTTGTTTGGTTCTGCTACCTACTGTTCGGTCTTTTTTCCAGTTGGTAATTTTTTTACCTTCCGACTTTTCGATCCCATTACAGATTTGGTGGTTACCGGATTTAAAAAAAATATATTACAATATAATTATCATCAAGGATCCAACATAAATTGTATCCATTACTGGATCACTGGCGCTCAAACGTGGACAATTCTGTCGTACAGCGTACTGAGCGATGCGTAGCTCTATTGGATGTTGCGTTAAAATAAAAACATTGCTGCATGAATGGAGGGGCTGTTCCCGATGGTGATCGATTAAGTATCGTCTAACTAATTTATATTATTTAAATTAAATCAGCTGTTAATGTTGGTCGCTAGTTTAAATCTTTGATCCGTCCGCTAAAACATTCAGGACGGATATACATTCGGCGAATTGGAGATTGGACTAATGTCGCCTTCGTCTATTCTTCGGAAATAAAGACGTAAGTTTATTTATGAATTTGAGTTTGTTAGTATATTATGTTCCTATGGTCCTAAGCTGGCAATCGAATTAAAGAGAAGAAAAATCGATTAAAAGAAATCACACATGGCACTTTAACAGTAAAGGAAAACATTGTGAGAAATCTGCATACCACAGCGATTTGAGTGAATTTCTATGGTATGTGTCCGCCATCCCAAACTAGGCTAGCGTGGTGGACTATATCGCCTAACCAGTTTCAATCATATTCTTGATTGTAGATAAGACCCGTGTCCTACAGTGGGACGTATATGGGCTGATACAGTAACAAAAAACCTAAACAAAATAACATAGAAAGGTTGCGAAGATGGAAGCGATGTATTTAACTTGTTAGGTATCTGGCCAGTTATTTCACTGCCAGAGATGGCACAAAGCAATTAAACTTCAGGCTTCTGTAAGACAATGTAACCCAACTCCAATTGATTGGTCTAGCCGAGCCAATTAAATATTGATAGAACGAGGCTGGAGCCATGCATGCATGAGTCATCTTGGCTGTTGTTTTACTATAGTGTGATAGTAAATAAACATGAGTAACCAATCGGGTATACCCAACGATCCTAAATCTCTGTGCCGAGAATTTGAGTGCTGAATAAAATATGCTACCAATTTACTAACCCGTACAATGTTTATAATACATTAGGCAGGTTCCCCCTCACTACACAATCCATACCACTACATACAAATGATTTAAATTCCAACCCGTCAATAACCCATTTGTGGGACCGCACGCGAGATAGGATCAATTCGACCCGTCAATAACATTAATAAACGACGCAGTTCATTCCTATCCGTAATATCCATCGCGACACGTAATCGGGAGCTGGTTGGTGGTCACTTAATGGAGCCGATCGCGCGTTGACCCCGCCGGCATGGAACGGTTTGTTTTCGGGATACAAACGACCCAAACATAAATAATATCACCTTAAGGGTTACGTATTGAGTACAAGTTTTACCATTAGAAATTATTTTAATGTTTTGATATCATTAAGTGTTTTTATTTGGATTTTAGATAAATTAAATGGTACGAATAGAAAGGGACTGCCTCGGTGGCGTTGCTGTACTACGGTCCGGTTCCAAAGGTCGGGTGTCGGGTTCAATTCCCAGGTCGGGCAAAGTGATATTGGATTTTTCTATAAATAGTCAGCCCGGATTCAAGAGTTTGTGATTTATGATAATGATAATTGTGCCTAATTTTTAATAAATTGTATCATCATCATCATCATATCAGCCACAGGAAGTCCACTGCTGAACATAGGCCTCCCCCAATGATCTCCACAATTACCTGTTGGAAGCGGCCTGCATCCAGCGACTTCCTGCGACCTTGGTCAGATCGTCCGTCCACCTTGTAGGCGGGCGTCCGACACTTCGCATAAATATATATACATAAATTGTATACCGTAATCAAATTTTTAAGTAAATAAAGGCGTTCTTAAATCTTAAAGACATCTAGCAATTGGATATGTTTATGTTGGCATAACATAAATTACACAATAAGGTAATTAAATCAGTCATTGTATAGCCTCTTCATGTAAGAAACCATACATATGTTAAGCTCGAAAATAAACTATAATAAAATTAAACAACCGTGTAAGATTGCAATACTAATACAGTACAAAAAAATCTGCTATATTACAATACTGTATCTCGAGAAACACATCAATATGACATCCTTACTTTTACCAATCGCTATAAAGACGCAGGAAAGCGATTTTGTCGTATCTCGAAACAAGCAATTTTACATCAGGATCAAAAAAATATATTTATAAAATGAATAACCTCTAAACTAGAAAACTTAGAAATACCATTTCTTTAATAATAACATTTTAAAATAAAACCTTACATTTTCACAAGGAAATTCGATGCGGTAATTTTTTATGAATTAAATCTATATATATAAAAATGAAACCCGTTTCGCGTTGTCACTGCATCACGTGTAAACGGCTGAACCGATTTCGATAAGTCTTTTTTTAAAATGTTTGTGGAAGTCCAAGGATGGTTTTTACGGCGAGAAAATTTCGAATAATTGCCAGAAAAGCCCTTTTCTTTACCCCATACAAACGTTTTCTAACTAAAACGTTGAGTCAATTTGAGCTTTATGGCTTTCGTATAAAGTTCATATTAAATTACAAGTACTCATTGTTGTTTAAACAATGTAGGTATGTTCCTAACGTCAAAGAGTCAATTTGCACTTTATTACCGCTATACAAAATTCAAATTCAATCATATCTATCAAAACAATGTGCGTGATTTTCCCATACAATATGTTCATGGGTTTGTAACTGTCAAACATTTAATTTTCACCCTGTCGATATGGTAAACTCTGCCCTCAAATTAAAGAACGTATTTAAATAAAGGTTTCGAATCGAAAACATATATCCACAATATTCGATTAATGGCGTATTTTAGATTTTAAAGAAGTAAAATATTGACAGTAGTGAAAATGGATTGACATTTTAATTGATTTTAATTGTTTATGCATGCGTTCAGAAATTTATTTTGTATAAACTAAGGAGAATATATCTAGCTAAATTAATATAGGACAATGAAATAAATAATGTTTACACGTAATGGTAGATTTACATGTTGGCTGAGGCTGGGTCAACGTCTACCAACTCCAAGCTATTAACTATGAAAAACATAAGGCCAGCCGAGCCAAACACTCCGTTTACACGCTGGCGTTGGTGGAGGCTGGCTGAGGTTGGCCAAGCGTGTAAATGCAGCATAAGAAGTTATACTTACTCCTTTTCAAGATCGAATGCCATTTTTATCACGAATTTTTACAATGGCCTTTCCTTCACTATAATTCACTGATAGAAATGTACATCGTATCGGACTGAGATAGGTTATATTATACCTAAAGGGGGTAAAAAAGGGTTGAAATGTTATATCTAAGAAAATCGAAACTACTGAAGTTATGTCTATAAAAAAAATATTTTAACTCTTTATTACTAACAAAAAGTAATGGCGTGCAATAATTTTTGGAAAAACAGCATTTTGGTGCTGAAATAAGGGAAGGAATATTGGATGGACAGTAAAAAACGCTAAAGTTTTTAATGTCAAAAATTCATAAGGAAATCTTTATATGTATATACAATATATGGATGTATATGGAGAGAAGGGATATAAAATAAAATAGAATGGAAGGTACGGGAGAGGGCTGGGATAGCTGACAGATTTGTTAGGACGAATGTAAATGCACGTTATAAAACGGGATGGATAATAAAGAGAAGGGACGGGACGGATTGGGAAGAGACTGAACAGGCGGATGAGACGGGATTGAGCCGGACAGTAGGATAGCTACGTCAAGTTTAGATATACAAGAATTGATACGAAAAACAACATGTTTCTGGTGTAGAGTGGAATCAAAAAATATATGCACCCAGGCGAAGCTGGGTCGGGCCGCTAGTAATATATAAAACGCACATACGCATTTTTTGAGATACGACAAAATCGCTTTCCTGCGTCGATATGTTTTTATAATATTATTTTTATCCTAGCACTTACCATTCTTTACAAAAAGTTACAAGAACAACATCATTAACACCAATTATTCCACGCAGCCTCTCCAAGACGCTGTACCATCCCGTTTGGAAACATATAGCCTGTTTAAAAGCAAAAAAGTAAAAGAAAATAGACGTTTAAAAAGTGAAATAAACAGCGCAGAGCTTTGTTTTTGTAGCGCTGCACTTCGGCGGTGGCAGGGTTGCCACGCGTCTCGTTATTATTAAAATTGTTATTACTTTTCTTTTCTTCTAAGAAATACTTGGTTTGTATACAGATTTTTTTTGACATACAAGCCAGGTATATTTCATTGTGGTGTCTTTAATTTTTCTACACCTACTTGTATGAACTTCCTTACTATTCTGCATGTGTTTAAAATAACTGCTATATTGAAATAAAACTATTATTTACGGATTTTATCGCGGATTTGGTTTAATTGTGGCCTCTCCTACATTGGTCAAACCAAAAGAAGCATAGGGACACGCGTGAAAGAACATATAGTTGACGTCAAACATCGACGCTCAACGAAGTCTGCAGTTGCTGAGCACATAGAAGAAGGCTCCAAGCATTACCTTCGTTTTGACCAGCCCCAAATCCTCGCGAAAGAACACCGTTTCCTGCCCAGGATGTTTCGCGAGGCTATTGAAATTAAAAAACATCCAAATTTCAATAGGGAAGATGGCTTGAAGCTTGCACAAGCATGGGATCCAATTCTACACTTAATTAAATCGGAACCCAAAAGACCAACTGCCAGACCTCAAGACACAGTGAGCTCTTTCTGCGTGGATCGGAACGCAAAAACAGATTAGTTATTTAAATTAACTTTTAATTTAATAATTCAAAATTAAGGGTAGTTAAATTGTAACAGTCACTGAGCGGATGACTAATACCTCAGTCCGCCCCGTGACCACGAAAGCTGTAAAGTAATCGAAACGTCGGGAATTCAAAAAATGTAAAAATTTAACCAAATTCGCGATAAAATCCGTAAATAATAGTTTTATTTCAATGTGTAACATTCGCGTAAATCTAAGAAACCAATATAACTGCTATAACTATGTGAGGAAATTTTGCGTATTTTCTGATTTAAGATTTAAGAGTCTTAATATTTTTTCCTTTTATTCAGGCTATAACTTCAACTAATGTAAATAACTATATAAGTTTTGCTACTGTTCACGAGCGTTCGTATCGCTTACCATCAACAGTATGCAAATTTAGCCATTAAATGCAATAACAAAAAGATGTCTAGGAGAGAAATAAGCGTGGTTAGTATCCGCGGTATTGGTTATATTGGTTTAACTTTTTTGAACTGGCAACCCTAACACTGGTGCAAATGAATCGGCCACAAGTCGTTACTCATACTAGCCAGTTTAACATAAATTATAATAACAATAGTGCAATACATTTGTATGAATACAAACATAGCCGTAGATTTTCTCCTTATTATGTGATGTGGATGGGAGACGAAAATGTTTCCTTACTTGCATTTTAATGCGTTCTAAAAGGTCACTTGTTAATGCATTTACATGGCTCATAATTCCTTTCGGTGTTACAATGGATTCTAACAGTTAGAGAGATTTGTACAGGTGTTTGTTTTTTAATGGATAAACTATGCGAATGTGAGCCAAAACGTAAATTAGTGTCAATTTTTATGTATTGTATTGTATTGTATCAGCCCATATACGTCCCACTGCAGGGCACAGGCCTACTCTACAATCGAGAGTACGATTGAGAGTGGTTACGCCATATAGTCCACCACGTTGGCCTAGTGCGGGTTGGCAATTTTTATGGCAAACAAAAAAATGAATGTTCCTCACGTCTATTGAATTATTATATATATTATGAACCAATATTCTATTTATAATTCGTACTGAAGGGGAGTTACTAGTCTTACCTCACAAGCAAAACGTAAGAATAAGATCGATGGACCTAATTTATATCTGAAAATAAATCGTTTACAATGAATCTTTAAGAAATTTATTTAATTACCATATTCAATTAAAACATTAAAGTCATATCAACATTATTGTTTAGTTTAAAAGGAACAAAAATTTCTACAAAACGACATTTCATTTTTAATCATTCTTACTTTTTAAAACCCGATCATCCTTCCATCTAACGATCTTGTAGACATAATACTCAAGTCATGTACCATACAACTTGAACCAATTCAATTAAAAACGCCGACAAAACCAGTAGCCGTTCCAAACAAGGCCAGCGAAACTCACATTAGCTCGGCAAGAATAATTGTTCTATTTAAACCCGACGATTAATCAAATGCACCGCCCGGATAAAATGTCAAAGATTGCACGCATGCTATGGGAAATGGACTGGTTTACATATAGAAACGATTTTTTGTTTCAGTAGATTTCATTTTACTATGTATCTTAGTATCGGTGCAAAGATTTTGGTCTCTCGATGAAACCTACTTTTTTGTGTAGGAAAAAATATATATTTTCTATAAACATAAACATAATTGCGATGCAGGCCTGGAATTCTTGGAGAAATTAACTTGAAGTGCAATAAAAATATTTTTTGCCTTCGGCTCTGTAAGCAAGATGTAAAATGTGATGATAATTACTTTATTATATAAAAATCTGTCGCACGGGATCAAATAGGGAAACGTTTAGGAACAAACCATAAAAATGCGATAAAAATATTTAAGCAGTATCGGTATCGGAATCTACATACGGTATTTATTACCGATACTATGAATGGGCATTCTCATTTGATTTTTCATTAGCGCCATGAACATTTAATGGATGTCTATAATATATCTACCATTGATTGCAAATGTGACTTGCAACTGCTTCACTTAATTTATACCTGGTATCTAACAAGTCGATAATATCGTCTCACTGGTATGACTGGTATGGACGGTGGTTATACACCGTCTTTAGTAGATACTCTAGTTGGGTTTCACGCTCTTACCCTCATCATCATCATCATCATCATCTCAGCCACAGCAAATCCACTGCTGAATATAGGCCTCCCTCAAGAATCTCCACATCGGCCTGTTGGCCATGCATGGCCTGCATCCAGCGACTTCCTGCAACTTTAGCCAAGTCGTCTGTCCACCATGTAGGCGGGCGTCCCACATTTCGCTTGCTTGTACGTGGCCTCCACTCACCTTGGCCGCCACCACCTACCCTCAGTGCATTTTAACCAATCATATTTGCCTATTTACAAGTGGGAATCGCTCCAACATCCTTCATTTTACAGCCGCCTTCTCGTCCCCTACACCAGAGACGACCAAATGTCAAAGATTTAACGCACTCGTCACTACAATTCAAAGATCCCGATGTCCATAGCGCACTAAACGCTTCGAATGTTTCGTTTATAAATACGCTTGATGGATTAATTGTTACTTCCACGTCGCACGATCGCTTTGAAGCTTCTAATCTAAGCAATCAATTAGATTCAGGAATTTCTCAACACAAGAAAAATAGAGCAGTAGTGACTGCAATTTGATTGTGCCATTTTAATACTTCATGCCGGATTAAGCTTCCTTCTTGTCTATCCAACAGTAAAGCATATTTCAAGTAAAAAACAAATGTTTAGGAAAGCTAAAATAGCTTTAGGGATAAAAAAATAAGATATGAGTCGTCGTTTTAAAAAAAACTAGATAAATAATAATTTAACCCAATTTTAAATACTATACAAGGTTAAGTGATTTTCTATTTTTTAACAATACAGAAATTAGATTTTCTGCCGTCGACGTGGCCTTTAGACCACCTCAATAGTCACCCAAATCCAGTTACAGTACTTAGGTTGTAAGGCCTTGGCACTGCGAAAACTTCGATATACTTGCAACATCGGTACATTTTCCGAGAAACGGTCGCAATAGTAGGTTAGAACGAACATTTACATTAATTGTCGCAAAGACCTTCAATAAATCCAATGCTACGCGGAACACACATTAAAGACAATTTGAAAAATCCTCCCAATCCAAAATTCCACGATTCGCTACAACCGATTACGTATTCAGATAGCAAACAGCGCCAACTGTCCGCACCTAATCTCATTTAAATTGCGGTGCTGGGTGGTCCGCAGTTTGACAGTTTTATTGAAAATCTTCCAAACAATTATACGATGGGAATACGTAATTGAGGCGAATTCCAAGCATCAGTTGTAAATTAAACGTTGAAAATAATAGATTCGTTAACATTCGAGCATTAGGCGACGATATTTTGTAATTCAGAGCATACGCGGTTCGAACGTGCTCTTTTGTTTGTCATACGTGTGCTAAATTAGATACAATTTGCCTCGACGTTGGTGGTGTTGCATTCTTTTAAGTCCTTTAAGCTGCAAATTAATTGCCAGTTCCAAAATTACAAATACAGCTAGAAATACAACGCAATAGGTATATAATTCATCAGGTGTGCAACAGTAGCGCTATTATGTCATCACAGACATTACAATTACAGATCAATAAATTGAAGATAAGCGTTAAGGTAATGTAAATTGCCTAGATTTAACAGACAGACTAGGCAATCTACACTGTAATTTGAGGTTCTCATTTCACTCGATAACCAATATTTGATTTATCTCAAGTAGTCTTTATCTCAGTTAATCCTTATCGCATTATGATAAAAAAAAAACTAACTTGGGATTTGAGAACTAGCCGAAAATACGAGCAAACGTCTTAACTAAGTCATTGTTGGCCATTTCAGTTACTATATCACTCTATAAACAATATTTGCATGATTTTATCTCAAATAGTACTAATCGCATTATGACACAAAACTTGGAATTTGGGAGAGCGAGAAAATGTATTCACTGAATCATTATTGCTCAGAAATGATTTTATTATCTACCAATATAAATCATAGTTTTTTTTAACCAAAGATCATAATATCAACTCTCCAACACAACTCATATAACATTCAACAACTCAACAAAAAATCTAATGTTGAAAAATTTGTAATAAATATTCTTATTAAAACGCAATCATTTGCTAGCCCATCCTTCATAGCTGCAGGCGTTTCTCGAGTCATGTCGACGAGCAAAAAGAGGGAAACTTTATTAGCCGGCTCGGTTGATGATCGCAAAACATTATTTTTGTTGTTAATGACTTCATCATAACTCTGCTGTACATGGCAATGATCTGGGGTGCATTGGAGAAAACTAGTTGTGTTCATCCATCCATGGTTTGTGGGGTCTGACATAGATTCGATTATGGGTGACGATTACTGGAAAGTACACAAAAATGGTCATAAACGTAGAAATTTAAAAATGGTTTTTTACCATGAAGAAGTTTTTTACCAATTTAATGCTAAGCATTTGTTTATACGGTTCTGGATTTCAGTACTCGTATTAGGAAATATTAAACCCGAATCAACGAAGCTAAATTTCTTATATTGAATACTAGTAGTTCATTTACACATGTATATCGAAAACAAGAAATCGATTATATGATAGCAAACAATTAACTCATGAATACTCATACGACTTGCTGATGAATACAAAGTTTCATGCATTAGATACGAAGTTACATAAAGCAAAGCATACATTGTTATTCCTGTACATAGTTTCCATCATAAAACAACAGCTCAGCCAGCAATAAACATCAAACAAATAAGTGAACGACAAACAGTCGAACAATAGCATTTCCTGTCGATCAAAATTGAGTAATTCCTCTAACCCGTTGTAGGGCCGACCATAAACAGCACTAGATCGAAATCAACGTTTCCATTCACACCACAATAAAGTTGAAGTCGTAAATCTGCGGCCGGTACACCCTTATGGGTGTTGTTAAAAGACAACATTAAAATAGAGAATGTACGTGAAGAGGACGCGGTCTTGTCAATTAAACTGTAGGGAGTTTTTAAAATTTCGAAGTACAGTGAATTGCTTCTCTAGTGTAAGAAATATTTTTTTTTTATATTTATAACCTGAAATAATTATAGATAGCTAAATTTTCTTTTTGAAATGTCTGATAAATCTATCCAAGGAAACCAGAAGAGTCTTAGATTTGTTGTCTTACTTTCAGTAAGGAGCTAGTTATCTTGACTTTCTTAACGTACGTTATATCGAATATATTAAGAACAATAATGGAAGACATGAGTCGACATGAAAGTTTGTATTCTTAGGGATGAAATATGTAGTTCTACAGCAAGAATATTGTAGCTTAATAACGATTTAACTTTTGATTAAAAAGTAGATGTGTTTCATAAAAAACTTTTTTTCTAACCATTTACAAAATTACAAGATTTTATTAAATTGGAAAAGCAATAACTAACAATATAATACGCAATTATCAACAATAGTTTTGATAAAGCACAATCAACCCTAACCTTCGATCATCCTAAATATGGCAGACATACACACGTGTCACGTTGATACAACCTTCACAAGGCTACCAGACATGAGACAATGGACAAAAGTTTATTTAATCAAAGTAAAAATGGGCATGACTCCGAAGGCGATAGAACAGATGCAAGTCACATATCCGTCATTAGTTATACCTGTACTTGGATTTATTTTGAATCAATTCAAATAATCAGTACAGATACGAATCTAGCAGAAGGTATTAATGCATACTATAGAATTCTAGATCTTAAGCTTAAACCCTCTTCTTAAATCATGTAAATATATTATATTTTTCCTTAATCATAATGCTTTTATCATTACGAACACAAACATAAACCCATACACTACTAATACGAGTCGAACAAAAAACTTCCAAAAATCGGACATTAATTAGTTAATGTCCGATTAACTATTGGTAATTAGTTAATACCCAATAATCATTGATTACAATAATTAGTGTAATAATAAAAGTAAATTTCCCATCAAGCCGAAACAGACAATTTCTCTCTCCCACCGGGGCGTATCGACAGAAATTAGACATGTTTCGAAACACATTAGTGAAACGGTAAACATAAGTAGCGTGGCATCGTGGAGCCACGACATTGACATTGGTCAATCGCACCGCTACATTAATGAATCATTATTTACAATACGGTCGTGAACGATAAAGTACGATTAGAACTTGTTAAGGCGATGGACAGACCAGAAATTTGTAGTAAATTTTTAGTTATTTGTGAGATATTTAGTGTGTTGTTACAAATCAAGAAAATCACAAAATAGATTTAAGTACGAACTGCTATTAAAGCTCGATACTAAAAAATAAATCAATTTAAATAGTTTGCCACATAAGTAAACCTTACTTAATAAAATCATATAGGAATTAATTCCCACAGCACGATCGTTTTTGCTACAAATGAAGTACTGATTCTTAATTACCGCAAACCCAAGTTTTAGCATTTACATGTCTCAATAACATTAGCATTAATTAACTTCCCTGCTTCTCATTTTCTTTACAGTCAGTATTTACATACAAAAACGATTCCAACTTCACATCATTTCTGTCTCTATCAAGATCCCGATCCTTAACATCGTGGTGTAATACGGTTGGTTATAAATCACTTGTACCCACATTATCACTTACTCGTCCATTTCTCTTATCATCATCATTACTAATCAAATGGATTTTACGATCGTTTCCCTCTACGGCGCTTCCAATTATTCGGTGCCTGCTTATTTTTGATTCGTCCGTGGCTCAGATTAGATTATCTGTACACGGTTGTAAATTTGTCCATAGTTTTGTAGTAAATAGTTTTCCCTTCCGTCGCAACCTGTTTTATAATGAATATCGTGCTTTGAATGAATTTGATTAAACTTCTTTATGTCTCATTATTTTAACCTGTGTCCATTAAATCTATTACATCATTAGCTCAGTGTACTCTAATTGGTATAGTTCTGTTTGTTACTTCTATTTTATATCCATAATGTTTGACTGTGTGACTATTTTATAGTTCTTTTATATGCCATTTAATAGCAGTTTAATGTCTTTAGCGTAAGAAACATTGGTGGAGTTTTATCTTTAATTCCGTTGAAATATAAATCAACTAATTTAGTGTGGAAGTAACTTTTTGTGACAGTAACACACAAGTTAAATACACTTACTAACATTAAGAATTTCTCCTTTCCTTAATTTATCTTCCGTCAGTTACAATGCAACGACCATAACTTACTAAAGGTATCTTACGAATCGTAAATCTCGATATATTATACTATGATTCTCTCGAACTTAGCTACAAACATGTCAGGATTCTTACGACACACATTGTGAAGAGGTCTCACTTTGGCTCCCTAAGGTTTATCACCGGAGGGTAAATATTTTTTTAATATTTTAAAATGTATATAATATACATAAGTGATTTTTATATAGTTAAAAATAAATGACTAATAAAATAAAGGCAAGTGAAACATGTCAACATTCTTAAATCCAGTAAAACATTCCAAACCAGGTTAGCGTAAACGACGTGTACCGACCAAAATGACACCAATGTTTACTACACACCACCAGTTGTGTTAATAATAAAACTTTATGAATTCAACATCCGCTAATGCTGCTATGAAAATGCAATATATTTCCATGCACGAAGACGTTTAGGCGAGCCGAGGCGGCGCAGGCGCATGCGTTCCTCCCATACCATTAATAAAAGCAGTCATATCGCAGATAACGTCGGGAGAGCCGATTGTACGAATTGAATTACTTTTTGTGATGGAGTATCGGCCTGGTAGATTAAAGATGCGAGAGTAATTGTCCATTATGATACTTTTCGTTTTTAGCAGCGGCGAGCTCTTTGCGATTCGTTTTTTGTTTTGTTTCATTTTAAATACAGAACATCAATTCAATACTGACAAAAAAAAAGTCGTGAAATATATTACGTTCTTTGTGTTTTCGTGTAAGAAATCGGAGAAATAATCAGGACTATATATCTTAGAATTTACGTAGTAGCCAAAGTTATCTATCAAGTAATAATTACACAAATTAATTTAAAAGCACTAAATAATGTTTCCAATGAAAAAACAAAAGCATAAAACCAAGATTCATTACCCAATAACAAAGTAACAACGAAATTCGACAAGCATATTTACGAACCAGTTACAATCACACGTTCTACATGCAAATAACCGAGTGAAAATACAATCAAATCAAAATGTGCAAATGAAACACGGTGCCGAACAAAGGCTCGCCAAGGCGCATTAATGCTCGTTCATTTATGTCATCGAAGGGCATTTATATTTCACGCTACGCCTCTCTGCTATGGAAGACCCATACATTATCACCACCACCATCAGTAATCCTTATTTTATTATCAATAGAGTTCAAATCTCCAGGGCTTCTAAAAGGACCACTTGCAGTACCTGTCGCATCGAATAAAGTTACGACTGCGATAACTTCAAATCGCGTGGGTGTAGCATTAAGAAATCATAAATCTTGTGAAGGCATTAATTATTACTCCTCCGAAGACTGGACGTTATGTAAGGGGTTTTATTTCATTACAGAGGGAAATAACGTTTGAGGTTGATTTATTAATCTTGATCAACACTCTCGGACCTTTTTCACTATTATTCTCGACGCTTCCTGCGTTAGGTGTCTTTATTGTTGTGAAATGTGTTATAAACGCAGGTTTTTTTGCTATAATCCCTTCTTGTTAAAGTGATTTAATAAAACCGTCAGTATTGGAGTTGTTATGGCCAATTACGAAAACTAATCGATACTCGGAAACTTTTAGGTTTTTATTTTACGTAATACTATTAAACTGTTTTTTATAACATTTTTTAAGGAATCTTATTTAACATTATAGGAAACTATTAACTGTATGTTTATATGTATTAAGTAAATTCTTCAATTATAAATTTATCGACCAAATACACAGGTTTGTTAGTTTAAGTAATCACATTCCAAAATTGTTGCTAGTTCGCTGTCGACATTCAATTTAGCTTTATAGAGCTTTTAAAGCCAAATTGATCTGTCATTGATAATCGGTTTTATAAATCTTGTTGATATATCTATTATAATTTAACGGTTGGAACTATGATATATTGTTGGCATCATTTTAAAATAACCATTGATTGAATGACTACAAAGAGTTATGGCTTAATATTGTAAACACGAAATCGATCAGCGGATTTTAAAAGGAATCCTAAAATAGAGTCACTTTTTATTCTCACATTTGATTGCAGTTTTTGATTTATATGTGACTTTAGTCTATAATAATAAAATATCTGTGTAAATAATTCATGAATAGAAGTTTTGAAATATTTTATGCTTATAGCCACTGTTCTTAAACATGCAATATATAAATTAAAACATGTGACTTCGAAGAAAGAAATAAACCGTATTAAATATTTACAATAAACCATAATATCAAGAACAGGATAAAACGCATTAGCACACATTAGTTTTTACAGTATCCATTTGTTGTCCATAATTGGATTCAAAGGAAGTCAACAATTTAGGCAATATAATTTCGCATCAAATAAGTATGATTAAATTAAATTAAAATAAAAGCTAACAATTACGATAAAACGGGTTCACTTACAACTATTGTGAAAGTCGTAATGGTTTTTAATGATGATTGTTTCATTGCATTGGAAGTTAAGTTAATGATCGGTTGTACATGGGAATACGCCATTATAATAATGTTAGAAAATACAGAAAAGCGTAGTTTTTATGAATCTCCATTTACACCAGCGCAGGCGCATTGTACACAATTAGATGGCAAGCACGGATGTAATAATTTCATAACTTCCTCTGAGTAAAGTGGCTCGTACAGGGTCGACATTGAAATGCAAATCGAAATATTTCAAAATAAAGATACGTTTAAATGTGAGTGATATAAATGATAAGATTAAATAAAATATTTATCTTCTTTATTATCTAAAAAAAACTTTCAAAGGGCATATTTTGGTATACCGTCATGTACCGAGCTCAGATATCTTAATACATAGAAGAATTTGGCCAAATAAAAAAATCTTATAGCTTCCTACGTTTATGTGCTACTCATCTTCAGAAAACGAAACAAAAATTGCCTCTTGTCTTGCATAACCCAAACTAAAAACACAACGGCACTTCCAAGATATTTTCAAGCCCTTTAGTTTCAAACTCGGATGCTTAACCGACAATATCAAATGACCTTAAAGAACCTGTTACAGCATGAGTGAAGTTGACAAACGTACACAGGTTCGAGATCAGGTCAAGTAATTAATTGTAACTGTAACATTATTGGATCGCTGCCAGCAATGGTTGCGAGTGGAGATATCTTTCAATGGGCTGCGAATACCAGTGACTTTGCGTTAAATTTATGCAAAGCATGCTGTGGTAGTGATTTTGCAATAGGGACTATATTTCATAATCTGTTTATTAAAATTTGTTGATGATTTTTCATAGTATTTTAATTATTTTTTTCTCGCGGTGTGATGTGAAAGGCTTTCCAGACTCGTAACATAGAACATTACTTACGACATGTTATCAATACCTGGATAAAGTAAGTATACCATATTTTTTTCTACACTAAAATATTACAGAAGTTATTCAATCAATATAATGTGTGTGAATCCATGTATGTGTATGTATGTAAAATCTGAGGCTACCGAATGTAATTTTATTATCATAAATAAAAATAAGATAGGTTTATCTGTAAAAAACAAATGTGAGTCCAAACCATTAAAACATCAGAAAAACTTGCCAACCCTGGCCCGTGATCTTATTAAGATCGATCTATGTAAGTCGGTACATTACAGTGCGAAGAGCAGTAACAATACATAAGTGGGGTGTAGCAGATCATGATAACGTGCCGTGCTAGTTGGAAGTATGTAATTGAAACCTGAAGATTCCAGTGCTAAGTTACAGGTTAGGGCAAATCGCACGATGTGGAAGTTAGATTCGTGAGCACACAGCGAGTGTTTGTTGCGAAATTTGTGAGCTAAAAATAGATACACAACACTATTGAACACCATAAATTCAGAAAAATAAAACGTAAAAACCTTACAAATAAGTTAATAATTGGTGGTCTTAATGCTATGAGCGATATTTTCCAGATAACCAAAAATTTATCGGATAAAAAATTTCTAGCTGCTTTTAGGGAGTTCTTAAGGCCTGATCGCTGTGCCAAAGGTATAAGACGATATAGTGACCCACGCAAGAGTGACGTAGTTCTCGATCAATCATTATGGTTTTAAGCAGGCTGACATAATTGTGTCACTTACGATTTGGTTGCACTGCATTTAAATTGACGAGACAGATTGTATTCAAGTGTGATTTAAATTCAGTATAATATACAGTAACTCCTGTTGGCTTTGGCTTTCATCAATACGATAGGATAACTGTAGATGCAATTTGCGTGTCTATTTACCGATGTATTCATCCGCGCTAATAATACAAACTAAGTCTCCAGTTACAATTCAGTAACACCCACGGCCTTTTCAGTTCGTCACCCCATTCCTAAATTTGTAATTCTGCTCATTTTCATCAACGGAAACGCAATAAACAAACCCATAACATGTAGAACATTTCCTACTGGTCCAATTCTCGCCAGACATCATTGCAATAAGGATATTTAATTTCCCTCCACGATGCTACTAATTGGCACACTAATTTCACTAGTGCAACAATATCCTGGAATCACCCGCCCACATTCCTGCAGACGGATGACATCGTTTGAACCACAATCCCCCAATTAGGAGCAATCGTACGCCGTGGAAATTAAATTGATTAGAACGAATAAGGAAACCATTGATGTTGCGTAATGCTATACAAATAATGAATCTAGGGCGATGACCAAGTAATGTTACTTGTTGCATGGAACGAAACGACTTTTTGATAGAAGTTACATTAACATAACTAAAAGTTCAAGAGCTTCAACTAACCTTAAATAACCGATACTTAAAATTTCAGTGAATGGTTTTGGTTGGAACAATCTTGCTTTTTGGTCTGAACATTGAACTAATCTAATAGTATAGAAACGCAAATTTCGGCAAAATGAGCTTTAGGGACCAAATGTTTTTTTTTCTTGGATTTAATTAATTCAGTAATGGTATTTTGGTAGATAAAGATGGAGTTTTTTCTAATAGAGTAGAAAGAAATAGAAGGAATATTATATCTAATAATTTCAAAATCATCGTTTTTAATATTGAATCGCATCTAGTAGTATAAACTAAAATAGAATCGAAGTAACTTTAAAACACCGATAAAGTGATAACTACTACAAATGAGGTCACCAGACAGCAATTAAAAGAAAAGCACGTTTTGCGTCCATTAACGTTTCCTTACTGTTTGTACTTAATAAACAAGTAATGTACACGGCACGCCCCTTGTATTGTGTGCATGAAAACAGTCGTAAATATATTGTTACAGAATCGCTATTGTTTGTCATCTAGTCGTGGCTTTACATTAATCACTTTTACTCGTAGGATTGTCAGCATAATTAGAATAATGTGGATATAGAAATGAAATACAACCACTAGAGACATTTTCCTCTTCTACTCTCTCTGTCTTCCCCTTTATTTAAGACCTTCGAAGTCTGGCGAAATTCTCCACGATTCAATAGGTATTGTGAATTAGACGACGGTGGTAACTTACTATAAATGCAAGTAAATTCAAATATACGATGGGAGCAAGCATATTTGATTACAAAGACATAGTTTAGCAAATTAAGCAGTTAGTTCCGGTTTATGGTCTTTAACAATGGCAGCAATCCTTTACCCACCGCAAAGACCTTATGAATGGTTTAAAAATAAACATAAACACTGAAGTAATAGAACCACTGCCAACCCGCATTGCTACCACGGTGGTCTAAGTGAACAAGTAATGCTTACAACATGTCACAATGCTGGAGAAATGTTGTGGCAATTCATATGAGAGCCTACAGGTGCGTGGGAGAAATGAATGGAGCAAATGTTATATTCAATGTTGTTCGCAATAAGCTTAATGTCTGTAATGTGGCGGATAAGCTTAAGGATTTCGATTGAAAGGGATTTTTATATTATTAGATTTTATTAATTATGAGCTACAAAAACAACCCAGCAGAGATAATAGTATTCGTCCATGCTTCATGGATAATACCGATAAGGTTTCGGGATCAGTCTAAAATGGGTCAGTTTGATGTTGTCAGGAGATATACGAGAGCTAATGACATACAATTGAAACGACCAAATGGGCGAAGTGAAGATGCATAAAGGCACAAACCAAGCATCTGACGAAATAATTTCAAATTGAAAGGAAAAAACTAAAACAATAACAATTTAAATTGAAAGCGAAAAAATACCACTCAGAATCACATCACTTTTATCCAAATATAAACTCAGAACTGGATGGGTTAAGTGTACTGATAAAGGAGCTCGCAGCTGGAGCGTCAGGAGATACTTATTAACTGATAATGCAGGTAGATGCAAACACTGATACGAAACGCACGTGGGAACACTGAATACATTTGTAACATCTGGAGCGTATTATAACCAAGTGGGACATTTAAGACTTTCAAATGAAACCGCTAAGTAAAGGATAAGAGTATTACCACTTTTTTTCGAGGCTGATGCAATTGTCGATAACGCTGCTTTGAAATGAAATGTGTGGGTTACAAGCCACTGAAACGCGAGTGTTTGTGGTCAACAAATATGAGTATTATGTTTGTATTGGGAAGATTAACCAATACCAAGCCTGTCGAAATTGAGAATTAAACACATTATGAAATGTCCTATCAAAGAACCGTTAAAACGGCTAGATACTCTCACCAATCAATACAATTATGCTGTCCTCGAAACCGAATACACACAAGCTGAACCCAAAACGCAATTGTGATGCGATGTGAATTTCTATGAGTTTTCCTCCATTGTTTACGTTTGCCTCTATCCAAATGTAGATTCTATAACCAGCTCATGAGTCTAGACCAAAAATATATGTCATTTAGGGTGTAATGAACCACGGTGTACTAAGCGATCCAAGTCATCCAAGACCGAACACGATAGAGGAACATCACATGTGGTTGCGATTCTCAGCACTGAGGAAACAATGAGAAAGACTGTAATGTCGGAAAAAACTACATCTGACCTACATATCACTGTCCTTTTATTGTATCATGATATAACTAGTAAATAGTACGATTGAGAATGATTAGGCCTTATAGTCCGCCACGCTGGCCTAGTGCGGGTTGGCGGACTTACATACCAGTTTTTTTTTTTTTATAAATCGCTATGGTATGCAGGTTTCCTCACGATGTTTTTCCTTCACCGTTTTAGTGCGTGGTGATTGACTATCAATACACACATGACTCCGAAAGTCAGAGCTGTGCCCTGGGATTCGAACCCGCGACCACCGTGAACATGTTGGCAGTCGCGTCTAGTCCGTTTACCAACAGGCCACCACGCACTTCACGCTGGCCTAGTATGTGTTGACGAAATTCACATACCATAGAAATTCTGACCAATCGCTATTGTAAGAACTCCCAAATTAAACTTCGAACACCTTTTCAGATAATTATATTTATAACAAATAACTATTAAATATATATGTATTTATAACATCTTAATCCTTTTCCTTCATCCGTGCAAATCCATCTGTCAAAAGCCCCCCGCGCTCCCTTTTTGTTTTCACAGCTGTATTTTAAAAGCGGCTAATCTCCAATTTATGCAACCTTACACTATGGTATGCAAGTTTCCTTACGATGTTTTCCTTATATCCGTTACACTGTCAATCGTACTCTCCAACTGTCGATTTTTGATTAGGCCCGTGCTCCGCAGTGGGACGTGTATATATGGGCTGATACAAATACTAGTAGATGGGTAGAAAACAGTTTTAATAGCCAATGTTTACGCCTCACCCGACAGGCCGGCTTAATTACTCGGCAGTTACCACACCTTAATAACTATTACAGTATTAGACGCAATTAATTATTTTTTATAACAATGTTTCCATTAACTCGATTACGGTTCATTTGCTCGACAAGATAATCTTTCATTCGTGATGTTTGTTTACTATCGTAACATTGAATTTTAATATCGATATTGTATTTTACATTTGCTCCCGAAAGAGTCGATGGCAGATAGTATATCGGAAAAATTAAAAGCATGGTTTGCAACATGGCTTAAAAGTAAAGAACAAGCAGAGGAAAATAAAATCATATTTTATATTAATTTATTTTATCTACATTAATACTATAGACAGGAAAGATTTGATCCTATATTATGCCTGGTGAAAATGGGCGATATAATATTTTTGTGTGTAACAAAAGTGTATTTGAACCCAAGATCTGGTGGACACGCTAGTAATTTATATTTTGCCGTCTCCTTCTTTCAGGTTTCTTGAATATGCTGTGATTGGTAGGGTTCTTAATTCTATTACCGATTGAAACAATTTTCTTTAAATTTTCGGTTTGAAATAATTCTCACTCCAATACAAACTTCTCTGTAATTCCTAATTACTTAAACCACATATTTATACGCAGTAAAGATAACTAGTCGCCAATACAACCACTTAGGCTCATTAAGGAACTACTTAAAATGCTTTAACCTGTATTAATGTGCTATTCGCTTAATGTTATAGGTGAGAAGTCGTGTTTATTGCCAAATAAAGTTAAATTGTTAGTTGCTGAGTTTAATTTCGCAAGTATGTAGCGAATGTTCTTCGAAAATATTAACACGAGTATTAAGTCCGCATATTCAATAATGTTGAGAATCGGAATATAATTCTACGATTGAAGAAGGGTTGGATTTGGGTATTCAGTGCGCATATTATATCATATTAAGAATTGGAAAGCTAGCTAAACCCTACGATTGTAGAGAGTGAAAGCGCTGAAGCGATCGATGATTAATTTTGAATACATCATAGAATATGTAACTCTAATAATCCAATGTGTACCCTAGGTTGGATGGACCCTCTCGGTAAAACAATTATTTCCTCACCAACCAAAACTATTGCTTGCCGTACTAAGTACAATATAAGTAATATTAAAATACAAGTAAATAATATTATAAGCTTGCATGTTATTTTACAACCCCGTGCATAATTCTACCCATCAAAATCCAGCCAACCCTTTTACTATCCAGATTAACTTATCGTCTTAAAACTGTTAACTAACAGTACTACAATTAAGTATACTTTCTTGGACTGGGTTAATCACCCATCAATGACATAAATACATGTAATGGAACTTCGCAATGGTTGATAAGCAACTGTTTTTAAAAGTCGCTTAAGCAATATTGGTGAAACGAGGTTGTTACTGTAACTGTTAAATGCCATCGGATAACAACTGAAAGGCCATTGGTGATACTTAATGAGAACCGCGGAATCGGTTGGTGAAATAAGCACACGAGATTTTAAAGGATTGTAGAGATATTGTATAAATCCAATATTAATAAAAACACGACACGAAATTGTATGAACGACGCGCATTGATATGACCAAACAATTTAAAAATAACATTTGTAGGTAGAAGCAACAGTAAAATAGTTTTTTTTTTATTGCAATGAATGGCGTGACGAGCAAGCCGTTCGCCTGATGGTAAGCGATACGACCGCTCATAAACAGTAGCAACATTCCACTGCGCTCGCCATCCTGAGACATAAGGTGTTAAGTCTCAATATGTCCAGTGGTTGCTATGGCTACAATGTCCTTCAATCCGAAACACAACAGTGCATTAAGCAGTGTTGTTTCACGGGAGAAATAGACATTGCGGTGGTACCTACCCAGATGGCCGCTCACATATGAGAGACCTACCACCAGTAGATAAACTTAATAGATACTCACTTTATAGAGATCACTCGAGAAAAGCTTATACAGATATTAGGCCAATAAATATACTCTGTTAAAATTAAGTACATAAATAATTTTGCAAAATAAAAAAAACATCCAACGCTACATTTAATAACCGTAAAAGACCGAACTATAAACAAAACAGAAAAACCTCCACATTAATCAACCCAAAAAAAGATGCAAACGAGCACACCATCAGAAGACATAACACGAGATATCTGCTTCGCATGCGAACCGCTTGTCATAGAGGCTGCTTAACGGATGCCGCTAATCCGACAGGTCGGCGTGTCGGATGTTTTGACACGGGCCAATTACCTGCCGAGCTGGCTCGTGGGCCCTCGCTCACATCCTGCGTTCGGTCGGAGTTGTGACCTGGATGCTTTCGTTTAATCGGATTTCGAAATGTTTCAGTGTATTCCTTATTACATTACATCGATTCTGGACAAATTCTGTTCAGTATTTTCATGTAATGAAAAACTGAACTTTGAAAGAAGCCTATTCCCTGTAGTTACATTATTACATTTTCCCTCGTGTTCTAATTATGTCCTCGTGTCGTAATTTTCTAACTTAACAAATTCTTTAATTGAAAATATCTTGAGATCGGAATGTGAGAGATCTGTGTAAGATGGAAAATGAATGGAAAAAACACATGAGCCTGAAATTTACCCAAAGACGTGTTGCTAGGTAAATCAATTCCACAGTTCAATTTGTTCCAACAGTTCAATGGGAAGATCCTTGGGGAGGCCTATGTGCAGCAGTGGACTTCCTTTATGTGGCTGAAGAGAGAGAGAGAGAAAGAGAGAGAGAGAGAAAGAGAGAGAAAGAGAGAGAGAGAGAGAAAGAAAGGGAAATAGGTAAATAATAAATAATAATAATTCAACTAGTAACGACTATATTAATAAGAGTACCATAGGGTTTCTGACACGAAGTTACAATTGCTATACTTTGTGGCTTTAGAGAAAATAAGACAAATGGTATAATTTAAGCTTCGCATTTCTAAAAGAACTAACATTACGATTATTTGAATTCAATATCAGCCAATGTCTATGGAATCTCAATTCACATGTTATCAACCGCACTGAAAATTTGTGCATACTTACTAACGACGTTATTCATAAACAATTTATAAACCTATTTTAGGTACCGTAGTTTACTCTTCTTCGTTCAAGCTGAATTCAAAAGTCGTTTGAAAGGACAAAATATTCGATAGAAAAATAGCTTAATATTTTCAATAATTAAGGCCTTAAAAGTATGAGGATAATTAATCGTAACAAAAAACTAACACTCAAAAAATCCCAACCGCCATTCTATCATACAAATATTTACCATAACACCCAACGATTGAGTGCTAAACAAACAATCGAATGTCAATTGTCATTCGAAGAATCGGATAAGTGGCTAAGTTAATGCATAATTACGATGCATATGCATGGAAGTTGAAGGGTAATTTAACTGACATGGGAAACACACGATTGGCGGAAAGGCATGGTTGTAAACGGGTAATTATTAGCACTGCTTAACCAGATCTTACCTCCAGTTATGAATCCTATAATTATGTACAGAGAAGGAACTTTTCAAGATATCTAAAGTCCGCCAAACCACAATAAGCCAGCGTGGTTGAATATCGCCTGAATCTTGAATTGAACACTCGATTTTAGAGGTATATGTAGAAGAATATATTTGAATGGGATCATAAATTTTTACTGCATCGGTGACACAGTTGTATTATGTGTGGTCTCGAGTTCGAATCCCGGGTTCGGCAAAGTGATATTGGATTTTTCTATTAATCATTAGTTCGGAGTCAGGAATTTAGAACAGATATGGCGATAGGATCGCCTCCTACCACATCGTGGGATGGAAAATACAAAGCGAAACGTGGGTGTCCTCTAGGTGCCTACCCCTTTCTGGGAAAAGGTATGAGTTTATGTATGTTTGTATGTATAATTTTTAGTAGGAACTTGGAGTGTTAAAAATATTTAAGTGCTATGATCAGATATAAAACAGACATGTGGCTTTATTACGTTTAATAAAAAATGAATCAATCATAAAATAAGGAAAACTCAATCTGCGAATACAATCCCCTAATAGGATTATAAATTTCTCAAAACAATGTATTATTGATGAGGGTAGTGATATGACGTCTATACGGAAATAGATAAGCAACAACTCATCGATTTATCAACTCTATGACCAATATACTTAATGTCGTTTTAATCTTTTTGACTCATATTACATGTATTTATAGACTACAGGCCCGTGGCAAAAAGTGACGGGTCAAATGAACCACAACGAGACCTATTTAGTAAGATACAGGGGCTTAGAATAATAATATTTAGCACTATGCCGTCACTTGTAAGCTGTCCGTCTGGATGCAGATGAGACTTAAAAAGTACCGGGAGAGGGTGTATATTTTGGTCATATATTTTTGTACGGCATTTCTACCACCGATAAGTCCATGAAAAATAATAGAAAGAACACGTAGTGCCGTACAAAAATAATGTGTCACAAAGCCGGAAGAACGTTAAATATTCCGGTAAATTTGTCTGTAAATTTGGTCATTTGATTTTATACGGCATCAGTTCCAGACTGTTGCAATACTTCTTCTAATCCATTATTCCGCAACGCCGTACAAAAACCATGCGACAAGGGAGAAAAATCGGCGGTTGCAACCCACTCCCCTGCAGTACTCCGGGGGGTGATTTGAAAAAGTACGGCATTGGTTTCATAACATTACCTAGCACTCAAAATTACTATTTGAAAAAATGCCGTCACTAAATTATTGTTCATTTGAATGTATATCAATAATACCTAAATTTGTCATAAATTTGACCTTTAAAGCTGAAAGGTCATTTGATCCTGTACGGCAACTTATTTTTTAACATGATATTGCTAAATACAATTGTTATATAGTATTGCCATTCAATAAAATATGTTTGAAAAGAAATTAGAGGACAACAAAATATGAGTTTTTTCCAAATTATTTCAAAAGTTTAAATGATCGTAGATTAATGAAATATAACAACTTTCTAAATATTATTGTCGTTTTAAATAGTTCTCAGGTAAACGTATGAAGAAAAAGTTATGCCGTACATATTAATGCAGAACATAATTTTTGGCTGATTAAAATGGCACTACCATTTCAGGAGTACTTTATGGTCATGTAATACTATACGGCATTAACATATTCTTAAAGAGAATAGTTAATAACATGTATAAATCATTATTCTAGCTTTCAAAGTGAAACTAAGTGTATATTATATCCATAAATTGAAATCTATGAAGCTCAGTATTAGTATTTTTGTAAACTTTTCGATGAAATGAAATGAAATTTTTATTCTATATGAATCACCGACTGAGTCGGTATCGGAATCAACGTAGACGTCCGAATCCTCTTCTCATTTTGAATTACCGCGACTTCGGTAACGTAGGCGAGTTGTGGGGGTATTCTGAACGGACATAGCGCCAACCACTTGCACTAAGCACGGCAAATATAGTAATACATAAACATATATGTTTATATATTTAAATACATATAAGCTGCCTTCTAAACAAAATAGCTGTTAAATGATATTTTTGCTGTCAGCTGACACTGTGTGGACAGTTATTTTTTTATTTCTTTAAATAAACTATATTGTAATATCACTTTTTGGATTGTTTCTCATATTTATTTTTATTATAATCGTTTTATCAATATGAGCAACAAGTGTTAATATTTATTTAATTTGCAATCATTTACAAAGTCGCCATAAAGTGTCATTTGTGTTTTTTACTAGAATAAAATATTAATATATATTGTGTATGTATATGCTGTATTACTCTAATTTTCAAGTAGCTTCTTAAAAACCACTACTCATACTTTTACATAAAATTTTAGTAGTGTACATTTCTTATTTTGTATAGTTTAAATATGTTTACAAAACACCATAATTTAAATGAATATTTAGCTATCTATCGTCTGTAATTTATTTGTTTCTTTCGTGTGACCACCTATTTATTGCATATTTATAGCCGCTCTAATCCATTGTGCATCCTCGGTTGTCCCTAAAACATCGCCGTTTTGTGATAAGACCGCCGATTGTTAGTGTTGTGTACAATAAAAATATATAAATAAATATAAATGTATATGCAATAAACATTAAAAAAAGGAATTAAACATTATAAGTTTTTGTTATGTTTTTTACCTTTTATCAATGTGAACCTTCAGATTTGTACGGCATTGATTTTTTACAGACGATTGCATTAAATACAAATAAAGTGTCTAAATGTTGTACAGTAAATATCACCTTAAAGTATGTTTTGTTACATGGATTCTTCGACAGTTATTTTCCGCCCTACAGACTTTTGTATCAAAAGAAAATGTACGGCATGTGAAAAAATGTTATCTATGCCTAAAATACTTTGAAAATAAATTAATTTTATGTTGTGTCAAATCACCCCCCGGAGTACTGCAGGGGAGTGGGTTGCAACCGCCGATTTTTCTCCCTTGTCGTATGGTTTTTGTACGGCGTTGCGGAATAATGGATTAGAAGAAGTATTGCAACAGTCTGGAACTGATGCCGTATAAAATCAAATGACCAAATTTACAGACAAATTTACCGGAATATTTAACGTTCTTCCGGCTTTGTGACACATTATTTTTGTACGGCACTACGTGTTCTGTCTATTATTTTTCATGGACTTATCGGTGGTAGAAATGCCGTACAAAAATATATGACCAAAATATACACCCTCTCCCGGTACTTTTTAAGTCTCATCTGCATCCAGACGGACAGCTTACAAGTGACGGCATAGTGCTAAATATTATTATTTTAAGCCCCTGTATCTTACTAAATAGGTCTCGTTGTGGTTCATTTGACCCGTCACTTTTTGCCACGGGCCTGTAGTCTATTATTGATTTTATCCGCGGTGCAATTTGGACGGTTCTCTTTGTCGATATTAATGTTGATATGATTTCGTGTACTATAATATTTAATATCTGATTTACTGATTGCAATGGAATTCGATGATTTATGAGATATGAGTCTGGAGACAAAGTCGAAGGTCGATAATGGATAATAATCGTCTCCGATTTCTGGACTTAGGCCAAAACCTAGCTGCAATGATACTGATGTTGAGCAGAGCGCAGCAACTTTCAAATGATCAGTCCATCACGCAGCAGGACTTCCTACACTACACATCTGCTCCATTAGATTTTTTTTAATTGTTCCGACAATCGATCGAGCAGGTCGTAAGTGATGCAACCCGATGGTACGTGATCACTGCCGCCTATGAACATCCACAACATATGGATCAACAACATGTTGCCAGACAATCTGGAGGAAAGCCGGACGAAAAAAGGAAAGGGGTATTAGGCATCCGGCGAATGGCAATTTACTTCATTACCAATCTAACTATCTTTAAACAAAAGGAGTCTACATATTCTGGTTTACTGATTTTTGAAGGATCACCGTTAACATTTTTGGAAATAAACTTACAATACACCCATGTCTCCGAAAAGTCGGAAAAGTGTGTAATTTAAGCCTGCGACCACCGTCTTGTTAAGTCGTGTCCTCTTAGAACCAGCTGAATTCTCCGAAAGGCACCTTTAAAAATCGACAACCCCTGACTACCCTGGACTTTAGTGCATGGACAGCACTGACCTCTCACAATCAAGTACCATGGATGGATAAAAAGTACCCCAATGATTAGGTACATTGTAACAATCATGACAATAAATTCTGAGTACTGCTGTCAATGTACTCCAACAATTTATACTCAATGGATGCTTTGTATCAGAATGGTGCAATACGATAATAAACAATGTCACTGTAACAGAGTCTGGTTAAAGTCTCTTAATTTACTCACTGGCCAAATTATACTAGAGGAATCTAATTCTATTACTGAAAGTTCACTAAAGTTTACTGGTCTTTGGCTTGGTACTAATGGAGAAGGCAGTAAAAGGTGGGAATTTTCAAATTACTGTTTTGAAATGTACTGTATCAGCCTATATACGTCCCACTGCAGGGCACGGGTCTCTTCTATAATCGAGAGTACGATTGAGAATGGTTAGACCATATAGTACTGGTGTTTCCGAATGTTGCAGACATTAATTTCGAGAGGAATTTTGACTTCCCTTGAAATTTATTCCTGGCTCTATAGTTGCGGATATCTTAAAAGACTATTTTAAAACAGATACAATATTATCGAGTGATCTTTGATATATCATTCTACCTGAATGAATTCCGGTGACTGCAAAAATGTCCCAAAATATGTAACGTCATATATCGCAAATATATGGACATTGTAGAAAGCGCGTAAAGTGTTCCGACGTATGAATACTTAATAAACTTGAAGATACTATTTTGTATCACCGTTTATACAAAATCCATTAAATTAAGTTAATCTTATATTTACCTTGCCGTGATTTTAACGGTCATCTTTTTCAATGTACTAAAGGGCATATCCTCAGTTTTTAAATTAATGAACATCATCGTTATTTTTGTAGTCCTAATAATGCTTATTTATCCGACCGTTAGCGACCTTGATAGCTGATTTATTGACGAACAATGATATATGAATACAAAAACGAAACAATACTAAAATTATGCAGAACACCCATTGAATAAACAAACTGGGCATATCATGCCAAACGGATTTTATTGCATTGTTTTATAGTTTTCATATTATTCGACGATAAATCAATAGGTGACAGCTATAGTATTTAAATATGTTCATTGAAGCGGGAAAAAAAAAGAATTTAAAGTGATAGTTTTTTACATTTTCTTTTACAAAATAAGAAGCAAAACAATCTGTAAGATGTTCATTTTCGACCAAATGAAGTCAATTTCTGAAGAGAGACTGAATTATATTTATTTTATACTTGCATTACACAAGTTTTAAAAAATATATCTTATAATGCACTGTCCACTCCCAACACAATATTACCAAAAATCATATTAAATTTCAAATACACCTATCAGTTACAATATAATATTATAATAGTGAACAAAATATTTTCTATGTACACATAAAAACTCTAAAACCACTGAAACTTAATTAATGACTACTGAAATAACTTTAAAAAGGTTAAAATTAAAAAGAAACCCTAAAACATAATTAACAAGAACTGCTCAATAACATTTTGTTACAACGATACGTAACAGCAGTGGTCCGTACCGGTCACAGGGTCAACAGATGACTTGCTACCGCATCAATGCCTCCGCTGTACTCATGAGAACCGATGCATTAGCAACACTACATGTGTTGATACGGTGTAAATGTTGTTACATTATAATACTGTGTTTTGATACTGAATTAAAATTTAAATCTAATATGAATTTTCTGTATTGGTATGTTTTTTGAGCTCAATAGCTTTTATAATTACTAACCTAATGTATACAAGAGATTTATTTATTGACTTTATATGGTATTGCAAATACATGACTGTACAAATATTAAATTACCATACTGATGCTAATTTTCAGTCAATTTTTTATGCAACCAGATAGACATGTAATGTGATGTTATTATTATGAAATAATATATGAATACTTATAATACAATATATCACTTTGGAAAAAAAATATGAAATGTTGCCTTCTGTTTATTTATTTTTTATGCAATATTCTACTCTAACATTTTTAACTTCTTGCTAGTTTTACCTTTTTATATTACTTAACTTATCATACATGTTTTATTATGGACAAAAATCAAGTTTAAATATGAGATAAGATTTGAAGAGTTGGTTAATAACTCACTAAAAATGAAGTTTTTTATATTTACTAAACATAAAAAAGATTTATTAATGCATAACATAATGATAATGTTAGCAATGAAATTTACAACAGCCCTTTCACATGTATGAGATAACAGATTTATATAATCATTTTTATGTTAGCTTTTTAAGTGTTGTTATATGGCATGTTATAAATGTATTTAAATTGAGTAAATATATAGCACCGAAAGACTTATTTATAAATTAATAATGTTATTTTGAAATATCTCTTGGATGTGATATTTTTGCTGGATAAATATTTCAAATACTGTTTTTCCTCATTATAAGAATAAGCTGATAAAGCACTTATTAACAAGCCTAATTAAATGTATTATTTAGATAATTGGTCAACATCCAGTATTACCTTAATTCAATTGAACGATTAAAGCTTACAAGATAATATAGTATCATAAGGTGATTACCAAAATATATTAAAAAATATATACATATTAGCAATTAATAGTTAAATATTATATTGGTTGTTTCTGTTAAATGTTTTTCGACCTACCGACACTAACATATAGTGAAAAAAATTGATGGACGTCACTTAAACGTGAATACGTAACAGAAAAAATATTAACGCGTTTGGTTTTATCATAACTTGTATTAATGTTTTTAATAATTTTATCCCATGCCTTATCAGCATTACGAAGCACTAATACAATTTTAAACAACAATATATGTATTACTTGCTCAATTCAGCTTGTTTACATAATTGACAATGTTTTAAAACTATTTAAACTTACCGCAAAACAGAATAATGAAATCCGCAATTATTTTCCGCAGTACCATCACGGAATCTCGATCAATCGTAATCGAGTGGTTACGAGAGTTAGTTTTACGTTCGTTTCTGTCCATTTTGATAGTTATACTGTCCAAAACAAAACAACAATATTTATAAACACGATTCACTTTATCGATGTTACGAAACGACAAACGAAAAATTATCCTCAACACACGTCATAGACCGAGCGCATGCGCGCGCTAACTGTGTACTCCGTTCGGAAACGGACGAGCCGGCTCCGGTACATTTACAGAGCTCGCTACTAAATTCACGTCAATGTTGACAGCTGCGTGGCTGTTTAAAATTCGTCGCGATTCGCGAAAGATTACGCACGCTTAACTTTACAACAATATTTTAAATGAAATTATGAATTTATGAACACTTGTATTGTATTTGATTGTTGATTAAATAATACTATATACAAGGGGTTACAACTTATAAGATCAAAAAGGTCTAATAATCAGAAAAACCATATTTGCACACGCTTTGAATAAAAATAATATCTTTTTATTTTGATTTTAGTAAAAAAACAAACACCCATAATACCCCTTCCCCATAATGAATAGCATAACCAATGTTATTCAAGTAGAACAAGGCAGGTTTTAATTTGATTTATCGTATCAAGTTGCAACAATTTGTTTATTTTACATAGGTCGATACACCAAAACAAGACAGGTAGGCTGTTTTTCAACATGTTCCATTTCATCCAAAATCTATGCGACAGAATGAAGCCATATAAATAGTAAATCGATTACGCTTTACGCTTGTATAGGCAAACGCATGAGCTATTTTTCTCGCTTCACTTTCCAAGGACCCGTCAGATTTGATGTAACAAAAGGTTTTTTTTTATAAGCTACCAAAGGAATGCCGCGTCGGTAGCTGAGATGAGACACCTGTGAATTGATTGTTATTTAAATAAAGGGATTAAAAATCTAAGGCATGTTGGATCCCGATGGTTGATTTTGAACTAAATAATTAATTTATTTTGATTGATCAGCATGATTGAATCTGGGATTACTTAGCCGCGTTATTAAAAAAAACATTTGAGATACGAGGTTTGTAGAACGAAGCATATTATATGAGACAAAAATAAAATTAAATGTCTTGATTATTATAATAACATTATACAACAAGTAATAGTAATTACCCTTTTGTTTTTATAAATCGCTCTTAATAACATTACATTGCAATTAAATTCGTTCTTCATAATTGAAAATAAAATTAGGTGTAGGTAATAAAATATTAATTACGAATACAGGGTATCTCAAGACTGCTACCGAAATCGAAGAAGTAGTTTTAGTGACTTCAGACACATTACAACAGAAAATGTTGAAAAAAAAAGCGACAATTTTTTTTGTTATTTTTTTCCTATCGTCGTATTTGGATGGTAAATTCATTTGTTTTCCTAAAATAATAGTGTATACCATTTTATTTATAAGGACTCTAAGGGATAAAAGAGTTTAAATGATTATTTTAGCAAAAACTATGGATTTTCCACCCAAAAAATTATAAATTAAAAAAAAAAACAAAAAAAAATTGGGAAAATTTTAATTGCATTGTGTTTGTACTCACTAAAACTACCACCCAGCTTCGTTTTCGGTAGCAGTCTTGACATACCCAGTATAGACATTGGCCCAGCGTGTGCCAATCGTCATTGTTTATTAAAAATGTACGTTAATATTTTTTCCCGCCAAACAGCAGTGTAAATTCACAGTTAAAATTAAAGTTAGTACAATTACAGTTAGTTTCAAGGACATTGTAGCCAGAGGCCAGAGCAACTACTCGAAAAATTTAGACTTACATCTTATATTAATTCCCGGCGTTGTATGGTTTTGCTACTGTTAACGAGCGGTCGTATCACTTACCATCAGGCGAAAGGCATGCTCGCCTCACCAGTAATAACAAAACAAAATTACTATAAATACTTCTAATGCGTTCATTTGAGTTATTAAAATACTTTATTTAAAATTTTCTGTCTTTGTGTAACATTTTAAAAAGAATTATCCAACTCATTACGTTTAATTCAATCAAGTAATTCCGTCATTAGTACAGTCAATATCTACTAATTAAATAACAATGTATTGTGGCCTTATCATTTTCATTTCATATTATGTTTCGTGGCAATGCGCACAGTAATTGTGCAGGTAACATGAAGTGGGTTCAATTCTCAAGTCGGAACTTTTTTAGGTTAGTGATTTGACAATTTCCTGAGATAGTTGATAGTGAGTTAAAGAGCCACAAACTTATCTGGCCCGGTGGCCAAAAGTGGAAACAACGACGTCATTTGGAATTGTCAATCTACCTGTCGGTCGCTGACATATCGGCCATTGGTTGTTTACTCAATGTATTTATTTATCCTGCATTATTTAAAACTAGTGAAAATTGCCGAAAACTTTAAAAAGTGATGCTAGAAATGTTAAACTTCAGTTATTAAATTTTACGTAGGAAGAAAAGCGTCTTCAGATACCAATAATACCCTTCGAAAAATTGTATCATCGCGTAGCTGCCGCCACATGTTTGTGTTGTCAGTTTTTCAAAATAAATTCCACGAAAACAGAACTTTGTACGTACAATTACAATAGATGTAAGTTCGTATCATAAACTAAAATTCATCGTTACGTGCGTGGTGGCCTGTTGGTAAATGGACCAGATTTCACAACCACATTTCACGGTGGCCGCAGGTTCGAATCTCAGGGCACCCCTCTGACTTTTCGGAGTCATGCGTGTATTGATAGTCAATAAACACGTACTAAAACGGTGAAGGAAAACATCGTGTGGAAACCTGCATACCATAGCGATTTATAAGAATATCTATGGTACCTGTGTAAGTCTACCAACCCGCATTAGGCCAGCGTGGCCATATCATAGGCCATATAGTCATATGGCCTATGATATGGCCTAACCACCCTCAATCGTACTCTCGATTGCAGAGGAGGCCCGTGCCCTGCATGACTCGGAACACCCCAACTTCACGTAGTCTTTTGGCTACCGACCCTAGAGTGTATATAAAAAGCAGGAGGCGCGGAGGGAGAGCAGCCCCCGCCCGCTGTAACGAAGGATTGGCAACCGTGCGAGCCGCAGCGGCTGAGGCTGCAGCAGTAATCCGAAGCTGCGGAGGTGAGCATGGTTGCCTATCTTTTGTTACGCAAGGGCGAAGAGGCTGAACTTCCCGTAGATGCAGAAGCTAATTTGTATTGACAACAAGTGTTTTAAGGGTTAGGTTGCTATAATAGATATATCTCAGGAATAGTGCGTTACCTTTTCATGGGAGTGGAGGTGCGACACTCCGCCTCCCCCTCCACTACTCCCAACCCACCCCCTGGTGCTGCCCTATTCTAAATTCTACCACTTCGGCGCATTGATTTTGATTCGCTTTACATCACTCTGCCCAATAGGCACTTGGCATTATTCATAATGCCCTGGCAATGTGATAAATTGATTGGTTATAATCACATTGCCCGCTCTTATTGGGCATTATTCATATTGCCCGGGCATTATGAATAATGCCCGATTAATCACTTGGCCCATAACATATAATAATAATAATAATAATAAATACACCCAACAGTCACATACATAGTCCTGACCCCACACTAAGATCGAGTCTTGTGTCGTGGGTATCAGGAACTACGAGAGACTTTTCGGTCTCACAAACACCCAGACCCGGAAGAAATATTTGTGGGTCACACAAACATTTCTCTCGGTGCGTATAGTTGGGATGGTCTCATTCGAAAATATTCTCCTGCCATGTTTTAAAAGGTTTGGTAGTACAATAACTACGACAATAACAACCATGCATTTGACGAGATTCCATCAACAGTTGCATTATAGCATCATTGGTTGCTATGGCAACGTTATCATTGGCAGTACTAAATATGTAAACCGCTATCTATCGCTTAATTTTAAAACTAATATATATGCTCCATAGGCTTGTTCTGAACTAGTTCCATAACTAAATTACAGGTGGCGGTAATCTGTACAAAAGTATTAATTTATTGGTTTTATTATCCAAATTATTGTAGCTTTAATTTTGAATTGAAGTTTAATGAATGTTCGAATAAAAAATATTGTATTTCGTTGCATAAAATATTGTAAAGTATATTTTTGGTAATGTCGCCATCTAGCGTTACATTTTGAAATGTCTTACATGTATTGTCAAGTGTCTGATTTACTTTATTTTTCACTAGATAGCGCTATTTTATTACGTTACACGACTAGTAGATGGCGCTTCTTTTCCAAAGTTAACATATGTTTTAGAGCCGTGGTTCCTAACCTTTTTAGGTCCGTTAACCCCATAGATGTAGTATAGAACATAGATCGGCAATGTGTCATTTTGAGCGCGACCAAAACTGATTTACGATTGTGTGCGTGAAGTTTATATGTGTGCTTGACATATAGTGGTGTACCATGCACTTTCGATACTATCATATCGATATCGATATAGCCGTCGGCCTGTAGTTGTGTAATAAAATGTTATGGATATATGCAACATTTTATTATATATTAACAGAAACTTAATGTGTTTATTTCAATACAGATTGATAAACACACAAATAAATAAAGATAAATTGTCAAATTATTTGAAAACATTTTGTTGAGATGTTTTGTATAGGTCTTTATGTTCATCTGAACAAAATTATTTTTTTCATTGTCATGTCTACATAGTACATACACCTAATTAAACTGAGAACAAAAAACACTTTTATAAAATAAAACTATAATTTACAAAGTTTTAGCGTTTTCGGTTTATTTTTTTCATTTTTATTTCCCGTCGCGAAGTTTCGATTACTTTACAGCTTTCGTAGTCACAGAGTGGACTCAGTCTGTAACAAAATCCGTGATTATTAGTTTTTTTCAATGAGTAACATTCGCGTAAGTCTAAGAAACACATTTTTACTATATGTATACTAGAGTTAAAAAAATATGCTTATTCAAATCAATTGACTTGTAATACATTGGGAAGTGTTGGACGCCTGCTAGGCCGCGTTGGAGGTGTACGGAGGAGCTTGTAGGAAGTCGTTGGATGCAGGCAGCTTACAACAAACTGATGTAGACATTCTTGTGGAAGGTCTATGTTCATTAGTCGCATTCCTGTGGCTGAAGAAAGAGACAGTTTAATAAACTATGAAGCTTTTCTCGATCACGTCACCTAAACTAATGTTTTTCCTATGATAATTATAAATTTGAAACCTATACCTAATGTTATGATAAATGGATAATGTTGCTTCAAAGTTTGGACGATGATACTGTGCATAGAAGTATCGCATATTTTATAATATCGAATATAATTTTACAATGTTCACAATAATGTAGCAAAAACACTAACTATACTCCGTACATTTAAAATGGTTTAGTTTGTTCGGTTTTCAATGTTTCACATTCTCAACTGAGTATGTTATAGCTTTATAGCGTGGAAAATATTGTTCATACGAAATCTTGCTTTGGTCAATAATGTTTAGATTTAAATACAGCAATTCAAAATGCGAAATCGTGTGCAATAACTACTATATAACAATAGTTCGATGATGTTTGCTTTGCAGCTCAAAACACGAAGGTCTTACGCTATATTACTATGCTTATGACTTATCTTTTAAAATTTGTCATGCAATTTTAATACTTTACTAAGATAAAGTCGAATGCGACTTTACATAAATGGCCATATTCTTCGACAGTATATAAACCTATTTAAGTTATCGAATTATTTTTCTTCTTTGCTCAATTGAATTCTGAAGTCGTCCGAAAAGGACAAATAATTCGGTAACTAAAAACGGTTTATGTACCGGCTATGAATGAGGGCGAAAGGGAATATCAATGTATATTTCGTTTAATACTTACATAGGAAAATAATTGAAGACGAATAATCGTTTATCGCAGCTAATTTATCGAGAATTTATCTACATCGAATACATTAAAGTTTAAAGTACCAGTTGGATGGAAATTGGGTGGCAGTGCAGAAACTCGATGATTCAAATGAACTTTGAAAGTAAAGTGAAATAAATGTTTCTATTTTTTTTTAACTGTTTCGATTTCAACTTATAGCCCATTATTAGGCTGCAGTCCGTACATCAAAAATATATTTTTTCAGTCCTCATCTCTAGAACTCATACAGCTTCAAATTCTTCAAATTGATTTCGAAAACAATAGGTTCATCTTGATTGATCGCAAGCAGCTTTGTATTAAATTTCCTAGTTAATTGTTTTACTATTATAAATTGACAGCCTCTTGGCAGAGATTGAAACAGGTTCTTAATTCATAAATCACACACATGAAGTGTTATAATAATTATTCCACAAATATATAAAATGAGAAAAAGTAAAGTAATAAATAATATTGTAGAATGAATACTATAATAATGGCCGGGCTAATATGGCCGAGATAACGCCAGGTAGAAGAAGAAGAATGCACACTATCACAACATACTATAGCTCCATAAAAATGTAGGGAAACATGTGTTGTTATCGACTATTTTATCGACAACCTTTCATTGATCGAACCTGTCAGTCAATCCCTAGCAACTTTTGGTTGAAATTATTGTAATTTCACGTATTTGATATTATTTTTTATACGCAATGGATGCTTTCAGCGTATTTATATAATGAAATACTATATTCTTTTCTACCGATATGTATACACGGATATCCATTTAATTCTATAATATCGTCACAAAATAGTATTGTACAAAAGTGACCGGTACCTGTGAAAACTTTAATTATTGCGGATTTTTACGCCTGCATGAACCACACCTTGGCACTGCACAATGCACTATAATAAACTATGTTTAATAAATATAACCAGCTACTGTAAAATCAAATAAATTATGAAAATAAGCGAATTTTGTTGCTCGCTTAGTTTGACATATTTCGACTCTGGGTCACTGCAGGCTACTTCTGTGTAAACGTATGGTCGCATCATGCATCTCGCTTTAACATATGAGTTAAATTATTCTATCTCTTTCACATTGCCGATCTATGTTTTATACTAAATCTATGGTTACCCCTATGATATAACTAGGGCGACTGATTTTACCCCTCCTTCCAACGATGATCTCAAACAACACGCTTTAATACTTATACATAGACTTTATTAAACGTACAACACTACACTTATAACAATTGCACATAACAAATAAATAATAAAAAAGTTTTAGGCATACATTGGTATGATGAATACTTGTGTTTGGCTGTAATTTATCTTGCTTGCATTTATTTATCTATGTACATATGTATGCATATACCGGGTATCTCAAGACTGCTACCGAAAACGAAGCCGGGTGGTAGTTTTAGTGGCTACAAACACAATGCAATTAAAAATTTCGCATAGAAACGCGACAATTATTTTTTATGATTTTTTAAATATCGTCATTTTTGGGTGGTAAATCCATAGTTTTTGCTAAAATAATAATTTAAACTCTTTTATACCTTAGAGTATTTATAAATAAAAGGGTATACACTATTATTTTAGGAAAAAATGTATTTACCACCCGAATATGGCCATAGGAAAAAAATAACAAAAAAAAAATTGTCGCTTTTTTTTTGCAACTTTTTCTGTTGCATTGTGTCTGAAGTCGCTTAGACTACCACCCGGCTTCGTTTTCGGTAGCAGTCTTGATATACAGCATCTGCCCGATACCCATAACACAAGCATTAACAGGTTTACTTTGGCCAGATGGCAGACCAAACGGCCGCGTGTGATATGTCCCCCGCATTTATTATTATTATTTAACTTATTATGCTTTTAAATTTCTATTTATAAAGCTTAGGTATAAAATTTTCCAATTTTTAATGCAAAGCTTGGTGCCACTGCTTCGCATTTACAAGTGTGGTAAATGAGGTTTTGTTTCAATTAAGAGCGTTTATACCCTGCACGCGCTTTTTGGCTTAAAAACAGGACTTTTCAAATGAGTTAATAGCCACCAATAAACAATTTAAAGGAAAAATAATTATTACTAATTTTAGAAAAGGTTATTATCTAGGGATTTTGGTGGAAAACATTATAGATTGATGGATAATTTGTGAGTACTATACGGATTACTGAACACAAGTTTCGTTATTTAGGCTTTAAATGGCATTTTAAAAGCATAAGATATCCGAAACCACTAAATATAAGATGAAGATAAAAATATTATCAGACTAATAAGACCTTTATGGAGGGATTTTGCTGAGAAAAATAATCTTGTTGTGTTTAGTTCCTGAAAAATAAAAATTTAAACAATGCGAAATTATTCAGAAACTCTCGTCAAGAACATATTTTTTTTCACCAACTTATCGTACATAATTTTTTATAGCAATTGCATATTACAATAGAAGAACATCTTATCAATAAATTACCATTTTTATATTTCAACAAAATTAGTTTTCATGTTTTCTACAAATATTTTAAAAACCACTATAAAACACGCTGTCCGACGTAGATCAAATCAGACCGCCGCAAGGCCTTCTAGAGGGAGGACGTATCGCTCGTCGCTCCGGCCTGGCTGCAGTCGATTATGCCGCGCGTAGTAAAAATAGCCACGCGCGGAATGCGATTACCACATCTTAGTACTTTGGTAGTAAAATATTTAATTATTTTTATTACCTACAATGATTTTGTATAGAGTATAAATTATGTTTCAGGTAATATAATGGGATGTACTTAGATTATATACTCGTCTAGATGACACATCACACCTCACCGCACGGCTCAAAAAAAGTCTACCAAATTTGGTAGACTCGCTTCTCACGTACGTCAGTGTCATTTGAACTACATATGGATAACGTGCTCCCGAAAAATAATTAATTATGCCGGTTTGTGCTGTCGAATTGTATCGCAATTGTGTGGGAAAACTGTATAATAATACCAATATCACTTTCTATCGGTAACATTATTGTTAAACCACTATTATTTGAAGAAAACATGAACTTTTAATTCATTATTTTGAAGATGAGTTTCATTGGCCAGTGTTGTCAATTTATTACTAGGAAGATTTGTTGAAACTATGGGAGAAACTATAAAACACAAATATCATTACATAATATTTCGATCAGAATAACAACAAGAAGAATGGTATTATTTATTTAATGAGTAAATAATACTTACCTACACGATATTAATGAAACCCACGACGACATGCACTTCATAGTAATTTTATTAATTCTTTGCCTTGCATGTGTATTACCATTCAAAATTTCACAAACGGGGTACTGCTATTATCATCTTTGAAGAAACAGCGAGAACTTATTCAAGGTCCTAATAATATTTTTAGACTACGGATTCCGTACTAGCAAATTGCTGGAGAGACATTACACAGCGGAAACGAAAAGAAGACCATTCGTAGCCTCACATGACTTCAGTTGTGTGTTCCGAACATTTTACTTATGATGATTTATTTTTTACATAAATACAGAAATCAGATAACAGCCCAGGCAATAAATCCAAAGAGTTAATTCTATTCGGAAACAAACACTAGGAGATGGGTTTAGATCTTTATTGTTTTTTATAGTATTACTTTAAATAAAGAAAAAATATTTTATTTAACCTATTTTGTATATCAAATAATGGGGAAAAGTTAAGTTAATAATCTGGAGTAGGCATCCCTAAACACACACACCTTGACAGTTGGATTACAATAATTACACGACCGGTACTCACACATATCAACGAAAGTGAGGACACTTTTAGCGCATCGTTTGTTGACATTGCTCAATCTAGACGAGTATATAATCTAAGGGGATGTAATTCCGAGGCTAAATTATGTTATGTATTGTAATATAAAAATAAATATATTTCGTAATTGTAAGGGGTTGTAAGGCCCCTAACACTATTTATGTGTTCGAACACGAAATGATTAATAAAACGTCCGTAGTGTATACTGATTGAACACTGATTTGAATGCAACTTAACAATGTAATAATAACGAAAATATGATTAGTATCCAAAATTTGTATTATTCTTTGCTTGCACAGTAATATTTGTCTACTTATAATGCAAATAAAATATTTTTATGATATTATATTACAGTTACATTTCAATTGAATATTTGAAGCGCACGGATCAAAGTTGTTTGAGCCGATTGTATAGCGAGCCGACGCGGCAGCTCTACGCACACAGCTTTGGTCGCTTATGTGTGCGTGAAATTAACGAAGAAATACCTATAGTTGACTTTGCGCGCAAGGTGTATACGCTCTTAAGACAACAATCAGTTATCAGCCCATGGTTACCTCTGCAAAATACAAGTTTTACCTCCAGGTTAGGAACCACGGTTTTAGAGGCTTTGTAATAAAAATCCTATAAAAATCTCACAAAAATCACAACATGTGTATAATGTTGCCAAAAGTCAAGACGAGACATTATGAGTCGCACCGTCAAAAAGCGAAGCGAAAAGCGAAATAAACGAAATCTTTATGGTCTGCATAACGAAAAGATTTTTGATAAATATTCCTAATCCTATGATATTAGGGGTCGTCCATTAATCACGTGTATTTTTAATATAAATAAATCTTAATTTTTTTCGAATATTATCTTTAAAAAAAGAAAAAGAATTTGGTGTCTCCCAGTCCCGTGACGCCGAGATCTGTAGAGTCTTTGAAACGTGGGAAAATTCAATACAAAAACTTGATATACCTAAAACATTTTTTATTCCGGTTCTGGACAAATTATTTACACAATTTTTCACCTCGAAAATAGGATAATCGTGAGGATTTATAAAAGTTGCATAGTGTAAACATTAATTTTCAAACATAGCAATCTCATGGCAGTTGCGGTGTGCAAGAAATTGTTGTTAAAAATTGTTGATTTAACAAATTGCAATAAATAAATCGCAAAAAAAGGTCTCACATCCAGAGAATAGAGCAACAATTGTATATATCACTAATAAGTTGCTTAGTCGTCATCTGTAATTTCCGAAACATCATTCGGTGTCCAACACAGTCGTGTAAACTTACTCTGTTCTCTGGATGTGAGTCCGAGTAGGCTTTGAATTAAACTAGCTTGACAGCCTCTGTAGCGCAGTTGGTTAGACGGCGGCTGTGTTAACGTGAGGTCATAGGTTCGATCCCCCACCGGAACAAATATATTTGTGCACCACAGGTATTTATTTCGGATCCGGTGTTTGTGAGACCGAAAAGTCTCTCGTAGTGTCTGAAATCCACGACAAATGATTTTCTCATAGAGTGGGGTCAGGACTATGTATATGACTGTTGGTGTTATTTTTAAAATTTATTTAACTTGTATTTTATTGTGGAATAAGAACTTCGTGAACCGTTAAAAATCACTGAAATTATGAAATAATATATCGCAATGCCAGACAAAAAATAGCACAAGAATCTACTATAGATAACTCAGATAAATGCCCAACATTTTTCAGTGCAAATGTGCAATGTGGACGAAAGCAAACATCGTCATAATCCATCAGTGGGCCGGCGGGCAAACACTCCAATTGGCAAGATAAGCACGGCTTAGGATTACCGCGGTCACTGCAAACTTCGCGCGGCTTAGCTGTACTGATCTTGTACGGACACTACGCATGAGCCAAACTGAATTTTAGAGTTTTAAACCTTTTGAGAAGGAGCACATACACATATTGGTGATTATATTACCCATAGTTGTATGTAGTTTTAAACAACGTATAAGGTTTACAAATGTAGTTTGTAAAAATGAAAACATTATTTATTTCATCATAATGTAGATTCAGTTATTATTTAAATACCATTCCGGGTTCGGAAAGCGGTTCACTACAGATGAACAGGAAAGAAACTCTAGTGTGGGCTACACTAAAGTTTCTTTTCTGTATATCTCAATTCTTTTTCAATGTTGTAGGGCTTATTCAATAAAGAATATAGTGACCTGAATATTGGTGATTAATCACGACGTTCATAAATATTCACTGTTTTAAACAGGATAAACTCCAGAAATGTCTGAGACTGATTGCGTTTTAGATTGATTACAAGAGTGTGTTGGGAACATATTAGATCTGGGAATCAATGAAGTTGGTTCTAGACCCCGAAATAAGTCGCGTAAACTTGAAATTGATGGCGTCAGTTAGATATGAAAAATAATAATCGGGAATGCTATAGAAGGATTGTTTTATTGCAATGAACGGCGAGACGAGCATGCCGTTCGCCTGATAGTAAGCGATACGACCGCTCATGAACAGTAGTAAAACCAAACAACACCCTGTAATTACAAAGCAATACTTGACATTTCATTGCGCTCGACATTCTGAGACATAAGATGTTAAGTATCAATATGTCCAGTAGTTGCTCTGGCTACAATGTCCTTCAATCCGAAACACAAAAGTGCATTCACAATGCTTTTTGACGGGAGAAATAGATATTGCGGTGGTACCTACCCAGGCGGCCTCTGACATATGGGAAACCTACCACCAGTGTTACTGATACTGGACTGGACTGCTAAGGATGACTTACATTCGATCTATACTATTCAGTAAAGGTAGTAACAGTGTATTTCTGTCGTCAATCAGCGGTGTATAAGTGGTTTCAGTTTAACGAGCTTAATAGTTAATATCTAAAACTGAAGTGCAATGCCATGCAGTTCTTAGTAATTAAAAGTTGTGAGCGTTTTCCTTGTTTAAGGCCAGGCGTGACGCGAGGCTTTATCTACAACGCTAGAGCAAGCGATTTGTTCACATGCTTTACAAAAAAATTACTTACCTATTACCCGTATAACACCAAAACTTTAATGCAACTTCACTGAAGCCTTAACTTATTATTAAACGAAAACACACACAATAAAATAATATGAAACAAATTCTAAAAAGAAAAAATTAAAGGAAAATTTAATAAGATGGAGTCACGCGGTTTAAAAACTGAATCAACATAGATAAATATCGACCACCGCCTGTAGGAAAAATCCGTGTCCCTTCGTATCAAATAAATACACCCAACAGTCACATACATAGTCGTGACCCCACACTATGATCGAGTCTTGTGACATAGGTATCAGGAACTACGAGAGACTTTTCGGTCTCACAAACACCCAGACCCCAAACAAATACCTTTCTTCAAACGAATATTTGTTTAAGTGTGGGGATCGAACCCGCGGCTTCTTATTTCACAGCCGGCGTCTAACCAACTGCGCCACGGAGGCTTTCAAATTTATATTCTCTCTATTCTCAAAAAAGTTAACGTAAAACTATTGAGCTAATGTTACGTGGTTTAAAAACTGAACATAATTAGTATACATAGAAAAAGATTTACAGTCGGCAATAGGAAAATACCGTTTACCTTCGTATCTTGGACTGAACGGTAGGCCCGCCGCGCTGCGCCGTCGGTGTTGGGTTTAGCCGTTTAACAATAATTATTGTAGTTGTTATTTTTAGGTTGATGAATAAAACATGAAACACAGTGCTTGATCTAAAATATCTAAGACCCGTCCACTCTGTCTGACGTATGTCATTGTAATATTCGTGAGGGTGGCTGGCACACTTATATTTAATTAGCATATTGACATATTTGATCTACAACTATCTACAAGTGTATTATGTACCACAATGGATGTCAAAACAACTTAAAAATTATATTAGTAGAATTATTTCCAGCTTGCTGTCAAAAAAGGATTCTTTCATGAAAGAATATCATTGGCCCGTTGCAGTCCACTGCTGTACATAGTCTTTATGCATCCAGTCGCTGCCGGCCCCCTCTTGTAATAATTAATTCAATAGTGAAATAAGGGTAGTTATATTGTAACATCCATTAAGCGGATAACTAATACCCTCAGTCTGCCCCGTGACCACGAAAGCTGTAAAGTAATCAAAACGTCGCGTCGGGAAGTTCAAAAATGTTAAAATTAAACCAAATTGACGTTAAACGCCGCAAAAAAAATATATCAATATGTAACATTCTTGTAAGTCTAAGAAACCATTACATCATTAAGGAATTAACTTTCTGAGCTTAAATATCTCGACTCCAATAACTACATGGAAAAACAATGATATGTAGGTATACATAGGTTTAATACTCGTATGACCAAAAGATTTCTACGATAGCTATGTTAGAGTTTCTTGCCCGTTCTTCTCTAGTGAAAACCACTTTCCGAACCGGGTGGTAGATAAAAAAAAATGACTGAATCTAAATTATGTTGAACATTTTAATGGATTCAATAAATTATTTTCATTTTCATTTTCATTTTCAAGTATTTCCATCCTGAGTTTGTAATACATGATAATACACCTATGTATAGGAACAATCAAAGCAAAAAGAATTTATTCCATCATAAAAAATAATCTTGGCAGGATACAGCATATTATAACCTTTTCATATAATTTGAAACGATTACGTCCATCCGCGCTATGTTTCAGCAGCTGATATAGAACTTACAAGCAACATTGTTTTTTTAATTTTACAGCTTGTACACCGACTAGCGTTATTTTGTTAGAGAGAAAAATGAGATCTGTAATATACTTGATTTTTTATAAAAGCTTTTAGTACTACAATAATAAAAAATGAATAAAAAAAATATTAACCCAAAATAGCCACAGGTTTAGAGAACCCATTTGTGATCCCGATTACTTGGTTATTCTTTAACGCATCGTGAATACTTGTACAATATTACTTTTATAACGACTGGAAACAAAAAAACACATATTTGACCGAAGACAAGTGGGTTTCTCTAGGCCAATATATTTTACAGATGAGTGTTTATTACCTTCAAAGAGGCACTTTGAAATTTTCATACCTTAAAAAGCATTTTTTTCCGAATTCGCAAATAAAACAGTAAATATATTCATAAAAATAAAAAGAAAAAAATTGGCGTAAAATACAAAAATGTTGTAGCTTGCACTAATAATATTTGCTGAAGTGCTTATGTGCTTATGTGTCTTCAGCTCATCTCTGCATCACCTAAAGATCTACTGGGATATAATGCCACTGGCATTAAGACCGCCTAGTAAAATTTTGTATATAAAGCTTAATCAATAAATAACTAAATAATAAATTCTAGGAGTTCTTAATCTAGTATTTAAGTCAATACTTACTAGTATAAAAAGACTAAGATATTATTATTGTAACCTAGAATTTTGCTAAAAGAATTCAAGTCTATTACGCATAACAAGCACTATTCACAGTAAGTTTCAAACAACCCTAAAAGGGAGTAGGGTGAGAATGCATTGAGGGTGTCTCAGAATAGCAATCTATCGATCGCAGTTAAAGGCACGAATACAAAATATTCCGCGAAAATATCATGCATTTGTACCATAAATAAACTTATATTATCTTACTTATATAAACTATAACTTATTTTATCGCGGATTTGGTTTAATTTTTATTTTTTAGATTTTTTAATTACCCGACGATTCTATGGTCAAAAGTGGACTTCAAAAATTAGTCGTGTTTCAGTGTGTTACATTTGCGTGAAGCTAAGAATCTATTTGTGGGTTTTAGTAAACTAAATTTATTTAAGGTCTTTAGGAAAATTGTGTTGCGAGCCTCATCATAAATTAATTATAACGATGCCAATAACTAACACTAAATGGGTAGGCGTTAATTGCTATCTTATGGACTTTGTATTTACGTACAAAATTAAGAACAGAATCTTTGTATTTTAACGTTATTTTTGTTCAATAAATGAGGTTGATAAACTCTATGGATAAAGGAGGTTATGAAAATAAAACTTGTGCCATGAATAAAATGCATTAGAAAAGTGGATGAGAAGCTGGAGGGATGATCCATGTATTTATAAAAGAGTTATTTTAAGGTGGAGACATGTGGATGACACAATGTGACTTGACTGAACTGCAACAGAGCGTCAAAAACAAATAAATAAGTTTATTTCGTCTACAAAAAGAATATTAGATAGATTATTTTTCTAATGTTTTCGTTTTTACTGACGCGCTGGAAATCAGCATTTTAAAATTATATTCATGCGGCTTAAAAAAATATTGCACAAATCATAAACGCAGCATAAAATCAGACAGAATTTATAAAACATTTAAATTGTACAAACGAACTAACAACATATAACATACACACAGAACTTCTTTTTAAAATAGTTGCGCGCGGCCGCACAACCGCTCATGTACCCAAAAAATGGAACCCACTAACTCGGATATCGCCTTTCAATACATAAAGGGGTAAAACGTTAAATTCCATCGCCCACAGAGCCAGCACCGTCCAATTTAAATAACAACCTTGCAAAGCTGAAAAACAAGCCGTAACCGAAGTTGGGAATAAATTAGCAACCACCCTACCCCCCTTGCCAATGTGTACATTGTGCAAAATATTATTTGCCTTGCCAGACAATAATAGGATCTAATGCCACGCCCTGACAAGTTGGCTTTGGTAGACTCCACCCAGCGAACAAGCAGATGCCATTGGCTGTTGATATGTTGCGTCTCGCTCTTTGTGTGTTTTGTCTCTTTCCCCCTCGCAGCTTACCCCTCAACGCCCGAGGGGTAAATATTATGCTAGGAAACATATACGAGGGGTTTTCTAGAGCTTCGTTCGCATTGTCAATCCGCTACTTTCATGGATATTTTTTACGCGTGTTTCATTTCAAGATATTCTACCTGAGTGGAGCTGAATTTCGCTTTATGAGATGTTTTTTTGCGGGATTATGATGTGTAAACTGCCTTTGAGCTGATGGGATCTTCGTTAGGATTTGTTGCGAGTTATTTTCGGTTTGTTGGATCGTTCGTAGGTTTGTTTCTATGTGGGTTAAGGTGACTAGGTTATGGAATGTTATGTCTAAATGTATTTTTGGTATCAAGTTTGTTGTATTCGGCATAAAGTTAGTATTTTGGTGATTTCTGAGTACTTTAAAGGGTTTTAGTTTAACCTAAAAATATATTTATAAATACTAATAACTTAATGGTTAAATTGCGTAGTTATCACACTATGGGACTTTGCCCTAATTGTTGTTTAAAATATGAATAATATAATATTTTCAATTGGTATATGATTATTACAATATACTATAATATTGTTTAATTACAAACAAGCAATAAAAAACTCGAACAACAAATCCGAATTAAAATTACAATTGAAAACGCCAAACAAAAACCGAAAACGAAAATAAAAACCGCACACAAAGCGAACACAATAAATACCGCAACAAAGTTTTGAATCGATAAGCTCCGAGCTGCCTAATAATTATTAGTCGCCGGCCTGAAATTCATGCACAAATCCCCGACCCACAGTAATAATAACGACAATTGTTGTGTTTACTGGAACGTAAACGTGGCCGGGCCGCCACCCCGTGGGCGGGGCCGCGGCGTGAGGGCGCTCGCGGCGGGCCCAGCGCAGTCGGCGCCGCGCCGCGCCACACACCGCACCTGTCATGTCCCAGCATGGACGAGTGCGAGCTCGCCCAGTACCGCGACATGATCATCGAGGGAGAGCTGCCGCTCGACCTGCGCCCGCCGCCGCGCCTCTACCTGCCGCACTACCTGCGCGACCACGACGACCGCGACCCGGACTACCCACAGGACGACACCTACGTCTCCGTGGACGAGGACACGCCGGACCTGCCGCCACCCTCCAGCGACTCCGAGCGCTACGACGCCGCCAGCCCCACTGAGAAGAAACCTTCCTCGCCCAAGAAGCCCAAGCAGAAGTCCTCCTCGCAGCTCATCAAGCCGCCCTACTCGTACATAGCGCTCATCACCATGGCCATCCTGCAGTCGCCGCACAAGAAGCTTACGCTGAGCGGCATCTGTGAGTTCATCATGACCAGATTCCCTTACTACAGGGAAAAGTTTCCCGCCTGGCAGAACTCGATCAGGCACAACCTCAGTTTGAACGATTGCTTCATAAAGATTCCTCGGGAGCCGGGAAACCCGGGGAAGGGGAATTACTGGACGCTGGACCCGCTGGCCGAAGACATGTTCGATAATGGTAGTTTCCTGCGTCGCCGCAAGCGGTACAAGCGGCCGGCGCCGTCGCTGCAGCACGCGCACGCGGTGGTGGCGATGCTGGCGCGCGAGGCGTACGCCCCGCTGCTGCCGCTGCCGTGCTACCTGCCACCGACGCCGCTGCTGTCGCTGCCGCGCCCGCCGCCGGCCGCGCTGCGCCCCGTCCCGCTGCCGCCGCGAGTGTCCGACATCACGGAACCGAGGAACAAGCGCTCGAGGAACGGCTTCTCGATAGAGTCCATAATTGGGTCTCAGGAGCCGGCGTCGGAGCCGCGGCGTAGTGCGTTCTCGCCGCTGCACGCCGGCCATAGCCCGCCGAACGACTGGCCGAGGTGAATGTACCTACACGGGGGCGTTTCCACACCTTCGCCGTTTTGAAACGCGCCGCCGGACTCTACGTTCCTCGCAAATTGACTGATGTGCCGACTAGGAATGAAATGAGGTGTTAAAATGCCGTGTCGTATTTAAAAAATTGTAATTTTATGACGTTTTCTTAAATTATTCGTAATAATTGACCAAATTGAAGAGTTACCGCGTTTTTCTTTTGTTTATTAAATAGTTGGAGGTAAGGATTTAAGTGCTTTGATAAATGCATGATTTTAGACAGTTTTAATTTTGATTTATGATGTTCGAAGTTTAAAAGACATTCGTCCGTTAAATTAAATTTAAGATTTTGTGCCAAATGTTTATGCGAGCAGTTCTGCAAGAAACAGTAGTGGAAATATTTTAAAAAATATATTTTTACTCGAGTTTTGTATCAATTGTCTTGTACTTTTATGGTTTGTTTTCATGCACGCAAATACGTTTTCCGATGGTATTCATAATGTATGTATATGTATTTTGTTAAGCAAAGAAATGCCATGATAGCGTTTAATATATCTCTAGTCATTCTATGTACAAAGTAGGATCAAGAATGTAAAGTTTTAAGTCTCATTGTAAATATTAAAATTTTTATCGTAAGTAGTTATGCAATATAGTGTAGGTGTATGCCAATTAGGGGTCACTTCCATGCGAGCGTTTTAACGCTGCGTTTTCGTCACACGTGAAACTTTCGTAAGGATATGGTCTTAAGTTGGCGGCGATGTATTCAAATGTAATGATAATTGTAGTATATTTTTGTGTAACATTTATTATTAAGGAATATAAATATAAAATATTATGGACCGTAAGGAATATTTGTTTTTATTTTGATGCAAACGTTCCTTTTTATCAACTTATGTAAAAAAAAAATTGTTCGAAGTTTTAATATTTAAAAATTCCTAAAAACGCGTTTATGTTAATCGATAGAGCTTGCGATAAAACAGCTTGAATTTCAACAATATTTCTCAATAATTAACGATTATTTTTGCTAACATCAAATAATATGTTTTAAAAAAAATCCTTTAAAAGAAAGCGAAAGAGTTTTCAGAATTAAATGTGGGTATCTCATAACGAAATATAGACTGATTGTATATTTTAAAGTGAATAAAAATCTTTAACTATTTATAAAAACAGTTAAATAAAAGCGGTCATTAATGTAGGGTAGCCAGAATGACTACCGAACATACTGAGACTATGTCTCAGGACGGCGAGCGCAGTGGAATACCAATGGATTTGTATTTCACGGTATTGTTTGCTTACTTCCATGAGCGGTTGTACCAATTACCATCAGGTGAAAGGAATGCTTGTCTTACTGTTCACAGCAATTAAAGAAGGGTTAAAATGTTAAAAAGGACTAACATTTTTAACCATACTATATCTTCAACAAAGACTGCTGCATTACAATAAAATTGTTTGAAGTTGAAATCACGAAGTCATAAACGAAAAAATGTCTAACTTTCCATTTACATATAAAAATAATTAGTTTTTTTTTTTTAATATTATTTAGCTCTTAAGACAACTATGTAGTGTACAGTTGATAAGGTACAATGGGGTTGGCGTATCCGTGTGGATAAAAACCCCTAACCAATAAAGAGAAAAAAAAAAAAAAAAAAAAATAATAATTAGTTTCAAAAATAGTGGAAACACAGTGCTTTGTCTATTCTTTGTTAACTGTTCTAAAGCAATATTTTTATCATGGTTTTAATACATTATGTTATTATAGAGGTATTGATAAGATTAATATTGATTTATCAACCGTGAAGCACATCAACAATTGTATCTTTGACTACAATAATGATGAATAAAGTGAGTAATTTTTATGTAATGATCCTGTCTAGTTGGGAGCTGAGTTGACTGTCAAGAGGTAGTGGATTGGATTCAAAAACTTTTTAATTTTATTAGGTAACTAGCGGTCGGGCCCGGATCCGCCCGGGTGCATACACGTTTTAAAATGGCGGTCAAAATGTTTAATTCTGACTATCAGTTTAGAATATCGACCAATCGGACCACAAAAAACGAACAAAATTTCCTCGTATTTGCTAGAAATATCACTACTGCTTTCCTCCTATAGGTCATAGCGTGATGATATATAACCTATAGCCTTCCTCGATAAATGGACTACCCAACACTGAAAGAATCATTAAAATCGGACCAGTAGTTCCAGAGATTAACGCGTTCAAACAAACAAACAAACAAACTCTGCAGCTTTATAATATTATAAGTATAGAAGAATCGTCATATTTTTCGACGAGTTTCTACTGCTGATAATACAATCCTTTCATGAATTTCCGTAGCTACCTGGCCGTCTGTTACCGTCAGTGGACGTCCAATGATGCATTGCGTTAGATGATTTTTTTATTTGGAGAAACACGTTATTAATTAGGACATAATTTTTTTGAGACTTGAATTTTGTCCACAAACATTTTAAAAGAACATGAACGCTGTTAGTTTTTTCCAAAAGTGAGGGCGTTAGAGTGCAGATCAATTAAAATATTAACGTAAATACTCTGGGTAAAATGAATAAAATTAACATTATACGCATATTGAGTTATTAATATCGCAAAAGTTATTATTAATTTTGTTTCAGAATTATCAATTTACACATTCGATTATTATTGTATGATATTACCATTGAGATAATATACTAGAGGGGACACTGCAAACAAAATGTTTGTAACAAAATGAAGGGTACATTTTATTTCTGCCTCTGTCACGCCAACGAATTAACTTTATCTTCACTGTGTACCCTTGCGCACGCACCATAAGCACAGATTTTGTTCCCGATGTCCGCTCTAGTATACTATCTCAATGGATATTACTAAAATATGTGTCAGTTTAATTTATAACGGGTGGTTAGGTTAAGTTAAGCAACTATCAAGCAAAAATTATGCAATAAAGCATATTATAAAATTTCAGAATTTCTAGATGATAGCAAGGCTTGGGAATAGAATTAAATTAAATAAATGCGTAGTATCTCGGAGCGGAAGTCTTAGTATGCTCTGTATAATATCATTTAAATTAAGTAACATGTCAGATTTGCCATTGTTTTTCTGTGTAAGTGATTGGGTATGTCATGCTCGCTAAAATGTCTGTGCTTGCGGTGGCGTCGTGTGCCAGGTCGGTCACTTCCCTGCAACATGGTTGAGGAGACCGATGGCTGGCACATGCGTCATACTCGTGAACGGGTGCTGCTTGCGTAGACTGGTCTATCCGATTTGCTTACATTGTAACGGATTCATTGATGGATTACATAAGGCTTTCGCAATTATTCACTGTTTTGGCGAAAAATAGTATACTGATTCTTCGTTCTGGGCGACTTCGCTTCACTCAGCCATAGTAATTATAATATAATAATATTCCGTTTAAAAATATTTTTAATAAACTGCCCTGATTTAAACCAACTTGTAAATTATGTAATAATCACTAAATTGTAAACTGGTTTTGAAAAGAGCAACACTAGAGTTTCTTGCCCGTTCTTCTCTAGTGAAAACCGCTTTCCGAACCGGGTGGTAGATAAAAAAAATGACTGAATCTAAACGATGTTGAACATTTTAATGGATTCAATAAATTATTTTCATTTCATTTTCATTTCCTTTCATTAAGAAACGAAGAAAAAATTATAAAGATTTATTGACCTGACAAAACTTAAGTATGTAGGTACTGACTCTTCAAGCCGTGAGTTAATAATCAAAGATTATCCCAATCTTCAGTCTTAAACATATACAAGAATTATTCATCGTGTGAGGCAAGCTCTTACACTAGACAAACAGACAAACGGGACATCGAAAGCTCCTGGATTAATGTGGACGTTATCACGCGCACTGATAAACGCGAATTACGTCACTGAACGTGGGACTTACTCGAAGTAAGCCGTTTGGGTGGTCTTGAGAAACTGGCATGTTATACGAAACGAGGTTTATTTTTTTTCATATGCCTAACAGCATTTCTGTGTTACGCCAATGACATGTGATGCGCAAAAAAGATTTTAATATATTTTTTGAAATTAGAATAGGTCCGATTTTAAAATTAGAATTATTTTAGAAGGTTTCTATATTATTTTGAAATAAGAACGGTGTTGTTGTATGATATGGTTTTGAGGAACTGTCACGAGATATTTTTGAAATAAGAATAAAAAATATTATTGATTTTTCTTCAAAAAATAGGAAAACACGTTTTACAGCTGGCATGATTTAATTTTTGTAAGTTATTTCTTATTTATAGAATAAAATAATACCTTTATTTAAAATTTATTAATACTAGTCTGTAAATTATAGAGCCACAAACTTATCTGGCCCGGTGGCCAAAACTCGAAACAAAGACGTCATTTGAAATGTGTCAATCTACCTACCAGTCGCAGACATATCCGCCATTGGTTGTTTACTCAATGTATTTATTTTTCCTGTATTATTTAAAACTAGTGAAAAATACCGAAAACTTTAAAAAGCGATGCTAGGAACGTTAGACTTCAGGTATTAAATTTTACGCAGGAAGAAAAGCGTCTTCAGACCCCAATAATACCCTTCGAAAAATTGTATTAACGCGTAGCTGCCGCCAAAGGTTTGTGTTGTCAGCTTTACAAAATGAATTCCACGAAAACAGAATTTTGTACGTACAATAGATGTAAGTACATATCATAAACTAAAATGTATCATTACGTGCGTGGTGGCCTGTTGGTAGATGGACCAGACGCGGCTGCCAACATGTTCAGGGCACACTTCTGACATTTCGGAGCCATGCGTGTATTGACAAAATGCACAATAACGGTGAAGGAAAACATCGTGAGGAAACCTGCATACCATAGCGGTTTATAAGAATTTCTATGGTATGTAAGTCCACCAACCCCGTGGTGGGCTATATGGCCTGTGATATGGCCTAACCACCCTCAATCGTACTCTCGATTGTGGAGGAGGATACAGATTCACTTGTGTAAGGGTTTTGGGGAGCGATTTGTTCGAACTAAAGTTACTACTGACAAAGAAAAGACTGGGTATGAAAGTCAAACAGAAGCGACTGCCCATGTAATAATAAATTGTTTAGAATTTAGTCCTTAAAAGAAACAAGACAGAAAATATCAATGTTATTATATTATGACATTACATCCTTTAGTTAGAGGACCATCACTGATGTAGGTAAATATTTCCACCAAATATTTGTATAGAGGTTTGTTGGAAGCTGGTTGCAATTGAGACTTCTTACCACCTTTATTAGATTATCTGACCAGGTCTTTATTTATTTATAATCTTAATTGTACACCAGTAACAAATTATCAAATAATAAAGAAAACAGTGAAGAAGAAGAAGAACAAAGTACAGGTGGCGGTCTTATCGCTCAAGGTGACCTCTGCCAGACAGCCAAAGAATGGTTCTCCTACAAGAAAAAAACAGGAAATATGAGTGTTTATTTGCCTAATAGTGACATTAACTACTTTTAACTGTCAGGCTCATTGCACATTTTCACAATAAAACTGAAAACAAAAAGTATTTTTCTCGGAAATACACACATTTCAATACAATGTAAGCCGTGTATAATACTAAAACAGCTGTGTAGTTTTTAAGTTTATTAAAATATATAAATATTAGCCTATGTCTGTCTGTATAACGACTCATTGTTTGAATTGAAAAATATATTATGTAGGTTAACAATTTTGGCCAACCCGCACTAGGCCAGCGTGGTGGACTATATGGCCTAACCACTCTTAATCGTACTGTCGATTGTAGAGTAGGCCCGTGCCCTGCAGTGGGACGTATATGGGCTGATACAGAAATACAGGTTAACAATTTATAACAATGTGGCACTCAGCCTTATTACATTTAGGAAACCTTTACACGTAGAAATTGCTTAACTTGAAGAATACTTTTATGGGATATAAATAAATGGAAATAGCAATATGGACAATGAGATCCTGGTTAATCACATTTACGAATTTCACATTTCGAAAAATGTTTTTATTTGTAACATTTCGAAATGAAATGGCTGGTACCTGGTAGTATGTGTAATCAATAAAAAATACCACCCAAGAGACGACTATCTATTGCCGAATTTTATTTTATGCTTTCTTTATTCGTATTTTGGTGAGCAAGATTAGCCGATGGCGCGATACACCTTTCCTCCAGTATGTATATGTATACATATCTACTTATATAAAACAATAAACATACACATATAAATATGTATATTACCAATATAATCAATAATAGGAAATAATCCGAATCAGTTTATTTGTTTACAGAGAAAAATAGTGTTCTTTTAGTAGTTTTTTGAAATATGACAATGTTTACACACATACGAACATACGAACGAGAGGCTGCGGGTTCGATCCTCTCACTGGAACAAATGTATTTGTGACCCACAGGTATTTATTTCTGGTTTGGGTGTTTGTGAGATCGCAAAGTCTCTCGAAGTTCCTGATACTCACGACACAAGACTCGATCTTAGTGTGGGGTCAGGACTATGTATGTGACTTTTGGGTATATTTATTTATATTATTTATTTAATTAATAAATAAGATAATTAAATTTAATTCGAGGTTTCGGGTTTCGGCAAGCGTTATATATAAACATATCTAGGTATAAAAATTGTTAGCTGAAAATTTCGTCTGATCTCAACATCTGTGTAAAGTTTTGAAAAACTATAAGTACAGTTGGTGGCGCAAGTGCTGGAAATATGGTTATTTATTTAAATTAATTAATGAATACAGCCAACATTCATAAACATAGTCCTTACTCCACACTAAGATGAAGTCTTGTGTTGTGAGTATCAGAAACTAAGAGAGTTTTCGGTCTCATAAAAACCCGAAAGAAATACTTGTGGACTACACAAGTTTTTGTTTCAGTGCGGGAGCCCGAAAAAAATACTGAACATAAAGTATTTTTCATCACAACAGTACCCTAGCAACAAAATAAACAAATTATGAAACAACTTTACAAACAAACCTTGAAATAAATGGCAGTTAAATTCGCTAACGGCGCCATTCAGCGAATATGTTAATTAATAACACAAAGAAAGTTAATCAGGTGTTGAGAATAAAATAAATGATATGTCGGACAGTTAGAATATACCGGAATATAGTAAAAAAATCGCGCACGTGTACACAATATTCTAAATGATTCTACGGTATTCTTTTTGGATATTTTCTTTTACTGACCTATGTATGTATGTCACTTAACTGTATTTTTAATGGAGAAGAGTATTTTTAAGCTCCCTTTTCGGTGCTCCGGGGTTTTACTTTCTGATTAATTTCGATGCGGGTTAAAGACAAGCTGGTGTCCCTGAGACACTTACCGAGCTCCGGAGTTCGGTGTCGATTCTTTGTGTGCCACCGTTGATTCTGGCTGACAGGAGTTGTAGTGGTGGGTGTGAGGGCGGGAAAGTCTCTATGAGTCTCTACTCCGGGTTAGACTGTACGGAGTATGTCTCTGACCTTCCGTCATGCTGCTGATATTGCTAATCCTACGCCAGTAAGGTGAATACTTTTGCTCAGCGAGTGCCCTTTTTACCACAATTCGTGGTTCAAAGCTATACCAGGCCACAAGCTCGGTAGTATCCATCCATCTTCTCGTCTCCGTCTTTTGGTCTGCCGGAGCGCTGTATAGCAGTGAGTTAAAAAAAGGTATATTCTTTATTTTTTAAAAGTTATAAATAAGGAGTAGATTTAAAGATAAAAAAATATAGCAACAGTAATAAAAATGTCATTGTGTTCGTTGAATATTTTTATACGTATTTCTATACATTTTCGCACGATTCTGTTTGTGTTAGGATTTAAAATAAACAAAGAGGCTAATAAAAACAATAAATAAATAAAGATAACAAGTATTTAAAACATATTCCGTGGTAGTATATCGGGTTGCCATATTAACTTTAAATTAACTAAATTAAATTATTAAATTGCCAAGCTGTACAGGGTATATCAAGACTGCTTTTGAAAACGATGCCGGTTGGCAGTGTTAGTGGCTACAGACACAATCATCATCATCATCATCATATCAGCCACAGAAAGTCCACTGCTGAACATAGGCCTCCCCCAATGATCTCCACAATGACCTGTTGGAAGCGGCCTGCATCCAGCGACTTCCTGCGACCTTAGTCAGATCGTCCGTCCACCTTGTAGGCGGGCGTCCAACACTTCGCTTGCCTGTACGTGGCCTCCACTCGAGAACCTTTCGGCCCCAACGGCCATCGGTTCTACGAGCTATGTGCCCGGCCCACTGCCACTTCAACTTGCCAATCCTATGGGCTATGTCGGTAACCTTGGTTCTCCTACGGATCTCCTCATTTCTGATTCGATCTCGTAGGGAAACACCGAGCATAGCCCGCTCCATGGCTCGTTGAGTGACTTTGAGCCTTTTAATGAGGCCCACAGTGAGAGGCCACGTCTCGGTGCCGTATGTCATCACTGGTAACACACAACTATCGAAGACTTTCGATTTTAGGCACTGAGGTATTTTGGACGAGAAGACGTCGCGAAGTTTCCCGAACGCTGCCCAACCGAGTTGGATACAGACACAATGCAAATAAAAATTTCGCAAAATGACGCGACATTTTTGTTGTGATGTTTTAAAAATCATCATTGGGTGGTAAATCCAGTTTCTGCTAAATAATAATTTAAAACGTAAAAGTAAAGGCTTTTATTTTTTATTTTAGAAAAAGCTATGTATTTAAAATACAAATACAATAATAGGAAAAAAAAACTCGTGATTTTTCCAAAAGTTTTAGTTGCATTGTGTCTGAAGTAACCAAAACTACCACAATGCTTGGTTTTCGATAGCATACTGGATATACCCTGTAAGTATTGCATAAATTATGTCGATAAGAAGTGTTGTAACAATGAGTTTTAAATTAAAAATGTATTTACTATTTACGTGACGTGACAAGCGGTAATTTCGCAAGCTAACCTCACAAACTGCGCGGCAAACACGACGTAATCGCTCACAATTTTTTCATATCTGAAAAACAAACTTTGCTCATTGTTTTGGTAGAGTTGCGCGTACAGACATACACAAATGTTTCGTTTCGTATTATATAGCACTTTAGTTTTTTTTATGTGTGTTATATTTTTTATAATATTATAAAGAGGAAAGATTTGATTGTTTGCATTGAATAGGCTCTGAAAGCAGTGGACCGATATAATTAGATTTTATTTACTCTTTTTAAATCCAACATTACCCCGATAAAATATTTAAAAATAAGAAGTATATATGCACCCTGGCGGAGACGGGCCGGCCACTAGTGTTTTTAAATAAATGTCTTTATTATCATAAGTTTACAGGTATGTGCTAAAAGCCGATTGTGTCAAGCGAAGTTCTGAAATTAAAGACTTACAGTGAAAATCTTTAAGCTTGGATAGTTAAGTGACAGTGGTGTTGTATATAACTTTTACCTGATTTAAAAAAGTGAAGTTCTCAATTCGACTGTATATTCTTTATTTATGAAATAACCATTTTTACATGAGTGTTGTTGTTACAAAAATCTTATCCCTCTCCAATATATTTTACCGGTCTACTACATCATATTGTCTACAAATTCGCGTCAGGCTTTGAACTCATAGCGTTTTGCTTCTCAGTCATAGTTTCGTCAATCACAAGCAAGACAGAAAATGACAAAATGGCAACTAACAACAAGTAACTTACCGGTGGTAGGTTTTTCATACGTGAAAGGCCGCTCAGGTAGGTTCCACCGCAATGTCTATTTCTCCCGACAAACATCAGTATACTCACTGTCGTTTTCCGGTTTTGACATTTTAGCCAGAGTAACTACTGGACATATGAAGACTTAGCATCTTAATTCTTAGGATGGTGAGAATGCCAAGCATTGCTACTGTCCATGAGCGGTTGTATCGCTTACCAGGCGATAGACATGCTCATCTGGCAATTCATATCAATAAAAAAAGCTTCCCATCAAGTTGGTTATTTGTGTTAGTAATGTTACTAACGCAATGGTAGATTAATGTTAATAAACACCATGCTGTAGGCACGCGCCTGTGCAACAACATTGTGACATTCATCACATGGTAGTTTTAATAGACACTAGATTACAATATTAATAATAAAAGTTTTACTGGTGGTAGGTCGCTTATATGTGAGAAGCTGCCTGGGGCCCTACTATATTCATCCGAACGAACGAACGAACGAAGTTCGAAACTTCGGACAAACGATGTTTTTATACGATACGAATGTACCTACATAAAACTTATGGTCCTTATTGATTTATGGTCGTAACTTATAGTTACGGTGTATGTTATACAAATACGAACTTTTACAGAATAGATACATTCGTCTACACTAATATTATAAAGAGGAAAACTTTGTTTGTTTGTTTGTTTGTTTGGTTGTAATGAATAGGCTCAAAAACTACTGGACCGATTTTAAAAATTCTTTCACCATTCGAAAGCTACATTATCCACGAGTAACATAGACTATATTTTATTTTGGAAAAAAATAGGGTTCCGAAAAAAATAAATATGTTATATTTGGATTTTTTCGGACACAAACTGAAAAAAATCAACCAAAGAAGTTACTTATTTTGCGTACGCTGCCTAAACTACAAAAGATAGAACCATAAAATGTTATAATTAATTGTAGATCTTATAAATATCTACAAAAAAGTCCGCGACACACTATACCTATCTATGTCGAGTGAGGCACAACAACCACATTTTTATTTAAAAATCTTGAAATTATTTTTTGGACTACATACAGTTTATGTTGATAATATTTGGTCTTTGAATGATTAAAATTGGACGTTTGGTTTTGAAGTTGTGGTGAAAATAAAATATTACGATTTCTGCTGCACAAAAATTTCATAAGGCAATCTTTATATGTACATGTATATGGAGAGACGGGATATAATAGAGTGGAAGGTACGGGAGAAGGCTGGGATAGCTGACAGATTTGATAGGACGAAATATAAATGCACGTTATAAGACGGGATGGATAATAAAGAGAAAGGACGGGATGGATTGGGAAGAGACTGAACAGACGGATGAGACGGGATTGAGCCGGACAGTAGGACAGCTACGTCAAGTTTAGGTATACAAGAGTTTATACGAAAAATAACATGTATTTGGTGTGGAGTGGAATCAAAAAATATATGCACCCAGACGAAGCTGGGCCGGGCCGCTATATCGTATAAAAAACTTCGTTTGTCCGAAGTTTCAATCTTCGTTCGTTCGTTCGTTCGGATGAATATAGTAGGGCCCCTAGGTAGGTACCATTCCGGTGCTGCCCACAATACGTGTGAGGGTTATCGAGAGGTTTTTAGTCAGTATGCTGGGTAGGTACCATCGCAATGTCTATTTCTTCCGCCAAAAAGTAGTGGAAATGTACCGTTGTATTTTGGTTTGAAGGACATTGCAGCCAGAGTAACTACTAGACACATTGAGACTTAACATCTTAGGTAGTGATCGGGTGCTGCTTGCGTAGACTGGTCTATCCGATTTGCTTACATTGTAACGGATTGATTGATGTATTACATAAGGCTTCCGCAATCATTCACTGCTTTGTCCAAAAAGAGTGTACAGTCAGCGACATAAGTCGTTGAACACTTCACATTTTTTGATAAGCTTTTTATGAATTAAAATTTGTACGTACTACTCTGTAGTCGTAAAATATAACAAAGTAAAGTCATCTATGCCGTGATGTGCCATACGATATTGAAAATAATTATTATTTTGGATGATCAGACAATTCCAAATCTCGTGAATGTGTAGCGACTTATGTCGCTGACTGTACCTATTCTTCTTTCTGGGCGACTTCGCTTTATTCAGCCACAGTAATTACAACATAAACATATTCGTATCAAAAATATTTATTGTAAATTTATAATATATTATTATTAAATTGGTCTGATTTAAACCAACATGTAATTTTGTAATAATCATTACATTGTAAACTGGTTTTGAAAAGACTAACACTAGAGTTTCTTGCCTGTTCTGCTTTAGTGAAAACCGCTTTCCGAACCGGGTGGTAGATAAAAAAATTACTGAATCTAAACAATGTTGAACATTGTAATGGATTCAATAAATTATTTTCATTTTCAATACTAAGCATTGCTTTGTAATTCATGGTGTTTAGTTTTGCCACTGTTCATATTTTATTGCCTTTGTAGGCAGACGAGCTAGCGGCCCGCGTGATGGTAAGCGGCTACCGCTGCTCATGGACGTCTGCAGTGCCAGGTAATGAATGGCCCGACGTAAAATACCGCTTGGCTATGAGCAGTCGTATCGCTTATCATAAGGCATGCTCGTCTCGCCGTTTATGCAATAAAAAACCTCTTGGTGTTTAAAAAATTATCTGCAGATGCACTCATTTGTTTCATCAGCTGACTTAGATATTAAACATAATACGAAATCCTATCTTATCCTTAACCCACATCAGCGGAATTTTTAAGCATATTGCACAACATATCTACACTTCCTTTACACTGCGAATATACTACCATTTACAATAAATAGTAACTCTGCAGTTATCTTGTTTTTTTTTATTTGGTTCACAAAACTGGATACAATCTTAAAATAAACTTATAAAATACTATACCTAATTACTATTTCTAGACTATATCCTACTCGATGTGAACACAGCATGTTTAATAAAGTGTTTTATCTCATGTTACATAATGTTGCTACACCAATATAATACTGATAAATAAGTATGTTTGTACTATTGAAAATACAAAACATAAAGAAAGATAATAATTAAAACTAAGTTATAATACAAAAGAAAACAAAAAAATATATATATAAAAAATTACAGCCCATACATTACACGCACTGTTTTTTTAAAAGAGGCTAAAGAACCGTGACGAAAAATGACAATATCTCCATGAATATGGTTGCACGCAGAGCACATTCGATACAAAGGAGAATGCTGGCCGAGATTCGATTTTACATTGGGAATTGTTGTCATAATATATTCTCAATGAAAAGCAAATATACAAAAAATGGCGAACACGCATATTACACGCTTTCTGTACGTGGTCCCACAAATGTACTGTATTTACTTTCATTCAGGATAAACTATATTTAAAGTCTACTCTTGATGTTATTAAATTAAACAACTTGTATAGTAAGTATTTATTTTGACAACACTTGAGCCAATATTGTGTGAAGTGACCCGGAATAATAAAATGAAAAGAAACTGCGTTTTCATTTGTTTCCTGTGAGCTGTTTACTAACTACATATGAAACTGAAAATGGAAATTATTGACATTATGACATCATTAAAGGAGATGTTTTATTTTGGGCCGTATATGTGTACGTGGAGTACAAATACTAGAAAAAAAATGTGGAATTCAAATAAAATACATTTAGATTTCTTGGTCAACGGGGGCTTTATACAAAAATGTGATTGTTTTAGTACAGGAGCAATATTTTCTTCGATACTCTGTGATCCATGATGCCTTATTGTCATTTCGTTCAAAAATGCACAATCCCATTATCTTTAACTTCCATCCATCCATCAGCCAAAGGAAGTCCACTGCTGAACATAGGCCTCCCCCAATGATTTCCACAGAGACCTGTTGGAGGCAGCCTGCATCCAGCGACGTCCCGCGACCTTTAACAGGTCGTCGGACCATCTTGTGGGTGGACGTCCTACGCTGCGCTTTCCGATACGCGGCCTCCATTCGAGCACTTTCCGACCCCATTGGTCATCAGATCTCCGCGCTATGTGCCCTGCCCATTGCCACTTCAACTTGCTAATCCGGTGGGCTATGTCGGTTATTTTAGTTCTCCTACGGATCTCCTCATTTCTGATTCGATCTCGTAGGGAAACCCCGAGCATAGCCCTCTCCATAGCTCGTTGAGTGACTTTGAGCTTCCTAATAAGGTCCATAGTGAGAGGCCACGTCTCGGTGCCGTAAGTCGTCACTGGCAACACACAACTATCGAAGACTTTCGATTTAAGGCAGTGAGGTATTTTGGACGAGAAGACATCGCGTAGTTTCCCGAACGCTGCCCAACCGAGTTGGATTCGACGATTGACCTCTCTCTCGAAGTTGGAACTGCCTAATCGGACCACTTGTCCTAAATAGACATATTCGTCAACAACTTCAAGAGTCGAGCCCCCAACACCGATGGGGGTGGGCACAACATGGACATTCGACATGATCTTCGTTTTGTCCATGTTCATTTTAAGACCCACCTGTTGGGAGACTCGATTGAGATCTTCGAGCATAGTGCTAAGGTCTTCCAGCTATTATGCCAAGACTACAATATCGTCGGCAAACCGAAGGTGAGTGATATACTCGCCGTTGATGTTGATGCCGAATCCTTTCCACTGCAAGAGCTTGAAGGCATTTTCCAGCGCGGCAGTGAACAGTTTCGGAGATATGACATCTCCCTGTCTCACGCCTCTCTGTAGTGGAATAGCCTTCGTACTCTGATCTTGTACTCGGACCGACATGGTGGCGTTGTTGTATATACACTTCAGCACTTCGATGTACCGATAGTCGATATGGCACCGCTGGAGAGACTGTTGCACAGCCCAAGTCTCGATCGAATCAAACGCTTTCTCATAGTCCACAAACGCTAAACAAAGTGGCAAGTTATATTCCTCGGTTTTTTGTATAACTTGCCGAAGTGTATGGATGTGGTCTATGGTACTAATACCTTTTCGAAAACCGGCTTGTTCGGGAGGCTGGAAGTCATCAAACCTGCGTTCGAGACGATTTGTGATGACCCTCGAAAACAACTTATAGACATGGCTCAGGAGCGAGATGGGCCTGTAATTCTTCAGCAAAGTGTTATCACCTTTTTTGAAGAACAGTACCACCACGCTCCCGCTCCATGCCTCTGGCGTTGAGCCCTCGAGGAGAACGGAATTAAAGAGCCTCTGAAGGACTTTCAGTATCGGCGTTCCGCCCGCTTTCAGAAGCTCTGAAGTTATTCCGTTCTCGCCCGGCGCCTTGTTGTTTTTAAGTTGCTTCAGGGCCGTCTCAATCTCACACAGGATGATGTCCGGGATATCATCGCTAAAGTGTCGGATCAACTCGGCTGTCGGGTCTTCGGCCGAGCTAACAGCAGGTTTGGCAACCGAGGTGTAAAGCTGTCCGTAGAACCTCTCGATCTCCCTTAATACCTCTGCCCTCGTCGATACCACGCGGCCGTCTACCGTCTTCAGCCTAGACAACTGGCTTTGCCCAATAGACAAGTCTCTTGCAAACACTTTGGAGCCTCCGTTCCGCTCAATTGTCTCCTTAATGCTCACAGTATTGTGAGCACGGACATCGTGTCGCAAGGACTTCCAGATCCGTCTATTGAGCCGCCGATATGCTTCGGCGTCAACGGAAGACTGCAGCGCTAAAGATTGACGTTCAGCCATGAGGTCAAGAGTGTGGATCCAGAGTTTTTGTGGTCTATCTCTACGGCGAGGTCTAAAATACTTAGATCCCACCGTATGGACAGCTTCTACCAAACCGCTGTTTAGCTCGTCCACTGCAAGGTTTTCTCCTAGACAATCAAAGCGATTTGTCAGCTCGAGTTGAAAGCTCTCGGGGTTTTGGATATGGGCGCGAGTAGGTCGGAGCGTAGACTTCATCAAGCGGCGCCTTTCTAATTGGACGTTGATATTCAATGTGCCCCTAACCATTCGGTGATCACTACCGGTTTTCACCCTGTTGATCACAGAGACATCTCTGAATATCCGTCTATTCGTCGTCAAGATGAAATCTATCTCGTTTCTCGTAGAACCGTCAGGACTCAGCCAGGTCCATTTCCTGTGAGGCGGCTTCTGGAATATTTCTTATTTTTAAAAACCCCCTACTAATTATAATTGTTGTCTATATTTCTTTTCCTATATTCTTTGCTTTAAAAAGACGATATATTATGTTGTTAAAGTCGTCACTTTTATTATTTTATTTATGTTACATGATTTTAGTTTAAGAACGAAAATGTTTAACATGACAGCAATTGCAAAACTCTGTGGCCGTTATTCCGATTATTTTTTGTTATTCGCATTTATTTCGCAAATGTGTATTTGCTTCTCTGTTGACCTGGCTTTGTTTTATGGATTCTGATTCTCGCAAATGATATATCCTGACGTTTAAACGCAAAATTTACTAGTTCGTATTTTGGTGAGTAAACATGTATGTATATTATTTAGAATGCCACATGTAAGTAATACTTTTATGTTTTTCTATGTTCATATTTCTCTTCTAACCCACATTCTGCTTTTCATTACATCAAAAGTGGCGCTTTGCTTGAACTGCACTTCTGCAATTGTTTATATGAAATGGTTTCTATCATTGAACAGAATCTTAGTAACTACATGGGATGCCAATTCACTCTCGTGTAGAGAGTGTTTCAAGACGTTTTATTGCTGAAATGGCAGAACAAGAAGTAAGTATTCTATTTTATTTTTTCTTCATAAACTTGGGAAATGTATCATCATATCAGCCACAGGAAGTCCACTGCTGAACATAGGCCTCCCCCAAGGATCTCCACAATGACCTGTTGGAAGCGGCCTGCATCCAGCGACTTCCTGCGACCTTAGTCAGATCGTCCGTCCACCTTGTAGGCGGGCGTCCGACATTTCGCTTGCCTGTACGTGGCCTCCACTCGAGAACCTTTCGGCCCCAACGGCCATCGGTTCTACGAGCTATGTGCCCGGCCCACTGCCACTTCCACTTGCCAATCCTATGGGCTATGTCGGTAACCTTGGTTCTGCTACGGATCTCCTCATTTCTGATTCGATCTCGTAGGGAAACTCCGAGCATAGCCCGCTCCATGGCTCGTTGAGTGGCTTTGAGCCTTTTAATGAGGCCCACAGTGAGAGGCCACGTCTCGGTGCCGTATGTCATCACTGGTAACACACAACTATCGAAGACTTTCGATTTTAGGCACTGAGGTATTTTGGACGAGAAGACGTCGCGAAGTTTCCCGAACGCTGCCCAACCGAGTTGGATTCGACGATTGACCTCTCTCTCGAAGTTGGACCTGCCTAACCGGACCACTTGTCCTAAATAGACATATTCGTCTACAACTTCGAGAGTCGAGCCCCCAATTCCAATGGGGGTGGGCACAACATGAATATTCGACATGATCTTCGTTTTATCCATGTTCATTTTAAGACCCACCTGTTGGGAGACTCGATTAAGGTCTTCGAGCATAGTGCTGAGGTCTTCCAGCGATTCTGCCAAGACTACAATATCGTCTGTAAATCGAAGGTGAGTAATATACTCGCCGTTGATGTTGATGCCGAATCCTTTCCACTGCAAGAGCTTGAAGGCGTTTTCCAGCGCGGCAGTGAACAGTTTCGGAGATATGACATCTCCCTGTCTCACGCCTCTCTGTAGTGGAATAGCCTTCGTACTCTGATCTTGTACTCGGACCGACATGGTGGCGTTGTTGTATATACACTTCAACACTTCGATGTACCGATAGTCTATGTGGCACCGCTGAAGAGACTGTAGCACAGCCCAGGTCTCGATCGAATCAAAGGCTTTCTCATAGTCCACAAACGCTAAACAAAGCGGCAAGTTATATTCCTCGGTTTTTGTATAACCTGCCGTAGCGTATGAATATGGTCTATGGTACTAAAGCCTTTACGGAAACCGGCTTGTTCGGGAGGCTGGAAGTCATCAAACCTGCGTTCGAGACGATTTGTGGGAAATGTATGTTTTATGCCAATTAATCAAGGTCAATACAAAGTAAGGAGTATTACAAAAGTATTCATGTTAGAGCTGAATTGCATTGTGTCCACAGGACAAGTCTGCTAGTACATAAATACATATGTAAGAAGTGATATTTTAGATATTGTTGTTTAAATTGTTAAATGAATTACATTTTCTTCTATTTCGCTCTAGATACTCAGATGATCTTGTGTTATGTATAATATATTCTTACTATTTCCATAATAACAACACTATGTCTGATGGTAAGCGCAAATGCCGTCCAGGCAGAATATGTAATGGCATCAGACGACTGTCCCAAGACATTCGATACAATCATCCGGCCGGCCTGCTAAGATGCCTCTTTAAACTATAGCGGAAGGACCCGGGATCATAGGAAGGAGGGAACACATGTGACTGCAAAGAGTTATTTATTTATTATAATTCTTCGATATATTCTATATTTAATATTTTTTATTTTGTTTTAGTTATCAGAACAAGCAAGTATCTGTACAAACTGCTGGCTGCAAATAAATTAAGCTGTAGACATTAAATAAATAAATAACACCCAACAGTCACATACATAGTCCTGACCCCACACTAAGATCGAGTCTTGTGTCGTGGGTATCAGGAACTACGAGAGACTTTTCGGTCTCACAAACACCCAGACACGGAAGAAATATTTGTGGGCCGCACAAACATTTCTCTCGGTGCGGGGATCGAACCCGCGGCCTCTCGTTTCACAGGCGGCGTCTAACCAACTGCACCACGGAGGCTGTCAACATTGGCTGTCAACATTGAGCAAGATTATATTCCAACTCCGCCGCAAGAAGATTATATCAATCTCGATTCTTTTGGATATATATCACACCCACGAGTGATTCATGTGGAAAGGACCATAACTGGACAACGGATAGTGGGTTGCTGTACTCATACCATGATCATACTGTGGTATTTAGCCTTTAGGTTGGGCTAGGCAGTACTACAATATAGGAGCACCGGCATTGTTCCTAGATGTTTTGACTGGAGATTATTTTTAGGTGAATATACCGGGTATCTCAAGACTGCTACCGAAAACGAAGCTGGGTGGTAGTTTTAGTGACTACAAACACAATGCAACTAAAAATTTCGCATAGAAACGCGACAATTATTTTTTATGATTTTTTAAACATCGTCATTTTTGGGTGGTAAATCCATAGTTTTTGCCAAAGTAATAATTTAAACACTTTTATACCTTAGATTAGTTATAAATAAAAGGGTATACACTATTATTTTAGGAAAAACAGTTGTGTTTGTTTACTCGTAATTTATGGAGTTGTTGAAAATATGGCCATAGGAATAAAATATCAAAAAAAAAATTGTCGCTTTTTTTTGCAACTTTTTCTGTTGCATTGTGTCTGAAGTAGCTTAAACTACCAGCCGGCTTCGTTTTCGGTAGCAGTCTTGATATACCCTGTATATAAAATAATATAAAGCAAGATCTGGTTTTACTTTATTGTCCTCAAGTTTTGTTTGATTTTACTTTTCTTTCATCAATTAATCCTACTTTTTCCTTATGTGTGCTCAGAAATAACCAGTTAGAATTAATGTCAAATACATTATTTGAAAAATAATATCTTAGACCTTAGGATAATATTATTTTTAAGTATGCAGAATAGAAAAGTAGGGGTAGACCAAATCTAATGTTTAAAATGTTAGCTTGTACAGATATAATTGCTAGTAAGTTCTTTTACTAGATATTAAGTTATACAAATATACATGGCTGCTATCAGATTCGATTCCATTTTTATAGCGTATTCATTTGTATGGACTATAATAACTAAGAGCTTATTAAGTGCATATGCATTATAATAAAATGATTATTTATTCATATGCTAGCAGTCGCGACAAGTGATCAGTCTGTGCCGTGCTGTATCTCATGCCGATCAGATTTTTATTGTGGATTTTTTAAATAGGTTGTTTAGCTGGTATTATGCACCGCACTTACAGCCAGATACAGGTACACTTTCTAAATAGGTATTAAATAACTATAAACATTACGAGATTCTAGCAGGCTTGTTGCATGACCAATAAAGTATGATCATGGTGATACTCATTCCGTTGACGTAAAAACATTTACGAGTTGCATAGAGTACAGTAATTTATAGCACAGACGACTAAAAATAATATTTGATTTATAGGAAAATGAATTACGACTTTATATTTCATAAATATAAAGTCGTAATTCAAATAAATATATAAATAAATATAAACGTAAATATTAAGTCTTCGCGACGTCTTCTCGTCCAAAATACCTCAGTGCCTAAAATCGAAAGTCTTCGATAGTTGTGTGTTACCAGTGATGACATACGGCACCGAGACGTGGCCTCTCACTGTGGGCCTCATTAAAAGGCTCAAAGTCACTCAACGAGCCATGGAGCGGGCTATGCTCGGTGTTTCCCTACGAGATCGAATCAGAAATGAGGAGATCCGTAGGAGAACCAAGGTTACCGACATAGCCCATAGGATTGGCAAGTTGAAGTGGCAGTGGGCCGGGCACATAGCTCGTAGAACCGATGGCCGTTGGGGCCGAAAGGTTCTCGAGTGGAGGCCACGTACAGGCAAGCGAAGTGTTGGACGCCCGCCTACAAGGTGGACGGACGATCTGACTAAGGTCGCAGGAAGTCGCTGGATGCAGGCCGCTTCCAACAGGTCATTGTGGAGATCATTGGGGGAGGCCTATGTTCAGCAGTGGACTTCCTGTGGCTGATATGATGATGATGATGATGATTTCATAAATGTCAAGTTTTGACATCGGTTGTCAAACATGCCATTTCAAGACGCCATATTGTCCCCATAATACTTGTAGTGTTGCTGTTCTTGGCTTGGTATTTATTTTTGTATAAAACTAATATGCAACGTATAATAGTATTTCATACAGAAATCGAATGCCAATTTCACTAACTATATTTGGTGTAATGTACTACACCATGGCCCAAGGTCCATACATTTCTGGATCATCTCCTTTATATTCTGTTCTTTGCTTTGTCTTCGGGTTTGGAAGGCAGTTTAAACCGGATAAAAAGGAGCAATACCACGGACCGCCATGAGAACTAATGAGTCAATTTTGATGGAACTTAAAATCCAAAAGGAGAGTCTCTTTGAATGTTTTGCTAATTGTCAGAACGTGTTTCGCGCTTTTGTGATACATCATAAGGTCTCTCAGGCATGAATTAGAGAGGCTCATATTGGGTCGCATAGAAGGCAAGCGGACTAGACGCAGAAAACGAGTCAAATAATATTAAAATAAATAATAAATACACCCACCAGTCGCATACATAGTCCCGACTCCACACTAAAATCGATTCGTGTCGTGAGTATCAGAAACTACGAGAGATTTTTCGGTCTCACGAACACGTAGACCTGAAACAAATACCTGTGGTTAACACAAATATTTGTTTCGGTGCGAGGATTGAACCCGTGGCCTTTCGTTTCACAGCCAGCGTCTTTACTAACTGCGCCAAGGAGGTTGTCAAAATAGTTAGACATCGTGAAGAAGGCGGTAGCCTTTTTATTTAAGTGTGTAATCTTATTGTGGTAGCCTATACCGCGTATTATGCCACTTATTACCTAACGTGGTGAAGGAACATCAAATAAGGTCGCGATCCTCAGAAGTGAGCATATGATGAGAAAGAAAGATTAATATTGAAAATGTTTGCATGTTAGTCGCTTATATTGAAATCATATTAAACTGTATAGTATAGAGTTCAGCGAATTCTAATAATAACACTTATAGTATAGGATCCCGCCATACATCGACCTTCACTGAGATGTTTATTTGATGAAACCTATTTTATATGCAATGTAATATGTCAATAAATATATTGTATATGGGTTGCCTTGCAAATATCAGTCCAAAATACGATTAATTAATTATTTAAAAAAAAATTTTTACACATTTCACCTGTTTGATTATTATTAAACAAAGTCTATACCAATCGAAAGTATGAAGCCCATAGAATATGTAAACGTTAGGTTGCCTATTTTTTTCCGGTCACAACCCTCAGGTTGCCAGGTATAAACAGGTAAATCGCTACTAGCATTTTGCACCGATCTGATTATTGAATGAAAATTAAATGAAAATAAAGATCATTTTATTACGAACACGGTGGTATAGGGTTGCCTGCGAAAAATCAGTCCCGAATTGCGGTTGTCGAATTTAGAAAAGTGAAATATTGCTCCGAGTGACCATCCCATGCGATAGAAGAGGACACAGCATAGAAGCTGTTCGAAGTCCGCCCATTTAAAGAAAAAGGGTGCGCATGCTATTTATTGTTGAGAATGAAAAGGACAGCGATAGACTCGTATATGCTGTGCATCATTTTGGAGTAGATTGTGGTTATAGTTGCAATTGAAAAAACGTGCTACTATTTATTGTTAAAAAAATGGCGAAAGTGTTTTTTGTGTGATTCGGATGTTGATTTAATTAATTTTAATGATGACATTTTTAAAAGCTGTTGGCTCTGGTGCGGTTTCTGGTTGATTATTGGGAAAACGACCATTTGGTAACAATAATCCAAAAGAAATGACTCGGAATCTGACTAATTTTTTTTTGTTTTTACAATTTTTTACAATAAACAGAAGTATTTTTTAATTGTTGTTTTTTATTTTGTCTTCTAATAATAAAGATACAATTTGCAAGATTAGTATTATATATGTAATAATATAACCTTCTTTTTTGCTAAAAATGTATATATACTTTAGTACATACATACATACATAAACTCACGCCTTTTTTCCAGAAGGGGTAGGCAGAGGTGCCAGGACACCCACATTTCGCCTTGTATGTTCCGTCCCACGATGTGATAGGTGGCGAGCCTATCGCCATATCGGGCACAAATTCCTGACTCTGGGCTGATAGTGAATAGAAAAATCCAATATCACTTTGCCCAACCCGGGATTCGAACCCGAGACCTCAGCTTTGTTACCGTACCTTAGTACAACTACGCCACCGAGGCAGTATATACTTTGGTGTCACATAAAATATATACACACATAAATAATTAATTGATTAACCAAAATTAAATAACTTTTCCTCTATTTTACAAATAAACTACTCCAAAACACAGCATATACGAGTCTATCGCTGTCCTTTTCATTCTCAAGAATAAATAGCATGCGCACCCTCTTTCTTTATGAGCGGACTTCGAACAGCTTCTATGCTGTGTCCTTTTCTATCGCATGGGATGATCACTCGGAGCAATATTTCACTTTTCTAAATTCGACAACCGCAATTCGGGACTGATTTTTCGCAGGCAACCCTATACCACCGTGTTCGTAATAAAATGATCTTTATTTTCATTTAATTTCCATTCAATAATCAGACCGGTGCAAAATGCTAGTAGCGATTTACCTGTTTATACCTGGCAACCTGAGGGTTGTGACCGGAAAAAAATAGGCAACCTAACGTTTACATATTCTATGGGCTTCATATTTTCGATTGGTATAGAATTTGTTTAATAATCAAACAGGTGAAATGTTTAAAAACATTTTTTTTTAATTTTTAATTAATCGTATTCTGGACTGAAATTTGCTAGGCAACCCCTATACAATATATTTATTGACATATAAAATTGAATATAAAATACGTTTCATCAAATAAACATCTCGGTGAAGGTCGATGTATGGCGGGATCTTAGACTATTAGATATATTGAAGTTTGAAGCAGGTCGCTTTGTAATTCATATGAAGTATAATTTTCTTATTCTTTTATAAAAATATAATATGTATGTGGGAAAAGTTCCGTCTCGGGTAAAATCAAACAAAGATCGTTTGGATAATCTTAAATATATTTTCGTCTTTTATAGTCGTCTTAATTTCGTCTTCACATCAGTTGTCCTTTTTGTCTTCTTTCGTATTCCAGACCGTTTTCTCTTATTCCGTCCTTCCGTGCTTCAACATCTTAATCATTCATCTTCTTACTTTTTCCATCTTAAGTACGAAAGTACTTAGTTTACTTTCGTAGTTTAGATTAGTCATCTCTTTCACACACACCATGTTCCATATCAGTCATTCGTCTAACGTTCCATTCTACTTATCTTTCTCCATATCATTCAAATCCTGCATGTATGGCTCTCTCGCTGTTCCATGATTGTTTGATGATTTTATCAATACCGAAGTATAGGTATATAAAAGTCTCGTAACGAGTGGTATATACATAATTAGCTGATTATGATATAGTTGTAATGTGGGTGTCCTTGTAGCATATCTGCCTACCTATTCTGGGAAAAAGGCGTGAGTTTATGTATGTATGTATGATATACTTTAAAGAGTCAGTGATTTTCCTTGGATTGAACTTACGACCTATTGCCGATGGATTATCATTTTTTTCGGACCCTACGAAGGTATCTCAAGCTAAAAATAAAAATATTGTTTCAAATACATTTCCATACACGTGTACTAATACAAAAATACATTTGAAACAAACCTCCATGACGACATCAGTGCATTGTCTGATAAAAAGCGTATTGTGTTTGATAGTTTGACGAAGGTTTTGGAAAGACAAACATGTTCTACATATTTTTATAGCGGATTGCGTTGCAACACTTCAAACATGTCAAATATTTAGGTATCTTTTAGTTTGGACTGCTAAACTTGATTAAATAAAAAACGATAATAAGTAGGTATATTAATATTGCGTAAAAATTAGATTTATGAATATGATGTCAATTTAATAAAAAGAAAAGCAAGATTAGCACATTTTATTGAACAAAATAATAAAAAAATAGGGTCTGAATTTTGTAATACATAATATGATTTGGTAGGTGCTTTTATAACTTTCGCAAATTATTTTTTGTGCCGCACCGTCAAGCTGTGGAATTGTTTGCAGTCACGCGTGTTTCCTTCTTCCTATAATCCTGACTTCTTATGCTGTAGTGTGAAGACGCATCTTATCAGGCCGGCATAATTGTATCGAATGGCATGAGACTGCCGTCTGACGCCGTTCTATACACAGTCAGGTCATAAGTATTGTCACACAGTAAAAACTTTTCTTTTAGGATGCCGGCCACAAAAAAGTTTATTGAATTAGAATTTCGAATTGTTCATGAAAATAAAAATGTATACTTTTTAGAATTTTACTCATTTTTAAATATGGAGTGGACGCTTAAAGAAGACCGTGTTGCAGTTATTGCGTTGCATCGTTGCGGTTACGCGCCAATTCAAATTTTTAACATACTGAAAAAATTGAATATAACCAAAAGATTCGTTTATCGTACCATCAAACGATTCAATGAAGACTCTAGTGTAGACAGGTCAAGAAGTGGTCGCCCTCGGTCTGTTAGGACTCCAGCAGTGATAAAAGCTGTGAATTCGCGCCGAATTCAAAGAAATCCCAAACGTAAGCAGAAACTGTTCGCCCATCAGATGGGGTTAAGCAGAACCACGGTGAAAAGGGTGTTAAATGAAGACTTAGGGCTTCGGGCATATCGAAGAAAAACAGGACATCGTTTGAATGCTCGTCTAATGGACCTGAGACTGAAGAGATGCCGCGCTTTGTTGAAGCGGTACGCGGGAAAAAAATATCGGGAAATTCTTTTTTCAGATTAAAAAAAAATTACCGTAAAAGAGAGCTACAATAAACAAAATGATAAGGTGTACGCACACAGTAGTGAAGAAGCGAGCAGCCGTATTCCACGTGTCCAACGAGGTCATTTTCCATCCTCGCTCATGGTATGGTTGGGAGTTTCTTATTGGGGCTTAACAGAGGTAAATTTTTGTGAGAAAGGTGTAAAAACGAATGCAGTTGTGTATCAAAATACAGTCCTGACGAACCTTGTGGAACCTGTTTCTCATAACATGTTCAATAACAGGCACTGGGTATTCCAACAAGATTCGGCGCCAGCTCATAGAGCGAAGAACACACAAGACTGGCTGGCGGCGCGTGAAATCGACTTCATCCGGCACGAAGACTAGCCCTCCTCCAGTCCAGATTTGAATCCGTTAGATTACAAGATATGGCAACACTTGGAGGAAAAGGCGTGCTCAAAGCCTCATCCCAATTTGGAGTCACTCAAGACATCCTTGATTAAGGCAGCCGCCGATATTGACATGGACCTCGTTCGTGCTGCGATAGACAACTGGCCGCGCAGATTGAAGGCCTGTATTCAAAATCACGGAGGATATTTTGAATAAACTTTAGTGTCATAAGAATCTATGTTTTGTTAAGTTCATTTTGGTATATAAATGGTTACATAATGAATAAACTTGTTTAAATTATTTTATATTAAACATGTGACAGAATTTATGACCTGACTAGGTATTATATCGGAATAACCTGTACCAAACCAATAAGACCGGGCCAATATAAAAAAGGTTTAATTTATCCGCCTTACGGTATTTAAAATAGTGCAATTTAGGCTAATTAGAAGTAAACATGTTATTCCACAGAAGTCCTAGTTCACAAGCTGAGGGATTTTTATATATGTACGAGTATATATTTCATGTCTGGTTTACTTAAAATCATTTTTTTAATTTTAGAAGATATCAAGCAATGCATTTTGTATTCAGTCAAAGACCAAGGTCTGTTCGCTACAATATTACTACCCACAGTAAACCAATGTCTCCGCTATCATTGTGTAATACTTTCTCAGATAACGCGAGAAAACTGTATTAACTGATGTTTATACTTTATACAACAAACAACATAAAGGCTGTGTCACTGAACAACACAGGCTTAGCAACAATGTTATAATAACAATTACTGACAGTACAAACGATAGTCATTATAATAAAGATGATTATATTTGCTCTGTTACCATGCCTTTTTTATACAGGGTATATCAATATTGCTACCGAAAACGAAGCCGGGTGGTAGTTTAAGCGACTTCAGACACAATGCAACAGAAAAAGTTGCAAAAAAACGACAACTTTTTGTTTTGTTTTTTTTTTCTTATTATATTTGAGTGGTAAATTCATTTTTTCGTAAAATAATAGTGTATACCCTTTTATTTATAAATAATCTAAGGTATAAAAGCGTTTAAATTATTATTTTAGCAAAAACTATGGATTTACAACCCAAAAATTACGATCTTTAAAAAATCATTAAAAATAATTGTCGCGTTTCTTTGCGAAGTTTATAGTTGCATTGTGTTTGTAGTCACTAAAACTACCACCCGGCTTCGTTTTCGGTAGCAGTCTTGAGATACCCTGTATAATTGATCCAGCAAACAGGTCATCTGATGGTATGTAGTCACTTTCGCCCATGGACATACATGCACCCAATAGTCACATTCATAGCCCTGACCCCACACTGAGATCGAGTCTTGTGTCGTGAGTATCAGGAACTACGAGAGACTTTTCGGTCTCACAACACCCAAACCCATAACAAATACCTGTGGTTCCCTCAAATATTTGTTTCGGTGCGAGGTTCGAACCCGCGGCCTCTCGTTTCACAGCCGGCGTCTAACCAACTGCGCCACGGAGGCTGTCAAACACGTCCACGCTGGGGTTACAGATGTGTTGCCCATCAAAAGAGGAGAAAGATGGATAAAGGATTGGAAGACGAAAAGGTACTACTGTCCTTCAGGATATCGACGTGAACAGCAGATTTCCGCTGACTTCCGTTCGGTGAGTGAGATTACCAGATGCCCAAAACCCCTTTCCTCTTCCCGTTCTTTTACCCAATCCTTACCGATTGGATGAACATGAAAATGAAAATAATTTATTAAATCCATTAAGAGGTTCTACATCATTTAGATAGTCTTTTTTTATCTTCCACCCGGTTCGGAAAGCGGTTTTCACATGAGAAGAACGGGCAAGAAACTCCAGCTGTTGCTTTTTTAAAAACCAGTTTACAATTTGGTGATTATTACAAAAGTTACAAGTGGTTTAAATCAGAGATGGTCATTAATAATTTGCTATAAAGTTAAAAAATTCGAACATGTTTACCTTATGTTTAATATGGCTGAGTGAGGTGATGGGCAACACATCCATGACATTTTGGTTGTTTATGGGTGGTAGTGATCATCATGTGATATGTCTGTTTGTTTGCCGGTCCAAATCAATAAGAAAGCAGGTAAGAACATAGTGTTGGTCATATCTCCATACAGAGTATATCAAGACTGCTACTGAAAACGAAGCGGGGTGGTAGTTTTACTGAGTTCAGACACAATGAAACTAAATTTTGTGACGATTTTTTATTGTTATTTTTATTCTATTGTCGTATTAAGATTGTAAATGCATATTTTTTTCTTAAATAATATAGTACACCCTTTTATTTTTAAAGACACTACGGTACGGAAGGCGTTTAATTTTTATTTTAGGAAAACCTATGGATTTACCACTCAAACTCAAAGGTATTTAAAAAATATTTAAAATGATTGTCGCGTTTCTTCGCAAAATTTTAGTTGCATTAAGTTTGTAGTCGCTAAAACTACTACCCGGCTTCGTTTTCGGTAGCACTCTTGATATACCCGGTATATTTCTTCATATAGTCTTGAAGGGCTGTTAATAAAATTTATTTTTTGTGTCGATTGCTTAGCTTAACAGTTTGTGTTCCGATACCGCTAACCGAACGAAATTAAATATTGCACCACCGTATGAAATACGAATTAAACCAAGCAAAAATTCGCAAAATAAACAACATAATTTTATTGCAATACTCCCAGAAAATTTCGATAATTGTATACATGAAAATTAATATGATATTTGTTCAATTATGAAACAAAGAAGGAAAATAAATACCCAATATATTGGGAAGAATAAAAATGTTTATTGAAATATAAATGCATATACGCATATTTTATTGTGCTTGTTTTTTTTTTATTGCTGTGAATGGCGAGACGAGCAAGCCGTTCGCCTGATGGTAAGCGATACGACCGCTCATAAACAGTAGCAACATACCACTGCGCTCGCCATCCTGAGACATAAGATGTATGTCCAGTAGTTGCTCTGGCTACAATGTCCTTCAATCCGAAACACCACAGTGCATTTAAGCAGTGTTGTTTCACGGGAGAAATAGCCATTGCGGTGGTACCTACCCAGATGGCCTCTCACATATGAGAGACCTACCACCAGTAGTTGTGTAAGTGACGTTTACATATAAAACACGGAAATATCTTTTGTTCATGCAATAATATGTTTTTGGTTCTTCGAGAGTGTTCTTAAACGGTAGCAACACTTATACGTATATCAAGACTGCTACCGAAAATTAAGTCGAGTGGTAGATTTACGCCCAAATACTGGAACGCAACTTAAGCATAATTTGCGCTTAACTACGTTAATCCCAATTAAATGCACTGGCTAAGTGGGCCGTGCGCTGTTAGGAGCAACTTATTATTTGAATGACGTTCCAGTACCCCGAGTACCGTTAGTCTCCTCAAATACAAAACAACGAAAAATTTTTTCAAAAAAAGCGACGCCGATGTAACATAGTAGACATACTTAGTTTTTCCTAATATACAACACCTTAAACTCCAAATTCCACTGCGCTCGCCATCCTGAGATAAGATGTTACATTTTTTATGTCCAATAGTTACTTTGGCTACAATGTCCATCAAACCGGAACACAACAATGCATACACACTGCTGTTTGGCGAGAGAAATAGATATTGCGGTTGTACCTACCCAGATGGCGTCTCACATATGAGAGACCTACCACTAGTAAAACCAACTACAACCGGAATCAGTTGTCCAAAACAATCTTACAAAAAGACGATAGACTTCCCTCTATTTCCACCATATGATTAGTATCGTTGTAAGCTTCCTTTAAATAAGTAGTATACTGCATAAGACATCCCGCTGTCCATCACTAAGATGATGGAGCCAAGTGTAAAATTGCCGACAACAGCAATCTATTATTCCCTATCACGCACAATTGAATCGTATAAATACACGCCTTGGTTAATTCTAACAATGGCCGCTACTCGACAATATTCATTCTTTGTATAGAATATTAAATAATGTAGACGCGACGCTGTGATTAGGGACAGTTGCCGCTTTAGCATTGGGCAAAACTATTTGTTTGATAGTAATGTGTTACATATTATGAACGGCAATGAACTTTGAATGGAGATATTTTTTAAATACGAATTCTTAATCACCAAAAAGAAAAATAACTGAAAGTTTAAAGAATTTTCCTTTATTTCAGCAAACATTATGGCGGATTGAGACTTTTTAAATTCAGCTTTACGAATGCTAGGCAACTCTGCGTCCTGGAATCAATTCTTATAACGGTATTTTTACTTATACAGTCTTTTATTTGGATGTTTTCTACAATAAAATAGAGTTGCAATATTGTTATCCAACATTTTGATTAAAAGAATCTGTAATTATGAATAATAATATGAATTAATAAATACATATATTATTTTTGTTATTTCTAATTGTAAGATTTTAGTAAATAAATAAATAACACTCAACAGTCACATACATAGCCCTGACCCTACAGTAAGATCGACTCTTGTGTCACAGGTATCAGGAACTACGAGAGACTTTTCGGTCTCACAAACACCCAGAGTCCAGACCCGAAAGAGATATTTATGAGCCGCACAAACATTTCTCTCGGTGCTGGGATCGAACTCGCGGCCTCTCGTTTTACAGGCGGCGTCTAACCGACTGCACCACGGAGGCTGTCAAATGAAAATGTAATGAAAATTATTTGCCTGTCAGTGCCTCCTTCGCAATGTGGTGTTTGATGGCAATAAGTTGCTTTTATTCTTCCTTTGATGCTTACTATAAGACAAGCGAAATGCTCATTTCATTATAAAAAAAAATGTGTTAATTTAGTGGCGTGTATTATCTTTTACATGTAAAATTAATGGAAAATTCTGAGCTGCCAATTTCTGAGCTGTAAATTGTCAATTTTATTTTGTCTTTATATTTTTCATTCATTTGCTAATAAGTAAACAGCTGTAGTTAAGTTCCAAATTTATAGTGGGCTTAGAATCTCATGGCATTGCATGGAACAAAAAGATTCTTAAAGCATTAATTATCCTTGATTGTATATCACGATAAAAGTTTATCAAATTGATTTTTAAATAAAGAAGCCGTCCAATTTATTTCTATTTGTCTCTGAGGTTGGATTGTGGGTTGGATTCACTCTGAATTTCAGTAAAATTTCAATTTTCAAATGGATAACAATCAGAAAAGGAATTTGTAAATAATTTCATTTTTATCGAAAAAAATCCAAAGGAAAAAATTCAATTTTTCGGAAAATTTTCGTTACCCAACAGTATGCATGTGTAACATACATACAAGTGAAAGATAAATAATACAAAGATCGTTAACAACTCGTTACAATGTAACAAACTAGATCGTAATCAAACATGTCGCCTCACAGAAATAATACGATTATAAGCACAAATATTGCAAAGCTGAGAGCAAATAGTGGCGGTGTAAACGTTTTTGTTTCCACCTCGTGATTGTGATATCGTAAAACAATGTTCACTTTATTGATAGCTTGTATATATATATTTTATTTTTATTTTTTTTATACACTGGCCTGGTATTGTGGCGGCATTGCACCTGATGGAAAGTGCCAATGCCGCCCAGGCAGAGTATCCATTGGCATCGGACGGCAGTCCCCTGCCAATGGAAACAATTATGCCGGCCTGCTAAGGTGACTCTTCACACCGCGGCGGAAGGACCCAGGATTGTAGGAAGGAGGGAACACGTGCGCCGGCAAACAATTCCACAGCCTGACGGTGCGGCACAAAAACGAATTTGAGAACCGTTTGGTTCGCGCCGGGATGGTGTGGACCGTCAAGCTATGGCTTCGCAAGCCAGCACGTGTGGTTCTGGTTAGGAATAGAGAGGAGGGGAGCAAGTTGAACAATTCTTCAGAGTACTCACCGTGATACAGGCGGTAGAACACGCTTAGAGAGCCGACATCTCTCCGGAGATTATAAGCACAAATATTGCAAAGCTGAGAGCAAATAGTGGCGGTGTAAACGTTTTTGTTTCCATCTCGTAATTGTGATATCGTAAAACACTTCACTTTATTGATAGCTTGTATATATACCTAGTCAGGTCATAAATTCTGTCACATGTTTAATATATAATAATTGAAACAAGTTTATTCATTATGTAACCATTTATATACCAAAATGAAATTAACAAAACATAGATTCTTATGACACTAAAGTTTATTCAAAATGACCTCCGTGATTTTGAATACAGGCCTTCAATCTGCGTGGCCAGTTGTCTATCGCAGCACGAACGAGGTCCATGTCAATATCGGCGGCTGCCTTAATCAAGGATGTCTTGAGTGACTCCACATTGGGATGAGGCTTTGAGCGAGCCAGTCTTGTGTGCTCTTCGCTTTATGAGCTGGCGCCGAATCTTGTTGGAATACCCAGTGCCTATTATTGAACATGGTATGAGAAACAGATTCCACAAGGTTCGTCAGGACTGTATTTTGATACACAACTGCATTCGTTTTTACACCTTTCTCACAAAAATGTACCTCTGTTAAGCCCCAATAAGAAACTCCCAACCATACCATGAGCGAGGATGGAAAATGACCTCGTTGGACACGCGGAATACGGTTGCTCGCTTCTTCACTACTGTGTGCGTACACCTTATCATTTTGCTTGTTTTAGCTCTCTTCTACGGTAAAAAAAAATTCATCTCAAAAAAGAATTTCCTGATATTTTTTTCCCGCGTACCGCTTCAACAAAGCGCGGCATCTCTTTAGTCTCAGGTCCATTAGACGAGCATTCAAACGATGTCTTGTTTTTCTTCGATATGACCGAAGCCCTAAGTCTTCATTAAACACCCTTTTCACCGTGGTTCTGCTTAACCCCATCTGAAGGGCCAACAGTTTCTGCTTACGTTTGGGATTTCTTTGAATTCGCGCCTTCACAGCTTTTATCACTGCTGGAGTCCTAACAGACCGAGAGCGACCACTTCTTGACCTGTCATCTACACTAGAGTCTTCATTGTATCGTTTCATGGTACGATAAACGAATCTTTTGGTTATATTCAAATTTTTCAGTATGTCAAAAATTTGAATTGGCGCGTAACCGCAACGATGCAACGCAATAACTGCAACACGGTCTTCTTTAAGCGTCCACTCCATATTTAAAAATGAGAAAATTCTAAATAGTATACATTTTTATTTTCATGAACAATTCGAAATTCTAATTAAATAAACTTTTTTGTGGCCAGCATTCTAAAAGAAAAGTTTTTACTGTGTGACAATACTTATGACCTGACTCGTATATATATATCGTGTATATATATGTATGGAGTGTGCCTGCCGACGAAGTTTACACTCCACGTGTTGTTTCAAGTATTTATCTTGAATTTTAAATTAAACGAAATATAAATAATTAGAGTATTTAAAAAAAATAAATATATTTACAAATATGAACAGACGAAGGAAAGACAATGAATAAAATATTTTAAAGGAAAAAAAAATCAATCTTTTCGGTGCATCACCAATAAAGACATATACTTTTTATATTCTACAAGATAACGAACCTTTATAGGCGTATACAGCATTCAGTATTCATCATCATATCCTAAAATATATGGAAACGAGTTATCCTACCAGAGAATTATCCTCGCGATTCAAAGGGCTATGCATCGTTTCGTGCTAAAAATAGCGCCATAATAATGCTTTTTTTGCCAAAAAAAAAACACGCAAATATCCTGTTCATCTTTGACCTGTTGATGGGTAAAGAAAGACGTGGTAAAGGAAGAAATACATCAGGCGTAACAAAGTTACAAATATTGCTTACTATCAAGCGAATGGCGGGCGATATATACATTGATTACAATAAAAAAAATACTATGACCATTCCTCTGAGAGACAACAATCGCCCTCAAAACAAATTCCCTTCTCTGTATTCGTTATTCATTGCAAAATCTCCTGCAGTTGCGCCCCTATGATTTTTACATATCAAATTATTCTATAACTCTATTGTGACTGATGCACTGGAGTGGAGTGCCCTCGAACACATGGGTGCCGATTCTATTCCTCGGCCAAGTTTTTATCATGTTATTATGTTAAATTGTCAAGCGTAGTTTAATGGATGTTGAATAGTATTCAATGTGAATTGTTAAGACTGCAACAATTATCGTCTGTATTTTTTGAGGGTATAATGCGTTGAACAAATGTATGAAAGTAGTTTTTTTTTGTTTGTTATTTTGTTACGTACAAATGTTGTTAATAGTGTTAAGACTTATACTTACTATATGATAGGTAATAAAATACATTTCAGAGTTAATTCAGACCTGTGTATTGTAGGCATACGTAAGCTTACGCCTTCTTCCCGGAAGGGGTAGGCAGATTTGCAACCATGACCCACGTTTCACCGTGTATTTACCGTCCCATGATGTATAGCGGGCGAACCTATCGACATATCACTTTCTGACGCCGAACTGAATAGAAAAATCCGATATCACTTTGCCTGACCTGGGATTCGAACCCGAGACCACAGCTTTGCAATCATACCATAGTACAATGCACCACGGAGGCGGTTGAAGGTGAGAGGGTTTCATAGCTATACCATATTGATTACTTCGAGATGATAGCTATGAAAAGTTCAAATACTATTTGGTAAAGGGTTTGAACCTTCAGTATTATCAGTAAAATTAGATATGGATTTTTTTTGTATCAAATTTTACGACGCTTCCAAACGCATTTTGTATTGAAGTGATTGGAGCCACAGCCGCTCGTTTTTAAGTTGACCTAAAAATTTTGTCAAACGTTTTTTATTGTTTTAATTATCTCCTGATTTTTTAATCTTATGCAAATCGGTAGTACCAAGGAGAAAAGAAGAGAGGAAAAAAAACGTTTTATTACAATGTAAAAGTCTCACAAATCAGGCTTAACATAAAACCACATAGTACACCACAAGTTGTTGTAAACAAAAAAATAAGTATTTCACAAAAAAGTCCGGTAGTTGGTTTCCGCCCAATCAATTTGCACGCAACGCTTCACGGTGCTTGGGCGCGCACAACAGGGGATGCGCGCGAAATGGCCCGGCCGCGTTAAATTAGGGGTTTGCGCACTCGGGCGTCAGCGAATTTGCCCCACCGGCAAAATATTTATTTCATTACTCCTATTCATAGGCTTTAATCTGTGTTGCGGTTCAAGTTACAGAGTCGGATTTTATAGAAAATTCCGGATTTTTGACGTGACAACGTCTTAAATTAGGTTGCGGCTGGGAGTCACTTATGAAAAAGTGTAACGCCCGGTAACGTAACGGTGCGCGCGCAGCACTAGAGAATTATTTTTCAGTTTCACCCACTTTTTCCAAAATTGTCCCATAGCCCCCCCCCTGCCTTCCCCCACCCTTATTCCGAAATAGTGCCTATTAGCCTCCCCACGAAACCTACCCCCCCCCTCCCCTACCCCCACCCCGAAAATTTACCTCACCCCCCCCCAATCCTATCTCGGCCAACATAGGTCGTAGACCCACCGAGTTTGGTATCCTCGGAACCGTCTTGGTGAGGGCTACAAATTGACCCCGCCAGAAATCCCAAATTACGCAAAAAATTACCCCCTCAAAAAAATATTTTACCTCCAAAAAATTAATTTAAGTTAGCCTCCCCACGAAACCTTCCTCCCCCCCCTCCCTTACCCCCACCCCGAAAATTTACCTCACCCCCCCAATCCTATCTCGGCCAATATAGATCGTAGACCCACCGAGTTTGGTATCCTCGGAACCGTCTTGGTGAGGGCTACAAATTGACCCCGCCAGAAATCCCAAATTACGCAAAAAATTACCCCCCCAAAAAAAAATATTTTACCTCCAAAAAATTTATTGACGTGACAACGTCTTAAATTAGGTTGCGGCTGGGAGTCACTTATGAAAAAGTGTAACGCCCGGTAACGTTACGATGAGTCACCGAACGAGAGAGAGGCCCGCCGAATGCCTTGCGTCTCTCTCCCACTCAACTATGATCGGTCTGCCGCGCGCGCAGCACTAGAGAATTAGGCGCATTGAATCGGCGCATGCTTGTGTCTCTGTCTTTGTCTTTCTCGAACGTTCTTGGCGTTGGAAAAACAAGAAAGCGTCACAATACAAGTTCACACGTGTGGTTAAAGTATCGTCAGCTGTGTCTGTAGTGAAAATATGGAGTGCTTAGATTCGTCATTACATGTACAATGTTTTAGTAAACAAAATATATTTCTATAGTTAAAATTTGTGCAATTCTTATTTTCATTCAATTCCTTGTTCCTATTGTGCAATTTAATTATATTCATATCAATAAATATTCTACCGAGAAAAAGACGTTGTCACGTAAAATCTTCGCCCGTAAAACCGACTTTACAGGCAACCATTTTTTTTTCATTCCTTTTAGTATGCTGGCGAATTGGCTGCGGCGAATATCAAGAAATGACGTTTATTAAAATAGTGCTATATTTGTACATAAAAATAGCCTATGGTTTGTATTAAAAATTACGAAAAATATCAGCTTACCACTCGACTAACCTCCTTTAGTTCTCACTGCAACTTTTTTAAAAATAATCTTTGCCTGATTTTGTGAGAACTGTATAATAAATAAAGTTATAATGTAGAATTACATCCTTTATACAACAATATTAACATTAGGCATGGCTACATTTTTATTTTCAGGTGTTACATGCATTATGATTTACCACACGCTCAGTATACCATACCCCAGACAGAGCCTTTAAGTCTCTACAAATAAAAAATAACTTATACAGTCAAATAAATTCCTAGGCAGTAGTTAAACTGCCCTGTAGCCTATATTTGCCTGTAACAAGACACTATAGGAACAGATCATAGCTTACTTCACGGGGCGTCACTATCCACGGCTGGATTTTTTCGACCCCCGCGGTGACATTATAACCAACCCCGCGTCAAAAACAATCTTATCCCACTAAAAATAAAGTTAAAATTCCTTCAACAACAATTTGTCAATGCAGCTTCAATAGCGGAACTATTGTGAAGATAATACCGCGATCAAAAGTACCTCTTTTGTTCTGGCACTTGGTGAAGGAATTCAAACTTTAAATTAAAGAGTTAAGGTGGAAAATTGCTTGGTAGGTTTTATAGTATAGTTTATAATATGTATGGGGCAAGTGAGATTCGTTTAATTCGTCGGGATTGTCAATGAGAATCTTAATTCTGATTGTGTCGGGGGTGCAATGTGTGCCGTCTTAGAAGCTAATGTTTGAGATTTAAAGGTTAACAGCTTTTTATGCTGGAACGGGATTTTAAACTGAATTTACATTAATTCACGCCTTTTCCTAGAAGAGGTAGGGAGATGCAACCAGGACACCAACATTTCGCCTTGTATGTTCCGTCCCACTATGTAATAGGGGCGAGCCTATCGTCATATCGGGCACAAAATAACTTTCGGGGTAGTTGCTTAACAGTAGAGACCTTTATTTGCCTTTTTGACTGCTTCCTTAGCGTAGGCGGACCGACGCCACCTGTGAAACGTGAGGCCACGGGTTCGATCTGATACCCACGACACAAGACTCGATCTTAGTGTGGGACTAGGGCTATGTATGTGACTATTGGGTATTTATTATTAATTTATTCTTAAATTTGTTTATATAAATAAATAAAATTTTATTGCATTATGAACCTTAATACTACAGCGCAAAATCTCCAAAACACCACCATTGAATCTTTCACAATCCACATTTCCAACTACATCTACGTCAAGTCAGCGCATTATGTTGTTAAATTTTTCTTTTTCCTTTCTTACCTTTTGAGACATCTCGTCAACCTTTGTGTTTCTTTACGCCGTGGCTCCGCACAAAAGCGCGCATTAAAACCTGAACGCTTACTTTTCTTGTTGGGCTTTTCTCTTGTCTATGAATGCTTTGAGATCATGTCCAAAGTCTGTGTTTTACCTACACGATGGTTTTTGGAAATGTATTAACATAATATATTATAGGAAATAAAAAACCTGTATATTCGCCGCGGAAAAAAACTCTTACATTCTGATGAATATTTATTATTTATTAATCAAATCAAGTCTTCTGTGTAGTCACCAAGCGCTATAACGATGCAGGAAAACATCGTGAGGAAACCTGCATACCATAGTGATTTATAAAAATTCTATGGTATGTAAAGTCCGCTAACCCGCACTAGGCCAGCGTGGTGGACTATATGGCCTAACCACTCAATATTACTCTCGATTGTAGAGGAGGCCCGTGCCCTGCAGTGGGACGCATATGGGCTGATACAGATATAGATACATACAGATATTACAAACTTTAAAAATTGAAATGAGTGCTGTCAGCTCAAAACTGGCCTCAATCTCAAACAACGTATTGTTGGTAACAAAACATCTGTCCTCTTCACTCCTAATTCATTGGATCCCTCTTGTATACAATATGGAGATATCTCTACACATAGTAAGGTTGTATATACAAAATAAGGGATGCAACCCCCATCCCCGGCAAATCTAATAAACATCCCTTCGTCAGACATTTGCAAAACAATTTGTGAATGCATTGATTGGAACCTATTGATATGTTTATATATTATATAGGTATGGATATTTGAAGAAAACAATTTGAAATAAGTATTCTGATGTCGCAATGTCTATTTCTACCGCCAAACAGCAGTGTAAATGGGTTGAAAGACACTGTGTCGTAGAAAATATTCACTCAAATAAACCTTCTTAAATTATTTTCATTAGTTTTATGTTCAGTTTAATATTCGCGTAAATCTAAGCAACCATTATGTATATTTATTGTTAATTATTTTCATTTTTAATAGTGAAACATTTTGGAGAAACTTTTAAAGAAAGAAATGAGAAAGATAGAGAAAAATTATTATAGGATGGCCAACACACACATTGATAAATAATTAAATACATAACACCCAACAGTCATATAAATAGTCACTAAGATCAAGTCTTATGTCGTTGGTATCAGGGATTACGAGAGACTTTTCGGTGTCACAAACACCTGGACGCGAAAGAAATATCCGTGGGCTCATCAAACATTTCTCTTGGCGCGGGGATCGAACCCGCGGCCTCTCGTTTCTGGCGCCACGGAGCCTGTCAAATTATATACATTTAAGGAGATTATATACATAGGTAATATGTCTAAGGCCAGACAATTAACCTCCATTCATTTATATGCAGCCCAGCTGCACTGCAGCGCTGACACATTGCAAGACATTGTTAAAAACCTGAAAAGTTTACCAACTTTAAAGAGGTGCCTCTCTAAATTAGTCAATATACTTAACACTATTTCTCAAAACATCAGCGTCAAATAACTATCCCCTGACCAATAAGGTGTCTCACAATATCATTCGACAACACCCAAGGGGGACAGACTATAAACAGAAAATTAATTTGCACAAACGATAATCGCCTTACAATAAAGAACAGAATCACTCGAGAATCACCCCGTTAATTTGTCGGATTGTCCCCAATATCAAACAAGGTCTCGACACCCCCTGTCTCCCTTCCCCCGGGCGCTCATTTAAATCTTATTTGTAGTTTTAAGTTGGCAAAGTCAATAGTTTAGCAGTTTTTATTTGAACAGCGACGAGGCGTCGGGAGTGTTTTAAATCCTGTGGGAAATTAAAGAACTTTTGCATTTGTACGTGATTTTGTTGTGGGTTTTCTGGAGTGGTTTAGGTGTTTGAATGTTTGTTATGAAAAATATTTTCATACTAGCGGCCCGGCCCGGCTTCGCCTGGGTGCAAATACAGATTCCAATCCATATTTTATTTAAAATTAACATGACTGCCGTTGTCTAAACTGCTTATCCAATCACATCCTATACTTATTCTTCTGTCCCATTTTATCCACCTTACATTTTATTCTATCCCATCTCTGCAGATTTAAATCATTATTTTGCTACGGAGATATTATAACACTGTTACTACTCCGACGACATTCTTTGAAATCAATTAATATGTATTATAGCTGACCCGGGGAACTTCGTATCAAACATTTTTTGCCATCAATACTGTCTAAAGTCCAAGATTTTAATACCTAATTAATTTATTGCATTATAATGAACAACATTTTTCGTTTTTCCGTCCAGAGAGAAAACAAATAGTACTGTTATTATATTAGGTCATATAGTCCATCCCGCTGGCATAGTGCAGGTTGAAGGATTTTACTCCTTTGTTACTTATTTTATAATTACTCCGAAAAGTCAGAGGTGTGCCCTAAGATTTGAACCCGTGACCATCGTAAACTTGTTGGCAGTCACGTTTAGTACGTAACCAACGGGCAAACACGCGCTTCTGTGAATTACTTTTATTTATTTGAGTAGACTATCTATACATATACAAATTAATAAAAACCTTCATACTGCCTTACCAGGTGACGTAAGTATAAAAACAAATATTTAAAAATATAAAACTGCATATCGTTTCATTATAATGTCTAGATGCGGCATCAACGTACCAATACTTTTATTATTCTTGAGTTTGAAAACAATACTAATGCGGAATTTAAATTTGTCCCCCAACGCATCTAAAGGTATCAATTCAAAAAACAATTTTTCCATTTTTTCTCACCATTTAGACCTTCCCTAGACCTCCATGAACATTTCAAGCCCAAGATAAGATAAATCCGTTCAGCCGATCTCGAGTTTTAGCGAGACTAACGAACAGCAATTCATTTTTATATACATAGAAGATATCTAGCTTGAAAAGTTGTATGTACTAGAATAAATACTGTATTATTTTTTTATAATAGAGCGAAATTTGATGAATAAAATGTGTATTCTTTTCTTTTTCTCTCAAAGACTGGCAAAGAACCAGGGTTAAAGGTTTCTAGGTTAACTCATAAGATTACCATAATAAGTCAATCTCTGTCGCTCTCAGTTTCGCAGATAGTTAGTCAAACTAATTTGTAAGACTTTTTCGATTTTCCAAATGTTGCAACACTCGTCATCACACACATCACAATCTATGAGCAGCGACGGATTTTCAGCAGCAAATAAATAGATCGAACAGTCAGATATGCATAATCCGGACCCCACACTGAGATCGAGTTTTGTGTCGTGGGTGTCAAGAACTATGGGAGACTTTTCGGTCTCATAAACACAAATATATCTCAATCTGCAAAATGTATCACCTTCGATCAAATATACACAAGATTGTATGACACCGGCCTATAAAACGTAAAGAGAAATAAGAGCACAAATAAGCGTGTGGTCTTATTTGATTTTAGTATGGTCCAAAAACATAATAAATCTTAATTTAAACAAATAAGGTTTATTGTTACCTGAAGTTGATTATAATTTAACAAATTTTGCTACATCTTTTAGTTCGAAATTCAAATGTAATAAGCAATCTCGGCCATTTTTGGCGTCTGATTTTTTCCGGACCCAGTATCTAGTATATTACCTATATTTGATCGATGTGTAACACTATAAGATTTATCTGTTGCGAGCCGTAAGTTCTGGTATTAATTCTAGATGGAATTAGAACCCAAGGTTCTCTGAGTCAGTATAAGCCTGACACTTTCTGAGTACAAGACGTGCAAGTGTGTCGTGCAGGGTCGCTGTTTGTCGTTCGGCTTGGCGACGCAGATGCACGCGTTCTCATCGCTACGGCAAACAGGGGCTCGGGTTTAGATTATGTTAAGATTTAGCCTTTATCCGTTGATTTAAGGGTTTTAAATTGAGTTTAATGCTTACACAAGTAATGGTAAATTACAGAAGTAAAAATGTATTGAAATAATAGTTTTTATGGATTCTATTGCGAATTTGGTTTATTTTACATTTTTTAAATTTCCGGCGGGAATTTTCGATTGCTTTACAGCTTTCTTGGCCACAGGGCGACTTAAATAATAGTTTTATTTCAATGTGTAATATTCGCATGATATTTAATTTTTCAATTCATTATTTATAAGCCCGGAGTCAGGAATTTGTGCCCGATATGGCGATAGGTTTGCCCCCTATCACATCGTGGGACGGAACATTCAAGGCGAAATGTGGGTGTCCTGGCACCTCTGCTTACATTTTTTGGGAAAAAGGAGTGAGTTTATGTATATACAGGGTATATCAAGACTGCTACCGAAAACGAAGCCGGGTGGTAGTTTAAGCGACTTCAGACACAATGCAACAGAAAAAGTTGCAAAAATAAGCGACAATTTTTTTTTTGAAATTTTTTTCCTATTGCCATATTTTGGTGGTAAATAATTTTTTTCCTAAAATAATAGTGTATACCCTTTAATTTATAAATACTCTAAGATATAAGAGAGTTTAAATTATTATTTTAGCAAAAACTATGGATTTACCACCCAAAAATGACGATATTTAAAAAATCATAAAAAATAATTGTCACATTTCTATGCGAAAATTTTAGTTGCATTGTGTTTGTAGCCACTAAAACTACCACCCGGCTTCGTTTTCGGTAGCAGTCTTGAGATACCCGGTATGTATGTATGATTATGATAAGTAAAAATACAATTTCTTTTCCGATATTATTCAATATGTTCTGTCCTATGACACACTTGGTCCTCTACCGCCATCTAGCGGCGTACTCCGGCAACTCAACTCGTAGAAAACACGGTACATAAAGGCGTATGCAGGCAAACACAATATATCGTTGAAGGTTCTTTACCGGCGGCGACATGATCCCTCACAAGTATTGTGTCCACACAATATAAGCGCAAATAAACCGGATTCGCTGCCGCGCCCGGATATTCTGGCTTATGTGGACCGGGAGCCGGGTGTAACCTACTAAAATATTTTTATAATATTGAATGTTTATGAGGTGTAGTTAAGTGGAGAGAGAACACCGTCAGTGAACGAAACATTCTTTGAAAGACACTATAGTTTTTGGCAGATTATTAACTTTACCGTAAAAATATGCTCGTGAAAATCAGTTGCTTCAACATAAAGTATCTTTATGGGATTTAATTAGTGGTTTCGATTAAAATATGAGTATAGGATACACATATTTACCCAAAAGTGTGAAAAATATTATTTTACAGAAGACTGTCCCGCCCTCACACCCGCCACTGCAACTCCTGTAAGCCAGGATCAACAGTGGCACGCAATGTAATGACACCAAGCATTGAAGCTCGGCGAATCTCCGGGAATGTCTAACTTGTCTTTAACCCGCAACGAAATTAATCAGGAAGTTAAATTAATAGGAGGAGTTGGAAATAAATAATGTCCACTTCCCTCCGTGCAAAGCGGGTGACAAAACATTGAACTAAAGAGGTAAATAACCTCCCAAAATGACTTTTACAGCCGGAGAAGCCAGCTGTAAAGCACCACGGAATTCATTATTACATTTAAATGGGACCTATTGTGTGAGCTGTTATACTTGATTCCAGTAATAGGTATAGCAAAAACGCCGGAAAGCACGGAAATTCGTCCTATTCTCCACTAGGTCCATGTAGTATACGACTCCGAATGATATCTGCATATTATCAAACATGATTTTACGCTCATTTTGCCAAATACTACACTCCCAAACTATATGATGCGCGGATTGTTCATACTCGCAAATAGGTGTTGAACATGGGCATGCAGGTTTAGACTTAAAGTTACCATGGCCCGTAAGGAACTGTGATACGCAATAATCGACATCTAGCCAAGTTTTTGTCAAACGATCACGCACGCAAGGAAAATATTGATATAAATGACGTCCCTTCAAAGATACCTCCCATCTATTTTGCCATTCATCTAATAGTTCGCTATATACTACTGAAAGCGGTTTAAATAATCTGTCAACTTTTAAAAGTTCACGTGGAGTTAAAAATCTTTTATCCATATTCTCCCTAGTAGAGTAATACATGGCGGCGCGACGTTGCACCTCCAGATCGACTGGAAGTACACCCGCCAGGACAGGCAATGCTTCGGTACTAACAGTTCTATATGCCTTATACAAGAATATCAACGCCAAACGTTGGCTCTGGAGCAGTTTTCTTCGCACAGCACCGATAGTAGCCCTATCAGCCCATACGGGGGATCCATAACATATACACCCTAAGTAAGTTGCTCCATAGATGATTTTTAATGTATTAAAAGATAATCCCCACGTTGATGTCGATATTCTTGTCAAAGCGAAAAAGTTCCTTTTCGATTTTTCCCCGACGTTCTTAATATGCTCAAGAAAAGAAAAATTCCTTTCCAAAAATAAGCCAAGATAGCAAAAAGATTCCCTTCGCTTGACAGTTGTATTATTAAACTTGATACGTGGTGGCGATTTTAAGATCCCTTTAAGAAGTAATTGGAACGTTTTTTGTGGTGCAAACTTTAAGCGATTTCGGTCACCCCATTCAGATATTAATTTTAAACACGTTTCAGCCATACTTTCTAGTCCCGACCTACTATTAGACTGTATAAGTAAGAGGCCATCGTCAGCATAGCCCGTTAGTGAGCATCCTAATGGTAAGGGAATAGAAAAGAAGTCGTCAAAGCCAAAATTCCACAAATATGGACCTAGAACCGAGCCCTGTGGGCAGCCCATTGTAAGTGGCTTCGACACGACATGGTGGCCAAGTTTTAATTTAGTTGTTCCATGCAAGAAATACGAGTAAATAAGCGAATAAATATTCCTAAAGCAACCTCGTATTTTCCATTTTAAGAAGCAGCATTGGCCACCAGGCTTTATCGAATGCACCGGAAATGTCAAGAAAGATACCAAGTACATACTTGTGTTCAGATGTGCTCACCGCCCTACGGACCGATATCGCCGCGTCTACGGTCGATTTACCGATAGTAAACCCGAACTGCTTCTCGTGGAAAGATGGACCTCCCGGTAACAGTCGAGGAACAATAAGGCGTTCGAGGAGTTTTCCTAATGACGGCAAGAGCGTAATGGGTCTGTATGATTTAGGATCTTGAGGGGATTTATCCCCTCCTTTAGGTATTATTCGTATAAAACCAAAACGCCATACGCGCGGAAATACACCCTCAACAATACATCGATTAAAAACGGCTAATACGGCATCACCGGCAGATTTACACGCTTCTTTAATCATTCTATTAGATATTTTTTCCTCGCCGGAGGAAAAAATATTATTTATACATTATTATTTTACAGAAGTTACGAATAAGATGTCAAAAATATTTCGTAGCTTTGAATATTCTCATAATGAACGGCAACCAGGTCGCTTGGTTACTCAGCGTTCCGTGACCCTGGATAAGTAGATGCCTCAAGTTTTTCCTATTCACTTAATTACGCATGTAGATATCTGACTTAATTTATATTATTTACCAATAAATAAATACAACCAATTACCGTACAAAATCTTGACTCCAAATTAAAATCAATAAAGTCTTGTCATATCTCTTGTGGGTATCAGAAACTTCGAGAGACTTTTTGCTCCGACAAACACCTAGACCCGAGGTATATACTTGTGGACTTCACAAGCAATTGTATCGGTGTGGGAATTAAACCCACAACCCTCCAAAAAATTTACCTACCCTTTTTTTATTGCACTGGATGGCGAGACGGGCATGCCGTTCGCCTAATGGTAAGCAATACGATTACTCATGAACAGCAGCAAAACCAAACAACATCTTGAATTACAAAGCTATGTTTGATTTTCCACTGAAACATAAGATTTTAAGTCTCAATATGTCCAGTAGTTACTTTGATTATAATGTTCTTCAAACCGAAACACACCAGTGCATTTACACAGCTGTTTGGCGGGCGAAATATTGTGGTGGTACCTACCCAGTCAATACTGACATATGAGAGACCTACAAACAATATAGACACATTAAACCTTTCATTTACAAAACGCGTCCCAGCTCCCAGTCTAGACTAGTATGAAAATAGTGGCTTTCAGTACGATGACACATTTTCAATAGGACTGTGAGCACAATACAAGTGAGATTAAGCCAGGTTGGCGGCGGTTTTGCGGCACGCCACGCTCGCTCTACTATGTTTGTATATGCTATATTATATGTTTTATACTTCAAAGCTTTACTGCTGGGTTCTATTTAAATTGTGTAGGTGTATAATACTTTTGAGGCTGTATTTTATGGAGGCTTTTTGTGCCTCGACAAAACCAACTATCTTGTGTAGGGAAAAATAAATATTTTCAATAAATATAAAGCAATAAACATGAAGTTCAATTTAAAAAAAAATTATATTCTTCTGTGTGAACAAAATGTAAAATGTGATAATTATGACTTTATTTAATTCATTTACACTGCTGTTTGGCGGGATGAACTGGATTACTATTTTTTTAACCACATAGTCCACATACTTATTTCAATGTATCCCGGATAAAAATATATTTACCCATATCAATCCCCGTTGTTTATTAAGCTGTAACAATCAGATGTTGAAGTGATAGATAATAAATAGGCGTCGATTACACACGACGCCACGTGGCGACATCAGACGCGTTACACGCATTACAACTCGCTGAGTGTTGTGTTCATTTCGGAATGTAATTCATTGAGGGCGGAATTCTTTATTGAACAGGGTTTTGTAACTTTGTCTAGTGTTTGATGAATTCAGGTGGGTGGACTTGTGTTAATTGTTATTCAGGGTATATCAAGACTGCTACTGAAAACAAAGCTGGGTGGTAGACGGTAGTTTTAAAGACTAAAGACCAACAACGATTTTTTTTAATGATTCTTTAAATATTGTGGTTGGATGGTAAAGCTACAGGTTTTGCTAAAAATATAATACAAAACCTTACGTACCATATCGTCTTTTAAAATGAAAGGACGTACACTATTATTTTAGAAAAAAGCTATTTATTTACCATCCAAACACAACGGTAGGAAAAAAATACCAAAAATGTCGTAATTTTTAGTTGCATTGTGTGATGTGTTTGAAGGCACAAAACCCGGCCTCGTTGCAGTCTTGATGTACCCTGTATATTATTTGCCCGGAGTCAGTAATTTGTGCCTGATATTGCGATACTCTCGCCCCCATCACATCCTGGGACGGAATATACAAAGCGAAACGTGGGCGTGCTTGTTGCACCTCGGCCTACGCCTTCTGGAAAAAAGGCGTCAGTTTATGTACGTATGTGCGGACTTGTAAGATTTCTTCTTATTAGCAGCTGAGGTTGATCTGATAGTTTTTAAGGATTATTTATTTTATATTTACTTTTCTCTATATTTAAATATTGCTACGTATCAAACGTACGACGACCAATCGTACAATTAATTCCAGGATTATTTCGTCCAATATAAATTATTTATTGACCCTAGTATTAGTAACTATCATTACTATATGACTAGTTAACGTGACAAGACAAATAGCCGGCCATTGATTAGGGGAGAGTAGACACGCGCCGCAGCAGTGCGAACGGCAAACACCCTCCCGGCGACGCACGGTCAAATTAAATTCTTGTAATTTATGCTTATGGGCACATGAATACGGCTGTTTGAAGGTTGGTATTTAGGTACTTAGTTTTGGTCAGTACTAATCTGCTTCATAATTGGTAGGATTTTTATTGCTATGAATGAAATGTAGATAGCCATCTATATGTCATAAATAATGGGGATGTTTTTTTCGTTAAATGTTGAAACGATCATGCCATTCGTCTGATGGTAAGCGATACGACGCTCATGGAAAGTAGCAAAACCAAACACCATGAATTACAAAACAATGTTTGGGATTCCACTACACTCATCATCCTGAGACATAAGAAAAGGCTCAAGAGATCCAGTAGTTACTCTGGCTACAATGTAATGGTTTCTTAGATTTACGCGAATGTTACACATTGAAATAAAGCTATTATTTACGGATTTTATCGCGATTTAGTTTAATTTTTTACATTTTTGACTTCCCGACGTTTCGATTACTTTAACAATTTTCGTGGTCACGGGGCGGACTGAGGTATTGGTCATCCGCTCTGTGACTGTTACAATTGAACTACGCTTATTTTGCAATTATTAAATTAAAAAAATGTCCTTCAAACAGACGAACACACCGGTGCCTTTGCACTGCTGTTGGACGGGAGAAACAGACATTGCGGTGGAACCCACCCAGGCTCTCACTATAAGAGACCTACTTGTAAAGATGTGTACTAAGTTTATCTTCACAGATTTAGTTAAAGCCATGATAAAACAAGTGAACAATGAAGCAGAAGCGACATGACGCGCCGAGATCGGGCGCGCACTAATAACGCACCGGTAATAAGCGTGAACTCTCAAATAATGAATATCATTCGTCCCCCAACTTTTAAACCGCGTTCACATTCGGTGGCTGTATTTCGTTAAAACTATTTGGGACTACTTGGTACTATTTGGGAGCGATCATAAAACCATACAGCGTTTTTATATTTCAGCTCACTATTATTATGATAGTCACTCCATCTAGCTAAAGGGTAGGTTTGGTAGGTCTCTCATATGTGAGAGGCCATCTGGGTAGGTACCACCGCAATGTCTATTTCTCCCGTCAAACAACATTGCTTAAATGCACTGTTGTGTTTCGGATTGAAGGACATTGTAGCCAGAGTAACTACTGGACATATTGAGACTTAACATCTTATGTCTCAGGATGGCGAGCGCAGTGGAATGTTGCTACTGTTTATGAGCGGTCGTATCGCTTACCATCAGGCGAACGGCTTGCTCGTCTCGCCATTCACTGCAATAAAAAAAAAAAAAAAAGGGTGTCTTTTACTAGTGAGAACAATTTGGGACTACTTAGAACAATTTGGGAGCGATCATAAAACTATAAAGTGTTTTTATATTTCAGCTCGCTATGATTATGATAGTCACTCCACCTAGCTGAAGGGCGTCTTTCACTAGGAAGGAGGATTTGTGAAAGACTGGCAAATGTTGAATGCGACAAGCCGAAGACATCGTGAAAAGAAGAAATTTGAAGGAGGCATATATCCAGTAGTAGACAGCAAAAGGCTGATGACGATGATGATGGTTATGATATTAAACTAATTATTCCGAAAAATTATTAATAACACATACATTTTTGTTACAAATGACTTGGCTAGTTCAGCATTAGAATTGTGATTAGATTTATTTTAAAAACCTTACCTAGATTGTATTTTAGGCCTTTCCCTGCGCTATCGAAACATTACTAATAAGAATATTTTTATTATTTTAGAAACTTATACAAATTACATGCACAATTGAATGGTGCCTAATTTAAGATTTTTTAGTAATTGATATTTCAGGATATGCCCTATTATTATCAACATTTTGATAAGAAACATTATTGGTCCTACAGGCAATCACATCAGGTCAGTCAATTATAAAAATATTGAATAAATACATTGTTGTCCTGACTTCGACTGATATCTAAAAAAGTTAATACCTATAGTATTTTTATTTCATTTCGTGTCTAGTAGTAGTACGTAGGAGAATTGACCAGAGCTCACGTCTTTTCTGAAGTAAGATGTATGCAAAAATAAAATAATATATCACACTTCATAAGAAAAGTCGTGAGACAATTTACATGAGTAACATAATAAACAAGAACAAACTGAGCGAGTGCCGCACTATGAACGATAAAAATGAAAAAAACGAGTCTCCACTGCAGACTGGTTTTAATTGAAATATTCTATAATTACTGCGCTGGTCGGTATAAATGTAAATAAAGTGCACTCCCGGCATAATGATATTATTATTTTTTCTTTGCATCCACCAAATGAGTTTAATGGCGTTTTATCCTTGCAATTATTTCCTAATGGAGATTTTATTATTGATCGTTTCAACGAAATTTGTCTGTAAGTTTTAATGAGTTTAATGACAGAGTGTCTCATATTATAGCTGTATACAGCTGGTAGATCTCACATATGTGAGAGGCCGCCTACGTAGGTACCATTGCAATGTCTATTTCATCCACCAAACAGCAGTGTAAATACACTGTTGTGAATGAATTTGGACCAGAGCCCTAACCTGTTTAGCACTAGCGAAGTCGACCACTACTCAATATACTAAATGATAACTGATACTGCATACATAATCAAATTTTACGTGTAAAATATCATCTTCATTATCAACATCTCAGCCACAGGAAGTCCACTGAACATAGGCCTCCCCTAAGGAGAAATATACTTGATGACAAATATTTACGTATGTCTTCTTATATCGATGACATGCTTATGTTTAGTGCATTGGAATCACAGAAAAAATGAATATGGTGTTGGAATACATCATTAAATCTTAAGTTAAGAATGTTAATTCTACAGATGAAAAACTGATACTTTATTTATCATTGGTGAAGTAATATCAACCTGCTTAGCAAACAGTCTTTGACCCAACTGGAGGAAGTCACAAAACCCTTCAAAATATCACCAAAGGTCTAACACAGATATTGATATAGATAACAAAACCATTTGTCCATTACACTATAATAGAACGCGTCAAAATTAGACCCTCGAACGCTTCGACAAATTGAACACCAATTACACCAACACCATTCTCAATATAAGATCTCTTTGAACTGAGGCACGTGGCGCTACTCTCAACTACGATATTACTTTTTTATTTGCCTATCCGTCCCCTGCAAATGTTGTCAACATGTTTCAATAGATCCTGCCAATTTTTATCACCACTTAAGTCATCCACGCCATAGGAAATTGCGTGTTCTGCTATTGTATTAAGGTCGTCTGGTTTATCACTGACGGTATTTATAAATTTGTTGTCGTACGTGTTTTTCGTTTGCTCAAAGGATATTAGTGTTAAAGCAAAGTACTGTTTGATTGTAATGTTCTCGTTCTCATGGATTTTGTGTAGGATTTTGTTGTTTTAGAATTTCACGCTGCTCTACTTTATTTGTATTGGGCTTGGATTATCAACCTATGTGTGAGGCATAGGGGACGCTGTTATAAGAAACTTTTATGTAGAAAACATATTTTAATGTAAATGTCATCATTATCAAGACTATGCACGATTTTGCCGAAAAAATAAATAGTCTATTTGTAATTTGTCGAACAGAAACTGGTGGTAGGTCTCTCATATGTGAGAGGCTGCTTGGGTGGGCACCACCGCAATGTCTATTTCTCCCGTCAAACAGCAGTTTAAATGCACTGTTGTGTTTCGGATTGAAGGACATTGTAGCCAGAGTAACTACTGGACATATTGAGGCTTAACATCTTATGTCTCAGGATGGCGAGCGCAGTGGAATGCCAAGCATTGCTTTGTAACTCAAGGTGTTGTTTGGTTGTACTACTGTTCATGAGCGGTCGTATCGCTTACCATCAGGCGAACGGCATGCTCGTCTCGCCATTCACAGCAATAAAAAAAAAACAGAATCAATGTTCTCGTGTTCTTTTGTTGGCCATGAATTAGTTATATTGTGCAACCATCAAATATTTTGTGTTTGTTCATTAATTGATAATAATTTAATAGTTTACATTAATAAAGACGGAAATAAAATATGCATTGCAAATCCTGTGTTGCGACGCATTCTTCGATCTTCTTCCAAAACAAATCTAACAACGGGTAAGATCAAACAATTACATCTCTAATCCCGGACATATACTTTACTTAACACGGGTCGATCACTTCAAGATCCAAACAACAAACTCATGCATCTCAATCAAATCCTTTGAACCGTCGCGGCATTACGCGCAATTCCATTCTGAGAGATGTAAAAAAAACAAAAGGCACTTCATCAGAGGCAGCTATTTCATTAAGACTTTATCCCGAAGAGGGCGTGCCGACTTAAAAGAATAGTCTGCGAATTCCTCTCTGGTCGCCCACTTTTGTAATGAACAACGTCCATTTGACGGGGGCTGTCTTAAAATTCTTTTGTCTTTGCTCTATTTTTAACAGCGCCATTTTGTTTGCGAGGGAATTTTATCGGAATGTGTCGTGGGTGTTTGGAGGATTTTTTTTGTCTTTTTTTATTTGTTTGGAAGTTTGTTGATATTTTGTACCAAATATCATAGCCGAACGTGTGCTTTTCAACGTTGCTGGTTTAGATTTTCAACATTAATTTTTTAGTTTGAAAATATGTATTAATTAAATATTGGGACAGGAAGTCTTGATAGTAATGAAGAGATTTTGAATAGTAGAAGCGATAGACGACCACCCTCGAAGTAAATAGATTTTCTAAAAATGGCATGTAGCCTTTGAATTCTAGCTGTTTCAAAATACACTCAGTACAGTAAATCGACTCTGTATCAGCCCATATACGTCCCGTCCCACTGCAGGGCACGGGCCTCCTCTACAATCGAGAGTACGATTGAGAGCGGTTAGGCCTTGTAGTCACCACGCGCGTGTAGTGTGTGTTGACGGACTAAAATTACCTCATACCCACAGATCACTTCCAATAGATACCGCATTACGATAGTTTTGTTTTGAACCGAAAACGCCAACGAAGGGAACTGCGCGGGGGGTGGCCGGGTTGCAGCGCGGTCACGTGGACTTCACTGGAGAGATGAGGCATAAGTCAATAAATAAAAAAATTATCGATAGTTCGATTTGCCAGTAAGTTCATGTGTTATGATCGCTTCTATAACTTAATTACCAACTTGTTAAATGTTTGATACTATTTTTTCACCGGCCTGATCTGATAAATTATACCAACCGGCAACCGCTAACTACGAATAAAATAGGATTAAGATTTATACTTTAGTATGTAACGGTTTTATTTCTATTATTCACCGTGTATTTTTGTATACCATAATGGCGAAATACCCAAATTAAGTGTGTTGATATAAAAGATCAGATAAAAATATGAAATAGTAAATAACTAAACCTCACGCCCTAAAGGGCTACAATAACTTATACCGTTTCTTGAATAGTGACGATGAAACCCACTTGACGAACTATAAATGTTTTTGAGACGATATATACAACGTATGTTAAAATTAGTGCAATAGCTTGTGCTATTGATTTATTATTGATTCTCAATAAACTTAGTATACTAAAACTTATGATAAATACCCTCCCATTATATTTGAAAACGTATACAACTAGAGGGAAAAAAGGAAATTTAATTACGCCAAAGATAAATAAAAAAATATTGTAAAAGTACCTTGTTAACAAATTTAACTATTACAAATTACACAAAATAACGTAATTATGGTAATTTGCAAGTTTTATTTAAATCAATATATATTTTGTGACATTGTCATTTAATAAAATTAATTTACATTATTGTTTTACAATATCGATATTTCTGGGAATTATATTATAAACATGCGTCAAACACTAGAAGAACGCGTGATTTCGCCAAAAAAAGATGGCTTATTACGGTTATTGCTATGCGAAAAAGAGACGGCTGATTCTCCATCCGAACTCGACTGTTTGACATTGATACATTAACCAGTATAAATTGAGCTCGCTCGGGACCAAATTAATTTAAAGAATATTAGTTATCGATGAAAACTTATTGCGTTTTTTTGGATACTTTATTTTTTTGAGATTTTTGCACACCATTTTATTGAACAAATCATTATTAACTGTAATATTATGTTCCCAAAATGTAATTTTCGCTAACGTGCGACGACATGTGCGGGTCCACTACTTGGACGATACTGATGACGCGACATTTGGCATCGGTTTATATCTATCTGATAGCTTATATGGGTTGGGCGCAACCGCTGCCTTGCATTAGGTATCTATTGGGAGTGATCTGTGCTCATACCACACATTAAGTACATACATGTAAAAAAATTACTATCGAGACATTTCGGTGGTAAAATTTTTACTAGATCATCAGTTCGTCTAGCATCGACCAGTACAGTATTCGTAATGATTATGAGTATCGATTAGGTAGGTATCTTTATCAGACCATACATATGTACATCTTACTGTAGGGCACGGACCTCCTCTACAATAGAGAGAACGATTAAGAGTGGTAAGGTCATATAGTCCACCACGCTGCACTCGCCTAATTGACAGACTGAACATGTACTATGGAAATTCTTACAAATTGCTATGGAATGAAGGTTGCCTCACGATGTTTTTCTTCGCTGTTATAGTGGGTTTAATTAAATTTAATTATCACATGAACTATTTAAGCTCATAAAAATAACCATTTTATACAATATAATAGCAATACCGCTTCTTGTTTAAACAAGACAAAACTTCACAACAGGTATTCCACATAACACGAAATATTTATTTTTAACCAAGAAAATCTGTCGACGCAGTTTTATTTCTGGCCTTACACTCAAGATAACGTCTCGTTATTTCCAATTTATCAAACGCTTATTTATTTTCCACACAAAATCAATGGTATATTCACAATAGCGTTCAGAACTGCGTTGGGAAAGCGGCCGGTTGCGCATTAATTATTCAATATAGCGGACAAATCACTTAGCGGGTCGATATCTACAGCTTCCGATGCAGTACCATTGTGTCTGATGCATATACTGTGCTGTGTATATGCCTATTGTACATCGGTTTGTTTTCGTATATATACTGGCTACCTAGAGCAGTAAAGATGATTTTTTTAACTACTTGTATAAAGGCCGTAATCATTTTTTCAAATGACTACTATTTTTACTGTCGGTATGTCTCTCATATGTGAGAGGCCATCTGGGTAGGTACCACCGCAATGTCTATTTCTCCCGTGAAACAACACTGCGTAAATGCACTGTTGTGTTTCGGATTGAAGGACATTGTAGCCAGAGCAACTACTGGACATATTGAGACTTAACATCTTATGTCTCAGGATGGCGAGCGCAGTGGAATGTTGCTACTGTTCATGAGTGGTCGTATCGCTTACCATCAGGCGAACGGCTTGCTCGTCTCGCCATTAAATGCAATAAAAAAAAAACTTCAAAACAAGAAATGGTTTTAAGTTCGATTTTATGTTTTTGTTTATGTATTGTTACCTATTTTGCCATTTTAATTTTTATTATAGTTGACTGGGTGAGATTGCTACGGCGCGACGCTTCGGGCTAGATTGCTACGGCTACAGCTACGGCTTCTTGGGTAAAGCTGCTACGGTGACTTAGGTGTCAATGCTACGGTGTTCTGGGCGCGTTTGCTACAACGCTATGGACGACATTGAACTACAGCTTATTGTTAGAAAAATAGGTCTTTGCAATACTCTCTGTCTGCTATACAAAACCTGGTATAGCTATGGAACCACGTGGACACGACGGAGCAAGGTATTAATACAATTTTCAGAAAAGTAAATATTATGTTTTCTTAACTATATCAAGAAATTATTAAATCTCTTAAAAATTCTATACTTTGATTAAATTCAAAACGTCATATATTTCACCCTATGTATTCTTATGTAGCCACGAGTCTAATATTCCGTACCGCAATAAAAAATATGAGTGTAAATTACATTGTAACTTACAAAGGGGAAATTAGCATGAAAGACAAAGATGGGCGATGTTGCTCTCTCTGTCTATCCCGTGAGTTCGGCGTGGTGTTATTAATAAAGTGAGCCATAAGTGGGCTGGATTGCAACGGTTACTTATAGACTAATAAATTATTCATGCCATTTGCAAATCTAATTTTTCGCCCTATAACAAACTTTTATTTTATTACTTTTTCATCAGGGATTCGAACCAGGTACTTGAGGTTTAATATGGTATTGGCTTATCCGCAAACCGCAGAGTTAAGTTTGTGTAGGTTCCTTTTTATCGTCTTATAAATATAAAATTAGGTATACATATGATTTATATTTTAGTTGTTTTAAAATAAGACAATCAAATGCATAACCATTAACATGCATTGCTATAACAGGCATAATTCAAATAAAATTTGGAAAAAAAAACAAAAATACTGATAATTAATAAAAATATAGATAACTCAGTGGTTTTTTTTTGCATAAATTATAAAATTCTTTGGCAAAATAAAAACTGAAAATAATATTTCCTGCTTTGTTTATTTATTTGAATTTCTGCTTTGTATTTGTATATTTCAATAAAATACACCGCGTTTAAGTTTTTTTGGAATACAACACCTTAAGAGATACACCTGGAAAAAAATAACATTTTAAAATAAATTAAAAAACAGAATTTGCATTATAATACCAACTTAATTTTTCAAAACAGAGCAAATAGATTAACCATTGAAAAGAAAAGTTGGTTTTACTTATAATTCATGAAACATTTATTAGATAACGTAATACTTTATAATTACTGTAAATAACCCCGATTTTTTTAAATATAATTTAGTTATTTAAATTAGTGCACTTTTTTGCGCCTGTCGTCTTATAACATGTTTATTTCATAACAAAAAGTAAATACTTTTTTTTTGTTTATACCTACGCAGTTTTAAAATTATTACCTAAATTACCCAAAAAGTTATATGATTTATAATATTCTTATCTTGTTAAAAACCTACATCGTAAAACCGAAAACAAATTCAGTAGTAAAACAGCAGCTGAAACGTGTCGCCTCCCCCCTTCATCCCTAGACAATCGATCCACACTAGAGTCTCCGCATTGTCTTCCTTCTAAAGCCACATCCGCCCAATTGCGTGCACACAGTTCAAGCGGAGTGCAACTCGACGATTCAATTTGAATCGGAGACAAGTGGGGCGTGGGGAGGGATGGCGGGGGATACAGGGGGATGAGACGCGACTGACGACGCCGCGCTGATGGCCTAATCGTGTTCGATTCGCACCTGAGTATGATACGTTGCGGTGGGTAGTTTACTTGAGAATAAGGTAGAAAGATAAAATGAATTGAATAAATAATTTGGAAATATGTATGTTTTGTTGGATCCTTGGCTAGTTATAAAAAAGGTTAAGGGAGCTAAATATAAATTAAAGGATTTCCTGTGAATGTTTATACATAGTTTGAAATTGTTTTAGAATTAATACTCAGTTGGCAATGGGAATATAATTAGAATTGAAAGTAAATACAAACATGTTCTTTCTTTTTTCTTCAATCAATTTACTGAAAAGACTTACATTGCATAGACTACTCATAAAATAATTTGATAAGCTATTGCACATAATATATTATTTTCACATAGGATAGGATATTAAAAAACTCATGGTTTTAATTCGAGATAGTCTGCGGTGCGTAACCAGGCTTCGTTTTTGTCCCAGCTATTATTTCCCTTGTCCTAATTCTATTAATTTTCAAAACCCATCCTGTAAGACATGTAAATATACCACTTTTTGGTATTTTTACAAAAAGACGAATAGGTATTAGGTAATTAAATAAAACAATATTTAAACGAAACAAACAGTGTTATGTTGTTTATAAAATAAAAAGAACTGTGTTTTTCACAAACCAATAAAAGTTAAGAACTTGTTTCCCAACAGTATTTTTTTAACTTTATAAAATAACATATACTTTATAACAGAATTATGTCAAAGTTTTAAAGATTTAAATTGATATTATATTGCCTATCAACGTTTCAAAATGTTATAACTCAAGAATAACCGTACATTTTGAGCAAAATTAAAAGCGACATACTAATTTTTTACATCAAAAATCTTTTGTTCAAACTTTCAAAGAGCGAAGACACAATCCAACCACATTGATTACTCACATAAATCACAAATTCTATCACGAAAATATATAAAATAGAGCAAAAACCGTACCGTATCCACATCCGCCACTTTCGCGATAAGACCGCAGTGTTCACCACTGTCACCTCGGCTCGCGGCCGCAAGTTTCGCCAACAACTGTAAGTTAAAGCGAATATCGAAAAGTGTTGCACTGTTACTTGCAACTTGTAGCTGAATATTTAAAGTCGTGTGGCTAAATCGGTTGAGAGATACTAGTACTAGCTAACTGCATATTGAACTTTGAGATTTAGATTTTAGAAAATAATAAATATGTATGTGTATATGTTTTTTTGTATCAGCCCATATATGACCCACTGCAGGGCACGGGCGTCCTCTATAATCGAGAGTATGATTGAGAGCGGTCAGGCTATATAGTCTACGCTGGCCTAGTGCAGATTGGCATATCGACACTGCACATACATATATATAAACTCACACCTTTTTGCTATAAGTACTAGGCTGATGTGGTACCAGGACACCTATGTCTCGCGTTGTGTGCTCCATCCCACGATCTTATAGGAAGCGAGCCTATCGCCATATCGGGCACAATATCCTGTTTGATAATGAATACAAAACTCCAATATAACTATTTCGAGTGATAATTAATTAACATATTTAAAGTCAACTTTACTGCTGCACTTTGAACTGTCCATCCCATTTCTTTGAGTTTGGAAGAATATCGAATATATTTGAATTCCATGGACATCCCATCGGGAACACATTTTGTCGGGATAAAATGTAGCCTATGAGTTAATTGAGGGTGTTAGCTAGCTCCTTGCCCAAATTCAACAAAATTGGTGGCTGTTTGAGCGTGAAGAGGTTACAAACACACAACTTTTCGCTTTTATAATATTAGTAGTATATATTACTATTTTATTTTACTAATTTTTTTTAGTATATATTACTATTTTTATATACCTTAGACTGAACGCTCATTTTTCCTATTTCAATATCCATCCAAAGGTTGTATGGAAGAAATTACCTAGAGTGATAAGGCCGCCTCTTGTACTATTATTATTGTGTTGTTTCTTCACTGTATTTTTATTTTGTGCAATAAAGGATTAAATAAATAAATAAATAGTAGGAAGTCGGAAGTAGGATAAGTGAATAATTTTACTAAATCTTTTAACAGTTTGTGAATTTCGCATTGTAAGTTCAAAGAGTTAAGTTACTAAATATGAGCATCTTCATGCTTCCATTTTAAATTTATTTTTTTTATATAAAATTGCGGCTTTACACAAAATATTATAACTAGAAGACATGTATTTCAGTGAGATGTGTGAATTTTTGAGTGCAACTGCTAACTGAAGCAGTGGTAGATTAAAGGACAAGATTCTATACATCAGAGCCCATATCAGTATTTTTCACATCTAACAATTTAAAAACTTGAATTATCATATATTTTATTCCTATGAATGGCGATACGATCATACTATTTGCCTCATGGTAAGCGATTTGACTATTCATGGACAGTAGCAAAACAAAGTGTATGAAGCTAACGAGATTGGGTTTAATCCACATCGATAAAATCATTTTAAAACATTAAGCTGACTTTAAAATTGTGATAAAAAGAGAGAAGTATAACTAATCTTTTAATCATTTCTACTGGTGGTAGATCTCTCGTAAGTAAGAGGCCGTTTAGATAGGTACCACCGCCATGTCTATTTCTCCTGCCAAACAGCTGTGGTCAAAAATTCGAAGGACATTGTAGCCAGAGTAACTACTGGACATATTGAGACTTAACATCTTATTTCTCATGGTGAGCGCAGTGGAATGCCAAGCATTGTTTTGTAATGCATGGTGTTGTTTGATTTTGCTACTGTTCATTTAAAACAGTCAGTCTTACCATGAGGCGAACAGTACATATGCGAGAAGTAACAAAAATATATAGTTATTTTAAATTTATTAAAATATGAGGTATATTTTTCTATTTTTACTACAATTTTGAAGTCGGTTTAATTTTTTTATCATTTTTTGTATTGAGATTGTTTGACAAGATATTTATCAATTTAAAATACTCGTTGCCTTGACGTTTTTTAGAATACGTTTTAATAATAATAAATATTGTGCAAGTCATGATATGTATATTTATTAAGATACAAAATGGCCTATTTGTCACTGCGCCTTAAAATATTTCCATAAAAAAGGAAACAGGTTTAACGTCTTCCGTTTTTGCTTGAAACAAGGACAAATTAACAAATAAAAAATTCCGTAATATTAAAATGAAAGAATCGTGTTGCTGACTAAGTTTCTTGTTTGTTTTTTCTTCAAAACTGTTCTAAAGCGATTGTAGTATTAATCGACGATTCAAAAATCGTATCAGACTTTTTATGTAAACAATATTTTTTTAAATTATATGGAATAGTTAAAAGATGCGTACTTATTTAAAAAGATATTTAAAAAAAACTACTTGATCTCATTCCACATTAAAATAAGAAAAAATAAATGACAGAAATACTGAGTGCATTATTACACTTTAAAACGAACCTACGTACATATATAGTTCTGACTCGTGCCGCTATTACACTAAAAAGCTACCTATGGTTGCGCAAACTTAATGAGTATTATGCTATATACACGTCATTACATTAATATTATTCCACATTATTAAATACATCTCATACAAAAAAAAACATCAAAAACAAATATATATTTCCCCATACAATTCGAAAACCACGCACCATTGCAATGCGAGCATTCAAAGAGCAAATTAAATTTTACCCTACCATATTATTTTCTTCGCAAAATTCATTATCCATTTACGGTTTCACAGGCAATTGTTTTAATCCGATAGCTGCCGCGGCCCGATGTGGAATGAAATAATTTAATAGCCCCCCTTCTCTCCGTCCCCACCCGGATCCAAGATGGCGGCGGGGCGGGGCCGGGGGTGGGGCGTGCCGCCTCATTTGAATTTCGAACGCGAGCTTTCCGAACGTGTGTTCGAACGGGTTTTCGGCCAATTAATTCGGGCATAATTCGGCTTGTGCATTGTCTGCGCGGGTCTTTATGACGACCGCTCTGTATAGAACGCTGTAGGGCTGTATTGGTGGTTAATTATATCTGAATGGCCGTGTTAATGTATTGGAATGGCTTTGTATCGGTTATGGCGATTAATAAAATAACAAGCTTTTCATTACTTATAGTTTTTGACAAATGTCGTACCAATTAATTTTTAATAGGTTGATATTATAGTTTTAACCACACAACTTTACCACATTCAATTATAATAACAAATAAATTACTCCCTAAATAAGATTTATCAAGGTACAAATTCAATAAAACCCAGACCTACCAAAGATAAAATCCAAGCGAAACTCAACAACGCAAAAGGCAAAACTAATCTCTGTCACTCCGCAACAGATCAAATAACTGGAGATTTTTTCCAACAAGAAGCTGGATCATAATGCCGGCCGGCAAACACTGTATTGTTGGAACTTTCACAATATTATGTAGAGTGGTGTAATGCCGTCACAAAGGCCTCACTCCCCACTCTGTAAATAACGCTTTGTTCTACGAAGCCAAATTTTGACAATCACTAGCTCACTCCCCTATAGCTATGTACACGGGACGGGGACATAGACTAAAACGTAGATCGGATACTCATTAGAATCTTTACTCGCGAATTCGTTTTATTATGTACCCAATAAAGAGATAACACCGAATTTATTATTTACCCTATAAAGAGAATTTATAAAATTGTTTCAAAATGATAATCATAGTGCAGGAGTAATAAAAACTAAGTTGTGAGTGATTTTACTCCTGTTTATAGGTAAGCGTAACGCAGGAGTGATCAAGTCGTTTTGTCACTTTTGCATATATTTTTTTTGTGATTGATGGCAAGTCCCGTATGCCGTTCGCCTGATGGTAATCGATACGACTGCTCATAGACAGTAGGAAACTCAAACAACATCACGAGTTACAAATCAATGGTTGACATTCCGCTGCGCTCGCCATTCTGAGACATTAATTGGTAAGTGTCGATATGTCCAGTAGTAACTCTGAAAACAATGTCCTTCAACCTTTAATGCAATAGCGTTGATTCGCCTGCATGTCCATGTTCAACACCTAATTGCGAGTATGAACAGTCCGCGCATCATATACTTTGGGAGTGTAGTCTTTGGCAAAATGAGCGTAAAATCATGTTTGATAGTAAGCAGATATCATCCGGAGTCGTATACTACATGGACCTAGTGGAGACTAGGACGAATTTCCGTGCTTTCCGGCGTTTTTGCCATACCTATTACTGGAATCAAGTATAACAGCTCACACAATAGGTCCCATTTAAATATAATAATTAAGTCCGTGGTGCTTTACAGCTGGCTTCTCCGGCTGTAAAAGTCTTTTTGAGAGGTTATTTACCTCTTTAGTTCAATGTTTTGTCACCCGCTTTGCACGGAGGGAAGTGGACATTATTTATTTCCAACTCCTCCTATTAATTTAACTTTCTGATTAATTTCGGTGCGGGTTAAAGACAAGTTAGACATTCCCGGAGACTCGCCGAGCTTCAATGCTCGGTGTCATTACATTGCGTGCCACTGTTGATCCTGGCTTACAGGAGTTGCAGTGGCGGGTGTGAGGGCGGGACAGTCTCTTGTATCTATTTAATATTTGCGGGTAATAGTCCGTGGTAGAAACTTTTTTCATGTAAGCTTCTATACCAACAGCAAATCTTATACTTGTTTACAATTTTTAATCACTATACAATAAATATTATACTTATTTACATTGACCTAGAACATTATATTGCTTGGTTGTACAAAAATTACCGTCAGCACATAAATAATCATCCCACGCATGTCTCTCAGAGACAAAACAACCTTACCCACAAAGGCTCTCCACTCTTATACCCAAACAAGCTACTCTATGTAACTGCCTTTGTGTGCGTACAGGGGGACGGCGGGAGAGTGGGGAGAGCGCGGGCGCCCCCCAGTCCAATGTTGACAATTGATGGATATCTCTTGTCTTCAAAAGGCAGATTAATGTCCTGTCTCCCGATCAACAATGGATGCTTGAAGGATTAGACGTGGCGCGAGTGTTTTTATCCGAGTCTAGAGGAAATTCTGAGGGTTTGTGTCTGTTTGATGAAGTGTTTTTGGATTTGTGAAGGTATTTTGCGGTTTAGTTACTTGTTTTTGTATTCTTTTAGGCACGGTAATAAATAATAAATTATGATAAATGTAAAGTGCTTGAAATACATTTCACGATTGTCGGTTCTTTTATTTATCTTTGGGCAATGCTCATTAAGTTTTTCGTAACTAAAAGAAAGAAAAAATAGTACTACAAATTGTTTCATAAAAATAATTAATTGATTTGTCTCCAAGTACCAATAAACTGAAAACACAGTACGAAACAACTTAGTGGTAAAAAATACTGTTCTGTATCAGCCCATATACGTCCCACTGCAGGACACGGGCCTCCTCTACAATCGACAGTACGATTGATTAAACAATACTACTTGGTATATATGTAAAAACAAATATTGTGAGCAATATGTATACATATTATTTTTTTACATCCATGTGCCTAATTATATTGCTGAAAGCAGATACTTCACTGAAAAATAAAGAATAACAAATAGATATTAAAAAATATATTAAACAAAGATAAACTCGAAGATCGGCGCATAGGTTAGTATACTAAAGAGTATTTTGATCACTGTTATTACAAAATCTATTACATTAACCATCATCATCATCTGAGCCACTTGAAGTCCACTGCTGAACATAGACCTCCTCCAATGATCTCCACATCGACCTGTTGGAAGCGGCCTGCATCCAGCGACTACTATTACATTATCCATACTAAAATTAATATTACATTAATAATATTAATAATACATTAACAATAATTATTTTAGTTTTTTTTATATTCACGTAGTTATGAAAAATCTAGATGAAGCTATTTTCATGGCTATATTATTAATGCTCCACATGTACTGATGGGCCTAATCAGTCCTTAGTTTTTAAATCAATGAAAAATGTGGAAATTTCTGATAATACGAATAGTATTCGAGGTACAAAATATTTCCCTAGGGCGTATTGTTTTGTTCGCCAAGTATGATAGACAGGGGTCGAGCAGTTATATCTATAGCATGACTATTTTTTTACATACCTCTATTGCCCTACATAATATTTTTTTATATAAACAAGTATATTTTAATCGTGTAGATGAAAATCAATTGCAATAAATAATTATGTACATTAATAAAATCTCCATTCGAACAATAAAATTACAAGAATACAAAAGAAAATTAAAACATGAAGTTCCAATATACATATTTAATAATGTTTATGTGTATTTCTAATGAAATAAAGAAAATAAATAAAAAACATTATGTGGTTTCATACCCAAAGTAATGATTAATTTGCTTTTTGGATAACGTTACAGTAACTTTAATAGTACTGTTAGTTTATAAAATCACTGATATCTTTTAACAATTGAATAAGTCTTATTGTTGACTACTTATTTTAAGTTGCTAAATATTGTTATAATGGTTGATTCTTGTGGTTGAAAGTCAGTTAAATCGACCGCGATTGATTCGCCGACGGAAAGCGGAACCAGGCATACACGTCTTCAAATGCAAGCAAACACAACAAGACACTGTTTAAAAATGTGATGTAATAAAGTCCAAAGTTATTCTTATAAGATGGGTCTGCTTACAGCTGATTCTATAATTGTTGTTTTTTCCTAAACAAAATGAACCTCGGATAAAAATAAAAACTACCGATTGTTTTAAGATTTTTTTCAATTATACAATAATTTATTTCTTGATTAACACAATTTCAACGAAAAAAAATATGATTTGGAATAAAACAAGATTTACGAATAATTCTTATTTGTCTTGATTTTTTTAAATCCCTACAAAATGCAGTTTCATTATTTGCGTTTTAATTGTTTTTTTGCTGTCGCGGTTATTTAACAAGTTATTCAAACAGTAAGAGCCATATAACACATTGTTTTCATTGTTTGAAAATTCCGGTTACAGTCTCCACAAAGGCTTTGTAGTTTATGTGGAAACAGACCGGTCTATTAAGACTATTCTTGCTCAAGTCTTGGTTGTGATCTGACAGCATCTGCAGCATCTGCCACCAAACTTTTTAAAATTACATTCTTCTCTTCAAATATAAGAAGTCCACTGCTGATCTCCACGTTGACTTATTGGCATCGGCCTACATAATTCTTAGATTAATAGAGTTTAGAACAAACAGGCAATTAAGACAACAGCAACTTCACCCAGAAAGGACAGTTAAGCAACAAAAAAGCTTCCGAGCCACAGATATTATGGGTGGGAGCATTCAACTGTGTTGGTCAAAACTTGAATTGATTTATGCAATATATTAAATTGATAATAATGACCTTGAATATAGTTGCAATGATATCTGAAAACAATAATATTAATATTTCTTTAATTATTTACGCACCGACCCCATATCATCTCTGCAACAACCTCGGTTCGATTGGTAGGGAATGCATCAGGCGTTACGTCCACCTATAAATCATTTATATGAAGTGTTAATACATAAATAAAGCATAGTTCATAAATTAATTAATACGCAGTAACTTATATATTAATTTCTTAGTAGCTTGACACTTGTCTCACGAAATTATCATTCTTTAAAAGTTTAAACATTCTATAATCTGAAATCCTGACGAAAGACAACTCCAGACCATCTCAGAGCCGGACAAAGGGCCAAATCACGCGGGGGACAAGCGGACACGGCGACAACATTTATTAGTGGCCATATATGTAGGCTTGGACCCCCCACCCTGTACATTATTGACTCGTCCAATAAGCGTGCGATGGACGCTTGCCTTTTATCAGCTACTGGGTTCGTTAAGGTGGAGTTGGACTGTATTGTAAATGTTTGTAAAATTGACTAGTCTCTGAGGGCATAAAAAAATAATATTTTAAGTTTAAAATTGGCCTTATTCATAGACGATGTTTTCCATCAACGTTTTTGACTAACAATATACACATGACGTCGAAAAGTCAGAGGTATGTCCTGGGATTCGAACCCACGACCACTGTGAATATGTTGGCAGTCCTTTTACCAACAGGCCACCAATTCTAATTCCATTAGTCAATTTCTGTAAAATGGAATTACTTTATAGAATCTTTAAAATTTTATAATATATCTGTTTAATTCAGTCTCTTTTTTCTTTACCATGTGATTCACAAGGCTATTAATACCAGAGAAGAACAAGCCAGAAACTCTAGCGTTGGTCTTTTCAAAAAAGATTACAACAAAGTGATTATACAGGAGTTGCAGCTTGGTTTAATTATGAGCAGGTTATAAAATATGATTTTTAGTCAATTGAATATTAGTTTAGCCATTTTGTACACCTAAAATAAGTACGTTATGATTCCATAACTGTAATATGAGCGAAGTGCGTGGTGGCCTGTTGGTAAACGGACTAGACGCGGCTGCCAACCTGTTCACGGTGGTCGCGGGTTCAAATCCCAGGGCACACCTCTGACTTTTCGGAGTCATGTGTGTATTGACAGTCAATCACCACGCACTAAAACGGTGAAGGAAAACATCGTGAGGAAACCTGCATACCATAGCGATTTATAAGAATTTCTATGGTATGTAAGTCCGCCAACCCGCACTAGGCCAGCGTGGTGGACTATATGGCCTAACCACTCTCAATCGTATTCTCGATTGTAGAGTAGGCCCGTGCCCTGCAGTGGGACGTGTATGAGCTGATACAATACAATATGAGTACTGTATTGACCGCATCCGTGGCAGAGTTGGTTACATGCCGACTGTGAAATGGGAGGCCTTGAGTTTGGTCACCGAGACAAGTGTTTGTGTTGCCTACAAATACTTATTTCAAGTTCTGGTATTTGTGAAACCGGACAGTCTTTCGTAGTTACTAAACCCCAAAAGATGTACTATGTATGTGATAATATGTTGTGTTTATTATTTTCATACGAAGCAGGCTGGTAGAACTATTCAAGCTCCTAACCCATAAAGGAACCCATTCCTCACTTGTCTAGCATGAGCAGTCAAATGAAGTCCATATAGTAATAAATATAATATTTCTTTCTTTCTATATCAAGAGTAGGCTACTATACCTGCTTGAAAGCTCCTACAATATAAAAAAGAATGCATTCCCTACTTGTTTAGCATCAGCGGTCGTCTTACCCCGCAAATTCCGTCGCGTGATTAAATGAGCCGCCGGCCATCGCGTTATATTGCGTCGATGCCGCGCCAACAGCCCATTTACTGTATTACACGTTTTTGATAACGTTTACTTATGTATTTACACTTTTATGGAATTTGTATGGTAAAGCAGTAATATAAGAAACGGTTAATCTAGAGGAAAATTCTTGAATAGCAGGTTTTAGGAGCATTTTTTGTGAAAGTACGGTTGAAAAGGAGTTAGGCCAATGATGAGTAATGGTTCTTTGGAATCTTAAGCAGGTATTCTGAGTTTTAAAAGTAGAGTATTTATTTTTAAAAGTAGAGTATTTTTAGTTTGATTATTAAAGGAATGCGCTATATTTAAAAAATAATGAAATTATGAGAGAAAGTACTTCTTACCAAGTCAGTGTAGGTATTTTTGCAACTACTTTTATTATATGTTTTACAAGACATTTTCATTTACCTATAATTTCTAGAGTTTCTTACCCGTTCTTCTCTAGTGAAAACCGCTTTCCAAACCTTTTATCGCGCCGCCCTGGTATAAAAAGACATGACGAAATTTACAAATCATAGCGGAGAAATATAGTAAATATGCTGATATCCTCACGACTGCAATCCATTATCTCATCATGACTAAAAGAAGATGGACCAAGCTTTCAATATTTCGATATTTATTAATATAGAAATCTTAAATGTGTGAGCTTAAAGAAGCGATCCCATTCCTCACTTTTGAAACATTTCGCACAATCATTACATTTATAACCCTTTTACAATTTCACAAAACAGCATTATTGTACGACAAATATGTACACAAATTCACAAGGAAAGCAATTTACTCGGCTATCACAGCTCCTTACAAGGCGCAAAGGACAGGGTGGTCATTCCGACCCACCCGCCTTCCATTAACCCTCTAAATTCATTAGGTACGTTCCGATAGATTGCTTTTGGGAAAAAATGTTTCTCCGGTCACTTCGGCCTTCGCAATCTACCGGGAAAAACGTTTGTCTTTATTGCGTTTTGAGGATTAATCAGTATTGCAGGGTTTGATTGGGAATGGGAAAAAATATTGCAATTTGTGATCTCATTGACAGTTTAGTTGAAGGAATCAATTAACCAGAAGAAAATATTTGATTCTAGGGCCAAAACCACTGACTTGTCAAGTGATGTAAAAGGTACTCGTATTTACTATTTAGCATTTATGAGTTGTTTATAGCCAATTAATGTTTTTTCAGCCGGCGTTCGTATGTCACTCTAGGTGACCACTGAAAATGAGCGTTGCACTGTGGCTCCTGCTTTGGTGCAACATATAAGCTGAGTGGTCACCTACTTTGTCACAGCGATGCGACGTGCATCTCGTTTAGTGTTTCATTGTTTTTATTATGTATGTTCATTGTATGTGTAATTTTTTGTTAAGCGAGTATGTCCGTTGTCTTGTGTGACAAATAAATATGCCTTTCTTTCTTTCTATCACGGCATCACCGTTTCTTCCCAAAATGGTGTAAGCGACTCTTACTTTGTGATTTTATACAGGGCATATGCATCATCATGAAAACGAAGCCGTTTGGTAGTTTAAGTGACTTCAAGCAAAAGGCAACTAAAAACAAACGTTTTTATCCTCTTAATTGGGTGGTCAATACATAGTTATGCATAAACTAATAATTTTTAAATATTTTTTAAAAACTCTATGGCACGCAAGGGTATCAATTATAATTTTAGCATAAACTATGGATTTACCACTGAAACACGATGATAATATCACAAAAAATGTCGCTTTTTTCCGATTGTTTTTATTTCTATTGAGTTCGTAGTCACTACCACCCGGCTTCATTTTCGTCGGCAGTTTTGATATACCCTACAGAACAGAAAGCCCAATTTTACAAGCGGTTTGCAGTTGATGACCGTCACCCATATCATTTGTACACAAGAGGAATTGTTGATAAGTAGCCCACAGATGCTATTTTGTTATAGATACATCTAAATTGTATTAGTCTTACGATTTAGGTTGAAAGGAAAAATGTTTTGCACGTTATTTTTTTACTTACTTTAAGTTCAGAACTCATTTTCAAATCAGATCATCTAGAATTTAGTTTTTTAGGTTTAGTCTCTCGTGTTTAGGATTTACGTAGCATGAAAACATAATAAGTATACTTACAGCAACTTTGCCGTCGCATACTGATCGACTAATAAGGTTTGCGAACGCTTAAAAATCCTGCCTTTACTTTCTTCTTTTGTAAATTCTTTTTTCACGGAATATCAAAACCATATATATATTGTAACAACACTAAAATAGTAACGTTGAGTTGTTACTTTACATTGCTAGCTTATTTTTATATCTGGCCTTTCCTATTCCTTTATTTTTATTTTTATTGATGTAAAATTGAAGATTGGTTGCTTAGAGATTATGTCTGGATGTAAACAGTCTAAAATATTATCCATTTGTAAATCATAAATGTATTGAGACAAATTTAAAATAAAGTAAACATTGGAAATGAATTACTCCTGAGTATTCCTCTTTTAGTATATACAGGGTATCTCAAGACTGCTACCGAAAACGAAGCCGGGTGGTAGTTTTAGTGGCTACAAACACAATGCAATTAAAAATTTCGCATAGAAACGCGACAATTATTTTTTATGATTTTTTAAATATCGTCAATTTTGGGTGGTAAATTCATAGTTTTTGCTAAAATAATAATTTAAACTCTTTTATACCTTAGAGTATTTATAAATAAAAGGATATACACTATTTTAGGAAAAAATGTATTTACCACCCAAATATGGCCATAGGAAAAAAATAACAAAAAAAAATTGTCGCTTTTTTTTTGCAAGTTTTTCTGTTGGATTGTGTCTGAAGTCGCTTATACTATCACCCGGCTTCGTTTTCGGTAGCAGTCTTGATATACCCGGTATATTATTTAGTTATAGTCATCATCGATCACATTTTGTAAATTTTCCGGACCTCCACCCAAAAATACGTTTCCAAATAATTTTTTGCAGCAAATAAACCGATTCTCGAAATCTGTATGTGGATCTGTCAACAGTGAAATTCATAAAAGCGATGTATTTATATGAGAGCAAACATGAGGACATCGAATGAACGGTGCCGCCTAAAGAACATTTTTCAGTGTAACAAAGCGAATATTGGAGAGCCCCCACAAAGGCCAAGCGACGCGCGCTGCCGTGCTAGTGATGGGGGCGTGATTTTGATTAAATAATCATATAATTTATTATTTTAGAGGTCAGATAATATGATGAAGGTCGAGGGAAGAAGATGACGATCGTATATTTAAAGATGCTAAAGAAATCTTTGATAAGATTTATTTTCGTTGGAACAGTTCTTTTCAGTGTGACGATAATGTTAAAATATGTTTTCTTTGCACAGTCTCGGTAAAAGGGAAGCGAGTTTCTAGTGGCTGGGCTGGCAAGAGATGGTGGTAGCTGGTAAAATCTTACCTAGGCATTTACAACATTGAAGCACTCTTTTGAGAAATCTTTCAGAAAAGTGCTCTCTGTTGTTTCTATTAGTGGTTCAACCCTAGTCTAACAATGGTTTATTCTATTGCAACAAGTAGTCCCGCCAAAATTAACTAACCAACTTCAATTGCAACAATATCTAAAGCTCTTGGCGTCTAATGTTCAACTTTTTTAATAATCCTAGTGATTATTTTATCGATAAACGTCGCATTTCGCGTCCCTAGCATCTGACTCAGCGCCCTAGCAAGTGCCCCATACTTACATACGTAGGAGTAATTGTTTGCAAGTACATTTTTCTTTGAGGTTACTCTCTATTAAACGCTTCAAGTTAAATAGGACGCAATGGCCCTAACCACAAAGGTGTACGGGATGAAAGAGCGGCTTAATTGTGCCTCAAATTATTACGAATTTGATACAATTTCAAAGGGCTGGAATTGTGTCCGAGTGACTTTGTAATGAGAGCGTGGATTTGTTAGTGAAGACACTACATAGCTTTGTTGTTGGGTTTTGATACCACTGCTGGGAAATGCTCCATGTGTATCTGTTCACGGATCTTTATCAAACCATCATAAATCACTTTTGAGGAGTTGAAACGAAAAAAAGTGTGGCACCATTTTATCAGGCCATCTAGAATATCTAGAAGAAGCTAAAATAATGTCTCATGATACTGTAAGGTTTCATAAAATATTTCCTTTTCACAGCAGATTTCTGGTAAAATACGGCAGTACTACCAATAACTTCATAATTCAAATGATTGCTGAACAATTTTCAGGACAAGAAATATTTTTGGTGTCCTTCCTTAGGTTTTGTTAAATAAAAATTTACAATATTTTTGTAGGAATAGTACTTAATCAAACTGAGAGATATCGGCCGAAATCGGTATCAAATGATAAAGCAGAAGTCAGAGTCAAACATACACCACACTTCTTTAATTTTTTATGACAATTGTGTAACAATAACCTACAACAAATAGATAAAATTCAAATTAAAGCAATAAATAATTGAATTATCTATTATACCTCCCATACAGCACCACGCTTTGGTAATAACAAAGTTTCTCATAGTAAAAAATCACATAATCCCATAAACTCGGTCTGAGCGCATAGCCTCATGTAAATATTTATGCTTCGTCATGTGTTTGCCGCCACTGTGTGATGTTAGATACTTCGGCTTTAAAAATTCGTCACTGTAAATCTTATTTTGATACATTTTTCTATAGGTGAGGAAAAAAAGGAACAAGTGATTTACCTGAAAGTAATTTCGGCAGTTATTACATCCAAACCATTAAAGAAATCAGACGTTTTAATTGGCCTTATAATAATGAAAGATAGTAGTTGTGGGAAGATTAAAGTTTTTTTTTTATGTATACTGGCCTGGAATAGTGGCGGCATTGCACCTGATGGAAAGTGCCAATGCCGCCCAGGCAGAGTATCCATTGGCATCGGACGGCAGTCCCATGCCAATGGAAACAATTATGCCGGCCTGCTGAGGTGCCTCTTCACACCGCGGCGGAAGGACCCAGGATTGTAGGAAGGAGGGAACACGTGCGCCGGCAAACAATTCCTCAGCCTGACGGTGCGGCACAAAAACGAATTTGAGAACCGTTTGGTTCGCGCCGGGATGGTGTGGACCGTTAAGCTATGGCTTCGCAAGCCAACACGCGTGGTTCTGGTTAGGAATGGAGAGGAGGGGAGCAAGTTGAACAATTCTTCAGAGCACTCACCGTGATACAGGCGGTAGAACACGCTTAGAGAGGCGACATCTCTCCGGAGTTGTAGCGACTCCAAGTTGCTCGTAACGTCTGCATCATTCACAATGCGGATGGCCCGCCGCTGCAATCCATCCAAGGCATCGAGCAGGTACTGGGCGGATCCATCCCAGAGATGCGAGCAGTACTCCATACCCGGCCGGACCTGCGCTTTATATAAGCGACAAAGCTGACCGGGCGTGAAAAACCGACGCACCCTGTTCAGGACTCCAACCCTGCGTGATGTGGCAGATATTACGCCCTCGATGTAAAGTACAGTAGTTATGCCTTTAGATACCCAGATGACTGATAATAAAATAACAGCAAAGCTGTTACATCATATCGACTTACTGTAAAATCTGCCAGTCTAGTTCATTTGAGGGTTCATCGTCATCATCATCAGCCTGTTGCAGTCCACTGCTGGACATAGACCTCTCCCAAGGTACGCCACAGAGCCGGGCCTCTTGCGCAATTCGAACCGCCATCTGGCCAGAGGACGAGGTTAAAGATTGAGGGTTTACTCTACAAAAAGAAACATTGTTTTAAAAATATCGATAGATGCTTGAAAAATAAAAATCTGTAAAGCCCAAACCAAATGTTGCATGCTAATCTTTTGAATTTCTGTCTGGTATCTAAATAGGCTTTCTCCCTCTTTTCTTGCGCTGTAACTGCCACATGATTTACGATTTGAAGAATCATTTCACACTTCATATAATTTGGCAGGTGTAGTCATATTTTATTATGTACTTACTTTAATTTGTGAATTGGTACATTTGAATTCTTGTACCTATATATCTTTCTTTCTGTCTGTCTCTTCAGCCACAGGATGATCACTATACAAAGGTCTCACCCCAGAATCTCCACCAAAGGGGTGCGACTTCGTACATGAAATATATTGAAAACGATTATTCCGATTCTAGCGCCACGCTCTGGTGAGAACGGGAAATTATCTTGTAATTAGTTTAAATCCGATCGCTAACTGGCGGAAGTGTACCACTAAACCAAGAAATATTCACTCCATTTTCGCCAGATTGCCTAGTGCGCCATCTGATGGCGAAATCACGTCGGAAAATTAATAAAAGTAGTGTTGCGCATCTATCTCTGTATATAATTCTAATCTATGATTTCCAAATCGACTTGTTAGAATTTCTGTTGGACGTCGTACCACGAATGCTTATTTCATTTCCGAAATTCATTTTTTTCCAAATCGCAACAGCAGGCACTGATGACGTATCTTACGTATATAAATAGTAAACAGTGCTCTTAAACAAATCCTGCTACAAAAGCTAAGTCATAACGATAAACTAATAACTCTTTAATACTCAAACAAACAATTATAACTCATAAAACGTTGATTTATGCCATAACCGATCATTGTCCGTAATCCTTACTGCCATCTGTCGGCAGCTTAGAGCAAACATGGTTTTTGTACACGCTGTTTTAGATCTTATTGTTTTAATATTTAGGGTGATAAAAGCTAGTGCTTGGTTTTTGTGGGTGGTATAGATGAGCGTATGAGTTGGGGAACACGGGTGGTCACCAATTGCGATGACACCCGGTGTTTGAGCGGTAAAATGGTGCTTGTAATTTTAATTTTGGATATAAAAATATGAAACTAATTATTTTCACAAAAAAAAAAATGTCAAGTTTGCGTTGTAAAATGTTTGGTGATTTATAAACTAATAATTACATTAAAATCGTATTGATACCATTTTTTTCCGACATCTCCGTTTCTTCAACAATCAAACACATGAGAAATAAATATGTTTGCCCAGGTTTCATGTTCATGGCTGGTGCTGCAGGATCCATGAAAATAGCTTCTGTTGTTAATCCATATATCATTTTAAGGTGAGATTATTTGTTTTTCAGCTCTACGCTACTTTTACATAAATATATCCAAATACCATAATTATTACCATCAAAATTTAGATAGCTAAACGTTTTAGCGATGGAAGCTTTTAAAGTGCATGTAGTGTTAAGTAAAATGTCATCTGTGAAGAGTATTGATTGAAAAATACAAACGTCGTATCTTGCCAATTCAAACGATTATATGGGCGTTGTTAAATTTCTTCTATTGATACATTTTAATTATTGTAGTACTTTAAAAAAGACTTGTCAGTGCCATAACATATTTTAGTCCAAAACATGGGGACTAAAATGGCCAACTCCAAACTCCAAAACACTCAGCGTCATTTTATCACCCCACAATGGAGCTAACCGAGCACCGAATCCGCTATAATCTAATTCATTAAACACTTGCGCATAACAAGTGTCGCTGTAATCCGATCAGTTTTATTAAAACTATCGTGCGCGCTGCGGGATACAAGCCTTGTAAACTGTAAACACGTTTCGGTTTTCGGAACATTTGGTCGTTAGTCATTATTCTATGACTGCCTGTATAGGTTGTGGGATATAAACCTACATATATACTAAATATTATAAGTGGGTTTTTTATTACCAACTCCTACTAATTTAGCTTTCTGATTGATTTCGTTGCGGATTAAAGACAAGTTAGACGATCCAAGAGACTCGCCGTGTTTTAATGCTCGGTGTTACAACGCGTGCAACTGTTGATCGTGGCTTACAGGAGTTACAGTAGTGGGTGTGAGGACGGGACAGAGTCCAGAAAAAAAGAGGACTTTGACTTAATAGTTAATAGGCATTATGTAAGTATCTTTTTATGGCAATGAAATGAGACCCACCACCTGAAGCATAGTTTTTATAGTTAAAACTAAGTTAAGGATTTTTTTAGCAGGATTGATTTGACAAACAGGTCGTTCAACTGATAAACAGTCATGCCTGTCCATAAGCTAGATCAAGAATTAGAACCTATTGTTATAAAGCATTGGGAACGAGCAAGCTGGAAGAGGAAAATTTCCACTAATAATTATTATTCTAAATTTACAAAATCACCATCATTTTACGTCAGAAATTAATGAAGTTCTTAAGTTACTTACTAAAAAACTGCATTATGTTGTCAGACAATAAATCATATATTAATATTATTGTAAAGCACTGCACTACATTTGTCCTCTTTAGATGATATATGTAAAGTTCTATAACAGTTAACACCCACTTATACTGGCTACAGGATTTAATGTATTTTTATAACTGACTGACGAGTCCACTTTGTTGCTCTACTTAAAAGTGCGCATGTGAATGGATTTTATTGGAGTACCTACACAATATCATGGAGATTTTTATTTTTTTTAACCGACCAGCGTTTCCTAGAGTCACATCATTGTCAAATGGCAGGAGCCGAGACCGACGCGACGCGACGGCTCAAAGTGTTCTCTAAGGTAAGAAGTCTCGAAATTACGACCAATACTAATTGAGTGGATGTCATTATTATAAAGCTAATCATAGCCTATTGGTTTTGAATTTTGTATGAATTTGTTTTATTTATGCATAACCAATATACTATTAGGAAGTACAACACTTATCTACCGCCAAAGTTAAATAATTATTGAACCGGTGATCACTTTTGTTGTCAATATTTTATTGTTAGCCAATTCGGAAATGTAATATACAGAAACAAGTTATTAATATAGTATTGTTTTTTTTTTGTTTTAATTTACCATCCATTAGAATAATTTTATATTTTTATTTGTTCTGCTCTACACTGTATTGTTTATTGTGCTATCATTAATGAAATAATGTATTTCTTTTTTTATTAAGAAGAATCTGCAAAGGGCTAAACTATGCCATTTGCGTATACCGGGTATATCAAGACTACTACCGAAAATGAAACCGGGTGGTAGTTTTAGTGACTACTACCACAATGCAACTAAAAATTTCGCAAAGAAATGTGACATTAATTTTTAATGATTTTTTAAATATCGTTATTTTTGGGTGGTTTCTTGTTTTTGCTAAAATAATAATTTAAACTGTTTTATGCCTTAGATTATTTATAAATAAAAGGGTATACACTATTATTTTAGGAAAAAAATTATTTACTACCCAAATATGGCCATAGGAAAAAAATAACAAAAAAAAAATTTCGCTTTTTTTTGAAAAAAATTCTGTTGCATTGTGTCTGAAATCGCTTAAACTACTACCCAGCTTCGTTTTCGGTAGCAGTCTTGATATACCCTGTATAATTTGGCAGTATCAAAAATTATCATAATCTAGAGTCTAGACACAAAATATTTAAACTTTTTGGTGGCTTAACATTAATTTAACATCATAACGCTCCTACCGTAACCCCAAACACCAAAAATAATTTACATTTAGCGCTGCAATAAAATTATAATCGTATAAAATTTAGTAATATCACGCCCCAAACATCGGAGACAAGATGCGCCCCTCCCGTCACCACAGATCATAAATTATGGTATTAAGAGATTCGCGGCATATTGAAATTTGTTTCGCACGGCATATGGTCTGACCATAGACATTATAGGTAGATTTATCATAAATTATTGTGGTCTATTGTTATCGATTATATTGATTTGTGACAAGTAATTTTGATATTTGAATTTTGTTGTCGTTTTAAATCAATAACAAATAAATAAGTACACCCAACGGTCACATGCATAATACTAATCCTACATAAAGATCTATTAAGTTTTGTATCGTGAGTATCAGAAACTATGAGAGACTTTTCAGTCTCACAAATACCTAGACCCGAGACATTTTATTTGTAAATGGCGATATAAAAAAAAAACAAAAGAAAAAGAAAGAAAAAAAGAAGAGTTAGTGTTGCTGAGGGAGTTTCTTGCGCCGCTTCTTCTTCACAGCTACAACACGTTCCGAAGCGGTTGTAGCAGAAAAGGACGATTCAAAAGATCTTGTGAAAGACTATTTGAATAAAGAATATTTTGATTTTGATTTTGACAAATACTTGTGGGCCTTACAAACATTTGTCACCGTGCGAGGATCAAACCAGCAGTCTCTCGTTGCAGAGCCTTTATCCAACTGCGCCACGGAAGCTGTCACAAGTTTAAAGTTCTACTGAACAGATCAGAAATGAGTGGTTCAGGGTTCGATACTCCGGTAACTTTCATACACAAGTAGCTAACCATTTAGGACCTAAAAAGTCCTTCTTAGTTTTATGTCAATTTCAATCAATGATCAAAGTCAATTTTATTACCATCCTCCGTCTATATGATACCTACATCCACTGCGACATTGGTGTGATAAATAACAGACCATGTAGTTTAGAGCATTTTTATATACCTACTTAATATTTCCAATAACAGTTCAATATGATACATACAACATTTTCTGGTTTAATTACGTTCTAATTTCTAAAATATATATAAATTCCTGCTAACATACTAATCACTTTTAAGTGTAAAATGTCTAAAACGCATCTCATGTCTAATTAAAACACGTCATGTCCAAAAGTAAGCTTAAGTACCATACAAACTGGCCAATTCCCTTTAAAATCGCTTATTACCCCTTTACAGATTGATATGTGAATGCATCTATTGTAAACAAAATAAACAAATAAACACTATTAATTTATTCCGAATAAAAATAGTATTGGAAACTGACCCTTAGCAATAACTATTCTATTTTGATTTATGCGTTTACTGTGACTTAGCGGTTATTGCGGTCAGCGTGAGAACCCATTCGTTCGGAAACATAAGATTTTAAGTCTGTTTGTAATGACTGTATTCAGAGCTACTGATCATGTGGCTTCGGCTTTGGATTACTCGAGAAAGTGAGTATTGGAGTAGTTTTGAGCTCCAGACATCATCAGAGTAACTACTGGACATATTGAATCTTTACACCTTGTGCCTCACCGACGCGCGCAGTGGAATACCAAGCATTGTTTTGTGATTCAAGGTGTTGTTTGGTTTTATTGCTGTTCATGAGCGGTCGTATCGCTACAATCAGGCGAACCGCAGGCTCGTCTCACCATTCATTCCAATAAAAAATAAAAAGTAAATCTTCCTCTCTATTTGAAACGCAAGCTCTTCGAAATACATATGTATCTTACACATCCTTATGTATGGTGCCCAAATATGGTCTCTAACTGAACGTCAGAAGTCTGAAATCAAGGGTTTTTAGGCGAGCAATACAACGCAGCTTGGTGGCTGTGAAACGACAAGATTGTGTCAGAGTAACAATGCCACGTTTTCTAACCAAAGTGGTAAACTTCAGCAAAAAGACTGTTAGAATCAAATGGGACTGGGCCGGGCACGTCTACAGGATGTTCCCTGATTGATTGACCAAACTCATATGCGAATGGGTGCCGCAAGACGGTTATAGGCGAAGAGGCAGATCCCAAAAGCGATGCGGGGATGATCTCTAAAAGTATAAGAGAAACTGAGTGCAAATTGCTGTCAATAGAGAGATGTGGAAGTTTAGGGGTTGCCCAGCTGTGGGACATTTTAAGCTAATATGACCACGTTTTATTGCTACGAAAGCTATCCGCAATTGGTATTAGGGGAAATTTGTATAGATGGTTTTCTTCATATATAGATAACAGATGTCAAACCGTTGTGCTTAATGATTTTTCTTCTAGAGCAATGTTTGTACAATCTGGAGTGCCTCAAGGGTCTCTATTAGCCCCACTTCTGTTCATAATTTTTACAAACGACATCAATGAATGCTTTACTAACTCAAAAATAATCATGTATGCCGACGACATGAAAATATTGAGCTGTATAAAAACTTCGGCTGACTCGATTTGCCTTCAGGACGATCTTAATCGATTTACTGCATATTGTACGCGCAATAAACTAGAACTTAACGTGTCAAAGTGCTTCATCTGCACCTTTACCCGCAAACCAAAGCCCATCCACTACACATTCAATGGAAAAGCAATCTCGAGAGTTAGTTTCATAAAAGACCTGGGCATAATATTTGACTCCAAATTAAAATTTGATTTACATATAAATGACATCGTCAAAAGAGCCTCCAGATCTCTAGGGTTTGTTATGAGGTTATCATCTAGTTTCAAATCTATTAAGACTATCAAAATTTTGTATTGTGTTTTCGTTCGCAGTCTCCTTGAGTATTCTTCACAGGTGTGGAATCCTTTTTATAATATATACATCGACAGAATTGAAGGAATTCAAAAAAAGTTCATAAGATATATTCAGTTTCGTTCCAAAACTTATTCGCCTAATTATGTTATTAGTTGCAAAAAATTTCACTTATTACCACTAGCAGAGCGAAGGCGCATTGCTGATTTAGCTTTTTTACATAAATTAGCGAATGGATCAGTTGATTGCCCCGAGCTCTTAGGTGGTTTAGGCCTACGAACTCCCACAAATCTTATTAGAAGGCCGCAACTATTACATATAACCCATGCTAACTCAAAATACTATCAGAATTCCTTCCTTATTCGAAGCAGTAAACAGTTTAACTCAATAATGCACGATAAGGACATTGACCTGTTCTGTACAAGTATCCATGAGCTGAAGAGGATATTGAGCGATGCTTTCTTTTTGTGAACCTCGTCTAATGTAGCAACTTCTTTTCTTTTTCCATATATCTATTTCCACACATATATATATATATATATATATATATATATATATATATATATATATATATATTATACGATAAATTGGAATATTATACTAACGTATTTATAGGTGAAAACTTGTAATTGGCCTTCTGTTACATATATATTTTAATTTACTGTATGTATTATCTGTTAGTTTTCTGAATGTAAAAAATAAAAAAATAAATAAAATAAAAATAAAATTTCCTAGAAGGACTAGGCTGAGGTACTGTCAGAACACCCATGTGTGTTCCACGGAAAACGGACTATCAACGAATTAAGATACGCCCCTCGAAGTAATAGGTGGTGGCTCTATCGCCATTACCGGGCACATATTCCCGGCTCTGAAGATTCGAATCCGAATCGGCCTTGCAATCATACCGTAGTACAACTGCGCCACCGAGGCAGTGAATAATATCGGTACAATAATAATAATTTATCTATATTATGTGAATAAACATTAAAATGTGCAATTATGGTGTGTGGCAGCCAACCTGAACTGCCCAGAGTAGTGGAATATGGCCTAACCACTCTTAATCGATTACTCGGTTGGAAAAGAGTGCTTTGCTAAGAAGTGGAAGATTGTAACCCAATTTGTTTCTTCGCAAAATACGACGGTAAAATTGCCACCTTATTAATATGTTTAGCATTTTGTATTGTACAGTCAACAATAATCTAATATTTTTCCAATATCTCATTTTTAATTTCATCTACACTTCTGTCTTCTTACTTAGGTTGTGACCTGGCTAATTTAATTACAATTTCAAATATTTTAATTGATGCATACATACATGTGATCATACATTATCATTTCTTTAACAAGCTTCCCAACAGTTTAAGAGAACTTCCAATTAATAAGTTTAAAAAAGTAATAAAAGCTAAGCTGTGTAAAAAGGCATACTATAGAATTTCAGATTATGTGGAAGATAAAACTGCTTGGGAATAAATTTATCATGTTTTGAATCAAACTGACATTATTGTAACTTGTGACATGAATCATTTTAATTGTAAATGGCGATATAAAAAAAAAAAAGAAAAAGACAGAAAAAAGAAGACAGTTGGTGTTGCTGAGGGAGTTTCTTGCGCCGCTTCTTCTTCACAGCCACAACACGTTCCGAAGCGGTGGTAGCAGAAAAGGACGATTCAAAAGATCTTGTGAAAGACTATTTGAATAAAGAATATTTTGATTTGATTTGATTTGTTTTATATTGTGTCCCCGAAGACGTGAGCAAAGGTTTTACTAGTACTATCGACATTTCACCGAGCTGTGATGGCGACCATCCGCTTGCCAGTGAAAATGTTGGTCCCGGTCAATCTCGATAAGTTTTTTTAAGACATAGTTTTTTTAGAAGAATATTTAAAAAAAAAGTAAAATTCACATCAACGGATGTTGTAATTATTAGCTTTACCACGATTTTTCATTCTTTTTGTTGTATATCACAGTAAGGCAGTTCCCCACACCAGTTTCTTGCCTAAATACCGCCGTATTCCCTAACATTCGGCTGATGAACGCGATAAAATCACTGAGGTCAACTTTAAAAGGCACGGAATCGAATAAAAAACATCGATATACAAATAATGTCGATTTAAACGCACCACTTGGGTTAAACAATAGAGTGTATTGGCGTCGACCGGGCAGGGCTCCGACACTCGACCATCTGTGAGATTTCGTACCGAACTCCAGATCGTCATATTCTGATTATTAATTTGAATTGCAGCTTGAATACACTGCAAACATTTACAATTTGATTTAAGGGATTTTTTTAGAGTGGAGTTTTTTTGTAACACTAATGCTTGTTTGAAGATTTTTGAGTTCTTTGTTTTCTAGATTATAAGGGAGACTATGGCTTGTTTATTTGCCGTGTCTATAATTATAATCTACCAGCAGGTATTACACATAGATACAGTTGTAGTACCATACAAAAGTTATAACCGAGAGTCGTGAATTTTCGGTCGTTAGATTTATTTTGCTAATGTGAACTGAAAATAATAAGTAAAATAACTACGAGTGCAGCCTTTTATTATGATGCAATTATTTAGTATTATATTAAACACTAAACAAATCTATACTAATATAATAAAGCTGAAGAGTTTGTTTGTTTGAACGCGCTAATCTAAGGAACCGCTGCTCTGATTTGAAAAATTATTTCAGTGTTGTATAGTACATTCATTGAGGAATGCTATAGGCTATATATTATCACGTTATGACCTATAGGAGGGAAGCAGTAGTGATATTTCTGGCAAATACGAGGAAATTTTATTCGCTTTTGATGGTCCGATTGGTCGATACTCTAAATTGAAAGTAGGAATTGAGTATTTTGACCGCCATTTTGAAACATGTACCTGTACCCGGGTGGAGCCGGCAAGGACCGCTAGTATTAAATAAAAGTAAAGGCTAAAGTGAAGTAGGTAATGTAAATATTTTAGACATGGATGACTCAATTTTTTATGTCATTTTTCGATTTATAGAAGCTGATAATGATTAAATTCAGATAAGTGATTATGTACCTACTGCTTTGGTATTAATATTTATTGCAAATTGCTTGCTTGATAAGGGGATTATAAATTAAGGGACAACATTAATTATCCATATATTCTACTACAAATCTCCAATTAAAATGTATAATAAATTATTTCCTTGTTATTACATAACTCACGACATCTATGGATTATTTAGAAAAGTGTACCTTATCATTTTCAAATGACAAATACAATTTACTTTTAGCTTTTCGCAATATAATTTATTTGTATAAATTATATTGCGAAGATAAAATTTAAGAGTAATATGCAACATAAGTAATGGCATATATGCGATTTGAGGCAATAAGTACAATAATAAGTTGCAAAAATATTTTATTTGCCCACAATAAAACTTGACCGTTTTATTGTATTTGAAATACATTTCAGAACGACTAATATTACGTCACCTTATGACAGTGACATTGACATAACCCAATGTGGATACAAAATTAAAAATTTAGTTTTCCGGCAATCGCTGTATAATTTAAACTGAAATCATGTTGAATTAACTATTTAATATACAGAACGCAACAAATCAAACATTCATAATGTGGCAAATGTTACAGAATCCGTCATGCCAATTGATGCGACAAAGGTAAAACTACCGTTCCATTAACATCTTTTTTCGCGTGTTTATCAAGAAGATTATTGATAAAAGTAACAATTATTTATATTTTTCAGATTACTGACATCCAAACTAACGTTTACTTCACAAATATTATCAAAAACAAACCTTCAAATGTGGTAAAAACTTTCGTGACTGAAGTGAAGACGTCTTCCGAAAAAAGTACAAAATCGGGCCTTTTACTCCTCTGTAGTCCTTGGAAACTATGTGCTGGTGTCAGTTTAGGACTTGGAGCTCGGTATTTACTAGATAATGGCTATGTATACTGCAAAGCAGCGCAGCATTCGAGAGTTATACAAAGACGGCCGAACTTGCAAGAGGACAGTGCAAAGTTCGATTGGGAAAAATTGTTAAGTTATTTGAAACCTCACAAGTGGCTGTTAGTTGCCGCTGTCGCTGTAAGTAATGACTTATTGACAAAAGACTTATTTCATGTCAAAGTTACATTGTATTTTAAAAAAACATGTGTTTCATTGCAAAATTTTTAGTTGCATTATGTCTGTAGTCATTAAAACTATCACCAGGCTTCGTTTTCGCTAGCAGTCTTGATATATTCTTTATACGAATTTAAATTCTTACATGGTCCTACATGACCCACTTTCAATATGTAACCCATATATTTTGATCTGTTGGTTAGTTAAGTCAATTAGCAAATTAATCAACATGTACAAACACAATAAAATAAATATTATACTTGCTTTGCAGTGGTATTTATATTTATTACTATGAAGTGTTTATTTTGTTCTTATGTTATTTATTCATAAGTGTTTCATTATTTTTTCAGTCAGCCTTAGCTGTGGCATTTCTCAATGTATACATTCCTGCTATGTTGGGAGTGGTGGTCAATGTATTGGCTGGTATGAGGAACAATGGAGGAGATTTTATTGAACAAATTAAGCTGCCTGCTTTGAAACTTATATCTCTGTATATTGGACAGGTAAAATATTTACTTCGGTCATAATTTTAGAATGAGTTTAGTGGAATTACTGGCTTTTTTTGTCCTCTTTTTTTCTTCTACTACCTGGTGTTATCCTGGCTGGTGCTTGCCATTTCGACTGAAACTTTCCTTGAAAATATTTAGCCAACACTTCTTTGATCTACCCCTCTGTTGAGGCTCATGCACACATTGCCCACATACCTCTGTGGTTTCCTTCTGGTTTTGTATTATGTAATAAACATGATGCTTAAACAAAAGCTTCATTAGCAGTAGATTATACTGACAGACTACAGCTATTCTATACTAATGTATTAATATAATACTATGCAGGCCCGGATCTAGGGGGGGGCAAGTCGGGGTGCGTGCCCCGGGCGGCAAGTTCAGGGGGCGGCATATTGAATCTTGGGAGACAACTACAAAACTCATCAATAATGTAACACCACTTACACTTTTTTTTTTCGCCGTGCACGAATTAGTGATTATGCGATAGAGGCGCGTGAAAAAGAGATGAAAACTTAATATTTGGAATGTATAATAATTTATCCATCTCAACAATTACGTTTAGTTTCAAATATCCAATTTGTGTTTAGTATTTAGTTTTAGTTGATTAACCATCGAACGTCTTTTATGTGTTACAGGCAGTGGCGAATTTACTAGTAAGCTGAGTAGGTTTGATCCTAGGGCGGCAAATTTAAAGGGGCGGCAAATCTGGGCCAATTTTTTTTGTTTTGATTTACTGAAATAATAAAAGGCCATATTATACACATTGAAAAAATGGGGTTTGAAAATTAAGAATAGTTAAAATATTTCAGTAATATGTTCCCACGTTTCCACGTTGACAATTTAATAATAAACACTTTATTAAATATCTATACTTGGATCTTCTTCTTCTACCGGGCGTTATCCCGGCCGGTGCCAGGGTCCGCCTTCGGGCAAATTCTCCTCCATTTCGCCCGATCTTCGGCATCCTCAATAGTAAGGCCATTGACCCTCATATCTTCCTTGACGACATCGAGCCAGCGCTTCTTTGTCTACCCCGCGGTCGAGGTCCGGGAATATTGAGGCTCAAGCACAATTACCGACGCACTCCTGCGGTTTCCTTAGGACGTGACCATACCATCTCAAGCGGGATTCCTGGAGTTTATCAGCCACATCGCGGACACCAAGACTGCCACGGATGTGCTCGTTACGGATTTTGTCCAAACGCGTAACGTTGCACATCCACCGCAGCATCTTCATCTCCGCGACGTAGACCTCCTGGACGTGCCGCTTGAGGGCAGGCCACGTCTCAGACCCATACAGGAGCACCGGCCGCACGATGCTTTTATAGGTGAGACCCTTGAGCCTCATCGGCATCGTCCACTTAGCCCAAGCAGCGCTTATACGGGCTTTGACGTCAAGGGCGATGTCGCCGGACTCATGCAGTACGGACCCAAGGTACTTGAACTTGTCCGTCTTCACGGCAAGTTCGTTCCCTATCACGATGCTTTGGGGGTCCGTTCTCCCGCAAGCCATGTACTCGGTCTTCGCCACATTTAATTTCAGACCACCGCTCTCAAGCGTTCCTTCCACCGGTTGACCTTGCGCTCCAAAAGTCGCCGGTCCTCCTCCACCAGTGCAATGTCATCGGCATACGTCCAACAACCAGGGCGCAGGGTCCTGGATGTGAGACGTAATGGCGTCGAGTACAACACTGAAGAGGAATGGACTCAGCGCCGAGCCTTGGTGCACACCGACATCAATCGGGAAAGGATTCGTATCGTCAACGGCGGTCCGAACGAAGGACTCGGATCGGAGGTACATGTCTCTGATAATGTCCACATAGGCTTCCGGTATCCCTTTCATCCTCATCGCCCACCAGATTGCCTGTCGCGGCACACAGTTGAAGGCCTTCAGCAGGTCCAAGAAAGCTATGTGCAGTGGCGTCTTCTTCGCTCTGTATGCCTCGCCAAGCATCCTGAGTGCAAATATCGGGTCGGTAGTACCACTGCCAGGACGGAAGCCGTATTGACACTCAGAGATAGTACACTCTTGGCGGAGCCTGGACTCGATGACGCGTTCGAAAAGCTTCATGGTATGACTCATGACATTAATGTCACAATAATTACCGCATTCCTGAACACAGCCTTTACCCTTGTACACGGGAGTTATCACACTCAACCGCCATGAGTCAGGCATGTTTTTGGTATTCAGGATGCGGTTAAATAACGCAGCAAGAAGCTCCACACTATGAAGCCCCAACGACTTCCACGCCTCTATCGGAATATAGTCAGGCCCTACCGCTTTCCGGTTCTTCATGCGACGAAGACTATACAGAACTTCTTCAGGTGCAACAGGTGCAACAAGACCTTGATTCGGGGGCAATTCGGGGTAGGACACTCCCAAGTAAATATCTATACTTGGATATTATAAAATATTCCAATAGTGATACATTATAAAAAAATCTTGCTTAAATGTGAAAAAACCCCTATTAACATTGATTATAGTCTTTAGAGTTCCTTGCTAAAAATATAGTTTTTTTTCAAATTGGTTATTTATTGTTTACACGCACCCCGTGGTCAAGGGACGGCAAAATTCCTTCACGGTTTCCTTTGCCTGGCGTAAGAGGCGATTAATAGGGGTCATTGGGGTCGCTGGCAAACTCTAAGATGTGCGGCAGAACTCGTGGCTTCATAGCGGACGCCCACGGTTAGGGCGTCCGTTGCAGAGAAAATCTATGCCTACCTAAGTTGTGAGGAGCCATATAAGGAAGTGCGCCGGGTGGCACGGCGAGTCTACTAGGTGTTACTCGCTCATCCGCATCGCCTATTATCCGTAATACATCCAACCTGGCTGCAAAATCTATGCGGTACGGACAATAATTGTCCCCGTGCGTCAGATTGGAAGGCTGGAGACCTCGACATGCACCTTATGATTTCCCCGTAGATATCGATTTAAAAAAAGGTATTGTATTCACTCCGTTTTTAGGAAATTGAGTTTGAATCAGATCTGGAAGTTTTGACTGACAAGGCTATCCTTATAATATCCGCCATAATATCTGTGCCGCTGTATGTATGTATAATGTAAATAAATGTATGTGTATGGTGTCCTACCACGAGATCTATTTCAGTCTACTCTGCCCTATTAACCATAAGACGTTCTATGGAATCGTTAATTCGTCGTGAGAAATTACCGAATATTCGAAGTATATGGGGCCGTACTATCTCGGAAAGACGCTACTTGATGCCGAGTTCTTGAAACGTTTGTGTGGAATTCGGACCTGATATTCCAAGCATTCCAACACCTCATCTCTAGGGAAGCTACATTTTTCTTCTCCCGTAACGTCCATGTTTCAGCGGCATACAGAAATACGAGAAAGTGCTCGGACAAGCCTGATCTTTAGTAGCTTTTGTAGTAGTACGATTCCTCCATATTTTCCTGAGTTTCTCCATTGCCCCTCTAGCCATCGCCATACATCGTTTTATCTCAATGATACAACCACCATTGTTATTTTTATACAGCCCAGGATAAATGTACAACTGAACCAGTCTTGGAGGAGCCCAGCGACAGTTTGTGATGTATATTGAAATCCCCCAAGACCATTTCAGCCGACGGGAACTGCGTCCACCCGTCATCAGCCACATGGCTGAGATACCTGAACAGCCGCGTCGTCTCATTTTCCCCGTTGTGAGACCTGTAAAGGCACACGTCGATGCGGCTCAGGAAACCAAGATTCACGTGCAAACACAAAGCGGAGAAGGGGGGGGGGGGGGGGCTCCATGCAGCTTAAACGGTGACAGTAGATGTCCAACCGAATATACATACAAGCATACCCCGACTTTAGGCTTGAAGCTTTCTTCAAGCGAATAACCAGGGTACAGCAGGTAGGAATATTCGGCCGGACAACGAATCCGCATCTCCATCAAGAAGAGCAAAGCAGACTAGACCGTCTCGAAATGGTGGTGGACGGCATTAAGGTCGTTTGGAGTTTGCGGATGTTGGTGAACTCCATAGTGAACGCGATGGTGGGGTTATGCACCGCTGAAAGACCTGCTTTGTTTAATTGCGCTGTCATGAAGTTGAAGGGATGGGTTTGATGAAGAGGCACCGAGAAGCCAACGTCCGGGCATTAAGTAGGCCGAATGGGCACCGGCATGAAAGGGCCGGCATGGCGCTAAATGTCGGCCACATCCGGTCACCAACCGGCACGACGTACCCGCCCAAGATTATGTGCGACATGGTGAGGCAGCCCCTCGTGGTGGTTAGCCACAGTTGGGCTCTTGTACTGTACTGTCTCTTTGGCCGGCGGGTCAACACTCCTCCCTTTGTTAGTGATCAAAAATACGTACAAAATCACTATCAGATCACTATTACGGTCTTTACGCCCCGTGGACGGCAATCGCTACCCAGATGGACACTTAAGTTCTACCACCACGAACTGTGTCACTCATTTGGCACTACCCAGGGGTTACGTGTAGGAAAACTAGAGTCAAAGCTTACAGACGTGTGTGACGTTAACCCTCAAAAGTGACGCTAATACAAAGCGTGTAAAAATGCTTAACATGGTGGTAAAATGACGTTCTTTCCCGATGTCCCGTGTTGAGTGGGCGTCTGGTTGCTAAAAATGATGATGATGATTAAAATAAAAATATAGGCAAGGGGGGGGCGGCATTTTTCAATTTTTGCCCCGCCTCGAAAAAAACCTAGATCCGGCGCTGATACTATGTTAAACCCACAAACTGTCCATTGGCGTAGCTTGGGGGCATTTTGAATGGAAATGACACTCTGAGCTCATGGTGCAGATATGTTTCATCTGAAAAAGTGATATGTGGGTGAACCAGAGTTAAAATTTTATGACATATACTTTTTACGATTTAGATATACTAATGAGATTTCGATAAAAAATAATTGATTATGCTCTGGCTGACTGCACTACACACACCTGATGGTAAGCGCAAATAATGTCCAGCCAGAGTATTGAATGACATCAGATGGCAGTTCCATGCCATTTGATTCAATTATACCGGCCTGCTAAGATGTAGGACCCAGGATTATAGGGAGGAGAGAATATGCATGACGGTAAACAATTCCACAGCTTGGTGGAGCGGCAAAAAAATGATTTGCAAATCTTTTGGTTTGTGCCGAGTTGGTTTGGATCATCAAGCTATGCTTCTTAATATACTAAAGAGATAGAATGTGATTGTAATTATCATCTATTTTTTTTATTCCAGGCAGCCTTTACCTTCTTCTATATCCATCTGTTATCGCAAGTAGGTGAAAAAGTAGCGGCACAGATGAAGCAAGACCTGTTTATATCCATACTAAAACAGGATATGACATTCTTTGACCAGGAGAGGACAGGAGAACTTGTAAATAGGTAATCATGTTACTAAATGCATTATTTTTTTGTATTTAGAAATGTAGATGACTTTTTATATACTTATGATTAAATTGTTGAAAGAAATGTAGAAGAAAATTTGAAAGTTGTAAGCAAGTAAATAAATCGATCAATCAATAAGATAATTGCCAACCGCAGACTAGTCAAACATATTCTATATGAAATTATGTGGTAACATAAAATATAAAGTAATGATAATAAATTATTTTTTACAGGCTTACAGTAGACGTTCAGGACTTCAAGAGTTCATTTAAGCAGACAATATCTGGAGGTCTAAGAGCAATGACACAAGTGAGTGTTTTTAATATTTTAATATAAAGCGCCTTTTACATTGGGAGAGTTTTTGGTTTCTTGGTGACATGTCGCCAGCCCGACATCACACACGAATGAACATTTTTATGACGTTTTGAGTGTCGTCGGGCAACTGAACACATGCCGCCAACATATCGGCGTGCAACATGTGCGGGAGCTTGTCGCCGACATTATTTTCTTATAGGTAGGGTTGTCTGTCTTGTAGAACGTTGACGACGTTCCGCCTCGCCTTTGGTGTGTAGTGTGCTAAATCTTAACACAATGCAACTTTTTTATATCCTTACGATCACGTATCGTCGAGGCGAGAAACTCTCCTGGTGTTAATAGGCCAATGTACTACTAAAACTTGACACAAGTCACGTGCCATTTCAGTAGTATATTTCCGCCTTAAGTGTTGAATAATCTGTCTTTTAACTGTTATGTTATTTTTTCCAGGTGGTCGGTTCTGCAGTGAGCCTCCTAGTGATATCTCCTCATTTGACCGGCCTCACTATGATCTGCGTGCCTACAGTGGTTATTGGTGGTACATTCATTGGCTCTTTGTTGAGGAAATTGTCTAGGGAAGCCCAGAATCAGGTAAACTGTTAATAATTATTTTCTTGCTTGAATATTTATAAATATTATTTTAGATTTTTAATTACTGCTGTTATTTTCTCTATGAATTTGTGGTACGGAAATATTATTGGGTACCTTAGGATCCCGAGTTTGTTTCCTAACATTGTCAAATATTTTGCATTATGCTGTCTTCCTTATTTTCTTTGTATGCATTTTTTTGTTCTTACAACTCGCGTTCTGTTACCTTTGTGTGGACTGTATTTAAAGACTAGTTGGTCCCGTCTGCCATAGTTTTTTAAAGGAGAATTTCTGAAACATAGGAGCTTGTATTGAGCATTAAATTTGCTATACATAATAATTCTGATAATTATACATCACAGATAGAAAAAGCGACGTTAGTGGCGGAGGAAGCGATATCAAACATGCGAACGGTAAAAGCGTTCGCCGGGGAGGAGAGCGAAGCGGAATTGTTTGGGCGGGAGTGTGAAGCCGCCGCGGAGCTTAGTATGGAACTCGGGCTGGGCATAGGACTGTTCCAGGCTGGGACCAATCTGTTCTTAAACGGGTGAGTGTAGGTTAGAGATTGTAAAACTTAGTATCGGTGCGAAGGTTGTTGTGTCTCAATGAAATTTACTTTTTTGTATCTTAATCTCAAGAACTACTGGTTCGAAATGAAAAAATATTTTTGTGTTGGATAGGCCATTTATTGAGGAATGCTATAGGCAATATATACCATTGAAAAATAAAGCAAATACGAGGAAAAAAAATATGTAAAAATAATAATAATAAAACATTTATTTCAGATAAAATCCATAGAATAATAATACAGTAGTCAGCACACAATTATCATAATGTCAATCAGTCCATTAATTTGGAGAAAAACTAAAATAAAAAGAAAATCATACACATTTCATAATGAAGAGTAAAATAATAATAAGGATATGTCAGTCTTGTCCGGTAATTATACACATCCATTTATGTTGGATCGGACAATCAGTGCGAGAAGCAATCATCCCGAGGATGCTATTACTACTGTCTCTCACTCGTCTTAATAAAGAGGCAACCTTTTTTCGGATTATAGCTTGATAGCCATCCGTCCGAGCATCAGCAAACATTTGCGAAGCACTGCAGTAGGGAGGCAGCCGCAACAGCACCCTGAAGATGTTGTTATATTGAACGCGCAGGGCCTTGGCAGCCCGCTGAGTATGATTCACCCATAGACTGCTCGCGTAAAACGATTGACAAAATGCCTTAAACAAAGTAATTTTTACTGGGGAGGAGCACCGTGCGAATCTACGGGCAATCATGTTTCCTCGGACCGCCAATGCCCTGCGCTCCCGCTCCAAATCTGCGTCATCAGATAATTCATCCGTCACAATGTGGCCCAGGTACTTAAAACTGGTCACTCTCTGCAGTTCCTTATCATATAATTTTATTGAAGGAACACGAACTGGAATGGGTGCACCTGACTTACCCTTGAAAAGCAGAACTTTACTTTTTGCTTTATTGTAGGTCAGTCCATGTTCCCCAGCGTAGGTCTCGCATATAGCCAACATCTTACGAATAGCACCTACCGATGGTCCCAGCAGCACCATATCGTCCGCGTAGCTAATATTATTGACGCATACACTATCAATATGACAACCGGTATGAGTGCTGCTGAGCTCACCGATAAGGTCATTTATGTACAAGTTAAATAACAAAGGAGAGGTCAGCCCCCCCTGCCTCACGCCACACTCCATGCCATACGACCCGGACAAAGCTCCCGCCCATCTCACCTGGTTCCGCTGGCAGTCGTACCATTCCTGTAAAACTGATATGACCTCAACCGGTATACCCACTCTGCCCAGTTTGTCCCAAAGCTTATCATATAGGACTGTGTCAAACGCCTTAGACAAATCTAGGAAGCACGCGTATACCGGTGTTTTCCTGTCCGTATAATATTGAACAGCCTGCTTAAGACATAATATCGCACTTTCAGTGGAAAGCCCGTTTCTGAAACCGAACTGGGCTTCATGCAGTTTGATGTGTTTGTTAAGAATGTTATTAAGCAGACCGTCTAACACCTTGGCCAATATGGTCGCAAGAGAGATGGGTCGATAGTTATTCATATCCGAGACGTCCCCAGTTCTGTTCTTAATAATTGGAACCACTATAGTTTTAGTAAGTTCCTCTGGTAAATAACTATGGCAAAGGCAGAGATTATAAAACAGGGATAGGACGCGTGGCAGGTGGACTCCAGCATGCCTAAGATGCTCGATGCTGAGACCATCATATCCAGGAGATTTACCTCTATGCATGCTATTAATAACTTTTTTAACCTCCTTCGATGTAAAACTGATATCTCTTTTCTGGATGATGGTTCCAGCAACGGGCGACCGAAACACACCAGTATTACGCTGCGGTGTCACCTTGAAGTGTTTACTAAACGCATTTGCAATCAAGTGATGGTCAAAAATACCATTAATACTCACAGGAAGACCAGGCTTCTGGTTAAATTTTCCGGTATCTTTCCAGAACTGTGAAAAATTATTAGCGGAATGATGGGATGCAAGTGCATCCATTTTAATTTGTTCCTGCCTATCCTGGCACCATCTTAACTTCTGCTTAAACAACTTCCTACTTTCTACCATGTCAACATATGTCTGACCATTCTTAGGCTTGCCATCTTCCACCCAGGCCAAAAACCTCAACCTGGCCTCTCTATGGTAACTTACAACATATTTGTTCCATCCCGCAACATAACCACCTCTCCTTCGAGCCTTGACCCTTTTACAAGTATCTGTTGCTGCATCCGACAATATAGTGACCAGTTTTAAGTACATATTTTTTATTAATAACTTGTGTTCAACATTGGAGCACATTCCATCACAACAACTACTCATTTCCATCGGAAAATCAATTTCTCGCAGTTGGGCATAACATAGTTTATTATATTTCCGGATTTGCTCAGCCGTACGTTCACGCCAAATAACTCCACTGAAAACCGGTGCACAGATTGGTAACTGTTTATACGATACTAAATCCAAGTTACAATCAATTATCAGTGGGAAATGATCAGACCACTGCACATCATACTCGACTAACACGTTAACCACTGTCGACAACGCTGCATTTGTGACTACACAATGATCCAACCATCTCACGCAACCATGTGCCTCGCTAATGAAGGTGTAGGTATCATCCGTATTCATACTATTAAGGTCTATGCAAATCCAGTGCTGGTCTTCACAAAAGTCTAATAAGTGATTACAAAAGAGCTCACTTGGATGTGCATTGAAGTCACCCAGAACGTAAACCGCCGAACAATCGCTATTTTCTTCTGCAATAGCACTGATTGAGCTCAAACACTGTGTGAATACAGGCAGATTCTCAGCACAATCAGTTGGCATATACACACTAAAAACCATAACAGACGCACCACTCACTTGCAATTTTACCGCTGATAAACGAGCATCATTACAATCGATAACAGTGACCGATCGAAACACACTCTTTCTCCAAAGTATGGCTACTCCTCCATATGGCCTGCCCTTCAAAAGGCCAGCTGAGACATCTACTGCTGATGTTCCCGTACTCCCGAAATCCGTACTAACTGCCTCCAACTCCGACAACTCATGAGGCAGTAACCACGTTTCCTGAAGCGCAATGATATCAGCTTTGCCACATAGATCTCTTACTCCATCTAACGACCTTTTCAGAGACTTGCAGTTAAATGAAACGAATCTTACATTTCCCCGCCTATCCATTAATAATATTTGTCGTTTGATGCCTCATAGCCACACTTTGTTGATGGCTTTCATTCTTCCCTGTCATATGTACGAAGCGCCTGAATGATATACCGATAGGCCACGTACTGTCATCAAGAAACGTATGCACGTTAATTTTGCTCACATATATTTTAAAGGCGCTGTAGTTACGTTCCCTCGCCATTTTAATTTTAATAGGAACAACTTCTTCTTTAGTTTTGGCGAATATGTACTCTGCCACATCCTCCACTGAAACATCCTTGTGGACATTGGTGATAAATAGGGGTATTTTAGAATCAGCTGGCTTAAGCTTACTATTTTCATCAATGCGTGCTATACCTCTAGATGTTGTGAATTTGTTCTTAAACTTTCTTTTGTTCTGCACTACAGTCCACTTATCATTGCCAGATTGTTGATTGATCTTTTCAACCCTCGCTATCGTCGCAAACGATCGCTTCTGCTCTAAATCATTAATTTGCCTATTCTGTTTACGCTCCAAACTGTCTGTAATGACGAGTGCCTGCTCGCTATTATTCCCCGCTGTCTCGCCGTCACAATGACTCATAGAGCTCACTTCCAATGCCGCCCCCGGGTCCGGCGCGGGCGTAGTACATGGGTGTGTAAACCCCGCCACAGGTGTATTCAACGACACCGACTCAGTTTCTGCAATATTTACCCTACGTGCTTTTTTATTTACGTAGGAGGGTGTCTGATTGGGCGTACAAAATAACGAATCATGTTTGAAATGATCAGTTATTGATTTTAATTCATTTAATTGATCAATAGTAGCATAATTGTTCTTGATCTTATCTAGCTGAGACTTCAATAAAACAATATCTTTTAAAAGACTTGTTACATCAACATGGTCGAAAGTAACCGGCGGTAATCTGTGCAGTTCCTTAGCCACAAAAATGGGTATTTTCTCAGGATCAGTACTTTTAATCACAGTTAAAATATCTTCCAAATCTCTTTGTATTTTACCATCATTCTTCTTCTTCCGTTTAATGTTCCTGATATTGGTGGAGATGGAATCGAAAAGGAGTTTCTTCGACTTTTCAACTTCCTCAACACTAAACGTTGAAACACATATACGCATTAAACTTTCCTGATCCATCACATCAACTTTATTCATAATAAACGACAACAACTCATCGATAACAACGTTGCAATTTATACATTTTATTGTATGCGATGTCATTATCGCTGACATTCATGACATGATATAATGCAAATTTTATTCGCTTTTCGTGGTTCGATTGGTCGATATTCTAAATTGATGGCGGAATTAAAAATAGTAAAGATGAAGATGATGAGGTCACTCTAATTCTAAAGGTGCGATATGTTCATTTGGAATTTGTTTTAAAAACTATCATACAGCGACATCTACAGTCATCTATTTGGTGCAGTTTGGTAGTAAAAAGATCAGTTTTTTGTACAAACGTATGTTTATTGTACAGCGACATCTACCAGCATCTACTGAAACTAGTCACACCACATTCACCACCAGCCTAAATTTCCAGCATGGTTCTCGGCACGATGTTTCTGGGCGGCCACCTGATGTCGACAGGTCAGATGTCGGCGGGCGACGTGATGGCGTTCCTTGTGAACGCGCAGACGGTGCAGCGCTCGGTGGCGCAACTGTCGCTGCTGTTTGGCGCCGTCGTCAAGGGGGTCAGCGCGGGGGGGAGGGTTTTTGAGGTAAAGTAATATTTTAATAATATATACAGGGTATATCAAGACTGCTACCGAAAACGAAGCCGGGTGGTAGTTTAAGCGACTTCAGACACAATGCAACAGAAAAAGTTGCAAAAAAAAGCGAAAATTTTTTTTTTGTTATTTTTTCCTATGACCATATTTGGGTGGTAAATACATTTTTTTCTAAAATAACAGTGTATACCCTTTTATTTATAGATAATCTAAGGTATAAAAGTGTTTAAATTATTATTTTATCAAAAACTATGGATTTACCACCCAAAAATGACGATATTTAAAAAATCATATAAAATAATTGTCACGTTTCTTTTCGAAATTTTTGGTTGCATTGTGTTTGTAGTCACTTAAACTACCACCCAGCTTCGTTTTCGGTAGCAGTCTTGAGATACCCGGTATAGGCGGTTCATCGCCTCTACCAGAATCGGCCAGAGCGTCTCGCGTGGGCATTTGGAATGATTTCACAGCCAGATTACAAACCAAGTTATTTTAATTCGACAAGACTAATATATTGCGAGGAACAATAGCGATTCGTCCGAGACGTGGTGCGCAGCTCATCAAACTCCTTATTCCTCTTTTCCAAAAACATGACAGCGCTCCATCGATCAGACGCTCCGCTAGACTGACAACTGCCTATCTTGTTCCTACACAACTCAACAGATGGCGCCAAGGATGCCAGCGCCTTCATATAATAATATTACAGAGTTGTGCAAAAAGTGGGCTAGACGGTTATTTTGCTATGTACGTTGAAAAGCGACTGTCTCGGTGGCGTAGTTTTACTAAGAAACGGTTACAAAGCTGAGGTTTCGGGTGTGAATCCCGGGTTGGGTCACTGTGACCCCAGTTGAGCCCGATATGGCAATAGGTTCGCCACATATCACATCGTGGCACGGAACATACAAGGCGAAATGTGAGTGTCCTGGCGCCTCTGCCTACCCCTTCTGGGAAAAATGCGTCGTTTATGTATGATTCGAGGACAAAAATACGCATTTTTTTAACTGAATATATCCTTTTACCAGACGACTGGCATTATTATGTAGACAAGGTTTTTTTTAAACTAACAATCAGAATCAGTGCTGTCATTGTATTGTGTCTCTCTAGTATTCAAAATGTCTTTTTTTCTCAGTATATCAACAAGGAGCCAACAATGGACACATCAGGCAAGAAGATAATTAAGTATCACGAGTTCCACGGAGACATTGAGTTCAAGGATGTCACGTTTGCGTACCCAACGCGGCCAGAAGCAGTAAGTATCAAGATTCTTTATAAATCTATTTTTTTTGTCCTATTTCTGGGCAAAGGCGTCTATTGCTCCACTTTACTCTGTCTTCGGCGATTTGGCTTGCTCTCTTGCCATTTTGGTGCGAATGCATCTAGATCGTCTTTCCATCGCATCTTCTTTGGTCTTCCACGTTTTCTCCGGCCATTCCCAGATTTCCAGCTTGTAGCAAGATTGGGCTAACAGTTTGGATCCATTCCAGTCATGGGTCATGCCATTTTTTTTATTGCACTGAATGGTGACACGAGCATGTTGTTTTTCTGATGGTAAGCGATACGACCGCTCATAAACAGTGACAAAACCAAACAACACCTTGAAATACTAAGCCATGCTTGGCATTTTACTGCGCTTGCCATAAGACATAAGATTTTAAGTCTCGAATATGTCCAGTAGTTACTCTGGCTACAATATCCTTTGAACCGAAACACAACAGTGTATTTACTCTGCTGTTCGGCGGGAAAAATAGATATTGCGATGGTACCTACCGAGGCGGGCTCTCACCTATGAGAGACCTTAAGTGTGGATTGATACTCTATCGAACTTATAACCAAGAGCATTAATGTTATTTTGCCCTAGCAAAAAAGTCACTTGTGGTCTGTTGATAGTGAACCTTATGTGAACTGCCAAAACAATACTTTTATTTTTATTATATAGTTTTTCATGGTATGGAGCTTAAACTTAGGCCTGTTTACATTTCAGACGGTACTAAGAAATTTCAACTTGAAAATACCGGCGGGTAAAACGGTGGCAATAGTGGGCACTTCGGGGAATGGAAAATCGACCATAGCTGCATTGTTAGAAAGGTGAGTTTGATATGTAGTTTTATTAAGCAAAAGAGGAATTGGACACTATCGCCCTGGTCAAAACCAAGATTAATTTCATGAAAAAATATCTGATACACATGTCATGGTATCAGATATTTTTTCATTATTTATACTAATTCATCAAATTACCAGTCAGTCTAAAACAGATTAGTGTAGTACCGCTCGCAATTAATTACAAAAGCTTAGTTTGTGAGGAATGGCCAGCGTAATTGTTTACCATTGTCTCCAGCCATACTCTATGGCCTATAATACAATTAAATAATATTTTTATTTATTTCTCAATAACAATAATTTAAATAAACTGTATTTATTCCCTCAAGGTTCTACGACGTGAACTCCGGTCAGGTAACGATAGATGGCGTTGACATCCGCGAGATGGACGACAAGTGGCTCCGCGGGAGGGCGCTGGGCCTCATCAGCCAGGAGCCGGTGCTATTCGCGTCCACAGTCAAAGAGAATATTAGATATGGCAAGCCCGAGGCTAGTGATGCTGAGGTGAGTGTGAATGTACCCTTGTTTCATAGATAAGCGGAGATTATTTAAAAAAAAATCGATGATCCACTTTTGTCAGCCATAACTTGCATGAATGCAAGTGCCACATACTCAAAGGTAATCGACGTGTTGCGACTATGCTGTTGCATTTGATTCGGTGAGTGAAATTGCTGGACGCCCAATATCCTTTTCTTTAATTTTCGAATTCTAACCTATAGTTCCTCATATTACCGCGTTCAAATAAACTCTTCACCTTTATTGAATAGTGTACATAAAGATATATTTTTGGACATATTTCAGGTAATGCAAGCAGCAATGACGGCGAACGCGCACGAATTCATACAATCGTTTCCTGATGGATACGACACCATGGTAGGGGAGAGGGGTATGTCGCTCAGCGGCGGACAGAAACAGAGGATCGCCATAGCACGCGCCATACTCAAGAACCCGCCAGTTATAATACTCGATGAAGCTACTAGGTGAGTTATATAAATGTAGCGAAGTAGTTCGGTCATTTACCGCTAGATGTCGCCGTATTAAAATTGGCATTAGGTTAAAAATAATCTGGTACAAATTTCTTCGAATTCGTTGTATTTTAAAATTTGATTATCTTATTGTTTTTTGGATTGGGGATTCCAAGCTGCGATTGACTTTGGATGATTTACGGGGTGATATTGAAGTGTACCAAAAACATACCGTGTGCAAAACTATACCTCACCGAACTATGTTGGCCCGACGTCAGTACTTCGTAAATTCCCCGCGTATTTATAATAAAATTAACAAAGATTTATCCATATATCCATTGACCACAAACAAATGTAAAAAGATTATCCATACTTGGTTGCAAGGTCTCTCATATGAGGAAACTGAGGACTTACTTAAATGGATTATGTAACTACAATCTTACAATACACATACTTCACACACACAATTTCTTTACCCACATACTCACACCCACAACCACACACTTACACTCACTCACATTTACCTCCCATTGTCGTGCTCAGTTTATTTTAATAAATTTTCTTTTTTCTCAGATCCTTTCTTTCATGTTTACGAGATTTTTCTTTCTTTTTTTTTTCTTATTCTTTTGTTGCTGCTCTTTGTGTTAAGAGCTCTTCTTAGAGTTAAGTGCTATTGTTATGTAAATTTTTATAATTACTTTAGTTGTAAATTTAATTCCGAGGAGTAGACACTGACTCCTGTAATACAGTTTTTAACTAGCACAGGAGGCAGCGTTTCATTCAAAATTCATGATTGTAACTTTTTACTGCAAATAAATTTATTATTATTTCTCTTTATTTTAAATCTTTTTTTTTTTACATTTTTAAATATATAGTAAAAAACAAAATACATATAAAAATATAAAAAGTTATCCAACGATGGCGAGGATCGAGACCCAAGCCACCGGTGGTTAGGAGCCCAAAGTGAGGAACCGCCTCACAATACGTGCCGTGTCAAGCAATACTGCCTTCTGAATCTGACTCCTGACCCAACAGCCGATTGAGAGCCTCTGTAGATGTTGGTCGAGGCTCTTTGGTATCAACCCATGGGCAGAAACGACAATCGGGACAGTAATTGTTGAGTCGACATCCCACATGTCGGTAACCTCGTGTGCTAAATCTAAATATTTAGACATTTTTTCTTTTTCAGCTTTGACAAGGTTATCGTCATGCGGGATGGTGACGTCAACAAGTATAGCCCGGCGCGCCAATCGATCTATTATCACAATGTCAGGCTTATTGGATATGATAGTCCTGTCTGTGATAATAGAACGATCTCAATACAACGTTGCATGACCATTTTCATATTATTATTATTGAAGTATTTTATTTAATTGAAACTACATGTTTCTACACCGCTCTAAGTCACATTAAATACCAAGGTTGAAAAAACACTGCCCGGTAGTTTTGTCAAAACTCACAATTTTAGTATGCAAGGCTTTTGATCAACTCGTATAGTCTTTTTACACTTACTTTCCGAACTTGAATACTATATTGGGCACACAATCCTGACAGTGTAACATATGTGGCCTGATAAAGTACAGTTCTTTTTTTTATTCCAGTGCCTTAGACTCTGCGAGTGAGAAGGTGGTTCAAAAGGCTTTGGAGACTGCAGCTAAGGGTAGAACCGTGTTGGTGATCGCGCATAGACTGTCCACCATCATGAATGCTGACCTCATTGTGGTGCTCAACAAGGGAAAAATTGTCGAGGTATTCACTTTAATTCTATTTTATATCGTTTTTGTATCTGATGGCATGTAGGTCTCATATTGTGAGAGGCCGCCTGGGTATGTATCACATATGGGTATGTGCCAAACAGCAGTGTAAATGCACTGTTGTATTTCGGATTGAAGGATATTGTAGCCAGAGTAACTACTATTGAGACTTTACATCTTATTTCTCAGGATGGCGAGCGTAGTGGAATGCCAAGCATTACTCTGTAATTTAATTTGTTGTTTGGTGTTGCTACTGTTCATGAGCGGTCGTTTCATTTATCATCACGCGAATGAATATATCGTCTCGCCACACATAGCAATAAAGAAAATCGAGTTCTATTTGATACTGGGACCCAAATCCGAATATAGGGAGACCACATAACTATATAAATAAACAAACTATATACATTAAAAAAAATCATTTAACCAAAATACCTATTCGTTTCCAGATGGGAACTCACGATCAACTGAAGAAGCAGAAAGGGTTCTACTGGAACCTCATCAAGCAACAGGACCAAGAGGCCGAGTCAAGATGATTAACAACACGAAGTAGTACAATTGTAGATTAATATGACGGTAAACTTTAAACCCCCTTATTTATAAAAACCGCTAATTAACCACATATATGTAAATTAGTTAAATCATGGTAAAAGAGGAGATAAAACGTTCATTAAGTTTTGGTATTCATAATCGTAAATTCTACGTCAATTAATTAATATTGCCACTTCACAGAAAAAAAGTGATTTCATTCACTTGAGAGTAATATTCATTTCTATGCTTAAAATTGCCATTTTAAAGTTAATGAACTATTAAAAAACTGATTAGTGATTTTTGACGTCCACGAATAACGTTTTTAGTCAACACATATTAACTGCATTTAAGAACTGCGTTAAGTTTTTATGAATGAATGGGGTAAGGGGGTGAAAGTTTATCAATAGTAGTGAATTTATTTCTATGACGTGTTTATACGTCTTCACTGTGATTAGAATAATTTTCCGTCTAGCACACTATGACAGGCTATTAGCAAAAATATTAGGATGGTTTACGATATGTTAGTTTCTGTGGGATTTGCAGATAGAGGGAGTGGTTGACAAATAAATGTCAGCATATATTATTACTGAAGCCTAATTTAATATTGCATTTGCAACAAACGTGTCATGTTTGTGGCAACTCTCTCAATAAGAAAAATCTTTGAACCCATAAATAATGATATATTTCAAGAGGCAGGTGAAAATAACACTATAAAGAATAGTTAAACGTTTAAATAAATACGGTTTAATAATTTGAATAAATGCATTCGAAATAATCATAGTAAAGTTATTTCATATTATATTTTTGAAAGTGGATGTGGTACAAAGTAACCCCCATTTACGGTTAATAAGACATTATGATCCATTTAAATACCTTCCGAATAACTAATCATTCCGAAATATTCAACTTTGACTATCCATTGGCAATTATAATGAATTGGTCAGTAGTCAGTACAATTTAATACATTGTTATGTCCAATTGTAAGTATAAACTTCAATTATATGTACACGATAACCAAATTTTATGTAGCATAATATTTCAACAAACAATTAAATTGATTGGATTGGAATATTTGTTGGTTTGTTACATTTAGTACATAGGTACTTAGATTTAAGAGTAACTGAATTATTTATTTGCATACTTGTTTATTTTGTACTGTAAATGTGTGATCAGTGAATATTTATTGTAAAGGGAATATAGTTAAGGAAATATGGAATCGTTTGTTGCGCTTGGCGATAATAAATTTTGTTAAACAATGTTGGGTTTTATTGATTATTCGGTCCTTATTAGTGTGTTGTGATTTGAAAAGCACAACAGAAAATAAATACAAAAATATAAGGGCGATATTTTACAGAACACAAAAATTACAATAGTGTCAGAAAAAGACTGGAGGTTTCGCCTATTTTGCAACATTGTTGTTGCATGTCGCATACAAATGTAACTTAGATTCATCGAGTAACACAAATCCAATATTGCAACATTGTTGATGCATGTCGCATATAAAATGTAACTTAGGTTCATCGAGTAACACAAGTCCAATATTGCAACATTGTTGTTGCATGTCGCATATAAAATGTAACTTAGGTTCATCGAGTAACACAAGTCCAATATTGCAACATTGTTGATGCATGTCGCATATAAATGTAACTTAGGTTCGTCGTGAACTTAAGTCCAATATTGCAACATTGTTGTTGCATGTCGCATATAAAATGTAACTTAGGTTCATCGAGTAACACAAGTCCAATATTGCAACATTGTTGTTGCATGTCGCATATACAATAAAATGTAACTTAGGTTCATCGAGTAACACAAGTCCAATATTGCAACATTGTTGTTGCATGTCGCATATAAAATGTAACTTAGGTTCATCGAGTAACATAAGTCCAATATTGCAACATTGTTGTTGCATGTCGCATACAAAATGTAACTTAGGTTCATCGAGTAACACAAGTCCAATATTGCAACATTGTTGTTGCATGTCGCATATAAAATGTAACTTAGGTTCATCGAGTAACACAAGTCCAATATTGCAACATTGTTGTTGCATGTCGCATATAAAATGTAACTTAGGTTCATCGAGTAACACAAGTCCAATATTGCAACATTGTTGTTGCATGTCGCATATAAAATGTAACTTAGGTTCATCGAGTAACACAAGTCCAATATTGCAACATTGTTGTTGCATGTCGCATATAAAATGTAACTTAGGTTCATCGAGTAACACAAGTCCAATATTGCAACATTGTTGTTGCATGTCGCATATAAAATGTAACTTAGGTTCATCGAGTAACACAAGTCCAATATTGCAACATTGTTGTTGCATGTCGCATATAAAATGTAACTTAGGTTCATCGAGTAACACAAGTCCAATATTGCAACATTGTTGTTGCATGTCGCATACAAAATGTAACTTAGGTTCATCGAGTAACACAAGTCCAATATTGCAACATTGTTGTTGCATGTCGCATATAAAATGTAACTTAGGTTCATCGAGTAACACAAGTCCAATATTGCAACATTGTTGTTGCATGTCGCATATAAAATGTAACTTAGGTTCATCGAGTAACACAAGTCCAATATTGCAACATTGTTGTTGCATGTCGCATATAAAATGTAACTTAGGTTCATCGAGTAACACAAGTCCAATATTGCAACATTGTTGATGCATGTCGCATATAAATGTAACTTAGGTTCGTCGTGAACTTAAGTCCAATATTGCAACATTGTTGTTGCATGTCGCATATAAAATGTAACTTAGGTTCATCGAGTAACACAAGTCCAATATTGCAACATTGTTGTTGCATGTCGCATATACAATAAAATGTAACTTAGGTTTGGCATGTAGGTAATTCAAACCCTAGGGCGACAAAAAAAGGAGGGAGGTTTCGTTTTCTTTCGCCCTAACCATTTATATTCTCGTAGGCTACTTTTATGAACTTTCATGTCTGTTTTATGTGAATTGCACACAATCTTTTTTTACAAGTACCCTACATTTTATTTTGGAACTAAAACGAATAAATAAAATGAAATCCAAGGAAATTTATTATTTATTTCATTATATGATCACCAAAATCGTATTTACATAATTTTTCAAACACTGACTCGGAATTATTTACACGTGACTAATAATGTCTATCTACCAATTATTATTATATAATAATTTATATTTACAATAGATAACAAACTTTAGAATTAAACATCTTCCAATTCAAGTATACTCGTAGTTTACATGACTAAGAATTTTCTATTAACACTATGGTCTCACCATAGACAAGACAGATTTCCATATGATTGCGCGGGAATCTGGCACGCCTTTTAGCGAACTAGATAAATTAGTTTAATTTAATATATTTTTATATTTTACAGACAGTGTAAAAGAAAATCAAAAGTTGTACAGACAAGGAAATTGTAAAGTTGTAAACATTATTCAGATATTAAATATTATTGTTCCAAAGGCATTATTTCAACAATTGAAAAAGATTGCCAGAATAATAATTTATGGGAGAACAATTAAAATTATTTTTCTGTGGCTTTACTTTTACGATTAATTTATTTTATGATTAATTATTACACTGTCTGTAAAGTTTGTTTATTTACTACTTAAATTCGAAATAATTATGTCATCGTTCGAGAATGTACAATTTTTATGATTATCTTTGATTAAATAAATTGGCGTTGTTAGAAATACAAGATAATTATACATAAATTAAACTTCCTGTTAATATTTCTAATTTGAAAGATTAATGTTCATAGTTATATTGTATGGATCACCTACAAAATGTTGGTACAAAAGAGAGATGGGGAGAATATTGAGATGACATTCACAGGAAAATCTTTCAACCCTTTCAATCTTTTGAGAATAGTGAAATCATTCGACTATTTACCTCATATGCAGGGTGATATTGACATATGGTATTTAATTTAAAACACATGTTTCTTAATCCTCTTAGGTACTATTGTGCTAAATTTGAATAAAAACTACCTGATAGTTTTGTCAAAAATCGCGATTTTAGGTTTCAAGGCTTTTGATCAACCCCTATAGACACTGAATTTTTTTTGGTTCGGATTAGTTCCTTAACCGAACTGAAGTTCATCTAAGCGGTGAAAATACTCTTATCTTCATGAGAAGTCCAAAAATCGCGAAAACGAAAATCACGATTTATGACACAAAATCTTCTCATATTGCTTTCAAATTACATACAATGTCACCTGGGGTAATGAGAAACATATGGGTTAAATTAAGTAATATGTGACAATATCACCCTGTATATGTTTAAAAGGTAATTGAATATTCCGATGGGCAGTATTTTGTAATAAAACTTGGTAATTCCTAACAACGCCATATAAATCCTCAACGTAGATAAATCGCAGACAAACAATAATTTAAATAAATGTGGCACAGATTTAACATCATACATACATTCTGAACAGAGTAGGTACGTATGTATATAATTGACTTCATTTTGAAATCACTGATGGTATATTCAAACGCAACATATACGAAAATTATTGATATAAGTTGGCATAAAAAAGTTATAGTTATTACGCAAAAGACATTTCCATTCCGTAAAAAGGTTTTATGCATTTTTTTGTGAGTATTCTTGGCTGGGCCATTACACACGAAATATTTCAAAAGTATTGTCTGATATTAATTGATACTTCATAAACCTAGAAGTAAGAAGTCCAGACAGAAAAATAATTAACACAAAAAAACTATCTCTAGTATTAGATTACAATTCCGTGTTACTATTTTAAAAACATTGTCAACCTGAGTTGCCTTTCAAAAAGTCTCTTAAAAGTACTCTTGGATATTTTGATTTTTTAACCTCCACATTATAACTTTGAAATACATTTATTATATCCCTATAACTAATTAAATAAATCTATAATACGTTTTAATAAGATAAATATTTCCTAATTTATTACTAATCAGATTTTTTTATCTGTATAATTTGAATTTCGTCATGATAGAAAATATTGCCAGTACAGAAATTGCTGTGTTAGGGATGGCACACTTTAAAATTTAGAAGCTATACATTCTGAGTGCAATAATATTTAATAATTTTAAACCTCAGTTTGTATACTTTGAAAATTAAGAATCATTGCCGTCAGAATAATTGTGTGTTAACCAATCTATTCTATAAAAACATTATAATAAATTGAAAACCTACCATGAAATGCTCTTTGTAACACGCTTTAAACATGTGCAAGAAACAAGACTGACCTAACTTTTGATATAACATTTACTCCAATTCCGATTGCTAAATATCTTAAATGAATATTGTTGTTAAATGTCTTTCATGGTAGGTGTTCTTGAGCGGTTACAAATGGTGCGTCTACCGCCAGCGTCATCGTAGACCGAAGTGGATCATGACTGAGGCGAGAAGCAACAAGCAGGTCGCACTTGACGTGATGCCGTGGATGGCGCTAGTGTTTCTGCGCAGGATCGCCGCCATTTTGTTGCCTGAAACAAGATGGCGGAGAATTAAGACCGTCTTCATTCAAGTTGCTTAAGAAGTAAGGAGTAAAAAGTATATCTTGGGATGTACTGCGATTGTGTGATACATAGGCAGCCTTTCATTGTATTCCAACTAGCTAAAAGACGATAATTTTATTTAACCACGCTTTACAGGTCAGGTCAATTCAGGTCATTCTTCATGTATATCTGGACGACATTGTAGCCAGGAACTGGAAATATTGAGACTTAACATCTTATGTCTCAGTATGGCAAGCGCAGTGGAATGCCAAGCATTCCTCTGTAATTGAAGGTATTGTTTGGTTTTGCCACTGTCTTTGGGCGGTCGTATACCATCAGGCGAATGGCACGCTCGCCTCGCCTTTTAATGCAGTAAAAAAAAGTCTATGGTACGGGACTTAGGGGTTAGGCAATAGCCTATACCATGTCTGTTGGTCGCCATTTGTTTACGTCCTTGATCATCGCTCGTCCTCGCCAAATGACCTAACCTACACTACAACCGGGTAAAATGCACTTACTGCCTACCGCCATAAACATGGGCTTGGTGTTGCCAGCGCAGCAAGTGTAGTTCCCGGAGTGAGCGAGGCTACTCCGTGAGCCTCAGAACCAAATCACAAGAGACAATAACACTTACTGCCTTCCGACACGAACACGTGTATAGAGGCGGGCTCGGTGTTGCTGGCGCTGCAGGTGTAGTTCCCAGAGTCTTTGAGCGTGGCTCCCCGGACTGTGAGTCTTGATTGTGTTCTAGCCCCGGGTTCAGTCTCCACAGTAATCCCACCGCGTGTCGCGTCGTAGTTGATCATGCGGTCGTTGTGGTACCAGAACACGTATTGTGGCGGTGTTGGGCTCTGGAATGGAGAGCAAATTATTTTTAAATTTTTGGTAGATTTTTTGTGTGGTTAGTTGATACTACTATATCTAGCAATTGTGCATAGTTTCTGGTTCCTTCTGTACAGATAAACAGCAAGCCTTTTCGAAGAATTTCCGTAGAAGCCTGGTGAAAGTTATCTTGGCAGTCGAAATCTTAGTACTGTAATTCTTCTTCTTAATTCTTATCCTAATTAAGCTTGTTATAGCTATATCGTCAATAATAATGCTAAAAGTCCTATTCGTATAGGTAACGATGACTATTTTATCGATTTGAATGCATGAATTTAAAGATGAATTTTACTTCATATTTGTAACCGATATTTGTATAAGCATTTTGGAAGATGAAATCTACTCGCAAGATTACTCGTCAGATACGTGAATACTTGTCTCTTTATAAAGAATATTGTCAAAATAAGTTTTCTACCAACATTTACAACCTTCGATTCCGACCCAAATCGTCGCCTAGACTTTTCAAATAAAAACTCAAGAATGCTAGTAAGCCAATAAAACATGAACCGTGACATTTATACGTTCCAGATTTTTGTTGTAAAACAAAGGATGGTCGTAAATACCGATCCTTGATCCACTCGTAACGTAACTTACTAATGTATGATATTTTTATTATAAATGACGTCTTTTTACGACGCGCCATGTGTAATAATCGTAAAAAATCACCCCTTTATTGCATTATCGGAATGTTTTTACTAGTTTTAGTACGTCAATTGGCTACTTGTAGTTTTAAAATTTTCCTTTACTGCTGTAATTACATTTGTACCATTATAATAATGACATTTATAGAACCTATACTTGTTTGTAAATTTTCCTCATTTTCATATTTTATATGATATTTAATTTTATATGACTTAAATTGGATTTATAATTACATACCATAGCGATTTATAAAAAAATCTATGGTATGTAAGTCTGCCAACCCGCACTAGGCCAGCGTGATGGACTATATGGCCTAACCACTCTCAATCGTACTTTCGATTGTAGAGTAGGCCCGTGCCCTGCAGTGGGACGTATATGGGCTGATACAGATTCAGATAGATTCAGAAATTGGATGTGTAGTGTGTATATTTAGTGTGTGGTGGCCTGTTAGTTTACGGACCAGACGCGGCTGCCAACATGCTCACGGTTGTCGCGGGTTTAAACCTCAGGGTACACCTCTAACTTTTCAGAGTCATATGTGTACTGATAGTCAATCACCACGCACTTTAACGGTGAAGGAAAATTACGTGAAGAAACCTTGCATAGTATGTAAAGTCCGCCAACACTTACTTATCGAACGAATACGATTATTACAATCGTATTCTAGACCATATGGTCTAACCATTCTCAGTCGTATTCTTAATTGAAGAGTAGGCCTGTGCCCTGCAATGAGACGTATATGGGCATCAAGCAAAGAAATACTGCTTATTTAGGACACCTATTTAGACATAATAAGTACGAGTTCTATCAACTTCAAATGATGGGAAAAGTAGGTGGCAAAAGCAATTCGATTGGAGGAAAAGGCGGAGATTCACAATATTCGAGAGTGGACAGGGATTGTGAGCTCCGCAGACCTATTTCGCCTCCAGACGAGGGACAGTATGCTAAGCTGAAGACTTCAGACACAATGACCACCCAATGCTTCGTTTGCGGTAGCAGTCTTGAGATATACTGTATACATTGCTAATTAAAGTTAGGATCGATTTTAAAGGCAGCTGATTTAAAATCTAAGGTAAAATTGTTGTTTAGGGTGTCTATAAAATTATGAAATCAAAGTCTTACCTTCTCAACGATGCATATGAGGTGTATGACGCTGCCTAGATCCACGTGGTGTTCTCCAGAGCCCAGGATAAACGCTTCTGGCACCACGATCTGCAGACGCACGTAGTGCGACACAATACCTGTTCTGGTAGACACCTGGAATCAACAAACAATTTTTAGTATTATTGAGGGTAGAAAAAAAATAATTAAGAAGTTTACGTCAAAGGAATTACACAGCAACCGATGGTAAATAGCTATATGCTGACATCCTGGACACTGAAATTATTCTGACTGATCTAAATTGGATACACTTTCACGACATTATATCTAGATTCACAAATTTGTCGCAGTTTGCATCAGGTATGCTTTAATTAGTGTGTATCTTTAAAGCAGTAATTACATTAAACATATATTTTTCCGATGTATTTATGTATTTATATCTTTATTGTACATGGATTTATACACCAAAAGAAAACAAAAACAATTGTAGCTATATTCAAAGTAAGTACTCGTATAACGGGCAGCCTCTTTTTGCTAGGGCCTAGGCAATCTCTGAGCATGTTAGTACATTTACTATTGATGTATCATGGCAATGCAGTGATATGAATTGAAAATAAAGATGGAGAGCTACCCGTGAGTCCTTTTAACCCGAAAATATCAATATAATAACGGAATTAAGATAGAAAAAATGTGCTCTTTATAAAAACGACCCAAAATATAGTATCCAGTCACTCAAAAGAAATACTGTAGACGATTCAGACTTGCGTGTAGCTAAGCAAACCTCTGATTAAAGCCCGTATAATCCCAGGATGTATTCAAATAAAAACGCCCATTTACGATTGGTTCCATACGCTAGGTTGACCATAAAACGGGAATGTAATCTTAAGTAATAAACTTCAATGAGTAATTATAAGCCTAAGGGCTTCGTGCTCCGAATAATCGTAAAAAAGTACAAACATACGTAGGCTAAATACTTTTTTGTATAAAAAAGGTTTGAAGTTATTTAACGTTATTGTTAATATTTGGTGCGCACGGAATTGTTGGAGGCGTTTCTCGTAAAAATGTGTTGATATAATATTCTCAATAGATAAAAAAAAAGAAATACAACTTTTGAAAACATTATTTATGGTCATATGAACCTACCTATGTATATACGCTGCAAGACATATCTATTATGTACAAGAGAAAATTTTTACCTCTTTTAAATAGTTTTAAATAGTTTGTACACAACTTTTAAATAGTTTGTTTGCTAGTTAATCCATTCTCTCTTTTCCGTGTATTTGTTATAAAAAGCGAACAAGAAAAAATACATATTTTGCTGATCGCAAGTGGTAACCAATTGGCAATTACCATATATATCTATTTAATTTTCGAGCGTTGAAATAGGCTTCAGTATACCTAAAACTACGACTCAAAACAAAATCAACAAAGACAACTTTAACAAAACACCTCTAACCCTTACATCACAATTTACCTGCACATACAAATCTTCAAAACTTATTTCCACGTAAGTCGCAACTCGACGCCTTTTCATTTATTAATACACAAAGGGGAGCCTGTCCCGGCATTAATAATTCAGCGGTACTGTCTCGCCGTGAGCGTTTACTTGGTCCCCCTACATCGCACGATCTTTCGATACGAGAAATCATTTTCTTTATGCAAATAAGGCTCTACATACGATGCTGCCTTTTGTTCTAGAGCATTTGGCTTTGAGGCTCGGCTCTTTGATTATTTAACGTGATGAGATGGTTTCGTAATGCTGGTTAATTCCGTTTATGTGTTTAGTATTGCAGGGATGATTTTTGGATTGTTTGGAGGTTCAATAACCTTTAACTCTCTGCACATTTTATTTTAATAAAGGAATGAATTTACATTTGTTTATTGCCTTGGGGGCGTGATTGTACTATGGTATGTTTACAAAGTTGAGGTCTCGGGTTCGAGTCCCGGGCCGAGCAAAGTGATATTGGATTTTTCTATTCCTTATCAGCCTAAAGTCAGTTTGGGCCCGATATGGCGAGGCTCACCCCTATCACATACTAGGCGAAATGTGAGTGTCCTGGTAGAACCTGTTTACCCCTTCTCAGAAAAAGGCGTGAATTTATGTATGTATTTACATTTTTACTAAGGTTATTGGCATTAATATGGAGCTGAATATCATTATTACAGGATGATCTGTCAGCACTCAACGCAGAAGCATCTTGGATATAAGAAATCATCTGTCATCCTCATCATCATCATATCAGCCACAGGAAGTCCACTGCTGAACATAGGCCTCCCCCAATGATCTTTACAATGACCTGTTGGAAGCGGCCTGCATCCAGCGACTTCCTGCGACCTTAGTCAGATCGTCCGTCCACCTTGTAGGCGGGCGTCCAACACTTCGCTTGCCTGTACGTGGCCTCCACTCGAGAACCTTTCGGCCCCAACGGCCATCGGTTCTACGAGCTATGTGCCCGGCCCACTGCCACTTCAACTTGCCAATCCTATGGGCTATGTCAGTAACCTTGGTTCTCCTACGGATCTCCTCATTTCTGATTCGATCTCGTAGGGAAACACCGAGCATAGCCCGCTCCATGGCTCGTTGAGTGACTTTGAGCCTTTTAATGAGGCCCACAGTGAGAGGCCACGTCTCGGTGCCGTATGTCATCACTGGTAACACACAACTATCGAAGACTTTCGATTTTAGGCACTGAGGTATTTTGGACGAGAAGACGTCGCAAAGTTTCCCGAACGCTGCCCAACCGAGTTGGATTCGCCGATTGACCTCTCTCTCGAAGTTGGACCTGCCTAACCGGACCACTTGTCCTAAAAAGACATATTCGTCTACAACTTCGAGAGTCGAGCCCCCAACTCCAATGGGGGTGGGCACAACATGGATATTCGACATGATCTTCGTTTTATCCATGTTCATTTTAAGACCCACCTGTTGGGAAACTCGATTAAGGTCTTCGAGCATAGTGCTAAGGTCTTCCAGCGATTCTGCCAAGACTACAATATCGTCGGCAAATCGAAGGTGAGTAATATACTCGCCGTTGATGTTGATGCCGAATCCTTTCCACTGCAAGAGCTTGAAGGCATTTTCCAGCGCGGCAGTGAACAGTTTCGGAGATATGACATCTCCCTGTCTCACGCCTCTCTGTAGTGGAATAGCCTTCGTGCTCTGATCCTGTACTCGGACCGACATGGTGGCGTTGTTGTATATACACCTCAACACTTCGATGTACCGATAGTCTAGGTGGCACCGCTGAAGAGACTGTAGCACAGCCCAGGTCTCGAGATATCATCTATACATATAAATAAAATTGAAGTGTCTGTTTTAAAAGTAAAAATAAAAAAAAATGTCCAACTGCATATCGTTATATACACGATACCTGTGTCGAAAATGATATTAAATTTTTTTGTCTGTCTGTCTGTCTTTTTGTTCCGGCTAATCTCTGAAATGGCGGGACCGATTTTGACGGGACTTTTTTTGTCAGGTAGCTGATATAACAAGGAGTAACTTAGGCTACATTTATTTTAGAAAAAAACTTTTATTTTAGAGAAATAAAGTAATATTGCAATGCCCGCGCGCAGTTCACGCGTATGCCACCACTGGGCCGTCACGTCGGGCGCCTCTCACCACTTCTCCCACCAACGAATCAATATCACATTTACAAAATATTGTATATAAAGAAATTTTTCAATAAAGCTAATACAAAAAACTGAAAATAAATGTGTAACGGGAGTTTACCGCCGCTCGCTAAGAGATGGCGCCACCGTAGAATTAGATCGCGGTAAGGTTGATAGTTAAAATAAAAATGCAAAAACCAAAAAAAAAAAATTAAACCAATTCACTTTTTTGTTAAATTCCACGCAGACGAAGTCCCGGGCACAGCTAGTTTGAAGTAATATTGTGGTGAAAAAAACATATGTCTCAGAAGAAATTACAGCTCAGGCACATTATTAGCCTCATACGTATATATACATATATACTTGTGATTGCAATTACTAGGCAATGTTTCAGCCGCATTACGTAACTATATTAAGTAAATATTAAAAGCTAGAACATACCTAGTTATGAAGGGCGACCAAACACTTGAGAAACACGGCAATACACAATTAACAAAATTAAAACCTACTATTTTCCGCACATCTTAATACACACTAAATAATAGGGTTAATATGACAACGAAGGTAATCATAAAATATCTCGCACATAAAACCGCGCATTCTAACCTTCAATTTAGTGAGAGCTTACGAAAATTCACGCACCTTCCAATACCAGAAAATTGTTTCCCAAAGCGTAAAATAAGAAAAAACTGCTGTCAAGTCATCGAACAAAATCCCAAATGCCTAACACGACCAGACTTTGTGTACCCTCGAAAAAAAATATGTAAGTAAACATACTACAAGGGTTTGAGGGTGGAGCAATTTCTAAGGCGCACCGACTATATTTTTTATCGACTTCACAATGAGACGGCGTTTTTATATCCCTTTGTATGTTCACGCTTTAGCCTTTGGGTTGGGGGACAGATATTAATATTTTGTAAGATTAATTGTCCGGGATATTTTGATTGTGGGGGATAAAATGCTTCCCTGAAGAAAATGTGGTAATGAATAATTAAAGATTATGTTGAGTGGTGTGTGTTTTTGTGTTCAATCTGGGGTAATCCCTAGATTAATTACAGTTATTACATACTCTAGTATGATGGTTCTCAATCTTTTAGGCATGAGGGACCATTTAACTAAATTTTAGTCTAGACATTGGACTGGTTTGGTTGTATGTTAATGCAGTACCGAAATGTAAATAAATGAGGGGTTTTAAATATATCCATAAACATGTATGGAATTATTTTTAAGGATGGCTCAGCGGACACTTGAGATGGTTCATGATGGACCACTGGCGGTCTCTGAAAATGGTTCCATTTTGAATACACATTGTAGCCAGAGTAACTACTAGACATATTGGGACTTAATATCTTAGGGCTCAGGATGGCGAGCACAGTGGAATACCAAGTAACGGTTTGTAATTCATGGTTTTGTTTGTTTTTGCTACTATTCATGAGCGGTCGTATCGCTTACCATCAGGAACAGGACATCAGGAACGACGTGCTCCTCTCGCCATTTATTGCAACAAAAAGCTTTTTAAAATAACACAAGTAGGGAAATGAAATTCATAATTCACAGTATAGACCTAAAACAATATTGTTTACAGAAGTAAACACAACAACACACTTAATTCTATTAATAGCATAACTGGGTCGTTATGCGTCCAAGCAAAAAATGAGCCCAACATTTCAGCCCAAAAATTAATGAAATTCAGGTCGCCTTTTAATATTGCGAAATTGTTGAGGCCAAAATGAACGGTCATTGTCGGTGCGCCAAACGGGTACACGCAGTAATTAACGACCAATGAAAAAAATTAACGATTGCCCGGAATGTCTAAGACGCTTAATTTCAACCTAATTTATCTGAACTTCCCTTAGAAATTTATCGTTAAATTACTTTTAATAAGCTTAATGCGCAGTTTTTAATTAAGTCTATTTTTTATTAATTGTGATAAAGTGTTTAAAACTGCCCTATGCTAGGAAAGATTTTTATTAGAATCTAGAAATGATGAGACGAGTAATAATGCCAATCATAGGCGTCACACTTACCCATAAATAATACGAATACTCCTCAGACCTTATTATGATTATTTCCTAATATTTTCTTACATGTGAGAGACTCGGTACCTACCACCACAATGTCTATTTCTCACGCTAAACAACAGTGTAAATGCACTCTTGTGTTCCGGTGTGAAGGAAATTGTAGCCAGAGTAAGAACTGGATATATTGAGACTTAACATCTTATGTCTCCGGATAGTAAGCGCAGTGGAATCCCAAGCATAGTTTTTTCTAATTTGCTGTGTTGCTTGGTTTTCCAACTGTCTATGAGCGGCTGTATCGCTTATTGTCAGGCGATGACACTCTCGTCTCACCGTACTTTGCAATAAAAGAACGTACTGCATGTAATACATTGATCACCTGCTACAATATTATTCAAATCGGTACATTATATTGATTAAAATAATACTTAACTATTGAGGTTTGTTAGTGTTTACAATTTGACCAGTTTGGTCTCTAGGCGGTTTTAGATTTCGTAATTAGATATAATAAATTGTACTTGCTGTCGAACCAAGCTGTAATTACTTTGATTGAGGGTAGACCTTACACTATACTGGTCTAGTAGATTAGACTTCCCATAATTCATTTTTAATCAATCAATCGATTATGCAAGCTTTTAAATTAGGCTATAATTTCAAAACCCGATATCTATTACACCAACCAATTCGCTCAAAATGGAATATATATATATATATAAGTAATCTTTCCATTACTATCTATTTACGCCTGTAATAAACTTTGTAAACATACATATGTATACATTGTTACACGGAATGGCTCAAAACAATCAGAGTGGGACGTGACTCGACTGAAGCGAGTGGCCCACCTACTGATTTGCGGGTACAATATTACATACGGTAAACTTGTTTCACAAGATTCGGTTTCGGTGTAGTTTTGGGAAAACTTTATTGTGATTTCGTCTTGTTTTATATGTTTAGAAACTTTAAATGCAACGATATAATGTTTTCTTAGATTTACGCAAATTATACATTGATATAAAACTATTTTTTACGGATTTTATCCCGGATTTCGGTTCAAAATACCTCAGTGCCTTAAATCGAAAGTCTTCGATAGTTGTGTGTTGCCAGTGATGACTTACGGCACCGAGACGTGTCCTCTCACTGTGGGCCTCATTAAAAGGCTCAAAGTCACTCAACGAACCATGGAGAGGGCTATGCTCGGTATTTCCCTACGAGATCGAATCAGAAATGAGGAGATTCGTAGGAGAACGAAGTTTACCGACATAGCCCATAGGATTGGCAAGTTGAAGTGGCAGTGGGCCGGGCACATAGCTCGTAGAACCGATGGCCGTTGGGGCCGAAAAGTTCTTGAATGGAGGCCACGTACAGGCAAGCGAAATGTCGGACGCCCGCCTACAAGGTGGACGGACGATCTGGCTAAGGTTGCAGGAAGTCGTTGGATGCAGGCCGCTTCCAACAGGTCATTGTGGAGATCCTTGGGGGAGGCCTATGTTCACCAGTGGACTTCCTGTGGCTGATATGATGATATCCCGGATTTGGTTTAATTTTTACATTTTATTTTCCCAACGTTTCGATTATTTTACAGCGTTCATGTTCATGGGGCGGACTGAAAAATGTAAAAATCCGTCAACGTTTTATAAATACTCAAAGAAATTTTTGACGGATTGATTCTATTATTTTAACAAATAAAAGCAAGACGTATGTACGTACTTCATTGAGCCGTAATACAGCAGTTTTCAATATGGGAGCTCTTTTAGATTATAGCTAAAAGGATCGGACAAAGGTTCTGTTGGAGAGACGAAATATTTCGTTTCAGATTCATTACGATGATGGATATCACGAAGTTTTACGCGGTAGAATTTCGACCCTATGGGCTTTCCAAAGAAAAACTATGTACCTACATTTGTACAAAGGTCTCAAATACTGAACACTTAATGTAAAATAATATTAATACTATAATTGCTGTCTGTGCGTCAAACATTATGTAGAATGTATACGCTGAATGCGTGGTGGCCACGTTGTTGTAAAAATATTAGGAACAGTTTTTCTCTCTTCACATTTTATTATATTGGACATGTTCATAATATAAGATTGCGAGTTTAAATACTTGTTGATTAATATAATGAAATATATATTAAACAATGTGTGAAAGAGATCTTTTTTAAATTTTACTGGGTGTTCCAAAATTTGCCGCACGCCTATAGAAAATAGATGACGTTAACTAAGAAAACTTGAATATGACAATCAAAAATCAACATTTTGTTTCTCCATTGTCCCAATAACAGTGGATACAATAGTCAACTTGAAGTTTCTACGTCAGCGTTCGTGTTGTTACGTACTCTCAGAATTGGGGTAGAATTGAACCAACAAATTGGGGTAAGTACCGAAAAACGGGTCAGATCGTTGGCAATTTAATGCGTACTAATGTTATAAATCAGAACGCTATTTGGATATGTGGACATTAAAATACTTTCGTATGGATTCTTATAAGCATAAATATTAATGATTATTATACCGATGCCAAATATTTAGATTATGGGCTTACGGAAACCCCATTTTGAATTGTAATGACTGCTCCAGATATTTTAGTAAATGTCATTTATTTATATTTTAACTCTAATTCTTGTTTAAGAAAATGGCGTAATGGGCGTAAGATTTTTATTGCATAGAATGGTGAGTGCGTGGTGGCCTGTTGGTAAACGGACTAGACGCGACTGCCAACATGTACACGGTGGTCGCGGGTTCGAATCCCAGGGCACACCTCTGACTTTTCGGAGTCATGTGTGTATTGATAGTCAATCACCACGCACTAAAACGGTGAAGGAAAACATCGTGAGGAAACCTGCATACCATAGCGATTTATAAAATTTCTATGGTATGTAAGTCCGCGAACCCGCACTAGGCCAGCGTGGTGGACTATATGGCCTAACCACTCTCAATCGTTCTCTCGATTGTAGAGGAGGCCCGTGCCCTGCAGTGGGACGTATATGGGCTGATACAGATACAGACAGAATGGTGAGACCATGAATTACAAAGCAATGCTTGGCATGCCACTGCGTTCGCCATCGTGAGACATACGATCTTAAGTCTCAATATATCTAGTAGCTACTCCCGTTACAATGTCCATTAAATCGGAATACAACAGTGCATTTACACTGCTGTTATGCGGAAGAAATAGACATTGACCTATGCAGACGACCTCATACATAAGAGTGACCCATATTTGTTCAAGTTTTATATCGTGATACTCCGTCATAATCAGACACGCCTAAAAATATGTGTGTCTTTGCAATAAGTTTTGCACAATTGACCTTAACAACATAAAGTTACTCAGGCAAATAAGATAATAATTTAAACCCTAAACTGTTTTATCTTCTTAATAAGGCATAGAATTTCCCCAGAGATGTTAGTAAATTTTTTTTCTATATAATTCACCCCAACATTTATGGACACCCTGGGGGGACGAGTCTTGCAAAATTATTTGATCAGTACACAAGTCGGGCTGGGCATACGTTGAATAATCTGAATTTATTTGCAGAACATGTATCTGAATCTTTAATGCTCGGGTGGAATGTATTTTGTTACGTAATGTGGCAAGCTTTGTTGGATAGAATATTTGTTATACGCATTGGCTGCGGTATTTTTACAGGTACCAAATGGGGTAATTCAGTATTCTAGATTTACGATGTGCGCTATGTACCTTTTGGGAATCTCATTTTTTTATTTATATATTTTTTATTGCTATCATAAGGTTTATTTAATTTTTATTTTTATTTATTAAGTATACAATTAATCACATAATCTGTAAATTAAAATTAAACAGAAATCAGTAAAAAGAATAAAGTTAAATGCATGATTTTCAAAGTACGTACGGAACATCAGCATATACGGAGAGTAAATACAATAAAACATTAGTTAAGTAAATTTGAATTATTATGTAATACTTGACAATGATATTTATGAAGTAGTAAAAGACAGGTTTAAAATGTGAATTGCACTTTATCAAGCGTATTTCCTCAGAAATACATTTTCCCTTCATGTTTTGATTGTATAAAGAGAAAATTTGACCTTTTTCTGTTAAAACAACTATCAATTTTCCGCCTCCTTTGCCCCTTTAAAAGGCTCAAACAAAACGGTTCAATCGTTAAAAATCATAACCGTGTGAACATTTAATGAAATAAATCAAAAGTCGGTAATAACATTAATGAATCACGAAACTTCTCAAACGGAGGCAGCCAAAGCGCCTTTTTAAACATTTATTTATTCATCGAATCGAATTTATTGAGGCCGAAACGTAATCCAGACGAAATCCAAAGTGAAAATTTTAATTAACGCCGAAATGAAACGGGGCCCTTATGTTGTCAGTTTCGTGAACAATGGAATATTTTCTATATAATAATAACACCCAACAGTCCTATACATAGTCTTGACCCCACACTAAGATTGAGTCATGGGTCTTGTGACTTTTTCAGTCTTACAAACACCCAGACCCGAAACAAATACCTGTGGTTCCCACAAATATTTGTTTCGGTGCTGGGATAAAACCCGCGGCCTCTGGTTTCATAGGCGGCGTCTAACCGACTGCGCCACCGAGGCTGTCAATATCTATACTATATCTATGTAAGAAGTGTTTGCAAGCTTTTTATTTGTCTCAATTTTGAATACGAGCGCGGATTGAGATGTCTCGATGTTAAATCAATAAGACTTTGGAATTGAGTTTGCATACACCAACTATGTAAATTGGGGTAAGTCAGTACGTAAGAGATTTTTGCTTTGCGAATTCTATTTGTTTGAGATAACTGAGAAGATTGTTGGATTAGGTACTGAAGAACCTTGCAATCTGAATTATGGAGCACAATACTGAATATTCTCTTTAATACCAAAATCTTGAGTGAATTGAATGCAATATTTTTTTTTATTTTGACTCGTGACTTGTATGTTAATTTAGAAAAATTATATATTTGAAAAATAAACAATTTTACGCAATAACATTTAATGTATAATAGCCATTTTAGATAGAGAACATAAAGATATCTAGTCAGAATTTTAATAGAGCAAAAAATTTGGTGATCTGTGAATGTTTTACGAGTGTGAGTTACCTTATCGCAAAGATTCCGTATAACTCTAACATAGTGAAAATAGAATTTTGACAACGATTTGAGTTTATACTGCCAATAAAATACTGGGTTACCCCACTACCCATTTTTTATAATAAATACAAACAATAGTCTCAAAAAAAATTCTGACCCCACATTAAGATCAATTAAGTCTTGCGTCGTAGGTATTAGAAACTACGAGAGACTTTTCGGTCTCACAGTCACCTATAACAAAAGAAATATTGGTGGCCTCACAAATATTTCTCTCGGCGCGAGGATCTAACTCCCCGCCTCTCGTTCACAGCCGGCGTCTAACCAACTGCGCCACGGAGGTTGTCAAAATTGGATACCATATTTCCAGCATTTAGGAATCAGAACTTGCAACACAATGAATACTACTATACTGTTGCTTAAAGTATTTAATATAATTTGCGTTCTTAATTTGTACTAGTTTGATGTAACCTAAGTCTCCGAAGGCAGGGCGTTCATACATTTAGCACCATTCTAATTACAGTAGCTATTATCGTCAACCTATTTAATGTGAAAATGTTAATATTGATACAAATAAATACTTTATAATTAATTTTTTTTTTTTTATTCCAATGAATGGCGAGACGAGCATGCCGTTCGCCTGATGGAAACAATACGACAGCTCATAAACAGTAGCAGAACCAAACAACACCTCGAATCATAAAGCAATGCTTGGCATTCCACTGCGCTCGCCATCCTGTGACATAAGATGTTAAGTCTCAATATGTAAAGTAGTTGCTCTGGCTACAATGTCCTTCAATCCGAAACACAACAGTGCTTCTACACTGCTGTTTGACGGGAGAAATAGACGATGCGGTGGTACCCACCCAGGCGGCCTCTCACATACGAGAGACCTACCACCGGTGTATATTTATAAAATAATACATAATCCAGCTACATACCTGACATTCATATGTCCCATTGTCCCTTTTCTGAACAAATTTGATTTGTAAGGTCCAATCTTCCGACCCCTCGCCGTGTAGAACCTGAAATTATTGAATAAAATTTAATTATTTTTTATACTTAAAAGTTTTCTTTAAGGGCCCAACTTATAGGCTTAATTTAATTTGTGCTTTAGTAAAAGAACAGACCTTTTTCTCAACAAGAAAATTTATTTACTTAATTTAAATAATTATGATGATATTAAGAGTTTTGTGAGTTGAAAGTAAGTTTTATATTGAAGTAATTATCAATAAAGTTAATAAGGAGGCTATAAAAATATTATATTTAGATTACGCAGACTTATTACTTAGGGCCTTCTCAAGAAAACTTAAGCTTGACTTTTGATGTGAATCGTGATTCATCTGAACATAAAGATTTTCACTCATTTCCTTTTTTGTCACTAAACTACAAAATAGTTTACTGTATTAGCCCATATACGTCCCACTGCAGGGCACGGGCCTCCTCTACAATCAAGAGTACGATTGAGAGTGGTTTAATCATATAGTCCAACCCGCTGGCCTAGTGCGAGTTGGCGGACTTTACATACCATAGAAATTCGCTATAGTATGCAGTTTCCTCCCGATGTTTTCCTTCGCCGTTATAGTGCTTGGTAATTGATTATTAGTTCACACATCATTCCGAAAAGTCAGAGGTGTACCCTGGGATTCAAACCCGCGACCACCGTGAGCATGTTGGCAGCCGCGTCTGGTCCGTTTATTAACAAGCCATCAAGTACCACACACAAAATAGTTTACTCGTTGTATTATCTATAAAAGTACTTAGTATTAAAATATAAAGCCAAGCTAATGGTAATTAGAAGTTATAAAATCCATATTACCTGGAACCTCTCATCGTTAGTGTACGTGAACTTCCCAGAGCTCAGGATATGCCAGTCACGTTTTCTGATCCAGGAAACTTGCTGCAAGCGAAATACAGTTTAGTTGTAATTTCATTAAGTCGAAGTGAATGCTCAATGAGGTCTTAATTATTTATTGGAAACAAAGTCGAGATAACAAAGTCAGAGGCTTAAATGGATATTTAAACGTCGGGCTATTTTGCTAGGAAATAAGCAGTTTGGGAGTTGATTAGGGACAAAAGTAAAATAAAGTAAAGTACTCTTCAGCTACAGAAAGTCCATTGCTAACTACCTCCTCCAAAGTTATTCAGGATTTGAAAATATTTTTTGTTAAATTTGTAAGGCTTTCTTTTCTTTAGGTTTTCTTTTCCCTACATCATCATTGCATTGACATAGCTATAATTTGAGAATTAATATCGTCTTTAACCTTCGATACATCTTCTTTTATTTTACATTGTATTGAACACATTGTATTCTCATGTAACATTGTATTCTTAGACTATTTATGTTGTAGTTGATTAGACAGCTAGAGCAACTACTGGACGTTTTGAGACTTAACATCTTATATGTCAGGATGGCAAGCGCAGTGAAATACCTCGCATTGTTTTGTCTTTCAAGGCCTTGTTTGATTTTGCTATTTTAGCGGTCGTATCGCTTACCACCAGGTGAACGGAAATCTCGTCTCGCCATTCATAGCAATAAAAAAAGAGAATTCAAAACGTCATCTACACATTCATTTCGACACGACTCTTGCCATAGATTCAAAAAGTCAGACTTCAATATCCACCCACTCAAAAAATTCTCAATATTGAATCACTCACCCCCCTCTCACTAAGATGTCCGACGAGGCAGTGCAGGTAAGCAGTGCCCCCCAGCTGGGCCGTGACGTTGCTCACGGAGTTGTTGGCGGCGGCGTCAACAGCCGGCTGCACCCCGCTGCGCCAACCTCGGCTCCTTGATGCGCCGTGATGTCCTGGACAAATACAGATGATAATAATTCAGCCAAGGATATCTCTGGATATCCTATTGTCATGTCTAGCTGCGAAACATGGAAAGACGAAACTACAAGGCGCGTAGAAGCATTCGAAATGTGGTGTTACCGTCGTGCATATGTTGCGCAACGGTTGGACGCAAAAAATAAGGAACGTTACCGTGCGTCAGCCTGTCATACCGGAAAATGATGCAAACCATTAATAAGCGAAGACAGAATATCTCGGCCACGTGCTTAGGTATGAAAGATATAAGTTGCTTCAATTAATATTGATGGGCAAGGAAGGGAAGAAACGCGCTGGATGAAGAAAAAAATCGTGGCTGCGAAACATCCGGGAGTGGACCGGTATCAGTACCGGTAATAATATAGAACTGCTAACCTTCAACACTGAAGAAGCACTTAAAGAAGAAGAAGATATCAATATTAATGTCAGTCGGTTAAACGCCGCCTGTGGAACCAGAGGCCTCGGGTACGATCCCTGCATTAAGAGAAATGTTTGTGCGGTCCATAAATATTTCTTTCGGGTCTGAGTGTTTGTGAGAAAAGTTTCTTTTACTTCCTAATACCTGGGGTATCACAAGACTCTCGGAAGTAGTAGGTATGGCAAAAATGCCAGAAAGCACGGAAATCTGTCATAGTCTCTACTAGGTCCATGTACTATACGATATCTGCATACTATTCAACATGATTTTACGTTGATTTTAACAAACTCTATTTACTACACTTTCTTGAATTTACAAACGTTCTTATTAAATTTAGAAACTTACTTATATCTCCAGTGGATGATGTGAAGAGCGGTAGCATGCAGAACACGGCTGCAGCTAATTGTAAGCCCATACTGCCGGCCAGTCGCCATCTCATCTGAAACAATCGACACTTTCAATATGTGCACTACTATGCAACTAAAACAATAGGCACCGCTTGACATTTCAAGTCGAAACAACTTTGTACCGGCGTAATTCACATAATAAAAAATACCTAACAATCACACACATAGTCCTGAGCCCACACTAAGATCAAATCTTGTGGTGTGGGGATCAGGAACTGAAAAGAACGGGGATCGAGAGACTCCTCGGTCTCACTAACACCCAGACTCGAAAGAAATATTTGTGGGCCGCACAAGCACATCACTCGGTGCGGGGTCAAACCAGAGGCCTCTCGTTTCATAGCCGGCGTCTAGTCAACTGCGTCACAGAGGCTTTCGAATTTCAATAACATTTTCTATCAAACCACAACCCCTTGGAAATTGGAAAGTATGAAACCACAAATGGTCTCTATTAGTTTAGTTGGAGAGTAAATTAGACTATTAATTCTAATTTCCAATTGCCTCCCATTATTGTATAAGATAAGAAATTAATAAGAAATTTCTAGTCGTTTCTAGATTCATTTAAACACCACTACAATTCGTACTTGTAGAAAGTAGAAATCTTTAACACAGTCAGATTTATTAAATTCTTTTGGAACAAACGTCTTTGTTTTCATACCTAGTATTTAATGAAAATGTGTATGGAAAGATCTTGAACTAAGGTGGCACTAACAAAGAGAATCCAATTCCACCTGCATACTTTTAAAACACTTCAATTTTGAGCGTTTAAAACTAGATCCTTCTTTTAATGAAATTCGCAGAAGCTATATGCGTTGTAGCAAAATATATTTATTTATTTATTTAAATCTTTATTGTATACATAAAAAACAAATACAATATTTAGAAACTAAAAAATAAATAAAAAAGTACAAATGGCGGTCTTATCGCTTAAAGCAACGTCTTACAGACAACCATGGGATGGATTTAAAAAGAAGGAGAAAGAGAAATATATCTCACCTTGCAAGTTTTGAATAGCATAAATTTAATTTGAATTTAGAACATCAAAATTATGATTTCAAAACCTTATACTATTCAGTAATAAACGACATTTGATATATTCCTAAATATACACATTTTTATGATAATCCTTACAAAACATACGCTTACAAGGTGTTCCGATATTTCTAATCTGAAGTATAGTATTTCTACCGAGTATCTCAAGACTGCTACCTAAGAACCGGTAGTTTTAGTGACTAGAAACACAATTTTGCTAACAAACGCGACAATTTTTTTTTATAATTTTTTTAATATCGTCATTTTTGGGTGGGAAACCCATAGTTTTTGCTAAAATAATAATTTAAACTCTTTTATACCTCAGAGTCTTTATAAATAAAAGGGTATACATTTTTACCTTAGGAAAAAATGTATTTACCACCCAAACAGGACAGTATAAAAAAAATTACATAAAAAATTGTCGCTTTTTTTTCCAACATTTTCTGTTGCATTGTGTCTGAAGTCGCTTAACTACCACCCGGTTTCGTTTTCGTTAGCAGTCTTGATATACCATGTATATGACAATCTAAGACAACTAAAATATTTAGCGTATACAACCCTCAAATACGTACGACTTATTAAACCAAATAAGGTCGATATCGCAGGAGATCCAATCAAAATGCTATTGAATAAGAGTCGGCGAGCCGTACACTTGTGTTTACGCATCGGTTACTGCCTATCAATGTTACAATCGATCTCCATCCAATCTCGGCCGATCTAATGTCGGCGCGGAGCGTCTTTGGGTTCTAAATGTTGTTTAGGGATTTTAATAAGATCTCAGTTCTTAGGTATTATCTCACCTTCAAGTGATGCAATGCTGACATGACTCCCCTTTAGCACGTTTGCGAATTATTGTACATTTATTTATAACGTGTTTTTTTAAATTTCATGTTTTTGTTGCTGTTTTTTCCATTTTGTTTGTTGTTTTTAATCTCATTTTGTACCTACTTATGTTGTCGTGTGTGTTGCGATCGTGCCTATAAAATACTTTTTTTTTAAATATAATAATGGTTTAAAATACCTTAAAAACACGCTTTCGTAAAAGATCTAACTAAACAGTCATAAATATTGGTAATGATTTTAAGATTAGCAAATGGAGTGCAATTCATTCATTTTATAGTTAAAAAAGTGTAAGTACCACAACTTTTTTACAAAATTTTAAGTCAGTGTGACTACATTAAAGTACTGAAATGTATGAATATGATACAAAGATAACAAACATAAAAAATATAGTCGGATTGAGAACCTCCTCCTATTTATACAGTTGGTTACCCGCATATGTACATAAAACAATGCCAATAACATTATCCCATATATAGATCCAAGTATCTTTTCTTAAGGTTTGAAATCAATGATAGAGACTAAATTTATGGCTGGTGTGGTAATATGCACAAGCTATAATACATTTTGGGGCCAAAATAGGTTCGTCAAAGTATACAGGGTATATCAAGACTGCTACCGAAAACGAAGCCGGGTGGTAGTTTAAGCGACTTCAGACACAATGCAACAGAAAAAGTTGCAAAAAAAAGCGACAATTTTTTTTTTGTTATTTTTTTCCTATGGCCATATTTGGGTGGTAAATACATTTTTTCCTAAAATAATAGTATATACCCTTTTATTTATAAATACTCTAAGGTATAAAAGAGTTTAAATTATTATTTTAGCAAAAACTATGGATTTACCACCCAAAAATGACGATATTTAAAAAATCATAAAAAAGAATTGTCGCGTTTCTAGGCGAAATTTTTAATTGCATTGTGTTTGTAGCCACTAAAACTACCACCCGGCTTCGTTTTCGGTAGCAGTCTTGAGATACCCGGTATATGTTATGGGCCAAGTGATTAATGCGGGCAGTATTCATAATGCCCGGGCAGTATGAACATTGCCGAGCCATATCGGGCCAAGTGATTAATTACAATCTAAACTCACCTATTTATCACATAGCCCGGGCATTATGAATATTGCTACATGATGATCGAGCAATGTGATTAATAGGTGATGTTTTACGTGGTGGGCTGCCGCATTGCCGCATCTTCGATTGACCCATAAATAAGACAGGTTGAATTGACCTGCTTATGTTTAGTTGTTTTTTAACGTCCGAAACATTATCTTCAGAAGAAAATTAGTGTACCCAGTTTATGGATCAGTTAGGTCGACTATGCCCCAAAACCGACTCGGGACACCCCAACTTCACGTAGTCTTTTGGCTACCGACCCTAGAGTGTATATAAAAAGCCGAAGGCGCGGAGGGAGAACCGCCCCAGCCCGCTGTAACGAAGGATAGGCAACCGTCCGAGCCGTAGCGGCTGAGGCTGGTCGGCGAGGTGAGCATGGGTGCCTATCTTTTGTTACGCAAGGGCGAAGGGGCTGAACTTCCTGTAGCGCCGGAGACGATGCAGAAGCTAATTTGTATTAACAACAAGTGGTACCAGGGGAGGTGCGACACTCCCCCTCCCCCTCCACTCCTCCCAACCCACCCCCTCGTGCTGCCGTATTCTAAATTCTACCACTTCGGCTCATTGTTTTGATTTTGATTCACTTTACATCACTCTGCCCAATAGGAACTTGGCATTATTCATATTGCCCGGGCATTATGAATAATGCCCGATTAATCACTTGGCCCATAACATATACATAAACCTGTAAGGATAGTCCACACTGTCTAAAACCTTAGTGCAAATGTTTTATAACTCTGTTTTATAACTCTGTTTTGTGTTTATGTCATTGGAGTGTCTTTTCAATAAATAAATATACAGGGTATCTCAAGACTGCTACCGAAAACGAAGCCGGGTGGTAGTTTTAGTGGCTACAAACACAATGCAATTAAAAATTTCGCATAGAAACGCGACAATTATTTTTTATGATTTTTTAAATATCGTCAATTTTGGGTGGTAAATCCATAGCTTTTGCTAAAATAATAATTTAAACTCTTTTATACCTTAGAGTATTTATAAATAAAAGGATATACACTATTATTTTAGGAAAAAATGTATTTACCACCCAAATATGGCCATAGGAAAAAAATAACAAAAAAAAAATTGTCGCTTTTTTTTGCAACTTTTTCTGTTGCATTGTGTCTGAAGTCGCTTAAACTATCACCCGGCTTCGTTTTCGGTAGCAGTCTGGATATACCCGGTATGATACGGTAATCTGTGCTTGCCCTCGGTACGATACAAACATAAGCTTATGTTTGTAAAGTTACATATCTATATAAAACCATATTGTTGTAACCGTTCACCTTGGCTCTTAAACAACATAGAAAAAGCAACAACGACATCCCTGGCGATATCTTTAACTAACTCCAAAATCAGTTTCCGGTCCATTTATCGTCGCCAATCAGTTGTGAGCGCAGGGACGGAGCGCCGCCCTTGTTATATTATAGATGGTTTACGATAGCGAAAAATAATAGAGGGTGGTATGGTGTAATGAAGTCTTCTATATTAGTCTGAGGTACTATCTTCGTATTGAGGTAATATCTTCTTGAAGTGCGTGGTGGCCTGTTGGTAAACGGACTAGACGCGACTGCCAACATGTTCACGGTGGTCGCGGGTTCGAATCCCAGGGCACACCTCTGACTTTTCGAAGCCATGTGTGTATTGACAGTCAATCACCACGCACTATAACGGTGAAGGAAAACATCGTGAGGAAACCTGCATACCATAGCGATTTATAAAAAAATTCTATGGTATGTAAGTCCGCCAACCCGCACTAGGCCAGCGTGGTGGACTATATGGCCTAACCACTCTCAATCGATTACGATTGTAGAGTAGGCCCGTGCCCTGCAGTGCGACGTATATGGGCTGATACAGATACAGATACAGACTATCTTCGCACTTCTAGATTTTGTAGCTCTACCTTTTTTGTTTTTTTTTAATCATAAGAATGATAATACTATGTTTTTTGGTATTGCACCATTTTAAACTTAGTTGTTTGTGAATGTGAGAACCCATTCCATAGAAAAGAAAGATGAATAAGTAACTATTAATACCACTTAAGGTAAATGACAAGTGTTTTGCGAAAATATATTACAATATACCTAATTACAATGCCTCGGTGGCGTAGTTGTACTAGGGTACGGTTACAAAGCTGAGGTCTCGGGTTCGAATCCCGGGTTGGGCAAGGTGATGTTGGATTTTTCTATTCAGTATCAGCTCTGAGACAGGAATTTGTGCCCGATATGGCGATAGGTTCAGCATCCATCACATCGTGGGACGGACATGCAAGGCGAAATGTGGGTGTCGTGGCACCTCTGCCTACCACTTCTGGGAAAAAGGCGTGAGTTTATGTATGTATATATGTATGTACTATAGTACAGTGGAAGCATCTATAATAGTCGAAGGCACTATCTTATCACTTGTAGATCCGATTCCGACTCCGATTGCGTTTGTGAACATTTTCCACTAAGATAATTCAAAACCAAAATAAAATTTTCATCAATAAAATCTAGTTTCTATCTTTCCAGTTGTTCAATGAATTTAATAAAGATGGCAGAGTCGGGTTTTTTTTATTTTTTAGTATTTTATTTTACCACATAGCGGAAAAGTCGTTTTGTATTGATTTCGTTCAAGTGTGGGATGAGGGCAGGCACTAGAATAATACAGGGTATTTTAAGATTGCTACTGAAAACGAAGCCGGGTGGTAGTTTAGTATAGAGACTCCAGACTTAGGCTTTATTTTCGGCAGTAGTCTTGGTATACTAAAAATGGGTTCAAGTTGGAGAAAAAAAGATACTTCCAACAATATTAGCTTCATACACTAAAATTCTACACTAGAAACAGAAAAAAAAAACATCTCAGTTTGAAATATACATATTGTGACGCCACAATCCGTCCCCTGCGCGACTTTTGAAGAACAAATCAGAACTTTGATGAGTTCCGCGGGCTCTCGTCAATTTTCTCTTAGCAATAGAAAAATATTTCGTCCCTACATTCTTAGTAAATGGCTTCATTCTACATACTGTTTATATAATAGGGCTGGCATAAGGCATTCGCTTTTACCGGAAATATTGCTGAGAAATTCTACCGGGAATTCCGGACTAAATTCCTTGAATCTTCGTTCTGGGATTGGATGATTATCAATTCGATGTTTATTTGTAATTTTGTCAGAATTCCACAGTTTTTGGATATATTGGTCTATATCAGCGTCTGAACACGTGTGTCAAATTTCATAAATACGATGAAACATCTAATAAGTAACGTTTGTGAATATTACTAGAGAAACGTAGTCGAATAGAAAAAAAAACTTGTCAAACCTTATTCATTTGTTTTATGTTATTTGATTTATAAACAAATAGCACAGGCGGTCTTAATGCTAGAAGAAATCTACTACAGTCTACCTTGGAGTGAAGCAGAAATGGAGCAAAGACGGAAAAACCTGTTTACATTGATTATTCTATATATTCTGATTAATAACAAGCGTCCACATATTCGCATCTTACATATCGGACGCATCGCGTAGTAATTTTTGGAAAGGAATTAATAGATTCGTGCGTTCCATACGATGCGGCTTAGTGGACACACTTGTATGAATTTCGATACAGAGAATACTACGATCCGTTTGATGCGATGCGTATTTACGATGCATGAATGTGGACACCTGAATACAACCGGAAAAAATCCCGGACTAATCCCGGCGTGTCAACCCTACCATGGAGGCTATTTTGTGCGCTAAACAGAGTATAAAAGGGAATTGTCTCTGAAAATTTTGTTTACATAGCGTATAACACTTTTATGGCAGGCGCGATGCTTTTTTACATCCCAGTCCCTGCTGGGATACTTGAAAAATGCCATTTTCATAAGAATTACATTGTTATTGCTGGGTATTTATTTTGCTCGATTATCTTATGTTATCCTTTTATTATTTATGGTAAGGGATAGTTTTACGGACAGTTTGTTTAGGTATCCCGAAGCTTTATCAGTTGGAATGTTGTGTATACCGAGATTATATGTTAGTATATTATAGGAATTAAAGAATGGAAATATAATATTACGTTTTTTTTTAATAAATTGATAATGATGTCAAGCTCTTAATTGAATTATTATAAAAATACTTTCTTTGATTGTGAAAGTTAGATGTCAGCTACCTATCCCTATTGTTGGCTGGCAGATTTAATATACCGTACTATTTCACATCAAAAAGTACTTTGTTACATGGAAATTCATATGGTTTCTGTCGGTGCATTACCAATAAAATAACCGAGTAATTATCAACAAATACGTACTATATAAAAATAAAAGTATCTCACTCACTATATGTCATTTGTTCCACTTTTAATAAAAGTGTCAACGGAACTCGAAAACTAAGCTGTATTTTCATGGTATTATGACATGACAGCCTTCATGGCGCAATAACGGACTCCGTGGCGCAGTTGGTTAGACGCCGACTGTGAAACGAGAGGCTGCGTGTTCGATCCGGGTCTGGGTGCTTATGAGACCGAAAAGCCTCTCCTAGATCCTTATGCCCACACATTTATTTATTTATTCTTTATTACAAACATATTGGAAAGAGAAAGGTATCGAGACATTAAAGTTATTTATATTAAGTGCAGATGGCAGTCTAATCGCTCTAGATACAGACAACCATTACTAACTTACTTGTCTGTGACTGTGTATTATTTATTTATTTATCTAGATTTTATGTAAAAAGTATTTCTGTAATTCAACTAACTACGCCGCCACTCAACTATACAACCCAATTACGTAAACCACACAAGATTCGGAGCATGCTTCATTTGAGGCACAATAGAAAATCATTGAAACAAATTACTATCGAACGCGGGCGATTACACTACAATTTATACGCAATTGGTTATGAATTCAACGGCCTATGTTGTTGTATTGCATATAATAGGGTTGTGTCCAAGATTTTATTTGAGCAGTAAGTTATCATTCCTTATAAGCATCGTTTATAAAAACAAACGAATTTGAAAACAGCATCAAAATTGAATGTAAAATGACTGAGATATTAATACATTTAATAGTACGGTGGGGACACTCGTTGTCTCTTTCGCACGTGTGCACCTTATGGAAGATGACGTCACGCCGTGCATGTTGCATCCTTTTCTATTACTCCTACCACCAACTTTCATATATTTGTAACTTGCTTATTACTTAACGGATTTCAAAAATTCTTTCTGATTATGATTATGCGTAACGTAACCTTCCGTTATAAACAAAAATTTTACTGGTGGTAGGTCTCTCATATGTGAGAGGCCATCTGGGTAGGTACCACCGCAATGTCTATTTCTCCCGTGAAACAACACTGCTTAAATGCACTGTTGTGTTTCGGATTGAAGGACATTGTAGCCAGAGCAACTACTGGACATATTGAGACTTAACATCTTATGTCTCAGGATGGCGAGCGCAGTGGAATATTGCTACTGTTCATGAGCGGTCGTATCGCTTACCATCAGGCGAACGGCTTGCTCGTCTCGCCATTCAATGCAATAAAAAAATAAAAATAAAAAAAAATAAAAAAAATAAAAATGTATGAAACTAGCCTATTGTGAGATAATGCCATTCGTAAGCGATACGACCGCTTATGGACAGTAGAAAAACCAAACGCCATGAATTTCAAAGCATTGGTATTCCATTGCTCTCGCTCACCTGAGACATACGATGTTAAGTCTCAATATGTTCAGTAGTTGCTCTTGCTACAATGTTATTCGAACCGGAACACTATTGTGTATTTACATAGCGTTTGGCGGAATAAATATATTATATAGGGGTGTTATCTACTCAGGTAGCCTCATGCGTGGTTACAACCATAAACCACAGTCAACACCCAACAGTCACATCCATAGTTCTGAAATTCACATCTAATCTTGTGTTGTGGGTATCAGAAATTACGAGAGACTTTTCGATCTCACAAACACTCAGACCTAAAACAAATACTTGTTCATACAAACATTTATCTCAGTGCGGAGATGAATCCACGATTTCTCGTTTCAAAGCTCTAACCAACTGCGCCACGATGGCTGCTGAAATGTACTCCATTTTAACCTGACGTACAAAGGACTTACCCGCACTAGCCTGGAGTGGTTCATAATAATCATGCTCTTACGCTAATCACTCTCCATCATACTCTCGATTGTAGAGAAGACTCGTGCCCTACAATAGGATTTATATGGGCTGATACAGATATGTACAAATATAAAGGGCAAATGCAAATATTAATATTGCCTCTAAAATTAATACATACAAATCTTGTGTCTTTTCAATCCATCAGAATTAGAAACTACTCTCGGTGCGAGGATCGAACCCACGACGACTCGGCCGGCTTTCAAGTTCAACCAATTGCGCCACAGTGTCTGACTACCCAACAGTAGCCAGCGGCGTGCACAGGATTATGACACTGGGTATGCGGCGGAGTACTCGGTCACAAAAACTTTTTCTTTTATAGTTTTTTAGCATAGCCACAGCCACGCGACGGATCTCTAAGTCGGAAACCATGCCAACATAACAAGTCTTAGATGTACAAAATAGCGATCGATCGTCGCGGCGGAAGAAATTCTCATAAGTAAAATAAAAAAAACTCACCTAGTCAGCTTTCGATTTTCACATATTCAAGGTTCCGGTTAGTTGAGATTACTATACCTATCCCGATGTAAATAAACGCAAGATTTCGGCCACCTCATTCATTCATTTGATAAACATACATTTTTAACACAAACCTCGCAATCAAATAACATTTAAAAAAATAAACAAATACACTAGTAAAATGACTACAATTAATATCGAAACTTAGTAATAAACTGTTAAATGTACACACTTTCAAATGTTAAAATTAAAAATCCGTTAAGAAATCTATTTTTTACAAACATACTAGTATAAAATAGTAAACAATGCAAAAACTCATAAAAAAAGCAAAATGGCCCCCGCGAAACACAAAACATTTCTATTTAAACAAATAAAACCTTACTAACCAAAAATGCATAATGTGCATAGATGATTTATTAGATTCCAGCCTATTAATTTTACTCGGATTATAGGCAACGAACATTTACGATTACTCCCGACAACTGCCGAACTCCCGAGGCCTGCCGCAGCAGTCGCGGCTTTCAATATACATGGGTGTGTGCGTTTGCGACTGTGCACGGACACCAAAATTACTACACACATGCAAACAAATGTCATGCGGGACGCGGCGGCATGACTTGGTTGATTAGGTACATTATTTTGCTTTGCAGCGCCTCTTGCTTTTCGCGTGGCAAAGGTGCTATTTATAAAATATTAGGCGTTTTTAAGTTATTATATTTTGTTTGTTCATTTATTTACTATAATTTAAAGTCATCTAAAACGTACGAACGATATAATAAAATATCTGTGAATGGCAAGTAAAGCACTGCATTTCTGCTTACAAGGAGTGCACGCCCCTGACAGTAGCAATAACATTTATGGAACGGGTAAACCGCTTATGTGATTCTTACCTGTAGTACCTTAGTGTGTACCGCCCATGTCCATTTTATACTTCGATTTTATGATTGTGGGGGTAAACGAGGGGGGAGTAGGAACATAAAGTATGAATAACAAAGCGGTATTGGGCTTTCGAAAATGTTACTCACAAACTCGATTAAAATAGCAAACCCGTCCCATGTCGCTTTTTCGTGAAACCCTGGTCGATCAGACCCATTCCAAAATAAATACATAATCATATTTAAAGCATACCAAATTTAAAAATTCACATATACGTACGATTCATCTACTTAACCCTATGTATAGTTTGCTAGTAAAAAAGTATAGGAAGTGAAGCGAGCTAGTGACGTCATTAGGCGACCCGGCGCGCCCGGCGGTGAACGATTAGCCACGCTTTGATCACTCGACGGCTGTCAACCGTGAAATAGTTCACTCGGTGTACCATCGGTCACTGTTTGGTCGTTTAGACCCATTATAAGGGTCATTCTATAGATGTTGTATATTTACCCCGCTGTGATTTTTCAAGAAGTAGGTTGAGATATATTTGAATATCAACCCTTAAATACTCACTCGGGTATCTATTGTACCATCGGCTAGTTTTTGGTCATTAAGACCCATTACATGAGTCATTCTTTACATTGTGTATTTAGGTCACTGAGATTTGTCTCGAGAGCGGGTCGTGAAGAGATTTTGATATTGCGTTGTATTATTTCTATGAAAGTATAGCCTAGTCTAGACTGATAATAGTCTAAGTATGCTCTCATTAGAAAATTGGCAAGATATTGGGTTCTTTGCTCCCGAAAGTATAGTCTAAACAGTCTTGGTATCATCAAAAATGAAAATTAAAAACTGACTTAGTCTCGGCTCCTTTTACAAAAGCCAAGTATTTACTATCAATGAATGAGATAACGATACAAAACCAAAATGGCATCCAAACAAAAACTTGTAAAAACATCTTAAAAACGACCCTCTTTAATGTTACGTTAAAGAACGGACCAAAACGTGTACTGAATTAATATTGTCCTCCGAATCACTCAAGGGCGAAATGTCTCGAGTCAAAAGGAATAAATAAGTTTAAGGGAAGGCACGTACGGAGGGCTCAGTAAACGGTCCTCGGATAGCCCAATGAGTTTGTATAACCGACGTCCTATTGAAAGATGAGTGCGATAGAAAATACAATGGGTTTCGGTGTTGAATATTCTATCAACTAAATGGTAGAATATCGGGCTTTTGCTCGTGATGTAGCGCGTACATACATAAAAACCCAAGACTTTTTCCCAGAATGGTAAGTCCCGGGACACTCACTTTCGCCTTATGTAGTGTCTGTCCTATGTGATAGGGGGCAAACCCATCGCTATATCGGACAGAAATAAAAAACGTTGCTGAAACAGAATAAAAATATGCAATTTCATTATACTATATGCTGGGAGTGAAAAGGGGAATAATGCAGAAAAGCTTGACTAATTTTGGCATTTTCATCATAAATGAGTTCGCTGTCCGCCATGTACACCGCATCTAGTCCTGGGCAACTAATATTACACTTTTCAAATTTTTATTTTTTTTATTGCATTGAATGGCGAGGCGAGCAAGCCGTTCGCCTGATGGTAAGCGATACGACCGCTCATGAACAGTACCAACATTCCACTGCGCTCGCCATCCTGAGACATAAGATGTTAAGTCTCAATATGTCCAGTAGTTGCTCTGGCTACAATGTCCTTCAATCCGAAACACAACAGTGCATTTAAGCAGTGTTATTTCACGGGAGAAATAGACATTGCGGTGGTACCTACCCAGATGGCTTCTCACATATGAGAGACCTACCATCAGTATCAAATCCGAAAAATATGTGAAATTGTTGACCTAATTTAGTATTATAACTCGAGATCTTATGTGATAAATTATGCAACCTAGTAGTACTTACATGTATATTGTATACTATATCAGCCTATATACGTCCCACTGCAGGGCACGGGCCTACTTTACAATCTAGAATTAACCTGAGAGTGGCTATATAGTCCACCAAGCTGGCCTAGTGCGGGTTGCCCGACTTTACATAACCATATCAATTTTATAAATCGCTATGGTGTGTAGGCATGTTGACGGCGCCCACATGTTGACGTTGGTCGCGGGTTCGAATCCCAGGGCACACCTCTGACTTTTCGGAGTCATGTGTGTACTGATAAATCACCACGCACTAAAACGGTGAAGGAAAACATCGTGAGGAAACCTGCATACCATAGCGATTTATAAGAATTTTTATGGTATGTAAGTCCGCCAACCCGCACTAGGCCAGCGTGGTGGACTATATGGCCTAACCACTCTCAATCGTATTCTTGATTGTAGAGTAGGCCCGTGCCCTGCAGTGGGACGTATATGGGCTGATACAGATGGTTTCCTCTCGATGTTTTCCTTCACAAATATTTCTTCCGGGTCTGGGTGTTTGCGAGACCGATAAGTCTCTCGTAGTGCCTGATTTCCACGACTAACAACTACCAAGACTCCATCTTAGTGTGGGGTCAGGGTTATGTAACACTTACATTGGGTGTTATTTATTTATTATTTGGACTATATCTGTGAATGCTGGGTGTAATTTATTTATTTATAAATACTCGTAATTATATTATCCATTTTTCGTAAAATTCCTTGTTATTGCGTTTGTTTTTTTCTCGTTGGTTAAGTTGGCGAGTGTTTTTGGCACTCCAGTCTGTATTTAATGCATATGTACCGGAGAGGCTCGACGTGCGCCAAAATTTTTAAGTAATTATCAAAAATATACCACGTGCATGTCTCTGAAGGGAATTCGTGAAAATAATTTTGGGATAAATAATTTTTAAATAATTATTTGTTTTGAATAATTATTTATTTAACAGACTTATTGTTTTATTTTTAACTTTTTATGTTTACTGCCAGTAGATTATTAAGAAGAATAAATTTTCAGTCTAATGTGAAAAGTACTTTTATGCAATTTGTAAAGGTACAAAAGAATAATTATGATCTTAAAAAATATGCAACTAAAATTAAACAATATTATGTTATAACTATGTCCAATAACGAAATTATAAATCAGCAATTCATTAAAATTTTATTTTGACTTCACTTACAATATTGTGTCACTTTTTCGAACTGAGAATAAAAAAAAATACTTAAGTAATATTATACTATCACCCTTACATCACGGGACATTTCCTTTAAATAACTACACCCAACAATTATTTACATAGTCCTAAAAAAATAACATACATAGTCCTGCCCCCACATTAAGACCAATTAAGTCTTATGTCATGACTTTTCGGTCTTACAACCACTCACACTCGAAACAAATATTTGTGGGCCACACAACCTTTTGTCTCTGTGCGAGGATCGAACCCGCGGCCTCTCATTACTAGCTGCGTAAGAAAAATCCAATATCACTTTGCCCAACCCGGGATTCGAACCCAAGACTTCAGCTTTGTAGCCGTACCGTAGAAGAAATACACCACCGAGTCAGTCAAAACATTCGTTAACTAAAATAGGTTTAAAAACTATTTTTGAATAATACCGATAGAGAATAAATCTCTGCACAATATACGCGCCTTCTTTAATAGCATTAAATAGGACACAAACCTACTGAAATAAGTGATACAAAGAACCTTTAGACGAATAGACAAAAAACTAAGGCAATCGATCTCGCCGGGGTTGCACATTTGTTCCGTGTTTACTAAGCGAAGGATTTACGAGCCAACGCCGACTTATATTTCGACGCACGCGAACTTATTATCGCAAGGGCTGTGTCTTTTGCTTCTTTAAAACTTATTTTGTCTTTTACATTTTTTGTTATATAACCAGTAAATTTAAGACAGATTTGTGTAGTTAAGTGCAACATAATATTTAAGTCGCGTTTGAGTATTCGGGCGTTAGTTAATTAAATAAATAACACCCAACAGTCACATAAATATTCCTGACCCCACACTAAGATCGAGTCTTGTGTCGCGGGTATCAGGAACTAAGAGAAACTTTACGATCTCACAAATACCCAGATCCGAAAGAAATATTTGTGGGAAGTAAGTATGAAAGTTTAATAAAAATAGAAATAATATTTTTTATCACCGCTTAAACGAAATTTATTAAATTAATTTAATATTCATCATAGCGTAATTTTCACGGACGTCTTTTTGAAACTCCAAATGTACTGAAGCGCCGGTAAGTGTAAATTATACAATTTATATTAACGTGGTCTGTCCTTAGTTTTTAAATCGATGGATAAACATTAAGCTTTACCAACTAAACGGAATGTGCCCTAAATAGAACTATTAAGGAGGTGGCTGTAAAAATTGAAATGGAAACAGCAGGCTAGGCGTGCCGAATCGCGGACGAATCTGCATTACAAAAGGGGCTCAAAGGTTTCCAGGCACGTAGGATTCAGACATTTTTGCATAGCAATACGACACAATACGCTTATATTTGGGCTATTGAACAGCTCACTGATCATTTGCAGTGTGGAATACGTGGATTTATGATCTGAAAATAAATATTACGCCTGTATTTTATATTGATAAACACAGAAGTTTTTAGGTTAGTTTTTTCAGTCCCAAGATGTGAAGTATATTAATCATGTGGAAAAAGTATAGCCCCGGCAATTTATAAAAAATCTTCATATTAAAACATTATGGTTAATTTTGAAGAATGGCGAGGCGGGCATTACATTCGCTCGATGGTAAGCGATACGACCGGTCGTGGACAGTACCAAAATAAAATACGCAGCAGCACGCATTAAAAAGTAGTGCTTGGCATTCCGATCGTCATCTTGAGACTAGTTACTCTGGCTACAATGTCTTACGTCAACGGGAACACAATGGTGCATGTACACTGCTGTTTATTGGCAGAAATAGGCTTAGAGGTGGTGTTTACCTTGGCGGCCTCTCACATATAAGAAATCTACCACAAGCCTGCTTAAATATATATATATGTACATATATATATAGGTATATATATTTTGTAACGAGGTGATTTAAATTTAGTAGTTATTTTATTGTTTTCTTTATTATTATGTATAAATAAACTAAATGAGTTTTGAAAATTAATTAAATTGTACTCAACATTCTACATTAATAATGTTCTGTAAGCGATGATAGATCATTGCAAATTCAGCTCGAATACATTCGAATCAAAGTAATAGTAATGTTCTGTGTGAAAATAAATATAGTTTTTTCTACTGACCCCCTTATTTTGTATTGTATTCTATTTGCAAAGATTTTTAAATGGCCCGGACATATTGTCGTTCCCATGTTATTATGCAATCTAGTTGTAAGTTTTCCCTGAATGATTAAATAAAATCAATAACAGCGTGAACTGAATTGGTACCTTTTTTACGAGAATTACACAAAATATATACTTAAGCCTGATTTCTGTATCAGCCCATATACGTCCCACTGCAGGGCACGGACATCCTCTACAATCGACTACCGATTGAGAGTGGTAATAGAGAGAGTAAGCCTGATTTGTTACTCTCTATTTATATTTTTCATTAGTATTTTTGCGTGCAGTTAACAAAATTTATAATCTGCTAGAACCCCATCAAAGTAAACAAAACACACCAATCACAATGAAAACGTGTCCAAAAATATCGAATATAAAACTGAGTATAAAGACCACTTGATAGGCAATCTGAGCCGACAAAGGTTCTGCCACTTTGATCACCGAAGCTTGCAGGTAGAGCCGTATATCCATTATAGAGGGCGCTGATGCGGCCCAACTCCTTTGTGTGAGTCGATTAAATTTTTGTGTATACTACTCCGCCACACGTCGCTCGAGATTGAATGTTATTTTTCCATTGGATTTTATATTTCGCAAAATATTTTTGGGGGAAATATTGGCAACCTTGAATTATTGTCAGGGGTATTGATATTTCCATTATTTGAGTAATTTGTTATTGGTTTACGGTTAAAAGCCTTTTCAATGTGATAGAGGCTACTCAAGTCGAGAAAGTAAATATTAACTCATGATTAAAAGATTTACTAATGTGAAAGGCGGTAAGCTAACTATGAAATGAACTGGAAAGGCCTCATAATATTATATAAGTATTCATGATCAACTAATATTATGTTTTAAGTGTTATCTGTCTGTGTATTTATACTAATAATATTTGAAACCTATGGGCTATCATCACACAAGATACAACTCAGTGATGTCAAGACTATATGCGTAATTATTAAACGAATTGACAGCCTCTGTGGCGCAGTTGGTTAGACGCTAGCTGTGAAACTTGAAAATGAAAATTAAATTATTTATTGAATCCATTAAGACGGTCTACATCATTTAGATTCAGTTATTTTTTTGGTCTATCACCTGGTTTGGAAGTGGTTTTCAGTAGAGAAGAACGGGCAAGAAACTCTAGTGTTGCTCTTTTCAAAACCAGTTTACAATTTACTGATTATTACAAAAGTAACAAGTGGTTTAAATCAGAGTAGTGCATTAATAATTTGTTACATTTTTGAGGCTGCGGATTCGATCCCCGCACCCCGATAAATATTTGTGTGATCCACAGGTATATGCTTCTGGTCTGGGTGTTTTAGAGACCGAAGATTCTCGTAGTTCCTGATACTCATTACACAAGACATGATCTTAGTGTGGGGTTAGGACTATGTATGTGACTGTTAGGTATATATATTTATTTATATAAAAAACATTGTAAACAACATAAAATAAAAAGCACTATGATTTTGTGAAGCCCTTTTCTGGATCATTAATTTTTGGGACCGCCTTCCGAGCGACGCGCCGTCCCATTCATAATATAATATACCGTGTGTAACTCCGAAATATACTATAATACGTGTATTATAAGCTTACAAAGAAAGGATGGTTTAGTTGGCTGGGATAACAGCTCACATAATACGTCCCATTTAAATGTAATAATTATTTGATCTTGTGCTTTGCAGCTGGCTTCTCTAGTTGTAAACGTCTTAATGCGAGGTTATTTACCTCTTTAGTTATTTATCTATTTATTTAATTATGTACACTTTATAGCACATACAAATAAAAACGAAGCTCTTAAACATATTGGCGGTCTTATCGCACAAAGGCAGTGTCTTACAGATGTCATGGGGACACGAAATGTATAATCGCAGACGTCAGAAAATCCCTGCTAATATTATAAATGTTAATGTAATTTTGTTTGTTACGCTTTCACGCGAAAACTACTTAACTGATCATCAAGAAACTTTGTTCACATTTTGGAGGTATTAGAAGTAACATAGGATACTTTTTATGGAAAAAAATAATTATTTTTTTATGATATTTACGAAAGATAAAAAAAAAATATTTGTCAGTATTAAACATTTGGAATAGTGCATCCACACCTGGGCGGAGCCAGGCCGGACCGCTAGACGTAACTATAAATATAAGTTTAATATTAGAATAAAGTAAGTTGGTAATTAAAACTTGCTTTCAATTATTTTCTCTAACATAACGCCATACAGACAATCATAGGATGGATTTAAGAAAACGATTAACATTCAGTTTTTTAGTTCATTGTTTTGTCACGCGCTTTGTCACAGTGGGAGTGGACAATAATTTATTTTAAACTCCTATTAATTCAACATTTTGATTGATTTCGTTGCGGGTTCAAGACAAGTTAGACATTCCCGGAGAATCTGAATACTGGGGGTAGGTCTCTTATATGTGAGAGGCCGCCTGGGTGGGTACCACCACATTGTCTACTTCTCCCGTCAAACAGCAGTGTAGAAGCACTGTTGTGTTTCGGATTGAAGGACATTGTAGCCAGAGTAACTACTGGACATATTGAGACTTAACATCTTATGTCTCAGGATGGCGAGTGCAGTGGACTGCCAAGCACTGCTTTGTGATTCGAGATGTTGTTTGGTTCTGCTACTGTTTATGAGCTGTCGTATCGCTTACCATCAGGTGAACGGCACGCTCGTCACGCCATTCATTGAAATAAAAACAAAAAAAAAGAATCGCTGAGCTTTAATGCTCGGTGTCATTACAAAACATGTCCCTGTTTATCCTGGCTTAGTAACAGGAGCTACGTTTCGGGTTGAGTCTGTGTACTTCCTATTTAGAGGGGGCTGAAATTATTCTATTCATCAGTAAGGAATAACCATTTCTGTTGGATGTTTTATTTGGATAAAACTGGATCGCAATTTTATCTGTCGGTATAAAAAAACGTTATCACTCTTTTACACCGCCGTAAAGAAAAATATTGTGAATCACCTTATATACTTACTTAAAGTTCCTTACGAGAAAAATAATACGATGTGAAGAGCAGTTTAAATAATATCTTCTTATGCAATAAATAGTAGCCAGAGTAATTACTGGACATATTGAGATTTAACATCGTAGGTCTTAGGATCGCGAGCGCAGTGGAATGCCAAATATTGCTTTGTAAGTCATGGTGTTGTTTTTTGGGCTTTGCTACTGTCCTTGGCCGATCGTATCGCTTACCATCAGGCTAATGGCATGTTCGTCTCGCCATTCATTGCAATAAAGATAATAATGAAAGAACATATAATTTCACTTACCATTATTGATAAAATAAATGGCAAATGAAGTGCGTGGTGGCCTGTTGGTAAACGGACTAGACGCGACTGCCAACATGTTCACGGTGGTCGCGGGTTCGAATCCCAGGGCACACCTCTGACTTTTCGCAGTCATGTGTGTATTGATAGTCAATCACCACGCACTAAAACGGTGAAGGAAAACATCGTGAGGAAACCTGCATACCATAGCGATTTATAAAAATTTCTATGGTATGTAAGTCCGCCAACCCGCACTAGGCCAGCGTGGTGGACTATATGGCCTAACCACTCTCAATCGTACTCTCGATTGTAGAGGAGGCCCGTGCCCTGCAGTGGGACGTATATGGGCTAATACAGAAATGGCAAATAAAATAGTCAATGTTTTGACTCTATTAAGTGTATCGGTAGTGAAATTCACTAAATTGTTAAACGGTTTTAATGAAGTGCTTCAAAATAGCCAAATTTATCGGAAATGAGTCCGCGCTGTAATCGTTTTTGCTGTTACACTAAGCTTTGACAGGCTCGAACTCAACATCATATTGGGGCATCTAAACTAATCGTTTTTTCGATATTATGCCTATTGGAATCGTTTTTTGTTGGTATTCTGTTTTTTCATTATTATCGCCTGATGTTTTTTTAAGTTTTCTAGTTTCTTTATTATTTTCCTGAATATGATTTAATATAGCGTGGCCATAATAATTTTAACTTTAACTAATCATAACACTTTGAGGACTTAATTCCAAGCTGGAAAATAGAAACAAATAGCTTGCGAGTTTTAATTAAAACAAGTATATTATGTCGTATAAATAATATTTTCAATAAATTTGAATTCCTTCAAATCTTACAGAAAGTATAAGAAGTAGAAAATATCACTTGTAATTTCTAGGAAAGATAAACATATAAATTCCTGCACCATATTTATGTAATTAAATCAGCGCAATACAAATGACCACTGGGTACCAGGCCCCCCTTGCATTTGATTCGAATACATCCTTGTTCGAACTGTATTAATGCGCAATTTAACTTTTTGGAAGTACCCCCAAGCGCGAGTTAGATTTATAGGCACATCCATTCGTTTTTGTCTCAATGAAAAAACTTCATTAGCCCGTTCGGTTTCCGTTATTGACCTTTCCGAGTGGACATTGATTGTTAATTTTGTTGTACGAAAATAAAAAAGAGTATACGGTACTCTTTTTATGAATAAAAAATATATGCTTAATTTTAATTTTCTTTTTAACTTTTAAAGCGAAGTGACCATGATGACAAAGTTTGTATATTTATGTTCTTTAAGAATAACTTATAGAGAATGTGAAATACGATAATTCGTTGGTGTGTTTTTGCGTAAGTTAGACCAAATTAAAAGAAAGCTGTAAAATTGATCCAAACGTTTTCATCATCATCATCATCTCTGCCGCAGGAAGTCCCCTGCTGAACATAGGCTTCCCCCAAGGATCTCCACATCGACTTGTCGGAAGCGGCCTGAATTTAGCGACTTTCTGCAACTTTAGCCCAGTTGAAGTGGCGGTGGCCACATGCCGCGTAGAACCGATAGCCGTTGGAGCTGAAAGATTCTAGAGTGGAGGCCACGTATAGGCAAGCGAAATTTCGGATGCCCGCCTACAAGGTGGGCGGACCACCTGGCTAAAGTTTTATTTTAATTAGACCTAATTCTTAAACCTCAGTGGTAAAGGATGCCAGTGAAACGTATATAGGGCGATGTAGATATATCGTTCCTAATTACCTCTTGCAGATTAAGCTATTTTTACACGCTTTATATTAGCTTCACTTGTATGTTTGTTTGTATGATTGTTTGTATGTTTGTAACCGACTCCTTAAGACGCGATTTTGACCCACTTTAAACGGACAGATTTCATTCAAATTTTGCACACCTGTCAAAGACCGATGACAATACAATAATTCGATTAAAATATATGATTATCCTGATTAGATTGGCCAGGATTCATTAATTTCGTTCCGGATCCTTTGCATGAGAGTAAGAGAGAGGGCTAGTGCGCGAACTACGCATGCGCGTAGGGACTCTTATGGTAATTGCGTCTTGTTTCGTATACATACATAGATGTCGGCCTAAAACCTACCATCGACAGTTGATAAGACAGACATTTGAAAATAAGAAAAAAACGCTCTTATAAATAAACCAAACTAAAAAGTAGAAAATAAATAATAGTTAAAAAAAAAACTAAAAAAACACGCATTATATAGAAAACCCAACTAAAAAAATAGAAAATAAATTTTATTAATACTGAATTAAGGATAGTGTAAAAAATTAATAAGAAAAAAATATTTTTTATTGTAAAAAAAGCGTGGGGTGCTTTTTAAGATATTATCAAAATGATAATCCTTCTACTTATATCTGTCGATAAAATAATTATATCTATTGAAAACATGCACCCCACGCTTTTTTTACAATAAAAAATTTTTTTTTCTTATTATTTTTTTACACTATCCTTAATTCAGTATTATTAACATTTATTTTCTATTTTTTAGTTGGGTTTTCTATATAAAGCGTTTTTTTTAGTTTTTTTAATAAATATTTCAATAGGATCGTTGTTTTATTACAATACCAACTTATACACTCACTGTAATTTAATACTGAATAATATGAAGATTTCAAATCCTAATGTTGATGTTGTAAATTCATATTATACTTTTTTTTATTTTTTATTTCAATAAATTTCGAGACGAGCTAGCCGTTCGCCTGATGGTAACGACCGCTCATAAACAGTAGCAAAATTCCACTGCGCTCGCCATATGAGACATAAGATGTTAAATCTCAATATGTCCAGTAGTTACTCTGGCTACAATGTCCTTCAATCCGAAACACAACAGTGCATTTACATTGCTTGGTTTATCACGTGTTTCTGATAATCCTTATAAAATATAGGGTTGCAGGGTGTTTCGATTTTCCTAATGAGAAGTATACCGGGTATCTCAAGACTGCTACCAAAAACGAAGCCGGGTGGTAGTTTTAGTGGCTACAAACACAATGCAATTTCGCATAGAAACGCGACAATTATTTTTTATGACTTTTTAAATATCGTCATTTTTGGGTGGTAAATCCTTAGTTTTTTGCTAAAATAATAATTTAAACTCTTTTATACCTTAGAGTATTTATAAGTAAAAGGGTATACACTATTATTTTAGGAAAAAACGTATTTACCACCCAAATATGGCCATAGAAAAAAAATAACAAAAAAAAATTGTCGCTTTTTATTGCCACTTTTTCTGTTGCATTGTGTCTGAAGTCGCTTAAACTACCACCCGGCTTCGTTTTCGGTAGCAGTCTTGATATACCCTGTATAATGTCTTTGTTATTTTGCTACTGTATTCTTACAAATATAAAATAAATTACACCCAATCCTATCTGGAGGTGCAACGTCGCGCCGCCATGTATTACTCTACTAAGGAGAATATGGATCAAAGATTTTTAACTGTACGTGAACTCTTAAAAGTCGACAGATTATTTAAACCGCTTCCTATGGTATATAGCGAACTATTAGATGAATGGCAAAATAGATGGGAGGTATCTTTGAAGGGACGGCATTTATACCAATATTTTCCTTGCGTGCGTGATCGTTTGACGAAGACATGGCTAGATGTCGATTATTGCGTATCACAGTTCCTCACGGGCCATGGTAACTTTAAGTCTAAACTATACTCTTTTAAGCTTGTGGAATCGCCTGCGTGCCCATGTTCAACAGCAAATTGCGAATATGAACAATCCGCGCATCATATACTTTGGGAGTGTAGTCTTTGGCAGAATGAGCGTAAAACCATGCCGGATAGTATGCAAATATCATCTGGAGTTGTATACTACACGGACCTTGTAGAGACTAGGACGAATTTCCGTGCTTTCCGGCGTTTTTGCCATACCTATTACTGGAATCAAGTGTAACAGCTCACATATTAGGTCCCATTTAAATGTAATAAGGATTTGATCCGTGGTGCTTTACAGCTGGCTTCTCCGGCTGTAAAAGTCTTTTTGCGAGGTTATTTACCTCTTTATTTCATCGTTTTGTCACCCGCTTTGCACGGAGGGAAGTGGACAATAATTTATTTCCAACTCCTCCTATTAATTTAACTTTCTGATTGATTTCGTTGCGGGTTAAAGACAAGTTAGACATTCCCGGAGACTCGCCGAGCTTCAATGCTCGGTGTCATTACATTGCGTGCCACTGTTAATCCTGGCTTACAGGAGTTGCAGTGGTGGGTGTGAGGGCGGGACAGTCTAACACCCAATCCTATACATAACAACCTCACACTTAAATACTGCCTTGGTGGCGAGGTTTTAGTACGGTATGATTGCAAAGCTGAGTCTCGGGTTCGAAGCCCGGGTCGGATATTAGATTTTCTACCAGCCAGGAGTCAGGAATTTGAGCCTGATATGTTGATAGGCTCGCCCCCTATCATACTGGGGCACAGAAATCACAAGGCGAAACGTTTTGGTAGGGAAACCACTACCCCCTTCTGGAAAAGTCGTGAATGCATGTATGTTTAATAGCTTCAAAACGTATAGTAGTAACTTTACGAATAAACAAAATACTTTCAATAGAATATTTCTCTAGAGAAACAAGGTCTATTTGCAATTTGCCAAAGAGCTCAGCGTGGTTTTTTTTAAAATTCTAGCTTTATTTATCTCCCACATTATTATCAGCCAAAGATTACTCGTAGCATAAAGGATAGGCATGTTCATATTTTATGAAGAAACGCTGGAATGACTGCTTGTGTATTACAATTTATAAGATCTAGGCGATTTTTTTGACAACCCTGCACCTGATGGTAAACGCGAATGCTGTCCAGGCAGAGTATTGAATGGCATCAGACGACAGTCTTAAGATATTCGATACAATTATGCGGGCCTGCTGTGATGCTTCTTCTATAACAACTAACATATAATATAATAGCGATTTATTAGAATGTATATGGTATGTAAGTCCGCCAACCCGCATTAGGCAAGCGTGGTCGACTATATGGCCTAACCACTCTCAACCGTACTCTCGATTATAGAGGATGCCCGCACCCTGCAGTGGGACGTATATGGGCTGAAACAGATGCAGACTGTCAATTATTTGCACAGAGAGCGTTGAATCCACAACAAGATACCAAGGTTTGTGTGGTTAGACCAAAAGTAGCAGTATTCATAGACAAATTAAAAACCCGTTTTAGTTTTGGAATTTTTGTCCATTTCGGATGACTTTTGAATCCAGTTTGAGCAAAGAAGACAAAATTTGATTACAAAAATAGGTTTTAAAACTGACTATAAATAATTCCACTACTCTTTCAGAAAAGTAAACCCTTTATTTCCACAGTAAATAAATGCGGGTGGTAGACTTCACACTTCTTTGAAACTTTTATAGAGACCTCTTAGATTTGACAATGTTTCCTTCGCCGATCGCCGTTACATCAAGCGATAATAACCAAGGAAACCTTGAAATAGCTTTAAATAAACAAGGCGTTTTAAAATCGCTCCCGCTGTCGCTTAAGCTTGTCCCTCGCCCCACCTGTATCCCAAGGCAATGTCCATTGATTGAACTTAATAAATGGATACCGGGATAGCAAATAGGAATAGACAGATAACATTCACGCTTTATTTACGAGGTATGTCTAAATAATACCATTTATTCCATTATTTATTAGTCGGGAGTTATCCGAATAAGTTGTATTCACAGGAAAAATAAATATGCCATAATTTATGGACGAAAGATTAGGGCCTGGATGATTTGTTTACGTAAGGTGAATGTGCTTACAACGTATTTATTCAGACGTAGAATCAGGAACACGAGAACACGTGCCAAACACATATCGCTGACACTTATATAAGCTGAAGGCATTATCAATGAAAGGGTGGGTACAAACAATGCCACCCACATTTTGATCTGTTTATTTTCGTCCCAAGAAGATATTATAGTAGTGAAGCCTATTGCCATACCGGCCAAAATTATAAAGTGCATGTCATTTTAAAAAGCTCATAAATTAGTTTACTTCAACTGTGAATCGAAGCCAAGACCTCCATGTCAATGATCAGTCACTATACAGGGTATATCATGACTGCTACCGAAAACGAAGCCGGGTGGTAGTTTAAGCGACTTCAGATTCAATGCGATAGAAAATGTTGCAAAAAAAGCGACGATTTTTTTTTCGTTATTTTTTTCATATGGTCATATTTGGGTGGTAAATACATTTTTTTCCTAAAATAATAGTGTATACGCTTTTATTTATAAAGACTATAAGGTATAAAATTTTAAATTATTATTTTAGCAAAAACTATGGATTTACCACCCAAAAATGATGATATTTAAATTATGTTTAAAAATAATTGTCGCGTTTCTTTGCGAATTTTTTAGTTGCATTGTGTTTGTAGTCACTAATACTACCAACCGGATCGTTTTCGGTAGCAGTCTTGATATACCCGGTATAAATAAGAAATAAATTATGATTGTAAGTTGGTGAAAATATACAGGGTATATCAAGACTCCTACCGAAACCGTAGCCGGGTATCTGGATCAGCCCATATACGTCCCACTGCAGGGCACGGGCCTACTCTACAATCGAGAGTACGATTGAGATTGGTTAGGCCATATAGTCCACCACGCTGGCCTAGTGCGGGTTGGCGGACTTACATACCATATAAATTCTTATGAATCGCTATGGTATGCAGGTTTCCTCACGATGTTTTCCTTCACCGTTTTAGTGCGTGGTGATTGACTATCAATACACACATGACTCCGAAAAGTCAGAGGTGTGCCCTGGGATTTGAACCCGCGACCACCGTGAACATGTTTGCAGCCGCGTCTGGTCCGTTTTACCAACAGGCCACCACGCACTTCAACTTCTCTATACGTAGTAATATATCTTAATGGTCGGTAGTTATAATCTAGTGTATATTTGATCGAACGTCGTGAGCAGAACAATCCCGCCGCCGGAGTCCCATCCGAGAAGGAAGCGCCGGGGAATGACAACAGCTGAACCAGTGGTCAAGGAGCGACAGAATTCCACGACACGACTGTATCCCCTGCCTATACGAGCCGTCTATAAAGGTTCGATGTATTAAATGGACGGCTTAAAGCGCTTAACTCACGTTAAAATAGTTTGGACAGAGCATACAACTTTACACTGAACAACTTTTTAATACCCATATATAATAAAAAAAAAGCCGGGTATGAGCTAATAAAAATTTCACACACATTTTTTTGTGATTTTTTAAATATCATCGTGTTTGGCTGGTAAATTCATTGTTTTTGCTAAAATAATAATTTAAACTCTTGCGTCTTAAAAAATAAAAGGGTATACACTATATTTTAGAAAAAAGCTACGTATTTTCTTCCCAAATACGACGATAGAAAAGAATTTCTGAAGTCACTAAAACTATAACCCAGCTTCGTTTTCAGTAGTTGTCTTCATATATCCTGTTTTATAAACAGTTAAAGGTGTATTTGTCAACGTGTCCGATACAAAAAACATGGCTATTGTCCAGCCAAACATTTTGCCGATGGAAGCAATAAAAATCAAAGGAACGGATTTAAGACATTGCTTTTGTTTACTTGTTTTTATTTATTTTTGATCTTTTCGCCGACGCAAACAATGTTATGTATTGTTTGGTTTGTTTGTTGGGTTAGTTTCGTCGCCTTTATATTATAAATGAAATGTGAGGCAAGGAGATTTCGTGTTAGGTTTCCGAATAGTTTCGTGGAAATACGTATAAAACATTGTTCCTTACTGTTTTGAAGTGATAGCTAGGATTTACCTTATTGAGGCTTGGATTTACCTATAAGGGCGGCATCTGGGCAAAAAGAAAAAAAAAGTAGGTATCATTTTTGTTTCTTCCAAAGTTTATACTTTGACACTGCCCTTTACCTTTGGCCTAGTGGGAAGTATTCTACAGGTTTTTCTTAATAGAAAATAAATTCTATGAAGGTAATTTTTCCGGCAAACGAGTAAACAGGTAACCTGATGGTATGTGACATTTGCCGCCCATAAACATCCACAACACTTGGATCATGAATTTGGGAGGAGAGCGAGAAGGAAAAGGATGGAAAGAGTAAAGGGATATTGGGCATCTGGCTATTTCACTCACCGAGTGAAAGACATCAAAGCCCCAGGCGAGCCTGTAAATTCGTAGTGAGTCACGACTGACAACAGCTTGGCCCTATCGATCTATTTATTTAAAACGTAAAGGATTTTTAATATTGATATGATAATAATTTACGTAATAACTTTATACAGAAGGTCCCTTAAGCAAGGACTAAATAAATTAACCAACTTGGTATTACATGGATCTATGGATCTCACAACTTTTTGCGATAGAAAAACTGAGCTGCGAGACATGGTATTTTTTTACAGGATGTTTTTGATAGAACACATATAAAACAGATATTTGCATCTCCTTCACCATCCATTCCGTATAACTGAAATATATATTCCCTAATGGCGTCCCCATTAAAATAAATATTTCGGCGCTTATTGTGACGTTAATTTCGAATGAAGTGCCGAAATTACCGGTATCAAACTCGCTTTTACAATCAATGATACGTATTTTATTATCTGTGGACCTACGCGTTTTATTACTATCGTAGAAATATTTTTTTTTATATATTGCTTTTGAAATTTATTTAATTGAGCACGTTTGGTGGTGATATAGTGTTTGTAGCATAAAGAAGTGATGTATGCGAGTATGCAGTTTCGGGTTTATTTTCGGTTCTATGTTTCTTTTATTGCGATGCATGGAGAGATTAGCATGCCATTCGCCACTAATGGACAGTAACAAACCTAAACAATACCAGGAATTATAAAGCAATGCTTGGCGTTTCACTGCGCTCGTCATCCTCAGACATATGATACAAAATATCATTGTGTCCAATAGTTACTGATAATAAACCTGAACGCATTTCGATTCGTATGCGTGACTGTAGACAGGTTTAATGGCGCATTGGTGACAAGTTGGTAGTGATAGGCCAAGGGTTCACGCCCCAGATTTTTTTTTGGTGATCTATAAGTATTTATTTCGAATCTGGGTGTTGGCCCAAAAGTCTTTCGTAGTTTCTAATTGCCATGACACAAGACTTGTAGCTAAGTGCGATGTCAGGGTTGTGTGTGACTGTTTGTGTAGATTTGAGACAGTGAAATAGTTATTTATTAATTTTAACACCTTTACCATTTCCTAGTAGAAGCTAATAGTATGTAATTATTTCCTTGTTTCTTCCCTCATGAATAAATTAATCACCAATGTTTTCTTAACTTATTTTCAAATAAATTAAACACCCATTAGTATCTCTGGATTTAGAAAAGTATAACATTTTAAGCTGTTTAGTTCTTCAAGGTGGATTTAAGTAAATTCCTTTCTTGGCAAGCCCACGCATTGTGAACCGCCTACCTGCAAAATTTCGAGTTTGTAAGCCTATAATTCCCTAAATTGGAAGCCTGCGTGGCTTAGTGGGCGAAATGCTTGTGAAACGAGAGTGCATGCTCAAGATAAATGCTTGTGTAATCAAAATTTTGCTTGGAGCTTGAGTGTTATGGGACTGAAATATTTTGCAGGTTCTTCTTGGTAGTAGCATGACGAAGCGGTTACTACATACATACATAAACTCATGCTTTTCCCAGAAGGGGCAGGTAAATGTGTTACCAGGACATCCATACTTGGCCTTGTATGTGCTGTCTCACGATGTTATAGGGGGCGAGTCTATCGCCATATCGGGCACAAATTTCTGACTCCAGGTTGATAGAACATAAAAATCCAATTTCACTTGCCCGACCCGGGATTCGAATCCGAGACCTCAGTTTTTTATTATACCATAGCAAAAATACGCCACCAAGGCAGTCAGGCAGCATGAAGTGGCTACTGTCTGATGATAAGTTCAATGGAAGCAAAGCAGAGGAAAAATAGAAGACTTTTTTCTCTCAGATAGAGCAGAGTACTTGTATTTTGATGTCTTGAGGAATGAATGGAGATTAAGGAGAATTTGCCTATTTTTGTATAGAAATAAAATAGTAAAATAAAGCATATCACAACCTTATTTACTCCGACAATTCAGGGAGTTTAAATAAGTCTATGTATATACATAAATCTAACAGTTATTCTTAGTTCAGACTTCCGAGAAACTGTCTTGGTTCGACTTTTCACTCGCGCAGCTTCTATACAAACTTTCATCCTCTATATGCCTTAGGGAATACATTTTGAGAAACCATTACTTAGTAGTCTTCACTAGAAGGAACTTCCCAACAAATTTTTATGTTTCTAAACCCGCGTTTTGGTTACAAATAATCAACTACCGATGTTAGGTTTTATAGAAAGATATTCTTTGCTAATCGTTGGTATAATTTAAGCTTAAATATTGACTAAAATGAAGGTGTTATTTGATTCACAATCGAAAGATTTGTAAATTATTGAGTCCCTTTTTCAAGTCAGGCAATTTATTGATGTAAATTTTTAGGCTTAACAAATACAATAGTTGTTAATGACTAGACGTTGAACTCTCTGTTTTCGCATTTCGGTACGATAATAATGTTGTAAAACTACGCTCATTTCTACCTACCCCTTCGAAGATATAGGCACATTGATAATATTGGAGTATGACAGCTTAAAACATCCCAGATATCAAAACATTTTCACTTTCCGCGCTGTTTTTTACACCGCAATAAAACAGAAAAAACACAAAGATTTCGCACCAAGAATGCGATGTGTTTCTTTAGATGAAAAACAGTAAAAAATAAGGGCAATATATATTATTCCAGCGTAATAAACGACGTCTGGTGGATGGCTTTAATAAATGCTGTAAAGATGAATATGTTCATCTTGCGTCAGACGTTCTGTGTCTACTTTGATTTGTTTTTGGATGTTGTTTGAGAATATTTTGTCTGTATTTTGAGTTTAGTCTTACGGTTCAAATTGTAGTAGTTGCTCTGACTAATATATCTCTCAAACCGATACACAACAGTGCGTTTACACTGCAGTTTTGCAGGAGAAATACACATACCCAGGCGGCCCCTCACAGGCGACACCTACCACCAGGAAAAAATAATTTTATTCTAATTCTTCTATTAAATTATTCTGTGATGATAATTTATTTATTTTATTTATTTTAAATCTTTATTGTACACATAAAAAAAAAATACAACATACAGAAACAAAAAAATATAAAAAGTACAAATGGCGGTCTTATCGATAATCAACTCGCTGTAGCAATTTCATCTTTAGCTTGATCTAAAAGTTTGTTCATTGTACGATGCTAATGTAGAAGCTGATCGAGATTACACTTTGCATAAGCAAATGAGCGAGATTACAATGTTTTTAATGGAGAATATTCAATAGTGGTTTAATATTAAAGTTTTATTAACTACTTTTATTTTGTTTTAAGGATGGCGTAATGATGTGTTTTATCAATATTATTTGTATAGCAATAAATGGCGCGATGAACTTGCCGTTTGCCTGATGGTGACGACACCACCCCTCATTAACAATAGCAAAACGAAACAACACCTTAAATTACAAATCAATGGCATTCCATTGCGTTCCCTATCCTAAGACAAGATATTATTAATAAATAATAAATAAATACACCCAACAGTCACATACATAGACCTTACCCCACACAAAGATCATGTCTTGTGTCGTGGATTCAAACATTCAGACCCGAAAGAAATATTTGTGAGCCGCATAAACATTTCTCTCGGTGCGGGGAATGAACCCGCGGCTTCTCGTTTCACAGGCAGCGTTTGACTGACTGCGCCACGGAGGCTGTCAAGTCTCAATATGTCTAAAAGTATATTGTTTTTATTTATTTATTTTATAATTATTATTTTGCAAAGTCCATTGCTGAAAATAGACCTCTCCCAACGGTCTCCACATCGACTAGTATCGAACTGATATAAATATATTATTTTTTAAATTCCTTTTGTTATTACCTGCTTATGTGGATAAAAATATGTTAATACCATGACTGTATTTGTGTAATGACTTTAATATCAAATATATAAGTACACTCAACAGGTACATGCCATCCTAACGCCACAAATTCTCTTTTGCCAGGCAGTCTCTTTTGCCTAGGTATTAACATTCGAAAATTCAAAACATCATCTACACATTCGTTTCGACACGACTCTTGCCAGAGTTTCAAAAATTTCGACTTCAATATCCACCCATTTAAACCATTTTCTCGGTAACCTGACATCTAACGTAAACATACCAAACATTCCTTTCAAACATACTGAATAAATACTGAAAATATTATAACATGTGACTCCATAAGATGCCTATCAAAATACACGCTTCGTCGTGAAATATCCGGTGGGCGGGTGAGGTCCGGTCAATTTTGTAAAAACATAAAATATAGTATAATAAGATAGGGTTCCGTACAGATATTATTTTGGAGTGTTTGTATAGGTTTAAATAAGCTTATCTGATGTTCACTGAACCCTGCTTTTGAATTGATCCTGGGGGTACATTCCGGCGCAAATAAATAACAAAAAAATTATATTAAAATCTTTCCTTAACCTAGATAGTTTTTTATTTTATTTATTCATGCAATCAAAATTACAATTTGTTTCTTATTTTACAAGTATTTTCAATAAATAAGGCTAATAACAGGTTTCCAATCCAATTTGCAAACATTTCACATAACAATTTATGGTTAGGCTAAGTAGGTTAACAATTGCAATTAAATACGGCTGGCTAAGCAACAATTGAAATTAAATACAGCTAATGTAGACTAGGATAGCCCTGTATTGTAAGCACAAGCTGTCATTTACATGTTGAAGTGCATAGATGCAATGGGTCTTTATACAAATATTTTTGATTCGTAATATTTTCAAACAATATGTTTTTCTTCTCTAGACTTAATTATTATACACCTGGCTTCGTCTCTCTGCACTACCTTAAGGTCGACTGGTATAAAATGTCATCAGGCATTAAGTCCACCTGTACTATTTTAAATTGTACAAAGTGTCAAAAAATAACAAACATATAAATGATTGAAATGGTGAAAGAAGGAGTGAAATAAAGGATTAGGTTGGATAGTTGTTTCAGTATTTTATTAACTAAACGAAACAAAAATATTATTTTTCAAATAATTAATAAATTTATTTTATTAATACTAAGGCTGCATGTTAGGGCTGTTTATCGTGAGGCTCTGGGTTCGATTCTCAGGTAGAGTAATATTTCTGTAGAGTATGTAAGTGCCACTAGTGTTTTTGGAAAAAATAATACGCATGAACTTTATGTATGTACAGTCAGCAACATAAGTCGCTGAACACTTCACATTTTTTGATAACCTTTTTATGAATTAAAATTTGTACGTACTACTCTGTAGTCGTAAAATATAACCAAGTAAAGTCATCTATACCGAGAAGTGCCATACGATATTGAAAATAATTATTATTTTGGATGATAAGACCAAATCTCGTGACTGTGTAGCGACTTATGTTGCTGACTGTACATACCAGTTAACACTATAATTCATATTACATTCCCGCTATTATCGATTTATATTCCGGGTAATATAAACATATTAAAATTATAAACAAAAATCTAAGTGTTGTGTTAATGAAAATTTGTATTAGTATTTAAGTTTAGGACCTTTACATATTGTACCAAGCGAAAATCCCTTTATGCAGAAAACAACAGACTGAACCCTAAAGATAACCCATCGAATCAACTTAACGCACGAACATGACGTTTTTGTAATCTAACTTTTTGCGCCATCAATCATCGCGCGTGGTACCGTGGTCACAGCAATTAAGATACCGACTGCCATATCGTCGCCTATATAACCCATTAAAGATATAATGATTTTACGATACATGAATAAATGGGTGGTTTTAAAGAAGCCTTTCAGTATCCTCTCTCAATAGTACTCTCAATAGTGTGTGTACATTTACATATTATATTATATTTGTGGTATGTTCATACAATATAGTATTATGTTGCGTTTATTTATTGTACAATTGTATTCTTTTATATCGTTTTTATGCTTTAACTGCACACCGAAAGTTATTCTTGTAATTCCTATCCATCCAAAGGTTGCCTGTTAGAAATTGCTATTAGTGATAAGGCCGCCCATTGTACATAATTATGTAAGATTATACTGTAAATTGTGTGTTATCTTGATGTACAATAAAGCTTATTATATTTTTTTTATTTTAGTACTCCAGTTTTTAAAGGCAGCCATCACATCAACCCACGGTTTTTTTCCAGCGGGGGTGGGAAGAAGTATCAGAAGGAATAAATTCCAGACTCCGGGCTGATAATGAATTAAAAAATCCAGAATCACTTGGCTCGACCATGCATTCGAACCCGAGACCTCAGCTTTGTAACCGCACCATAGTACAACTACGGCAACGACCCTACAGTGGGTCGTGTATGGGCTAATACAGACGTAGCATATTATACCATTTACCAACCCGCACTAGGCCAGCGTGGTGGACTATATGGCCTAACCACTCTCAATCGTACTCTCGATTGTAGAGTAGGCCTGTGCCCTGCAGTGGGACGTATATAGGCTGATACAGAATATTATACCATTTGCAAACCCTATTTCTAGTTCTGAACGATTAAAAATATTTTTAATTTAACTTCTGGAAATTTCGCAAACATCATTCATGATCACAAGGACTGAGGTATTAGTCATCCGCATACTTGAAAACGAAAACCATCACCCTCCTTCAGCAGTCGGGTAAAAATACATACCTAAAATTCTCGTGAAATAGACGGTGTTTTTACTAGTCCCCGTGTTATCGTGACGTCGACGTGACGTTGACGATGACGTGTTCCGGGAGATACAGCGCTTCCGACACATTTCGTGCGGCGCGTAGGGATATTGATATTTACGAATGTGAATTGAGTGTCACTATTAATTGGATATGGCAGAAATGTGTGTTTATTTTTTATAAGAGTACTCCATTATTTAAATAAATAAATAACACCCAACAGTCACACACATAGTCCTGACCCCACACTAAGATCGAGTCTTGTGTCGTGGGTATCAGGAACTACGAGAGATTTTTCAGTCTCACAAACATCCAGACCCGAAATAAATATTTATGAGCCGCACAAACATTTCTCTGTGTGCGGGGATCGAACCCGCGGCCTCTCGTTTCACAGGCAGCGTCTAACCAACTGCGCCACGGAGGCTGTCAAATTAGTAAATTAACAAATATTTGGAACAATTTAGTAGTTTATATTCAATACACAAAATGAACTTATCAAAATGGGATGGTATTTTTCTTCCTTTTTATTAAATATCTTTAGTTGAACTATATATCTCCACCAAGGATCTAAATTACAGCCATCAGTTCTTCGCACTTTGTGCCTGGCCCACTCCCCCACGGAACGGGAACTGTGTTCAGCCGGGGACTTCCTGTGGCTGAGAGAGAAAGAGAGTTGAACTGTGGTTTCATACATTTCTTCTTCAATATATGTATCAATGTAAACCAACCATACATTTACATAGATTCAACATAATAAACATTTACAAACAGCAATTCGAAGCAACAGAACCCTGCATTTGGTAAATATTTAGCTTCGGTGAAGATCGAAGCTTTGCCCTTTCGTTTCATAGCCACAGCACGATCTTATACGGTTGTAAAATAAGTTCCTACAATATAAAACTAGACTAATGGATTCTCCAGCCATTTGAAGTTTCAACCTTTGTCAGTGTCTACACGGAGCGGTAAGCCTAACACCCAGGTTAATGATGTCGTTGACCCCAAACCGCGAGTTTAAAATGCGTAACAATAATGCTAGATGCTAGTTTGCCTTTTATCTATCTATATATATATAAATGAAACCCGTTTCGCGTTGTCACGGCATCACGCGTGAACGGCTAGACTGATTTGGCTGATTTTGGTCTTGAAATATTCGTGGAAGTTCTGGGAAGGTTTTAGGGGTGAGAAAAATAGGAAAATTTCTGAGGAAGATACTAAAAACCTTTTTTTTTGGGTATCGTTCAAGCGTGATGCGTCCAGCCAATATAGGATGATCTTTGTTTATTTGACGGGAAACGTAAAAGACGGTCCAGCTTCAACTACCATCCAACGTAAAATGATCTATCTTTCCATTGTCTTTCATTGACGGCTGACGAAATAGAACAAAATTCAAAAAATGTGTACATCGTGTATATAATATTATCTAGATACGGCGTCTTGCGCATAATTTTGTTAAATGTAAATTAAAACGATGTCCATATCTACCAAAATCGCCCATTGTTTTTTGAGATTATTGCAACAGTTTTAAACAAGGTATACTCTATCGAAGCGTTTTGCCGCAGTACACCAAAATATATATAATTATAATTTTTCGTTTTCATAAACGACATTGTTTTTTGAATTGATACTTTTAGATGCGCTGGGGGACATATTTAAATTTCGCATTAGTATTGTTTCCAGACTCAATAATAAAAAAAATATTGATACGTTGATGCCGTATCTAGACATTATAATAAAACGATATGCAGTTTTATATTTTTAAATATTTGTTCTATTACTTACGTCACCTGGTAAGGCAGTATGAAGGTTTTATTAATTTGTATATGGTAACGTACTAGACGCGACTGCCAACAAGTTAACGATGGTCACGGGTTCAAATCCCAGGGCACACCTCTGACTTTTCGGATTAATTTCTACGTGAAATAAAATCCGCCAAGCCGCACTAAGCCAGCAGGGTGGACTATAACATCTTCTTCTATAATATAAAAATGAATCGCAAAATGTGTTGGTAAGCGCATAACTCAACAACGCCTGGACCAATGTGGCCAATTCTTTTTTTAAATGGTTATTATTACTTTATTACTAACAAAAAGTAATGGCGTGCAATATTATTAGGAAAAACAGCATTTTGGTGCTGAAATAAGGGACGGAATATTGGATGGACAATAAAAAACGCTAAAGTTTTTATTTATTTAACACTTTATTGTACACCATATACATAAAAAGACAAAACTAAATGAAATAAAATATATGCACAAGTGGCGGTCTTGTTGCTTGAAGCAATCTCTGCCAGACAACCATGGGATGGATAAACGAAGAGAACGAAAGTTGGGGCTTCCGGTGTACGAGTATTACAATTTATAATATTGTTAATTTTATAAATAAACATACATACATATATACAATTTATTATGTTTTTAATGTCAAAATTTCATAAGGCTATCTTTATATGTACATGTATATGGAGAGACGGGATATAATAGAGTGGAAGGTACGGGAGAGGGCTGGGATAGCTACCAGATTTGATAGGACGAAATGTAAATACACGTTATAAGACGGGATGGATAATAAAAGAGAAAGGACGGGACGGATCGGGAAGAGACTGAACAGACGGATGAGACGGGATTGAGCCAGACAGTAGGATAGCTATGTCAAGTTTAGGTATACAAGAGATTAATACGAAAAATAACATGTATTTGGTGTGGAGTGGAATCAAAAAATATATGCACCCAGGCGAAGCTGGGTCGGGCCGCTAGTATCAGATATTTTTTAATGCCTGACTTATCTTTAGTGGTGGCAGGTCTCTCATAGGTGACAGGCCACCTGGGTAGGTACCACCGCAATGTCTATTTCTTCAGCCAAACAGCAGTGTGAATGTTGTTGTGTGTCGGGTTGAAGGACATTGTAGCCAGAGTAACTACTGGACATATTGAGACTTAACGTCTTATGTCTCAGGATTGCGAACTCAGTGGAATGCCAAGCATTGCTTTGTTGTTATTCGAGGTATCGCTTACCACCAGGCGAATGACATGCACATTCATTGCAATAAAAAAGGACTTTTTAGGAAAGGATAATTCATAATTTCTCATTCGTTTCCCGTAGTAGCCCTAGACGTTAGGGTGAACCTTAAAATAAGCAGCTTAATTAACCAAAAATACATAAGTACGTTTGAAAAATATATAAGTGCGTGGTGGCCTGTTGGTAAACGGACTCGACGCGGCTGCCAACATGTTCACGGTGGTCGCGGGTTCGAATCCCAGGGCACACCTCTGACTTTTCGGAGTCATGTGTGTATTGATAATCAATCACCACGCACTAAAACGGTGAAGGAAAACATCGTGAGGAAACCTGCATACCATAGCGATTTATAAGAATTTCTATGGTATGTAAGTCCGCCAACCCGTACTAGGCCAGCGTGGTGGACTATATGGCCTAACCACACTCAATCGTATTCTCGATTGTAGAGTAGGCCCGTGCCCTGCAGTGGGACGTATATGGGCTGATACAGATACAGATACATAAGTACGTTTGAAAAAAAATTTATATACCGGATTCGAATTCGCGACCCATAGTTTGGTAGTCTGTTTCTCATTGAACAAGGCTATCGCTCATTCTACATTTGAATATAAATAAACTGTATTTACAATTTTGATCACTGGTTTGATCACCCTTACCAGAAGTTAAATCTTTATTGAGCATCAGAGTTCTTTCAAACACTTTTTAAAATTAATATCGTCATATTTGGTGTATTTTAATGTTTTTGTATGTCTGTGAAATAGTATATATAAATTATTTATATTCTATATTATTTGTTTATTCACATTCCAGCTACAAAATTAACATTTCGAAGACTTAAAATAACATTTTACACGGGCTAATATTAACAACATAATACCAATAAATGCTAACCATTTTCAATTTACCCGTTGATTACAAATCACCGATTAACCGTTAATATAACTATTGATCAAAACTAAAATTAAACCCTGATTATAATTATCTATTTCCCCAACAATTTATTTAATTTGGCACAAACCGCAGGCCGTGCGCAATGGTTACAAGCACTGTATAATCGGTACAAGGGCGGCCACAACTTTAATTTTATTTTGTATCCGGTATTTTGGGGTGAATAAAAATACGACATAAATGAGAATGTGACTCTGTTTGTTTGTGAAGCGCGCATAAAGGTTGTGGCTGACACAAAGGACAAAGTGAACAGATCCAGACAAAAAGATTTCGGAGGCAGAAAAAAATGTTTTTTTTTTATGCTCTGGTTTGTCGATCGCCAAAACGAATAAAAAGTAGTAAAACAAATAAATACACCCAGTCACATACATACGTCGTACTGACCCTAAACTAAGATCGAGTCTTGTATTGTAGGTAATAGGTATCAAGAACTACGAGAGACTTCGGTCTGAAACACCCAGACTGGAAACAAATATCTGTGGATCATACAAATATTTGTTTTACCGCGGGAATTGAACCCGTTGCCTTACGTTCCACAGCCGACGTCTAACCAACTGCGCTACGGAGCCCGTTGAAGTTAAAAGGTAATCTTTAGAAAGTTAAAAGATTAACGGCCTCATTCAGGGATAGTTTTAAAACTTATTTTATTTATGGAATGTTTTGTCTTCTTCGCTCAAACTGAATTGAAAAGAAGTATTTTTTATTGCAATGAATGACAGACGATCATGTCGTTCACCTGATGGTAAGCGATACGACCGCTCATGAACAGTGGCACAACCAAACAACACCTTGAATCATAAATTGGCATTCCACTGCGCTGGCCATCCTGAGACATAAGTTGTTAAGTCTCAATATGTCCAGTAGTTATTCTGGCTACAATGTCCTTCAATCCAATTTAGCCGTGGGAAAGGGACAAAATCTTTGATAACTAAAATAACTTTTAAACTATCTATGAATAGGGCTGTAAAAGTTAATATATTTTTATTGTTTAATAGCAGCTCGGCTTAGCCTGCATAAAATTATAACATGCACTATTTCACCCCTATGAAGGAAACCCTAGAAACTTTACCGGTCTATTGTGGCGTCTGCCACCTATTGTTGAAGTCATTATCTCGGAACCCTTTGCACGGGTTGCGAACAATTTCCTAAAGATTCATGGCAAATACATGGCACAATTAACATAAATATTACACAAAATTAACAACTACTAGAATTTTGACAATCTATTTTTTCGCGTCTGGGTGTTGTGAGACGGAAAAGTCTCCCGTAGTTCCTGATACCCACGACACAAGACTGGATCTTAGTGTGGGGTTAGGACTATTTGGTATGTGACTGTTGGGTTTTATTTATTTCTGTCTCAGCCCATATATATACGTCCCGTCGCAGGGCACGGCCATTCTCTACAGTTGAAAGAACGAATGAGAGAGGTTAGGCTATATATTCCACGACGTTGGCATATTGCGGGTTGGCTTTGATTATTAATTTATTACTCGTAGTAGCTGTCTCTAACTAATGGATATGTTAGTTAATTTTTGATTAATATCTAACAAAAATCTTCTTAACAATGAAGTTTTTTTTTTTGTAATTAATACACCCAACAGTCTCATATATAGTCCTGAGCCCACATTAACATCGAGTCGTGTGTCGTGGGTATCAGAAAGTACGAGAGACTTTTTGGTCTCACAGACACCCAGACCCGAAACGAATACCTGTGGGTCACACAAATATTTGCCTTGATGCCTGCGGTCTCACGTTTACAGACGGCGTCTAACCAACTGCGCCACGGAGGCTGTCAAGATTATTATGAAATTACTTTCAAAAGTAATCTTACGAGATGGTCATGCCCTGCAGTAAAACATATTAAAACAATGAGATTACCTCAATGTATTGCGCTGACACACTACCCTCTTCAAGAAAAATATTTAGGAACGGAATTAATTTCCTCTTACGACCACTTTCTTCAGTACAAAAAGAACGTAACTTTATACCCCGAGGCTTAAGTAATCTTTTGTTTGTACGAACATCATATCCGATTATTTTTTGGTCATCCTTTTCTTGCCTAAGGAAAGTTTTGATACAATGACACTCGTTTTGCGGCTATGCGAGAGAAGGACAGAGGTATACGCCAGAAAAGGACATGTGTAATGCTAAAAATATTAGTTTGCGTTTCATTATGTTTTAGTGGAGTAATGTAAAGATTATTCTAGATTTAAATTACGTTTTTGAGATAAAAGAATCGGAGGTGCTATTAAGGCGTCGGGCTATTTTTTAAAGGCGTATAAATTCTTGTACCGTTTTCCTTGTTCTAAGGAAACGATTTTTGTAAATCTCTTTATGCTTAATCTGAATTTCTTATCCAAATTAATTTTGCTGTGTTAGGACATTTAATAAACTGATTTGATTTTTTAAGGAAAATTGTGTTTTTAATTGACTGTTGCGCTGTATTTTGGAACAAAAAGTGTAATTATAATATATTAATTTCCATTTTGAGTCATTTAATGTTTTACTCAAAATAAGCGCCATTAATTAGATATTTCTACAAGTTTTTATGATTACTCAAATATAGTTGTAATAATACGAGTATTAAATACCGATATTCATAATTTTTAATAAAAACACCCAACGTCATTACATAGTTCTGACGCCACATATTATTAAGTCTTGTGTCGTCGTAATGAGAAACTACGAGAGACTTTTCGGTCTCAAAAAAACCTAGATCCGATATAAATATACCACTCAAAACACATGTGTTATTGCGAGCATCGAACCCGTAATCTCTCGTTTCACAATTGGCGTCTAATCAAGTGCGTTCCAGAGGCTGTCTTGAAAAGAAATTAATGATTGGTAATCCACAACTCAGAAGTTTGATCTCAAAAGGCAATTTAGTTCTCATATATAAGTACTTGTATAGCATTTGAGACGTTTTATGTACGATGGTCGCCATCTAGATGGATACGAAAATCATACCATCAGCAAATTCAAAGATACTTTTTTAAAATCTAAAATCTAGCCTTTTCTGTGACACTCGTAAAATGTTATTGAACAATATTGGTTTCTTAGATTTACGCGAATGTTACACATTGAAATAAAACTATTATTTACGGATTTTATCGCGAATTTAGTTTAATTTTTAACATTTTTGACTTCCCGACGTTTCGATTACTTTACAGCTTTCGTGGTCACGGGGCGGACTGAGGTATTAGACGTCCGCTCTGTGACTGTTACAATTCAACCCGTTCGAAACGTCGGGAAGTCAAAAATGTAAAAAATTAAACTAAATTCGCGATAAAATCCGTAAATAATAGTTTTATTTCAATGTTATTGAACGTCAAGTAATTTCATACATAAATCCTCATAATGTAAAGCTTGCGGTCAATGTCTCCGCATTACGGCCACTCGAAATTTTCCAATTTCCGCACTTCGCAGAACGCTACCATAGATATCGTTATTTCATAGACACGGTAATTTTCAAGAAAACATATATTGGCTTGCGATATATTATTTGTTTTGAGTTTACACTGGAACTACTATTGCTGGCGGCTTCGTCTTCGTGGAAACGTCGTTCTGGGAAATCCCACTGCATATTTTCTCGGGATCAAAGTTGACCTAAAGCCGTCTTAGATTAATGGAATCTGTTTCAGCGCATATACGTCCCAATGCTGGGCATGGGCCTCCTCTAAAATTGAGATTGTGATTGAGAAGGGTTAGTCTATATAGTCCACCACGCTGACCTAGTACAGATTAATAAATAGCTATGGTATGTAGGTCTTGACATGATGTTTTCCTTCATAATTATAGTAATTGACTATCAATGCACACATGACTCAGAAAATCAGAGGTGTGCCCTGGAGTTTGAACAACCAAACAAACACATATGAGCATATTGGCTGCCGCTTCTGGTCCTACCACGCACTTTTATGGCTACATAATCTCATATAAAACCAAGAAGCATATTAATATGACAAAATATAATAAGCTAAAAGGCAACAATAAAAGTTCCCTTATTAAAATTCCTTAATGTACATTCCTTTGCGAATATTAAAATGTTCATGTGTTGACTAAGAGCTTTGTATAAAATATCTGGATCGCCCGCACACATAAGAATTTCTATGGTATGTAAAGTTCGCTTTTCTATGGTATGTAAGACTTTATGGCTTAACCCTTTGAATCGTACTTCAATTGTATAGGAGAGTTGTGCCTTAGGAGGTACTTATATGGGCTTATAAGATACAGTAGTTTAGGGTCTGAAAGATCTCGAGTGGAGTGCTTGTATAATCCCTGGAAAGATCCCTTTGTCCCTAGAGGTAGAAAATTTGTGAATACGATGTTGGAAACTCCATCATACTGATCTATAGAAACTCTACAGCGTTGGTTTCGATCGGGCTGGTGTTAATTTGCCTGTCGTCGAAAGAGTATGAAAGACAGTACTGTATATACCATAATATATACCATAGTATTGAAATAATTTTGTCGGAACTGAATGAAGAAAGCCTCGCAGCGGTTCGAACGATAAAAATATTTTTTCGCTATTAGTGGTCTGCCGAATTTAGGTTAAACGATGAAAGAATAGAACTAGAAAATTATTGTTTTCAGCCAGGATAGTGACTACAATATATTTGACTAATATTTTTTTTATATATTTCCTAACTTGCCGATAGATACAGTTTTATCAGCCAACTTACATTTAGATATTACTCTAGTCTATTTAAAGTAGTACTCGTTATTGTTAGCATTGACTCAACATGAATGAACAGACTTGTCCGGGGAAGGCAGTGGTTTCACAGGAGATTCTTCTTACTGGTGGTAGGTCTCTCATATGTGAGAGGCTGCCTGGGTGGGTACCACCGCAATGTCTATTTCTCCCGTCAAACAGCAGTTTAAATGCACTGGTGTGTTTCGGATTGAAGGACATTGTAGCCAGAGTAACTACTGGACATATTGAGAATTAACATCTTGTGTCTCAGGATGGCGAGCGCAGTGGAGTGCCAAGCATTGCTTTGTAATTCAAGGTGTTGTTTGGTTTTGCTACTGTTCATGAGCGGTTGCATCGCTTACCATCAGGCGAACGGCATGCTCGTTTCGCCATTCACTGCAATAAAAAAAAAGATTCGCGATAAGGGACAGCTTAGCTGTGGCGTTTCTGCGCGATTTCCGGATGCCCAAAACCCCTATACTCTATCCATCGTACCCTCTCCACTCCACTCCCGATTCGATGGGCCGGCAACACATCCATAACCGCAATGTTGTGAATGTTCATGGGCGGCAGAGATCACTTACTGTTATGTAACCTGCTTGCTCGTTGGCCGGACTTATTATTAAAAAAAGTCGAATCCAGAAAGCAACACTTGTACAGATCAATTTAGCAGACTTTCAACCATGTTTACGGCTGTTGCCATCCGGAGACGACCATCCCACAGCGGTAAAGATAACAAACAAATTTACACTAAGACAGGCTTATAAATACAAAGTTTATTATTTATTACACTCGTATAAAAAGCGAGAAAATTTCTCATAAAATTTGAAAGTACACTTTACTCGCCCCCAATGGTGACATAACAAGGCGGGATCCGTCAACCGAAAAATAACAGTGTTGCTGTAATGCAAAGTTATACCATGGGCTTCTTAGAGAAGGGAATTTTAATTTTGGAACAGTCTTTGATACTCTTATACAACATCAGTATAATATCGCCAATTAATCACTACGCACTATAACGGTAAAGGAAACCATCGTGAGGAAACCTACTTACCGTAGAACTTTGTAAGAATTTCTATGATAAGTAAATTCCTCCAACTCGCACTAGGCCTGCGCCGAGCGTGGTGGACTATATGGCATAGCCACTCTCAATAGTATTCTCGATTGTAAAGGTAGCCCATGCCCTGCAGTGGGACGTATATGGGCTGAAGGAAAGCTATGAAGCTATCCTTTCGGTACCCCGGAGGATGCCATACGGGGTATGTTAATGTCACTGGTCTTCCAGCCCGGAACGCTGCGGATAATGCAGCCAAATTGGGCTCCCAACAAATGTTACACCAGCATACCAACAGAACCGCTGTGGTGCCACTGGGTACCTTAGAGTGAAAGCATCAGCAGCCTCAGCGTTTATCTATAAGTTAAGTATGTGGTGTCAAAATATTTAAACCAGGCTTAGGTTCTCGATGACTTCTATCAAAGGCACATTATAATTATTAAGATTAACGATAAATGGGTCCAAGGAGTATTAAACTTCTAATTTAAATTCCCCAAATACTTTATGAAACCTTTTATCACCCGCTAAGTCCACTTAATTCACTCGAAAAAATACATTTTTCGTCTCGCATAAATTTAAAACACCATCACTATACTCAGAAGAAAATTTTCAACATTATCCCAAAGGAACTGAATAATACGTATCGTTTACGAAACAAATTCTTGTGTAATAAAGGAACGCCACTTAGAAAATTATCAAGGAAAACGAGGCTTAACACGGAAACACGTTTTTAAGCGAGTCCAAACTGTCAGCTTAAGCTTTTAATGATCCAATTTGCAGCGCGTTTTGTTGCTGTATAGCGCTATGTGTTGGGTCCACGGCGTTAGCGGGTTTGGTCCCGCTGCGTCCTACGCTTCAAAAAATATATGGGTGGCGAAGTATTAGCATCAAGGCGATGAAGTTGGTGAAACATTAAACTTTTATATACTTTACTGTTGAGAATGCGTGGTGGCCTGTTGGCAAACGGACCAAACGCGGCTGCCAACATGTTCCCAGGGCACACCTCTGACTTTGCGGATTTATGTTTGTATTGGTAGTCAATCACCACTTAAGAAAACGGTGAAGGAAAACATCGTGAGGAAACCTGTATTCCATTGCGATTTATAAAAAAGCTATGGTTTGTAAGTCCGCCAACCTGCACTAGGCCAGCGTGGTGGACTATATGGCCTAACCACTCTCAATTGTGCTGTCGATTGTATTTATTTATTAGGTCCTTCACAGCTGACAATTTAAAATACATTATAATTACAAACGAAACAATACGCCAATTACGAAGTACACATATAACAATAATTAATAAACAAAGAGTAGACTAAAACAAAATATAAATGAGAAGCAATTATTTTATAAATTTATTAATGGTTAGTAAATGGTTGGGTTGTTGACAATGTAGGAACGGTAGATGCGTGTGGTGGTATGTGAGCGATTAGAGTAGATTGTAGAGGAGGCCCATGCCCTGCAGTGGAATGTATATGGTCTGATACATACATACATACATACATAGTTTATTGTACTCCAAAATTACCACGGCAGTATTTTTAACTGCTGTTAAATGAGGTTGTAGAAGTATTTCATTTACAAACTTATTTATTTAACTTATATTAGTTATATATGTAGATTGCTTAATTTATCACATTATCTTAAGGTAAATGTAAATTAATTTAATAAGCGCCTCAAAATGGTTATCGATGTTACGATCACACTTTCACATTATGTCCATTATTATTTGACCTTCTATACTGATACGCAATAAATCAACTCTATATACACGTGCAACTTCACATAGCCGATAAGCAGTATAAAACGTTACAAAACAAAAAACCAAATCACTCGTTCCAAATCACGTTTCATAGCCCCAAGCAGTGGATTATTCGGGCGTAGGTTCTTTCACGGCAAATTCGTTTATTGTTCTTTTTTTCTGCTACTTCTCTCAAAACTTAATCCGCACTGCCTCTGCTCGGGTGCTTAACACAGCAGCGTTCCGTCGCTTCTAAAATTAATTTTAATGAGGAGAAAAGTTGCCGGGCTTAGGAAAAAAAATGGTGTATTATGCATGTAAAGTGAAAAGTTTTATATAGGCCGAGTTTTTGCGTACCGCCGCATACATGTGAGATTAGATATGAGGTTTACTTTAAGTTTAATTTTGTTTTTATTATGAATGCTATTGCTTTAATCTGATATTAGTTATGTGAGGCTGGTATTTGTGTAAGAAACTTGAGTAATCTGATATTAGTGTTGTGGGGTATATTATACTGGTATTTGTGTCCGAAATGGTAATAGATTTGTTTCCACATCTTTGTATATAAAGAACTCCGGGTGACATACTGACACCTCTACCTACCCTTTCACGGATACTGGCGTGAGCTCAAGTTTTTTAACCAACTTCGAAAGTAGGAGGAGGTTCTCAATTCGACTGTATGTTTTTTTAATATACAGCTAAGTCGTCAGAATACTAAATTCCGTATCCATATCAAAACCAAGCATCCTGCGTTGATAATAATAAAATCCAAAAATGAAAATAACTAACGATTTTTTATTGGCCAATTTGCACGTGATTATTAAATTACTTTCAACAGTTTGGTTAATAATCATCAGTATGAAATTTCATTTTAATTAGCGTAATTATCGTTCCAATTTCCACCATGTTAAACCCCAATGTAATATTAAACCACAGCGAAAAAGCGCCATTAAAAACCACCATTAATTTCACAGGCAAAGGTCTAAAGGCTTTAATAAACAAATTTTAATTGCAGCCAATGGAATAGGCGGACATTTCACCTCGAGAAAAACTCGGCTGAAGGGCCAGTAATCATTCACGGAATATCGCTTTTGAAGTGCTATCTCTTTGTTCAAGAAGTATTCACAGAAATTTGTTATTTTTCCCCATTCTAAACTGAACGCTAGGAACAAAAGATCTCATTTATTAATCTCTTATTCATTTGGATTTTTGCTCGCGACTTGACTTGTGAGATTTAGTTGGATTTTATAACTTTCTTTATTTTGTTACTGTCAGTCGTCAGCAACATTTTAAATAAGTTTTTAATGTATATTATCCTGAAATAAAATAATAAGTCAATGAATAAAGTAAGCCGGGCTCTTAGCTATGTGTGAGTTTTTTAGTTGGAAAAATATTATATAACCTGCTTTCTACCTCACACCTGGGGAAACCATTAGTCTGATAAGCTTATAAAGGGAATATCAAAACTGCTACCGAAAAGGAAGCCGGGTAATAGTTTTAGTGACTACATAATGCAGATAAAAAAATCACAAAAAAATTAAAGTATACTATTAGTTAAGTTCGTAGAACCGATGGCCGTTGGGGCCGAAAGGTTCTTGAGTGGAGGCCACGTACAGGCAAGCGAAGTGTTGGACGCCCGCCTACAAGGTGGACGGACGATCTGACTAAGGTTGCAGGAAGTCGCTGGATGCAGGCCGCTTCCAACAGGTCATTGTGGAGATCCTTGGGGGAGGCCTATGTTCAGCAGTGGACTTCCTGTGGCTGATATGATGATGATGATTATGTTTGTATGGTAAATCCATAGTTTTGGCTAAAATAATAATTTAAGGCCTTGCGTACTACAGCGTCTTTAAAAAAAGGGTTTAAGATATTATTTTTGGAAAAAACTATGGATTTAATACCCAAAAATGTCGACAGGAAAACTGTTACAAAATATCTTTTTGGTTTATTTGCAAAATGTTTAGTTCTATTGTGTCTGAAATGACTAAAACTACCACTTGGCTTCGTTTTCCATCACAGTCTGGATATAAGTGCCCTGTATATTTCGTATATCACATCTGTCTATTATTTCTATGGTACAAGCTAGATCTCATGTAATATTCATAATAGCCAATATACCTAGTAATATGAAAGTGATATTCATCCTCTCTATGTAATTATCGATCGTGTATCTAGCCTTAATACATCACATTCTATATAGGCCCCTACCATTGTTTATCGGTTTGTATTTTTAACTAATTGACGTACCTAAATGGTTCTATAAAACAGATTGTCTGATACCAGCATAATTTCGTATAATTAATTAAAACTCAAGCAATATGCAATATTCCAAACGAACCTATGATTATAAATCCTTTGTATACTCTACTAGCGGCCCGGCCCAACTTCGCCCGGGTGCATGTAGATTTCTCTAAAATAATATGCACGTATTATACACATAAACCTTCCTCTTGAATCATTCATATTTATAATATTATCATTAATACTCTTCGCAGCGTATAATTTTTTTACACCGTTGGTTGGTTTTAATAGGAATTTCTAAAGATTTCTATAGTAATCTAGTACTAAATATAGCCTATGTTACTCAGTAATAATGTAGCTTTCTAATGAAAAAAGAATTATTAAAATCGGTCCAGTACTTTTTGAGTTTATTCGTTACATACAAAAATACAAATCTTTCCTCTTTATAATATTAGTGTAGATACCGATAGCTATTTCTTGCATAAGAATGGCAAACTAGCAGACAGATCACCTGATGGTAGGTGATCATTGTCACCCATGAAGATCCACATCGCGTGAATCATAAATGTGTTGCTGGCATATGAAATCGGGAAGGGAGCGGGAAGAAAAATGATAGGAAGAGAAAAAAGTGGTATTGTGCATTCAGCTATCTCAGTCACCAAAATTACAATAAATATTGTAGTCTCCATAAAAATCAAACTTAAAAAGAAAAACATTAAAAAGAAAAAATACAATTTACACAGATCAAGAATTTCACGCTTTGTTCACAACAATATGACCAACTTTTTGGTGTCGAGAACTACTGAGCAGATCGACGAGGCGTGAACCGTTCGACTTGCAATGGTAGGGGATGAAATCTAATTCCTTTGAAGGATCGGTAATACGCGTACGAGTATTGGCATAATATTTTTTTAGTATATAAATTCTTATATTCTTGTTTATGTATCACATGGGAGTGATCTGTGTTATGTATAGAGAAATATTTTATATATTTTTTTTTTATTGCAATGAATGGCGAGACGAGCATGCCGTTCGCCTGATGGTAAGCGATACGACCGCTCATGAACAGTAGCAACATTCCACTGCGCTCGCCATCCTGAGACATAAGATGTTAAGTCTCAATATGTCCAGTAGTTGCTCTGGCTACAATGTCCTTCAATCCGAAACACAACAGCGCATTTAAGCAGTGTTGTTTCACGGGAGAAATAGACATTGCGGTGGTACCTACCCAGATAGCTTCTCACATATGAGAGACCTACCACCAGTAAATTGTTTTTGTTTGTATTCGTTTTTAAATGATAGGTGTTGTATAAATTAAGCGAGTATGGAACCTGGTCATTTGCAAGGAAAATAATACACACTGTTATTTTATTCGTCTTAACACTTATGCTAAGCACTATTACTATTTTCCCTAAAATATTTTCCTAAAGCGAACTCAATGGAAATTGTATGGCTTTGGAAATTACTGGGGGAATATGATTAAATTTTAATATAATTTGAATATTGACAGCTCATGTTTCCCTGTAACGTCGTACACCGACAAAGGGAACTAATGCCCTTATCCTGATTGTTGGCTGTATCTCCATATCCAATGTACTCTGTGGGTTAGGCTATACAGTCCGCTGGCCTACTATGGGTTGGCAGTTTTTACATAAATTCACTGATCAGCGGCGTGCACAGGATTATGACACTGGGTATGCGGCGGAGTACTCGGTCACAAAAACTTTTTCTTTTATAGTTTTTTAGCATAGCCACAGCCACGCGACGGATCTCTAAGTCGGAAACCATGCCAACATAACAAGTCTTAGATGTACTACTATTCATGTCCATCTTCTACGGCAACGCAGACAAAACAGCGATCGATCGTCGCGGCGGAAGAAATTCTAATAAGTAAAATAAAAAAAACTCACCTAGTCAGCTTTCAATTTTCACATATTCAAGGTTCCGGTTAGTTGAGATTACTATACCTATCCCTATGTAAATAAACGCAAGATTTCGGCCACCTCATTCATTCATTTGATAAACATACATTTTTAACACAAACCTCGCAATCAAATAACATTTAATAAAATAAACAAACACACTAGTAAAAGCAAATGACTACAATTAATATCGAAACTTAGTAATAAAATGTTAAATGTACACACTTTCAAATGTTAAAATGAAAAATCCGTTAAGAAATCTATTTTTTTTTTACAAAAATACTAGTATAAAATAGTAAACAATGCAAAAACTCATAAAAAAAGCAAAATGGCCCCCGCCAAACACAAAACATTTATATTTAAACAAATAAAACTATACTAACCAAAAATGCATAATGTGCATAGGTGATTTATTAGATTCCAGGCTATTAATTTTACTCGGATTATAGGCAACGAACATTTACGATTACTTCCGACAACTGCCGAACTCCCGAGGCCTGCCGCAGGAGTCGCGGCTTTCAATATTCATGGGTGTGTGCGTTTGCGACTGTGCACGGACACCAAAATTACTACACACATGCAAACAAATGTAATGCGGGACGCGGCGGCATGACTTGGTTGATTAGGTACATTAATTTGCTTTGCAGCGCCTCTTGCTTTTCGCGTGGCATCCATAATGTTTGCGTGATTGCAAATAGGTGCTATTTATAAAATATTAGGCGTTTTTAAGTTATTATATTTTGTTTATACATTTATTTACTATAAATTAAAGTCATCTAAAACGTACGAACGTTATAATAAAATATCTGTGAATGGCAAGTAAAGCACTGCATTTCTGCCTACAAGGAGTGCACGCCCCTGCTGATGATAGGTATCTCATATGTGAGAGGCCGCCAGGGTAGGTACTACCGCAATGTCTATTTTTCCCGTCAAACAGCAGTGTAAATGCACTGTTGTATTTCGGCTTGAAGGATATTGCAGCAAAAGTAACTTCTAGACATATTGAGACTTAACATCTTGTCTCAGGATGGCGAGCACATTGGAATGCCGAGAATTGCATGGAATTCAAGGTGCTGATTGTTTTTTTTTTATTGCTGTGATTGGTGAGACGAGCATGCCGTTCGCCTGATGGTGAGCGATGCGACCGCTCATGAACAGTAGCAAAACCAAACAACACCTTGAATTACAAAGCAATGCTTGGCATTCCTTTGCTACGTCAAAGACGACTGCGGTGGCTAGGGCATGTGTATCGCATCTATCGTTTGCCAAGACAGTTACTCCTGGCTGAAGTGGCCCACGCCAAACGCCCTGTAGATAGACCATTACTTCGATTCAAGGACAGTGTGAAACGGGACATGCTGTCTTTTGAGATAGATCCAACCAGGTGGGAGGAAAAGGCGGCTGAGCGTGCCGAATGGCGCAAATTCGTAGCTGACGGTGTTTTTGCTCACGACAAGGCCTGGTTTGAGCAGTTAGCCCGCAAGCGTGAAATTCGGCATCATCGAGCTGCTCTACCTCCTTGACAATCATATATAGGCACAGGATTTAGCTGTCCAAAGTGTGGCCGTATTTGCCGCGCACGAATCGGTCTAATAAGTCACCAGCGTAGATGTACTATCCAATCGTAACATCTCCATTAGGCGCTATTTAATCATCTCACGTAGATGTTGATTGCCGATGATGATGATGATGCTTGGCATTCCACTGCGCTCGCCATCTTGAGACATAAGATGTTTAGTCTCAATATGTCCAGTAGTTACTCTGGTTACAATATCCTGCAATCCGAAACACAACAGTGCATTTAAACTGTTGTGTGTGCTGTTTGGTTTTGCTACTGTTCGTGAACAGTTCTATCGCTTACCATCAAGAGAATGGCTCGTCTCGCTATTCATAGTAATAAAAAGCCCTCAATCATTTCATGTGCCATTGGTAATGCATTGTAAAAGTAGTTTTTATTCAATAACTCCAACGTTCCTAGTAAAACGGTATAGTTGTGCACGAGTTGAACGAAGTCCGTAAACTTAGTTACTCTAGTCCCCGGTAGATACTTCGGGGTTTGTTGATTCACTAGTTTGTAATTTTGAAGGGGAACTACTGAGTTTTTTCCTTGAAACGTTCGTATTATGAATTTTAAAGGGACGACTGGGGATTGGAATTTAGCTGGGGCCAAAGAGTTGGAGGGTAATGTTTTTATGTAAAAACATACAGTCGAATTGAGAAGTCCATTTTCTAAAGTCGGTTAAAAATGTGAGGAGTATGGGATTTCGTATAGGAATGGAGTGATTTAAACTAATGACGTGGTGTATGTATCTGAATAAGATATAATATCACTTTTCGACTACTTTGGTAGTACATAGTACGGTCCCACGAAGACGTTGAAGACGAATCTTGTTTCGGAAAAAATAATACATTTTTCTATATCTTGATCAACTTATCGAAACTGCAGCCGAAAAAGATGCACAGAGTACATTTTACATACAAACGAAGCTAGGTCGTAGTGGTGGTACGGAATTATCGTTGTGTTTGGTTGGTAAATATGTGATCACTTGTGCATTTTTGCTTTTTTTTCATGTTATTCTGTTTACTTTTATGTATCTGGTGTTCAGTAAAGTGTTATATAATAAATAAATAATAATAACAGTATTTTTATATAATAATTTAAATCCTTGCGTATTATTGAACCCTAAAAATAAAAGGCTGTAAATTGTTATGTTAAAAACTGTATTTACCACCCAAACACGACGATAGGTAAAAAATTACATTACGAAAATCGAGGCAAGTTTGGACAATTTTAGTTGCATTGTGTCTGAAGTCATCAGCTATAACTATATACTACCCCACATTTAGAATTACCTTTTTAAATACAAATTAATCCGGGCTTTACTTTGTACGTAATATTCAAAACCACAGGTGGTAAATAGTTCAAGCTTCCCTCATGTATACCTATATTCATTTACCTAAACTTCGCCTAATGGCCGCAGGGATTTTATTAAAAGCTTGCACCAGTGTTCTGTTAAAAAAATTTGCATATTTTGGCCGTTAACCCTCGTTTCGTGTGCATTGATTTTATCTTAAATAAATCATTAAGGAAATTGCTAGGGTATACACGACCCGGGTCGATTGGATCCCGCGGGTACAAAGTAACGCGTACGGCCGCTTGGGACTGTGCGGGTTAAGTTGGGAATGGGAAAATATTTTGGCACGTTTTATGTTCGGAGTAACCCGTAAATATTTGAAGGAAGGCATTTATGTCAGGAAACGATAGTTTGTATACGTTTATATCGTAATTCTTATTGATGTACACATATTTTGTAACTATTCATAATTTGACAGCGTTTGTTGCGCAGTTGGTTAGACGCCGGCTGTGAAACGAGTACCAAAACAAATATTTGTGTGAACCACAGGTCAGGTCTGGATGTTTATGAGACCGAAATGTCTCTCGTAGTTTCTGATTCCCACGACACAAGGCTCGATCTTAGTGTGGTGTGTATGTGACTGTTGTATGTATTTATTTACTTGGAGCATTAAATTACCGCCGCGGTAAGTACATTTGTTTTACAATCATACTGTCGTTACTCGTACCTACGATTATTGTAGATCGGTTTCATAAGAGCTACAGATTCTATATTATTTATTATTATATTTATTTATTCCATCCTGATTCTTTCTATTCTCTACCAGTCTACAGAAAATCAATATGGTAAAGGTCTACAGAAAATCAATTATGGTAAACCTATTTTAACTATCGGATGTTCTGGCTCCTTCACTCAAATTGAATCCTAGAGTCGTCCTAAAGAGACAAAACATATGATAACTAAAAGAGGTTTTAAAATTATCTATTATATTAAGTAGGCTGTCAGTGTTTTTGTAAGTTGCCGGTGATCCAATCCTTATTTTTCCTTCCTTGCTTTTCTTTCCTAAATCGTGAGATTGGCAACGCCTATCAAATAAGCTGTGCAGATTTTCATGAGCTTGCCATTCATTCTATCTGCGGTAGCTCTTAATTGACTATCTTTTGTATACAATTTTAATAATATATTTTTGTGTGTTATTGATAGTGAGAAATAAAATAAAAGGAAAAATAAAATAAAAGGAAATAAAATTAGCTGTGATTATTTGCAAGATCTTGGCAATGACAAAATGACGCATTGAAAACACGGAAGAAGTGTTATCAAGTGTCAATTACGAAATAAAATGAACAAGAAGCGCTATTTATTGAAAATTTTTCCAATACCTAAATCCAAAAGTCGACTATTAAAATTTTTAATTAATTAATTAAATTAAAAATTAAACTTCAAAATTACTTTTCAGTTTTACCGCGTCAAATCACTGCTCAAAGGGTTGTGATTATATTAAACTTGTCTAAAGTTTTATTTATTAATTATAAACTTTTTAAATCTTCGTGTATAAAGTTTTGTTTATATTTAACAAAAACAGCCTGATTAGTTTGATATTGGCAGCTATTGGGGATTTTATCGAGGAGGCAATTACTCTTCTTTTAATTTTTTTATTGCTTCGGCGTAGTCGAAAGTCTGGACTAGATAAAGAGACATAAGTGTGAAAATGCTAAAATCTTCACCGTGGCCGTTTATTTTTAAGAATCAATCGCTTTCCTAATAATTAAACAATAAGATCATATCCAAACAGAGTATCAAGTCTGTCACGGTAGAGGCAATACTGTACAAATCTATTTTAATATTATACAGTATTATGCGACGGCCAACAGCGACGTTGGGGCATCGTCCTTTTAAAATTGAAAACAAAAGACCAATAAATATTGAAATACTTACTAATATTATAAAGGTGAAAGTTTGTGAATTTGGATGGGTGTCTGGATATAAGGATGTTTGTTACCCTTTCGCACAAAAACGGCTCAACCAATTTTGATGAAGTTTGGTATAGTGATAGTTGACACCTTGGATTAAAACATAGGCTACATTTTATCCCGAAAAATGTGGTGTTCCCGTGGGATGAGCCAGACTCATCCCACGTAATTAAATTAAATTATTATAATTAAATTATACATATTTATTACAATTAAATTATACACATTTGCTACTTTTTCAAACTTGAATGGTTGGCACGGTATAGGAAAGGGCAGGGTTGCATGCTTTTAGGCAGAACGGGATATAACTGAACGGGAAATATATTCTACAGTGTGCGAGAAATGTAGTTAGTACGCGAAATAATATAATAATTATGTTGTTGATGTGGATTGGACTAAAAATCTATCTGCCCCCGTGCGAAGCCGGTTCTGACCGCCAGAGAAAAATAAATAAAACAATAATTGTAAATGATTTAAGTGAATTGACCCTAAAAAAGGCTATCCTTTAAAAAGAGCCAATATCTGCCAAACATTTCCAACGTGTATCGTTGAAATATTCCGAACGAGCAGGCATCCAATTTGCGCAAAATTTAATGAAAAAAGCATTTGGTACGTTTAATTACGTATGCCAATAGCAAGCCGCTGATTCGGAACCGGCCAGTTTATAAAGAATATTTTTCGAAGTAATGGACTCAATAATTGGCTACTGATGTTATCAATTGAAATCCAATGGACAGTGAAATTGCTATGATAATTGTACGGCCGCATGTTGTTAAACTCATTGATCGGCCTGCCTGTGTTAGTCAATGTCAGGGTTTACTGATCTCATTGATTTGTGGGCCTTTGCTGTTGACCTTTGGTCAGATGCGTATTTGATTAAGACACCGGCTGTGATAGAAGAGGCTTGGGTTTGTTTTTCGCATCAAAATATTTGCGTGCTCTGTGTATTTATTTTGAGTTATATTATCGGAAACAATACTATTTGAATAGCAGTGATGATGTACTGTTGTGTTCCGGTTTGAAGAAAATTATAGCCAAACCGACCACTCGACATAATGACACGTAATACTGCATGTGTAAGCGATGGCGAGCGCAGTGGAGTGCCAAGTATCGCTTGTAATATTGTCACTTGGTTTTTCTACTGTCCATGAGCGGCGTTGTGAGGGATACGCCGCAAGCGAATGGCATGTTCGTCTTGACATTCAACGCAATAAAAAAATACTTTGGTATACCGGGTATCTCAAGACTGCTACCGAAAACGAAGCCGGGTGGTAGTTTTAGTGGCTACAAACACAATGCAATTAAAAATTTCGCATAGAAACGCGACAATTATTTTTTATGATTTTTTAAATATCGTCATTTTTGGGTGGTAAATCCATAGTTTTTGCTAAAATAATAATTTAAACTCTTTTATACCTTAGAGTATTTATAAGTAAAAGGGTATACACTATTATTTTAGGAAAAAATGTATTTACCACCCAAATATGGCCATAGGAAAAAAATAACAAAAAAAAATTGTCGCTTTTTCTTGCAACTTTTTCTGTTGCATTGTGTCTGAAGTCGCTTAGACTACCACCCGGCTTCGTTTTCGGTAGCAGTCTTGATATACCCTGTATATTCGTGGCATTATTCGTGGAATAATGTTTGTCCATCCATTCACAATCATATCAACTCCTAAATTTACTTATAAATAGCTTAATAGTATTATATTCGAAGGAATAATCCTTTCACCAACCCTAATACGTTAATGCGATTAGCAGACATCTAACCATTACTAGTACAAGAAAACAAAATGAAAGTCATTTGTAAGCAATATCAGAACTTGGAAACATTTCCTTCCAAATGTTCTGGTTAGTAATATGATGATAATGAAGCTGGGATACGTCCAATTGTCTTAATAAGATCAAATTAACAGAAATTGTACGAAAAGTTGCTAAATTAGATTTTGTTACGAAAGTACCAGTTGTACCTAAATCTATAGAATAATGTTAGTTTTTACTTGTTTGATTGCTTAGTTTGTTAGTTCTGAATAATTTCAATAGATGGAGTTACGTGTTCAGTAAACGTTTAATTAAGGATTATAGAACTTTTAGGCTGCCATTTTAACTTGATGTTTAATTTGGGATTCACTGTGTACTTTGAGTGCTGGTAATAAAATAAGAGCGCGGTGGCTTGTTATTGACGGACCAGACGCGGCTGGCAGTATATTCACGGTGGTCGCGGCTTCAAATTCCAGGGCACATGTTTGACTTTTCAAAGCCATGTGTGTAATATAGTCCATCACCACGCACCATAACGGTGAAGGAAGACATCGTAAGGAAAGTATATACCATATACCTTGACGAATTTGTAAGGATTTATATGATATATAGAGTCCGCCAACTCGCACTAGGGCAGTGTGTCGGAGTATATAGCCCAATCCCGCCCAATCGTATTCTCGATGGTTGAGTGGGCCGTGCCCTGCAGGACCTGGACGTATATGGACTGATACAGATACAGCTAAAGTACGAGGCAATATACTACAATACATTTGTCAAATGAAGTGCGATTCAAATAAATTACCAAGGGGAATGTTTATTTATTTGGTAGTAATCCTGTGTTGACTACTGAAATAATACTATTATTTATTGATTTTATCGTGTATTATTTAATTTTTAAATTTTGAAGTTCCATAAGTTTCTACTACGGCTTTCGTGGTTACGGTAAACTCGCGATAAAATCCGTAATTATAATTTGATGTCACTGTGTAACATTCACCTAAATATAAGAATCCACTATGGTAACTAGTTAAACTCTCTAAATGTCTCCACTACAACAATCGATTTTGAAAATAAAAGAAAAAATTGTCTTTGTTTTTGGATTTTAAATTAATCTCTAAAAGACCTTCGACATCACAAGGATTAGTTGTTTATTCAAAGCACCTTGATTAATCCATTAATTAAAAAAAGCCGGAGTGGAGTCTAAAGAGACAAAGGAGCCAAAAACCGATACGAAAATGCCATCAACATCATTTTCTTTGATATAGTGTTCTGATGAGCTCATCCATGAACGAGCGTATCTTGATCTCACTCACAATATTTTTGCAATGCTGTTGGAGATCTTTGTACATTGTTGGAGATGTTTGACGACGGACGAACCTGTCTATTCATGCTGTAATATTTTTGATTAAAATAAGTATTTTAACATTTCTCTATGTACGTTACGTTGTTTCGATAAAATCTAATAGATGGCGCGATCATAGGGGCGCGACTTCGTACATTAAAAATATTGAAAACAATTATTTCGATTCTAGCGCCACGTTCTGGCGAGAACGGGAAATTATCTTGTAATTAGTTTAAATCAAATTGTCAAATGGCGGAAGTGTTCCACTAAACTAAGAAATATGTGTTTTATGTTGATATTGTGAACTTTCTTGATATTAAAAACAATTTCAACGTGATATTGGCTAAAATTACAAGAGGTTACGAAAGAAACACACTTTGAAATATTGGAATAAAAAATATGAAATTTCGCGCGTTTGCCTAGCGCGCCTTCTGATGGCGAAATCTCGTCGGATAATAAAAATAGTAGACTTGCGCATTTATCTCTGTATGTAATTCTAATCTATGGGCGCGATTTTCACGGACATTTTATTCTTAATCCCAATATACTGAAGGGCCTATCATTCGTATTTAATTTAATGGTTGAGTCATATGTTATTTTCATTGACGACATTAAGACTGAGTTGCACAAACTAACTTTGCGAATACCTTTGCCTTTGAAAATCTCATCGCCATACACTTTATACGCCATACATTTTATTTGACCTCGTTAATGTATGGGATTGAAATTTGGAAGGTCAAACGTATTGGCAAAGTTAGTTTGTGCAACTGAGCCTTAGTAGGCACTTTTCTCTACAGGGCCTTGATCCTGCTATATTAACACTTCCCGTGATTCAAATACTGACAGACTTATTCGTATTCGTGCGCCAAAATAATAATGAGCGATTGTTGTCATATCTAAATAGGATTCATGATGCTCTCACCTTATCTGTATATTGCTAAAATTAAAAAATGTTTTTCAAACAATTGCAAAGAAATTACTTATGTGGGGTTTTACTAAGAAGAATATCACAGAATTGAATGAGTTTTCTGGTGTCTTTTGTGTAGTTAAGCGTCTGTAACATCAATGTCACGACAGCATCTGTAACATCGTTTGCTAAATCGCCAGCTATAGAACAAATGTCTGTGGGCTGAATCCATATGTAAGTGCGGGTTTAATAATTCTGAGTCTTCCCTAGTGTGAAAAAGGATCTTAGCAGACCAGCATAATTATATCGAATGGCATGGGACTGCTGTCTGATGTCCTCTAATACTCTGCCTGGACGGTATTAGCGCTAAATGCAGCTAAGCAATCAGGTGTAATGCAGTTATTATACTCTCTTGTGGTATCTAGTAATTATCACAAGGCAAGCCTTGGACTAAGATCCAAGAATCTTAGTACTTGTATTAAGTCAAGGCTGTATTTGTTCTGAATATGATTAAGGATAGGCCTGCCCCTAAATTACGAACGATATGAATTCTTTATACACTTCATAATATAATACATTTGTAAGAATTATGTCAGTTTTCCATTGCCTCCTGTTAGACTCTGCTTCTCTCTGACTTCCATCTTCCTCGAAAATTGTGTGTTGAAATGAATCCGTAATCATATCTGGTACAATTTGAATGCTATTTAAAGCCATTAAATGGTATGTTATAATAAAACCGACAAGTACACCGAACTAAATATAGTTTGCGTGATAAACTGACAGGCGAATACATGTGGAAGCGATGAGTCAGGGGGAACGTCATTTTATTGTACACAAAGTAATATTATTTATTGAAAATTATGAAATTATAATTACATGAAGTCTTACACATCTGTATGTGTAAGACTTCATGTAATTATGAAAAAAACGAAACGAAAACGAAACTGAAAAAGACTGTTCTTTTTCACAGAAAGAGTAGGCAGACTTCCTACCAGGACACCCGCATGTCAGAACACAACTTGTGTTTATAATCTACACTAATATTATAAAGAGGAAAGATTTGTATTTTTGTATGTAACGAATAAACTCAAAAAGTACTGGACCGATTTTAATAATTATTTTTTCATTAGAAAGCTACAATATCACTAAGTAACATAGGCTATATGTAGTACTAGATTACTATAGAAATCTTTAGAAATTCCTATTAAAACCAACCGAAGGTGTAAAAAAATTAGCCATAAAATGTCTTTCATCGCATACGCTGCGAAGAATATTATATTATAATTTAATGATAATATTATAAATATGAATGATTCAAGAGGAAGGTTTATGTGTATAATACGTGCATATTATTGTAGAGCAATCTACATGCACCCGGGCGAAGCTGGGCCGGGCCGCTAGTGAACTAATAAAGAAATACAGATTATAAGGAAATTATGGTGATTAACTAATGGGTCAATAGTTTAAATGGATGTATGTTTGCAATGATAACATTGTTGTGCTTGCTCACAAAGGAAAGAACAAATATTATTATTTTTTAATTATAGACCTAATGCGGTTTGATGATATGTTTATTTACAATTAACAATGTACATAAGTTGTTTTGTATATCGGTATATTTTTATATTGGTACACAATAAAAAAAAAAAAAAAACACCCAACAGTCATACATACATACATAGTCCTGACCCCACACTAAGATCGTGTCTTGTGTCGAGGGTATCAGGAACTATGAGAGACTTTTTCGGTCTCACAAACACCCAGACCCGGAAGAAATATTTGTGGGGCGCACAAACATTTCTCTCGGTGCGGGGATCGAACCCGCGGCCTCTCGTTTCACAGGCGGCGTCTAACCAACTGCGCCACGGAGGTTGGTATTTTTACAATGGTATTTTTGCATGCCGTTCGCCTGATGTTAAACGATACGAACACTCATGAACAGTAACAAAACCAAACAACTTCATGATGATTATGACCTAACTCCATTCAATCGAACTCTCGATAGATTAAGTCACCCGTGGCCTACAATGCGATATTATTATTTATTTATTTGATCCTTTATTGCAGTATGTAGAGATGCTGTCAATATATTAAACAATAAAAATAATAGTACAAGTGGCGGCCTTATCACATTAGGTAATTTCTTACAGAAAACCATGGGATGGATATATTAACAGGAGATAGAAAGGGCAGTCTAAGGCGTAAACCAACAATTAAAAAATCTACAATTAATAACTAAATATATATTACATATATAAACGAATATACTTATAATACATACATATCTGGATAGGTACATAAGCTGGATTATTTCATCAATCTGTAAAGATTCTCAGTTAAGATTTACAATATTAAAAACAATTTATCCCCATGGAGTTTCTAACATAAATCCTGCTGGCTAACGTTGCGTTGATTTTCGCCAATTTCCCCCTTAAGGCCGATTTGGCTGGGACTAGCGGCATTCCGTCGCAACAGCCCGTCTTAAATGTATGTTTCCTTTACACAAACGGATTATTTCTACCGTGCTTTGTTCTTATCTGTTTAGATTTTATTTCTGATTTATGCTCGTAATACTGCTTTTAAGGTATAATAAGTATTATGCAAAGTTATTTTATTTAAAATATGTGCGTTTTTATGGCTATGAATGGCGAGACGAACATGGTATTTACTTGATGGTAAGCAACAGGAACGCTCCTGGACAGTATCAAAACCAAAAAAACACTATGAATTACAAAGATAAACAGTTGGGACATAAGATGTCAAGTCTTCTATAAATCGGAACCCAACAATGTATTTAAACTGCTATTTGGATGGAAAGAGACATTACAGTGACACCAGGTGGTCACCCAAATTGATCTAATCAGTCGCCATCACATCAAATCTAACATCAATTGAAAAGCCATATCATCTCATGTAAATGTTTATTTCAACTATGGTGATAGTGTATTCTAATTTAATAATTGCTTTGACTAATGGAAAGGATGAGGTGATTTGATTTCATTACATTTAAAATACCACCGAAAGTGTTGATATTAGGTACAAACAGCTTATAATATTCTTAATATGGCAACTACAGACACGAATCAACATAGATGATGAAGGGAAAAGGGTCTCAAAACAATGTGTCAGTGTTTTATCATATAGTATGGTGTAAAAACAACAGTTTGGTTAACAAACTTTATGTTCACGCGAAACCTATTGAAAGCAAACAGCTATAACCCGTTGGACGCAAAATTATATTGCATTAAAAATAAATATGATAAAACTGATAGGTGTCTCTTAAAACCGTTCGAAACAGAAATGTTCGGATGTATCTCGCAACGGACAGATAACGGGCATCCGGTTTTCTAAATGGCATGGAGTAGGTGTATAATCAAATTTTTTTTAATATCCATTCATCGTTTTTCTCATTACTGAGGGTTGTGACCTGTGACCATCTTTGACATTGTAGATCGCAACATAAATACTAATACCCCTCTTCGCTTCCCACTTTTTTCCATCCCGCTCCCTACTCTATTTGATGGGCCGGCATCATATTATGATGATCCATGGATTGTATTGTTCGCAAAACATGATGCAATATATTTTGTCTCAATGCACCTAAAACTACCTTTATCTCTTCTTTCTTTTATCTCCACCCAAAGGTTGTCTGGAAGAAATTGCTTAGTGTAATTTGGCGGCCAATCGTACTAATTTTAAATTTATCATTTATGTTTTTTCTTGGTATACAAAAAAGAATATAAATAAATAATAATATATCCTAACAGCATCTCTATCTGCCCCTTCATGGTAAAGGACGTAATACACACCCAATCTTCCGCTTTGCAAACTACAAAATATTTAGTATGAACACGTCTCAACTGTCTCTGTCCTACATACAGCTTAAAACAAAGCTTTATAACAATAAACCAACTAATGCAGAAAACTGAACTAGTTGCCATGAGTCCGTCATAAGTGAAAGAGCTCAAAGTACTTCTGTGATGTTTAATATGTGAATAGTTGGGGGATCACGATGGGATCTCTATTACTATGTGAGTTATTTATTTAACAAAGCCTTAATTAAGTGTAAAGTTTATTAATTTAATTTGAGACCACCCACCGACGCGACGCGACGGTTGGACAAATCTTATGCACATCATAAGTGATACACAAAAATATTAATTAATTAGTAAGAAAAATATCAATTATTAATGTGTATTGATAGTCAATCACCACGCACTAAAATGTTGAAGGAAAACATCGTGAAGAAACCTGCATACCATAGAGATATATAAAAAAAATGGAATGTAAGTCCGCCAACCCACACTAGGCCAGCGTGGTGGACTATATGGCCTAACCACTCTCAATCGTACTCTCGATTGTAGAGGATGCCCATGCCCTGCAGTGGGACGTATATGGGCTGATAAACTAAGAAAAACCGCGAAAATCTCTATAACATAACATAACATGTCTTATTTTTCGTAATTTTGTTAATATTTTTACACGTAACACTTAAAAAATGTTATCCAATCAAATCATAATAAATTCAAGACACTAAATTGTATAGAATGTTAGTGACACAATAACCGAACAATAATGAAATTAAAAATTAAATAAAAATAAGAAAAAAAAAAACATTAATAGAAAATGCAAAATATCTGTGCCTAGAATTTTAAAAAGTTAACTAATAGACCAAAGACAAATAAATGCGATTTAAAGTTCAATAATAATAATTATGAAGATTATTTGAATTTAATTACTACGTATGAACAAATTAAACGTTGATAATATTAAGCTTTTCCAACTTCGTCTCAAAATATATTTTGTGTTTTCAAATAACTAATACTTTCTCAATTACTAAATGTAATCCAAAGGAGTAATTAAAAGTTACTATGGTATTTTGCTCTGATTTATACTCTAAAACAAAATCTACACTATTTAACGATAAATTAAGAAAGAATAAATAAATAAATAATTAATAAAGTATTCAAAATCTTGCAGTTATTAATTTTCTTTAATTATTGTCCTTGGCAGACATTCTTAACGAGGCCAATTTTGTGCATGTGATTGTATGTTAACGGTCAGACATACCTATATTAAAATATGTTGCATTAAGGATTAATTAGGCAGCCCGACTACGACTGAAAACGTTTAAATACTTGTTTTTTTATTTATGGTTATCAATAGTTTCTTTGTTTTTTTAAATCACAAAACCCACTAAAACCGTACGAGAATATTTAGAAATACCTACGCATAAAATTGTTATTACCTTTTTTGTTAGTTACCTATACTTGTAATTGAAAACATACTGTGAAAAAAGAAATCCAAAATCGTCCAGTCCTTTCCGAGGCTATTCAGTGCAAAGAAACAATCAATTTTTTTCTCTTTATAATATTATGATAGTGTATATTTATTTCATAATTGCTTTGACGACATTGAGGTGTTATACCAGAGCGAACATCGGGAACAAAATCTCTGCATATGGTGCGGGCACACGGGTACATATTGAAGCGAGAGGGAAGATATGTTACTTTGTATACGTGACAAAGACAGAAATAGAATGTACCCTTCATTTTATTACAAACATTCTGTTTGCAGTGTCCTCTAGTATATTATCTCAATGTTTGACGGTAATGGAAAGTAGTTTTTATTTTATTGTATTGAATGATGAGACGAGGATGCCGTTCGCCCGGTAAGAAATACGACCGCTCATGATCAGAGACAAAACAAATTAATTGAATTACAAAGCAATGCTTGGCATCCCACTGCGCTCGCCATCCTGAGACATAAGATATTAAGTCTCAATATGTCCAGTAGTTACTCTGGCTACAATGTCCTTCACATACCAGTAAACCAGGAAATCTGGTAACCTCAGATTTGTCATCAAGAGTTTCAAAAGTATATTATGTCAATTCATCAGGATTAACTCCTAGATTAAAAGATCACCAAAAAAGTAGTATTAGGTACAAACAACTTAGAATATTCTTAACGCGTGACGGCTAATGAGGGGTTTTTAGTCAGTATGCTGACGTCGGTATTGCTAGGACCTCAGCTCGGCCACAATATCCGCGGCCATAATTTGTATCGGGCTGGAAGGCCAGAGATACTAACAGATCCCTTTCGGCTTCCCCCGGGCACAAAAGAGGAGTTTAACAGATACTCTAGTAAAAAAAACGTGAACGAAGTCTGCAGGCTGTACTGGGTTGCATGTGCGTTGATTTATTAATTATTATTTCATTAATATGTTAACTACAAAGGAAGTTCATAACAGACTTTGAAGTGTTATCACTAATAACAATGATTTTAGTCATGTACATGTCATATACGTATTTGTTTCTGGTCTGGTTGTTTGAAAACCGCAAAGTATCTGGTAGTTTCTAATTCTGATAAAAGGAGACTCGATCTTAGTGTAGGAACAGGACTAAGTATATGACTGTTTATTGGCCTACTCGGCCGGGAGAGTGTAAACCTATTTAGAGTGTTAACCTTTATAAGAAGAAGACTGATGATTGATTTATTATTATTATCATTTTCAGATTTGGCGATCGTGTCAGCCCTCACTGCGGCCGAAGCAAGCTACTGCAAGCTCACAACACAGCCAAGTTTCTGCGAACATACAATAACATGTACAAACAGGACTTCATCAGTTTCGATTCCTAGTTGCAGGGGAGGCAACACTGTGAAATTTATCATCTCAGGCTCAACTATTCCAACGCTAACTGCCAGTTTCTTCGGCGCTACAAACTTCGACTCAAAAGTACGAAGCATAATAGCAGTCAATAATAATTGGACAGTCATAGAAATAAGGACCTTTACATATTACAAAGAAGCTACTCTCATAGATCTATCCAAAAATAACGTGAAATTGATTAAGTCACTAGCATTTAAAGATATGAGTAAACTTGTTACTCTGAATTTGAGTTCCAATATTATAGAAGCATTTGACCCAAAAACATTCTATTTATCTGATATTTCGTCGCTAAATGTTGTGGTGCTCGACTTAACTTACAATAGATTGAGTCATCTGTCTATGGAGATGTCGGGACTGGCAAAATTGGAGAAGTTGTACCTGCAAGGCAATGTACTGCACAATTTGGAAAACGGTTGCTTCAGCAGTCTGAAATCACTAGAAATTTTAAATCTAGAACACAATTCGCTGTCAACCCTTAACAATACTATGAGAAATTTGACAAGTTTGACAGAATTGTATGTCAACAACAATTATTTGAGAGTATTTTCGAGTAACGATACAAGTGAAAAGACTAATTTACAAATTGTTAATGCATCACATAACGTTATTGGAGCAATGGAATCCGACATGTTCCGTAGTGCATTGAATTTAATTACACTAGATTTTAGTTTCAATAACATCAGTACTCCAATAGACGACCAAATGTTTCTTTCGAATTCGAAACTGAAGTACGTTGACTTTTATAATAACCACATTGAACTATTAGGTGTCAATGTTTTTGCGAATAACTCTGTTATTAATTATGTTAATTTTGAGAAAAATAACTTGAATATTACTCTTACGGCAAATATGTTCGTAGGTATGAAAAATATCGTCACGTTGCAAATTACCAACCAAAGTATTTCTAGTATTAAAGAAAGGGCCTTTGAAGAAATGTACAACTTGCAGTATTTGAATTTGACAAGAAACAAAATTAGTGACATTGCAAATTCAAGTTTCTTCAACGCTCCCATTAGTAAGTTAGATGTTTCCCATAATCAAATATCCACATTGGGTTTCTTAAAAGAATTATCTAATCTGACTGAATTGTATCTAAATCATAACAATATAAGCGTTTTGTCGAGATTGACATTCTTTGCACAGACCAAACTGAAGATTCTAGATTTGTCCATGAATAGGATTCTTACATTTGAAGAACTGTCATTACCTCTAGTGGAGTTACAATATTTGTATATAACTGGAAACCGCTTGACCGGAGCAATTCAAAAAAATATATTTAGTCCAGCAAAAATGTTACGGTTTTTGGATATAAGTAATTTTAACATAAGCAGAATAGAAGCTATGGCTTTTGCGAATCTACCTAATCTAGCTAGACTCAATTTATCACGCAACAATATTGATTATATAGACGCTAATAATTTTGTTGGACTCAACAATATGTTCAGTTTGGATATTTCAAACAATCGTTTAAAGCAATTAGTGTTCTATGGGAACGTTTTATCAAATTTAAAAGCTGTTTATTTGAATAACAATGAGCTAACGAACATATCCAGCATTTTCTCTGAGAGTTGCAAATTAATGTATTTAGATTTGTCGAACAATGGTATTCATGACCTAACTGGTGTGGA